>CM061243.1:7961043-12856412 GCA_030848705.1 Heracleum sosnowskyi
TCTAGCTAGTCTCAGCCAGCTAGTAGAATAGAAAAAAATAGATAAAAGAATTGAATATCATATAAGAAGTGAGTTTATAGCCTTTGTACTTGGGTCTTGACTTGGACCTCGAATGGCTGGCAAAGCCACTCGACTGTAAGGAGAGGGATACGATCGATAGGGAGCAGTCCTACAAACTTGTATTCTTTATTAGTAGTTTCTGCTTTAGATGCATTATTAGTTCAAGATGCTATAGTCTCTCAATAAAGCTAGTTAGGATACGAACGATATATGCGCTAAGCAAGAAGGAAAGCTGTTAGAGCTCTATAGCAGTAAAACCTACCAATGGGTTTACCCTAGGGATAAGCTTGAAAAACAAGAATGTTTTCGTTTCATATAGCTGCAAAACCTACCCTTTTTGCTTCAACTTGCAACTATATAGAAACTATGCAATGCAATACTTGCTACTATATAGAAACTATGCAATGCAATACTTGCTACTATAAAGCAGAATGAAAATGATTTGAATCTCCAGGAAGCTTCAACTAGAAAAGCAGCATAAACCGAAACAGAAGAGGGATACCTTTTGAAAACGGCATTCTCCCTTAACTCTAGAAACATACAAAAACATTTCAAATGAAAAACTCTCCAAGAGCTGCGGAACTAACGACTCTATTAGAAAGTAGAATTAGCCACTTTTACACGAATTTTCAAGTGGATGAGATCGGTCGAGTGGTCTCAGTTGGAGATGGGATTGCACGTGTTTATGGATTGAACGAGATTCAAGCTGATGAAATGGTTGAATTTGCCAGCGGCGTCAAAGGAATAGGCTTTTGTTCAACTAGAAACTAAAATTAAAATAGAAACTAAAAACTAATCTAAGCCCTTAGATTAATATAATATAATGGCCCTCTACTGCACCACACACAGTTAAAATATACCCTCACATACACAATCTCACCTAATTCCCTTCATTTTTAATTTGATTTTTCCCGTGAATCGGTGAACTTTTTTTGAATCCGAATTCACTATATTTTTCTCCATCTTCCAACGATCAATATGCATACCATTTGTGCTATATTACGGAGTACTAAAATTTTAGTGGTTTATGTAATAATAAATAGTGATTTCAGCATAGATCTACTGATTTATTTTTATATACGTATAAATTTAGTGATTTTGCAGTACAAAATTTGTAATTTACGTATAGATCTGGAGAAAAAATCAATACATTTACGCAGAAATCACTATTTATTCTTACATGAATCACCAACATTTTAGTGATTCTCGCAAGCATAAATAGTGATTTATCATCGAAATATTTCAAATATGGTATGCAAACTAATTGTTGCGAGATGAAAAAAAATACAGTGAAGTCATATTTCAAAAAAAGATCACCAATTAACGGGAAAAATATAATTACGAATGGAGGGGATTAGGTGGTGTTGTATGTGAGAGGGTGTATTTAACTGTGTGTGATGCAGTTTCTAGTTTTTAATTAGTACAGGTTTCTAGTTGAATAGGACCATATATATATATCAATATTTCATATGTAATGTTATATCATTTGATAAAAAAATTGGAAATATTTTGTGGCACCCAACACTAGGGATAGGTGATGTAATTGGTTATATATCGGTAGAAAGAATTCTTAAGAGCTTGTATGCTTCAAGCTCGGGCCTTAAAGTGATTTTTGATTTTTAAGTTGAAAAATATATGTTTGTGTAATAAGTCATAAAATGACTTAAAGTTACAAAAAAAACAGCTTAAAATCATAAGTTGTTATGAGTTATTTTTTTGAACAACTTATTTTATTTAATAAAAATCTTTATCTATACTATATTATTAAAGTCGAATTCTGTGCAATTGTGTTTATCCCTGTGCAATTACTGATTTTATCTTGCATTATCTTGGTGTTGTCGTTTGGAGATATTTTCCGTAATTTGTTGATTGAGATTGATTCTTTTCTCGTTTCAGAAAGAGAATATTATTTGGTGTTTAAACAATTAATTATTATCTAATTTAATAATTAATAATTGGAAAAAACGAATTTATAAATATAACACTTGAAAAAATTAGTAGATGATATACATACTTTTTGTTAATATCAAATATCATATAACCCATTTATCACAGCTTTAATATGTAATATAATAACTTTCTTAAAATCAAACAAAATTTTCGAATATAGAGTTATAGGAAAATGAAAGAGACAAAATACATGTATACACGTAAAATAAGAGAATATATATATATATATATATATATATATATATATATATATATATATATATATATATATATATAATAAAGCTAAAGATCTAGTTAAATTAGGTATTCAAAAATTACGTAAAATTAGCCAACTTTTATTATTATTTTTTTATAATACTTTATTATTAAATGTTTATAGTTGTCTATAATTTATCAAGTATTTTGTTAAAAAATAATTAAACAATGATGTGACAATTCGGGTTAAATTTTGATTCTTTTTAGAAAATTGGGTCAAGCCCAAGCCCCGATTCTGAAGCCAAACAAGTCTAAGTCTACTGACCCAAATGCAATCAACTTGAGTAACAACAGCTCCATCACAAACTCCCACAAAATCATGATTTGTTGGTGCAATTGGTAGTATTAGTACTTTGCTTTATAAACTGAATTAAAAATCCCAATTTACTCGATATGGAACTGAGGTATTACAAATTCCGCCACTTAAACTCCTAACGTTCTCGTTAAGCACGAACAGATATGCCATAGATCCAAGATCGTTCCTCCCTAACAATTGTGGGATAATACCAGTTGACTTTGCATCCCCACCTCCAGCAATGTGACAAATTGACTCCGATATCAAATGTGATAACCTGAGTCAAACTAAAAATCTTTTTGGACAATTGGGTCAAGTCCTTATTACGAATCCGAATAAGACGAAGTCTGCTATCTCAAATGCAACCAACTTGATAACGAAGCCCATCACATGTTCCTGAAAGATCATGATTTGATTTGTTGATGCACTTGATAGTAGTACTTTGACTTATAAACTGAACTTAAGTCCCAAATCTACTCGATTGGGACTTTGACTTATAAACTGAACTTAAGTCCAAAATCTACTCGATTGGGACTGAGGTGTTATCCCTAATGCTAATAACTATATTGTATTTCAAAATTTTTTATTTATTAATATTTAATTATGCAATAATATAGTAAATATAAAGTGATTATGGTACAAAATTTTTAGCACTTCGATATTATAAAATATACTAAAAAATTTAAAAGAATTTAAACCCGACTCCGAAAATAATTAGAGATTGTTTTGAAAATTTTATTTTTTTGCAAAATTATAGATATTAGCCTATAACCCGTGCAAGGCACAGACCATCAAAAATAGATTAAAAATGACAAATTAAAAAAAATTAATGGGAACATAAAATATTAAATAAAGAATAAAAGTCAATATGATAAATTATAAAATGAGAAACTTAAATATAAATTGGAACATAAAAAAATAAATAAATAAAACAAATGGGCCATTATTAATATTATTTTATTATTCATTAAAATAATATTAATAATAAGGACAAATAGAAAATCTAACATGTTTTAATTAAAAAAAGTAAATGCCCGTGATATTTATAGAATTGTTTTATTTATATTAATTGTATTTGTTAAAAAATACATTGGCGTGGTAAATAGGTAAGCTTTTTTAAATAATTTAAACCATTAAAATATATTTTAAAATAAACAATTAAGGGTTGCACCTGATATTTTTGAAAAACAGAGATTTTAGTGATAACAAATATAAAATGTAATATATTTTAATTTAAAGGTAATTGTCCATGATATTTTTGGAAAAGGAGTATATTTTATTAGAAAAAAGTGTTTTATTTATAAAAGGCAAATAATAAGGATAAATAGAAAAACTAACAAATTTCAATTTAAAAAAGTAACTGCCCATGATTTTTGGAAGTGTTTTAATTATATTAATTGTATTGTTAAAAAAAATACGTTGGTATGTTAAAATAGGTAAGTTTTTTTAAATAATTAAAAGCATTAAAATAAGTTTTGAAATAAATAAGTAACAATTGAACCTGATATTTTTGGAAAATATAAATTTTAGTGAGAACAAATATAAAAGGTAATATATTTTGATTTAAAGATTACTGCCCGTAATATTTTTGGAAGTAATAGATTTTGTTAGAAAAAAGTGTTTTAATTGTAAAAGGCAATCATTTAGTTACCATTTTTATATTATTTTATTATTTATTAAATATAATAAATGACTGAAAACCGAAAACCGAAAACCGAAAACAAAAAATTTCAATGTTTCGGCTTTAATAATACTAGCTTAAAACCCGTGCGATGCACGGATTTATAATTGTTATTTTATTATTATTTTTTAATTGTATTTGTTAAAAAAATAAGTAGGCATGTTAAAATAGCTAAACACTTTTATTAATTAAAAATATTAAAACAATTTTTAAAATAAATATTTAAAGGTTTTCCCGTTATATTTTTGGAAAATGAGAGGTTTTAGTAAGATAAAATAAAAAATGTAACATATATTTAGTTTAAAAATGTAAATGTCCGTGATATTTTTGGAAAATGAGGTTTTAAAATTTAATAATTAATATATTTAAATACGTTTTCAAATAAATAAGTAAAGGGTTTCTTGTGATATTTCTTGTGAAATAGAAAAAGTAAATTGAGAAAGACAATTTCCCCTGATATATTTAGAAAAGAAGGTATTTTGTTAGAAAAAATCTATAATGTGTTTTAGCTGAAAAGGTAAATGGTTATAAATAGGTATTTGATTATTTATATTTTAATATTTTTAGTAATTGCATTTGTTAAGAAAAATAAGTAGACATGTTAAAATAGGTAAACTTTTAAAAAATAATTATAATATTAAAATAAGTTTAAAATAAATAACTAAAGGTTTGTCCGTGATATTTTTGGAAAAGGAGAGGTTTTAATATGGAAAAATAGAAAAACTAACATGTTTTAGTTAAAAAAAGTAATTGTCCATGATATATTTGAAAAAATAGGGGAATTTGTTAGAAAAAGTAATGTATTTTAGGTGAAAAATGTAATTGGTTATAAATAGGTAATATTATTATTTAATAATATATTTCTATAAATAAGTAAGGTTAATTAACTAAAAACACGAAGTACAGTTAAATAAGGGCAATTAAGTAAAATCACAACGTATCATACTAACCAACCAAACTTTTAATGTTTCGTCTATTATATAATAGTATTGATTGATAGTATAGATGAGTGCAAGGATACAAGTTCCGAGACACACCCAGGTTCATGAATTGGACGAGACAGGAACGCGTAGGTTGTGTGAAATTGAATTCAGATGGTTGACTTAGAGTTAGCCATCAGTTGAAACAACGTTGCGTATATTCTCTTTTCTTAATTTGTCCTCTTAATTAGGCAAGAAAGTTGTTGTCTGTCTCTTTTAGTAATGTAATCATGTACTAAATCAAGATTATTAGTCTGGCTTTCAGCTCACATACGTGGAGGAGGAAGTTCTGTTATGTGTTGATCTTTAAATTTAAGACTAATTGTAAAATATGTATTTTTATATAACTACTGTAATGTGTGTACTACACACATTATTTACATAATTTACGGTATACATTATAGTACATATATAATTATTTGATTTATGATTTGTCCTAAGGATCTACACTGAACTTTTACTCTGGAGGACGAGGACAATATAACTTACATTTTACTGTAATGAATTACTCTCTTTGTCTCATTCATTTCTACACACTTTTTATTTTGGGATGTAACTCTTATTTCTATACATTCCAAAAATAGTAACTTTTAATAATATAAAATACTATTACACCCACTACTTTCTCCACTATCTCTATTTTATAATAATATAAAACACTATTACACCCACTATTTTTCTACACTATCTCAAATCTATTATTAAATATTGATAGATCCCACCACTTTACCCACTTTTCATCTAATTTTACTCATTTTTAATATCTTTTCTTGGTCTCCGTGCCCAGCCCCAATGTATATAACTCACTGGGACAGAGGGAGTATATTTTAAATGCAGTTTATAAATTAATAACTTTTAAATAATCAAGTTTTATGAAGATTACTATTCATTCAAGAACACATATATTAGCAAATAAAATTTTACAAAATATAAATTTTGTTATATAAAATTCACTATTTTATTTAAAATTTTTAAATTTAAATATGTTTTGCAAGCAAAATATCGAAAAACATATCGTTTTACAAAACATGTTCGACTTGCAGAACCTGTTTAGTTTGCAGAACATATATGTTTTCATGAAAAATATTTTGCAAAAAGAATACGTTTTGCAATTGCAATATTATGATTGCAGAACATATACGATCTTCAACTTTTTAATCAAATAGTGATCTCAAATGAAAATAAGAATCAAATTCAGAATTTATAACTTTAGGTGATAAATCTTTATCACAAATTTATTACATCACGCTCTGCACGATTATTTTGTATGAACAAACTAAGAATACGTACATGAAGACTGACCAGTAAGAAAAATATTATGTATACATTGATAAAATATTAAAAGATTCAATTCTCAATCGATAAGACCACCGCCACAAATGCTTCTATCGCATATAAAATAAATTATCGACATTTTACATCACTGTCACCACCCTTCGGTTTTTAATATTTTCACAGTGGTCCAATAAGGCACTAATTAACCATTGATGTAACTTTGTATTAATAGAACTGGGTCCTCATGTGTTTGGAAAAAATCAGTTTGTTTGTTTGCCCATAATAGTCTACTTATAAACGGACCACAAAAATTGAGACATGAAAATGATAGTATATGTCTTTTTGCCAAAAAAAGAAGGATATATCATATATGTGTGTCAGTGTGTGAATGTTTGCTGTAAAATCCTCTCGTAGTTGAAGTATTTAATGGGTCATTATTTCCATTATAAATCATGAAATTGTAAAATTCGATGAGAAATTTCAAGTGATAAGAGTTTATTCTATATCGTTGTTTCAAAATTTATGAGAACAGATATTGTGACATAAAAGTTTAATTATTTGAAAAAAAAATCACAAAACTGTTAATTGCCCTATAATATTGGTGATATGGATGGGAGAGATGTAGTTTGAATGTTTGATATATTTAACTTTACTTTTCACACAAACAATGGCCCAGGGACCTATGGATGGATGGATCTAACAATGTCAGGGTTTTGATAAAGATGTGGTCCTGTCTGTGCGAGATTGAAATTCTTGAATGTGGACATGAGTAACTTGGGAATGAGGGAATCTGGGGTGTTTGGATTTTGGATGAAGGGAAAGAGTTGTGTTTTTGGATCAACCAAACAGAACTTTATCCTAGAATAATATAAAGCACAGGTCTTGTAGCTAGTTCTATAGCAGTGGGAAACTGTAGCTTCAACTACCAGTCTACGTGGCCAAAGTTTGGAAAAGATGATCTTAACCTAGTTCCCAGTTCCAAGTTCCAGGAACTGAGGATGCCATCAAGGTTGCCTATCTCACAAATTATACCCCAAATTGTATGTATGAATGCGCAATTTGATTTTAGTTAGTGCGAGGTCCTACTGATAGCCTAGGGCATTCGTTATGTCATTGTTTCTGTTATTAATTACATCATGACACCACTGTTAGTTTCACACTGTACCAAACATTGACATTGTTAGTTTCTGGTTTTTTTTCAATGAAATTAAATTACCGTAATTCTTCTTTAAAGATTACTAGCTTAAAACCCGTAACACCAGAGGATGAAGGCTTCTCAGCTTTTACACCCTTCAGATAACTTCCTGTTTTGATTGCGTAAGAGTAAGAAGTAACTAAGGCTCTGTTTGGGATTGCTGTTAAAAATTGTTGTGCTGTTGATAAAAGTGCTGTTAAAATAAGTGTTAGTTGTGAAAATCAGATAACTGTTTGGTAATATTTTTGATATGTGTATGTTTTGGTGTATAATATAAAAAATTAATGTTTTTGGTGAGTTTTGATGTTGAAACCAGTAGCTGCTTCCCGCAAAAGCTGAAAAGCAGCTTTTTTCAAAAGCATGGGGGACCTGTTTTCTCTAAAAGCAGTTTTTCAGCCAAAAACACTTTTCAGAAAAGCAGTTTTTAAATTTTACCAAACACTTTTTTAGCTTCAGAAAAAAGCTGATGTTGCTGTTTGTAACAGCAATGCCAAACGGAGCCTAAAACATCGATCGTGTAACCATGTATAGAGGTCTCCGTTCTAGAATGATGTTACGAGCTATTCCCAGGCACAGTTCTTTAGCCTAAAATATAGGAATCTATTATATATCTAATACTGGAACATGATGTTTTTGGGGAATGATTTTATTCGCGTGAGATTACATTCTTACCCCTCTAACCTTTTAGTTAAGTCTAAAAATATTATGACATAGCAAAGAATCGAACCAATGACCTTCTACACAATTGACATAGCAGTTTTTAAATTTTATCAAACACTTTTTTAGCTTCAGAAAAAAGCTGATGTTGCTGTTAGCCTAAAATATAGGAATCTATCTATTCTATATCTAATACTGGAACATGATATTTTTGGGGAATGATTTTATTCGCGTGAGATTACATTCTTACCCCTCTAACCTTTTAGTTAAGTCTAAAAATATTATGACATAGCAAAGAATCGAACCAATGACCTTCTACACAATTGAACTCATGTCATGCCAATTGTGCTACACCTTGTTTTGAGATTACTTTCAAACCTCTTATTATATAAACCACATTTTCTCCCATTTTTTCTGATTTTTATTTTTGAGTAAATAAATATTGGTTTATATCATTTCTAGAATATTGAATAGTATATAGTTACTCTAATACTCCAACATACACTTTTTGGCGAAATATTTTATTCCACGGTTCAACCACGTTAGTATATTTATGCAAAAACTAGATTTAATTATACTAGATTTGGGAATCGAACCAATGACCTTCTACAATTGTACTCATGTCCTACACGAAAATTTTGAACACTTTCTTTAAGCGCATAGCTGACTTCAATTTGAGTTTTCACTTATGCTCAAAATATTTTGTTGTTCTTCCTTTGCAAGTGAGTTAGATGTTTGTTAGCATTATACATGTGCCAAAATACATGTGTCTAAAATTATAATAAACCTTGATAAACATATTGTAAAGCATAATGTAACATAAGATGTAAAAGAGATAACTACAACTCAACAAAGGACAAGACAGACAATAGTATTAATAGAAGCACAGGAATCCAGAATCAAAGAAGAAAAGGTAAACTCAAAAAATCAAAATACGTTATGTATTCTTGAAGTCCGTAAACAGGTCACGGAAAGAAGTTCATGAAAATGTTCAAGCCTCAGTGACATCAATAGAAACAAGACTTTGAAGACGACAGAAGTATGTGAATGATTTAGGGTTCAGTACCACGGGATTCCAGTGATGAAGCAACCAGAACGACAAAGGACTTATCAGCAGCATTGAATTCAAGACATAAAAGAAGAATTGATCAAGTGTTATTCATCTGTGAACCAGACCAGTTGCACTAGGTGACGGCACTGAAAAGATCAAGTTGTTTTATCGTCTCCGAAGAAATTGATACAGTCTAAAACTTAAAACACCCAGGAGCTCAGGAGTAATTACTAAAGGACAAAAGACAAGAAAAAGAATTTGATAGTTTTTCAATTCAGAAAACTATCGAATGGTGGTTAAAGTGATTCATTGAAAAACTATACTAAAGTATTTGTCATTCGATAGTTTTATTTAAAAACTATCGAATGGAAAATACTTTTGATCCATTCGATGGTTTTTCAATTCATGGAGCAGGTGAAAAGTTTTGTTTGTCTGACAGGTTGATGAAGATCCAACGGCCAAGAATATTCTATTCTAAATGGTTCGATGGTTTTCAATTTAAGTCTACAATTAATACTGAGAGAAGAGTGTGTCTTCTTCAGTTAAGGATTTCAACACAGAGACATTACTGAGAGAGAGAAGAGCCGGAGAAAATTATCAGAGAAATTAATAGTGCTCAGAACTTGATCATTGTTTTGTATTTGTGTAACCTTAAACTCATTGACGCTAATCTACGGATTAGAAATTGTAGCACCCCTCGAGGTTTATATTTATAAAAAGATATATTCCTCGAAACTTGATTTGGTTTGGTGTGTTTGATTTCGTTATAGAACTGAAAGATTAATCCGCGAACGAAATTAAATTATTTGTGAGTATCGTATTCAACCCCCCCTTCTACGATACTTTGGACCTAACAATTGGTATCAAAGCTACTTGATTGATATACAAATCAGATCCGGTGAATGAGACCAAAATCAAACGTAGCGTGAAAATACGAAGCAAATTTTTTAACTTTCAAAATTTTTCATTTAATTGGAATTTCTTGAATTTTAAACAATTTGAAATTTTCAGAAACCATGAGTGCTCCAAAGACAACCGCTGGTATTAAAGTTCCCCCGTTTACTAGAGATGATTTCGGTTTGTGGAAGATGAAGATGTTGTTATTTATCAAGGCATCTAATCCGTTGTATATTGGCATATTAGAAAACGGACCGTTTGTACCAATGAAACCAGTTAGTGAATCTACAGCTCCTGATGGTAGCAGGATTCCTTCAGGCACCCAACCTAAGGATATAAGTGAATTTACAGATTCTGACAAAGAACTGATTCGATTGGACACCGGTTTAATGTTGATATTGGCGGACTCCGCGGACAAGGAAATGAGCTATCAGTTGATGAACTGTACAAGCGGGAAACATATGTGGGATACCATTAACCTAATAATGGAAGGAACTGAAGATGTTCAGGAAAACAGATTGGACATTCTGACTTCTCAATATGAAGCGTTTAGGTCCCTGTCAGGAGAAAGTATAACTCAGGTCTTTGAGAAGTATACTAAGCTCCTCAATGAATTGGCAATGAAAGGAAAGACCTATCCACTGAGAGAATCGAACAGGAAGTTCATGATGACGCTGCCCCATCATGTAGAACACAAGTCATCATCCATTAGGGAAAGAATTGACTTCACAAAGATGTCATTAGAGATGATCTATGGCAAGTTGAAGACCTATGAGATGGAACAGGAACAAAGGGTGATAATCTACGGACCAGGGACAGTGGACAGCAAGCACAATGCACTTGTGAGATCAGCAGCACTTGTAGTGGATGAACCAATAACTTCTGAGATTCAGGTTCAAACCCCTAGAGCTGGAAAGGAGGTGATAATAGAAGCAGAAATGGATTCTGTGAATCTGGGTGTTGATGAAAGTGATTACTACACCCTAGAAGAGCTTGAGCAAATGGAAGACAAAACCATGGCGTACTTAGCTGCAAAGTTTAGTCATATTCGTTTCAAGAGAAACCCTAAGTACAAGTTCAAGGGCTCAACCAACAGATTCCAGAAGAGCAATTATACACCTAGTATAGGCTTTAAGGGAGGCTACAAGACTGGCATGATTGATAGGAGCAAATCAAGATGCTATAACTGGAATGAGTTAGGGCATTTCGCCACTGAATGCCGGAAGCCTCGTCAAGCAAAAGACATGAAAGATGTCTATGGAAAGAAGGATTCTTATGATGAGTTGAAGAAGGAGAATGCCAAGCTTAAACATCAATTGGAGGCATTCTCTGGAAAGCAGAAAGGGAAAGCTTACATAGCAGAGGGAAAGCACTGGGATGATACTGATTCGGATGAAGAGGAGGAATATGTAAATGTTGCTCTAATGGCTGACTCTTCAGAGGAATCACCACAATCATCTCAGGTACCTATCTTAACTACAATTGATATGTCTAATTCTGAGTACAAGAAAACTGTGCAAGATCTTAGTGTAGAATTGTTTAATGTACACACAAGCATGCTAGCATCAGAAATGGAAAATGCTAAACTAGTTCTTAAGATTAAAAAGCTAGAATCTAAAAATGAAGAACTAGAGCTTGTAGCTGTAACATTAGAAGATCTTAAGCAAAAGAATGCGTACTTAGAGAACAAGGTCAAGTGTAATGATGATATAGAGACTATCCTCAGGAAGCAGATTTCAGATCTAGATTTGAAGCTGAATGCTTTTAAGAATTCCGCTCTAGTGGCTAGGGAAATCATTGATACTCAGGCCATAGAGAATAAAACTGCTATAGGATTTGACTATAACAAGAAAGCTGGTAAGAAGATTGTGGAATTCCCTGTGACATCTTCAGTTGTCAAAAGGAATACTCCACATGTTCTTAAGAATGTTGATTGTCCAGTTTTTGTTAAGCCGTTTCCACCACTCTTTCATGAGGATGACCTTTTCATTAGACAAGAATTGCTTGAGGAGGATTTATTGAAGGAAAAAGAGGTAAAGACTAAGTTGCCTAGGAAATCAGTAAAAAATGAATTACCTAAACCTGATTTACCTAAAACTGAAGTAGGTTCCTTAGTTAGTAATGTTAAAAAGAACAGGAATGGGAGGAAAAAGATTGTTAATCAGGAATTGGTTCCATCTTCTCCCATTGCATCTAGGAAGTTATGTTCTATTTGTAATTCTGCTGGACACCTTACACATGCATGTAAAAAGGTTAAAGTAGAAACTGGTAATGCTTCTGAAATGCATAACATGTCTGACATGCCTGATACTCATGAACCCTGTGGAAAGAAAGAGTGTTTGCTATGTAAGTACAACATCATGCATGCTTATTTTAAGTTGATGTCTGATAGTAGCAATAGCACTAGCAATGTTAAATCCACAGATACTATGAATATCAAACAGGGTAAGACTAAATTGAATGTTACTCCTGTTAAATCATCTAAACCTTCAGGACCCAAACAATTTTGGGTACCAAAGTCCGCTTAATCAATCTGTGATTGCAGGGTAAGGTTAAAAGCTCAAACGTTGTGTGGATTCTGGATAGTGGCTGTTCTAGACACATGACAGGTGAAGAGTCCCTGCTTACAGAGGTGGTTAAGAAGACCGGCCCGATTGTAACCTTTGGAGATGACAGCAAAGGATTCACTACGGGATATGGTAAATTGAAAGCTGGAAATGTCATCATTGAAAACATCTCTCTTGTTGAAGGATTAAAGCACAATCTTCTAAGTATCAGTCAATTCTGTGATAAAGGCTACAATGTAGATTTCAGAAAGGACAAGCGCTTGATCACCAACAGGAAGGATGAGAAGCTTACTCTACTGGGAGTGAGAAAAGGGAATTTGTTTATAGCTGACTTAAGTTCTACCAGTGAAGGAGAAGTTACATGTTTCTATGCAAAGGCATCTTCAGAACAAAGTTGGCTATGGCACAAGAAGCTCTCACATCTGAACTTCAAAACTATGAACTCTTTGGTAAAGAGAGAGTTAGTGAGAGGGTTGCCCCTGATGGAATTCAATCAGGAGGGACTATGTGAAGCATGTGAAAAAGGGAAGTCGAAGAAAGCGTCACATGGAAGCAAAGGAATGACAAGCATTACTGAACCATTACAGCTGATTCATATGGATTTATTTGGTCCAGTTAATGTTATGTCACTTTCAAGAAACAGATATGCATTGGTGATGGTGGATGACTACTCCAAGTACACGTGGGTGTTGTTCATACAAACAAAGGATGAAGCAACACAACTAATCATTGATCACATCAAGAAGATAGAAGTGGAAGCTAAGCTACATGTGCGGACAATCAGATCAGACAATGGAACTGAATTCAAGAATGCAGTTCTAAATGATTTCTGCTCAGAGAAAGGAATATCAAGACAGTTTTCAGCACCAAGAACTCCTCAACAGAATGGAGTAGTGGAAATGAAGAACAGGACCTTGGTTGAAGCAGCAAGGACCATGTTGAGTGAATCAAAACTTCCCACTTACTTTTGGGATGAAGCAGTGAATACAGCTTGCTACACTCAGAATCGAACCCTGATCAACAAAGATCATGAAAAGACTCCGTATGAGTTAATGGCCAACAAGAAGCCAACACTGAAGTACTTTCATGTGTTTGGTGCAAAGTGCTTTGTACTTAAAGATGGAGAACATCTTGGCAAGTTTGATGCCAAAGCAGATGAAGGCATTTTTCTAGGCTATTCTCTGGAATCTAAGGCTTTCAGGGTATATGTGATTGAAGATAAGAAGGTGTTGGAAAGCTTTAATGTAACATTTGACGACACTAAAAGACCAGGCCTGCAAACTGGAGAGAACTCTGAATCCTTGGTATTTGAAAATCTATCAGGAGATCTCTCTGACAATGAAGAAGTACCTGAAGTTGTTACAGTAATTAATAATAATCATAATGATAATGATTCTGGACCAAGTGGTGACCAAAGTGGAAATCCTCAACATACAGGATCCACTAGTCAGTCTTCAGAATCAACAGATCAAACCGTCAACAACTCAGGGGGAGCAGGAGAAGGATCAACTAGTCACACTCCACAACATCTAGAACAAGGAGAATCATCAAGATCGCATCTGCCAAGACAAAGGGTATGGAATAGAGATCATCCCTTTCACTTGATCATTGGTGATCCGGACACAGGAGTGAGAACTAGAAGAACATCACAAAATGAATGTCACTATTCTGGGTGATTGCTATGCAAGAAGAACTCAATCAGTTTGAAAGGCAGAAAGTTTGGAAGCTGGTACCCAGGCCTAAGGGAAAATCTGTTATTGGAACACGATGGGTATTCAGAAATAAATTGGACGAAGATGGCATTGTAACGAGAAACAAAGCCAGACTGGTTGCTAAAGGTTACTCTCAAGAAGAGGGTATAGATTATGATGAAACCTATGCACCAGTAGCAAGACTTGAGGCCATCAGAATGTTTCTGGCATTTGCTGCACATTCCAATTACAAGGTATATCAAATGGATGTGAAGAGTGCTTTTCTGAACGGGGAGTTAGAAGAAGAAGTGTATGTGGAACAACCTCCAGGTTTTGAGGATTCAAAACTGGCAGACTTTGTGTACTTTCTATTCAAAGCTCTCTATGGACTCAAACAAGCTCCGAGGACATGGTATGACACTCTCTCTGAATTCTTACTTGAAAATGATTTTACAAGAGGTGTTGTAGACAAAACTCTCTTTGTCAAAAAGCATAAAAATGATTTGATATTGGTGCAAGTATATGTTGATGACATAATATTTGGTTCTACTAATGATGATCTATGCAAGAGATTTGCTAAGTTAATGCAGAGTCGTTATGAAATGAGCATGATGGGTGAATTGTCATTCTTTCTTGGATTGCAAGTATACCAAAAACAAGCTGGTATATTCATTTGTCAGTCCAAGTACATCAAGGATCTTCTTAAGAAGTATCAAATGGAAGACTCATCTACAGCAAAGACTCCTATGCCAACTGCCACTAAGCTTGATAAGGATGAAACTGGTAAGAAGGTTGACATCACAGGCTACAGAGGTATGATAGGCTCATTACTTTATCTCACTGCAAGTAGACCAGATATAATGTTTGCAACATGCTTGTGTGCTAGATTTCAGTCTGATCCTAAAGAATCTCATCTAATAGCTGTTAAGCGAATATTTAGATATCTTAAGGGGACCCCAAATCTTGGAATTTGGTACCCTAAAGATACAGGATTTGATCTTATTGGATACACATACTCTGATTTTGCAGGTTGTAAGATTGATCGGAAGAGTACTTCAGGAAGCTGTCAGTTTCTTGGAAGAAGGTTAGTTTCCTGGCATAGCAAGAAGCAGCATTCAGTGTCCACATCAACAGCTGAGGCTGAATACATTGCTGCTGGTAGCTGTTGTACTCAGATCTTATGGATGAGAAACCAACTCCGTGACTATGGACTTTTGTTGACAAAGATTCCAATCTTTTGTGACAACACAAGTGCCATAGCAATCTCTAACAATCCAGTGCAACACTCGAGGACGAAGCACATCGACATCAGGTATCATTTTATCCGAGAGCATGTCATGAATGGAACTGTGGAGTTACACTTTGTACCCACAGAGGATCAAATTGCAGACATCTTTACTAAACCGCTTGATGAATCCACTTTCAATAAGCTGGTTGGTGAACTTGGGATGTTAAATCTTTCTAATTGATTTTGATTAGAAGTCAGTAACTGCAGAGAGTCCTGGTGAATACATGAGTTTAGGAATTTCTATATCCTTAGGACTCGTGAAGTTATTTTCTGGAGCAATTCTCGTAGTTAGGATTATTGTACTAATTGTATGTCATAATTATGGATGATATATCTTCTGGCATTTAATTAGTTATTAATTCTAAAAATTATTTAGGTGCTAATATTTGTTCTAAATATTCTAGCATCTATTTAATTTGAATTAATTTGCTTTGTTTTTAACATTGTAGATTAATGCAGCATAATTTATTGGATTTTAATTGGTTAATATCACTCAATGATATTTAATTGATTTTATTCTAAGAAAATTGTGAATTTTCTGTTAAGAATTGATTTTGGTGAATTTTAAAAGATTTATTAAAATTAAAATTTGACAGGAAATACAAAAAGTCTGATTTTTAGAACATGAACAGGTTTTAAAATGAAGACAGAAGCAAAAAGTATCGAATTTAGGAAATTCGATAGTTTTTCAAGTACATAGATAAATCTATCGAAATTAATTTTCGATAGTTTTTGAAAAGGAAAAGAAAAACTATCGAAAACAATTCTCGATAGTTTTTGAGAATTACTTTAAAATGTATCGAAGGGAATTAAATTCAATCCATATTGAAATTCTCGATAGATTTTGAAAATCAGGTGAAAAATATCGAAAAAGATTTAATTTCTTTAATAAATTCAAATCTTCGATAGTTTTTCAGAAAAGGAGTGTTCGATAGTTTTTTGATTGTTTACAAATTCCTCGATGGTTTTACAGAAAAGGTCTGTTTGAATTCTAAATCAAAACACTTCGATAGTTTTTGGAAAAACTATCGAAGTAGACTTGACCATTTTACCCCCTCAGAAAAACCATCGATAGTTCTTTATAAAACTATCGAATGAAAAAAAGACAGAATTACCCCTGACAAATCAGTAAGTATTTAAATAGCACTTGGACGTTTTCTACTTCTCATTTTACAGATCTAAAGTGCAATACAGATACTTACATATAATTTCGAAGAAGAACTTCTAAAAACTCGATAGTTTTTCAGTTTTAACCGAGATTTAAACACAGTAAACTCAGTTTTAACAGTGGTATCATTTTCAACGGTGAAATCTCTGTGAATTGTGGAATCCGTGTACTCAAGTGTGGTTGTTGTTAAACAGAATACTATCGAAAGCAACTTTTGAACCTTAAAATTGCAATTGTTCTTGATTAGTACTCTTTGATTGAGATCAGTTTCAATTAAAATTGCTTGTCTTGATTTAGAAAATTAGGGTTCTTAATTTGGGAGTTTTTAGTAGTTCGAATTTGACTAAGTGATAAAAAGGGTAATTCTTGTGAAGAGTTTGATTAATTCTGGAAATTAATTAAATTTAAAAGAAAAATTAGTTTTGATTTATTTTAAATTTTCTGGAAAGTGTGAAAATACAATGGCCGGAGAATTTATTATTACCAAAACTAATCATGTCTCGTTTCAAAATCTGCAAGCCATTACGAATCCTCAAATTCGTGCATGGGCAGAGTTTTTGAATATACGTTCATTAGTGGCATACGCTGTAAGTACTCCCGTAGTCCTTTGTATCGATCAACTGACTGCGTTGTACACATCCGCCACGGATACACGTGAGAATAATGTGAGATCCTTCAGTTTTGTTGTGCCAGGGGGCAGAACAATAAGGGTGACGGAACATGACTTTAACAGAATACTTCATTTTCCTACAGAAAACCTTGTTCCGGATCCCACAACTGAGGAAATACATGCTTTCTTCACTCTTATCAGAAGTCAACAACCTAACTTCTTGGTGGGAGAGTTCCTAAAGCATTACCTGCCAAAGCCATGGAATTTTTTCTTTCATACCCTGATACATGTTTTTACTGCCAAGCTAACAAATCTGCATGACATTCCCTTATTCCTTCAAAAGATAGGGTTTGCCATTGCGAACAACAGGCATATTAACATAGGACGGATAGTGATTGATCAAGTAATTCTGTGCATAGGACCACTGGATGAAAGAACAGGCATAAATGAAGATGTGCTCTGTTTCTATCCTAGGTTTCTACAGCTAATTCTCAATGATATCTTAACAGATGATGAACGGGAGATCTTTGAAGGTGAGGCCAACCAGGAGTGCATGAGAATGAAGAGCAATGCCATAACCGCTCTCATTAGGAAGAACAACTATCTTCCAGGGGTACCCACTGTTCTCACTGAATATCTAAGAACGGTGCCCCTACCACTTCTACCCCCAGGGGAACAGGTAAATCAAGGTAATATTCCACAACCTGAACCTGTAATGGCACCTGTACCAATGGATGTTGATCCAGAGCCCTTAGTGGCCATTCCTGACCAGGAGGTTGCAAACCCACAACCTCTAACCACGATCGAAGAGCCTTTGGAAGAGCCAAATGAAAACATAAACGAACCTCCTTCCCCTACTATACCCATTAAAGAACCATCCATGAGTGTAGAGGGAGATAGTGCCAAAGCAGCACCACATAAGGAGATACACCCTTCAACAACAGCTCTGCCTTCCTCTAAAAGGAGAAGAATAGAAACCGAGGCAACTGTTGATACTTCATTTCTCTCATCCAAAGCGCCCTTTACTGATTTTTCTGATGCTGATTGGGCTACGCTAACGAAAGCAATATCTGAACCAATAGCTCAATCAAGTAAGGAAGAATTGACGGAAGCAACTGGTGTTCCAACCATATTACGGTCAGGTTCACTGGTTGAAGGTTCTAAGAACCAAGGGTCTTCACAGACGTCGAGAGAAGGCTTTGACCTAAATGCACAATCTAAAAGGTCATTGTCTACCTCCCCAGATGGAACATATCTGGATCCTGCGGGTAAAGGGTCTGACGTAGGTGCAGATCGGCAACTCGTTGACAGTGAATCAATTACTATTGAGGAGTCAACTGAGGTGAAGTCTTTACATACTCACGGGGAAGATTCGGGATCTCTGCTGTTAAAAGAGCCTGTTTCTAACCTCCTAGAGATTCAAACTCTAGATCCTTCAAAGGATATATCATCTAAGGATGATCAGCAACTTGGTTTATCCAAGGACGGGGACTTGCGAAGCCCCATTGCACCACCGGTGACCTCCTTAAGGACGGCTACGGTGATCTCTTCTGCAGGTACAATCAGCACAAAGGATTTGAGTGAAACAAAAACACTTACACCTGGCCTGAGTGGGAAAGGAAAAATGATTCAAACACCGACAGAAACGTTGAGTGTACACCCAGAGCCAAATGTGAGGAGTGACACCCTAACCCTACCTAATATTAATGATCTGCTGTTACTGTTAGGTCCTGATAAGTTTGTAGAAGGGGGGTTGAATACAAACTATACCGTTTTATCGGAATTTGTCCTTTGAATAATTTAACAATTAAGAACAAATTAATGCGGAATATAAATGAAACAAGATTCAAGTTAAATATAAATTATATTAAACTTGAAGGGTGTTGCAAATACAATAAGGATTACAAAGTATTTATCTCAAACTAATTAATACAAATTTAGAATAAATTCGACATGAACTTTTCTAATATTTGTAATAAAAAGATCGAATGCTAAAAGCAAGTTCGAGATAAATTCTAGGGATAAAAATCCGCTAGATGATCAAAGCAATACAAGTAATCAACTTCTAGTGGTTTGGATTTAACAATACAAACTAGAATTAATTGCTTGAGAAGAAATGAAATCAAATGCTTTTCTTCGTTCTTTTGCTGAGAGAAATGTCTGTTCTTTTGATATTGCTGATCTTATCTTCTGTCTTTGTGGTCTCGGGTAATATACAAATACATTTGCCTTGTATGACCTGCAAAAGTGTCTGTATGACCTGAACAGTAACTCGGTATGACCTAGCACAGTGAACAGTAACTCGGTATGACCTAGCACAGTGAACAGTAACTCGGTATGACCTAGCACAGTGAACAGTAACTCGGTATGACCTAGCACAGTGAACAGTAACTCGGTATGACCTAGCACAGTGAACAGTAACTCGGTATGACCTAGCACAGTGAACAGTAACTCGGTATGACCTAGCACAGAAAATCCTTTAATTAATTTAGTTAGATTAAATTCTAGATTAAATTAATTCTTTTATAGAATTAATTTAATAAATAATTTAAACAACTAACTTAATTAATTTAATTAATAAATTAATTCTGATAGAATTAATTTATAAATTAAATTGAATTAATAAATCAAAGAAGATAACTTAAAATCCTTGCATTCCTCTATCTTCTGAAAACCACTGAATATAGATGATTTAATTCCACTGATTGATGTCGTCATTCGATGCACTGTCTGGTTTCATGAATAACTGACTTCAATGATAATTCTTCATCTTTAAAACATTTAAAGTTGTGGCTTCTTTTCTTTAGCTTTGACTGAACTTTGTATCCTGTACTTCTTCTGTCACCAACTGGAAATCTCTGTCACTGTAGTAAATCCACTTCCTTGAATACTTCACTGAGGCTTGAACAATAAATTGAACTTCTTTCAATGTAGAATAACTTCAAGTCTGTAGATGACTTTAATCTTCAATCTCTTGACAGATAAAACTCTCTGAGATTCCTGTGACCTTTAATCTAATATTTACTTATTACATTCTTGTTTAAGTTGAGTAGAATCCTCGAATTACAAATAGGCTATAGCATATGCCTTTCAATCTCCCCCTATTTGTTTGTTAGAGAATAACAACCAAATACCTAGAGGATCACTCAACTAACACCAAGAAAAAGATAAGACTCTTAAACCTAAGTAAATACTAGAAAGTTCTGGATCAAATATAACATTTCCAGATTTCACCAGTAAAGATAAATACAAGACAGATGTTCCTCTAGACTGAACATATGATAACATTGAACCTGTCTTGATTTACCTAAGCTCTATACATATAACATTTACAAAGCAGAGCTAACTTACCTTTACTTCCCTGAAACTCCCTCTTTACCTTTTATATCTTTTTCAGCTCCCCTTTTACTAGCTTCACAAGTCTCTAGAAACTTCTTCCCCTTAGAAACAGAAACTTCTCCCCAAACTTCTGTAGAAACTTGTCTAGAAACTTCTCCCCCTTAGTTGAGGAATTCTCTACAGATTTAACTTTATGAGTATCTTAAGCCAATAGGAGTTGAGATAGATGATGGAGTTGATCTTGGGTAGTAAATGTCTTCAATATTTCCTTGAGCAGTCCCAGCTGATTATTGACAGAGGTGGAAGAAGAAGACCGTTCAACCACTTGTGCTTGCAAAATTTCTTTATCAGCCTGGGTTTAGAATAGATGTTCCTGTAGATCAGCTATGTGAGCTAACTACATTGCAGTGTATGTGTCTGTGTGTGCACTCACTTGAATTTCTCTTGTAAGTGTATCACTCATCTCACGTGCATGTGTTTCACTCAGTGTTTGACTTTTATCACTCAATATTAGCTGTCTGTTTGCTCCTTTTTGATCAGTACCTGTATTGAAACTCACCCTAGCCTCTTCAAGAGAGGTCAGTGGTGGTGCAATGGGAGTTCGCAAATCCCGATCCTCAATCATGTCTATCAAATCACTTGGATTTGAAATCTGAATTGCTTCAGTGATAGACTGACCAAGTTGCCTTCCACTTTCTCCAGATAAATCTGTGAGTGGAAAATCCCTTTGGGAGCCAGAGGTGTTCACTCTGGGAGGGGAGAAAATGATTCTATTTAAATTGGCAAAGAATCAAATTTTCCCTCAGATGCCTATGAAGGCACTTCTACCGTGACAATGGTAGGCACTGTAACCAGTTGCAGGTGCTCTGCTTTCACTGTGCCCTGAGTTTCATCTAAATGAAATTGTTTTCTCCCATTGTGAGTAATGAGAGTGTGCTTGACTCAGTACAAAGTGCCATGGCCCTATGGCGAATTTCAATAGATTCATCCTGTTGAGAGAATGTCTCTAGATACAGTTCATTGGCCATTTCAAAGTCCATATCCTATTGAGAGGATACAGATGGGCTGACAGATGCCTCAGTATATATAGAATTTCTTTAGAGGAGGCAGAGCTGTGGGATCACTCACTGTTTCAATCAAAATACTTCTTTATTTAACAGGTGATTTCTGTTTAGGCTGAGAGGTCAAGTAATGAAGTTGTAGACTCATTGTTTGGCTCTAAGACCTGGGATAAAGATTGTGGATCTACAATCCCTTGGTCAGCCCTAACAACCACTTGGGTTCAACAACAGTAAAAGAAGTGGATTGAGAGATAGAAAGTAATACCTGAATTGGATTTGGCACTGAATTTCCAGCTAAGCAAGAGCTAGATCAGAAATAATATATACAATATATTTACACAAACCAACTAAGACAAATAGAAAATAAAAGATAATAAATAATAATAATAAACTAAAATAATATATAATATATAAAAAAAACTATTTACAGGAAACTATTTACATGAACTAAACAAGAATATTTGAATATTTTAAAATAAACAATTTTCAATAAAAATAGATTTCTCTACAATTTTAACTTGTAAAATTTGAGAAAAATATTTTTAAAGAAAATAATTCATCTTAACTTACTCAACCTAAGAAGCTTAACAATTAGACAAGACATGGCAATAATCTACAATCAACATGCATAAGAGAAAATGAGATGATAAAATAAATTTACAAGTGATTTAAAAATATATGCAACAAATGAACACTTGTAAATCTAATTAAGAACAAACATAAAAATAAACAAAGTTAATCACTAAAACTATTTAACATACCCAATTTACCAACCAATCTGGTAAATATGGATTCATCAAGAGATTTAGTGAAAATATCTGATGTTTGTTCCTCTGTGGGTACAAAGAGTAACTCCACAGTACCATTCATGACATGCTCTCGGATAAAATGATACCTGATGTCAATGTGCTTGGTTACTTGTGATTATGCCATCTTCATCTAGTTTGTTCCTGTATACCCATCTAGTACCAACTACTTTCTTGTTCTTTGGCCTGGGTACCAGCTTCCAAACTTGTTGTTGTTCAATTTGATTGAGTTCATCTTGCATAGCAATCACCCAATCAGGATCACCTAGTGCTTCCTCAATCTTCTTTGGTTTCATTTCAGAAAGAAACCCTGAATAATGATATTCATTTTGAGTAGCACTTCTAGTTCTGACTCCAACACCTGGATCACCAATAATCAACTCAAAAGGATGAGCTCTAATCCAAACTGTTTATCTTGGAAGATTTGATATTGATGATTCGCCTTGTTCTACATTATGGTGTTGTGAATGACTAGTTGACCTTTCATTTCCTCCCCCTGAGTTGTTAGCAGATTGTCTTGGTGATTTTTCTCCAATGTTAGTGGTATCTCCATTGTTACCAATGTTTCCACCACCATCACTCTCACCATTATCATCATTATCATTGTTATCACCAGCAACAACCTCAGGTGGATTCTTATCATCTGATTCTGAATCTGACATTTCTTCAAACTTTAGTTTCTCAGATGGATTTTCTGTTTGGATATTAGGGAGTTTGGTGTCATCAAATGTAACATTGATGTTCTTATTGACTGATAACATTTCTTGATTTCAAATAGGCCATATCCTCAGTTATACCCTTGCTGTTATCTCCAAAGGTAAGCACTGGGCCAGCTTTCTCAACCAAATCTGATAGCAGGGCTCTATCTCCGGTCATATGCCTTGAACAGCCACTGTCAAGAATCCATATAACACGGTTTACCTGTTTAACTCCCTGCAATATCAAATTGATTAGACCTTCTTCGGAGCCCAAAATTGATTGGGTCCGGCATACTTAAAGAACTGGCCTTTGTCAGGCAAAACAACATTTTTAGCTAAAACTACTTCAACCTCTTTCACATAAGAGCGTTTCCATTTATAACCAGCCTTAACACATTTCTGAGTAGGCTTAGGGATAAATGAATCCACTCTAGTCTGAGGAGGACTAGTAGTCTTTGTTTTAACATGCTTCTTATTATTAACATGTTGACGTGGAGCAGTCTTATCACTAGATACATGCTTTTTATTAAAGAAAGCATACATAACATTAAAAGCACAAGACATGCAATTACTCACACCACATGCTTTATGAGAAGAATTAATAGCAGGCATGTTAGTTCTACAGTTGTTTTGATCCAACTTATGGATATCTAATTTAGTCTTTTTAGTTGTAGCAACTTTGACTGGAATATCAGATATACATTTTTTGGACTGTTCAACTTCCAAAGCCATATCTTCTTCACGAATCTCTTCAGCAATGATTATAGAGTATTCATTCATAGGATCTGCTATGGATTCTTTACAGAAGGGTGTTTCAATACCCTTAAGTATATAAGGAACAACCTTTCCTTCTTCTCTGACTCTACAAGGTGTATTAATACCAAGCAATCCTATAGCCTCGTTATAATCATAACCTATACTGACATGATTACCAATAGCTTGTTTATTGAAAATTTCTTTAGCCGTTTTACAAGAGTTGTAATAGGCATTAGCTTTGGTTTTAAGCTCACTAATCTGATCTTTGAGAATGGTTTCCAGTTGAATATAACATTTAACCCTATTCTCAAGAAAAGCAATTTTCTCAATAAGTTCATCCTGATTAACATGCACAAGTTTCAATTCTTTTAATTCCTTTTCAAGATTTGTGTTTAAAAGATTTATTCTATCATTTTCAGTGCGTGCACAACTTATGGTGCCACCAAGATGATAAATCATTTCAGTGTCAGTAAGTTTTACCTTAGACATGTCGGGTGAAGATAACATGGAATCAAAGAGTTTGCCTCCTTTTGCCACAAGTGCAAGATTTCCAACTTCTTCATCTTCACTGTCTGTATCATCCCAGCTCTTCCCTTCAGCAACATAAGCCTTCTCAATCTTATTCTTCTTGCTAGAATCAAATGAGTTCCTTGTCACTTGCCTTGGCTTTTTACATTCAGTAGCAAAGTGACCCAACTCATTGCAATTGTAGCATCTGATTGAGCTCCTCTCCACAGTTCCAGTTTTGTAGCCACCCCTTGTGCCACTTGAAGATGAGGAATCACCTCTCTGAAACCTGGGCCTGAACTTAAGATTGGGATTCCTCTTGAATCTAAACTTCCCAAACTTCCTGACTATCAAAGCCAAATCACCATCCTCCAGCTGATCAAGTTCTTCTAAAGAATAGAAGTCACCACCAGATTGATCAATGGATGTTAATCCATATTCAGCATCAATAACATTCATGTTAGAACTGGAAGGTTGAACAGCTTTCACTTCCAGTTTCTGTGGGACTTCAGCAGTCAATTCAGTAGAGGTACCAACAATCTTCCCAGTTCCATACAGCTCCCTCTGTTGAATCTGCTCCAGCTCATAGGTCTTCAGAACACCATACAATCTCTCCAAAGCAATCTCATTCATATCTCTTGCTTCTCTAATTACAGATATTTTGTGCTCCAAATGAGGTGGAAGTGTAAGAAGGAACTTCTTGTTAATCTCCTTGTTGGTGTAGTGCTTCCCATTGAGATTCAGATCATTGATTAATTTGTTGTATCTCTCAAAAACCTGAGAGATACCCTCAC
Organism: Heracleum sosnowskyi; assembly: GCA_030848705.1. NCBI lineage: Eukaryota > Viridiplantae > Streptophyta > Magnoliopsida > Apiales > Apiaceae > Heracleum > Heracleum sosnowskyi. The sequence goes on from CM061243.1 coordinate 7,986,625, forward strand.
CAGGGTTTGATCTGAAATGCTCATATTGTGAAGTGAGAATTTCCAGCATATTCTCTCTAACTTCCTCTGTCCCCTCATTGATTATCTCTATGGTTTCCCAAATGTGTTTGGCAGTATCACAGTTTAGGACATGATTATGCATGATAGGATCAAGACAATCAATAAGGATCAGCTGTAGACAGGAATCCAAGGTAACATCCTCTTTTTCACCAGGAGTGAAATCCTTGGGATCTTTAGGGTACATCCTAGCAGCCCTAGTAACAATGTTACCCTCTTTTAATTCTTCCTCAATAATCATAGGAAGTTTTGGTCCATTCTTCATCACATCAATGTATTTAGGATTTGCAACCTTAAGAAATAGGAGCATTTTCTTCTTCCACATTGGATAATGCTCCTTGCTGAACATTGGGATTTTCACTGTACCCACTTTCTGTGTAGTAGACATATTTTGAGATTTTTAGAATAATAAAAATTTCAGAGTTGAAAAAATCTCAAAACAATTGGATCTTTGATTTGTATATCAATCAAAAGGCTCTGATGCCAATTGTTAGGTCCTGATAAGTTTGTAGAAGGGGGTTGAATACAAACTATACCGTTTTATCGGAATTTGTCCTTTAAATAATTTAACAATTAAGAACAAATTAATGCGGAATATAAATGAAACAAGATTCAAGTTAAATATAAATTATATTAAACTTGAAGGGTGTTGCAAATACAATAAGGATTACAAAGTATTTATCTCAAACTAATTAATACAAATTTAGAATAAATTCGACATGAACTTTTCTAATATTTGTAATAAAAAGATCGAATGCTAAAAGCAAGTTCGAGATAAATTCTAGGGATAAAAATCCGCTAGATGATCAAAGCAATACAAGTAATCAACTTCTAGTGGTTTGGATTTAACAATACAAACTAGAATTAATTGCTTGAGAAGAAATGAAATCAAATGCTTTTCTTCGTTCTTTTGCTGAGAGAAATGTCTGTTCTTTTGATATTGCTGATCTTATCTTCTGTCTTTGTGGTCTCGGGTAATATACAAATACATTTGCCTTGTATGACCTGCAAAAGTGTCTGTATGACCTGAACAGTAACTCGGTATGACCTAGCACAGTGAACAGTAACTCGGTATGACCTAGCACAGTGAACAGTAACTCGGTATGACCTAGCACAGTGAACAGTAACTCGGTATGACCTAGCACAGTGAACAGTACTCGGTATGACCTAGCACAGTGAACAGTAACTCGGTATGACCTAGCACAGTGAACAGTAACTCGGTATGACCTAGCACAGTGAACAGTAACTCGGTATGACCTAGCACAGAAAATCCTTTAATTAATTTAGTTAGATTAAATTCTAGATTAAATTAATTCTTTTATAGAATTAATTTAATAAATAATTTAAACAACTAACTTAATTAATTTAATTAATAAATTAATTCTGATAGAATTAATTTATAAATTAAATTGAATTAATAAATCAAAGAAGATAACTTAAAATCCTTGCATTCCTCTATCTTCTGAAAACCACTGAATATAGATGATTTAATTCCACTGATTGATGTCGTCATTCGATGCACTGTCTGGTTTCATGAATAACTGACTTCAATGATAATTCTTCATCTTTAAAACATTTAAAGTTGTGGCTTCTTTTCTTTAGCTTTGACTGAACTTTGTATCCTGTACTTCTTCTGTCACCAACTGGAAATCTCTGTCACTGTAGTAAATCCACTTCCTTGAATACTTCACTGAGGCTTGAACAATAAATTGAACTTCTTTCAATGTAGAATAACTTCAAGTCTGTAGATGACTTTAATCTTCAATCTCTTGACAGATAAAACTCTCTGAGATTCCTGTGACCTTTAATCTAATATTTACTTATTACATTCTTGTTTAAGTTGAGTAGAATCCTCGAATTACAAATAGGCTATAGCATATGCCTTTCAGTTACCAACAGAAAGAGAGCTACAAGTTCAATCTTCCCTCAAGGAGATGACAGTTCGAGACAAAGAAGGAAATCCACTTTTCAAGGTTCCACTGCGACCTTCCTTTGACCAAGGGATCTCCTCCAGTCAAGACAATGTTTCTTTAAAGTCTATTCAAGAGAAAGTTGACTTGGCTGCAGCTGATTCCAGAAGAACATTCAGGGTCATTGGCAGTGCATCTGGCACTATAACAGGTACGAAGTAAGCAGTGGACTCCTTCAAGAAGGAAGCTATGGAAGAACTAGTCGAGCTGAGGATGGACGTCAGGGAACTTAAAGATGGATTCATGAATGAAGTAACTGCACTGTCTCAAGGACATGAAGCTTTGAAAGAAGACGTTCTGGTTATCCGGGATGGTCAAGCGCGGGTAAAAGATGCAATGAATACCCTTTCACGAGTGGAGTCTAAGCTAAACAAGAGGCTGGATCACATGGAAAAGACTACCAACTCAAGATTGGAGAACATTGACCTGTCGCTAGCTTCTATAAATGAGTTTAATAAGCAGCTTATGGATTTCTTGGAGAATCAAGGTGACGGAGTACAGTCTATATGGAGTATGCTAAAGAACCAACAATCTGGACAACCTGGTCCTTCCTATCAGCAACCTGATCCTTCTAATATCTTTTATGCTGAGGATGCTTTTATCGAGGATTCCTTAACTAAGGGGGAGAAAGTTGGAGAAGGGGTGAAGGATAAATGGGGAGTTTGGGAGACTGTTGAGGCTATTCCAATCAGACAGTACTGGATTGAGGAGCTTGTAGAGGAAGACAAGGAAAGTGAAGAGGAATTTGAGGTCATGCATGAGCAACCTATTCAAGAGGAGCATGAGCCATATTATCCAGAGCCAATAGAACATCCTATCTTGGATGATGATATGGAAGAAGCAAATTCTCTATCACCTGAAGAAGAAGCTGCCTTGGAAGCAATAAGAGCTCAGAGAGCTGCAATAGATGCCAGGCAAGCTGAGAAGGAGAAACAACAAGCAATTCTGAGAAGTGAAAAGCTAAAGAGAATGAAGGTGTATAATGAAGTGAGGAAGAAGAAGATGATAGATCTGGCAAAGAAAGATGGTACTGAATGGGAAATGGCTTATAAAACCTTTTGCGGAGTTGAAGACGGATTAGAAGTCAACGACAATGCTGAGGTGGAAGTTATTATTCAGGACATCAGAAGTGCTAATCTTGAAGATCAGACTTACTTTAAAGCACTGAGAAGCTCTATAATCTGTCTGAATGCTGGGGTTAAAGCAAATGGTGCCTGGAGCTTATTAATCAGTTTTCTGGAGAAAGGTACATTTGTGATTTCTACTAAGTTTTTAGAACAGAGGACATATACAGAATTGCAGGCTATACTCATCAAGATCCAAAGAACTACAAGGCTAAATGAACTGCTCCGTAAGCATGTTAAGGAGATCGTGATGAAAGTCAGTCCAGAGATTACTGAAGATCCTCCAATGGTTAGATTCATGACGAATGACTTGTTCAGAATCTGCTATTTGGCTGAGGACAAACTGAGGGACTACCCAAGCAACTATCTAATCTCAGTTGAGAAGTATCTTAGATCCACTGGATTCTCATCAACGGAGAAGGACAAAACAGCAGACACTCTTAGAAGATTTCTAATGGAGAATGTTCCTTACTATAGGAAAAGAGTGGAAAGAGGATTGGAAGTGCATACCAGACTGCCAAACATGCCAAAGCTGAACAAGAAAGATGTTAACATTGCATGGTTATGGGCTGGAGTGGGTCAAGAGGTTGAATATATTGGAAGACACATCCAAGGAGCAATCCTTAAACCTGGAGAACCACTGCACTATCTATCAGTGATTGATTATCAAGCTGCTAACTCCGATCCAATGATTGAAGAAGGTGAGATTGGAATGGACTGAATGTTGAAGCAAAGAACAAGAGAACTATCAGCTCAGACTAGAGGAGCAACTTCATTGTATAAAGTTTAATTGTTTTTTGATTTATGAAATCTGGAAATGTATATATATCTGATCCAGAATGCATTGATATTATTACGCTGTCTTACTTTAAGTAGTTTAATGTTTCCTTAGTTAGTTGAGTTATCCTCGAAGTATTTGCTTGTCGAACTCTATCCAATCAAATAGGGGGAGATTGTAAAGCATAATGTAACATAAGATGTAAAAGAGATAACTACAACTCAACAAAGGACAAGACAGACAATAGTATTAATAGAAGCACAGGAATCCAGAATCAAAGAAGAAAAGGTAAACTCAAAAAATCAAAATACGTTATGTATTCTTGAAGTCCGTAAACAGGTCATGGAAAGAAGTTCATGAAAATGTTCAAGCCTCAGTGACATCAATAGAAACAAGACTTTGAAGACGACAGAAGTATGTGAATGATTTAGGGTTCAGTACCACGGGATTCCAGTGATGAAGCAACCAGAACGACAAAGGACTTATCAGCAGCATTGAATTCAAGACATAAAAGAAGAATTGATCAAGTGTTATTCATCTGTGAACCAGACCAGTTGCACTAGGTGACGGCACTGAAAAGATCAAGTTGTTTTATCGTCTCCGAAGAAATTGATACAGTCTAAAACTTAAAACACCCAGGAGCTCAGGAGTAATTACTAAAGGACAAAAGACAAGAAAAAGAATTCGATAGTTTTTCAATTCAGAAAACTATCGAATGGTGGTTAAAGTGATTCATTGAAAAACTATACTAAAGTATTTGTCATTCGATAGTTTTATTTAAAAACTATCGAATGGAAAATATTTTTGATCCATTCGATGGTTTTTCAATTCATGGAGCAGGTGAAAAGTTTTGTTTGTCTGACAGGTTGATGAAGATCCAACGGCCAAGAATATTCTATTCTAAATGGTTCGATGGTTTTCAATTTAAGTCTATAATTAATACTGAGAGAGGAGTGTGTCTTCTTCAGTTAAGGATTTCAACACAGAGACATTACTGAGAGAGAGAAGAGCCGGAGAAAATTATCAGAGAAATTAATAGTGCTCAGAACTTGATCATTGTTTTGTATTTGTGTAACCTTAAACTCATTGACGCTAATCTACGGATTAGAAATTGTAGCACCCCTCGAGGTTTATATTTATAAAAAGATATATTCCCCGAAACTTGATTTGGTTTGGTGTGTTTGATTTCGTTATAGAACTGAAAGATTAATCCGCGAACGAAATTAAATTATTTGTGAGTATCGTATTCAACCCCCCCTTCTACGATACTTTGGACCTAACACATATAATAACAACTGTTTTATAATTTTTCTTCCACTATAATCAACTAGTGTTTTCTTGCCCGCGTTCCGCGCACGGGCTTCCAATTTTATTTATTTATTAACTATATCACATCCTTTTGATTTATTTAATGTTAAAACCTATAATTATAATTTATAGGTAGAAATTCGTTTTGTAATTGTTTTTTTTTTACGATAAATTAATCTTTTTGCTTGCAACATTTGACCATGAGTTTACTTGCTGTTAGGAGAAGGTGAGTTTGATGTTGATAAAAGTATTAAAATATTTATAATTTTTTTTTATAAAATATATTTAAGATTTTGAATTTGGATTTGAAGGTGTCTTTCGAGATATGGTGGTAGCTCATAAGGAGCTTCAACTATGAAGATATAAGACGTGTTTGAAAGATATTTTAGAAATTTTTAACTTTGTAAATCTTGATTCAAATTGTTTGACTCAATTAAGTCAATGATTATCTTTATTTTAGAGAAAACAAAAGTGATTTATTAGTAGATTTATAGGACCGTTAATATAAAACTAGGTTAGTGAGCCGCGCTTCGCAGCGGCATAAAAATATATTTATTAAGAAAAAGAATATTAGAATAAAAATTGTGAAATAAATATCTATAAAATTTATATAAATTATCAAATAAAATATATTCTGTAAAATTTGCATTTCGGTAAGTAATATTATAAATTATTTACATATTCCTTTTGTTTATAGAGTTTGATTTTTTTATTTTCTTGGACCGATACAATTGCCATATATATATATTAAAAAAAATTATATTGATAAAAATCAATATAAACATATAATATTACTATTTTCTCAGGAATGACACATACGGTGTATCCAGATTTGTATAAATTTTACTATTTATTGTGGTAGAAAAGCTAATTGTATATGCATATAAGAGTAAATAAATGGTTAAAAAACTAATATAAGAATTAAATCAATAATATCAATGAAACAAATATTTGTATAATATCTAATGATATTCGTTTAATCGAGATAAGATAGATTTATATATGTGCAATTTCTAAAACTATATATTATAAAAACATTAATAAAGATAATTACTTTTAAATTTTTTAATCTGGGTAGATGTGACAATTATTATATAGGGTCCACCATCCTCCTTGTATAAATTTGTATCAACCATCTCGGCCAACTTTTCCCACAAAGTTATGGTACTGGTGATGAAGTTGTTTAAGAAACAAATTAGAAGAAATTAAAAAAGTAAAACAAATAAATTGGGGTAACCAAATAAGTAATATAAAATTACAAGAACAATAAAAAAACAACTAACAATTATATTAAAATTAATATAATGCATAACTTACTAATTTGTGACAATTTTGAGATCTCTTTTTTTTTCAACCGTCTTTAACAACTTCAATGCCACCCAAGTAGGTCAAGCAAACTACAACATCTAAATCAACATAGAAAAAATAATATTACAACATGATAGTTTGAATTATAACTTATATAATAGTATTACTTATATATTACTCTAATATATTAATGCATCAAAAACTGAGAGTATGTTTGTGTCATTAATACGTGCATCAATCATATCCGGACATATGAATTGAAATCCATGCAGTGATATGTTGACGATGTCTTCTTCCAATCTCTTAGGCAACGTTATGCGTATGAAGAGCAATTTAGAACCATATGATAGTGGTTTATATTTCCACGGAGCCTTCCTCTAAAAGATTTTTGAACCGAGAGACCAGAATCTTCGGGATCATAGCATGAATCAAATTTTCCTGTCATACAACATATCTTAGAAAAGTTAATAACATCATACAATTTGACAAACTAATAAGTTATAAGTATATTGATTTATTAACCTTTTCATCGATCAAAATCATGTCAAGACTGATCAGTTCTTCAATATTTGGATTGACAGATTCCCACATTCTAGACACTCGTACTCTTATCATCCAGGTATAGTTGCTGTCGTTCAAAGCATCCAACATGTGTACGCCATAGTTGTATTGATTATAAATATGGTTGTAAAAATTTGAAGCTATGTAAAAAAGTTTCGGTGTAGATTTTTTGTTATGAATGACCTTTAATTTATAGGTGTTTGTAAGGTGAATAACATGGAAATCCATTATGTTTAAAAGTCAAGAAGTATTATAAAAGAAAAGTTCTATAAAATTTGAAAATAATAAAAGAAAGTTCTATCAAGTTTGAAAATAATAAAAGAAAGTTTTATCAAGTTTGAAAATAATAAAAGAAAGTTATACAAGATTGAAAATAATAAAAGAGAAAATTGCAATTATTAACATAAGATCCTAAAAATTCAAAAATAATAAGGAAGTTGTAATTTTCTAAATCAAAGAAAGTTCTATAAAGTTTGAAAATAATAAAAGAAAGTTCTATTAAGATTGAAAATAATAAAAAAGAAAATTGCAATTATTAACATAAGAGCCTATAAATTCGAAAATAATAAGGAAGTTGTAATTTTCTAAATAAAAGAAAGTTCTATCAAGTCCTACAAATTCGAAAATAATAAGGAAGTTATAATTTTATAAATCAAAGAAAGTTCTATCAAGTTTGAAAATAATAAAATAAAGTTCTATCAAGCCTACAAATTCGAAAATAATAAGTAAGTTGTAATTTTCTAAATCAAAGAAAGTTCTATCAAGTTTGAAAATAATAAAAGAAAGTTCTATCAAGCCTACAAATTCGAAAATAATAAGGAAGTTGTAATTTTCTAAATCAAAGAAAGTTCTATCAAGTTCTACAAATTCGAAAATAATAAGGAAGTTGTAATTTTTCTAAAGCAAAGAAAGTAGTTCTATCACGTCCTACAAATTCGAAAATAATAAGGAAGTTGTAATTTTCTAAATCAAAGAAAGTTCTATCAAGTTTGAAAATAATAAAGGAAAGTTCTATCAAGTTTGAAAATAATAAAAGTGTAATTTTCAATTTCCTTCCTACAAAATCGAAAATAATAAAAGAAGTTGTAATTATTAAAATTAAAAATTGTGAGAAATTGAGAAAATTAGAAAAATAGAACGGAGCGATTCTAGAGACGCCACCTCACCGCCTCCGTCTTCTCCTTTATATAAGTATATTGATTTGATTTGATAAACTATGTACATTTTATTTTTATTTTAGAGAAAAGAAGTTATACTTATAAGTAAATATAATTATTTTCAAAACTCACCATTTAAGTTTCAAAAAATCTTTGTCAATCAGATAAATTATTCAAAATTTAAATTTAAATTTAAATTTTTTTATCAAAAAAAGATCCAAGATGATTTATTTTCTTTTTTAACATAATTTTGTGATGATTAGATAACTTAAGTGATACATATTTATATCCTTCAACTATGAAGATATAAGACGTGTTTGAAAGATATTTGAGAAATTTTTAACTTTGTAAATCTTGATTCAAATTGTTTGACTCAATTAAGTCAATGATTATCTTTATTTTAGAGAAAACAAAAGTGATTTATTAGTAGATTTACAGGAGCGTTAATATAAAATTTGATTTGATAAACTATGTACATTTTATTTTTATTTTAGAGAAAAGAAGTTATACTTATAAGTAAATATAATTATTTTCAAAACTCACCATTTAAGTTTCAAAAAATCTTGGTCAATCTGATAAATTATTCAAAATTTAAATTTAAATTTAAATTTTTTTATCAAAAAAAAATCTAAGATGATTTATTTTCTTTTTTAACATAATTTTGTGATGATTAGATAACTTAAGTGATAAATATTTATATCATGTCGTCTGATTGATGTACCAATTAAATAATAAAAATACTATATGATTAAGCATTAAGAAATTAAAACTAAGAAATTTTCATCGTATAGTAGAATCTTACACATGCATATATCATTGATTTATAGAAAAAAAAACATATACTGAGATTAAAAAAATTAAATTAAGTTAATTAATTTTGAATTATATTAAAATCAAAATTGAATATTGATTTGATAGTATTCAAAGAAGAGAAAATAAATTGAGGATCAAAGAAAGGAATAGAAATTTTTTGAAGATCTAATTTTTGGATATATCAAATGTAAAGATGTTAATGTGCATAACTTAATTTATTTGTAGTAATCTAAAATTTGATTTCAAAACCTAGCATAATTAGTGAAAAAAACAATAAAATGCATGATTGATTGTGATAACCATATTTAATTAATACCATTAATGATTAAATTTATAACAATGCTGACGTGACTATTTTTAAAATTATTTTTGAAAGTGAAATTACCTTCTTACCCCTTTAAAATTGTTCGAAAATTATTATATACATAGATTACAATCAAGGAAGCAAAATACCACAAATAATATATCAATGAAACCTATTATTTAAAGCAACTAGTTGATTAAGAATACAGGTATCTTTAGAAAAAGTACGTACGCAAATCTTTACATAAAAAAAAATCTCAGAGAACTTTAAGAGTAGATGTCATTCAGTACGTACAGGAATATTAACAAAAAAAACACAAAGAAAAGAAAATTAATATAACATTTGCCTACTAAAAACGATGTTTTATATTGATTTTATAATAATCATTACAACATGTAGCAGGCCAATAGAGCACTACAACAGAAGATATTTTTATTCAGAAGGAGATCTGAGAGTCTGAGACAATGAACAGTGGACATAAATTTTTGTTTGAATAATCATTTGATATGCAAGTAATATAGAGGGCCAAGCCCACAATCATTACTTCAAAATTAGCCCAACAAAGAAGCTCAAGTTAAAAGAACAACTAGTCCAGTTAAAAGAACAACTATGCCATCCAAGTTAACCTTTTTGTAATGTTTTGTTTTTGGCCTGTTTTATTTATGAAGTTAAAAAAAATTGCATTTAGCAGGTCTCAGAGCAAATCAGTTGCTTTTGCCATCCAATGTTTTATTCATACTCAAACCGAACTCAGATACAAATAAATGTTTGTATGTTACCATTACAGTATTTATCTATATACAAGTATGTATGTCTAAGCTAATTACACAAAAATGCCTGAGCACTAGACCTTAGCTCTTGCAAAAACCGAGCTAAGATCACAAGAATCATGGATACTCTATCAAGTTGTACAATATTTATGACCCTTTACTATACATGAATGGACTGCTCTTGAACTTGATGATTGAATAACTGAGAAGTGCTCGTCTCGTGGAACTTATGAATGATGTTGATGATCATACGAGCTTTCTTGTTCGAATGAGATGTGCCATCGACATCGCTTAGGAGTGAATACAGTGCAGTCATGAGGCCAGGGTCTTTTGCCAATACACCGATTACTTCTGCTCCACAATTGTGACATAAACACAGCAAGATTGAAGCACAATACTCCTTCCCTGATCGCGAAGCCAAATTCTTGAAAATCCTTAAAATTACGGTCAAGGCAGAGGCTTGAACTATCATGGTTGATCCTTCAAAACTCTCTGACAACTTTGCAAGAATTGCTAATGAATCTGTTATAATATCTTTCTTATCTGTGGTAGCCAATACATTAGTCAGTACTTGAACAGTCCCAGCTGCAAGAACCCTGTGATGGTTTCGAGGGTATAAAAGAAGCCCGAAAATTGCCACCACTGCATTCTTCTTCCCACAATTGGTCCCTTCTTTGATCAGATCAACCAAAGCTGGGATTGCCAGAGTTGTTTCTCCCAACAATTTTCGGTATTTGTCAACTGAAGACAGATAGAAAATTGTTGCAGCTGCTGTTTGCCGCGCTTCCAACTTGAGACCATTCTTCAAAACATTAACAATCAAGTTTAGTCCTTCATTGTCAATAATCTGCTTCTTGCCTTTGGAATGTTTTGATAGCTTCAGTATAGCTGAAATTGCATTCTCTTGCGTGAGCGAATCAGTTGAAGCAAGTAGTGTCAGTAGAGGTGGAACGGTGCCTGCTTCAATCAAGCAATATCTATTGAAAATGCTTGATTTTCCTAGTAAACGGACCTCATGAGCTGCTTTCATCTTCTGTTTATTTGTGCCATTACTAAGCCTGTTGGCTAGGAAACCCGAGAGAAACCTGATTGCTTCAGCAGCAGCTGGACTGCCTGGAAGAATAGTCCTTGATATATCACTATTCTTCTTTTTTGTCTTTGCCATTGAAACCCCATGATCAGCACAAAACTGTTGGATAATTTTCCGAAGACTTGAATTAGCCACCAACTCTGTGCTTTTCAGCTTTTCTCCTGTTTTCGGACAAATGAGGTTCCCTGACTTGAACCATTTCAGTATAGAAGCTCTATCATAAGTCTGACCAGTAGACACTGTCACAGGATCAGTCATCAACTCCAGAGAAATCGGACACCGAAAATCTTCTAAATTCAAGAAACTAATCACTTCCACTTCCAAATTACCTCTCCCATCTACCTGCCCCCCTTCTCGAAAATCCGAATTCTCAAAGATAACTCCCCTACAATACCTCATTAGCCCAGCTAAACTACTAAGCAAAGGCATCTCCCTTTCATTATTATCCAAACACATCAAACCAATCAATTCCTCCAAGAACTTAACCTCCTTATGACACTCACCCCAGCTTCTTATACCTAAATAATCAAGAACCCCCTTGATCATCCCCTGATCAGGCTCAAATTTATTCTCAAACTGATTAATTATCACAATCACTTTTTTCATAGCCTGATCATCATCAAAATCAAGCTCCAACTTAACTCTCCTAGCCTGAGTAGCTACCAATTCAACTAACTCCTTAACCTCACTCGAAACACGAATCGAATTCAACTCAAGAACATCAAGAGCTGTAGCCACTGTCCTAACTAAAACCAGGAACTGACTTGCTACAAAATGAGCCTTCATTAAAATCCAAATTCTCGCGCCTTCTCGTGTAATATCTTGTAACAAGAATAAAATTCTTTGAAAAGTGAGGTGAAGCTCGGAGAAACAGAGAGTTATTGAGTTTGGCAAAACAATTCTTGATTCTTGAAGCTCTTCCAAGAAGATTAATAAATTCCCCACTTGTCGAATTGTTTGTTTCGAATTTTTTCTCTGAGTTGCCAAAAATTTCGATTGGAAATTCGAAATTTTTCGAGACAGAGTGACTAAAGACTCTAAAAGTGTCCTCGGAGATATGTTCTCACAAGGATGAATCGCCGGATAATTTAATATCCGGCGATCATTTTGATCAAAGTTTTGAATCATTAAAAGTGTGTGTGTGTGTGTGCAAGTACAAAAATGTTGTGTGTGTTTTATGTTTTTGAAGTTAGAAGATTCAGTTGGTTCATCTATAAGTACAACTTTAACGCAAGTACAGTAATGATATTATTAAGGACACGTGGCGTTAAAATATAAAAGATTTAGATATGCAAACGTGGAAGTAAAGGAATGGCTGCGGCAAGGTACTTGCTGTCGCGGAAACCGTGTGACACGTGTTGGGCTTCAGTTGGCTTACGTTCCTTCGTAGTTGTTTCTAAATTTGAAGATACGTGGATTTGCTTAGGGAAACAAATAAGGGATTAAGAAAAATCATAGGATTTTGGGTCCTTGTCTTGCCGACTATGAGTACGCGTGGATGTCAAAATGGATTTTACGTGTTTTGGACAAATACTAGCTTTGGACTTTTGAATGGCAATTCTTGTAATAAATAAATATGTAAAGTAGGATGTCTGTTTTCTATTTTAAAAAATATGTTCGTATATAAATTCGAAAGATTATGATTTTAGGATAAACACACCGTGGCACAGAATCGGAAATCCAAAAATGAAAGACTAAAATGCATAATATTTAAGAAAAATGCTAGAAAATCATAAAAAAAATCTCATAAATTTTTTCATAAAGCATGTGTCTCCTTCCAATTGATTAATAATAATGATTAACTTATCCTCTTTTCTAGTTTGTTATTATAATATTTCACATAAGTTAAAATTAGAATATTTAAGTCCTTTGTTTTGAGTAAGAAGCCAATTTATCCCTTCCTATAAGGTCAAAACTTCTGCTTCCATAACCGTACTCATCATCTGGAAACAAGTAATTTTACCCTCAACAAAAGATCCTCGATGATCGCAAATAATAAAACATGTAGTAAACGTATCCGATCCCAGCTTTACACAAGCATCAACATTCAATTTCAAGCAACCCTCGTGAGTAGAGCTGTTCACGAATAGAGCTGTTCGTGAACAAGCTCGAGCTCGGCTCGTTAAGCCTCGACTCGGCTCGGCTCGTTAAGAACTCAAGCTCGAGTTCGAACACAAAAAAATGTTCGTTAAGAAAACGAGCTCGAGCCGAGCTACTAATGAGCTCGACTCGAGCTCGTTCGGCTCCAGATCGGCTCGATAAAGCTCGAAAAAATTAAGATATATTCGACATATTTTTATATTATTTGTTAACATTTTAAATTAATTTTGCAATTTATAGTATGTGTATTTTAGGTTTATTGATAATTGATTGGGAAATTGGATTCGGTTTCGTTAAAAAAAATTGGGCTTTATTATCTATAAAAATTGTAAGTTCAAATGAGCTCGGCTCGCCTCGACTCGGCTCGTTTTTGTTCGATAAAAGCTCGTGTTCGGCTCGTTAGTTAACGAGCTCGAGCTCGAACACGTATTTTGTGCGATAAGAAAGCTCGGCTCGGTTCGTCAGAGAAAAAAGTATAGCTCGGCTCGTTTATATCAAAGCTCGGCTCGGCTCGGCTCGGCTCGTGAACAGCCCTACTCATGAGGAGGTTTCCACTTTTAGATGTATTTAGTAATAGCTCATGCATTAAGGATCTGGATTTGAGCTCTATTACGTTTAGCCTCTTTTCGATCTCAAATTAACTTGGTGCTCCAGTCCATAGCCACCACATTAGTAACCACCTTACTGTCCCATACTTTCCTGTTTCTAAAATACCAAATTTCCTATAAGACCTTGGCCACTATTTCAATTTCCTTACTTGAAGCACTGCTAATCTTTTGAATGAGCTAGTCTGGAATAAATTTCACCATCTGCATTTTATAAACTAAACCTGCATATTGCCAACAACTGAAAGCAAAAGGACAGTCGAAGAAAACGTGTGCCAAATGTTCAATATCTGACATACACATAGGACAAGTGATCGGTAAACGCACCCCTTAGCACTCGATCTTCTTCGAACAAGGACATTATTTCTGCAGAAATGCCAAAGGAAAATTTTTATTTTGTGAAAAAGATTCAGTGTCCAGAGTTTGTTCCAACCATTCGTTTGAAGCACATTGCCAGACCCTAAGTTGGAATCATGTCAAAGTTGATAACTAGTCTTGATTGTATATTGACCATTAGTCGTTCGTGTCCATTCCAGATGATCAACTACAGGAGTTTGAGGGATACGCATTGCCAGAACCAAGCGAGCATCTGAATCTGTGAAAAAAGATTTGACCTTATCAACCTCCCAACTCTTAAAATCTGTACTAATAAAACTTGAAACATGGACCTGACTTGTACCATACTCAATGTCTTGTGCCACATAAAAATCATTCTTGCCTTTCAATCATGGATCCTTAACCGCGATAATGTCCGTACCATACCCAATAACCCATCTATAACTCTTGAAAATGATTTCCTTTGCTGTCATAATCCCTGATCATGTATAGCTGAATCCTTTAAAATCAAGTTTAGAGTTATATATTTCAATTACTATTACCTCCGTCCCATTTTATATGAACACTTGTTTTTTCACGCATGCGTTTGAAAAAATAAAAAATGCGTGATTTATATATGATTTAATACAATTATAAAAATAAAAAATGCGTGATTTATTTTAAAAAATAAAAATATATACGATTTATATTCTTATACAAAATAAAAAATCAGAAAAAAAAATTTACAAAAAAATCTCGCAAATACATTAAAATGCGTGAAAAAAGAAAGAATATTTTTGACCGAGATAGTAGCTTAACGCTTTCTGAATTACTTGCGTAATCGATTGTTGGATCCGATGGGTTTGCACATAGATATGGTGCACGGGACCAAGTTCTAGCATGGACTCATAAGTAGAGCTGGCCAGACGTTCGGGTTTGAACGTCTAACCCGAGCACGACACGTCAAATTGGATTGCTTAACTCGGTTCGGTAACGAGCCGAATCAACCCGCAACGGACCGCTACAGAAAACGGGGCGAGTACGGGTCAGAATTCTGCAAATCACGAACGGCACGGCACGGCAAACCGGCACGGCAAACCGGCACGGCACGACACGTGGCACGGCACGACCCGCCCGTGAACCGTCCGCCCACCTCGTATACTAACATGCAAGCTACCGTTTCTTCCGGTTTCTAACATACTAACTGGTAGTGGTAGGTAGGGATACAAATACACAAAGTCTCAAGTCTCAAGCTCTCCTGCTAAATGTTGTCATGTGATTGTCCAGCAGACAACTAATATAAGGGCTAATTAAAATCCACCTAATTAGTTGTGAATTGTGATTTATATACTTGTTTGTTCCGTCTATTTCTTAAATTAGTTGGATACGAAATTTAAAATAATACAAAAATTTAAGAAACATAAATAAAATGATAAAATCAATCAATATGTAATTAATATATAAAAGTGAGTATAGTGGAGAAAAATAGTAAATATAATTAAGTGTAATTTATTAAATTTTACTATACGGTTTGTTCCGTTTTTTTAGATAGGAGTCCTTTCAAATTAATTGTATTTTTAATTAATAAAATTTATAGAGGTACCGTCCTCTTTATTTCCAAATTTTTTAATAGTTTCAAACAATTGTTTGTATCGAATTAAAATTAAAAAAAAAAATTAAACCCCCCGACCCGCAAATCGCCCGCCAACCCGCGTAGCCGTGTACGTGCCAACCATTCTTTAGCACGGCACGTCACAGCTCGCCCTGCCTCGTGTTAACTAACTTGCCGTGCCCCGAGTTATATGGTTGATGAGCCGACCCGCCTATGAACCGGCACGGACCGGCTCGGCCCGCTCGTATGACCGGCCCTAGTCATAATTCATTAGGAGATATATAATCATGCATGCATGGGTCAGCAAAAATGCAAATATTTTAAGAATTTAATACTTATCGAGTTATCGTATTTCTAAATTATAACAAATGCAACGTACAAGATACATGTTCCCTGCTCCCTAGTGACAACTGAGTTGATAAATGAATCGTAATCCTTACGCACCTTGAACATTACACAAACATACACCTGTATACAATTCGTGAAAATATTAAAACATACAAATAGTCAAATACCACAAAATTAGGATATTAACTCCTTATAGATAATAAGCAAGAGAGATCTTATCCAAAATTTTGGTCGGTCACTGTACTATCAAAAGTATACGATCCGTTGGATTATAAAACTATAAATATTCAAATAGATGAGGACCGTTAGATATAATATTAAAAATTGTATTTGATTAATAATATGATAGTATTTAGATACTAAAAGGTGTATTTTGAAAATTTAAACCAATTATAAATGAGTTTTCTATATTGAATAGAAATCTTTATGTAAAAATTCGTAATTATTGTTTCTCTTTAGTTTATGGATAGTTCCAGTTAGATAATAATTATTAAACTATCATTAAATTAAAAATAATTTTGTTAGCTTCGCGTGGGCTGTAAAATCGTTAATATCTGTTGTCTAAAACTCAAGATAGAGCCCAAACAGTAAAGTGATTATCTAAATTTTAATAATTTTTTTTTATTATTGTAGCACCAATTTAATTTTTTCCTAATTCTTTTAAATTTATAAATTCTATGTTTATTTCAATAAAATATTAAAACCAATTTAAGAAAAAATTAAAATCGATCTGGTCCGTGTACGACCACTATAGGACCAAATTAATTATTACAGTTAGATCTTAAATAGATCGATGAGAATTGTTAGATCTAATATTAAAAAGTGTATCTGATTAATAATAGAATTATATTTAAATACTAAAAAGTGTATTTTGATAATTTAAAATTTTTCTATGTAAACATTCTTAAATATATTTTCTCTTTAATTTATGTATAGTTCCAGTTAGATAATAATTGTTAAACCAAATATCAGATAACAATTCATATCGATTAAAATATTAAAAATTATCAATATAATGCTCATGTATAGCATAATAACAATGATACATGTGGACCCTACGTTATAAGAGACTTAGGAAAACTCATGTACATGAATAAATTTAAACATTTTTTTTCTGAAGGAACATAACAATTTGATTAATCCAAATTATAATTATATTATTTTACATATAACAAACATAAAAGGATAATATCAAAATATTGAGGGTTTCATATTCATAAACAATAATTTTGAATATAATACTTAATCATCTTTTTTTTTCGGTTTATGGGTCAACTAATCAAGTTAGATAATAATTATTAAAGCATCGTTAAATTAAAGATAATTTCGTTAGTTTCACATGGGTTGTAAAATCATAAAAATTCAATTTCTAAAACCGAGGATAGAACCCAAATAGTAAAGTGAGTATCTAAATTTTAATAAATATTTTTTATAATTGTAGCACCAATTTATTTATTTTTCCACTAATTCTTTTAAATATAGAAATTTTATCTTTCTTTCAATAAAGTATTAAAATAAATTAAGAACAAATTCAAATCGATAAATAATATAATAATATGAGAATAAAATTGTATATAATCATAACATAATTTTTATTCTGTTTAATAATTTTAAAGTAACAATGTATTTTAAAATTTTATATACACTATAAATAAAACCGAAACATTAAAAGTAAATGTAGTTAGTAAGATACTAATATCAGTATGTACTTGATATCCTTATTATATTAAACCCTTATATATAATAAGTATAATAGGGATCTTATCCAAAAATTTGATCGTAATTCGTACAGGACAACCAAATTAATAAGGACTATTAGATCTGAACTAGATAAATGAAAATCGTTTGATCAAATATTAAAAAAGTGTATTTTATTTATAATAGGATTATATTTAAATTCTAAAAAGTGTATTTTGATAATTTAAACCAAATATACCAAATATAAATAAGTTTTCTATATTGAATAGAATTCTCCATGTAAAAAATTCGTGACTTTCTTTTCTCTTCCATAGACAATTCCAGTTAGATAAAAATTGTTAAACCATCTTTTAATTAAAGATAATTTAATTATCTTCACGTGAGGTGTAAAATCGTCAAAATCTGATTTTTAAAACACAAGATAAAGCCCAAATTAGTAAAGTGAGTATTTAAATTCTAATAATGATTATTATGTCATCATTATTTTAACACCAATTTAATTAATTTTTTCTAAATATTTTAAATTTAGAAATCTATGTTCAAAAATTAAAATCAATCTAAGAAAAATTCAAATCAACAAAGAATATAATAATACGAGGATAAAATTTTATAAAATTGTGCATATTTTTTATCCTATTTTATTAAGTTTTAGATCATAACTAATCAAATATTATTTATTATTAAATAATAAATTATACGCAATTGGTGATTTTGTTTTATAAGCACTCATAGAGACCTAATTTCATTGTTAGCGTGACTATATTTATATTAAAAAAAACTGTATTTTGGAATTTTAGACTCAGCTACAGAACATGCCTAACTTTTTTAACCTATTTACATTGTAAATTATTAAATTCGAAACTTTAAAAGTTTGTTAATCAATTAGTATATAGTAGTACTTTTCTGAAAAATCGTATTTTACAAAAAATATTATCAACTAACCTATGTCTGCAAGAAAAAAAATGAAAAAAAAGCTTTCATTATTTAGTCTTTAATATAATAACATAGATACTTACGGGATATACTATAAAAAATGAATTTTATACAGAATTTTGATCATCACAGTGTACTACTTTAAAAGAAGAACTATTACAAAAAAATTATATTTTAATCGATAATTTATTTTCTCAAAAGTTCAAAGTTCCCGCATCATTAACATATTACAAAAAAGAGTATATTATATTTTAGCAATATATATTTAAAAAAATTATAAATTAAAAAAAATATAAATATTAAGAAAAATTAACGATGTTATCCTGGTAGTTTGGTCCTAAATACCGCCAAAACATTCTCAACCGTTAGATCCAGTATTTTTAAAAATAGATGATCAAGATTATATCATATAAAAAAATTATTATCTAAAAATGATATAAGTTAAAAGATATTATGTTAGGATTGGATTTTCAAAAAGTTAAAACATAAATATAGTTATAATTAAATAAGGAAACCCATTTAATACCAAAATAATAAAAATCTTTTAATCTTAAATAGATAGGTGAAAACCGTTAGATTTAACATTAAAACTGTATTTGGTTAATAAAGGTTATTCTAATAATCTAAACTACATATAAGTAAATTTCCTAAATCGAATAGAGTTCTCAACATTAAATTTCGTCACTTTATTCTCTTTTTAGTTTTAGAATAGTTTTTAATTGAAAAAGAACTATTAAATCACAACTAAATTAAAGATTATTTTGTGAATTTTATTTGGACCGTAAAATTGGTCAAATCTAACTTTTATAATTCAATATAAACAAATATTAAATTGAGCGTGTAAAATATAATAAATATCAAATTTTTAACTATAATTTTTTTTGGCTAAATCTTTTTTAACAATAATTTAATCATGTAAACTAATAACTTTTAAATATTAAAATATTCATAAATAAGTATAATTACAAATATTAAATAAACAATCGTGTGTTGCATGGGTAATAAAAATATAATTATAAACAGAATAATTATAAATAAAATTTAAGTAACCGTGCATCGCACGGGCTATAAGCTAGTAGTACAAAATAAATAGACGGGGACATATCATTCTACCCTACAAGAATATTCAAATTAAATCATTCTATACTATATTATTAAAGACGAAACATTAAAAGTTTTGATCGGTCGGTCACCGATTCATGGGCAAACACATTATCTGTTTATATTTTCTAATTAAAACAACTCACCTTCTAAAGATAACAAGATAATACGGGCAACATCTATCTATACTATATTATTAAAGACGAAATATTAAAAGTTTTAGTACCTGTTTGTTTTTTGGTAAGGTATAGTACTTGTCTTATTTAATTGTTTTACTTAATTACCTTACTTAATTATTTTTACATTTAATTGTTTTTATTTCCCTCCTTTCTCCAAAAATATCAGGGACAATTTTTTTTTCAACTCAAACATATTATCTTTTTCTATATTTTCTTACCAAAACATCTCCTTTTACCAATACAAATCTATATCTATACTATCTATGAACCATTGAAAATTTTGGTACCTGTTTTTTGGTACGGTACTTTCATTTTGGTACTTATTTTTTGGTACGGTACTTTCCTTATTTAATTTTTTTTAACAAAATATTTTTATCACTATTTTATAATAGTCGAAATATTAAAAGTTTTGATTTTCGGTTCAGTCACTATTTTTTATAACAAAATCCACTTCTTTTCCAAAAATATAACGGATAATTACCCTTTTTAATT
Organism: Heracleum sosnowskyi; assembly: GCA_030848705.1. Classification (NCBI taxonomy): domain Eukaryota; kingdom Viridiplantae; phylum Streptophyta; class Magnoliopsida; order Apiales; family Apiaceae; genus Heracleum; species Heracleum sosnowskyi. The sequence continues at coordinate 8,007,248 of CM061243.1, forward strand.
AAAATATGTTAGCTTTTCTATTTGTCCTTACTAAAATCTCTCATTATCCAAAAATATTACATTATAAAATAAATATATAAAAATATTATATTATATTTTTACTATAAAAAAATATTATAATATATTAAAAAAAGCCCATTCCACTTAAAAGAAAATAGAGTGTGAGCAATGATCAAGTCTGGACGGCTGGACCAATGAATACATAACAATAGGTGTTCTATCACCGATTACTTCACCCGTTCAGGTTCAGCTAATGGCTAACTTTAATAGAATTACATCAAAACTAGCATGAAAACCCGTGCAAGGCACGGGTCACTATCTAGCATAATTGTTTTAACTTCTAAGTAGTTCAGTGTTTATTATAATTTATAGATCGTTTGACAGGCGTCTCATTGTGGGTACAAAAACTGGACTTGATCTCCGTAGTGAGATAGTTAGCGTTGAAAAGTATCCTTGGTTGATGTGTTTTTGAGTTAAGAAATGAAATAAATTCGATATTTATGATATTTGTTATGTGTAAGATCTATGTCAAAATATGATTATCTTACATACAAGACATTAACCTGCACAATTTTACTAATTTAGCTCATTGAGCGAATGATACATTTTCTTGTTTGTGAAATGTAATTTGCATCGTAGTTATTTTATATATTTTGAAGTTAAATAAAATGTCTTCTATCAAATGACACTTACATATTTCGCATGAAGTTCTAAAAATCTGTGATTTTATATAGTGATATAAAGATGTTTCAGTTAATAGATAAACTCAAGTTCAATTTCTACAAACAACTTTTTCTAATAAATAATAAACACAGAGGCAAGTTAGTCAGTTCAAATCATGCACAAAATATCTCATAGTTAAATTATCTCACCAATTATAAGATTATGTTAATCGATATAATAATAGATACCAAATACTCCTCTACTCACGCGACACACACATATACATATAATGTGTTTGATATAGAACATGTATGACTGAGTAGTGCTATGGTAGATGAGCAAATTATTGCATAAACCCAAGTTCGATTCCATTCATTAACAATTTTTTTTTTAGAAAAAGAGTAAACACAAGGGAAATTTAGATATTTTAAATTAAATAAAATGTCTCATGAATCATTGCTTTTATTGGGCTATAATAAAATAGATATATAATAATAATACCAAATATTTCTTTACTCACACGGCACACACATATGATGTGTGTAATTTACAACTCATATAATTGAGTGGTGTGGTGGTAAGAGGAGGTGCAAGTTATTGTGGACACCCAAGTTCGAATCCACTCAATATCAATTTTTTTAAGAATAATAAACATAAGGGCAATTTGGACATTTCAAATGCATTAAAATGTCTTGCCAATTTTGCATGAATAAAATGTCCCCCCAATTAATTGACCCATGTTGGGCTAAGAAGACAAGTCCTCTCAGCCTAGCCTTGAGTATTGGTATATGCTCCCTCCGTTGCGCAACAATGTGTTGTTTAGTTCGTTAACAGATTGTAGTAACATTTACAAATCATGTTGATACTGGACTGATTTTATAACTAAATTATATAATCTATGAGCTTCTGTGATAACATCCACTCAAGCTTTGATTACACAACACAAAACTAACATTTCCCTAAGGTTTGTCTTTCACCACAGCTTTGATAAAACAGGGAATAGAAAGAGGAACTAAAGGGATAAACCACATAATTGCTCATAATTACCTGAGACACGACCGGAATCGACTTGCTCCGCCATACAAACACACCCTACTCCCGTTCGACAGACCAGAGGACTACCAATCCACGGATCTCCGGCGATCAGGTGACCCACGAGGTGTGCTGACTTCACACGACAACTTCGCCCGCCAAATTACCTATACGGTCTCCCTTTATATAACACCCCAAACGAATTACACCGACCAACAACAACAACCAAGACGATACGCGAAGCCCTTCCGCAGAGCGCACTGATGAAGAACAAAACCCCAACCAAATTCCAGTGAGGGACAAAGAACGGGTAGGCCACGGCTTCAGACCACGCAATCCAAAAGGGGGCAATCTCGTCTTTGCACATTAAAATGTCTGAGGAATTTACTGTGAATAAAATGTCCCCTCAATTATCTGACCCATGTTGGGCTATTATTAATAGAAAGAAGATTTCACACACTTTTGTCCATGTATAGAATTCCAGGTTGCCTCTAACGGCCTCAACGGAGAACGCGGTCAATTACTTTTTTTATTTAATTAAAATATGTTACATTTTTATTTGTTTTTACTAAAATATTTTTTTTTTAAATATTATATTATAAAAAAGAAATATATAAAAATATTATATTTTTACTATAAAAACAGTATTATACTCCCTCCGTCCCGACAATTTGTTTACAAATGGTTTGGGCACGGAGGTTAAGAAAAATAAATAAAGTAGTGGAAAAGTGTAAGAAAAGTGGGTAAAGTGGTAGGACCATCAATAATTTATGTATAAAGTGAGTATAGTGGAGAAAATAATGGGTGAAGTTAATTTTATATTATAAAACTTTACTATTTTTGGAAACTTTAGAAATGTAAAGAAATGGTTGGAACGTCCAAAAAAGGAAAGTGTAAAGAAATGATTGGGACAGAGGGAGTAATATATTAAAAGAAACTCGTGCTTCACACGAGTTATAAGCTGGTATATATAATAAGCGTAATGGATCTTATTCAAAACTTTGGTCGGTTCTTAGTACCGTCAAAACAATCTCAACCGTTGGATCTAATGTTTTTAAAAATAGAAAAATAGAAATTATTATCCAAAAAGAATATAAATCAAAAGTGGAAGTATTAGTATTAGGATTGGAATGGAAATAATTATAACTTAATAAAAAGACCAGTTCCATTAATACTAATATTCAATTCATATTACATATCAAAATAATAAGAATAGTTACATTTTTAAATAGAAATATGAGAATCGTTTGATCGAATATGAAAAAGTGTATTTGGTTGTTAGTTGAATTATATTAAAAATACTAAAAAATATATCTTGACAATTTAAACCAAATACATGAAAATTTCCTAAATCGAATAGAACTCCACTTTCTTCTATCTTTAGTTTTGGTATAGTTTTAATGGTAAAAAATTGTTAAACCATCACTAAATTAAAGATTATTTCGTTTGATTTTAAAATAGATTGATGAAAATTGTTGGATATAATATTAAAAAGTGTATTTGGTTGTTATTAGAACTATATTCAAATGCTAAAAAGAGCAATTTCATAATTTAAAACATATATAAATAAATTTCTTAAGTTGAATAAGAATTATTATTGTAAAAATTTATCACTTTTTTCTCCTCTTCAGTTTCGAGTATTTTAATTGGAAATTTTTTATTAAACCATCACTAAATTGAGTTTCGTGAAACGTTCAAATCTGATTTTTATAACTCAATAGTTAATTGAGTGTATAAAATCTATTAAATAAACTCCAAAAATTAATAACATAAAAATATTTAAAAAAAATACAAGTAATATATTTATAGATATTAAAAAAAAAGTCGTGCGTTGCACGAGATCTTATCTAAAATTTTGGTACATGTACTGTCAAACCATTAAGTACCGTTGATTTTGAAATAAATAAATAAAACCGTTAGATCTAATATTAAAAAATGTATTAAATTGTTATTAGAATTATATTCAAATACTAAAAAGTGAATTTTAATAATATAAAGCAAATATGAGTAGATTTTCTAAGTTGAATAGAATTTTCAAGGTAAAAATTCATAACTTTCTCTTATATTCCGTTCTTAAAAGGAGTAATTTCAGTTGAATAATAATGAATAAATCATCATTAAATTAAAGATAATATCTTTAACTAATATTATCGTTATATTGGATTTTTAATATGGGCCCTAAGCAGGTCCAAATGTGGTTCAGGTTAGAAAAATGTGGATGGTGGATTTTTGATATGGGCCCTAAGCAGGTCCAAATGTGGTTCGGGCTGAAAATATATGGATGGACTCTTACCATTATGAAATAATGGGCTCTCACCACTATTTAATAATGAGCTCTCACCACTATTTAATGATGGGCTCTCACCATTATTTAATTGGTGCATACTATTGTAAGGTTTGTTGGACAGGTGATGAGTTTGCACCACTTGGATATGGCGGGCTCACCTCGCACAGAGAAATATGATCCCATTAGTGTGAACAGGTAAAAACTAAATATTTAATATTTATTTTTAATTGTGCGGTGCGAGCCTGGTGAGCGAGCACCATGTGTGAATTTCAGAAATGAAAAATTCTTTTATGGAATGAATGTTTCTTGGTTGACACAGGACAAATCTACAATCACGGAAAGAAATGCGAAGATGCCGCAAGATTGTAGGAAAACATGTGGGACCGGACGTGATATAAATGGAAAGTCCTGATTATTAGTGGGTTTTGGGCTGAGTGGACTGGAGAAAATCATAACCCTATTAGATGACTTGTTCCCCCCAAGAACTACGTGAGGCTTGATTCTTATATAAAGGGGTACATATGCACCTTGTATGATACGACAATTGACACTTAGCAAAAGAAAGAGAAAAAACTCTAATTCTCTATTCAATTTTTAAGAAGTCATCATACAAGCTCAACCACAACTTACCATAAACCTCCAAAACACCGTTATACGAAATTCTTCCTATAACAATTATTATAAATTTAAAAAAATAAACGTGTATTGCACATACTATAAAATAGTATTAATGAAAATAAAAAAGGGAAAAACACTTGGCAAAAAAAAAGAGGGAAAAAGAGTTGGACAAATAGTTTTGTGACAAATCAAACGCGCCTCATCTGTTCGCATCACCTTCCTAACTCCCTTTTTCTTTGTCTTTATTTTAATTAATTTATTTCGTTATTTAAATAATCGCAGTCGTAATCACTTCTTCTATCATTGTGCCATTGTTGAGAAAATGGGAGCCGAATACGTAATGTGTCATTGTATAATGTTTAGTATAACAACGGTCTAATGCACACGTACACCACATTAGCATGGTCTAAGATAAGGAGTAGCTGTCCTTAATAGTATATGCAAATAACGCGTAGCTTTCCTCGTGTATAAGTAAACTGTTGATTGGTTTCAAAAAAAAAAAGTAAACTGTTGATTAATATAAATTAACACAGTAAAAAAAAAGAGTAACGTCAGAGTATCAAATAAAATTTCTCAAAATTTGTAACATATGTGTATACGAAATCTCATTTTCTTTATTATAATATCCGAGTCTATCCAAAAATACGGTTAATCAATTAGAAATTTTGAATTATTTTAGGGTCAATCAAAATAAATTCCTAAATTTTAGACCAATCATGATAAGTTAAATACTTTACTCATTGCCAATGTTCAGTAACCAATCAGAAAATATAAATTATTTTAGGACCAATCAGATTCAATTCCTAAAACTTAGACCAATCATAATAAGTAAAATACTTTCCTTATTACTAAAGTTCAGTTAACCAATCAAAAAATATAAATTATCAATTAAAATATATAAATTATTTTATGATCAATTAGAGTCAATTCTTAAATTTTAGACCAATCATAATAAATTAAATACTCCTCAATTACCAAAGTCTAGTTAACCAATTAAAAAATATAAAATATAAATTATTTTAGCAAAGTCAATTCATATAAAAAACGTTAACACAATATTTATTCCTAAAATTTTGACCAATCATAATAAGTAAAAAACTTTCCTCATTACTCAATTTCAAAAAACCAATCAAAAAATATAAATTACCAATTAGGATATATAAATTATCTTATGATCAATTAGAGTCAATTCCTAAATTTAATTTAGACCAATCATAATAAATTAAATAATTTTCTCAATTACCAAAGTCCAGTTAACCAATCAAAAAATATAAAATATAAATCATAAAATTTAAATTATTTTAGCAAGTGAATTCATATAAAAAATGTTAACAAAATATTTTATTTATATACTTTCCTCATTTAAAATTTTAACAACGCTAACCATACTACATGATTTACTAATAATTATTAAAAATGTATTAACAAAATATTTTATTGCTTCTCACCAAACAATCGGCTATTAAACTATTTAATTAATTTAATTGGAATGTTAAACTATTAACTTTGGTTCATGTTCAACAATATTAAAACCACTAACAAAATAGAAAACATATTCTTTAGCCTATGCTACAAATTAAAACAATTTCACGACATCTAAGATACAACATCGGACTCCGACCTTTCCCACAGCCTTTTCCAACTGTATCACTCTCACTAGCCTCTCCCCCAGCTTTGCTAGCGGTAACATCTCTCAATCTCTTTGTATAGTTGTCTGAGTTTTGACAGACATGCACTTAAACTGCATATCTGAGTATGAGATATGTAGTTAAAGTATAGTTAACTAAGAAGATTATGAATTATTTTAGTATCAATTAGAGTTCACCACTAAATTTTAGATCAATCATATTAAATAGTTTTTCTTATTTAACATTCGTATCCTATTTTACTAACCATAGTTAGTTTAACAATTCTAATTTAAATATAATAATAATTTTGTTTAATACATCCATATGTACATAATTTTTATATCAAAAAATATTACACATATAAAGTTATTACATATTTATCAATATTTACATATTTATAAATATAACATTATATATATTTATATAAATATTATATTTTTATTTTTATTTAAAATATTTACATATTTTTAATAATTATATTTATACATATATTTACATCTTTACATATATATATTTATATAATTTTTTTTACATATTGTTAATTACATATTAAAAATATTTTAATATTTTTTTATAATTCGTAAGTAAAGTTTCTAAATATGTATATATAAGTGTATTCTACTACGTTTTAGGCCAATCAAATTAAATCTAACATGTTTCTAACCAATTTCGATGAACTAAGTACTTGCATCAATTTTCCTCATGGCAAAATCATTTCAATTTTAGTTAAAATCTAACATATTTCTTTATTAAATTTGGATTCTACTTTCTAATCAAGATTAAACTCAACTCAAGTTAAACTGAGTAGCAAATGAATTTTATTTTTTATATCAATTAACTAAACATAATATATAACTAATAATTATTTTATTTTGATGATTAACTAATCAAAAATTAATATGAAATGAAAATACCTAAAATACAATATCTTTATTATTATCAAAGAACAAACTCAAAATCAGAGTTATTATATCAATTTAAATGTTGTTATATATATAAATATATAATATTTTCAAATTATATATATATATATATATATATATATATATATATATATTTATGTAAAAATATTTTACATATTAAAAAATATTTTAATAATTTTTCTATATCATAAGTAAAGTTTTTAAATATGTATATACAAGTAGATTCTACTAAGTTTTAGGGCAATCAGATTAAATCTAACATGTTTCTAACCAATTTCGATGAACTAAGTACTTGCATCAATTTTCCTCTTGGTTAAATCATTTCAATTTTAGTTAAAATCTAACATATTTATTTATTTAATTTAGATTCTATTTTCTAATCAAAGTTAAACTCAACTCAAGTTAAACTCAGTAGCAATTGATTTTTTTTTATATCAATTAACTAAACATAATATATAACTACTAATTTTTTTTTTTATTTTGACGATTAACTAATCAAAAATTAATATGAAATGAAAATACATAAAATACGATATCCTTATTATAATCAAAGAACAAACTCAAAATAAGAGTTATTATATCAATTTAAATATTGTTATATATTTATAATATTTTCATATTATATATATATTTATATAAAAATATTAAAAATATTTTAATAATTTTTCTAAATCGTAAGTAAAGTTTCTAAATATGTATATACAAGTAGATTCTACTAAGTTTTAGGCCAATCAAATTAAATCTAACATGTTTCTAGCCAATTTCGTTGAACTAAGTACTTGCATCAATTTTCCTCCCGGCTAAATCATTTCAAATTTAGTTAAAATATAACATATTTCTTTATTTAATTTAGATTCTACTTTCTAATCAAGGTTAAACTCAACTCAAGTTAAACTCAGTAGCAATTGAAATTTAATTTTTATATCAATTAACTAATCAAATATTAATATGAAATGAAAATACCTAAACTACAATATCCTTATTATAATCAAAGAACAAACTCAAAATTAGAGTTATTATATCAATTTAATCATTATAGCAATTTCGATGAACTAAGTACTTGCATCAATTTTCCTCCTGACTAAATCATTTCAATTTTAGTTAAAATCTAACACATTTCTTTATTTAATTTAGATTCTACTTTCTAATCAAGGTTAAACTCAGTAGTAATTGAATTTCAATTTTATATCAATTAACTAAACATGATATATAATTAACTAATCAAATATTAATATGAAATGAAAATACCTAAAATACAATATCATTATTATAATCAAAGAACAAACTCAAAATCAGATTTATTATATCAATTTAATCATTACAGCAATTTCGATGAACTAAGTACTTGCATCAATTTTCCTCCTGGCTAAATCATTTCAATTTTTGTTAATATACCACTTTGTATCACTTTATTATATAACATATTATACTTGGATGGATTATCTTTGTATTTCGATTGTATATATGTATCTGATATGGGTTAAAAATAACCCTAAAGACATAATTAATATTGCATTAATTAAACCTAGCTGTTCCATAAATAAGGACCATTAATAAGGCCCGAAACTCTAATTAAATATTAATTTCGTAATTAATATTTGGGCTAGAAGTACAACCTGTATTAGGAGACATCAAATACAGGCTTGTTCTAATACAAGTGGGCTTCTTTCAATACAAGTCCATTATGATATGGAAACAACTCCTACAAGGAAGGATCTAGAATTAATCCTTATCCACCATCAAGGACAAGACTTATCCTTCAAGGAAGTGATAATACTTATCCACCGTCAAGGATAAGATTTATCTTTCAAGAAAGTGAATACTTATCCACCGTCAAGGATAAGATTTATCCTTCAAGGAAATCAATATTTATCCACTAGGCTTCTAAACGCCTATATAAAGGGTCTGACCCCTCATCTCAGAACTACGTTTTGGACACAACTCCATACGTCATCTACAACGTTTTAGACTTCATCCTCGAATAAGGACATACAAGTCACTACGTCTTTGGTGTGCCCCTGCCGCCATAGCCCCGAGGGCAACACCAAGAACTACGTTTTATTGGCTTGATTCTCTAAACACTAGAGATACGTAGGCATCTTGTTAGGACCGAGTTAGTCCCCGACAACAAGAGCAGCCATTAAAGCTCGAAGCTCTCTAACCCCAGCTTTAAATTCGCAAGCACAACTTTTTAATCCATAAAATTTGGCGCTGTCTGTGGGAAGACAAAATCAACCATGGCAAACACACGAAGAACAACTCGAGATACTCAAACTTCTGAGGAGCTTCCTATCACCTCTGAGGCTGATACTCACGGAAATCAACCACCGTAAACTACTGGCATTCAAGGGGCGAATATCCCCCTCACCACCACTCAAGGACCAGAAATCCCAATTTCGGTTGAAGAGATGAATCCCCTGTAGATGGTCGTTCATGGATCTAATCCACAAGAGACCGCTCACCAGCAACCAATCACGACCTCCCCACTGCTCATGAATGCACCAAGTGGTCTTCAACTTCATACTACGGATCTTCCCCAATACGCAATTCAAACTCTTGGGATGCCAAACTATGGCATGCCTCCTCGACCCACGAGGGGCAGCAGTGGTCTCAACCCCACTTACCGTGAAACATATGTTCCCCCTTATATACAAGGTCTGGGACCCCAAAATCAACAAACTCAAACTCGACGGACCCCTTTGATTCAAGACTACTCGGGTCCCTATACTGAGGACGTGAATTATTCATCTGGAGAAGAGAGGGATGTTGCCCCAAGGAGGAGACGTTCTTCCCAAAAAAATCGGGAACAACCCCAAACTACTAAGGAAAAGATTGCTGCCCATGAGGCAGAGGCTGCAAGGCTCAAGAAATTACTGGCAGAACAGGAGGCCGCAAAAGCACAAAGCAAAGCAACTGGAAGAGTCCCGATAATCAACCTGGACCCAACACCAAGAAGAACCAAGAGGGCTGAAGCCCCAAGGGGTGATCCTAGTGTTTTGTTGCCCCTAGGAGATCCTGATGATCCTAAACCACCGTTTACTCAAGACATCATGAAAGCTAACATATCCAGGAAATTTAAGATGCCAACGATCAAAGCTTATGATGGAACGGGGGATCCCGCAAATCACGTAAGAACCTTCTCTAATGCACTGCTGTTGCAGCCAACCAATGATGCACTCAAGTGTAGGGCGTTTCCACAAACCTTGGCAGGCATGGCCCAACGTTGGTATAGCCGTCTACCTCCCAATTCCATTGGGTCTTTTAAGGAACTAAGCAAAGCATTCATCAACCAATTTGTTAGTGGAAGGGTGCATGAGAAATTTTTTGCATTACTCATGGGAATCCAGCAAGGAAATAATGAAGCTTTAAGGGATTATATCAATCGATTCACCCGGGAGGCTCTGAAAGTTCCGGACTTGGAGGACAAAGTAGCTATGATAGCCCCGTAGCAAGGAACCACTGATGACCACTTCAAAAGATCCTTGGCAAAACATCCACCCGAGAGCATGTTGAAGCTCCAAGATAGAGCCGGAAAATACATCAAGGCTGAAGAAAGCATGAGAAAGTATGAACCCACTGCTGGTGGCAGTGGAAATTCAAAGAAAAGAAAGGAAACTCAGGAGTACGATGTTAAGGAAAAGTTTCCTAGAACGTCAAAGGATTCTGATTCCCCACCCAAGAGGAACAATTTTGGGCCAAAGTTTACGGAGTATGCAAGATTAAACACTCCCAGGAGCCAAATTCTGATGGAAATAGCAAAGGAGGAGGATCTCCGATGGCCGAAGCCACTAATGAGTGATATGTCTAAACGGAATCAAAACCAATTCTGTCGGTTCCACAAGGAAGTCGGTGACGACACGGATGATTGCAGACAACTGAAAGATGAGATCGAGTTTCTGATACGAAGAGGAAAGCTCAATAAATTCACTAAGGATGGAAATCAAGGGAGTCAAAGAGGAAACTACGAAAGGAAGGATTATGACAGAAGGGACAACGATCAAGATCGTAATCCCAAGCCTCGAGGGCCAGTTATCAACATGATATTCGGAGGACCAACTGCTGCTGGGTCCTCCCGAAACTCAAGGAAAGCCTATGCCCGAGAGGTAATGACTGTGGTTGGAGAAGCACTGAAACGTGCCAGAACGGAAATATCAATAGGATTTGATGATTCAGACTTGGAAGGAGTGAAGTTTCCCCACGATGATCCCTTAGTCATCGTACCTGTGATAGGCAATTCTGAAACGAAGAGAGTTCTAGTTGACAATGGAGCTTCAGTGGACATCTTGTTCCATGATGCTTTTATCAAGATGGGCTATACTGACTCTCAGTTGACACCCTCGAATATGCCCATATATGGATTCAATGGAGTGGAGTCAAAGGTGGAAGGCACAGTCCAACTCCCTATGACAATGGGGCAATGGTCAAATACATCTACTCAGATGTTGAACTTCGTAGTTATAAAGGCAACTTCAACCTACAATGCAATCCTTGGAAGGACGGGCCTTCATGCATTTAAGGCTGTAGCCTCGTCTTACCATCTGAAAATTAAGTTCCCAACAAGGAATGGGATTGGTGAAGAACGAGGAGACCAAAAGATGGCTAGAAGTTGTTATGTAGCCGCGTTAAGGCCTGATGGAATCGGGGGGCAGGTTCTCCCCATTGAAGACATGGATACTAGTGAAAATGAGGACAGAAGAGGGAAACGAGCTGAGGATTTAATCCCAATTCCCTTAGTCCCTGGTGAACTGGAGAAGGTGACTTACGTTGGAGCACTATTGCCTGAACCATTGAAAAGCAAGCTCGTATCTTTTCTTTAAGAAAACAATGACGTTTTTGCTTGGACAGCGGCGGACATGCCAGGGATTGATCCCCAGTTGATAACCCACAAATTGAATGTGGATCCTGAAAGGAAGACAATGAAACAGAAAAAGAGAAATTTTGCTCCAGAGAGGCAAGAGGCCATCAAACAAGAAGTAGATAAGCTTCTGGAAGCTGGGTTCATTGAATAAATACAATTTCCAGAATGGTTGGCTAACCCAGTGATGGTCAAAAAAGCCAATGGAAAATGGAGGATGTGTGTAGAATTCACTGATTTTAACGATGCATGTCCTAAGGATTGTTTTCCCTTACCAAGGATTAATGCCTTAATAGATGCCACAGCTGGGCACGAGATGCTAAGTTTCATGGATGGCTTCAGCGGATAAAACCAAATCAAAATGCACAAAGATGACATCTCCAAGGTATCATTCATCACTGACTTTGGTGTTTTCTGTTATCTAGTCATGGCATTTGGACTTAAAAATGCAGGGGCAACATACCAAAGGCTGGTGAACAAAATTTTTGAACACCTGATTGGAAAAACCATGGAGTTCTATGTGGATGACATGTTGGTTAAAAGCCTCGATAAGGCCGATCATATAAACCATCTACGGGAAGCGTTTGAAGTGCTGAGGCACCACAAGATGATGTTGAATCCAGCTAAGTGTGTCTTTGGTGTAGGCTCGGGAAAGTTTTTAGGCCTGATGGTTTCCAAGAGAGGAATCGAGGCTAATCCCGACAAAATCAAAGCAGTTCTGGACATGGAACAACCACGGACTATCAAGGATGTCCAGAAACTAACGGGAAGAGTGGCAGCATTAGGAAGATTCATCTCCAAGTCAGGAGAGAAGTGCTTACCTTTCTTCAAAGCACTCAAAAACGTGAAATTTTTTGAGTGGACAACTGAAAGCCAGGAGGCCTTTGAAACTTTGAAGAAGTACATGGCTGAGGCACCACTGTTGGCAAAACCAAAGCCAGGAGAAATTCTCTATTTGTACTTGGCAGTTTCTAACACAGCCCTTAGAGCTGTTTTGGTAAAAGAAGAGTTAAAGGTTCAGAAGCCCGTTTATTACGTGAGTAAGATTCTACATAGGGCAGAAATAAACTACTCTACGATAGAGAAGTTTGCCTTAGCCTTGATTATGGCCTCAAAAAAGCTACGCCCATACTTCCAGGCACACAAGATAGAGGTCTTGACCAATCAGCCTCTAAGAAACATCTTGCATAGCCCTCAAGTTAGTGGAAGGTTGATCAAATGGGCTATTGAATTGGGAGAATTTGACATCAAGTATAAGCCTCGAACGGCCATAAAAGCTCAAGCACTCGCTGACTTCATGGTTGAATGCACTATTGACAACCAGGAAGTCGGGGGGCAGGAAGTAATAGTGGAAGACAAGAAAGATGAAGACATGGTGTCCAAAGAATGTTGGGTGCTCTATTTTGATGGAGCATCCAAACCAAAATCAAGTGGAGCAGGTTTGGCGCTACAAAGTCCTAATGGATTTCTCATAGAGTACGCACTAAAACTGGACTTCCCAACGACGAACAATGAAGCTGAGTACGAAGCCCTGATAGCTGGCTTAGGGCTGGCTGGAGCCTTGAGAGTTAAAACTCTGAAAGTGTGTGGAGACTCGAGGCTAGTGGTTTCCCAAGTAAATGGGGAGTTTGAGGCCAGAGATGAAGTCATGGCCAAGTAACTAAAACTTGTTAAGGCCATCATGACTCAGTTTGATGAATGCTATGTGGAACACATTCCAAGGGAAGAAAACATGAAGGCCGACGCCTTGTCTAAGTTTGCCTCTTCTGAAATTGAAAACTATGCAGGAAGTGTATACTTCCAAGTCATGAAGACCCCAATCATCAATGGAAAGTTGGTAGCACCCATTGATGTTGCTAGCTGTTGGATGGATCCCATCAAATCTCATCTGGAAACTGGATGGTTACCCAACGACACTTCAGAAACACGAAAGTTATATGTGAGAGCACTAAGGTATACCCTGATTGAGGGAATCCTATACAAAAAGTCTTTCATTGTTCCTTATCCGAAATGCTTGAGACCCCAAGAGGCAGAATTGGCCCTAAGGGAAGTGCATGAAGGAATTTGTGGGCAGCACTTGGGGGGCAGAGCCCTTGTTCATAAAATCACTCGTCTAGGTTTCTATTGGCCAAGCATACTTGCAGATGCTAAAAGCTATGTGAAGAAATGTGAACGGTGCCAAAAGCATGCACCAGTGGTTAGACAACCACCCGAGATGTTGACATCCATAAACTCACCTATCCTGTTTGCTATGTGGGGGATGGATATACTTGGACCATTTCCAATGGCAAGTGCGCAAAGAAAGTTCTTGATAGTAGCAATCGACTACTTCACCAAGTGGATTGAGGCTAAACCTTTAGCCAAGATAACCACCAAGCAAGTAATGCATTTCTTCTGGGAAAATGTAATATGCAGATACGGGATTCCACGAATCTTAGTCACGGATAATGGAACTCAGTTTAACAACGAAGAATTCAAGAAGTATTGTGACGAGAATGATATCAAGTTACGTTTCACTTCTGTTTCTCATCCTCAAGCAAACGGACAAGCCGAGGTGGTCAACCGAATCATCCTAGATGGACTCAAAAAGAGAGTTGAACGCTCAAGGAACACTTGGGTGGACGAGTTGTTCCCTATACTTTGGGCATATCGTACCACTTGCAAGGTTACTACTGAAGCAACTCCATTCCTGTTAGCCTATGGGGCAGAAGCTGTGGTGCCAGTGGAGATTACTCATACCTCCCCAAGAGTAGGGGCCTTTGAGCCTGAATCGAACGAAGAAGGTATGAGGTTGGCTCTTGATCTAATTGATGAAGTTAGAAGCGAGCATCATCCTACTACAACCTGAGGGTTAAAGAAGGGCTCTTTCGTCAATGAGACTTGGTTCTCAGAAAGATTGAAGCATCCGGGGTTGGATAGAAAGGAAAATTAGCCCCTTATTAGGAAGGGCCCTACAAAGTCAAGAATGTGTTTGGACGAGGCTTGTATAATCTAGAAACCCTCGAAGGGCATGAGGTTCCAAGGACTTGGCATGCCTCAAACTTAAAAGTTTATTATGTTTAGTGCATCCTAAAAGGATCCGCTAGTAGGACAAGTAGAAATAAGGTTCGATGAAATCATGAGCTTCCTAGAAAGCAGATGAAGGGTTGAACCCGTTTTGATTGGTAGGAACATCCTCAAAGCTTTGCCAAGACAAACTACAAATGAATGCAAAGAAAAGCATACAAAATATGCATGTCAAATGCACAAATAGAGTTGAATACAACGAACCCCGAAGGGTGAATGTTGCTAATAAACATACAAAAGAAAGCCTAAGATGCCTATTGTTAATTAGCGAAAATTTCAAGCTTAGGAGAAGTTTGATATGATAGACTTGAGAATGAATCACTACGAGTGGAGCCATCAATAAGAACTCGTAAGGGTGAAGGGTTGAAACCCCATAAACCTAAGACATTCAGTCCAAACCCCATCATTCGATATGCTCAATGAAAGGCTTGAAGCCAAAACAAGACGATATAAGACATAAAAGGCTTATCCAAATGTCAAGTTAGCCTCGAATAAGGTAAAATCGTCGTAAATGTGTAGGTCGCTCCACACTTTACACCAAGACGATACTCGTGAAACACTAGTGTATATTAAAATCCCCAAAAAAGGGTAGTAAGTCCCAGGTAAGGGATAAAAAGACCCCAAGTCTCGAAAAAGACCGGTATACCTTCTATGAAATCCTAGTGCATTATCATAGAAGTTGGAGGGGCAAATGATATGGGTTAAAAATAACCCTAAAGACATAATTAATATTGCATTAGTTAAACCTAGCTGGTCCATAAATAAGGCCCATTAATAAGGCCCGAAACTCTAATTAAATATTAATTTCGTAATTAATATTTGGGCTAGAAGTAAAACTTGTATTAGGAGACATCCAATACAGGATTGTTCTAATACAAGTGGACTTCTTTCAATACAAGTCCATTATGATATGGAAACAACTCCTACGAGGAAGGATCTAGAATTAATCCTTATCCACCGTCAAGGATAAGACTTATCCTTCAAGGAAGTGATAATACTTATCCACCGTCAAGGATAAGATTTATTCTTCAAGAAAGTGAATACTTATCCACCGTCAAGGATAAGATTTATCCTTCAAGGAAATCAATACTTATCCATTAGGCTTCTAAACGCCTATATAAAGGGTCTGACCCCTCATCTCAGAACTACGTTTTGGACACAGCTCCATACGTCATCTACAACGTTTTAGACTTCATCCTCGAATAAGGACATACAAGTCACTACGTCTTTGGTGTGCCCCTGCCGCCATAGCCTCGAGGGCAACACCAAGAAC
Source organism: Heracleum sosnowskyi (assembly GCA_030848705.1). NCBI lineage: Eukaryota > Viridiplantae > Streptophyta > Magnoliopsida > Apiales > Apiaceae > Heracleum > Heracleum sosnowskyi. The sequence continues at coordinate 8,023,593 of CM061243.1, forward strand.
TACGTTTTATTGGCTTGATTCTCTAAACACTAGAGATACGTAGGCATCTTGTTAGGACCGAGTTAGTCCCCGACAACAAGAGCAGCCATTAAAGCTCGAAGCTCTCTAACCCTAGCTTTAAATTCGCAAGCACAATTTTTATTCCACAAAAGTATCATATTTTTATGTTTTAATTGTCAATAACTGAAAAATGATTATGACAAAAAATAGAAAACCGACTTAGGTTTTCATCATCCTCGCCCCAAATTCTCCTAGAATTACTTCCCATACATATGTTTAGTGGACATCTCGAACAATTTTGTGACTTACTCAACCAAAGTCATCAATCCTTCCCACGCGGTATCAATTTGTCCACATTTATAATATTTTTTACAATGTTGGGTTGCCAATTTTATTATTCATAACTTACCTGCATGATAACAAATATTTTATCATTGTCCACATATATTTGAAAGTTAGGTATATTTTTCTCATATAACCTTCTTAGAGGGGTCAATGATCACGTAAGATTAGTTTTTTAAATCCTCTGAAGTATAATTTTTGTATATCTGTAAAAGTTGATTCTTAGGAAAATACACAAGTATTTTATTTTGATAAATTCATCAAAAATAAATATGCATTCATCAACTTAATTGATAATGGAGTTAACATTGTATACATTGCTACTTTATCAACTTCATTCTCAAATGTATATCATGAATGATTAGAACCATTCAAGAGGCAACTTAGCTCCACAAAATGAATGAAAGACCCGAGGTAGGAAACAATCTTAATACCATTTATTCGCATTTATTTTGAACCAATTTTTTTATATTTATTATTTAGAATCAAACCCATTCATTTTTCTATAATTATCATTTTGATTATATCCCTGAAATATGTGGTTTCCTATTAATTGAAAAATCCAGGAATGTACAATTAATTATAAAGTCCATATAATTAATATTAAAATTGATGTACAAAAAGTTAAATATACGGTTCATAATTATCTTTTAAAAAAGACCCATCCATTTTTTTCCATTCTTAGAATTTTAAATATTTGTCCTTCAATTTTATTTGTGGTTTATTATTAATTAAAAGATCCAGGAATGTAAAGAAAATTACTTAGTAGGTCCACATTAAATTTAATATTAAATTAGATGTACAATTAGTTAAGTAAATGTAAATTTGATGTGGTAAATGTGCACACAAAATATTGATTGCATAGATATATTAATTATTTTTATTTTTATTTTTAAAGTTCTATAAATTTTATATTCTTTTACGTCTCATATTTCTTTTTACTTCTAACTTTTTACATGGTTCAACTACCACCTCCATGTTTTACAATCTAATTAGATTGATGTATATGAAACATAGGCGGAAAGTTGACAAATTATAATAAAAATGAAGATTATTTCATTGTAATTTTTGTTTATGACCCGTTGCAAGGCCAACAACAAATCTGTTAAAAAAAAAAAAAATCAGTTTCTCAACTTTCTTGAGATTATAGATCCTGTTTGGGTTAACTTCAAAAAATTATTTATGACTTAAAGTTGCTTAAAGTGAAAAGTGAAAATTTTATGTAAATATCTGTTTGCGTAATTTTGTATTATGTATAACTTATGAGTTATTAAAATTATAAAAATCAAAGTACAATTTTTAAGCTGAACATGTGAACGATGAAATTAATTTTTACCAAATAAAATTATAGAAGTAAAATAAATAGTTCAAAAACTAACTCTAGCAACTTTTGACTTTAAATTGCCTTTTCAATTCTAAGTTACTTTTTAGCTGATTACACAAACAAACAAATATTTTTAAACTTGAAGTTCAAAATGACTTTAAGCCCCTACCTTTATGGAAAGCCAAACGGGATCTGTAACACACACCCCAATGAACATCCTTATGCATCCCCCAATCTAACCATGACTACCGTATTTGCGTAATTACGAACTATTCATATTTAGAAAATTAAATTATTATAAGGGGAGAAAGTTGATGTTTGTGAGTCATGCTATTTTTTTAGTAAGAGTTGATCACTTTCTGTCTCTACTTTTGGTTTTTTAACTGACAAAAATACGTAAATACAGGATCTGTACCACACACCCCAACGAGCATCCTTACACATCCCCCAAACTAACCATTACTACAGTATTTGCATAATTATGAAGTATTTATATTTGGCAAATTAAATTATGAGATGAGGGGGGGGGGGCGGGGTTGGAATCGATATTTGTGAGTCATACTATTTTTTTTATAAGAGTTGATCACTTTTTGTTTCTACTTTTGATTTTTTTTAACTAACAAAAATCTGTACATACTTATTCACGCACTCATGCATTCTCCAAATAGTAGCATATACTTTTCAACTTAATAAGTACTCATGTTAATATATTTGTTCATGTGTTAAATAGAGATTCTTGGACAATTTTTTGTTGTCAAATTACTTGTAAGAAACATCTATCTATATTCTCCAAAATCATTTCTGTATTTTGATAGTCAACTTTGAATATGTACTTTTATAAGCTCAAGTGAAGAAATTATGTAACCCAGGGAAGTAATACTTTACCAGTTTTTACTTTCTCCAAAAATGTTCAGTTTAGCCTTTTCTTATATTTGAAGGATTTATATAATATTTGGTGGATCTTAAATATGAGTGAATTTCATGCAATAGTTAATGATTGTCACTTCCAATCCGAGAATATAAGGTGCATTTCCTTTTTTAATTTTTTGGAAAATAATTTTTCCACTTTGCTTTATTGGCAGGTCACAGAACATATGCAAAGAAAGATATCTCACTAATGGCATATGTACTCTCTATAAAGTACTTTATAGTTTGACTACAAAGTTTTATTGTCGCAGTTGCATTCGAAAGAAAAGAAATATTTGACAAGCTCTCTATTTGACCGGTGTCATTAATCATTATCAGTATTTGTAATATCTTTTTAACCTCTAAGATCAAGTGTAATTTTTCTTTGGAAATAGTTTAAAGAATACTGAATAATATATATAATTTTTTTACTTTATTAAATCAGTTAGGTAATCTATGTGCAACAGAGAATGACCATTAAGCAGCCTCCGAAAACATTAAACGCATTCAACAATATAAGAGGTCCAATTAGCATTGTAGCTTGGTCATTCAGCAACCAGCAAAGAATTGGTCACTTCCTATTTGCTTGCATTTATAGAAGGCAATGTACACTTGCTTTAATTTCTACTAATAATTATGTTTTTATTATTTTCTGTCCGGTCTTCAAGATAGGACTATATATATTGAACCAGAGTTTCCGTAAAAGTAACTTCGTAATATTATTTGGGAAAAAACAAAAAAAATAATTTATTTTTAAACACTTATATGTGTTTTGTAACTATTTTAAATTGTTTGAAATTGTGCTTTCGGTGCGTAGCACGGGTAAAATGCTTGTTTTTATTAGGAAGATTATTCATTATAAATGTATACATAAGTATTTGAAAGATATTTTAGGAGATTTTTTTGGGTAACCTAAAATGCATTTTTGATAAAAAAAAAAAAACCAGCACAAAAGAAATAATATAAAAAGTAATATTTTTTCTGCTTTTTGATACAAATGATTTACAAGAACGTTACATACGAGGTCATGGCCTAATAACGAAAACTGAGTTCATGCATGCATACGATAAATCATAAATTCGATTCCATCGTTTTCTTTAAAGTTTTAAAGGAAATACTTCCATAACATCTTCAGTTAACAATATGAATGCAATCACCCCCATTTGCCTCTCTAATTATCATTTACCATGCCTAAATTTTGCAGACCCTTGTAAAAGGCATTAAACTCATCGGTTACAAAAACATTTTGTATGTTGTAATGTCTAGGCTACCCTTATCCAAAGTGATCTAGTATATAAACCTAGTTATTGCACATACCCCAGTAAATTTATATAGCGTCACATTTTAGAATATGGCTGATCATAACCACTGTTCTTTGTAGTCTTCAATCAATCTTATGAAAAGATTACCCTGTTACCTTTGGTCCTTACAGTCTTACAATAGTAAACTTTAGTTTATAATATGCGTAATCCGCTTTTGTCATGTGTTTAAGATTGCGTTTCTTTAGTGTAAAATTGCAATGAACAAAGGTAACAAACTAATCATGTTGATAAGATTGATTAAGATCTCAAAGAACAATGTTGGTTATGAATTTTTATTCAAAGTGTCGAGGTACTAGATCATTGTATTCCCTTTAACTTATCAACTTCGATAAATCGGTTGCAATGGTATCTACAGATAGCCTTTCCAGACAACTGGCCGGAAGTGCTGCGACTTAGTTGAAAACCTTGTGATGAGGTTTCAACAAGGCATGCTCAATCTCAAGGATCTGAGTCTAAAGTAATGTACTTTTTTTTTGTTATAAGACTAGGGTTGTCTTTTTGAATAACCAACCTATATACATTCATGTCACTGCAGATGAAAAAGATTTTGGAAAACAAAGATGAGCTGATGTAGGTTTACATCAGATTTGCGCCCCAGTCACAACATGTCCATGGACCCAAAAAATGAGGATTATTTCTATTAGCTCCACCTATTTTAGAATCCCGGTTCTGGTTGCTTGCTTGAATCCAGTCTTCTCGGTCATTAGCCTATTTTGGACATTTTTTTGGAACTTTTGTTTAATTTCCTAGCATTACTCAATATGAATACAAGGTTTAAAAAAAAACATAATTGCTAAACACAGTAAATTTTTACTTAACGCAATAATCAACAATTACAAGAATATCCCTAAGTTATTTTAAGGTAAGATTGTGTAAGATTTGTTATGGTTAATACATTATATACATGCATTTAATAAGAGATTTATTTAAGATACTAATTTCTAAATACATTTAACAAAAGATTTGCTATATTTTATTTACTAGTTTAAATTTGTTATTATTCGGAAAAAAATGTAAAAATATTAAAGAAAATTGATATTTTTGTTTTAGTTAATTGTGTATATTAAAATATTGTATTTTAGAAATTACTTGGAGGTTTCAAAATTTTTAAAAGTAAATTTTATAATTACTTTATTTAAATTAAGGTTTCTATGCATCCATTACGCAATCAATAAGACGTGTACAACGCTTAAGCATCGGATACGTTTTTTTTATAGCAATGCGTTGCTTTTTTTTTACTTTGATGTAAAATTGCGTTGCTATTTGGTTATATTATCTACAAAAATATAATTAAAAATTATACTTTCAACAAATATATAATAAAAAAATTATATTCGATTATTATAGTTATATTATCTACAAAAATATAACATTTTTAATAAAAATCCTATTTCAATTTTTATTACAAGTATAGTTCAAACTTATATTTTATTATAAGCTCAATTAACTCATTGGCATTGCCTTCCTAAGGAATTGTAGCCACTTTGTTTCGGTATGTATATATTGAAGGGTTTCAGGCATGAAAACGCAGCGGAAACATCGCGAAAAACAATAAAAACAGAAATCCTCCGCAGGATCCATGCGAAAAACATATATTTAATTCGTTGATAGAACCATTTACCTTTTGAAGCTTTACAAACGGATGACAGATGGAGGTCCTTGCTTGTATGATCACCACGTATCCCGTATGCAACGATCTACGCCTCTAAACAGTCCACACGAACGCCCGATCGTCCAACGATCACCGGAGTTGGTACTAGCCAATAAACAACCTTCGAATTCTCTCTTTCTCTCTCTAGCCTCTCCTAGTTGTGGAGCAGCTAGAGTTTTTAATAAAAATGGATTGCAAGAGTTAACCCTAAAATAATACATCATTATGTATTTATAGGGAGAGAGAAATGGGCTGAACCCAAATCTGAATGGGCTTCCAAAACCCAGTTCGATTATTGGTTGTATTATTATTAAATTCTAATAATAGTATAATAAATCAAGTCCCACTTAATTAATTCAATAATTCAATATAATAATAATAATTTATTTAAATTCAAAATTTTAAAAAGCTCTGTTTAAAACGTTTTAAGTGTGTGACCCTTTAAATTATTATTACGTTGGCAATAATTTTAATATCTAATAATAAAATTATAAACAATGAGCGGCATCTAGTCTTACATCATTGCTACCCAAGTAATAATAATAATTGGTGATCCAATTTAACATTTCGTGAATAAAGTTCAATGTAATATAATCCTTTTAATCTTATATTATAGATTAAACTCGAGTCATGGTTTGTGTCACACTCTTCATCATTTAATCCCGGTTTACTTGATTAATTAGTAGACTATTAAACAAATCACTAATTGAGCATGACCATGCATTTTATAGTCTCACTCAATCAAGAGGCCAATAATATCACTCATAGAATGAGAGGGTTAAATCTTATGTCTATCATTCATATTTCTCATATGATTCATAACACACCCAATGTCCATTTTTATCATCACCCGGTTAAAGGTAACTTTGAATGAAATCAAAGTATATTAATTCTCATATAGAAATATAATGATTTCAAGTCTGAGGATCATTACACCATTATCACTGTGAGAATTACTTATGACATTTAATAACATTTACCATGAAGAATTCTCACGATGGGTCTATCCAGTGCCATGTGTTTCACACACGCACTTATGTTTTGACTTTAGTATCATCATATCTATGACCAATGAGATGTGATCATCAGTCAACAAACATACTAGTCTTTATGCATTATTATTGCCCTTAATAATAATACTTGACTAGGGACATTTTGATTATTAATGATTATTATCTATGGATTATTTTTAGTTATTTATTATGTCTTTGTTTACTGCGATATAAATGTTAGAATAATAAATGTCATTGGAATATAAACATGAATTCTATAACTCTAAGTCACATACTTAGAGATATAGAATTCATGTTTATATTCCAATGACATTTATTATTCTAACATTTATATCGCAGTAAACAAAGACATAATAAATAACTAAAAATAATCCATAGATAATAATCATTAATAATCAAAATGTCTTTCCTAAGAACATAGGGCCTATTTGGCAACGGGTTTATAAGCCGACTTATGGCTTATAAACCCGTAAGAGCTTATGGGGGATGTTTGCCAACCCAACTTATGACCCCAACTTATAACTTATATGTTGATAAGTTGAATGTTAATAATGAGGTACATTTTCCTGAACTTATTGACTTATTACTTGATTTCTTTGTTTTTAATACTTTATATTTTTACCTTTGTGTTTTAAAATATTTTTTTAATTTAAAATGCAAGAGTTGAAATCAATTTATTTAATAATTAATTTTTCAAATTTAATTTAGCAAACTCTTAACTAACTTATAAGTAAATTTATCCAAACACCCGTATAACTTATAAGAATTCATCAACTTATCACTTATTTGACACTTACTCATTTTAAGCTATAAATCAACTTTTTTGTGATACCCCAAACACGCACATAATAGTATTGTCTCTAGGGCACAAATACTAACATATATTACTATCAAGTATTGTTGGGTTTTATACTGAACTATTCGTTTGAAGTATATAAACATTGACCATTTTATTGAGAATCTTGATTGCATATTACATTGTCTTTATTATATATTGTGGATAATCTAGTATCAAATGGGATAACAGAAGATTAGATTATCAGTGTCTATATATAATATAATAAAGGTTCACAGTCTAAGTGGTACTAGACAAACCACTGGAATGACTAAAGTATTATTTGTGAATAGTTTATCTTGACTATTGAATAATACTTGTATACTTTGTGTATATTAAACATGATCAAAATATTAGAATTGCTCTTCTATTCTGACAATAAAGAAGAACTAAGATTCTATGATATTATTATTGCTTAGGTTCTTAATCCGGATGTAGTGATTGTCACTTGTATGCAATGCACATGCTTTGATTAATATAAGATGTAATTAATTATTAATTACAATATTATGTGTTGAGTAATGACATTGCATGCAGAGTGGGATATTAATTACAGAAGGAATCCATGTCCTGATAATATTCGGGTTGATGATGTCCTGTTGAAAGCTCATTAAGATAATTATGTGAAGCCTGCAGGCAGATTAATTTCTGACATAATTATAAGGTTGAGTGGATGATCAAGGATAAATAAGATATTAATTAAATTAATTGTCAGTGATTAATTTAATTAATGGACATGCGATATCTTAAACATGGGGAATTTAATAAGCAAATAATATATGAGCCGAATTAAATAATAAAAGAATTGCGGTATTAGGAACGGTAGTGCAAATATTAATTCTTTAGTGGACTGAATTAATATTTAATGACATTGGGCTGTACTCCGAATGTCATTGGAAGGCCTGACCTAATTGTCCATGATCCCTACTGAAGTCTATATATATTCTCGTCTCCTTAAAGCCGGACACACAACAGAAATCGAAATTGAGACCTAGAGCAACCGCACGAAGCTAGGGTTTTGGAATTTCGAGGCTTTGAGGAGAGGAAACTTTGGGAGATCGAAGGCCACACTTCGCTCAAAGGGAATCAAGGAATTCAGTAGAAGACGTGGAATTGAATCACTTGCGCCGTAGCGATTAAGGTTAACTTCTTTTCGAACTCTTTAATTTATATCATAAAACGCAGTCCCATATATCGTACGTTCCAACAATTGGTATTAGAGCCAGGTTCTAGGGTTCTGCGTTTTATGATATGATGTCCATGTCGTAATTATATATGCATGTATATAGTGGTTTCTCGTATGTATTTTATGATGCAGGTTGTTATCCACTATTATGGACATGTTTTATAATTATATGATTGGATCCCACGTGGTTTATCGTGGTTATTAATTTATGCGATTGTAAATCACGAGGGTTGATCGTGTATGTTCTTTTGATTTGTGTTATTGGTTTGCAATTTTGTAATCCGATGTATATTCGAGATAGATTATGATTTGTTGTAATATAATAGGTTTTACAATTAGATTGTATTAGCCCTATTTTATTTGTAATCGTTATTGGATTTGTGTATCCATGTATTGCTTACGATTGCAAAGAATCATGGTTTGGAGCCGAAAAGAGGACAATTTTCTGCTGCGTTTTAACTGATTTTCTTTCCAAAATTTCTGCTGCTGGTTGGCTGGTTCTGCTGCTGTGCCACTGTCCAGAATTTGCAAACAGTGTCGGATAAGGGCATGTAATATCTTTTCGGAAAGGAAACAAGCTACTTTTCAAAACTGATAGTAAAACTATCACCCATGACGTTTTTTGGCCATTCGAGATCGTTTAGGCCTCCAAACAGCAACCCGAAGTTTTCACCGAATGATTTTCGAGCAATTTTCGTTGGGCCATAATAGTGGATGGTTTATTATAATGTTTTACATATTGATTATCCACTTGTTTTGATTATTGCTATTATACGTGCCTTATATGTGTTTCATGTCATGTGATACTAACCTTAGTATTTTATAACGACATGGACATATGGTTATGTTTATTATGCTTAATCATGATGTGTATCTTGCTATGTTATACGTGGTTTGTATTGTTCTTTGTGATACATGTGGACTTCGAAGAATTAACATAGGACGATGCATCTAGATTAAAATCCTCACAAGTAAAATACTAAGTGAGAGAGGGGTTTAATTTGATATTAAGTCTCATGGTCATCCATTATTGTTTGTATGTAATTTAACACTAAGACAATTATGAATTGTATATATGTCACCCATCGTGGCGTATGATTTATGGTGTCTGGTATTGTTATGGATATTACTAGAATAAACTTCTTAAATTAATTACGAATATTAAAAGGTAAGATCACCCCAACGTGACATACCAAGTTTCATAGAATTCGAGAAACTAATTGGACACTCCTTGATTGATGTTGATAATGGATATTTCTGACTAGGTTGTTGGGTATTAAGCAAGACCGATGTGACTTCTCCAAAAATATATGGGATTTATCCATTGATACATCAAACGGAAAGGTCTGATTTAAGGGATCAATTTAAGATTTAAATAATGGTATACACTTAGCTATGAAAGATAGTAAGAGACCACCCTAACGTGGCATACTATTTAACCGAAGTAACATTTAAACAAATATAGGTGGTATATATGTCACCCATCGTGGCGTACCATATACTTATGGAGTTTAAGTGTTAGTACATTAATCTTAATTAATAGTTAGAGGAGTCTATAGGTATTAAGTTTTTATGTGCGACATTCTAATTATGTGTTATATGTCAGGATAAAATGGGCTTTAATCTACTTTTCACCATACTTAAGGATAACAAACTTACCGGACCTAACTACATTGATTGGAAACACAATTTGGACATAGTGTTGACTGTTGAGGAGTACAAATTTTGTACAATAGAACCCAAACCGGATCAGCCTGCTGCCGATGCTCCGGATGAGGATAAGAAGTATTATAAGAAGTGGATTAAGGCAGATCAGATGTCGCGATGTTACATTCTGGCAGCAATGTCGGGTGTTTTACATCATCAGCATCAGGCCATGGCCACTGCTGGGGATATACTTTATAATCTCAAGGAACTTTTCGGAGATCAGAATAGGGTTGCTAGGCAAGTATCAATGAAATCTCTAATGAACACCCAGATGACTGAAGGAACACCTGTAAGGGACCATGTTCTTTTAATGATGTCTCATATAAATGAACTGGAGGTCTTTGGTGCTGAGATTGATGCGGAAACGCAAATCGATATCATCTTTATGAGTTTGCCCAAAGGTTTTGAGCAGTTCCGCTTGAATTACAACATGAACAAGAGGTCGTATAGTCTTGCGGAACTTCTGACAGAGCTTCAGGCAGCTGAAGGATTGTTTCAACAGAATGTTCAAGTGAATGTGGCTGAGAAAGGTTCCTCTTCTAAACCGAAAGGCAAGAAGAAGAAGAAAAAGGCTCAGGAACAGAAAGGTGTGAAACCATTGGGAGTTCAGAATGCTGTGAAGAAGCCTAAGGGTAAGTGCTTCAGGTGCAAGCAGTCGGGTCATTGGAAACAGGATTGTCCTCTTTCTAATAAGAACAAAACTGGTATGTCTCTTTCTCTAGTTACGTAAACATATATAGCGGCTATATCTACGAGCACTTGGTGTGTAGATACATGAGCCACTGACCATGTTTGTAATTCTATGCAGGGATTCCAGCAATCCAGAATGCTTAGAGATGGCGAGATATATGTGTTCATGGGTGATGCTACGAAAGTAGCATTAGTTACGGTGTGAGACGTGTTAGTATTAGTACTCTAGAGACAATACTTTTATGTTTTAAAGAAAACATTTTATTATTATAAATTATGTTTTATTGATTATTATTATTATTTTATTATGTCTTTATTTACTGCGTTATAAATGTTAGCATAATAAATGTCCTTGGAATTATGATATGTATTCGATATCTTTAAGTATGTGACTTAAAAATGAGATTATATGAATAGTAGCTTTATTCCTAAATATCCCTAGTCTAGTGTTATTATTTAAGGACAATAATAATGCACATAGACTAGTATGTTTCTTGACTGATGACCACATCTCATTGGTCATAGGTATGGTGATACTAAAGTCAAAACATAGGTGCATGTAAGTGTACATGACACTGGATTGACCCGCCGTGAGATTACACATGTTAATAGTGTCATAAGTAATTCTCACTGTGATAATGGTGTAATGATCCTTACACCTGAAATCATTATGTTTTTTATACAAGAATTAATATACTTTGATTACATTAAAAGTTACCTTTGACCGAGTGATTATAAAAGTGGACATTGGGTATATTATGAATCGTATGAGAAATATGAATGATTTAGATGGGATTTAACCCTCCTAATTTTAGGAGCAATATTATTGGCCTCTTGTTTGAGTGAGACTATGAAATGCACGACCGTGCCAAATATTGATTTGATTTATTAGTCTACTCATCGATCAAGAAAATTAAGATTAAATTATGAAGAGGATGACACATTACATGTCTCGAGTTTAATCTATAATATTAAGGTTAAAGAGATTATATTACATGGAACATTATTCACGAAAGGCTTAATCGAATCACCGATTTAATTATTATTACTTGGGTAGCAATGATGTATTACTAGATGCCGCTCATTGTTTACAATTTTAATTAGTTATTAAAATTGTTGCCAACGTAATAATAACCTACAGGGTCACACACAAAGAACGCTTGAAGGAGAAATAATTTAAATTATGAATTTAAATTAAATAAGTAATTCATTATATTTATAATATTAATTAAGTATGACTTAATTAATTAATTAAATAGAAAGAGAATTACTTAAACTAATTCCGAAACAAGTTATTAATTAATTAAGTGAGACTTAATTAAATAATAAATTGAAATTTCGGTTTAGTATTAATTATAATTGGATTATAATTAATAAAGCTTATTCTTCTATATATAAACTCTCTAAGAGGCTGATTTATTGATGGAAAAACGTTTTTATATGTAAAACCCTAGCCGTTTATGAGAGCATGAAAAGAGAGAGAGAGAAAGAAGCAGTTTTTGGGTGCTAGTACACATCAATCCTTTGAGAAAAACGTTCGTGTGGATATCGTAGGGCGTAGATCGCGAGAGCGGGATACGTGGTGATTGAACAAGCTTTAGATCTCCATTAATCTTCCATAGATGAACTGTTAAAGCTTCTTAAGGTATTTGTTCTTAATCTCCGAATTAAATCTTTTGCTTTTCGCATGGATCCTGCGTAGGGGTTTCGAATTTTGGTTTATTTTCACGTTTTCGTTGCGTTTATGTGTTCGAAACCCTTCAATGACATCAGAGCTACTTGCGAAAATGTTTTAATTCGGTTATATGTTTAAAGTTTTGATGTATATACAAGCATGTTTGCGATTATCATGATTGATGTGTTATTTTGATGATAACAAGTATGTTGTATTGATGTATATGCATAAACTGTACATTAATGATGATTGGAATGATCATATAATGATCATGTATACTGATATATACATGATATATGTTTGTTCTTGTTATGAGAATCGTATTCGATACAATTTCTGAATACATTGCGTAGATTTGGTGAAATTTGCATACTGTGTTCGATTTTTGTCGAAAATACCTTTTCGGAAAGGCAAACGGGCGTATGAACAAAACTGACAAAAGTCACTCGCTCATCTGTAAGGCGTTTGACGTCGTTTACTATCTGTAAACAGCGATTTATTGTTTTCAGAATTCTGATTTTGATTTTCTGATTTACACTTTATTTGATTTCTGTGATTGGATCATGAGAAATATGATATGGTATAACATGATTAGATAATATATGATATTATTTGAATGTTATATGAGCATGGTGAATGGTTATGGCCTTAATACCCATAGGATAGTGGTTTTGTTTTATGGTTTGGTTTCTAAATACGACTTGCATGTCGTTATTCCTTGTAGTGATTAAATCTCAAATGTAACTCGAGTTCTACTTGTAAGTTCATTAGCATAGTTTGTTTGTTTTTATTTATGTAATGTATATGAAGACATTCTAAGGAGGCTTACCAATGAGGCATAGCAAGGAGGCGATTCCCGAGAAGACGCAATGGAGAAAACATGTATTTGTATTATATTAACCATCATAGATTGACCTTGATCTTTTCATTAGCTTGGAAAGATCACATAGGATGGGCCATAACCAAACACGTTTACTTTACGCACTTTACATATATGATGCATGTGATGATGATATGTATGCGTAGTTATAAAGATGAATGCTTTAATTAGATTAATCATGTATGTATTAGATACGACACCCACGCCATGTTTGCTTAAGAAAGATAAAATCTGTAACGATTCAAGATTTTAAAAAATGAACAAAAACGAACATGAGATTCCTGTGTTTATGAAACACAGAATTAAGTATGAATTTTCAATTTTTTGATATGGGGCGATTTTGACAAAAGCGGGTTATTAACCTGTAAGGTGTTGGGTTTTAAGTGAGACCACTTGTGACTTCTCCGACTATCTAGAAATCAAACCATTGACGAATTTTGATTTGAAGTACCTAATTCAAGGAAAAATTGGGAATCTCTTGATGATGTGATCATGGTCGTTTTAAATAAGATTAACAAATCCTAAATTAATATTAAGTTAATCGGATGCCTTCCAATGAAGAACACTCATCAAGACCTAGATCGATAAGGAATGGGCTCGCCAAAGCGGGGTACAAATGTTGTTCCACCAAACTATCCAAGAGTTATATATGATATAATTGAAAAATGTTGCCTACCTAAATAATCATGTTTTAGGAGAAAAGCCAAAGCTGATCTAATGCATGATGAAATATGGATCTTGGCTCACTAGAAAGATTTAAGAGAAATACTTTCCGAATTAATAGTTAGGGCTATTTATTTGATAAAAATAATGGGGGGTATATAATGATATACCATAATCACTTAAACATAATAATTAATAAATATGCAACCTAGATTAATTTTATGCACTTTAATATTGTAGCTATCAAATGACAAATAACACAAACAACTTCTCTATGCCATCAGTCCTTGAGAAGGACAAGCTGACAGGAACAAATTTCCTCGACTGACATAGGAGCTTGAGGATCGTCCTCAGGCACCACGATGTTGGTCAAATTCTTCCCTTACTTTTTAGCTGAGAATGTAACATGTGTCGAACATAAAGCTTGTTGGAAGAAAATTGATGATTCGACCGATGATGTTTCATGTCTCATGCTTGCAACTATGAGTGTTGAGCTTAAGAAACAATATGAGCATATGGATGCTTATGAAATAATTGAGCACCTTCAAAAGATGTTTGAGGAAAAGGCTCGTCAAAAGGGATTTGACAATAGCAAGGCACTATACACCTACAAGTAGGGAAATTGAGATTCGGTTGGACCACATGTTTCTTGTATGGACAAGAAAGGTTTTTCAATTTAATTGGATATATAACAATTGTTGTTTATTACATTTCAATGAAAAGGTTAATAATGTTGCACAATTAGTTAACATTTTATATGTTCTAAATTGACTCAAATCAAACATTATCCTTGGCACTGTCATTTAGGCTATATCAATAAGAAACGCATTTCCACTTTACATAATGATGGATGATTGGATAAGTTTGATTATGAATCATACGAAGAATGGGAATCTTGGTTTATTTGGTAAAATGACAAAAGCCCCTTTTACCAGAAATGGTGAAAATGACATCGAACGATTAGGACTTATACATGATGATGTATGTGGTCATATACGTACGATGGTAGAAGGTAGTTTTTACTACTTCATAGCGGTTACTGATGATTTCAGTAGATACGAAAATGGATATCTTTTGATGAACAAATCCGAATTGTTTGAAAAGTTCAAAGAATATTAAGCTGAAGTAAAAGGTTCAAAGAAAGGAGTTTCTAAGAGCTAAAATCACATTATGTTGGACATAGTGCGATGGATGATGAGTCAAGTGGATCTTCCAATAAATTTCTGGGGTTATACCCTAGAGACGGCTGCATATGCACTTAACCGTGTTCCTACTGAATCGGTTCAAAAGACCCCATATGAGATATGGACTGAGAAAAGTCATAGCATGTCATTTATGAAAATTAGAGGAAGCAAAGCGTTTGTGAAACGTTTAACCTCTGACAAGCTAGGACTAAAATCAGATAAATGTAATTTTGTGGTATACCAAATTAAAACAAAAGCGGTATTACTTCTTTAATCCTCCAGAGAACAAAGTGTTTGTTGTTCGGACTGTTGTATTTCTTGAGAGAGAATTGCTTTTTAAAAGAAATAGTGGGAGGACAATAGATCTCAATGAGGATCGAGAACCACGAGATAAAATTGAACCGAAGTTGGAACAAGAGCAGAATGTACAAGAAAATGTTAATGACAACACTTCTCAAGAAACACATGTTGTTTGTAGGTCTAGTAGGATTCACCATGAGCCCGAGAGATATTATGGATTTCTCTTGACTCAAGGTGGTGATGTAATGCTTGTAGATAATGATGACCCTCTTACCTACAAAGACGCTATGAACATTCCAAACTCTAAGAGTTGGCTGGTGGCCATGAAATCTAAGATGGATTCCATGTATGAAAAACCAAGTATGGACTTTGGTTGATCCACCTAAAGGGGTAAAACCTATAAGGTGCAAATGCGTTTTCAAGAAGAAAACTGACATAGAGAGTAATGTACAGACCTATAAGGCACGACTTGTGGCAAAAGGTTTCAAGTAAATTCATGGTATTGACTATGATGAAACTTTCTCACCAGTGGCAATGGTCAAGTCCATTAGGATTTTGCTTGCTTACTGTGACTACGAAATCTGGAAAATGGATGTCAAGACTACTTTCTTAAATGGGAGCGTTGAAGAGGATGTGTACATGACACAACCTAAAGATTTTGTAGATCCAAGTTTTGCTAGAATGGTTTATAAGTTAAGTCGATCCATTTATGGATTAAAGTAAGCCTCGAGGAGATGGAATATATGTTTTGATGAAACGGTCAAATAGTTTGGCTCTATTCAAAATGAAGATGAACAATGTGTTTACAAGAAGGTTAGTGGGAGCCATGTGGCATTCCTAGTATCATATGTAGATGATATATTAAAAATAAGGAATGATATTATTTCTCAACAGACTGTTAAGACTTGGTAGAGAAATAGTTTCTTGATGAAAGACTTAGGAGATGTGTCCTATATCTTAGGGATCAGGATCTATAGAGATAGATCACGAAGATTTTTCGGCTTAAGTCAGAGTACATTACATTGACAATGTATTGCACCAATTAGGGATGCAAATGTTGGGTTTGACACCTAATTGTCCATGATCCCTACTGGAGCCTATATATATTCTTGTTCTCCTAAAGCTGCAAAAAAAAAAAAGAAGAATTCGAGATTAAAAACCTAGGGCAGCCGCAAGGAGCTAGGGTTTTGGGATTTCGAGGCTTTAAGGAGAGGAAACTTTGGGAGATCGAAGGCCACACTTCGCTCGAAGGGAATCAAGGAATTCAGTAGAAGACGTGGATCTGAATCGTAGCGATTAAGGTAAAGTTTTCCTTTCGAACTCATAATCAATCATATAGTAAAACGCAGAACAGTAATCATACGTCCCAACAATTGGCATCAGAGCCTGGTTATGCAGTTCTGCGTTTATGATATGATGTCCATGTCGTAATTATATATGCATGTATATGGTGGTTGCTTGTATTGATTCTGTGATGCAGGTTGTAATCCACTATTATGGTCATGTTTTATTTGATTATGTGATTGGATCCCACGTGGTTTATCGTGGATGTTTGATTGTTGTAAATCACGAGGGTTTATCGTGATAGTTAAGATTATGATCAGATGTACGTAATAGAATAGGTTTGTTTTGCTGTATTATGTTGTATGTAATCGTTTAAACATCGGAGATACGAGAAACAGGGTTCTTCCGCTGTGCCATACTGTTTTCGTGGGAGCTTCGCTGTTTTGGCTACAGATTTTGCATACGATGTCCGATTTGGGCGAATAAGCACTTTTCGGAAACGGCAGAACGAGACGAATTAAATTAATTCCTGATAATTAATTAATTAATATCTTTTTATCCTTGATCATCCACTCAACCTTATAATTATGCAAGAACAAATCTGCCTGCAGGACTAAAGCAAAATTATCTTTATGAGCTTTCAAGAGGACATCATCAACCCGAATATTATCAGGACATGGTTTCCTTATGTAATTAATATCCCACTCTGCATGCAATGTCATTGCTCAATACATAATATTATAATTAATAATTAATTACATCACATATGAATCAAAGCATGTGCATTGCATACAAGTGTCAATCACTACACTTGGATTGAGAACCTAAGCATTAAGAATATCATAGAATCTTAGTTCTTCTTTATTGTCAGAATAGAAGAACAATTCTAATATTTCGATCTTGTTCAATATACACAAAGTATACAAGTATTATTTAATAGTCAAGATAAACTATTCCCAAATAATACTTCAGTTATTCCAGTGGTTTGTCTAATTCCACTTAAACTGTGAACCCTTTTTTTTATATTATATATAGACACTGATAATTTAATCTTCTGTTATCCCATTTGATACTAAATTATCCACAATATATAATAAACAGACAATGTAAAAATATGCAATCAAGATTCTCAATAAAATGGACAATATTTATATACTACAAATGAATAGTTTAGTATAAAACCCAACAACAAAGAGGCTAAAAGGGAAATGTTCCCATGTCTCATGAGATAGTGATCTCAAAATAAATGGTCTGAAATCATTGGATGATATGGACCACATCAATATAGTTCTATATACTTCAGAAATTGGTTTCATAATGTCTGTGATGATATGTACTCGTCATGATGTCTCATATGCTTTAGGCATGTCGAGCAGGTACCAGTCTAATCCAAGTGATGGTCACTGGATTGGAATCAAGAATATTCTTAAGTGCCTGAAGAGGACTAAAGACTCATTCTTGGTATATAAAGGGGATGGGAAGCTGGATGTAAAATGTTACACGGATGTTAGTTTCTAGAGAGACATGACGGTTTTGGGTCTTAGTCTGGATTTGTGTTTTGTCTAAATAGATGTGTTGTAAGCTAGAATAGTTCATAGCAAGAACCGTAAATGATTCTACAATCGATGCTTAGTATATTGATACTAGAGAATTAGCCAAAGAGGATTTTTTGGGAATTTACTAAGGCGATATCACCTTATTAATGAGATTAATGATCAAGGTTACATACTTATATGTAAAGTTCATACTATTGATAATATTGCAGAACCACTAACTAAGCCTTTGTCGCAGCAGAAGCATGTAAGTCACACTAGTTCCAAATGTATTGGATACATGGGATATTGGCTCTAGTGCAAGTAGGAGATTGTTAGTATTAGTGCTCTACAGACAATACTTTTATGTTTTAAAGAAAACATTTTTTTATTATAAATTATGTTTTATTGATTATTATTATTATTATTATGTCTTTATTTACTGCGTTATAAATGTTAGCATAATAAATGTCCTTGGAATTATGATATGTATTCGATATCTTTAAGTATGTGATTTAAAAATGAGATTATATGAATAGTATCTTTATTCCTAAATATCCCTAGTCGAGTGTTATTATTTAAGGACAATAATAATGCACAGAGACTAGTATGTTTCTTGACTAATGACCACATCTCATTGGTCATAGGTATGGTGATACTAAAGTCAAAACATAGGTGCATGTAAGAGTACATGACACTGGATAGACCCGCCGTGAGATTACACATGTTAATAGTGTCATAAGTAATTCTCACTGTGATAATGGTGTAATGATCCTTAGACCTGAAATCATTATTTTTCTATACGAGAATTAATATACTTTGATTACATTAAAAGTTACCTTTGACCGAGTGATTATAAAAGTGGACATTAGGTATATTATGAATCGTATGAGAAATATGAATGATCTAGATGGAATTTAACCCTCCTAATTTTAGGAGCAATATTATTGGCCTATTGTTTGAGTGAGACTATGAAATGCACGGCCGTGCTCAAATGTTGATTTGATTTATTAGTCTACTCATCGATCAAGAAAATTAAGATTAAATTATGAAGAGGATGACACACTACATGCCTCGAGTTTAATCTATAATATTAAGGTTAAAGGGATTATTTTGCACGGAACATTATTCACGAAAGGCTTAATCGAATCACCGATTTAGTTATTATTACTTGGGTAGCAATGATGTATTACTAGATGCCGCTCATTGTTTACAATTTTAATTAGTTATTAAAATTGTTGCCAACGTAATAATAACCTATAGGGTCACACACAAAGAACGCTTGAAGGAGAAATAATTTAAATTATGAATTTAAATTAAATAAGTAATTCATTCTATTTATAATATTAATTAAGTATGATTTAATTAATTAATTAAATAGAAAGGGAATTACTTAAACTAATTCCGAAACAATTTATTAATTAATTAAGTGAGACTTAATTAAATAATAAAATGAAATTTCGGATTAGTATTAATTATAATCCAATTATAATTATAATTGGATTATAATTAATAAAGCTTATTCTTCTCTATATAAACTCTCTAAGAGGCTGATTTATTGATGGAAAAACGTTTTTATATGTAAAACCCTATCTGTTTATGAGAGCATGAAAAGAGAGAGAGAGAAAGAAACAGTTTTTGGATGCTAGTACACATCAATCCTTCGAGAAAAGCGTTCGTGTGGATATCGTAGAGCGTAGATCGCGAGAGCGGGATACGTGGTGATTGAACAAGCTTTAGATCTCCATTAATCTTCCATAGATGAACTGTTAAAGCTTATTAAGGTATTTGTTCTTAATCTCCGAATTAAATTTTTTGTTTTTCGTATGGATCCTACGTAGGGGTTTCAAATTTTGGTTTATTTTCACGTTTTCGTTGCGTTTATATGCTCGAAACCCTTCAAGACGTTACTTTATCTTATATACCTTCTTTTAGAAGGAATTTGATTTCGGTTTCTAAACTTGCTTTGGATGGTTATAATGTTTGTTTGGATCACAATGTTTCTATTATGATGAATAAACAAGTTATATGTTCTGGTACATTGCAAGACAATTTGTACATTATTAATTCTAGACAACCTGCACTGCAACTGCAACATAGGGTATTAAATAACACATCTTTTATCACTAATAAAGAAAGGAACCTTCTAGTTTGAACCAAACAGTTCTTTGGCACTTAAGATTAGGTCATATTAACTTGAGGAGGATTCAAAGACTGGTAGTAGACGGGCCTTTAAGCTCATTGGCAGTGGAGCCATTTCCAGTATGTGAATCCTGCTTGGAAGTTAAAATGACTAACAGGCCTTTTAAGGTAAAGGGGAATAGAGCTAAAGAAGTGTTAGAGTTGGTTCATCCTGATTTATGTGAAATCGGTGGAAGCTGCGTTTGGGGTCATTAACCCAACTGAACTACACAATGAGTACGAATTTATGTGCAGTGTCGAGGTACAACACTTTTTCTATGTTAATGCATCTTTTAGGTTTGCATATATCACAGTGATTTTAAGCACATTATCTTAGTCCATTGCCTACAACTTATCAATATTCAAAATTGTCGCGATGGTATCTACAGAGAGCCTTCCCAGACAACTAGAAGCGATGTGACATAATTGAAGACCTTGTGCTGACATTCCAACAAGGCAGGATCAATCTCAAGGATATGAATCTACAAGTGATGTACATTTTTTTGGTTAGAAGAGTTGGGGTTGTCATGTGTTGAAATTTGAATAACCAACCCTGTAATTTATGTCATTGCAGATGAAAAAGCTTTTGGAAAACAAAGACGAGCCAATGCACACTACACCAAAAATGACCTATTGCAACCCCACAAAAGTGTATTGTTAGACCCCAAAAATGTTACAGTAGATGTTTATGTAACGTTTTGGCCAAAATTCGGCATTACATTTGCTGGCGTTGCCTATGACCTCTATTGCAACATTATGTGTACTTATTGCAACACATTTTGTAGTATTACAATAGCACTTTTTTTTGTAACACTTTGATCATTTTTAGTAACACTTTTAAGGTGTTACAACAGACTAATGCAACACCTTCTTGCAACATCTATTGAGTAAAAATGTTACAAAGTCAATTTATTGCAACATTTTGATGCATTTTGCAATATATTTTGATTTTTTTGCAACAATTATCTGCAACATTTTTTTCCTATGGTGATATTTTTTTTAATATTATTGGCAACACTTATTTGCAACACTCTTTATTAATCCATATTGCAATGTCATGTTTGAAAATTAAATATACCATGTACAAAAGCATATGCCAAATCAAAAATGACATTTCAACTTCCCCAATAGCAAATCCAGCAATACACATGTCAATAAACTACATACTTAATCAACTTTTATCACAATATCATCCAACATGTCTAAAGTCGAAATACATGATGTTGACTTAGTCTTTCATGTCAAAATACAACCAACTACCATAATATATAACCATTGCACATCTGAATCAATGTAGTCTTTTGGCTAACGTCCTGACCAGCTAATTAGTCTCTTGGTTGCTTGTATAAATTCCACAATCCTTTGGACCTCGTCAACATGCTGCATTGAATTAAAATTTCAGAATCCACGGGATCAATAGTTGTGCATCTTACATAGATTACAAATACATAGAGAGCCTAGAAACAGTGATAAACATAAGATAGTCGGAGCAAGCACCAGTATATATCACTACATATATCATTACAAAAATCGATAAAAATTAAGATATGAAGCAGAATTAAAATATTGGTGCCATGAATTTACTCACCAAGAATGAATATACACCAACATCCATGAATTCATAGATGTCTTTTCGAAGAAAGGAGGCAAAAAACCATAAAAGTCAACACATAGCAAGAAGATACTGTTATGACAACCACCTGTAAGATTGCCAACAAATGAGTAAAACATACAACACATGTTATCATATATTAAGTGATCATTTGATGAGTTCTTATAACACTTTTACAGGCCTATAGTACTCAGATAGAACTCTGTACTGGATTAAACTTGAACACATTGTGACATCTTAATAGAATTTATTAGTGTAGAAAGTAGATAGAATTTAATAGATCTGTGACTCATCATAGCTGAGCAGAGAATTAGTTCTCCAACTTACAAATTAGTTCTCCAGCAGATGCATAAGCGCTGGTAACTGATCTGGTGCAGATAAAACTCATAACTTTTATTAAAGAAATTGCCCTGTCAAAGAATCAGAAAAAACATTAACACAACCAAATATAAAGATTGAGCCACATACATACCACCAAATATTAAAAGTATGCTCTATTATGTCATCTACTGCTTGCTCAGATCCATTAGCCACCAAATTTTCTATTACATATTCTGAACCGGACATTCTCCAGTTACGGCCATTTTCAGTCAATCTTGTCCAGATAACGTTCATGGCCAGAAAGATAGCACGTACATCGCCACTCAGAGTTTCTATTTCAAGTCATGGGTAAAATAAATATATAACTCGAGGAAGCAACATCTCTTACCAAAACAAGAGCACAAACGAACTGAATCCACTCTGCCCAACAACTGAAAAACTAATAAAATCTAACCTTCCCTTATCCAAAATATTCTGAAATTTTTACTAGTAGCCGAGGCAACTTTAGGCTAAAACATTTCCAAAAATCAGCCAAAACTATGTTTTGACCCCCGAAACAATCCCTCAAAGTCAGCTGTTCTGTTCTGATTCTGCGTAGATAATTTTCTAAATGCTGAAGAGGCTTTAATCAGATGACTGGTTAATGTCATCAAAGCTCTAGAGCAGGTCGGCTAATGGTAGACAAGTTCAAATACATACACGCTGAAACACTCAATCTAACTAATCACAAAATCTTTACTTGATTCTAGTAGAGCTTCAACAAGTCAATCTGTAGCTTAATTAACAACTCTCAACAAACTTCATTGCTAAAAGAATTTACACTTACTACAACTCTAGGGGGAGCGCGGGTCGGATCGGTTCGGTTTTAGGTTAAACCGAAACCGTATATCCTCAATTTTTAAAATCGAAAACCGAAACCGCAACCGAAACCGACGGTTCGGTTTCGATTTTAAAATGATCGGATCGGTTACAATCGGTTCGGTTTCGGTTTTAAAACCGCCTCAAATGAACATAACAAAAAAAATAAAATGACTTCGAATTTTTAAGCATGCAAAGTTACAAATTATTTTTTCGTTCAAAATAAACATACAGAGTTTTCATAATAAATTATTTAAGTCCAACGTGATCCGAGAATAATGGAAATTTAACATGATCTTCAAAAATATTTTCTTTGAGATGTATATAAGACAATGTTAGAAATTCAACAATCTCAAGCCTATCTGAAATCTTTGTATAAGTAAAGAGTTTTTCCAGGAAGCCAAGAAAAATCGTCACATCCAAAAATAAAGCAAACATATAAAACACCTAAATATAGAAGTTTAATAAACTACATTTATTAATCAACTATTACAAATTAAAACTTCAAAAACAAGAACAAAATAGTGTAATTATTAAAAGGAATGTCAGGATCTTTATTAATCTACTCCCACTACTCATAAAAATTGGTCTAGTAGAATATAAAATATATATATTTATTTATTTTTATTAATCGGATCGGTTCGGTTTTTTTCGGTTCGGTTTGAACCTAAAACCGAAACCGAAACCTCAAGAACGGTTCGGTTTTTTAATTTTCGGTTTCGGTTCGGTTTTAACTCGGTTTCGGTTTTCTATGGTTCGGTTTTTATCGGTTTCGGTTCGGTTTCGGTTTTAATTCGGTTTTTTGCTCACCCCTACAACTGGTACCAACTTGATGACACTTTGAAATTTATCTAACAAGCGAAAAAGGTGTACTATCAGAAATATAACAATATAACAATTACCAAATCATATAAACATATAACAATTATCAGAAATTTATCTAAAATCAGATGTAGTTTACCAGACAATATAACAATTACCAAAAAATTAAAATTGCAATTAAAAAAAACTAGAAGAAAATACAAGCAATTAACATGTAAGTATACATAATTAGAGAGGATTGTAATAGAAATAAGTTACCAGATCGGGGGGAGAGAGAGAGAGAGATTGATTTAACACAAAAAACCGACTAATTAGTACAAAATTCTACTATTTTAACATTTAATACAATCGAACATATAATCGAAAATTATGAACACATACAATCGAACATGTAAATCGAAAAATTTCACATGCATACACATATATACATCTATAATCCAACAAAACAGAAGAAAGTTGGGTATATTACCTCTAATTGAAGCTTTAATTGGATGCTAGCTCTAATTGAAGCTTTAATAAGTTTTGGGGTTTTTGGGTTTTGAAGTCGGGTTTAGGGGTTGAGTTTTGAAATCGAATTTAGGGGTTTGAGAGAGTTGTGAGATGAGAGAGAGAGATGAGGTCGGGAGAGAGGTGAGGTCTAGGTTGGGAGAGATCTGAGAGAGGGGTGAGAAAGATGTCTGAGTAATAAGTTTTGCGTAATAAAACTTAATTTTGTGTAATAAAAATCTTGGTACCAAATATTTGGTAAAAAAAATGCCTACCCAGTGAAAAAATGAAACTCTCGTCTATATATTTGGTACCAAATTGATCAACAGCGTATCATGTTATTGTAACACTTTTTTGAAGCATTGCTATTGTTCAAAAACTGTGAAAATGATTCTTAGGCTTGCAACACTTTTCCATTTAAAGTAACATTTTGTAAAGTATTACAATAGATATGCAGATTTCTTGTCTATAGCAACATTTTATGCAACACAACCATATGATGGGGTTGCAATAGGTCATTTTTGATGTAGTGGCAGGCTTACATCAGATTTGTTCCCCGGTCGCAGCATGTGCATGGCAATTCTAGTCCCAGAAAATTGATTGCTACAATTGTCATCACTGCAAATCTGCAATTGTGGTCACTGTGGCACAGTTGTAGTAGCACTTGCTGAGAAATAATTGTTTTTTTTTATGCTTGAACAGTTTATTCTCAGATTATTTTATTTGATGGTTTAAATTAATTTAGAAGTATTTGATCTTATGTTTTTTTTAGGAAAAATGAATTTAAAAGTTCATGTCTAGTTAACTTATAAATCATCGTGACGAGAGTTAGTGTTAAACCTTATGTTTTGTCTGGGTTTAGGGGTGTAAACGAGTCAAACAGTTCGTGAGCTACTCGAGCTAGGCTCGTAAAATATTCGAATTCGATTCGGTATTAATCGAGTCGAGCTCGAGCTCGAGCTATTTGAATATTCTACCGAGCCGAGCTCGGGCTTCAAATTACTCGGCTCGTAAGGCTCGCGAGCCTAATTGAACCTTTATTATTTTTAATTTTTATATATTATAAATATATATATTTATATAAATATTTAGTATTTATATATAATTTTTATAATATTTAATATTTTTAGATATAAATATTATTTTTAATATTGAGTCTAACTCGAGCTATATAATCGAGTCTAACTCGAGCTATATAATCGAGTCTAACTCGAGCCAAACCGATCATATTCGAGCTTTTGTCAATATTTGGTGAAGTCGATTCGAGTTTTCGAGCCGAACTCGAAAATATCGAACTTTTTACGAGCCGAGCTTCGAGCTTGAAATTTAAGGCTCGGTCGAACTCGAGACCGAACTTTTTAGTCGAGCTCGAACTCGAGCCTGACAGTGTTCGACTCGGCTCGGCTCGATTACACCCCTATCTGGGTTAATTGAGCTATAATTAAGGGCATCATTAAGCTAGGAATACTCTCAAATCAAACATCTATTAATCTAATATTTGTACCTAATTTGCAGAATTGAATGAAAAAAATGTAACTTAAATGCTAATTATGTTAAATTTTTTTTGAAAAGAATACAATATTATGGTAACTATTATTTTGTTTAATATGATTGAAAAATATGTAAATGAAAATATTATGTTGATTCCTTATATTTTGTAATTTTTAGCCAATATTAGAATGCCTTGCATAAATAAAATCTAATCATCAAGTTGATAGAGCAAATCAATTTATCTATAGCATCGAGGTAAAATTATTACTGGCTTTATTTTTGGCCTATTCAAGCTTCTAATCAATAAATTATATTTTCAGTCAGCTTTTCCAAGCAACCAAAAACGATGCGACTTGGCTGAATATCTTATATTGATGTTTCAATATGGAAGATTGAGTCTTAAAGATATGACACCAAAGGTAATGCCTCAAGCCTCAAATTTGTTCAGCATTTATAGTATCTAATGATTCCCATCTTCTTAATCAGTTGTATATTCATCGCAATCACGCAGATGCTAAAACTTATGGAATATAGAGATGACCTAATCGAGGATTATATCAAATTTATTCCCCAGGCAGAGCATGTCATTGCAAGAATCATAAGCACAAGAAGATTCGTTTCGTATCTTCTTGTCATTGCCATCATCTTGGCATTCGGAATTGGGTTTCATATGATGCAGAAATGATTTACAGATTATTAGCGTTGAACTATTATTTCTTACCTTTTTCTTTGTTACTCTTGTGTCTATCTATAAATTTGACGTAGATTTGTTTATACTAAAGCAAATAGAGCAAATGCTGCGACTTAGTAGCAAACGTTGTGATCAAGTTTCAACAAGGCAGGCTAAATCTCAAGGACCTGACTCTACAAGTACTGTAAATTATTTTGTTACAAGAGTTGGGGTAAGATCTATAGCATACTGCATATACATATGGGGAAGGGGATTTTGCATTACGTGAAACCTCTGCTAATCAAAACAAATTTGGTCAGTTAAGAAATAGTATCTGACAGCGCATCCTGTGGGCATTTTCAAAAAAAGGAAAATATAAACTGTAGCTGCCAGGATTTGAACCTGGGTCTCCATCGGCCGAAGCACGCTACTTGGAATTCTTACCACTGAACTACAGCCACGGTTAAATTCTCTACAAAAAACTATTTAAGGCTGTTTTCTTTTCATTTTGACAATTTTTTGAGTAACTCTTCTTAACAATTTCTGCAATGTAATGCTGGGATGCTGGGATGCTGCCATGTCTATACCCAGTCTCTACAAGGGATGAAGTTATTGGAGCAAGTCAGTTTATCTATGGTGTCGAGGTAAAATTATAATTGGCTTTATTATGGCTTATTCAAGCTTCTAATCAATAGGTTATATATTCAGTCAGCTTTTTCAAGCAACCAAAAAGGATGTGACTTGCCTATATATCTTATAGTTATGTTTCAATATGAAATATTGAGTCTTAAAGATCTGAAAGTAAAGGTACCTCAAGCCTCAAACTGTTCAGCATTTATAGTATGATTTCTGATGATGCTGATCTTGTTAAACAGTTGAATAATCATATCTATCACGCCGAGGCTAAAACTTATGGAATATAGAGATGACCTAATCGAGGAAAATATCAAATTTATTCCCCAGGCAGAGCATGTCATTTCAAGTATCATAAGCACAAGAATATTCATTTCATACCTTCCCCGCCATTGCCATCATTTCGGCATTTGGAATTGGGTTCTATATGATGCAGAAATTATTTTAAGATTTTCAGTATTGAATTACTATTCAGGTGTTCCCCTCTTGAGATGTGTATGTGAGTCATGAGAGATGCTACATCTTCATTTCCCATTTTTTGTTCTAAAATTATTTTTAAAGTTCCTTTTTAATTTACATTCTGAGTTATTTCATTACCGCTCTTGTGTCTATCTATAAATTTTACATAGAATTTCAGTACTGAAGGAAATATGTTTTTATACAACAATCAAGCAATATGGCATTTTCTCTATTGTTTTATTACTGTAGTCCTGGGTTTTCAATGCAATTCAGTTGCCTCTGCTATCACTACAGGAACAATAATTCCAATGGGAAGTCACTGGTTGAGGAGCTAACACTTGAAAACTGAGAATTAAAACCATAGATCATGCTTGATGATTAAGAAAGATAATAGATCACAAGTTTTCTCCACTCTTTCTAATGTACAAAGTTGCGTTGACACGAGAGTTTGGATGTATAAATCACATGGTATCTGGCTATATATCAAAACGCTGTCAGTTCTGTTGTTTCTAAATAGACAGTAATGCTCACCTCAACCATCTTAATGTGGAAGTTGCTTTTCCATGTCAATATCTTTTTCGTTCATAGACATGATACACAGCCAATGAGGAAGGAAGAAATAGATACCTAAAAACACAAGAACTCCAAGATCAGCCTCTTCACCAACTGCAGCTCTACGAGGATCAACAAAATATATCTGGCTCCAACACCATAAGCCGTACAGGCAAGCAACTATAATGATAAGTCTCACAGACTGATTTGATTGTTTAGTAAACTGCTTCAAGGATTTAACTCTGCAGGTTATTCAGAAGTTAATCAAGTCAATAGCTGATTGCATCGATAACATTCAAGCTTCAAAATACATAATAAATAGGATAATGTACCTGTTAATGAAAATGAAGCCAACTATAAGGCAGGTGCATAGAAAGCCAACTACGACAACAGCATCTGGATTTACCGGTGCTCTACTAGTCCACCAACCGGTGCTAAGAATCCAAGTGTACACAGAAGAATGACCATTTTCCTATAAATAAAGATTGTCTTCAGTTAGTATATAAGATAAAATACACAAAATATACAACCATGCCATCTTCCTAATGTTTAATTTGAAGCTATTAAAGGTTTGAATTTGCATATTTAAATAGAATATAGGAGTACAAAAAAAATACACAAAATATACAACCATGCCATCTTCCTATTTTGTTTAATTTGAAGCTATTAAAGGTTTAAATTTGCATATTTAAATAGAATATATGAGTACAAAATGGTTTCGAATAGGAGCTCATTAAGAATGCTAGTAACATGTTCTGCAAATTTATGTGTTTCAACCCATTCTCCGCAAAGATAATTGTTTATCCTCTTTGTTCATAACTTGTGGTACACCACTATCCATACTCATTTAGGCACTAGCCTTCAGTGGGTTTCATCATAAAAAAACTTAAAAGGAGCCCGCACAAATTTTGGTTAACTGTTTAGTTGAAGTATGTGGATTCTGGAGTCATCTAACAATGGTCTATAGTTGAAAATATTAGAGCTCTTTAAACCTATTGTTCTCGAGCTCAAATCCCGAACAACCCAATATTTTCGAAAAATAATAATAATAATTTGGACAGTAAGGTTAAATATAACTTCCAAAACATGGGCAGCCACCTAATAAATTTCAACCTTCAATCCCAAAAAGGGCTCTCAAGAGATAAAACATATTAACACATAAATACCATACACATATTAAGTCTTCACTCTAACAACATTTTGGGAGAGTTAGTAAGTTAACAATACCCTAATATCATAAATTCATCACTACTCCATGAGCAATTTATAAAAACATAACAGACTGATTGACCCAATCGCTTCTAAGGGGCAATAATTGAATGTGCAAGCTAAGTGTATTGTTTCGTACGATCAGCCTAGTAAGTTCCAAATGCAAATAACAAGGTTGAACAACGAAATTCAGTCATACAAATCCTGATGATTTTACCTCAAACAAGTGATCCAAGAAGAAATGTGACAAAGAACCAGCAGCAATCAACAAGAAACACTGTCTCTTAGTAAGAGGCACCTGCAATCAAATCGAAATTACATTACATTACATACATCTAATCAAACAATTAACCTATATATATAATCAACAAGAGAGAGAGAGAGAGAGAGAGAGAGAGAGAGAGACCCCAGAAATGGAATCAAGAAAGCCCTTGTGCAGCAAAAATCTAGAAGCCCAACTGTAAAACAGAGAAAGAAGGTATCCAAGAAACAAGAAATAATAAAAAGGGTGGTGAATGAAATCCTCAATTTTTGAACCATAAGAAGCACCAAAGCCAAGAGTAGAAGTGAGCCAGAGTGAGAAAGAGCCCATGTCTGGCCCAAAAAAGGCGTTGATGGAGTAGATGATACAGTGGTGTGGGCTGAATCGACCATTTGAGACCCTTGATAGAGCTTGGCCTGTGCCCAAAGTGTACATCATGTGCGGACCAGGTCCTGGCATCTTGTGTTGTGAATCTGATGTCACCAGGACAGATTACAAGGAAGATCTTGCAACAACTAGACGCAGACACTGACAGTACTCTTTTGTGTTTGATTGAATTTAGGAAAATTTGCTAAACTGTTTGAACTTTTTTTTTCGCCAAGTTGTTTGGAAATTTTATCCTGGATGACATAAATAATTATCGGGTGACGGTCAAAATTATCGCAATTTTTAAATTTGGTGATTAGAATACCACATTGTGAAAATTTGGCCAAAAATATCAGTGAAATACGTTTTTTCAGACCGGGTATCTCGAGATACGCTTTTTAAGACTGGGTATCTCGTAATACGCTTTCTCGGACGGGGTATCCGGCTCAAATTTTTTTTAAAATACGCTTTCTCAGACTGGGTATTCTGAAATACGCTTTTTCAGACTGGGTATCTGTCCATATACCCATTCTGGGACTGGGTGAATACCCAAATTTTTTGATTTTTTTTTTTTGTAAAAATACATACTTTATCAAAAAATATAGAATTAACATTTTTTGAGATACCCAATCTAATAATGGGTATTTGGTCGGTAAAAATGGTCAAAAACTCAAAAATGGGTATTTTGGTTACTTAACCTAAGAAAAGTTGATATTTTTGTCATTCTTTCATAATTATCTTAAAATTACAAATTTATTACGAATAAACGTATGGTAATGCTATATAAAATTGGGTCATGGTCCTGACAATTGATTGTCAGGGACGATTTATTTAACAATCAGTTCCTCAACCGTTGAATTGAGATTTTAACGATCAGGATTAAAACAAAATTTTTAGTCACTCCGCTATAAATTTCCGCGGAGCCCTATCTGTCCGCTATAAATTTGCGCGGAGGGGTGTTTTACCTAGTAAGCTCCGCACTTCTTTTTCACGGATGGACTGATAACTTCTCTTCTCTTTCAATGAGAGTCGACCCCAAC
Source organism: Heracleum sosnowskyi (assembly GCA_030848705.1). Lineage (NCBI taxonomy): Eukaryota > Viridiplantae > Streptophyta > Magnoliopsida > Apiales > Apiaceae > Heracleum > Heracleum sosnowskyi. The sequence continues at coordinate 8,055,049 of CM061243.1, forward strand.
CCTAACTAGCCGCCTCCATAGATCTATCCATTTTCTTCATCAATAAAACTTTCTTTCTTCTCACAAATTCACTTTCATATCCCTTTCTTTTATCTAATCACTATAATTCTTATTTTCTTCAATAATCATCCTTCTTTGTAAGTATTGCTTTTGTACCCAATATTTTGGGTGTTTGTTTGTCCTCCTTTTAGAGTGTTTGATATGGTTTTGGTACTTTTGGTTTGCTGTTTTGTCTCTGTGAGAATGATTCAATTGGTGCTTTGGGGGATCTGGAAAGCTTGCATCGAGGCTGGATCGGTGGTGGAAATCGCAAAAGCTCACCTTTCACAACTAAAGATTGTTCATATTATGAAGGCATCTGTCCCTTCAATTTCAGTTGGTGCAACTGAAAGTTCTGAACATTGGACTACAACCAGAATTAATTGTGTGAAGGTCAATTGTGATGCTACTGATTTTACGGATGGTGTAGGTTGGATTTCTCGGAAAGCTATTGTAATCTTTTCATGTTCAAAGAATATTTTTATTCTATATGTTAAGCGATCTGGAAACAAAACGGCTAATTATTTTAGCTCGTTTATTTGTTTTTCAACCTGATTGCATAGCCGGTTGGGGGTTTGTCCCAGTCGAGTTCTTTTTTCGTTAATGAAATTTGATTTAAATTTGTCAAAAAAAAAAATTCCTCAAACTTTTAATTATTTTAATTATTCTTCTCCAAATTTTAATTTTTTTAATTGTTCTTTCCCTAAAAAAATATTTTAATTTTTCCTAATTGTTTACCCACAATTAACTATCCTAAAAGCAGTTTTTAATGTTTTTAAATTACATTTTGAATACATTAAAATAATCACCTAAACAATTTTATAAATAAATTAAAGATGAAAGCTTAAAAAAAATATATTATATTTTTCATAATTTTAATTAAATGACAAGAAGTATATCAAATATAATAGATTGATTGTAAAAATATTGTTTAATTATAATTTTACAGTTTTTTTTATAATTTTGATATAATTATTTGGTATAATTTTACGCCTTCCTCAATCTTTATTCAACTTCCTCAATCTTTATGCCGGGAATAATAGAATTGAAAGTAGCCTCCAGTTCTCTCTTCTTGGAGTTGTACTCGTTAGCTTCAGCACTCCTGTTTGCATCAACCCATTGAATAGCCTCCTTGATAGCATCCTCCACCTCTTCCCGGGTATATACGTCTAGGTCAGATTTAGCTCTAATTGCACTTCTCATGTTATATGCATAATCTTCAAATGCATTCATAGCCTTGATGTTCTTTTTAAACTCTTCATCTTCAGCTATGTAAATCTCTGCATCGCGTATCATCATTTCGATCTCATTTTTTGTTAGTCTTCCCTTGTCATTGGTTATTGTTGCACTAGTTTTCACCCCAGCAACCTCACACTCCGCAGTAACATGTAATAGCCCGTTTGCATCAATGCTAAATGTAGCCATAAGTTTAATTTCACCCCTCAGGGCAGAGGGGACGCCATGGAGTGTTACCGTACCCAGTAAGTTGTTATCTGTTGAACGTGATCTTTCACCCTCATAAACTGAGAAGGGGACGGATGTCTGGTAATCACAAGATGTGGAGTATTTTACTGTTTTGCTGGTTGGAATTGTTGTGTTCCTTGGAATCATAACGCTCGTTACATCACCTTTGCACCCAACACCAAGTGACAGAGGAGTGACATCTAGCAGTACTATGTCCTTGATAATATTATTTCTTGAACCACTCAGCACAGCAGCTTGGATGGCAGCACCATAAGCAACAGCCTCATCTGGATTAATACTCTTGCACAACTCCTTTCCATCAAAAAATTCTTGTAATAGCTGCTGCACTTTCGGAATTCTAGTAGATCCACCCACAAGAACAACCTCGTGGACCCTGCTCTTGTCCATCTCCCCGTCTTTCAGACACTTTTCCATAATAACCAAACATCTTTTAAACAGATCCATGTTTAAATCCTCAAATTTGGCACGAGTGATTTTTCCAGTGTAATCAACTCCCTCGTACAAAGAATCTATGTCAATAGTTGTCATAGCATTGTAAGAGAGAATTCTTTTTGCCTTCTCACAAGCATTTCTCAATCTTCGTAGAGATTTAGCATTTCCAATAATGTCTTTTTTGTGCTTCTTTTTGAAATCCTCGACAAAATGATTTAGCATATGATTGTCAAAGTCCTCGCCTCCAAGGTGAGAATCACCAGCTGTAGCTAGTACTTCAAATTTATCCTCTTTGATTTTAAGAAGAGATACATCAAAAGTACCACCACCAATATCAAAGATAAGCACAATTTTCTCTCCAATCAATCCATTTGTAATCTTTTGGTCAAGACCATACGCTACAGCAGCAGCTGTCGGCTCAACAAGGACACGCAACACATTGAGGCCGGCTATTGTTCCTGCATCTTTTGTAGCCTGGCGTTGCGAATCACTAAAGTATGCAGGGACAGTGACAACAGCATTCTTTATTTTCTTTCCCAGGTAACCTTCAGCAATTTCCTTCATCTTAACGAGAACCATTGAAGACAACTCCTCAGGTGAAAACTGTTTCTCCACACCTTTGTAATTTACAACTACCATTGGTTTGTTGTCCCTATCACCAATTACCTTGAATGGCCAGAGCTTCATGTCACTTTGTACAGTTGAATCCGTGAATTTCCTTCCTATTAACCTTTTAGCATCTATGTACATGATAACAATGAAATCTATATAAAAAAACACAACAATAGAATTTAACTTTCTGATCCCCTAAGCAAAAGATAAAACCCTGCCCTCTGTTTTCAGTTAAAATCTCATATCAAGTCAGGATTGGAAAATGTGTAAATATTTACAGTGTAACCTTTTTTAATCTTTTTGTAGTGGATATCAAGTACTAAAAGTTATACCGGAAACAAGATATTATACGCAAATGCTAATCCACTTGAAGTAAATAGATCAGTAATTTCAAACTAACCAAGAGCTTTTATGTAGGTTTTGAGCAGGGAGGCTGGAACTATCTACTAATTTTTTGTTTTGAGAGCAATTAAGCAAGCATAAACTTGACCATCACTTCGAGTTTTCGATAACCATGATATTGATATACAAGTTTTTAACAATCTAACATAAAAGACAAACGTACTAAAACAAAGTCCAAACAGATAATCAAATGTATAGTAGATATGTGATTACCAAAGATAGTGTTGACAGGGTTGAGAGCAGCCTGATTTTTAGCAGCGTCGCCAATGAAACGCTCCTCATCAGTGAAAGCAACACATGATGGAGTAGTTCTGTTACCCTGATCATTTGCAATGATTTCAACTCGATATTGTTGCCAAACTCCAACGCACGAGTATGTTGTTCCTAGATCAATTCCAACTGCTAATTCATATTCATCCATCTTTACATGCAACTGTGTATATCAGAACCAAGTTGCAAAACAAAGGGAAATATTGCAACTATATCAAAGAAGAAATTCTTGCCTTGTGAATATTAATGTGCTTGGCTTCATTCTCTTTCGAATGCCTGGCTTCTATTTCTAATTCAAAGAAATGCTTCTTTTAATAATGTTTTCTTTCAAAATTTGTTACACAAGGGTGCTTGGCTTCATCCTCTCTCTCTCTCTCTTTTTTTTTTATATAAAATGATTCTGTTTTACCTTTAATAATGTTGTTAAACTACTCTTCATAATCTTAACTTTTAACTTTACAACTATATCATACAAAGCCCTCAAAAATTGTACAAGGAAAAAGCAAAAAATGTTCCCTCAAAAAAAAAAAAAAAAGCAAAAATGTAATTTGGCAAAAAAAGCAGCAGCAGAAACTGTAATTATGCAACACCACAGTAGACCTGGCAATTCGTTCGTGTCGTGTACTTTCGTGTTTCGTGTACCTGAAACATCTACCCGAAAATGACACGAAATAAATTCGTGTACCCAAAATCCAGACACGAACACGACACGGTAAAAACACGAAACGACACGAAACGACACGAGATTATTTGTGTAGTTTTCGTTTACACGAAACGAAACGAAACGAACCGATAACGAAACGAAACGAAACGAACCGATAACGAAACGAAATTAACACGAATATGTACACGAAATGCTTTAACAGTTCATGTCACCAGAAATCCAGAATTAACAATACATTATACATCTTCAAAGTTCAAATAAAACTACTTCAAGTCTTCATATTTGTGAATTAAACGTATGTCATAAAATTTAACATAAAGTTTTATATTATGTTAAAAAATATTACATATATATATATATATTAATTTATTTAATTAATTAATTTATTTATTTCGTGTACTTCGTGTCGTGTCGTGTACTTGAAGGGTAAACCCAAACCCGACACTAAATCTCGGTCGTGTACTTTCGTGTTCGTGTACTTTCGTTTCGTGTACTAAAAATGGAAACCCAAACACTAAATTTTTGTGTCGTTTCGTGTCGTGTCGAAAATTGCCGGGTCTACACCACAGGTACCTTTTCTTGTTTCGTCCCTTTTCGTGTTTAGTCGTATTTACAAGATTGATATTTGGTTTTATAATGTACAAACACACGGTGATGAAGCTGTTAATATGTGTCTTTTTTTTGGCTCCGCGCTTTTTTTACGCGGAGCGGTACAGTGCTCCGCGAAAAAAAAAGCACGGAGGGTCTGCTATCCGCGGAAAAAAAGTCCAATTATGTATTATGATAGCAAGTCCACTATAGCACTCACGGAAAATCCGGTGTTTCATGGGAATAACAAGCATATATGAATCAAATATCATTTTATCCGTGACTTGGTGACGAAAGGAGAAGTTGTGGTTAAACATTGCAAGACCTAAGACCAAATTGGTGATATCTTTACAAAACCTTTGAGGCTCGACATTTTCAAGGAGTTAAAAAAGAAACTTGGCATGTGCAAAGTTTAGCTTAAGGGGTGCTGTTAAAATAATAATATAATCTAAACTTTGGATTATTATTTTTTACTATCTAGAATGTTCTTGAAAGTATCTAGAATAGACTTTTGAAGTTCAAGACCTTTTGCATTTCTAGATGGTTCATGTTCTTTCTTGGAGTTACTTATTAATTAAAGTGCATGTACTAGAAGCTTTCTAGGAGGTTCTATGTAGTCCTATAAATAGGACAATCTTTCAAGCTTTGTAATCATGAAGAATTATCAAAATCTTTTGAGTGAAATACATTTGTGAGTTTTATCTATTTTGTGTAAGTAAGTTGTGTGGATTATTGAGAACAAATTTCTTCTCTTTAATCTCTAACATTTTATTATACACTTAAATTCCTATAATAGCATCAATTATAAAACTTACTCCTCCAATGCAATGCTATAATTGGTTCTAAAATAGAAAAATGTTATAGTTGGTTCTAAATATAGAAGCAAGTATAGATGTAGCTATAATTGCCACATAAGCATGCAAGCAGGGCTGTTATTTGAGGGTCCACGACGAAATCAAAAAAAAAGGACCTTATTTTTTCTTTATAGTAATGTGAATTAAGATTCATGTAAATATAAATGAAGCCAAAATAAGGTTGATAATTGAAAGTAGATTATCAATTTTTTTTATTACTCCTTTCGTCTCTTTTACATATCAATTTTAAAAAGGTTACGTGATAAAGAAGATATTCGTTATATATATTTTTTCCTTCTAACACTCTTAATTATTAATCTTAAAAATTGAGAATCAATTAAGTTTTAAAATGATGAAATTAATAGTAAATATAAGTCTATAGTTTTGGAGGCGGACATGTAAAATGAGACGGAGGAAATATATGATCGTGCAAACTGATATTCAAGTAAATATGGTAGTGCGTAAATATTGACAAGATTAAAAGAAGATTAAAAAAAATTAAAAGTTTATCCAAGAATATTATACTCCCTCTGTCCCACTTTTATCGTCCTCTATTTCCAAATTCGGTTGTCCAAAAATTCTTGTCCACGTTTAGTTAATATGGTAAATTAGGTATTAATTATGTTAACTTTTATATAATTATTGGTAGCTATCTATTTATTTGGTATGATTGAATAAAAGGTGGATTTTTTATCATGGACAATCAAAGTGGGACGGAGGGAGTATATCCTAAGAGCATCTCCAACGGGGGTTATGTATCTTAATTATGTAAATAGTGATTTTGTAAAATTTGTTGAACATGTAAACTAACTTACTCCAATAATATTATGTAAAATGATTGGCTATATGCTAGAAATACATACAAATGATGATATCATGATGATGTGTTCACTTGAGAGCTTTTGTAAAAAAATATAGATATTGGCTATATATGGACAACTTGAAACAAATTATCTAAATTTGTAGACAATGGGAGAGAGGGTTGGAGAGTAAACTAAAAACATTTAGGTAAAATTAACGTCATGTCATTTTTTTAGTTAAACTACGTAATAATCAATTTTACAAAATCAAGATGAAAGCAAATCACTTGAATAAAATTAAAAGAGATAAGAGGAAAGTTAAATGAATAAGTCTTTAATCATACCATACATTAAGACAAATCTGCAAATATTTATTAACCTTTTTACGAAATACCAATATATACTAGTATTAACCTAGAAATTTTGGGCCCCGAAAATTAAAGGGCCTAGGACAGTCGCCCTGCTCAGGCCCTGCATGCAAGTGATTAGATGAAGGGAAATGAATAAATAAAATAATGATGACAACCATAATTTAAAATTTAGGAATTTGAACTATAACTAAATTTGATTTTATATTATAATAATAATTACATTTATTTTGACGTTAGCGTTGAACATGCTCTTATAGGCTACTTTAACTTAACGGGTCTAAGAGGACTAGTGCATTTTATACCGGAGTCGGAACTATGAGTATATTCATCATCTCCTGGTACTCAAAATAATCAGTCCAGGATCACCAAACCATTAATTGTTACTCTATCCGATATTCGAGCAGGGGCCTGTTGTATGAGACTTGAAACGTCCTAGTCTGCGTATTGTGCTTGGCACTCGTGCCCGAAACTACTAACACGTAGTAATTAATCTGTTTTAACGGGTTTCTATGCAAGTTATTACAAAAGGCTTCAAAGGTGCACCCACCTCTATCATGAGAAAGAACACAAAAAAATTTTAGAACTCTAAACAATAGTCCATCTGACCATTTATCATTTTGTTACGATAAAATTTGCGTAATTTTCTTCTTTTAGGGTGTTTCCTGGTAAATATGTTATCCTTCAACTAACATTTCATTTTAGTATTGTATTTTTTGTTGTACCAAAAAAATTGATAGGGTGTGCTTAAAAAGCTCCTACACAGCAATGTTTGCTTAGAACACTATAGCCTCAACCAATCAAATCCTTCAATAATCAATACAATCAAAAATCAAATTGTTATAGTTGTCCAACACATCACACATGCAAAGAAAGAAAGAGATAAAGAAATGGTTGTCTTAAAAATTCACCCATGCACAAAAGAAAAAGTTGAAAGTTACAAAGAAAGTTGAAGATTATTCAACTTCTTCAATCTTTGCGCCTGGAATAATAGAATTGAAAAGAGCCTCCAGTTTCCTCTTCTTGGAGTTGTACTCATTAGCTTCAGCACTCCTGTTTGCATTAACCCACTTAATAGCCTCCTTGATAGCATCCTCCACCTCTTCCCGGGTATATGCGTCAAGGTCAGATTTTGCTCTAATAGCACTTCTTATGTTATATGCATAATCTTCAAATGCATTCATTGCCTTGATATTCTTTTTAAACTCCTCATCTTCAGCTCTGAAAATCTCTGCATCGCGTATCATCATTTCAATCTCATTTTTCGTCAGTCTTCCTTTGTCATTGGTTATTGTTGCACTAGTCTTCACCCCAGCAACCTCACACTCTGCAGTAACATGTAACAGCCCGTTCGCATCAATGTTAAACGTAACCATACCTTCAATTTCACTCCTCAGGGCAGTAGGGAGGCCATGGAGTCTCATAACACCCAGTAAGTTGTTATCTGTTGAACGTGATCTTTCACCCTCATAAACCGAGAAGCGGGCAGATGTCTGGTAATCCTTAACTGTGAAGTATGTTTTTGTTTTGCTGGTTGGAATTGTTGTGTTCCTTGGAATCATAATGCTCATTGATTCACCCTTGGTCTCAACACCAAGTGACAGAGGAGTAACATCTAGTAGTACTATGTCCCTAATAATATTATTTCTTGCACCACTCAGCACAGCAGCTTGGATTGCAGCACCATAAGCAACAGCCTCATCTGGATTAATACTCTTGCAGAGCTCCTTCCCATCAAAAAATTCTTGTAATAGCTGCTGCACTTTTGGAATTCTAGTAGATCCACCCACAAGAACAACCTCGTGGACCCTGCTCTTGTCCATCTCCCCATCTTTCAGACACTTCTCCACAATATCCAAACAACTCCTGAACAGATCCATGTTTAAATCCTCAAATTTGGCACGAGTGATTTTTCCAGTGTAATCAACTCCCTCGTACAAAGAATCTATGTCAATAGTTGTCACAGCATTATAAGAGAGAATTCTTTTTGCCTTCTCACAAGAATTTCTCAATCTTCGTAGAGATTTAGCATTTCCAGTAATGTCTTTTTTGTGCTTCTTTTTGAATTCCTCGACAAAATGATTTAGCATATGATTGTCAAAGTCCTCGCCTCCAAGGTGAGAATCACCAGCTGTAGCTAGTACTTCAAATTTATCCTCTTTGATTTTAAGAAGAGATACATCAAAAGTACCACCACCAATATCAAAGATAAGCACAATTTTCTCTCCAATCAATCCATTTGTAATCTTTTGGTCAAGACCATACGCTACAGCAGCAGCTGTCGGCTCAACAAGGACACGCAACACATTGAGGCCGGCTATTGTTCCTGCATCTTTTGTAGCCTGGCGTTGCGAATCACTAAAGTATGCAGGGACAGTGACAACAGCATTCTTTATTTTCTTTCCCAGGTAACCTTCAGCAATTTCCTTCATCTTAACGAGAACCATTGAAGACAACTCCTCAGGTGAAAACTGTTTCTCCACACCTTTGTAATTTACAACTACCATTGGTTTGTTGTCCCTATCACCAATTACCTTGAATGGCCAGAGCTTCATGTCACTTTGTACAGTTGAATCCGTGAATTTCCTTCCTATTAACCTTTTAGCATCTATGTACATGATAACAATGAAATCTATATAAAAAAACACAACAATAGAATTTAACTTTCTGATCCCCTAAGCAAAAGATAAAACCCTGCCCTCTGTTTTCAGTTAAAATCTCATATCAAGTCAGGATTGGAAAATGTGTAAATATTTACAGTGTAACCTTTTTTAATCTTTTTGTAGTGGATATCAAGTACTAAAAGTTATACCGGAAACAAGATATTATACGCAAATGCTAATCCACTTGAAGTAAATAGATCAGTAATTTCAAACTAACCAAGAGCTTTTATGTAGGTTTTGAGCAGGGAGGCTGGAACTATCTACTAATTTTTTGTTTTGAGAGCAATTAAGCAAGCATAAACTTGACCATCACTTCGAGTTTTCGATAACCATGATATTGATATACAAGTTTTTAACAATCTAACATAAAAGACAAACGTACTAAAACAAAGTCCAAACAGATAATCAAATGTATAGTAGATATGTGATTACCAAAGATAGTGTTGACAGGGTTGAGAGCAGCCTGATTTTTAGCAGCGTCGCCAATGAAACGCTCCTCATCAGTGAAAGCAACACATGATGGAGTAGTTCTGTTACCCTGATCATTTGCAATGATTTCAACTCGATATTGTTGCCAAACTCCAACGCACGAGTATGTTGTTCCTAGATCAATTCCAACTGCTAATTCATATTCATCCATCTTTACATGCAACTGTGTATATCAGAACCAAGTTGCAAAACAAAGGGAAATATTGCAACTATATCAAAGAAGAAATTCTTGCCTTGTGAATATTAATGTGCTTGGCTTCATTCTCTTTCGAATGCCTGGCTTCTATTTCTAATTCAAAAAAATGCTTCTTTTAATAATGTTTTCTTTCAAAATTTGTTACACAAAGGTGCTTGGCTTCATCCTCTCTCTCTTTTTTTTATATAAAATGATTCTGTTTTACCTTTAATAATGTTGTTAAACTACTCTTCATAATCTTAACTTTTAACTTTACAACTATATCATACAAAGCCCTCAAAAATTGTACAAGGAAAAAGCAAAAAATGTTCCCTCAAAAAAAAAAAAAAAAAGCAAAAAAAGCAGCAGCAGAAACTGTAATTATGCAACACCACAGTAGACCTGGCAATTCGTTCGTGTCGTGTACTTTCATGTCGTGTACTTTCGTGTTTCGTGTACCTGAAACGTCTACCCGAAAACGACACGAAATAAATTCGTGTACCCAAAATCCAGACACGAACACGACACGGTAAAAACACGAAACGACACGAAACGACACGAGATTATTTGTGTAGTTTTCGTTTACACGAAACGAAACGAAACGAACCGATAACGAAATGAAACGAAACGAACCGATAACGAAACGAAATTAACACGAATATGTACACGAAATGCTTTAACAGTTCATGTCACCAGAAATCCAGAATTAACAATACATTATACATCTTCAAAGTTCAAATAAAACTACTTCAAGTCTTCATATTTGTGAATTAAACGTATGTCATAAAATTTAACATAAAGTTTTATATTATGTTAAAAAATATTACATATATATATATATATATTAATTTATTTAATTAATTAATTTATTTATTTCGTGTACTTCGTGTCGTGTCGTGTACTTGAAGGGTAAACCCAAACCCGACACTAAATCTCGGTCGTGTACTTTCGTGTTCGTGTACTAAAAATGGAAACCCAAACACTAAATTTTTGTGTCATTTCGTGTCGTGTTTTCATGTCGTGTCGAAAATTGCCGGGTCTACACCACATGTACCTTTTCTTGTTTCGTCCCTTTTCGTGTTTAGTCGTATTTACAAGATTGATATTTGGTTTTATAATGTACAAACACACGGTGATGAAGCTGTTAATATGTGTCTTTTTTTTGGCTCCGCGCTTTTTTTACGCGGAGCGGTACAGTGCTCCGCGAAAAAAAAGCACGGAGGGTCTGCTATCCGCGAAAAAAATGCGCGGAACTGAGGATTTTTTTTTTTAATCGTGATCATTGAAATGTTGATCCAATGACTACGAAACAGATTGTTAAATAATTGGTCCCAGGGACCATGACCCTTTACTTTTTAGTTGCCCAACAATATTTCAAAAGAATTTTTTTCTTAAAAAGATACTGTATTCAAATGTCTCGGTAGTTGCGACTACTTTTAAGGCTCTATTTTGAAGGTCCGACGAACTTACCAAAAATATTGCTACACATCTTTTCTAATCTTTACCAGTTATGTTGTGTTAAAAAAGAATAAGATAAAATAAAATTAATATTTTGTTAAAAGAATTAAAATCACTTTGTAAAAGTACTTCTCTGAATTGAATTAATCAAGGGTTGTTTAAATTAGCACGGTTTATTTGGAAACTTAATTTATAAGTTAAAACAATCTCAACTGTTTAAGTTTTGGTTAATTAACTCCTTGTATATAATTATATAATAAGCGTAAGAGAGATCTTATCCAAAACTTTGGTGTCACTGTACTGTACGATCCGTTGGATTATAAAACTATAAATATTCAAATAGATGAGGACCGTTAGATATAATATTAAAAATTGTATTTGATTAATAAAAGGATAGTATTTAAACACTAAAAGGTGTATTTTGAAAATTTAAACCAATTATAAATGGGTTTTCTATATTGAATAGAAATCTTTATGTAAAAATTCGTAATTATTGTTTCTCTTTAGTTTATGGATAGTTCCAGTTAGATAATAATTATTAAACTATCATTAAATTAAAAATAATTTTGTTAGCTTCGCGTGGGCTGTAAAATCGTTAAAATCTGTTGTCTAAAACTCAAGATAGAGCCCAAACAGTAAAGTGATTATCTAAATTTTAATAATTTTTTTATTATTATTGTAGCACCAATTTAATTTTTTTCCTAATTATTTTAAATTTATAAATTCTATGTTTATTTCAATAAAATATTAAAACCAATTTAAGAAACAATTAAAATCGATCTGGTCCGTGTACGACCACTATAGGACCAAATTAATTATTACAGTTAGATCTTAAATAGATCGATGAGAATTGTTAGATCTAATATTAAAAAGTGTATCTGATTAATAATAGAATTATATTTAAATACTAAAAAGTGTATTTTGATAATTTAAAATTTTTCTATGTAAAAATTCTTAAATATATTTTCTCTTTAATTTATGTATAGTTCCAGTTAGATAATAATTGTTAAACCAAATATTAGATAACAATTCATATCGATTACAATATTAAAAAATATCAATATAATGCTCATGTATATCATAATAACAATGATACATATGGACCCTACGTTATAAGAGACTTAGGAGAACTCATGTACATGAATAAATTTAAACATTTTTTTTCTGAAGGAACATAACAATTTGATTAATCCAAATTATAATTATATTATTTTACATATAACAAACATAAAAGGATAATATCAAAATATTATTAAAATATTGAGGGTTTCATATTCATAAACAATAATTTTGAATATAATACTTAATCATCTTTTTTTCGGTTTATGGGTCAACTGGTCAAGTTAGATGATAATTATTAAACCATCGTTAAATTAAAGATAATTTCGTTAGTTTCACATGGGTTGTAAAATCGTCAAAATTCAATTTCTAAAACTGAGGATAGAACCCAAATAGTAAAGTGAGTATCTAAATTTTAATAAATATTTTTTATAATTGTAGCACCAATTTATTTATTTTTCCACTAATTCTTTTAAATATAGAAATTTTATCTTTATTTCAATAAAGTATTAAAATAAATTAAGAACAAATTCAAATCGATAAATAATATAATAATATGAGAATAAAATTGTATATAATCATAACATAATTTTTATTCTGTTTAATAATTTTAAAGTTACAATGTATTTTAAAATTTTATATACACTATAAATAAAACCGCAACATTAAAAGTAAATGTAGTTAGTAAGATACTAATATCAGTATGTACTTGATATCCTTATTATATTAAACCCTTATATATAATAAGTATAATAGAGATCTTATCCAAAATTTTGATCGTAATTCGTACAGGACAATCAAATTAATAAGGACTATTAGATCTGAACTAGATAAATGAAAATCGTTTGATCAAATATTAAAAAGGTGTATTTTATTTATAATAGGATTATATTTAAATTCTAAAAAGTGTATTTTGATAATTTAAACCAAATATACCAAATATAAATAAGTTTTCTATATTGAATAGAATTCTCCATGTAAAAAATTCGTGACTTTCTTTTCTCTTCCATGGACAATTCCAGTTAGATAAAAATTGTTAAACCATCTTTTAATTAAAGATAATTTAATTATCTTCACGTGAGGTGTAAAATCGTCAAAATCTGATTTTTAAAACATAAGATAAAGCCCAAATTAGTAAAGTGAGTATTTAAATTCTAATAATGATTATTATGTCATCATTATTTTAACCCCAATTTAATTAATTTTTTCTAACTATTTTAAATTTAGAAATCTATGTTCAAAAATTAAAATCAATCTAAGAAAAATTCAAATCAACAAAGAATATAATAATACGAGGATAAAATTTTATAAAATTATGCATATTTTTTATCCTATTTTATTAAGTTTTAGATCATAACTAATCAAATATTATTTATTATTAAATAATAAATTATACGCAAATGGTGATTTTGTTTTATAAGCACTCATAGAGACCTAATTTCATTGTTAGCATGACTATATTCATATTAAAAAAACTGTATTTTGGAATTTTAGACTCAGCTACAGAACATGCCTAACTTTTTTAACCTATATACATTGTAAATTATTAAATTCAAAACTTTAAAAGTTTGTTAATCAATTAGTATATAGTAGTACTTTTATGAAAAATCGTATTTTACAAAAAATATTATCAAATAACCTATGTCTGCAAGAAAAAAAATGAAAAAAAAGCTTTCATTATTTAGTCTTTAATATAATAACATAGATACTTACGGGATATAATATAAAAAAATGAATTTTATACAGAATTTTGATCGTCACGGTGTACTACTTTAAAAGAAGAACTATTACAAAAAAAATATATTTTAATCGATAATTTATTTTCTCAAAAGTTCAAAGTTCCCGCATCATTAACATATTACAAAAAAGAGTATATTATATTTTAGCAATAAATATTTAAAAAAATTATAAATTAAAAAAAATTATAAATATTAAGAAAAATTAACGATGTTATCCTGGTAGTTTGGTCCTAAATACCGCCAAAACATTCTCAACCGTTAGATCCAATATTTTTAAAAATAGATGATCAAGATTATATCATATAAAAAAATTATTATCTAAAAATGATATAAGTTAAAAGATATTATATTATGATTGGATTTTCCAAAAAGTTAAAACATAAATATAGTTATAATTAAATAAGGAAACCCATTTAATACCAAAATAATAAAAATCTTTTAATCTTAAATAGATAGGTGAAAACCGTTAGATTTAACATTAAAACCTGTATTTGGTTAATAAAAGTTATTCTAATAATCTAAACTACATATAAGTAAATTTCCTAAATCGAATAGAGTTCTCAACATTAAATTTCGTCACTTTATTCTCTTTTTAGTTTTAGAATAGTTTTTAATTGAAAAAGAACTATTAAATCACAACTAAATTAAAGATTATTTTGTGAATTTTATGTGGACCGTAAAATTGGCCAAATCTAACTTTTATAACTCAATATAAACAAATATTAAATTGAGCGTGTAAAATGTAATAAATATCAAATTTTTAACTATAATTTTTTTTGGCTAAATCTTTTTTAACAAAGAATTTAATCATGTAAACTAATAACTTTTAAATATTAAAATATTCATAAATAAATATAATTATAAATATTAAACAAACAATCGTGTGTTGCATGGGTAATAAAAAGGTAATAAAAATATAATTATAAACAGAATAATTATAAATAAAATTTAAGTAACCGTGCATCGCACGTGCTATAAGCTAGTTAAAAAAAAGATGCTAAAGAATCCAAAAACTTGTCTCCCAAATACTTACATGTCCTTCTTTTTTTTAAAAAAAATTTAAAATCACTTTGTAAAAGAACTTCTATGAATTGAATTAATTAAGGGTTGTTTAAATTATGCAAGGTTTATTTGGAAACTTAATTTATAAGTTAAAACAATCTCAACTAATTAAGGTTTGTTTAAAAAAAATGCTAGAGAATCCAAAAAATTGCCTCAAAAAATCTCCAAATGCTTATGTGAACTTCTTTAATTGATAATTTTTCTAATACAAATATGAGACCCCATGTCCTTCTTCAACTTGTGTTCTTAGATAAATTACTTTTTTTTGTTGGAATCAAATTTCTGTTGGGTCGGGCTCCGAACAGCTCTTCGGGTTAACCTGAAAAAGAGAATAATGTGAGGGGTTTGTCCTCCGATTCACCTCCGGTGTGAGAATAAATTAATCGAATCCAGTTAGTAAAATAAAACGTACAAGTGCTTGTGTGTATTGTGTATATGTAAAATGGAACCTGATAAAGGCTTTTATAAGCTCAACCGTTGCCGAGATAACTTTAGATAAATTTGTACTTATCTGAGTGACACGTCACCCGGGGAAACGTGTCATTTCAAAGATGACAATTGTTGCTTCTCGAGATTTACGTCACATCTCAACCGTTGAATTTAAAATGTCTCAATCTACGCCATTGAATATGAAACGCCACCACTCATTTGTCCAAACATCATTTACTGTCCTATAAATATCAATTTCCACCTCAAATTTCTTCACGCTATTTTCAAAACACTCTCAACATTTCATCAAAAGGTCCAGCCGCTGAGAACTTCAACATACCGTAAGTCCCCAGAATCATTTTCTTTTTCAGTATTTAGGCTTGTAATCCAATGCATGCTAGAAACTGGATGTCTGTTTCTTGTCTTTTACCTCTTGTAAATTTTAAGAATATCAATTTTGGGGGGTAACCGTAGGTATTTAGGGTTCCCCTCTTTAATACGAAGATGTCTTTAACTACCTTAGTTTCAATTCAGAAACAATTCCTGTATTGATTTAGGTATATATGATAAGATAGTAGTAATACATACCGTTACTGACAATAGCGTCTTAAGAACACTATCTGGGATGACCTTGTCCCCAGAACACTCTTCGACTTGTTTAAATTCACTAGGAAATTCTTCACCGCCCTAATTTAGCTTTTAAGATTCGTTTGACCGATCCTGGCCCTCTGTACTCGGTTTTATTGTCTTTAATTTCCTTTTTCTTCAAAGCTTTTTCCGATTACATGGCTAATTTCTTCATCCCCGAATGCAGGAATTATGGATCGGTCAACACCCGAAACAACACAATCTTCGGGGTCCGTACCCCTGGAGAGGTCTCATTTTCATGTTATCTTCGATTATCCGGCAGCGAACTTCCTCTCGTAGCTTTCCGAAGATAATGTATCGAAGTTCGCCAAAGATTACGACATCCCGACCGGAGCATGGCACACCTACATGGCGAGGAAGAAAGACCGGATTTGGCATAATCCTCCTGTGCCCAAAGGGTACGGGCAAATTTCTACAGGCGTCTCCGAAGCTGCCTTCAAATACGGTTTCCGAGTCCCCGTACTCCCTCTGATCAAGAAATTATTAGCAGAAATGGGCATCGCCCTCGGGCAGATGGACCCGAATGGATTCCTTCACATGAATGGTTTCCAATGTCGATGCCTCGTTGCAGGAGTCGAGCCGACAACAAGATTGTTTTGGCACCACTACGACTTCCGGAAGAATGGCAAGAGCAAAGGCTTCTACTCGGTATCTCGGAGAACCAACAGAGCCGATTGGGTTGACACGAATTCTAATAACAAAGGGAGTCACGACAAGTGGTTCTATCTTTCTGGACCGACGATAGCCGCTATGTCCCAGTGGTGTGTAGTCGATCCTGCAGTCCAAGTGGTAAAACCCACACTAATAGGTGTCGAAGAGCATGAATACAACCGACTGTGTCAATTTGACATGGGCTGAATTCCCCTTGGGGATCTTTAGGACAAGAAATGGCTCTTCGCCCTATGGGGTAATGGTAACATACTCTGACTTAGATCTCTTTTAACTTTGCGTTTTTATTTTCCGACTGTTAGTCCTGCATTTAACATGTTTTCCATCTATTTGCAGTGTCGACTCGTCAGGCGATTGTAGAGAGGAAGAAAGCTAAGTTCCAAGCCTCTCAAGTGGCTCAAGCGGGTGGCTCTCTGAATCCTATTCACGAAGGAGACGACCAGAATGCCCCAGAACAATCTGCCCTTCCTTCTCCTCGCCATCAACCCGAGCAGGCGGGAAAGGCCCCCCGGTCTCCGGCTTCAAGGAAGAGAGCACGGCGAGGGGACGTAGTCAAGACGTATATCCCTCAATGGGCGGTGCTTGAGACGGATTCCTTCGCCACACCTGCTCTAATGGCAGCCAAATACCTAGCTCCAGACTTGTGTCGGGCTCTGATGCTTCAAGTCGACCATCCGAAGTACGAACGGCTAAGTCCTGTTGATGTTTGCGTCGTATTGATGGGCCTACTTTTCATGGTATGTACAAGTTTTCTTTCAATCCCTTCTCTATTATTTCTTTTTCCCTCAGTCTTTAACTATGCCATGCTCTTCTTTTCAGGCAACTCATATGGCCGCTGTCATCACCGCTAAGATGAAAGATATGCAGAGCGGCTTCGCCCAGGTCAAGGAAATGGAATCTCGGGCGGTCAAAGCTGAGGGCAGTCTACGGTCGGCTCAAGATGACCTGGAGGTGTTGGATGGTCAGGCCAAGGTGCTCAAGGCCGATCGTGAAGCCTTACAAAAGGAAGTGGATACTCTTCGAGCTCGCCTCACTAGGCGCAATCTCACCCTCAAGGCTGCAAGGAAGTTATCGCGGAAGGAGACCAAGTTGAGGCTGAACGCAGATGAAAGTTGCTATCAGATGGGCCACGACGAAGTCGTGAAGAGGGCTGCCGTTTTAGGCTTGGATCATCTTCCCCTTGTTGAGGAAGGTTTCACCGACCCAGTCGGCCGCCCTGATGAGCTTGACGAACCTCCTGTGGTCTCATCCGGCGAGGACGAGGAGTTGTCCGAATAGTTTTTAACTTTCAAATTTGTAAAACACTGCGCCTTCGGGCATTAACTTTATCGCCTTCGGGCTTTTATTTATTTAATTTATGCGTCTTTGGTTTATTTTTCCCTTAGCATAATTTCAATTGATTCACGCATCTTCGGCTTAAATATTGTCTTGTCATTTTTATTCATCTTATGTATCTTTGGCCTCAGATATCGCCTTAACATAATTTTTAATTGATCTATGTATTTTCGGCTTAAGAATCGCCTTAACATAAATTTTATTTGATTTATGTGTCTTCGGATTAATCATCGCCTTAACATAAATTTTATTTGATTTATGTGTCTTCGACTGAACATTTTGCCTTAGCATAAATTTTATTTGATTTATGTCTCTTCGGCTTTAAACATCGCCTTAACATAATTTGATGGACTTATGTATCTTCGGCTTAATATTTGCCTCAATATAATTTCTGATCGATTTATTGTGGATTTATGTTTCTTCGGCCTTTAACTTTGCCTTGGCATAAATCTTGCCCCCAAATATTTAGGGAATCGGGCGCCCTTCTCTAATCGGTCGCCGCATTTACAAAATATTTATCAAAAGAAAAAGTCTGATTACACAATATAGTAAGGCATTAATGTTAAATCATTGCAATAACATAAAGATTCGAAACAGCCACAAGCATATGTTTTCATTGATAACATTTCGTGTTCAACTACACATGCTCTCTATTAGGGAATTTAAATACAATGCTGAATAAAAACTTGGAAATGGGAAACCCTACCATTGCAAACATTTCTATAAACAGGGTGGAACTCATTGGTAGTACATACGTAGGCGCGAGACATGCCAAATGTTTTTGATCGGGTCGCCACCCAAAGTTGCCAATTTGTAGGTTCCAGGTCGAACGACCTCGACCACTTTGTACGGTCCTTCCCAGTTAGGCATTAGTTTTCCTTTTTTTGTTGGCATAGAGGTGGCCAGCTCCCGTAGTACCAAGTCCCCAACCATGAATGTCCACTTTTTTACTCCCGAGTCGTAGTATTGGGCTGCTTGAAGCTGGCATTTTAGGTTCCTTAGGTGAGCTGCCTCTTTATCCTCTTCGAGTAAATCTACATTTGCCCTAAGGTTGAACTCATTTGCTTAGATGTTGAAAACCTTTATTCGGTAGGAGTCAGGGCCAACCTCCACTGGGACTAGGGCGTCTGTCCCGAATGCTAGCCTGAATGGTGTTTCCCCAGTAGACGATCGGGGTGTCGTTCGATATGCCCATAAGACCCAAGATAGTTCTTCGGCCCAGAGTCCTTTGGCATCTCCCAGTCGCTTCTTTATCCCATCAAAAATGATCTTATTCGCAGCTTCGATTGCTCCATTTCCTTGAGGATGGCCGACTGAACTGAACTTTTGTTGTATCCCGTAGTGAGCCAAGAACTTTCTGAATTTGTTCCCAATGAATTGCGTTCCATTATTGGACACACACACCTTTGGAATTCCGAACCTAAATATCACTTGCTCCAACATGAACTTCTTTGTTGCTTCTTCAGTTATGGTTGCTAGTGGTTTTGCTTCTACCCATTTGGTCATATAATCGATTGTTGCAATGCAGTATTTAGCTTCCTTCATGCTTTTGGGTAGGATTCCCACGATATCTATAACCCACATGGCGAAGGGTATTGGGCTCAGAACGGACGCCATTTCTTCGGGTGGCTTCTTCGGGATGGTGCTGAATAACTGGCATTGTCGACACTTATTTGCATACTCAGCCGCATCTGCTCGCAAAGTCGGTCAGTAGAACCCTTGCTTGAGGATTTTGAAGGCAAGTGACCGACCGGTCAGATGTTCCCCACATATTGCTTCGTGCACCGTCTCCAAGGCTAATCGTTGCTCTTCGGGATCTAAACATCTGAGAAGAGGTTCGGTCGCCGACCTTCTGTACAGCTTGCCCCCAATAATGGTGTAGCTTGTTGTTCTATACTTCACCTTCTGAGCCTCTTTCCGTTCTAGGGGCAAAGTACTTTTCTCCAGGTATGCCCTGATCTAGTGCTCCAATTGGTAATTTAAGATCTTTAACTAAGCTCAAGTAAGCATTAGAGTTATAGCTAACAAATCAGTTATCGTTAGATCTATTAATAAAAGATATTCCTTAATTTATTAATTTATGTTGGATAAGAATTTGTATTCAATAAATATTTTGTAATGAGAGCTTTTCGATCTTAAGATAGATGGATGGAACCGTCGGATCCAATATTAAAAAGTGTATTTAGTAATTAGTAAAAATATATTTAAATACTAAAAAGTGCATTTTTCTAATTTTAAATTAAGTAAAAATAAATTTTCTAAATTAAATAAAAATTTTAATATAAAATACGTAACTTTCTTTTCTTTTCAGATTATAAATAATTCCAATTAAAAAATAATTGTCAAAGCATTACTAAATTAAAAAAAATTAATAAATTTTATATGGGCCGTAAAATTATTTAAATCTAATTTTAGAACGAAAGATAAAATTGAAATTATAAATGGAGTGAGCGTCTAAAACCTGTTAATTAACCATTTGATTTGACTACCTAATTTCGGAACTAGCATGTTCTCGTAACAGATAAATCACTGATACATAATGCAAAAGTAGGTCAAGCAAATAAAAGGCTTTCATTAGTATTCTCGTAGAATCGAGAGAAATAAAACCTTTAATTTATTTCTTATAATTCAGTACAGGGTTGCAAGAGCCAAGAAGCTGATAACAAAGTTTTTTTAAAAAGAAATTAATAAACAATTAGGCAAACACCGAACACAAAATCTTGTACATGTGTAGCATGTATGTCCTTCAACCCAGCTTCTCTTCATGTACATGCTCTCCTTAAACGAGCCAAATTAACGGCAATGGTCACAAGAATCCAGTCTTTTAGTTTGTCCACAAACTGGAAATATGCATATCTCCAGGACTTCTTCATCACTAGAATTCCACAAACAGTCCAAAATCCCACAAAATATCCCAGACCAATGCTCAGATAAAACCACAAGACATGGTATTTGTCGTCCTCATCGTCATCTGGGTCCTGATCATTGTCTTCATCATCTCCATGGTTTGAAATTTGACACTTGGTTTCCAGTGGTGATCCACAAAGTTGAGGATTGCCTTTATATATGGATGGATCAGTAAAGGTTAAGAATTGGTTGGTAGATGGAATTGGGCCAGATAAATTGTTGTGTGACAAATTTAAATGGCTCAGTGATGTTATCAATGACATGCTTGATGGTATTGGGCCATGTAAATTGTTACTTGAGAGATCAAGAGTTTCTAGCTGTTGCAAGCTTCCAATTTTTTCCGGTATTTGTCCTGTCAATTGATTCCTAGACAAATTTAAGGTTCCCAAGGCTAAAAGATTGGTTAGTTCTTTTGGGACTTCTCCTTGAAGATTGTTGCTCGACAGGTCTATGATATTCACAAGCTCAAGTGTTTGTGCATATCGTAGTTGCCCTCCTTTCATAAACAAATCCATGCTAGGTGCATAATATATGCGCAATGCCGGTGGTAATGGCGCATAAGATTTCAAAGAAATTAAACTACTTAAATTGCCTAGACAATGTGGAATGAATCCTGACAGATTGTTCTGTGCCAAGTCAAGAATGTGGATTTTTGCCAAGCTGCAGAGTGTGCTAGGAATACTGCCTGAGAACATATTGGTCCTCAGGTTTAGCTCTGATAGTGAAAGCATGCTTTCTGCTAACCATTCGGGGATGATACCTGTAAATCTGTTATCTTTTAGATCAAGGCCAGACAATTCTGTGCAGTTTCTTAAAGAAGAAAAGAGTTCCCCCGAGAGATTGTTGCTACTCAATTTCATCCATTCAAGGAAAGGTGATGAACATAATGAACCAGGAAATACACCTGATAACTTGTTGTTGGACAAGTCTATAGACTCAAGAAATTGGAACCCCTCCCAATAATTGGGGATATTTCCTGTCAAGTTATTTTTTGAGAGATCAAGAGTTACCAGGTTTACTAGTTTTCGCATTGTCAATGGAATACTACCGCTCAAAACATTTGCAGAGAGGTCACAAACGCGCAATGATGACATCATATTACCAATGTCTAGAGGAATTGATCCTGATAGTGAGTTGTTTCCTAAATATAGATTCACAACTTTTGGCCATATTGGAATCGACCCTTTTAGCTGGTTGAAACTTAAGTCAACACTGTAACTGAAGTCCAACGAGCTGGGAAGTACTTCATTGATTTGGTTGTGAGAAAGATCAAGTTTTTCAATCTGTGGGGATAATTTCCAGAACCAATCAGGAATTTTTTGTGAAATGGAGGCATTTCTTAGGACTACAGAAGAAAGCTTAGTTTGGTTTCTAAGCCATATAGGAAACTTTAATCCCAATGGAAAGTCACTGAGTTCGATGGAGTGTAGGCTGAAACGAGGTAGCCATTCTTGCCTCGGATTGAAATGAAAAGTTCCATCGGAAGATGATATAGAGAATTCTTCTAGTTGCATAAGACCCTCTAAGATAGTTTCGGACAATACATCTTTCCATCTGTTGTGGTAGAGCTTCAGTTTTTTCAGTTTTACAAGTTTTCCTACACTTTCTGGAATATTCCCACTCATTCTATTATAAGAGAGATCTAGTTCTTGTAAGGACGTCGACAAGCTCTTAATAGATGTTGGAATAGGACCTGATATCAAATTTTCATCCAAAAGAAGTGATCTTAAGTAGTTGAAATGGCCAAGAGAATAAGGCAAATCCCCACTGATATGATTTGTTGACAACCTCAGCTCTTCCAAAGTATTGTTCACGCAACTAGAGAGTCCTCTTAACAGCCTACCTATATCACCTCTAATATTACCATTTAGTGACAAGTCTAGAAATTGCAAGTTGCAAAATTGTTCCCATGCGACATTGTCGGTTGTATCATTGAGATGATTAAAACTTAGATCAAGGTAAACAAGGGTACTGATTTTGAACAACCAGTTCGGAAAGGTCGACTTCAGATCATTGTAAGAAAGATCAATAACAGAAAGTGAAGTGAAATTCAGATTGGGTAGTGAAGAAGGGAGGCTGGGAAGTTCACAATTATACATGTGTAGCTCAGATAGAAAAGGAAGACCGTGAACATCTTGTAACCAACTATTTGCTTTTTTGAGAAGTGCACTTCCCAAGTTGAGGTACTTTAAAGAATAAAGACCAGAAAGCCAGTGAAAATCTCCAACCTGAATTCTACTTGTATAAAATGGCAATATATAAGAAGAAAGATCAAGGTAGATCAAGTTGGAGAGATTTCCAAGTTGAGGGGGAACCATACCAGAAAAACCCGAATGTGAGAGATTAATGTATCGCAACTCCTTGAGTGATCCAATGAATTCTGGAATGGGATTTCCTTGAAAATCGTTCATGCTCAAGTCCAAGTATCGCAAATGTTCTAAGCCAAGCAAATAAGGACTTAATGTACCACTTAAACATTGTAAGCCAAAAGCATCGTCGCCACTCCATGAAGCACAACCGTATTGGCTTCTAAGATCGAGCTTCACAACGTTTCCAGTGTTTTTGCTGCAGCCTACACCTTCCCAGCTACAACAATCTTTTCCATGCCAAGAACTCAACCTACCCCATGGATCTGAAAGGCCTTTCTTGAATTCAACAAGGGCTGTTCTCTCAGCTTCATTACACCTTACAACAGAACTACCATTACTCAAAGAAGAACTGATACAAACAATTTCACTAAACAAAAGGAAAAAACTAAGATGTTGAAGCAGTGCACTCCAACTAGACATGTTTAATAACTTAACCACTCAAGAACAAGTACTCAATTTTTCTGAACCTGAATAATTTAGATATTTATAGGTGTAAATACAGTATTTGTATGCAAATTATGTGCATAAGGTGACATGGTCCATATCAGTAATACCACTTCATGGAAGGGCGGATTTATGGCTGCCGGGACACGTGTCCCAAACAAATAAAAATTTGTGATTTCTTATTAAAATTTTGTATACATATTTTATAAGGTGCACTCGTCAAAAAAAATTAAATACTCCTATATTATTAGTAGTTTACATCATATTTTGAGTTATTTTTTATTTTATTTATAATTATATGATTATAAGTTGAAAATTAAATGATTGGAATACCGACATCAAAAAATTTTGCATTCAAATATCAAAAGTATTTCTTAAAAATAATATAAAAAATTGAGGCTGTGACTACAAACTCGATTATTTTATATAAATATATAGTGCATGTTGGGAGTATCACAAAAAAGTTGATTTATAACTTAAAATGAGTAAGTGTGTGATAAGTTGATGAATTCGTATTATAATTTATACGGATGTTTGGATAAATTTACTTATAAGTTAGTGAAGAATTTGCTAAATTAAATTTGAAAAAATAATTTTTAAATACAATGATTTCAACACTTGTATTTTAAATTAAAAAAATATTTAAAAACACAAATGTAAAAATATAAAATATTAGAAAAATAAAGAAATCAAAGAATAAGTTGATAAGTTAAATAAAATGTTGATGATAATTTATAAGTTATAAGTTATCAAGTACACAAAGCAAACAAGGTTGTCTCAATCCAGAACTTGCTGAAGCTATAGGAATAAGAGAAGCATTGAGTTGGGTTAAGCAGAAAGGTTGGAACTCGGCTATTGTTGAGTCCGATTGCTTAGGAGCGATCCAGGCAATCAGATGTTCATCAGTTAACCTCTCTTACTTTGGGCGAGTAATTGATGATTTCAAGAAGATACTTGACGATTTAGAGTCACAAAATGTGATTTTAAAGTTTGTTAGACGATCCGCGAACACGGTAGCTCACTATATATATAGCGAGACACTCTAGTTCACTAGCTGATCGTAGATGGGGAATGGAGGATGCCCATCCTGATTTAATTCATGTACTACAAAATGATTTGATTGTTCAATAAAATCATTTCCTTTCTGGCAAAAAAAAAAAAAAGTACACAAACACCCACTTATCAACTTATAATACATAAGTTATAACTTATAAGAACAACCAAACAGACCCATAATGTCATCATTAGAGGGGGAAAAAAATTCTACACCCGTCATTGACTATATGTATGTTAGCAATTACTATGGTAGTGCATGTGTCAATGTAGACCGAGTTACGACTCATTACGTTGGAGTACATCTGTACATGATCACAAAGAAAAGAAGCGAGGAGGAAATTCAGATGAAAGAAATAAAGGTTGGAAAACTAGGTACATACTTGACTATAACGAAGGTCGACGAGAGTGATTGTTATAATGTGGACTACTACACTACTAGTATACCATGCTGCAATTCTTGTCAATCTTGAGTTTCAATTACGCTAGTATTATTGGTCCTACATTCTACACGTTGCAGACAAGCAAATAAAATTCAAGTGGTCTTAATGGAATTAATTCAAACTAGACTCCGGTCATCAAGCAAATACAATTGAAGTCGTCTCAATGGAATTGCTTCAAACTAGACTCGTGTCATCTTCAAAGTTAGTGTCACGCGTCTGATAGACTATATTACGTTATATTCCCTCTGTCCCTCTCATTTCTTTACACTTTCTTTTTTGGTACGTCCCTCTCATTTCTTTACATATCAAAAATAGTAACATTTTATAATATAAAATCCAATCACATCCACTACTTTCCTCCACTATACCTACTTTATACCCACTTTATACATTAAATATTGATTGACCCCACCACTTTACTCATTTTTCTTACTTTTTCCTATTAATTTACATTTTTTCTTAAGCTCCGTGCAGTCCCCCCAATGTAAAGAATTGAGAGGGACAGAGGGAGTATTACGTAGGTCATTCTTCTAAAAAAAATCATCCGGTAGTATATCATTTTAGGTAATATTAGCTAATAACCCATGTCAAGCACTCGACATTAAAAAAACTATCTCTGTCCCAGTTTTATTGTTCAATATTTCCTATTTCGTTTGTCCCAAAATTATTGTTCACATTTAATTAATATGGTAAATTATGTGTCAATACAATCAATCAATACTATCAATACTATTATATAAAGGAGAAGACAAGGGCGGTGAGGTGGCGCTCTCAAATCGCTTCGTTCTATTTTTCTAATTTTCTCAATTTTTTGAATTAATAATTAAAAATTCGAAAAAATCTCAATTACCTTTTAAATGCTTACTAATAGAGGAAACATATAATATTCTTGCATTTAAAATCTCTACAAATGGAGAAAGTAAAAATACATCAATACTATTATATAAAAGAGAAGACGGGGGCGGTGAGGTGGCGCTCTCAAATCTCTTTTTTCTATTTTTCTAATTTTCTCAATTTTTTGAATTAATAATATTAAAAATTCAAAAAAAGTCTCAATTACCTTTTAAATGCTTACTAATAGAGGAAACATA
Organism: Heracleum sosnowskyi; assembly: GCA_030848705.1. NCBI lineage: Eukaryota > Viridiplantae > Streptophyta > Magnoliopsida > Apiales > Apiaceae > Heracleum > Heracleum sosnowskyi. The sequence continues at coordinate 8,081,596 of CM061243.1, forward strand.
TAATATTCTTGAATTTAAAATCTCTACTAATGGAGAAAGTAAAAATACAATAGATATTTACTAATGGAAGAAACTAAATATTCAATTATAATATTCTTGCCTTCAAAATATCTAAATTAGAAAAAAAGTGTATTACCTTACATTATTTTAAACTTTTCTCTATCTTCGTTCTATTTTTCTATTTTTCTCAATTTTTTGAATTATTAATATTAAAAATTCAAAAAAATCTCAATTACCTTTTAAATGCTTACTAATAGAGAAAACATATAATATTCTTGAATTTAAAATCTCTACTAATGGAGAAAGTAAAAATACATCAATACTATTATATAAAGGAGAAGATGGGGGCGGTGAGGTGGCGCTCTCAAATCTCTTCTTTCTATTTTTCTAATTTTCTCAATTTTTTGAATTAATAATATTACAAATTCGAAAAAAATCTCAATTACCTTTTAAATGCTTACTAATAGAGGAAACATATAATATTCTTGCATTTAAAATCTCTACTAATGGAGAAAGTAAAAATACAATAGATCTTTACTAATGGAGGAAACTAAATATCACTAATGGAAGAAACTAAATATTCAATTATAATATTTTTGCCTTCAAAATATCTAAATTAGAAAAAAGTGTATTACCTTACATTATTTTAAACTTTCCTCTATTATTATCTAAATATTCTCATAATATTTTTTTAATGAAATTACCATCTTAACATACTGTTCTCCTAAACTTTCTTTTATTATGTAATATAATAGAAAATACATGAACATTTTGGTAAATAAGAATTTAATAAATTAGATCGGTCTTGTATAAGAAATTAAGTAATTAATAACAAAAACTAGAAAAAAATCTCAATTTCCTTTTAAATCAATATACTTATATAAAGGAGAAGACGGGGGCGGTGAGGTGGCGCCTCTAGAATCGCTCCGTTCTATTTTTCTATTTTTCTCAATTTTTCTCAATTTTTAATTTTAATAATTACAACTTCCTTTATTATTTTCGATTTTGTAGGAAGGAAATTGAAAATTACACTTTTATTATTTTCAAACTTGATAGAACTTTCTTTTATTATTTTCAAATTTGATAGAACTTTCTTTGATTTAGAAAATTACAACTTCTTTATTATTTTCGAATTTGTAGGACTTGATAGAACTTTCTTTGATTTAGAAAATTACAACTTCCTTATTATTTTCGAATTTGTAGGCTTGATAGAACTTTCTTTTATTATTTTCAAACTTGATAGAACTTTCTATGATTTAGAAAATTACAACTTCCTTATTATTTTCGAATTTGTAGGACTTGATAGAACTTTCTTTGATTTAGAAAATTACAACTTCCTTATTATTTTTGAATTTGTAGGCTCTTAGGTTAATAATTGCAATTTTCTTTTTTATTATTTCCAATTTTGATAGAACTTTCTTTTATTATTTTCAAAATCTTGATAGAACTTTCTTTTATTATTTTCAAACTTGATAAAACTTTCTTTTATTATTTTTAAACTTGATAGAACTTTCTTTTATTATTTTCAAACATGATATAACTTTTCTTTTATAATACTTCTTGACTTTTAAACATAATGGATTTCCATGTTATTCACCTTACAAACACCTGTAAATTAAAGGTCATTCATAACAAAAAATCTACACCGAAACTTTTTTACATAGCTTCAAATTTTTACAACCATATTTACAATCAATACAACTATGGCCTACACCATGTTGGATGCTTTGAACGATAACAACTATACCTGGATGATAAGAGTACGAGTGTGTAGAATGTGAGAATCTGTCAATCCAAATACTGAAGAACTTATCAGTCTTGACATGATTTTGATCGATGAAAAGGTTAATAAATCAATATACTTATAACTTATTAGTTTGTCAAATTGTATGATGTTATTAACTTTTCTAAGATATGTTGTATGACAGGAAAATTTGATCCATGCTACGATCCCGAAGATTCTGGTCTCTTGGTTCAAAAATCTTTTAGAGGAAGGCTCTGTGTACAACATCAAAAATCTGAAAGTTGTTTCAAGTACAGGGAAATATAGACCACTATCACTTGGGTCTAAATTGCTCTTCATACGCATAACGTTGCCTAATAGATTGGAAGAAGGCATCGTCAACATATCATTGCATGGATTTCAGTTCATATGTCCGGATATGATTGATGCACGTATTAATGACACCAACGTACTCTCAGGTTTTTGATGCAGTAATATATTAGATTAATATATAAGTAATACTATTATATAAGTTATAATTCAAACTATCATGTTATAATATTATTTTTTTTATGTTGATTTAGATATTGTGGGTTGCTTGACCTACTTGGGTGGCATTGAAGTTGTCAAAGGCGGTTGAAAAAAAAGAGATCTCAAAATTGTCACAAATTAATAAGTTATGCATTATATTAATTTTAATATAACTGTTAATTGTTTTTTATTGTTCTTGTAATTTTATATTACTTCTTTGATTAGCTCAATTTATTTCTTTTACTTATTTAATTTGTTATAATTTTTTTCTTAAACAGCTCCATCACTAGTAATGGAGATGTACGTTGGATGTTTAACTACGTTGGTTCTAGGAAAAAGTTCATTCAAGAAGAAAAACATAATTTTGTGCGTCTAGCTTGAAGAAACACATGTGGCTTGGAGAAACACAATTAACTTATATTCCATCTAGGTATGAATTTATTACTATTGGTGTATTAATAGTTGAGTAATTAGTTTTTTTAGTACGCATACTAAGTCAGCCTGATTCTGGATTAAAGTTCTTCATCGATATGAATTATAAAGATAAAGTGAAAAACTTAATAAATCAGCATAGTAATATAATATTATGTATTTACATTTATAGGTAAAACAATAAATATATATAAAATAATTATGTTTTTAATTAAATAAATATTATCTTTTTTCTCAACAAACTTTCAAATCTTATTTAAATTTAAAATTTTTATCCTTATATTATATAAAAAAATTATATAGGATCTTTATGTATTAACCATAATTTTTTTCTTTTTTCTTTTCTTTCATGTTTTATTTCATGGTTTTCGAATAGTAAAAATATCGACCCTCAAATCGATTACATGTGGATATTAAGTTGTTGTCCTTCCGTATTCAAATTATTTTTTGTAATGATTTTATTTTTGACATTTTTACAGAGATTTCTCCCAATGCCAAAGTTCAATTCATCACTATTATATAATTGTACATGATTTTAATTTGGGCTAATCAACCAAATTTATTATCTTAAGTTTTGTTCAGTATGTAAATTTTGGAGGTAATTTTTCTTTTTTAATGTATTGATTTTATTTTGTTGTTTTGATTTACAAATTACAGATTAACATCAGAATTATTTAAAGACTTCAAAGGCTTGGCATAGATCTCTAGGTGAATTTTAAAATTAAGCGCATGATTAATAAAATTGTCTTGACATGAAGTAGAAATTTTCTTTTATCATATTGTCATTGTTAAGTTTATTTACTTGCTTTTTCATTATTTTAAAATAATTTAAGACTTAACAGTGGTTTTACAACCATTCTGTTGTCATTTTAGGACGCTGTAGTAAATGACCAAGGGGCTAAATTATACAAGGTTGACATCAACATTGACATATTTGGTGGAGAATAGAATGATATCATAAATACTATTTTTTCGATTCTATTTCTTAAATAATTTATATTTTGAATTTTGAGAAAAAAATTATAACAGGATTGCGAATGCGATTTAGTATAAAGAAAAATACTCGGGCATTCCGAAATTGCTCTAATATATATTTTTTAACTTTTTAGAATTTTGAATTTTAGTTTTAAAAAATCTTTGTGAACTTATATTTTTTAAACTTTCTCCACAAGTCAAATTACCATCTTAATTTTCTCCTAAAATTTTTCTTCATCAAATCACAAATTCGAATTAAAAAAAGTATTCAAATTTATAAAAAAAAATTAAATTTATAGGTAAGACCTGTAATTAATTTTTTTAGTAGATTCAAAATAGAAATTTAATAATTAAAACTTGTATTGAACATATTCGAAATAAAAAAGACACTCGAATTTATAAGTAAGGAGAATTCAAATTTATAAGAAAGATATATAAGTAATTTTTTAACATGTTTGAAGTAGAAAATAATTCAAATTTATGAAGAAACATATAATTTTTTTCATATATATATGGCAATGGTATCGGTCCAATAAAATAAAAAATCAAACTATATAAACAAAAGAAATATGTAAATAATTTATAATATTACCTACCCAAATGCAAATTTTACAGAATATATTTTATTTGATAATTTATATAATTTTATAGATATTTATTTCATAAATTTTGTTATAATATTTTTTTTCTTTAACAAATATATTCTAACGCCGCTGTGAAGCGCGGCTTAGTAACCTATAAATAAATTTCCTTATATATATATATGGCAATGATATCGGTCCAAGAAAATAAAAAATCAAACTATATAAACAAAAGGAATATGTAAATACTTTATAATATTACCTACCCAAATGCAAATTTTATACAATATATTTTATTTGATAATTTAAATAATTTTGTAGATATTTATTTCACAATTTTTGTTCTAATATTCTTTTTCTTAACAAATATATTCTAATGCCGCTGATTTTATAAAATATATTTTATTTGATAATTTAAATAATTTTGTAGATATTAATTTCACAATTTTTATTCTAATATTCTTTTTCTTAACAAATATATTATAATGCCGCTGTGAAGCGCGACTTAGTAACCTAGTATTTACTGATGGAGGAAACTAAATATACAATTTCAATATTCTTGCATTTAAAATCCCTACTAATGGAATATAATATTCTTGCATTTAAAATCTCTACTAATGGATAAAGTAAATATACAATATATTTTTACTAATGGAGGAAACTAAATATCACTAATAGAGGAAACTAAATATTTGATTATAATATTCTTGCCTTCAAAATATCTAAATTAATAAAAAAAGTGTATTATCTTACATTATTTTAAACTTTCCTCTATTATTATCTAAATATTCTCATAATATTTCTTTTCAAATGAAATTAACATCTTAACATTTTTTTCTCATAAACTTTCTTTTTTTTATGTGATATAATAGAAAATACAGGAACGTTTTGGTAAATAAGAAGTTTAGAAATTAAACCGGTCTTGCATAAGAAATTATTTAATTAATACGAAAGATTAGAAAAAATCTCAATTGCCTTTTAAATATTTACTAATGGAGGAAACTAAATATACAATTTCAATATTCTTGCATTTAAAATCTCTGCTAATGGAGAAAGTAAATATACAATAGATCTTTACTAACAGGTGGCTCTCTCATATCGCTTCGTTTTATTTTTCTAATTTTCTCAATTTTTTGAATTAATAATATTAAAAATTCAAAAAAATCTCAATTACAATCAATTAATCAATCAATCATCAATACTATTATATAAAGGAAAAGACGGGGGCGGTGAGGTGGCGCTCTTAGATAGTTTCGTTTAGTTAACTAGTTTTTGAATAAAAGGTGGGTTTCTAATTGTGGACAATAAAAATGGGATGGGGGAGTATTAATTAACTCCTTATATATAATAAGTGTAAGAGAGATCTTATCCAAAACTTTGGTCATGTGCAATCTAATATTAAAAAAGTTTTATTTTAATAATATAAATCAAATATGAGTGGTTTTTCTAAGTTGACTAGAATTCTCAATATAGTAATTTGTAAGTTCAAATTCTAAGTTCAGTACAAGAATTTGTACTTTAATTCTAAGTTTAGTAAATTTTCTTTATTTGAATTCTATTCCTAAGTTGAATACAACTATTGTTAAAATTCGTCATTTTTTTTTTCCAGTTTTAGAGTAGTTTTAATTGCAAAACGAAATTGTTACACCATCACTAAATTTTTTTAAAAAATTGTGAGTTTTGTGGACTTTAAAATCGTTTAATTAGGATGTTTAGAACTTAAAACACAACATAATGTATTGAGCGTATGAAACATAATAATTAAAGTTAAAAAGCTAATAACATAAAATTATTGAAAAATTACGAATTTATGTAATTATAAATATCAAAAAAAGAATCGTGCATTGCACGAGTTATAAACTATTAATATTAACAACTTTAAATAACCAAACAAGATGCTATGATGAACAACATTTTCCAAATTGCCTAGGAATGGGAGATAACACCGGGAATTTGTGTGTTGAAAAGTACGGTCACGGGGAATTAATTCAACAATTTTGTGAAAGCAATGACTATTGTATATGCAAGTATTTCTGTTATTTGTGTTGAAGTATAATTTGTGATAGTTCGTTCGCAGGGAAGGACCGATATTAATTTCAATTCAAGTTTTTAATTTCTTACAATCTAGAAGTGAGAAGAATAATTGGGTGTTTGTTTACTAACTAACTCAAACTATTAAGCAAATAAAATTAGGATTTATCGATGATAAAAATCAACCCGAGAACTAGGGTTATTCAATTGGCTCAATGAATGTTTATATATTGTGATGTCAACTTCTCGTACTTTGTTTAAAATGATTTTTCTAAACTTTACTTTGTTCTCTCCCAAGATACAAAATAATGCCTACAACTATATCTCAAAATTCACTCCCATGATCAATCAAAATATAATCATAAACTATTAAAATCCAAGAATTATAAGTTTCATAGCTTGCATATCAATCTCCCGATCCAATAATTGAACTATATCTACCAAATCATGAACAAGAATTGTGACTCCTCTCCCAATTCATCACAACTCTTATAGATACAATTAAAAGTTTGCGATTCCCTTAATTGGGTTAAGGCCTCAGTGATAGATTAGCAAAAGCAAAGAATTCGCAATTAAATCAAACAAACATGTATTACCAACGAATACTACCTAATTCTCGGATTAGAGAATTAGTTACCCATGAAAGATAAAGAAATCAAACATATATTAATGGGCAAAACCATGGTTACAAGAGTATAGAGTAAAGAAAATACAACTTATAGAATCTCTTGAGGCTTGGAGTGAATCCCTTCAATCCTTGCTCTACAATTCTCTCTCTAAGTGTTTCTCTCTCTCTCTCTCTCTCTCTCTCTCCAATACAATCAAAAACCCTAACTATCTTATTAATATACTTGGATGGATTTTTTAACGTCATATATGGAAACCAGAAAAGAATTAGAATTGAATAAACAAGTATATTTTCCTCTAGCTCAAGGCCCCTGAATGTAATTGTAACACCCTCATCTATAATTAAATGAGGGACTACTTATTAAATCATAAACCTGCAAACAGAGCATTAAATAATTTCTAAATAATGCTTAAATAAGTCTAATAATCTCCAAAATAATATTTATCCTCCAAAACAGTTCAACCCGATAAATACGAAAAGTCCAAAATCTCGAATGAACAATAAAGTCTAATAATGCTAGAAATAAGCGAATCCTAATAAATGAAATAAAGGGTGTTCTCCATCACAAAGTCCTAGATCCCCTTAAGCACCTGTCAGAAAAAGAATACGGCATGAGCCAATTTCCCAGTACGGATTTGGAATACAGTTTATAAAACAGAAAAAAACAGATATTCATATTTGACAGTTTGTAATAAAAATAATTAATTGAAAACAAGTATGGTTGAAGCAACGAAAGGGGTAAGATATTTCATACCGAGATCAGAACAGAACATATACAAATACACACATCATAGGGTACCTAATGTGTGCAACAAATCGGATAACGTGTACGGCATATATATACAACGTCACCGTCAAATCAAATCACAAACTCTGGGTGCACCCACGTATCCTGAAACAAATATTAAAATGCGCAAAACTCCTCCAAAGAGCTAACAGAACAGAAGGATACGTCATGACCAATCACATTGCCATAGAAATGTCATGCTACTAACCGCAATGACATGGCTGTAGTATCCCTACAGCTGGTTAACTCGGTATATCCTATATAACTAAGGGTTCAAATATAATATTTCGCAAAACATTTTAAAATCTCACATAACATATATTCTCAATATTTCCAACAGATATAAAATATACGCAATATCAGAAAATCGCAGAAACAAATATTTAAGTATTTCAAAACAGATTTAAATATACTTTTCAGAATCAAAACAATTTTCATATTCAAAATGATTCAAAATCAAACGAACAGATTTGAGGTCAAAACGAATTTAATTTAAATATTTCTAATAGGAGTAGCGCTGAATAAAAGATGAGAGAATCCATACCTCGAAAATAGCAACTTCAAACACTAAAGAGATTCGCAAACACTCCACTAAACTTCCGGTGTCCAATCTAATAACAAAATAATAAATTATTATTAACTAATCATTCTTTCCCATTTATATAAATGTACTAGTTAACCATAAATATTATCTTAAGTATGTAAATCAATAATTTTTATTAATAATATTATAATAACTTAACTAACGGGTAATCTCCATTATTTATATAATAAAACTAGTAGTACTATTGACCATGTCATGTGTGAAACTAGCTTACCAAATTTGCTCAGTGACATTAACAATCCATTAAACAATACAATGACAAAAGCTAAATTAGAACAACTCGGCTAGTAATATTTATTTATATATATATTATTTAATTAACATATTAATGACATCAAATAAATATTAATAAAACATAATACAAAACTTATTCATATTACCAGTAGCATCCACGTAAAAAGTTAAGTTTATAACAAAAAACAATAAAATTAATTTAATATATCAAGTTAACTCACTAATACGTAAATAAATTAATAATATTTTAATATCACATATTAACACAGTAATCATCATCAATTAATACATTATAACATGAAAACTTGAGTCGAAACCAATATATATATAACCAACCACAGAACACATGGCTACAGTAGATGCTATGGCCGGCTTGTAATTAAGTAACAAAATCCATGTATACAATGTTTTAATATTATAAATCACGGAATCAAAATATAGTAAAAGTTCATCCAATAAAAGTCTTATTAAAAAAATTCACAAAGTAGCCCATATGCATAACTCTAGTATAAGATAAGTGATATAAACCTGACAGTAATCGAACAAACAAAGTCGCCGAGTAGTCCCTCTGTTTTCGCCCTCTCGTCGCCTTTTTTTCCCTATCACGGCCGTTGCTCCTTAACGGATTTTAGGTTATGCAAACTTATTAAGTTAAGTAGGATATTCACTCACGTATTATTATTAAGACTTTTGCACATTTAATAAATAAAATAAAATAACTATAATTCTAATTCTTTTCTTATTAGTAAATACAAATTGATATAAATTTTATTATTATACTTATTATTAAAATATTTAAATCATTTAAAAGTCGTGTATATTACAGTAATGCTCAGTGCCCCTGAACTTGCTACAAACTTCCCTCAGGACCCCTGATGCGAGGCTCGGGTCCTGAGGCTCCAAAAAGCTAAAAATATGTCCGACTCAAGGCCCTTAAGCCAAAGCTCAAGACCCCTAAGCTCTGATTCTTGTCTCCTTTCAACATGCCTTTTTGTCCCTTACACCTTGCTCCATTGAAATCTCCTATAAAAATAGAAAATACCTACTTAGCGGCCATCCAAGTTAAATAACAACTAATATTATTTATATAGGACTAAAAGATCATAAAACATGGTCATACGAGGAATAATATGATGCAAACTACCTATATTTTATCCATACATCAATTTGTCTCATTTTGATCGAATAAATCATATCCTTATAAATAATAAGCGTAATCTTATTCGAAACTTTGGTAGTCTGATCCCTCTATAACCAAATTAATAAGGACCGTTACATGAATTTATGTTGTAAATTTTACTGTACAAATAACAAGTAAAGTGACTTAGTTAATTGATATTAACATAACACTTCTTTTAAGGGACATACAATTTGATTCATCCGAATTATATTATATTATTTTACATATAACAAACATAAAAGGATAATATTAAAATATTAATATAAACTGAGAGTTTCATGTTTATTAACGATAATTTTAAATATAATACTTATAAATAATAAGGATCATGATGTTAATCTCACCATACTTTTCTAAAATCACAATACATATAAACAAATAAATCTAATCATCAGTTGTTAAATATTTACCTAACATATATTTTGATTTATTTATAAATTAGAAAAGTGAGAAATTAGATAGTTAATATAATACACTCAAATGATCAGGTAATACCCCAGGAGTTGAGATCTTTATTCACACATTCATAACATACTAACAAAAATTAAAATTTCAAATCAGCTCAATAACATATTAATATTACATATTTCAACAATTAACAAATAATTTTAAATTTTAAATTTTGCAAAAAGTAAATGCAACACAAAATAATTTATCCAAAAGTATATCCTTATACTCCCTTCATTCCACTCAATTGTTAACATTTGGGGTGGGGCACGAAAATTAAGAAAGGTAAAGAAAAAGGAAGAAAGAGTGGGTAAGTTGGTGAGATTTGCTAAAATTAATGAAGAAAAATATATACTGTTTCAAGAAATGTTAACAATTGGATGGGATATCTTAAAAAGGAAAGTGTTGACAATCTGTCCCAACATAGTGAGTATATTTTATCCATAATTTTGGTCGTTATGGTACAATATCATAAAAAATAAGAGTTAAATTTTAAAATAATTAGATGATAATCGTTAGGTGTTCGAACTCCATCAACGACTTATCAAATACAAAATTTAATATTTTTATCTCTAAATATACAAAAAAAAAAAAAAAAGTACAAAGTTTTTGTCGTTAAGGGGTGATAATAATAAAAAAAAAATAAGCATCATTGGATCTTAGAATAAATAGATGAGAACCATTTAATATAATTCCAAGTAAAATTTTATACTTTAATAAATGAATAATTTTTTTTAAAGTCCAAGGTTCAAAATTTTCTGACAATATATTTAAAAAAATTTGTATTTTAGATTTTGTAGATATTAATAACATTAAAAATAATATAAATAATATAAATACAATAAAGTTGTGAATTAATATAATAAAAAAATATTTAAAAATATCTGTGCATTTCACGGGCTATAATCTAGTATTGATAAATTATTAATAAATATTGTTCAAAAATGTACTCGTAGAAAATTGAATGATAAAAATATATAATATATAAACCCAATCTAATTATGTAGTTGTAAGGCGAACCCTGAGTGAAGCTAAAGAATTTAAAGTAAATAAATCTTGTATAACTACGTATTTTAAGGAATCAAACTCTCGATGAAGCTAAAGAATTTAAAGTAAATAAATCTTGAAATCCAACCCGGTTTAGTGATAATCAAATTTGGTACTTTTGTACTGCGAGTAATTAAACTAATGAAATTAAAGTAAATAAATAAATCTTGTATAATTACGTATTTGTGAAAAATCGAACTCTGTGTGAAGCTAAAGAATTTAAAGTAAATAAATCTTGTATATAACTATGTAGTTCTGAGGAATCGAATCCCGAGTTTAGTGATAACCAAATTTGGTACTTTGGTGTCGCGCGCCACTTACACATTGTTTTGCTGCTGATAACACGTGCCAAGCACGGGCAGCTGATATTAAAATATTAATATTGATAAATTATTAATAAATGTTGTTAAAAAATGTATTGGTAGACAATTGAATGATAAAAATATATAATATATAAACCAAATTTAATTACATAGTTGTAAGGAATCCATGGATGAAGCTAAAGAATTTAAAGTAAATAAATCTTGTATAACTACGTATTTGTAAGGAATCAAACCCTCGGTGAAGCTAAAGAATTTAAAGTAAATAAATCTTGAAATCCAACCCGATTTAGTGATAACCAAATTTAGTACTTTTGTACCGCAAGTAATTAAGCTAATGAAACTAAAGTAAATAAATACTCCCCCCGTCCCAACTATTTCTTTACACTTTCCTTTTTGGGATGTCTCATTCAATTCTTTACATTTCTAAACTTTCTTAAAGTAGTAAACTTTTAACAATATTAAAATCAACTACTTCCACTACTTTCCTCCATTATCCTCACTTTATACATTAAAAATTGATTGGACCCACCACTTAACTCATTTTTTCCACTACTTTATTACTTTTTCTTAACCTCCGTGCTCAACCCAAATGTAAACAAGTGGGTGGGACGGAGGGAGTGAGTAAATCTTGTATAATTGTGTATTTGTAAAGAATCGAACCCGGAATAAAACTAAAGAATTGAAAGTAAATAGATCGTGTATGTATAACTATGTAGTTCTAAGGAACCGAACCCCGAGTTTAGTGATAACCAAATTTAGTATTTTTGGTACTTTGGTACCGCGCGCCATTTACACTTATTTTGCTTATTAATAAAGATTATAGATATAAATTGTTATTATTATTTCACAAAATATAAATTTTAATTCTCATACAAAATACTACATCACTTAGGGCTTTTAATACAAAATAATCTTAACCATAAAACTTAGGGTTGTGGTTAACATTACCCATTAAATAATAGTATTATCTATTTTGATCAAAATTATCTTTTTCAGGTAAAACACGTTATTTTTTCTAACAAAATCTCCACATGTTTCAAAAATATCACGAACAATTACCTTTTTCAACTAAAACATATTATCTTTTTTATTTTTCATTACTAAAACCTCTTATTTTCCACAAATATCTCGGACAAAACCTTATTTATTTATTTTAAAATTTCAATTAATAAAATATAAAAATGTAAATAATAAAATAACAACTATTAAAAACAGTCTGTGCATCGATTTTAAGCTAGTAATATGTTGTTTAAATAAATTATATTATTATGTTGTTTAAGCTAGTAAAACGTAAATATATTATGTTGTTTGCAGGATTACAGCACGGGAAATTGAATTGAAGATGGATGAGCTTTTGATAAATGAAGATAAACTTTCTTTAAGGTTTTTAAGCCACCAACTCGACCGAATTTGACAAAGAATACCAATTTATCAGTATTGTCAAGGTAAACCCTTTCCATTTTGATGCATCTTTTGCATTTGTGCATTTCCATTCTTTTGTACATTCACGTAGCAGAAATTTTCTAAACACGTCACATCTTAGAATATTATTTCCTATGATCATCTTTGTTGATCGACAATCCTAAAATCTTATAATTGGATTTAATAAATTTGTTACAATGATAATTTACAGAAAGCCTTCCCAGACAACAAGAAGCGTTGCAAGAGGATTGAAAACATTGTTATGAAGTTCAAAGATGGCAGACTCAATCTCAAGGACCTAACTCTACAAGTAATTGTATCTTCTTCTATATATTAAAAGTCAACCAAACACCGCAAGGTCAACTGGTGAGTTACCAGATGGTGTAAATCGTGCCCTGGTGTGCTTAATTCCCAAGGTCAAATCACCGCAAGTAATGACAGAGTTGCGCCCTATATCGCTTTGTAACGTGCTGGTACGCATTTTATCAAAGGTCATGACAAACAGGCTGAAACCGTGCTTGAAAACGGTTATCTCGGATAAACAGAGTGCATTCATTGAGGGTAGATTGTTAACCGATAATGCTCTCATCGCGTTTGAAATTAATCACTATATGAAGCGAAAGACTCAAGGTAAGAATGGTGTAGCTGGACTGAAAATCGATATATCTAAGGCGTATGATAGACTGGAGTGGCACTTTATTGAGAGTATGTTGAAGAGATTTGGGTTTAGTGAGCTGTGGATTGATAGGGTTATGAGATATATCCGTTCGGTGAAGTATAGTTTTCTGCATAATGGAGTAGTTTTTGGAGATGTTCAGCCTCAACGTGGAGTCCGTCAAGGAGACCCTATTTCTCCGTATATCTTTATTCTTTGTGCTGAGGGTTTAAGTTCTATTATTCGAAGAAACGAAGAAGTTGGATTGCTGCATGGGTGTTCTATAGCTCAAGGTGCTCCTCCTATATCTCATCTCTTATTCGCAGATGATTGTTACCTTTTCTTCAGAGCTACGGGTCCTGAGGCAATAGTTATGAAGAATATTCTTAGGAGATATGAGTGTATATCAGGTCAGTCTATAAACTACGCAAAATCTGCTATAACTTTTTCCCCAAATACAACAATGGAGCATAGGGAGTTAGTTTGCCAGCAGTTGGGTGTAAGTGAGGAACAAGAACCTGGAAATTATTTGGGCATGCCAATGAAAGTAGGATCTAATAAAGTGAGCACTTTTAATTTTGTACAAGAACGGGTTCAACAAAGATTGCAGGGATATGGTGACAAGGTGTTATCTAAGGCTGGGAAGGTGACAGTGCTTAAAACGGCAGTACAAGCAATTCCTAATTTCTGGATGAGCTTGTTCTTGATTCCTATGGAGATCTGTGAGGGTATTGAAAGGAGAATGAATGCGTTCTGGTGGTGTAATAAGACTACAGGTAGGGGTATACGGTGGATGTCATGGGATAAGTTGTGCGTGAGTAAGGCAGGTGGTGGGTTGGGGTTTAAAAGCTTGCGGAGCTTTAATGTGTCAATGCTAGCAAAACAGGGCTGGAGGCTCATTAATAATGCTAATCCATTGGTTACCAGAATTATGCGAGCTAAATATTTTCCTAATTCTGATTTTCTTGATGCGTCGTTAGGAGCTAACCCGAGTTATGTCTGGCGGAGTATAATGGAAACTCAGGAGATTCTTAAGCAAGGATGCAGGAAACGAATAGGGGATGGGCAGAGTACTAGAATTTGGAAGGTGCCATGGCTGCCGTGTTTGGTGGATGGTTGTCTGCAGTCTCCTATGCCGGATGATTTAGCTCAAGCGTTAGTACAAGGACTGATGACAGAAGAGGGACGTACCTGGGATGAAGACATTCTACGAGACTTATGTAATGAAAGGGATATGAATTTAATTAAACAAGTACCTATTCCTATTAAATGTCGAGAGGATTCTTGGTTTTGGCTAATGGATGAAAAAGGGAATTTTACTGTTAGGAGTTGTTATCGAAGATTGCAAGGAGAGACTCATTGTACAGAAGCCATGTTTTGGAAAAAATTGTGGTCGCTTAATTTGCCAGGGAAGGTGTTAAATTTTTTATGGCGAACGTGCAGAGATGTTTTACCTGTTGCAACAGCGTTAGTAATAAGAAGAGTTAGTATGAGTTTGATGTGTCCGTGGTGCCAGTCAAACGAGGAGGATGCAGGTCATATGTTGTTTGGGTGTATGTTTGCAAAGGATGTGTGGAGAGCAGCTGGTTTGCTAGAGGTAATCTCGGCAGAGGTAGGGGATAATGTTTTTGAAGTGCTTCGGAATCTGTTCATGAAGTGCAGTAGAGAACAATGCGTCCTAATAGGGTTACTTAGTTGGAGTTTGTGGAACAGAAGGAACAAGTGGGTGTGGGATCGTGTGAATATGTCAGTCTTTGGGGTTCGAGCTTCAGCAATGAACTTGTTGGCTGACTGGAAAAAGGCCAATGAAAGAGAATGTAACAGCAGAGTGCAACATGAGTTGGGAGCAAGGATGTGGACTAAACCAAAACTGTTGGTAGATGCTCTAAATGGAGAACGATCGAGCTCTTATTTTGATACAATAGTTGAAGATTGTGTTGAACTTCTTAAGCACTATGATGAGGTGCTAGTTAGGTTTGTTTATAGATCTGCGAATAATGCAGCTCACTTGTTAGCAAGGGCAGCATATTCTATGTCAGATCATCAAGAGTGGTTATATACCGCACCTAGTATCATTGATTGTACTATCGCCATTGATAAATTTTAATGCAAGTACGTTTATTTCAAAAAAAAAAAAGTCAACCAAGGTAAAATATGCCAATAAAATGACTGTGACAAAAATGCCACTCCTCTATAATTTATGCAAAAATTATATTAAATTTTGTTATTGTAAGGATTCGAACACAAACATTTCACTTACAAATAAAGTATCATAACCATTGTGCTACATCAATTTTTGAGTTAACTTTAAAAATCTTATTAGATAAGCTACAAGTTCCCTTATAATCTTATTTTCTCTTTTTTACTTTACTTTTTGATTAAATATATTGTTGGTTTATATTTCTTGTAAAAAAGAAATTCTAAATTATTCATAAAAATAACCAAATTCAAATTGGGAAAATATGAATTTCTTAAAAAAATTCGTCTCTATGTATATATTAGATTATTTGATAATAATAGGATAATATTTTAAGAAAGATAAATATTTCATTTACGTGTGGATATAATTGCATCATATAATTTTTAGATATATAAATTTAAAGTTGAGTTAAAAAATAATTCTACATTATAATATAAAATATTCAATTTACTTAATTTCTAAACTAGACTGTTAGATAATGTGTGTAATGAATAATAGACTTAAAATAGATAGCTGAATTTAAAATTATATATATATAAAAAAAAAATTCATGGGAAAAAAGAGCAAGACAGTCTAAGTATATAATTTTACATACATAACCAATTTTTTAAAAAATCTACTTCTATATATTAAAAGATCATCAAAGGCAAAAAGAACCCAAAAAATATTCATGAAATTTCAACTTTACCCTTGTATTTTTAAAATTACAAACATGTCACCCCTTTGTTTATTACTGAAGATAGAAAATGTCAAATTTGTGTGTAAACATCGAGAATCGAAATGTTGACCTCCTTGTAACAGTTTCATGTCATAATCGAGTGTGCTACATTAAGTTTTGAGTTTATTTTCAAATTATTATTAGATAAACTATATTCGTTTATCATATTATCTTTTATTATTTCAACTTTTGAGTAAATAATATGTTGTTTTATATTATTTATACAACATGTTTATTCAATTTTTTAATAAAAAAATGTTAGTTTATATTATTTATATAGCTCAATTTTTTTTAAGTTTTCGTAGTTTTAATATATAATTATGTATTTCATTACAAATTTTATTATTTCACCCTTAATTTTTTTGATTAAATGTTAATTGTTATACGATTTATATTTTTATACAATACTATGTCACTTATTATCTTTATACGAATTATTCAAGTATTGATAAATATAATATCAAAATTTGATCTAAAATAAGTAACATATTATACGTAACTTTTATATTTTAGAATTATACAATGGATTATAAAAAATGGGAATCATAGTTAGGGGTGTTCATGGGTCAGGTTGTCGGGGGTTGAAAGCATTTTTGCAACCCAGTCTAATTAAATAAGTTTGAAATTTTTTAATCCAACTCACAAAAAATTAATTCATGACCCAACCGTAGTTATCGTCCTTGATTTTGCGCCGCGTTGGGTTGGTTTGGATGTGTTAAATAATTTTTATAAAAAATAAATATTACACAATGTCCTCATTTCAAAAATTCAAGTAAAGCTAAAATACGTATAACTTACGATTTTAGTGCTAATATTTTTTTTATTAACATAATAATTTTAGTTATGTACACATCTATAAATAAGATGTTATATTGTATTATATAATGTAAAATTACATATAATTATTTGAATATATATATATATATATATATAAATTATCGAACAAAATTTGTAATTTAAATAGGGTTGGGTTGGGTCTGCCGAAATATATAAAACTGATATGCAACCATTAAAATCGGTTTGAAATTTTTTTAGACCCAATTAAGTATCAGGTTTTCTTTGTTGGCTTGGTTGGTCGAAAAAGGGGCTGGGTTGATTTTGTTCGGTTTAATCGGTTCGTAAGCCAATTTTCGACCGATTAAACAAATGTGTGCCCAGTTAATCCAAATTATATGATTTCTAGATCAATTTTTATAAAAATTGATTTTCCGATCCGATTTTAACACATTCGGATTGATTAATCATCTTCTAGCGGCTAATCGCCAGCGTTTAAAACATATATTATACATATAAATACAATTGAGTCTAGATAAAAAGAATATTAAATTAATTAATAATTACTCTACACAGATGTTAAATTATTTAAGTATAATATGATTCATATAAGATCAAACACAAGATTATTTATAATTCAAATATTAAAATCGCATGGGATAAAATTTTATGTTTGTGTTAAAAAATGATTCTAAATTACATATATAAAAAAATTCAATTTATGTAATTCTTAGACTACGATCTTAGATATTTTATAATTAATACTAGACTAAACATATACAATTGAGTTTAAAAGGGTACAAATATGTATATATGAAGTGAAGGAAAGAGTAAGACAACTTCAAGATTGACTTTTACATAAAATAAAGAGATTTTATATTGTGTTCACTGCATAGTCTTACATGAATGACCAATTTTATATTTTATAAATATACTTTTATTTCATTAAAATTATATTACTTTACATACGTCTTATACACGAAATTAAAAGTAAGAAATTTTATGATGTATTTAAAGTATATTCGTACATTTGTGACCAATATTATATTACAAATATACTATTATTTTATTAACAATACATTAGTTTACATACATTCATTTTATATACGGAGAACTCTGATAAAATAACCATTTAAATTATCTTGAACTTTTAAATTTGATAAAATACACGTCACGACATTCAAAACCAAACCAATATTTTGAAGACTAAAAACAATCATTTGATTTTATCTTATAGGAATTTATCCAAATTTTATGAAATCTTATTCAATTAAAATATATATATATATATATATATATATATATATATATATATATATATATATATATATATATATATATATATAATACTATGCACATATAATATAAATTCAAAATACTATCATTTACCATATTTACAAAATTATTTTGATATGATATATTAGTGCGAATTTATTTTTTCAGTATATAAACAGGCCCGTGGCTCGCACGGGCTTTTACGCTAGTTAAATTTTATTTACGAGAGTTTGGTTTGATATGTTAACTGGCCTATAAATTCATGTCATCGCAGATTAAAAAGCTTTTGGAAAACAAAGATGAGCCCATGCAGGCTTACATCAGCTTTTTACCCCGGTCAGAACATGTGCTTGGCGAGGCTGGTGTGGCAAACATGAGGATCATTTTCTACATAGGTGCCATTGTCATCACTGCAATTGCGGTATCTGTGGCAGCTGGAGTAGCACTTGGGGAAAAATAATTTCACTTTCTTGATACGTAAACATATATACAGTACTATGCTTAATATCATTTCCTCTCAAGGTTTTTTATATTAAAATTAGAAACATTTTATCTAATGGTTTTAAATGAATAACAACTTCGTGCTTGATTTGTTAGATCTAAATAAATAATCTAGGATCATCTTATACGATATTATCAAGGTTACATAATTAACTGTAACACGAAAGCGTACCTGAATTCATGATGGTAGATATGAATACGGATTATGGGACTTGATCTTCCACAGACTTGATTCGCCTCTAGCCGTATCTCGCTCAACTTGATGGGAATAGAGGAGTAGAGGTTGTGAATAGTCTTGGGGACCAAAACCCTATTATGTTCTTTATATAGTCGTCTAATTAGATCCCATTAACCCTAATCAGATTACTATTGGGTATTACACATTACAAAGCCCATGCCGAATAAGATGTTTTGGACCCTTTATTTTAGACCACTTAATTAGTCCAAATATATAATAAACATTAAATATAATTGTATTTAATTTGTAAGTCCATATATTGTGATTATTAATAAAATAATCTAACAATCTCCCACCTGGGCTACAAATTATACCAAACAACAATTACATTCAATAACCTTAAGTGCGCACAAAATTGTTTATTCTTTACAATCATCTTCCTTAGTCAATCTGGTCCATCTCATATATAAACATGAAACCAAAGCGACCTTCGTCACATCACCGTAACTCGACCCTCAATGATCACCACATAAATATACTCAATGACATAGATCAAGTATGGATGTATAACTGGAAATTACATGCAATGTGATCTCAATCATGCCTATTTCCAATTGATCCTTAATACCTTAGTGAGATCAATCTTTATTCTTTTAACTTTATGTCAAAACCACAATTGAAAAAAAAAACTCATTTAGAGCAATAGAGAAAGTAAAATAAAAGAAATTAACTTTATTCTGCAGAAAACGCAATGTATCACAATAATGTCAAACTAAAATTGAGTACCGAATATAAGAACAAAAAAAAACTCCCACTAAAACTGAATATCCTCCAATGAGGCAACACCAATATGAGCAATATGTCCATGAAGACCTTAGGTGTCAAATAAACTTTAGTTAGTGGGTCTGCTAGCATAAAATTTGTTCTTACGTGCTCAATAGACACTATCTGATTTTGCACTCTCTCTCTCTATAACTAGATATTTAATGTCAATATCGTTTAGAAAAAAAATATATAACCAGATGTAGATTATTCTTTATCTACGCAACTAGTAAGATCACAATCGTAATACCTGATGATCTCCAAAATTTCCGACTTTCTATAAACGAGCATGCAATATTTTTGTTCCTTACAAGTACCTCATAACCCGTTTAGTAGCAATCTAATGATTCATTCCGGATTTACTCGTATATCTGAATTCACATATCCATAATAAATGTCAAATCCGGTCGGGTACAAACTTGACCAAACATAAGACTCCCAATAGCCGAAGCATATGGAATGTTCTGCATCTCTTTTCCTTCAAAATCATTCTTAGGGATCATGTCAAATTCATACATAAAAGCATGCATAAAAATAAAACATGAATTTAAAAAAACTATAGTGTGTGTGGGCCCATTTAAAACAAGATACCTAACACAACGTTAACATTTAGTGTTTGGACAGAAATATTAACTTGCAAGTGGTACTTTCCACGCAGAAATCAAATATTAATAATAAATTCGGTCAAGCAACAAACCTTCCTTTGGGCCGGTTTATTACTCACATGAAAACTTTATAATTGTTATATATTTATTCCCGCACGCATATTCATTATTTGGCCACTAAATAACCTTCCTTTGGGCCGATTATTTTAATGCATAAATAATAAATATACACATTCTAGTATTTCAAAATAAATAAATCTACACATAAATATCACTTTGACAATATTTTGCTTCATCTCACTTATTCACGAGATAAAAGGACAAGATAAATAACTATCTCAAAAAAAATTTGGTGCCCAAAATCTGAATTCATAAAATATTAAAATAAAATCACCATAATATTTTAATTATTTACAATAAAAAATTATCATCTTCCGAACACAAGAAAAAACAGTAGATATGTTATTCACAAACATTGAACGGAATTTAATAACTGACCCCACTGTGTAATACAGCATATGTTCTCGCATGGTATAATAAAAAAAACTTATAACACCATTCACTTATGAAAACAAATTGGCCAGGTTTTATAACAAATTTGCGATTCCTTCTGATTATGTACACCATGTATCTGACTCCATTTAATAAGACATGCAGTGGCTGTGTGATTTATAAAAAAATAACCACAACCTGATCAGTGGTCACAATATGTCATACAAACAATCTCTTGAATTGGCCGCAGAACATACTAGTATTAATATTGAACTTTAGGTATACTACTTACGCCGATCAACACATGCATGCGTTTTTTGAATTATATTAATAATTAAACATGTACGTATGCCCAGCAATTTGTATAATTAATATACACAATATCCAAATCTCAGAAAACGTAAATAGATATGCCAATAATACAATAATTCACAGATCGGCAATCAAATAAATACAATCATATAATATATATATGATCAACCCTAATAACTCAACATAAGATAGGCTCGGATACCACTTGTTAGATCTAAATAAATAATCTAGGATCATCTTATGCGATATTATCAAGGTTACATAATTAACTGTAACACGAAAGCGTACCTGAATTCATGATGGTAGATATGAATACGGATTATGGGACTTGATCTTCCACAGACTTGATTCGCCTCTAGCTGTATCTCGCTCAACTTGATGGGAATAGAGGAGTAGAGGTTGTGAATAGCCTTGGGGACCAAAACCCTATTATGTTCTTTATATAGTCGTCTAATTAGACCCCATTAACCCTAATCAGATTACTATTGGGTATTACACATTACAAAGCCCATACTGAATAAGATGTTATTGGACCCTTTATGTTAGGCTCAAGACATGTCTGAATACCACTATTAACAAGCCTACACTATGTGACTATGTCACATTACATGACCTAGTGATTTCTATCACTGGGATATAGTATAGGTCTCTAAATGTACTTGTCTTGTTTTCATGGACAATAGCTTTATCATGTATGCTCAGATTTATAATGAGCTTAGTAAAGTTTCTTGCATCTAGAATGTATATAGGCCATTGAATAATTATCCTGGTAGAAGTTCAGAAGTGTTCATGCAGCAGGATAGAGTTGAATAAGGCTATGAAGAAATAAGTTGCAGAAATTTGTTTAAGGCATTATATAGCAAAGTCAAAAGAAAGCTATGTCGTGAAGTCACCAATATCCATGTCGTGAAGTACTATATCGCATAGTCCATTTTGTACTATGTCGAGAAGTCCTCAAGACACATGTCGTGAAGTGTTGAAGTCAGCAAAGTCAAAAGAGCCTAGATCGTGAAGTCCTCAAATGACCTATGTCGCATAGTCATCAAATGACCTATGTCGCATAGTCATCAAATGACCTATGTCGCATAGTCATCAAATGACCTATGTCGCATAGTCATCAAATGACCTATGTCGCATAGTCATCAAATGACCTATGTCGCATAGTCATCAAATGACCTATGTCGCAAAGTCTTCAAAGGCTATATCGCGTAGTCCTCACAAGGGAGATCGCGAAGTCAGGGATAAAGTGGAGTTCACGATATCAACACTTAGCCGTTTATAACAAGACAAATCAAGGTACAGAACCAAGAATCAAAGGAGACAAATACTGAAGCATTTGTTCTGGCAAGGTGGTCCAAAGAACAGATGGCAAATCTACAGCTAAACTTGGAGAGAAAGATAAGAGACAAGCAGCTACAGAAACGGGAAAGACTCCGAAAAGCAGGTGGTCCTTCCTGACACAGTGAACTTCTTATGGCAGGACAAGTTGGACCTTCAGAAGTGGTAGCTGTGTAATATTGTGTGTGCCTAGTTTGTATAGGTGAATATATATATCGTGCACACACAACTGTAAGCTGTAAGAGAGATACACATAGTTATTTGCTAAGCTCTTTTCTCTGTAAGCAAGCAAGTTCAAACTGTTCTTGTTTAGAAGCCAGAAATTCGATTGTGAATTTCCTGGAAAGCTGTAGTATTTAATTTGCTTATACAAAGTAGATTAAAGTGATTGTGTGTGTTATTTACTTTCTGCATATTACATATCATAATCACATACAGTTGTTTACTTAGTTATCAAGAATCGAAAAATATATCAAACTATCCATTCACCCCCCCTCTGTCTAGTTTCTAGTGGTATTCATTTCTAACAAGTGGTATCAAAGCGTAGGCTGTTAACGTACAAACAGGAAAAGATCAAGAATGAGTTCACAGAAACTAAGCAGTATCAAGATTCCTCCCTTTAACAAGGAGCACTACAGTTTATGGAAGAAGAAGATGTTGCTTTTCATCAAAGCTTCTAACCCCATGTATTTAGATATTCTAAAGCATGGTCCCTTCATTCCAATGATCGAGATTGGTGAATCAACCATTGGCACTGAGATTGTACCAGCAAAACATGTGCCCAAAGATCCCTCAAAATACACTGATCCTGAAAAGGAAAAAGTTGCACTGGATGGACATCTTCAACTTATCATTTGTGAATCTATGGACTTCAACATGTATGGCACTGTTGCTCATTGTACTAGTGCCAAGAAGATGTGGGATCTTATAGAAGTGCTCTGTGAAGGAACTACTGAAGTAAGAAAGAACAAGAAGCAGATTCTTGTTTCACAATATGAAGCCTTCATGGCTCAGCCAAAAGAGGGAATCACAGAAGTGTTTGAGAGATTCAACAAGCTGATAAACGAGCTCAAACTCTATGACAAACACTATGAAACAGAAGAGCTCAATATGAAGTTTCTACTAACTCTGCCAGATCACTTGGAACCAAGAATCTCTTCCCTTAAAGAAAGAGATCTGACAAAGATTGGTTTTGATGTGTTGTATGGTGTTTTAAAAACATATGAGTTAGAGCTGTTTCAAAAGAGATCTATTCAAGCAAAGCAAGGATTAGTGGCTAATACCTCCTGTGCACTTATTGCAGACAACCTAAGTCAAAGAATGGACTCTCTCAAAATCAGTCAGGTCAAGATTGAGGAACTGGAAGTTGAAGACACTGGTGATGAAACTCAGGTTGTGTATGATTTACCTGAAGAGGATGAGTTCTACAGTATAGATGAGCTGGACAAAATGGAAAACAAATCTTTTGCTTATATGGCTAGGAGGTATCCTAACATAAGGTTTAAAAGAAAGCAGCCATTTAGGTCCAAGTTCAATAATGGAAACACTGGTGGATCTAGTGGCTCAAACACCTTCAATAAAGGAAAAGGGATTGCTGGTGCTGCTAAAGGAGGATACAAGACAGGAAGTGTGGATAGGACCAAAATAAGGTGCTATAACTGCAATGAACTTGGGCATTTTGCCACTGAGTGCAAAAAGCCTAAACAAGTCAAGAAGGACAAAGCATACTTAGAGCTTGAAGCTAAGTATGAGGCTCTACTCAAGAAACAACAGGGCAAAGCTTTTATTGCTGAGGGAAAATGCTGGGATGACTCTGATGAAGAAGAAGAACAAGAGTACTCAAACTATGCCTTGATGGCATTCTCTGATGAAGGTGATTCAAGTCAGGTACCTATTCTTACTTCTCTTGATATGACTCCCCTTCAATATAAGCAAACTGTTGAAGATATGAGCACTGAGATGTTTAATATTCATACTAGCATGTTAGTAGCTAATGAAGAAATTGACAGACTAACTGCTAAGAATGTTGAGCTTACAGAAAAGAATGAGCAACTTGAGTTAATGGTTGTGAACCTGGATGGTTTGAAAAAGGAGGTTGAGTATCTTAAAAACAAAGTGATTTGTGCTGAGCAGATAGAGAATGCCCTTAGAGAAAAAATTGCTGAAACTGAACTGAAACTTAGAAGCTTCAAAAACTCCTCTGAACTTATTCAAACCTACCACAAGGAACACACTGAAGACTGCAAGGTTGGAGTTGGTTTTGACTATGATAATGACAAGGGAAGGAAGAAAGTCAAGGGCAAAGGAAAGGAAACTTTTACAAACAAAAATGCCCCAACCATACTGTCAAGTGTTGAACAGCCCATCTTCAGAAAGAGTGTTGTTGAGTTTGATGAGGAACTACTGATCATCAAGCAACAACTACTTGAAGAAGATGAGGCTGCTAAGAACACTTCTTCCTCTCCTGAACTTGTCAATCAGAAAGAGACCAAAAACAATCTTGTCAAGAGTCCTAAAGCAAAGAAAGAAGTTGTTAAGAAAAGGAAACAAAACAGAAATGGTAAAGTTGGTGTTAACAAAGGAAACAACTATGCTTATGTGCCAAATGCTCCCAGGAAACAATGTCAAAAATGCCTATCTGTTAATCATTTGACTCATAAGTGTAGTAAGCCTGAAATTGTTGAAGTTGACAATCTAAGTAACCTTTCTGCAAGCATAAATTCTAGTCATGATTCTTTCTGTGGTAAGCCAAACTGCATGACATGCTATGTGACTGTGATTGCTAACTGTTTATCTCTTAAACATAAACTTGACTCTACACAATCTGGTGAATCACACACACACATACATTCTCATAGGACAAGGTCCCCAATCAGGGTTGAGAGGGTGAAAACTTCATGTGAGCCTAAGAGTGTAAACTCCAAAGCCACAGAAAAAGTGAAGTCTCCTACTATGAGAAATGCAATTTATAACAGAAGAATTATTAATCAAAATGTTTCTAAATCATGTGGACCCTACCAAGTGTGGGTACCAAAAACAACTTAGTCACTTTGTGAATGCAGGGCAACAGGAATAAAAGAGTCATATGGATCTTGGACAGTGGATGCTCAAGTCACATGACTGGTGATATGGCCCTGCTATCACATTTTGAGGAAAAGGCTGGCCCATCAGTAACCTTTGGAAATGACAACATTGGTTATACAATGGGATATGGCAGTGTTAAATCTGGAAATGTCATTATTGAAGATGTAGCATTTGTTGAAGGACTGAAGCATAATCTCTTGAGTATTGGACAGTTTACCAACAGAGGCTTCAAAGTGGAATTTGATGAAGACCTTTGTTCAATCTCAAAAAGGGAAAGTGGTGAAGTTGTTCTAACTGGTGTGAAGAAAGGAAGCTTGTTTGTAGCTAATCTTAAGGCTGCAGATAAGGGAGAAATTTGTTGTTTCTACACAAAAGCCACAAATGAGGAATTCTGGCTGTGGCACAAGAAACTGTCTCACTTGAATGTTCAGGCAATGAACTCTCTATCCAAGAGAGAACTCATCAGGGATTTGCCTACCTTGGAGTTTGTGCAAGATGGAGCATGTGAAGCTTGTCAGAAAGGGAAGATTAAAAGATCAAGTCACAAGAACAAGTTGCTCAATACAAACTCAAAACCTCTGCAACTAATTCACATGGACTTATTTGGCCCTGTGAATGTAATGTCCCTTTCCAAAAAGAAATATGCTCTAGTGATGGTAGATGACTATTCAAGATATACTTGGGTGGAATTCCTATTCTCCAAGGATGAAGCACCCCAAGTCATAATAGAGCATATCAAGAGAGTTGATAAAGAAGCACAAAGCACTGGTTCCTCTGTAGTTGCTTTGAGAAGTGATAATGGGACTGAGTTCAGAAATTCAACATTGTATGAGTTTTGCAAAGATAAAGGAATTTCTCAACAATTCTCAGCTCCTAGAACACCTCAACAAAATGGAGTAGTTGAGAGAAAGAATAGAACTCTCATTGAAGCTGCAAGGACAATGCTGCTGGATGCAAAGCTACCCACTAGCTTTTGGGCTGATGCTGTTAACACAGCATGCTATGTGCAAAATAGAACATTAATCAATAAGAAGTCTGGCAAAACTCCTTACTCATTAATGACTGGAAAAAGAGCATCCTTCAAGCACCTGCATGTGTTTGGAAGCAAGTGCTTTGTGATGAAAGATACCTCTGAGCATGTTGGAAAATTTGATGCTAAGGCATTTGAAGGTATCTTCATTGGATACTCTCTGGAAAGGACAGCATACAGAGTGTTTGTACCTGAGCAACACAAAGTCATGGAAAGCATGGATGTTACCTTTGATGACAAGAAAACTCCAGGACTGAAAACAAGTGATCAAGACAGTGTGCTATTGAGATTTGAGAATCAAGGTTATCTTGAGGATTCTGAAAGTGAAGATGAACCCCCTGTTCAAACTGTTCTAGAAAATGAAATTCTTGAAGTTGACAATCTTCTTCACACACCTGTGCAAGGATTCACAAACACAGGGGGAGAAGAAGAGAATGCAACTGTCAACCAAAATGAGATTGGAACAGTTCAAGGAAATGAACAGGGGCACACAAGGAAATGGGACAGAGCCCACACTAGGGATCAAATCATTGGAGATCCTAGTGAGGGAGTTAGAACAAGAAGGGCAACATTAAATACATGTCTGTATAGCTGCTTTCTGTCACAAGAGGAACCTAAATTAATTGAAGAAGCTTTGAAGAATTCTGATTGGATTGTTGCCATGCAAGAAGAGTTGAATCAATTTGAGAAAAACAAAGTATGGGAACTAGTGCCACCTCCAAAAGGAAAGAATGTTATTGACACCAAATGGGTGTTCAGAAACAAGATGGATGAAGAAGGAGTGGTAGTAAGAAACAAAGCAAGGCTGGTTGCCAAAGGATATAGTCAGCAAGAAGGCATTGACTATGATGAGACATTTGCACCTGTAGCTAGACTGGAAGCCATAAGAATCTTCCTGGCTTTTGCAGCTCACTCAGATTTTAAGGTGTATCAAATGGATGTGAAAAGTGCATTTCTCAATGGTGATCTTGCTGAAGAAGTCTATGTGTCTCAACCACCTGGCTTTGAAAGTGAAGACTTCCCAAACTTTGTGTATAGACTGCTCAAGGCACTCTATGGACTCAAACAGGCACCAAGAGCCTGGTATGAAACTCTATCTCAATTCCTTCTTGAGCATCAATTTACCAGGGGTACAATTGACAAAACCCTATTCTTCAAGAAGCATGGAAATGATATCATTCTTGTTCAAATCTATGTGGATGATATCATCTTTGGCTCTTCAAATGAAAAACTCTGTGAAAGGTTCTCTAAGTTGATGCAAAGTAAATATGAGATGAGTATGATGGGAGAGCTAACCTACTTCCTAGGCCTGCAAGTACATCAAAGGGAGGATGGCATCTTTATAAACCAATCCAAGTATGTCAAGGATCTTTTAAAGAAATATGGTTTAGAAGAGTCATCCCCAGCTAAAACTCCTATGTCTACTGCAATCAAGCTGGATGAAGACAAGAAAGGCAAGAGAGTTGATATCAAGGTCTATAGAGGAATGGTTGGATCCCTACTCTATCTCACAGCTAGCAGGCCAGACATCATGTTTGCCACATGCCTTTGTGCAAGGTTCCAGTCTGATCCCAAGGAATCTCACATGATGGCCATCAAAAGAATTTTCAAATATCTGAAGGGGACTCCTAATCTTGGGCTATGGTATCCAAAGGGCACTGGGTTCAACCTGGTTGGTTACACAGATTCAGATTATGCTGGATGCAGGATTGACAGGAAGAGCACCTCTGGAAGCTGTCAATTCCTAGGTCAAAGGTTAGTGTCCTGGTTTAGTAAGAAACAACAGTCCACAGCAACATCCACAGCTGAGGCTGAATATATTGCTGCTGGAAGTTGCTGTGCTCAATTGCTTTGGATTAGAAATCAACTCATGGATTATGGACTAGTGTTAGAACACATTCCTCTGATGTGTGATAATACTAGTGCAATATCCATTGTAGCCAATCCTGTTAATCATTCTACTACAAAGCACATTGAGATCAGGTACCATTTCATTAGGGAACATGCTGCAAATGGTACCATAGAAGTCTCCTATGTTCCAACTGAGAAACAATTAGCTGACATATTTACTAAACCTCTGAATGAAGCAGTCTTCAACAGACTTGTGAGTGAAATTGGAATGCTCAATCCTTCATTCAGTTGTTCTAAGTAAATATGCTGGTTAATAATTGCAGCAGTAAATTTTCACTGTATTTAAATGATCTATTTGTTTGGAGTGAAAATTAGCTGAGATATGATTTATAAATATTTCAGTATTTTACTGCATATTTTTCAAAATCATATTTGTTAGTGGAGTTGTGAGTTTTTGAGACATCTCGATATAGATGATTTTCAGAGTTCACGACATAGTTCAAATTAAACAGACTTATATCGCAAACTGTTGAGATTGAGAGACTTCGCGACATAGTTCATTTCATGAGTTTGCGACATAGTTAATTTTATGACTTCGCGACTTAGAATAACTATATCGACAAGTCTCCATAGTTGACAGAATCTTGATTTAAATTAATTTTATTTCAAAATTTGATAAAAGTCTGACAAATTGCTTAAAATTCCTAAAAGAGAGCTTTAGACAGGGTATTTCTACTATATCGCAAAGTCTCCCCGATCCTTTCATTTTGAAGACTTTGCGACATAGTTCATTGTTGAGACTATGCGATATACTTTGCAAGACTTTGCGGTACAGGCCACTTTTGACTTCGCGACATACAGATAGACTGTACACATTCATAACTCCATATCGCAGTGTCTCTATCATATAAATACCTTTTTCTAACCGTTTGCAACTTTTCATCTTGTCTATTGCTCTCAAACTTTCTAACCTAAGCACAAATTCTCTACTCTCTTTCTTACTCTCTCTCTCTCTTGAAATGGCACCCAAATCTCAAACAGTATCATCCTCTATTCCTTTAACCATCCCCAAAGAAACAAATCTTCTCACCATTCCCTCTGAGGCTGAGGCTAAACCCAGGTACAAGTGTTTTGTACGGTTCCTGAACGATTCCTACCTCAGCCAAGCCCTAACCTTGAACCCCACGTTGTATGTTGATGTATTGGAAGGATTTTGGCGAACGGCGTTGGTTTCTACAATGGCCAGGGAAGATGGAACTTCGTTCCAGGAGATAGCTTGTTCAATTGGAGGCAAACACTTCCAGTTTGGGGAGAAGGAGATAAATGAAGCATTAGGGTTCAAGGTGGAGGGTCATGACCAAGAAGCTACTGATGCTCAAATAGTAGACTTCATGACCTTCATTCAGTATGCTGATGAGATAGATACTGGAAAGCTGAATAAGAAGTTTGTAAGAAGGGAGTGGTCATTTCTATTTGATGCATTCCAGAAGGTGTTCCTTTGCAGAAAGATAGGATGGGACCATATCAGTCACATTGCTGTGAAGCTGGCCTATTCCCTAGCCTACAATCAGGAAATCAATGTTGGCGCAATAATCCTCACGGAATTGACTCAAAGGCTAGGGAGGACAGTCCGTGGAAGAGGTAATGACATCTTTTACCCTCGCTTTCTTCAAGTTATTTTAAATTATCTTGATGCTAATGTCCATGACTTGGAGGGTATTAATAAATCAAAGATGGCTTATTCCAAGTCCATGTCCAAGATTCTGTTTGGTTCATTGGACACAAGGAATCAAGTGGATGTGATCTTGAGTGTGACCCCGCATATGCAGGACACATTCGCGTCTTATCCACTTGATAAGCCCATATACCATGCTCTTTCCTGGACAGGGGAGGCTGAGACTGAAGGAGCATCACAGTCTAACCCAAGCCTCCCTATCCCATCCAGCAACCCCACTGTAAACACCACTGTAGAGGCTAGTCAGCCAAGTGCATCAATCTCTCAAAAGGTTGATGTTACTAAAAAGAAGAAGAAGAGAACCCTAGCTATTATCCATGAATCTGTAGAGCTAGAAAGTGAGATTCCTGAGTCACCTCTCACCAGACCAAAGAAGAAATCAAAATCTAAAGCTACCACTGAATCCTCCCAACAGGATTCAGATGTGGAAAAAGGGGTACACCTGCTACTGTCTATGGCCTCTCAACAGGTCATGGGCATTGAAAAGAGCAGCCTCCCCATTGCAAGTTGTAACGAGTCTGCACAGGGTCAAGACCTCACTCTTGACCCTAGGAGTGATAAGGGTGATCAAACACTAAGTGGAGAGCACATCAATGTTGAAACTCCTCCTATTTCTCAGGGGGAGTTGCCAAAATCTAATCTGAACCCCACTTCTCTCTCAGATTCTTCCACTAAAATTTCTTCTGACCAAGAGAGTCATTCTCATGACAATCTTGCCCTTGATCAATCACAATCCCGCCCTGTGATTGAGCCAACTTCAAGTGACATGGTGCTTGACACTGTGCTCACCACTCAGGACCCACATTCCGTTGGTCAGGGAATGCATGCTGAGGCATATCCTAATGACACCAACACAAACATGGAGGATTCACCAGTTTTCACTGGAGACTCTGTGCCAAATTCTCCCATCCTTAAGGATGTGGAAATGTCTTCACAGACATATAGGGCTGATGTTGTAACACATCCCATTTCAATGGAGACAACATCAGACCCTACAGCCATTCCAAGGCTGGAGGAGACTCAAACTCACACATCTCATGAAGTGCCTAGCACTAGCTCTCACTTGGCTCAGGCCACAATGTCAGAATGGCTGAAGCCTGTGCACCATGACAGGCCTTCAGGATCATCATCTGTGCCCTCACACTTGACAGAGGAAGCCATTCACAATCTTAATGTGGCACAGATTGATGAGTTCTCAAAGATAGCTCAACATCTCCTCACCTCCAACCTTCCAAATGCTGATTATGAAGCTATTCTGCTATGCCATAAGGAGGACGTTGAAGCTCAACAGGAGAAGATTGTGAATGAAGCTGAACCAGAGGGAAATGTGGATGCCTGGTTGGATTCTAAGAGGACTGTAAATCTCAAGGATGCTCTAGCTTTTGTGAGAGAAGAATACCTCACTTCTCTGGGCTCCAATGCTAAGGATCTTTCTCCTGTTGCCATCTATGAGGCTGTAAATGATGTGTACAAGAACCAGTTGAAGGCTCTGCATTATCTTGGGAAAGGGCTTCAATCAGAGATTTCTTCAATTCAGGAGGAGACAGACAGATCCCTCACAAAGCTCAGAAACTCTTATCTCTCTGATTTTCCCAAGGTGGATGGTATCCTCAAAGAAGTCCAGAAAACCTCCACAAATGTGTCTATGATGGATGTGACTCTTGCCATGGTCACAGACAACATCAAGAAACTGGCTTCTACACTGGAAAATCAAGCAAAAACTACCATCACCACCAATGCTATGTTGAATGTCATGTGGAAAAATCAGTATGGTGATAAGCTGGTGGATGAAGTCCCTCTGTCAGACATCTCCAAATATGACTTTGCCAGGGTCAAAGATCAATCTCTAAACTCCTTCAAGTCTCAACAATTATTCTCCAAGGTGGATGGCTTAGAAAGAGAAGTGGCCTCTCTCAAGGATGAAAACAGAATGCTATCTACATCTCTAAGCCACCTCAATGCCAAACTAGATGATCAAGGCACCAACACAACAAACATTTTGCTGGTGCAGCAACAAATGATGACTTCAATGATGAGATCCATGAACCTGCCTATTCCTGGGGAAGCTCAAGACATTTTGTCTGATCCCAAGCCTAAGGGGGAGAAAGGAAAGGAGGTCAATGTGAAAAAGAAAGGGGGAGCACCTGCCAAGCAGTCAAAACTTAAGGGCAAGCTCATTGAAGAGACAATAAAGCCAATCAATCTTCCCCCTGTAGAAGTCATCAATGCACAAGGTCAGAAAAGCACAGTCACCACAACATTCTATCCATCCACAATGCCTAAAGACATCGCAACCCCTCAACCTGCTATACCTACTCCAATTGCTAAACCTACCCAAGCTACACTTATCACTGAGGCCAAGCTACAGGAAGTTGCCAACTCTAACATCTATCATGATGAGGCATTCCTGGAGTTTCTGAAAGCCACCTACAAGAATGCTCAAGGAGATGCACAAGTGTACAGAAAGAAGCTCAGGGAAAGTATCAAGTACTTCACAGTTGCAGTAAAGAAAATCAGGGATGTTTATCTGAGAGAAATAATCATGGTGTGCAAGGACAACTGCTTGTGGCACTTAGCATTTCAAACTCTAGAGAAACTGAGGTTTACTGAAGTGTCAATAATTCTGGAGTTGATTGAAAAGAGTGGGGCTAACAATGAAAGTCTTTATAATGACTTGGAGATGGACCAAAATCAAAGACTGCCTGAGGTCATACCCAAGCCAAGGACAGTAATTTTTCAAAGTCTATCCAAAGTCAGAAGTATTGACCAACTAGTCATTCCCAAAGATCTGCAAATGAAGAATAATACAAAGATCAATCAGGTGCTGCAAATGCTGAGAGCAAAGAAAGGAGTCAAGACAGCAGAGGAATTAGAGATGATTAACATTCTACAATCTTTTCTGATTCATGGTGTTCTGCCAGAATCTATCAAAGAAAAGAACAAGAAGAAGGATGGGGAGGATGATGATGAGGAGAAAACCCACAGGAGGAGATCTCATGACACAAAGGGGGCAAAGGAGACAGTCAAGAGAACTAGGAGTGGAACTCAGCAAGTCAAGGACATTGCTGGCAGTACTTTAACCAAAACACAAGACTCTGAGTCTAGGGTGAGTACTGTTAGTAATGATCCTCCAAAATCAGTATCTAAGACTTCTGAACCTGAGTTGCCACAGAAGAAGGGTGAAGCCACAAAAGAAAAATCAAGAAAACACATCCACAAGGTCACAGCCAGTGGAGTGTTGCAGTGGATTAAGGGCAAAGGAATGAAGCTACTTCCAAATGATGTGGCAGTAAAGACAAAGTCACCTTGTTCCAGAAAGGTACCTCTTGTGAGGCATATGAAGATCAAGAGTGTACCCAAAAGAATAAGGATAACAAAGAAAACTGGAAAACTCACAAATGTTGTTGGCATCCATGTGTTTCCACTTGATGAAGACTATGATGAAGATGCCCTAGCATTTTTGAGAGCTCAAAGAATCTTTGAAGTAAAGGTGAAGCTAGATCATCTAGAGATCAAGTACACTGATGGAAGAGAAAGGATAATGAAGCAAGGAGGCTGGCAATACTTCTATAAGTATGAGCTTGAAAGGATAAATGCTTTACTAAATTTTGAAGAAAAAGAAGAAAGGACATGGAAGATAGATATTGCCAGGTTCTTGAAACTGCATGCTGATTATGAAGAAGACATGAGGAAAGAGAATGAAGAGAAGAAGATACAGAGAGAAAAAGAAATGGCTGAGATGGAGGAGAGGGCTAAAGAGCTAAGGCAGAAAGGGTTGTGCAGGGTCAAGCAAAATCCTTACATTGTGGAGTACAAAAACTCACATGGAGGTCAAAGCAAAATAAGGATGGAGTTTCTTGATTCCTATGTAGAAAGTGCACTCAAGGCTGCAATTGATGACTTGGAAGGCTCACCTCTCATTGAAGAACTGATTGCAAGAGAAGAACTTCAAGAAGCCATCATAGACTTGAAGAGAAAAGAAGAGATAAGGAAAAAGAAGATATATGATGATTTGCTAGAGAAGCAATTGGAAGCTGAAGCTGTTGAGCAACAAAAGTAATCTGTAAGCTTTCAATTTTTCTATGTAATCAAATTTCTGATCTCAAGGTTCATGAATTGTCCTCTCTGTTACTAAATTTCCTTTTATGTAAGTTAGGCTTGTTATCAGACATGAAATTGTGCCTAAGGATCTTACTCACAATTTGGGGGAGATTGTTAGGCTCAAGACATGTCTGAATACCACTATTAACAAGCCTACACTATGTGACTATGTCACATTACAGGACCTAGTGATTTCTATCACTGGGATATAGTATAGGTCTCTAAATGTACTTGTCTTGTTTTCATGGACAATAGCTTTATCATGTATGCTCAGATTTATAATGAGCTTAGTAAAGTTTCTTGCATCTAGAATGTATATAGGCCATTGAATAATTATCCTGGTAGAAGTTCAGAAGTGTTCATGCAGCAGGATAGAGTTGAATAAGGCTATGAAGAAATAAGTTGCAGAAATTTGTTTAAGGCATTATATAGCAAAGTCAAAAGAAAGCTATGTCGTGAAGTCACCAATATCCATGTCGTGAAGTACTATATCGCATAGTCCATTTTGTACTATGTCGAGAAGTCCTCAAGACACATGTCGTGAAGTGTTGAAGTCAGCAAAGTCAAAAGAGCCTAGATCGTGAAGTCCTCAAATGACCTATGTCGCATAGTCATCAAATGACCTATGTCGCATAGTCATCAAATGACCTATGTCGCATAGTCATCAAATGACCTATGTCGCATAGTCATCAAATGACCTATGTCGCATAGTCATCAAATGACCTATGTCGCATAGTCATCAAATGACCTATGTCGCAAAGTCTTCAAAGGCTATATCGCGTAGTCCTCACAAGGGAGATCGCGAAGTCAGGGATAAAGTGGAGTTCACGATATCAACACTTAGCCGTTTATAACAAGACAAATCAAGGTACAGAACCAAGAATCAAAGGAGACAAATACTGAAGCATTTGTTCTGGCAAGGTGGTCCAAAGAACAGATGGCAAATCTACAGCTAAACTTGGAGAGAAAGATAAGAGACAAGCAGCTACAGAAACGGGAAAGACTCCGAAAAGCAGGTGGTCCTTCCTGACACAGTGAACTTCTTATGGCAGGACAAGTTGGACCTTCAGAAGTGGTAGCTGTGTAATATTGTGTGTGCCTAGTTTGTATAGGTGAATATATATATCGTGCACACACAACTGTAAGCTGTAAGAGAGATACACATAGTTATTTGCTAAGCTCTTTTCTCTGTAAGCAAGCAAGTTCAAACTGTTCTTGTTTAGAAGCCAGAAATTCGATTGTGAATTTCCTGGAAAGCTGTAGTATTTAATTTGCTTATACAAAGTAGATTAAAGTGATTGTGTGTGTTATTTACTTTCTGCATATTACATATCATAATCACATACAGTTGTTTACTTAGTTATCAAGAATCGAAAAATATATCAAACTATCCATTCACCCCCCCTCTGTCTAGTTTCTAGTGGTATTCATTTCTAACACTTTATTTTAGACCACTTAATTAGTCCAAATATAGAATAAACATTAAATATAATTGTATTTAATTTGTAAGCACATATATTGTGATTATTAATAAAATAATCTAACATGATTAACTTATGGCTTATGGTTTAAAAAAAAGGTACTTACGGCTTATTATTGAGTCATTGGAGTGGAATGCATAATTCATTGATATGTATAATCCATTATGTAATTAAGGGCATCATCCGCTCGATCATACAGGATTAAGGGCATCATTCACTTGATCACACAGGGAAGCATCATTTTCTATACAGTGTGCCACCCTTATTGATTCACAGTGAACCTAGTTATCAAACATACCTAGCAAATCTATACATTGACAGTCTCGAATATGGCTTCTCTTAGCTCAGACTTACCCATTGATCGAATAAATTAGTTGATATCGAGAAGGAAAAAGAACTTGGTCCCCAGGTTTGTCTTGAATTCGTGTACTACTTCATATTTGTTTTATATAATCCATTAATTTTCCTATTTTGTATTGTATTAGATACTTTGTTGATTTGTTAATGTGACACCCCAATCCCACATCGAGGAGATTTGGGACTTCTGTTCAGTTTATAAGGCAACACACTACTACTAATTAGCACCAACAAATCATGATCTTTTCGGAGCCTGTGGTGGGCTAGTTGTTACCCAAGTTGGCTGCAGTTGGGCCAGTAAGCTTCGACTTATTCGGAATCGGAACTTGACCCGATTTTCGAAAAAGGCTCGGGATTTGACCCGGGTTGTCACATATGGTATCAGAGCCGACTCTCGAAAACTTGTCGAGGCAAGTTGCCGGAGGTGGGGACACGAAGGTTGGTGGTATTATCCCACAATGGACAGAGGTCCGGAGGTGGGGACACGAAACCAGCCGGTATTATCCTACAATTGCTAGAGAAGAACGATCTTGGAACCTATGGGTTATCCCACATCGAGGAGATTTGGGACTTTTGTTCATTTTATAGGGCAACGCACTACTACTAATTAGCACCAACAAATCATGCCCGAGCCTTTTTCGGGTCAAGCCCCGATTCCGAGTCTGAATAAGTCGAAGTTTACTGGCCCACCACAGGCCCCCGAAAAGATCATGATTTGTTTGTGCTAATTAGTAGTAGTACTTTGTCTTGTAAACTGAACAGAAGTCCTAAATCTCCTCGATGTGGGACTGAGGTGTTACAAACTCCCGCACTTAAACTCCTGACGTCCTCGTCAGGCCTGAACGGATATCCCTTAGGTCCAAGATCGTACCTCTCTAGCCATTGTGGGATAATACCGGTTGGCTTCGTGTCCCCACCTCCGGACCTCTGTCCATTGTGGGATAATACCACCAGCCTTCGTGTCCCCACCTCCGGTAACTTGACGAATCAAGCTTTCGAGAGTCGGCTCTGATACCATATGTGACAACCCAGGTCAAATGCCGAGTGTTTTTTGAAAATCGGGTCAAGTCCTGATTCCGAGTCCGAATAAGTCAAAGCATACTGGCCCAAACGCAACCAACTCGGGTAGTCCACAAGCCCACCACAGGCCCCCAAAAATATCATCATTTGTTGGTGCTAATTCGTAGTAGTACTTTGTCTTATAAACTGAACAGAAGTTCCAAATCTCCTCGATGTGGGACTGGGGTGTTACAAAATATGTGACAACCCGGGTCAAATCCCCAACGTTTTTCGAAAATCGGGTCAAGTCCTGATTCCAAGTCCGAATAAGCCAAAGCATATTGGCCCAAATGCAGCCAACTCGGGTAGTCCACAAGCCTAACACAGGCCCCCGAAAAGATCATGATTTGTTGGTGCTGATTAGTAGTAGTACTTTGTCTTATAAACTGAACAGAAGTCCCAAATCTCCTTGATGTGGGACTGGGGGTGTTACAAACTCCCCCACTTAAACTCCTGACCTCCTCGTCAGGCCTGAACGGATATCCCTTAGGTCCAAGATCGTACCTCCCTAGCCATTGTGGGATAATACCGGCTGGCTTCGTGTCCCCACCTCCGGACCTCTGTCCATTGTGGGATAATACCACCAGCCTTCGTGTCCCCACCTCCGGACCTCTGTCCATTGTGGGATAATACCACCAGCCTTCGTGTCCCCACCTCCGGCAACTTGACAAATCAAGCTTTCGAGAGTCGACTCTGATACCATATGTATATGTGACAACCCGGGTCAAATCCCAAGTGTTTTTCGAAAATTGGGTCAAGTCCTGATTCAGAGTCCGAATAAGCCAAAAGCATACTGGCCCAAACGCAGCCAACTCGGGTAGTCCACAAGCCCACCACAGGGCCCCAAAAGATCATGATTTGTTGGTGCTACTTTGTAGTAGCACTTTGTCTTATAAACTGAACAGAAGTCTCAAATCTCCTCGATGTGGGACCGGGGTGTTACAGTTAAGCATATATATCAAAGTTATAAGTTGATTGATTTGCTCAAATTTTCCTGGCAATTTTTTGAGATTTGAAATGTTTAGAGGATTCTTAGAAGTATAAATTCTTATTAGAAGATGGATTTTCTTTAAGATTTTCTTAAGATTTGTACATATAAATATACCTCCGATTCTTTTATTATGAGAAATATTGCCTAAAAAAGAATAACCTAGCCTTATGTATTAATCCGTTTGTTTGATACACTGTTGATCTTTGCTGTTATGAATATGTGGCGCCAAAGAAACCTACACAACTATTCGAAGACTTTGCCAAATCTATGGAGCTTGAATTTCAGAACTGCAATAAGAAGACTAGTGCTTTCAAGAAATTAATTCATGATTGCAAGGAACGAAGGTACTAAGCTAATTTCACGGGTTTAGTTGGACACGTCGAAATCATTTTGGATTAATGTAGATCTATTGAGATGAATAAAAACAAGTCAATTCCTCAAAAGAGTATATTCGTTAATTTAGGTTCTTACATTATTTCATTATGTATGTTGCAGAATTACAGTTCGAGAAACTGAGTCGAGGACTGATAGGTTGTTTAATGATCACCCGGATCTTTATACAAACTTTTACAATACAGTACTTTCATATCTATATCCAGTCTCCACGGGGGATGAAGTTGATAAAGCAAATCAGTTTATCCATATTGTTGAGGTAAAATTTTAATTGCCTTTATTTATTTATTTTCAAGCTTCTAATCAATTAATAATCAAAAGCGTAGCGACGTGGTTGAAAATCTTATTATGAAGTTTCAACATGGAAGATTGAGTCTTAAAGATATGACAGTGAAGGTAACTTCTCCAGTTTGTTCAGCATTTTATAGTATCGGAAATGGGTGCTGTGATGATGCTGATTTTATTAACCAGTTGTATATTCATGTCTATCCTGCAGATGCTAAGACTTTTGGAAAATAAAGATGACTTAATCGAGGCTTATATTAAATTTGTTCCCTAGGCAGAGAATGTCATTGCAAGTATCAGTACCCCAAGAAGATTCATTTCATACCTTGCTGTCATTGCCATAATTTTCACATTTGGAATTGGATTTTATGCTATCCAGAAATAATTTATGGATTATCAGTTTTGATCTACTGTTTGGGTGTTTTTCAGTTGAGATCAGTATGTGTATCGCGAGAGATGCTACATTCTTCTTAATTTACCTTTTGAGTATTTCTTACTCTTACTTTGTTCTGGATTAGTGTGTGTCAACTACTTTTACACACGAATTTGGTGGACTAGTTTAGTTGAAGCATGTGGAATCATCTAAGTATGGTCTATAGTTTATACCAAACATATATCAAATAGAATTGAATTGTTAAGCATAGTTGTTACAACTTTCAACTACAAATCTAATGTTGTTAGTAAAATGTAAGAACAGAGAAACATAAAAAGAAAATCATAGCACTGGAATGAAAATCCTTAGAATTACTACAGTATTGCCTTAAAATCGTTTCCTGCATCTCAAATGACTTTTGCATTCTATTCGATCTTCTCTCCAGCTAAAAAAAACACACTATCTTTATCTTCTCCGATACTTCTTAATCTTCCCTGCTCTGTTATGTTTAGACACACAACTAAAATTTCTTTAAGAGTGGGAGCATTTCTTGTCCGTTTATGATTCTGAGATAATGGCGATAAAGATCTTTGTAATCATGCAGCCAATATTTTTTCAAATTTTGAACTCAAAATTCTACTATTTAAGCAACAAGTTCTCGCTCTAAGTGTGTCCTTCCTATCTCACAAACGATGGATGACAATGAAGTGGAATCCAACGAGTTGTAAGTTTTCAATTGTAACACCCCAGCCCCACATCGAGGAGATTTGGGACTTCTGTTCAGTTTATAAGGCCAAGTACTACTACCAATAAGTACCAACAAATCATGATTTTTTTGGGCCTGTGGTGGGCTTGTCGTTACCCAAGTTGGCTGCATTTGGGCCAGTAGGCTTCGGTTTATTCGAACTCGGAATCAGGACTTGACCCGATTTTCGAAAAAGGCTCGGGATTTGATCCGGGTTGTCACATATGGTATCAGAGCTGACTCTCGAAAGCTTGTCGAGGCAAGTTTCCGGAGGTGGGGACACGAAGGCTGGTGGTATTATCCCACAAATGGACAGAGGTCCAGAGGTGGGGACACGAAGCTAGCCGATATTATCCCACAATGGCTAGGGAGAAACGATATTGGACCTTTGGGATATCCGTTCAGGCTGACGAGGTCGTTAGTCATGATCTTTTGGGGACCTTTGGGCCAGTAGACTTCGGTTTATTCGGATTTGGAATCGGTACTTGACCCAATTTTTGAAAAAAGCTCGGAATTTGACCCGGGTTGTCACGTCAACTTTCCTTAAAGTAGTACGACTATATTTGTGGAAGAGTTTTCCTTGAAACTCGAATTTGATAGATTAGTTTATTTCGACTTTTACTGCCATTACGATTAAGTTACATTTGAGAAAGAGTATTTGTTACAATTTGATAGACTAGTTTATTTCGAATTTTTTAATTTGTATGTGGTGGTAATAGGCTAATATTTACTAGGATTCATGGAACTTTAGCATATCAATATGTTCACCTAAAAAACCCGACATAAGCTGAAATTTATGAAGAGTTTATAAAATCGGTTGAAATTACATTTGGGAAAGGCACCAAGAAGTTCAATCGTTAGAACTTTAGCAAATCAATATGTTCACCTAAAAAAACTGACAGAAGCTGAAATTTATGAAGAGTTTGTAAAATCGGTGAAATTGCATTTGGGAAAGGCACCAAGAAGTTCAATCGTTTTGTAAGATTGATCGGAGATTTTAAAGAACAAAGGTAATGATTTTGTTTGTTGAAATGAATATATCATTCATTCATTGCATGCTTTGTATGTTCATGTGACTGTCATATGTAGTTTACTTGTTTGCAGGACTACAGCACGGGAAATTGAATCGGAGATGGATGAGCTTCTTGACGAGCCTACACTTTCTACAAGGTTTTTCGAGATCATATTTCCAGCTCTAAAAGTCAGTAATGCCAGCGACCCTGACAAGGCATACCAATTTATCCGTAGTGTTGAGGTACACCCTTTCTCTGAAATTCAACCCTCTGTCTGTCCTTCCTATCTCACAAACTATGGATGACAATGAAGCGGAATCCGACCAGGAGTAGTTAGTTTTTCAGCTTTCCTTTTATGTAGTTCGACTGCATTTGATGAAGAGTTTTTTCTTGCAATGGTATCTACAGAGAGCCTTCCCAGACAACCAGAAGTGATGCGATTTAATTGAAATCCATGTGCTGACATTCCAACAAGGCATGATCAATCTCAAGGATATGACTGTACAAGTGATGTACATTTTTTTGGTTAGAAGAGTTGGGGTTGTCATGTGTTGAAATTTGAATAACCAACCCTGTAATTTTTAATTTAGTATCTGTATGTGTAATTGTTGCAGTACTCTAGTGTAAGAATATGTGCCTCCAACACAACTTTACGAAGACTGTGTCAAATCCGTGGAGCTTGAATTTGGGAAATGCAGTAAGAAGTTCAGCATGTTCAACAAATTGATTCAAGATTGCAGGGAATACAGGTAAAAGAATTTAAGCTTATTTCATGGGCTTTGTCACGCTAACGATTGAAAAAAATACCCATTTTCATTCTGCAAATATTCCATGGGGTGATTATAAGCAAAATTGGGTTTTACATCCTGTTTCTGCCTTTCTATGAGAATTTCATGTATTTGTTGCTGGATTACGGTACGAGAAACTGAATCAAGGACTCATAAGCTGTTCAAGGATCACCCGAAACTTTATAGAAATTTCTGCAATGCAGTGCTGCCATGTTTATACCCAGTCTCTACGAGGGATCAAGTTGATAGAGCAAATCAATTTATCTATAGTATCGAGGTAAAATTATAACTGGCTTTATTTTTGGCTTATTCAAGCTTCTAATCAATAAATTATATTTTCAGTCAGCTTTTCCAAGCAACCAAAAACGATGCGACTTGGCTGAATATCTTATATTGATGTTTCAATATGGAAGATTGAGTCTTAAAGATATGACAGCAAAGGTAATGCCTCGAGCCTCAAATTTGTTCAGCATTTATAGTATCTAATGATTCCCATCTTCTTAATCAGTTGTATATTCATCGCAATCACGCAGATGTTAAAACTTATGGAATATAGAGATGACCTAATCGAGGATTATATCAAACTAGCTCTTTAGCCCGTGCAATGCACGGTCATATTCTAAATATGAGTAAATTATTGATTTGTTCGGCTTTTTTGTACGTTTGTGTAGTAGAATATCAATTTTTTTTTATCACTTACAATATCAAATTATGAGTTATACGACAAGTAAAGTTAATACAAGTTTGTTTTGCACTTATATACATAAAAGTTCTTTGTTATTTTTATTATCTTGTGTTGATTTGAAAATCTAATACTTAAAATATGTTAAAGATAATGAGGTATAAATAATTACAATGCACATGCATCCAAATAATAATATAATGAGATATGATATATATTAGCGTATATGATCATATATTATCATGTATGTTACGTGTATGTATATATATATGTATGCGAGTAACCAAAAAATTCAAACCGTTCAATCAAATATTATTATATATTCACATAATGTATATGTACGTATGAATGTATGTGTGTATATACGTATGTATGCACATATGTATGTATGTATGTATGTATGTATGTATGTATGTATGTATGTATGTATATATGTATGCATGTATGTAGTATGTATATATGTATGTATGTATTTATATATATATGTATGTATGTATGTATATGCATATTTATTGTGCATCATTTAATAGAATGTAACAAATATGCATATTTATTGTGCAACATTTAATAGAATGTAATAAATATATCGAAATTAAAAGATTAAATAACCCTGGAAATATATTAGAAATGAGGGTAAAATAGTCCACGATTTAAATTGCTTACCCAAACCCCAATGTTGTTGTATTAGATATATAATATAATAGATAGATTTATTCCCTAGGCAGGGCATGTCATTGCAAGAATCATAAACACAAGAAGATTTGTTTCGTATCTTCTTGTCATTGCTAACATCTTGGCATTCGGAATTGGGTTTCATATGATGCAGAAATGATTTACAGATTATTAGCGTTGAACTATTATTTCTTACCTTTTTCTTTGTTGCTCTTGTGTCTATCTATAAATTTGACGTAGATTCTTTTATACTAAAGCAAATAAAGCAAATGCTGCGACTTAGTAGTAAACGTTGTGATTCAACAAGGCAGGTTAAATCTCAAGGACCCGACTCTACAAGTAATGTAAATTATTTTGTTACAAGAGTTGGGGTATGTTAGGCCGAATACACAATATATAATCAAGTATGTATGAGAATAACAATCAAGAACTCAGGTTTGTAAATCAACAAACTGAATTATATTAAATAATTCTCTCTTAGTGATGTTAATGAATCACAAAGAGCTACTAGGTTACAGGAATAATATATTCAATGTTCGCATTCCTTCTAGGGATAACCTATCTGTGTTTATATATTACACAGCTACATACAATCCTTATCTAATTGATACTCCTATAAATTAGCTATACAATTATTATCAATTAAGGATTGCTTCAGTCTTCTGTCCAGTCTCCTTAGCTGTATCAATATATTCTGCTTCTTTCCATCTTCAGAATATATTGCTTCTAGAATCTTTATCTTTGCACCGACAGCTAAGTCAACTATCACCCTGTCAGACTTTAACAAACTCTGACCGGCTTCCATGTAAACTCTTTACCCAGTCAGACTTTATCAAACTCTGACTGGCTTCTATGTAAACTCTGATATGTACCTGGGACTTAAACA
Organism: Heracleum sosnowskyi; assembly: GCA_030848705.1. Classification (NCBI taxonomy): domain Eukaryota; kingdom Viridiplantae; phylum Streptophyta; class Magnoliopsida; order Apiales; family Apiaceae; genus Heracleum; species Heracleum sosnowskyi. The sequence goes on from CM061243.1 coordinate 8,125,937, forward strand.
CTGATGAACAAACGTCAGCAATTATATCTAACAATCTCCCCCAACTTGTTCATAATAAAATGTACAAGTTAAAAAGATAATTGATGATGTCAAAACATATAACAAATGCAGTGTTTAAAATATGTCAGAGTTTAATTTTAAAACAGAGTTTAAATTTAACTTAGAATAGAAAACATAAAAACTTACAGTCAGACTTTACTTGACTTCTTCAATATCAGGTACTGTCCTGAGATAATCAATCAGCAGCTTTCTCTCAGCTCGATCTAGTTCAGCAATCATATCCTTCTTCAGCTCCTTCAATTCTGGTTCATCTTCACCAATTTGATAAATGGCAGCCCTTAAAGAATAGATGATGTTCTTGTTCATTTCATTGCCAAGTCTGATATAAAAAGCCTTATCAGACTCTAGATTGAACTCTAGAACTTTCTTATTTAGTGCAGTCCTGAATTTAGCACTATTTTTCTTCATTTCCACCAACTTTCCAGTATGATCCCTATACTTTGGAATGTAGACACTTGATACTCCTCCTCCAAGCATAGCTTTAGATCTCAGCATCTTTTCTCTCAACACTTGAGCAACATCATGAGTAAATCTATTTTTGACTTTTAAAAGATAAAGTACATACTCCAGTTCTTTCCATGATTTGAGATTAACATCAGATTCTCCAACTTTATAAACTCTTCCATCACTCATGAAGTATAACAAAAACTGCTTCTTCAATATTCTGTGAAAAATCAACTGAACAGATTCTAACTTATCAAGATTTTCTTGTGTAACCCCAATACCAGATTCTGCCAGTGAAATGTTATCTTGAGATCTATTATTTATTCTTCTCTCTCTGTGTGATCCCAGTCCAGATTTATCAAAAGCTTCTTTTCCCAATACAGTTCTGGTTTCTGAGAATTTCACAGCTTCAAGCTTTAAGTCTTCAAGAATTTTAGGTTTGCTGAATCCTGGAAGTGGTGTAGATTTCTGTACAACTTGAGCAACGTCAGAGGTTGTCATAACTTTGGTAATAACATCAACTTGAGCAGCGTCAGAGGTTGATTTAGCTAATCCTGTTTCAACTTGAGCAATGTCAGAGGTTGAATAATTCTTCTTTTTCAGGTTAGGCTCTTCAATCATTACGCCTTTACATTTATCAGCATTTGAACCACTAGGCCTCCTTGAGTACTGTAAACTCTGATCAGAATTTACATTCTCTTTGATAACAATTCCTTTCTCTTTTCTCCTTGGAGCCTTGATAACCTTCTGTTTGTAGATTCCAGCTTCAACATCTTTCATGTGTTCTTCAGCAAGCATTTGCTCTTCAGCTTGGATATCTTCAATTGTAATATCTTTTCCATGTTCTGCCATAAACATTTTAGCAGCAATTTCCTCATCAGTAGATGGCTTATCAGAGATTATCAAACTTTTATATCTTGAGCCACTGGCAGAGTTTACATGTCCCTTTCCAGAGTTTGATCTTTTATCAGAGTTTGATCTTCTTGAAAGTAATCTTCTATCATCATTTGATCTTAAGCTCTTTCCATCTCCTCCCTTATTTCCACCATCATTACCATCATCCCTCCGTCTCAGAGTTTGAGTGTCTTTGCATTTGTCACTTGGTACACTCTCCCCCTTTTTGACATCATCAGAAAGTAGTACTGATGTCAACAATTCAATTGCAGTAGAAATTGATGTCAGTTGGGCAGACATAGCAATCTGATTGTCTTCAACTTTCCCAAGCCTCTTCTGAATATCATCAGAGTCCTTAGCTTGCTGGTTGAACATGGAATTGTAGAAAGTCCTATCATTCTTTAGAGTGAGATCTCTCAGACCAACTTCATTCCTTAAAGCAGTGACTTCCTTATGAGACTCATCAAATCTGTTGTGAAGAGATTTAATTTGAATCACAGTAGCCTTCAGATTTGTAAGAATATCAGGACTTGAAATTGTCTTCACAGAGTCTCCAAGAAAATCAGCAGCCCTTTGTGCAGAAAAGATACAATCAGCATCAGCCCATCTGTTATAGTACATTTCCTGAAAGTGCTCAGCAGTGGCTCGATTGATCTCTCTTTCTTCACCAGAGTTTGCATGACTCTCAAATAACTCCTCTTGAGAATGATTAGAACTATCATTTTCATTCTCATTATCATTATCCTTATCATTCTCTGCTGTATTTTCTGCAGGGATATTCTCAGCATCAGGTTCTGGAATCTCAGAGTTTGCAGTATGCAGGAACTCTGCTTCTTTTGTTACAATCTCAACAACAGATTGTTGTAGAGCTTCAAGAACAATAACATCCTCAGAGTTTACAACAAACTCTGCTTCAAAAGGAACATTCTCTGTTGCATCCTTGTCAGTTTCTGTAGCTTTAGCAGCTAAAGTCTGATCAACTTCCTCACCTTTCTCAAAGTCAAGAGAAATAATTTCAGTGTGAGAAGCCATAGATTCTTCAAATTGAACAGTATCTTGATCAGCTTCCAAACCCTCTGTGAAATGTTCAGAGTTGATAGAGAGGTTTGCTTCAACTTCCATATTAGCCTCCTGAACAATATTTTCAGGAGCTTCATCTGCAATCTCAACATTTGCTCTATCCTCTGTGGGCATAGGAGCATCATTTGCAGCTTCCTCAACTACATCATCAGACTTTGATGTAGGAGCTTCATTTTGAAGAACAGTCTCCATAAAAATTCTATCTTCAGGAACAGCTTCAACTTCTGGAATCTCAATTTCAATATCATCAGCAACAGTTGAAGAGATATTCTCAGCATCAAACAGATGTGCTGCTACCAATCTTCTTTTTCGCTGATGAAGAGTTTCTTCATCAGTTTCAGTCTCTGCATCAACAGCATCAGCAGCATCAGACTTTGCCCTATTGGCTCTTCTCTTCTTCATTCTTCTCTTCTGAGGCATATCATCAGCATTTGATGCCCCAGCTTCAGTGTTTATGCTGACAGACTTAACAGCCCTTACCTTAGATTTCTTTGACCTTTGTGGTTGAGACACAGAAGGCCCAGCTTCAGTGTTTATGAGTTGTGGTTGTTGTTGTTGTTGTAAGTTTACCAAAAATTGGTGCACAGACTCAGGCAACAGTAACACACCAACATCTCCTTTCTTGTTATCCTTGTTGGTAAGATCAGAGAATATACGTTTGTGCAGTTTAAACGAGAGAATAACATCATCCTCTACTATCTCAACATTTGGGCAGCAAAAATTGAATATCAATTGACAAAACCTAGAGAAATAAACAACATTTCTATTCTCTAGCATCTTCTCACCAATATTAGTTAAAACTAATCTAGCAACATCAAATTGACTGCCATAGAGAAGAGAATACCTGATCTGTAGACTATCCGTGGGAATCGCATCCCAATTCGTGCACTTCTTTCCAAAAGCCCGAGTAATGCAATCGAAAAAGAAGCTCCATTCCTTGCGCAGAAGAGGCCTTTTGAGTTGACCTATCTTTGACAACGATCCAGAGTAGCCTATCTCCCTCATCATTCTGACTAACTCAGAATCTCCAACAGAGATTGTGAATGCATTGAAATCTTCAAGACCCAAAGCATCACGAACAATAGTAGGAGTAACAGCAAATTCATCTCCTTGAAACTCAAAAATGATAGATGGAGAACCAGTCTCTCCTCCATTATCATAAATACCTGTCTGCCAAAAAGTCCGAATTTGAGTCGCAGACAGCTTCGATGGTGTTGTAAGAGCAGTGCCGATATCAGAGTTTGACAAGAAACTCTGAATCAAATGAAACGCCTCCGGTGCGTTCTCATTTGCTAAAGGAGCTGAGTAATTGTTAGGAACAAATTCTAACCCAGAAGCAATAAACATTGTTGTAGCCATTAGAACAGTTTAGAAGAAAGCAAACAGAGAATAGATTGTATGCAGTGAAAGTGTTTGAGACAAAGTGTGTAAGTAAAAGCTTATGAAAAGTTGAGGTGTGTAAAAGAGTGAACCGTTTATGTGTAGTATATTTAAATAATAACTGTGAAGATTAAAACTCAAACGTTTTAATCATTACTACACACAGCAGGCGTCTTTGAAAAGTGTGTGAGTGGGACAGGTGTCAAACATACATACGCTGACAGCTGTATGTAACAACTTTCAATACACATGCGCAGTAAAAATAGCCATTATTACCGCTTATCACATTGTTCAAAACACTCAACCTTTCTCTCTCTGTTTAATACAAATATGAACCGTTTGATACTCATACTCTTTCGAATTTCTAAACAAATGTCTAATCTCAAAATTATAAAATGTCTGAAACAAAGAAATCATTTTAACCATCAGAGATTAAAACAATGTTACCTCGGCGTATTTCACACAATACATCAGTGTTTATCATTTGTCCTTCTTTGTCAATAAACTCTTTTCTCAATCTGTACAGGTGTGAATAATAGTGTGTGCAATAGCAGAGTTTACCGAAATCAATATTTAGATCATCTCAAAGTGCATAAAATCCACAATCTAAAGCAGTAAAAACTGGTTGCCTAAACTCTCATGTATAAAATAAAATCTGATTTTATATCTAAACTCTGTAATACTGATATCCTTTCATTTGGATATATCTTTTATTTTTCACCCCCTTTATATATATATTTATATATATATATATATATATATATATATATATATATATATATATTATTTTTTTTATTTTTCCAGTAATCAGTGGTTGGCACTAGTCACCAAAAATCAAAGATTTTAGCCCTTATTTCATACAATAAGTTCCTGGATCTTCCTAGGCTCAACATGATCTCAAAGGAATTTGTGCTCTTTTTGGCATCTTTTGATTTGAGGGTGAATTATTTGCAATTAATAATCAGAGTTTAGACTTTTCATCAGTTAATACAATTAATTTATGAGAGAAAATGCAAACAGCTAATACAGACTCAGTGTATAGGATCAATAAACTAAGAGATGCTATAAATATAGAGACAGTATCATGCTGTGTTAACTTACTGCACATATTTGAGATCAGAATCTATATAACTCTTAAGGATTCATAATTACTTACTGAGAATTATGTTCCATATAAATTTCTTCATTGGTCCATATGTTTCAGACAAAATTACAATCAGAGTACAGCATTAGACTCTTACTATCAGAGTATGACCAACACTTTATGACTAACAGAGTTTAGCATCAGAGTTTACTTTCAGAGTTTATGACACTGGTACTCATAACAGTTAATACATGCAAGGAATCATGAGCAGAAAAATCAAACATGTATAGTTTTTGAGTCTAACCCGTATCTCTAGTCAAAACCAGAGATCATTCCCAGTTCATTTACCAATCTTGTAAAAGTAGCTTCACTCAAAGGTTTGGTGAAGATATCTGCAAGTTGTTGATCTGTAGACACAAAATGAAGCTCAATGTTTCCTTCTTCCACATGTTCCCTGATAAAATGATACCTTATGTTGATGTGCTTGGTCATGGAATGCTGTACTAGATTTCCTGTCATAGCAATAGCACTCTGGTTATCACAGAAAATAGGTATTTTAGAGTACTTCAAACCATAATCCAGCAGCTGATTCTTCATCCATAGAATCTGTACACAACAGCTACCAGCTGCTATATACTCTGCTTCTGCAGTGGATGTGGAAATAGACTTTTGTTTCTTGCTATACCAAGAAACCAATCTGTCACCTAAGAATTGACATCTTCCACTTGTACTTTTTCTGTCTATCTTACAGCCTGCAAAATCTGCATCAGAGTAACCAATTAGCTTAAACTCTGATTCTCTAGGATACCACAAACCCAAGGTTATGGTTCCTTTGAGATATTTGAAGATTCTTTTTACAGCTGTTAGATGAGGCTCTCTGGGATCTGCTTGAAATCTTGCACAAAGACATGTTGCATACATGATATCAGGTCTACTTGCAGTAAGATACAGTAAAGACCCTATCATTCCTCTGTAGTTTGTCATATCTACTGAGGCTCCTGTGTCTTTGTCTAGCTTTGTTGCTGTAGCCATGGGAGTTGTAGCAGATGAACTATCAAGCATACCAAATTTCTTGAGAAGATTTCTGGTATATTTTGCTTGATTGATAAAAATACCATCATCTGTTTGCTTGACCTGTAAGCCTAGAAAATAACTAAGCTCTCCCATCATGCTCATTTGATACCTGGATTGCATAAGCTTTGTAAACTTCTTACAAAGTTTGTCATTAGTAGATCCAAAGATAATATCATCTACATAAATTTGAACTAAAAGCAAATCATCACCAGAATTGAAATAAAACAAGGTTTTATCAATTGTACCTCTTGTGAACCCACTTTCTAAAAGAAATTGAGCAAGAGTTTCATACCATGCTCTTGGTGCTTGCTTTAGTCCATATAATGCCTTGTCAAGCCTGTAGACATAATCTGGATGCTTGGGATCTACAAATCCTGGTGGTTGTTCAACAAACACTTCTTCTTCAAGCTTCCCATTGAGAAAAGCACTCTTTACATCCATCTGAAAGACTTTAAACTTTTTGTGTGCAGCATAGGCCAGAAAAATTCTTATGGCTTCCAATCTTGCAACTGGAGCAAAGGTTTCATCATAGTCAATCCCTTCCTGTTGTGAATAACCTTTAGCCACAAGTCTAGCCTTGTTTCTTGTAATCACACCTTCACTGTCAGTCTTGTTTTTGAAAACCCACTTTGTACCTACTATTGATCTATTCTTTGGTCTAGGTACAAATGTCCAGACTTCATTTCTTTCAAATTCATTTAACTCTTCTTGCATTGCTGTAATCCAATTAGCATCTTGAAGAGCTTCCTCCACTTTCTTTGGTTCTGTTTGAGACAAGAAAGCATGATACAGACACTCATTATTTGTTGCACTTCTAGTTCTCACACTAGCATCAGGATCTCCAATTATGAGATCAGGTGTGTGTGTCTGTGTCCACTTTCTTGTTGTTGGTAAGTGGTTTCTTGCATCATTATTGGATCCTCCCCCTTGATCCATGCTCTCCTGATTCATATGTTGACTTTCTGCAGTATCTGAGGCTCCCCCTGAGTTGGATGGCTCAGAGTTTGAACTGTCAGAGTTTGAATCAGTTTCCTCAACTGACTCACTTGCTGTGTCTTGTTGAGCTTCTTCATGCTCCCCCTCAACTGGTTCTCTATTTTGTTCAATTTGAGAATTTGCAGTTTCTCCAGTATTTACCAGTAGAGGTTCAGAGTATGCTTCGTCAGAGTTTGTCAGAACCGCTTCATCAGAGTTTGTCGGTACTGCTTCATCAGAGTTTACATCATCAGAGAATAAATCTTCATTTTCAAAACGCAGTTGATCATATTCATTTTCATCTTCAAGTCCAGTTATTTTCTTGTCATCAAATGACACATGTATGGATTCCATGATCACTTTAGTTCTCAGATTGTAGACTCTGAATGCTTTTGTTGACAATGGATAGCCAACAAAGATTCCTTCATCAGCTTTTAACTCGAACTTGGTCAACTGTTCAGGATGAGTCTTCAACACAAAGCATTTGCATCCAAATATATGAAAATATTTCAAATTTGGCTTCTTATTTTTCACCATCTCATATGGTGTTTTCCCATGCTTGTTGATCAATGTAGCATTTTGAGTAAAACAAGCAGTTTGAACAGCTTCTGCCCAAAAATAAGTTGGTAATTTTGCTTCTTCAAGCATAGTTTTGGCTGCTTCAATTAAAGTTCTGTTCTTTCTTTCAACTACACCATTTTGCTGTGGAGTTCCAGGTGCAGAAAACTCTTGTTTCACTCCTCTTTCCTTGCAGAAAGCTTCCATGATTGAGTTTCTGAATTCAGTTCCATTATCACTCCTTATAATTTTGACTTTGTGCTGTGATCCTTTGTCCAGTAGATTTACATGATCCATCAGAGTTTGAGCAGTTTCATCCTTCTTTGATAAGAAATACACCCATGTATATCTAGTATATTCATCAACAATTACTAGAGCATATTTCTTTCTGCCCATAGACATCACATTCACTGGTCCAAAGAGATCAACATGAAGAAGATGATAAGGTTCCACTACTGAAGATTCAGATTTGCTTTTGAAAGATGACTTCCTTTGCTTGGCCTTTTGACAAGAATCACATAGGCCATCTAGACTGAGTATTGATTTTGGGAGTCCCCTTACAAGATCCTTTCTTATTAGCTCATTTATGTTGTTCAAATTGAGATGATAGAGCTTCTTATGCCAATTCCAACTCTCTTCATTTGACATTCTTGCAGTCAGACACACTGTTCTTCCATCAGAGTTTGTTACCAAACTTGCTTCATAAATGTTGTTGCGCCTGTGTCCAACTAGAACAACTTTTCCAGTAGATTTACTGATAACTTCACAGTATTCAGTGTGAAAATCTACATGGTTTCCTCTGTCACAGATTTGACTCACAGATAGCAGATTATGCTTGAGTCCTGAGACTAGAGCTACATTCGTGATGATGACACTTCCAAGATTAATATTGCCATATCCCAGAGTGTGTCCTATGTTGCCATCTCCATAGGAAACCTTTGGGCCAGCCTTCTCCTTAAAGTCTGATAGCAGGGCTTTATTTCCAGTCATATGTCCTGAGCATCCACTGTCCAAGATAAGTGTGCTTTCTTTTATACCCTGCAATCACAAACAAACACTAAGTGTTAGTTTTAAGGACCCAGACTTGCTTGGATCCTTTGTCTTTCTTAACAGTGTTAGTTTTTGCAGCGAAATTACTATCAACAGAGTTTAAACTAACATTGACAGACTTTACACTTGCAAAGTTTGCTCTAACCCACTTCAGATTGGGTTTTAGCTCATAATAGTTGTGATAAATAGCATGATAACTTTTGCAAGTATAAATGGAATGCCAAGTGCTCCCACAGTGTGTGCATAAAGTCTGTGGTCTAACCCTAACATAATCATCCTTTACTCCTGATGTAGAAGGTAAAGAATTGATATTTTTATTCTTTGTGCAGTAATTAGCAAGATGATTAGAACTACCACAATTATAACATGTTTTCCTTGGAGCAGCACCAGTAGGCAAATGATTATTTCTTTTATTTATGCCTATCTTTCCATTCCTATTCTTCTTGGATCCTTTTGGTTTCATGGCAGATTTTACCTCTTTCAGCTTATGATTGAACTGTTTTCCTGTCATCAAGCCAACATTAACCTGTTTTTCACAAGTTTTTACTGGCTTTCTAACAGCTTCTTTTTCCATAAGTTTTTCTGTTATAATATTTTCCTGTCTTTCACAGGCTTCTTCTGATTCCATATCAGCTTCTCCTATTACAACAGATTTTAACTTATTGGCTTCTGGAACAAATCTCACAGGTTTAAGTTGTGGTTTTACCTTAACCTTGTCTTTAAACCTAAGTTCATCATTTTCACAATAGCCTAAACCTACAGAATCTGTCTGAAACACTTGATGAGTGTCTCTTCCAGAATCTGTCCAAGTCTTGATTATTTTTCTTTCTTTTTCTAGATCAGATTCTAATTGCTTATATCTTTTCAGCAACTCCTGTTCTACATAAACAACATCATCTCTTTCTTTTTGAATCTGCTTCATATTTTCAAGTTCTCCTTCAAGAAACTTGTTTCTATCTTTAAGGCTAAGATTCTCAGATTTAATTCTCTCATTTTCTAAAGTCTGATCCCTATAACTAACATGTACGCTTTTCAGATATACTCTCAATTCAGATATATTATCAGTATCATAAGCATAAGTAGTTAGGGGTACCTTATTTTTAGATGATTCAGTCTCATCTCTGACAGTTGCCATTAGAGCATAATTTTCTCCATCATCAGAGTCTGAAGTATCTGCCCAGTCTTTGCCTTTAGAGATGAGTGCTTTCTCAGATTTGCCTTTCTTGCACTCTGGGGCATAGTGACCCATCTCCTTACACCTGTAGCACTGGATTTCAGATTTATCCTTCTTGCCAGACTTGGTCTCCCTTCCATCAGACTTTCTAAAACTTTTCCTTTCAGAGTTTGAATCTTTCCTTGAGAATCTCTTTCCTTTCTTAAAGTTCTTGAATCCCATCTTCTTGAAGGTTTTCACCATCAGTGCAGCCATTTGCATCATTTGTTCTTCATCATCCTCAGAGTCAGAAGCTTCATCAGAGTTTGAGTCATCATCAGAGCTTGATGACTCACTTTCAGATTTAATAACTAAAGCCTTTCCATTGGCTTTCTTCCTTGATGATTCCTTCTTAATGGGCTTCTCCTCAACTTTGAGAGCAACAGATTTTGTCTTTTTGCTCAATCTCCTATTCCTTTGTTCTATCTCCAGTTCATGAGTTTTCAACAACCCATAGATTTCATCAAGATCTGTATCAGCAAGTTCATAATTATCTCTTATTGTGGTTGCCTTTAAATCCCACTTTTCAGGTAGAGATAACAGAAACTTGAGATTAGACTCTTCAATATCATATTCTTTATCAACTAGAGATAGATCATTCAACAGTTTACAAAATCTGTCATAAGTCTCAGTTAAAGTTTCACCAGATCTTGAATCAAAGTGTTCATACTCCTGTGTTAGTATGGTCCTCCTATTCTTCTTAATAGCGCCTGTTCCTTGGCATCTGACTTCTAGAGCATCCCATATCTCTTTGGCAGTCTTGCAGCCAATTACTCTGTTAGACATCACATTATCTAAGGCACTGTGGAGAAGATGTCTAACCTTTGCATCCTTAGCAATTGATGAGATGTCTTCAGGAGTCAAATCCTTCTTTTCCTTTGGGATCAGTTTCTGCTCTTCATCACCAATTACAGGAGACAATTTAGTTGGCATATGAGGACCATTGTTGATTCTGTCAAGGTATTCTGGATCTGTGGCTTCCAGAAACATGGTCATCTTCACCTTCCAAATCGGATACTCTACTGGCCTCAGAATTGGAACCCTGATTGTTTCATATCGACTCACAGAATTGGGCTTAACCTGTTCAGCCTTAGGAGCAGTTTGATTTTCTTCAGACATGATTATTACTGTGTTTGAATCGTAAAACTGTATATATTAAACAGCCTTGGCTCTGATACCAATTGTTAGGCCGAATACACAATATATAATCAAGTATGTATGAGAATAACAATCAAGAACTCAGGTTTGTAAATCAACAAACTGAATTATATTAAATAATTCTCTCTTAGTGATGTTAATGAATCACAAAGAGCTACTAGGTTACAGGAATAATATATTCAATGTTCGCATTCCTTCTAGGGATAACCTATCTGTGTTTATATATTACACAGCTACATACAATCCTTATCTAATTGATACTCCTATAAATTAGCTATACAATTATTATCAATTAAGGATTGCTTCAGTCTTCTGTCCAGTCTCCTTAGCTGTATCAATATATTCTGCTTCTTTCCATCTTCAGAATATATTGCTTCTAGAATCTTTATCTTTGCACCGACAGCTAAGTCAACTATCACCCTGTCAGACTTTAACAAACTCTGACCGGCTTCCATGTAAACTCTTTACCCAGTCAGACTTTATCAAACTCTGACTGACTTCTATGTAAACTCTGATATGTACCTGGGACTTAAACACTGATGAACAAACGTCAGCAATTATATCTAACAGGGTAAGATCTATAGCATACTGCATATCTACATCAACATCTACCTACATATAATAGTGTCTGTTACCTGTTTTGTACAGTACTTTTACATTAAACTTTGAATTTTAACTCTTTGCCATTAATCTTTCAAGTTATTTCAAAAATGCCACCAGACATTCATGTGCAAATATCTACATCTACAATATAATCGTTACTTTCAATTGCATATCGGTTGTACTTCTCCCACTTGCAAGTTGCAATTCAAATAATATATGAAGTGTTTGCTGGAAGCTTTAATTTTGAATTTCAAAACTCAATTTCATGTACACACTTTTCGAGAATTCAAACTGAACTTTAGTCTTATACATCAGAGTTTATCTCTTGCTTTCTCTTTCTCTCTTTCTTCCATCTCATGTACGTTCTTTTTTTGTGTATAATTTATCTTTTAATCTTTTTTGTGTATAATTTATCTTTTAATTGTCTTCTTTATTCTCTCTTTACATTAATTTCACATTATACACCGATTTTACTAATGATTTGTTCCTTAATTGTTGTAGATGAACTTTGCTGAGAATGTGTTTGATGATATGCCCAAAAGAAAAGTTATAGTTTTACACTTTGTAGGTAATTTTCTTATCAAGATTATTGTTAATGGTTTAATTTCTGGGATGTATGTTAATGGTTTAATTTTTGAGATGTATATATGATTAGTCTTCCTGATGTAGGAATGTGTCTTTACGTGTGTTTTTAGCTTCCTAGATGCAAGCACTTATGCTATTGTACTACTTTTTGTGTTTCATTACAGATTCAAGCTGCTGGAAAAGCCCTGCATAACACTAAGGGTCTGTCTTGGTCCAAGGACAAGAAGAAAAAAATAAATGAAGATATTCTAGACTAGCTTCAGGCTCTGTTTGGCTTTCAGGTTGGCTATTTTCCTGTGACGTATAGATTTGTTTACATTCATATAAATGTATGATGCTAAGAGCATATCAAAAAAATATGCAGAAAGATAATGTGCTAATTTGTTATTACAATGGTTCTGAGCCTTAAATACAACTAACTGGATTATGTCAACAACTAAAATTAGTTTGTTACTTATGTGCTTGCTGTAATTTGCTACCAAGTAATATGGTTAAAACGCTAAACATGTGTCATTAAGGTTAGTCGGGAGATGCACATTGATGTTGATGTTGATTAATATTACGGCTCTTTGCCACTGCTACAGTTCTACTAATTACAAGTTGCACATGCTCGACAAACACTACACTACAGAAAGCTTTCAGCGGAAGCTTTATTTTGAATTTGAATACAAAAAATCTTACACAATATCCTAGAATTCAAATTTGTATTTGCCGGTTACTTTTCTCATATTTCATATCTCCTTCTCCCTAAAGTTTATTATATATTTCTCTCCTCTTTTTTAATTTGAGATTACTTCCATTTCTTTTTATGTTTTATGTTTGTGGTTGTATGATCTTTTTTGTTAAATATATTTGAAGACTCTTATTTATTTTTCATATTGGATTGTGTAGACGAACTCTTTGACACCCTGAATATGAGTAAAAACTTGATATATACATCAATTCATGACCCCATACTGTAGATAAAAATGATATGGAACTAAAATCACAGGAGATACAATGGATCTTATATCTTAATGATTCACATTTGGCCTCTTGCCTACATTCACATTCTCAAGGTAAGTTTGCATTTTATATCTTAATAATTATAAATACATTTGTAAACTTTTAGGTTCTTATTGGAATCTCACTTATACTTTTATGTATTCTCGATTTAACTAACCTTTGTAACAGATGTTCATTTGCACATATTTCTTAAGGTTCCTTCAATTAAAAAGAAATTAACTTTTAGGTGGAGATGTTGCAGTTAATCTTATTACAAGTTTTATGACTTATGAATTGGAGCTCGTGTTCCAAAAGAAGAATCTAAAATCAGTTATCTGTTATAAGTTTTTTTAATGCTAGAAAGAGGTTGGTCTTTGATTATTAAGGTTGGTTCATGTGTAATTGTTTCACTAATGTTAGTAATGGAATGGTTTTCTTTTTTTTCTTAATAGTACTAAGGAATTTATGAGAGGACTCCCCCTGAAATTCGGTACGAGAGAGGTGTGCCAAATCTGTTGCAAGAAAACTAAATACTTTCGGGCACAAACTGATTGATAGGTTATAAAAGAGACTTGGGTCATGAAACTCACTTAAAGAGAATGAATTGGGGACTCATGTTCAAGATATATGTATGGTGATTTCACTACTTCTTTGCAGGTTAACTTAGAACTGAGAATTGATAATCTTGAGAATGAAGTCCAGTTATGTGGTATTCATCTACGGTGTTTCAATTGTATTTCATATGAGTTTAGTTTTTCTCAGGATTGTTCTTTCATGAAGTTCAGAAACAATTAGAAAAATTGTAATTGTAGTTGCTGTTTTCTCAAGTAAAAGGTTGGATGATTCACGTACATTCCAGTTACGAAATTATTATATGAGCACATTTGTCTAATGGAAATTTAGGTTTCTTACTTGAATTGATTTTTCTGTTTAAGTGTCTATTTTAATGTTTAAGTTCAATATTTTATAACAGTGTGATTAGCTAGAATCTATATAAAGACTATAAATATGTCTAAAATGCAGCTTTATTAGAGAAAGAGTGAAGTTTTGGCTTCAGGTATATGGTCAGAGATTGTTCAAAGTATATGGTCAGAGATTGTTCAACGAAGCTGATGGCTATTGTGTCAAGGTGCATAAAAAAGAGGGTTAATTCTGGGATGGGTGAGGCTCTAGGTGTTACAATCAAGTTTATGTATGAGCTTTGGGGTAAAATCAATTACTTCCTATAAAATTTTGTTGGATTTGATTTTAGTACTTAAAATCAAAATAAAAATATAATTTTAACAGAAAATGAATACAAGATCAGTCTCTTTTAACAGAAAATTCCTAAAACCTTTAAAGTCCCCAAGTAACTTAATTATTAAATATCCATTGTAAAAGACATAATATATATATAATAACTTAAAACATGTGCGATGTACGGATTGTTTTTAATATTTATTATTTGATTATTTACATTATAATATTTTATTAATTATATTTGTTAAAAAAATAAGTATGCATGTTAAAATATATAAACTTTTAAAAAAAATTAAAAAATTAAATTAGGTTTTAAAATAAATAATTAAGGGTTTACCGGTGAAATATTTGGAAAAAGATGAGTTTTAGTAAGTAAAACTACAAAAGTTAACATGTCTTAGTTAAAAAAGTTAATTGCCCATAATAATTTTGGAAAATGAGTATATTTTGTTAGAAAAAATAGAATATGTAATGTGTCTTATATAATCTTAATCGTTTATTTTTAAAAATATCAAATTCAACGATTGAGATTGTTTTGAGTACTGAGGACCAAACCAGAGTTATGGATAAGATCTTTTTTTACGATTGTTATATATAAAGATATAATATTATAGTATAGATATTCATAATAATAAAAATAAAATAAAAATATTTTTAAAAAAATCTTTAAGTTATCCATCAATATATATAGATATACTTTTAAAATCAAAAATTCATCTTAACAAATTTTAATCAAATTATTTTATTTTATCAGTATTTTGGGTTCGAGGTTTCGCAGGAGGTAGGGCCGAGAAATTTTGTTTTCATTAATAATCTGTAAAAACAAAATTCAAGATTGTTTATTTTTATAATATAGGAAATTTCTTACAAATATCTTAGACTACCGATAAAGTTAAACAAAAAAAAGCATATTTGTACTATGTAATTAAAAATACTTTCAAAATAATTTGTGTAAATTAAAAATATTTCATGAACAAAATTTTGAAATTATTTATAAAATTCAATAATAAAGTATATTGTTCTCAAGATTCCCTGCAAAAGAGTGATACATTTTTAAAAACAACGCCTTATAGTAAAAGAGTTTAAACACTCATCGATGTCGATATATCATCTTCATTTTTCAGGGACTTTAGACCTCAAATAATTCAGCAACAACAAGGATTAGCCGGAACACAGTGAAATAACATGATAATTTGTAATTGTATAAATACTTATTGTGTAATAAGATAGTAAAGTCACCGTGTGCTTTTGGAAATCAATATACCATATTTATAAAATATATTATTTTTATTAATAAAATGTTAGAAACCCAGCACCGCGGGCTTAAATAATAGTACATATAGTATCTAACAGCGCATCCTGTGGGCATTTTCAAAAAAAGGAAACAATAAATTGTAGCTGCCAGGATTCGAACCTGGGTCTCCATCGGCCGAAGCACGCTACTTGGAATTCTTACCACTGAACTACAGCCACGGTTAAATTCCCTACAAAAAACTATATAAGGCTGTTTTCTTTTCATTTTGACAATTTTTTGAGTAACAAAGTACTCCTACTTATAAGTGGCCAACGATCCTGCCATGTTTCATATATGATCCTGCCTCGGCAACTTTGTTTCAAATATATGTTGCAGAATTACAGTGACCCGAATCTTTGTAATGCTGGGATGAAGTTATTGGAGCAAGTCAGTTTATCTATGGTGTCGAGGTAAAATTATAATTGGCTTTATTATGGCTTATTCAAGCTTCTAATCAATAGGTTATATATTCAGTCAGCTTTTTCAAGCAACCAAAAAGGATGTGACTTGCCTATATATCTTATAGTTATGCTTCAATATGAAAGATTGAGTCTTAAAGATCCGAAAGTAAAGGTACCTCAAGCCTCAAACTGTTCAGCATTTATAGTATGACCTAATCGAGGAAAATATCAAATTTATTCCCCAGGAAGAGCATGTCATTTCAAGTATCATAAGCACAAGAATATTCATTTCATACCTTCCCCGCCATTGCCATCATTTCGGCATTTGGAATTGGGTTCTATATGATGCAGAAATTATTTTAAGATTTTCAGTATTGAATTACTATTCAGGTGTTCCCCTCTTGAGATGTGTATGTGAGATTGTGAGTCGTGAGAGATGCTACATCTTCATTTCCCATTTTTTGTTCTAAAATTATTTTTAAAGTTCCTTTTTAATTTACATTCTGAGTTATTTTATTACCGCTCTTGTGTTTATCTATAAATTTTACATAGAATTTCAGTACTGAAGGAAATATGTTTTTATACAACAATCAAGCAATATGGCATTTTCTGTATTGTTTCATTACTTTTTGTAGTCCTGGGTTTTCAATGCAATTCAGTTGCCTCTGCTATCACTACAGGAACAATAATTCCAATGGGAAGTCACTGGTTGAGGAGCTAACACTTGAAAACTGAGAATTAAAACCATAGATCATGCTTGATGATTAAGAAAGATAATAGATCACAAGTTTTCTCCTCTCTTTCTAATGTACAAAGTTGCGTTGACACGAGAGTTTGGATGTATAAATCACATGGTATCTGGCTATATATCAAAACGCTGTCAGTTCTGTTGTTTCTAAATAGACAGTAATGCTCACCTCGACCATCTTAATGTGGAAGTTGCTTTTCCATGTCAATATCTTTTTCGTTCATAGACATGATACACAGCCAATGAGGAAGGAAGAAATAGATACCTAAAAACACAAGAACTCCAAGATCAGCCTCTTCACCAACTGCAGCTCTACGAGGATCAACAAAATATATCTGGCTCCAACACCATAAGCCGTACAGGCAAGCAACTATAATGATAAGTCTCACAGACTGATTTGATTGTTTAGTAAACTGCTTCAAGGATTTAACTCTGCAGGTTATTCAGAAGTTAATCAAGTCAATAGCTGATTGCATCGATAACATTCAAGCTTCAAAATACATAATAAATACGATAATGGACCTGTTAATGAAAATGAAGCCAACTATAAGGCAGGTGCATAGAAAGCCAACTACGACAACAGCATCTGGATTTACCGGTGCTCTACTAGTCCACCAACCGGTGCTAAGAATCCAAGTGTACACAGAAGAATGACCATTTTCCTATAAATAAAGATTGTCTTCAGTTAGTATATAAGATAAAATACACAAAATATACAGCCATCTTCCTAATGTTTAATTTGAAGCTATTAAAGGTTTGAATTTGCATATTTAAATAGAATATAGGAGTACAAAAAAAATACACAAAATATACAACCATGCCATCTTCCTATATTGTTTAATTTGAAGCTATTAAAGGTTTAAAAAAATACACAAAATCATTTAGGCACTAGCCTTCAGTGGGTTTCATCATAAAAAAACTTAAAAGGAGCCCGCACAAATTTTGGTTAACTGTTTAGTTGAAGTATGTGGATTCTGGAGTCATCTAACAATGGTCTATAGTCTACACTCTACACAATCAAATATCAGCTAGAATTGAATTGTTAAGGATAGCTGTTGTCTACCAACTCTCCCAAAATATTAGAGCTCTTTAAACCTGTTGTTCTCGAGCTCAAATCCCGAACAACCCAATATTTTCGAAAAATAATAATAATAATTTGGACAGTAAGGTTAAATATAACTTCCAAAACATGGGCAGCCACCTAATAATTCAACCTTTGATCCCAAAAAGGGCTCTCAAGTGATAAAACATATTAACACATAAATACCATACACATATTAAGTCTTTCACTCTAACAAAATTTTGGGAGAGTTAGTAAGTTAACAGTACCCTAATATCATAAATTCATCACTACTCCATGAGCAATTTATAAAAATTCAACACACTGATTGACCCAATCGCTTTTAAGGGGCAATAATTGAATGTGCAAGCTAAGTGTATTGTTTCGTGCGATCAGCCTAGTAAGTTCCAAATGCAAATAACAAGGTTGAACAACGAAATTCAGTCATACAAATCCTCATGATTTTACCTCAAACAAGTGATCCAAGAAGAAATGTGACAAAGAACCAGCAGCAATCAACAAGAAACACTGTCTCTTAGTAAGAGGCACCTGCAATCAAATCAAAATTACATTACATTACATACATCTAATCAAACAATTGACCTATATATATAATCAACAAACGAGAGAGAGAGAGAGAGAGAGAGAGAGAGAGAGAGAGAGAGAGAGACCCCAGAAATGGAATCAAGAAAGCCCTTGTGCAGCAAAAATCTAGAAGCCCAACTATAAAACAAACAAAGAGGGTATCCAAGAAACAAGAAATAATAAAAAGGGTGGTGAATGAAATCCTCAATTGTGGAGCCATAAGAAGCACCAAAGCCGAGAGTAGAAGTGAGCCAGAGTGAGAAAGAGCCCATGTCTGGCCCAAAAAAGGCGTTGATGGAGTAGATGATACAGTGGTGTGGGCTGAATCGACCATTTGAGACCCTTGATAGAGCTTGGCCTGTGCCCAAAGTGTACATCATGTGCGGACCAGGTCCTGGCATCTTGTGTTTTTAATTCACTTGTGTTGTGAACCTGATGTTACCAGGACAGATTACTAGGAAGATCTTGCAACAACTAGACGCAGACACTGACACAGTACTCTTTTGTGTGTTTCAGCCTTTCAGGCCCTTTCTTAAAAATAATTGCAATAATTTATACATTTTTTTTATTTAGGTGAGTGGGATAATTTTTCTAAAATCATCACTATGTAATTACTTTGTTTTAATTTAAATTTAAATTATAATTGTTTTTTATATCTTCGTGTTTTGCCGAATTAATAACACTTCAACACAAACTATATTGTAGAATGAATTTTAAGGGAAAAAGATACACTTTGAAAGCTAAGCGTATTGGCCACTTTAAACATAGAAATCTAAATTTTCGATACTAGAAACAAATAAATTAATTAAAATTTTAGATAAATATTATATACACATTATAAAAGATGAACTTAAACAACTTTTATATTGAAAATATATAGTTTTAAAAATTGAATTTAGGAAAATTTGCTAAACTGTTTGAACTTTTTTTTCTCCTAAGTTGTTTGAAAATTTTATCCTGGATAACATCAATAATTATCTAAAATTACAAATTTATTACGAATAATTGGATAAATGTAATTTATATTAAATATTAAAATAAAAAAATGTAGTTATTATTAATAAATTTTGTATAAAAACATTTTAAAGTTATATATACAGTATTGCTGCATGTTATGTAAATCTTATATTAGTAGCAAAAATAAACATATCAAACATGTACATAATTTAATAATGTTAATATAAGATTTTACCTTTCATAAGTATTACTAACAAACTAATTTAGAAAAAATGTATTATGTTGTATAATAATATATATAACTATGGAGAGAGCTAGATAATAGAGAGAGAAGGGAGATTATCATTTTATTCATCTATATAAACAATGAACAAAGCAAGGCTTTATATAGCCTCCCAAATCATAAGTTACAAAGATATGAAAAGCCAAGAGTTGGAGGAGTTACAAGGATAAGGATAGCTAAGGTTGGAGTTACAATTGTAAAGCTAAGAGCCATACAATATTACATAACACTCCCCAGTGGATGACTCGCACAAACATCATGCCTCGTTAAAACCTTACTAGAAAAAACTCTGTGGGAAAAACCCTAGTGAAGGAAAAAGAGTACATGTGTTGTACATAGGGCTGAGCATTCGGTCGGTTCGGTCCAGAACCGGACCGAACCGAATAGACCGAGAACCGAATTATCATTTTTTTCCGGACCGAACCGAACCGAAATTATATTTTGGACCGGAACCGAACCGAACCGAAATAAGCCTATTCGGTTCGGTTCTTTCATAAAAGAACCAAAAAAATTTCAAATAAAAAATTTTTATTTCAAAAAAAGCCAAAAAATATGATTTTTCTAAAAATAAAAATATTAGCTAATGAAATACAAGTATGAAATATAAATATAATAGTTCAAACTTCAAATCTCGAACCAAAAATAAGCCATGCAAAATTTTGAATATATACATACATATAAAATTAATATATTATATCTATAAAAATTATATAAATATAAAATAAAAATAATTCGGTCTATTCGGTTTGGACCGATTTTTTTTTAAAAGAACCGAACCGAACCGATATTTATTTCGGTCTATTCGGTCCGGACCGAAAAGACCGAATTTTCAGAAAATTAGAACCGAACCGAAATTATACTATTTGGTTCGGTTTTTCGGTTCTGGTTCGGTTCTGCTCAGCCCTAGTTGTACATAATGTAATGTAAAAAGAAGTATCATATATCCTCCCTCATTTCAATATATCTCGAAGCTTACGCATTCCAATCTTATTTACCAATTTCCTGAAGGATGATGTAGGAAGTGCTTTTGTGAACAAATCTGTTGGATTCTCACATGGGCGAATCTGACAGACATCAATTTCTCCCATTTGCTGAAGCTCATGAGTGAAGAAAAACTTTGGATCAATGTGCTTCGTTCTATCACCTTTTAATGTCGGATCTCCAATCTTAACCATATACATAAATGACCATCCTCATGGGTTGCCAGAATCACGATACAATCATAAGAAATGCCTGCAATTGTTAATTTCATAGCATACCAAAATAATAACATCTACGCCATATGTGAATACATATTCAACTCTGAGACGCAAATTATGATAATCATGTAAACACTTTGCACCAGAAAAATCAATATAAACCTTTGTCGAATAGGTTAGTGGAGATCAAATAAAAATTTCTCATCAAGATTCTCATGTCTTCATATTCGACTTGCTTTAAACTCCGCTAATGAATTTATTAATTAATAATAACGGGACATGTATAATTAGCAAGATAAATCAATATCTTACGCATTATGATATGTGGTACTTCAGGACCAAGAATTGTCTTTTTAAGTGTGCAGAGCGGTGACTATCATCTTCCTTCAGGGAAGAAGTTGTATTTCAGAATGTATTAGCATCTCTTGCATATATATTAAACATAATCATGTATTTATAATCCTTCTGGGATCTTTATCCAATCGACTTTCATAAGTCGCAACTTTTAAGCATTCTCATAAAAATTATATTCGTCTCCGCTCAAAAGTAGTTTTCCCTTTCAAAATTTGCATGGTTCCGGGGTAACTGTAAAATATTAATAAAATTCACAGATTTACAAAACAAACTCAATAATCCTAATATATTATGATTATGAGATGAAACTCATTCGAATGTCAATTAGAACACATTCTAATTTTCATCCACTCTGGCCAGAGATTTATATGAGTTATCACATATCATAAATCATATTATCTTCAAAAAATAGTAGAAGATTAAACAATCATCATATTTCACGTATATCTTCTTATACCCGTACATACCCTTATGTGTACTCTATGAGTTAAGGAATATGCCAAAGTATAATTTTATAAAAATAACAAGAAGTATTTCCGAAATAATTTTATGTTGGAATACTGGTCCAGAACTCTTTACAACTCGATAGAGTTAGTTCTCAAGAACTTAATTTTCTGCTTCTAGCAGTTTTAATCCTTCTGGAATTGAATTTAAATGTTGTCAAGTGGGTCATATAAAATTAAAATCAAATTCTTCGTATATTGCCAGACTATTTGGTAATTATGTAATCATGTCCACCACAAGATATTATTTCTCTTCAAAACCAATATAAGGTCATTATATAACTACGCGACCTTTATATTTCGTAGATTTCACTTTCACATAAATATTCATTCATACCCTCACTGACTTTTTATACATGTGTGAATTGTAGTTCTAAATATTTCTCTATTTTAAAGAGATAATGATTTTTATAGCGCACTTCCTTCACAACTTCTGGTGTGCGAACTACAAGTCCAAATAATTTATCTCTTTGTAAGAGATTTTGCCTCAATCATTTACTTATATCTTTTGCCAATTTATTTTCTGATCCTCATTATAATCCATAACCTCAAGTGTTAAATTTTCATATGAAGTATCGTCGACATTGATTTGAATAAATGGTTCCATTTTATTCTAGACATGACATAATATATTGAGATCTCATAATTTTCAGGTACCTTCATTTTTATTTCTTTTGTCATGTCTACAATCTCTTCTGGAGATCATTCAAAAGTTACCCACTCCTCGATTTAGCCATCATCAATTGCTGCTCCTTTTTACCTTTAAGGATAATTTTGTTATGGAACCTACTAGTCTATCATGCTTCAAGCGTTCTTTAGACACATAGCATCTTGAGGTTGTCCTTCCAGGACATATTTATTTGGAGCATTTGTAGCTAGTATATGTGATATAGCCACTCTTTCAGGTCAGCATATATGTCTGATAATAATTGAAACATATAAATGAATTATCTTCTGAACTTCTAGTTCAGATTCTTTACTATGAGGATCAAAACGAGGCAATGATAATTCATTCATACTGAATATCACCAGCTATTCATTTTCTCCCCCTAATTTTGAGAAAACAGACTCAATAAATTGAGTCATAGCCAAATACATATAAATAGTTCCAAATATATAATGATTGGTAACCACTTATTTATAATGTATATCCAACTCTATCTTATTGTTGTGGTGGAACAATTATAGCTGACCAAATTTAATTTATAATAGGGAGACATTATGATAACTGGATGGCTAGATGTGCATCAATAAATGTCACAAGATATCCAAAAATTTTCATTGTACAATAATTTTCATTGAACATTTGGGTAGTAGACTCACCAATATCATATAAATGCATATGCTTGATAATATGATTAACTAAACAATCAAACTCACAAGCTTCTGGTTATGAGTATATAACAACTATGCATGTAACCATATAGTTCATGTATCAATCATATAATATCTTAATTGCCCACATTTGATGTTTTATAATTTATTCCGAAAGATGATAGATTCATAATCTATTTTTGTTGGTGATCAATTTTCCTTATAAACAAATATACCTGAGGAGAATTTACTGGTTTTTCAATGAACGTCCATATAAAATTTTATCATTCGCATAAAATCGGAATGACTTAGCCCGTAACTATAAATTTTCAGCAAACTTCTAGTTTACTATAAGATATTTTCATAAAACTTTATGCGTTATAAAATTAGTGGATGATTTCAAAACATTTCTCCGAACTACTTTTAGTACTTTGAGTTAACTCAAGACTCGAAGACATATTTTTTCATTTTAGTATCTCCATGTGGTTGATTAATCATCAACTAAAATTTTTCTATCACTTAAGAGAGTATAATCACATCAATAATGTTAGAGTTCCCTTTTTTTTTGTAATGCTATGATTAAATACATGCTCTTCTGGAGCCTTCTATTTAGAAAAATATAATAAGACATCCAATATATACAATACTCCCCCTTTGGATGACTCATATATGATGTATAGTAGATGTATAATACTGACCCTGGATACTATATAGGGAAGTTATAAATTTTTGTAATAATCAACCACAAGGATCAAGATATCAACTTATAAATCATAATTTCACTGACATTTATATAGATTTATCTTCCAGGAATATTGTCAAATTAAAATTCAGAAAATTTTATCATCCTTATGAAATATTATTTCAATGTTGTATTTATGACAAATATCCTATTAAAAGAAAAAATTCTTCATGGATTCTATAGGACCAAAAACATAAAACAATGTGTCATATAGAAAAATTTTGTTCACATTTGCAAAATTTCCAGTCATTATTTAGCACACAACTTCTGATTGTAATTTATGCAACTTCTGATTGCCATCAATATCAAGTAATTATAAAAGAGCATTGAACTCAAGTTTTGAATAAATTTATCATGTAATATCAATTAAAATCAATTTTATAAATCATATAATGATAACACAACACTACCATGTATTATATATATCACAAGTAAGACTTCACAAAAAAATATTTATAACATTAAACTCTCGTTTATTTGAAGCAAGCATAAAACATTTTAATATGTGGATAAGACGATATAGTAGAATTAAAATATTATGTGCATAGTTCAGTTACAAGATGTCTCATTTTTATATACTTATTCAGTTCTCAATACCTCCTTCTTCTTTTTTTCTTTTTTTTGAGCATGAAATTAGTTGATCACCTTTGAAAGCATCAGGAGCTATTCTGTGCATCTAAGTTGCTCAGTATCCAACTTGCACCAAGTGTATTCATAAGGTCTAATAGTACAACGGATATTTATCATCTAAGGTATGTTGTTCTTACCTTTTAATATATGTATGTGTTATGCTACAATTCATGTGTTTATATTAATGTTATATTGAATTTATTCTAAATGAGTATTCCTAACCAACTCAACTAGATGTCCAAAAACCTGCTAGTTTCTCTAAAATCCCACTAGTTGTCCAAAAACCTGCTAGTTATTCTAAAATCCTACTAATTGTCCAAAAACCTGCTAGTTCTTCTAAAAACCTACTAGTTCTCCCAAAAACTACTACTGATCAAAATTACAAATCTAAGTAAACATAAAATTCATTAAATCACTTCATATCTTCAATATATTTAGGCAACTAGAAGATCTCTCTAAGTAGTCTAAGAAATTTCGCTTGAATTCAACGCACTAGATGTCACTGGCAAAAATTATTTAACATGGATTCTAGATACCGAAATCCATCTTAGTGCTATGGGTCTTGGTGACACCATAAATAGAGGGTAATAGCACATCAAGTCAATTTAATCCACCAGATTACAAAAAGGGCAGATTTGAACAAGTATACAAGCAGAATTATGAAAAACACAAAGAACGAAAGTTGCAGATAATCGAAATATCTTTCCAACGAGTCCAAAATCATAAAATTTCGAGAAATAATGAATTAACTACGAATTTATGAGGAATCAGAATTGTTGAAAATCAAACATACGAATTTTACAAATTTACATGTAGAATCTCAAAAATGCTAAATAACTAAAGTTGTAGATATTTTTAAGAGATTTTTCCGAAATACCTAAAATATATAGATTTCGATATAAAACGAATTCAATATGATTTTTACGAAAAATGTAAATTAGCATAACTCATACAAACACACATTTAGAACAATGCAATGAAAAAGAAGAGAACGATAAATGAGATGCGTACCTTTTAATCTTAAAATAAGAATTGGCTAATCCTCTTTGGATTTCTCACTTAAACAATCAACCACTTCCTCTAGCCAATACGGCTTGGAGCTAAAGTTCCACTAGGATACCAAAACAATCTTTCATGTTTGTAAAGGTTAATCAACTTCATGGATATACGGTCCACTATCGTAATGACGGAGCGAAAGAGCTAGTCGTGCTGATAATGTGTTGTATAATAATATATATAACTATGGAGAGAGCTAGATAATAGAGAGAGAAGGGAGATTATCATTTTATTCATCTATATAAACAATGAACAAGCAAGGCTTTATATAGCCTCCCAAATCATAAGTTACAAAGATATGAAAAGCCAAGAGTTGGAGGAGTTACAAGGATAGTGAATAGCTAAGGTTGGAGTTACAATGGTAGTTGTAAAGCTAAGAGTCATACAATATTACATAACATATTATGTTTTTTAATCTTTAATGTTACTTTTAGTCTTTCTACTTGAGGCCAGTTTGCCCTCATCTTGCGTAGCACAAGCTTAGAATTAGAAATACTAAACATATGAGAAATACTAAACATATGGGTAATGCTATATGGGTACTTGAGGCCAGTTTGCCCTCCAGTTTTCTCTTCTTGGAGTTGTACACTTTAGCTTCAACACTCCTGTTTGCATTAACCCATTGAATAGCCTCCTTGATATCATCCTCCACCTTTTCCCGGGTATATGCGTCAAGGTTAGATTTAGCTCTAATGGCACTTCTCATCTTATATGCATAATCTTCAAATGCATTCATAGCCTTGATGTTCTTTTTAAACTCTTCATCTTCAGCTTTGTAAATCTCTGCATCGCGAATCATCATTTCGATCTCATTTTTTGTTAGTCTTCCCTTGTCATTGGTTATTGTTGCACTAGTCTTCACCCCGGCAACCTTGGACTCTGCAGTAACATGTAACAGCCCGTTTGCATCAATGTTAAACGTAACCATAACTTCAACTTCACCCCTCAGGACAGGAGGGAGGCCATGGAGTGTTATCTTGCCCAGTAAGTTGTTATCTGTTGAACGTGATCTTTCACCCTCATAAACTGGGAAATCGGTGGATGTCTGGTAATCACAAGATGTGGAGTAACTTACTGTTTTGCTGGTTGGAATTGTTGTGTTCCTTGGAATCATAACGCTCATTACATCACCATTGCACCCAACGCCAAGTGACAGAGGAGTGACATCTAGCAGTACTAAGTCCTTGATAATATTATTTCTTGAACCACTCAGCACAGCAGCTTGGATGGCAGCACCACAAGCAACAGCCTCATCTGGATTAATACTCTTGTACAACTCCTTTCCATCAAAAAATTCTTGTAATAGCTGCTGCACTTTCGGAATTCTAGTAGATCCACCCACAAGAACAACCTCGTGGACCCTGCTCTTGTCCATCTTCCCGTCTTTCAGACACTTTTCCATAATAACCAAACATCTTTTAAACAGATCCATGTTTAAATCCTCAAATTTGGCACAAGTGATTTTTCCAGTGTAATCAACTCCCTCGTACAAAGAATCTATGTCAATAGTTGTCACAGCATTATAAGAGAGAATTCTTTTTGCCTTCTCACAAGCATTTCTCAATCTTCGTAGAGATTTAGCATTTACAGTAATGTCTTTTTTGTGCTTTTTCTTGAACTCCTGGACAAAATAATTTAGCATATTATTGTCAAAGTCCTCGCCTCCAAGGTGAGTATCACCAGCTGTAGCTAGTACTTCAAATTTATCATCTTTGATATTCAGAAGAGAGACATCAAAAGTACCACCTCCAATATCAAAGATAAGAACAATTTTCTCTCCAACCGATCCATTTGCAATCTTTTGGTCAAGACCATACGCAACAGCAGCAGCTGTTGGCTCAACAAGGACACGCAACACGTTAAGGCCAGCTATTGTTCCTGCATCTTTTGTAGCTTGGCGTTGTGAATCATTAAAGTATGCTGGGACAGTGACCACAGCATTCTTTATTTTCTTTCCCAGGTAATCTTCCGCAATTTCCTTCATCCTAATGAGAACCATTGATGACAACTCCTCAGGTGAAAACTGTTTTTCGACACCTTTGTAATTTACAACTATCAGTGGTTTGTTGGCGCTATCACCAATCACCTTGAATGGCCAGAGCTTCATGTCACTTTGTACAGTTGAATCCGTGAATCTCCTTCCTATTAATCTTTTAGCATCTAGGTACATGAAAACAATAAAATTTATTGTTTTAAAAAACACACAAATAAAATTGTTAATTTCAAAGCCTGCGCTGAATGATTATTGTAACTTTGTGATTACTTAAGCAAGGATGAAACGAAGCCCTCTTTCTTTAATCAATTTGCAGTGGATAACAAGTACTAAAAAGTTATAGCCCGAAAACAAGATATTATACGCAAAAGTTTCAACTACAAATCTTGAAATCCATCCATCGTAATATATTATATATCAGAGCTTTAAACTAATCAAGGGTTTATATATATGTTCTGAGTAGAGAGGCTTGAACTATATAAAATTATTAATTTCTTGTTTCTAGAACAACTAAGCAAGCATGAACTTCGATCCTCCACCATGATATTGATATACAAGTATTAATAATCTAGAATAATAGATAATCGTACTCAAACAAAGTCCAGACAGATAATAGTGATTACCAAAGACAGTGTTAACAGGATTCAGAGCAGCCTGATTTTTAGCAGCGTCGCCAATGAAACGTTCCTCGTCAGTGAAAGCAACACATGATGGAGTAGTTCTGTTACCCTGATCATTTGCAATGATTTCAACTCGACAGTGTTGCCAAACTGCAACGCACGAGTATGTTGTTCCTAGATCAATTCCAACTGCTGGTTCATATTCAGCCATCTTTACCTGCAACTATAAATCAGAACCAAGTTGCAAAACAAGGGAAAATTTTGTAACTTATCAAAGAGTGCAGAGATGTTTTTATAGTACGTAATTGTTGATGCCAATTTTTCGACGGGAAATTAGTAGATATGCATGGCCGTTAATTGAATAAATTAGTATATTTAAATTGTTTATTTACTTTCCTCCATTAAAATTGTATATTTAGTTTCTGCATTAGCAAGAATTTAGTAAAGATTTTAAAAGTAAGATTTTAAAATAATACGGTCAACATATATATGGAAACATAATGTAATTTTATATAATTATTAATAAAAAATCAACTGCATTTTTCACTACATTACCAGTTTTGTATTTTCTAACTAAAACAACCCATCTTCTAAAAATAACATTGGCACATTACCGATTTTATATTTTGTAACTTAAACAACTCATCTTCTAAATGTTTTATATTATAATTACTAATAACTATCTAATTATCTTTTTTAGCTAAAACATATTACATGTTTCATATTTTCTAAATAAAACAACTCACATTACCTATTTTATATTTTTTAACTTAAACAACTCATCTTCTAAATATTTTATATTATAATTACTAATAACTATCTAATTACCTTTTTCAGCTAAAACATATTACCTGTTTTATATTTTCTAAATAAAATGATTCATCTTCTAGAAATTATAACACAGGCAAAGTATATCTATACTATCTATCTATACTATAATCTATACTATCAATACTATTATATAATAGACGAAACATTAAAAGTTTAGTCGGTCGGTCGGTATGGTACGTTGTGATTTTACTTAATTGCCCTTTCTTAAATTCGTGTTTTTACTTAATTAACCTTACTTATTTATAGAAATATATTATTAAATAATAATATTACATATTTATAAGAAATTATTATTTTCACCTAAAATACATTTTACGGGCAATTACCTTTTTTAACTAAAACATGTTAGTTTTTCTATTTTTTCTTACTAAAACCCCTCATTTTCCAAAAATATCACGGACAAACCTTTAGTTATTTATTTTTAAACCTAATATTATAATTATTTTTTTAAAAATTTACCTATTTTAACATGTGTACTTATTTTTCTTAACAAATGCAATTACTAAAAATATTAAAATATAAATAATCAAATACCTATATATAACCAATTACCTTTTCAGCTAAAACACATTATAGATTTTTTCTAACATAGTCCCTCATTTTCTAAATATATCACGGGAAATTGCTTTTTTCAATTGCTTTTTTCTATTTTTCTCACTAAAATCCATTCTTTTTCTAAAAATATCACGGACAAACCTTTTACTTATTTCTTTTAAAACATATTTAAATAATTTGAATTATTAAATTTTAAAACCTCATTTTCCAAAAATATCACGGGCATTTACCTTTTTAAACTAAATATATGTTACATTTTTTATTTTTCCATACTAAAACCCTCCATTTTCTAAAAATATAACGAGCAAACCCTTACTTATTTATTTTAAAATCTGTTTTAATGTTTTTAATTAATTAAAAGTGTTTAGCTATTTTAACATGCCTACTTATTTTTTTAACAAATACAATTAAAATAATAATAAAAAAATAATAAAATAACAATTAACAATCCGTGCATCGCACGGGTTTTAAGCTAGTATTATATTAAAGACGAAACATTGAAAGTTTTGTAGTCTGGTCATCAAAGTTTTTGTAGTCTGGTCACTCAATTCATAGCCGTTGGATATTTTTGATCAAATCGATGAGAACCGTTAGATAAAATATTAAAATTATTATATAGAATATCTTTTCTATTTTTCCTAACTAAAACATCTCATCATCTATTATCTATTATCTATTATCTATCTATTACTATATATTATATGCCAACACAAGGGCAAAGTTTGCCATTTTAATGCTTGTGAAGTTACGATTTTACCCCTATTTTTTGAAAAATAACAAAAATACCACTGTTATATTATTATGCAAAAATATGTTAACATTTGTTAATGTAGATAATCGAACCTTCAACCTCCTTCTAAGAAGACCAAAGCATAACCACTATGCTAGGTTGCTTTTTGAGTTTACTTTAGAGATCTTATTAGATAAGTCACATTATTTCCTCTAATTCTATATTCTTTTTTTATTTTGAACCACTATTCGTTTTATTTTACTTTATATAAATCTGTATTTTTTATTTACGTTATTATATATATATATATATATATAAATGATCAGTCATCGTTTTAAAATTTTATTATAGTTGTATATTTTTTGATTAAATATACTTTAGTTATGTTGTTGATAATTCATATTTTAATATCATATTATATATCACTATTTTACATTATTAGAATTAATTAATTATACATAAAATATAGTAATGAACTTGATCTAATATAAGAATTATTGTATATGTTATGTATCTCATTAGTTGTTAAGTCTATAATTTAAAATTAAGAAAATTAGCATCAAAATTATGTAATGTTAATACTTATACACTATGTTCGTCACATTCATTTCTTAACAAATTTCTTTTCAAAATGAACATTTCATTTGTTGATATTTTCTAATATTACATGTCATTCTTTATTAACTTCGGCATATCTCTAATTTACTCATTTGTTTCGTCAATTTTTTCACTTTTCCACCATTTTAATCCCCCGGTTGATGTCCGAGTCAAAAATCGGGGTGATGATTTAAAATGTAGAATATTACGGAGTATATAATTACAAACAAGGTTTTCTTTCATTATAAATGATAAATGTAAAAAATAAAATCTTTACACTCTCTTTGTCATGATAAATGATGAGTATGGAAAATAAAATTTATATGATATAATTTCACATGTTACACATGAATGTAAATTATTCCGGATAAAAAAATATTTTCATTTTCATTTTTCTCTTTGGATATATATAAATGTATTATACTATTTAAATAAAAATATATAAATTTTATCTATAAAATGATACATAATATATAACTACATCAAATATGAACTATATATCATAGTTTTTAAGTATATAAAATATCAAATATTTGAGTTAAATTAGAAATGTTTTATTGATCAAACATTTAGACTTTGAGGGGTTTAAATATATAATTCGACTAAAAAGATAAATATTTGAAAATGTAGAAGATAAAATTGAATTGATTCCAAAAAGACGAAAACTCAAAAACATGATCTATGTTTTAAATAAAAAATCAACATGATTAATATGCAATAGACGAAAATAAGATATGATTTTTCTCGATCATAAGAATTATAAAATTGTCTAACTATTAATGACGACCAGTTAGACTATAAGTTTTAACAATAAAAATTCAAATTGTATGTAAAAAAATTATTGAATGATGTTAAAAAAAAGTTTAAGTCTTTAATAATAATAGAATTTTATATAATATATTAATTGGATGCGTAATATTATAAAATCATTTTGATAAATGAAATTCTAAATAGGGTTTGTGGGCACATCGTCGAATTACAACAATGAAGCTAATACACAATAAAATACAAGTAAAGTTTATTTTTTGTATATGAAAATGTTGAGTTTATTATTACAAAAATGTCATTCAATATTTGTATTGAAAAAATAGTATAACCTCATATAAGTCTTCAGGTCAAAATCATGGTTATTTTTCACTTTTAAATAGATGAATAATCCCTAGACATTTATAAAGTTATCACATTTACATTACTTTTTTTAAAAAACAAAATTGGTCTTAAAAATGATATATTTATCAGTATATATTTATTTATAACACGTGCAAAGCATGAGTTATTTTTTGTATTATTTTACTTTTTTTATTTAAATTATTATAATCAAATTAAATATAGTAACGAGTGGTTCACGTATTTTACCTTTATTTATGTTTTTAATTTTTGAGTTGTTTTGTCGGATCAGCCGTTCAGAATAAATGTTAATTTTAACATATTTGTAATAAATGTTTATTTTAATATGTTGTTGATGGGATTCGAACCTTAAACTTCTATGTAGCATAACTTTTAGTAATACATCTAGATGTTTCAATCAATTTGACAAGTATTTGATTCATGAAAACGGTACGCAATATTAAAAATTTATGATAAATTGAAAATATTATCATCTAATGTATTTTTAATTATAAAATTATTTCGATATATGAACAAATTCAGTGAGAAATTATTTAATTAATATATGAACAAGTCTCAAAACCTGACAAGGGCACGTTCATCATTCAAAGTGGTTACATTATTCGCCAACAAAATTTCTTACTACTCTACACAACTCACACTTCTCATCTTACACGATCAAACTTACGATTACACAAACCTCACGTTAATAAATCGACCTTCTCGCAAAAAAAATATTGACGTTTCTAGATGTTTCTATCTATCTATTACTATATATTATATGCCAACACAAGGGCAACGTTTGCCATTTTAATGCTTGTGAAGTTACGATTTTACCCCTATTTTTTGAAAAATAACAAAAATACCACTGTTATATTATTATGCAAAAATATGTTAACATTTGTTAATGTAGAGAATCGAACCTTCAACCTCCTTCTAAGAAGACCAAAGCATAACCACTATGCTAGGTTGCTTTTTGAGTTTACTTTAGAGATCTTATTAGATAAGTCACATTATTTCCTCTAATTCTATATTCTTTTTTTATTTTGAACCACTATTCGTTTTATTTTACTTTATATAAATCTGTATTTTTTATTTACGTTATTATATATATATATATATATAAATGATCAATCATCGTTTTAAATTTTTATTATAGTTGTATATTTTTTGATTAAATATACTTTAGTTATGTTGTTGATAATTCATATTTTTATACCATATTATATATCACTATTTTACATTATTAGAATTAATTAATTATACATAAAATATAGTAATGAACTTGATCTAATATAAGAATTATTGTATATGTTATGTATCTCATTAGTTGTTAAGTCTATAATTTAAAATTAAGAAAATTAGCATCAAAATTATGTAATGTTAATACTTATACACTATGTTCGTCACATTCATTTCTTAACAATTTGTTTTTTAAAAATGAACACTTCATTTGTTGATATTTACCATTGTGCTACACTTACTTATTGGTTTAACTTAAAAATCTTATTAGATAAGCCACATCACCTCTTTTTATCCTATTTTTTTGTTTAAGTAAAATGTTGGGTTTAATTTTTTATATAACTTGATTTTTTTAGTTTCAAAATCTTAATGTATAATTATATTTTATCTACTTTGTATATATTAAAAGCCAACCAAGGACAAAAAAAGTAAGAAAATGACAATAAATTTATTATTATACTCTTATATTTTTAAAAATTACAGAATTGTCAACCCTTTATTATTTAAGCTAAAGTAGATTAGATTTGTGTGAACATTGATAATCGTATTTCAAACTTTCTCATATAATTTCATCTAATACCCAAGTACGTAACATTGAGTTTGAGTTTATTATAAAAATATTATTATATAAAATACATTATCATCATATATATATATATATATATATATATATATATATATATATTGAGCAAATAACATGTTTTATATTATTTATAAAAACATGTTTATTCAATTTTTTTAATTTACATTCTCAGTAAATTAAATGTTAGTTCATATTATTATATAGCTCTATTTTTCAAATTTTCGTTATTCTACATATAATTATGTATTCAATTATATTTATAAATTCTTATTTCACTTGTATTTTTGAATTATATATTATTTATACTGTAAATTTTTATATGATTTATACTTTATATAGGTTATTTAGGTATTGATACACAAATATAATATAATTTATAATACATTTAAAATTAGTATCGTAAAAAGTGTGAATTAGAGTTAGGGGTGTTTATGGGTTGTATTTGCCGAGTTGAAAGCATTTTTGCAATCCGACCCAATTAAATCGGTTTGAAAAAATTTCATCTCATCACACAAAATATTAATTTGTGACCCAACTCTTAATCGTACATCGATTTGGGTCAGGTTGGGTCGGTTTAATTGACTTAAATTATATATATATATATGTGTGTGTGTGTGTGTGTGTGTGTGTGTTATGTAATATCTTTCGAAAATTAAAAAGCTGCTTTTAAACTCGATAAATATATATATACATTACTCTTTTCGTTCATGTACAAGTATGGAGTAATGATATGCGGTTCTTTTATGTAAATATTAACACTTAAATATCAAATATTTGACGAAGGATAAATGTTTAATAAATCCGATTAATCACCTATTATCCGAGTAATCACTACAAGGTAACTTTACCGACTAATGTCAATTTCCATATTTAAGAACATTGTAAATTACGTATAATTTGGGATTTTAGTACTAATGTTTTAGTTTGATTAACATTATAATTTTAGTAATGTAAATTATGTTGTAAATCGTGTACATATGTATAAAATGTAAGCACATCTATAATTGAAAAGTACGATATATCATATAATGTATGGTATTATATAATTTCTATATATATATATATATGTGTGTGTGTGTGTGTGTGTGTGCGCGCGCGCGCGCGTGCGTGTGTGTATAAATATTATTGAACAAAATTTGTAACTTAAATCGGGTTGAGTAGGGTCGGCCGAAAAAATATAAAACTCATACCCAACCTATTTAAATTGGTTGGGTAGACTTGGCTTGGTCGGCCGAAAAGAGAGCGAGGGTTAGTTCAGTTTGATCAGGTTGGTAAATCATGAACAATCATAATTGGAGTAATCCGTGGATGTATTACCTATGGATTAAATCGGATAATTAAATATTATTAGAATGATTAGTGTGGATCAATTTAATATTATATATATATATATATTGTGTAATAATTTTAATTATATGTATATTATCACATTATTTAAATTTATTTAAAAACATATTATGATTGAAAAAAATAAAATTTATAGATTTAAATTTTGGATTAGTGATCAAGTTGTGAGTAAAATTAAGAGAATTCGTGATTTTGACCGTCTAAAATAAGAACTACGTATACAAAAAAATGTTGTTATTATTTTTTATTCAAATTTCAACCTTTTAATTTTGGAACTTTTACCTATAAATTTCCTAAAATTTACAAATCGGGCCAATATTGGAAGGCTTAGACTGAATTTTATAACCTCTTCACCAACTTTTATCAAAACCGATTTTAACATAATCAAAGCGATTAATTACCGTCTAACGATTATCGGGATTATTAAACACCAACTTTTAGAACATAAATTATACATAAAAATATAATTGAGTATGGATTTAAAAAATTGTTTAATTATTTTTATTATATTCAATTGTTGAATTTGATAAAATTCATTTTACATCATTTAAAACTAAATATATATTTTGGTAATTAAAAATAATCATTTGATCTTTATCTTATAGAAATTAATTCAAATTTTATGAAATTAAAAAAATATTTAAAAAATACTAAAAAAATATAAGGTAAATTCGAAATATTATCTTTTACCACATTTCTAATTATAAAAATTATTTCAATATATATACATGTTGGTGTGAGAAATTATTCGAGTGTATAAACAGGCCCGTGCCTCGCACGGGCTTTTACGCTAGTTATATATATAATAGAGCAACTAGGGGGTTTAGTGAGACAATTTATTCAATGTTAAATTACTAAATTACCCCTCCTATATTATATTAATGATAAAAAAAATTGTTTCTAATGGGAATTGAATCCTTGACCTCTTGATTAGAAGTAACATTCCTTACCACTATGCTAGATATCAATTTTGATTATATTATAAAACTCTTTATTAATATGCGCAAATACTCAATATGTTATATTCTATTTTGGGCTCTTCTAGTAATCTCCTTGATAAGGTAAGGTAGATAATTCATTTTCACAAGTGCCTTAAAATCATATTTTTGACCAGATTAGAGAAAAACTCGCGCAAGATATACAGAATATTATAAATTGGAATTGACCCATAAAAAAGGATTATATTAATATTTTAATATTGTAAATCATGTTTATTTGCATTAAATATATAATGACTCAGATTATATATACTATTAGATTACAAAATCGATATACTATCAGATTATATATATTAGATTCCTGATTACCTTTTCAATATTATATTGATGATAATAGATTACTAAATTACCCTTCTAATTTTATATTGATGATAAAAAATTGTTTTTAATGAGAATCGAACCATGACCTAGGTGATAATGTGACAAATGTTGACATCTATAGCCACTATCACTTATTACAGTTTTTTTTAATTTTTATTTTAAAATTTAAAACTATCAACCTATTTACTCCATTCCAATTATATCCTTATCAATACTATTATATAATAGACGAAACATTAAAAGTTTGGTCGGTCGGTATGGTACGTTGTGATTTTACTTAATTGCCCTTTCTTAAATTCGTATTTTTACTTAATTAACCTCACTTATTTATAGAAATATATTATTAAATAATAATATTACCTATTTATAACCAATTACCTTTTTCACCTAAAATACATTATTTTTTTTATTTTTTCTAACAAATTCCCCTACATTTTCAAATATATCACGAACCTTTTTTAACTAAAATATGTTAGTTTTTCTATTTTTCCTTACTAAAACCCTTCATTTTCCAAAAATATCACGGACAAACCTTTAGTTATTTATTTTTAAACCTAATATTATTAAAAAAAAATTAAAAGTTTACTTATTTTAACATGTCTACTTATTTTTCTTAACAAATGCAATTACTAAAAATATTAAAATATAAATAATCAAATACCTACTTATAACCAATTACCTTTTCAGCTAAAACACATTATAAATTTTTTCTAACAAAGTCCCTCACTTTCGAAATATATCACGGGAAATTGCCTTTTTCAATTTACTTTTTCTATTTTTCTCACTAAAATCCATTCTTTTTCTAAAAATATCATGGACAAATCTTTTACTTATTTATTTTAAAACGTATTTAAATAATTTAAATTATTAAATTTTAAACCTCATTTTCCAAAAATATCACGGGCATTTACCTTTTTAAACTAAATGTATGTTACATTTTTTATTTTTTCATACTAAAACCCCTGTTTTTTCAAAAATATAACGAGCAAACTCTTACTTATTTATTTTAAAATATGTTTTAATGTTTTTAATTAATTAAAAGTGTTTAGCTATTTTTACATGCCTACTTATTTTTTTAAGAAATACAATTAAAATAATAATAAAAAAAACAATTAACAATCCGTGCATTTGGTCGGTCGGTATGGTACGTTGTGATTTTACTTAATTGTCCTTTCTTAAATTCGTGTTTTTACTTAATTAACCTTATTTACTTTTAGAAATATATTATGAAATAATAATATTACATATTTATAACCAATTACCTTTTTCACCTAAAATACATTATTTTTTTATTTTTTCTAACAAATTCCCCTACTTTTTCATATATATCACGGGCAATTACCTTTTTTAACTAAAACATGTTAGTTTTTCTATTTTTTCTTACTAAACCCCTCATTTTCCAAAAATATCACGGACAAACCTTTAGTTATTTATTTTTAAACATTATAATATAATTATTTTTTTTAAAGTTTACCTATTTTAA
The DNA here is from genome assembly GCA_030848705.1 of Heracleum sosnowskyi. Lineage (NCBI taxonomy): Eukaryota > Viridiplantae > Streptophyta > Magnoliopsida > Apiales > Apiaceae > Heracleum > Heracleum sosnowskyi. The sequence goes on from CM061243.1 coordinate 8,163,851, forward strand.
CATGTCTACTTATTTTTATTAACAAATGCAATTACTAAAAATATTAAAATATAAATAATCAAATACATATTTATAACCAATTACCTTTTCAGCTAAAACACATTATAGATTTTTTCTAACAAAGTCCCTCGTTTTCTAAATATATCACGGGAAATTGCCTTTTTCAATTGTCTTTTTCTATTTTTCTCAATAAAATCCATTTTTTTCTAAAAATATCACGGACAAATCCTTTACTTATTTATTTTAAAAAGTATTTAAATAATTTAAATTATTAAATTTTAAAACCTCATTTTTCAAAAATATCACGGACATTTACCTTTTTAAACTAAATATATGCAACATTTTTTATTTTTTCATACTAAAACTCCTCATTTTTCAAAAATATAACAAGCAAATCCTTACTTATTTATTTTAAAATCAGTTTTAATGCTTTTAATTAATTAAAAGTGTTTAGCTATTTTAACATGCCTACTTATTTTTCTAACAAATACAATTCAAAAAATAATAATAAAATAACAATTAACAATCCGTGCATAGCACGGGTTTTAAGCTAGTATATATTAAGCGTAAAACGGATTTGATTCATCATTTAACATTTATTAATTCTTCATTATAAGATATTAACAACTTATAGATTATATACGCAGTTTTGAAATTTTAGGGGGTTTAGTGAGACAATTTATTCAATGTTAAATTACTAAATTACCCTTGACCTCTTGATTAGAAGTAACATTCCTTACCACTATGCTAGATATCAATTTTGATTATATTATAAAACTCTTTATTAATATGCGCAAATACTCAATATGTTATATTCTATTTTGGGCTCTTCTTGTAATCTCCTTGGTAAGGTAAGGTAGATAATTCATTTTCACAAGTGCCTTAAAATCATATTTTTGACCAGATTAGAGAAAAACTCAAGATATACAAAATATTATAAAATTGGAATTGACCCATAAAAAAGGATAATATTAATATTTTAATATTGTAAATCATGTTTATTTGCATTAAATATATAATGACTCAGATTATATATACTATTAGATTACAAATTCGATATACTATCAGATTATATATATTAGATTCCTGATTACCTTTTCAATATTATATTGATGATAATAGATTACTAAATTATCCTTCTAATTTTATATTGATGATAAAAAAAATTGTTTTTAATGAGAATTGAACCATGGCCTAGGTGATAATGTGAAAAATGTTGACATCTATAGCCACTATCACTTATTACAGTTTTTTTTAATTTTTATTTTAAAATTTAAAACTATCAACCTATTTACTCCATTCCAATTATATCCTTATATATAATAAGCGTAAAACAGATTTTATTCATCATTTAACATTTATTAATTCTTCATTATAAGATATTAACAACTTATATATTATATACGCAGTTTTGAAATTTTAGATACTAATATAGATTAAAGCTGTAGTTTTACTACGATCCTATATATTATAAATCTCGTCTTCAATAAATAAATTTTATACGTTAATCATTTTCGAAAAATACACTATTAGTATATAAAGTATTGAACCCAAAAAATGCAAAAGAGTTTTCTCTTTGTATACTAATAAAAAAGTTTGTGTTGGAGATTTTTACAAAAAAGTTGAAGTTGTCATCGTATGGTTAAATTAAATCTTAACTAAAATTGGTTTAATTTTTTTGAATATCTATCATAAAATGTTAAAAGTATTAATTGTTAAATTATTTGTGTCAAGTGACAATTGTAAGGTGAAACGAGTAACTTATCACGAATCAGTTTAACGGCTTCTTGACATGTATAAGTAATAGTTTTATAAATAAAGTATATCCACAACTGTACAATTATTGCATTCAACGTGTCTGCTATTATCTTTTAATTTACATTTATAGTAAAATGAGCTTAAATTCATATGGAGATTATGAATATCAAATTTTTATTTATATAAGCATAACACTTCAACGAATTAGGGGATCATTAACTTCACAACATATACTGATGTCAATATTAACGATCGTATATTTGATTTATCGCAGATTTAACGTTTAGATATAAGATATATTTTTAAAAAAAGAATAAAAATATATTCGTGTTTAGAGCATGCCCGTTGTGCAGGACTAAAAACATAATTTTAAGACAGTGTTTAAACAATATCTGCAAAGATTTGTCGTTGATATATTTTGAGAATTTGGTACAGCTTATTCAATTTAAAACCAACAAATCAATAACCTGAACAATTCAGTTCATGTAACTCACGCATATGATAGATAGACTGTTTTAGCATGCAAACTACATACCCAGCAAAAAAATTGAACAAACGGATGCAAATTAACACAATCTATTATTATATATATAATAGAGCAACTAGGGGGTTGCTTGAGACAATTTATTCAGTCTGGAATTACTAAAATACCCCTACTTATTATATAATAATAATTTTGTAATGAATGCATATATTAATTACATATAATTCATTAATCATCATTAACACATCTATATTTATTAATCCATCATTATTAAATATAATAATTTATAATTATATTCATATATCTACAAATACTTATATGATTAGATAATTAATATCTATAATTATATCTAACTCATTATTATGCAAGTATTGAGTACAAAATAATTAGTATAGTTAATGAAGATTAGTTATTAATGATTAGGGACATTAAAATGTATTAATAACGAAGATATTAATATGAATTAAATAGAGTAAAGGGTTGAAAAGTCATTTTACACTTTGAAGGATATAATTATCTTTTAACGGTGAACAAATTGGCTCAATGTACAGTCAAAGAGACAGTAAAAGAGGGATAATAAGGATAAGAGAGGGGTCTCTAGAGAGTGACGCCAAAAATATAAGATAGCCATCATAGGAGGGGGCATGAGAGAGAGAGAGCGCGATCAAAATACAGATCCAAAACAAAAGTTGAGAAGAAAAAGTGGAGGAGACAGGGAAAAAGGAAAGAAAAGCCAAAGAGACGGTAAAAGAGGGATAAGAAGGATAAGAGAGGGGTCTCCAAAGAGTGACGCCAAAAATAGAAAGTAACCACTACCGTAGGAGGAGGCATGATAGAAAGAGGCAAATAACATAAATAAATTAACCCAAAAAAAAACACAAACTCGACAATATCGATAAAAAACAATTTGTCACTGTCAGCTCAAACAACAACCCATGACAAATATTTACTTTACTGAGCAGATCAACTCCAAGTGCATTTACATGCACAAAGCCTACAAATTTGGTTCAAGCATTCCATCAAATACATAATACACACTCTAAATAAACACAAACTAAACAGTCAAATAATGCATTTGAGTAAACAATTATGACGCACCCTAAATAAACAAAGCATAACATGCATTTCAGTAAATGTGTTGGAATATATTATGTCTTCCCGATGATCATCACATAAGAGAGGCGTCTCTAGAGAGTGATACCGAAAATAGAAGACAACCACCATTAGAGGGGGCATGAAAGAAGATATATATATATATATATATATATATATATATATATATATATATATATCAAAATACAGATCCTAAACAAAAGTTGAGAAGAAAAAATGGAGGAGACGGAGAGAAAGGAAATAAAAGTCAAAGAGACAGTAAAAGAGGGAAAAGAAGGATAAGAGTGGGGTCTCCAAAGAGTGATATCGAAAATAGAAGGCAGCCATCACCGTAGGATGGGGAATGAGAGAGAGGGACCACCGTAGGAGGGGGCGAGAGAGAGAGAGGGGGGGGGGATTTCGAGGTGGGGTGGAAAATGCAATAATTTTTCAATGAACTAAGAATTTCAATGAGTCAATTTATTCAATGCGAAATGATAATTATACTCTCAAATTTCGAAATGACATTTTAATCTATATTATAATTATCTCATATCAATATATATGTACCTCATAAAATACGTTGAAATTAATAAAAGTTACACAATATTCTAGAACGTGCATGTGCCTCGCACGGGCTATAAAGCTAGTTTTCCAAAAATATTGCAAACAATTTCATTTACTAAAATACATAATAAAGTTATAATTGTTAATAACTAACTCATTACCTTTTTTAGCCAAATTGTATATTCATTTTTATATTTTCTAACTAAAATTTCTACTTTTCTATAAATTCAACGAAAACATGTTACTTTCTATTTTTGTTACCAAAACCCCTCTTTTTCCAAAATATCACGGGCAAACGGTTACAATTAATAAAATATAAATAATAAAATTAACAATTATTAAAAACAATTCATGCATCGCACGGGTTTTAAGCTATATTATTAAAGACGAAACATTAAAAGTTTGGTAGTCGGATGGACGGACGGTCGGTACTTAGTGATTTTATTTAATTGTCCTTACTTATTTTTTAAAAAAACTATCACTAAATAATAACATTATTTATAACCAATTACCTTTTTAGCTAAAATACATTACCTTTTTTTATTTTTTTTCTAACAAAATCTTCTCTTTTTCTAAAAAACACACGGGCGGTTATCTTTTTTAACAAAAACATGTTACTCTTTCTATTTTTTTCTTACTAAAACCCCTCATTTTCCAAAAATATCACGGGCAAACCCTTACTTATTTATTTTAAAAATCTATTTTTTTTATTTTAATAATTAAAAGTATTAAAATCTATTTTAATACTTTTAATTATGAGAATTTTTTCAGCTGAAACATGTTACTTTTTCAATTTTTTCATTTTCTAAAGAAATTATTATTAAATAATAACATTTTTATAACCAACTACCTTTTCAGCTAAAATACATTATTTTTTCTATTTTTTTCCTAAAAAAATCCTCTATTTTTCTAAAAACAATCACCGACAATTATCATTTTCAACTAAAACATGTTACTCTTTCTATTTTTCCTTACTAAAAACCCTCATTTTCCAAAAATATCCCAGGCAAATCCCTACTTAATTATTTTGAAACCTATTTAAATACTTTTAATTACGGGCACTTACCTTTTCAGAGATAAAACATGTTACTTTTTCTATTTTTCCTTACTAAGACCCCTACTTTTCCAAAAATATCACGGATAAACAGTTATTAATTTATTTTAAAATTTATTTTAATACTTTTATTTATTTAAAAAAGTTTAACACGCCTACTTATTTTTTTAGCAAATGCAAATTAATAAAATATTAAAACATAAATAATAATAATAATTATTATTAATAACAACCCGTGCATCGCACGGGTTTTAAGCTAGTATAATATAATAGATGAAACATTAAAAGTTTGGTTGGTTTGGTCGGTCCTAAGTGATTTTACCTAATTACCCTTACTTAAAAAAATATTATTAAATAATAGCAGTACTTATTTATAACTAATTATCTTTTTCAGCTAAAACCTGTTACTTATCCTATTTTTTCAATAAAATTTCCTCTTTTTGCAAAATTATCACGAGTAATTACCTTTTTTTAACTCTTATTTTTTTCTATTTTTCTTACTAAAACCACTTTTTTCCAAAAATATCACAGACAACCCCTTCCTTATCTATTTTAAAACTTATTTTAATGTTTTTAATTACTTTAAAATATTTAAATATTTTAACCTCTCTACTTATTTATTTAACAAAGAAAATTAATAAAATATTAAAGCCTAATTTCGATTTTTTCTAATAAAATTCCCTGCTTTTGCAACGGACAGTTGCCTTTTTTAACTAAAACATGTTATCTTTTCTATTTTTTCTTAATAAAACCTCTCATTTTCCAAAAATATAAAATAAAAATTATTAAAACAATCTGTGCATCGCACGGGTTTTAAGCTAGTATTATTAAAGTCGAAACATTGAAAGTTTTGATTTTCGGTCCTTTATTCTAATTAAAAAATAATTTAATAATATAAAAATAGTAACTAGCGAATTGTCTTTTATAATTAAAACATATTTTTCTAACAAAATTCACTCATTTTCCAATAATATCACGCGCAATATCTTTTCAACTAAAACATGTTACCTTTTCCATTTATCCTTACTAAAATCTCTTTTTTTCCAAAAATATCATGGACAACCCTTTTTTTTATCATTAATATTGCCTTTTTTTAATTATATATCTTTCAATTATTAATATATTCTAAAAAATATCAAACACTATATCTTCATTATAAAAATATCAATTATACTATATTCTATATATTTCTATTATTAATATTTTCCAAAAAATATCAAACATTATATCTTCTAAATAAAAATGTCAATTATACTATATTCTATATATTTTTATTATTAATACAAAAAAATAATTAAAAAATAGTTTTACTATAAAAAAATAATATATTATATTAATAAAAGCCTGTGCTTCGCACGATTATAAGCTAGTAATTTTATTAATTAAGAATGTTATTAATTAAGAATGGTTAGAGCATCTCCAAGGGCTATAGATAAAAATGGTTGACTATAATGATTATAAAATATTTTTGCTAAGGGTAACGACATATACTCCAATGGTCTTATCTATATTTCTTGTTAGATAAAATTATACATAAGGGATTCATTGGTTCAACAAATATAGTCAACGAAAAAATGATTGTCTATATTTTTTTTCTAAGGACATATGGTTTGAGTGCTATACATTTTGTATCTATCTATACTATATAATATTATAAGCAAACCACCCTCTATTTGGTTGGTAGTTTGGTCCTCTATTTGGTTGGTTAGTAGTTTGGTCCTCTAAGCAAACTACTAAATTAACATTTAAATATTATTTAAATACAATTTAAACAAATACACACGTGAGTCCAAACACTTTAACATAGTCTGTTTAATTTAAAACAAAACACTTCCGCGCAAGTAGAGCTCCATGAAAACTCCATTACTTTGAAGCTAAAGCCATCGACTCCATTACTTTGAAGCTAAAACCATCGAGGCTCCCCCAGAATCAAGTCCCCGCTAGAGGTAATTCAGTTTCCCTTTAATTTTGTGATATACTTTGATCTGCTTTCGCATTCAGCTTCAGATTTCTTTCTTATTCGTGGCTCAAGGCTCAACTGCTCTGATTTAAATTGGTAGTGCTATAGAGTTTATTTATGGTTGTGTTTAGGGTTTGGCCTCCCCTGTGCATACTAATCAGGAGAATAAGTTTGACACCTACTAGAACTTGTTTGATTAATTACCTGAGTGAAAAAGAATTTTAAGTCAGCTTAGATATATATTTGATTTTGTCCACCGATGTTATCAACTGAAGCACAGTACGATACGTATGATTGGACATGTGGCTTTGTTGAGTAATTGGTCTGTAAAACTTTTTTATGTGAAATTCAGAAGCTTAATGTGAAAAAATAATTTTGTTGTGCTGGTGTGGTATTCCAATATTTTCTAATATAAATATGAATAGTGTGTCTTTAAGCTGTATAAATATTTCACCTAGCAATATTCACTGAATAAGAAAAGAAAACAAAAATTTGGTAAACCGGCAACAGTCTGTTTTATCATAGAATTAAAACCGAAAATTAAACTTAGTTCATGTTTTTTAGTTAGTAGACTTTTGAATGTATCTCTATCTGGTGTAAATAAATGAATGTTGGCAAATGTAGAAGTACCCATGTGGCTCGGTTTGTTCTTCACCCAATTCGGTATTTCCTGTCTCTCAAGCTAAAGAAGTACCATTCTCTCTCCCCCATTTTTGCCATATATGTTTTATCATCCACATCATTATTTTGCAAGTATCACTTATTACTAATGGTAATTAAGCAGTAAATAAAAAAAAATTACATTTAGCTTAATTAAATTATTGTACTAAGAATTTGAACTTTTTTTGTTTGTCCCCTAGCTGTTAGATCATAATCAAGTGTATCTGTCAGGTAGTTAATAATTATTTCTGCAAAGGTGAGATAGATTTTGTTTTTTAAGTTAAAGTGGATGGCTCGGGGAAGCTTTTGAGATTTTTCTCATTCATACTCTGTAACTATTTCAGTATTTCTGTACGGCTGAAGTAATTAACTGCAAATGGAGTACTACACATTTAATTTCTGAACTGGTTGGATATTAAGAAAGGAAATCTAAACCTTTTAAGTTTTAAGTTCACAAATGTAAAAGATCTACAGGACAGGACAGAACACTGGATAATCTTGCAATAGCTGCTTGGAACATGTTTAAACACACACATACACTGCAGTGATTTAAAACTAATGCAATAGTACCTAAAAACCAAAAATTAAGAGATGGCTTATGCTACAACGGAGAGAGACTTTTTAAGTTTTAGGTTCACAAATGTAAGAGATCTACAGGACAGGACAGAACACTGGATTTTTAGTGAGCATGCATAAAGCTATTTGACTTTAATTTATTCATAAATATATTTTAACTTATGACGTTCTAAAAACCATTGAGGCGCAAGAACATGGGAGAAGTCCCAACCTTGCTTTGATTCTCCGCCAAAAATCATACTGCCATTGCTATTAAAATTAGTCTGTTGAATATAATTTTTTTTGTTTATTCTTATCGTATGTATCTATGGTGTAGTCACTATGAAGTCTATTAGTTTAGACATGATCCAGTTTTACCATTCATTTATATATCAAGTTTTCTATCAATTTTATCTATTACTGTAAATCATGTTATTACGTTATAGAATGGATATGTAAAATATTAATTTGTTTGGTTGTACTACTTACAATCTCTACTCTCCAAAAAGGTTGTTTAAGCCTGTCAAGTTTAAACTACAGAATATGCCTTTGAAAGCAAAGTCAAGTTGACAGCTGCAAAAAAAATACATGGGAAGTAACAAGACACAGATTTAGACTTCTACCAAAGTTATTGTAAGTACATGCCCATTTTATATAATATTGTCCGGATGTTTTTGAAATTTATTGAAGACTGTTGTGGAAAAGAGTCTTTCAGATATTATAGCCGAGAAATGCAGGATTGAATATAATGTACAAAGCCGTGAGCAGTACTATGAAAGAAATCTACAATTTGGTTGGTATTACACGATGTTTATTTTTCTTGCACACTACTGATACTTAAAATTCATTCTTTCTCAATTATTTGAGGTATTTATTAATTTGGTTAAGAAAAATACATTTTAGTTCTGATTTGTATATATAAAATTCATAAAAAGTTTGGTTATATGTCTTATAAGTTTCAATGTATGTCATGTTTATTTTTCCAGTAACAAGTGCATCACATTCTTCGTATATAAACTTTTTTCCATGAGATACATTTAGGCACAAATGCTTATGTTTTTTTTGTAAATTTTGAAATTATTTGAGAAATGAGCCACATACCATTGTGATTACGAAGGATTCCTAGAAATATAAAATTTCGATACCGCTAGCCAAAATGCCAGATCGTACATTTTTATATGAATAATTACTTCCTTTTTTATAATTGCAACTTTGTTTACATGAGTCGAACAACTTGATTTTTCTGCAATTTTTTGTTATTTTTGCAAGATATTATCCCAGCAGAATTTTTCATTTTTTAATGCAGCTTTTTGCTTTTTTCCAGATTGTAAATTTTCTTATATGTTCAATTTTTTCTTTTCTGTAGCTCTAATATATGTTATTCAGGCCTTTTGGTTGTGGAGTGATTCTCGGTGGTTACGACATAGATGGACCACAACTATACATGATTAAACCTTCAGGAGTTTCTTATGTAAGTTTGGTGTCCCTTTATCCTGATCTTTTTTAAAAATGTAGCTGCAGATATGAGCACTTCTCTGTTATTCTCATGAGCGTACATGTTGTAGAGCATCCATGATTCATATCAAGTTTATATAATCACGTGCTTCTATTTATGTGCTATTCTTCTTATATTCTGCATTTGTCACAGAAATACTATGGCATTGCTACTGGAAAAGGCAGGCAGGCTGCTAAGACGTAAGTTTATTTTCATTAGGTTTTCTACCTATGGTGATTCACGTATAGCTTTTGTATTTTGTTTAACGCTTGCAAAATGTCTGTCTGGGTTAAGCATATTATAGAAGTAACTGTCCTTGAATTTTAGTTCTCTGTAATCACTAGGCGAAAACCAGTCACTTGCAGTCCAAAATTAACTCTTGATTTCGATGCAGCTTTTTGTTTTTGTGCAAATCTTTTTGCAGTTTTTTGCTATTTCTATAGAATTACTTTCCAACATAATTTCCTCTTTTTCCCCTGCAGAATTGGAAGGTTTTGCTACAGTTTTCTGTTTTTAATTTTTCGTAATTTTTTGCTTTATTTGCAGAATGTTTCCTGCAATTTTTTGTTGTTTCTGCTAATTTTTATCCATGCAGTTTTTTCCCTTTTTTATTTGTGCAGAATTGGCATTTTTACTGCATTTTTATGTTTTAATTGCAGAATTTGAATTTCAAAAAGTAGAGGAACAACTTTGACATATTAAATGTATTGTATGGCTTTATTACTTATTGCTATTTAAATTTTATTGACCTGTAGCTATGTCGATCAGCTGTGGATCTCATAAATAAAGCTCTTATAGAGGAAAAAATAGTGGATGGAAGGAGTCCGCAACCAAGAAGCTACGGGATCAACACAACAAGAAATGTCAAGCAAAATACATACATCGTGTATTACATGGTAATTTTCTTTGTCTTTGAATTCATATTCAATTTTGCTTCAATTTAAAAATTAACCCCTTGATTATTCTATTTAAAATAGAGGATGATTGCAATAAGGAACCGTTTCAATCATAATACAGATTTGTTAACAATAAATTATAATGTGTTTAGTTTGACTAATACTCAACTTCATATTAGTCGCTGAAGTTGTTATGCAATCTGATCCCCTTTTTTCGAGCATCAGAACCTTGCCATAACTTTGTTGTAGCATTGCTGAAGGAAAAAACAAAAAAAAAACGAAACTACATGATTTCTATTGCTGCAATATACATATGATGCTCTTTGATTTTTGCTTTGTAGAAGTTAGAGTCAGGTACAATACTATATAGATCTAGAGGATTTATGTTTTTCACCTATAAAAGGCTACCTAATTGTGAACCTAAAGCTATAGTCTTTCTCACACACACACACATAAACACACAAACATATATATAGAATAAGGTTCAGTGGAGAGTAAATTGGAGACTTGGAGACCAATTTCACACCATTGGATTAAATCAAATATAAGGGTCCATATTTTACATAGTTTTTATTAAAATAGATAGAGCAGTACAATAAAAATCAAAGCTCTCAGTTGTGTTATATTATATTCATTCTTCTCCCCTTTCAGCCGCACACCATGATTTCATCTATTTCCTGATTTATTATTTTTTTTACCTACTTTTGATCATTTGATCCTGCACCAAAAAACTTTCAATTGTATTCTCTTTGTGTGACTATATAACCAGAGTCAGTCATATTTTTGGTGAACCATCAGTATTCGAATTAACGCAATGGTTTAGATATTTTTGGTGAACCATCAGTATTAATTTTGAGTTTAAATTGAATTTTTTTATTTCATGTTTACGATTTGATCTATTTGTCTGGAGGTTTTCAGTGAATATATGTTACATCACTTTTCTTTATAAAAACGGTAGGTAGTTATGCAAGGAATACTCACAGAACAGAGTGTTGTCAGTTGTGCAAATCAATGTTCTGCAGTTTTTTAATATTCTGCAAGTATTATATCATGTTCTGTGATGTGCTTGATATGAATTTAAAATTGCAACATCGTCCTTATTAGTTAGTTTTATTATAAATATGTCATTAAAAATGTTTAAATCTCAGCCATGGGATTTTAATGATTGAATGGTTCGATTACATGTCTCCAAGGTCTCCATGTAGGGTTGGTCTCCATAAAATACATGGTGCAAATTGGAGAATATACAACAGACTTAACATGGAGATTATTAATATGCAGATACTGCTTATCACGTCTTATAAGAAGATTTCATGAGAAGTTAAAAAGTAGTGCAGTACGACAAAGACAAGATATGGGCAGTTCAGCTGCTATCGCAGCAGGTGAACAAATTTGTGTACATTGTTCGGAACCTGTGCACATCTTTCAAAACAAAACCCCAACCAGGAGGAATCATTCTAGGTCGGAGGTAATATGAAATTGATTTGACAACATAGTGGCATGTGTGGCTGTTACAGGCCGTAACCCGAGCTAATATTTCAAATGATGTTTAGTTGAATGTTACGTACCTCCCTGAATTTACATTAAAGCCAAAAGTTTTTTTTTTTTTTTTTTTTTTGAATAAAATGCACTTGCATATATTAATTAGCATCCGATAAAAGGTTACATAAGATAAAATCCGGAGCAGTTTCAAACCACTCCATAGAACCTGACATAGAACAAGCAGCCTGTGCTAACAAATGAGCTACTTTGTTCGCAGATCGACTCTCAAAAACTACTAACACTTCCTGGAAGTGTTTAAGAATGTCCACACAATCCTCTATGATCGTATGAAACCCAGAATTACCTCTACCCCCATATATTGCATCGACCACTAGCTTTGCATCCATCTCAAAAACACATCTACTGGTCCTCCACTCTCGAACCCACATTAACGCTTCCTTAAGACTTAATGCTTCCGCCTCTTTAGCCTGCCATCTCCCCCTTACCTGTCCAGTACGAGCTCGAAGGAACTGCCCACTACTATCTCGAACAACACAGCCTGCTCCTATGTAGTTGTGTTGAGCAAAGCACGCCGCATCCACATTAACCTTAACCCAGTCTTCTGCAGGTCTGCTCCAACATTTGCCTCCATTCCCCCCTCTGACTCGACCATTCACATGCCCTTCCTGACTCCTTTGCCACTCCTGTAATAAGCCCATCGCCATTGACTGCACTCCATACACCGAAATAATCTTCCTATTCCAAACCCATGAGTTGCGTCTCCACCATAAACTCCAACAATACAAACCAACCATTGCACACCATTCTCGAGTACTATTACTGAATACCCTCTTAAGAATTTGCAGAACAGTTATGTCATCCTCCTCTATCCTAATCCCCTGCCACCCCACCTGATTCCATAATTCTTGAGCGAAACTACAAGTAAATAGTACATGTATTGGTGTTTCAGCACACAAGTGACACCATGTACAGACCTGATCCATATTAACCATTCGCTTTACCAATTCTGTTGCAGTAGGTAATACCCCCTTACAAGCTCGCCAAACCAAGTTAATTACCTTACCAGGTAACTTGAGTTTCCATAACTGCTTCCAAAATCCATCTTCCCCTCCAGTACTCTCCCCACAGATCATTCTATAGCAGCTTCTAACCGAGAATAGACCATTCTCCTCCATCATCCAATACCAAGAATCAGGTCGACTCCTTCCTGGTATAGGCACCCTCTGAATCAACCCCTTATCCCGCTCATTACACAAGTCATTCAAAATTTCATCCTCCCACCTATTCTGATTCTCCTTCATAAGACCACTCACCAAAGCATCTTTAAGCTCCGTATGAAAATCACTGGTAAGATACCCATTTTCACGACATGGCAACCAAGGAATCTGCCACACCCTCGTTGTTTTTCCATCCCCAATCTTACGCCTACACCCTGCTTTAATAATATCCTGCGCTGCCATTATACTTCTCCACATAAACGACGGATTTGGCCCTAGCTCAGCTTCCAAAAAACTATTCTGAGGATAATATCTAGCTTTTAACAAACTCGTAACCAGAGGATTTTCACAGTTAATCAACCTCCATGCCTGTTTTGCGAGCATAGCCACATTAAACTCACCTAACTTACGAAACCCCAACCCCCCCATCTCCTTCACCTCACACAATTTCCCCCATCTCATCCACTTAATCCCCTTACGTTCCCCTCCTCCACCCCACCAGTACGCGTTCATACTCCTTTCAATTCTATCACATATCTCTCGAGGCAGCAAAAACAAACTCATCCAAAAATTTGGTATGGATTGAGCTGCAGTTTTAAGCAAAGTTACCTTCCCTTCCTTCGAAATACTCTGCACCTTCCAAGCCTGCAACTTGTGATTCACTCTATCTACCAAGAACTCAAATACATTCACCTTATTCCGCCCTATCCTCATGGGCATTCCCAAATAATTACCGGGTTCTTGCTTCTCCTGTACCCCCAACTAAGCACACACCTCATTACGATCTTCAATCGATGTATTAGTTGAAAATGTAATAGCAGACTTATTGTAATTAATAACTTGCCCTGACACATTAGCATACCTTTGCAGTATACGTTGCATCGTTTGGGCCTCTGTTCTCGTAGCATTGAAAAACAGATAACAGTCATCAGCAAACAATAGATGCGAGATCCTTGGTGCATCCTTAGCAATCTTACACCCATGCAATAAGCCCACCTCCTCATTTCTCCTAATAAGCCAGAAGTTAATACAATCTCAGGGAATGTGCTTGTGCTGAGCACTTAAGGCCCATCATTTTGTGAGCCAGCGGGTAAAACACTCCCTTTTGTTCTTATCATAGATTTGATGACAGAACTATTTTCCTTTTTCTGCTCACATGGGCTTTAATTATATTATATAATTAGTTTATTATTGGTATATCTGGTTCTAAAAACTAAAATTCCAAGTATTTTCAACCTTTTTCTTCTTCTATTTTGTAATGTGTTGTTCCTAATTATTAACTTTCAGTTTTTTACTCTAACTTATGACCATTTGAGAAGATTAAAATTTCTATTTATCAGAATACTAACATTATAAATGCAAATGGGCACATCTATACTGAAAGAGAAAAATTGTTGTATGTAAATAACATCCATTTGCATAAATGTATAAAATTGTTGTATGTAATTAGTGAGAATAACCAAGGTCGACATTTACATTTACTGACAAGTTTAATAGAACGCTAAATTTTTATAAAAACATTATTTATATGTTTTTAAACTTAAAGTATTAAAGCTGTAATTTTAAAATTTTGTAGATAGAATAATATTTTCATAAATTTATTGAAATTTCAAGATATTTAATAGTATATGTTTAAAAAAAAATATTTAATAAGAAATTTAAAAATAGTGTTAAAATTCACCCGTGCTTTGCACGGGTTATAGGCTAGTATTATCTAAAAAGTGGACACATAGATGCCACATCTATTATCTATTATATATAATAGAGCAACTATGGGGTTGCTTGAGACAATTAAATTGGTGTGAAATTACTAAATTACCCCTACTTATTATATAATAATAATTCTTTAATTAATACATATATTAAATACATCTAATTCATTAATCATCATTAATACATCTATATTTATTACTTCATTGTTATTAAACATATTAATTTACGATTATATTTCTACTACTACTTAAATGATTAGATAATTAATATCTATAATTAATATCTATAATTATATTCGGCATACCGCCTGAACTACATACGTACTCTAAGTTGGACAACTGTAGGGAAAAATGCTTAAATAACAACTTTCACTCTTTTCAAGAAGAAAGTTGAGCGATTTGTAGGTGTCCCAATTGAAAGCATCATATTTTAAGTTGGTCAGGTCTTACTATTATATAGTTGCATTAACACTCAAGGAAAATAATATACTACATTCACTAATATTTTGAACATGATAATTAAACTAATAAACACATATCCACACGTAAGAAAAAATCACCGAGAATATTCCTCAAATAGTCAACAACATTGTATACAAGAATTATTCAAAGTTTAAATTATTCAAAGAATTATTCCTGCCCCCAATGATGAGGCAGGTTCGAGAAAAAAACAATAAATCGCTTGAAACGACGAAAAGTAACACGCAACCAATATGGTCAATGGACAACAATTATCAAATTGATCTAAAAAAAAAAAATTAAAACATTGTCTAAATTAACAACTTTGGTTCACCGTTTGTAACCATGATTATCGAATTAAGCGTGTGGTCATGTTTTCATGCCCAACATCTATATACACTTGTCGTGTATATACTTTGTTCCTTCGTTACACCTTATTTACGTCAAAATCAAAAAACATATGCTGAACAATATAACTGACTCTCACGCATTTGATCAAATTAATGAAAATGACAACTACTGGCGTGTATATTACAGATACAACATATAAATTTAAGACAACTAATGCAAATCAACTCAATTTTTTCTTAATTCATTAACTATCTCTTCCAAATCAATGAACGTCCATAATTAATCATGACTACTGCAAATTCAAAATTTTAAAATTCTTTCATTTTACAATTTTTTATGAACAAGGATATGTCCTATTACAAATCGAAAACAAAAAAAGAAAAATCTAAAATGATAAATAGTTCATCTTTTAAACATGTAAAAAATCCAACAAAATATAAATTTAAATTATACCCGTGCCTCGCACAGATTATACACGTAGATTCCACATGAATTATTTAGCTAAGGGTTTTATACTCTTGAAGATGCTCTTAGAATATCTACGGTTAACGATCAACATTCAAAAACAGCAGGGCCAAACAACAGTATAGTCCATGAACTGCATGTAAAGTGGGTGTCCGTGCGTACAACTGTACAAGCCCCAAGTATAAAGATCTGTAAATCAAGCCGGTGTTTGTGCATTTAAGCTAAAGTCGAAGATATATACTCCTTCTTCCCATTTTTGTTGTCCAAATACTTTGTCCCGGAATTGTTATGTTAATTTTTATAAAAAGTATATATATTTGGTAATAGTTAATCTATTTACTATAATGAAATAAAATGTAATTTTTTTATTACGGACAATAAAAATGGGATGGAGAGAGTATTTGGTTTTTAAAAAAAAACTGACTATTTTGTTTTTAATTAAACTTTAAATTCATTAAAATTTTCCTTATAAAATGTTTAATATATATAATCATCTATACTATCTATATTATTTATACTTCTATATATAATAGACGAAACATTAAAAATTTGGTCGGTACGGTACCTATTTTTTTGTATCAGTTTTTTGGTACCTGATTTTTGATACTTCGTGAATTTACTTAACTAGCTCATAACCCGTGCAAGGCACGGGCCTTAAAAAAAATAAACTAAAAAATTTAATGTGAACGAAAAATATTAAAATAAAAAATAAAAATTAATATGATAAATTATAAAATGAGAAACTTAGAAATTAATTGGAACATAAAAAAAATACGGATGGGCCGAAGAAGTTAAATGAGTTATTATTAATATTATTTTATAATTAAATAATATTAATAATAAGGAAAGATAAAAAATCTAACATATTTTAATTAAAAAAATTAATTGCCCGTGATATTTTTATAAGCGTTTGAATTATATTAATTGTATTTATTAAAAAAATACGTTAACATGTTAAAATAAGTAAGTTTTTTTAATAAGGATAAATAGAAAAACTAACATGTTTTAATTAAAAAAAAAAGTAACTGCCCGTAATATTTTTAGATGTGTTTTAATTATATTAATTGTATTTGTTAAAAAAATAAGTTCACTTGTTAAAATATGTAAGTTTTTTAAAATAATTAAAAGTATTAAAATAGGTTTTAAAATATAAGTAAGGGTTGCACTTGATATTTTTGGAAAAGAGAGATTTTAGTGATAACAAATATAAAAGGTAATATATTTTAATTTAAAGATAATTTCTCGTGATATTTTTGGAAAAAAAGTAGATTATGTTAAAAAAAAATGTTTTAACTATAAAAGGCAATCAGCTAGCTATTTTTATATTATTTCATTATTTATTAAATAATATAAATGACCAAAACCGAAAAATGAAAACCGAAAACCAAAACTTTCAATGTACGGGCCAGCAAATGAGATTAAAAAATGACAAACTAAAAAAATTAATGGGAATGGAAAATATTAAATAAAGAATAAAAATCATTATGATAAATTATAAAATGAGAAACTTAAATATTAATTGGAACATAGAAAATATAAATAAAAAATGCAAATGGGGTTGAGGAAGATAATTGAGGCATTATTAATATTATTTTATTATTTATTAAAATAATATTAATCGCAAGGAGAAATAGAAAAGATAACATGTTTTAATTAAAAAAAAACTAATTGTCCGTGATATTTTTAGAAGTGTTTTAATTATATTAATTGTATTTGTTAAAAAAATACGCTGGCATGTTAAAATAGGTAAGCTTTTTTAAATAATATAAAGTATTAAAATAGATTTTAAAATAAATAGGTAAGGGTTGCACCCGATAATTTTGGAAAAAAAAAAGATTTTAGTGAGAATAAATATAAAAGATAATATGTTTTAATTTAAAGGTAATTGCCCCGTGATATATATATTTTTAATAATATTAATAATATGGACAAATAGAAAAGCTAACAAGTTTTAATTAAAAAAAAAGTAAGTGCCCTTGATATTTTTGAAAGTATTTTAATTATATTAATTGTATTTGTTAAAAAAATACGTTGTCATGTTAATATATGTAATATTTTTTAAATAATTAAAAACATTAAAATAGGTTTTAAAATAAATAAGTAAGGGTTCCAGCTGATATTTTTGAAAAATAGAGATTTTAGCGTGGACAAATATAAAAGGTAATATGTTTTAATTTAAAGGTAATAATTCGTGATATTTTTGGAAAATGAGTAGATTTTGTAGTGAGAACAAATATAAAAAGTAATATGTTTTAATTTAAAGGTAATTGTCCGTGATATTTTTTGAAGAATGGTAGATTTTGTTAGAAAAAAGTGTATTAATTATAAAAGGAAATAAGTTAGTTACTATTTTTATATTATTTTATTATTTATTAAATAGAATAAATGACCGAAAATCGAAAATCAAAACTTTCAATGTTTCGGCTTTAATAATATAGTATAGATTACACTTACTTATTTATAAAAAAATATTATTAAATAGTAAGACATATTTATAACGAGTTACATTTTTCAGCTAAAACACATTAACTTTTCTTCTTCTTTTTTTCTAACAAAATCTACTCCCTTTCTAAAAATATCACGGGCAATCAAATTTTTTAAATAAGACATGTTACTTTTTGTATTTTTACTTACTAAAACTCATCCTTTTTCAAAAATATCACGGGTAAACCCTTAATTATTTATTTTAAAACCTAATTTAATGCTTTTAATTTTTTAAAAAGTTTACATATTTTAACATGCATACTTATTTTCTTAACAAAAGTAATTAATAAAATATTATAATATAAGTAATCAAATAACAACTATTAAAAACAGTCCGTATATCGCACGGGTTTTAACGCGGGTTTTAACGGTACCTATTTATTGGTACCTGTTTTATATATAAAATAATATTATTAAATAGTAATATATATTTATAATCAATTACCTTTTCAGCTATAACACATTACCTTTTCTATTTTTTCTAACAAAATCTACTCTTTTTCCAAAAATATCACAGACAATTACCATTTTTAACTAAAACATGTTACAATTTCTATTTTACTTACTAAAACCCATTTTTTTTTACCAAAAATATCACAGGTAAACCATTAATTATTTATTTTAAAACATACTTTAATGCTTTTAATATTTAAAAAAGTTTACATATTTTAACATGCATACTGATTTTTTTAATGATACAATTAATAAAATATTATAATATAAACATCAAATAACAACTACTCCCTCCGTCCCATCCATTTGTTAATATTTGGGATGGAGGGCTCGGCATGCATTTTAAAGCTCTTATAAAATATAGTTTCATTACTTATTTTTAAAAAAATTCTTTTTAGAATAAAAATTCAAACATTAAATTTTTATTTAGAAGAATTTTTTTTCAAATAATTAATAAAATTATACTTTATAGGAGCCTTAAAATACATGACGAGCCCTCCATTCCAAATGTTAACAAATGGATGGGACGGAGGGAGTATTAAAAACAGTTCGTGCATCGCACAGGTTTTAAGCTAGAATTTTATATTTTCTATCTTAAATAACGCATATTCTAAAAATAATACGGGCAATATATATATATATATGTGTGTGTGTGTGTGTGTAAAATAATTTTGTATAATTATTAATAAATAATCAACTACATTTTTCAGCATATTACATGTTTATTATTTTCTAACTAAAACAACTTATCTTCTAAAAATAACATGTGCACATTACATATTTTATATTTTCTAACTTAAACAACTCGTCTTCTAAATTTTATATTATAATTACTAATAACTATCTGATTACCTTTTTCAGCTGAAACATATTACCTGTTTATATTTTCAAAATAGAACGACTGATCTTCTAAAAATAAATGCGGGCACATTATATTTTATATTTTATATTTTATATTTTCTAACTTAAACAATTCATCTTTTAAAAATAATACGGGCAACATATATATAAAAACGTAAAATAATTTTGTATAATTATTAATAAATAACCAACTGTCTTTTTCAGCATATTACCTATTTCTTATTTTCTAACTAAAACAACTGATCTTCTAAAAATAACATGGACAACATACACACACATATATAGGTGATATAATTTTATATAATTATTAATAAATAAAATTCTGCCTTTTTCAGCACATTACCTGTTTTAAAATCACAACCACATATAAGTAGAACTATTCAAATTTTAAAATCATATTCATGAAAAGTAAATATAAATATAGAAAAATGAAATATTAAACTATGAAAAAGATAATAAATTTAAATGTCAACCGTGCATCGCACATGTTTTAAGCTAGTAATAATTAAACTTATTCGACGTATCAGTAGTTGTCACTTCTTGATTAAGGTTCTATTTAAAATCGCTAACGACTTACCAAAAAATATTGCTACGTGCCAGTAGTAGTAAAAAAAGTTTAGCAGCAATGTTATGTGTTGTTGTGAGAGAAATTTGGTACAACACAATTGAGAGAATCTCGCTGGAATATTCGTAAGAAACGTCCTTGATTATCGGACAGAGCTTACAGGTTCAAAGCTCGAGGCCTGAAGCTCACGGTATGAACAGAATAGTTGAAGTATGTTTCTGGGGGCTGAATTGACAAAACCACCGGCCGAAATAAGTAGTGTAAATCCTACCCTACCCGTAAATTCGCCGGAATATGTATCACCGAGGTGCACGTGCCTTATGCTTCTCGAGAGTGAAAATCCGAATCCTTTAGTCAAGTGCCTACATATCCTATTTATAGGAATCAAGCCCCATGTAGTTCTATTAGGTTTATACTTCTCCATCCTTGCGAATTCAACCACTTTAAGATAATCCATCTTAGAGTTTCAGTCGAATAAGGTAGCTCTTGCCGAGCTTTCCAGTGTCCTAATCCATATCCAACTCTAAGTTCTAGAGGTCTTCATGCAGGTAAAGTATATCCGAATAATCAATATGAGTCCCATACTGATTGCGATTGTTCCATCCAACCTGTTTAGCTAAGCCTTGAAGTCCTTTTACGAGTACAATTCCGCGACCCTAAAGTATAGGCAGCTGCATCCTTGTCCTACTAGTATTGTGCCTGCTGCTACCCATCACCTGTGACCAGTCTCAAGGTGCAGTCTACCTGAACCTCAATGCTCCCAACTTGAACCTCGAGACTTCGGACCTGTCCTGGCACCCTAAACCACCTTAGAGGACCATGCATCTGACCCGTGATATCCATATCCTGCACCTCAATATCTTGAGGCTTCCTTGGTACCTCGAACCTGTTCTTGACCCCTTGAACCTAGACCTGGGTATCATGAACTTGTATCTTGGTATTCACCATCCTAGCCCAATACCCCGCTACTGGACTTATAACAGATATGGGCCTTAAATCGAGCCCACGTGAGATTTTGGGCACAACAACTACCCCCCGGTTCCTTGTAGTATTGAATACAAAAGGAACCAAAACCTATTTCATTCACAAACCATTGACTCTTGACCTCATAATCAGCTGCAGACCCTTAGCTGCTCACCCGGTATCTAACTTAGATCTTCGGCGTTTATTCCTCTATTCTCCCCTTAGCAAATTAAATCTGCGCCTTAATTGGCTTCCACGAAATATTTATTTATCCACACATTATCCTTTGTTTTCTTTTTCGAAAAGAATTTGAATTTTAAAATTTACAACAGAACCTCTCATATTCCTCCTAGAAAATTGAACCATGCATTAATCCTTCACATCTTCCATTAACCCTACCTGTGCATGCCACCTGGCACAGCTGCTCTTTTTCCATGAGTATTTAAATACACATTCACCTCCCATTCTCTCTCTTTTTATCTCATTTTTCCATACAAACTGTTCATTCTCTCTACCTTCTCTCCGGCGAAAGGCTTCCAGACGGCTCCGGGTTTCAGCGATACTTTAATCTTTGATCATCCTCAACCTGCATCATTTCGTAAGGTATAAACCCATCTGTATCTGTTACTTTTATTTCCGATTTGTCATTGCATGCCTCTATTGAATGTAACCCTCTTATCTGTTCACACACATATATATATATGCTGCCATGTATGCACACACACCCATACTTGTATCGTCGTATCAATCACACCAGAAACCCAGATCACCATACGCACTCACTCCTTGTAAATCATGATTGCTTGACGGTATTTGCCCAATTTCCATGTAAAATCAAGACCTTAAAACCCTTTTAAACTCATATCTCCTTTGTTATGCGGTCTTGCATATTCGCACCGTGTCTTTTTGTCTTCTTGACTGTTCTTGCTTGCATGCGTAGTTGATTAATGTATGTCACATATGCTTTTTGAACATTGACCACTGATATGCCGTCCTGTAAATATATTTAGGATGAAAACCGAAAACCCTACCAATTTTTTTAGGTTTTGCACTTTCGTATATTGGGACCTCTCTTGAGGTGAAGACCCCTATGAACCGTCATCTTCGTTTTAGATATAAGAGCAACCCTGTAATTTGTAATCCCCATACCCTAGGAATCATTATGACCACCACCTGTTCGACCAAGATCCTCAGCCGTAATTTGAGGAAAAGACCCTAATCGGAATCCTTCATGAACTTTTTGGTTTTGTTGTCTTCCTGTTTGCCTAACTAAGAAAAAACCCTTTTGGCCGTTATCTCACCCTGCTCCATCCTTTGCAGATGTCAGGGGACTCGACTGCGGCCAGTTCGCATCAATCATCTGCTCATGAGGTTCAGGTTCCCACTGACTCTGATTCCCCATCTATCAGAACCTTTCCGTCAAAACCACTTAAACCAGTTAGTACCAGAACTCGCTCCAAGGTTAAGGTACTGATTCCCGAACAAGCTATTGTATCCGTCCGTACCAATCTCTTTCCTCACAGAGCCAAAGAACCTCAGGCCATAGCCATTCACCAGACATCGTCTAGCAATTACCCGCTCCTTGATTCCGAAGTTGAGGTCGAGGTTTCCTCAGAGGATGAAAATCCCAATGAATCCCAGGGGATAATCCCGGCTTGTGAGGAGCTAGACACCTCGATGAATGCTAACAGAGTAAAACTTCTCCTCCAAAAACATCGTCCCAAATGCCGCCTGGTGGTACCTTCCCCTGGGGAAAGGTGTCACCATTTTGACAACTTTGAACCTGATCAACAGATGCCATGTGTTGTGTTTTCCGCCACGTTTTTTAGAATGGGTTTGTCCATTCCTCTACATCCTTTCATTCATGATATCATCACCTATTATGACATCGCTCCTCTCCAAATGACCCCGAATGCCTACCGGATGGCCATGTGTATGTATGTCCTTTATGACCAATTGTTTGAAAAGAAGATGTCTGCTCGCGAGCTGGGTTTCTTTTATCAGCTCAAGCAAACGGGAAAAAACTCTGGGTTCTTTTACTTGTCCGCCTGGAACGTCCATGATGGTCAGTGTATTAAGGGAAATAAAAAAGGAATGTCTGATTGGCTACCCCAGTTTCTCTATTGCTATGATTGCCCTACATACAGAACCGAATTTAATAGAAACCCTCGTAAGTAACGCTTCCATTTCTTCTTTACTCCTTCCTGACCAATTTAGATGTTAAAATCTAATTCATGCTTAACCCGTTACATAGAGATTCCGAGTAAGACAGCCCTCAAAGGCCATTCTCTGGAAAGGGCTCTTGAGGCCCTGAAGCTGTCAGCGGAGCTAGGGGATGGTGCTAGTCTGCTGACAGATCAAAACCTTAGAAGATGTGGTTTCTTGCCAAATAAGAAATCTTTGAACTTGGTTTCAACAGAGGACTCTGAAGCTGAAACTTCAAGTAAAATAAGTTTCCTATTATGACTCTGTGCTTTGCTTTATCATTTGTGCATTCTCAACATGCTATTATCCTTGTCTTCATATTTTATTATTCAAGTACTGACTTTTGATCTTCCTTTTGTAGATATGGCTTCTGGTGTGCCATCGTTTGTCAACAAATCCGCAAGTTATGACGATCTCTTTGGAGATGAAGGAAAAGACCTTGTTCCCATAGATGCTACCCCTATCTCCAGGATGAAATCAACCCTAGCTTCCCAGGATAAGTCTGCTACTTCTTCCAAAAGGAAATTACCAGCACCTGCTGCCATTGACTCGGCTAAGGGTCCGGGATCCCGTTTCAAGAAGTCCAAGCCATCACCCCCCGGCACCCCAAGTGAAGGTTCCAACCCTCTGATCCGTAAGTTTTCTGCCATGGTGGGGAATCAGATCTCGGAGGAGGTTATTGCTGAATGGGATAAGATGAGCTCGTCTGAAGCTGTAAAGGCCACCACCTGGTGCGCAGCTCAGAGTTTCTTTCATATTTTGAAACGAAATGAGGAAATGATGGTCGTAGCCCGTGGTGATCAGAAACTATCCGATGAAGTCAAGTATTTGAAATCCCTCCTTAAAACAAGTGAAGATGAAAAGAAGAAGTTAGCTGATGCCAGCAAGAAGCTTAAGGCTTCCGAGGCTAAGCTATTAAAAGAGCGTGAACAGCTGAACACCTCCATAGTGAACCTTGATACTGAGAAGGACGCCCTCCAAGCTTCTTATACTAGGAAAGTCGGCGAGTTTAAGAAGAAGCTGGATTCTCTCAATACCACCATCGCCCTGGAGAGGTCTACCCGTGAGGCTGCCAAACGTGAAAAGTTTGAGGCCGGATACAGCCGCGGGGTAAATGATTATATTGAGTCCACCTATGACCATTTCCCAACTCTAGATTGGACCCTTCTTGGAGAGGATGCCGTGAAGCTGGTGGGAGAAATCAAGAAGAGGGAGGCTGCTGCCGCTGTGGAGCAAGGGAGGATGGTTCCTTCTGAACCTGAGGCTGAGGCGCAGGTCATGGGTGAGAGCTCCAACCCAGATGCCCAAATAGAAGGTGTGGAGGTGGCCGACCCTGTTGTTGACCAGGGTGCTCCTGGGGCGTCTCCCGACAACCTTGCTCCATGAGTTCCGTTTTTTTTTTTTATTATAAGTGTTTCTGTCTTCGAAAACATTCATACCCCTTGGAAGGGTTAACTTTATGGTTTTTGGTTTCGATAACATTCCTGGCGTTCGCGCCATAAATTTTTAACATTCGGATGAGGGTGCGGGTACCTCGGAATACCTCGCGAGATGTAACCTTTAAATCTGGTTTTCATCTTTTTAAATTTATCGTACTTTTGCTTTCCTTATGCCCGAAATCCATGTCTAGATTTTCCATGCTATTTCTTCTGTATGATTACCAAATTGACATATCGAGTTTACATACAGGTAGTTGTGGTTCCGTGAGATTCCGAGTGCACCAAACCAACCTGTCCTGCTACGTTAGATAACCAGGATCCTTAAGCCAGTGAATAAGTATGTGTCCGTCCAGGTATATCCATGATTTACACCATGAAAGTAGCCAATAGAATCCATACTGTAAGATCACATTTTGTATATA
Organism: Heracleum sosnowskyi; assembly: GCA_030848705.1. NCBI lineage: Eukaryota > Viridiplantae > Streptophyta > Magnoliopsida > Apiales > Apiaceae > Heracleum > Heracleum sosnowskyi. The sequence continues at coordinate 8,189,471 of CM061243.1, forward strand.
AAGTTCACCCACACGCGAATTTGTGTTATAGCAACCATAAACCTGAAGCTCACCCGAGCTTTTTCGCACCTCTTGACCGGAGATACAAACCGTATATGATAAAGGTCATTCACGACCACATTACTCCAATAATCTGATGTATAAATAATCCATTCTTGCACCTAATTTCCTTAAGTGCATATTCTATTTTCCATAGATTAGATCATCCATAAACCATTTTATCCACTGCATTCGAGAAAACCCGATCATGCATATACATCCTTGCCTAGGGCGATGTGCCATTAAATTCCATGTACTTCACAATCCTGTATGAAGTTTAATCCGTGCCACAGATTCAGGGATCATTAGCCTTGAACCTCCCAACTGTGGTGTCAATCCGTCCAGTGTTCCAGCTTGCATTCGTGCAAGGAAGTTTGAACCAGAGTATGGCCCATGAATGGTTTCCACACTTTACCATGATACTCATGCCTAGTGTCCCTGGGGCTTATATGAGTTGATACATTTGAATATTTATCAATGAATAGTAACCTTTACCTCATAATCCATGAGTATTAACCTTTACCTCATAATCTATGAGTATTAACCTTTACCTCATAATCTATGAGTGTTAACTTTTACCTCATAATCTATGAGTGTTAACCTTTACCTCATAATCCATGAGTACGAATCTCCAATCCAATCCAATTCCGTTAAATTTAATCCAAATAACATTAAATCCAATCCAATTCCGTTAAATTTAATCCAAATAACATTAAATCCAATCCAATAATATTAAATCCAATCCAATAATATTAAATCCAATCCAAATAATATTAAATCCAATCCAGTAATATTAAATCCAATCCAAATAATATTAAATCCAATCCAATAATATTAAGTCCAATAATATTATTTCGAAATTTATCCATTTGAACCTATATAGAATATATCCACTACCCCCTAGTTCTTTATCATATAATCGCTTATGGTGAAGAACTAAACAAAGGCAATCATACATCGAACTTTTAATCCACATGTAATCCTTACAGCAAAAACATAAAGAGTAATAAAGCATTCAAACAAGAAGAGCCATATGAATCAAAATAGAGGTTTCATTGATATTGTATAATTTATCGAAAGACATCCAATAGGTAGGGTGTGCATACACTACCCCCCGAGTGCTCAAAGAACAAATGAAAATGTCTTACTATGAACCTGAACCAAAGTGCTTCGAAGCTGATCCAAACAGCTATGAAGCTGAGGCTTACAACCATGAAGCTATACCTAAGCATGGCAGTTACAACTAATAAACTGCTTTTATTATTCCTATGCCTGAAAGAGGCCTACAGAAATAGTACCTGATGATTTACTGGTAGTATTTCTTGAGATGCTCACCATTCCACGCCCTTGGAATGAGTTTTCCATCTAAATCCGTGAGATGGTAGGTACCTTCCCATAAGACAGTCTTTATGAGGTACGGACCTTCCCAATTTGCTCCAAACACGCCATGCCCATGAACCTTCATGTTGGGCATCATTCTCCTTAGGACCAAATCGCCAACCTTCAACGGACGAGCACGGACCTTGCTGTCAAAGTACTTCCGAGTACGTTGTTGATAAGCAGCTAGCTTCAGCTGTGCAGTAGTTCGAACCTCTTCCACGAGATCTAAGTACAACCGATGATTCACCTCGTTGTTTTCAGGATCGTAGTTATCCCTTCTGAACGATCCAGCCCCAATTTCCACGGGCACCATAGCTTCACAGCCATAGGTTAAGGTGAAAGGTGATTCTCCGGTGGTGGTTCGTGGTGTGGTGTTATATGACCATAAAACCATAGGGAGTTCCTCAGGCCAGCATCCCTTGCTTTCTTCCAATTTAGTTTTCAAAGTGTGCTTGATGATCTTGTTGACAGCTTCCGTCTGTCCATTACTTTGAGGGTGATAGACTGCCGTGAAGCCTTTCTGAATCCCGAGGTCATCACACAGCTTTCGCAACTCTTTGCTATCAAACTGCTTTCCATTATCTGAGATCAATTTATATGGAACCCCGAATCTGCACACGATTGCCCGAAAAACGAATTCCTTTATTTTTGCTGCGGTTATTGTAGCTAGAGGTTCAGCTTCAGCCCATTTGGTAAAGTAATCTACCGCCACAACAGCATATTTCACTCCTCCTTTACCTTTAGGGAGCTCCCCAATCAGGTCGATTCCCCACACAGCGAAAGGCCAAGGGCTTGTGAGTGGTTTCAAGGGAACAGCTGGATTGCTATTGAAGTTTGCGAACCTTTGGCAACGATCGCATGCCCGTGTGAACCTGTGAGTATCTTTCTGGATTGTCGGCCAATAGTATCCTTGACGTAATATTTTGTGTGCCAGAGAAGTTCCCCCTGAATGATTGCCACAAATTCCCTCATGGACTTCCCGCATAATATACTCGCATTCGTCTCCTGAGATGCACTTCAAAAGCGGTTTGTTAAATCCTCTTTTGTATAAACAACCATCATAGATGGCATACCTTGCAGCTTGGTATTTTATTCTTCTTGCTTCCTCCTTTCTTTCTGGAACAATCCCCTTTGTGATGTAATTCATAATAGGTGTTGTCCATAATGCCTCAGTCGCGGGTTCCAAGTTCATGACCTCGAGTCTAGGAATGCTTGGTTGAAGCTGAATCTCCAAAGGTATAACCCCTAACATAGTAGCCTCCCTTTGTGAACCCAACTTCGCAAGTGCATCAGCATCGGTGTTTTGTGTCCTTGGGATTTGCTCAAGATTCACCTCCTTGAACTTGCCAATCAGCTCTTGAGAGTATCTCATGTAAAGGTCAGTACGAGGACCTCTAGCTTGGAATCCCCCTCGAATGTGCCACACAACTAACATAGAATCACTAAAAACAGTCAGGTTTTCCACCCTCATTTCCAACGCAAGCTTCAGACCAGCAATCAGTGCTTCATATTCCGCATCATTGTTGGTCGCGTTAAAAGCGAAGTGAATAGAGCTTTGGAGCTTGTGACCTTCCGGGCTAATGAGAACAATACCAGCTCCTGCCCCATTTCCATTTACTGCTCCATCTACGTAGAGTGTCCACCATGGTGAGCAGTTTTCAGCCATCTGTTCGGGGGCTGTAGGTTCAACTATGCATTCATCGCCCTTAACCTCGAATGTTGGAGGAAATTCTAGCAGAAAGTCTGCCAACACCTGCCCTTTTATAGCCGTTCTTGGCTTGAAGTCGATATCGAATTGTCCCAATTCCACAGCCCATTTCATAAGCCTCCCCGAAGCTTCAGGTTTGTGCAAAACCTGCCTTAGAGGGAATGAAGTACGTACCTCAATTCGGTGTGCTTGAAAATAAGGCCGAAGCTTCCTTGAAGCCAAGATTAAGGCATAAGACAACTTTTTCATGTTAGAATACCGTGTCTCGGCGTCCAGTAATCTTTTACTTACGTAATAAACCGGGTGTTGAACCTGCAGCTCCTCCCGGACAAGCACAGCGCTGATTGAGTATTCCGAAACTGCCAAGTACAATATGAGGACCTCTCCATCAAGAGGTTTAGACAGTAATGGGGGGCTGCCGAGCTGTTCCTTTATTTTTGTGAAAGCAGCTTCACATTCTGGATTCCATTCAAAGTTCTTCCCTTTCTTGATTGCTGCAAAGAATTCTCTACATTTATCCGAAGATTTAGATACGAACCTGTTTAGAGCTGCAATCCTACCAGTGAGACTCTGAACCTCCTTTATGTTTCGAGGAGATCGCATCTCGACTAGCGCCTTGATCTTGGCGGGGTTTGCTTCAATTCCCCGATGATTGACAATGAAACCTAGGAACTTTCCTGACTCCACACCAAAGACACACTTCTGAGGGTTGAGCTTCATTCTAAACCTCCGTAATATGTTAAACATCTCTGATAGGTGCGAGACATGATCAGTAGCAGCTTTTGACTTGACCAACATATCATCAACATAGACTTCCATAGTCTTCCCGATCTGATCTTTGAACATTCTGTTAACCAGCCTTTGGTAAGTAGCTCCAGCGTTCAACAATCCAAAAGGCATGCCGATGTAGCAGTATAAACCTCTATCTGTGATGAAGGATGTATGCTCCTGATCAGGTTCATACATGGGAATTTGATTATATCCCGAGTAAGCGTCCATGAAGCTTAAAAGAGCATGCCCAGCTGTAGCGTCGACCAATTGGTCAATCCGTGGGAGTGGAAAGCTGTCTTTAGGGCATGCCTTGTTCAAATCTGTAAAATCCACGCATGTTCGCCATTTTCCATTAGGTTTCTTGACAAGCACTGGGTTTGCTAACCAGTCTGGGTAGAATGATTCTCTCACCAGTCTAGCTTCTAGTAACCTGTCAACCTCTTCTTTGAGGGCTAAAGCTCTCTCACCACTTATCGCCCTTCGTTTTTGTCTTACAGCTACTCTCTCTGGATCAACGTTAAGATGATGGGACATCACCCTAGGATCAATCCCTACCATATCAGAATGGCACCAAGCGAAAACATCTAGATTGCTTTTTAAGAAACGAGTCAATGCCTCCCTAGTCTCAGGTTCCAACTGTTTTCCTATCTTCAGCTCCTTGGAGGAATCTGTCGCATCCACTTGGATTGACAAGGTGTCACCAGCCGCGCCTGTTGTTTCCCTAGTTTCAGGCATTCGTGGATCTAAATCAATCTTCACCTGAACCTCTGCATCAGTTCTTCCAGATTGTGAAAAAACCTTCGGAGGGTTTTCCTCTTGGACACCCTCAAAGTCACTATCATTTACATCTTCAACAATACCTTCGACAAAAGGTTCATTGTCTTCTACAAGTTTTGGTGGGGGTGCCTCCAGCATTCGTACCTCATTCTGGGTATCTACCCCCGAAGAAAAGACAATATCCGTGGAGCTCTCTTCACCTGGATGTTGGATAATCATAATTACATTGCACGAATTACGTACCTGTTGTGAAGGTTCATTCTTCGTTGGTGCCTCCAGATACTTGTAGCAATTATCCGTGGTACCTCCATCAACTAACAACAAATGCTTTGAAGCTTGCTCAGCGGTGCGCAAGGCTTTACTATAACACTCCCTTGAATCTACTTGACAACCCTTTAAGCATCCAATCCCGTGGGGAGTAGGGAACTTCATGGAGAGATGGTAGATAGAGGTTACCACTCTCATTTCCTTCAAAAGGGGCCTGCCTAGAATGCAATTGTACGATATGTCCTCATTTACAACCATGAATTCTGCCACCTGCGTTGCTCTTATAGGTTCAACCCCTAACACAACAGGGAGTTTCACTCTTCCTACGACTTGTACCGGTCCGCCAGTAAATCCATATAAGTCGTTGTAAGCAGGAGACATTTCCTTGTCTGCGAGTCCCATTTTTTGATAGGTGTCATAGGCTAATATATTACAGGAGCTTCCATTGTCCACCAAAACTCGATGCACATTGAGCCCTCCAATTGTGATAGTCACCACCAATGCATCGTTATGGGGGTGGTGCACATGCCGTGCATCATCCTCAGTAAAGGTGATGTCCGCAGCTTCACCTCTAAACAGCTTCGGGGGCCTATCTGCCAAATGATAGATATTCGTGAGGGGATTTCCTCTAGCCTCACGAGTATAATTCTTCATTGCATTCCTGCTGAAGCCTCCAATATATGGTCCACCAATGATGGTGTGGATACTACCAGCCCTGGCAGCTCGTTCAGGTGCAGACTTCTCTTCATCTCTCTTGGACCTATCATCCTTGTACTTTTTCGCCTCCTGGGCCACAAATTCTGTGAGGAAACCTTTCCTGATTAAGTCCTCAATATGATCTTTGAGGTGTCGGCAGTCGGCTGTTTCGTGCCCGTTAGCATCATGGAAAGCACAATATCTAGCCAAATCCTTTCTTCCGGGAGGTCCCGACCTGGTGGGCTTCCTAAACATCCCTGATTTATCACCGACTTCGAATATGTGTTCCACAGGTGCAGCCAAAGGGGTGTACTCTGAATATCTCCTACTACCCTTAGAAGATGGATATTTGTACTCTACTGTTCTCTTTGAACCTGTGGCGTTCACTGACAGAGGTGCAGTCTTCGCCTCCTTGCTTACATCCCGACCATCACCTGAAGCTGTATTATAGGTTGCCCGCTTGCTATAATTCCTTTCCTTCGGGCTGTACGACCTATTCCTCTTATTCCTGCTCCAATCTCGTGAAGCATTATCCTTTTTCAAATTTTCCAAGGACTGTTCTACGACTTTGTGTCTTTCTGCCTTAGCGTAGAAGTCGGCCAAAGTGGTGGGTTCCCTACTCTGCAGCTCCTTCCAGAATTCAGTCCCAGGCCTAACCCCAGCTATCAGAAAGTTTTTGTAAGTTTCGTCAGTAGTTTTCCTTACCCTTGGAACCTCAGCGTTGAACCTCTTGAAATACTCGTTAAGTGTCTCGCTGTCACGTTGCTTGATGTTTGCCAGTGTGTTAGCTGGTGGTGCGAACGTGACTGAAGCTCTGAACTGGGTTACGAACATCTCACCCATCTGCCTCCATGACTTGATAGAATTAGAGGGAAGCCTCTTGAACCACTGATGAGCACTATCCCTAAGGGTCGCAGCCAGCAAACGACATTTCGTGCGATCCTTGATTTGGTAGACTTCCATCTCCGTGTTGAAACGGCTAAGAAATTCCACAGGGTCCGTGGTCCCATTGAACTTCAAGTCTCCTACCCCCCTGTAGCTACGGGGTAAGGGCGAATCTCTCACCTTCTTAGTGAAAGGTGACCCTACTGTCAATCCCGATTGAGGGCCTTTCTCAGCCATGATCTTTTCGAGTACCTTCCTGAGGTCCTCTTCCTTATATCTTCCATCACCTTCAGCTGATCCAGAAGTATCATCAGTGTCATCCCCATCATTAGAGCTTCCATCGGAGCTATCACCAGCTTTGTAGGACGAATCTGAGCTGTGCTCATCCTCAGGTTTTGAGTGGGACTTATCCTTATAACTCCCTGACGCCTTAGACAGTGATTTCTCACTTTGTACCTTCTTGGGACCCTTCTGTTTTGCCTCTAATAGCTTAAGCCTCAAATCCTTACTCGTTAGCTTCTTTCCCATTCGGTCGAATACAGTGACACTCCTTATAACCGAAGGTTCAGGATCCTCCTTATCCTTGGGCTCAGCTTCAGAGTTCCAGTCGGGATTACTCTGATCAGTTTCAACATCAGAAAAAGTCTTCTTAGTTCTCTCCTTCTCAGGTCCTTCCTCCTCACTGCCAAAATCCAGCCGAGTAGGCGTAACCTTTGGAGCCTTAGGCCTTTTTTGCTTCTTTCGCCATCTTTTCATCTTTTCAGATTTTTTCTCCAAGGAATCCACCCTTACACCAATTTTCTTGAGGTGATCGAAAATATCCTTGTTCGTAACCTCGCCATGAGGACCTGTTCCACGGCCTTCTTCATTGTTAGTTGGTGTTTGCGTTTTTCCGGAATCATCCGACATCTTTTCTCTCTTAAGATTTCTGATGGAGTTCCCCTCCTTCTAGCGCCACTTATGTTGTGAGAGAAATTTGGTACAACACAATTGAGAGAATCTCGCTGGAATATTCGTAAGAAACGTCCTTGATTATCGGACAGAGCTTACAGGTTCAAAGCTCGAGGCCTGAAGCTCACGGTATGAACAGAATAGTTGAAGTATGTTTCTGGGGGCTGAATTGACAAAACCACCGGCCGAAATAAGTAGTGTAAATCCTACCCTACCCGTAAATTCGCCGGAATATGTATCACCGAGGTGCACGTGCCTTATGCTTCTCGAGAGTGAAAATCCGAATCCTTTAGTCAAGTGCCTACATATCCTATTTATAGGAATCAAGCCCCATGTAGTTCTATTAGGTTTATACTTCTCCATCCTTGCGAATTCAACCACTTTAAGATAATCCATCTTAGAGTTTCAGTCGAATAAGGTAGCTCTTGCCGAGCTTTCCAGTGTCCTAATCCATATCCAACTCTAAGTTCTAGAGGTCTTCATGCAGGTAAAGTATATCCGAATAATCAATATGAGTCCCATACTGATTGCGATTGTTCCATCCAACCTGTTTAGCTAAGCCTTGAAGTCCTTTTACGAGTACAATTCCGCGACCCTAAAGTATAGGCAGCTGCATCCTTGTCCTACTAGTATTGTGCATGCTGCTACCCATCACCTGTGACCAGTCTCAAGGTGCAGTCTACCTGAACCTCAATGCTCCCAACTTGAACCTCGAGACTTCGGACTTGTCCTGGCACCCTAAACCACCTTAGAGGACCATGCATCTGACCCGTGATATCCATATCATGCACCTCAATATCTTGAGGCTTCCTTGGTACCTCGAACCTGTTCTTGACCCCTTGAACCTAGACCTGGGTATCATGAACTTGTATCTTGGTATTCACCATCCTAGCCCAATACCCCGCTACTGGACTTATAACAGATATGGGCCTTAAATCGAGCCCACGTGAGATTTTGGGCACAACATGTGTTATTAAAGAACTCGGCCGAGATAAATTCTCAACCGACTATGCAATTAGGTTGAAAAAACAAATAAACGAGCTAAACATGTAGCCGCTTTGTTTCCGGATCGCTTAATATAAAGAATATAAAAATTCTTTGAACAAAAAAAGATTACAATGGCTTCTCGAGAAATCCAACCTACACCATCCATCAAACCAGTAGCATCACAATTGACCTTCACACAATTAATTCTTGTTATAGTCCAATGTTCAGAGTTTTGAGTTGCATCAACTGAAATTGGAGGGACAGATACCCTCATAATATGAACAATTGCGTCTAGTTATTTTAAGTGTACCGAAGTCTAAACTTAGTGGCATCAATAAAAAGGAACATGTTAACGATATTATTTATTATTATTATTAAAGATATTTATATATAATATAATTTGGGATGTTAGGATATTACTTTTATTTATATTCTTGAAAATATGGAATTTCCTTTTGGATGTTTGGAGCTACTTGGTATGTCTTGTGCTCCAAGTCAATCTTTGTGTATTTAAGTATTGATTTGGTGAATGAATGAATTATAACCTTGAGAGCATATTTATCATGGTATCAAGAGCCTAGGTTATCCCCGCAAAAGCTTATGGGTAAACCTACTAGAGTTGGTAGGTGTGAGAATAATTAACACTGCGAGAGTTTGTGGTGCGCGAAGAATCCAGCAAGAATTTGTGGGCGTGAGAAAAAAAACTTGCGAGAGTTCGTGGGTGAAAAATCAAAAGTATAACAGAAAACACAATGACGGGGATGATGGATTCTTATAAAAGATTGTCCCCAAACAATGATGACAAAAAGAAGAATTTCGAGGAGAATTATGAAGCGATGAAAGAGTGCGTTGAGAATAAAGATACGATGGGGACGACGATAAAGAGAATGATCACAACGAGGACGACGATGCAAATAGATCTACTGATTGGAGCGGATTATTCGTTTTTTTTTTAATTTTGGCAAACTCTAGATGAAGTATCATGAGTTTGGGGGGGATGTTAACGATATTCTTTATTATTATTATTAAAGATATTTACATATAATATAATTTGGGATGTTGGGATATTGCTTTTATTTATATTATTGAAAATAGAGAATTTCATTTTGGATGTTTGGAGTTACTTGGTATGTCTTGTGTTCCAAGTCAATCTTTGTGTATTTAAGTATTGATTTGATGAATGATAACCTTGAGAGCATATTTATCATAACACCATCCCAGACTGTTTAAAACAGACCAGGAGTTTGGCAAAGTTTTAGAAGTGATCACCCTAATTCGTTTTAATTTCCAAAACCTCACAAAAATAAAATTTTAAACTACATTTGATTGAGTAATTTTTTCATGGCTCGGGATGGTTAATATTATGCGTTCTCTTCACTTGTGTTCTGAATCTGATGTAAGAGTGTAATCGAGCCTAGCCGAGTTGAACATTGTCAGTCTCGAGTTCGAGCTCGACTAAAAAGTTCGGCCTCGAGCTTGACCGAGCCTTCAATTTCAAGCTCGAAGCTCGGCTCGTAAAAGTTCGATATGTTCGAGCTCGGCTCGAAAGCTCGAATCGACTTCACCAAATATTGTCAAAAGTTCGAATATTGTCGGTTCGACTCGAGTTCGACTCGATTATATGGCTCCAGTTCGACTCGATTATAAATAAAATTTATATCTAAATACTAAATATTTATAATATATAAAAATCAAAAATGATAACGGCTCAACTAGACTCGTGAACCTTACGAAGCGAGTAATCTGAAGCTCGAGCTCGGCTCGTGTAACACCCCAGTCCCACATCGAGGAGATTTGGGACTTCTGTTCAATTTATAAGGCAAAGTATTACTACTAATTAGCACCAACAAATCATGATCTTTTGGGGGCCTGTGGTGGGTCAGTCGTTACCTAAGTTGACTGCATTTGGGCCAGTAGGCTTCGGCTTATTCGGACCCGGAATCGGGACTTGACTCGATTTTTGAAAAAGGCTCGGGATTTGACCCGGGTTGTCACGGCTCGGTAGAATATTCGAATAGCTCGAGCTCGATTATTATCAAATCGAATTCGAATATTTTACGAGCCTAGTTCGAGTAGCTCATGAACTGTTTGACTCGTTTACACCCCTAATCTAATGTCACTGAATCACTGATACATACTAGGAAGCTATTGCAACAACTTTACACTAGGAAGCTATATACACTACGAAGCTATGGCAACAACTTTACTAGGAATTTCATGGTTAATATTTATTTTTAAAATATTACTTTTGTCTCTGATTTAGTACTTATGTTCATCTTGGATTAATATACGAATAATTTATTATTTAATAATATTTAATACTTATATTTTAGGATATTTATCACAAATATCACTTTTTCAGCTTTTTTTCGATTTATTTACCGTCTTTTAAAAATATTTGCAAAAATAACTTCTGCAATCAAATCAGCCAAGTGCGACCTGATAAGAACTAGCTTATAACCCGTGCAATGCACAATTATTTTTAAAATTTTAAAATTATATTAATTAACAAAATTATTTTTAATTTAATGATGATTCAGTCATTATTATTCAATTGAAATTACTCGGGAACCCGAATACAAGAGAAAATTATGAATTTTTACATTGACAATTCTACTCAATTTAGAAAACCTACTCATTTTTTGTTTTATATTATTAAAACTCACTTTTTAGTATTTGAATATAATTCTAATAATACTTCAAATACACTTTTTAAGATCTAACGGTTCTTATCTATCTATTTCAAAATCAACGGTCCTTGATGATACGTGGACCAAAGTTTTGGATAAGATCATGTACATGGCTCTTTTTTTAATTATATCTTTTATATATAATAAGCGTAAGGGACTTATTATACATAACTTTGGTCCCTCCACCGCCAAACTAATAAGGACCATCGATTTTAAAATAGATGAATGAGAACCGTTAGATCTTATATTAAAAAGTGTATTTGATTGTTATTAGAATTATGTTCAAATACTAAAAAGTGAATTTTTATAATATAAACTAAATATGAGTAGGTTTTCTAAATTGAGTAAAATTGTTAATGTAAAAATTCGTAGCTTTGTTTTCTATTCGTAGTTGAATAACAATTACTAAATTATCATTAAATTAAAAATAATTTCACTAAATAATAAAATTATAAATTTAGAAAAAATATGTGCATTGCATAGGTTATAAGCTAGTATCTATAATAATTTTAAATTACGACACACGCGAAATTTACATAATAATCTGTAATTTAGTGAAGGTTTAACAATTTTTTTTTAATTAAAAATATTGGGCTTGGGCCTTGGAGGCATTCTTCAGTGGAGGGGGCTCCTCCTCCCCAAGCGCCGATTGTTTAGCAACTCAATCAAAGAAGGCAGGATAAGAACTTCCGTTCGGAAGTGTTTTTGACAGATTTTAAAGACAATGCTTTGGCTGTTTATTTAGCGGAGTATGGGGCACAGAATTTCAAAGAAATGGTTGTAATGGAGGAACCGTTTGGAAGGATGGAAGAGTTGTGGCATTTGGATATGGGGCTAGGTCCAATAGGTCTTCGTTATCAGGCTGTTAGGCTTGAAGATGTTGTTCACAATGCAGCTGTTGAAGCAGTAGTGAATCTAGAGGCCGTTGAAGATGGTGGGAATGGGGAAGCGGTAAACGAGGTTGATCAGGTGCCAATGACTGAGGATGTTTGAAGTTCAAAGGTTGCATGCATTGGCAGCAGCAGCAGTTGGTGCAAATTTCAATGACAGTTAGTCAGTTTCTGAAGCATGGGAGTTGAAAGGGTTTTTTTTTTGCTTGGGCCGGAAATCAAATGGGCTGGTTGGGCCTCTATGTAGTTTTAGTATTTCTTTAATTTATTTTCCTATCTATGTATTAGTTGTTTTAATTTGGGCTGGGATCTGGTTGTTAGGTTTCTGTATTCAGCTTGTGAATGAATCTATGTATTTGACCCAGCTGGTTGGGGTCGGGTTATTATCTATATATCGTTCTTGCTTTTCGAAAAAAAAGGTAATATATCTCTTACACTTATTATACATAAGTACCTAACTTTTGAAATTTAAATGGGAAAGAGATTCATTTATAAAAAATAATTTAGTTGAAAAAGCATATAATTTTTTCTTAAAACTTCAATATACAATTCTAACAATTACTCATTCATCCTTAATAAGTCGTTCTCCTGTTAAACACATTCTTCAATTCTAAATACTAAAACCTTCTTAACTCCTTAATAAGTTGTTCTCCCGTTAAACACATTTTTTTTCAAATAAGGCTCTCTCGTCGAACACATTTTTCCTTAAATGGTTGCTTCCTCATTACTTCTCATATCCAGTGTTCTAAAAGTCGGCGATTAATCGGGATTAATCGTCGATTAATCGCTAGACAGCGGGCCACCGAACTAATTAAGCGAAAATCGGTCAATTAATCGTTTTTTCATAAAAACGGTCAAAAATCGGTTGAATCGGTCAAAAATCGGATTAATCGGTCAAAAATCGGGTTAATTATTAAAAAATATTAAAAAATAGTTAAAATTAAAAAAAAAAATTAAAAGGTAGAAACTTGATTAAACAATAGGAAAAAACATTATTTTTGTACATATAATTATATTTTTAGATGACTAAATCGTAAATTCTCCTAAGTTTTTCTCTTAAATTGATCTCTAATTGAAAAGTTAAACCTTCAAAATTTTATTTATTACAATTATATAACATTTTAAACATATTTGCGTAAATATATGATAATAACATATGTTTAGCTGAAATAACGAAACAATTTTATAATTGTATATAAAAAATATTATTAAATTTATTCTTATTAATGATCTGATTAATCCCCGATTACCCGATTAATCCTTGAACGGTGCCTTCATCGATTAACTCTGATTCCCGCTTTTTATAATACTGCTCATATCTAAAGTTAACAGCATACTAAATAAATGTTATCGCTTATTAATTTAATTTACATATTACAAATACCTATACAACTTTCAACAAAACTTTTTATTATATGTATATCTTATAAGTTTGTACTCCTCTCCTCTGTAAATTCCAAAACTTATTCAACTTCCAATATAACTTTTAATTATGTTTTACAAACAAATATTCTACTTTCAATAAATTTTTTAATTTTTTGTATTTCTTATAAATTCGAACTATTCATCACTTTAAGTTCGAACTTCTACTTTCAATAGGACTTTTAATTCCATGTCAATAACACGTTTAATTCCATGTATTACCTATAAATTCGAACTATTCCCTTCTATAAATTTGAACACGTGTTTTACTTCTAATGAAAGTTTATTTATATGTATTCCCTGTAAATTTGAACTATTACCCTCTATAAATTCTTTAAATTCGAACACATGTTCTACTTCTAATATATTAAAAGATTTTTTTTTTGATTTATTAGTATTTAAAATTATAAATTTGAACTCTTCTTCTCTATAAATTCGAACACCTATTATACTTTCAATAGAACTTTTAATTCTATGTCAACACAACTTTCATTTTACGTCTTACTTGAAAATTCAGACTAGTCTCCTCTATAAATTCGAACACCTATTCTAATTCAAATAAAATTTTTATTTATATATATTTCTTATAAATTTCATCTATTCTCCACCATAAATTCGAACATCTATTCTACTTCTAATATGTCAAAGGAACTCTTCTCCTCCATAAATTCGAACACATATTCTACTTTTAATATGTAAATGGATATTTTTTTTTGATTTATTAGTATTTAAAATTTCAGAAAATTATAAAAATATATTGTGACGATTTTAGAGACCCCGCGTAACCTCCCGCGTATCCTCCTATATATATATATATATATATATATATATATATACTAGTTTACCAAGTCGCGCTTTGCAGCGGCCTTATAATAATTTATCTACTTTTTTTAAAAACAAAACACTATACGAAATATGTTTTAAAATGAAATAAATAATAATATTTCTAATATAAGTTTTTTTTTAATTTTATGTGTCGTTTTGATCATTCACGAAAATTTTGAATATATATAAAAAAATGCAATTGTTTAATATTTTCATTATTTAAATATTATATCGAATATTATTTTATTGATACCTTATTTTTTTTTTCAAAATTCAAAGCCCTTACTTAAATTTTAAATACATAATATGACATCAAAATTTTATTCTAGCATATAATATGATGCTCTTAATGAACCGCTCTCCCTTTAAAATTGTTTCCTTCCAATGAGTCGCTCTCTCGTTGTTAAGAAATTTAACAGATAATACATTAAAATTACTATACTGAATAAATTACATGATTTTCAAATTTGTTTTGTATTCTTGACATATAATACAATAATTACAAAAACTTATCTATATTGTCTTGATGATAATTTTTAAAAATTCTTTTGAAGAAGCTATATTATCTATATTTTTAAATTTTAGATCAGAAACTATATTCAATAATGATGATATGTACTATATTGAAGAATCAGAGAAAATTCATAAAAAACATACAAAATAGAGAATACATACCAAAACTTTTATCAAAATAATATAAAAACTAAATTAGATGGTGTGATATATCTACCTTATAATA
Source organism: Heracleum sosnowskyi (assembly GCA_030848705.1). Taxonomy (NCBI): domain Eukaryota; kingdom Viridiplantae; phylum Streptophyta; class Magnoliopsida; order Apiales; family Apiaceae; genus Heracleum; species Heracleum sosnowskyi. The sequence goes on from CM061243.1 coordinate 8,204,498, forward strand.
TATAGTATGGTTGGAGTTGATTTGTGTGAATTAGAATTGATATGTGCAAAATGTCATAATACATGCATCCACTTTCTTTCTTTGATAATACAACTAATATATATCAAAATTTTATTCTTTGTAGTATAACAGAACTTTGACCTCGATTCATGTATCTTTTCTAAAAACAAAATTAAACAAAACCAAGAGTAGGTGATGAAAGTTCGGTATATAGATTATAGAATTTAGGGCTTTTTCATAAATACCCAACCCAAAAAACTTTTTTGCAAATATATTATGTGTTTTTTAAATTTTTTGCGAAAATACCAAAATATTTGTAAAAATACCAACTCTTTAAAAATATTTGCAAAAATACGGTCTACAACTACTTTCAACCATATCTGCAACTGCAACCAAAATCAACCACATATGCAACTTTTTAATCAAAAATGATTTTTTTCCGGCGTCCTGATTTTAGGGCCCTAAAATCAGGATAGGTTAGGGTTTAGAACCCTAAGTATGTATACGGATTATTCCTCATTCTTAATATTTCTAAAACCCAACATTGAACCCCAAAGATTAACTACTGAACCTCAGGGGAACGGCTTAATCAAGACCACAAGCTTACCAAACATCTTACTAACAATATTTTTGAATTCTCAGCTGTTTTTCAATCATTTTTTACAAAAGTTGCTTCTGGTTGCATCTGGTTGCATTGGTTGCAGACCGTATTTTTTGATTTAAATGAAAGAATATTAAAATTATATATTTAGTTTTCTCCATTAGTAAAGATTTAAAAGTCAATTGATATATTTTCTAATAAAAAATTTAGTAGAATATTTAAATTGTATATTTATTTTTCTCCATTTACAAATATTTTGAAGACAGTAATATTAAAATTATATATTTAGTTTTCTCCATTACTAATGATTTAAAAGGCAAATGAGACTTTTTCTAATGACAAAAATATGAAAATTGTATATTTAGTTTCCTGCATTAGGAAAGTTTCAAAAGGCAATTGAGATATTTTCTAATAAAAAATTTAGTAAAATATTTAAATTATTTTCTAATAAAAAATTTAGTAAAAAATTTAAATTGTATATTCACTTTCCTCCATTTGTAAAGATTTTGAAGACAATAATATTAAAACAATATATTTAATTTCCTTAATTAGTAAAGATTTAAAAGGCAAATGAGACTATTTCTAATCTTTGATCTAATTAATTCAAAATTTTGAATAAATTAGAAAAATATATCAAAACGATGTGAGAGCCACCACCTCACAACTTCCGTTTTCTCTTTTATATAATAGTACTAGCTTAAAACCCGTGCGATGCACGGATTATTTTTTTAATAGTTTTTATTTGATTATTTATGTTATAATATTTAATTAATTGTATTTTTAAAAAAATAAGTAAATATGTTAAAATAGATAAATTTTTTTAAAAAATTAAAAGTATTAAAATAGGTTTTAAAATAAATAATTAAAGGTTTACCCGTGTTATTTTTGGAAAAAGAGGGGTTTTAGTACGTAAAAATAGAATTAATTAGGTTTTAAAATAAATAATTAAAGATTTACCAGTTATATTTTGGAAAATGAGGAGTTTTAGTAAGTAAAAATAGAAAAGATAACATGTTTTAGTTAAAAAGTTAATTGTCCGTGATATTTTTGGAAAATGAGGGATTTTAGTAAGTAAAAATAGAATTAAAATAGGTTTTTAAAATTAACAATTGAGGGTTTACCCGTGATATTTTTGGAAAATGTGGAGTTTTAAAAAGTAAAAATAGAAAAGGTAGCATGTTTTAGTTAAAAAGGGTAATTGCCCGTGATATTTTTGGAAAATGAGAAAAAAAATTTAGAAAAAATAGAAAAGGTAATATGTTTTAGCTGAAAAATGTAATGGAATATAAATATGTCTAATTATATAATATTAGTTTTTTTTTTAAAATTAAGTAAGGGTAATTAAGTAAAATCACGAAGTACCAAAAAACAGGTACTTTACTGACCAAACTTTAATGTTTCGTCTTTAATAATATAGCATAGAGAGATAGTATTTATAGTATAGATAGATAGATTGATTTATAATATTAGTATTTTATGCTACTAAATGAAATATCCCGTGATATTTTTGAGGTTTTAGTTAGGAGAAATATTAGTTAAAAAATATAAAAAAGAATATACGTTTTGGAAAAAAACTAATCGGTTAGTCATTAATAATTATTATATTATTATTTTATTTTATTAAATAAAACTGTTCGTGATATTTTTGGAAAATGAGAGGTTTTATTTAGGAAAAATATAAAAGTAGATTTTTTTGTTAGAAAATATAAAAAAGAATATACGCTTTGACTAAAAATGGTAATGAGTTAGTTATTAACAATTACAACCTTATTATGTTATTTTATTTAATGAAACTGTGTGATATTTTTGGAAAATGAGATGTTTTAGTTAGAAAAAATAGAAAAGATATTCTATATAATAATTTTAATATTTTATCTAACGGTTCTCATCGATTTGATCAGAAATATCTAACGGCTATAAATGGAGTGACCAGACTACAAAAACTTTCATGACCAGACTACAAAACTTTCAATGTTTCGTCTTTAATATATGGTAATGAGTTAGTTATTAACAATTACAACCTTATTATGTTATTTTATTAAATGAAACTGTGTGATATTTTTGGAAAATGAGTTGTTTTAGTTAGAAAAAATAGAAAAGATATTCTATATAATAATTTTAATATTTTATCTAACGGTTCTAATCGATTTGATCAGAAATATCTAACGGCTATAAATGGAGTGACCCGACTACAAAAACTTTCATGACCAGACTACAAAACTTTCAATGTTTCGTCTTTAATATAATAGTATAGATTGATTGATTGAATATTGATGATACTTTATTTAGAAAAGGAAAGTAGATAAATACTTGTTCGGTAGACTCTTTTCTTAGTAAAAAGTATTGGGTTCGAGATCAAGAAAAAAAAATACTTTATCAATTTTATTATTTTATCGGAAATAAAAATACACTATTTTCATTATTTTAATTCCAAAAAAAATATTTTAATACAATTATTATTTTATTATTTATTATTTAGGGTCGCGCTCCATTGAGAACCCTCTTTATTGTGAGATATGAGATCTAATCATGACCATTCATTTATAAAGTCTATATTTATTTCTCACAATTCATTAATTTTATTAATATTTTAATATTTCACCTCCCTCACCCATCCACCACCTCCGGTCACCGGCAACTACCAACTCCGGCGACTAACAATAATCACCAATCATCACAAAAAATCACCAACGTCATCATAAAAATCACCACCTTCAAATAAAAATCACCGCCTTCTCCGGTCAGTAACTCCGGCCACCACCTACCTCCGGCCATCTAAAAATCACCACATTTAATAAAAATCACCACATCACAATTAATATAATCAATATAAAAATCACCATTTTCCTCCGCCCACAGCCTACCATAAACTTCGGTCATCACTTAAAAATCACCAACACCATAATAAATTTATCAGATTTCAACAAAATCAATATTTACATAATCACTGCATTGTACCAAGTAATCACCATTTTTACATAATCACTGCATCGTACAAAGTAATCACCATTTTTAACCCAATTGGGTTTGAAATTAGGATTTATATGAAATTTGGGGGATTTCGATTCAGATTGAATGGGTTGAAACTGATTATATGAATAGATTATGGATGAGAAGGGGAGTATTTTTATGTGTGGTTGTTGAATGTTGGGTAGCCGGAGATGGGAGCACCACCGCGGTCGATTGGTTGCCGACCGATTGGTTGTCGCGTGTGTGTGGTGAATGTGTGTGTTTGGCCAGAGAAAGACCTACCACCATGTTGTTGCCTGTTGCATTAGTCATATCTCAAATATTAATGTAATGTAATGAATACAAATTGTAGATCTCACTGCACCTCCTTCTCCGATCTAAACTTGAAGCACACAAAGTTGACTAGGAACTTTATGCGTCGACCTAAAAACAACAAACAATTAACAAAGTGGAATACAGCCCGAGCGTCTGTTTCTGTTTGGCTAACAGTAATGCTTTTGTTTAAACTTAAGATGCCAAGTCTGTGTTAATTAAAGTGTTTAATGTGAAAGATGGTGGTCACTGGTCAGTGCGTGGGGGTGGGGTGATTAAATTAGAAAATGTATTTTAGTTTTAAAATAAAAAATTAAAAAAAAAAGAGAATGATTAAAATGATTGGTTGAGATTAAAAGAATTTTAAAAAAATGTGGGGCTGAGATTAGATCTCAGTTCTCACAATAATGAGGGTTCTCATATGAGCACAAGCCTTGTTATTTATGCTTGTACTCAAGTGAAAACCCGTAATAAAATGAAAACTGAGATATAATCTCAACTCTTTATTTTTATTAATGTTTTTAATCTCGGTCGTACCTTTTTTATTCTTCCCACCTGACTTCACCCGTCAGTACGTCACTGCACTCCACCATCCACCTGCCACAAATTTCGGCCGCCTCACAACACCAGTTTCGGCTAAGACTACCTCTCCCTTCAGCCCCACCCACCCGATTTGAATTCTTTCTCGCGCCATCTCTCTCGCACTCTCTATCTCTCTCCCTCTCCCCCCCTCTCTCAATTTTCCGGTCAGATCTGTTCTTCACCGCTACTACTCAGCTTTCACGCATTTGCAGTGATCTTTATCGTTACAATTAAGTGATTGAGGAGGATAAATAAGTCTTCTATATCTTATTAACGAAATTATACCAGCGGTGATTTTTCCGAGAAGATACATAGAATAAATGAATAATATCCATTGATTTTTAAGTTTTTTTCATTATGCATTATAAGTTAATAAGAGCTTAGAGCATCTCCAACGGTGTTGACTGAACTCATTGACTAAAATAGTATAAAATGCTGATTATGTAAGATTTGCTGAATCTGTAAGGGCATCTCCAACCATCATATTGGCTATATATGCTGAACCTCTAGGGAACTGTAGCAAAATTACACGTCAATTGTTACTATATTAAAATAGTATATTGTACTTGAAATAATAATAACATGTCATTTTTAAAATAGAGAAAATGAATTTTTTTATCACTGAACTTTATATACTTTTAGAAACCAACCACTGAACTATAAATTTTTAGAAACCAACCACTGAACTATAAACTTATTTGTTTATATCACTAACGTTACTCTCGAATTTCAAAATTAGCATTCCGTTAAATGATTGGCCAACGGATGTTCAGATTGGGGCTTAATACAAACTAGGGTTCAAACACCAATTTAGAATCAATTAAGCATTCTGTCACTGATTTTTTAACGGAATGCTAATTTTGAAATTCGAGAGTAACATTAGTGATACAAACAAATAAATTTATAGTTCAGTGGTTAGTTTCTAAAAGTTTATAGTTCAGTGGTTGGTTTCTAAAAGTATATAAAGTTCAGTGATAAAAAAAAATTATTTTCCCTTTAAAATATAACCAATCAATATAGGGAACTCCATTGGAGTAAAATACTTTACAGGTTCAGCAAATTTTACATAATCAATATTTAGCCAACCATTTTACAGAACATCATTGGAGATAAGATACTATGTTCCAATGGAGTTGACTATAATGGTTAGATATATTTTAAATATAGTATGTTATTATAATTTTAAGTTATTATAAATAGAATATATTACTTTCAACATGGTAACATATGATGTGTAGTATAGCTACAGGTCTATAGAGGTTCAGCAAATTTGATCAACATGACGAGGTTGGCTAAAAGTTTAGCTAACAAGAATGTACCATTGGAGTTGCTCTTATAGGGGGTGTTTGTCAACTCAACTTATGACCTCAACTTATAACTTATATGTTGATAAGTTGAATGTTAATAATGTGGTACATTTTCATGAATTTATTGACTTATTACTTGATTTCTTTGTTTTTTAATACTTTATATTTTTACATTTGTGTTTTTTAATATTTTTTTTAATTTAAAATGCAACTGTTGAAATCATTGTATTTAATAATTATTTTTTCAAATTTAATTTAGCAAACTCTTAACTAACTTATAAGTAATTTATCCAAACACTCTTGTAACTTATAAAAATTCATTAATTTATCACTTACATGACACTTACTCATTTTAAATTATAAATCAATTTTTTTGTAATATCCAAATACGTAATATATTAAGTTGCGGGGTTTCAGCAGTTGTCACACCTACCATCCCTAATTCATGTATTGTGACATTAAAATATTGCTTAAATTGTTGTTATGGAATAACTACTGACAAAACATAAAAAAATTCTTAGAGTTGGTGCGCCCAACAGTTTACATAGATCACCCATGTTTTCTTTTATTTGGTCCCCATGTTTTCTCCCTATTGATTATACAAAATACATTTACAATTCAAGTGGCATTAATAAAGAATACAAGTCCAAATATAAAAAGAAGGCGAGTAAAGTCATACAAATATTGTAGTCTAATAAAACAATGAGAATCAAATTAAAAGAAGCGCATCTTATCCAGCTTTTTTATTTGAGCTGCTAGTTTCTGTTACTCAATCAAGGCACCGTCATCCCATGTTACTTTAGTGGAAGTGACCCGGTATGTTTTAAGACCCCGCCCGATTCGTTTTAGATTTCCAAAATAATTTACAAGAACAAATTTTGAAACGATGCCTGATTGAATAATTTATTTTTGCTTAGAGATTGTCATTATTTCAATTCGTTCGACCTTGATTCAAATTCAACATCGAATATAAAATTATGTAAATAAGTAAATCTAGTCATAATTATTTAATAATTATTAATCAGATAAATTAAATAGTTTTATATTACGATTGAATATTATGATTCTGAAATAATTAATATTAATACACTAAGTGTGTTGTTTTAATTAGTATCATAAATTTGTTTAAAAAATAATTTAGTTAATTATTATATTAGATATATTACATATATTATGTGATAATTTTGCACTGATTACTTACCAAAACTTAAATATTGTTTCAAAGTTTATTTAATGAACTTGCCCTTAAAAAAATTATTGTATTAATGATTTTTAAAATTGAAAATCAAAGTGCTGAAAATGGGTTAAATTGGAAATCAAAGTATTAATGATATATACTAATCATGATTATAAATTTCGAAAATCTGAACAAATTGGTGGATGTACTGATCAACGATTTATCGGCAAATCATAAATTTATTGGAATAATAAATTAGAACAAAAATTGATAATTTTTTAATATTTTAATAATATTTAATATATTAATCTTATTTATTTATTTTTTGACGAAAATGGGATATATATTACTCAAACAAATCAGCTAACAACCAAGAATTCAATACGACAGGAACAGACCTCCTATCGAAAATACGACCTGAAAATAACAATGACTCCATCGCCAAACAGTGAGCGGCCATGTTGTCAGATCGTGTAACATAGAACAATGCAATGTTTAACTCAACTAATATTCTTCGACACTCCGTTATGATGCTACCCAACGGAGATCGAATAACAATCTTACTGCGAATCAGTTGAACCACAACCAGACAATCTGATTCCACAGTAACTTCCCTCCAATCAGAAGCTTTGATCCAACTTAGAGCTTCTTTTATCGCTACAGCTTCTGCATACTCCGGCCTTACCTCTCCTGCAAAAACTTCTGACCTTCCTTGAATGACCTGACCTTCATCATCCCTTGCCAGTAAACCAATCCCGTAACTCGAAGCCTCAAAAAATAACGCAGCATCAACAGTTACCTTGACTGAATTCTTTTTCGGCTTGACCCAAGAACTTGCTCCATCACCGTGAATAACATCCCGATACAGAGCCTTTGTCGAATTCCCTTGGGCCTTTCTCCATTCTGCAAGGTATTGCTTTGTTGAGAACACTACGTAATTAACCTCACTCCTTTTGTTATTCCAAACTACTTGGTTTCTAGCCTTCCAAATACCCCAACACAAAGCTGCCACCTCACCATGCTCCTCCTTACCAGCACATTCCAGCATTTTATTAAGCCATTCATCAAAAGTATAGTTACCTGCAATTTGAAAGGCACCACCTCTACGCCTCCAACATTGCCTGGCGAACGGGCAAGTGACAAGAATATGTATTACTGTCTCACGCTCACTATTACAGATGGGCCAAATTGCACTCATTGGAACACATTTAAGAACGAGATTATCTTTCGTTGGTAAACACTGGTTTAATGCCCGCCAAACCATGTTCAATACTTTGGGAGGTGCTTTTATTTTCCAAAACCTCCTCCACAAATCACTGCTCCCACCTACCATGAATGACCCTTTTTGATTCTGAATCAATCTATAAGCACTCCGAACAGTATACTCTCCATCTAACTCCTCATTCCAGAACAACTCATCCACCTCTCCAGGATCACCAACAGGAATACTCATAATACATTGTTGGTCTCTATAGTTGAACAGGTCCTCCACTATATCGACGTCCCAGCTCTGTCCATCCTCAATTCTCAACGATGCCACTGTTGCTTCATCTAACCCCTGCAAGTCACTAGTTATGTATGGATTCAACTTATCAGGCAACCAAGGATTATTTAGAATTTTAATACCACTGTCATTCCCCACTTTCCAACGAGCTCCCGCCTTAACCACCATTTTTGCCTCCCAAATACTGCGCCAAATAAAACTAGGGCTGCTACCAAGATTTGCATCAAAAAAATGATTATTCGGAAAGTATCTTGCCTTATAAATCTTGCTTGAAAGTCTGTCAGGTCGTGTGACTAATCTCCAGCCTTGCTTGCCTAGAAGGGCAATATTAAAACTCCGAAAATCTCTAAAACTCAAACCTCCCTCCCGCTTATGCATGCTCATTCTCTCCCAACTCATCCAATGAATTCCTGGTTTTGCATTTCCTTTCTCTCCCCACCAATATCTTGAAAGAGTTCTCTCAAAGTCTCTCGTAATTTCCAGTGGAAGGAGAAACAAACTCATAGCATAAGTTGGCATAGATTGTGCCACATGTTTTATCAAAACTTCTCTGCCAGCTTGCGTTATCCAACCCTCTTTCCATGACCAAACACGAGTCTTCATTCTTTCTTTAAGGAATCCCAAAACACCAGCTTTATTTCGACCAACAAGGTTAGGTAAACCCAGATATTTAACTGACCCATCTGCTTCCCCCATTTGTAAAACCTGGCAAATTTTCTGTTTGGTGTCATTGTCTACATTCAGGCTGAACACCACTGAGGATTTTGAGACATTAATTCTTTGACCTGATGCTTCCTCATAATATTGCAATAAATCTGCCATCTGTAAAGCCCCCAACTCATTAGTAGTGCTAAATAAATAGCTATCATCAGCGAACAGCAGATGATTTATCGAAGGAGCATTGCGACACACTTGGATTCCTTGGATGAGTCTCTGCCTCTCATACTTGCGTTGAATACAGAATGCCCCCATTCAAAAATTATTCATAATGATAAATCGGTTTAAAAATTGATTGGATAAAATATATATTGACGATAAATCAAAAATTTATCAAAAAAATTTCAATATAAAACAATTTTTGAATAATTTATTTTTGCTTAGAGATTGCCATTATTTTGTCTCGTTTGACCTTAATTCAAATCCAACATCGAATATAAAATTATGGTAATAAATAAATCTAGTCATTCATTAAATTCTTATATATAATAAGCGTAAAAGAGATTTTATCCAAAATTTTGATCAGTTCTCAATACCGCCAAAATAATTTCAACCGTTGGATATTTTTAAAAATAAACGATCAAGATTATAATTTATATCATATAAATATTAAATTATTATCTAAAATGGATATAAGTTAAAAGTGAAAATATTAGCATTAGAATTGAATTTTAAATAATTACAACTATTCTATATCAAAATAATAAGGATCGCTAGATTTTAAAATAAATAGATGAGAATCGTTAGATCGAAGATGAAAAAGTGTATTTGGTTGTTAGTTAAATTATATTAAAATACTAAAAAATATATCTTGATAATTTAAATCAAATACATGAAAATTTCTTAAATCAAATAGAATTCTCAAAGTAAAAATTTGCCACTTTCTTCGATCTTTAGTTTTGATGTAGTTTTAATTGTAAAAAATTGTTAAATCATCATTAAATTAAGATATTATTTTGTGAGATTCGTGTGTGTCGTAAAACATTTAAATCTTATTTTTTAGAAATCAAGATACAATACAAATAGTTAATTGAGCATATAAAATCAAATAAATAAAGTCAAAAAATTAATAACACAAAAATATTAAAAAATATATAAATTAATATAATTATAGATATTAAAAAAATCACGCGTTGCACAAGATCTTATCCAAAACTTTGGTTTATGTACCGTCAAACTAATAAGGATCATTGATTTTTGAAATTTATAAATAAAAACCACCAAATCTAATATTAAAAAGTGTTTTTGATTGTTATTAGAATTACATTCAAATACTAAAAACTGAATTTTAATAATATAAATAAAAAATGAGTAGGTTTTCTAAGTTGAATAGAATTATCAATGTAAAAATTCATAACTTTATCTTCTATTCGGGATCCTGGAGAAATTTCGGTGAATAATAATAACTAAATCATCATTAACGGGTAGTTTTAAAAACAGGATCAGTGAGTGTAAAAGAATCTTGAAAGCAACAAATCAACGAAGAGATATGGAGGCTGTAAGAATTGTTGTCGAAACAAAGAAAAAGCTTGCTGAAATCTACACTCAACGGGAAGTATTTTGGCGCCAAAGATCTAAACAATCGTGGCTTCATGAAGGAGACCAAAACAACAGATTTTTCCACGCAACTACGAAGAACAGAATAAAGGTTAATCAAATTACTTCTTTACACAACCACAATGGTGAACAAGTCGAATGGGGATCAGGTTTGGAAGATACGATTATAAAGTATTTTTCAGACTTGTTTACAGTTGCTAACACAGAGTGGGAATTAGTCACAAGTTGTATTTCGAGTAAGCTTATAAGAGAGAAAAATGATATGTTGTTCGCGCCTGTAGAAGAAGATGAGGTAAGAAATGCTCTTTTTCACATGCATCCGGATAAGTCTCCGGGACCAGACGGTATGAATCCAGGTTTTTGTCAAAAATTCTGGAAAACGGTAGGAGACGACGTTGTTAATGTGGTTAAGCAATTTTTTGTTTCTGGTAATCTTGATCTCCAGCTGATAGCCACGAACATAGTGCTTATACCAAAGAAAAAAAATCCAACTGTCATGACAGAGTTACGCCCGATATCCTTGTGCAGCGTGGTCTACAAAATCATCTCGAAAGTGCTTGCTAATAGACTAAAGATAGTTTTGGATGTAATTATATCAGATAATCAAAGCGCCTTCATCCCAGGTCGCTTAATTACTGATAACATCATGGTGGCATACGAAGTAATGCACTTTATGAAGAGACAAACGAAAGACAAAGATGGGTGGATGACTATTAAACTCGACATGAGCAAAGCATACGATCGGGTTGAATGGGGATTCTTGGAATCAGTCCTTTTAAAGTTGGGATTTGATAATAAGATAGTGAAGCTTTTTATGACGTGCATACCATCTGTTAGTTATCAGATCTCTCATGCGGGAAGATTTTTTGACTCAATTGTCCCTGCTCGAGGCATAAAGCAGGGAGATTCTTTTTCCTCGTATCTTTTTCTCATATGTATGGAGGGTTTTACAGCTTTTATTCATGGTTATGAAAGAAGGGGTTTGATAAAGGGAATTAAAGTGGCCAGAAACGCTCCAACCATCTCCCACATGTTTTTCGCGAACGATAGCTATATCTTTTATAAAGCTAGCCAAGAGAGTGTTAATCAGGTAAAAGACTTGCTTCGTATCTTCGAGAAGGCTTCTGGGCAGCAAATAAATGTAGACAAGTCTTCAGTAATATTCAGTAAGAATACAAGTAATGCTACTAAATCTGAATTATGCCAGAGTTTGCAGTTTAAAGAAGCAGATGAACAAAACTTATATCTCGGCCTTCCTATCAATGTGGGTAGAAAGAAGACTGCCATTTTTGGTTTTTTAAAGGAGAAGCTGCATGATCGTATCCAAGGATGGGATAAAAAGCTGCTTTCAAAGGGAGGAAAAGAGATTTTGTTAAAAATAGTTGCTCAATCCTTACCCAATTATGCGATGAACGTCTTTTTGCTGCCTCTTGAGGTTTGTAAAGATTTGGAGAAAAAGATGTGCAAATTTTGGTGGAAAATTGGCACTAATAATGCTAATTCTATTCATTGGATGAATTGGAATAACATGAGCAGGAAGAAGACGTCTGAAGGTATAGGATTTCGCAATATCAGGGATTTTAACATAGCTTTAATCGAGAAGCAAATTTGGAGGTTGTTGAATTATCCAGAAAAATTAGTTAGCAAAGTTTACAAAGCTCGTTACTATCCTAATGGGTCTATCTTAGGTGCCTCCCTGGGTGGTAATCCAAGTTATATATAGAGAATTATAGTTGAGGCTCAACCTGTTTTGAAGCAAGGAGTTATGTGTAATATAGGTAATGGCAATCAGGTGAGTATTCTTGAAGATCTCTGGCTACCTTCTTTTCATGATCCTTATGTTCACTCGAATAGTGAAGCTTTAAAGGGTAAACAAGTCTCTTCTTTATTCATGATCGATCAAAATCAGTGGGATATTGACATTTTTATGGATTTATTTGATCAAAGGGAAGTTAATTTGATTTTATCTATCCCTCTTCATGAGAATGAGAGTGACAGTTGGTATTAGCGAAAGGACAAGCTAGACAATTACTATGTGAAAAGTGCCTACTTGTTAATTCAGGAAGGAAGAGAAAGCCAACAAATGAGAGATAACTCAGGTTTCTAGAGGCAAATATGGAACTTAAAAATACCTGCGAAAGTAAAACACTTTGGTTGTCTTCCAACTAAATACTTATTGAGAAGAAGGAAGGTAGATTTGAGTATTGATTGTCCCACATGTCATAATAGCCCTGAATCGATTGTACATACGTTAGTGGAATGTTCTTTTGCAGCATCATGTTTGCAAAACGTTATTGACAAAAATATTTAGGGTGAATTCTATTCTTTTGGTGATTGACTTCACTTGATATTCGATCAATATAATAACATTGTGATATGTTTAGTAGTAACGACTTGTTGAATGATATGGAAAAGTCGTAATGATCTGATATGGAAGCAGCGTAGTATGGAAGTAGTAGAAGTTGTTTTAATCAGCAAAATCTGTTCTTAACCAATGACAGAGTGTTCAAGATAAAACTTTTGATCGCTTCATGGGCTATATGTCTCAAGAAGATGGTCGCGAACACTGGAAACTACCAGATTTGACAGATCATTCAGTCCATTCGTAGCTCTTATTCTGGTACATCTGTTTTGGGTCGAGTGGTGATGGAATGTAGAACTTTATTTGCTGATATTAAAAACCGAAACGTGATTCCGAGATTCGTTAAACGATATGTGAATAGGGTAGCTCACTATTTAGCGAGGTACTGTTGTTCTGTAGCTGATCGTAGATGGAAGGAGGGTGAAGCTCATCCGGAATTTATCTCTGTAATGCTTGATGATTTGAAACATTAATGAAATCATTTTTTTGTGGCAAAAAAAATCATCATTAAATTAAAATAATTTTGTTAATTAATATAATTATAAATTGTAAAAAACAACCGTGCGTTGCACGGGTTATAAGCTAGTTATAAAAATTATTATAGCTTGTTCTACGCACACCGGTATTTTAAAAAATTATTTAATATTTTTTAATAAAGTAAATTAAATAATTTTATATTAAGATTAAATATTCCGAAGTAATTAAAATTAATACACTAAGAGTGTTGCTTTTATTTATTATTATAAATTTGTTTAAAAAATAATTGATTTAAATATTTTATTATATATGTTATATATATTATGGGATAATTTTGTGCTAATTACTTGCCAAAATTTAAAATATTGTTTCAAAGTTTATTTAATGAACTTACCATTAAAAATATTGTTGTATTAATTATATTTAAAATTATAAATCAAAGTTTTTATAATGGGTTAAACTGAAGATCGAATTATTAATGATATTCACCAATTATGCTTATAAATTTAGGAAATCGGAACAAATGAGTGGATGTGCTAATTAGTGATTTATCAACAAATCGTAAATTTATAATCAGAACAAAAATCGATAAATTTTAATATCTTAATAATATTTATTATATTAATCTTATTTATAGTTGTATACCCCATTCGAAAATTATTCATAATGATAAATCAAATTTTAAAAATTGATTTGATAAAATATTTATTGACGATGAATCAAAAATTTATCAACAATATTTGAATATGAAACAGAAGAATGATACCAACTAAAAACAACAAAATCAATTTATAACATTTCTAAAACCGGATAATTGTTTAGTCTAAGTACGTACTGATATAAATTAGGCGAGTACAAAGAAATCTCTCATATAAATGCATAAATTTACAACAATACCATTAAACTATCTTCTATCAAATATATTAATATCTAAGAATGATACCCGCATAATCCAATAAATCTATCGCTCGCAACCCATCTAGCTCATACTTATCTCTAAAATCTAAATTCACAACCCAACAATCATCAGACGTTTGTCCAGTCTCTTCTGCGGGCCCCATTAGCAAGTTACACTTTCATGTCACCGGCATTTCCCGGTAACAAGTTTCATTTACAAAACGCCGTTATGTCTCTCCTAAATAACACCCGTATATAAACACACACACACACTACACCATTGTAAAATCACAGAGCGAATATAATTAAAATGAGCGTTAGGGTTTGAGTGACTATACATACACATATAAACACAAATGTCTAGCCGTGAATTCTCTCCGATCATCGACGTCGAATCGAACGACGACGTTTCAGATACGCTTTTTATAAAGCGGCGGTTCTGTTTCTGCATCCCTTACGGCTCCGAAAATTCCGCGACCGCCGGATTGAAATCGCTGTGGAGCACAGGAGTGAGCTCGCTGAAGAAGCTTCGCGAGTGGTCGGAGATCGTCGCCGGACCGAAATGGAAGACTTTCATCCGGCGATTTAATCGGAGCAAGAGCTCGAACAAGTACCAGTACGATCCGCTCAGCTACGCGCTTAATTTCGATGAAGGTCCGACCCGGAACGGCGACCCGGTGGAGGTGGATGAGTATTTGGCGCGAAACTTCTCGTCGAGATATGCCACGGTGCCGGGTTTGGGGAAAGGATCGGTCGATCTAGACAAGGAAGGTCCGAGTTTTAGCTAAGGAGGAGGGTGACGTCAGCTGGCGTCATTGACTGGAAAGATTTTTTTTTTTTTTATAATTTAAGTTTTTTGATTTTTTTAATAATTATGTATGTATATTTTTTGGAGTGTACTGAATAATTAAAGTTAGTGATGGTGAAGTGTGTGATGATGCGTGGAAGTTTTTGGTAGGCGGTGGGGTTGGGGTGTGTGTATACAAGTTTTATACATGCCTAGTAGTCATGGTTATCTTGTTGTTTATGCTTTATGGCCTAACTGAAATAGTATTTGTATATAATTCTTTTTTAAAATTTTGTTTATTTCTGATTCAGGTAAATACTAGTAGGTGTATTACTTTTTAGCGATATCTCTTTCGCTCGCTTTTTTTACGGGAGGTTGAGGGTGTGTGAGTAAATTTAAATAGCACAAAAAAAAATATTATTACTTTGCAGAAAGTTGGAGGATAAGGAATTAAACTCTAGAGTTACGATTTTAAGATTTAAAGTTGATGATGATCTTTACTCTTTAGCTCTATTTTTATTTCACTAGCTTATATCCCGTGCGATGCACGGTCTTCTTTAATATATTGGATTTATAAATCTAACAATATAATATTTAAATTTAATATATTATTGACGTAATCAATAGTAGTATTTTAGATATTAAAATATAAAATATTTTAAAATAACATATCTAACGATTCGTATTTTTTTACTCTTAAAAATCTAAAAAAGGACTCAAGTGCAAATATCAAAATATGTGCTTGTTCAATATACCGAGTTTATTTGAATATACTTTTACTTTTATTTTAATTAATTATCTCGTTTAAATTGAATGTTAAAAAAATTATAATAAACATGAATTTCATAAGTTTAATATAATAATATTACAATATATCTATCTTTTGCCCGTGTTATTTTTAATTTGAACATGAGTTGTTTCGGTTAAAAAATATAAACAGGTAATATCCTTAAAAAGATAATTAGTTACTTATTAACAATTATATAAAATTATATTAATTTTTTTATATATACGTCTGCATTATTTTTAGAAAATTAGTTGTTTAAGTTAGAAAATATAAAAGAGGTAATTTGTTTTAGCTGAAAAGAATAACTTGTTATTTATTAATATTTATATAAAACAATATTACCATTGTATATTTATTTTGCATGTATTATATTTAGAAGATAAGTTGTTTTAGTTAGAAAATATAAAACACATAATGTGTTTTAGCTGTCGGTTATAAATATATAATAATATTACCATTATATATATATATTGTCCGTCTTATTTTTAGAAAATGATTTGTTTTAGTTAAATAGATATATGAAATAGGTAATAAAATTTAGCTGAAAAAGGTAATTGGTTATCAATAACTTGGTTTCCATATATGTTTCCTATTTATAAGATGAGTTGTTTTAGGTAAAAAATATAAAAATAATGTGTTTTAGCTGAAAAAGGTAATCAGTTATAAATATATAATAATATTACCATATTATATATATGTTGCCCATTTTATTTTTAGAAGATGAGTTGGTTTGGTTTAAAAAATAAATATAAAATAGGTAATGTAGTGAAAAAAGGTAATTGGTTATTAATAAATTGATTATAGATAGGCTCGTGAATCGGCCCAAATACCGACCGACCGACCAAAACTTTTAATGTTTCGTCTTTAATAATATAGTATAGATAGTATAGATAGATAGATAGATTTATAATATTAGTATTTTATGCTACTAAATGGAATAATCCGTGATATTTTTGAGGTTTTAGTTAAGAGAAATATTAGTTATTAAATATAAAAATGAATATACGTTTTGGGAAAAAAAACTAATCGGTTAGTCATTAATAATTATAATATTATTATTTTATTTTATTAAATAGATCTGTTCGTGATATTTTTGGAAAATGAGAGGTTTTAGTTAGGAAAAATAGAAAAGTAGAAATTTGAGTTAGAAAAAATAAAAAAGAATATACAATTTGGCTAAAAAGGTAATGAGTTAGTTATTAGCAATTATAACTTTATTATGTTATTTTAGTAAATGAAATTGTTTGCAATAGTTTTGGAAAAAGAGATGTTTTAGTTAGGAAAAATATAAAAGATATTCTATATAATAATTTTAATATTTTATCTAACGGTTCTTATCGATTTGATCAAAAATATCTAACGGCTATGAATTGAGTGACCAGACTACAAAAACTTTCATGACCAGACTACAAAACTTTCAATGTTTCGTCTTTAATAATACTAGCTTATAGCCCGTGCAATGCACGGTTACTTAAATTTTATTTATAAATATATTTTTATTACCCATGCAACACATGATTGTTTTTTAATATTTATAATTATATTTATTTATGAATATTTTAATATTTAAAAGTTATTAGTTTACATGATTAAATTATTGTTAAAAAAGATTTAGCCAAAACAATTATGTTTAAAAATTTGATATTTATTTTATTTTACACGCTCAATTTAATATTTGTTTATATTGAGTTATAAAAATTAGATTTTTCCAATTTTATAGTCCACGTGAAATTCACAAAATAATTTTTAATTTAGTTGTGTTTTAATAGTTCTTTTTCAATTAAAAACTATTCTAAAACTAAAAAGAGAATAAAGTGACGAAATTTAATGTTGAGAATTCTATTCGATTTAGGAAATCTACTTATATGTAGTTTAGATTATTAGAATACCCTTTATTAACCAAATACAATTTTTAATGTTAAATCTAACGGTTTTCACCTATCTATTTAACATTAAACGATTTTTATTATTTTGGTATTAAATGAGTTTTCTTATTTAATTACAACTATTTTTATGTTTTGACTTTTTAGAAAATCCAATTCTAATATTATATCTTTTAACTTATATCATTTTTAGATAATAACTTCTTTTTATATGATATAATCTTGATCATGTATTTTTAAAAATATTGGATCTAACGGTTGAGAATATTTTGGCGGTATTTAGGACCAAACTACCATGATAACATCATTAATTTTTCTTAATATTTATAATTTTTTTTTTTTTAAATATTAATTGCTAAAATATAATGTACTCTTTTTTGTAATATGTTAAAGATGCGTGAACTTTGAACTTTTGAGAAAATAAAATGTCAATTAAAATATAATTTTTTTTTGTAATAGTTCTTCTTTTAGAGTAGTACACCGTGATCAAAATTATGTATAAATTTCATTTTTTTATAGTATATCCGGTAAATATCTCTGTTATTATATTAAAGACTAAATACTGAAAGCTTCCCTGTAAGTTAAGTTTGGTCGCTTTGTTTGATAACTCAATCCATTATCGTTGAATCTTTCAAATTAAATTATTGAAAAATGTTAGATATAACACTAAAATTATCATGTAGAATGATCTAAGGTTTGAATCTACCAACAACATATTAAAATTTATAGGTTTTTTTGAAAAATAAGAATTTTTTTCATTTTTTCTTGCAGACATATGTTATTTGATAATATTTTTTGTAAAATACGATTTTTCAGAAAAGTACTATACTAATTGATTAGCAAACTTTTGAAGTTTCGAATTTAATAATTTACGATGTATATAGGTTTAAAAAGTTTGGCCTCTTCTGTAGCTGAGTCTAAAATTTCAAAATAAGGTTTTTTTTAATATGAATATAGTTCGGCTAACAATGAAATTAGGTCTGTATGAGTTCTTATAAAACAAAATCACCATTTACGTATAATTTATTATTTAATAATAAATAATATTTGATTATTTATGATATAAAACTTAATAAATAGGACAAAAAATATGCACAATTTTATAAAATTTTATCCTCGTATTATTATATTCTTTGTTGATTTGAATTTTTCTTAGATTGATTTTAATTTTTGAACATAGATTTCTAAATTTAAAATAGTTAGAAAAAAGTAATTAAATTGGTGTTAAAATAATGATGACATAATAATTATTATTAGAATTTAAATATTCACTTTATTAATTTGGGCTTTATCTTGTGTTTTAAAAATCAGATTTTGACGATTTTACACCCCACATGATAACTAAATTATCTTTAATTAAAAGATGGTTTAACAATTTTTATCTACGTGGAATTGTCCTTGGAAGAGAAAAGAAAGTCACGAATTTTTTACATGGAGAATTCTATTCAATATAGAAAACTTATTTATATTTGGTATATTTGGTTTAAATTATCAAAATACACCTTTTCGAATTTAAATATAATCCTATTATTAATAAAATAAACTTTTTTAATATTTGATCTAACGATTTTCATTTATCTAGTTAAGATCTAATTGTCCTTATTAATTTGGTTGTCTACGACCAAAATTTGGGATAAGATCCCTATTATGATTATTATATATAAGGATTTAATATAATAAGGATATCAAGTATATACTGATATAAGTATCTTACTAACTGCTTTTACTTTTAATGTTTCGGTTTTATTTATGGTGTAAATAAAATTTTAAAATACATTATTACTTAAAAATTATTCAATAAATAAAAATTATGTAATGATTATATAAAATTTTATTATCATATTATTATATTCTTAATCAATTTGAATTTGTTCTTAATTAATTTTGATACTTTATTGAAAGAAACATAAAATTTCTATATTTAAAAGAATTAGTGGAAAAATAAATAAATTGGTGCGACAATAATAAAAAAAAATTATTAAAATTTAGATACTCACTTTAATATTTGGGTTCTATCCTGAGTTTTAGAAATTGAATTTTGACGATTTTACAACTCATGCGAAACTAACAAAATTATCTTTAATTTAATGATGATTTAATAATTATTATCTAACTTGACCAGTTGACCTACCCATAAAATAAACTGAAAAGAAAAGATGGTTAAGAAGTTTTACACAAAGAATTCAATTCAATATAGAAAACCAATTTATAATTGGTTTAAATTATCAAAGCACACTTCTTAGTATTTAAAAATAATCCTACATTTAATCAAATACACATTTTAATATAAGTATTATATTCAAAATTATCGTTTATGAATATGAAACCCTCAACATTTTAATAATATTTTGATATTATCCTTTTATGTTTGTTATATGTAAAATAATATAATTATAATTTGGATTAATCGAATTGGTATGTTCCTTCAGAAAAAAAGTGTTTAAATTTATTCATGTACAGGAGTTCTCCTAAGTCTCTTACAACATATATAGGGTATCATTGTAATCGATATGAATTGTTATCTTGATATTTGGTTTAACAATTATTATCTAACTGGAACTATACATAAATTCAAGAGAAAAGATATTTAAGAATTTTTACATAGAAAAATTTTAAATTATCAAAATACACTTTTTAGTATTTAAATATAATTTTATTATTAATCAGATACACTTTTTAATATTAGATCTAACAATTCTCATCGATCTATAATTATTAATTTGGTCATATACTGAGCGTACACGGACCAGATCGATTTTAATTTTTTCTTAAATTGATTTTAATATTTTATTGAAATAAACAAAGAATTTATAAATTTAAAAGAATTAGGAAAAAAAATTAATTTGGTGCTACAATAATAAAAAAAATATTTATTAAAATTTAGATAATAACTTTTCTGTTTGGGCTCTATCTTGAGTTTTAGACAACAGATTTTAACGATTTTACAGTCCACGCGAAGCTTACAAAATTATCTTTAATTTAATGATGGTTTAATAATTATTATCTAACTGGAACTATCCATAAAATAAAGAGAAAAGATAATTAAGAATTTTTACATAAAGATTTCTATTCAATATAGAAAACTCATTTATAATAGGTTTAAATTATCAAAATACACCTTTTAGTATTTAAATACAATTCTATTATTAATCAAATACAATTTTTAATATTATATCTGACGGTCCTCATCGATTTGAATATTTATAATTTTATAATCCAACGGATCGTATACTTTTGGTAGTACAGTGACCGACCAAAGTTTTGGATAAGATCTCTCTTACGCTTATTATATATAAGGAGTTAATTTGCAAACTTTGTAATGTGTCACAGGCAAGAACAGAAAAAACTTTGTAATGTGTCACTCGACTCACTTTGCTCATTCTCTGTATTCTCTTGATATTATCTGCATTGATGTGCTAATCCTTGATCCTTTTTACGACCAATATCTGTCTGGAATTAGGTGAGACTTTGTACGTGTTTCCATGTTTTCGACTTTTTGTATTCGAAGCATTTGTGCTGGATCTCGAAGTAAATACTCAAATTACATCCCTTCTACCTCTGGAGTAGAATGAACTACTAAGATTTATGATGAAGCTATTAACTTGTAGAAGATGAAGTATTCATACAGTTGAATGTAGAGATTTAAGAGAGAATGTAGAGAGAGAATGTAACAGAAAAGATCCAATCATTATATCATTATTAGAAAAGAACTTGAGGTCAACTTTACATCACAAGTGTTTATATACTAACAAATATAAAGTCAACTGGCTAAGCTGTAACTAACAGAATTAGTTACTTAGGGACTGTTTGGTTATAAGCTATTTTATTATTGTGTTTTACTTCACATGTAATATCAGAAGTGTCATTAGCCCCCCCTTTGACAGACAGATCTTCAGACAGCACTGTAACATTATTTGCTATGACTTTCACTTCCATCCTTGAACTTTCTGGATCATCAGTACCAAGCATAGCTGTATCAGTAAGCATTCCTGTAGGCACCCCACCTGTAGAGGTCTTTGGACCAAACTTTAAACCCATGTGTGAAGAACAAGACCAATGAAGATGTCTACCGAGTCCCTTAGTCAGAATATCAGCAGTATTATCCTTAGAACCAATCTGGACAACAGAAATAAGACCATTTTGAATTTTCTCTCTAATAAAGTGACAATCAAGCTCAATGTGTTTAGTTCTAGCATGATAAACAGGATTTGCAGTAAGATCAACAGCTGCTTTATTATCACAGAATAAAGGAGTAGCACCAGCAACATTCAACCCTAAATCAGTGAGTAAACCCTTTAACCACATGACCTCACAAGAAGCATCAGCAAGTGCCCTATATTCTGCCTCTGCAGTGCTTCTGGAGGTTACTGATTGCTTCTTTGCCCTCCATGAAATGGCTACTTGCCCCAGTAAAAACTGTAACCACCAACAGATTTCCTGTCATTGGGATCCCCACCCCAATCACTATCACTGTATCCCTCTAACTGTAAAGAATTAGAAGCTGGGAAATGAAGACCATGATCAACTGTGCATTTCAAATATCTGAGCACTCTTTGAGCAGCTTCAAAATGTTTAACTCTTGGAGCATGCAGAAATTGGCTAAGCAAATGAACAGTAAAAGAATGTCTGGCCTAGAAGATGTCAAATATAATAATTTCCCAACCCAAGTTCTGTATACTGTGGGATTGGAAATCGAATCACCAGAAGTATCATTATCAAAAAGCTTGATATGAGGGTCAACAGGAACTGAAAGAGGTTTGCAATCTAATAATCCAGCAGTCTTAAGAAGATCCTTAATAAACTTTGGTTGACTCAGAAAAATACCTGACTTATTCCTTGAAACCTCAAGACCAAGATAGTATTTGATACTACCCATATCCTTGATAGTAAACCTATTGTGCAGTAATTGCTTAAGAGACTGAATGGTAGGCATATCATTACCAGAAACCAAGATATCATCCACATAAATCACCACTGCTACAAAAACAAACCCTTGCTGGATAGTGAAAAGAGAATGATCATGAAATGACTGTTTATAACCATTTTCCAACAAACAAGAAGTAAGCTTGGCAAACCATTGCCTAGAAGCCTGTCTTAGTCCATAAATTGATTTGATAAGTCTACAAACCAAATTAGGATTATCAACCTTGAGACCTAGTGGCAAATCCATATAGACCTCTTCATCTAAATCTCCATGCAAAAAAGCATTGTTTACATCTAATTGTTCAACAAACCAACCTTTGGCTGCTGCAATAGCTAATAAACTCCTTACTGTCACCATTTTAACAACAGGAGCAAATGTATCATGAAAATCTATACCTGCAGCTTGAGTATAACCCTTTGCCACTAATCTGGCCTTATATTTGTCAATTTGACCATTGGCAAGAGTTTTGATCTTATACCCATTTACATCCAATTGTTTTCTTACCCTTAGGTAAAGGAACCAAGGCCCAAGTATTGTTGGCATTAAGAGCAGTCAACTCTTTGTCCATAGCCTCAATCCATAAAGGATTTTTAACAGCTTGATGATAGAAATTAGGTTCAACAAGAGATGACACATAGGCTGAAAAAACTTGATTGTTGGCATCAAAAATAGAATGAGATAATTGCAGAGCAAAAGGAGTCATAAACTCAACAGGATCATTAATCACAGTATGTGCTACATGATAATCAGACCACCAAAGAGGCCTATCTTTATTTCTGGTAGACTGTCTTAATTGTGGAACTGGAACAGAAATGATGGAAGTAGTGGAATTATCAGGAGAAGAGACAATAGGAGAAGAACTATGAAGATCAAGAGTGATAGGAAGGTTTAAAGATGTGGAAGGAAATGAAACAGTAGAAGATGTAGAAGGAGAGGAAACAGACTCAACTTGTGGAACAGTATTTGATTGTAACCAATTTAAGAACAAAGCAGAATTACCAGTAGTAGTATTTGTACTTTTAACAGAAGTGACAGAAGATTGATGATAAGGAAAAATTGATTCCACAAATTTAACATGTCTACTAACAATAATAGCATGATTATCTAATCTTAAGAGTTTAAAACCCTTTTGTAAGTGAGGATAACCAATAAAGACACATTGAATAGCTCTTGAAGCAAACTTATCATTAGGGTGAACTGAAGCATATGAAAGACATCCAAAAGCTTTTAACAAAGTATAATCAGGTTTAGAGTTAAACAAAATTTCATGAGGAGTTTTAAATTGCAGAACAGTAGAAGGGAGTTTGTTAATAATATGTGTGGCTGTAAGAAGGCATTCCCCCCAAATACTTAGTAGGTAAACCTGATTGAAATCTTAGGGCTCTAGCAACTTCCAGAAGGTGTCTATGCTTGCGTTCTACTCTTGCATTTTGCTGTGGAGTAGAAGGACAAGAAGTTTGATGAAGTATACCATGATGAGCCAAGAAAGTTTTGAAATTATGATTGATGAATTCACTACCATTATCAGATCTGATGGTGTGAACAGATTTATGAAAATGCTGAGAAACATAAGTAACAAAATTTTTGAATATATGAAAAACATCTTGTTTAGTAGGCATAAGCATTGTCCAGGTGGCCCTACTGTGATCATCCACAATTGTAAGAAAATAATTACAACCAGATGTGGAAGAAACACTATAGGGTCCCCAAACATCCAAGTGTAATAAGGAGAAATTCTCAGATGAATAAGAAGCACTAGCCTTAGGAAATGGAAACATAGCTTGTTTAGCACAAGGACAAACAGGACACAAAGTATTTGTTTCTGATATGTGACCAATACAAGGAATATGCTGTAAAACAGCATTAGGAGCATGACCTAAACGCAAATGCCACAATCTGGCATTCACATGATTAGAAACAGAAAAAGTATTGGAAAGACCAATAGTACAAACAGGAGACAAACACTGCAAAGAAGATGACTGTACAGAAGCAACAGAATGACCAGGAAATGGCAAATGATGTTGAGAAGAAGAAATGAAGTAGTACAAGCCTCCCTGTTCAAAACCAGCTGCCAGTGTTTTCACCTGGTTCTGGTCCTGAAACAAACAGTTATTGGATGTAAAAGTTATTACACAGTTTGAATCAAAAGAGAGTTTGCTAACAGATAGCAAATTACAATTGAACTCAGGAATGAGAAGGACATTTTTCAAAAGAATATCAGGTGACAAATGCACTGTCCCTAATTGATTAACTAAAATGACCTGATTATTTGACAAAGCCACATGAAAAGGTTGACTCACAGTAAAAATATCAGTCATGAAATTTGCATCACAGCACATGTGATTGGAAGCTCCAGTGTCAATTATCCAATCATTATGTAACTTTTGAGGAATATGTGACATCATAGAATAAACCAAACCTGCAAAGTTGATGTGATCTTCTGGTGTGGTAGAGGATCCAATGGCATTTGGAGAAGAGCCTTTAGTCATGAGCAACATCAATTGATTGACTTGTTGTTGAATCTTTTCCATAGTGTTGGACTGCATATCAGTAGAGGAAGTGGATCCTTGGTTTACAGTACCAGAAGGAACAGCTGAAACTTGCATAGCCTGTGACTTGAAACCACCACCAGAAGAAGAACCAAAATTTCCAGAATTACCAACTGATTGATTACCAAATTTTCCTCTGCCCCTACCCTTTGGTGGATATCCAATAAGTTTGAAACAGTTTTCCTTTGTATGGCCATCCTTATGACAATAAACACATTTCAGAATTTGCCTTTTAAAACCACCAGAAGGAGTAGAATGATCCCCAAAATTTGTAGAACCTTTACCATCATATTTGGTAGCTGCCAAAAAAGAACTAGAAAGTACACCAGTAGTCTGTCTTTGTCTTTCTTCTTGCTTAACCAGAAAATAAGCTTGAGATATACTAGGTAAAGGATTCATCATTAGAATCTGGCTCCGAGCATGTGTGAAACTCTCATTGAGTCCCATTAAGAATTGTAACAGTTTCTTACGCTGGTCTCTTTCATCTTGCAATTTGTGAGCCTCACAAGTACAGTTACATTTACAATGTATAACAGGTTCCAAAGCAGTGTATTCATCCCAAAGATTTTTGAGTTTATGATAATAGAGTTCTACTGACATAGTATCCTGCTCCAAAGCATGAATGTCCTTCAATATCTGATAAACTCTATGACCGTTAATGCTAGAGAATTGATCAATTAATTCAATCCATACCTCTCTAGCTGAGCTAACAAAATCCATACCATTGCCAATTTCTTCAGATACAGTGTTTAAAATCCAACTGATCACCATATCATTAACCCTATCCCATTGAGATCTTAAAGGAGAAGATTCATCAGGTCGAGGAACTGTACCATCAACAATACCTAGCTTATTTTTAGCAGATAAGGCTATGGTTAAGGATCTTTTCCAAGGACCAAAATTCTCAGAACCTGTTAACTTTTTAGCAATCAAGACTAAGCCTGGGTGATCTATATTCTGAAGATACAAGGGATGCAGATTGGATTTAAGAGACGTATTATCAAGATTAGGATCAAGATCAATATCATTTTCCATGAGATTCTCAATATTCTCAGAAGTACCTTCTCGATTAGTTGTGTTATTATTCATGACATCATGAGCATATGTACTCTTCATCATTCCAAACAGACAATTCCAACTCAAGAACAAACAATATCACTCAGAAAGATCAAGAACTGATTAACAAATCACAACTCAAAACCTCAATCTCACTCAAATCGACGAACGAAACAATCAACAATTAATCAAACGATTACTCAAAATAACACCTAAATCGATGATAAATCACTCGAAAACCGAGTTGAGATCAAGATTACTCAGACAACACCTAAATCAACGACAAATCACTCGAAAACCGAGTTGATATCAAGAAAACTTACAGTTTTTTCGAATGGATTCACTATGAATTGAACGCGGAAGCAAGAAATTTACCAGATCTTTGCTCTGATACCATATTAACTTATAGAAGATGAAGTATTCATACAGTTGAATGTAGAGATTTAAGAGAGAATGTAACAGAAAAGATCCAATCATTATATCATTATTAGAAAAGAACTTGAGGTCAACTTTACATCACAAGTGTTTATATACTAACAAATATAAAGTCAACTTGCTGAGCTGTAACTAACAGAATTAGTTACTTAGGGACTGTTTGGCTATAAGCTATTTTATTATTGTGTTTTACTTCACATGTAATATCAGAAGTGTCATTAGAAGCCATTCCCCTTTTAGCAGATGTTACTGGAATTTTGGATTATCTTGGAATCTTATATTCACTTACAGTACTATTTCCATCACCAGCTCTGACTGCATGGTCTTCTTGCTTTCAGATTTGATATTCATGATCACTTTGTTGCTGAAACAAGTATCACGACTGAGACAGTAAGGCGATGCTACAGAAATATGAGACTTTGTGGAAACTTATTTTCTGTGATGTCAACCGTTGCAAGACTTTGTGGTCCAGAGCCACGAGATGGACTTGAGATAGGTTCCTGAGAAGGTTACCGCTCAAATACAAGTGACTCAAGTTTCTGCTGCCTGAGATGTCTTTTGATAAATCTCCAGTTGACCAAGCAATTTTAAATTGTCTTCTAAAGTAGATTAGCATGAAAGCCTCTTCTAAGATTAAGCTCATTAGAACTTTTTTTAAGTTCATTTAAAAAGGCCTCTTTTCCACAGATTTTTGGCTGCTGTTACAATTGAATCCATCCCATTTGTCAATGTAAGGGTCGGAATTTGATTTGCAACCCCATTTCACGCTCTTTGCAAATTTCTAGGAGAGAGCTTTTGTAACATCCCACATCGTTTAAAAAAAGGTGCAGTGTTTATAACATCTCACATTGATTAGAATAAGAATGTTTGGGCCTTTATAAGGATAAGTTTACAACTAGTATTTATCAATTTGCTAGCACTTTTGGAATGTGGTGGGTTGTTGGGTTCGATTATAGCTTTTCCATGAACTCAACTAGCGCTATCTTCACATCTTGTTCTTCTGATATAGCCATTGTGAAGACCGGAAAGGGAACCAAGTGTAACTGAAAACAAGCTAGAAGCACTTCATTTCTACTTTTTTCTGTTTGGAGCCTCAGGCTCATTTCTACTTTCATTATGTGTCATTTTTGTTGGATTAAACAATATGAATTCGGAACTTTCATGACTATTTCGCCTATAGCACCTGTAAGCCAACAGGCGTGCTCTAATTCCATGAGTACTAGTCCATATTGCATGAATATATATGCAAGTATGAATCCAGTATAAAAATGGTAAGTGCTGCACTTGCTCCGTCGCCAAAGACACTGTTCCGGTGGTGGTTTGACCTGTGGTGGGAAACCTACAAAACAATGCTTGCCCGGCGGTGGAGACCGTTAAGCACCTCCGGCGTGAAAATCAGTAACGGAGTAAAACAATGTGATAAAATGTAGCAAGTATCGAGATATGTTTTTTAGTGAGTGTGTGAAGTGTTTGTGTGAATGTAAGTGTGTGCTCTGTAAGAATAAGAGAGACAAGTTTTTATAGGCCAAAACCTATCCCTGTAATGTGAGGGCCGCGCACTATGGCTACGGTGGGAGGCATGGGTCTTTTTGCTACAGTGGCGGCTCACAGTTGAGTATGTGTACTTTCTTGCTATAGTGGCGGCTCACATTTGAGTAGGTGTACTTTCTTGCTACAGTGGCGGCTCACAGTTGGGTAGGTGTACTTTCTTGCTACAGTGGCGGCTCACATTTGGGTATGTGTACTTTTGGGTATGGGCTTCTTTAAGCAATGCTCTATTTATTAGTTGTTGCCGCCTGTTCGTTGACCAAGTGTTATTCCGTGGATACTTTATTTGATATGGATGTGCTTGAATGACGGAGTAAGCGACTGTCTCTGAGCGGCCCTTGGATGTGGAGTGGGCGGTGTCTGCAAGGCTTGATAGTGTTTTCTCTGAAAAGGTGGGTACGTATCATTGCCCCCACTCCCTCTAGCCGATGTAGCGGGTAGGGGGAGTAGAGAGAAAGGAAAGACGTAAATGTGTATACAAACATTGCTGTAATGAGTGTAAAATTAAGATGGTTTTTGAAACATGTATGTCTCTGTGTGAGGTGAGCGACCGTCACTTGGGGAGAAACAACACGAGAAGTTTGAAAAAATTTGAATTCCGGTGCCCCCCAGTGAGGTGAGCGACCGTCACTTGAGGAGAAACAACATGAAAAGTTTAAAGAAATTTGAATTTCAGTGCCCCCCAAGTGAGGTGAGCGACCGTCACTTGAGGAGAAACATATCTGAAAATTTTGAATTTCGGTGCCCCCTAGTGAGGTGAGCGACCGTCACTTGAGGAGAAACAACATGAAAAGTTTGAAGAAACTTGAATTTCGGTGCCCCCCAAGTGAGGTGAGCGACCGTCACTTGAGGAGAAACATATCTGAAAAATTTGAATTTCGGTGCCCCCTAGTGAGGTGAGCGACCGTCACTTGGGGAGAAACAACACGAGAAGTTTGAAAAAATTTGAATTTCGGTGCCCCCCAGTGAGGTGAGTGACCGTCACTTGAGGAGAAACAACATGAAAAGTTTGAAGAAATTTGAATTTCGGTGCCCCCCAAGTGAGGTGAGCGACCGTCACTTGAGGAGAAACATATCTAGAATTTTTGAATTTCGGTGCCCCCCTAGTGAGGTGAACGACCGTCACTTGGGGAGAAAGAACACGAGAAGTTTGAAAAAATTTGAATTTCGGTGCCCCCTAGTGAGGTGAGCGACCGTCACTTGAGGAGAAACAACATGAAAAGTTTGAAAAAATTTGAATTTCGGTGCCCCCCAAGTGAGGTGAGCGACTGTGCTCAGGTGGCGAAAAAGTTGTATTTTGGTATGTTTTGATCGAGGTTCTGTGTGAATAAATGAGGGAATATAGAGTTAATGTGCAGTGAAAGTGTCTCTTTGTTTTTACGGTATTGATTAGACGTAATAAATGTGGATGATGGGTGATAAATGAGCATTTATGTGTAATGTGAAGTGTCTGTGGTACGGTCTATGGGAAATGTGTAGGTATATGTGTGATTGGATGTTTTGAAAAAGCATGTGTACTAGAGTTGTACGTGCTACTGATCAGTGGATAAAAGAATTAGAAAAGAGAGCGAAATTGAGGACACGAAAAGGAAAATAAGAATAGAAAAGTTGGAAGTTGAAGGGTTTGTGTATAGCTGTACTTGGGTTGGTGGGAGCATGAATGTCACGCACGGGAGGGTTGTTGCCACGTGGGCATGCAGTTATTGCCTTCTACGGGTAACCGTGTGATAGTGTATAAAAATGTGTGTCTATCAGTTGCTTAGTGTTTATTGCACCTTTCTTCTGATTCTTCGTTTGCTAGAGAAAAGCTCGAGCTTGCCGGAATTCTGTTACCGCTGGGATACCTTGCATCGCGCAACTCGTTTTTTGCTCCACTTCCAGGTTGGTTATTGCCGAATTCTTTCACTTTATTCTTGGTGGGTGAAAAAATATGTTGTTTTGAATGCTCTTGTCTGATATTTGCATGTTTCGGTTTCTGTTGTTGTTTGCAATAGTTCGTAGTTGTTTGGGTAAAATGGTAGGAGATAGGTATTTGGGTATTTTTTTGGCTTCGAGTTTTGCCGGTGATGGGTTTTTATCGGCCGGCGGAGAATAAATTTCCGATTGTATTGGTCATGATGTATGTTGATAGGGAGTCTGGGGTTTATGTTTCCGGTGGTGTTCTTGACTGTTTTTGGATACCCGTGTAGATATCTGTGTGTAGTTGTAGTGATTTTGATCCTATTTTGCTGTTTGATTTGAAAAGCATAGGTGTTGGGTGTTCGGGTAGGGTTTTTAGGAATGTGAACCGTTAGGGGTTTAATTGTCATTTCCCCGCTGTTTTGTGGGTGTGTGAATGGGTTGGGGTTTAGGAATGTGAACCGTTACGGTCGCTCTTGGTTGGGTAAGCGGGCTGGGAATTCATGTTGTAATATGTATGTTAGAATATTTGTGCTTTATATTTGGTCGCCATCTGCGTTGTGTACCACTTGTTTCTGATTATGTTGTTTTTGTAGATGTTGTAGAGAATGTCGATGTCGAAAGAAGTCGTTCCTAACACTCGTCCTGTGCTGATAAGTTCCATGGGAAAGTGGATTGACACTCAGGTTCATAGTTATCTTGGTGTTGCCGCCTGTGATAAGGTGCGCTTATTTTGACACCTTTGAAAGCCTGTATCGCACGGAAGGGATTCCGGTGACCGCCTTTGATAAAAAGGAGATGGATGCCACTTTTGGCAAGTACAGACATCTGGATTGTGACAGCAACTTCCAGGAGGAAAAGTATGGTTATCTAGTGTCTCGGCTGTTCCGTATTGAAGATGGGTACGAGTGGAGGATGTCGCGTACTGGTGAGCGGTTATATGATCGTGACGCGGATGGGTGGATGACGATCCCCATATCTCATTTTAAGGCTGGACTGAGGCTGCCGATGCACAAATTTATGTCTGATCTTTTTAAGTACTACTTCCGGTGTTCGCCTGCTCAATTCTCACCGAATGCGATTCAGGTGATCTTGTGGTTTATTGCTTGCTGTGCTAAGGATGGGAGGCAGCCGACCTTCAAGGGTTTCTTTGCTTTGTTTTACGTGCGACTCACTAGTGCCAAGCCATTCTACGAGATTCACTGGAATTCGTATACCGCTGTGGCCAAGCGGCTAGGGAATCACAACCTTTTCCGCTTTCCCAAGGGGATGGCTAACTGGCAGGAAGAGTACATCATGGTCCGTGGTGGTGATCTTTCTTACTTGCCTAACTTTTCGGTGGAAGTTAGGAACGTGTACCCGTCTGAAAAGAAGGGGATGAACGGGGATGTTGTTGACTTGCTGGAGCGGACGGTTCGATCGTTTGGGCGCATGTGGACGGAGACGGATTTTTATGAGAACGCGAATCTGTTGGAGTACAATTGTAAGTGTTCGCATCCTATGATTTTATGTTTGCTGTGTTTTATCTGTTGGCTGATTGTATGCGGTTATTCGTGTATCTTGTAACAGTGTTGATACCGAAAAGGGGTGATCTACCCATGCTCGAGAATGTTGACCACAACGAGCCTGAAAAACAAAGGGAGTTTCTGAATGCCAAGGCCCCACGCGAATCTGTTAATGTTAACCCCCCTCGTGAGAGGAAAGGGAAAAAGAGTGGAGAGGATGGTGAGGGTAGCGTCGCTGGCCGGGCTTCGCGGACTGAACTTGCTGGCCAGAAGAGGACCAATTTGATTGACGAGGAAGATGCGGCGTTTGGGGAGATGATTGGTGATGTGGAGAGGTTGATGAATGAGACGACGGATGAGGGGGAGAGCCCATTTGTTACTGGTGAGGAGGATGCTAGGGCCCTTGCTGATCGAGGCGACAGTGAGACTGAAAGTGATAGGGATGGCGGGTTGAATGTTATTGAGCATGCGACGATGGTGGAGGTGGTACTGTCCTCGGGTAGCGATGATGTTCGAGGTAGGGATAGAGATAATAGAGAGCGGGTGGTAGTGGAGGATGTGTTTTTGTCTAGTGATGAAGATGTTGGAAAAACGTCGCTTGAGGATGATCGGGTGGAGAAGGATGATGCCATGGTGGGTGATGTGGTTCCTTTTGTGGGGGGGGGGGGGTTTGTTTCTGCTGCGGTTGATCGTGTGTTGGAGGATACTGAAGTGTGTGCCCCTGAAGTCAATGCGGGTGAATACGAGTTGGAACCTGACGAGGTTGTTCCCGAGGGGGTGGTTGCGAGGGCTGCTTCTGCTAGGGTTGGGCACCGTTTTGGGAAAAAACGTAAGAGGGTGGGGGATGATGTCGTGGTGAAGTCGCGGAAGAAAGTTAAGTCCGTGCACGAAGTTGGTGAGTCTAGCATGATGGGTGGTCGCTTGCGGTTGGGCGGTAGGTTTGTGTTGAAGAAGAGGAAGGTGAACTTTTCCCTGGCTGGTCCGGGCGTGAAGACCTCTAGAAAGAGGCGTACTGAAGTAGCTGTGACTTATAGTGAGAGTGATGAAGAGTTGGTGGTCGATGAGGAAACTGGGGAGAGCCGGCTTGGTTATGAGTACATGTTCAAGAGTGGTCCCGGCTCGTTTACTATTGACTCAATGACGTAGGATACTTTCCAGAAGCTGATTAAGTATTCTTGGAGCAAACTGGCGAAGCGATCACAGAAGTTTCACGCCAAGGTGAGTGTTTTCCTATTAGCACGTATGATCGTGTGTCTGTATGTTGTTTTTTGTAATGACTTGGTTGATTTATTCATTGTAGAGTCAGTGTCATTATGCGGCCTTGCTGGCGAAGGGGGACGCTTACAGGCTTGAGAACAAACGGTTGAGGAGGAGTGAGGAATAGTTGAAGAACGAGATCAATACTCAAGAGGAGTATAAGAGGAATGTGGTGTCTTCTCTAAACCAAGTTGAGGCGGATAAGAAGAGATTCTTTTCTGAACGTCATGTGTATAGGAACAAGATGATTCTTGCTAATGGTCGCATAGAGACGCTGAAAGAACAGTTGGCGAGTGTGGAGAAAGAGAAAAGTGACCTTCCTGTTGGGGTTGAGAAGGCGGTAGCAGAAACGGAGCGGCTGGCGAAGGAGCTAGAGTGGACTAAGGCGCGTGCCATTGAAGCGGAGAGTCACTTGGCTAGCAGACCTACGGAGGAGGCTGCGATTTTGAAGTATAGGGTGAGTGGTGCGTACAAGGAAGAGTTGATGAGAGAGGTTGCTAGTGCTGTTGAAAAGGAGATGCGTCAACGGGTTGCGGTGGGCGTCGCAAATTGGAAGAAGAGTGGCGAATTTCAGAAGTCCGTGGAGGTTGTTGCGAAATTTTTAGCTGATTCTTGTGTGTTTGAGAGACTGGGAGCTTGTGAAGCAAACCACAAAGCTCTCTTAGATGAGGCCGAGAGGAAGTTGAAGGATGCTAGGAAGCTGAAGAGGTCCGCGAGGAAACAGAAGAAGAAATATATTGCTTTGAAGAAGAGGTTGTCTGGGCGACGTGATCCTGTTGTCAGCAGTTCAAGTGAGAGGGATGAGGAGGCGGCTGGAGCGGATGTGGGGTTGATGGTTGGAGATGCTACTGCAGGGGACGAGTCGGGTATTGCAGGTGGTGAGCCCGACGGTGATGGTGGCGACGTTGCCGAAATTTCTGAGGTCGCTGTTGATAGTGATGTCGAGGCTGCTGCAAATTCCGAGGGTTTGGTTGGCGCAACATCACCGTCCTTGTAATTTGGTTGACTTTTGTTATTCGGTAGTTTGCTAGTATCCATCCTGATGTATTAGGTTTGGTGATTTGTAAACTATTTGGTAGTTTGATGTTTTGTCACGCAAGAATTGAACTGTGTAACTTTGGTTGCTCTTATTCTGACTCGCTTTTGCAATTTTGTGGCTTGCTTATCTATTTTTCCTTGCTTTCTTGTCTTCTTTTGTTTTATTCGCATGTTACTTTTTCTTGGAGGTGGGCAACGCCTCCATTTTTACTTAGTTTTATTTGTATGTTACTTTTGCTTGGAGGTGGGCGACACCTCCATTTTGACTTAGCTTTATTTGCATGTTACTTTTGCTTGGAGGTGGGCGACACCTCCATTTTGACTTAGCTTTATTTGCATGTTACTTTTGCTTGGAGGTGGGCGACACCTCCATTTTGACTTAGCTTTATTTGCATGTTACTTTTGCTTGGAGGTGGGCGACACCTCCACTTTGACTTAGTTTTTTTTTTTTGCATGTTACTTTTGCTTGGAGGTGGGCGACACCTCCATTTTGACTTAGCTTTATTTGCATGTTACTTTTGCTTGGAGGTGGGCGACACCTCCATTTTGACTTAGCTTTATTTGCATGTTACTTTTGATTGGAGGTGGGCGACACCTCCATTTTGACTTAGCTTTATTTGTATGTTACTTTTGCTTGGAGGTGGGCGACACCTCCATTTTGACTTAGTTTTATTTGCATGTTACTTTTGCTTGGAGGTGGGCGACACCTCCATTTTGACTTAGCTTTATTTGCATGTTACTTTTGCTTAGAGGTGGGGTTGCGATCGTTTGGGGATCGGTCATGAGAGGAGTCATAATTGAAAACGCCGTGCATTCATTGGATAGTGTTGCATAGACATAGAAGGCCCATTCGGCTCATACATAGTAATTGGAGCCGCGACGATACATATTATAACACAAGATGCTTAATAATCCTCTATTGGTAGTATTTTCTGAGCTTGTCTCCATTCCAGGTGTTGTTGATTTCTGTCCCATCCATCCTTGCTAGTTTGTACGATCCTGGTCTTAGTACTTGGGTCACTTTATAGGGTCCTTCCCATTTTGGCATGAGTTTGCCGGTATGGCGTGGGTCGGATGCTTCGGTAGATCTGTTGACCAAGTCCCCTTCGACGAATGTCTTGATTCTTGCTCGCTTGCCGAAGTATTCTCTTGTTTTTTCTTTGTATTTCTCCATTCGTTCGACAGCCTTGTCGCGTGTCTCATCTAGGAGGTCGAGGTTTGTGTGCAATCCCTCGACATTTGATGTTTCCTCGAAATTGATCATTCGGAAATAGGGCGATCCAACTTCTACGGGTGCGAGCGCCTCTGTGCCAAAATCTAATTTGAAGGGTGTCTCTCCCGTGCTTGTTTTGGCGGTTGTTCGGTACGACCACATGACGTGCGACAGTTCTTCTGACCATCTCCTTTTTGATGATGTTAGACGTTTCTCTATCCCCCGCACTATGATTCTGTTGGTGACCTCAACTTGCCCGTTGCTTTGAGGATGGCAGACGGATGCTTTCTTGTGTTTGACTCCATGTTCGGAGAAGAATTTTGTGAATTTTGAACCCACGAATTGCGTGCCGTTATCTGAGATGAGGATTCGTGGAATGCCGAACCTTGTGATGACGTGTTCTTTGACGAATTTGATGGCATCTTGCTGGGTGATGTTTTTAAGTGCCTTGGCCTCTGCCCATTTTGTCATGTAGTCGATGTCGACCATCACGTATTGTAGATCGCCTTTGGCTTTAGGGAATGGTCCCATGATGTCTATACCCCATACCGCGAAAGGGATTGGGGAAAGTATCGAGGATGGTAGAGCTGGCGCCTTTCGAGACATGTTGTTGTAAAGTTGGCATTGGTGGCATTTTTGGACAAACAATTTGCAGTCGCTGCCCATCTTTGGCCAGAAGTATCCTTGTCGTAAAATCTTGTGTGCCAGTGCCTTTGCGCCCATGTGATCTCCACATATTCCTTCGTGGACTTCTGTCATGCAGTACGTCGCTTCGTCCTCGTCGACGCATTTGAGTGTAGGGCAAGTGATTCCTCTTTTGTATAGGACTCTGTCTTGGAGAAAATACTTGGCCGCGTGGAATTTTATTTGCTTTGCCTTGATATGGTTATCTGGGAGGGTTCCGTCTTTCAAGTAAAGAATGTAGGGCGTCATCCAATTTTCCCTAATGTCTTGGATTTCGAGTGTCTCGATGCGTTCGGTTGTGGGCTTTGCCAACTCCTCGAAGTAGATCGATTCTTCGTAGGATGTCCCCTCTCCTTGGATTAGCCTTGACAGTGCGTCCGCCACCGTGTTATCATTACAGTCAATTTTCTTCAATTCATGGGTGGATAAGTGGGCGAGTAAGGTTTTGACAATATGTTGGTATTTGTAGAGAATTTCATCTTTGGTCGCGTAGTCTCCCGTGGTTTGTCTGACTACCAGTTGCGAATCGCTGTATATGACGATGTTGGAGGCCTGCAGATTTTTTGCCAAAGTTAGCCCTGCAATCAGGGCTTCATATTCCGCTTGGTTGTTCGTTGCTTTGAAAGAGAACTTGATTGCTTACTTGATTTGGAAGTTTTCGGGGCTCTTAAGGATTAGCCAGGCGCTGCTTCTTTGAGCGGTTGATGATCCGTCTACATAGAGTCTCCAGACGCCTGCGGCCCTCGTGCTTGCGGTGTCATCTATTACTTGGTGGGGGAGTTGGTTTGCGTTTGCCTCGTCTTGTTCGGAAAAGGCACATTCGATCACAAAGTCCATGAGCGCCTGTGCTTTAATGGTGGTTCTAGGTACAAAGGTGAGTGTGAATTGGCTGAGTTCCATAGCCCAATTAACCATTCTTCCTGATAGATCTGGCTTGTGGAGCAATTTCTTCAAGGGTTGGTTGGTGACTATTTTGATTTCTCTTCCTTGGAAGTAATGTCTTAGTTTCCTGCTAGCTGTCAGGAGCGCTAAAGCAAACTTTTGTACATTGGGATACCTGGTTTCGGCGTCTTTGAGGACCTGGCTCACGTAATATATGGGTCTTTGGGCGGTGCCTTCCTCCTTGATTAGGACCGCGCCTACGGCTTTGTATGATGCTGCCAAATATAAAGATAACAGATCCATTGGTTTGGCGACGGCCAATAGCGGCGGTGAGGCAAGGTACCTTTTGAGATCATCGAAAGCTTTCTGGCATTCTTCAGTCCATGTGACGGTTTTTGCGGATGTTGCCCCTTTTAGGGTGTCAAAGAAAGGAAGGCATCTTTCTACTAACTTCGAGATGAACCTTCGAAGGGCCGCTAGCCTGCCGGTCAACTTTTGCATATCTTTGAGGGTTCTGGGAGGTTGCATGTCGATGATCGCTTTGATTTTTTCGGGGTTGGCCTCGATGCCCCTTCTGCTGACCAAGAATCCCAGGAATTTGCCTGCCTCAAGGGCGAAAGTGCATTTTTCTGGGTTGAGTTTCATGTTATATTTCCTGAGAGTGGCGAATCATTCTTCCAAGTCTTTCAAATGGGATTCTGTTAAGGGTGACTTTACGATCATGTCGTCCACATATACTTCCATGTTTCTTCCTAACTGTGCCGCGAAGATTTTATTCAT
Organism: Heracleum sosnowskyi; assembly: GCA_030848705.1. Lineage (NCBI taxonomy): Eukaryota > Viridiplantae > Streptophyta > Magnoliopsida > Apiales > Apiaceae > Heracleum > Heracleum sosnowskyi. The sequence goes on from CM061243.1 coordinate 8,242,188, forward strand.
CATTCTTTGGTAAGTCGCCCCCGCATTGATGAGTCCGAATGGCATGACTTTGTAGCAGTAAACCCCCATGTGGGTGATAAAAGCTGTCTTCTCTCTATCCTCTGGCGCCATCTTGATTTGATTATACCCTGAGAACGCGTCCATGAAACTAAGCATTAAGTGGCCGGCGGTTGCGTCGATGAGTTGATCGATGCTAGGTAGCGGGTATGGGTCTTTGGGACAAGCGGCATTCAGGTCCGTGTAGTCTACACATATCCTCCATTTTCCATTTGCTTTTTTGACCATCACCGCGTTGGAAACCCACTTGGAGTACGAGACTTCACATATCAAATCCGCCTTCAGTAACTTGTCTATTTCGACATCGATTGCTTGTTGTCTTTCGGGCGCGAAATTTCTCCTTTTTTGGATCTTGGGTATTTTTCCTGGGTCCACATTGAGTTTGTGTACATCGACTGATTCATCTAGACCGGGCATGTCGCTTGGGCACCATGCGAAAACGTCAGCATACTTCCTGAGTATGCCTATTAGTTGCTCTTTGAAAATGGAGTCCAATCCCGCGCCTATGCTTACTCGCCTTGTTGGGTCGCCCGGTACAACCTCTACTCTTTCGGTTTCAACAGCGGGTGATACGTTAGGTCGTTCGTCTTTTTCTAAGCATCTTTTCAGATTGGCGACCATTCTCGGGGGTCTTCTAGCATCGGATGGTGTGTGTCGATAACCTGTACTTTTTTCTTTCTTTTATTGCGGGCCAGCTGGTATTCCACGTGTTTCCTTTTCTTCTCCTGCCGTCTTTTTGTTGCCTTTTGGCGCCTTATGTTGCTTGGTTCGGTCGCGGCTAAGGTGAGTGCTATCCCATAGCATCTTTTCGACGTTTTTGAGTCTCCCTTCACTTCCCCAATTCCGTCCGGCGTGGGGAACTTTATTTTGAGATGTGGTGTTGAGGTGACGGCCTTGAGGAGATTGAGAGTGGGTCTTTCGAGTATCATATTGTAGGAGGAAGTGGTGTTGATCACGTAAAACTTGACGAGATGGCGGACTTCTTGCGGCGCCTTTCCAAAGTATACCGACAGCCTTGCTATTCCTGCTATAGGGACAACATTGTGACCAAAACCGTAAAGGGGTGTTTCATCAGGGCACTCTTCCAGCTTTTCGTCGCCAAGTTTAAGCCTATCCCAAGTATGCTTGAAACATATATCAACTGATGATCCGTTGTCGACTAGTATCCTTTTTACCTCGTTTTCGGCCACATCTAAAGTTACCACCAGTGCTTCGGTGTGATTTGGGTTGATTCCTTCGTAGTCCGCGTATGCGAAGGATATGACATTATCGATCGTCTTTTGTGAAATAGCAAGTACCTCTTGTTGGGTGGTTCTGTTGGGGGACGGTGATCCTCCGAAGACTGTATTTACTATGTTCTTGTTGGAGGTTGTCGCCTGGGTTTGCCTTGGTAGGTATTGGTTCAAATTTCCTTGCTTTACTTGTCTTTCTAAGAAGTGTTTGAGTGATAGGCAGCTTTCCGTCGTGTGCCCGTGAGCTTCATGGTAGTCACAGTGTTTATCTTTGTTTCTGTCGTCTGGGGCGGTCCACATGGGTTGTGGAGGTTGGAAGAAAGGCTTTCCTCTAATCTCGTGGAGGATGGCGGCCCTAGGCATGCTCAAGGTGGTCCAATTGGGTTCAGGACGTTTCTCAGGGCGCGGGGGTACTGGGGGACCCAACCTATCCTTAACGGTGGTGGGGGCCTCCCTGACTGGTCCCGGGCCGTGAGTCGTCTATACTTGGTGTTGGACGGGGACTGGCTTTTGTGTGTGACTAAAGGTATATTGTTCCCTTTGAAAATAGGGTTGTCTTGGAGGCGGTGGTGGGGGCGCCCTCGACTGTTTGAGTACGTTGAGTGATTCCATTTCGCTGATCGCTTGAGACGCTAGGTCGTAGGCCCGCGCTAGCGTTGTGGGTTGTACCTCCATGAGTTTGCAGACATACTTCTCGCATTCGTATGGGTTGAGACCTCTTCGTAAATGCACTAGGGCTTCTGTTTCATTTACGCATACGACTTTGTTAACCGCTTCCTTGAACCTGTCAATGTATGTTTGTAGGCTTTCTCTGTTTCTTTGAGCAATGGTTTCCAGGAAAACGGTATGCACCTCGTGAGGTTGGTTGGCCTTAAATTTATTGAGAAAGGCTTTCTTGAATTCAGCCCAAGAATCAAGCGAGCGAGCAGGTAAGTGACAGAACCATCTTTGTGCTCCTCCTCTAAGTGTGGCGGCGAAGAACCTGCATCTTGTTAGGTCTCTGTATTCGTAGTGGAGAGCGAGTTGGTCGAAATAACTCAAGTGTTCTTCTGGGTCGCCCAGACCGTCAAAAGAGTTAAGATTGATGTGCTTTATGCGCCTTTGCTTGGATTCATTCTCCAGTCGCTTGGTGAATGGTGATTCGCCCGCTTCCGCGCAGCTTCCTCCCTCTAGCTTCATTTTTAGTTCAAGGATTGTGTTTAACATTTCCACGTTCGTGGGTTGCACGCTCCCCATTTCGACTCGGGGTTCTGGGGATCTGTCTCTTTCTAGGCATCGCTTGGGTCTTTCATATTCAGCTTTCTTCTCTTCGATATCTTTCCCCAGATCTCTTTTTCTCCTATTTTCCTTCCAGGTTTCTGGTTTGTGTTGTGGTCCACCGTGCTCTTTGTGCCTAGTATTCTGAGATGAACCTAAACGAGAGAAAACCGAGTTAGCGGGCCGGGGTCGGCTTTGTGCTTCACTTTGGTGGTTTTCGTCGTGTTGGTTGAGTTATGAGGCTTGGGGGAGGGCTTGTCGAGGTGGTGGTTGTGGGAAAGCGGACACGACACGAATGAGGGCGTCCACTTGGGCTTGAGTGTATCTTGTGAGGTCGAGGTTGAGCCCAACATTGGGGGGTAGCTCTTGGTCGTGTGGGGGTTGTTGATCCAACGGGGGTCTCATTTGTTGTTGGTTAGCGGTCCCGATAGGGATTTCATGATGAGCATTCCCTGAGGGTGTGGGATCTTCCCTGGTGACTGGGTTTCGGTTGTTCGCGGTTGATCTTGTGTTTACCATGGGTGTACCTCTCATGCAGGGTGTTCCCACCGAGATTTACTCTAAATGGCCGGAAAGTGGTGTTAATGCTGGTGGAGGTTTTTTCTAAAGAAAGGAAAGCCCCTCCTTCTAGCGCCAAATGATAAGTGCTGCACTTGCTCCGTCGCCAAAGACACTGTTCCGGTGGTGGTTTGACCTGTGGTGGGGAACCTTCAAAACAATGCTTGCCCGGCGGTGGAGACCGTTAAGCACCTCCGGCGTGAAAATCAGTAACGGAGTAAAACAATGTGATAAAATGCAACAAGTATCGAGATATGTTTTTTAGTGAGTGTGTGAAGTGTTTGTGTGAATGTAAGTGTGTGCTCTGTAAGAATAAGAGAGACAAGTATTTATAGGCCAAAACCTATCCCTGTAATGTGAGGGTCGTGCACTGTGGCTACAGTGGGAGGCATGGGTCTTTTTGCTACAGTGACGGCTCACAGTTGAGTAGGTGTACTTTCTTGCTACAGTGGCGGCTCACAGTTGAGTAGGTGTACTTTCTTGCTACAGTGCGGCTCACAGTTGGGTAGGTGTACTGTCTTGCTACAGTGCGGCTCACAGTTTGGTAGGTGTACTTTTGGGCATGGGCTTCTTTAAGCAATGCTCTATTTATTAGTTGTTGCCGCCTGTTTGTTGACTAAGTGTTATTCCGTGGATACTTTATTTGACATGGATGTGCTTGAATGACTGGAGTAAGCTACTGTCTCTGAGCGGCCCTTGGATGTGGAGTGGGCGGTGTCTGCAAGGCTTGATAGTGTTTTCTCTGAAAAGGTGGGTACGTATCAAAAAGTTTGCTTTCATATGACTTCATCAGTTTGCATGACTGGTCTCTTCTAAATTCTGCTGGAGCTCGAAGTGAATCCTCAAACTTCATCCCTTTTACATCTGACTTAAATTAATGATGAAGCCATTCACTTTCAGATTTGCAGTACTATCACTATCACCAGCTATGACTGCAATGGCCTTTTTGCTTTCAGATTTGATATTCTTGATCACTTTGTAGCTGAAACAAGTATCACAATTAAGACAGTAAAGGCTATGCCACAGTCTATACCATACCCAATCAATATTTTCTTTCTGGGAGAAATTGTAGAAATGTTAAACAGGGGTTTTACGCATTTCCCAGGGATGCACAAAAATGCGTTAACCGAAAGAACCATGAACATCAGGAATTGGATCACTAAGATTACTGTTGAAGACAAAATACATGACTAGGCCACAGAAATTGTTTGTAGCTAACTGTTAACTAAAGTGATCGTTTTGTAAGCCAGAATTCCTTATCCGAAAGGTCAAGCCTTTTTAGATTATTAATTTGATCCGGAGAGAGACTTTCAAAATGTCAAATGTGCCCAAAGAAGATTAACACTCATGTGATTAAGGTTCTTGCAGCCTGAAATGTCTTTTGACAAGTCTCCGGCTCTATTATTTTTCTTCTGACTCGGGACAGAAAGTGTAAGATTTCTTGCAAAGCAAATTAGCATGAACAAGTCCTGTAAGATCCAGCTCATCAAGAACAATCAAATTTACATTCTTAAATTGTGCTGACTGCTGATCGACAGGACTGAGTGATTGTTTGATTACTTCAAACTTTTTATTCAGTTTTTGATGTCGATTCATTATTAGATTAGCAAAGAATATTTATTAATCATGCAGCTGCACATGATGATTAATACAGATCGATCAGTTCACCAAATAAATACATATATATATAGACAAGAAGAACCGAAGATACAGAGATGGACTAAGACAACTGAAGCAAGGTAAAGAACTGTGGCACATGCATGCATCTATTGATTGGTTTTTAACAACAAGAGAGCATTTTTCAAGACCATAAGTTGCGACTTCATACTAACAATGTAATCTGCAGTGTGAATAAGAAGCTCTTCGTTCGAATGCAATCGATGCCCTCCTGGTACAACCGTCTGAAGCTTTTTCATCTTCCTCTCGAAATTACTAGTGTTTACCCCTCCTCTTCTGCTATGTTTCTTCCCAGCTACTTGTGTTCTTGAACCCATTTATTGAATGAATTATATGGATATGAATACATATGCGCTGTGTGTTTACTATTTAGTAGCAATTTATACACACACATGCACGGGGGCATGTCCATGTGAAAGAAAGTGAGAGCTAAAGCTAGGACTTGTCACTTGTGGAGAGAATTTGGAGATGGTTGTTTGGCTTGCTGTCTTCTTCAACCCACATGGCGATCTTCAAATCTTCAGCTCATTTGTATCCACTAGTTTCTTGAATCTGACCTGTCAATCTAGTCGGCATCCTAATCCTCAAAATACTAAATCCAGGATTTATCGAAATGCTATGTCGTCAATGCTTGTGTTGCTTAATTGTATAAACGCTCGAGGAAAGTTATGTTTGTCGTGATGATCAAGTGTCTCAAGTGCGATCTCAAGGTTTTGAATTCCCAAAAATAAAAATTTATGTGAAGGATAATACTACTTATAAGTTATAATGATACCATTTTATCATCTATGTCTACAAATGTGACCATGGGAGCCTAGATTGACATCGTCTCATACTGTATCTGTATGGTACAGTCAGAGAGAATCTTGTAATCTTCTCGTAACTCTGTTAATGCAGGAGCCTGCATCAGGACCAGGAACCTTGTGTATTCAGTGTAGACACGAGTTTATAGTTTTTTTCAACTTTCAAGTTTCACTTCCTAAGAAAAAGGAGAGAGTGAAAAGCAACAACATCAGATGTAGCTGTTCTAAACAGCTGGCTTGGACTTTGAACAACATTCTCTGCACAATATCTAAAAACACGTATCTTTCAGAAGAGCCATTTTTCCCTGAACTCATTTTCTGCAAGATATGTAAAAATATACTCCTTTTAATTATCGGGATTTGATCTCCAACTATGAATGGATGTCAACCACCTACCGTTTCATTGTGAGAGGTGATTGTTAAAATAATGACTCCCGTTATATTTTATTGTGAGTGTAATTGCTTCCGTTATGTTTCATTGCGACGGTGACCGCACTCTTAATTATCTTAACTACTCAACTAGTGAAACTTCTTTTTAATTAAGTAGCGTGATGCTTAATCTATTTACTTGGGCCACTGCCCGACCAATCAAACTCTGTAATCATTTCTTTAATTTGCTTAAGAGCTACTTTACTTGTTAACGAACCTTCAACTTTAAATATGACCTATAAATTACCAACCCTATTGCCCCTTTTGTGCCACCATTACCAATTTACACCATTATCTTTGGATTTGTCTCTCTTTTCATTAAGAATGCTTCACACTTAAAAAAGTCAAATAGTTGCTTTATCTGACCACTTGCTCAAAAAAAGTTCAATGTATACTCCAACTAATAAAAACATATGTTTTGGTTAAAAACATACCCTATTCGGTCACAAAAAATAGTGTCAATATTCGCATTACAAAAATTTAAGAAGACGCGTGCCTCTTTCTCGATCCGTCCATGTTTACATTCATTTCGTAAAATCAAAAATTTGTAGCGGTATCAAAAAAACCTAGCAAAAATAAACTACATAATATAATTGAACCGAGTCACGGGGCACACCGTTCGGGCCCTCTTAGTTTTTTTCTCAGACCAAATGTGATGCAAGCTGTTAACCATCTATCTGTTCCCTCGAACAAGAATGTGAAAATAATATCTTGCAAATTGCAATATATAAATATTTTATCTAAAGAAACAAGAAAAATATATATCGTACAAAATCTAAAACAAACAACTCGAACTATTTAATACAAGAACACATCATCTCTTTGTTTGTTTATCTAAGCTGGAAATAAAAACACACACAGTCACACACACACACACACACAAGAGGGTAACAACTGGCCAATATAGATACACAGAAGGATCATGTGATATTTTTTTGTTCATCTAATCTACCTGCTCTTTTATCTTTCAAATAACTCACTTTTTTCACCTAAAGTTAACAACTTTATTAGTTTTTCAAAGCTTCTTTGAGTTTTCTTGAAAATTGAAGATGGCTTCAAGTGTTTCAAAGTTCATAAAATGTGTGACTGTTGGAGATGGAGCTGTTGGTAAGACTTGTATGCTCATTTGTTACACAAGTAACAAATTTCCCACTGTAAGTTCTTGTTTTTTCTCAATTTTATCTCTCTTTCTTGTTTTTTTCACCTTATATATTCAAGATTTTGTGTGTGTATGTGTGTGTGTAATATGCATCTGGGGTTGCTGTTTTTTGGGTTTTCTTTGATTTTATATGTGAAAGATGATAAATTTAATCATGGGTTTTGCTTAAAAGATTTAATTTTGTAGTTTGTGATTTTCCCCTGTTTTTAGGAGTGGCTTTTTTAGGGTTCTAGCTTCTCTTTTCCCTCTATACTTGATTGGAATTTATTGGGTTTTTTTATTTGTTAAAATTAAATGGAGGAAACTGATAGTATTGTTGTTAATCAGGATTATATCCCAACAGTTTTTGATAACTTCAGTGCAAATGTGGTAGTTGAAGGCCTAACTGTCAACTTAGGCCTGTGGGACACAGCTGGTAATTTTGTCGTTGAATTGAAGCTTTCTATAATGTCATTTGTTAATCCATGTTTGTATCGTAAGCCTAGATTTTAAAGAACACGATTTTTCTGATTTGCGATGTTTCGATGTGCTTGTGTGGATTTCCTAACTTATTCTCAGGACAAGAAGATTACAATAGATTAAGGCCATTGAGTTACCGCGGAGCTGATGTGTTTGTTTTAGCTTTTTCATTAGTTAGCCGTGCAAGCTATGAAAACATACTCAAAAAGGTAATTTGATTGCTATTCATATTCATATACTGTTTTTGCCTTTTTGGTGTGAGTTTTTCTATTCACAACTTTATATTCCAACTTACTGTTCTAGTGGGGTTGTTGCCATTAACTCTGATTTCTGATAGACAATTGCTTGATCAGTGGATCCCGGAACTTCAACACTTTGCCCCCGGAGTCCCTGTTGTATTGGCTGGCACCAAACTGGGTGAGTTTAAAATTTTAAAAGCTCCAATGTGATCTACTTATATCATTTTAGTTATTCTAGTGTCAATATTTGATTGTATAAGCAGGGCTGAAACCAGAAAAATGTGAACCATGATTAAATTCCTAAGGCTAAAAAATTATTAGCAGGGTTTAGAAGTTGTGTACAATGTCTCTGAGCAAAATTTGTGGATGACATGCGAGCTCGCTCTTACACTTAGAAAACACAATTTGAACAGGATACATCAAATTGTAGGAGCAGCATAATAATTAGACTTACTAATCTTTAGTAGGCTTACAGTTGCATAGTTATTTATTCAAACTTCAAATTTTATTCTATTTAAAAATTAAAGAAATCAAATTGGTTTTCTACTTTGAAGTCATAAGAGGATGACACCTAGCATAGGAGATGAGCATTATGGGACTAAAATCGGATGATAAGATGACTACATTTCTATATCTTAAATGTGTAAAAGGTGCTAAGTTCAGTGGGAGCAGTTTACATGAGCCCAAATTATCTTAATTCACCATATAGAGTAAACAAAAAATAACAAAGTTGATTTGGGGCAGATGACATTTCAATACTCCACATAGCACAGCGAAAAGTGTGGCATGTTCAGACTTTTACTATACTTAATAATTTTTTTGCTAATGTTTTCTTCTGATTCCGGCAACAGCTTCAAAAGTCGCAACTGAACTTTGTTTTTATCAATTTATCACAGACCTTCGCGAAGATAAGCACTATTTAGCTGATCATCCAGGTTTAGTGCCGGTGACCAGTGCACAGGTTCGGTTTCTTGTCATTGACTGCTCTGTGTCATTATTTTTTTGCATTTAAAGGTATAACATTCTAAGAGTGAGTATTCTAATCAGGGAGAGGAGCTCAGGAAACAGATTGGTGCTGCATATTATGTTGAGTGCAGCTCAAAAACTCAACAGGTACTACTGATATTTAAGCATCTCTTTGATTGGTAACAATTGACTAAATGTCCGCTTACTCTTGTTGCTAGACATAAGATGGCTTTCTGGATTCTACTGTTAGTTTTGAGGATATAATTTGTCAAATTCCTAAGATTTTCTGAGTCTTGTTTCCCAGTTTGTTTGCATTATTCTGGAAATGTATCTTCCAAGTCCCACATTTACACAGGGATCATGCACACATTATATGATGGAGTAATGGACAAAGTTAGGGGTAGGAGAACAGGAATGAAGGCAAACCCCGTGCCCACTCTATTTCATTTTAACCCACTAATGTATTACTATTTTTTTTAAATATGTTTACAAGTTCATATAGTTTATTTGCTTATGTGCCTCCATAAATGAGTACCTACTATGCCAACGGAATTTATATTCTCATGCTTTCAATTTTACGCAAGTACACCATTCTTATTCTACCACCCAATCCAAACACATTTCGTTGAAGTCTACACCACTGGTCTACTACTACTTTTATTACTCTCCACCCAATAATATATATTAAAAGTATTGACTTTCTCGCAGGCAATGGATATTTTGGCTTAGTCAGTGGTGGTAGGCCAGAAATTTTAAGCCTTGTTCATCGTTGCAAATAGAACTTCATTAATAACAGCGTCCTAATTGTCAGTTAATATATGCCCGCTGGAATCCCATAGAATTCCAGAAAACATTTGTAGTCGGCACATATATTTTTGTTCCAGTAAAATTGAGGGATAGAGTGCAAGTGCCATTATTTAATTTAATATTTTATGTTTTATTTTCTTATTTATATTGAACATAATGAATGCCATTTTCAGTAGGGAAACGTCATATATATGTTTGGTTAGCTAATTCATATTTGCCTGGTTAGCAAATCTCACTTTTAGCTAATCTTATTTATTTAATCTGATTGTAATTATATTATGCTATTGCAGAACGTAAAGGCAGTTTTTGATGCTGCTATCAAAGTGGTAATCAAGCCACCACAAAAACCAAAAGAGAAGAAGAAGCCACGCCAAGGATGTCTAGTGTTAGTAACATATTTTTATGCTACTCTGATGTGTTCTCTTAAATTCGTATTTGCATATCTATGCATCATTATCAGCACAGTTGCACATATTTCCTTGTAAACCAATCCTGCACCCCTCCTAACAAAATCATTACATTCAGTCCTCCATGTCTCCTTTATTCACATAACCTATGCTGACTCTGTGCTTAAATTCAACTGCAGAAATGTCCGCAGGAAAATCATGTGTCTGAAGTAAATGCTTGGCTAATGGCTTTAGAGTTTACAGTTCCTCCTCTATTAGCTATATATACTAACATCTAGCTCGGATGCCCATCGCCATTACACAATGTTAAAACTTTGAAGCTCACTTCTGTTCGCTAGACTTCAGGAGAATATAGCACAGATTGGTTTATCCAGTAGACACATGCTTGATGCTTACGTTATCTCTATCTATGTTTTTTTGAAATCCGTGTAAATTGTGAATGTCATCTACTATTCCGTTTGGCAAGCTGTTTTTTCTGACTTATAGGTCGAAATTCGTTGTAAGAAATGCATTTTACCTACTATTTTCGACTAGGTCACAAAAAAACTTAGCCAAACGGGCCTATATAGTCCTTTTGTTGTGCTTTAATGTAAAGTTTTGTGTGATGCTACTTACTAGTTACTAGTGTAAAAACTGCAGTTGTGAGCTTGTTAAGTTGGTTTGATACTATTATAAACACTTGGGTCACATAAGCTTGTTATCATTCGATTTTATGTTGGTTTATGATAGTTAACTTTTTTTCGACATACAATAACCGTCTGAGTTTGTAAACAACTTCGGTTTTATTTATGAACAGAAAGTACTCCAACTTTTGGAGTCCGGAGAGAGTACCTACTCCCTAGCTTGTTGGCCAGAGCATAAGGATGAACAAACAAGCTTATGAATGTTGTGTGTCCGCACATTTGTGATCAATGTTTGTAAAAAGAACTTGTTGGATTGTAACTTGTAGATTGTTAAATCTTGAACTTCCCAGTTAACAACCAAGTCAGGCCCAGTATGTGGTTACTAGAAAAGTTGTGGATTGTTCCAAGTATTAGTTTACATTTTAAGGGCCAACCCAAGTGGTAATAGAAATGATATTTCCAGATGCCACTTTTGGTCCTAGGCCTTCTTCAATCTGTACTTAGTAATTTACTTTCTCATTTTTTACCGTTTTTTTACACTGCTTGACACGTATTTTAAGGTTCATATAAAATATAGTTATACAACTTATTTTTAAAACTTCTTTTTTCTAAATAAAAAGTTAAACATTGTATTTTTATTCAGAAGAAGAAAAAATTTAAAATAATTTATCAAAGTATATATTAAAGGAATTTTAAAATATGTGACGAGTTTCTGTCCTTAATGTCCTTAATGTAAAGAATTGAGAGACGAATATTATTTTGACACCGATTGAAAGAGAAATATATAAAGTGTAGAGGTACGTGTTGAAATTGAGAATGACAAAATAAAATAGTGTATATCTGCCACGAATACATCTGCATGCAACCTAACAACTTGCCAGCTCTCAGCTAGTATTGCGTAATATAACTACACGCAACCCTCTCTGCAGATGTTACATCCACATTTAACATATTTTATCTGCAAAACTCATAACACTTCTATATTTTTCAAAATATAAATATTTAATTAATACTTGCATTTGATAAATAATAAATTTTATTAGTGCTATAAGTAAAGTAATTTTCTTTAATGTTTAGGCTACAATTATTGAAGAACATTGTTTATAAATTGAATATTAATTTAATTTTGGAGAAGATAATTACGCTAAAAGATACTTCCGCTGTCCCAATCAATTCTTTACACTTTCATTTTTGAAATGTCTCTTCCAATTCTTTATCTTTCTAAACTTTTCAAAAGTAATAAACTTTTACGATATAAAAATCAATTACTTTCGTTATTTTCCTCCACTATACTCACCGCTCAATTCAAATATAAACAAATAGTTGAGACGGAAAGAATAATATTAATGGAATCTACTGCCACTCACTGCTCAATTCAAATGTAAATGAAATGAATTTGGTCTGTACAAGTCAAAAAACTAAAAGAAAAAGAATAAACAATGCGTGGGTCTCCACGACTCGAACAATCCTTGTTTTGCCTGTTCACTCACATTCCGCACAGTTTCAAATTTTATATTCTGTTTTGATTACTTTTAAGCTTTTTAACCACACATAATAATTACAAAACCAGAGAGTCAAACTTAAAATCAACTAAACCGCATACTATAATCCAATTTTATGTACTTAATGGCAGTGAGGCACTGTCCAAGACTACATTTATTACTCCTATGCTACCTGTATCTGTCCGAGAAAATGCATACTTGTACTAATTTCCTTTTATAAATCCGAATGAATTATATCGTATCAGTTTTCGTAACTAGGTTAGAATTTTTATACTATGAAACTTTGAAATTGTTACTCCTCGTAATAAATAATTAAATTTGTCTTGCTGCCATGCCTCTAGAGTCAAGAATTATAGATGTTTATATACAATTATACATACGGGGATGGATAATATTTCGATGGTCAAAAGTAATAATATAATTATGCATGATGATAACTACAACTGAGATAAAGCAAAAATTATATAAAGCCAAAAGTAATCGGTGGCATTTGTCCTCAGTAGTGCTAGCACCGTTAGGTATTCCAAAAATTGTTTTTAAAATATTTATAAAATGATGTTAATGTTATATAACGTTTTTTTAATTTATGAACGCATATTAATGCACGCGAGATCTCATATTAGTATTAAAATAATTACCATTCGAAACTCATTTGAGAATAATTTTTGAGAACACTTATGGGACCTCTAGCATTTTTCCTCGTCATTACACTGCAAATAATAAAAAAACACCTTCAAACGACGCCGTTTGCTTCTCTCGCTCATATAATCATGCCTTGTTGGCAAACACCATTCATTCATCAATCTTGTAACTGAAAAACACACACACACAAATAAAGATGATGGGGAGGTGAAATTATTGAGCAGAACAACATTAATGCATTGTTTGGTAAGTAAAAATTCAATCTTTATGATTTTAATGCAGTGTGTATAATAAAGATTGAAGCTTTAGCTTGTTTTCTGTTGGCCCCTCAAGAAATATATCAATTGTAAAGTTTATTTCTTTCTAGACTCTTAAAAAAGATTGAATTTTTTTCTTGGGGTGGGGCTGTTTGATTTTTTCTGACTTTCTTGCATTTTTGTTGCTCTGCCAGCTACAAAGGCCCATAAAGGTTCAACCTTTGTTGAATTTTAGCATTACACTAGTGTTGCAGTGTGTGTTTTTTGTGTCTTGCTTATATTATTTTTAAATTTTACATAAAAATAATAGTGGGTTTTGGTACTAGTACTAGTACTTGCATGTGGTTTGTTTGGTTTCAACAATTTTGAAAGTGTTGAGTTGGTTTGGTCTACTAGCGAATGAGCTTTCTGGGTATACATAATAATAATTCTTATTGTGGGTTTTTTCTTTTTTGTTAAAAGATTTTAGGATCTGGGTTGTTTGCAGGTTTGGATTATCTGTTAGTACTGCTCAGGGTGGTAGCTTAATTTTAGGGATATATTAGTTTTAGAGGAGAAAAAGTTATGGCAGGTGGAGGAGCTAAAGTTGAAGAGCCTGCACCACACCCTCCTAAAGACCAGCTTCCGAATGTTTCCTACTGTATCACTAGTCCTCCCCCATGGCGTTAGTCTCTCTCTCTCTCTCTCTCTCTCTCTCTCTCTCTCTCTCTCTCTCTCCCCCCCCCCCCCCCCCCCCCTACAAATATGTATATTCACTGTTTTTACTAGTTTAGTAGTTTTTTATTGTTATTGATATGAAGCTATATTCAGTTGTCATTCTTCTTGTTCAGGATATTCAGTTGATCCTTTTAATTCATTTTTATGTCTCCTTTGTTAATGGTGCATTCTTTTAAGTTTTAGCTAGTCTGTCTGATTCTGTTGTTTAGAAGATATGGTTTCAGATTCTTCTTAATTTTCTTTGCTTTAATATTCTACTCAAAAGCTACTTTCTCTGTCTTCTGCTCTAGAATATCTCTTTATTAGTATATTGGGACTTTCTGAGTTCTGACCATGGAATATTATACATACATATGTTATTCAAACCATGTTATGGTAGAATTAAGATAAGTAGAGTGGATTCTTAACCTTTCTATGTTGTTATTTAATTGGAGGTGAACCCATCTGGTCCTCGTTGTGCCCAATCTGCACAAAAGAAAAACTATACTGTATCATGGATTTGTTAGGACCGGGATTTGTTAGGACCGATAGTGTTGTTGGTCATTTTACCAGATAATGATTATATTTACTTGCCTCCCTTGTTAATATTTAGAAGTTTATTTTGATTCATAAGTTTTTTGCTTACCTTGTGATATCTTAACCAAGCTTTATACATTGTTGGGATTTATTTGATTACTTAATTTTGTGACTACTGTAATGCAGCGGAGGCTATTCTTCTTGGATTCCAGCATTTCATAGTAATGCTTGCTACAACAGTTATCATTCCTACCGCTCTTGTTCCTCAAATGGGGGGAGGAAATGTGAGTACTATGAATGAAACTTAGTATTTTATTTCTATTTTCTAGGATCTTCCTTTAGTTGTAATGTTGATCTAATTGAATTGCAATTTTCGATTCTTGCAGGAAGAGAAAGCCAAAGTTGTTCAAACCCTACTCCTTGTAGCTGGGATAAACACATTGCTGCAGACTAATTTTGGAACAAGATTACCGACTGTAATAGGAGGGTCGTTTACCTTTGTTGCACCAACAATATCAATTATCTTGTCTGGTAGATGGAGTGACCTAGAACCAGTAGCGGTTAGTGAAAGCTTGTTTGTTGATCCTTTGTTTTTTCGTGAAGGTTGTTTAGCACATAGTATCATGCCATGCCTCATAATTTTAACCAAAAGGGATCTCCATTGATTAGCATACAGATATAACTAGTACAACTGGTGCCTTTGTGTAATATTTCCTCACATTTATCTATACTTTTATTGTATTTTGAGAAGAAAAGATATATTTTTTTGCTTAATATCTTAATAATTGACCTTGAATGATGTTGCAAAATTCTTGTTTAGCGTTTATGTAGGACATATCATATCTAAAAATGCTGCTTGGTTTTGTGAATGTGATTATATTTCCAATGCTTACTCAGAGATTCGAGAAGATAATGCGGGCTGTCCAAGGTGCACTCATTGTCGCTTCCACGCTTCAGATAGTCCTTGGTTTCAGTGGTCTCTGGCGTAATGTTGCAAGGTGACTTGGTTGTCACTACCTAAGTTAAAGCATCAAGTTTACTTCTAGTCATAGCTGGTGAATTTAAACTGTATATGTACTTGGCCCAGACTTGTTTAAAGCATGAAAGCAAAAAAACAGGATAACTGTAAAAGCTGCAACCACAAATTCCATATTGTACTTTTTATGCTTGAATTACATTCACACTTTTGCTACCAATCATATTTAATAGAAATAAAGTTAATAATGTTGGGAATCTGCCTTTCATTGTGTCATATTTCTCTCTGTTTTTTTGCTATAGATTTTTGAGTCCACTCTCTGCTGTTCCCTTGGTCTCGCTTGCTGGTTTTGGACTGTATGAGTTTGGGTTCCCCGGCGTAAGTTGTACATACATGTGTTTTGTATGGTTACTTGTTTGCCATTTTTAGAGCAGTGCCACTGAACTTTTGAGTTTGTGTATCAGGTTGCTAAATGTGTTGAAATTGGATTGCCGGAGCTGATCATTTTAGTTGTATTTTCTCAGGTGATATTCCTGACCTGTTTCTTTTCTCTTGCTCTACAATGTTCTGCCACTGTTCATAACTGTCGACACTTATCTTTCCATACCTTTTTTTATTTTCAGTATTTGCCTCATGCTTTTAAACAAGGAAAGAATATATTTGATCGTTTTGCTGTTCTATTCTCGGTGGTGATTGTATGGATATATGCGCACCTACTTACTGTGGGTAATGCCTATGATGATGCGTCACCAAAGACCCAAATAAGTTGTCGTACTGATCGTTCTGGACTCATTGGTGGAGCTCCATGGTAAGAACATTACTACTCATACATTATACCAGGCCTATGTATGTTCCGATTTTCCCTATTGAATTTGGTGCTACCAAAGCTTTATTGCTCTTGTAGTTAGCGTAGTATAGGCTCATTAGTCGTTACCAATATATATTGAATTGAATCACTATTAATAGTTTCTGAAGTTTTTTACTATTATGTACTTTTTTCTGAAGCCGGTGTTGTAGCATGTTAAGTACGTAGCGTCATCTGTATGTTGGGTTTTAGTTATGGTCAATTGCAGAAATTTAATACTCATACACACATGGACTTAAAACCTCTTCTTCTTGCCAAGAGAAGAGGGATGCCAACTAATAACTAGACGATGCTAGGGATGCATGTTGGCATGTCTAAAAGCTCTGTAAATGCAGGATAAGAGTTCCGTATCCATTTCAATGGGGAGCACCTTCATTTGATGCGGGTGAAGCTTTTGCCATGATGATGGCGACATTTGTTGCCCTTGTGGAGGTCAGTTTCATATTTAAAGTCTTCGCCAAAACTTTAATATGACATGCATCATTACCGCCCTAGCATTAACCAGGAATTGAATTTTTACACCAAATCAAGTTTTTCAATTCAGTTTTATTGACTCCTGCATGCTTCTAATGCAGTCCACTGGCGGCTTTATTGCGGTAGCAAGATATGCTAGTGCAACTCCATTGCCCCCTTCTATTCTTAGCCGTGGTGTTGGTTGGCAGGTAAACAGCTAGGTCTTCTTAGTTCTTATACAAGGTCGACCATGTAATTAAATTCTTACTAGATTTTCCGTCAAATTTAAAGCCCTTCAAGCTTTATGTCCTGATGTTCCCACCTTGCACACATAGGTAGTACACACAGACTCATGCACACAAACAGAATTGTTTGACCTTAAATGTCAATAAGGATGCCGACCTGGTTTTACTTTAAAGAGGCGAGTACTCAACGACTCTCTTTGACCTTTGTTGACCAGCATAGTCAGTATATATTGTGGCTTTACTTTCTGAGATGTGCATTCTACATGAATATACATGCACACTGTTAACTAGATAAAAAACCTCAAATGAGAAGAAACATGTTGTTTCCCCACATAAAGATATTATATTAAAAATGAAAAAGAACACCTACGAGATCCCATCTACTACTCAATGATCTTAGTACTGAATTTAGCTTTGTAATATTATCAGGGAATTGGAATTTTGTTGTCAGGGTTATTCGGGACTGGAAACGGATCTTCAGTATCCATGTAAGCTACATTCAACTTGACAACCTTTCTGCTCCATTCCATCTTTGTTACTGGGGAAAAAGTTTTATGGATACCACTATTTCATTGGAGACTATATTTTTTCTGCAAGCAGAACATGTTTTGCAGAACATATATGGTCTCCACTAAAATAGTGGTCTCTATATTACTAACCCTGAAAAACTGTGTAAAATAATTTTATTAATCGAGTTATGGTTTATCTACAGTGAGAATGCTGGTCTTTTGGCATTAACTCGGGTGGGTAGTCGAAGAGTCGTACAGATATCTGCTGGCTTTATGATATTCTTCTCCATCCTGGGTATGTTTCATTGAGTTGCTGATTCAGTTGCATGTTATCTGTTAAATTTGTTTTGTATGTGCAAGCTGTTCTATCAAGTCAATCACAGATATCTTTTAAATCTTCTTTGTATGTGCAAGTTCTAACAGGTCAATCACAATAAAATGTTCCTGCAGGAAAGTTTGGTGCGGTTTTCGCTTCTATTCCATCACCAATTTTTGCTGCATTGTATTGTCTTTTCTTTGCTTACGTTGGTATGTTTCATATTACTGGGAAACCAGTGCTGATGTTTACTATATTCTTTTCTTACAACTTAAATATATAGATGGTCAATTTTCCATTCATGTCGTGCAGGTGCAGCGGGTGTGAGTTTCCTTCAATTCTGTAACCTCAACAGTTTCAGGACCAAATTCATACTCGGCTACTCAATATTTCTGGGATTTTCAATTCCCCAGTACTTCAACGAGTATACCGCAATAAAAGGCTATGGCCCCGTTCACACTAGTGGAAGATGGGTAGGGAACTATAATATATTAACCATTAAAGTTTTCTATATTTATTTCTCAGTTCTCTGAGATAATGAAATATTTATGTTCTTCTGGTTCGGCAGTTCAACGACATCGTTAATGTCCCATTTCAATCAGAAGCTTTCGTTGCTGGCGTTCTAGCGTATTTCCTGGACAACACATTACACAAGAAGGACAGTTCAATCAGAAAGGACAGAGGCAAACACTGGTGGGACAAGTTCCGGTCCTATAAGACTGACACAAGAAGTGAGGAATTTTATTCACTGCCCTTCAATCTCAATAAGTATTTTCCCTCTGTATGATTCACTCATTGCGGACTTGGAAGGAGCTCTTTTAACTTTTGTTATGCCTTTTGCTACTATAGTATAAAGTAAATGTTGTTCTTTCAGTTGATGTATCTAATTAGATATATTAGTAGAATTGTGTCTGGATATTTATGCTATGTGATTAGCAAATTTGTTTTGTTACTTGCTGTAAATTTTGAATGAATAACATAGAAATGAGATAGCAAGAAACAATTTTGCATTGATTTTTTCAGAAGGCTTCTTCCCCCTTTGTAGCCAAAGGTGAGTTTGAATCCCCCCCACCCCAAATCATAAGAGTATTAGAAATACCAACCAGAAAAAACAATTTTAACGAGCAACTTGATATACAAATATAGTGTTTCTGTTTTTCTGAATGTTAAATATCTTTGCAGAAGTCATTGCAATATTTGCACTGGCCTTAAAATCGGTCTGTAGAGACTTACTTAGCCGTGATAGTTGTGTAAGTGAAGGTTGTGTAAATCGGGACCAAGGTTGCATAATTCGAGAGCACCTCTTTTCTCCGGTAGGTGTGCGTGGGTGAAGGTTGCATAAATCAGGACCTCTTTTCTCCGAAGATGAGAAAGTCTTGCAAAATGGTACAATTTTTTCGAAACCTAATATCTTTATTTGAAAACTATGTGAAAGCCCGATAAGCTTTGTGAGCCAAGTCCAACTCTCTAGTCTTTAGAGCATCTCCAACCGGAGATGTCTTTGGCTAAAATATCTTACCTGACAAAGACATTGTAGACATTTTACATAATTTATCAAAACTGCTGCTCCAACCGTCATGAACCTTTGACTATATTTATAGCCAACCTCAATCCCTTGGTCATATTTGTTGATCCTTCCAAATCTGTAACAAAACCTTATATGATCTCCGGCTATTTATATTTTGTCCCGCCACTTATCTCTTCCACATGTGAGTCTTTATTTCTCTCACTTTTACATTTCTGTATCAATTTAAGGCTTTGCTTTTGTTTGTAATTATTCTACAAATTGAATTAGATAAATGTTAAACATTTTTTTATTAATTTTATATAATAAATCAGTGTTATTATTAATATATTAAAATTTAATAATTTTTAGACTAAATTTCTAAAAATATATGACCACAAATTAAGATCAATTAGTTAATATTAATTTTTAAAGTTCAATCAATCAATATACTTATACAAAGGAGAAAACCGGGGCGGTGAGGTATCACCTCTAGAATCGCTCCGTTCTATTTTTCTATTTTTCTCAATTTTTCACAATTTTTAATTTTAATAATTAAAACTTCTCTATTATTTTCGATTTTGTAGGAAGGAAATTTAAAATTACACTTTTATTATTTTCAAATTTGATAGAACTTTCTTTTATTATTTTCAAACTTGATAAAACTTTCTTTGATTTAGAAAATTACGACTTCCTTATTATTTTCGAATTTGTAGCCTTGATAAAACTTTCTTTTATTATTTTCAAACTTGATAGAACTTTCTTTGATTTATAAAATTACAAATTCCTTATTATTTTCGAATTCGTAGGACTTGATAAAACTTTCTTTGATTTAGAAAATTACAATTTCCTTATTATTTCGAATTTGTAGGCTCTTATGTTAATAATTACAATTTTCTTTTTTATTATTTCCAATCTTGATAGAACTTTCTTTTATTATTTTCAAACTATAGAACTTTCTTTGATTTAGAAAATTACAACTTCCTTATTATTTTCGAATTTTTAGGATCTTATGTTAATAATTGCAATTTTCTCTTTTATTATTTTCAATTTTGATAGAACTTTCTTTTATTATTTTCAAACTTGATAAAAAATTTTTTTATTATTTTTAAACTTGATAGAACTTTCTTTAGAACTTTTCTTTTATAATACTTCTTGACTTTTAAACATAATGGATTTCCATCCTTACAAACACCTATAAATTAAAGGTCATTCATAAAAAAAAAAAATCTACATCGGAACTTTTTTTACATAGCTTCAAATTTTTACAACCATATTTACGATCAATACAACTATGACCTACACCATGTTGGATGCTTTGAAGACATGATTTTGATCAATGAAAAGGTTAATAAATCAACATACTTATAACTTATTAGTTTGTCAAATTGTATGATGTTATTAACTTTTCTTAGATATGTTGTATGACAGGAAAATTTGATCCATGCTACGATCCCGAATATTCTGGTCTCTCGGTTCAAAAATCTTTTAGAGGAAGGCTCCGTGTACAACATCAAAAATCTGAAAGTTGTTTCAAGTGAGTGAAATATAGACCACTATCACATGGGTCTAAATTGATGTAGTAATATATTAGAGTAATATATAAGTAATACTATTATATAAGTTGTAATTCAAACTATCATGTTCTAATATTATTTTTTCTATGTTGATTTAGATATTGTGGGCTGCTTAACCTACTTGGGTGTCATTGAAGTTGTCAAAGACGGTTGGAAAAAAAAGATCTCAAAATTGTCACAAATTAGTAAGTTATACATTATATTATTTTAATATAACTACTTCTTTGGTTATACATAAAAAAAAAAGATCTCAAAATTGTCACAAATTGTCATTGAAATTGTCACAAATTGTTTTTTATTTTTCTTGTAATTTTATATTACTTCTTTGGTTACCCCAATTTATTTGTTTGACTTATTTAATTTGTTCTAATTTTTTTTCTTAAACAACTCCATCACTATGGGAAAAGTTGGCCAGATGGTTGATACAAATTTATACAAGGAGGATGGTGGACCCTATATAATAATTGTCACATGTACCCATATTAAAAAATTTAAAAGTAATTATCTTTATTAATGTTTTTATAATATATAGTTTTAGAAATTGCACATATATAAATCTATCTTATCTCGATTGAACGAATATCATTAGATATTATACAAATATTTGTTTCATTGATATTAATTTACTAGATATTACTAGATTTTAAATATGTATAATATTTAGATATTAAATATTTATAATATTTATTGATATTACTAGTTTTTTACCTTAATTTAGGTGTTGTATTGTATCCCTTTGGTTATTCAGTGATATCTATGGCTTCTTTATTATTGAAAAAAATGTATTAACAAAACAAATTCAACTAATTTTTATATAATCAAAACATGTTAATGTTTATTTTCATTCTCAATTTTATTTTGTATAATTTTTTGAAGCGATCAATTTTTTTTATATAATTATGAGCTCTTTTGGCTAAACTTAAAATTATTGCTTATGATTTAAAGTTACTTAAAGTTATAAGTAAAAAGTAAAATTTTAAGTTAATATACCTGTTTGGATAATTTTGTATTATGATAAACTAATGAGTTATGAAAATTGTAACAATTAAATTTGATAAATAATGCATTTGAATGATGATATTAACTTTTATCAAATAAATACATTAAAATAAAATAAGTCATTCAAAAAAATAACTCCTACCAACTTCTGATTTTAAACTGTTTTTTTAACTTTAAGTCATTTTCTAAGTTATTACACAAACAAAAAAAAATCAACTTAAATTAAAAAAATACTTTAAGCCCCCAACAAATTTATTTCAAAATCCAAAATTTTGGATTTAAAAATATTCTTTTAACATACATAATAAATCTTCATATTAAAGATAAAATGACAAAAAAATATATTTAAGTATTTAAATTTTTATTATTACAAATAATTAGTATTTTTTATCAATATATAAATTTCCTTTTATATATATATGACAATGGTATCGATCCAAAGAAAATAAAAAATCAAACTATATAAACAAAAGAAATATGTAAATACTTTATAATATTATCTACCCAAATGCAAATTTTATAGAATATATTTTATTTGATAATTTAAATAATTTTGTAGATATTTATTTCACAATTTTTATTCTAATATTCTTTTTCTTAACAAATATATTCTAATGCCGCTGATTTTATAGAATATATTTTATTTGATAATTTAAATAATTTTGTAGATATTAATTTCACAATTTTTATTCTAATATTTTTTTTCTTAACAAATATATTTTAATGCCGTTGCTAACCGTGGCTTAGTAACCTATTTTTATTGAAAAGATATGATTTGCAATTATAATATACTATTTCAAATTATAATCAACCATTATAGTGAAAAAACACCTTACCTTACAGCTTCAACGAATTGCTTAGAACAAAGTAAGTACTAGCATATAATTTTGTCAGAAAATCTATCAACCTTTTTCATGTGCATATAACATGGCAGTGATAAATCAACTTATCTTTTGCTTTTTGCTTCTCATCGATCTGAATCCACAAATCAAACTGGGGGGGGGGGGGCTCCCACCAAAAAGCATTGAAATCAGAATCTTCTTGGATAGAGTTAGAAACTGAAATGTGCAGAAATTTGGTGGGTTGTTAATGCTATCTAGCGAAGGAGTATAATATAGTGAATAGTTGCTTCGAGGTTCCGAGGAGTATTTCAGATTTTCATAGACCATACTTGTGCCTGTACCTCAATGTTCAATTAAACCAAATATGACCCCTGAAGCAATCGAATCAAGTGGTGATGAAACTCAAACAAATTGAATTTTAGCTGCGTTGAACATTAGAGGATCTATGTTGCGATTGCGGATCCACATCTGATCGAAGAACTGAGAAGTTAGTTTGCCTCTGATTTACGGACAAATTGGTTAACGAGAATCAGAATCTCAAAATATGTGTGGGTAAATCATTCCGCACATACTTAAAATTTTATATCGTTCTCATTCAGAATCAACCCTGCAACCGGTTCCTATATTTTCTTGAAAAAATTTACTACTACATTGTAATAGATACTTATGTTTCACAAAAATATCCTGGAAATCATGTTTCATGACAACTGTTCTGAAAAGCTTGACTACTGATAAAAGCTAAATCATCCAACAATAATATAGTGTGTGTGTGTGAAACATGAGTCCAAACAAGTCCAGTTAATCGAAAAAAATTGTAAAAGCTGGTAAATCTGAAACCTGCTACAGTGTACATAAAAATTATGAAAAAAATGCTTGTTTAGGAGGGATCACCATATATTTCATACCCCCTCAATCTGATAAAAGGGCAAATAAACTCGAGTCTTTCCCTGAACAAAAGCTTTATTTAGGCCACCCACTCTGTAGCATGTGGTGCGATTTCCAAAGTCCATCAGATTCTTGGGAATTGTCAATTCTATTTAATGTGCCTAGTTTTATTATCACAAAAATGGTGGATACATGGACTTTTCAAATTTATTGAGATTTTTATGATTTTTTCCTACGCAAATTATGTTGACCTTGACCCTGAAATTGTTAGTTTCTAATCCATCTCAATCACTATAGTTAGAACTACTAATATAAGACAGATATATGTTATAAAATGGGTTCAAATCTTGGTATAATCTCGGTGTTAGCTACACTCGAATGTTACTCAGCCAAGCTTAGCTCATGTCTCTGTTTGTAATAAATTTCTGAGAGCAAGGTCTTGGAAGCAAACACCTATTGCTGTTGCAAACGGAGCCTATAATCCTTCATACTTCTGTTGTTTTTGCATTTTTTTCTTATACAATTGTATTGCTCTAAAAACTAGGTTGTAAGAATGGTGGAAACAGGAGGCAGTTGTTAGGGCTTTTGTTCCTGATATAGAGACACAAAGTTCAAGATATAGTTGAACGTAAAATTAGAGCTCTCAAGTATCAAGAACCCTACAATAATCATGTTTTTCCAGTAAGGTGATTTGGACACACTCTTTTAAATGTTTAACAGCATAGTTAAAATAATAATTTTTAATTATTTATTTGTGAATAAAGATATATAACTAAAACTTTAATTTTATGAGAAGATAATTTTAGAACAATAATTTTAACGATCAATGTACTTAGGGATCATTTTGTTTGATATGAATTTGGAATCAGGGTGAGGTGATATGAGATTGAAAATTTGGTTCACTGAGTGGTATGAGTTGAGTGGTATGAGATTGAAAGATAATTGTGAGTGCTAAATGTCATAATATTTTGCTTAATGTAAATTACCATATGATCTTGACTTGTTTTTAGTACAGAGAAAAGGCTCAAATCATTAAATATGTACATGGTTTTACTTTTCTAAATAATTAATGCACTGAACAAATGAATAATCCATGACATTAGCACAAAGATCTAATAATTTAATCATATTTCTATTAAAAAATCAAAATTTCATGACATTAGCATTAATACCAATTTTTTATTATTTGTTTAACTTAATAATTTTTTATTGTTTGTTTAACAATTTTTTATTATTTGTTTAACTTAATAATTTTTTATTGTTTGTTTAATTTAATAATTTCTTATTTCTAACTTAATATTTGAATTATTAATTCATATTATACTCTATTAACATTATAATTGTTATTACATGTCGTTATGGTAGAAAATTGTCTTATTCTACAAATTTGTGGATTTTGATTCAAGTTTAGTGAAGTTTTGTACATGGGATGTCCCTCTAAAAATTAGAATAGACAAGTAGAAATTAATACATGGTTAAATCATATTATGTGATATAGAGCACATTTATATTCTAATTTATTGCAAGTAATTTGAACATGATTATTTAAAATTTTGTCATATTTACATAATCATTCATTTTTGCCTTATTAAAATATTTATTTAATTATCAAAATTTTAACATTAAATTTAAAAATTGTAACACAAATATTTTATTATTTACAATTGATTCTAATTATATCATAGAAACTATCTTGCAAGTTTTCTGAAAAATAGAAACTGATTATATTTAATATCATTAAGTTACTGAGTGAAAAATATGAATAATATAAAGTTCAATAATTTTAAAATTATAAAAAATATGAAATTTTATGAAAAAATATACAATAATAACCAAAATAATAAAAACCAGTGTTAATAAAATAAGTATCATCAACTTAAAGGAATTTGCAAATATTATTTTGCAAATTTTCCAAAAAAATAATTAATTCTTATAAAAAAACTTATAAATAACATTTGTAATGTGTAGTTGCAAACATTATTTTGTGATTTTTCTTAAAATAAAATTAAAGTAAGTTAATATAATGTAAACAAACTCATAAATAATATTAATAATGTATTTGTGGCAGTTTAAAGCTAATTCACATAAATTCAGCAACTTTCATTTAGATGCATCCTTATGTTCTAAATAAAATGTTTAAAATATTAAATATTCATATTTAATAATAATTTATATTATTAATTTTTCAATTTTAATTTTCACTTCATTTAAATTTTGAGAAAATGCTTACAAATTAATAATATGAATATTATGAGAAGACTTGTAATTTGCACGGATGTAATTTTAATCCATGCTCCCGTCATTAACTTCAAATACATGTGGAAAGATGGCAAGAAAAATGAATAATCGTACACACTAATCCATATAAATGACTTTGAATAACATTTAATACATATAAGAACTTAATGATAATTTCTGATTACTACATTAAGTAAAATATTATGACATTTAGCAACACCCAAAATCATTTATGATATTATGTTATGTATTAAATTAAATTTATTATGTTAAAAATAATTTATTGTTATTAATAACATTTGTTTATATATAACTTTTTTTTAATATTTATAATGTTTTTTACAAGAAAATAATAAATAATATTAGAATTGATATTCAAACCTCCATTTTCATACCATGGAAGGATAAAAACCCATATCATGGGGTTTGATGTATAAGTTTGAGTGTTTGAGACCTGATTTCTCAGCAAATCAAACGACCAGTTAGAGTTGTGCGCAGAAAAGTCAACATTAAATTAAAAAAACAAAGAGAGTAGTAGTAAATAACAAGGATTTTGGCAAAAGTATTATGATTAAAATTTTATTTAATTTAAGTTTTGTTCAAGTTTATAACTTTTGAAAATGACAGCTTTCAAGAACACAAAAATCATTTTTTCCTATTTCGAGCTTTAAAAAATTAAAATAAATTTGCAAAACCACACAACAGATTTTTTCCACTCAGAAGTAAGAGCTATTTAGGATGCAATTCGTCCACCACAAGATTAATTTTTAAAAAAAATAGAATAAGGAAGATATATATTCTGAGATCACAATAAATACATGTAGCCTAACAAATTTAGCCTCTTATTTTAAAATATTGAAATGTCATCTATTTTGTTTTGTTTACAAATTAGAAAAGTGTTATGTAGTTAATATAATAAGCCAATCACTATCTTATGAACTCAGATTCCTTATTCTACTTACTCAACTAAAATTCTCACGCTTCTTTCACATATTTTTATTTGTTTGGCGGTGTTTTATGTTTGGTAGCCAAATATATGATACAGTGTGTGAAATAATTTAATTTTAAGCGGAAAATAGTCAACATTAATATTCAATCGCTCTATAGTTAGACGATCAGTTTCAAATTAGCACAGCATTCGTTGAGCAAGTATACGTGTTCCAAGTAGTGTTAGGTGTTCAAAATTAAATACAATTTTTTTTTAAATGACATGACATAGATGATAAGTTAATATGAACTAGCTTTATAACCCGTGCGAGGCACGGGCATGTTGTTGAATATTGCGTAAATTTCTTTAATTTCAACGTATTTTATGAGTTACAGATATATTGATATGAGATAATTATAATATAGATTAAAATGTCATTTTGAAATTTGAGAGTATAATTATCATTTCGCATTGAATAAATTGACTCATTGAAATTTTTAGTTCATTGAAAAATTATTGCATTCTCCACCCCATCCTGAAATCTCCCCTCCTCTCATGCCCCCTCCTATGGTGGTGGCTGCTTTCTATTTTCGACATCACTCTTTGGAGACCCCTCACTTATCCTTCTTATCCCTTTTTTACTGTCTATTTGAATTTTATTTTCTTTCTCTCCGACTCCTCCACCTTTTCTTCTCAACTTTTGTTTAGGATCTGTATTTTGATCGCTCTCTCTCCCCTTTCATGCCCCCTCCAATGGTGGTTGCCTTCTATTTTCGGTGTCACTCTCTAGAGACCCATATCTCATGTGATGATCATCGGGAAGACGTAATATATTACAACACATTTACTGAAATGCATGTTATGTTTCGTTTATTTAGGGCGCGTCATAATTGTTTACTCAAATGCATTATTTGACTGTTTAGTTTGTGTTTATTTAGAGTGTGTATTATGTGTTTGATGGAATTCTTGAACCAAATTTGTAGGCTTTGTGCATGTAAATGCACTTGGAGTTGGTCTGCTCATCAAAGTAAATATTTGTCATGGGTTGTTGTTTGAGCTGGCAGTGAAAAATTGTTTTTTGTCGATATTGTCGAGTTTGTACTTTTTTGGGGGTTAATTTATTTATGTTATTTGCCTCTCTCTCTCATGCCTCCTCCTATGGTGGTGGTTGCCTTCTATTTTTGGCGTCATTCTTTGGAGACCCCTCTCTTATCCTTCTTATCCCTCTTTTACTGTCTCTTTGGCTTTTTCTTTCCTTTTTCCCCGTCTCATCCACTTTTTTCTTCTCAACTTTTGTTTTGGATCTGTTTTTTGATCTCTCTCTCTCTCTCTCCCCCTTTCATGCCCCTCCTACGATGGTTGCCTTCTATTTTCGACGTCACTCTCTGGAGACCCCTCTCTTATCCTTCTTATCCCTCTTTACTATCTCTTTGGTTGTACATTGAGCCAATTTGTTCACCGTTAAAAGACGATTATACCCTCAAAGTATAAAATAACTTTTCAACCATTTACTCTATTTACTTCATATTAATATCTTCGTTATTAATACATTTTAATGTCTTTAATCATTAATAACTAATATTCATTAACTATACTAATTATTTTGTAATCAATACTTGCATGATAATGAGTTAAATATAATTATAGATATTAATTATCTAATCATTTAAGTATTAGTAGATAGATAAATATAATTATAAATTATAATATTTAATAATAATGGATTAATAAATATAGACGTGTTAATGATGATTAATGAATTAGATGTAATTAATACATGCATTCATTATAAAGTTACTATTATATAATAAACAGGGGTATTTTAGTAATTTTAGACTGAATAAATTGTCTCAAACAACCCCCCGATAAATCAAATATACGATAGTTAATATTGATATCAATATGTGTTGTGAAGTTAACGATCCCGTAATTTGTTCAAGTGTTATGCTTATATACATAAAAATTTGATATTCGTAATCTCCATTTGAATTTAAGTTCATTTAACTATAAATGTAATAATTTAAATATAATAGCAGACACGTTAAATGCAATAATTGTACAGTTGTGGATATATTTTAGAAAACTATAACTTATACCTCTCAAGAAGCCGCTAAACAGATTTGTGATAAGTTACTTGTTTCACCTTACAATTGCCACTTGTCAAATTTTTTTTAACATTTAATACGTTTAAATATTTTATTATAGATATTCAAAAAATATAAACCGATATTAGTTTATATTTGATTTTGTCGTACGATGACAACTTCAACTTTCTTATAAAAAAATTTAACACGAACTTTTTTTATTAGTATACAAAGAGAAAACTCTTTTGCAATTTTCGGGTTCAACATTTTATATACTAATAGTGTATTTTTCTGAAAATGATCAATGTATAAAATTCATTTATTGAAGACGAGATTTATGATATATAGTATCATAATAAAACTACAGTTTCGATTTATATTAGTAACTAAAATATCAAAAATGCGTATATAATTATAAGTTGTTAATATCTTATAATGAAGCAGTAATAAAAGTTAAATAATTAATAAAATTCGTTTTACGCTTATTACATATAATGATATAATTGGAAAGGTATAAATATGTTGATAGTTTTAAATTTTCAAATAAATATTAAAAAAGAAAATAATTAGTGATAGTGACTATAGATGTCAACATTTGTCACACTATCACCGTCATGGTTCAGTTCTCATTAAGAACAATTTTTTTTATCATCAATATACAATTGGTCGGGTAATTTAGTAATTTGATATCATCAATAAAATTCATTTTACGCTTATTACATATAAGGATATAATTGGAAATGTGTAAATATGTCGATAGTTTTAAATTTTAAAATAAATATTAAAAGAAAAAATAATAAGTGATGGTGACTATAAATATCAACATGTGTCATACTATCACCGGTCATGGTTTAGTTCACATTAAAAACAATTTTTTTTTTATCATCAATGTACAATTGGTGGGGTAATTTAGTAATTTGATTTCATCAATATAATATTGAAAGGGTAATTTAATAATTTAATATATATTGATAATATATAGAATTTTTAATCTAATAGTCTATATAATCTGAGAAAATATATACTTATGGCAAATAAACATGATTTACTATATAAAAATATTAATATAATTCTTTTTCTTTGGACCAATTTCAATTTATAACATTTTGTATATCTATTTTGCATGAGTTTTTCTCTAATATGGTCAAATATATGATTTTAAGGCAATTATGATTTTTTTTTTATCACCAATATACAATTGGTGGGGTAATTTAGTAATTTGATTTCATAAATATAATATTAAAAGGGTAATTTAGTAATTTAATATATATTGATTGTATATAGAATTTGTAATCTAATAGTATATATAATTTGAGCAAATATATACTTATTGCAAATAAACATGATTTACAATATAAAAATATTAATATAATTCTTTTTTCAATGGACCAATTTCAATTTATAACATTTTGTATATCTATTTTGCATGAGTTTTTCTCTAATATGGTCAAATATATGATTTTAAGGCACTTGTGAAAATAGATTATCGACCTTACCAAGTAGATTACAAGAAGAGACCAAAATAGAATATAACATATTGAGTATTTGCACATATTAATAAAGAGTTTTATGATATAACCAAAATTGATGTGTAGCATAGTGGTTAGAAGTGTCATCTCTATAGTTTAGAGGTCAAGGGTTCGACTCCCATTAAAAACAACTTTTTTATCATTAATATAATAAATAGGGGTAATTTGGTAATTTCACACCGATTAAATTGTCTCAAGCAACCCCTAGTTGCTCTATTATATATATAACTAGCGTAACAGCCCGTGCAAGGCACGGGCCTGCATAGAGATGTCAATAATTTTTATCGTGAAAAAGTTGGTCGTGATCAATTTATTAGATTAAGGATTGTGTAGTCTTAAGTTTGAGAGCGTAAAATGAGAAGTATGGTTCATGCATAGTGAGGAGTAAAGAATTTTTTTGGCGAATAGTGTAATTACTTTGAATCACAAACGTAACTATGCCAAGGCTCTAAGACTTGTTTATATTGACTATTATTGATTTTGAGACCAGATTGAGATAATATAGAATTTGAAGCACGAATGTACTATTGTTCTTCTTGTGATTATAAGCAGATTTACCTGTGTTTTGTGTGTTAGAGAAAAGATAGTTTGTAGATTGGTAATTTAGAGAGCTGTTGTTATATGTTTTTCGGGAATTGATTGGTTTTTTTTTTTTTGTAATCTAGGTTATGAATAGGTTATATGCATGCAATGTTGTTGTAATATAATCGAACATGCATGAATGAGATAGAGGATTTTAAAAAGAAGCTGAAGGCCGACGCATCTTTGCACACCCTCACATCACCCAAGTTTGTGATAAACACCTTGGGAGATGAACACCTATTACAGTTTGGAGTATTCATGTCACCTATTTGTTTTTGGTTTTTTACTTGGGAATTGATTCTGCACTCCTCTCATGTGTTCATCTTTATATTAAATTATATTAACACACTTAGTAAATGCATTAAGAATATGTTTGGAATATCGTTTTACAGTTACACATTTTAATCCAATTTATTACTATATATTAAACCTCAACACAAGGGCAAAAATTTCCAATTAAATGGTCGTCAGAAAAATGTCACTCATATATTATTATGCAAAAATATATTAATAGTTGTTAGTACAAATAAACAAACCTCCAACCTCCTTCTAAGATGTTCATGGGTTTAACCACTATTCTACATGTCTGTTTGAGTTTACTTCAAAAAATTTATTAGATAATCCACGTCTTTCTTCTCTTATCTTATATTATTTTTACTTTGATGTTTAAATAAATAAAATATTGGTTTGTATTATTTATATAAATCAGTTTTTCTTTTCATTTTTTCGTAATTTTGGTCAAAATTTTTATTTTCCGGACACCCCAACCGGTATCACGCCAGACCCTAGAGTGCAGGAAGAATTCCCCACGCTCCCATGAATCAAACCTTGAATGCTTTGGTCAATAACCAGTGCTCTCACCAACTCATCTACAGGCTCGGAGGCTTCTTTTTGTAATTTTATATACCTATATATTCAATCACTGAATTTTATTACAGTTGTATGTTTTCGATTAAATATATATTAATTATGATGTTGTTTAAAATTCATACTTTTATATTATATAATCTTTCTATAATATTTGAATTAAACTATTATTAATACATAAAATTGATTCGTAATTGACCTATATAAGATCATTATTGATAAAGATGTAGATTCGAATAGGGTTTGTGGTCCCCACAAACCCTATTTAGAATTTCATTTTATCAAAATGATTATATGACATTACGAATCAATTTAATGTATTCTATAAAGTTCTATTATTATTATGAAAGATTATACTTTTTTTAACATCGTATAATAATTTTTAGAATACAATTTGAAATTCTATTTTCAAAACTTGTAATTTTCAATTTTCCCAAACTTTATCGTCTACTAACAGTCTGACTGATCATTATGTAATTATATACTATGTAATATCCTATATTTTAAAAACTCACCCCGATTTTTGACACGAACGTCACTGGGGTTGAAGGGTAGGGGGTTAGAAAGGTGAAAAAAAATATAGATAAGTTAATAAAGAATGACATGTTACTTTAGAAAATGTTAACAAATGAACAATACATTCTGGAAAAGAAAATTGTTAAGAAATGGAAGTGACGAACAGAGTAGGTAGACGAATTTTTTGTATAATTTGAATGCTAATATTCTTAATTTAAAATTATAGAAATAACTAATAATGAGAGATATAATGTGTATAATATTTCTTATATTAGATCGAATTTTAATAGTATATTTTATGCATGAATAATTAATTTAATTCAAATAAAGTATAATATAAATTATAATCAACATAATTAATATATATTAAATTGAAAACATACAACTGCAATAATATATAGTGATTGAATATATAGATATATAAAATTACGAAAAGGAAAAAAGAAAAACAAATTTATATAAATAATTCAAACCAACATTTTATTTATTCAAACATCAAAGCAAAAATAAATAATATAAGAGATAAAAGGCGTGGGTTATCTAATAAGTTTTTTTAAATAAACTCAAAAAGGCATGTAGCATAGTGGTTAAGCCCATGGATATCTTGGAAGGAGGTTGGAGGTTCGAATCTTTGTAGTAACAAATCTATTAAAAAACATTTGTATAAAAATATACGAGTGGCATGAAAAGAAAAAAATAAAAACAAATTTATATAAATAATTCAAACCAACATTTTATTTATTCAAACATCAAAGTAAAAAAAAAAAGATATAAAAGACGTGGGTTATCTAATAAGTTTTTTGAAATAAACTCAAAAAGGCATGTAGCATATTGGTTAAGCCCATGGATATCTTGGAAGGAGGTTGGAGGTTCGAATATCTGTAGTAACACATCTATTAAAAAAAATTGTATAATAATATACGAGTGACATTTTTGTTATTTTTCAAAAAAAAGGGTAAACCGGTAATTTTGCTGAAAAGGAAAAAAGAAAAACAAATTTATATAAATAATTCAAACCAACATTTTATTTATTCAAACATCAAAGTAAAAAAAATAATATAATAGATAAAAGACGTGGGTTATCTAATAAGTTTTTTGAAATAAACTCAAAAAGGCATGTAGCATAGTGGTTAAGCCCATGGATATCTTGGAAGGAGGTTGGAGGTTCGAATCTCTGTAGTAACACATCTATTAAAAAATTTTGTATAATAATATACGAGTGACATTTTTGTTATTTTTCAAAAGAAAAGGGTAAAACGGTAATTTCGCGACCATTTAATTGACAACTTTTGCCCTTGTGTTGGCCTATTATATATAGTAATAGATAGATAGATAATAGATTACTTTGATTAGTCTTATTAATGTGACTACAGCCTACGGGAGTTTAATTTACTTGCAATGAATCATAGGTTGACACGTGACATTTTGGAAATATTTTTGGATTCAATTTTGAATCCCTAGCATTTTCCACGTGTTTCAGATAAATAAAAATTAAAAATTATTTTTAGTAATTTTTTATATAAATATATTTATTTTATTCACATCAATTTTGAATTATATTATATTTCATTCATATTTACGTGATTCAAAGTAATGATAAAACGGTTTACAACAAAAATTTTCGCACTTAAATATTAAAATTTTATAAATCTATCATTTATTATAAGATCAAGTCTACCTAGGTAGGTATGCGGTTAACTAATCAAAAAATTTAAATTATTTTAGAACCAATCACAATCAATTCCTAAATTTTAGACCAATAATAATAAGTTAAATACTTTTCTCATTACCAAAATACAGTTAACCAATCAGAAAATATAAATTATTTTAGGACCAATCAAATTCTATTCCTAAAATTTAAATCAATCGTAATTAATAAAATATTTTTCTCATTACTGAAGTCCAGTTAACCTATCAGAAAATATAAATTATCAATTAGAAAATATAAATTATCTTAAAATCAATTAGAGTCAATTCCTAAATTTTAGACCAATCCCAATAAATTAAATAATTTCCTCAATTACCAAAGTTCAGTTAACCAATCAAAAAATATAAATTATAAATAACAAAATATAGATACAAATCATTCTAAATTTTAAACCAATCATATTATAATAAAAAAATCCTTATTTATTATTGTAATCCTACTATACTAACCATGGTTAGTTAATAATTTTAATCTAAATATATTTTTTACTTTATTTAACATTGTCATATTTTACATAATTCTAATCTAAATACAGTAGTATTAATTATTCACTTTTTTAATTTAAAACAAATTGAGTTAATCTGTTATAAATAGATAATTTTTTATTTAATAATTATTTTATAAATAAGTAATAATAATTAAGTAAAAACACGAAATACCAAAAAACAACTATCGTACCTAAGAAACTTATAATTTTTCGTCTTTAATAATATAGTATAGATATATAATTCTAACAAGTAACAACATTATATTCAATAAAATTTATTTTCGATAATGATAATATTCAATAAATTTTTTATTGATATTATTCATTAATTATATTCAATAATTATAATAAAGTTTATTATTGAATAATAATAATAATACTCAATTGTAATATTATAATATTATCATTACAAATATTATTGTTAAATATTATTATTATATTCAATAAAATATAATAGGTATAATATATCATTATCAAAAAAACACTATTATTGTAATACTATTATAATACAATTATCAATTAAAATTTTAAAATTATTTTCCAAGCAACTAAAAATATATCTTTATTTTTCAAACAACCATACGTATTGAATGATTTATTTTTTCAATTGTAATAATCTAATGAACATATAATTTGAGTTGTAGACGAATTGAGATATCCAATAAGTTCGTTCGATTCTGAATTGGTCCAAACTCGATAAGTTCGGTTGGGTATGTTATTAAACTCAAGTTCGATAAAAACAAATTATCAAACAATATTCAATTCATTAAATCATTGCTTGAGTTCGAAAGATAGTTTATTTGTGAATAAGCTTGAATAAATATTGAAAAGTTTGATTATTTTTTCGAGTTGGGCTCGCTTCAAACTCAATAACCTCGATTATAATACATAAGATATTTTGTAAATCGAAATTTATAAAACGTAGTCAAATTTTAGCAAATTTGTGATTACATTAAATTAAACAATTTATAAAAAATATATTTATTTTCGTCTATCGATATACAACAAAATCCTAATTATGTGTTCAAGTGAGTGTTGCAAAAATCGCTAATCAAAATAAACCGATCTAGGTACCGATCAGAGATTTATCGAAAATTGGGAATTTATCGAAACGATAAATCGGGAATTAATCGAATGTAATTTAATAATATATTTTATGATATCTATTAAATTAAACTATTTATTATATATTTACAAATATATAAAAACAAATATATCTATATGTGAAAATACTAAAACAAAATAAAAATTGTTAATAGAGAACTAAAAAATTAAAAAAAATGAAAATATTTTAACAAGTAAGACATGCAAATAATTTAATAAACAAAATAGAAATACACCACTTGCAGGGTTGCAGATTAGTGATTTCAATCAAATAACACATTCTCTCACCTGCCCTGCATCCACGACTTCTAATCAAATATATTTATTTAATAATATATTTTATGATATCTATTAAATTAAACTATTTATTATCTATCTACGAATATTTATACTTCATAATTTTATTATAAATTGTTAGAAATGAATACCACTAGAAACTAGACAGAGGGGGGGTGAATGGATAGTTTGATATATTTTTCGATCTTGAAAACTAAGTAAACAACTGTATGTGATTATGATATGTAATATGCAGAAAGTAAATAACACACACAATCACTTTAATCTACTTTGTATAAGCAAATTAAATACTACAGCTTTCCAGGAAATTCACAATCGAATTTCTGGCTTCTAAACAAGAACGGTTTGAACTTGCTTGCTTACAGAGAAAAGAGCTTAGCAAATAACTATGTGTATCTCTCTTACAGCTTTCAGTTGTGTGTGCACGATATATATATTTACCTATACAAACTAGGCACACACAATATTACACAGCTACCCCTTCTGAAAGTCCAACTTGTCCTGCCATAAGAAGTTCACTGTGTCAGGAAGGACCACCTGCTTTTCGGAGTCTTTCCCGTTTCTGTAGCTGCTTGTCTCTTATCTTTCTCTCCAAGTTTAGCTGTAGATTTGCCATCTGTTCTTTGGACCACCTTGCCAGAACAAATGCTTCAGTATTTGTCTCCTTTGATTCTTGGTTCTGTACCTTGATTTGTCTTGTTATAAACGGCTAAGTGTTGATATCGTGAACTCCACTTTATCCCTGACTATGCGATCTCCCTTGTGAGGACTACGCGATATAGCCTTTGAAGACTTTGCGACATAGGTCATTTGACGACTATGCGACATAGGTCATTTGATGACTATACGACATAGGTCATTTGATGACTATGCGACATAGGTCATTTGATGACTATGCGACATAGTGCTTCTGAGGACTTCACGATCTAGGCTCCTTTGACTTTGCTGACTTCAACACTTCACGACATGTGTCTTGAGGACTTCTCGACATAGTACAAAATGGACTATGCGATATAGTACTTCACGACATGGACATTGGTGACTTCACGACATAGCTTTCTTTTGACTTTGCTATATAATGCCTTAGACAAATTCCTGCAACTTATTTCTTCATAGCCTTATTCAACTCTATCCTGCTGCATGAACACTTCTGAACTTCTACCAGGATAATTATTCAATGGCCTATATACAATCTAGATGCAAGAAACTTTACTAAGCTCATCATAAGTCTGAGCATACATGATCAAACTAATGTTCATGAGAACAAGACAAGTACATTTAGAGACCTATACTATATCCCAGTGATAGAAATCACTAGGTCATGTAACGTGACATAGTCACATAGTGTAGGCTTGTTAATAGTGGTATTCAGACATGTCTTGAGCCTAACAATCTCCCCCAAATTGTGAGTAAGATCCTTAGGCACAATTTCATGTCTGATAACAAGCCTAACTTACATAAAAGGAAATTTTAGTAACAGAAAGAACAATTCATGAACCTTGAGATCAGAAATTTGATTACATAGAAAAATTGAAAGCTTACAGATTACTTTTGTTGCTCAGCAGCTTCAGCTTCCAATTGCTTCTCTAGCAAATCATCATATATCTTCTTTTTCCTTATTTCTTCTTTTCTCTTCATGTCAATGATGGCTTCTTGAATTTCTTCTCTTGCAATCAGTTCTTCAATGAGAGGTGAGCCTTCCAGGTCATCAATTGCAGCTTTGAGTGCACTTTCTACATATGAGTCCAGAAACTCCATCCTTATTTTGCTTTGGCCTCCATGTGAGTTTTTGTACTCCACAATGTAAGGATTTTGTTTGACCCTGCACATCCCTTTCTGCCTTAGCTCCTTAGCCCTCTCTTCCATCTCAGCCATTTCTTTCTCTTTCTGTATGTTTTTCTTTTCATTCTCTTTCCTCATGTTTTCTTCATAATCAGCATGCATTTTCAAGTACCTGGCAATATCTATCTTCCATGTCCTTTCATCCTTTTCTTCAAAATTCAGTAAGGCATTTATCCTTTCAAGCTCATACTTATAGAAATATTGCCAGCTTCCTTGCTTCATTATTCTTTCTCTTCCATCAGTGTATTTGATATCTAGATGATCCAACCTCACTTTGACTTCAAAGATCCTTTGAGCCCTCAAAAATGCTAGGGCATCTTCATCATAGTCCTCATCTAGTGGAAGCACATTGATGCCAATAACATTTGTGAGTTTTCCAGTCTTCTTTGTTATCCTTATCCTTTTGGGTACACTCTTGATCTTCAAATGCTTCACAAGAGATACCTTTCTTGAACAAGGAGAATTAGTCTTCAGTGCCACATCACTTGGAAGTAGCTTCATTCCTTTCCCTTTCATCCACTGTAACACTTCACTGGCTGTGACTTTGTGGAAGTGTTTTCTTGAGATTATTTTAGTGGCTTCATCTTTCATCTGTGGCAATTCAGGTTCAGAAGTCATGGATAATGATTTTGGAGGATCATTGCTAACAGTACCCACCCTAGACTTAGAGTCTTGTGTTGTGGTTAAAGTACTACTAGCAATGTCCTTGACTTGCTGAATTCCACTCCTAGTTCTCTTCACTGTCTCCTTTGCCCCCTTTGTGTCATCACCATCATCTTTAGATTTCTTGGAAGATTTGCTCCTGCTGCTGTCACTTGGTCCATCCTTATTACTCCTTGAATGAGATCTCCTCCTGTAGGTTTTCTCCTCATCATCATCCTCCCCATCCTTCTTCATGTTCTTTTCTTTGATAGATTCAGGCAAAACACCATGAATCAGAAAAGATTGTAGAATGTTAATCATCTCTAATTCCTCTGCTGTCTTGACTCCTTTCTTTGCTCTCAGCATTTGCAGCACTTGATTGATCTTTGAGTTATTCTTCATTTGCAAATCTTTGGGAATGACTAGTTGGTCAATACTTCTGACTTTGGATAGACTTTGAAAAATTACTGTCCTTGGCTTGGGTATGACCTCAGGCAGTCTTTGATTTTGGTTCAACTCCAAGTCATTATAAAGACTTTCATTGTTAGCCCCACTCCTTTCAATCAACTCCAGAATTATTGACACTTCAGTAAACCTCAGTTTCTCTAGAGTTTGAAATGCTAAGTGCCACAAGCAGTTGTCCTTGCACACCATGATTATTTCTCTCAGATAAACATCCCTGATTTTCCTTACTGCAACTGTGAAGTACTTGATACCTTCCCTGAGCTTCTTTCTGTACACTTGTGCATCTCCTTGAGCATTCTTGTAGGTGGCTTTCAGAAACTCCAGGAATGCCTCATCATGATAGATGTTAGAGTTGGCAACTTCCTGTAGCTTGGCCTCAGTGATAAGTGTAGCTTGGGTAGGTTTAGCAATTGGAGTAGGTATAGCAGGTTGAGAGGTTAAGATGTCTTTAGGCATTGTGGATGGATAGAATGTTGTGGTTACTGTGCTTTTCTGACCTTGTGCATTGATGACCTCTACAGGGGGAAGATTGATTGGCTTTATTGTCTCTTCAATAAGCTTGCCCTTAAGTTTTGATTGCTTGGCAGGTGCTCCCCCTGTCTTTTTCACATTGACCTCCTTTCCTTTCTCCCCCTTAGGCTTGGGATCAGACAAGATGTCTTGAGCTTCCCCAGGAATAGGCAGGTTGAAAGATTTCATCATTGAGGTCATCATTTGTTGCTGCACCAGCAAGATGTTTGTTGTGTTGTTGCCTTGAGCATCTAGCTTGTCATTGAGTTGGCTTAGAGATGCAGATAGCATTCTGTTTTCATCTTTGAGAGAGGCCACTTCCTTTTCTAAGCCATCCACCTTGGAGAATAATTGTTGAGACTTGAAGGAGTTTAGAGATTGATCTTTGACCCTGGCAAAGTCATATTTAGAGATGTCTGACAGAGGGACTTCATCCACCAGCATATCACCATACTGGTTTTTCCACATGACATTTAACATAGCATTGGTGGTGATGGTAGATTTTGCTTGATTTTCCAGTGTAGAAGCCAGTTTCTTGATGTTGTCTGTGACCATGGCAAGAGTCACATCCATCATGGACACATTGGAGGAGGTTTTCTGGACTTCTTTGAGGATACCATCCACCTTGGGAAAATCAGAGAGATAAGAGTTTCGTAGCTTGGTGAGGGATCTGTCTGTCTCCTCCTGAATAGAAGAAATCTCTGATTGAAGCCCTTTCCCAAGATAATGCAGAGCCTTCAACTGGTTCTTGTACACATCATTCACAGCTTCATATATGGCAACAGGAGAAAGATCCTTAGCATTTGAGCCTAGAGAGGTGAGGTATTCTTCTCTCACAAAAGCCAGGGCATCCTTGAGCTTGAGAGTCCTCTTAGCATCCAACCAGGCATCCACATTCCCCTCTGGTTCAGCTGTATCCACAATCTTCTCCTGTTGAGCTTCAACATCCTCCTTATGGCAGAGCAGGATAGCTTCATAGTCAGCATTTGGAAGGTTGGAGGTGAGGAGATGTTGAGCTATCTTAGAGAACTCATCAATCTGTGCCACATGGAGATCCTGTATGGCTTCTTCTGTCATTTTGGAGGGCACAGATGATGATCCTGAAGGCCTGTCATGTTGCACAGGCTTCAGCCATTCTGACATTGTGGCCTGAGCCAAGTGAGAGCTAGTGCTAAGCACTTCATGAGATGTGTGAGTTTGAGTTTCCTCCAGCCTTGGAATGGCTGTAGGGTCTGATGTTGTCTCCATTGAAATGGGATGTGTTACAACATCAGCCCTATTTGTCTGTGAAGACATTTCCACATCCCTAAGGATGGGAGAATTAGGCACAGAGTCTCCAGTGAAAACTGGTGAATCCTCCATGTTTGTGTTGGTGTCATTAGGATATGCCTCAGCATGCATTCCCTGACCAACCAAATGTGGGTCCTGAGTGGTGAGCACAGTGTCAAGCACCATGTCACTTGAAGTGGGCTCAATCACAGGGCTGGATTGTGATTGATCAAGGGCAAGATTGTCATGAGAATGACTCTCTTGTTCAGAAGAAATTTTAGTGGAAGAATCTGAGAGAGAAGTGGGGTTCAGATTAGATTTTGGCAACTCCCCCTGAGAAATAGGAGGAGTTTCAACATTGATGTGCTCTCCACTTAGTGTTTGATCACCCTTATCACTCCTAGGATCAAGAGTGAGGTCTTGACCCTGTGCAGACTCTTTACAACTTGCAGTGGGGAGGCTGCTCTTTTCAATGCCCATGACCTGTTGAGAGGCCATAGACAGTAGCAGGTGTACCCCTTTTTCCACATCTGAATCCTGTTGGGAGGATTCAGTGGTAGTTTTAGATTTTGACTTCTTCTTTGGTCTGGTGAGAGGTGACTCAGGAATCTCACTTGCTAGTTCTACAGATTCATGGATAATAGCTAGGGTTCTCTTCTTCTTCTTTTTAGGAACATCAACCTTTTGAGAGATTGATGCACTTGGCTGACTAGACTCTACAGTGGTGTTTACAGTGGGGTTGCTGGATGGGATAGGGAGGCTTGGGTTAGACTGTGAAGCTCCTTCAGTCTCAGCCTCCCCTGTCCAGGAAAGAGCATGGTATATGGGCTTATCAAGTGGATAAGACGCGAATGTGTCCTGCATATGCTTGGTCACACTCAAGATCACATCCACTTGATTCCTTGTGTCCAATGAACCAAACAGAATCTTGGACATGGACTTGGAATAAGCCAACTTTGATTTATCAATACCCTCCAAGTCATGGACATTAGCATCAAGATAATTTAAAATAACTTGAAGAAAGCGAGGATAAAAGATGTCATTACCTCTTCCACGGACTGTCCTCCCTAGCCTTTGAGCCAATTCCTTGAGGATTATTGCTCCAACATTGATTTCCTGATTGTGGGCTAGGGAATAGGCCAGCTTCACAGCAATGTGACTGATATGGTCCCATCCTGTCTTTCTGCAAAGGAACACCTTCTGGAGTGCATCAAATAGGAATGACCACTCCCTTCTTACAAATTTCTTGTTCAGCTTTCCGGTATCTATCTCATCTGCATACCGAATGAAGGTCATGAAGTCTACAATTTGAGCATCTGTAGCTTCTTGGTCATGACCCTCCACCTTGAACCCTAATGCTTCATTTATCTCCTTTTTCCCAAACTGGAAGTGTTTGCCTCCAATTGAACAAGCTATCTCCTGGAACGAAGTTCCATCTTCCCTGGCCATTGTAGAAACCAACGCCGTTCGCCAAAATCCTTCCAATACATCAACATACAACGTGGGGTTCAAGGTTAGGGCTTGGCTGAGGTAGGAATCGTTCAGGAACCGTACAAAACACTTGTACCTGGGTTTAGCCTCAGCCTCAGAGGGAATGGTGAGAAGATTTGTTTCTTTGGGGATGGTTAAAGGAATAGAGGATGATACTGTTTGAGATTTGGGTGCCATTTCAAGAGAGAGAGTAAGAAAGAGAGTAGAGAATTTGTGCTTAGGTTAGAAAGTTTGAGAGCAATAGACAAGATGAAAAGATGCAAACGGTTAGAAAAAGGTATTTATATGATAGAGACACTGCGATATGGAGTTATGAATGTGTACAGTCTATCTGTATGTCGCGAAGTCAGAAATGGCCTGTACCGCAAAGTCTTGCAAAGTATATCGCATAGTCTCAAGAATGAACTAAGTCACAAAGTCCTCAAGATGAAAGGATTGGGGAGACTTTGCGATATAGTAGAAATACCCTGTCTAAAGCTCTCTTTTAGGAATTTGAAGCATTTTGTCAGACTTTATCAAATTTTGAAATAAAATTAATTTAAATCAAAATTCTGTCAAATGTGGAGACTTGTCGATATAGTTATTCTAAGTCGCGAACTCATAAAATTAACTATGTCGCAAACTCATGAAATGAACTATGTCGTGAACTCTGAAAATCATCTATATCGAGATGTCTCAAAAGCTCACAACTCCACTAACAAATATGATTTTGAAAAATATGCAGTAAAATACTGAAATATTTATAAATCATATCTCAGCTAATTTTCACTCCAAACAAATAGATCATTTAAATACAGTGAAAATTTACTGCTGCAATAATTAACCAGCATATTTACTTAGAACAACTGAATGAAGGGTTGAGCATTCCAATTTCACTCACAAGTCTGTTGAAGACTGCTTCATTCAGAGGTTTAGTAAATATGTCAGCTAATTGTTTCTCAGTTGGAACATAAGAGACTTCTATGGTACCATTTGCAGCATGTTCCCTAATGAAATGGTACCTGATCTCAATGTGCTTTGTAGTAGAATGATTAACAGGATTGGCAACAATGGATATTGCACTAGTATTATCACACATCAGAGGAATGTGTTCTAACACTAGTCCATAATCCATGAGTTGATTTCTAATCCAAAGCAATTGAGCACAGCAACTTCCAGCAGCAATGTATTCAGCCTCAGCTGTGGATGTTGCTGTGGATTGTTGTTTCTTACTAAACCAGGACACTAACCTTTGACCTAGGAATTGACAGCTTCCAGAGGTGCTCTTCCTGTCAATTCTGCATCCAGCATAATCAGAATCTGTATAACCAACCAGGTTGAACCCAGTGCCCTTTGGATACCATAGCCCAAGATTAGGAGTCCCCTTCAGATATTTGAAAATTCTTTTGATGGCCATCATGTGAGATTCCTTGGGATCAGACTGGAACCTTGCACAAAGGCATGTGGCAAACATGATGTCTGGCATGCTAGCTGTGAGATAGAGTAGGGATCCAACCATTCCTCTATAGACCTTGATATCAACTCTCTTGCCTTTCTTGTCTTCATCCAGCTTGATTGCAGTAGACATAGGAGTTTTAGCTGGGGATGACTCTTCTAAACCATATTTCTTTAAAAGATCCTTGACATACTTAGATTGGTTTATAAAGATGACATCCTCCCTTTGATGTACTTGCAGGCCTAGGAAGTAGGTTAACTCTCCCATCATACTCATCTCATATTTACTTTGCATCAACTTAGAGAACCTCTCACAGAGTTTTTCATTTGAAGAGCCAAAGATGATATCATCCACATAGATTTGAACAAGAATGATATCATTTCCATGCTTCTTGAAGAATAGGGTTTTGTCTATTGTACCCCTAGTGAATTGATGCTCAAGAAGGAATTGAGATAGAGTTTCATACCAGGCTCTTGGTGCCTGTTTGAGTCCATAGAGTGCCTTGAGCAGTCTATACACAAAGTTTGGGAAGTCTTCACTTTCAAAGCCAGGTGGTTGAGACACATAAACTTCCTCAGCAAGATCACCATTGAGAAAAGCACTTTTCACATCCATTTGATACACCTTAAAATCTGAGTGAGCTGCAAAAGCCAGGAAGATTCTTATGGCTTCCAGTCTAGCTACAGGTGCAAATGTCTCATCATAGTCAATGCCTTCTTGCTGACAATAACCTTTGGCAACCAGCCTTGCTTTGTTTCTTACTACCACTCCTTCTTCATCCATCTTGTTCCTGAACACCCATTTGGTGTCAATAACATTCTTTCCTTTTGGAGGTGGCACTAGTTCCCATACCTTGTTTTTCTCAAATTGATTCAACTCTTCTTGCATGGCAACAATCCAATCAGAAATCTTCAAAGCTTCTTCAATTAATTTAGGTTCCTCTTGTGACAGAAAGCAGCTATACAGACAAGTATTTAATGTTGCCCTTCTTGTTCTAACTCCCTCACTAGGATCTCCAATGATTTGATCCCTAGTGTGGGCTCTGTCCCATTTCCTTGTGTGTCCCTGTTCATTT
Source organism: Heracleum sosnowskyi (assembly GCA_030848705.1). Lineage (NCBI taxonomy): Eukaryota > Viridiplantae > Streptophyta > Magnoliopsida > Apiales > Apiaceae > Heracleum > Heracleum sosnowskyi. The sequence continues at coordinate 8,286,735 of CM061243.1, forward strand.
CCTTGATCTGTTCCAATCTCATTTTGGTTGACAGTTGCATTCTCTTCTTCTCCCCCTGTGTTTGTGAATCCCTGCACAGGTGTTTGAAGAAGATTGTCAACTTCAAGAATTTCATTTTCTAGAACAGTTTGAACAGGGGGTTCATCTTCACTTTCAGAATCCTCAAGATAACCTTGATTCTCAAATCTCAATAGCACACTGTCTTGATCACTTGTTTTCAGTCCTGGAGTTTTCTTGTCATCAAAGGTAACATCCATGCTTTCCATGACTTTGTGTTGCTCAGGTACAAACACTCTGTATGCTGTCCTTTCCAGAGAGTATCCAATGAAGATACCTTCAAATGCCTTAGCATCAAATTTTCCAACATGCTCAGAGGTATCTTTCATCACAAAGCACTTGCTTCCAAACACATGCAGGTGCTTGAAGGATGCTCTTTTTCCAGTCATTAATGAGTAAGGAGTTTTGCCAGACTTCTTATTGATTAATGTTCTATTTTGCACATAGCATGCTGTGTTAACAGCATCAGCCCAAAAGCTAGTGGGTAGCTTTGCATCCAGCAGCATTGTCCTTGCAGCTTCAATGAGAGTTCTATTCTTTCTCTCAACTACTCCATTTTGTTGAGGTGTTCTAGGAGCTGAGAATTGTTGAGAAATTCCTTTATCTTTGCAAAACTCATACAATGTTGAATTTCTGAACTCAGTCCCATTATCACTTCTCAAAGCAACTACAGAGGCACCAGTGCTTTGTGCTTCTTTATCAACTCTCTTGATATGCTCTATTATGACTTGGGGTGCTTCATCCTTGGAGAATAGGAATTCCACCCAAGTATATCTTGAATAGTCATCAACCATCACTAGAGCATATTTCTTTTTGGAAAGGGACATTACATTCACAGGGCCAAATAAGTCCATGTGAATTAGTTGCAGAGGTTTTGAGTTTGTATTGAGCAACTTGTTCTTGTGACTTGATCTTTTAATCTTCCCTTTCTGACAAGCTTCACATGCTCCATCTTGCACAAACTCCAAGGCAGGCAAATCCCTGATGAGTTCTCTCTTGGTTAGAGAGTTCATTGCCTGAACATTCAAGTGAGACAGTTTCTTGTGCCACAGCCAGAATTCCTCATTTGTGGCTTTTGTGTAGAAACAACAAATTTCTCCCTTATCTGCAGCCTTGAGATTAGCTACAAACAAGCTTCCTTTCTTCACACCAGTTAGAACAACTTCACCACTTTCCCTTTTTGAGATTGAACAAAGGTCTTCATCAAATTCCACTTTGAAGCCTCTGTTGGTAAACTGTCCAATACTCAAGAGATTATGCTTCAGTCCTTCAACAAATGCTACATCTTCAATAATGACATTTCCAGATTCAACACTGCCATATCCCATTGTATAACCAATGTTGTCATTTCCAAAGGTTACTGATGGGCCAGCCTTTTCCTCAAAATGTGATAGCAGGGCTATATCACCAGTCATGTGACTTGAGCATCCACTGTCCAAGATCCATATGACTCTTTTATTCCTGTTGCCCTGCATTCACAAAGTGACTAAGTTGTTTTTGGTACCCACACTTGGTAGGGTCCAGATGATTTAGAAACATTTTGATTAATAATTCTTCTGTCATAAATTGCATTTCTCATAGTAGGAGACTTCACTTTTTCTGTGGCTTTGGAGTTTACACTCTTAGGCTCACATGAAGTTTTCACCCTCTCAACCCTGATTGGGGACCCTGTCCTATGAGAATGTATGTGTGTGTGTGATTCACCAGATTGTGCAGAGTCAAGTTTATGTTTAAGAGATAAACAGTTAGCAATCACAGTCACATAGCATGTCATGCAGTTTGGCTTACCACAGAAAGAATCATGACTAGAATTTATGCTAGCAGAAAGGTTACTTAGGTTATCAACTTCAACAATTTCAAGCTTACTACACTTATGAGTCAAATGATTAACAGATAGGCATTTTTGACATTGTTTCCTGGGAGCATTTGGCACATAAGCATAGTTGTTTCCTTTGTTAACACCAACTTTACCATTTCTGTTTTGTTTCCTTTTCTTAGCAACTTCTTTCTTTGCTTTAGGACTCTTGACAAGATTGTCTTTGGTCTCTTTCTGATTGACAAGTTCAGGAAAGGAAGAGGTGTTCTTAGCAGCCTCATCTTCTTCAAGTAGTTGTTGCTTGATGATCAGTAGTTCCTCATCAAACTCAACAACACTCTTCCTGAAGATGGGCTGTTCAACACTTGACAGAATGGTTGGGGCATTTTTGTTTGTAAAAGTTTCCTTTCCTTTGCCCTTGACTTTCTTCCTTCCCTTGTCATTATCATAGTCAAAACCAACTCCAACCTTGCAATCTTCAGTGTGTTCCTTGTGGTAGGTTTGAATAAGTTCAGAGGAGTTTTTGAAGCTTCTTAGTTTCAGTTCAGTTTCAGCAATTTGTTCTCTAAGAGCATTCTCTATCTGCTCAGCACAAATCACTTTGTTTTTAAGATACTCAACCTCCTTTTTCAAACCATCCAGGTTCACAACCATTAACTCAAGTTGCTCATTCTTTTCTGTAAGCTCAACATTCTTAGCAGTTAGTCTGTCAATTTCTTCATTAGCCACTAACATGCTAGTATGAATATTAAACATCTCAGTGCTCATATCTTCAACAGTTTGCTTATATTGAAGGGGAGTCATATCAAGAGAAGTAAGAATAGGTACCTGACTTGAATCACCTTCATCAGAGAATGCCATCAAGGCATAGTTTGAGTACTCTTGTTCTTCTTCTTCATCAGAGTCATCCCAGCATTTTCCCTCAGCAATAAAAGCTTTGCCCTGTTGTTTCTTGAGTAGAGCCTCATACTTAGCTTCAAGCTCTAAGTATGCTTTGTCCTTCTTGACTTGTTTAGGCTTTTTGCACTCAGTGGCAAAATGCCCAAGTTCATTGCAGTTATAGCACCTTATCTTGGTCCTATCCACACTTCCTGTCTTGTATCCACCTTTAGCAGCACCAGCAATCCCTTTTCCTTTATTGAAGGTGTTTGAGCCACTAGATCCACCAGTGTTTCCATTATTGAACTTGGACCTAAGTGGCTGCTTTCTTTTAAACCTTATGTTAGGATACCTCCTAGCCATATAAGCAAAAGATTTGTTTTCCATTTTGTCCAGCTCATCTATACTGTAGAACTCATCCTCTTCAGGTAAATCATACACCACCTGAGTTTCATCACCAGTGTCTTCAACTTCTAGTTCCTCAATCTTGACCTGACTGATTTTAAGAGAGTCCATTCTTTGACTTAGGTTGTCAGCAATAAGTGCACAGGAGGTATTAGACACTAACCCTTGCTTTGCTTGAATAGATCTCTTTTGAAACAGCTCTAACTCATATGTCTTTAAAACACCATACAACACATCAAAACCAATCTTTGTCAGATCTCTTTCTTTAAGAGAAGAGATTCTTGGTTCCAAGTGATCTGGCAGAGTTAGTAGAAACTTCATATTGAGCTCTTCTGTTTCATAGTGTTTGTCATAGAGTTTGAGCTCGTTTATCAGCTTGTTGAATCTCTCAAACACTTCTGTGATTCCCTCTTTTGGCTGAGCCATGAAGGCTTCATATTGTGAAACGAGAATCTGCTTCTTGTTCTTTCTTACTTCAGTAGTTCCTTCACAGAGCACTTCTATAAGATCCCACATCTTCTTGGCACTAGTACAATGAGCAACAGTGCCATACATGTTGAAGTCCATAGATTCACAAATGATAAGTTGAAGATGTCCATCCAATGCCACTTTTTCCTTTTCAGGATCAGTGTATTTTAAGGGATCTTTGGGCACATGTTTTGCTGGTATAATCTCAGTGCCACTGGTTGTTTCACCAATCTCGATCATTGGAATGAAGGGACCATGCTTTAGAATATCTAAATACATGGGGTTAGAAGCTTTGATGAAAAGCAACATCTTCTTCTTCCATAAACTGTAGTGCTCCTTGTTAAAGGGAGGAATCTTGATACTGCTTAGTTTCTGTGAACTCATTCTTGATCTTTTCCTGTTTGTACGTTAACAGCCTACGCTCTGATACCACTTGTTAGAAATGAATACCACTAGAAACTAGACAGAGGGGGGGTGAATGGATAGTTTGATATATTTTTCGATCTTGAAAACTAAGTAAACAACTGTATGTGATTATGATATGTAATATGCAGAAAGTAAATAACACACACAATCACTTTAATCTACTTTGTATAAGCAAATTAAATACTACAGCTTTCCAGGAAATTCACAATCGAATTTCTGGCTTCTAAACAAGAACGGTTTGAACTTGCTTGCTTACAGAGAAAAGAGCTTAGCAAATAACTATGTGTATCTCTCTTACAGCTTTCAGTTGTGTGTGCACGATATATATATTTACCTATACAAACTAGGCACACACAATATTACACAGCTACCCCTTCTGAAAGTCCAACTTGTCCTGCCATAAGAAGTTCACTGTGTCAGGAAGGACCACCTGCTTTTCGGAGTCTTTCCCGTTTCTGTAGCTGCTTGTCTCTTATCTTTCTCTCCAAGTTTAGCTGTAGATTTGCCATCTGTTCTTTGGACCACCTTGCCAGAACAAATGCTTCAGTATTTGTCTCCTTTGATTCTTGGTTCTGTACCTTGATTTGTCTTGTTATAAACGGCTAAGTGTTGATATCGTGAACTCCACTTTATCCCTGACTATGCGATCTCCCTTGTGAGGACTACGCGATATAGCCTTTGAAGACTTTGCGACATAGGTCATTTGACGACTATGCGACATAGGTCATTTGATGACTATACGACATAGGTCATTTGATGACTATGCGACATAGGTCATTTGATGACTATGCGACATAGTGCTTCTGAGGACTTCACGATCTAGGCTCCTTTGACTTTGCTGACTTCAACACTTCACGACATGTGTCTTGAGGACTTCTCGACATAGTACAAAATGGACTATGCGATATAGTACTTCACGACATGGACATTGGTGACTTCACGACATAGCTTTCTTTTGACTTTGCTATATAATGCCTTAGACAAATTCCTGCAACTTATTTCTTCATAGCCTTATTCAACTCTATCCTGCTGCATGAACACTTCTGAACTTCTACCAGGATAATTATTCAATGGCCTATATACAATCTAGATGCAAGAAACTTTACTAAGCTCATCATAAGTCTGAGCATACATGATCAAACTAATGTTCATGAGAACAAGACAAGTACATTTAGAGACCTATACTATATCCCAGTGATAGAAATCACTAGGTCATGTAACGTGACATAGTCACATAGTGTAGGCTTGTTAATAGTGGTATTCAGACATGTCTTGAGCCTAACATAAATAAATATATCTATGTGTGAAAATACTAAAAGAAATCAAAAAAATTTAATAGAGAACTAAAAAATTGAAAAAAAAAATGAAAATATCTGAACAAGTAATACATGCAAACAATTTTATAAGCAAAATAGAAATACACCACTTGCAGGATTGAAGATTAGTAATTTCAATCAAATAACACTTCCTCACACTCACCCTGCATTTATCAATTCTAATCATCCCCCCCCCCCCTCTCACACACACACATATACACACACAGTGACGGAGGCAGGGGAGCAGGAGGGGGCCCGGGCCCCTCCTAGATTTTTTAATATGAGCATAATAGTATGTTTCTTATACTGTATTTGTTTGTAGCTCATCTGGTTTGTGGTTATGTTTTCCATCCTAGAAGCCTGAGTCCAAGTCCTTGGTCATGTTTTTTTGCACTTTTTTCCCAAATCTTCATATTTTGTTTTAGTTTTCACCTTTGATAGTTTAAAGCCGGCCCCTCCTAGAAAATCTTTCTGGCTCCGTCACTGTACACACATACATATCAAAAATGTTAATAAAGGTCGAAGTTGGAATGGAAGAAATGACAACTCCAATTAAGGCGTTAAAATTTCGTCGGAAAACAAAATTTCTTTCAGAATTTTTCTTCACAACTCTAATATTCATCGAATTTTGACCAAATATGAAGAAAAATGATTAGTACGCCGATTCTGGCATGTGATATCGGAAATCGACCAGTTTTCGATATGTCGCCCAATTGATCGTCGGAATCGGCGATTTATAACACTGGGTCAAGTTTTAACGTATATAAATTTAAAAATGAAATAATAATATCTGTAAAATGTAAAAAGTAATACTCAACTGACGAAAAAATATTCAAATCAATCATTAACCAATAATTTGCAACAATTTACTTAAAAGTCTTTATTTTTAATAGTGTAATAGTTAAGGGAATGACGATCAATCGTAATAATCAAGTTGATACACATTCGACCTACCGTGATCTAATTTTAGCATTGTCACAAAAATCATACAAATCGATCACCATTCAGAAGTCTTAATAATTGATTATCATCGTCGTATGAACGTGAATAACATGGAATCAAACACATATAATTTGTATGTCTATATTTAGCTATTAATGAATATATTAATACAATTCGTGTAAATAAGGGATATGTACTTTTATTTTTTTAATTTTACATTATAATATTATGTAAAAATAGATAAAGTGAGACACTTAACATCAACAAATGTTAACAACATCATCTGTCAGAATCGAAAGATAATGATGCAATAAATATAGAGTTCTTAGAATATAGCATGTTGAATATAATTTTAAAATATATTATGGCAAATTTAAAGCCTCCATTGCAGGAAGGGACATGCGACCAGTATCCTGAAAAATTGAAAGTCATCATAGGAAAAAAAATATGGCAATTTCTTTATCTTTGAATGAAAAAAACACATGGTGCATTACAATATTGTCTACTTTGCTACAGACGTGGTTGGGGAAATTCAAATCTCTGAAGGTTCTACACCTTCACAAAAATCTGAAATCAACTCACATAACGTACAAATTTCAATTAAAACAGTTAGTTGTGAAATATGTACATGATCATCTTTCAGACACCTTATAATCATTTATTTATTTATTTTGAAATCGGTGTCTGATTCTGCGAACAATGACAATGCTATTGATGGTAATCTGAAGTTAAAACCAGGAACAAATACACGCATTCACATAAATGATAATGGAGCTAATAATAAGAATAAATCTAAATTAGTTTAAGGTGTTCAATATTTTCATCTATTTGACATTGATGTTACGTTCCAAATAGTTTTTAACTTCTTATTTCTGTGTCAGATTGTCATTTTAATTAATTGAGGCATTGATTGTCATATTCGCATATATAAATTTTGGTTACAAATATTTATTTTCTAAAAAAACTATATTTGTTTAGCATATATCATATTTACTGATACATGTACATGTGTCAGCATAATTCGTAAAGATATGTGAATAAAATATTGAAAACATGTTTGATTTTAAAAAATCCCTTAAAACTTAAAGAAAATTACCGAGTTATAATAATACTGAATTTACAACTTTTAACCTAATATTTTCGATGCGTAGCACGAGTAAAATACTAGTCTATACTATATTATTAAAGACGAAACATTAAAAGTTTTGGTCGGTCGGTCGGTCGGTCGGTATTTGAGCCGGGTCTATCTATAATTTGGATCGGGCCTATCTATAATCAATTTATTTAGAACCAATTATTTTTTTCAGCTAAAACACATTACCTATTTTATATATTTTTCTAACCAAAACAACTTATCTTCTAAAAATAAAATAGGTAATATATATATATATATATATATAATGGTAATATTATTACATATTTATAACTGATTACCTTTTTCAGCAAAAACACATTATCTCTTCTATATTTTCTAACTAAAATAACTCATCTTCTAAACAGAACGCATGGAAATAAAATATGTAATGGTAATATTGTTATATATAATTATTAATAAATAACCACTTACCATTTTCAGCTAAACACATAACTTTTTTTTCTAACTTAAACAACTAATTTTCTAAAAGTAACATGAGCAACATATATAAAAAGGTAATATAATTTTATATTTTTTCAGCTAAAACACATTACCTATTTTATATATATTTCTAACCAAACAACTCATTTTCTAAAAATAAAATAGGTAACATATATATAAAATGGTAATATTATTACATATTTATAACTGATTACCTTTTTCAGCAAAAACACATTGTCTGTTATAAATTTTCAAACTAAAACAACTCATCTTCTAAACATAACACATGGAAAATAAATATGTAATGGTAATATTGTTATATATAATTATTAATAAATAACCACTTACCTTTTTCAGCTAAACACGTAACCTTTTTTATTTTTTTCTAAATTAAACAACTAACTTTCTAAAAGTAACACGAGCAACATGTATATAAAAAGGTAATATAATTTTATATTTTCTAATTTAAACAACTAATTTTCTAAAAGTAACATGGACAATATATATATAAATGTAATATAATTTTATATAATTATTAATAAGTAACTAACTGTCTTTTTAAAGCATGTTATATATTTTTTAAGTAAAACAACTCATATTCGAATTAAAAATAACACATTTATTTTTAAGAGCACATATGTTGTTATTTGCACTTTAGTCACATTTAAATTTTTTAAGAGCAAATAAATACAGACCGTTAGATCTATTATTTAAAAATATTTTATATTTTAATATCTAAAATGCTACTAAAGATTACGTCAATAATTTATTAAATTAAATTATTTATATTATTAATAAAATATTAAAGAACACCGTGCATCGCACGGGATATAAGCTAGTATATTATAAAGGGTGAAATAGAATTTTGTTCTCCGAGCAATCTCATAATATAACTCTATCTTGTATACGGTACCCCGACGACAAAAACTTCCTGCATCTAGCTTAGGGGAGATTATAAGCGGAGCCAAACACCTTGTATATTAAATGTTACAATTATCTGGATTGAATTATTAAATATATGTTGAGTAGCTTTAATTAAAAAAATTAAGAGCTACTAATAAAGGTAGTTACTGTAATAAACAAGTGGTGGGATAACCTTTGAAGAGAACTAAAGAGTGGATAAACGCTATCCAATTAAGCGAGGGGGAATATCGTTGACGGGAGTGCAAAGACAAACGGGTAACTCTGCATTCGATATTTGGGCGTGCTTGAGTGAGGTTACGTGCCCTGATTTTGATTTATCAAAATAAACACGTGTCTAATCGTCACTATTACTACTATTCCAATATCAAAACATCAACTTGTACTAACATTTGAATTTTGTTAAGAAAATGTGTAATAATAATACAAGTTCCACAAATTCAGCATAACTTCTCTTTCAAACATTACTCTCTGCCACATCCCTATCTTCCCTTTTCGTGCACATTTCCACTTGCCTTTCTAATTTCTGCACATTATTTCCTTTTTTTTCCTCTTCATTTTACTTAATTAGTCTTTTTTTATAAAATATTTGTAGTATTAGTTGACACAATTTATGTATTAACTAATTATGTAATATCTGTATTTTCATTTATGTTATTCATAAGTAGTATTAACAATATTTGAATTGAATTAAACGTTTAAAATGAAATGAACTTGACAAGTCAATAGCAGGGCTTGATATATAACAAAGCTAAAATATTTCTAATTATAACTAATAATATAAGTTCAAATTATAACCAATAGTGGGCCTGTTTGGCAACGGAAATATAAGCCGACTTATGACTTATAAACCCGTAAAAACTTATGAGGGGTGTTTGTCAACTCAAACCTCAACTTATAACGATAAGTTGAATGTTAATAATATGGTACATTTTCATGAATTTATTGACTTATTACTTGATTTCTTTGTTTTTTAATACTTTATAATTTTACTTTTGTGTTTTTAAATATTTTTTTAATTTAAAATGCAAGTGTTGAAATCATTGTATTTAATAATTATTTTTTCAAATTTAATTTAGCAAACTCTTAATTAACTTATAAGTAAATTTATCCAAACATCCGTATAATTTATAAGAATTCATTACACTTATTCATTTTAAGCTAACTATAAGTTTGTGATACCCCAAACATGCCCGGTATAAGTTTTTCAAATTATAACAAGCTTAAGCTCGAAAAAACCCTTCTGTACATCCGTCCCTAAACGCATCTTAAAATTTGTACGACTTTATTAATTACGGACATAATTCGTTAATTAATACTATAATTCTTATTGAAAAAGGTTGAAAATATTCACAATTTCTCTAAAAGTAGACTTAAGATTTACTTATCCATCCTACTAGGAATACAAAAACAAACTAAATACCTAACTCATAAATCATAATAAAGGAAATAAAGGGAACCATTGTTGATTAATTTGTTGTCATACCACAACTACAGTTATACTACTAGTCAAATCAATGGGTTCCACAGAAATAATAGTCTTTATTAAATTCTTGTGTAGATTGGAGATGAGATGAGGTTGGTGCTCACAATATAAACACAGACTTTCTATGGTTTCTGATACATTACTTCCTTGTTCATCCATCTTTGCTTACAGGCTTAAAAAATACCATCACACTTCAGACTACAGAGAGTAAGATTCAAAGGGCTTAAAGATGGGGAATTGCCAAGCTATAGATAATGCAAGTCTAGTAATACAGCAGCCTTGTGGCAAAGTAGATAGAGCTTACTGGCCTGTTCCTGCTAGCTATGTTATGAAAACCAACCCTGGCTATCATGTTGCTCTTCTTCTCACCTCCACTTTGTATCCACCTTCCTCCACCACCACCGCAACTGACTCTGCACCTCTTCGGGTTACTCGTATCAAACTTCTTCGCCCTGCCGATACTCTTCAACTTGGCCATACTTATAGACTTGTCAGTTCTCAAGGTACTGTATATATTTTTACGGGGTCGCGTTCTGTGGAGAACATTTATTTTTTATGTTTTTTGGATTATTTTCAGTCTTGTATTATGGTTGTTTACTGAGATTTTGTTAATTTTTGAAATTGTAGAGGTGATGAAAGGTGTGTGGGCTAAGAAGAATGCAAAGATGCAGAGGAAAAAACAATCAGAAGCAGGATCTGGAAAGGAAGTTCTTAGTTCGACCTCAAATTCTGAAAATATTAGTGCTGCCACAAGAAGTACCTTGGACAACAAAACTAAACTGGTATACACTTTTTTACTTTCATTAGCATCTTCTTAGCAAAAAACAGGCTTCATTATCATCTTTTTCTCATATATTTACCCATATTATGCAGGTAATAAAGCACGATAGACATCGGACAATGACATCATCGACATCCAACTCTGCAACTGCAAGACCAAGAGGATGGCATCCCTCGCTGCATAGCATCACAGAGGCCGCGAGCTGATCACTCATGTTTATGTTAAGCTTCGTAAATCGGGTGAAATTCAATAGAACAGTACATCAAAGATGTTTGAAGAGTTTTATGGTTGATGAAGGCTGTTTTACCAAGTTTAGACACCTCTAAGACGGCCTTTTCAATGCCTAAAATCAAGTGTAGAGCAATGTAAAGCATAAGCAGGGCTACCCAATTTGACATCCATGTATGATGTAACCTGCTATTTGTTTTTTTAACTGATTTGGTTTTATCTAGAAACATAGTTGACATGCAGTAAGTATATAATTCTGTTGTTTTGCACTTAGCATCCAAAAACCAATAACAGTAATTTCCAATATCACTGTTTTAAGAGCATTCACATCCGATTCCCCGTCTCTATATTTTGTAAAAAATTGAAGTTTTAATAAAAATGATGCTTTACGTCCAGTTCTCCATTTTTTTTTACATCCAGTTCTCCATTTTAGAAAAAGTTATACAGATCAAAAAATGAGTCTTCAAATTTGGGGATTTACTATTCATCCCCATTTTATATTTTATGCAAGTTTAATATGTAAGTAGAGTATGAAATGATAAAATAATAGTTCGTAGTTTAAGTCGTAAGAGCAAGTCCAACAATGTTCTAGTTGGTTACTTATAAATATGATATAATAATGTGTCCTAGTGATTTAGGGACTTGATTTCTTGTAGAAACTCCAACAACATTACTTATATCCATTCCATATTATTATTATAATAATATATTTCAAAAGAGAAAACGAAAAGAGAAAACGAGTGAAAGAAAGAGAGAGAAAAAGAATGTAGAAAAGGAGGGAATTGAATTTTTTATTCATGGAAATTAAATAGGTATTGGCTAGTGGTTACCTATTAATAGGTAATGAGATGGATGTCCCAGTGATTTAGGTAACCACTAGGACATTGTTAGAGCAAGTCCAAGAGCTTACTTATATCATGTCCTAAGCTCAAATATAAGTAATCTAGCAAAAAATGGTGCTTCAACAATGTCCTAGTGGTTACCTAAATCACTAGGACATCCATCTCATTACCTATTAATAGTTAACCACTAACCATTACCTATTTAATTTCCATGAATAAAAAATTCACTTCCCTCCTTTTCTACATTACTTTTCTCTCTCTTTCTTCCACTCTTTTTCTCTCTCTTTTCAAATATATTATTATTATAATAATAGGGAATTGATATAAGTAATGTTGTTGGAGTTCCTAAAAGAAATCAAGTCCCTAAATCACTAGGACACATTATTATATAATATTTATAAGTAACCAAATAGGACATTGTTGGACTTGCTCTTAGAGCACCATTTTTTGCTAGATTACTTATATTTGAGCTTATGATAAGTAAGCTGTTGGACTTGCTCTAAAGGTAGGTGAGAAAAAGAAGTAATAAAAGAAATATATGGATAGAAATGAGGATTGAGTAGTAAATTTTTAGATGATAAATAAAATATAAAAATAAATTTGAATATTTACGATGTCTCCGTCGTCGACGTTCTTAGGCCCACCATCTTCATGCAAGCATTTGAGCTTGCACAAATTTTTAGTAAGTATACGAGGATCCGGAACCAAACGGAAATGCTATAGTAGTAAGCTGCAAAAGGAATCTGTGAACATTAAGACAAGTTGTTTAGTAATAATAAACAAAGAGGCATCTAATTCTTTGTCACTTTAACTTTAACTTAAAAATTAACTATAAATTATGTTCTATCCTCAAAATAGAAACATTTCTTAAACTAATAGCTAAGTAGTACTTGTTCCCAGAGTCTTTGCAAGCTTAGTAAACCTACTTGATATAATTAAACAAGATCTTATTTACACCATGATGCAAGCAGAAAATAATTATGTGCAAAATGTGATGGAAGAAGATGAGGTTTGCATCAAATATTTCTTGATCTAGCGTTATCTCCGTTATCCTAAAATTTGTTTTAGGATGATAAACTAAATTGATCGTATCAATTGCACTACAAAACTCTCTTGGAGACTTTATTTTATGCATTTATATGTTTTAATCGTCTTTACTTTGAACATATTTTCTTTCGTAACTCATGGACAATAGATTCTCGTCATTGTGGCCAAACACGACCTTAAATATTCAAAAACTACCATAATCATAAATCATGACCATGTGCCACACGTTACATGATTATTATCATGCTCAAGAAGATTTTCACCTAGAGATAAGTACATCATTCATGCTCAAATACAGAGTAATCATGAAACTTAAAACTCTGAACCACTAGCTAATGATACATATTGGTTTATTATATATTTGCATTCCTACGGAAAGTATAATGTCACCAATCTTTGACCAAATAATACATATATAATATGAATAAAAAAATATAATAAAAATTATATTATTGAAAAGTACATTTAATTTATTTTAATATATAGTTTTCAAATTTTATAAATTATATAATAAAAACACATGAATGTTATTAAAAAATTAATCAATTTGATCACTGAAAATCAAAACAGAACAACTATTTAGGGACGGAGGAATCAGTAAACAAAGAAAGTGATCATCATACTTTAAAACTTTGACTCCTAAGGCAATGATATCCACCATACTTTTAGTGCATTCTTAGATTCGACTCATTTTGAGACCCACACAGCCGCTAGATCCTTCTTACACATAGTTCCACTACAAGTAGAAAATTTATGAAATTAATTTCTTTCGATTTTTAAAGGAAAAGTTAAAGTTGCAGGATTGCTAAAAAGCCTTGGATTATCTGTGGATGTCAAGATTACCCTAGGACATGGATTGATAATTAGGTTGCAAGATGCCCTCACATTTTTTGAATTCTACGAGTAAATTGCGAAGCGTTGAAGTTATTAATTCTCTATTATTATTGTTATCTAATGGATTAAGAGTATAAAATTCTCCTTAAAACAGATGTTTGAGAATACGTGAAGCTTTATACTGTATCATTAAACTGTCCAACATGCGTGTAGCTTATATCTGGTAGACTGGTATCACCGGGGCGTAGCCGATGTATTGGCGGGGCAATTGACCCCACTAAAATTATAAATTTTTTATAATTTATATGTAAAATTTTTCTAAATCTTTTTGTTTTACTATTAAATTTTATTTTTGACCCCATTAAAAAAAATATTTTTCTAGTACTATATTTCAATTTTGACCCCACTAATTTTATTGTGTAATCAGGGATATGAAGGTATTTAAAATTTCTTGATTATTTTATACGTTGAATTTTTTTTGACCCCGCTAACTTATATTCCTGACTACGTCAGCCCCTCGGTATCACCACATAATAACATGCCTAGTTCATGTCAATTCTATCAGTTAATGACTCGTGGGGAAGGTGGCTCGATGGTCCATGTGGAGAGAGCTGAAACTATAATATAATTGACAAAAATATCACATAGAAAAAAGAGAGATCATATCAGTTGTTTTAACAGTGAAGCAGCAGAGTTCAACTCTAGTAATTCAGATTATACATGTTATAGTAAAAGCTTAAAATCAAAATGCTGCATTATGAAACAAAGCGTGTCCTTTTCAAAATTGTTTCACAACATAAACGACCTTTGCTTCAGCTTTCACTTCTGATGTGATGTTATTTTGAGGATGTTTCTTGGCAACGAGTATTGATCAAAACAAGTACTTATTTGCGGAAAGAAGTACCTATGTGAGGTTACTATAAAATTTAGGTGGAATCACACAGATGTAGTGTTCTCAGTCATCCCTTCAACTTGAATCTTAATCATGCTTGTCCAAGTTGGCTGAAGTCCCCCTTTGCCTTGAAAAGCTGGGAGTGATGGTGTTTACAGTAAAGTTGATGCTCATGAGCCACGTAGTTTGATGGACTTATCACACAGCCTCCATGGCTGCACTTGAAACAAGCCCTATGATATGCAGTGCCATCAACAGCCACCTGAGGTAACAAGAAGCACCATCAGCATCTTCAAGAGGAATTACATCAACGTTTCAAACATAAATATGAATTGTCAATGTGATAGGATTCGGTACTATAATTTATTTGTTGAAACGGCAAATTTATTCTTAAATTCTATGTTGAGCCCCGATTTTAACTATACAGCTACATTGCCAATGAGCTCAACAAAAAGGAACTCGATCAGTAATAGATTACTCGGCCTCTCACTCGATCAGTAATAGATCAGTAAAAGAACTGGGTCATGTAACTTCACTCGAAAATTTAACTTTTTATATAATCTATGTAATTCATACCTGTTCTAAAGGGTAAACAGTTTTCTTGCAAGCAACACACTTTTCTTGAGTCCCACCAAATATACTTGAGACTTTGCTGTTATGGCCCTGAGAAGTACGTAATGAGATTATTTAGTGAAACATCAATATAACTTTCAAACAAATGCAAACTAATTTATAAATGTGTGCAGAAGATGTTTAGACGATGGACTACCTGTTCAGAAGATCTGTTCACTCTAGTTGTTTTTGGAGTGCCTAGTGAAATCCAAAGGGATAATTGAGTATTAGAAGCGGCAAGCTAAAGGAATCACATGATTAAAATATAATAGGGAAGTGAAAAGACTACCTTCAAAACTCTTATCCAAGCTGCCAGTCATCTTGAACAACTGATTGAAGTGAGGCTTGCAGTACAGGACTCCCTCAAAAGAGGAATAGTTACTCAGCTGCAAGGAAAGGGGTAGTGAGAACAAAAATATGTTGACACATACCATAGAAAGACAGGTAAAGCTGTTCCACTGAACAGAAATAAGAGTGATACAGAGAGAAACGTCAAACGTCTAACAAACAAGTATAAAATCAACAACAGGTATTAAGATAAGAGCGCTCCAACCGGTATGATTCAGTGAATACAATCACACAGATTTGATGGAAATGATGGAGGCGGATATTAGCTAATGGGAACTGATAGTGTAGCTGATCCAACAAGAAACACTTGAAATTTAAAACCTTCTTAGGATCACTACAAATTTTAAAGTTGCCTTGATATAAAGTCTACAAGTTAACAATACTACTTATGATCACCACTATTATGATTGAAAAGGTTGGGAATGAACAATCAATAGATCTTAATATAAGGTTGTAAAGATCAAGATTTTGTAGATACATTTACAGTCATAGCTCATAAGTTTATTGAAAGCTAAAGCTTTACAGACTAGAGTTCAAAAAAAGATATCCACTCCTCTATGAATTCAACAGAACATCGAAGATATTACACGATCCAGCCGTCCACTAAAATCTAAATGCAACATTAATGCATAGAGCCTCACAAAACAAATCCAGAATAAACTTATAAAAGGTCTCAAAGTTCAATCTAAATTCATATTCGTATCATCACATATTTCAACAAAGCTTGTTAATAAACAAGATAGGCAACTCATAGTATCACAAAGAATTCTACACAATTATGCAATTTACAAACCAGAAAAAGAAAATCAAAATAATCCTACATAAACTTCATCTCCAGTCAGAACCCAAATCATAAAAAAGATTAATATGTGCAGTTAGTGTGAGTATCGGTCGGTTTGGGCGGTTTTTAGGATCCAAGCCGAACCAAACCAAAAATTTCGTTTGAATAAATTTAAAACCAAACCAAACCAATCTGTTTATAACGGTTAGGTGAATTTTATATGTTAAATTTAAATATATTTTGTAAGTTCTAGTTAAAAATTAATTATATATGATTGATACATATATATTAGGGTTTTAATTTAAAAATACGGTTCGGTTCGATTATTTTGGTCGTTTTGAAAGTAAAAATCAAAACCAAACCAAATAAAATTAGTTTTTAAAATATCAAACCGTTACCAAACTGTTAGTATATTCGGAAAATTCTTGCTCAGCCCTATGTGTAGTAAATCAGATGTTGGATGATCAAATCATATGTAAACAAAAAAGAAGAAAAGAACAGACCTTGAGGGTACCCTTGCAGTGGTGACATCTAAAACAAGACTTGTGATAGACTTTATTATCAGCAGTGAGTTCATCAACCAAATACACAGTCTTATCACATGACTTGCACTTCTGTGTTGTTCCAGCAAAACTTGCCATGATCCTTCTTAATTTCCCTTCAAATTCTTGAGATCACCCTTGTATAAACCTATGAAATCTAAATAATTAGAAGACGGAACAGAAATCAAAATTCAAGATTTTGTGAAAAAAGCTGAGAAGTTTGCACTGTATATTTAGTGCAAGGGTTTTAAAGGTGTGAATAGGAGGGTTAGGCTTACACGAGTACTAGTAAATTACTTGGCCCGTCTTGGGAAAACTTGTAGTATGCATAGCCAAACACATGACTTGTTACTATTGTCGGCTACGTAGTTGCTGTAAGAATGAAGGGTTAATATGGACACATGTCAATTCTCATGCAGTTATATTCGTTTCTTTCCTCTTTTTTCATTTTTTATTTGGGAAAATTTCATCTGTTTTTCTTAATATTTTCAATCCATATTTTTGGTGCCAACATAATAGCCATAATATAAATTTAATCTCAATAAATTAATTCTTGATCCCGACATAATAGTAATAGTATAAATTTAATCTCTATTAATTACAGTTCTCACGCAATCATATTCGCTTCTTTCCTCTTTTTTCATTTTTTATTTGGGAAAGTTTCATCTGTTTTTCTTAATATTTTCAATGCAAATTTTTAGTGCCAACATAATAGTGATAATATAAATTTAATCTCGATAAATTAATTCTTGATCCCAACATAATAGCGATAGTATAAATTTAATCTCGATTAATTAATAATCTAAATAAATTAATAGAATAGAGGTTTTACTGTAGAAAGCTTTAGATTAAACACAAATATATTTATACAATCATACGAAGTATAAAACACAAATATATTTATACCATATACATATTAATATTAGATTAATTTGTGATTTCTAAATAAAAAATGACTCAAAAAAAACATTTAACAGTTTTCCAGGACTGATAGACATGGGAAGTCGATTACCAAACAAAATAAAAACCTCCAAAGATTTCAAAATCTTCTTCCCAAAAAGTTTCATTAAATTTTTATTTCCAAAAAGAATAATTAAAAAAAAAATTAAGAAAAGAAAAAAAGAACACCCCCAAATGAACCCCTGCACATTGGAAATTGTTAAATACCATCAAACAAAGACAACACTTCTTTATATTGCAGTCAACTTTGGCTGAGATCAACCACCAATAACACGAATTTCAATTGCCTTATTTCCAGTAACAACCAAGATCGCTACTTTGCCAAAAAGAAAAAAAAACTAGACCGTTTTGAAGACTTCCCTAGCCTACCGATGGCCATTATGTTTAAGAGAAAACCCAAGCAGTGAAGATGAATAAAAGAAAAATGGCATCGTTATGCACTTCAACTAGCTTGTCTCCTCGCCTCTTCTCGTGTTGTAGCTCTCACATATAACTCATAGCAACATCCTGAAACAAGCACCAAGAAAAATGTAAGAACCTCTATTAGTAACAAAAACCTGAATCATAAGAAGAACTACTTATAAGCATATCTATAAAAAGACACATTCTTAATCAATATACTTAGGTCATGTTTGTTTCATGGTGTATTAAGTATAGGATAGGATAAAAATCCTTTAAATTTTCTTATCCCTTGTTTGTTGTTCAAAAACTTATTTAGGATTAGTCCAAGGATTATAATCCTTTAAATTTTTCTTATCCCATGTTTGTTTTGTTGGAGTAGGAGATAGGATTATAATCCCCTCTAATACTTGGTTGGAGGAGGTATTATTTAATCCCCTCTAACAAGTTATTTTTATAAAGGATTATAATCCCCTCACTATAATCCCCTCACTATAATCCTATGCAAAACAAACATAGGATTGGAAAATTTAAAGGATAATATTCCAATCCCATGATTATCCCTCAAAACAAACAAAGGATAAAATTTTAAAGGATTATATTCCAATCCTAAACTTAATACTTCAAAACAAACATGGGTTAGCATAATTTAAAGGATTATAATCCCTAGCACATTCATTGAGGGGATTATTTATCCCCGGATAATAATCCTGGGATTGTAATCCTCCCAAACAAACATGGCCTTAGAGCCACAGAGAATATAAATAGCATTATAGTATAAAATTTTAAAATCTTCAAAGTTCATGTGAAAAAAAATGCACTTGATATACACCATCTCGATGTTTCAAATAACTTGTGCACATACAATGAAGAACAACATATCATTGAGCATTTGGGAAAGTTTAGGCATTTAGGACACAAAAATAAATAT
This sequence comes from Heracleum sosnowskyi, assembly GCA_030848705.1. Taxonomy (NCBI): domain Eukaryota; kingdom Viridiplantae; phylum Streptophyta; class Magnoliopsida; order Apiales; family Apiaceae; genus Heracleum; species Heracleum sosnowskyi. The sequence continues at coordinate 8,306,224 of CM061243.1, forward strand.
TCAAGATAAAAAATACTCGCTGCAAGGCAGAAAGCATATTTAAGAGTTGCCTAAAAAGATCAGAACTATGATTGGACTACTTGCTAAACTGTAGTACAGATATTGCTCAACTGAGTAACCCGACTCTACATAAGTAATCATCGCTCTCTTTTCCACCGTAGGATGGAATCTCGAATGTTCCCAGAGTATGCATGCTTGGAAGTGCAAATAAGTTATTATGATTTTCTAAAAGAGATAAATTATAGATCTAAATAAGACATCTTTTTAGATTACAATGCGAGAAACATACCAGCAACGACGACAACAGTGAGAACATCTCCTATCCTCTTAACACGCTTCACATCTTTCTTGTATGATTTAAATCGATCTAGAGCAGAGTCTGGTGCTAATAGCTGCCAAATAGTAAGTAATACATTAAAATGGATATTATATCATATGTACCATAGATAAATTTACAAGGAATTAAAATGGATACGGACAAACATGATCCAACAGCCTGAACACAATGTACTCACACCGAAAATTTCACCAGGTTTATAGACTAACAGCAACACTCTTAGGCTATGTTCGTCTGAACGGATTACACTACAATCACCGAGCTATCTAAAATAATCGACTCATACCGATTGTCTTATTAAATAAATACACTTCAAAAAAGTTATAGAGCTAAGAATTACACGAGATCGCTTAAAACAAGAGCATTATCATGAATTACACCCTCAAAGCCAATTACTTAAAATATATAATCCTCTATTTCTATTAACCAGTTTCGTCCACTGCAAACCCTAGAAAATCAAAGAAAACCACATTTACAAATTACAGTATATCTGGTTATCGTGGAGCCTCGATTAAAACATTAACTAACAAAATAGAGTCTAAACAATCAAGTTATGTCATATGATAATTTTCCCCAAATTTCCTTCCTCAATTGTTGAATAATCCTAATTCACAACATAAATAATTCATATAAACATATAATTTAGTTATGAATAACATACATCATTTTTATGCGAAAAAAATACAATAGAGATACAAAAAATACTCACAGCCTTCTCGCGAGCACCTAGCCCTGTGTCTGTGCGTATTCCGCGCCTCGATTGACACAGCAAATTCTCCGTTTCCTGAAAAAACATAGATTCAATTAGATATAAACTTACGTAATCACACACACACACAGAGAGAGAGAGAGAGATACCTGAGAATGGGATCGAAGCTGAGAGAAGATAGATTTGTTGTATAAAAAAGCCATTGCTACTCTCTGCCTTACAGTCGAGAAAAATGGAATTTATATGTTATGACTTATCTATACTCAACTATAATGGTCAAATAAGGTATAATTTATAGTTTTGTACATTAAAATAATAATAAATAAATTATAATATATTTGATCAATAACATATTAAATTTTATTCTAAAAATATAAATAAAAGTAAAATTACATCATTTATTGTATTTTATTTTATAAACAAAAAACTCATATTTAAAAATAATATATTTAAAAGATTCGTGCTTTGCACGGGTTATAAGCTAGTAATTTATAACTTATAAACTTATATAATCTTGGTTTTTTTTTATCAAAGTTCAAAAGTAAAAAAATTAATAACTTTAATTAGGTAAAGAAAAATATAATAACCGGTTCAAATGACTGTTAATAGGTGGGGGAAAAATACGATATATAATAACTGGTCTGAAATTAGGGGTGAGCAGAAAAAATTGAAATTGAAAAAAAATTGACAAATCATGCCGAGAAAAAATCAAATTGAAGAAAAGATGAAAAAAACCGAAATTAATGATTCGGTTTCAATTTTTAGTCAAAATCGAATCGAAATTAACCGAACCGCTATATTATATTTACTATATATTATTATGATAATTCCGAGCAAATTAGTTTGAATATTCATTACATAAATTTATACTTTATATTAGTATAAATATATTATATAATATATTCCCATAAACTCTCCAAGGTCAATTTTATATTAGTTTTGAATCATAATTTTTGAATTTTAGTTTATTAAATTTGTATCACTTGTTTGATATGTACATTTTATAATCTTTTTTTTCATTATTATGAACATATATATTTGTCGTATTTGTTATTTTTATTTGTGATAATATGAAATATATATATATATATAATCTAATTTTATGAAATAAATTTAGTTTGCTTCTCGAATTTGAAAGTGAGAATTTTTTAATTTTTAATGTAATGTATTTATTGATCTTTAACACTATTTGTTTACCAAATACATTACTAACGAAAACTCCGTACAAGTATAAAAGGAAAAAACTAATATTAAAAATTGAAAAGAAACGGAAGAAAACCGAAATCGATAAACGGTCAACCAAAATCGAAAAAACTGCTATGTACGGTTTGGTAGCGGTTAATAGCAATTAACCGAACCGAACCAAATATATTAGTTTGATAACAGTTAATCCTAAAAACCGCGCCAAACCTCATCATGCACACCCCTATCCGAACTGTACAGTAATATTTTTGACATGATCAAATGATTGTAATTACTAATTAGGTAAAATTATAATAAATATATATGAGGTGAAATTAGAATAAATGTATACCTTAGTAATAAATAAAATAAACTAGTTTTATCTTACGAATTCAGAAATTTTACCTTTTGTTCTACGAGTTTTATATTGAAATTTTTTTTGATTTTCCAGTCTCCTATTTCTTTTTCAGTTTCGCTCTTTGATGTTCTGGATTTTTTTTTTCTTTGATTGAGAGAAAGGTAATATTATTGTATACAAAAAAAAATTAAAAAAGTTGAAATTTTATCATGTAACATGCCACCTAGGGCTGTCAATGGATCGGATCTGGATCGAATCGGCCTTGATCCATATCCTGATTCATTTAATTTTACCGGATTCGGATTCGGATCGGATCACAACCGGATTTTTTATAGCCCGATCCATATCCGGATCCATTAGGATCACGGTTAACGGATCGGAGCTCCGATCCGTTAATATTTTAAAAACATATTTTACTCAAATTCAAATTCAAACATCACTAAACATTTCACAAAGTTGAAATGCAAATTTAACATCAACATTAATTACAGATTACACAATAAAATCCGAAAACTAAAACATAGAATTTGAATGTCCAACTATCCTAAATACGCTTGTTTGTCATACAACCATTGTAAGTTTGTAACCGTTCATCAACAAATCTGAAGCTAGTTTATATGCCTTACATTTCATTGTCTTTTTTGTCAATTTTATAAATAAAAGAGAGGTTCAGTTTATACAAGTAAAAGAGAACTATTTTGACTTAATTGGTAAAAATATATGATATATTTAATATATATTATATTATATATAATATATAAATTATATATATATATATATAATATAAATTATATATATATATAGATATATAAAAAATAATCGGATCGGATCGTTAACGGATCGGATCATGTTAAATCCATATCCGATACTAATCGGATCGGATCGTTACCGGATCGGATTTTTAACGGATCGGATTTATTTTTTAATGATCCATATCCGCTCCATTAGCCTTCGGATCGGATCGGATTTCCGATCCATTGACAGCCCTAATGCCACCATCAGCAGCACCAAATTTCTTATTGCATCTCATCAAATTTTTCTTTTTTCGCTGGGATTAACTTTAGATAAGCCTGCATAGGTTTCGGCCGTTCTGCAGGTTTTGGTATCACATTTCTTTTCTCTTTTTATCCATTTACGACATACTCAACAATCAAATAAACATTACTTCAGCAACTAATACACAATAAATTTCATAATATGTAAAACTTGGATGTCAGTTAATCGACTTCTTAACGTACAGGTATTTAGATAGGATTCAGCTTAAAGCAGACTTGGGGTAAGCACCTACGCTTCGTGCTCAATGTAGCACACACATAACCTTTATGAAGGTGTTCAGATCATCTAATCTGCATAGAGCACATACAAGATAATATAACAAAGTATAGAAGAGGAGGCCACAGAATGTGTCACAAACAGAAACAGCAGTTTCCACCTATAAGATCAGTGGAACATAATTGCAGCACATCTTAGTCAGGTAAAGCAGTTCCTCTCTCAAGATTGTTCTTGATCTCTAGCGTGTATCTGCCAAACGCTCGCTCGATCTTCTTATTAAAGTGCTCATTCCGGTCATTGATCGAGTCAATGTCCTTTTCTTCATTGAACTTCCTCCTCCTGCTAAACGTGTTCCGCTTCTCATCCCTGTCCTTCAGCTCCTTCACCATCTTGTCAATCTTATCCTCTGAAATCTTTGGTGCCTGCCAACAGAAATAACAACGTTTTGTAACTACCTTCAAAAGTGTACCGGAAAAGGACTAGATTCCGTACAAGCAAAGTTGCTTACCTTTCCATATTGTAGACTTGAAGCATCTCGATAAAATTCAGGATCAGCTTCTTTCATTTTATTGTACTCTACTAGATCAACATCAATATTCTTTGTCCTTTTCTTGTAAGCATCAAACAATGTTTTCTGGTTAAAAACTGTCCAACCAAGACACAAAACATCAGGTTCAGCAATAATAACATCTAATAGTTGCTAACAAGACAATCTAGTAAAACTTCCAATGCACTAAAAATGCTAATAAGAAGCAGATGTATACATACGAATCTTTAAGATTGAAAGTTGTCAGAAAGATGAAAAACAGCAGCAACTTGCAATGTACTTTTTCATTATAGTGCTAGATTGTTCTAAGTTTTCCCAAATGCATATAGGAAAATGAAGAAAATGATTATTATATGCAGAAACAGTGACCATAATCTCTCCACCTTTTGTGTTCATACTAATTGTTCTCAAATCAGGAAACTAAAGATAAACCTCAATATCCTTTTAGTTTTCAAACAAGTTCGATTTTCTCATGAGGTAACACGTATTTAGAAGAGGGAGAAAGGCATACCATCCCAACCAGAAGGGGCGTGCTCCTTTTCCCATTTCTTATACTTCGTCTCTGCCATCTGCTCAGTATCCAGCATATATGCTTTACTCATATCTAAGCCATTGGCATCAAGAAGTTTTCCGATTTTTTTCTTCCTCTCTTCATTCCATTTTTGTTTTGAAATGCCTCTAGATTCTTGGGGGGCTTCCATTCTTTTCTTCTCAGCCATCCTGTCAGTTTGATTGGCTTTCCTTGCTTGATTCTATATGTTGAAGACACAGATAAGATCAGAAAGGCAGATGAAAAGGGACATGATGAGAAAAACTAGCAAAGCTTTCACTGATAAATTAGAAAAAGAAAAAGCCTGAGTACCATTTTTAGTTTTAATTCAAAATACTTTCTCTTCCTCCCTTTGAGCTGCGTAAAGTCTACATCCACATTTTCTTCAACATTATTATTATCATCTACATCAGTCTTTTCTTCACTTGCATGCCTTTCATCAAGCAGATCTTCACTCTGCTTTTCATTAGCAGCAGAAGTTGACTGATCGCTGTCTTTAATTTGCGCTGGTTTGGAAAATAAAAGATAGGCAAGTTAGGTAAATTAGGAAGAAAATTGAGATAAAATATTGGTTGAAAACACAATGAGCAGCAAACTCACCAGGCTCATCTTTACTCATACGTTTCTTGGCTTCAGCAATAATTGTGAAACAGTATTCACTACATTCATGATATGGGTTGTCTGCATTTCTGCAATCTGGGTGCACTCTTCCTCCAACCATTTTTAAGATCTGTCACAACAAATGCATTGTGAATAAGTACATACATAAATTATAAAACAACCTAACTTCTCCAACTTAAACCTTAATATTACATATTCACATACATCATTAGATCTCTAACACTCTATCTAGTTAGAATGAATTCAATCGGGTAAGAAGGATAACGGAATGAAATTCACACTTATTATGCGTGAACTTGTACAACTTCCATTCTTTCCTACGTTCTAACTATACCAGTAAGCTGGGATGAATGCTCAATCCTCTTTCCTCCTTGTTTTCGTCACAAACCTCTAAACCTCATCATATTAAATTTCCACCCTTTCAATTATTTCCACTTCTTCCATTCTGTTCCTATCTTATTTCCTTCATTCTTAACAACCCAACGAAGCCTTAACAAAAACATCCAAGAATCACTAAAACAATAACTCGCTTCAACATACAATCCAAAACCATCTTGTAAAACCTTCTACCCAACACGTATATACACACAAACACACACATTACTTACAACTAGTCTGAGAATTAACTAATCTCTCTGAGTTTCCAAACAGAAACTAACAATTCAAGATTCACCCAATCACAATATTCAAAAATTAAGCTCAATTAACTAAATTAAACACAATAATAACGAAATTAGAATAAAGGGTCATCTTCTTTTTACTCCAATTAAGCTTAATTAGTACCGGATTAAAAAAATAATAAGAATCACAAAAATCATATAAACACAAACCCTAAATTTATAGAAGTAACACAACGAAATAGAATAGATAGCTTCAGATTAGATAACAATCGAATAGAGAAAGAAACGTACCCTGTAGAATAGATGATTCAAATTAGAGGAGGAACCCTAGGATGAAGAGGCGGAGGAGTGGTGGTTGAATGCGAATGGGATTTTTTTAACTGGAATCAGATCGATAATACAAAGCTGTATCGTTATATATAAAATATTAAAATATTTTAATAATATAAATCAAATATGATTAGGTTTTTAAATTAAGTAGAATTTTTAATATAAAAATTTATAATTTTTAAGTTGAAGTTGAGCAGGTTTATTTGATTGTTGATCTATACTATAATTCTAAGTTCAGAAAGTTTTCTTTATTTTAATTCTATTCCTAAGTTAAATAGAACTAATGCAAAAAATTTATCATGTTATTTATTTTTTAATTTGAGGATATTTATGATTGAAAAATTTTGTTAAACCATTTTTGTGAATTTGTGTGTACTGTAAAATCGTTCAAATTCGATTTTTAAAACTCGAGCATAAATACTATATTAAGCGTATAAAACATAATAAAGTATTAAAACTAATAACATAAAAATATTAAAAATTACAAATTAATATAATTATAAATATTTAAAAAAAAAATTATGCAATGCACGGGTTATAAGCTAGTATAATAATAATAAAAATAAAGGCGAAAACTATTAAAATTTGAGAGTAAAAAGAAAAGTCTAGGATATAAATTATTTAAGTAAAAACATGCGCTGGTACAACAAAATTGGGGATGGTCTAAAATATATTTGAAACATATGTAAATTTGGTCCAAAAAAATAGTAATTAAACAAAAATATTACAAAATTGACCCTATTTAGATTTAACAATTTAATAGTCCTTAATTAACTGTATTTCGTGTTTTTACTTAATTAACCTTACTTATTTATAAAATTATATTATTAAATAATAACATTATCTATTTGTAATCAATTACTTTTTTCACCTAAAATACATTATTTTTTCTAACAAATTCTCATACTTTTTCAAATATATCAAGAGCAATTACCTTTTTTAACTAAAACATGTTAGTTTTTCTATTTTTTCTTACTAAAACCTCTCTTTTTCCAAAAATATCATGGACAAACATTTAGTTATTTATTTTTAAACCTATTTTAATATTATAATTATTTTTTTAAAGTTTACCTATTTTAACATGTCTACTTATTTTTCTTAACAAATGCAATTACTAAAAATATTAAAATATAAATAATCAAATATCTATTTATAACCAATACTAAAACACATTATATATTTTTTCTAACAAAGTCCCTCCTTTTCTAAATATATCACGGGAAATTGCTTTTTACAATTTATTTTTCTATTTTTCTCACTAAAATCCATTTTTTCCAAAAATATCACAGAAACCCTATACTTATTTATTTTAAAACGTATTTAAATATTTTTAATTATTAAATTTTAAAACCTCATTTTCCAAAAATATCACGGGCATTTACCTTTTTAAACTAAATATATGTTATATTTTTTCTTAATAAAACCCCTTATTTCCAAAAATATAACGGGCAAACCCATACTTATTTATTTTAAAATATGTTTTAATATTTTTAATTAATTAAAAGTTTTTAGCTATTTTAACATGTCCACTTATTTTTTGCACAATTACAATTAATAAAATAATAATAAAATAATAATTAAAAATCCGTGCATCGTTACGGGTTTTAAGCTAGTATATAATTATTAATAAATAACCACTTATCTTTTCAGCTAAACACATGCCCTTTATAATTTTTTATAACATAAACAACTAATTTTCTAAAAGTAACACGAGCAACATATGTTTATAGAAAGGTAATATAATTTTCTATTTTCTAATTAGACAACTAATTTTCTAAAAGTAATACGGGCAACATAAATATATAAATGTAATATGATTTTATATAATTATTAATAAGTAACTAACTGCCTTTTTAAGAATATTGTCTGTTTTATAATTTGTAATTGAAACAACTCATATTCGAATTAAAAATAACACGGGTAAAAATAGAAATATTGATAATATTATTATATAAAACTTATAAAATTCATGTTTAAAATAATTTTTTTATAACATTCAATTTAAATAAGATAATTAATAAAAAATAAAAATAATAACATATATTAAAAGAAACTCGGCACATTACATGACACATATTTTGTTATTTGCACTTTAGTCAATTTTAGATTTTTTAAGAGCAAATAAATACGAACCATTAGATCTATTATATAAAAAATATTTTTCTATTTTAATATTTAAAATAATACAGATTACGTCAAAAATTTATTAAATTAAAATATTTATATTGTTAGATATATAAATCCAATTTATTATATACACATAAAAATATATATTAAAATTTCATCAAAAAATATATAATTACAAAAATTTAAATAAAAAATAATAAACATCCCACAAGATATAATATAGTATTACTAGTAGTTGGATTTCTATTCTACCAGTTAATTATGACTTTTAAATTGTGATATTCATAATAAGAGCAAATTATTATTTCTTCAATAAAAATAATTCATTTTGCAAACAAACGACGACACATTATGGTAATTTTTATGAGAGATTTTTTTTTTTTAGCATATAGCCGATCAGTACATCTTTCCGTTGGATAGGAATGTTTTTGCATCATGCTTCAGTTGGATATTCAAACCATAACGTTCTGTCATGTGTATAATAATAGAGTTGAATTTGGACTTCAACTCCATAACAAAAAAATTATATACCCAAAAGTCGATCCTGTATTTTCTAATTTGATTTTTCCAGTGTAAGTTTTGAAACTATAGATTTATAGTTTAACCTTAAATGCATTCATAATTCTTTTTTTTATAATAATAATTATTTTGAGTGAGCTTACAGAATTACATCTTCTCAATCTAATATTAACTTAAAATAATTAAAATCCTCTCTAACCAAAACTAACATAAAACCACTCTGCTCATTTTTGTGAGCCTGCCTATAACTAGAAGCCAAATGAGATTTTACTACACAAAAGTTGAGAGAATACCAAGAAATTATCTCAGATATATATGGAAGGGCCAGAAAGTAGGAGACTGCAAGTAAACTCTTAGAACATCTCCAAGGGTAACCCTTATTTTGTTTCCCTAAAATATAATAAAATAATGGTTACTTGGGAATCAAAAAGTTGTTTTACTCCAATGATGTTACTTATCTATAACTTTAAATAATAATATTAAATCAATATTTTAGGTATTGTGGGGAAATGATGAGATTGTTAAAGTACATATACATTGTATTATAAGGAAGAAATGTTGAGGTGGCATTATAGGAGTTTGATTTTCTCTCCTCTAAATATGGGGTTGAATTTTCTCTCCCCTAAAAATTAAAGGGGATAAGGACATGATTGGAACCTTGCATTTGGGTCTCAGCCCCTGAATTTTGTCCACCTAGATCAAATATAGGTAAGGGATGTGTACATTGGAGATGCTCTAACCGACTACCTAAAAATACTTATGAAATCCCCAGGAAATAGACATTGTAATGCAAGGAAGAAACCCTCCAGAGTTTTTAGCAGCAGCATTTTCATATGATACACTTTAAAGCTTGTTCATCTCCGCATATTTTTAATAATTTAGAGCACCGAGAATAAACCATATTCTGAGTTTGGGCAATGAAAATTACATACCCTTGTGCAACTAGAAATCACAGCTTATTCTTATAATATCAAGCAAAGCTAAGGCTGCAATCAAATCATGATGTAGTTCAAAGAGCCAAGTCCTGACAAATCTGCTAGTACAAAGCTTACTTATGAACTGGCAGTCTATATATACACCTAGAACTCTCCCTCAAAAAACCGCACACCTTTTAATTAGTTGGGAAGGATTAATGTTTGCATTTCTTATCTTAATGAATTTTCCCTGACATGCTTCGTTACTTGTCCTATTACATGGATTTCTTTGCCACAATCCTCAATATTGAGAACCATCTGAGAACACTGAAGAGAATTATCCATCTCCTGTGAGCTTTGACAATGGCAACAGCCGCTGCAGAATGAGCATAGATGAAACCATCAACCATGCCATGTTTATCGGATTGTGATCCTAGACTTGCATTCTGAAGAGAGGAATCTGTGTCAAGATACTGTAGATGTTCATCGCATGGGGCTGGAGTAAAAGATTCAAGGTCAGAGATCAAGGATTCTGCGGCCCGATTTGGGAAAATCATAGATTGGTCAAACCTTGAATTTATGGATTCAAGATGTATGCCATACTCATCAACGGTACTAGAGCAACCAATGGAATAAATAGATGGCATTATATCAGGAGTAGTGAAATTTAGTTGTGGATAATCAATGCTAATACTATCGAGAGATGAAATATCAATGATATTAGAACTCTCAGCCATTGGTGATGAGTTTGTAGGGTGATAAACATCGGATAACAACGGAAATCCATCAACAAGAAAGGTCTCATCATCATAAGAGGTTACTTCCTCCCATTGTTTGAATGCTAATATTACCAAACGTTGGGCTTCAGCCTAAAGACAATGTGTATTGTGAAAGGTTAGTATAACACTAATGCATCCACACACAAAAAAGGTAATAACTTAACAAGCATAACTGAGGTGTTTGCATTATAAAGGAAGCACGGGCTTACCAGTTCTATTTCTGATAGCTTATCGGAAGAAACATATTGACATTCTATAAGCATTCCCGTCACTTGTCCTACAACATTGAAGACCACAGCACTCTTTTTCTCGGCTGTGTGCCAGTACAGATGTACTTTCCTACCAAGTTCGCATGTCCTAGCATGATCTACAGTAACTTCCCACATTTTAGCAGACATTCCCGGACCGAGGATCTGCAGGAGCAGTATATAATTACTTGCAAACACCACAAAACTGATCCCCCCCCCCCCCCCCCTGCCAATAGGATGCTTTATTTAGTTTAGTAAGTAAAAGGCATCAGGATCGTGAGGCTTATTCATTATAGTGTTATCTGCCAAAGATCACATATAACTCTAGAACCACATTTTGTTAACTGTAGCTTTTAGAAACTAAATTTATCTAGAACACATGCCTTAAAAGTGGTTCGTTCATGCACAAATTAGAAGGAAAACAAATAGTCTCTAATAGAACTGTTATTTGTTTTGCCACAGCAAAGGTGTCGTTGACCCTTCAACATTTTTTGAACAAAATAAACTAGTACATCATCACACTTCAGTATATATATACATTATACGAAGACGTAACTTCCCTTGGCATACTCCCAAGTCCCAACTTATATTGTAATTGTAAAATTTCATGGAATGCAAATTCTTACATCACGTAGCTTTGCAGGGTCTAGGAAGAGTAAGGTCAGAAAATCCTTGACAGTCGTAACATTTTCTGCACTCAAACGTTTGTGAAAAGCCCCGTCTTTGCTGATCTTCTCCAGCCGCCAAACCTCATCTGATAGACATGGGGGATGATGTTTCTTATATACTGCAAAAAGACAAACAAAGATTTCTTTGGTATTTGTATTCAACTATATAACCTATATTGAACCAGTTTAACATGTTTTGTGTTGCGGGTTTATCAACCATGTAATTCTTCTAACTGTAACAGCATATAAGTCAGTAAGACGTGACTGCAGGTGTCAACATTTAGCATGCACTATACAGAGATACATGATACAGAGGTAATAATCATGCAACATGGACAAATGAACTGCTGGTGTACAATGAACTTATAAGCACCAGATCACCATAGAAAATACTAATTTATCTTTTAGTAAGTCTAACATCTTCATCACCCTCTTTAAAACTTCACAGGTCTTTGTCGTATCCAAAAATCTGTAAATGAACATGCAGGGATATTCAATAGCCAAAGAACCAAATCACAAGCTATTATATTCCAAATTAACTCCCATATTTATATTTAATAATATTGACTTGTTATTTACTTCATTTTTATTCAAACTGTTTTCACTGTGTACAGACCCTTTTTTGTTAGGAATTTCAAATTTGTTATGTGAAACAAAAAATCAAAAAGAGCGATGAGTAGTAATTATGGCATAAGAACATGTTAAGGGTTCAAATACTAACGTTCTCCACGGTGATCCCTGACAATGAATGACTCTGTCTTTGCTTCTCTTACTCTAATTCCATTTTTATTATCCACAACTCTTGCCCCCAACCTGAACTTGCGGCTTCTTGTCCAGCTTGAATTATCTGTTAAAAAGATCTCGCCAACTAAACCAACCCCATTTTGAAGAGTCAGTAATGCATCCCCAGTAAGAAGAGCCTTTTTCCCTGCCCTCTCCTTGACAAGGTTATTTTTAAAATCCTCAGTTGTCCAGTTCTCACCTTCATTACCATCAAAGTCACCCTCAAGAACGACAATTTCAACATTTGCCGAGGATGTAGGTCCTCTAGTAACAACCTGCCCTGATACAGCATCAACTAAAGTTACTTTCATGGCAGTGCCTTGATCTCCTTCAATACGAGATCCGGTGAATACTGGAAGTGAGATACTCTCTGAGAATTGTAATTGTAAATTCTTCGAGTCAGGAGGTTGCATCTCCTCACTAGAAGAGTCCCTAAAAAAGGAAGGTGGAAATATATCAAGTAAAAACGAATTCTTACAAACAATACTCTCTTCATTAAATGAATTTATTAGTGCAGGACTCCAAAATTACTATTATGTGTACCAGTTCATACAGTTCATGTGCCTTCTCACAGCCAAATCAACTTCCTCTTTTACCTGCACCCCCAACAGTCACAGATAAGCAACACACTTTCAAACAGCTTATATAACCAGCAACAGCTCACAGAACCAGCTGTTAGCAAGTCTTTACAAAATCAGCGGTTAAATACTGTTCCACCATAAGTCTGCTTGAATAGCAGGAAAAACGCATTAGGAGAGCACAGGAACCAGAGAATGTTTGCATGAGCTTATTGTCAAGGTAAATCAGGCATGACAATGACACCCATTTTAAGAAGTAGGGTAAAAGTTGGAGTTCTACTTGATAAGTACCCAGTATCTCCAACAAATCTGGTCGGCAGTCCAATTTCATGGTGATTAAAACATAAACCATTGAGTAAGTATATAGTCCATTCAATAAATTGGGCCACCGGGAAAGTTTTAATCATTTCATTATTAGTGTAACAGGACAAGTTTTTTTCTTGGAGGAATGATATAGGATGGGAATGAAATGAAATTTTTACTATTTTTTGGATAAAGATTTATAAATTTCAGTTATTCATCCATTTCATTTTTACAGATTTAAACTAAACCTCGATCTCACCAGCTTGAGGTAGTCTTCTTATTCCTACTACTCATTTTGTTTAAAGAACTCTGTCATAAAACAAATTTTCCCTCTTTCGCTGCAAACTTTTATTTAATAAACTTTATATTCCTACTCAATTCTTTTAGTTTTTACATCCATCTCTTCCGCCTTCAATTTCGTTCACAAGCTTCCTTTCCATTTCCTACCTCATTTCAGCCATTCTTAACCAAAGAGCTCATTAGTATTAAGTAACACCTCAAGAAGTGAATTCTGTAATTAAACTAAAGCAAATCATGTGTACACTCGCAAAGTAATTAACTACAAATATAGAATTTAATTTGTTATTTTACGATATACAAACTGAGTGAGTGACAGTAAGGTATGCTCAACTCACAATTTTCCTAATCAAAGGCTCCAATACTGGCACAATATGTTGCTGAAGGTTTCGAAACTTCATCACTTCGCGCATTGCACTATAACAACAATAAATTAATACTTTATACATTAATTTGAATTATAATTAACAATTCACAATCAAATCAACCAAGAGAGAGAGAGGGAGGGAGGGAGAGAGAGAGATGGAGGGAGAGAGAGGGAGAGAGAGAGAGAGAGAGAGAGAGAGAGAGAGAGAGAGAGAGCTGACTTTCTAGGAGATTTGCGGCGCATATCATCGGAGCTACAACCATCGTCTTGTTGCAACAAAGGTTGATGTCGCTTCTGCGACATAATTAAAACTAGGTTTGCAATAAAACACCTGTGGATATGTAAGAAGAACAGGAGTAACCATGAAGAAGATGAAACTGGAATGATGAGGATGTGTTTGTTGGGGGAACAGAAAAACCAACATGCGATGTTAGTCGGATGAAGATAATAGGAGAATATATTATGTACTTTGGTAGTATTATTCAATTATTTTGTAACATTTAATTATTTTTCTTAGATTTATCTGCTGTATATATAGGTTTGCATCATATATATAATATACCAAGAGGGTGAAGAGTGTAATCTGAATGACTGATTTGTATGGTATAGAGAGAGAGAGACGCGAGAGAGAGATTGCAGCAGAGAGATTGGAAAAAAGAGGGGAGAAGAAGGGGGGCCCACAAATGCGCGTAAATACGGTGTGAGGAAAAATTAGGACCAGCATGGGGGTGGGTCCAGGTGGGGTCCGCTAAGGTATAAGCAGACAGCAGTAAGTTGGTGGTTCAGTGTTTTGACTAACCCGGCATTTTCGACGTGACACACGAAACGACACGAATATTTAGTGTTTGGGTTTGTATTTTTAGTACACGAAACGAACGACACGAATATTTAGTGTTTGGGTTTGCATTTTTAGTACACGAAACGAAAGTACACGAACACGAAATTACATGAATTACTAGATCTAGTTTTGACCGAACAAACTACACATCACCTGTCGTTTTGTTTGCTGTAGCGTGTCGTTTTGTGTGCTCTGGTGTGTTTCACTGCGCCATGCTGCACGAGTATAAAAGCCTCGCCTAGGGAATCTTTTATATATCTCACTTAAATATTAAATAATTTATTGAGTATATTACTAAAGATTTTTTATTCGGTTGGATAAGTGAACTTATTCGTGGTTGGTGTTAGAGTATTAAAAAGACTACAAAATATGAAGTCATGTTGCGTGTATTAAAGTTCAATCATCCACCAATAAATTGACAAATATAACATTTTAGAAAATTGACCTCTAATATTTTCAGAGGCTAACAATAAATCTTAATTTAACTTCAATTTGATTTAATTATGTGATGGATTGATGACAAATTATTTCCAACCTAACATATTGCAAGTAAAAAAATCACACATTATTCAATTAAGATAAATTTGTTGAACACTGCTAGATGTATCAAATTTGATACCAAAATTAGTTACAAAATTACTTATCATGATAATGTGATAGTACGAGATGTTTTTATTTATGAAAACGGTATAAAATACATGAAAATTTATTATCATTTATTCAATAAAAATTTGATACGTGTTATTTAATAAATTTTTTTATCATTCAACCGGTGACCTCTAATATTTTTGTAAAGTATAATAAGGACCATAAGTTCATAACCAAAACAACCCATAGTTTGTCAATATCCAACCATTTGCGACACTTGAGCTTTACATTTTTTCAGTTAGGCAATGTATCGTCATTCATCAACTAGATTGGTGGTGGATGACAAAATAGGACCATGAAAGGTAACATCAGCAAGACTAATAAACCCAAATTCATTTACTTCCCGTTGTGTCCGTTTTTGTGTGATTCACAGTACCTCGTCCCCAACTTTTTATTCCTTTCTCCCCTCTCTCTTTCAAATAATCAACACAATCGTTGTTTCAAAATTCGGTACAAAATCGTACACTAATTTTATAATATATATTTAACAAGTTATATTTGATAAGTAATTTTCGTAAAATAATGGACTCCTAGTGCATAAATATGCATTCATGAAGTTACAGGGCTTGTGTAGAAACCTATTATACCTTTTTCTTTCTCCCTGCTATGAAGTATATATATGTTATAGAATTACACAATTGTATGAATAAAATTAATTGCCTGGAGTCGTGAACTATGCCAAAGCTTATTGATTTGGTATAAACGAATTTTAAATTGACTGGACTTCATATTAACAACCATAGGCCACAATAACCAGCTATACTGCAAGTTCTTCGCCTACAACTCATACTATCAACCCCACAATCCTCATCAGTTAGACATCTGTGATCTTCACGAGCATCCAACACATGGCAAGCACTCTCAATCTGTTGATTAGGATGTTGAGAGTTTAATGAAATAGCCGGACAGATGCGGGACGACATTGCACTTGTTCGTTTAGCTTGATGTATACTCTGCACAGAATGAGAGGTCATTCTAACACTTTAGATTCAACATCATGCTATGATAATTTGATAGGAATTGTCTTATTTACATTTCTTTCTTTAAATTTACATCATATAGGAGCACGGACACTGAACCTCAAAAGTAATTAACCCGTACACAAATTGCTAGTTTCCTACCACCAGTGTTGTTAAACACGTGCCTAGGTGAGAGGCACAAGGAGGCAACTTTAAAGACGCGTCCCTCTCACCTGTTCTATCTTGAGGTTCAAGGCCCAGATGAGTTGCCCCATGTTAAAGTGAACCTCATTTCACCTAATTTAAAAAGTGGTAGGCCGGTCTGATTTTCAAACGCCTCTCATTGTTGCACTGACTTTTGCATGCCTTCATCACTCTCATTCCTTCATTCTTTTACGCTTTCACAATCTGCTTCTTTTTTTTATGTTTGTTTTGTTAACTATAAATATTCAAATGAAAATATAGTATAACTGTATAAGTAAACATTACAAGTTAATTTATAATTCTAATCCATTGTAAGCATATTTACGTAAAAGTTACTCTTAAACATTATGCTGAAAATATATCAGATATAGATGTATAAATAAAAATAGGACTACAAATTTTACATACTGATATACTATACTATAAATTATACATTGAGCAGGGATTCATTATTATTTTGCTATGTGTTCAACTTGTATATTTTAATTTTATTTTTTTGAACAAATATTTTAATTTAGTTAGTGATCTCCTTTCGTTTTGAAATACTATAACTGCTATTAGAATTATTATTATTATTAAAGGTAATTAATATCTTAATTTTATACATTCAATAATGTTTATATTTTTTCCATTTTTGAGTTGCAGCTGGTTCATGATTAACTACTTAAAATGCTATAAATTTAGAAATTACTCAGTTTACTTATAGTGTGCATGTATTGATGTATTAATTTATTGTAACTCGTGTATGTGCCTCTCTTCAATGAGGAGCGTGCCTTGCTTCGCGCCATGCACCTATATTCAAGAGAAACCTTTGCAGTTTGCCAGTTTGCGCATGTCGCCTTGAATAACAATGGGTACCACCATAAACCAAAACTATCACCAAACAAGAGGTTTGACCATTTGAAAGGTTTTTTGAGTAATACAGTATGCAAAGGTAGAGATTACCTCAAAAGAAGTCCAGTTGCTTGGGAGGTATGTCTGGGGAAGCCTCTCATGCCAAGAACTCAGAACTGGAAGAGGGTGACCTTCAGTTGTGAATATGTAGTTCCGACCAGACAAGAATGAGTCATCAAAGAGAAGATATAGATACTTGCACCTAAGATGATTACAAAACAAAATGATAAAAATCTTGATGCATTGGAAAATATGGCTTATGAACTTTTATTGAAAGGTAAAACCCGGTGCCGGTAGGAATAGATCCACAATAACAAAAGGAGATTAGGTCCAACACGTTTAACACAGCAACATTAGATATTTAGAATACTCACGTTTCGGCAAGGAAGAAACTGTGCTGATGATCTTCTAATTGCATAGTTGCCACATCTTTAATGCTTGCAAATCCACCTTCAACCTTGGTGTATTGATTAAGAGAGTTTACCATTGATTCCCCCACTTCCATGTACCAGGGATCTGTTAAAAACTGACACGTCAAATTGGTATTATCAAAAAAATCAAAGTGCAGTGTACTCGTGTGCACTTTATATATAGGGGGAGTCGGGAGAGGTGGGAGGAGGGAAAGAGATAGAGACTCTCATTGCCTAGGCTTTGTCCTAACAAAGTAAAGAATTAAAATCAAAAGAATGGCTGCTAACCTTTAGTTGCTTGATAAAGGTAAAATGTGGACTCTGCTAACTCAGGGCGTAAAGGATAATATCTCTCAGTTGGGTGTACCACTTGATGATCCAACAGATACCTTAAAATAAAAGAGGCTCATTAATTTGTTATATTTCAAGGCAGTAAAAAAACTAAGAACGGAAAGGAAGTAAACTGGTTCCGTGATAAATTAAGATAAACAATGTTGTGCAGTCAAAATGCATTGTATGATACCTTTCGGGTAGTACACCATATTTCTCCCACACATAAAAAAACTCGCGGTGTGAAGAATTAGCAGCTGCGATATCCCCAACAAAAACCTAATTATCATGAAGGTGGTTAAAATAGGTGGAGTATACATTACCGTCCATGATATTACATTGTTTTAACCTACCTGTACTCCAGGCCAAAACGCTTGAAGGCTAGTAAGTTGCCAATAAGTTGCTATTCCTGTCCTCATATCAGCTTCATGGTACCTGCCAGAGTAGCAAATCATTCTTCAAGATATTTATATCAATCTTTCATCCATCAAATGTGGGGAAAAAATTCAAATGTGTAGCATAGGCAGGAACATTTATTATACTGGCTTTGAACAAGAACTGGTCAAAGTACCATGGACCATGTCTGAAATATTTCTGCACACCAAGATAAGCAGACTGAAACATCGTCCAAAATTCATCCTTTCCAAAAAGAATGTGTGCTTTGATCAGATACTCATAAAAAGAATCAACACCTGCAAAGAACAAATGAGGTTATGAACAGCAACACAAACAGATTAGTATATAGAGAGAATAAAAATATTTCTGGAGAAATTTGTTGCATTCAGAAAGGCAAATAAGTTGGTTCTCTACATTAAATAGCTTCCGCCTTCCAGAACTTCACTCTCTTCTTTTGGTAATATAGCAGGGCTATTGTGTGCATAGAGGTTTGTGTAAAGTAATGATTACAATAAACTTTAATTTTCATTCCAAATCAATCGCCACTTGTAAGAAATAAGAATCGTTGAAATATAGAACAAAACGTTACATAGTGCAGGGAAGGAGAAGGCTTAACAGGTTGACATTGCACATACCAGCTCCAATTCCGGATGAGTGTTCAATCCAGTCCCCAGTTTCCACGTCCAGTGTGGTTCCTAAGAGATTCAAAGAACTACGCATGCTCCACAATTTACGAAGAGCACGCAAAGCGGCATTTTCATATCTGCGGTCACCAGTCAATCGTGATAATGCTCCCATTTCTAGAATAAGTGAACCTGAACCCGCAAAAAAGGTATATTAATTGGCCTTTAGACATAAAATTCTTTGATAGCTTCCCTTAACTGCCAATAAATGTTCCTCACCACATCCGGAAGTGCTTGTCTCGGGTGTCTCATTCTCCATTACGCCATACTGCCCATAGAATTCCGCACTGATGCGGTGTCATTATCCTTCTTACAAAGAAAACCAATAAACCATTCTCATACACTCCACTGTCTAGAGAAATATTCATGTAAAATTGTCAAGTATGTACTATGTTCTGTAAAAGGTAAAAACAATAGTAAAATAATATTTGCACTATACACTTTACAAGCCGCAGGTTAAAACTACATGGGATAAACAGATAGTAGTTTTTGGCCAATATCATTAGCGTTAATAGTTATATATCACTTCGACACTGTTTTAAATATGTATTGTTTTAAAGCAAAAGGTGCAAACTTCAACTCTTGGAATACCACGCAATTGTGAACCAATCAAATTGTTAATAAAACATATTAGTTTCCAAATGTTACATCTGAACCACGGTAATAGTAAAAATTATCCTCCAAATCCTCCTTTAGAAAGTACCTTCAGATTAACCCATGCATATGGCAATCCAGTGGGTGTATCAAATGCCGGAAGAAATCTTTGCCCTAAATCTTGAGCAAGGCTGAGCAGCTCGTTTTTGTAGACTCTTTGACCCAACCTGTTTGCAGAATCAGTTGCAAGCATATGAGCAGAAACAAGTCCTCCAAGAACTCTTATGTTGCACTGCACAATAGAAATGGAGGAAGAAAAGAAACAATCAAATCACTTTGACTGAAGCTATGATTAATATCACTCCTTGATGATGCTACCAACAAAAAATGTGAACAATGTAAATCGTAAAGCTTCTCGTGAATTTTTTTAATCACACTCTCGATGTGGAAAAGGCTTTTAATAAGCATACCTCAAACAGATTGACCCTTACATCAACATCAAATGCAAGGTTGTCAGATAGCCAATAGACTGCTCTTTCAAACTCTGTGATGTTCCCCATAATAACGAGACTATGATAAGAAAATGAACATCAAAGAAGTAATCAAGTAAACTACATAGAATGCACCATAAAACAAAGTATAAATCTTCATAGGTTGTAGAATGCGAGGACGAAAATTATAGATATAGTGTACCTCGATAATGACTCAATAAGTGTAAGGGCTAATCCCTTGTACTCTTCCGACAAGTGTTCAAGCTGAAACAGATAAAAATAGAAAGTCAGATAATCTACCTACTGCGGATAACTACGTCAGACATTTCCAAGTCAGTTCACTACCTTCAAATTGCCAAGTTCGCTAAGGGAGTCGGTAAACGATTTGGACATAGGTTTAAGTTCATCATGCTGCAATTCCACTTTTATATTAACCGACAACAAACATAATCAAATATCTAACAGTATATGACCAAAACCAATGCATAATCATAGTAACACCGATACAAAGATTGCATCCTTAACTAACCGGAAAAGCATGTGTCAAGTAGTTATTATAGGCATGATAAAACCTGAAAATAAAACAAAGAACAATTGCAGTTAAACCTCAAGATTTCCCCCAAATTTTAAAAATTAACCAGTCACAAACATCATAATTCAATTACATACCACTATAACATTAACTACTAATAACAATTTCATAAAATAACAAGAATTGTCATCAATAAAAGTACATCAAATAGATCATAAACAAGAAAATGAGCAAAAGGGGTATAAAGATACATACATATCTCGAACTTTTAGACTCATACGCTTCTTTTTAGCAGCCCATCTAGGATCAAGTGCAGATGTTGACGAGGTAAAGAAAATGGTCGGAGAAATCAATAAAAACAAGATGGCCCATGTTGCTATTGATGTAGTTTTAGTACTATAAAATAACATCATATGAAATAATCACCCAGTTCTTGAGTTGTCAAACACTGTTCTTGAAATTAGTCCTGGATCTTCCGATGTTGAGACACGATATACATACAATAATGTTTTTTCTAGGATGTAATAAAATTTATCCCCAAAATGACGTGATTTCTACTTAATTAGTATTATTTTTAATAAAATAATAATTCAACACATGTCATACTACATTATCTTGGAAAAAATTTAGAAAAGAATTTTGAGTTCTCTGGCCTAAAAGAAAATTCTTGACATGCTAAAAATATGTACGTATAATATATTTCAATTTAAATTATATTAGTAGCTTTTATTTTGTGATAATGATACACATGGTCTATATTACATTTGAATATCTAGTTAATTAATTTATATTAACAGCAATCCTGAGGTCCATCTCAGTTAATTTTCTGAGATTATACTCAAATCTAATATTAAAATACGAGGGTGCTATTGTAATTTCAGAATATTATATATATTTACAAAATTATCATTAAAAATTTATACTAGAAAAACTCATTACCTTAGAAAATTTCATGAGGTCAATCTCAGGTTCCTTTTTCTCTATTCTAAAATATAGTCAAAAAATTCAACTGAAACCATGCTTACTCCAAATTGTTGATTAGGTGTGGGCATAGGTAAAAAAAACTTGCATTCTTCGAACAAAGGCAGAACAAGTATAATATAACTTATGATTTTTCTTTGGTTTCTAAACGGCATTACCAAAATTTTGATTATAAGGATAAACAAATGGCCTTGTGGTACACTTATTTTTTAGTTAAAATTGCTCTCGATACTAATTAATTGTTGAGCCTCAGTTATAAAAGATAGAAAAATCAAATCGAAAACAACTGATGTGGTTCATTGGAATAATAAACATAAAACCTCCTGGTACGATCTTTGAGTTTAGACTTGGTGTGGTTCATGTTAGATAAGTTGGGTTAATTCTTATGAAGAGTGATATTGCTAATTTAGCTGGTCTGTGAATAAGAGGTTTCTGATGTAAACAGTTTTTGGTTTTGCTAGTGTTCTTTAGGGAATCGACGACAATCATCCTATTACTAAGGATACGCCTCCTTGAATATTCCGAGGAGGAGTATCCTTAACTTGAATATTCTTGAGTTGAATCGAATGTAACAAGAATACTTCTTATGGAAAGCTTATGCCAACACACATGCTAAAATTCAAACATGCTTGATCTCAACAATCCAAGGTAATTTACCAATTAAATAGCGTTTATTTCAGAGTAGTTATAAGCCTAATACATCGTATATCCTCGTGTCTTTTTTAATTTACTTCAGAATATCAGCAATTTCTGGAGGCGGTTTACCAAGGTTATATATTCCTTGACGAATTACATTAGACCGATAATTCGTTGCTTCATAAGCCGCCGCTTCATTAGCTAGACAAGCAGCCACTTGGTTAGCTTCTCCCTTGACATGCTTGATCTCAACAATCCAAGGCAATTTACGAATTAAATCACGTATATTTTGAATAGTTGAATGGTTTTCTTCACCTTCATCAATTGCTTTGACAGCTAGGAGAGAATCTGTTTCCAAAACTACACGAGGCTTCCCAAGTTCCCATCCTAATCGGAGAGCATGCAGAATGACTTTAAGTTGAGCATCAACTGGCGTCTCCCTAGAACCAATAAATCCAGCAAATCCTTTAACCCAATCACCGTTTGCATCTCTAATCAGTCCACCTCCATAAGCGGATCCAACACCTCTCTTCTCTATGTAGTGCTGATACATGACACTTACATTTATTTTCCACCTACACGTTGCCTTTCGAGATGATAAAGTACTGCAACGACGTTAATGTAAGAACATAGTAAGATACCAAACACCCACACACATATAAAATAAAAAAAGTTCATTAATATTGGATTTCTTGCATTATATTTTCATATATAAAATTAATCACTTATAAGGTGCTATTCTACGATCATCGTGAGATACCAACCACCTCCCGTAATGAAATATAACGGGAGTAATCAGCCCCGCAATGAAACATAGTGGGAGTCAATATCTTAACAATCACCTCACGCAATGAAATATAATGACAGGTGGTTGACATCTATCGATGACCGGGGATCAAATCCCTCACTTATATAGGCACATTCTATTTTAATCCATTAGTCAATAATAAATACGCACCGACAAATTTTGGGATGCATGTATCAGCTCTCCAAAAATACTAACATCTTAAGTGTTTAGTTGGGCAGACTTTATTCAATCAACTACTAATTGTTAGGTACTCTTATAATTAAAGGTGTGTTTATCATCTGTATAACCTAGATTTGTAGGGAATATTGTAAAATTAGGTTTAAATAGCTATAAGAATTCAATTAGTTAATGACTAATCCATAAGAATCAAATTTACATTAATTACTTAATGACCAAAACCTCTTACTGAAAGGTGCTAGCTAGGAGAATAGTTGGGCAAAATTTGAGGTAAATTCATATATGAACAAGTTTTAGATATCATAAAAAAACTAAAATTACTAGCCAGAATATAAAGTATAGATATAAATACAAGAATAGAAAAACAAATCTCCGTATACTAAAAAATATAAGAATAAAACACAAACCTGGAGGATTTGATTCTACTTTTTGAAGGTACGAGCTTTGTTGGCTTGATGGTTGAGGTAGATGACATTCCCAAGCTCATTCCGGATAATATTATCAATCGATGGGATTCGGAGTTGAACAATTAAGTCTAAATACTAGTTGCGAGCATCGTGCCATGCTACGTTGCCTGGGTGGGACTGTGTGCCATAATTAATATTTGGGTTGAATTGGGTTTTACTAATTAGAGATCAAATAATTAATACAAGCCTATAACTCGTGCGATGCACAGATGAATTTTAGTATTTTTAATTTATTATTTTAGTATTTTTATATGATTTATTATTATTTTTTATCTTATTTTAATATCATTTATTTGTATTTTGATCTTAAAATTTTTTAATATGTTATCGACGGAATAATATCTTGAACTTTTGAATGTAACTTAGAAAAATAGATGATACAAATATTTAATAATAATAATATGTTGTTGACGGGATTCGAATCTTGAACCCGTGAGAGTATTTTAGATACCAAGAAAATAATATTATTTTAATATTACATTAAACGGTTCTCATTTATCTATATTTATATCTAACGGTTATTATTTAGAGAACCAAACTACCAACCAACCAAATAGATGGTAGTTTGCTTATAATAGTATTTTTTTATATGATTTTTTAATATTTTTTATCTTATTTTATTAGCATTTATTTGTATTTTGATCTTAAAAATTTTTAATATGTTGTTGACGGAATTCGAACCTTGAACCCGTGGGAGCATTTTAGATATCAAAAAAAGAATATTATTTTAATATTACATCCAACGGTTCTCATTTACCTATATTTACATCTAACGGTTATTATTTAGAGGACCAAATTACCAACCAAATAGAGGGTGGTTTGCTTATAATATTATAAAAAAAATTAATATGTTGTTGACGGGATTCGAACCTTGAACCCGTGGGTGCATTTTAAATATCAAAAAAAGAATATTCTTTTAATATTACATCCAACGGTTCTCATTTACCTATATTTACATCTAACAGTTATTATTTAGAGGATCAAACTAAATGACCAAACTACCAACCAAATAGAGGGTGGTTTGCTTATAATATTATAGTATAGATAGATTCGAACCTTGAACCCGTGGGAGCATTTTAGATATCAAAAAAAGAATATTATTTTAATATTACATCCAACGGTTCTCATTTACCTATATTTACATCTAACGGTTATTATTTAGAGGACCAAATTAAATGACCAAACTACCAACCAAATAGAGGGTGGTTTGCTTATAATATTATAAAAAAATTTAATATGTTGTTGACGGGATTCGAACCTTGAACCCGTTGGTGCATTTTAGATATCAAAAAAAGAATATTCTTTTAATATTACATCCAACGGTTCTCATTTACCTATATTTACATCTAACGGTTATTATTTAGATGACCAAACTACCAACCAAATAAATGGTGGTTTGCTTATAATATTATAGTATAGATTTCTTTTATTTTGCATGGACTTGGACATATTTAGATGGTTTTTCTCGTAACAAATATAAAAGTCAAATCAAATTTTAAAATGGTTCGGACCGATTTGATTTAAACCAATTTCTTACTATATTAGTTTAAAACCTGTGCGATTCACGGATTGTTAATTGTTATTTTATTATTATTTTTTTAATTGTATTTGTTGAAAAAATAAGTAGGCATGTTAAAATAAATAAACACTTTTAATTAATTAAAAACATTAAAACATATTTTAAAATAAATAAGTAAGGGTTTGCTCGTTATATTTTTGGAAAAGGATGGGTTTTAGTATGGAAAAATAAAAAATTTAACATATATATAGTTTAAAAAGGTAAATGCCCGTGATATTTTTGGAAAATGAGGTTTTAAAATTTAATTATTTAAATTATTTAAATACGTTTTAAAATAAATAAGTAAAGGGTTTGTCCGTGATATTTTTAGAAAAATAATGGATTTTAGTGAGAAAAATAAAAAATAAAAAGTAAATTGAAAAAAGCAATTTCCCGTGATATATTTAGAAAATGAGGGACTTTGTTAGAAAAAATCTATAATGTGTTTTAGCTGAAAAGGTAATTGGTTATAAATATATATTTGATTATTTATATTTTAATATTTTTAGTAATTGCATTTGTTAAGAAAAATAAGTAGATATGTTAAAATAGGAAAACTTTTAAAAAAATAATTATAATATTAGGTTTTAAAATAAATAACTAAATGTTTGTCGGTGATATTTTTGAAAAATGAGGAGTTTTAGTAAGGAAAAATAGAAAAACTAACATGTTTTATGTTGGTGAGATCACAAGGCAGTATGAACAGGAAGACGTGATAACTCAACACTAGAACAGGACAGGTAAATAATACTACGCCTACACAGAAATCAGGAAGAAATGAATACAAGGCAAATACAAAGAATCAAAACATTAGATAGATCTTTGAAGTCTACTACAGGTCACTGAAAGAAGTTCATTAACATGTTCATGCCTCAGTGAAGAATAAGGTTTGAAGACTTTCAAGGTTTCAGAAGGTGTGTAGATTCAGTATAAGTGCCACAAGAAGATTTCAGTGTATTAGCATTGATTGTGTTATAGACAGTGTTCGAAGCATAGGAATCTGGTTTAATTGAATACATGGTAAAGACAAAGGTTAAAGAAGATAGCTACAGTCTTGAAGTTATACTCACTGACAGAAGTTCATTTATATGTTCGAGCGTCAGTGAAGAATAGAGAATGAAGTATTCAAGATTGTAGTACTGTTAGGTCCTGATAAGTTTGTAGAAGGGGGGTTGAATACAAACTATACCGTTTTATCGAATTTGTCCTTTAAATGATTTAACTGTTTAGAACAAATTAATGCGGAATAAAAACTGAAACAATATTCAAGTTAAATAGAAACTCTATTAAACTTGAGGAGTGTTACAACTTTGATCACTGATTACAAAGAACTTAATAAAACAAATCTAGAATAAATTCGACATGAATTTATCTATTTTTGTAATAAAAAGGATCGAATACTAAGAAGTAGTTCGATATAAAATCTAGGGATTATGATCCGCTAGAAAGCTAAAGCAGTACAAGAGATACAATTCTTATGAATTAAATGTTGAAGAACAATCAAGAATTAAATCTCTTTCGAATTTTATAGCTTGACAGTTGAAGAAGTAATGAAGAGAGAATGAAATATTTGTTGCTGTCTTTACTTCTGTGTTAACTGATATCTAGAATGTCAACTGCCTTGTATTCCTTTATACAAACCACTTGTTCCTTTTCTTCACGCGCCAATCCACTGCAGAAAGTAATTGGAAGACTTTCTGGAAAACTAACAAATTTGCCTTGGAAGACAATCGGGAAGACAAGCCAATGTACTTGGAAGACATTCGGGAAGACAAGGGAATGGCCTAGGAAGACTTTCGGGAAGACAGCCTTGGTAGTCTTCCTAGTTCAAAGAACTAAGTCTTCCTAGTTCAATCCTAAGTCTTCCTAGTTCAAATATATTCTAATTTAAATAATTAACTAAATAAATTATGTATTAAATTAATTCTTTGCAGAATTAAATTAATAAATAATATACTTAATAATATTAATTATTTATAAGAGAATAAATAGAATTAGTTGACTTCTCAATTAATTCCAGAATCACTTAAAACTTAGATAAATAACAAACAAAATAGTACGTTGACACTCGATGCACTGTCTGGTTCATGAGTGACTAACGACAATGTCTGTTCTTTATCTATTTAACTTTAAGCAGTGATTCACTACCTTCTCATTCAAGAACTCCGTAATCAGTATCTTTTTCTGTCACCACTTGAAATCTCTGTCACTTTAATAAATCCACTGAGCTTGAATACTTCATTGAGGCTTGATCAATAAATTGAGCTTCTTTCAATGTAGAATCACTTCAAGTCTGTAGATGACTTTAATCTTCATTCTTTGACAGATATAACCTTCTGAGATTCCTGTGACAATTGATTTTTATTATTTACTTATTACATCTTAATTAAAGTTGAGTAGAATCCTCGGTGTTTACAAATAGGCCTGGACATATGCCTTTCAATCTCCCCCTATTTGTTTGTTAGACAATAACAACCAAATACCTCTAGAGGATAACTCAACTAAAACAAGAAAAGATAAGACTTTTAAGAGCCAAGCAAATAATAAAAAGTTTCTGGATTAAATATAACAATTTCCAGATTCAAACAGTAAAGATAAATACAAGATAGATGTTCCTCTAGACTGAACATATGAATACATTTCCCTATCTTGATTTACCTAGCTCTAAACATATAACATTTACAAATGAGCTAAACCTATCATGCCTTCAGTCTCTAATTTCACCTTCTTCAGCTTCTTGCAAGGTGACTAGAAGATCTTTGTCAAGGACACGATCACTTTCAGAAACTACACCACTTGGCATTACTGGTTGAGTGGTGATCTTCTTCAATCTATTCTTCATTTGAGCATACCTTGGAATTTTCTCCGTGCAGTAGTCTGAAATCATATCAGCAACTTCAGACTTTTCTACAGAAGCAAACCCAGAAGTTCTAAGAAGATTCTCCAGCTTCACCAGTTGCATAGCAGTCTGTAGCTTCATGGAATCAGGATCCAGCCTCACAGTTTCTAAAGTTGTACCTCTGTAGATTTTGACTTCATAAGGAAAATGTACAACTTGAGGACTGGCCTTCATAGCAGAATCTCTCAGCCGGTCATATAGAAGCTCATTCAAGCAAGAAGATCTCTTTACTTTACTCATCAGAATCCACAATTCGGATAGAGATCTTCTTTGTAGGAGGTCAAGAGAAATGGTGAATGACCCTTCAAGAGCACTTGAGACATAAATGAACAGTTCTTGCCTCACTTGATCAAATGCAGACGTAATCCTTAAGATATCTTCCTTCAATGCCTTCATGTATAATGAATTGTCTGGATTAACAGTTCTGATCTTCTCAAGCAGCTTCAGAAAAGTAACATCATTGTTTGTGCCTCTCTGAGGGATATCAAACATCTCCCTTGCCTTATCCCACTTGCTTCCTTGCTTCATCCTAACATCCAATCTCCTTTCCTTGACATGAATACTATGAAGACGTTGTTTGTCTTCATGTTCAGCCTTTTGAATCTTTAGCTTCTGAGATATGATGTTGGAGACCTCGGCATTCTCATCCTCCTTTCTCCTTAGCTCCGCCTGCTGTTTCTTCAACTCCTTCTGAAACAAAGGGTCAGGTGTATATAGATCAGCTTCATCCTCCCAATCCTCAAAGTTTGCTGCCTCCTCAACCTCCTCCTCACCAAAAGCTTCTTCAGGTATGGTCTTCTCAAGATCACCAGATGTGTCATAATGGAAGTCATCCTGTTCACCATGGTAGTAGTAGGCATCATCAAAGACAGTATCCTCCAATGATTGTTTACCTTTTCCCTTATCCTTTCCAGAAGCTCCTCCAGCTTCTCTATTTCCTCCTTCTTTCTCCTTCTCCCCCTTAGTTGAGGAATCCTCTACAGTTCGAGCTGTGGAAGCCCTAGGATTCACCTCAGTTGTTCTCCTTATCTCTCC
The DNA here is from genome assembly GCA_030848705.1 of Heracleum sosnowskyi. NCBI lineage: Eukaryota > Viridiplantae > Streptophyta > Magnoliopsida > Apiales > Apiaceae > Heracleum > Heracleum sosnowskyi. The sequence continues at coordinate 8,335,873 of CM061243.1, forward strand.
TCTTTCTCTTTCATTTCCTCCTTCCTCAGCATCATCATCCTCATCAACATCTCCCTCAAAGAATGTTCTTTGCTCTGCAGAAGGTTGATGTGATTCCTTGATCATGTTGTATAGGTGCTTCATCCCTTCATTCAGATGCTCCATTCCTCCCTCAATCCTAGATATCCTTTGTTCATTAAACCTCTGGTTTTCATCAGATGTTTGCAGAATGAAGTCCACCTTGGTAGAAATAGCAGCAATCTCCTTGACACTCTCTGATATCTGAGCATTTGACATTGAAAGATCAGAGATGTCTGAAGCCACCAGTACTTGAGATTGTTGGATCGAATTCAGCCTCGGGAGTAAATTATTCTTCAATCCTTCCAGGTCATCTTTCACAGTACCCAGCTGATTTGATACAGAGGTGGTAGATTGAGCAACCACTTGTGCTTTAAGAAGATTGTTCTCAGCCTGGGTTTCTTGTAACTTCCTTTGTAGATCAGCTAGCTGGTTCAACAAAGCAGTGTTTGTGTCAGTGTGTGCACTCACCTCAATTGCTCTCAGTGGTGTTTCACTCAACTCCCGTGCTTGTGTTTCACTCGGTGTTTGATTCATATCTCTCACCACTAACTGTCTGTCAAGAATCTCAGTAGATGTACCTGCAGGAAAAATCACCCTAGCCCCTTCAAGAGAGGTCAGTGATGGTGCAATGGGAGTTCGCAATTCCCGATCCCTGATTGAGTCTGTCAAAATATTTGACATTGTATACTGAATTTCTTCAGGGACAGACTCATCAAGTTGCCTTTCACTTTCTCCAGTATAAACTGCGAGTGAAAAATCCCTTAGGGGAGCCAGAGATGTTCCCTCTGGGAGGGGAGAAAATGATTCTATTTGAGTTGGCGAAGAATCAGATTTTCCCTCAGATGCCTGTGAAGGCACTTCTACCGTAACTATGGTAGGCACTGTTTCAAAGTCAAAAGTAAAGTGCTCTCCTGACATGGTGTCCTGAGTGTCATCTAGATGGATATCTTCTCCCATTGTGAGTAATGGGAGTGTGCTTGACTCAGTACAAGATGCCATGGCCCGATGGCGAATTTCAATAGATCCACCCTGTTGAGAGGATGTCTCCAGAGACTGTGTAGTGGCCATATCAATGTCCATATCCTTTTGAGAGGATACAGATGGGCTAACAGTTGTCTCCCTATAGGTTTTTCTTTTCTTTAAGGGTGGAGACAGAGCTGTGGGAACACTCATTTCAGCTATATCACTAACATTTCTTGAACTGGTTTGTACATTAGGCTCAGGTGGTGTTTCAGGAGTGTTTGACTCTCTGTTTGGCTCTATGACCTGGGTCAGAGACTGTGGATCTACAATCTCTGGGTCAGCCCTAACAACCACTTGGGTTTCAATTGAAGTACCAGAAGAAGAACCAAAGTTAGGAATAACTACCTGTAGTGGAACTGGATGGGGTTCGGGAACTTGTTCACCAAAGATAGGAAGATTAATGAATTGTCTCATGAATGGTGAAACAAGAACAGGTATATTAAGGAATTTGGATGAGACATCAAGTCTGGTGTAGAATTTGGTGTCTGTGGTTGGAGAGGTTTCAAATCTAGCTTCTCGAAACAGTTCTACCTGCTCAGCAGTGAGAAGATGATTAATGATAAGAGTTAGAAAGCGAGGGTACCAACACCTTACTTTCACACCATTATCAGAATCTCTCCTAGAGTGAGCAAGCCTGTTGAGCAAAATGTTCCACGGAATCTCAGCAAAGTTCAATCTACGACCAAATACTATAGCATAGGCAATATATTGATTAAGACTGGTAATGCAATGAAAGTTTGTTTTTGTGCAGTTACCAAATACCCTAGCTATAGTATCAAAGAACAGATCCCATTCCCTTACAACAAAAGTTTTTGACAATTTCACCATTTGAAAGGGACCCTGATAATGAATATTCACAAAGAACTGTGTTAACTCATCATCAGTGGGTAATGGATCAAACCTGTCCTTTGGAAAATGCAACACATCACAAAATAAATCAAAAGTAACTGTATATTGCTGGTTGAGAATATTGAAAGTAAAAGATTTTGAATCTCCAGCAATAACAGCACTTGAACACAACATCCGTAATGGATCAATTTTCAGAAGTGCATTAGCACAAATAGCATAACTAACACAAGTATTGCTATTTAAAAATTGAATCCATGGTCTGAAACGTTCCACTTTACACCTAGACGGATCAAAATACCCAACAAAATTATTTAAAACTAATTCAAAATTATTAGGATCCATTTTAAATAAAACAATAAAATTTTAATTAATTTAAATAAAAATAAAATTTTAGGGATTTTTAGAATTAATTAAAATTACTAAAATCCACAAAATTAAATTTTATCAAAATTAATTAATTTTCAAATTTTAGATCCTAAAAATTCGAACTATACTTGGAAAATACAAATGAATTGGGTAAATGATTTCAAAAACCACAAAACCAGAGCACACAGTACCACACACACAGAACCCTTTTTGATCAGAAAAACACACAACTAACTTAAGCAAATCAAAAACATTCTATTCGAAATGAGAAAGAAAGGAAGAAAAAAAATGAGCAGCACTTCGACTTAAAAGATTTGATTTTAAGAGAATAGAAATGATTTGCTAAGTAAACACTTGAGCAAGGTTGTTTGAAGATCAGTGATTCTGCATAAAAAATGAGAATTCGAAAAGGGGGGTTTTGAAAAACTGAAAAACTGCTAAGGTAAAATGAATAGAAAAGTGCGTATGTACTGGTGTGTATCTATATATTTATATTAATAAAATAAACTGTAAAAGAAAGAATACTTACCGTTTTTTTTTTAAGATTGTACTGGGAAGACAATCGGGAAGACTTAGGATAGTCTTCCCGGTAGTCTTCCTAGTACAAACTAGAAAGTTTTCCGGAAAATAGAAAAACAGAAAAACAGAAAATAATAAATATATTTCTAAGTCTTCCCGATAGTCTTCCTAGTTCAAAAACTGGGAAGACTTAGGAAAAGACTTAAAAATACAAGGAAAAAACAAAACAAAACAAAACAAAACAAACAAAAAAAAACAAAAACTAAAAATTCTTAGTTTTCCCGGTAGTCTTCCTAGTGTAAAACTGGGAAGACTTAGGAAAAATTCAGAATTTAATTCGAATATTTACAGAAAATGCTGAATAACTTAGAAAAATGCATGAAAAATATATAAAATTCTAGAAAAATTCACAGAAAATTCCATAAATCCTAGAAAAATATACAGAATATTAGAAATGCATAAAATTAATATAAACTTGCAGAAAAATTCAGACAACAGTATTTACAATCTGAAAAATATCTAAATAATTCTAAATAAATATATTTTCAATAAAAATACATTTCTCCACTTAAAAAATATGAGAAAAATATTTTTAAAGAAAATAAAATATTCAGAGCTATTTAAATACACAAGCATGTACTATTAAATGAGAATTAGCAGCAAATATTAGTTAAATGACAAGAGAAAATGAATTTTGAAATAACAAACCTGACAGATATATTGTTAATCACTAAGACTGTTTAACATACCCAATTTACCAACTAACTTGATAAATGTGGATTCGTCAACAGATTTAGTGAATATATCTGCAGTCTGTTCTTCTGTGGGTACAAAATGTAACTCCACAGTTCCATTCATGACATGCTCTCTGATAAAATGATACCTGATATCAATGTGCTTCGTTCTCGAGTGCTGCACAGGGTTGTTGGAGATTGCTATGGCACTTGTATTATCACAAAATATGGGAATTTTGTCTAATGCAAAGCCATAGTCCTTTAATTGATTCCGTATCCATAAGATCTGAGCACAACAGCTTCCAGCAGCAATATATTCAGCTTCTGCTGTAGAATTGGAAACTGTTTGCTGTTTCTTGCTATACCAGGAAATCAACCTACCTCCTAGGAATTGACAACTCCCAGAGGTACTCTTTCTATCCACAACACTACCTGCATAATCAGAATCTGTATATCCAACAAGATTAAAACCAGAATCTTTAGGGTACCAGATACCTAGATTAGGTGTACCCTTAAGATATCTCAAGATTCTTTTCACAGCAACGAGATGAACATCTCTAGGGTCCGCTTGGAACCTTGCACACAAGCATGTAGCATACATAATATCTGGTCTACTAGCAGTAAGATAGAGTAAGGAGCCAATCATACCTCTGTAGCTTGTAACATCTACCTTGATAGATTTGTCAGAAGCTCCAAGTTTGATTCCTGTTGAAGATGGAGTCCTTGCTGATGCTGAATCCTCCATATGATACTTCTTGAGGAGTTCTTTGAGATACTTGGATTGACAAATAAATATACCATTTGACCTTTGACTTACTTGCAATCCAAGAAAGAACTTCAGCTCACCCATCATACTCATTTCAAACTTACTCTGCATTAGCTCAGCAAATCTCTTACAGAGATTATCATTAGTAGACCCAAATATGATGTCATCCACATAGACTTGGACTAATATCATATCACTTTTGTGTTTCTTTGAAAAAAGAGTTTTGTCTATGATACCTCTAACAAAACCATTTTCTAAAAGAAAACCAGAGAGAGTGTCATACCATTTTCTTGGGGCTTGTTTGAGACCATAGATAGCCTTGAAGAGAAAGTACACAAAGTCCAGCAGCTCCTGATTTTCAAAGCCAGGGGGCTGTTCCACATACACTTCTTCATCAAGTTCACCATTCAGGAATGCACTCTTAACATCCATTTGATAGACTTTAAAATTGGAATAAGCAGCAAATGCTAAGAACATCCTGATGGCCTCAAGTCTAGCCACTGGTGCATAGGTTTCATCATAATCAATGCCTTCAGCTTGAGAATACCCTTGTGCAACCAGTCTTGCCTTGTTCCTTGTAACAATGCCATCCTCATCTAGCTTGTTCCTGTATACCCATCTAGTACCAACTACTTTCTTGTTCTTTGGCCTGGGTACCAGCTTCCAGACTTGCTGTTGTTCAAATTGATTGAGTTCATCTTGCATAGCAATCACCCAATCTGGATCAGTCAGTGCTTCCTCAGTTTTCTTTGGCTCCATTTTAGATAGAAATGCTGAGAAAAGACATTCATTCTGAGAAGCTCTTCTAGTTTTAACTCCAACATCTGGATCACCAATGATCAACTCAAAAGGATGAGCTCTATTCCAAACAGTCTGTCTTGGAAGATTTGATCTTGATGATTCACCTTGAAATTCACTTTGATGTTGTGAGTGACTAGCTGATCCTTCATTTGCTCCCCCTGAGTTGTTGCCTGTTTGCCTTGATGATCCTTCTCCAGTGCTGGTGGTATCTCCATTGTTACCAGTGTTTCCACCACCATCACCAGGATCATTATCATCATTGTTATTATCATCACCAGCAATAACTTCAGGTGGGGCTTCATCATCTGATTCTGAGTCTGGCAAGTTATCAAACTTCAGCTCTTCAGATGAATCTTCTTTTTGGATATTGGGGAACTTAGTGTCATCAAAAGTAACATTGACACTTTCCTTTACTGTGTGACTGCCAACCACATAAACCCTGTAAGATCTTCTGGAATAACCAACAAAAATAGCTTCTTGTGCCTTTGCCTCAAACTTGCCACGTTTAACATTTTCATCTAAAAGCACAAAGCATTTTGCTCCAAATACATGAAAGTACTTGACAGTTGGTTTCTTGTTGTTCATGATCTCATACGGAGTCTTCATTAGGTCTTTGTTGATTAAAGTTCGATTCTGAGTATAACAAGCTGTATTCGCTGCTTCAGCCCAAAAGTACATTGGAAGTTTGGACTCACTTAACATAGTCCTAGCAGCTTCAATCAATGTACGATTCTTTCTTTCCACTACTCCATTTTGTTGAGGAGTTCTAGGGGCAGAATACTGTCTTGTTATTCCTTTATCAGCACAAAAGTCATTTAAAATGGCATTCTTGAATTCTGTACCATTATCTGACCTTATGGCTCTAACAGGGAATCTAGAATCCAGCTCAATCAACTTCACATGGCCAATCACCAGAAATGGGGTCTCATCCTTGGAATGTAGGAATAAAACCCATGTATATTTTGAATAGTCATCAACAATCACAAGTGCATATTGTTTCTTTGACATGGACATCACATTAACTGGACCAAACAAATCCATGTGCAGTAGCTGAAGAGGTTCAGTTATTGATGATGTGTCAGTGCCCTTGTGAGAAGCTTTCTTTGACTTTCCCTTCTGACATGCCTCACACAGTCCTTCCTGTGTAAATTCCATCTGAGGCAAACCTCTAACTAATTCCCTCTTGACTAAAGAGTTCATAGTTTTGAAGTTAAGGTGAGACATCTTCTTGTGCCATAGCCAACTATCATCTGATGAAGCTTTAGCATAAAAACAATTAACTTCATCTTTGAATCCCGAGTTCAGATCAGCTATGAACAGACCACCTTTCCTTACTCCTTGAAGAGCAGGCTTTCCATTCTTCTTGTGAGTAATCTGACACTTCTCTCTTTCAAAGGAAACAGCATATCCTCTGTCACAGAACTGACTGATGCTGAGAAGATTGAACGTCAGACCTTCCACAAATGAAACATCTTCAATGATAACATTTCCGTACTTCAAACAGCCATATCCTTTCGTAATTCCCTTGCTGTTATCTCCAAAGGTAACTACTGGGCCAGCTTTCACAACCACATCTGATAGCAGGGCTCTATCTCCGGTCATATGCCTTGAACAGCCACTGTCAAGAATCCACATAACACGGTTTACCTGTTTAACTCCCTGCAATATCAGATTGATTAGTCCTTCCTCGGAGCCCAAAATTGATTGGGTCCGGCATACTTAAAGAACTGGCCTTTGTCAGGCAAAACAACATTTCTAACTAAAACTACTTCATCCTCTTTCACATAAGAGCGTTTCCATTTATAACCAGCCTTGACACATTTCTGAGTAGGCTTAGGGATAAATGAATCCACTCTAGTCTGAGGAGGACTAGTAGTCTTTGTTTTAACATGCTTCTTATTATTAACATGTTGACGTGGAGCAGTCTTATCACTAGATACATGCTTTTTATTAAAGAAAGCATACATAACATTAAAAGCACAAGACATACAATTACTCACACCACATGCTTTATGAGAAGAATTAATAGCAGGCATGTTAGTTCTACAGTTGTTTTGATCCAATTTATGGATATCTGATTTGGTCTTTTTAGTTGTAGCAACTTTGACTGGAATATCAGATACACACTTTTTGGATTTCTCAGCTTCTAAGGCAACATCTTCTTCATGAATCTCCTCAGCAATAATGATAGAAGATTCATTCAGAGGCTCTGCCTCAGACTCCTTACAGAAGGGTGTTTTAATACCCTTAAGAATATAAGGAACAGCCTTTCCTTCTTCTCTGACCCTACAAGGTGTATTAATACCAAGCAATCCTATAGCCTCATTATAATCATAACCTATACTGACATGATTACCAACAGCTTGCTTATTGAGAATTTCTTTAGCAGTCTTACAAGAACTGAAATAAGCATTAGCTTTAGTCTTCAGCTCACTAATCTCTTTCTTAAGAATGGTTTCCAGTTGAATATAACATTTAACCCTATTCTCCAGAAAAGCAATTTTCTCATTAAGTTCATCCTGATTAACATGCACAAGTTTCAAATCTTTTAATTCCTTTTCAAGATTTGTGTTTAAAAGATTTATTCTATCATTTTCAGTGCGTGCACAACTTATGGTGCCACCAAGATGATAAATCATTTCAGCATCAGTAAAGGTTACCTCTGACATGTATCTGGATGAAGTGCTTTCCTCTTTAGCCATTAAAGCAAGGTTCCCAATCTCACCTGCTTCTTCATCACTGTCAGTGTCATCCCAACTCTTTCCCTCAGCAACATAGGCCTTCCCAATCTTGTTCTTCTTGCTAGAATCAAATGTGTTTCTAGTCACTTGCTTTGGCTTTCTGCACTCAGTAGCAAAGTGACCCAACTCATTGCAATTGTAGCATCTGATTATACTCCTTTCCACAGTTCCAGTTTTGTAGCCACCCCTTGTGCCACTTGAAGATGAAGATCCACCTCTCTGAAATCTGGGTCTGAACTTAAGATTGGGATTCCTCTTGAATCTAAACTTCCCAAACTTTCTGACTATCAAAGCCAAATCACCATCCTCCAGCTGATCAAGTTCTTCCAAAGAATAGAAGTCACCACCAGATTGATCAATGGATGTTAATCCATATTCAGCATCAATAACATTCATGTGAGAACTGGAAGGTTGAACAGCCTTCACTTCCAGTTTCTGTGGGACTTCAGCAGCCAATGCAGTGGAGGTACCAACAATCCTTCCAGTTCCATACAGCTCCTTCTGTTGAATCTGCTCCAGCTCATAGGTCTTCAAGACACCATACAATCTTTCCAAAGCAAGCTCATTCATGTCTCTTGCTTCTCTAATAGCAGATATCTTGTGCTCCAAATGAGGTGGAAGTGTAAGAAGGAACTTCTTGTTAATCTCCTTGTTGGTGTAGTGCTTCCCATTGAGATTCAGATCATTGATTAATTTGTTGTATCTCTCAAAAACCTGAGAGATACCTTCACCAGGGTTTGATCTGAAATGCTCATATTGTGAAGTGAGAATTTCCAGCATATTCTCCCTAACCTCTTCAGTCCCCTCATTGATTATCTCTATGGTTCCCCAAATATGTTTGGCAGTTTCACAATTTAGGACATGATTGTGCATGATAGGATCAAGACTCTCAATAAGGATCAACTGAAGACATGAATCCAAGGTAACATCCTCTTTCTCATCAGGAGTGTATTCCTTGGGATCTTTAGGGTACATTCTAGCAGCCCTAGTCACAACATTATCCTCAACAACTTCAGGATCAATAATCATAGGGAGTTTGGGACCACTCTTCAGCACATCCAAGTATTTAGGATTTGCAACCTTAAGAAATAGGAGCATTTTCTTCTTCCACATTGGATAATGCTCCTTGCTGAATATTGGGATTTTAACTGTCCCCACTTTCTGTGTAGTAGACATCTTTTGAGATTTTTAGAAAAATAAAATTCAGAGTTAAGAAAAAAAAATCTCAAACAATTGGATCTTTGATTAGTATATCAATCAAAAGGCTCTGATGCCAATTGTTAGGTCCTGATAAGTTTGTAGAAGGGGGGTTGAATACAAACTATACCGTTTTATCGAATTTGTCCTTTAAATGATTTAACTGTTTAGAACAAATTAATGCGGAATAAAAACTGAAACAATATTCAAGTTAAATAGAAACTCTATTAAACTTGAGGAGTGTTACAACTTTGATCACTGATTACAAAGAACTTAATAAAACAAATCTAGAATAAATTCGACATGAATTTATCTATTTTTGTAATAAAAAGGATCGAATACTAAGAAGTAGTTCGATATAAAATCTAGGGATTATGATCCGCTAGAAAGCTAAAGCAGTACAAGAGATACAATTCTTATGAATTAAATGTTGAAGAACAATCAAGAATTAAATCTCTTTCGAATTTTATAGCTTGACAGTTGAAGAAGTAATGAAGAGAGAATGAAATATTTGTTGCTGTCTTTACTTCTGTGTTAACTGATATCTAGAATGTCAACTGCCTTGTATTCCTTTATACAAACCACTTGTTCCTTTTCTTCACGCGCCAATCCACTGCAGAAAGTAATTGGAAGACTTTCTGGAAAACTAACAAATTTGCCTTGGAAGACAATCGGGAAGACAAGCCAATGTACTTGGAAGACATTCGGGAAGACAAGGGAATGGCCTAGGAAGACTTTCGGGAAGACAGCCTTGGTAGTCTTCCTAGTTCAAAGAACTAAGTCTTCCTAGTTCAATCCTAAGTCTTCCTAGTTCAAATATATTCTAATTTAAATAATTAACTAAATAAATTATGTATTAAATTAATTCTTTGCAGAATTAAATTAATAAATAATATACTTAATAATATTAATTATTTATAAGAGAATAAATAGAATTAGTTGACTTCTCAATTAATTCCAGAATCACTTAAAACTTAGATAAATAACAAACAAAATAGTACGTTGACACTCGATGCACTGTCTGGTTCATGAGTGACTAACGACAATGTCTGTTCTTTATCTATTTAACTTTAAGCAGTGATTCACTACCTTCTCATTCAAGAACTCCGTAATCAGTATCTTTTTCTGTCACCACTTGAAATCTCTGTCACTTTAATAAATCCACTGAGCTTGAATACTTCATTGAGGCTTGATCAATAAATTGAGCTTCTTTCAATGTAGAATCACTTCAAGTCTGTAGATGACTTTAATCTTCATTCTTTGACAGATATAACCTTCTGAGATTCCTGTGACAATTGATTTTTATTATTTACTTATTACATCTTAATTAAAGTTGAGTAGAATCCTCGGTGTTTACAAATAGGCCTGGACATATGCCTTTCAAGTACCAATGAAGACGTTGTCTAAGTACCAGGAAGGATTCCAGTGAAAGTGCGTTGTTTATTGACAATCTGTGTTTGAAGCAATTTGTACTGCTGCCGACTTATCAATTGGAATGCAATGAAGATGTGAAGATTCAATTCAGTGTTAGTCGTCTGTGAACCAGACCAGTTGCACTAGGCGTCAACACATACGAAGAAGATCAACATATTTATCTGATAGAAAGAATTGATAAAGTCGGACATGATAATTCCAGAAAATATCAAACAGATTAACAAGAATTATCAGTGTTGAAGAAAACCATGAGAAGCTAAATTGTCGAAAGGAAAATCGTACAGTCAAAAGGTGTTAAATGTACAAAAGTTGAAACCTCAATAAAGAAACTGCAAGAAAGGAAACTTTAAGGTTTAAGTGCTGACCAACCAAACCTTGGGTACTAATCTACATTGTGACAAGGTTGGCCAAAAACCACTTCGATGGTTTTTGCTTGGTTCGATGGTTTTTTGGTTGGTTCGATGGTTTTTCTTCGATAGTTTTTTTTGTGGGTTCACACTGGAACCAGTTCAGCTTTGTTGGGGCCGAGATTTTTGACTGCTGCGATACTTTTAATGCTCCGATAGTTTATGAAATTTATTTTATAAACTTAAATAAATTTATTTTAAACTTTTTAATTAAGTTTATTATAAATTTAAATAAGTTTATTTTATAAATTTATTTAAACTAAAAAGGAGTATTTCGATAGTTTCTTTATAAGAAACCATCGAAGTGGTTTTAAAAAAAGAAACAAAGGATGGTTCGATAGTTTTCTTTTAGAAAACTATCAAGATGATTTTCTTTGATGGTTTTTCTCCTACAGCATGAAGAATTGTGTGGACACAATTTAAAGTTGTGTTCAATAGTTTTTTTTAAAACCATACAAGACTACACATTTGAAGCAGAAGATTTTTAAAAAGACAGACTTCTTCTGTTCTTCTTCTTCCTCGACGAAGAGAAGAAAATACAGAGAGAGACAGAGAAGGAGACATTTATTTTATACCTGAACTTCTCACCGGGGAAACGTTATAATGCCCAAACTTTGTTCAATCTTAAGGGCCATTATAAGGTTTCTCCGGTAATTAAATCCTTTAGACAAACAAATAGATATAAACATTGTTTAGGATTTAATTTGTACAATCTTTGTAGAAGCAAGAACGATTGTTCTTGGAAGCCGGTAAATTTATTTACTGGGTGTAGCACCCCTTCAAGATTTATATATCGAATATAATTCTTGGAAAATCTTGTGTCTTTATTTTCATGTCCGAATTACTATTCACCCTCAAGAACACAAACCCACTACAAGAACACTAGTTTAATTATCCGCAAAAGATTCGAAAGAATTTTTTATAATTAGTGAGTATCGTATTCAACCCCCCCCCCCCCCCTCACTTCTACGATACTTCGGGACCTAACAATTGGTATCAGAGCTTGTTGATCGATATACAGATCAGATCCGATGTTTTAGACCAAACATTCAAGTTCTCAAAATTTTCGGATTTTTTAATTTTCAAAATTTTCATTTCTTGAAAATTTTGAATTTTAAATAATTTGAATTTTATTCTTGAAATATTTTTATTTTTCAAAAAGTTCGAAATTCTTGGAATTTAAAATATTTCATATCTTAAGCCAAGGGTTCTCAAAAGATTGTTAGATTCAAGATTCCTCCGAGCGGTAAAGATGATTTTAATCTTTTGAAGAAAAAGTTGACCATGTGTTATTCAGACGGAAAATCCCTGAACACGGGAATTGAAGAAAATGGTTGTCTTAATTTAAAGAAGCTGATTTCAGAACCTACTGAAGAAAATTATGGAATTTCCTCAAAGGCTTACTCCATAGGATCCCACTAGATTTTCAGATGCAGGAAAGGAATAAGTTTCTACGGATACAATTTTTCAAGAGATTTTTAATCAACTCTATTGATTCAGGGATACACAATCACAAAGTGAATTGTACCAATGCTATATTTATCTGCGAATCAAAAGAGACTATAAGGAAAGGAATTGAGGAGGTTAAAGACAATGGAATGGACATTCAAATATCTCAGTAACATACATTAATGTTGGAACCTCAGAACAGAATAGAAGAATTACTAGTAGCTGAATCAGAGGAAGCTCAGGTAGATGAAAGTGACTTGTACACTTCAGAAAACCTTGAGAGACTGGACTACAGATCAGTGTTTCACATGTCAAGGAAGTTTAGTCACATCAGATTCAGAAGGAGTACAAAAGCTACATCCAAGGATCAGGCCTATTTACTCCGAAGCAAAGACTCTTCAGGATTCAGTTCAAGAGGTAGTTACAAGACTGAGATGGTGACAAAAACAAGATTGATAGTTTCAACTATGATAAGAACTATGTTACAAGAAACTATCAGGGTTTGCTACACTGTACGAGGAACCTGACAAAAAAAGAAGAATAGGGACTCAGTTAATGAGCTGAAACAAAAGTGGAATGCTTTGTTGAGGAAACATCAGGACAAAACTTATATTGCTTAAGGAAATAGTTGGGATGGATCAGATGACGAGAAGATCATGGATATCTTGCTTTCATAGCAATCTCTAAAGATGATTCACCTCACATATCTCAGGTATCATTTCCTTGAGCTTTCTTAAGAAACAACTCTTAGTTTTAGGGGTTAAGTTTCTGGCATATAAGACCTTCATTAAGCTAAGTTTCAGTATCCCTAGTAGAACAAGATTTGCTCATTTATTCTGAATTGTTTGTTAAGGGATAATCAATTTAAAAGATGGAAGAATTACCTTTAGTGTCAGTAGAATCTGTAGAACACCAAGCTATATCTAAAACTGACTTAGGTAATAGAGAAAGTTAGATGACATACAACAATAGAATGGATTAGATAGAATTAGTGATCTAATTGTTAATTCTTTTATTCCATGTGTATTTAGAAAATTATTGAATACCTGTAAATCTACTTGCTACCTGTTACACTTGTGTATATTGGTTAAAGTAGAAAGTACTGAATTTTCTAAAATGCCTAATTTGCACATTTCTTATCTGCAATGTCATAATGCTGAATGTATGCCATGTATTCTTATTAACATGCCTGCTTATCTGAATTTCATGAATGCATCTCTTAGTACTTGCATTAATCATATAAAAAGCATGTTTAAGAATCACATTAGGGCAAAGACTGCTGGTCAGTCAGAGATAAGAATAAGCATGTAAAGGTTGAAGCTGTTGTTACCTCTGTTAAAAGCAAAATCTCTAATCCATCTGGACCCAAGCAAAGAAGTTGGGTACCAAGAACTTTTAATCCATTTGTGAGTGCAGGGCAAAGAAGGTTAATCGATTTATATGGTTTCTTGGTTATTACTACTGAAGACATATGATCGAAGAAAGAACTTGCTATCAAATGTGATTGAGAAAGATATTCCGTCAATAATCTTTGGAGATGACAACAAAGATTTTCATCACGGGACATGGCTACGTTGGAAAAGGAATGTCATCATGTTTACAATAATTGGTATCATTGATAACAACTAATAATTGGAGTCAAGGATAACAATTAGAAGCATCTTTCTTGCTGAAGATTCAAAGCACAAATCTTCTGTTTAGACAGTTCTGCATCAAAGGACAAAATGTCAATTCAACGAAGGAGCAGTGTTTATCTCAAGCAGAAAGGTTGAGAAGCTTGCTATTCAAAGAGTAAGAAAAGAATATGTTCATAGTTAACCTGGAATCTCAGGCAAAGGTGAAGTCAACAGTTTCCACTATAAAGCTTCATTAGACAAGAGTTTAGCTATGACATAAGAAGCTCACACACTTGTATAACAATACAAGGAACTCTTTTGTAAAGGGGGAATTGGTGAGAGGACTGCCTCATCTGGGATTCAAGCTGGATGAAATATGTGAGGCAAGTTAGAAAGTGAAGTCAAAGAAACATCACAAAAAGCTATAATATGATAAGCATTACTGAGCCGCTTCAGATGATACGTATGGAATTCTACAGACTAGTTAATGTCTTGTCTATATCAAAGTAAAGATATATTTCAGTGATGGTTGATGACTACTCTTAATACAAAAAGGTGTTGTTCGTGCAATCTAAAGGACATGACATCACAGATGATTCACATTTCCCTGATTAGTAACAAATACAGGAAGACCCCGTATGAGGTAATGGCCAATAGAAGCAAACACTGAATTTCTTTCAGGTGTTTGAAGGAAAATGTTTTACAGTAAAATATGAAAGTGAACATCTTGGCAAGATTGACAGCTAAGGCTCATGAGGATATTTTCCTTGGCTACTCAGTGGAATCTAGAGCCTATGAGGTAAATGTGATTAATCAACAAGAGGTGATTGAAAGTCTGAATATGATGTTCAACAACTCCAAGCTCCCAGCTGTTATGTGTGATATTAATAGTAATGATGATTCAAATCAAAGCAGTGGTAATGGTAGTTTAACTACACAACTCAGTACTTCAACAGAACCACTCAGCGAGGATGAGGATTCTCAGGAAATTCCAGCAACAGCTTAGGGGGAGCAAAAGAAGGATCAATTAGTCAAATCAACACCACAATGAAAATCAAGAGGACACTTCAAGAACATATCTGTCAAGACAAAGGGTTTAGATTCAAGATCATTCCTGATGTCTAGTTCTTAGTGATCCTAGTGGTGGAGTGAAGACTGGAGCTATAGAGTATGAATGATTATTTCCTTGGTTTTCTTTCTGAAGAAGAAACTAGGAAAGTTAAAGAAGCTCTGATAGATCCAGATTGGGTGATTGCATAGCAAGATGAACTCAATCAGTTCTAAAGGCAGATTGTATGGAAGCTGGTATGCAGACCAAATAACAGAGTTGTAATTGGTACAAGGATAACCAGAAGTTTACTGGATGACAATGGCATTGTTATGAGGGACAAGGCCAAACTGGATGCTAGGTTACTATTAGGAAGCAGTATCTAACAAGAAGCACCAGTGACGAGACTTGAGTATATCAGGATATATTTGGAACCTGCTGCATATTCAAACTTTAATATCTATATGGTGAATATGATCAAGTGCACTCCTAATTGGTGAGATAGTAGAAGAAATCAATGTACAACTTCTCTTCAAGATCACAACAGGTTGGTATGAACTAGTATCAATACTCAAGCAATCGTCAAAGACATGTGATATCATGATTATATTATATGTTGGTCTGCTAACGAAAACTTGTGCAAGAAATTTTCCAAGTCATTGAGATGAGTATGTTGGGAAAGTTACAATTCTTTTTGGAATTACTTTAAGTAAGCCAAAAGAGTGACGGCAATAAAAGTAAGTCAAGAATCTTTTGAATGTGCACAATTGGGAAGATTCTAGACATGCCAAGACTCCCTGCCAACAGTAGCCACTTAAGCTTGATCAGGACAAATCAGGTAAAAGACAGAAATGACAAGCTAAAGAGGTATGATCATCTCATTAATTTATTAACTGCAAATTGACCACACATATTTTATTCTCAAGTTGCCAATGTGCAAGGTTCTACGTGGATTTCAGAAAATCTAGTCTTATAGCTATTAACAAGATTTTTGGATATCTTAAGGGAATACCAAATCTCGGTATATGGTACCCTAAAGATACTTGTTAACATGTTTAGCTATATAGATATAAAATATGCAGGTTGTAAGAAAGATAGGAGAAGCATCTCCGGAAGCTGTCAACCCAAATGACAAGAGAAGCATCTCTAGAAGCTGTCAACTTCGTGGAGGAAGATTGATTTCTTGAAATAACTTCATCTCCAACAACTCTGTGGAACACTCCACGACAATGCACCTTGACACCAGGTATCATTTCTTTCGAGAGCATGTCTTCAATTCATAGAGTAACTTGCAGACACATTTACTAAATCACTTGTTATGTTAAATTTTCAAGACTGGTTTATAAACTTGGGATATTAGTTATTGCACATTATTTGAAAATCCCATCTGCAAGAAACTCTTAAAATAAGTTCATAAGTATTAAGTTGTCCATAGTTTAAGGACTTGTGAATTTATTTAACATCCAGTCCTCATGTTAATAATTATCTGTAGAATCATTGCCATGTGTGTAGTTAATATATTTCATTGGTGATTATTTAAGGATAATTTAAATAATTAAATGCTAATATCTAACTAATAGATATTTAGTATTTATTTATTTATTTATTTATTTTATTTGAATTATGGAAATTGAAGCAGTTCAATATCTTATTTGCTCCGTAATTTAAAATACATAAAATAAATATGCAGCATAATTTATTGGATTTTAATTGGCTTATATCAGTTAATGATATTTAGTCGATTTTATTCTAAGAAAATTGTGAGATTTTTGTTGTCTGTGAATTTCGTTAATTTTTTTTTTGATCTGGAACAAATTCAAGGATGAACAGAAAACAAAAATCAAGAAGTTCATTTTAAACTAGTAACAGGTTTGAAATGACATGAGCAACAAAATCTATCGAAAAAGGAATTTCGATAGTTTTCTGAGTAGTTGATAAAAAGTATCGAAAGTAATTTTTGATGGTTTTTGTTTAAGAAAAGAAAACTTATCGAAGAAAAGTCTCGATAGCTTTTGAAATTGGAAATGAAATCTATCGAAAGAATTCAATTCTTTACTATTCGAATTTCTCGATAGTTTTCAGAAAAGTACAACTTCTCGATAGTTCATTTTGAAAACTATCGAACGTGAGATGTCACAAATGGACATAGATCCAGAGCCCTCAGTGGTCATCCCTGACCAGGAGGTTGAAAACCAACAGCCTCTAACCACGGTCATAGAGCCTTTGAAAGAAACAAATGAAACAACAACAGAAACTCCTACCCCTACTATACCACCCACTCAAATAACTGAGAGTGTAGAGGGAGTCAGTGCCAAAGCTGCACCAAATAAGGAGATACACCATTCAACAACAGCTCTGCCTTCTGCTAAAAGAAGAAAACTAGAAACCAAGGCAACTGTTGAACCTTCATTACCTTCTTTCATCGAGCCTCTAACAGATTTTTCTGAAGCTGAATGGGCAGTGATAACCAAAGCTATATCTGAACCCCTACCCCAAACAGAAAAAGGAAAATTGACGGAAGCAACTAGTTCTCCGACCATATTACGGCCAGGACCACCGGTTGAAGGTTCTTTAATGAACCGAGAGTCTTCACAAACGTTGAGAGAAGGTTCTGACCCAAATGCAGAATCTAAATGGTCATTACCTAACTCCCCAGATGGAACATATCTGGATCCTGCGGGTACCGGGTCTGACATAGGTGCAGATCGGCAACTCGGTAACAATGAATCAATTTCATTTGAGGAGTTACCTGAGGATATGTCTGCAAAGACTTAAGAGGGAGTTTCAGGGCCTCTGTTATCAATAGAGCCTGATTCCAACCCCCCCAGAGATTCAAACTCTGGATCCTGTTGAGGATTGATCATCGCAAGATGATCAACAACTTGGTTTAACCAAGGACGGGGATTTGCGAAACCCCATTGCACCACCAGTGACCTCCTTAAGGATGGCTATGGTGATTTTCCTTGCAGGTACATTTGGATGCTGAAGCTCTGAGAGATAAGAGTGAAACACTAGTGAGGTACACGAAACAGAATCACACACTCACAGTGAGGAAGAAAGAGAAACACTAAATCCCATTCCCTGTCCCTTAAACTTGGTTCGTAATGTTTTACCTTTAAAGACCTAACAGTTGAGACCTCATTTCGGGACCTAACAATTGGTTGTTTTAGGGCCCTAACAAGTGTGATCTAACAGTTGTGAGGTATAAGGAAGATGTCAGGAAATTTGGTTCATAGGACGATCGACGGTGAAGCCATCTTACAGTATTTAAAGGGCACAGTTGATCAGACTACATATTACTACTTCTTTTCTAACAAATGCTACATGAGAATTTCTTCAAGACCCAGAAAACTTCTTTTCTTAACTAAGGGGGAGAAATGAGTTATAATCAGATTATTGGAGGATTCCTCAACTAAGGGGGAGAAGTGGTAAGAAAAAGTAGAGGTACACCACACCACAATTCTATTGATCTTTCAACTATTGGGGAGAGACTAAGGGGAGAAGTAGTAGATTTCCTAGAAGACGGAGAAGTGGTATTGGTTCACCACTGTTCTAATAAGGGGAGCAACTGTATTCCATAGGGGGATGAGTTGTATTCCAAATGAGGAGAAGCAAGGGAGATATGTGCTTTTCAGAAAAGGAAATATGGTTGTACAACAGAAGCCGCTGAACTCCGAATGGAGAGAAGTGGAGAGGTATACTTCAGTAAGTGGTAGACAAAGACATATTCATTACCACTGAAGAATCTCGAGAAGCTGCTAATGATTACTTCAAGACTGAGAAGGATTATTTGGCAGAGATTTAAAGAACCAAAGAAATGAAAATGAGTTACTACATGAATATCAGTTCAGTCCTAAAAGAACAATCATCTATCAATTCAGTTTGAACAAGATATCTGGAAGTGAAGAATTTGATCCAGAAAACTAGTAGCATTATTTACAAGTCCCGGGTAATCACTTTTTTCTACTTGTTAGTTGAGTTATCCTCTCTATAATTTGTTTGTTAGGTTTAACAATCAAATAGGGGGAGATTGTTGGTGAGATCACAAGGCAGTATGAACAGGAAGACGTGATAACTCAACACTAGAACATGACAGGTAAATAATACTACGCCTACACAGAAATCAGGAAGAAATGAATACAAGGCAAATACAAAGAATCAAAACATTAGATAGATCTTTGAAGTCTACTACAGGCCACTGAAAGAAGTTCATTAACATGTTCATGCCTCAGTGAAGAATAAGGTTTGAAGATTTTCAAGGTTTCGGAAGGTGTGTAGATTCAGTATAAGTGCCACAAGAAGATTTCAGTGTATTAGCATTGATTGTGTTATAGACAGTGTTCGAAGCATAAGAATCTGGTTTAATTGAATACATGGTAAAGACAAAGGTTAAAGAAGATAGCTACAGTCTTGAAGTTATACTCACTGACAGAAGTTCATTTATATGTTCGAGCGTCAGTGAAGAACAGAGAATGAAGTATTCAAGATTGTAGTACCAATGAAGACGTTGTCTAAGTACCAGGAAGGATTCCAATGAAAGTGTATTGTTTATTGACAATCTGTGTTTGAAGCAATTTGTACTGCTGCCGACTTATCAATTGGAATGCAATGAAGATGTGAAGATTCAATTCAGTGTTAGTCGTCTGTGAACCAGACCAGTTGCACTAGGCGTCAATACATACGAAGAAGATCAACATATTTATCTGATAGAAAGAATTGATAAAGTCCGACATGATAATTCCAGAAAATATCAAGCAGATTAAAAAGAATTATCAGTGTTGAAGAAAACCACGAGAAGCTAAATTGTCGAAAGGAAAATCGTACAGTCAAAAGGTGTTAAGTGTACAAAAGTTGAAACCTCAATAAAGAAATTGCAAGAAAGGAAACTTCAAGGTTTAAGTGCTGACCAACCAAACCTTGGGTACTAATCTACATTGTGACAAGGTTGGCCAAAAACCACTTCGATGGTTTTTGCTTGGTTCGATGGTTTTTTGGTTGGTTCGATGGTTTTTCTTCGATAGTTTTTTTTGTGGGTTCACACTGGAACCATTTCAGCTTTGTTGGGGCCGAGATTTTTGACTGCTGCGATACTTTTAATGCTCCGATAGTTTATGAAATTTATTTTATAAACTTAAATAAATTTATTTTAAACTTTTTAATTAAGTTTATTATAAATTTAAATAAGTTTATTTTATAAATTTATTTAAACTAAAAAGGAGTATTTCGATAGTTTCTTTATAAGAAACCATCGAAGTGGTTTTAAAAAAAGAAACAAAGGATGGTTCGATAGTTTTCTTTTAGAAAACTATCAAGATGATTTTCTTTGATGGTTTTTATCCTACAGCATGAAGAATTGTGTGGACATAATTTAAAGTTGTGTTCGATAGTTTTTTTTAAAACTATACAAGACTACACATTTGATTGAAGCAGAAGATTTTTAAAAAGACAGACTTCTTCTGTTCTTCTTCTTCCTCGACGAAGAGAAGAAAATACAGAGAGAGACAGAGAAGGAGACATTTATTTTATACCTGAACTTCTCACCGGGGAAACGTTATAATGCCCAAACTTTGTTCAATCTTAAGGGCCATTATAAAGTTTCTCCGGTAATTAAATCCTTTAGACAAACAAATAGATACAAACATTGTTTAGGATTTAATTTGTACAATCTTTGTAGAAGCAAGAACAATTGTTCTTGGAAGCCGGTAAATTTATTTACTGGGTGTAGCACCCCTTCAAGATTTATATATCGAATATAATTCTTGGAAAATCTTGTGTCTTTATTTTCATGTCCGAATTACTATTCACCCTAAAGAACACAAACCCACTACAAGAACACTAGTTTAATTATCCGCAAAAGATTCGAAAGAATTTTTTATAATTAGTGAGTATCGTATTCAACCCCCCCCCCCCCCCCACTTCTACGATACTTCGGGATCTAACAATTGGTATCAGAGCTTGTTGATCGATATACAGATCAGATCCGATGTTTTAGACCAAACATTCAAGTTCTCAAAATTATTAAAAATACTACTTTAATACTTCAAATCTAAAAAAAGACTTATAAATTTTATAAGAGTTTATTAACTTAGTAAGCATGTAACCGTCCAAATTTTCAATATATTTTGTTGTAATAATATAAATTTAAATAAAAACATTTTTAAAAAAGTCATGTTTTTTTAATTTTAATCAAAGTATAACTGAAAGAGTTTGTAGTTATGTAATACGTGTGATTTTTGATTGAATTATATGAATTTTTTATTATGTTAAATATTTTATTAATTGTATTTGTTAAAAAAATAATTAAGTATGTTAAAATACTTAAAATATTTTAAATAATTAAACACATTAAGTAAGGATTTGTCCGTGATATTTTTGGGAAAGAGAGGTTTATAGTAAGGAAAAAAAAAGATAATGTGTTTTAGTTGAAAAGTTAATTACCCGTGATATTTTTGCAAAATGGAGATATTTTGTTAGAAAAAGTATTGTCTTTTGGCCGAAAAATGTAATATCTTTTTATGAAAAGATGATGTGTTTTAATTTAAAAACAATCGATTAGTTACTATTATTATATTATTTTATTATTTTTAATTAGGACAAATGAACGAAATTGAATAGTTGTTATTAATAGTTTTTATTTTATTATTTATATTTTAATACTTTAATTAATTGTATTTAATAAATAAAATAGGCATGTTAAAATAGGTGAACTTTTTTAAATAATTAAAAATATTGACACGGGTTTTAAAATAAATAAAGGTTTGTTCATGATATTTTTGAAAAAATAGAGATTTTAGTAAGAAATACAAAATGTGACATGTATTAGTTGAAAAAGGTAAGTGTCCCTGATTGTTTTTTTGAAAAATAATGGAATTTTGTTAAAAAATATAGAAAAAGTAATTTATTTTAGGTGAAAAGATATTTGGTTATAAGTAGATATTATTATTATTATTATTATTTACGTTTTAATATTTTATTAATTATATTTGTTAAAAAAATAAATTTTTTATTAATTATATTTGTTAAAAAAATAAATAGGCGTTTTAAACTTTTTTAAATAATTAAAAAGACTAAAATAAATTTTAAAATAAATAATTAAAGGTTTGCCTGTGATATTTTTGGAAAAGGAGTAGTTTTAGTAAAAAAAAAAAGAAAAAATAATATATTTTAGTTAAAAAGGTAATTTCCTGTAATTAAAATTAATAAAATAAATAATTAAAGGTTTACCCGCGATAGTTTTAGAAAATGAGGGGTTTTAGCAAGGAAAAATAGAAAAAGTAATATGTTTTAGTTGAATAAGGTAATTGTCCGTAATTAAAATTATTAAAATAGGTTTTAAAATAAATAAGTAAGGATTTTAGTTGAAAAGTGTAATTGCCTGTAATTAAAAGTAATAAAATAAATAAATAAAAGTTTACCCGTGATATTTTTAGAAAATGAGGGGGTTTAGCAAGAAAAAAATAAAAAAAAGTAACATGTTTTAGTTGAATAAGGTAATTGTCCGTAATTAAAATTATTAAAATAGGTTTTAAAATAAATAAGTAAGGGTTGTCCGTGATATTTTTGGAAAAGTTGGAGTTTTAGTAAGAAAAAAATAGAAACGGTGGCATGAAAAAGGTAATTGCTCGTGATTTTTTAAGGAAAAAGGAGGATTTGTATGAAAAAATAGAAAATTATTGTATTTTAGTTGGAAAGGTAATTGGTTATAAATAGCGTTATTAATTAATAATATCTTTTTAAAAATAAGCAAGAGCAATTAAGTAAAATCACTTAGGACTGACCACACAAATTTTTAATGTTTCGTCTATTATATTATAGTAAGTATTGATAGTATAATATACACATCGGCAAAAAAAGCTAATCGGTTAGTTATTAGTAATTATAATATTATTATTTTATTTTATTAAATAAAATAAAATTGTCCGTGATATTTTTAGAAAATAAGAGTTTTAGTTAGGTAAAATAAAAAAGTAAAAATTTTAATTATAAAAAAAAATACACGCTTTGGCTAATAACAGGTAATTGGTTAATTATTAGTATTTTATGTTACTAAATGAAATTGTCTCTGATATTTTTTAGATTTTAGTTAGGAGAAATTTTAGCTATAAAATATAAAAAAGAATATACGTTTTAGAAAAAAAAGTTAATTGGTTAGTTATTAGTAATTATTATATTATTATTTTATTTTATTAAATAAAACTTTCCGTGATATTTTTGGAAAATGAGAGGTTTTAGTTAGGAAAAATAGAAAAATATAAATTTTAGTTAGAAAATATAAAAAAAATAATATACGCTTTGGCCAAAAAAGGTAATGAGTTAGTTATTAGCAATTATAAATTTATTATGTTATTTTATTAAATGAAACTACCTGTGATATTTTTGGAAAATGAGAAGTTTTAGTTAGGAAACATAGAAAAGATCTTCTATATAATAATTTTAATATTTCATCTAACGGTTCTCAGCGATTTGATAAGAAATATCTAACGGCTATGAATTGAGTGACCAGACTACAAAAACTTTCAGGACGAGACTACAAAATTTTTAATGTTTCGTCTTTAATATAATAGTACTAGCTTATAACCCGTGCGATGCACGTTTACTTAAATTTTATTTATAATTATTTTGTTTATAATTATATTTTAATTACCCATGGAACACACAATTGTTTTTTTAATATTTATAATTATATTTATTTATGAATATTTTAATATTTAAAAGTTATTAGTTTACATGATTAAATTATTGTTAAAAAAGATTTAGCCAAAAAAATATTATAGTTAAAAATTTGATATTTATTATATTGTACACGCTCAATTTAATATTTGTTTATATTGAGTTATAAAAGTTAGATTTGGCCAATTTTACGGTCCACATGAAATTCACAAAATAATCTTTAATTTAGTTGTGGTTTAATAGTTCTTTTTCAATTAAAAACTATTCTAAAATTAAAAAGAGAATAAAGTGACGAAATTTAATATTGAGAATTCTATTCGATTTAGGAAATCTACTTATATGTAGTTTAGATTATTAGAATACCCTTTATTAACCAAATACAATTTTTAATGTTAAATCAAACGGTTTTCACCTATCTATTTAAGATTAAACGATTTTTATTATTTTGATATTAAACGGGTTTCGTTATTTAATTACAACTATTTTTATGTTTTAACTTTTTGGAAAATCCAATCCTAATATAATATCTTTTAACTTATATCATTTTTAGATAATAACTTCTTTTTATATGATATAATCTTGATCATCTGTTTTTAAAAGTATTGGATCTAACGGTTGAGAATGTTTTGGCGGTATTTAGGACCAAACTACCGGGATAACATCATTAATTTTTTTAATTTTTTTTTTAAAAATATTTATTGTTAAAATATAATATACTCTTTTTGTAATATGTTAATGATGCGGGAACTTTGAACTTTTGAGAAAATAAATTATCAATTAAAAAATATATATTTTTTGTAATAGTTCTTCTTTTAAAGTAGTACACCGTGACACTCAAAATTCTGTATAAAATTCATTTTTTTTATAGTATATCCCGTAAATATCTATGTTATTATATTAAAGATTAAATAATGAAAGTTTTCTTATAAGTCTGGTCGCTCGATCACTCAATTCATAATCGCCGGATCTTTCAAATTAAATTGTTGAGAAACGTTAGATATAACAGTAAAATTATCACGTAAAATTATCTAAGGTTTGAATCTACCAACAAAATATTAAAATTTACAGTTTTTTTTTGAAAAATAAGAATTTTTCATTTTTTTTTCTTGTAGACATGGATTATTTGACAATATTTTTTATAAAGTACGATTTTTCAAAAAAGTACTAAAGTAATTGATTAACAAACTTTTAAAGTTTCGAATTTAGTAATTTACAATGTATAGAGGTTTAAAAAGTTAGGCCTCTTCTGTAGCTGAGTCTAAAATTTCAAAATATGGTTTTTTTAAATATGAATATAGTCCTGCTAACAATGAAATTAGGTCTCTATGAGTTCTTATAAAACAAAATCACCATTTGCGTATAATTTATTATTTAATAATAAATAATTTTTAATTAGTTATAATATAAAATTTAATAAAACAAGATAAAAAATATGCACAATTTTATAAAATTTTATCCTCGTATTATTATATTCTTTGTTGATTTGAATTTTTGAAAATAGATTTCTAAATTTAAAATAGTTAGAAAAAAGTAATTAATTTGGCATTAAAATAATGATGACCTAATAATTATTATTAGAATTTAAATACCCACTTTACTAATTTGGGCTTTATCTTGTGTTTTAAAAATTAGATTTTGACGATTTAACACCCCACATGAAGATAACTAAATTATTTTTAATTAAAAGATGGCTTAACAATTTTTATCTAACTGGATTTGAAAGAGAAAAGAAAGTCACGAATATAGAAAACTTATTTATATTTGGTATATTTGGTTTAAATTATCAAAATACACTTTTTAGAATATAAATATAATCTTATTATTAATAAAATACACATTTTTAATATTTGATCTAACGATTTTCACTTATCTAGTTAAGATCTAATGGTCCTTATTAATTTGGTTGTCCAAGACCGTACGATCAAAATTTTGGATAAGTTTCATATTATGCTTATTATATATAAGGATTTAATATAATAAGGATATCAAGTATATACTGATTCTGATATAAGAATCTTACTAACTGCTTTTACTTTTAATGTTTCGGTTTTATTTACAGTGTATATAAAATTTTAAAATACATTATTACTTAAAATTTATTAAATAGAATAAAAATTATGTTATGATTATATAAAATTTTATTCTCATATTATTATATTCTTTATCGATTTGAATTTGTTCTTAATTAATTTTAATACTTTATTAATAGAAACATAAAATTTTGATATTTAAAATAATTAGTGGAAAAACAAATAAATTGGTGCTACACAAATAAAAAAATATTTATTAAAATTTAGATACTCACTTTACTATTTGGGTTCTATCCTCAGTTTTAGAAATTGAATTTTGACGATTTTACAACCCATGCAAAACTAACGAAATTATCTTTAATTTAATGATGGTTTAATAATTATTATCTAACTTGACCTGTTGACCTACCCATAAACCGAAAATAAAAGATGGTTAAGAATTTTTACATAAAGAATTCAATTCAATATAGAAAACCAATTTATAATTGGTTTAAATTATCAAAACACACTTCTTAGTATTTAAATATAATCATACCTTTAATCAAATACACATTTTAATTTAAGTATTATATTCAAAATTATCGTTTATGAATATGAAACCCTCAATATTTTAATAATATTTTGATATTATCTTTTTATGTTTGTTATATGTAAAATAATATAATTATAATTTGGATTAATCAAATTGTTATGTTCTTTCAGAAAAAAAGTGTTTAAATTTATTTACGTACATGAGTTCTCGTAAGTCTCTGTAGGTTCACGTGTATCATTATTAGTATGATATACATCAGCATTATATTGATAATTTTTAATATTGTAATCAAATATTTGGTTTAATAATTATTATCTAATATAATTGGAACTATACATAAATTCAAGAGAAAAGAGATTTAAGAATTTTTACATAGAAAACTTTTAAATTATCAAAATACACTTTTTAGTATTTAAATATAATTATATTATTAATCAGATACACTTTTTAATATTAGATCTAACAATTCTCATCGATCTATTTAAGATCTAACTGTGATTATTAATTTGGTCGTATAGTGATCGTACACGGACCAGATCGCTTTTAATATTTTCTTAAATTGATTTTAATATTTTATTGAAATAAAAATAGAATTTATAAATTTAAAAGAATTAGGAAAAAATTAAATTGGTGCTACAATAAAAAAAATATTTATTAAAATTTAGATAATCACTTTACTGTTTGGGCTCTATCATGAGTTTTAGACAACAGATTTTAACGATTTTACAGCCCATGCGAAGCTAACAAAATTATCTTTAATTTAATGATGGTTTAATAATTTTTATCTAACTGGAACTATCCATAAACTAAATAGAAAAGACAATTACGAATTTTTAGATAAAGATTTCTATTCAATATAGAAAACTCATTTATAATTGGTTTAAATTATCAAAATACATCTTTTAGTATTTAAATACTATTATATTATTAATCAAATACAATTTTTAATATTATATCTAACAGTCCTCATCTATTTGAATATTTATAGTTTTATAATCCAACGGATCATATACTTTTGGTAGTACAGTGACCGACCAAAGTTTTGGATAAGATCTCCCTTACGCTTATTATATATAAGGAGTTAATTTTTTTACGTTATAATTAATATTTAAGTTTCTCATTTTATAATTTATCATATTAATTTTTACTTTTATTTTAATATTTTCCGTTCACATTAAATGTTTTAGTTTATTATTTTTTAAAGCCCGTGCCTTGCACGGGTTACATGCTAGTATATAATTTAATATCCATAATTATTTTTAATTTTTTTATGACGATGCATTTTTTATGTTTAGGCTAATATATATTTTATAAAAAAATAATAGTGCATTATTGACATATGTAAATTAGGGCTTCAATCTAAAGATTCGATTTGGTTCGATTATTTCGGCCAGTTTAGAGATAAAATTTGAAAAAAATTGGTTTTGAAAATATCAAATCATTAAGCAACCAAATCGTTAATAGACCTTAAAAATGGGTTTAGATCGGACGATTTAGGTCAATTGAGTAAGTGGTTCTGCTTAAAAACCGTTAATTCGAACACTAAGGGGTCGTTTGGTTCGCTGGTACGAGAAATCAGGTATGAGTTTAGAATGAGCAAAACACATACCTCATGTTTGGTTCGATTTTTTTTATTATCCAACCCATATCTCAAACCCCCAAGGTATGAGATTTTGATACCCTCGAGGAGGTGGGTATGAAAATGGGGGTATGGGTATCAATTATATATCATTTTATTAATTTCATGCAAAAAAATATTATAAATATTAAAAATTATTTTACATACAAACAAATGTTATTAATAACAATAAAATATTTTTAAAATTTTTTATAATATAATAAATTAATATAATATATAACTTAATATCATTTTAAAGATCATTCCAGAACTGAACCAAACACGTAATATCATAAATGATCTTTGAACCCCATACCACCTCAACCTGATTCCTGATTCCAAACCCATACCACTCCGTAAACCAAACGACCCCTAAAGAGCATAAGAATAAACCAAACCTGGAGGATTTGATTCTGCTTTTTTTTTTTTTTTTGGAGAAATGAGCTTTGTTGGCTTGATGGATTTATTAGATTACATCCCCGGTTTTAAATTCTGTAAATATTTGGGTTTAGTTTTTGTGGTTTTGTAATAGTCAATTTTATCAAATCAATTTCACACTAGTATTAACATTAATTTAATATTAATATTATATAAAATTGATATGATTTGGTGCATACATTTTAAAAGTTAAAAATTAGTGAACGACTTATATTTACTTTAATTATTATTATTATTTATAAAATAAAAATTATAATATATTGATAGGGCTAAAAATAACACTAGAAGTGTAATTAATGATATATTAATTAGACCTGGATTGGTCCAATAATACAGCTCAATAAACAAGGCCCGAAACCCTAATTATTTATTAATTTCGTAATTAATAAACAGGGAAAATATATAGCTCATAAAAGGAGTCCAAAATATGATAAAATCTTCAAAGAATGATCTAGAATCTCAAATAGAGGAAATAATTAGTCACAGTCCTTATCCTATAACAAGGAAAAGACTTGTCCACCAAGAAATACAATGTTTATCCACTGTCAAAAATGAGACTTATTTGCTAAGTCTCCTAAACATACTCTAAATACGAGGCTCCTGACGCCTATATAAGGACCCTGATCCTTCACATTAGAACTACGTTTTTTGGCTTGATTCTCAGCATTGATTAAGATACGTAGGCATCTTGTGAGGACCGATTTAGTCACGAAACACGAAAACAACCATTAAAGCTCTAAATCTCTTAAACCCTAGCAATAAATTTACAAGTACATTTTTTATTCCACAACATTTGGCGCCATCTGTAGGAAGACAACATCAACCATGACAAACACACGAAGAACGACTCAAGACACTCACACTTCTGAAGGGATTCCTCTCACCTCTGAGGCAGGTACTCAAGGAAGCCAACCACCGCCGACTACTGGCATTCAAGGGGCGAATATCACCCTCACCACCACACAAGGACCGAAAATCCCGATTTCGGTTGAAGGGACGAATCCCCTGCAAATGGTCGTTCATGGACCTAATCCACAAGAGACCACTCTCCAGTAACCAATCACAACCTCCCCACTGCTCGTGAATGCACCACGTGGCCTTCAACTTCATACCACGGATCTCCCCCAATACGCAACTCAAACTTTAGGGATGCCAACCTATGGTATGCCCCCTCGACCCACGGTGGGCAGCAGTGGTATCAACCCAAACTACCATGAAGCATATGTTCCCCCATATATTCAAGGTCTGGGACCCCAAAATCAACAAACTCAAACTCGACAGACCCCTTTGATTCAAGATTACTCAGGTCCCTATACTGAGGACGAGAATTATTCAACTGGAGAAGAGAGGGATGTTGCCCCAAGGAGGAGACGTTCTTCCCAAACAAATCGGGAGCAAACTACTAAAGAAAAAATTACAGCCCATGAGGCAGAGGCTGCAAGACTCAAGAAGTTACTGGCTGAAGAGGAGGCTGCCAAAGCACAAAGCCGAGCAACTGGAAGGGTCTCGGTGATTAATTTAGATCTGAAACCAAGAAGAACTAAGAGGGCTGAAGCCCCAAGGGGTGATCCTAGTGTTTTGTTACCCCTAGGAGATCTTGATGATCCTACTCCACCATTTACTCAGGACATCATGAAAGCTAACATATCCCAGAAATTCAAGATGCCAACGATCAAAGCTTATGATGGAACGGGAGATCCCGCGAATCATGTAAGAACATTATCTAATGCACTACTGTTGTAGCCAACCAATGATGCGATCAAGTGCAAGGCGTTTCCACAAATCTTAGTAGGCATGGCCCAACGTTGGTATAGCCCGTCTACCTCCCAATTCTATTGGGTCTTTTAAGGAACTGAGCAAGACGTTTATCAATCAGTTTGTTAGTGGAAGAGTGCATGAGAAAAGCTCTGCGTCTCTCATGGGAATCCAACAAGGAAAGAATGAGGCCTCGAGAGATTATATAAATCGATTCACTAGGGAGGCTCTGAAAGTCCCGGACTTGGAGGACAAAGTAGTTATGATAGCCCTGCAACAAGGAACCACTAATGATCACTTCAAGAGATCCTTGGCAAAGCATCCACCCGAGAGCATGTTGAAGCTCTAATATAGAGCCGGAAAGTACATCAAGGCTGAAGAAAACATGAGGAAGTATGAACCCACTGCTGGTGGAAGTGGAAATTCAAAGAAGAGAAAGGAGACCCAGGAATACGATGTTAAAGAAAAGTTTCCTAGAACATAAAGTATTCTGATTCCCCACCTAAGAGGAACAATTTTGGGCCAAGGTTCACGGAGTATGCAAGATAAAACACTCCCGGGAGCCAAATTCTGATGGAAATGGCAAAAGAAGAAGATCTCCGATGGCCGAAGCCACTGATGACTGACATGTCTAAAAGGAATCAAAACCAATTATGCCGGTTCAACAAAGAAGTCGGTCATGACACGAATGATTGCAGACAACTGAAAGATGAGATCGATTTTTTGATTCGAAGAGAAAACTCAACAAGTTCACTAAGGATGGAAATCAAGGGAGTCAAAGAGGAAACTACGAAAGGAAAGATTACGAAAAAAGGGACAACGATCAAGATCGTAATCCCAAACCCCGAGGGCCTGTAATCAACATGATATTTGGAGGACCAACTGTTGCTGGGTCCTCCCGAAACTCAAGGAAAGCCTATGCCCGAGAGGTAATTACTGTGGTTGGAGAAGCACCAAAGCGTGCCAGAACGAAAATAACAATAGGTTTTGATGATTCTGACTTAGAAGGAGTGAAGTTTCCCCACGATGATCCCTTAGTCATCGTACCTGTGATATGCAATTCTAAAATGAAGAGAGTTTTGATTGACAATGGAGCCTCAGTGGAATATGCCCATCTATGGGTTCAATGGAGTGGAATCAAAGGTAGAAGACACAATTCAACTCCCTATAACAATGGGGCAAGGTTCAAAAATGTCTACTCAAATGTTGAACTTCATAGTTATAAAGGCAACCTCAACTTACAATGCGATCCTAGGAATGACAGGTCTTCATGCGTTCAAGGCTATTGCCTCGTCTTATCATCTGAAAATCAAGTTCCCAACAAGAAATGGGATTGGTGAAGAACAGGGAGACCAAAAGATGGCTAGAAGTTGTTACGTAGCCGCGTTAAGGCCTGATGGAATCGGGGGGCAGGTTCTCCCCATTGAAGACATGGATGCTAGAGATAACGAGGATAGAAGAGGGAAACCAGCTGAGGATTTAATCCCAATTCCCTTAGTTCCTGGTGAACCGGAGAAAGTGACTTACATTGGAGCATTATTACCTGAACCATTGAAGAGCAAGATCATATCTTTTCTTCAAGAAAATAACGATGTTTTCGCTTGGACAGCGGCCGACATGCCAGGGATTGATCCCCAGTTGATAACCCACAAATTGAACGTAGATCCCGAAAGGAAGACTGTGAAACAGAAAAGGAGAAATTTTGCTCCAGAGAGGCAAGAGGCCATCAAGCAGGAAGTAGATAAGATTCTGGAAGCCGGGTTCATTGAAGAAATTCAATTCCCAGAATGGTTGGCTAACCCAGTGATGGTCAAAAAGGCCAATGAAAAATGGAGGATGTGTGTGGACTTCACTGATTTGAACGATGCATGTCCTAAAGACTGTTTTCCCTTGCCAAAGATTGATACTCTAATAGATGCCACAGCTGGGCACGAGATGCTGAGTTTCATGGATGGCTTCAGTGGATACAACCAAATCAAAATGCACAAAGATGACATCTCCAAGGTATCATTCATCACTGACTTTGGTGTTTACTGTTATTTAGTCATGGCATTTGGACTTACGTATGCAGGAGCGACATACCAAAGGTTGGTGAACAAGATTTTTGAACACCTGATTGGAAAAACCATGGAGGTTTATGTGGATGACATGTTGGTTAAAAGCCTCGATAAGGCCGATCATATAAACCATCTACGAGAAGCGTTTGAAGTGCTAAGGCACCACAAGATGATATTGAATCCAGCTAAATGTGCCTTTGGTGTAGGCTCAGGGAAGTTTTTAGGCCTGATGTTTTCCAAGAGAGGAATCGAGACTAACCCCGACAAAATCAAAGCGATCATAGACATGGAGCCACCACGAACCGTCAAGGATGTTCGGAAACTGACGTGAAGAGTGGCATCATTGGGAAGATTCATCTCCAAGTCAGGAGAGAAGTGCTTACCTTTCTTCAAATCACTTAAGAACGTGAAATTTTTTGAATGGACAACTGAAAGCCAGGATGCCTTTGAAACCTTGAAGAAGTACATGTATGAGGCACCACTGTTAGCAAAATCAAAGCCAGGAGAAACTCTCTATTTGTACTTGGCGGTTGCTAACACAGCCCTTGGAGCCGTTTTGGTAAAAGAAGAGTTGAAGGTTCAAAAACCCATTTATTACGTAAGCAAGATTCTACATGGGGCAGAAATAAAGTACTCTATGATTGAGAAGTTTGCCTTAGCCTTGACAATGGCCTCAAGAAAGCTACACCTATACTTCCAGGCTCACAAGATAGAGGTCTTGACCAATCAGCCTCTAAGAAACATCTTGCATAGCCCTCAAGTTAATGGAAGGTTGATCAAATGGGCTATTGAATTGAGAGAATTTGACATCAAGTATAAGCCTCGAACGTCCATAAAAGCTCAAACACTCGTTGACTTCATGGTTGAATGCACCATTGACAACCAAGAAGTCGGGGGGCAGGAAGTAATAGTGGAAGACAAGAAAGATGAAGACATGGTGTCCAAAGAATGTTGGGTGCTCTATTTTGATGGGGCATCAAAAACAAAATCAAGTGGAGCAGGTTTGGTGCTACAAAGTCCTGATGGATTTCTCATAGAGTACACACTAAAACTAGACTTCCCAATGACCAACAACGAAGCTGAGTACGAAGCCCTGATAGCTGGCTTAGGGCTGGCTGGAGCCTTGAGAGTTAAAACTCTGAAAGTGTGTGGCGACTCGAGGCTAGTGGTTTCCCAAGTAAATGGGGAGTTTGAGGCCAGAGATGAAGTCATGGCCAAGTACCTAAAACTTGTCAAGGCCATCATGACTCAGTTTGATGAATGCTATGTGGAACACATTCCAAGGGAAGAGAACATGAAGGCCGATGCCTTGTCTAAGTTTGCCTCTTCTGAAATTGAAAACTATGCATGAAGTGTATACTTCCATGTCTTGAAGACCCCAAGCATCAATGGAAAGTTGGTAGCACCCATTGATGTTGCCAGCTGTTGGATGGATCCCATCAAATCTCATATAAAAACTGGGTGGTTACCCAACGACACTTCAGAAGCACGAAAACTATATGTGAGAGCACTAAGGTATGCCCTGATTGAGGGAATCTTATACAAAAAGTCTTTCATCATTGCTTACTTAAAATGCTTTAGACCCCAAGAGGCAGAATTGGCCCTAAGGGAAGTACTTGAAGGAATTTGTGGGCAGCACTTGGGGGGCAGAGCCCTTGCTCATAAAATCACTCGTCTAGGTTTCTATTGGCCAAGCATACTTGCGGATGCTAAAAGTTACGTGAAGAAATGTGAACGGTGCCAAAAGCATGCACCGGTGGTTAGACAACCACCAAAGATGATGACATCCATAAACTCACCTATCCCATTCACCATGTGGGGAATGTATATACTTGGACCATTTCCAATGGCAAGTGCGCAAAAAAAGTTCTTGATAGTGGCAATCGACTACTTCACCAAGTGGATTGAGGCTAAACCTTTAGCCAAGATAACCACCAAGCAAGTAATGCATTTCTTCTGGGAAAATTTAATTTGCAGATACGGAATTCCATGAATCTTGGTCACGGATAATGGAACTCAATTTAACAACGAAGAATTCAAGAAGTATTGTGACGAGAATGATATCAAGTTACGTTTCACCTCTGTTGCCCATCCTCAAGCAAATGGGCAAGCTGAGGTTGCCAATCGAATTATCCTAGATGGACTGAAGAAAAGAGTTGAACGCTCTAGAAACACTTGGGTAGACGAATTGTTCCCCATACTATGGGCATATCGTACTATCTATAAAGTCACCACTAGAGCAACCCCCTTTCTGCTGGCATATGGGGCAGAGGCAGTGGTTCCAGTGGAGATTACTCACACATCTCCAAGAATCGAAGATTATGAGCCAGAGACAAATGAAGAAGGCATGAGGCTGGCCTTAGATCTAATTGATGAAGTTAGAGATGAGGCAAATGCTAAAGTAGTTGAACATCAAAAAAGGGCATCTTTCTACTATAACCTAAGGGTTAAAGAGAGATTTTTCCATCAAGGAGACTTAGTCCTCCGAAAGATTGAGGCATCCGGGGTTGGACAAAAAGGCAAGTTGGCCCCGATTTGGGAAGGTGCATATCGCGTCAAGAATGTGTTTGGACGAGGCTCGTATAAACTAGAAACCCGCGAAGGGCATGAGGTGCCAAGGACTTGGCATGCCTCAAACTTAAAAGTTTATTATGTTTAGTGCATCCTAAAAGGATCCACTAATAGGACAAGTAGAAATAAGGTTCAATGAAATCACGAGCTTCCTAGAAAGCAGATGAAGGGTTGAGCCCGTTTTGATTGGTAGAAACATCCTCAAAGCTTTGCCAAGACAAACTACAAATGAATGCAAAGGAAAGCATACAAAATATGCATGTCAACTGCACAAATAGAGTTGAATACAACGAACCCCGAAGGGTGAATGTTGCTAATAAACATACAAAAGAAAGCCTAAGATGCCTATTGTTAATTAGCGAAAATTTCAAGATCATGAGAAGTTTTATATGATAGACTTGAGAATGAATCACTACGAGTGAAGCCATCAGTAAGAACTCGTAAGGGTGAAGGGTTGAAACCCCAGAAACCTAAGACATTCAGTCCAAACCCCATCATCCGATATGCTCAATGAAAGGCTTGAAGCTAAAAAAAGACGGTATAAGACATAAAAGGCTTATGCAAATGTCAAGCTAGCCTCGAATAAGTCAAAATCGTCGTAAATGTGTAGGTCGCTCTACACTTTACACCAAGACGATACTCGTGAAACACTGGTGTATATTAAAATCCCCAAAAAAAGGTAGTAAGTCCCAGGTAAGGGATAAAAAGACCCCAAGTCTCGAAAAAGACCAGTATAACTTCTATGAAATCCTAGTGCATTATCATAGAAGTTGGGGGGGGGCAAATGATACGGGTTAAAAATAACCCTAAAGACATAATTAATATTGCATTAATTAAACCTAGATGGTCCATAAATAAGGCCCATTAATAAGGCCCGAAACTTTAATTAAATATTAATTTCGTAATTAATATTTGGGCTAGAAGTACAACCTGTATTAGGAGACGTCCAATACAGGCTTGTTCTAATACAAGTGGGTTTGTTTCAATACAAGTCCGTTTTGATATGGAAACAACTCCTACAAGAAAGGATCTAGAATTTATCCTTATCCACCGTCAAGGATAAGACTTATCCTTCAAATAAATCAATACTTATCCATTAGGCTTTTAAATGCCTATGTAAAGGGTCTGACCCCTCATCTTAGAACTACGTTTTGGACACAACTCCATACGTCATCTACGACGTTTTAGACTTCATCCTCGAATAAGGACATACAAGTCACTACGTCTTTGGTGTGCCCCTGCTGCCATAGCCCCGAGGGCAACACCGAGAACTACGTTTTATTGGCTTGATTCTCTAAATACTAGAGATACGTAGGCATCTTGTTAGGACCGAGTTAGTTCCCGATAACAAGAGCAGCCATTAAAGCTCGAAGCTCTCTAAACCCTAGCAATTAATTTACAAGTACACTTTTTAATCCATAACAACAGTGTTATTAAATATTGTATATTTTGTATGAGGTACAAGATTTCGTATACCGTATTAGAAAGGCATTTTGGGCCATATTTCTGTTGATGGGTATTTTGGGCCATGTAAATGCAAAATGGGGTATTTAGGTTATTTTCTCAAATTTTATCTCATATAAAATTCTATTTTGTTAAAAAAAACATTAATATATATTATAGTATTATTATTGTACTAAATATATTATATTATTATTATATCTATCAACGTCACAATCAGATTAGTCATCAAACCCGAATCAGTTAGCTGTTTAATCAAGATACTGATCTCAATCTATTTTATACCAGTGAATTGGTTATCTTAATCTACCTTTGTATAGATCATCTACTCACACTCAAAACTCTGGATATCATTCTTTTCCCGAGTATATTTTGAGTATAATTCTAAGTTTCATGTTTGATCAAGCTGAAAATATGTGTAATTATTTAAAATTCTTTTTTACTCCTACAATAATTTGCTTCCACAACAATTGACTTATTTACTTGAATATATCGTAATTGAGCCTAAATGTTAGGGTTGAGCATAATTATCCGAAACCGATTCAAATCGGCCGATCCAGACCGTCCAAACCGAATTTTTTGATTTATTAACGGTTTGGTTTGGTTTGGTTTCGGCTTAGCTATTAGTGAACAAAAATTCTTCGGTGGGTTTTCATTTTCAAACCAATCGAAATAACCGAACCGAACCGTTAATAAATTTATTTTATAAATAATATTTAATTATTTAATTTAAATATTAAAGTGTTACTATTATTATAGTTATTCCTCACTTTTGAAATTATTCTCCACTTTCATCTTCATAATTATTTTATTTACTTCTCATTAATAATCAATGATTCTTTTTCTTTTTCTTTTTGAATGATTAATTTTTTTTTAAAAAATAAATGAATTAACCTTTTTCATAACAACAAATTAGGGCGGTACCTTATTTGTAGTGGATGGTTACAAATATCATCTTTATTTTTTATGTAAGTGCTAGAATTATTTGTAGTGGATGATTACAAATACCATTTTTATCTTTTATCTAAGTGTTTTATTAAAGGACAAACAAAAGTAATACCTATAATTATTAATTTTAGTTTAATGATAAAAATATAATTTAAAAAAAAATGGATTAAATCAAAACCGATCGAACCAATCCGTTAAAATTGGCTCAGTCTCGATTGATTTCTATATCTTTCGATTTGGATTCGGTTTTTATATTTTCAAAATTGAAAATTTTGGTTTGGTTCATTTGGACCTCCAAAACTACCCAAACCGAACCGTGCATATCTCTACTGAATGTTGTGATTCATGCTCATAAATACACAGAGAATTTACAATATTACAAGGGGTAAATTGTACTCCCTCCGTACTAGTGAATTCTATACATTGGGACTGCGCACGTATACTAAGAAAAAATATAAAAAATGAGTAAAATTAGATGAAAAGTGAGTAAAGTGATGGGATCTATCAATATTTAATAATAGATTTGAGATAGTGGAGGAAAGTAGTGAGTGTAATAGTGTTTTATATTATTATAGAATAGAGATAGGGGAGAAAATGGTGGGTGTAATAGTGTTTTATATTATTAAAAGTTACTATTTTTGGAATGTATAGAAATGAGACGGACATCCAAAATGGAAATTGTATAGAAATGGCTGGGACGAAGGGAATATTATATTTTAATAAGCAAACTAAATATTTTTTTTTTATTTTAGGCCATCTAGAATTTGTATATAATTCTAGTTTTTCATTATAGTCTTAGTATCTTGTTTATATTATATTATATTATATTTTCAAATAAATTAATTAGGCATGTTCGCACGGGTTATCATCTACTAATATCATCAGGTAATAACATAAATCTTAAACTTATTTTAATCTCCATCAACTAAAACTAATCTACCACTGGGATTGCGTACGTACGATAGAAACAAGCATTAATGTTTTCCAGAAGAAACTCCAAAAACAAACAAATTAAACAACACTTAGCATTGACATAATTACACCCACGTAGAAGTACTATGTATAAACTTCTTATACAAGACGAGGATGCATAATTAGCATTATATTACGTAGGACATAAAATGATAAAATCAGAAGAAAAAAAACAAAATATTTATTCAAATTCCAACATTCGTAAACAAGAACCCTACTACAAACTTAAGAGCTAGAAAGAAATTTAACTAACTAAAGTATTGCTTGATCTGGCAAACAATCGGACCAATAGAGCTTGATTCCCCGATATCAGACACAACTTATAAGGTTGGATCAATATCTAGAAAAAGTAAGGATTTGATATGAGATGATTAGGTTTTGGTTTCTTCAAAAGCAAACCCCTTGATCATTCTTCACTAATCATCTCTAAAAGTGTAGCTTTGGTGAATGTAATGATGATGATGAAGAAGCTTTCTGTGGTTGGTGGATAACAAGAAAAGTTGTAGGCATGAGGGTGTAATCATGATGATGGTTTTGGTGAAGATAAAGATAGAAATGATGAGTGAACAAACTGGTATTTTTGCAGCTAGTGAAAATAGATTTAGAAGAGAAGAAGGAAGTAGAGGGCATCATGATTGCTCTAGTGGACTACTTCTGTTGAAAATTGAAAGTATATATATACAAGCAAGTTGGGAGAACACGGTTCAGATCGGTGCGGTTTTATAGTAAAACCGAAATCGAAATCAAAAAATTTCGGTTTTTAAAATTTAAAACCGAAAACGACGGTTTGGTTTCGGATTCAAAATCGTCGGATCGGTTACAATCGGTTTAGTTTCGATTTTAAAACCGCCTCAAATGAAAATGACAAAACAAAAATACCTTATACTTGATTGAAATGTGCGTAAAAGTTTAAAATTACATCCATAAAATTCAGTTATTTACTCGAAATAAAATACAAAATTTTAATAATAAATTACTAAAATCTAACATAATTTTACATCCATATTTGTGTTGCAAAATAATGAAAGGACCACCAACTCTGATGTGTTTGCGAGTGCCAGCAGCAGCAGCAGATGCAATCTTGCCTGATACTTTACATATCTGAGCCTTATTTTTACCTTTTTAAATTTTACCCCTGTATACCACAAACTTCATTTTATTTACAATTTACTGTTGTTTAGAAAATGTAAAAGATAAAACCTGTTAAACACTAATTTTAAGAGCTAAATTTGGATTAGATAAAACATATTTATTTGTTTATTTTAATTAATAAATATATGTCCAGGTACTCATCTGATTTGTAATTTTTACTAATTACATTTATAAAAAATATATATTTATTAATTTTAAAATATATATAATATATATTTATTTATTTTAATTAATCGGACCTGTTCGGGTTTTTTCGGTTCAGTTTGGATCTAAAATCGAAACCGAAATCTTAGGATCGGTTCAGTTTTTTAATTTTTGATTTCGGTTCAGTTTCAACTCGGTTTCGGTTTTCTACGGTTCAGATATTTATCGGTTTCGGTTCGGTTTCAATTTTAATTCGATTTTTTCTCACCCCTACAAGCAAGAGAAGATCAGATCAAATTTATAAATATATTTTACATAGATGTCCCTACTAACGGACGAAATTAAGAAGACGTTAATCGTTAGAATACAAAATAAAATCTTATGAATTCATTTTTCATATATCTAAAAGTTCTAAGAAACTAACACCTTGATATGATATCAAAACTAGGCATGTAATTCGAGTCGAGCGGCTCGCGAGCCCGACTCGACTCGGCTCGTTTAGTAAGGTTCGGCTCAACTCGAAATCGTTAACGAGCTGAGCTCGAACATAAGACCGGGCTCGTTTAACTAAACGAGCCGGCTCGACTCGACTCGTGAAATTAAACGAGCCGAGTTCGGGCAGAAGATTAGGCTCGTTTAAGTGTAATTTTACACGAGACGGCTCGCCCGACTCGTTTAAATAAACGAGCCGGCTCAGCTCGACTCGTGAAATTAGACGAGCCGAGTTCGGGTTGAAGATTAGGCTCGTTTAATTAAACGAGCCGGCTCGGCTCGTGAAAAAAAGCTCGTCTCGAATTAATACCCTGCTCGAACTCGCCCGACTCGACTCGAATTATAACCCTAATCAAAACTTGTTCTCATAGAGATCTCAAAATTTTGTCCTTCAACGAAAATATTATGATCTATCAAAAATTTTAACTTTTGATATTTTCGAATCTTGATTGAATATCATACATGGCATTCCTCTTTCTCCAAAACCCTAATAGGTTATAATCTGATGCAGCAAGTTGTAGCATAAGAGCATGTGAATGTGTACTACTAGACCTAGTCTACTAGCCATACAATTTTGATAAAGTTGGTAAGTCTTATTACTTATACCTTTATCAGTGGCTTCACATGGATGAGTTTAGTTAAATATTAAGACCAATAAGTGGGAGATGACTACAATATCATTGAAGTAGAATAATCTATCTTTTTATAAGCACTAGTAAAAGGCTGTTTGTGACGGTATGCGGGTGTCTCATTCTTCTAGCAATATTTATATTAATAAATTTTTTATCTAGTTTAGACTACTTGAGCTTTATCGGGTTTAGGTAAAGGAAAAATATGGCAGACACACACTAGTATTCCGTATAGTTGTAAGAGAAAGAGATGCCCAGAGGAATCAATGGCACAGAAGTATCAGTGGAATCAAATATTAAAAATATATTTGGAGGGAACGATAAAATCAAGGATTGTACATGTACATTGATGTCTATAAGAATATCGGTACACTGAAATAAATTTAATATCGTTCTAATATCATGTTAAGTTACGAGTGCAAGATTTGAAGTTACGGAACTGATAAGTAACTCCTAAAAGTTAAGTTGAGAATGCTTGCTAAAGAAAATTACTAAGAAGTTAGATAATGGAAGCAGGGAAAAAGATTCCAGTTGTCTTTAGATTTTGAAACCCACCCAGTTGTTTCTGGGATTAGTATATATCCTAATGACTTCTATCTTTGACCCTGATAAAGCAAATTAAGGGCCTGAAAAGTTCAGCCTTTTCTAGTTTAATTTGTTATTCTCTGCCTCATCTTTCAGCAAAAATTTTTATTTTTAATTGTTGTAGTTCATATTAGTGTATTTTGGATTGATAAGTAAAAGTGAAAATTTTGAGGTCCGAATCTTCTTCTTACCAAGCAAAGGCTGAAATTCAATATTCAAAAGGTTTAACAGCTGTTTACATTATCAATTTATGCTAATTCAACTTGAATCTTTGTTTTTATAGTAATCCTTTGATTATCTTCTTTTTGCCCCCTTTCTGTAAACAAAGTTAAACCATGCGGTATAATTAAGTGACTAAAGAAAATAATGTCAAGAGAATATTCTGATTTTATGGTTTTCATTCTTAGTTGAAATTAGATAATCATATTAAGGAGTTACTAATCGTAAAATGGAATAATCAATTTATTTTTCGACAGGAGTCCAACTTTTGTTGTCAACATCTCTTGCTCTTTTTTTTTTAATGCAGTTCTTCATAAGTCACTAAAATAGCACTACCTCTGTTTTACGATACATATACACTTTTCATTTTTAGATTTGCATTTTGAAATGTTTTGACCGAATAATTAAATAAATAATATTTTTAATATTTTTTTGTGAATAAAAATTTATATATCAAATTTTTATTCAAAAAAATAAATTTATATAACTATCCTGTCAATATACTTTGAAATGCGTATCCATAAATCAAAAATAAACAAATATTTTGAAACGGAGAGAATACAAATTACAAAGGAAAAAAAAATGAATCCATAATCTCACGACCTTAATCTTGTCCACCAGACTAGAACCTCATGCCCTCATCGGTCATCAACATGACAACATCTCTTGCCGCAGGCTGTAGCTAAGAACTGACACGGTTATTAGGAAAGTTTAGTTGGGCTGGACAATGAAAGTGGGTTGCAAGTATTTATCCTCTGATGTTAATCTAAATTAAGTCCCATCCATTGACCTTATAGGACAGTCTGATATTGAAAAACAAGGCCCATCTAGTCCTTTAATTTTCGAGAGGTTTTGTTGAAAAACAAATTTATTTAAGTAGTTGAGATATCGCTGTGATCAGACATAGAAAACTCTGATCAACTCCACATTCTTCTTTTTCTAACACTATTTTGTCTTCTTCTTGCCGGCTTCCAATTTTGTCACGTATTGCTCATCTCAGAATCTATCATACATTATACCTACAATGGCTACTTATTCCCTGAATCAACTCTGCAGGATCGCATTTTCGTATTCATGGCGTTTTCTGGAATGTCTTTCTTCATCACCTTGTTCTCCATATTAGTATTATTATTTGGTCTGGCTCACTCATCGACTCTCGGGGTCCAACACGTATCGAAACTTGTCCGAATTCAGGACAGCGAGCGAGCTTCTCCTTCTGTACAACTTGCAGCTGTTCGTGCTGCTGTCGAACGTGTCTTCCCTTCCCTTTCTTCTAGTTTCGATTTTCGAATCATCTCCAAGGTATTCGTTCTTGTTGTTCTCAACTTTGAAGTCTATGTAACACTAATTTAATTTAATTTTGTCTTGTGTAGGAACGATGTGGCGGTGAATCGTGCTTCACCTTAAGCAACCATCCTACTTCCCGTATACGTGGCACTCCAGCAATTTTGTATGTCCTGCATTTTACACTTATTTTAATAATGTGCTATCGCATTCTTCACGAGCTGCTATTATTTGAGTAGCAAATATAACTGTAGCTATGATCTGTGCTAATCTACATGCATTTTGCTTGTGTTTTAACTAGAATAGGGGGGTTCACCGGGGTAGAGCTATTGTCCGGTCTGCACTGGTACTTGAAGTACTGGTGTGGAGCACATATATCATGGGACAAAACTGGTGGTATCCAACTAGCTTCAGTTCCAAATACAGGCTCTCTTCCTCGCATTCAGGATTCTGGAATATTGATCAAGAGACCCGTCCCTTGGAATTATTACCAGAATGCAGTTACATCTAGCTGTAAGCTCAACTATTTAATTCTATCATGGTCATGATATAATTTTTATGATACTCGTTACACTTGTGTCTCGAAGTTTTCTTCACCCATAGTCTTATTGTATCTCCTTTACCCCGAAGATTCGTTTGCTTGGTGGGACTGGGAAAGATGGGAAAAGGAAATCGACTGGATGGCTCTACAGGGTATTAACTTGCCATTAGCATTTACAGGGCAAGAGGCCATCTGGCAAAAAGTTTTCCAGGTTTTTTTTGTTATATCCACTTCTTTTGCACTCACTCATCATATTAGCTCAGTCTCATCAAAAGGCAGCCCTTCTGTGAGTACTATACAAGAAGTCAGACAGCTGGTGCCATATTAGACTTCAGATGAAGTTATTTAGTTGAATCTGGGAAGGTTTTGTGATTGCAAACTTACAAGCTGATGATTTATGATAGATTAGCATATAGCAGCCATTAGAAGAGCAAGAAAAGCTTTAAAGGAGAGAATAATACTCAACAAGATATGATTTCATTCCAACTGTAAAATGAGCCATACAGAGTTCTTTTATCCTGTTGTGTAACTAACTGAGAAAACAAAAACTACCATGACCCTAGTGGCCAAAACCTTGTACTAGTGCCAGCATAGCTGGAGGACCAGAATGGCCTACACAGTACTTGCAAGATAAATGCTACTTGTCTTATTCTACTAGTTAACTTATTGAACTGATTAGCATAATCTAACCATAATCTTCATTACTCCCCCTCAAGTGGAGAGGAGGTGTGAACAGAGGCTCCAAACTTGCTGAGAAGATACTTGTGTTGCTTGATTGAGAGAGGTTTTGTGAGTAGATCAGCAACCTGTCCATGAGTAGGTACATGTTCTGTTTTGATGGTTCCTGAGTTGATCTGATCTCTGATATAGTGGCAGTCAATTTCAATGTGTTTAGTTCTTTCATGTAGAACAGGATTAGCTGCAATTGAAATTGCTGCCTGATTGTCACATTTCATAGTAGTAGATGGCAGATTGTCAATTCCCATGTCTTTGAGCAGTTGAGTGAGCCATGTAATTTCACATGATGTAAGAGCCATGGCTCTATATTCAGCCTCTGCTGATGATCTTGATACCACAGATTGTTTTTTGGTCTTCCAAGATACTGGGGAGTTCCCTAGCAGGATGCAGAAGCCAGATGTGGATTTTCTGGAGAAGGGACAGCTAGCCCAATCACTGTCACAGTAGGCAGTGAGTTGGGCAGTTGAGGAGGATGCCAGCAGTATACCTTGACCTGTGTTACTTCTGAGATACCTTAAGACTCTTTTAGCTGCCTGCATATGGATATTGGTTGGACTGTGCATGAACTGAGTGAGAATGTGGACAGAGAAGGTGAGGTCTGGCCTGGTGACAGTGAGATAGATTAATTTGCCCATGAGTCTTTGGTAAGGATGTGGATTTGGGAGCAATTCCCCTTTATCTGGTGCCAACTTAAGGTGTGGATCCATTGGAAGTCTCAAAGGTGCAGTAGTAGACAGACCATACTCTTTTAGTAGATCTTCAGTGTATTTCTTCTGAGAAATAAATATGCCATCTGCAGTTCTTGTAATTTCAAGTCCCAAGAAATAGTTTGCAGCTCCCATGTCCTTCATGTGGAATTGTGTGGCCAGAATGGATTTGAGCTTGGCAA
Source organism: Heracleum sosnowskyi (assembly GCA_030848705.1). Classification (NCBI taxonomy): domain Eukaryota; kingdom Viridiplantae; phylum Streptophyta; class Magnoliopsida; order Apiales; family Apiaceae; genus Heracleum; species Heracleum sosnowskyi. The sequence goes on from CM061243.1 coordinate 8,380,608, forward strand.
TTGCTGTTTCAGAGTTCCCAGTGATGAGGATATCATCAACATAAACCAAAATGAGTGTCACAGCATCATTGTGAATGTAGGAGAAGAGACTATAGTCACTTTTTGACTGAGTATAGCCATTATTTTGCAGAGTTAGAGATAACTTATGAAACCATAATCTGGGGGCCTGTTTAAGGCCATATAGAGCTTTCTTAAGTTTGCACACCAGTTTAGAGTTTCTTGAGGGATCAAACACCATTCCAGCTTTAATTCTGCTCCCAAGTCCAGTGTATCCCTCAGGCATCTTCATGTAAACTGTTTCAGCTAATTCTCCATGCAAAAAAGCATTTTTAACATCCATTTGGTAGGCTGGCCAGTCTTTCATTGCAGCTACTGCAAGTAGAGCTCTTACTGTGGATAACTTGGCTACAGGAGCAAAGGTTTCCATGTAATCTATGCCATAAATTTGTCTGCATCCCAAAATGACAAGTCTAGACTTGTATCTTTCTACTGTTCCATCTTGATTATATTTGGTCTTGAAGAGCCATTTGCATCCAATGGCCTTTTTTCCTGGTGGGAGTTCCACGATTTCCCATGTGTTGTTATCCTCCAAAGCTGCCAGCTCTTCATTCATTGCTGAAATCCAATGATCATGTTGAATGGCTTGACTAACTGTAGCAGGATCTGGTGTTTTGGTCAGAGCAGTGAGAAAACAGTGAAATTCTGGCATAACTGTTTGATTAGTCACACTAGCAATATTGACAGTTGAGTTGGGTTTTTGTTGTCCAACAAAGTCTGTCATCCATGAAGGTGGCTTGACTGCTCTAGTGGACTTTCTGAGTAATGGTGTAGTCACAGCCATAGATGGTGAGGTGTCTACAGACATTGGACTTTGTGCAAATGATTGTTGTTCAGGCATTTGCTGGAATTCAGCACTTTCAACATCATCAATTTCTTCAGTAGCATAATCGTCAAGAAACAAATCATCATCTTGTTTCACTGGAGCAGGAACTGGCATAGCTATTGGCACAGGAGAGGCATAAGAATCAGATGGACTGTGCATTGGAAAGATCTCTTCATTGAATAACACATCTCTGGAAAGTATGACAGATTTGTCGATGAGACTGATGAGCTTGTATCCTTTCTTTGCAGGGGGATAGCCAACAAACATGCAAGGAATGCCTCTTGCTGTAAATTTATCAGCATGAGGAGAGGTATTGTAAGCAAATGCCAGGCATCCAAAACTTTTGAGGTGATCATACTCTGGGGCTTCTTTGTAGAGCATTTCATAGGGTGTTTTAAAATTCAAGACACTGCTGGGCAATCTATTTATGATATGTACAGCAGTCAACACACAATATCCCCAATAATTCAAAGGTGCTGCAGATTGGAATCTAAGAGACCTAGCAACTTCTAAAACATGTCTGTGTTTTCTCTCAACCCTAGCATTTTGCTGGGGTCTGTAGATACAAGATGTTTCATGAATGATCCCCTTTTCAGTAAAGTACTTTCTACATGCTTGATCATCAAACTCAAGAGCATTATCAGTTCTCAGGGTTTTTATAGAACTAGTGAAATGATTTCTGATGTAATTCAAGAATGTGGACAAAGTTGTCAAATAATCAGATTTTCTTTGTAACAAATATACCCATGTCATCCTAGTGTGATCATCAACTAGGGTTAGAAAGTACCTGAATTTTCCTTGAGTTGGGACTTTGTAGGGTCCCCAAATGTCTGCATGAAGAAGGTCAAACTTCTCCTTGGCATGTGAGTTGCTGAGGTTAAATGGTTGTCTTGTAAGCTTAGCCATGGGACAGGTGACACACATCTGTTTTGAGCTTACACTTGCAGCTTTTAAGAATGGGATGTATTGCAGGACTTTGGTGGATGCATGCCCCAGCCTTTGATGCCATTTTTGAAGTGAAGCAGTCACTGAATAGGCTTGAACAGGTGAAGTTTTTGCAGTATTCACACTGAGCTTCTGTGCATTTATTGAAGGATCCTGAAGATAGTACAATCCTTGCTTCACTTTGCCTACAGCTTTGACTTTTCTTGTAACTGAATCCACAACAACACATGTTTCTGGATGAAACATCAGATCACAATTGTTGTCTCTAGCCAGTTTGTGTACAGATAGTAGGTTGTGAGTGAACTGGGGTACATAGAGTACATTGAACATCTTCAAGCCATTGGGTAATTCCATGTCTCCTATGTGAGTAATGTTGGCCTTTGCTCCAGTAGGAAGTTGTATTGTGTAGTGTTTTGGGGCCTTCTTTATGTTGACAAGAGACTGTAGAGATGTCACCATATGGTCAGAGGCTCCAGAATCCATGATCCACTCATATTCTTTAGAGTTACAACTGCCAGTAGATTTAACCATTCCTGAGAAAGCAAAATCCAGTTCTTCATCAGTGTCTCCCCCTTGCTGTAGTTGAGGTGAGGATTCAGGAATCAACTTAAGCAACTGATCAATCTGATGAGGAGTAAGACTGGTGCTGGAATTGCATAAGCCTTGAGCAACATTAGCCCTTTTTGTATCAGAAAACTTATTGCCAGACATCTTGTTATTTGACCATCTATTGCCCGAGTGAGGATTCATAGATCTTTGTGCAGGTGGTTTATACTTGTAGTGCCATTTAGGGTAGCCAATCACATTCCAACACCTGTCATGAGTGTGACCCTTACCCCCACATGTTGAGCATTGAAATATTTTTTCAGTTTGACCTTTACTGAACATAGCAGATATGTCAAGATCTTTGATATCATTGAGGTTAAGGATCTCTTTCTGTGATTCCTCTTGTTGAATGACAGAACATGCAATTTCAACAGTAGGTAGAGGTGAAAGCATAAGGAGTTGACTTCTTTGTGGACCGAACTTATCATTAAGGCCATTTAAAAACTGAAAAAGTTTGGATTCTTCTTTCATGACCTCTATTGCTTTTAGCAGATCTTGTATCTCAGGGGTGATGGTTTTTAGTGTAGGCAAAATATTCATGGACTCTATTTCTTGCCACAGGCTACTCATACTAGTGAAGTATTCATTGACACTCATATCATTTTGTTTGATAGCAAAAAGATCTCGACTAAGCTTATATTTTCTGGAACCATTGATTAGGGAAAAACGTTTTTCTAACTGCTGCCAAATTTCATGGGCACTGCTCATAAACAAAACAGACTGTTTAATAGTATCAGAAATATTATTGTGAAGCCATGAGATTACCATGTTGTTGCAAGTATCCCATTGAGAGGCTTCAGCATGATCCTCAGTATTGCGTCTGAGAGTTCCATCCACCAGACCCAGCTTCCTTTTCGCACTCAATTGTATTTCGAAAGACCTTTTCCAGGCACGGTAGTCACTGGCTCCTTGAAGCTTAGAGACACATATGGATGTTGGTCCATCAGAGGGGTGAAGAAACAAGGGATTTTGTAAATCTGAATAGGTGAATTTGCTCCCAGTAGCCATTTGAGAGATGTAAAAAGAACAAGACAACTAGTCTTCAAGAAACGACTACACAGTCAAGAAACTGCCAGAGAAAAGGCAAAGAAAGAAAAATTCAAGAAACTGGGAATGAATAAAGACTTAAACAAACAACAATAAGCTTTACTCTATGGTGCAAATATGCTGCTCTGATACCATGATGATTTATGATAGATTAGCATATAGCAGCCATTAGAAGAGCAAGAAAAGCTTTAAAGGAGAGAATAATACTCAACAAGATATGATTTCATTCCAACTGTAAAATGAGCCATACAGAGTTCTTTTATCCTGTTGTGTAACTAACTGAGAAAACAAAAACTACCATGACCCTAGTGGCCAAAACCTTGTACTAGTGCCAGCATAGCTGGAGGACCAGAATGGCCTACACAGTACTTGCAAGATAAATGCTACTTGTCTTATTCTACTAGTTAACTTATTGAACTGATTAGCATAATCTAACCATAATCTTCATTACAAGCTAAACTAATATCATAATATCGCATAGTACATCTGTACATGTCAATATCTCTTATAGAAGAGCTCTAATGCTGACCTAGTATCACTTAACTAACTGCTTGTTCTCCTTTTGCAGAATTTCAATATAACTAGTTCCCAGTTGGATGATTTCTTTGGAGGCCCAGCTTTCCTTGCATGGTCACGTATGGGCAATCTACATAGGTTAGGTTCTTGGCTTTTGCACTTTTCTCTAAAATCTACTTTGAGTATATCCTTTGGAAGTCTATGTAGTTTCAGTTTCATTTGTCATGTCACCATTAAATAATTTTTCCGAGGAGTGAATTACCTCCTCATGTCGTTTAATGGTCCAAAAAAAGAAGCATTTTTGCAACTTGTGCACATATCCTGATTGTACAACAAAGTATCAGAAATTCCCATTTAAATGCCAAAAAAAAAAAAAACTGGATTAATAAGTTGTTCACTCAAAATTTACTTTGTAGCTTATTTAAGCGTGTCACTATTAAGGGATATGAAGTATCAGACTGTAAACTGTCCCTATGCTGGCTGACTAATTTTGAACTCTATATTTGGTTTTTCTTAATTATTATCTGTAGATGGGGTGGTCCATTACCACAAAGCTGGTTGGATCAGCAGCTTATAATGCAGAAGAAAATTTTGGCAAGAATGTATGAACTTGGGATGACTCCAGGTATCATCAACTCTATAAACATTTGACCATATCGGTTTCAATATCCAGTGATCCTAAGTTTTTTACAACTTTCTTTTTTAAGCTATGTAATTTTTTTCTGTTTCAGTATGTTGAGAGAATGTCAGATCAATTGTTTTCTGACAGATAATTTTTCCGCACAGACTTGTATTGGCGATAAATATAGGATGTTGGTTGAGTTTTTACTTGTTTGCCATTCTGTGGTGTTTAAGCACTGGTTTACTTTAGGATACAGTATCTTCTATTTGCTACTTTTTGTGCTCTACAAATTATACATTTTAGAAAATTCTTTTGACAGACCTTCGTAGGGATTCGTTAACCAATTTATGTGCTCTTATTGTATGTGGAGTGATCCTGATAATGTTGATGTTTCTTTTCCAGTGCTTCCAGCCTTTTCTGGAAATGTTCCTGCAGCATTAAAAAGTGTATTTCCCACTGCAAAGATAGAAAGATTAGGAAATTGGTAAGACTGCTTTTTTTTTTTTCTGTTTGTTTATATGTATTGAACTCATTTTACTCCAAATACTTGACTGCTGCTGCAAATGATATACACATGGCAAACGAATACCTTAATTAAGCAAAATAGAAAGGAAAAAATGGAGGTAAACAAAAGAGAAGTATAGCATGCGGTCCATTCTGGATTTTTAGTTTACCTTACTGTTCTCTTATGAATTAAATTCAACTAGAGCATATTGATACTTTTTTGCCTGCTTTGTGATAGAAATATCAGTATAACAGGATTGTACTGCTGTGCATTCTCTCTTGAAAATTTCGAATATGTGTTTGTTACAATGTTTCATCATTAAGCAATCCATCTGGTGTTTCTGAAGCAAAGAATGCTGATCCATTTAACTCTTCTATGTGTGATTTGCTTCTGTTGAACTGAGCGTAATTTTCTTTGTCACCATTAAGGTTTACTGTTGGGAGTGATTCTCGATGGTGCTGCACTTATCTTCTTGATGCAACTGATCCTCTGTTCATTGAAATTGGAAAAGCATTTATTAAGCAGCAATTGAAAGGTTTGTATGTTGGAGACTTTTTTCAGTGAAATTTTCTTGAGTCGGTAGTCTTGCAGCAGTTACCTTTTCATGAAGATGTATTGTCAGTCTCTGATACTTAATTTACCTCTTTGCTTAGAGTATGGAAGGAGTGGTCACATATACAACTGGTAATTCATCTTTTCTTGCTATGAATTTTTTTTTTTTGCTTGTAAATAAATAGCAGTAAAGTAATCTTTATTAATTTCCAAAAGATAGATGAAACAAACTATCTCATTAACAGGGAATAATATTGACGACTCAAACTTTTATATGACTTCATCTGTACTATCTTGTAATATTTTGGAACATACATTGTTAAACATCTAACTTTATTTGCAGTGATACTTTTGATGAAAACACTCCCCCTGTAGATGAACCAGAGTACATATCTTCACTTGGTGCAGCAATTTTCGAGGGAATGCAAAGTGGAGACGATGAAGCTGTTTGGTTAATGCAGGTTAATACAACGATTTATATATGAATTTCTTAAGTGATTGGTCCATCCACAGTTAACATTTGCATTTGAAAAAATGATGCAAGTGATATCTAATCATTTTTCATTGCTCTAGGGCCTAAACTTTGCTTCTTTCTTCTTCTTCGAAATATAATGTACTTTCATTTTACAGGGATGGCTTTTTTCTTATGACCCATTCTGGAGGCCTCCACAAATGAAGGTCTTGTCCTTGCATATAAGTTTGGCCTTTGTTCATCTTTTAATCTATCCAGATGCATGATTTTAACCATGTAATCATATTGTATTTATTTTGTTTTCTTTGACTAAAATCAATATAGAATATATACTGATTTAATCATTGCTGTAAGGAGCACATAAGAACTCCAGTTGTAAGAGCAGGTTTGTCCGGGTTAAGTTGATTCGAGAAACAGCCAACTCCAGAATCATTATAACTGGAATCAGAATAGAAAAGGCTATCATAGAGCGGTTTTAAAATTTAAATGCTATGAGGTGTATAAGATGTGGCCTATATAATGTGCTGGAAGAGTATCACTAACAAAAGCATCTGTGAAATTAGTACAAGGAATAGTTCCTAGTATACATTGGTCCATAGGAGACAGTCCCTATTATATATTGCTTCGTAGGAGACAGTCCCATTCTGACTAGGGACAACTTGGTGTGTTCTGATGAAATTGATATGCACTCCCTACAACTTAGCTGCTGCTAAAGTTTAAGGAGAGCCCTCCATAATAAAAACAACCATTTGTTTTTGAACATATGTTGTTTCATGTAATAAGGTAGGTATGAAGATATATGACAGATCAGATCCAATTTGTTTTAATATTTCCATTTAAATTCCTGGTTAAGATTCTAAGATCCTCTGTTGCAATCGAACATTCATTTTTTAGGCGCTTCTCCATTCTGTCCCAGTAGGAAAGATGGTTGTCCTTGACTTGTTTGCTGAAGTGTTACCGATATGGACTACTTCAGAGCAGTTTTATGGTGTTCCTTACATATGGTAAGTTATAGCTCCTTTCATACTCCTCTTATTAGTCAGATTTTGGTACTTGAGTAGTTGCAGAATAAAAACTTAATTCTAAATTTCTATTTGTTGAGAAGAAAGAACAGTTTAATTACCCGTATCTTTTGTTGCCTGACTTACATTATGAATATCTTTGGGTTCAAGAAAATCGCATAGTTACTGTTTCTCTTGCATCCTCAAAATTTATTTATTTTCGATATTCATAATTCTGTATACAGTCCACAAACCTTTCCTGCCTAAACCAAATGCATTCTCACCAACATTAGCAGTGGATGAAAATACGCATTCTTGTTTCAGATTAATTTTGCGCTAGAGCTTAAAGTAACTGGTATTTTTCTTTTATCTAAAAGAACCTCTGACCCTTTCAAAAATTCACCTCTTTGTCATTTGTGAGAAGAAATGCCAGCTAATCTTGGAATTTTGCTCTAAATGTGATATTTTTTGTAAGCTGCTGGAGAAAGCAGTAATAATCTGTTGAGGGTTATAAAAAAGTTTCCAATCAATTGCAAGCCACTAATCACACTTCAATATTTTTCTTTTCTTTATTTCTGTATGACATTTTTGTCCTAAATTCGAGTACTGCTGAATGTCAACCCTGATACAACTTTGCTACACAACTTTGTTCAGGTGTATGCTACACAACTTTGCTGCAAATGTTGAAATGTACGGAGTGTTAGATGCTATAGGATCTGGACCTGTTGAAGCTCGTACGAGTGAAAACTCAACGATGGCAAGTTATTTGACCCAACTTTATTAAGGCTCTCTAATTACTACATTAGTGTTAAACTATACGCCAAGATATCATGAAAACTGTCCTTTCTGTTAAATTCACTTCAAATAAGAAGATATATCTTAATAATTTACTTGAATACTATCTCGCTTGTCAACTAACTCTATGTGGAAGCATGTCATATGCCTACCATAGCATTCCAGCTTCTCTGAAGGGAGGAAGTGAGAAGTCAATCCAAAACACACAACTCGTTTTTTAAGACTGAGTCGACGTATTTTGACCCCATAAATTATGTCAATATGTAATGCTGCAAACTTCACTCTCATTAGAAGCCCTGCTCACACACACACACAAGAAAGGCTGTTTTTACAAACCTAAGTATTTGGTATATGTTCAATTTTATCTGAGTTCTATTGTACAAATTCTATTGCATCTCGACCTCTATTTTTTTTTTTACAAACCTAAGTAATTTCCTTATTTCTCTCTCAGTACATGTGAAACGTTCATGTTTTTATAATCATACTCTAATCTGTATCATCCAGGTTGGTGTTGGAATGTCAATGGAAGGTATTGAACAGAATCCTATAGTTTATGATCTTATGTCCGAGATGGCATTCCAGCATAAAACAATTGATGTCGAGGTACTACGGTTTTACTTTCTCTTTCCCAGTATAGGTTTATATTTTATCCACATATTTTAGATGGAGATATAAAGCGTTTCAAAGATCTACTTGGGACTGGAAGTACTTAATTGTCGGGTAGAATGTCGTCAAGAATCAGTCTTTGGTGCACCCCCTGCGAAAAGCTTTATGCAGCATATGCTTATACCTAGACAACGCCATTGGGATTTCTACGCAATTACTTTTGACCTTCTAACATTTGGTTAAATATAAATCAAGAGAGCGAAAGTAAGCAGAAGTCTGCACTTGTTGCATTGTTCAAGCGAAGGCTTTATGGAAATATGTATACAGGGAATACAGACCATTAATTTCTTCAAAGTTGACCTGATTCCTGAAAAACAGCAGGGGTAAAGAGTCGAGCAATTCCCGACCAACAGAATGCACTTTGCTAATCCCAGGAGTTGGAATTTTGACTCTGTTATTACTTGCAGCCATTTAGAAAGAAAATCTTGAATGACTAGTTCTCTTTTTGGCATATCTCCATAATATCTCTGAGTTTATCTTTACTGTACCATCACAGAGATTTTGGATCAATGTGCCCAAAATCTGCTCAATCTCAATTGCCTTGTTTCCTTGCAGACGTGGGTTAATCTATACTCAAAAAGACGGTATGGGAAATTTGTTCAAACCATGCAAGAATCCTGGAATATACTATATCACACAATTTACAACTGTACAGATGGTGCTTATGTAAGTGCATCTTTTACTTTTGTGATGTGCTGAAACCTTGCAATTCTTCACTCTAGATAATAAGTAGGAGTGTAGGAGTAGCACTCTTTATGTTCTGAACTTGCATTACTCAAGTTTATAAGATTAAATTGTGCCACCATGAGAGGGGCCTAATGTAAAATTAAAAATTTCTTGATTTTGGCCAATCCTTATCTTTGCTAAAACAGGATAAAAACAGGGATGTCATTGTGTCATTCCCAGATGTCGATCCATCCTTCATCTCGATAGCCCAAATATTCTCACCAATACGTGAAAAGCATAGCATAGCATTATCAAGGAGGGATTCTTTGAAAGATTTAACTGACACTTTTGACCAACCTCATCTCTGGTATTTAACTTCAGAAGTGATACGTGCTCTAGAACTTTTTATTGAGAGTGGAGCCAAACTATCAGGAAGTAACACCTACAGGTTAATTTCCCTTTATTTTTCAATCACGTCCTAAATATGTGAATAGGTCTGTGTTTCTTTTACTAGCTGCTACTAATAGATCATTTACGTAATCTCTGTGCATGTTTTGTGCATCCTTTAGATATGACCTTGTTGACCTGACAAGACAAGCTTTGGCAAAGTATGCAAACCAACTGTTTTTAAAGGTCATAGAATCTTATAAATTGAAAGATTTAGACACACTTGGATGCCTCAGCGAGAAGTTTCTTGAGCTTGTGTATGATATGGATACACTTTTAGCTTGCCATGAGGGATTTCTACTAGGTCCATGGTTGGAGAGCGCAAAACAACTCGCCCAAGACAGAGAACAAGAAAAACAGGTAAGAACCACTCAATCCAGTAATCAACTGTATCCACACAATCCCACCTGGACAATCATTGATGCAACCACATTTTCAGTTCGAGTGGAATGCAAGAACTCAGATAACCATGTGGTTCGATAACACAGAGGAAGAAGCCAGCCTGCTTCGTGACTATGGTATGTGCAATGCTACCTTTAGTTAAGGGTGATATCACAGAAGTTCATTTATTCAGTTGCCAATTATATTTGTTATTTTTTTCCGTAATTGTTTTCCAGGAAACAAGTACTGGAGTGGACTTTTACGAGATTATTATGGCCCAAGAGCAGCAATCTACTTCAAATATCTGCAAGAGAGTTTGCAGAAAGGTTCTGGTTTTGATTTGAACGGTTGGAGGAGGGAATGGGTGACGCTCACTAACGACTGGCAGAAAAGTCGAAAAACGTTCCCTGTCAAGGCCATCGGCAATGCCCTCAACACATCTAGCTGGCTTTACGACAAATACTTGCGCGATCCTGAAACACACACTTTGGATCATTAGCTGTTCTGTAATTGTGCAAACTGAGGTTACAGTGTCGTGTAAACATCACAAGTTACCATAAATATGTGTTGATTGCTTTCTGACTTGAAAAAACTAGTCAAACAAATTGAAATGTTATCACAGCTGAAAAACTTCTACAAACGTGAATCTGAGATGCGAATTCTGGAACATTCCCAAATATATTGCACGTGTAGTAATTCCACGTAAGCAGCCGCCTTTTGTTTTTCTAAATATATATTCCTGTTCCTACAGGGTGTCCGATAAGCCGTTGAATCTTTGACGTGTTGACCATTTAACAGGAGTATTACCTCATTGGTTACGCGTCAGGTTATATCTTTTCCCACGTTAAATACAAACCCCTGTAATATAATATTTATAATTTGTCTGTATAAAAGAACCTGTTTGTCAAATTACAGAAACAGAACTCCTTCTTGAAGAGCTATAAGCATAAACTCATACATATATACCATCTTCATCTTTGTCGTATAGTTCGTCTCGTATTAAACATCCTAATTTTTTGAATCGACTATGGATTCGGGAAACAATTACAAGGAGTCATATGGAACATCATGGGCGGATCAGTGGGATCCCTTGCCGGAATACTCTGACAAATCATCATCGAAGAAGAGTAGTACAAGTGCAATGGCTTCCAAAGGAAAGACAGCAGCTTCTACGGGAGCCAAGAAAGTGAAAGGTGGGCTTACGTGGATCAAGGACAAATATCACAAAACCACCCATAAGCAGCATAACTAAATTTCTACCCCTCCCTTCATCATCCATGCAAATATAAACCTCTTTTTTTATTTATTTTGAAGATCTTCATTTTTTATTTTAGTTGTGTAGAGTTCTTTCGTTTAATCACTTTTTTTTCTTTGTACACCTACATCTACACACTAGTGGTCGAGATCATTGACTCGATTTGATTTATTGACTCGATTTGATTTACATCTACAGGTTAATTTTTCTTTATGTTTAAATCACCTCCTAAATATGTGAATAGATCAATTTTTCCACGTAAGCAGCTGCCTTTTGTTTTTCTAAATATGCATTCCTGTTCCTACAGGGTGTCCGATAAGCAGTTGAATCTTTGACCTGTTGACTCAGACAATTCTTTTAGTGAGTTCCTAATATAAATATTAAAATAAAAATAAAAATAAAAGAATTAAAAACTATAAATTTCAAGTTATGAAAATATTTTTTATTTTAGAGATATTTTTTTACGGGTTTTTATCTTTTAAAACAATCTTCTAGCTATTTATTATTCTCTCTGTTTTTTTTTAATGTTTGACACTTTGATTTTTGGCAAAAATATTTAGGTACTTTGATCGTACAAATAAAATTTTATTTTAAAAAAAAAATTTGGTAATAAAAATATACAGTCAAAATTTTATTTCACAAAAAAATTAACAAAAAACAATAATTGTTACTATGTAGTCAAAGTAACTAAACATGTGTGTCAAAAATCAAAGCGTCAATTATTAAAAAAACATAAATTTACCATTTTTATTTTAATTTTTATTTCAATTCTTTTATTTGATGTTTGATTAAAAAGAAATTCAAGTGGGTTCTTGCAAAAAATTAAGTGAATTCCTCCAAATATTAAATAGAAATTAAAATTAAAATTTATTATATAATTACTCTTCAGGTCAACCAGTGAGTTTCCGGGCACCCGCAGAAATGCATATACATAGGTCCGTCCCTGAGTATTACCTCATTGATTACGCGTAGGTTATATCTTTTCCCACGTTAAATACAAACCCCTGTAATAAGCATAAACTCATACATATACCATCTTCATCTTTATCATATAATCCGTCACGTATTAAACGTCTTAATTTTTTTAAACGATTATGAATTCGGGAAACAATTACGAGGACTCTTACGGAACATCATGGGCGGATCAGCGGGATCCCTTGCCGGAATACTCTGACAAATCTGTGGGATTAATGGCTTCCAAAGTATTGAAGAAGACAAAGACAGCAGCTTCTAAGGCCGCCAAGAAAGTCAAAGGTGGGCTTACGTGGATCAATGACAAATATCACAAAACCACCCATAAGCAGCATAACTAATTTTCTACCCCTCCCTTCGTCCTCAACACAGACCCGTCTAAGAGGTAAATATTTTATATAAGTCCATTTAATTATGAGCAAAATTTCATCAAAATTAATTTATATTAAGAAATTATCATGTAAAAGTGTTGAAAATATATTTATTATATATAATTTGTTTAAATTTTGAATTAATTAAGGATTCAATTTTATAATTGTAAAATTTGAGACGGACCTGCCTCAACATCATCCATGCAAATATAAACCTCTTTTTTTATTTTGAAGATCTTCATTTTTTATTTTATTTGTGTAGAGTTCTTTCGTTTAATCACTTTTATTTCTTGTACACATACATGTGCTTCCGCCTTTTGTAAAAACATTTGCAAGTCTGTACCTACATGGCTACATCTTATCAAGCTTTATTTAGCTCAAAATTATGTAAAGTTTAATGCTAATTTTTTGGAGATTTTATTATAAAATTTTAATGTGTTTTTATTTCTCGGTTTTAGTTGCAATTTGGTGTTAATTTGTATACACGATAGTCGTCGAGAGCATTGGCTCTGTTAACGGAGGAATTTGATATTAATAAAGTTCGAGGTTTGTTGTCGAAATCAAGATCTATGACGGTGGTTTTTTGCCGGAAAATTGCCAGAGTGTGGTGGTTGTGATGAATTGGGGACTGAGATTGTAAGAGTTTCTTGGTGGTGGCTCGCTGAGTTCTTCGCTTCCAACCCCCTACAATGTGCCTACGTACCCCGTATTTATAAGAGATCAAGCCCTACGTAGTTCTTGGGGAGCAAGTAACCTATATGGGCTGGTTTCTGATTTCCGAATCCCATAAGAAGTCTTCCCCTTCTTTCCATAATTAGACTCTGACTCGATTTAGGAATGTCTGGCGATGAGACCTAGTCACAAAGGCCCAAGGCTCGTCTATGACGTCAGGACTTCACGAATAAGGAAATTTCCCCCGTCGAGGACTAGTCACATCCATTACTAGCTATTTCCTTAATTCATAGACACATGTATAGTCATGACATACCCCAAATGTCAGACGCATCCTTGTCCCCCGAATGAGAAGCACCCGCCAGATTGCTGGACAAGTGATCCCAAGCATTTGGGTGCAAAGTGCAGGATTACTCCAAATTTCCCCAATGAGGACGCGCCCATTGAGTACAGGAACAGAGCTCCCAAAGCACACACCAAGGTTCACCCCACATCCCCAATGAGGACGCGCCCATTGAATACAAGAGGATGCCTTCAATTATCAGGCAAACTCCTGGATGCCTTCAACCACAGAAATCCCCCTCCTAGGGCACATCCTAGGAGAGAATTCTTCAATCATTAGGCAAACCCCTAGATGCCTTCAATAACATACATCTCTCCCTTAGAAGGCATCCTAAGGGAGAAGTCTTCAATATCTTGTCATTATCAAGTCAATGGAGTCATCCTTCATCACCAAGTAGTTATTTCAAACCAAGAGGACGCGCCCTCAAGGGGTGGACGACCTAAAGGAGCGCGCCCTTACCCCTATGAGGGCAAACCCTAAGTCTTCCATATGCTAATCCATGTCAACCTAGTTGTTATTTTCTGTCAAGTCATCCATTCATGTCAAGTTGTCAGTCCATATCCTCAAGGTTTGGACGACCGGAGGGCATGCCCTCACCCCTATGAAGACAAGCCCCGAGCCTCCGTTGTACTAGTTCAATCCTTAATTGCACGTTGGATATCCCCAATTGATTATTACTTGACCCGAATCTTCCCTAAAAACCCGATACCAAATTTTGGCTATAACAATTACCCCCCCCCCCCAATTCCATGTGAAATCAGAGATGAAGCATGGAATTTTCAATCTCCAAAGTGCCAAAATCTCTTTGTAACCTTTTCTTTTTCAAGAAGTGTCATCGAGCTTCTTCCTTCTTTGATGTTGTAAAGAGGACGTGTCCGTTCAGAGGGCGCGTCCTTCGATTCTTTAGTCATATCTTCGAGAATTCTATTGTTTTAAAAAGGGTTGACACCGACAAACGACACCTCTAGGGCTGAGCATTCGGTTGGTTCGGTCCAGAACCGAACCGAACCGAATAGACCGAAAACCGAATTATCATTTTTTTTCGGACCGAACCGAACCGAAGTTGTATTTTGGACCGGAACCGAACCGAACCGAAATAATGTTATTCGGTTCGGTTCTTTCAGAAAAGAACCGAAATTTTTTCAAATAAAAAATTTGTATTTCAAAAAAAAGCCAAAAAATATGATTTTCTAAAAATAAAAATATTAGCTAATGAAATACAAGTATGAAATGTAAATGTAATAGTTCAAACTTCAAATCTCGAACAAAAAATAAGCCATGCAAAATTTTGAATACATACATACATTTAAAATTAATATATAAAAATTATATAAATATAAAATAAAAATATTTCGGTCTATTCGGTTCGGACCGAATTTTTTTTGAAAGAACCGAACCGAACCGAAATTTATTTCGGTCTATTCGGTCCGGACCGAAAAGACCGAATTTTCTGAAAATTAGAACCGAACCGAACCGAAATTACACTATTCGGTTCGGTTTTTCGGTTCTGGTTCGGTTCTGCTCAGCCCTAGACACCTCTAAGCTTACATGAGCTAGCTCGGTGTAAGAAACAAGAGATATTGTGCACAGATGTAAGCCTCTCCCAGGGCTCGTCCTTAAGTAAAATATGCATTTACTGAGGGCGTGTCGTCTTCTGGCATTAAGGGGTACGAACCCCTTTTGTTGTTTTAAGATTCAAAAATGTAACTTTTGTAGACATAGATACACCCTTGTATATATATGCTTGTACGCTGGTGTAATCAGTTGTATCTTCAAACATCTTTTTACGAAGAAGAATCCTTGTAAGAATGCTCTGTTGTTCATAGGAAGAGCCGGGAGATGCATCAGTACTACCCCCCCCCCCCCCCGGCGTCGTGAGGGCGTGCCCTCTTGCGTAGGGCGGTCTAAGTGGTCGAGGGTATAACAAAGCCTCCTCTAGTCTTCTAGTCCATTTTATATTAGCATTCTCCCGTGGAGGGGCTCACTCATGACCTTGGGGCCGCATCCTGCCGATCAGGGGGCGCATCCTAAGGTCCATGGGGCATCTTCTCCAAATATTCTTCTTGCTGAAAACTTGAGGACTTGTACAACCATGTTTAAATTCGAAGCCTTAATTGTTAGGTCCAAAGTATCGTAGAAGGGAGGGGGGTTGAATACGATACTCACAAATTATTCAATTTCGTTCACGGATAATTATTTATGTTCTAGTCCGAAATCAAATACACCAAATCAAAATACGAGTCGGGGAATATATCGTTTTATAAATATAAACCGCGAGGGGTGCTACAATTCTAATCCGTAGGATTAGCTTCAATGAGTTTAGGTTACACAAAATCAATACAATGATAGAATTCAAAGCACTATTAATTTCTCTGTCAATTTCTCCGGCTTAAAACTCTCTCTTCGTAAATGTTTTTGTGTAAATTCTAACTGAAGAAGACATTGTCTTCTCTCAACAATTGTAGTCTTGAAAAACTATCGAAAGCTTTTAGGATTAATCCTGGCCGTCCATGTTCTTCATCAACCTGACAAAGTTTAGAAAACTTTCACCTGCTCCTTAATTAAAAACTATCGAATGAAAAATCAATTCTTCGATGGTTTTTGCTTCAAATCCCCATGATCAATTTCTATAGTTTTTCTTAAAAGAAAACTATCGAATCCTTTATAATGCAGTTTGATCCTTGAAGATTCTCTACTTTTTCGGCAAGCATATTTTATTTCCATTTAAACCTAAACATACCTTGTAATATTCTTTTGACTTTCAGGATGTTTCAGATTTAGACTTAAATCAATTTCTTCCGAGACGATAAATATCTTGATCTTTTTAAGTGGTGACAACTGGTGCAACTGGTCTGGTTCACAGATGACTAACATTTGATCAATACTTCTATGTCTTCAATTCAATGATGTTGATAAGTCATTTGTCGTTCTGGTTGTTTCAATAAAATCACTAGAATCCTATGGTACTGACTCTTAATCATTCAAATACTTCTGTAGTCTTGAAAGTCTTGTTTCTTTATTTGTCACTGAGTCTTGAACATATTAATGAACTTCTTTCTGTGACCTGTTTACGGACTTCAAGAATACATACCATATTTTGATTTTTTGAGTTTACCTTTTCTTCTTTACTTCTGGATTCCTGTGCTTCTGTTAATATTATTGTATGTCTTGTTCTTTGTTGAGTTGTAGTTATCTCTTAGACCAATACCATTATGGCGCGTCTTGAAGGGCATGTCTTCTATTATTGAGGATGTGACGACGCGTTCTCTGAAGATAAAGTATTATCTTTTCGGAGGGGCACACTCATGTCCATGGGGCCTCGACCTATAAGCAGGGGGCACTCACTATGGACCATGGGGCCTCTACTCCAATGGCTTACTTTCTTCTAAAATTCAAGTAATAACTTCTTCTTGTAAACATTGGAGTCCACCTGAGCATAGTGTTGTCCTTTTCCTTTGAGGGCGCATCATGTGTGGCTCAAACGTTGGATCTTGTGTGATCATCATTTATCTTCATTAAAACTGTCTGTAGACATTTTTTCATAGGACACGTCGTGAGGGAAAAATGATCATTGGGACCTCTAACATGCTGAAAGGGCAACCTTGACGTAGAGGGCGCGTCCTTACGGATTGGGACACATAGCTTGGTAACTCTTGACATATTTTCCCAAGCAGGATTCTCCACCTGTCAAAAAACTCAATAATAGAAAATTGTAGAAATCACCTGGAAGACGCGTTCAGGATGTATGGACGTGAACTATTGCCGAATTTTCATAAGAGTTGTTGGAAACCTTCTGACCATCGAGCACCACCATTAGGGCACGTCCTAAGAGTTCTTGGGGATTTTCCTTCACAATCTTCTTCCTGTAATAACTCAAGAAACAAATAACAGAAACCAAAACAAAGCAAGTTAGGTGTTATCTTGAGAACATGCCCTGAAGATATAGACATAGTTTCTGATTGATGTGTCCACTTCATAAATTGTCCTTTGTGTTTTTAGAGAACTCCATGCAAAATTCTGTGTGCCGCAATTCTGTATTCTCTATTTTTTTCAAATTTGTTGTCGTCTCGATTTTTCGAGGGCGCGCCCAATAACAGTATGTATGTTTGTTTTGTCTTTAATATGACACCTTCTAACTAGGTGTCATAGTAACACCTGCAGCAAAATTCTTTTTTTTTTTTGTTTAAGGCGTTCCTCTCTGCTTCCCGTAGTACTTTCGAAGTCGTTGCACCTCCTCCATTCTTCTCAAGCAATTTGATGCATGCATGCCACCCATCTCAACCCGTATTCTTTTTTTTTAAGGCGCGTCTTCTTTCCTTGTCTTCTCCTTTTTTTTGTTTATAAAATATGTCTTAACCATTTCCTTGTTGGCATGCTCATCAAAATTGCACCACCATTAAATACCATATTCTTTTTCACTGTCTAATTTTTTATCTTTCAAACAGCCATATCTTGGGTGATATATTTTGAAGCCTTGTGCCAGTCACATTGTTGTATCAAAATACACACCTCACTATTTTAATATAATTTCCTTGACGCGCCTTGTATGTTTTAGTAACTTGAAATCACTAATTCAACAGCCATACACCTCTCTTGCATGCATTAGTTTGTACTCCTTCTTAATGGTTGGGCGCGCCCTTCTTTCTTCTTTTTCATGCATGGACCAACTCCCAACGCACCTTCATATTTCTTCTACTACAATCGTATAATATATTCAGCCCCCACACCACTGCTCTTTCTTCATTTAACAAGTTGGTTGCTATTTCTTTTCTATCAGGGCGCACCTTTATTTCAAGTAAGTATTTTATGTTTGTAAACAAACAGCCATTTCACATTTTCCACGGGTCCCATTCTTGAGTCACCATGTTCTTCTTTTTTTTATTCACATGAATTAATTCACTATAATCAGGGCGCGCCTTGTTTTATCTTTTTCTTTTATCTGCTCCTTGTTTTGTTTTATTAAGGTGTGTCATCAACTACATAAGTGGTACCTTCACTAGAAATTGTCTTTCTTACTTTTTGTTTTCAAATCTTCTAACCAGATTAATCAAAATACTTGTATCACTACTCGCAATAAATTTTTTGGTGTTGTGTGCTCGCTTCAAGTTCTTGTGTCAATCGCGATTTTATTGATCTCCAGGCCTACTCTAATTCTGTATATTACCGATTTTTCACAATAATATTTGTTTTTTTTTAATTTAAACTCTCGTCACAGTGAGCCATCTTTTCCTCCTAAGATAATAATCTTGATTAGCGCCCCTCCTTCTAGCGCCAATTTGTTAACGGAGGAATTTGATATTAACAAAGTTCGAGGTTTGTCGCCGGAATCAAGATCTATGACGGTGGTTCTTCGCTGGAAAATTGCTAGAGTGTGATGGTTGTGATGAATTGGGGGTTGAGATTGTAAGGGTTTCTTGGTGGTGGCTCGCTGAGTTCTTCGCTTTCAACCCCCTACAATGTGCCTACGTACCCCGTATTTATAGGGGATCAAGCTCTACGTAGTTCTTGGGGAGCAAGTAACCTATATGGACTGGTTTCTGATTTCCGAAGCCCATAAGAAGTCTTCCACTGCCTTCCATAATTAGACTCTGACTCTCTTTAGGAATGTCTGACGATGAGACCTAGTCACAAAGGTCCAAGGCTCGTCTATGACGTCAAGACTTCACGAATAAGGAAACTTCCCCCGTCAAGGACTAGTCCCATCCATTACCAGCTATTTCCTTAATTCATAGACGCAGGTATAGCCGTGACTTACCCCAAATGCCAGACGCATCCTTGTCCCCCGAATGAGAAGCACCCACCAGATTGCAGGACAAATGATCCCAAGCATTTGGGTGCAAAGTACATGATTACTCCAAAGTTCCCCAATGAGAACGCGCCCATTGAGTACAGGAACAGAGCTCCCAAAGCGCACATCAAGGTTCACCCCACATCCCCAATGAGGACGCGCCCATTGAATACAGGAGGAGGCCTTCAATCATCAGGCAAACCCCTAGAGGCCTTCAACCACGGACATCCCTCTCCTAGGGCACATCCTAGTAGGGAATTCTTCAATCATTAGGCAAACCCCTAGATGCCTTCAATAACATACATCCCTCCCTTAGGAGGCATCCTAAGGGAGAAGTATTCAATATCTTGCCATTATCAAGTCAATGGAGTCATCCTTCACCACCAAGTAGCTATTTCAAACCAAGAGGACGTGCCCCTCAAGGGGTCCAAGTAGCTATTTCAAACCAAGAGGACGTGCCCTCAAGGGGTGGACGACCTAAAGGAGCGCGTCTTTACCCTATGAGGGCAAACCCTAAGTCTTCCATATGCTAATCACATGTCAACCTTGTTGTTATTTTCTGTCAAGTCATCCATTCATGTCAAGTTGTCAGACGCGTCCTCAAGGGCCCTCACCCCTATGAGGACAAGCCCTGAGCCTCCGTTGTACTAGTTCAATCCCTAATTGTACCTTGGATATCTTCAATTGATTATTACTTGACCCGAATCTTCCCTAAAAACCCGATACCGAATTTTGACTATAACATGCTCGATTTGATTTATTGTAAAATTCGATTCAACTTGATTTCGAGTTAAAATTGAAATTATGTATTCTTGATTTTAAAAAGGAAAAATCACTATAATCAAGGTTGGATTTAATTTCAAAACTCTTGGATCGATTAATATTAACGGATTTTTGGTTATAAAATTGGATGAGATAAAAAATAATGAACAAAAAAGACTAGAACTTAAACAAAACTTGTTTTATCAAAAACCTAGTTGTGGCGTCCGAGTTATTCGTTTAACATTTTGCAAACGGGCATTGTATTTGCATAATTGTATTTGTACCAATGTAAGTCTGCTGATGTGTTGCACAAGAGTTCAAAACAGAATATAATTTCATAATGTAATATTGGTTCAAGTCAGGTTTTAAGTGCAAAACAGTTTTACAGTGAAAAATAATTGTTTCGGGAACATTTTTATTTTTAAAATTATATTTGATATAAAACAATTATTTGCACGGTTTTCGCTAAATTATTTTGAATAAAGTTAGTGTCCGTAAAAGATATGCTATAGAATATAAAAATAAGCTCAAAGCTATGCCAAAATGGATGTTATTGTCAAAATTTGGCATCAATTACAAAAAATATCAACTTCGAAATAGTTACATATGCAGTGCAAATTTTGCATCCAAGATGTATATATGCATTTAGCAATATCATCAATCAACCATACATTTAATACAAGTTAGTATACTTTAATTGAAATTAAGATGGTTTGGACAAAAAATAATTAAATATATAAATATTTGGCTACAAAATGCAACTAGGATTGGAGTGCATATTATTTTTTAACATCAAAAATCACTTTTTAATATTATATTTTAACAATAAATATAATCATTTTACATTTAACACTGGACTTCTTTAAGAGTATCTCCAACGGGTTGGCTAAATTGATTGGTTAAAATCATATAAAAGACTGATTATGTAAAATTGCTCAATCTGTAAGAGATTGTGCTTCAATGGAATTAGTTATAATGATTAGCTATATTTTAAAACTAGTATGTTCTTAATATTTTAAGTTGATATATATATAATGTATTAGTTTAATATGATAATAGATGATGTGTAGTTTCACTACAGGTCCTTAGAGGTTCGACAAATATAGTCAATGTGTTGAGGTTGGCTAAATTTATAGCTAACAAGAATGTCCCATTGGAGATTGCAAAATTTTAAATATTAGCTATAATTTTTATTTTTGACATATTTTATCCATTTTTAACTAAGAGATTTTTGTGATTGGAGATACTCTAAGCATGTAAATTAGCAAAAGACATTCCATAAAAAATGTAAGTTAGCGAACAACAAGACCGTATTCGGCCTGTAGTTCAAGCATGGCCCGATTCGCAACACCCCGCCGTTCAGATACCTCGGAGTGGATCCGACAATTCGTTTGTGTATTTTTGTGTCGTATATTTTCGTGTTTTGTGTACATAAATGTTAAACACAAAATCGATCTGTTTAGGTTTGTGATATTTTGTGTCATGTACTTTTTGTGTCGTGTACTTTTCGTGTCGTGTTTCGTGTAATTTTAAATAAAAATATTAAAAATTTTAGTTAATTTTTACAAATATGTATTGAAAATATGCAAATGATATTATAAAATTATGTATAAACATATAATAAATATTAATTCATCTAATGTAAATATTAATATATAAATATTTATTTATTTATTTCGTGTACTTCGTGTCGTGTATCCAAAGGATAAACATAAAATCGTCACTAAATCTCAGTCGTGTACTTTCGTGTTCGTGTACTGAAAATGCAAATACAAACACTAAATTTTCGTTTAATTTCATATCGTGTAATTCGTGTCGTGTCATAAATTACCGAGTCTAACTCGGAGGCCGGATCTTTGCCAGGAGCAGCCATCGATAATACTTCTCAAATATCTTTCTTTTGACTTTTAACTTTTAAGGCACGCACTAATGTTAAAAATGTTATTTTCAAAAAAAAAAAAATCAGAATAAAAATATAAATTCAACATTTTTATTCACAAAAAAAATTAAAAAATAATATTTATAAATATATGTCAAAGCAGTGCATGCAAGAAAGTCAAGAGGCAGAACAAAGGGAGTAGACATTATTTTTTTCGTATTCTTTTTCCAATTCTAGTATTTTTCCGAAAATATTATTTGCAATATCCAATAACAAAGAATCAAATACAACTTTTCTAAAAAGTTGAAGTTGCTTTTTATTGCATTTTAAAATTAATTTTGATTGCACTAAGTTGTATTCGTTGCAAAATCATATCTTTACAAAAATTTCAAAGAATCCTATCTCCACGAACATTAAAATTAAAAAAAAGAATTTTGAAAAAGAATCGAATTTTTCCGAAAACTTCATATTTATATGCTTTTACTATTTACCGGGACAATTGAAAATTTTGAAAACAGGGGTAAAAAGTAAAAACAAACAAGGTCAAGCGCGGACGCGCCGCAGAATTGTTTTTTGAATTTTTTGAAACTCACACACAGACACACACTTATTGTGAAAGAGTAGCTTAAATATACATACAACTTGATATACATATAATTTGAACCAGAGTACAAACCACAACAAAGAGATTTGAGAGTTGAATAATAATAATGGGTACAAAAGAGAGTTGTAGAATGGAGCTCCGAACTGCTATCCGACATCTCAGCGATCGTTGTCTTTACTCTGCCTCCAAATGGTACCAATCTCATAAACCCTAATTTTTTAAATTTGAGTTTTTTTGTAATTGAAGGTTGAATTCACATGGGTTTTGCTTACATTGCATTAATATTGATTTTTTATGAGTGCCCATTTAGTAAAGATTGAATCTTGATTTTGTTTAAACAAATCTTGAAATTACTAAAGGGTTTTGCTTACATTGTATTAATAATCAGTTTTTGTACACACCCATTTAGTAAAGATTCAATCTTGATGGTCTTTAACAAATCTTGAAATTACTTGGGGTTTTGCTTGAATTGCATTAATATTCAATTTTTATGAACACCCATTTAGTAAAGATTCAATCTTGATGGTATTTTAAACAAATCTTGAAATTACTTGGGGGTTTTGCTTGCATTGCGTTAATATTCAATCTTTATGAACACCCGTTAAGTAAAGATGCAATCTTGATGTTGTTATAGAAAATCTTGAAATATGTGTGTGTTTTTCTTGTTTATAGGGCAGCTGAACAGTTGATGGGTATTGAGATTGACCCATCAAAGTATACCCCATCTCATACTAGATTTCAGAGAGGAAGTTCTAGTATTCGTAGACGGTACCGGACTAATGAGTCCACTTCCACTCCTGCTGCTGGAATTTCTTATATTTCTACTCCTGTCCCGGATGAAGATAATGAAGAGATGGACAATGATTTTTACCTTTTGGCCAAATCTTATTTTGATTGTAGGGAGTATAGGCGTGCTGCTCACGTGCTCCGTGACCAGACTGGCAAGAAGGCGTTTTTCTTGCGATGTTATGCTCTTTACTTGGTTTGTTTCTACTCTCGTGACTTTAAATATGTTGCTATGTGTTTGTTGATTTGATTGAGTAATATCATGGGAATTGAATTTTGTCCTATATTTGTATCATATTTCGTAATGCTTGTGGATGGATGACACAGCGGCTTAATTAAATTCCTTTAATTTCTTCTGCATGAATAATATATTATATAAGATTTGAATCATTACATTCTACTGAATATGAGATTGTACCTGTCCACGATTTACCTTCAAAGGATAGTGCCCACGATTTACCTTCACAGGATAATACCCATAGATACTCTGATTATGTTTCACTAATATTTATAAAGTCTTTGTTTGTGTTAGTTGCCAAGCCAAGTGAACAGATTTGCCAACCGCAATACTTGCATTTTGCCTCTGGATTTTGTGTATACTATTTGTTGTTCCTATCCCTTAAATGCAAAGGCGTTACACTTTTGTCTATGTGAAGGTTAATCATCTCTGTAGATGTAAGGAAGTCATAAATGCATAATCTCCAAAAAAAATTATTTCTATTTTTCTTCCAAATCGAAGATTAAACTTCGCGGTTTTGCTCACGTGCATGAATATTATTAAGGATGACGAATGTGATTGATATATGGTGTAGGTTTGATGGAATGTGAAAGAACTAGGGCAAACTATACTCTGTTGAGTTATAATATTAGTTGCCAAAGAACCGACTGTAATTGGTATTTTTTCCTATTTGTTTTGCATAGGCTGGAGAAAAGAGAAAAGAAGAAGAAATTATTGAGCTTGAAGGACCCCTAGGCAAAACTGAAGCTTTGAACCAGGAACTTGTTTCACTTGAGAGGGAGTTGTCTGTGCAACGGAAAAATGGTTCAATTGATTCCTTTGGACTGTACCTGTATGGTCTTGTGCTCAAAGAAAAAGGCAATGATAATCTTGCATGTACAGTACTCGTGGAGTCTGTAAATAGCTACCCGTGGAACTGGAATGCTTGGTCCGAACTGCAGAGTTTATGCACTACAGCTGATACATTGAACAGTCTTAATCTCAGTAACCATTGGATGAAAGACTTCTTTCTTGCCAGCGCATACCATGAACTCCGAATGCATAATGAATCCTTGGCAAAATATGAGTATTTGCAAGGAACGTTCAGCTCGAGCAACTACATCCATGCTCAAATTGCTAAAGCCCAGTACAATTTGAGGGAATTCGAACAAGTAGAAGTCATATTTGAAGAACTTTTAAGGAATGACCCTTACCGAGTTGAAGATATGGATATGTATTCTAACGTGCTGTATGCAAAAGAGTGCTATTCGGCACTAAGTTATCTTGCCCACAGAGTATTTGTGACAGATAAGTACAGGCCTGAATCGTGTTGCATTATTGGTAATTACTACAGTTTGAAAGGGCAGCATGAGAAGTCGGTCATGTATTTCAGGAGAGCACTAAAATTGAATAAAAAATATTTATCAGCTTGGACACTTATGGGACATGAGTATGTTGAGATGAAAAACACTCCTGCAGCTATTGATGCGTATCGGCGAGCTGTAGATATCAATCCATGTGATTATCGAGCGTGGTACGGATTAGGACAAGCATATGAAATGATGGGGATGCCGTTTTATGCCCTTCATTATTTTAGAAAATCAGTATTTTTGCAGCCTAATGATTCTAGGTTGTGGATTGCCATGGCTCAGTGTTATGAAACAGAACAGCTTAATATGATTGAGGAGGCTATAAAGTGTTACAGGAGAGCAGCAAATTGCAATGACCGGGAAGCAATTGCTCTTTACCAGCTAGCAAAGTTGCACAAGGAGCTTGGGCGTTTCGAAGAAGCAGCATTCTACTACAAAAAGGATTTGGAAAGGATGGAAGACGAAGAAAGAGAAGGACCTAACGCGGTAAAAGCTTTGTTGTTTCTTGGTCAGCATTGCAAAGATCTAAAGAGATTTGAAGAGGCAACAATGTACTGTACCCGTCTGCTCGACTATACTGGCCCAGTAAGTTGCATCACCTTTCTTTTTAGAAACTTTAGTTGCTAGTATGACCTTTTACTTGTAGTCCCTTCATGTTTGTTATAAAATCTTAAATTAATCTAGTACTCCTACTTGGACTACTATTGCAGGAGAAGGAACAAGCGAAGACTTTACTGAGAGGAATAAGATTGGAACAATCTGGTTTACCGGATACTGATGTTGACCAATTCCCTCAATAAGTATCATCTTACTCTGAAGCAGCTTATCCACACCTGGTTAGCTCATGGCAATGGAATTCCATGGAAAACTGTGATATCTGATGCAACCATCTCCTTTTCACTTCTAAGTTGTTGTTTGTTACCATTTTTGTCCCATTGTGGCAGCATTAAATGTAAGAAAGAAGCTTAGTTGATTAGGCAATACAAGTTTCGAAACATTTTTTATGAGATAGTATGGGAGAATTCTCTCTATAAAGGAATGTCAGTGCATTGCTGGAAAATTTTGCTAGAAAAATCATTTAGTAGATTGTAATTGTAGCCAAGGAGTCCTAAGATTTGTATCAACAATATACTATTCCGTAGGAGGGAACTTAATCTCTCCAACATGCATTGATGCACTATCATCACACTTGAACTTAATCGTTTAGGTTGATGGCAAAAGATGTAGAACCTTTGTGAAAGAAATTCTAGCAGTTCATTGTTCTCTTGATCTCTTCATCAGAAGAAAATGAGTGTCTTTTTCTCTTTTTCCTTTTCTCCTATGCTTACTGTTTAAAGGAAGTGGCATCATATGTTTCTCTCCTCACTATCATCACACTTGAGGTAACTGACATGGGATTTTCTCCCACCATTTAGAGCCTATCTGGAATTGGCTTTAAGCCACAAGCTTAAATAAATGTTTGTGTAATAAGTCAAAATTTGACTTAAAATAAAAAATAACAGTTTACGTCAGAAGTTGTGAGGTACTATTTTGAACAACTTATTCTATTTTGATAAAAGTTAATATTATTGTTTTTTTACTATTTATTAAATTTATTTTTTATTTTTACATTTTTAATAACTCATAAATGACCCATAATACAAAATTACACACATATATTAACTTTTAAATTTTCACATTTCGCTTATTATTTTAAACAACTTTAAGTCATAAGCAATAACTAGCATTGGTGCCTGTGCAAGGCACGTGCCTCGTATACAAACTGATAGTTTACTATTTCTATGATGTTTAAAATTATAGTATGATAAATATTTGGATATGATTAATAAATAATCAGGAAAAAAGTTCAACTTTCACTTTGACAAATTTATTTGCAAAAGAAATCATCTTGAGAGAAAGTACATTGTAGAGGAAGAGATTTACATCATTACATGAAGGTTACATTATGAGTAATAGTGATAAAGTAATGAAATTAGCACCTAAGTTGCATAAGATATCATTAAAGGGTTTATCTAATGCGCTCGTAGGCACAAATAAAATTAGACAACTCACAAAAAAATAGTTGTTAGAGTGTACTTATGGGCACACAATATACATTTTTACGAAGTATGAGAATGCCAGCTTTATACTAAATTTGTGTAAAAAGGAGTTTGTCCAATGCATCAGGAGGTGGAACCTCATGTAGGTACCAGTGCATGGAATCTTGCATTCCAGGAGTGGCTTTAATGCTGCATCTAGATATATGATCCTCGTCTCTCAGCTGAGATATAATTGTTATGTCCAAGAGTGTAATCTTAGTTCCCTTCACTGATCCAACAGCGATCCATGGGTTCATAACTCCAAAATAAAAAATGACTTATAATGTACAAGAGGAAACAACACAAACAATTTCAAAGCAAAAAATAAAATTTAAAATCTCCATATTTGCGGCCATATCTACCAAGGATATGATTAATTTCAAAGGAGTTGAAATTTGTTAAATCAAAGTGTGGGGTTTTAAAAGGATCCTCCTCCCCAATACCTTCTAAGTTTCCGTTTGGGAATCATAATTAAAACAAATCATATCAGGATTCAATAAGGAAAAAAAAAATTGCATCTAAATTATATACACCCCCGCTTGCTTAAGAAAATCAACGATCAATCAGATCACCAAATGACCCGCGGGGGCCTAGAACAAGAGGGATGCAATCAATTAGAAGACATCAATTCATCCAGAAACTTGTACATGAGCACAACGGTAGAATCCACCAATAAGAGCAAGACACATGTTAGTGCAAGCAGGGAGGAATTCATTCATGTTATACGTACCTGGACAAGTATGCAAAGAAATAAAACGGAACATTGTCAACAAAGATAGACAATTCAGGTGAAAAGCTATTGCGCAAGAATTAGCAAAGTGCTTATGTATCATTTACACTTTATTGAAGGTCAGAGTGCATGCACAATGCGACCTACCAGCATAGAAGTCATGTAGACTCATTATTGGGAACTTAAATTGATACTAATATCTTATGAGCAGAAAGTATTATAGAATCAGAATAATGCACCTCTTTGAGAAGCACTAGAGTTGTCCTCCTTAAGTTTATTATGATAATCTTGTTCAAATCTGTATAGTGCATTCTCTCATGGTATAATTCCTGCAACAATTGTTGTTACTTACCTGAAGTTTTAAGTGGTATGATTTTGCATATCCAGCTTGCGGTTACCTATAGCAGGGACCAGTTCATGCATTAAGCAGAAGAAGCAATAAATTAGGGCCGGGACTTACATATACACTAGTATTATTACACTTATTTTAGGATTCTGTAGTCTTAGCAAACAAACCTAGACATATAACAAAAAAACATGTTCAAAAGTTAACAATAAAGAAAGCTCCCCACTTTTTCTCTATTTATCTATATAGTTTTGTTTAACACAAAATTTCTTCGGTTAAAAACTGTATATAGCAATTGCTCAATACAAAACTCCGCTAGTTAACATTTTGTGTTGCTACCTATGATCTTTCACAAATTTCTTGAATTTTTCTCTGTTTTTATTTATAATTAGATTTCTCTGTTAAAGCTTGATTTTAGAAGTAACAATCAAAAATACGGTAACATATGTCTGTTACCATTTTTTTGTTATTCTCTTGAATTTGATGGTTGTTTAATGTTCTAAATGCACAACATCCTCTATTTTTTCTTTCAATTATTTTTTAGGTGTAATTCAGAACCCAATCTATAGTTCACAATTTTGCATAAACTAAGTACTCCCGGATGTTTCCCGAGTGTGAATTGCACAAAAGATAAACATATAAATTAACATTACGTGTTGATGTCTGTGAACTTTTTCAATTTTCTTAATTTCTTTTATGTGACATAAGACGCGCACATACAGTTTTATAAAACCCCATAAAAATCAGAAACTAATTACTGGAGACACGGGCACGTGGCATTGTAAAATTCACAAGAACAAAATCCTAAAATTTATGTTTTACTCATGGCAGAAGGCACACTCTAAGTAATAATTATACTGAGGTGGGTCAATTATGAAACCATAAAGTCAAAACACAAGCTCAAGTTGAAGCTAGATGCAGACTACACATATTACATATTCCTTACTCACCTGATTGAAGTTGAATTTCCAGAAATTAACAATTTGCATCTACTTGCTCCAAGCGTAATCAAACCCAACCTTGTCAGATTACTCAAGACAAACAACATGTATTTCTTATCCAGTTTGAGCATTGAATGAAAATATGATATTAGGCAAGAACCAAATACAGTCCTGATCTCATTTAAACCATGATCAACGAAAAAAAGACGCATACAAGACAAGAAAGAGAAGCTATATCAGCTCAATCGACATTATGACCGGGACAGATCGGGACAATATCTGGACATGAGTTCGTACCTTTGACGGGTGGGAGGCGGAAATTACTCAGCCGATGAATTCGAGAGAGGCGGTCAAAACGGAGATGCCACATAATAGCCATCGCAGGACCAAATGGTTAATTGTTGTTTCTGTGTGAAGATGAGGGAGCGGAGAAACAATATTGGACGATCAGTTTGGAGAGGAAGCGATATTTGGACATTAAGTAAAAAGCGCGGAGTGAAGAGGGGTAAGTATGTTTTTTCATGGTGAATAAATTTGCTCATTTGAATGAGATGTTCTCGTATAATAAATATAGTGGATTGTAAACTCATCCAAACGGGCTACTAGTCACTTGGCTTAACGGTGAATGCTTCAACATTTTGCTTAATAGCGACTACTTCAATCTTCAAGGGAGCTTGCTTACAAATCAATAGAAACTTCAAGTTTTCTAAAACTTGATATTCAACTTCCCACTATAAACATATGCCGCTAACAAATTATACTTTCGAAATATTTGCACCAAAGTTATAAAATGATTAAATAAATTCAGTAAGACATTGGTCACCTTCTGCCATTACACAAAACAATGATTAAAATTTAAACGGTAAGCTAGGAGACTAATTGGATCATCTGAACTTCTTCCTGATTTAATTATTAATCTAGTGCAGAGACATCGAAATGAGCGGTTCTTTTCCACTTGAATAGCTACATACTACATTTAAACTTTACGAGCTCGGTCTCTCCAAGAACCTTGTTGCATAGCCAGAACCTGGTATGTGAAACATGAAAGTCCTTACAACCGTTGTAAAGGCGCAATTCTAGATAGCAACTAAAAGATGCATAAATATTTTCACCTGATCACTAATGAGACCTGCAGGGTTTTCCTTTTTGTTTTCCTCCTCTTCCACCTCAGTGTCCGTATCGACTGCTGGTGCAAGTGTCGGAGCTCCAAACATGGCCTCATCATGAGCAGCTTTTAGTTTTTCCTCATTTTTTGTCTGTAACAGCAAAAGATATTAATATAACAAATCTGCTTCTTAAATGGCAAACTAAACTGGCTGATATTTATAAATGGATTTAGTAAGCTGAACCTCAACTGTGGAGAATCGAAAGCTTTGACCTATGTGTTTAACCAACTCCTTACCATCATCTGCAGCTGTAGATTAAAGAAGTTCACCTCAGTCTAATTTCCTAACAAGCTAAAGCTAAGTAAGTTATGCAATGGACCATTAGCAGCAAGATTGTGCATGTTAACAAGCGAAATACACAAAAACTCATTTGAATCAGCATCTGGCTTACACACCTACCTTCTGTTGCTTTCCTTCCAACAAATTAAACATGCGATGCACTAGCAAACAATGATCCAAAGGAACTGGAACAAAGGAATTATGGAAGAACATAGTGAGTTGGCTGATATTGTCGCTACTGTATATTGGGGAATACGGAAAGCACGGAATGAAATTGTATAGAATAACAAATTCTTGAGAGCTGGATGGGTGGTAGCTACTGCAAAAGCTCACCTTTCACAATGGAAGAGTGTTCAGCTGGTAGGGGGTACAGAGGCCCCAAGATCTTTTAACTGATAATATTGAACATTGGTGGAAACCTGATGCTAACTGTGTAAAGGTCAATTGTGATACTACCATTTTCAGGGAGAATTTGAAGTTTGGCATGGGTTGGGTAGTTAGGCACTCGAGTGGAATTACGTTTGAAGCCAACGCAGTGCAGTATAATGGGCAAACGGAGATTCGTTGTGCTGAGGCAATAGGGATAACTGGTCTATACTTCTCACTCAACCTGATTTGGTGGTTATTGAATCGGACAGCCAGTTAGCAGTGTTTGCCATCACAACATGGCGCCTATTCTTTCTCCGTTTGGAGTGATTATAAATGATTGAGAGCGCTATTACCTAGTATAAGGAATGTGTCAATTCATTTTGTAAAGCGATCTGGAAACAAAACAGCTGATTATGTAGCTCGCTTATCCGTTTCTAAACCAGGTTGCATAGCCAGAGGGGGGATGTCCCATCTGAGCTTAAGGCTATCCTTGAAGCCGATTTGAATTAATGAGATAACTTCTCTTCAAGAAAAAAATGATCCCCCATAATACTTAAGACGGCTAAATAATTCGCAAATCCACCAGTTATGGAGAACTTGTCAACTACAAAATAAGTTACAAACCACATAGCTTCCGTGTGTTTTGGACCAGCTTACCAGTGTAGAGGTTGACTTCATGCGTAATTTGATTTATAAGAATATTATATTTTAATAGTACTAAACAAATTTGGTTTTGTAATGAATAGCATAATAACCTTCAATCTCCTCATCATCAAGAGGAGCGTCCTTGTCAAAATCAAAGCGTTCCCATCCGGGACCCTTGCCATTTGTTGCATCCTTTTTAGCTGCACATAAGTCGACAATTAACTACTTAACAAAACAAAACATAGAGGGATAAAATGTCTAGTACATACATGGAACATGCAGAACAGAAAAGTTGGCTAAAAGACTGATAAGAGGCACTAATAGAGAAAACAGATTATTTTTTGCTCAAGGCAGATGGTACCACTTATGTTCAGCCTTCAAATAGTAAAGATGCAGGGGTTCCTTGCATGGATGTGAATTTTGACGTCACAATTCTCTAACATCAAAATCTCACATAGGCATGTCAATGGATGGTAAAGTTTACTGGACCTGAGGGTGACCTCATGGTAATACCCGAGGCTAAGACAAAAGATGCTTTTTACATATCTGCCCTTCTATTTTCATACTGGAATTCAGCCTATCCTCAGGAAACTCCCAGGGGATCATTCCTGAGGTCATCCTCAGGGCCACTTTTCTCATACATATATGGTAATATTTATCAATTGTGAATTTAGATATATTGTGATATCTATCTATTAGGATTCAATCATTGTTAGCATTATTTTCTTCTTATCCAATATAGGGTTTTAATTAATAGGAGACATGATCATAGATATTATTATATTAACTAGATTTTAAATTGATGAATATCTGAACAATCTGAGAATTCATTTGATAAATACTACTCCCGTTGTCCCTCTCATTTCTTTACAGTTTTTTTACATTGTTTGGCACACATTTTAAGGCTCCTATAAAGTATAATTCTACAATTTATTTTCAAAATTTTCTTTTTCTAAATAAAAATTTAAACATTATACTTTTATTCAGAAGAAAAAAATATTTAAAATAATTTATGAAAATATATTTTATAGGAGCCTTAAAATACGTGCCGAGCCCCCGTCCCCCAATGTAAAGAACTCAAGGGGACAGAGGGAATCACATAAATAAAAGTAAATTTTGAAAAAAACAAAAGACTAAAATAAATTTAACTACTAGCTCAGTTTAAAAAAAAATGTTTTCAACCCTTTTTGTCATACACAAATTCCTAGATTCTTCTGGCCTGGAGCTATCAATGTAAAGCTCCCTATATGAAAATTAATTCTCACAAGTCAGGAGACTACAAACCATTTCTTATTCCACCAATACAGTAAACAAAAGATGAAAAATATGATTCAAACTAAATTACTAAATGCATTTTACAATAAACAATCATTACCAGTTTCAGATAGCTGAAGTTTCATCTTCTCCTTGACTCTTTCAGCAGGGGACTGTTTCCAAAAATATGATATTTCTTATCAGTGCTGGTGCGATCAGAACTAATGTGCTAATACCGATATACATAATTAAATTCTACAACACAATTGCTACTCACCAAAATGAAAATTTTGTAAGAATCAACTGTCAAAGAAAGAGCATAAATTATAGCTTAAGCATCTTCTCATAAAATACTCAAGACTACTTGATACAAAAATCATATGAAACTAAGGTACACAATTACTAAAATCAAGGAGACTGCATGAATCCTACATTTAATCCTGATATCGACCATTACACATCCTAAAAAAGAGCGATTACACATCCTAGAAAAGAACAATCAATAAACTACTCAAGTTAAAGAAGAAATTGTTAAAATTTCCAAGTATTTTAATTTCCAAGGTAGTAAACACGAGACCATTGCATCAAAAACGTTTATGGTAAACATCATATATCATGTCCAATGTCATACCCAACTCATTTGTCTAATTTGCAGAGGTTTATACTAAAATCTACTTTCCTCTTTCTATAGTGTTATCTAGCTTCTACGTCCCTTCCGGAAATCAGTATTCAGGATATAATAGCAGGCTCTGCTTCAATCAATTGATCAATGTTCCAAAACCAATGTCATTGTTATCAAATAACACAACTGTTTATATATCATTTTCTACAATAAAATGAACATATACCAATGTGGCAAACATTTAAACTTAAAGAAATCGAAATTGTAACATAACCAAGTTCCATACCATTTTGTCATAGCCATGAATAAGTTTAGCATAATCAATTCCATCCTTGCTTGATATCTTCTTCTTGTCGCGAGGCGATAAACTCCTCTTTCTCCTTCTACCACTCTCCCTATCTCTATCTCTCTCTCCATCTCTCTCCGTGTCTCTCTCTCTCTCTCCATCTCTCCCCCTATCTCTATCTCTCTCCCTATCTCTATCTCTCTCCCTATCTCTACCTCCCCCCCTCTCTCTATCTCTCTCCCTGTCTCTGCTCCTGTGATCTCGTCTCGGACTCCGACTACGATGTCTATCTCTCTCTCTATCTCTATATCTCTCTGTAGTAGATACAGATGACGAGGAATGATGTGATTTTGATTTGGAGAGCTTGTGTTGAATAGATTTAAGCTGAGCTTCTTTATCCAATTGAGATTGAGATGTGCCATTGTTGTTATTAGGGCTTGTAGAAGAATTAGAAGATGCTTTTACAAATAAAAGCTTGTTACTTGTTTCAGAAGAAACGGCGTCGTTGAAGCCAAGGCCTTGTTTAAAACGAGCAGCGCCTTGGCCTTTACGAGTCAGCTCGTCGTAGTAAGCTGCTGCTTTCTCTTCTTCCATCCTCCTCCTCCTGCCTCTTCACAATTTCACACTATGTTAGTATTAACTAGTTTTTTTTTTTTTGCCAAATTTATTAACTTGTAAGGCAATTGTTCCACACAGGCACAGCATCTTATATAGAACCGTATATTCTATTATAGAATCTTATAAATAATTTTAAATTTTTTTTAAATAAAATATATAATCTGATTCTAATGTAGAATATTAACCTTATACAAATTTTATAAAAAAAATTAACATTTAAAATTTGAATTAAAACATTGATTTTAAATTCGATTCTGCTACAGAATTATTTTGGGTAGATTTAATTCTGCTGTAGAATCACTTTGGACTATTTGACTAATTTTTAATTATGTTTTAAAAAAATAGTTTAATTTCGTTTTTTGATTTAATAATTGAACTTTATAATCATATCTAATAAAAAATATGATAAAAATATGTATTATGAATATTTATGTAATGGTTCTCTCCCGGACTCTATATAAAAAGTTCTCTCTTGAATGTCACCCTAACTAGTAATATGTCCGTGCTTCACATACGGAATGATATTTGTTTTAATTTAATATTTGTTATTTATTTTGAATTTCTAATTTTATAGCTTGTATTTATATAAGTGATTTGTTATATTATACCTATATTATGATATATATTATGACATTGATATCGTTCTCTTTGACATACATACTGACAATATTACACGTTCGTGCAATTGTAATGTTCAACTGAAAATAACAATATCATACGTCATTTTCAGAGTAACAATATTATACGTCCCTTTCAATGTAATGTTCAGGTCGTAGTTAATTACGTCCTTCTCACATTAATAATATTATATTTTCATCTCAAAGTAACGTTGAGGTCACACTTAATTTTAATCTTCTTGTCATCGAGGTTGTAATTAATTTAAAATCAAACAAACTTAATATTTTAAAGTTAAAACAAAACATCATTGCAAATGTTAAATGATAACATAGAGTTTGTGATAAGTGTATTGTTGATATTAGATAGAAAACATGCACTACTAATTTTGGTAATACGAAATGTAAAACATCTGAATGAAATGTAAACAAATGAAAAATCAGAAAGGGTAGGATTAAAGTCATTAAATCATTTAATGACATGAATAACACATTGAAATGATTATAAGATTTGAAAAACATAATAACTGAATTCTACAAATCATAATATTCGATATCTTGAACAGAAGAGAGCAGTATCTTGAAAAGAATAAGATGCAATTTGCAATACACGCATTTGGTTTCCCACAAATGCTTCATCTTTAGTTGTTTGCCCCAAATTTCTCCATCATCTCGATAGTTTCCATCAACGGTCTTATCACATAACGCATCCCATAGCTCGTCTGGGTAAGGAAGACTATCTGGTACATTGGGTCAGGATTTCTGGCATTTGGGCAGAATTTATAAATTGGCAGAAGTTTCTGTTTATCAGATATGTAAGTATATATGTCTTCGAGTAACCTCATCAGTTGTAGCAGCTTATTTCTCACATGGCAAGGTTTGAAAAAGACATACATTTCTTTAGATGTCTTCATTACATTGAAAGGTCTGTATATTGCTTTAAAGAACAAAAAGCAGAATGAAGCTGGAAAATGATTACCTGCAAGAGAGGATAAAACATTAAGGTGGTGTTGAACGACATGTTTCCTGAAAAGATTATCAACTGAGTTGTAGAACATAGCTTGTTCAACTTTGTTCTTAACAGCAAAACGAATAAATCCACTGAACTGGTAACGTGTTGCTTCGTAATCGTGTCGATGAAATTTGTATAGTGAATCCCAATCCAGCTTTTCCAGGACATCCTTGATTCTATGTGTTGTTTGCTTAGTTACCCAAGCCATACGAAATTTTGAGAATGTATTGAAATCACGAATACCAAATATAATGAAATTGAAGATCAAACTCACCTCGTCTGATGGAAGGCTGAGTATATTATCATTCACCATTGTTATGATTAATAGAAAATATATGAGTAGTATGTTAATATGTGGTGTTATTAAGGGAAAACGTTTGATGAGAAAGTGGACAATGAAGAACAATTTCAAGTTAAGTAATGGAGAATATGATCAGTTGTAGTTAATGTATCTGTTTCTCATATTGCATCGATACATGAAAGCGGCATATACTGTTAGTATTCTCAATAAATGCCTAATATTTTGATGTTTGTTAGCTGTATCTCTATGTTGTTGCTATAATTTATAATTTAGAGATTTCTCTTAGCCTTGCGGCCACAACTCGTCCAATGGTGATGTCATTCCCTTTTAAATGTTAAAAACAACTCAACACTTACAATTTTATAATTATCATACCTCAGTTCTTCTGTGCTGTAATAAAATATACAGGAAAAGTTATCGAATTTGTTAAACAAATATTTAATTATTCTATTCACAAATAAACAGATAGATAATAATTTAATTTGTCTCATATTTCTCGGTATGGCCTAGATGCATATTTAAAAGGTAAAATTAATAATTTCTATACGATAATGTAAAAGTCAATTTTTTTCACGATCTTAAGTTTTAAAAGAAAATTTCATAATAAATAAGTTGGTGTCGTACAAATTTTTGTTAGTAAAATAAGAGTCCTTATAAATAGTCATAACATAACTTACCGATTCATACTGATATCAAGTTTGTATTATGAGTTGGTGTAGTGACTGCTAGTTCTTTTCGTCGTTTAGTTGGCTGAACTATTGGGAGTTTTCTTTTGATTCTCGTTGTCTTCTAGAGTGTAGTGTTCCAGGTGGCGATGAGGGTGTTTGTTTTCTTTTTTCTGAAGTTGGGGTGTTTGATTTCTGAAGTTTGCTTTATGTAGTTTTCATACAAGTGTAATGTAGTTTGGTGTTGTGCTTTTACTGGGTTTTTTGTACTCTTTTATTTCAGTAATAAAATGCTCACTTCTATCAAAAAAAATGTTCACAATTATAATACAATTTAAAAAGGTACTATAGAAAGGTAGTTATTTATATATCCAACTTTAAATTTTGATAAATTTATTAAACATAAAAACTTGTTTAATTTCAGTAAAATTTTAATTTTTTTTATTAATTTATTAAAATATAAAAAATTAAATTTATAATATCAGGTAAAAATATAATTTAATCCTAACTCCTAATAAAACAAAGAAAAAGTAATAATAATTCATAGTATAATATACATGTATATTTTACTATTAAAACCTTATTTTGTGGTAATTTTATTTAAGATGTTGCATGTTTTTAGAGGCATAAAATTAAAAATATGAAGTCTCTAACAATATTACAAATTAGATAATTGCATAATTTATCAATTATAGTTATTTTTTATTATATAAATTATAGACTATGAATATAATTGAAAAAGATGTCTACAACAAATTTATAACCTAAGTATCTTTTTGTAATCTAAGATATTAAG
This sequence comes from Heracleum sosnowskyi, assembly GCA_030848705.1. Classification (NCBI taxonomy): domain Eukaryota; kingdom Viridiplantae; phylum Streptophyta; class Magnoliopsida; order Apiales; family Apiaceae; genus Heracleum; species Heracleum sosnowskyi. The sequence goes on from CM061243.1 coordinate 8,418,453, forward strand.
TTTATTTAAGATTCAGATACAATCAAATTATAAAGTTGTAGTGTTTACTAAAATGATTTTTTTTGGCCGAGGGCATAAAAAGAAGATCTTAAAAAAGTTTTTGATTTAATGTAAGACTCCTCTAAAAGAAAATATCTCTGAAGAAATAAGTAATATAAAAAAGACACAAATACTACCAAAATAAATTCAAAATCACCATAAACAGAACATCCCTAATGACACCAACCCAACAATAAAACCAACTTCCATCAAGCCAGATTACACTCCACCGCAGACCCCATCAGAAAAAAAATCTGATGCCCTATGCTAGGACTCTTCAAACTCCAGCCACTATAAAATACTCCAGACCCTGATTTAAGAAACAAAAACCATGCACTGAAGCAAATACTTCACTAAAACTCATTACTGTGAACCACCACTTTCATCAAGAAATACCAGAAAACCAATTAACATTCCACCCAATTGCACATTGTTACTGGTCAAGATAACAACTACAACAGAAGTAGAAGAAAACCACCCTAAAAGACAAACACCCAAACATTCATGTTAATTTCATAGAACTTATGCTAGAAGTAAGGCAATTTCTAAATTTAAAAAAAAAAGAGTTTGGAATATATTTTTATACCCTGGGATGACATGGTACACCAGTACAGACCACATACAGTACATGATCTTGATCCACATCTATCTGCTATTGTTTTATTATTGTTGGACTTAAAACACAAAGAACGTTACAATGAATAACATACAAACTTAAACATCATTCATACTACGAACACAATTTTCATCAAGCTCTTGACTTTTCCAGAGAGGTAGATTTATTATTCCATAGTATATCCTGACATTATCAGTTATCATTTTGATGTTGGTCCAGGGCCTGCTCAGCTTGAGGCGAAGACGGAGATTGCTACTCTGTGTTTTGAGCCTGAGGCCAAGGTAGAGACGGTTGCTGAGGCCCAGGCATAAAGGTTTGTTGGTTATTCTTGAATTGATGTTATGAAAAACTAGGTCCCAATGTTCTGAAGAGTAATCATACGTTTTGCTTCAATAGGTCGACTGCCTGTCACTAAATCCATAAGTAACACACCAAATGAGTAAACATGACTCTTCTCAGTAAGATGGTAAATTGTCAGGTATTCAAGGTATCCAAAAGCTCATTTAACCTGGTAGATATGTGGATACTTCTGATTCACCATCAGTTACCATCCTAACAAAGCCAAAGTCAACCACCTGAGCTCGGAATTTTTCTGTGAGGAGAATGTTGGGAGACTTCTTATCGTCATGGACAATGGGGTTATCTATTTGCAGCAGCAAAGTAGCTCTTTTGTAAGTATCCAAAAAGTTGTAGAGAACATTAAAATATACTATCATAATGTACTTAAATTTCCTGGATAACACATACCACTATACACATGAATATAAGTAACAGTATGGGACACATCTATAACAACATCCAAACGTGCTGCAAAGTCAAGAACAATGCCATTCGTACATGTGTTAATGCACAAAACATTTTCAGTGATACAAACGTAAAAACTGTGAATCACCGCCTTATTTCAGGATCTAAAATTGATTCAAAAGTATAAGAAATCTCTTAAAATGACAAAATTAGAATAGCAATAATGAAGAAAATAGTGTTCTACTTAAATATTAATACTCAATATGCTTCATGATCTTAACTATCAGTTTTGCAATTGAGCATTTCTAGTGTCTAACCTATAAAGTATATCAACCTATTTGTTGATTGTACAGATCACAAAGATTCAGGATTCCAAGTATCACACAATTTACAGTTCTAAAATCTGCTAAAATTCTAAAAGTAAATATATAACTTCATTTTCCTACATTAATGTTAAACACCGATATAATCAAGGAAATCACAAAGTAAAAGCTCCAGTCACTTTATTGACGGTAATAATTGCCGTTTCAGTTGTGAATATAAGTGATCAGAAGCAAGATCATTTTATTGAGATAGTCAGAAGCAATTGTAGCCCCACATTATACGTATCTATCACCGTAGTCACATTCTCACCCACAGAAGTTCCAAACTTGAACGAATCTAGTACTGCTTTGTGATAATCTAACACAACACAACAACACCCAAAACAAAACTTAGATTAGTAGATTTTTACCTATATCAAATCTTTGATCATTAATTTAAGATATTCATGCACGAAAAGTTAAGATTTATTAAGACATTGTACTATAAATGACAAATGGGCGTAATTTAAGTTCTTCTGTGTGCAATACTAACCGCATTTCAATTAATTTTACATGTTGCTGAATCTTACACCTTGAATGTTTTATCTACTAACCTTTCGCGAGATCCAACTCCCTAGATGGTAATATCACCAATATTAATTTCAAATACAAAAAAGGTTGATATATAATCACTGCATAAACTACATGAACTACATAAATCTTATACATGTATAAATCTTATACATATATAAGTGTGCATATAAGTCACTTCATAAACTACATGAACTGTAGTGGTCAGGAACTCTGCAATTTCAAGCCCCGTTTGGTTTAAAATCCTGCATGGCAGAAAAAAAATAGTATATAAATCCTGCAGTGGAAATTACATGATTCGTATATAAAGTTTGCTCCTAAAAAAATGGTCAGGACAAAAGGTGAAAAAAAGGTATAGAACTGTAGAGCATCAAGATGTTATTGATAGAATGATATACTCCCATTAGTAGCTTGGAATTCTAAATTTAAAACATAGCAATATATTTTTAGAGACTTCTAACAACCAACTCAGCATATGATAAATCTGCTTCTAAAACTTTTCTTAGCAATGCTTCAAAACTTTAATAATTAACCAAGTCCACAAATAGATTCATTACAACATGTTTCTCTAATAATTAACCAAGTCCACAAATTTAACTTTGAGCATATCAGCTAATTTTGATATCAATCTTGCCTAATGGAATAACATACATCAAGAACAAATGCGGGTACAATTTCCAACTGATGTTGGTAATTGTTTGGCCAATTAAGTCATGTGGTTGTTGGAGGCGCTGGTATCTCTGGCACAACTGAGGCTGTCTCAGGAACATGACCCAGGCACTCATCATCATCCAGTTCTAGATCATTAGCCAGTAATATTGCTGAGCGGTCCGACCCTACTAACTTACTGCTATGAGCCTGCTAAAAAATACATGCTAAAACTCTAACTCCTAAAAGACACACACACGCACACACACTAAATTCAAAGAACTTGTGCTGGAAGAAAGGCAATTTTTATATAAAATAACAAAAATAAAGATGAGTGTGGAACCACAATCTCAAGTTAATGGATTCCTGGATTTATATACAACCGGCTAGAAGAAATAGTCGCAATGGACTTACAACTAAAGTCATTAGCTACAATAAAAAAAAAAGATATAATCACAACACCTATAACATCTTATTATAATTATTCTCAGCATTCTCACCTTCCTACCTCAATGGTTTCATATAACCTTGGCAAGCCTTGGCAGGAACCTGCTACTTGACACTCTTTAGCGCGGGAATATAATAATTTCAACATATTTTTAGGTTATATATTATATAAATATCCAGACTTGCTGCAAAAAAATGTAGTAAAATCAAATGTCAGAAACACATAAAGAAAGCAATGAGTCCAATAATATATTTTTTGACCCTAAAATCCACCGAAAAACAGAAACAAAATTTTCAAAAATGTTGTTTTCCAACTCGAAACTATACAAAAAAAGTCTACAGCAAGATCCCTAAAGATCTTTAGAATAAAAAAATTTCATGATATTTCGTAAGAAGCATAAATGCTGCAATCACCACGATCACAAACCTGCAAACTTTAAAACCTAGAAACATACAAAGAAAATGTAGCAAGTAATAAAATATCTATAAACACAAAAAAATAAAATATGCAAACTAAACCTATTCGGCAAGTTAGGGATACTACAAACATGCAAACTTTGAAACTTATAATTCTGCTCTAATGTGTAATGTTTAATTATCTATAACTATGCTTAATTATCCATAAAAAAATTAGTTATGCTTGCTAGGAAATATATGTTCCTGTGAATGCAAGAAACTTTACACAAAGAATTCTGAAAGTAATTAACATCATGGTTTTACTTGTCCAAGCAGAGAATTCATGCAAGCCCCCATATTAATATTGAGTTTTTCCTTAGCTACGCCTAGACCCCTCCAATTGAAAAATACTACCAAATATCTACAAATAGCACTGGATAAGCCATTTATAGAAACCTGGATTTGCAGAAATATAAAAACTCTCAAGAATCCCAAAAACTATCAAACTTTCCTTTTAAGTTTCTGAAAAGAAGAATAAAATAAGAGTCACATCCTGCAAATTCAAAATGATAGAGACTCTGTGCAAAAAATTATATGGCAATCACCACGATCACAAACCTGCAAACTTTGAAACCTAGAAACATACAAAGAAAATGTAGCAAGTAATAAAATATCTATAAACACACTAAACCTATTCGAGAAGTTAGGGATACTACAAACATGCAGACTTTGAAACTTATAATTCTGCCTCTAATGTGCAATGTTTAGTTATCTATAACCATGCTTAATTATCCATAAAAAAATTATTTATGCTTGCTAGGAAATATATGTTCTTGTGAATGCAAGAAACTTTACACAAAGAATTCTGAAAGTAATTAACATCATGGTTTTACCTGTCCAAGCAGAGAAGTCATGCAAGCCCCCATATTAATATTGAGTTTTTCCTTAGCTACGCCTAGACCCCTTCAATTGAAAAATACTACCAAATATCTACAAATAGCACCTGATAAGCCATTTATAGAAACTTGGATTTGTAGAAATATAAAAACTCTCAAGAATCCCAAAAACCATCAGACTTTCCTTTTAAGTTTCTGAAAAGAAAAATCAAATAAGTCACATCCTGCAAATTCAAAATGATAGAGACTCTGTGCAAAAAATTATATTGATACTTGTCTTTCCTGCACGGCCAGTTCTTCCAGTACGATGTGTGTACCAAACATATCATAATCACTCACATAGAACACATCTGGTATTTAGATACCTATTCCTAATACATCATGAGACAATAGAACATGAGACAAAGGCTTTCATAAAATCTGTCACTTGCTTATGCACTGATGTAAATATAAATATTTGACATGATAAAAGCACAAACTGAATAAAAAATATAAAAATTATAGAAGCACAAACTGAATAAAAAATATAGTGAGTAACGTAGATTAGCCTGAGAAAGGAAAAAATAAACTTATGTTGCAAATTTCATCAAACATGTGCATCCATAATAACATTCAAACCTCTATCGAAAATTTAATCAAATATGTACACCTCACAAAAAATGATATGCATCAATAAATCACAAAAAAATTTGCAAAAGATATAGATGAGATTGTACTCTTGATAGCATTGTTCAGTGTTTAAAAATCAATACCCGATTTGGTCGAACTATATCCCTAACATTTGATTCTTGCTTACAAACAATTGCTCCACCATTAGAGTACCTATATCATTGAAAAACATGAAAATATAGTCAAACAGAGGTCGAGAAACCAACAAGAATACATTTATTGACATGATAAACACATATATAAAAACATGAATATATACACGCACAGTCGCACACACCGATAGCCTAGATTCATAGACATACAATGAAGAAAGTGAGCATATAAATCAAATTGTGGGTTCAACTTTGAAATTGAAAAGAACTCAAAAATTGAAAATCTTAATTGTCATGGACAAAATTAATGGAATGAAATTCTGAAATTGAGGAATTACGAAGAGATCACAAAATTAAAATGTGCTACACGTGATAGAGTTTTTTGTCAAATTGTGAAGAGATACATGGATGCGATAAATATCCTTTTTTTTTTTTTTTTTTTGCCAAGAAGAAATAAATTTCATTATAACTTCAAATCGTCCATCAATACATTAATGAACTCCGGAGGAGCATCATTCAACCTCCAAACACGATCAGCTACATAACAATTATATCTCGCTACACAGTGAGCTACATTGTTAGCAGACCGTTTGACAAAATTCACTGACACCTCTCTATCCTTTAAACTCGACAGCAGCTCCTTGCATTCCTTAATAATCCGCCCAAAATAAGACAGAAGAGCACCGTTGCTTCTGATGGCTTGTACTGCAACAAGACTGTCCGTCTCAACTCTGACCTGCGTGTGACTACTCTTCTTAATCCAGCTAAGTGCTTCCCTGATACCTATGGCTTCAGCGCAATCCGGTGAAATACAGCCTGTAGAACAACTCGATCTTGCCTCTATTAAGATGCCATTACAATCCCTGGCTACAAAAGCGAAGCTAAAACAGTTAGAGGACTCAAAAATCGCAGCATCAGTGTTCACCTTAATCTTATTTTCGGATGGTAGCTTCCAATGCTCGTCACCATCTGCATGAGTCATGAGACCCATGAAATTATCAAATGATTTATCTTGAGCTATTTGCCATTGATTAAGGACCGTTCTCGCTGAATCTACAACTTCGATAACCTCCATACCCCTTTGACTCCAAACCAAATCATTTCGACATTTCCATATAGCCCAGCACACCATAGAACCCAACTGTCGCTGCTCAACAGACCAGGGGTCAAAAATTTTTGAAAACCACTCTAGGAACGAATTCTGTGTTTCTCTTGAAATGTCAACCCCAATTTTGTTCCAGCATTCCTTAGCGAAAGAGCAATATAGCAGGGCATGACATATTGATTCAGGTTCATCATTACACATATTGAATTTTAAAATTTAAAATAGCTATAATTATGAAAACCATAGATCGTGATAACTATCGGGGGGAACAGATTTGACTATTTCTAAGTTTGGTCCCAATAATATGGTAATTTAAACATTTTACATTTAAAAGTAGCTACAATCAAAGCAAATTCAACTGTCTTTCATAGATTTCAGTTTTTTAAAAAAAACTATGTGTAAACATGGATAGTACCCATGGATCTGGTGTTTTTGTGAGGAAAATTTTAATGAATCCAACCCATCTGGAAATGGGTGACCCAGAAATTATGTGAAAAGACTTAGGGCCTGTTTGGCATAAGCTTATTTTATAAGCTTATGACTTATAAATCAATTTTGACTTATGGAGGGTGTTTGTGTACTCAACTTATTTCATTAACTTATAAATTATAACTTATTTTTTTAGCTTATGACTTATGGGGGGTGTTTGTTTACCCAACTTATAATCTAACTTATAACTTATAAAGTGATAAGTTGAATGTTAGAAAATACTAAAATTTTGCTCAACTTATTTCATTTTTCATGATTTCTTTATCTATTTAGTAGTTTATATTTTTATATTTATACTTTAAAATGTTTTTTTAATCTAAAATGTATTTATCGAGATCATTATATTAATTAATTATTTTTTCAAATTTATACTTTTAAATGTTTTTTAATCTAAAATGTATTTATCGAGATCATTATATTAATTAATTATTTTTTCAATTTAATTTAACAAAAAAATTATTAACTTATAAGTAAATTTATCCAAACACTTACGTAACTTAGAAGTTTGCATCAACTTATCACTTATATAACACTTACTCATTATAAGACATAAGTTCACTTTTTTAAGTTCTCCCAAACACTTATAAGAATCCATCAACTTATCACTTATAAAACACTTACTCATTTTAAGCTATAAGTCAACTTTTGTTTGATACCCCAAACGCCCACTTAAAAGGACCCAGAAATTATGTGAAAAAACTTAAAAGGACAGAGCATAAGTCAAATGTTTAAAATGAAAAGGATAGAAAATATCGTTTTCCAGTTTATTTGTGTTCATGAATTAAGATTATATAGATATAGATTACTTTTTTCAAGATCAAAAAGCTTTTAGAATTTAAATGACCGATTCAAAATTTTGGGTGAAAATTCATAAGCACATGGTAATCAAAATATTCAAAACAATTTAGACATATAACTTACTTTTTAAATTTTTAAGAACACTGAAATTTTGTACTACTGTAATTAAAATATTTTTTAAAGTAATTTTATGATGTCAATTTTGTAATAATTAAAAATGGATTCTTGACTTTCATGACAAATAAAAAATATTAAAAAATGTGTGTATATATTTGATTTCAGATGTTCAAAGTGGGGCAAATTCTAAAAGGACCTCGAAATATGAATTTAGCATAAAACTTAAAATACATCTGTATGTAATATTCAATTTTATTTTCAAAATGTATACCTAATATAAAGTTCCACCTTATATTTGTAGGTAGAGGTGTGCATTCGGTTCGGTTAACCGATAAATGAATCGAATAACCAAAATAATTTCGGTTTGATTAACCAAAATTCATAATTCGTTACGGTTTTCGGCAAAAAAAATTTACTAATTCGATTTTTTGGTATTTCAGTTTTAACGGATTAACTAAAAAACCGAATAAATAACGGAATTATTATTAATATATAAAACATTTATAGAGTTAAGTTCCATGGAGATCATCTTTTTTGTGGAGACCCGGAGACCACTTATGTTCTGCAATCTAAATGTGTCAAAATAGATCATGATAACTCCAAATCCCGATCTAGTCCTCCCCGGCCGATCCCACGCCTGGAAGCGGTGTCGCTGCAGTTGGGACTCTGCAAAACAACACCGGAGGGGGGTTGGGAACCTGGCGGCGCCTCCGGCGTGAGAATAAGTAACGGTTTTGGAAAGGTAGACAGGACTATAGAGATATCTAAATTGTGGAGGGTGTGTGTATGGGTTGAGTGTGTAAAAGAGAAATGTAACCCAAACCTCTCCTGTTAATCCCAAATGACCTAACAGAATTGTAGAAGGGGGGGGGTTGAATACAATTTTGATATTTCTTTAACTTGAAAATACTTTATAAAATTAAACTGAACTGAATAAATAAAAACACAAGATATAAATAATTCAGTTGGATTGTTTGATGATCCAACTGAAGTGTTTTTATTGCGGAAATAATCTGTGATACAAATGTACACAGCTGCTCAGTTACAAGGTTGTAGAGAAGAAAAATGCTCTCAAAGATAGCTAATACAAACTCTTTGTTTTTCTTCACTCAAATAAAGTAACTGCTACACTTGGTTATATAAACCCAAGTTTACAACCCTATTTTTGGCTACACTAATAGTACAATGAGTAACCGCCAATAGTTTGCTTTTCATCCCTTTGTCCAGTGGTCCTTGGAGATCCTTGCTTTTGACTTCATGCTTATTATGATCACTCCCAAGAGCCCAATTGGAAACTGGGATGTTTCCTTATTCCCCATGTCCATTTTAATGGTTTCCAATGCAAAGTACACTTCCACATCTCCTTTTTGATCTGTCAGGAACCTGTCACTATCACTTTGTCAATTGTATAGAAAAGCAATAATGATTCGTTGATGGCATAGAGATGTGTTTCGTTGATAGCTTTATTCTTTGTTTCGTTGATGAGCTTCCTTGTTTCGTTGATAGAGTAATCTTCATTCCGTTGACATGTCTTCACTTAGGCAAAATTACAAGGCACTAAATATTTACAATTAACCAACCTATTTTGCCTATCTAACCATTTAGTCAACATGACTTAGAAAACCTATCTAGTACTCAACAAACTGCATACCAAACTATGAAGTAATGTACAGTGCAATTGCTACATCACTCATTTCGTTGATGAGCTTCCTGTCAACGAAACACTGCAAAGCATGCTATTTCGTTGACAGTTACAAAATAACTTAATACAAAATCTACTAAGTGTTTTTATAATTATCATCAAGAACAACATATTCCTAACAATCTCCCCCAATTTATGACTGATAGAATAACAGCCATAAATCAAGAGCCTTGATGATAACAAAAACACTCAGGCATATTACACATGATAAAAGTAAAAGTTGTATTGAGCTTCATAAAGTTTTTAGAAATAATGCAAGACTTACAAAACTAATGCCCAAATGTGCTCCTCCAGACTGAGCAAATAATTCATCTTTGTCTTCTTTGGGGCATAGTCTTCTTCCCTCTCCTAGAGTTGTTCTCCTCAATCTGGACCTGTAGCCTTCTGTAAAAGATCTTCTCTTCTTCATCTTGATCACCAAGCTTGGATTGCATAAACCTTAGAGTTTGATTAGATGCCTTGTCCAGCTGGTCTTCCATCCTGAAGAACCTTCTGCAGTTGTCCTTGTCCTTGAATTCCATCATCCAGAAAGGTTGAAGATGGATCTTCTTTCCTGTTGAGGGCACTCTTAGCATCCTGGGAAGAGCCTCAGGCTTGTTCCAGCTAGCCTTTATTTGACATATTCTGGAGACCACCTCAGACTTGGCTGTTTTGGTGAAGCCAAAGTCTTTCTTCAAGCATCTAAACACTGTGAGTAGTGTTTGGTAGTCTTCTCCTAGAATTCTGTAGAGAGGCCAAATTTGTTCTCTACCACCCTTGTATGTGAAAACCAATCTTTCAGGTAGCTTCTGAGAAGCTGCAATGCCCCTTACTTCCACCAGGTTGTCTAACTCAAGATGCAAGCTGGATTCTTCCCTGATGTCAGCAATGTACATGCAGTCCTCTGGATTTGAAGGGGGTTTTTGAGGTTGTGGCTTTCTCACAAATACTGGCTTTGTCTTGACAGCCCTTTGCTTCAATTTCTTCTTTGGATCCATCTCAAAAAGGAATTTAGGAAAGTTAGCCTCATCAAACTCAATTGGCTCTTCCTTTGGCTCAATTGGCTGATCATGATAATTAACAAGATGTTTGGGATCACAGGCTAACTTTAAAGATGGATCAGGAATTGTTGGAGGTACAGAAGAGTCTGATGCAATACTCTGAGAGTCATCATTTTCAAAGGTTATGTTTCTTCTAGCCCTTGCCTTTGGTTGCCTTGTACTCTTCTTTTCACTCCTTTCCTTTTGGGCTTTTTCTTCTTGCTGTCTTTCTTCTTCATCTAGAGCTTGAGCTACTGCAAGAGCTTGCATAGCTGCTCTTTCTGATTCCTCAGCCTTGGCTTCAGCAAAGTTTGGATGACCAGCCCAAACACAGATTTGTTGTCCATTCCTGTAGACAATTGCCCTTTGCTTCCTTATCTCATGATTATTACTTTCCTTGCTTTTTGTGATGAGAAGTCCAAGTAGTTTGAGCTCATCTGGATAAGGTGCAGGATAGAAAGTCCTTGCTATGTTTTTGCCTTTTGGTTTAGCAGGAGACTTGGGAGATAAGCTTCTTTGTAATGTAGCTTCTTCCACATCCCTAATGCATGAAGTTTGTCCTTTCTCCTTTCTTGGTCCTTGAATGACTCCATGTAGAAGGGGCTCTATAGCATAAGAGCTCTTGAACTGTGGCTCCACTTGTGCAGTCACCATTGCATTTGTTGATGGCTGATCTGTCTTTGAAGATTCAGTAATTTTCTTGAACCTTGCTTCTATGTTGGACCAATGATCTTTGATCTGTGCTGCAAGTTGTATCCTCATAGAAGCTTCCTGGATCAAGTCAATGCCATCCTTATTCTTCTTTCCAAACTCCCCCATTGCTAGTGGCTCCTGTGGCAATGTGATGGTTGGGACCAGCACCTTTGTGATTTGAATGGTTAGCTCCTGAGATTTCTCCCCCTTTTTGTTATCATCAAGAGAGACAACTGGGAGTCCTTGAGCTGCCACTAGCTGGGCCAAAAGTTGAGTCTGCTTCTCCTGTTCCTTTTGCATTTGAGATAAAGTAGCTTCCACCTTGTCCACTCTAGAAGAGAGAGTCTTCAAGGAGGTAGCCACTTCAGGTTCCTTAGAGAAAAACCTGTTCATTTTGGACATAGTGAGAAGAGGGAGCTTTTCATCCATCATCCTGTAGTTAGCATCCCTGAAATTGCTAATAGAGTCCTTGATTTCTGTAGCCTCAATCCTTGTCTGCATCATTTGTAGCCTTTGAATTTCCAGAGAATCCATGATGGCCTTGTAGAATTTCTTGTCTCTTGCATTTGCAGACTCATGAGCTAAGTAGGCTTCATTGTACTGCCTGGAGATAGCAGCATCTAGAGTGGCTCTACCATGCATACCTTGAGAAAGCCAGCCTGGTGTAGGAGGCACCACAGTAGTCCCAGTCTGTGAAGTGGTGGCCACCTGTAGATTATCACCATAGCTGTCCTCAGCATCAGAAAACTCAAATTCTCCACTTGCTGCAGCTCCTGAAGGTAGATTGGTCAGGGCATCCTTTGCTCTTTGCATTGATGCAGTTGTATGAATTAGATTTAGTGACCTTTCTGCCTCCACATTGCCCTGCTGAGCCATAATTTGATAGGCTGGCACAGGATGAGTAAAGGTCTCAGGATCCAGGGAAATACTATCCAGAGTTTGTTGATAAACCTCTTGGAAAGTAGGTTCCCTTTCTCCCTCACTGACCTCCATTAACTCATTAGCAATGGCTGCTTCCATCCTTATTTCTCCTGTAGTCCCTTCTCTCTCTCCACTCTGTTCTTGCATCATGGGCTCCCCATGGCTCACACCTCTCACACCCTCACCTTCACCTTCTAAGGTGGAACTCTCAATCTCTCCTTTTGCCTGGCTGGAAGAAATAGCCAGCCTCTCACTCACATTCTCTCCTTTTGCCTGGCTGCAAGCCAGCCTCTCAGTTTCACTCCCTCTCAGTCCTAGAAGTGTCTCAACTACCACTAGATCATCTGCACTAGTTGTGGGAACAACTTGATTTTCAATTAAAGGTGCAGAGTGAACTATCAACGGAATGGTAGTTTGAACTGTCAACGGTATGGATACCGTTGATGGAGAAACACTTGTCAACGAAATAGACTGTTTCGTTGATGAAGTCAAGAAAGCACTTTGAGAATGAGAAATTACAGTAGAGTCTGTGGTGATTGATTTTAAAGAATGGTCCACAGATCCCCTTGCAACTTCAGAAAAAAATGGTTGATGGCCCAACAAATCACTTAACAAGTGATGGCCACCAGCTTCAGAGTGGGGCTTCTCCAAGATTAGAGTTGGAGAATCAGGAATAGATGTATGGATCATGTCCACATCTAAAGATTGAGTTGGTGAATTGGATGGAGATAATTCAAGATTGATGTTTAGAGAATGGGACTGTAACCCCAGAGTAATGATAGGGGTTACATCAAACTGAATTTGAGAAACTGGAAGTGTTGCTTCCAGGGTGTGTGCACCCTGTGTACCCTTGGACTTTTGCTTCACTCTCCTTTGGTATTGGGAAAATGTAGACTTTGGGCTTGAAGTGTCCCTTACCCTCTTGGACTGTGCTCTTGGTGGAGAGCTTGTTTCAATAATCACATCCTTTTGGGAGGATGCAATTAGACTTGTGTTTAAATCCATTTTACTCATTGTGCCTTGTTGGGAAGACACAATGGGGCTTGGCTGGTACACACTAACCTGTCCTTCCTTATCCTTGGGGTTTCTTTGATGTTCACCCCTTCCCTCACCTCTTACAACTCCAGACTCACTCCCCTTAGGTTGTGTGGTAGTTTTTACAACAGGTGCCTTTTGAGAAGCACCTGAGGTTGGCTTGGAGGATTTCTTTGATTTAGGTTTTGTTGCTAGGGTAGGAGCCTGTTGGGTCACAGCTACAGACTCCATAGCAACATTGGAAGGTAAAACAGTAGAGGAGTTAGCTACACTAACAGGGATAGTAGTAGTTACCTCAATGATTGGCAGATACACCACTGGAACATCACCATTGTGGTTCAGCCTGAGTATGTCTGTCAATACTCTCTTTTCTTGCACAAAGCACTCGAACCTGGCATTAGGGTTAGAGATAACTAATGGTGCTGGACTAACATGGTTAGCCAACATCATCAGAAACCTAGCATAATAGATATTTTTCTTCCTATTCGCTTTGTCACCCAACTTAGCACCAATTTCATACATAAGTTGGGTGCTAAAGTTGTGATATCTATCATTTAGAAGCATGGTTAGGAGAATTAACATAGAGTTAGTTAATGCATCAAAATTACTAATCTTTCCAGAAAAGACCTTAATGAATGCATCAGCTAAATAACTGTATTCTCTAACCAAACCTCTCCTAATTATTCTACCCAGATTATCAGTAGGCAAAGAGTAGTTTATAGAATTTAACATGGTAGTTATTTCAGTGTTAGTAGGCAAAGCATCACAGTTATTATCAGGAATATGTAAACATGCTTGCAAAACATCAGAATTAACTATGTACTCATTACCTTGAAGAGTGAATTGTAGTGTGCAGTTTGTTCCACTATACTCACATGAGGTCCAAATCTCCTCGATTATCTCATTGTAGAGTGGTGTAGAGTGAAACATTGCATAGCTCAACTTGCAATTCTTCATGAAATCCATCATTTTGAAGAACAGACTGTTCGGGTTTTCCTTGACAACAAAAGGGATGGAGTTGTTCTTCTCATAGATGAACCCTCCAGCAGACATTAGCTTGACTATGGGTGCCATTGTTGATTAAAGGAAAGCTTCGAACTGAATTGATTGATAGAGAGAAGAAGAGAGAAAAAGCCTTTGAAATTTTTGAGAACAGGTAAAAAGAAATAATAAAACTAAAATTTCTTAAATACTCCCCCAAAAATTCTCAGAAAATGAATCCAATAATAAATGTAAATTACTGGATTGGCTTAAAAATATAACCGTTACTCTTAAAGTATTACCATGATTTATACTTACAGGGGTGTATGCATAGATCGTGGTAAAAGACGTGTCACATTTCAACGGTTCAGATAAAAAGCGCTAAATCAACGAATCAGGATTGGGCGGTTAAAGTCCCGTCTTATTTCGTTGATAAAGCTGCGTTTCGTTGATATAAAAGAGCTATCAACGAAACACCCAGAAAACTGCTAAGACTGTCAACGAAATGGTGCATTCCGTTGGCATAGTAATTTTGACTTAGACAAAATTTTACCTTTTCCTGAGAAAATTTATTCACAGAAAAAAAACATAGCAAATTTCTGGCTGCATAATGACTTGCAAATATCTCAAAAATAATTAAGAGAAATTTAGCATACCTAGCTCACTTACTAATCTTGAGAATGTTGATTCATCAAGTGGCTTGGTAAAGATGTCTGCAAGTTGTTGTTCACTTGGAACAAAATGTAACTCCACAGTACCATTCATAACATGTTCTCTAATGAAATGGTACTTGATGTCAATGTGCTTGGTTCTTGAATGCTGCACTGGATTCTCAGTAATGGCAATGGCACTAGTGTTGTCACAGAAAATAGGAATTTTCTCAACTCTTAATCCATAATCAAGTAGTTGATTTTTCATCCATAAAATCTGTGCACAACAACTTCCAGCTGCAATATACTCAGCCTCAGCTGTGGAGGTGGAAACTGAGTTTTGTTTCTTGCTGAACCATGACACAAGCTTGTTTCCTAAGAATTGACAGGTGCCTGTTGTGCTTTTCCTGTCAATTTTACATCCTGCATAATCTGCATCTGAATAACCAATTAGTTCAAAACCAGATTCTCTAGGATACCAAATGCCAAGGTTTGATGTTCCTTTGAGATATCTGAAAATCCTTTTAATAGCAACTAAATGGGATTCCCTAGGATCAGCCTGAAATCTAGCACATAAACATGTAGCAAACATAATATCAGGTCTACTAGCTGTTAAATATAAAAGTGAGCCAACCATGCCTCTGTAACTTGAAATGTCCACAGATTTTTCCTTAGTATTCAATTCAAGTTTGGTGGCAGTAGGCATGGGTGTTTTGGCAGGAGAGCATTCCATTAAGTTAAACTTCTTCAATAAATCAAAAATATATTTTGTTTGACTAATGAAAATGCCTTCATTAACTTGCTTTACTTGAAGACCAAGAAAGTAAGTTAATTCTCCCATCATGCTCATTTCATACTTACTTTGCATAAGCTTGGCAAACTTTTGACAAAGTTTTTCATCTGTAGACCCAAAAATTATGTCATCTACATAAATTTGAACAAGTATTGTAGAGCCATTCACAATCCTATGAAAAAGGGTATTATCTACAGTACCTCTAGTGAAGTGATTCTCAAGAAGGAACTGTGAAAGTGTGTCATACCAGGCTCTAGGTGCTTGTTTCAAACCATAGAGTGCTTTGAGGAGAAAGTACACATACTCTGGAAAATCATCATCTTCAAAACCAGGAGGTTGACTCACATACACCTCCTCTTCCAGTTCCCCATTTAGAAAAGCACTCTTAACATCCATTTGATAGACCTTGAAATTGGCATGGGCTGCATAGGCTAGGAAAATCCTTATTGCTTCTAGTCTTGCAACAGGAGCAAAGGTTTCATCATAATCGATTCCTTCTTCCTGTGAATAGCCTTTTGCAACCAATCTAGCTTTATTCCTTGTGACTATGCCATTTTCATCCATCTTGTTTCTGAACACCCATTTTGTGCCTATGACACTCCTGTCCTTAGGCTTGGGCACCAGCTTCCATACATTGTTCCTTTCAAATTGGTTTAGCTCTTCTTGCATAGCCAAAACCCAATCTGGATCTAGAAGTGCATCCTCAACTTTCTTTGGCTCATCTTGAGACAGAAAGCTGCTATATAGACATTCTTCTTGAGTTGCTCTTCTAGTTTGGACTTTTGAAGAAACATCACCTATAATGAGTTCAAAGGGATGATCTTTAGTCCATTTTCTTGAGGGAGGTAGATTTGCTCTAGACGAGGTAGCTTTATGATCATGATTGCCTTGATTGGACATTTGTCCTTGAGAAACTCCCCCTGAGTTTGTTGTCCCTAAATGATCACTTCTAGAACCATTTCTATGACTGTCAACGGTATGACCATTTTGGTTGTCAACGAAACGCTCATTTTGACTGTCAACGAAATGATCATTTGGTCTACTAGCAGCTATTCTTTTCAATCTTAATGCAGCAACTTCATCTTCACTGCTGCTTTCATCTGTGCTAGATACAACAACTTTAGGCTGTTTCTCAGTAGCCTTATCATGATTCACTTGTTCTCCTTCCTCATTCTCAAAAGAGAGACTTTCATGGAAACCTTCATCACAGAGACCTTGTATTTTGAGATCATCAAAAACAACATGTACAGATTCCATAACAATGTTGATTCTGAGATTAAAGACTCTGTAAGCTTTCCCTGCTGCATATCCCACAAATATTGCTTCATCTGCCTTTGCTTCAAATTTCCCCAAATGCTCAGCTTGATTTCTCAGAACAAAGCACTTGCATCCAAAGACATGAAGAAAATCTAATAGTGGCTTCTTTCTTTTGAGTAACTGATAAGGGGTCATTCCTTTGGCCTGATTAATCAAAGAAATATTCTGAGTGAAGCAAGCTGTGTTAACTGCCTCAGCCCAAAAATAAGTTGGTAACTTTGATTCATCTAGCATTGTCCTTGCAGCTTCAATAAGTGTTCTGTTTTTCCTTTCAACTACACCATTTTGCTGTGGTGTTCTTGCTGCTGAAAACTCATGCAAAATACCATTTTCTTCACAGAACACCTTCATGCTTGAATTCTTGAATTCTGTCCCATTGTCACTCCTAATCCTTCTTACTTTGAAATCAGGATGATTGCTTACCATCTTGATGTGATTGATAATGATTTCACTTGCCTCATCTTTAGAGTGCAAAAAGAAAGTCCATGTAAATCTAGAAAAATCATCAACAATCACAAGACAGTATTTCTTCTTTGAAATAGACATGACATTTACAGGGCCAAACAAATCCATATGAAGTAACTCAAGCTGATGAACAATTGATGACTCTGTCTTGCTTTTGAATGATGCCTTCTTTTGTTTCCCTTTTTGACAGGCATCACACAAACCATCCTTGTAAAACTCCACCTGTGGAATTCCTCTAGCAAGATCTTTCCTCACCAAATCATTCATAACCTTGAAATTCAGATGAGATAATTTCTTGTGCCATAGCCAACTTTCATCCTTGCTTGCTTTGCTGAAAAGACAAGTGATGGTGTCTGAACTTGTGCTACTAAAGTCAGCAATGTACACATTCCCTCTTCTGAATCCAGTCATTACCACATTGTTGTTTCCTCCTTTAGAAACAACACAGGCTTCTTTTGAAAAAGTAACTAAAAATCCTTTGTCACAGAGTTGACTGATACTAAGCAAATTGTGCTTAAGACCATCCACCAATGCAACCTCATCTATGATGACATTCTCTTTTGAAATCAAGCCATATCCCTTTGTGTAGCCTTTGCTGTCATCTCCAAAAGCAATACAAGGGCCAGCTCTTTCCTGAAACTCTGTGAGCAGGGTAGAATCACCAGTCATGTGTCTTGAACAACCACTATCCAAGTACCAAAGATTCCTTTTGTCTCCCTGCACACAATAAAACCAAATCAAGTTGATTTTGGTACCCAAGTTTCCTTGGGTCCTGTCTTGTTAGCCTTTGCATTCCCTTTTGTACCATTTTTCACTTTGGACTCAGATTGATTCAAATCAATCTTTACCCTTGGTGTTGATTTCTGAGGGTTGCTCATATTTTCATTCATAGCATGCATAGTTGGAGGAACAATCATGTTATTCATGTTCCATGGCATTTGTGGCATGTTAAACATATTCATGTAAGGATTAGACACAAATGGCATGCTAGCATATGGATTCTGAAATTGTGCATATGGAGCAAACATGTTAGGCATAACAGGCATTGTAGGCATGGAACTGTTCATTGCAGGCTTGGGCATTTTCACATTAGCAGATTTCTTAACAGATTTGCAGTTAGTAGACAAATGACTAACACTTCCACAATTAACACATGTCTTTCTAGGAGCATATTTATCAGGTGTGTAATTGTTGTGTTTGTTAATTCCTACTTTGCCATTCCTGTTATTCTTTTTATTTCCTTTAGCCTCATTATGAACTTTCTCTACCTTGTCTTTCAATTGCTTGTTAGACAAGTGACCTACATTAGCTCTCTCAACAGGCTTCTCAACTTTCTTTGAATTACTAGACTCACCTTGAACAAAGTTCTTGGTGACAGGACCATACTTGTCATTAAGTCTAGTGAGTTTCTCTTTTCTTTTGTCTGTCAACGAAACAGCCTGATCGGTTGATGGTTCATGTGTCAACGAAACATTGCATTTCGTTGACATATCAACCTCCAACAAATGATCATTGTTGTTTGTTGACTCTGTTTCTGATTCTAAGGTTTCACCAACACACCCTAGCTTCTCTTTGTTCTTTTTCCATGATTCCTCACAGAAAGATTCCATACCTTGAACATTAATGATGTTGGTAGCAACATTCCTGGAATCTTTCCATTTTGCAATCACACCTTGTTCTATTTCAAGTTGTGTTTTAAGAATTTCTTCCCTTTGTAACACGTTCTCAAGTTCCTTCTTAGCATCCCTACTAACACATCTCATTTTCTCAAATTCAATGAGCTGTGCTTCTAACACTGCATTCCTATCACTTAAGAACAAATTAGTCTCTTTTATTCTAGAATTCTCCTTGGTAAGTGATTTAAGAGTAACACGCAAATTATATAGTACAGTAGACATTTCATTTACTGCACTATCGCATTCCTCTTTAGAAAGCTCAGAAAGATTAGTAATTGTTACCTGGTTGCTTGAGGAACTTGCTTCCTGCTCATGATTGTCAGCCATAAGAGCCAAGTTGACATATTCAACATCATCATCAGAGTCTTCACCATTACCAGCCCAGTCATACTCCTGAGACATGAAAGCCTTTTCTTTTTCCTTGAGAAGTTCAAAGTATTTCTTTTTATAATCAACAGGCTCAAATTTCCTGTTGCCCTTCTCAACCTTGGGCTTTCTGCAGTCTCCAGCAAAGTGACCAAGCATTCCACAATTGAAACATTTTGACTTAGACTTTTCAATCCAGTTTGATTTGCTAGGTTGAAAGTCTCTTCTTGGTGGCCTTGCTTCTGAGTTTCTTTTGAACTTGAACTTAGAGAATTTCCTAGACAGAAAAGCAATATGCTCATCAATCTCATCTAAGTCATTCAAGTTGGCTGGTTCTGATTCTTCTTCTTCTTCTGTCATCTTGTCTTTACCCTTGCTAACATCACTCCTACAACTAGGTCGACTAGTTGTGGCCTTTGAGGTTTCTTTGTTGTCATCTTCCAGTTGGTTCACAGATGCAATTAATGCAATAGATCCACCCTTCTTCTGTACCTTTTCAATTTCCTCATCTTGCTCCATTTCCAGCTCATAAGTCTTCAAGGTTCCATAAAGCCTTTCAAGAGTGTAGTCTTTGTACTCTTGAGTGTTTCTAAGAGAAACAGTCATAGGCTTCCATTCTTTTGGAAGAGCTCTGAGAAATTTAAGGTTTGAATCCTTAGTTTGATAGATCCTCCCATACAGCTTTAATCCATTCAAAAGCTTCTGAAACCTACTAAACGTGTCATTTAGGGTTTCACCAGCTTTAAAATGAAAATGCTCATATTGTTGTATAAGGAGTTGCATTTTATTTTCCCTGACTTGCTCAGTTCCTTCACAGAGAGTTCTAACAGTATCCCATACTTCCTTAGAGGTTGTACAGTTGATAACATTGTCAAACATCTCTTGCTCCAAACCATTAAACAGAATGTTCATGGTTCTTTTGTCTTTATGGACTTCTGCAACATCTTCAACAGTCCATTCTGAGACAAGTTTTGGAATCTCTACATCAGGAGCATTATCTGGCAATCCAACTCTAGAATCAAGCTTCATGGGAACGTGTGGACCTTTCTCAATGCAGTCTACATACCTCTCATCCATAGACATGAGATGTAAATGCATCTTTACTTTCCAGTGAAAGTAATTGTCCTTATCAAGAACTGGTATCTTCACACCTGCATCCTTCTTCACCATGGTTTCTGTTTTTGGTCTTGATCTTTAAACTTCTTGTATGTTAGAAGCTTGCTCTGATACCAATTGTTAATCCCAAATGACCTAACAGAATTGTAGAAGGGGGGGTTGAATACAATTTTGATATTTCTTTAACTTGAAAATACTTTATAAAATTAAACTGAACTGAATAAATAAAAACACAAGATATAAATAATTCAGTTGGATTGTTTGATGATCCAACTGAAGTGTTTTTATTGCGGAAATAATCTGTGATACAAATGTACACAGCTGCTCAGTTACAAGGTTGTAGAGAAGAAAAATGCTCTCAAAGATAGCTAATACAAACTCTTTGTTTTTCTTCACACAAATAAAGTAACTGCTACACTTGGTTATATAAACCCAAGTTTACAACCCTATTTTTGGCTACACTAATAGTACAATGAGTAACCGCCAATAGTTTGCTTTTCATCCCTTTGTCCAGTGGTCCTTGGAGATCCTTGCTTTTGACTTCATGCTTATTATGATCACTCCCAAGAGCCCAATTGGAAACTGGGATGTTTCCTTATTCCCCATGTCCATTTTAATGGTTTCCAATGCAAAGTACACTTCCACATCTCCTTTTTGATCTGTCAGGAACCTGTCACTATCACTTTGTCAATTGTATAGAAAAGCAATAATGATTCGTTGATGGCATAGAGATGTGTTTCGTTGATAGCTTTATTCTTTGTTTCGTTGATGAGCTTCCTTGTTTCGTTGATAGAGTAATCTTCATTCCGTTGACATGTCTTCACTTAGGCAAAATTACAAGGCACTAAATATTTACAATTAACCAACCTATTTTGCCTATCTAACCATTTAGTCAACATGACTTAGAAAACCTATCTAGTACTCAACAAACTGCATACCAAACTATGAAGTAATGTACAGTGCAATTGCTACATCACTCATTTCGTTGATGAGCTTCCTGTCAACGAAACACTGCAAAGCATGCTATTTCGTTGACAGTTACAAAATAACTTAATACAAAATCTACTAAGTGTTTTTATAATTATCATCAAGAACAACATATTCCTAACATCTCCTCCTTGGTCTATTTATAGGCCAAGGATTAGGGTTTTGGGGTTGTACCTGCAATCATGAGCGTTGAATCCTAGGTATGTAGGACACCTAGGTGATGTTGATGGATTGCACGTGTCCAGGTGAAGGATTGTGGCGTCCTGTGCCAGGCTCCTGCTGGCGTGTGGTTTAAATAGGGAATCATTGTCCCAATCATTAGGTATTCTTACGTGTCGTTATCAGGTGTGGACATCAATGATGACCTAGGCACGTCACGTAATGAGGTATAGATTTTCTCACGCAAGAGATTGCCTTTGTCGCCAGGAGAGAATTAAGTTTAAAGCTTGAGCCACAGCCTGGCAATGAGTCCGGACTAGTATGTTGGTCATGATTCCAAGATGAGTCTGGACTAGGAGGTGAGCCATGACTCGAATGGTAATCCGGGTTCCAGGCGACTCCTGGATCAGAGATAAGACCGGGCTATACATAGCCTATCATTTGCCCCCCACTCCCTTATTCAGATTTTCTGGATGGGGGAGTAGAAATCCCTGAATAGGTAACTTTGAAAAAATCCTTAGCTTGATTGTTGCCCCCACCCGGATTGTTATCAAAGATGGCAATCCGGGGTTGAGAGTAGGCCCTGGTTCTTTCTTAAGTCCAAAGCTGAAGGCTTTGAGTAACTTAGAAAAAATTTCTGGCTTGATTGTTGCCCCCCCAACCCGGATTGTTATCAAGGATGGCAATCCGGTGTTAAGAGTAGGTCCTTGTTCTTTCTTAAGTCCAAAGCTGAAGGCTTTGAGTAACTTAGAAAAAATCCTTAGCTTGATTGTTGCCCCCCAACCCGGATTGTTATCAAGGACGGCAATCCGGTGTTAAGAGTAAGTCCTGGTTCTTTCTTAAGTCCAAAGCTGAAGGCTTTGAGTAACTTAGAAAAAATTCTTGGCTTGATTGTTGCCCCCCAACCCGGATTGTTATCAAGGACGGCAATCCGGTGTTAAGAGTAAGTCCTGATTCTTTCTTAAGTCCAAAGCTGAAGGCTTTGAGTAACTTAGAAAAAATTCTTGGCTTGATTGTTGCCCCCCAACCCAGATTGTTATGAAAGATGGCAATCTGATGTTGAGGGTAACCTTTGGTTTTTCCTCAAGTCCAAAGCTGTGACGCTTTGGGTAACTTAGAAAAATTTCTGGCTTGATTGTTGCCCCCCAACCCGGATTGTTATGAAAGATGGCAATCCGATGTTGAGGGTAACCTTTGGTTTTTCCTCAAGTCCAAAGTTGTGACGCTTTGGGTAACTTAGAAAAATTTCTGGCTTGATTGTTGCCCCCCCAACCTGGATTGTTATGAAAGATGGCAATCCGGTGTTGAGAGTAAGTCATGGTTCTTTTTGGGACCTAATCCGGACTGAGTTGCATATTTTTCGTTCTGGAATATGAAACGATTCCAGTTTTCCCCCCTTTTCTTTCGAAAAGACGTTACCCCAATTTTTTCTTGGAAGTTGTGTTCGCCTCCTGTCAGTAATAATTACACTGTCTGTTTCGATTTTTCGTTTTTCTTTTTTGATATTTCGAACCAATAGAATCGTGCCACCTGTCCGCTGGGGAGTTATTTTTTAACCCTCTATAAAAACCCTCATTCCCCCTTCTTTTTCACTTTTACCTTGCCTGAACACTTCTCCTCTTCTCTTGATTTCTCTTTCCGGCGAACTCGGTTTTCATCTCGCAAGGCCACCAATCTCTCCTGTCAGTTGTAAGTTTTCGATTTCCTTCGCTTTTACTCCTTGTTTTTCATTTCATTTTTGCCTTCTCCCATTTGTGTAAACTGTTCATATTTTGATTTGGGGGTTTCGAAGAGTTTTTGTTTTTGTGTGATGTTGCTGTTTGTATTTGTTCTATGGTGGCTTGTTTGTGGTAGTTTGGTCACGATTTTGGTTGCATGTGATGAGAAGACTTTGATTGTGCGATTTTAGATTTCTGGGTTTCGTTTTTATTTTCTTGATGTTTTTGAACTGTGTAGGCTTGTGCATATGTGTAAGTATGTTGGTTTGATCTTGTTTTAGCTCGTGCTCATCGCGCTCGTCGTGTACTTATACCCCTTTATGACCCTTCTTCTAGCTGTAACGACTCCCCAGTCTCTAGAGATCCAGATTTTGTAGAATTATTTTGGTGTAGAATGGCTAAAAAGAAAAAACAATCTGGAGCCTAGTAAACCGTCTTTTTGTTCAAGAACCTCCCCGCGGCGGTGTGCTCAGTACTCCGGACGGATATTGGTCTGACACCAGCTATTTCTTTGTGAAGAAAGATCCGGCTATAGAACATCAATTTTATTATAGGGATCTTAGTACTTGTTATAGGAATCATCAGGAGTTTGGCCATCCCGGACCGTACAATGAGTCCGAATTTGATGATGCTTTTTCCAAAATGGGTATTAGCGAGGCTCCTTATCCTTTGAAGGAAAAGTTTGCAAGTCTCCCGGATACTCATATGGACAAATTGGTCTGGGCTTCATTCCACTTGGGGCCTGAAATAGGTTGAAGATGGCCTCAACCCGGGGAGAGGATCTACCATAGACCGAAGGATGGCTATGTTGGAGTGTGGCTGGAAACTCTACGGTCCGGATGGAATCCTAGGTGCCACCAGTTTGTAAAACACATGTGTAAATACGTGTATAAAATTTACGTAATGCAAATTACTCCTAACGGGGTTAAGTGGATAACTTGGTTTTTGGCTGCTTGTGAAAAGATGGGGTATCAGCCCACATTGCGGCTTTTCCATCAGTTGTTTAAGCTAGTCCAGTCCAACAAAGAGCCTTTGTATGAGATCCGGTTTCGTGCGGAAGAGTGCGGTTATCCGTCCGGCGCTGCCAAACCGGTTATTCAACAGTCCACATTGAAATTTTGGAATGGAGAAGTTATTTTCCTGAAAGGCTTGGACTTGGAATTCATGCCTTATATTGTTGCTGGTGTTGAAGCCGAAGTGTTTAATGTTTTCACACTTGAAGGGGAAGCCTTGGCTCAGGTTCACAAGTTCTGTGAGTGCCTTGGTTTCCAAATGACCCGGGATAGTTTCATGAAACATAACGTATTATTTGATCTTGGATGTAAGTTACTAAATCTTCTCTTGTAATCCGGATACTTCTCTTTGTTTGCTAACATTTTCTTTTTATTTTTGCAGGTTTGCCTTTCTTCCAGCCTGAGTTGCATAACATCATGTCTTGTAATGCTTTCGCCGCATCCTTTAAGAAACTCGGTGGTGTTCACAGTACCAAGAATCCGGGTGAAGTTGGAGGGTCCGGATCCAGCGCTCTGAAGGAGGGTGGTGCAGAATCCATTGCTCCGAATCCTGTTCGACCCGAGCCTCTTGTTGATGCTGCTGATATCGAGATAATTGATGATCCGGAGCAACGCTCCCTGAAGAAGAGGAAGATTCACACTGGCAAGAAGCCGCTCCCCAAGGCAAAAGTTGTTATTGACAGGATTGATGCCGATGCGGAGGGTAAAGGCCCGGATGAGGAACCTATCTGAATAGGGAACTTTACCTTGACCGAACTGGCTAGTATGTGTGCTGATATTCCTACCGATACTGACTTTGAGGAGATGGAACGATCCGGAACTAACGCTTGTCTTCAGCGTCTCGTTGGTTATTGGGGCCATGTAAGTTTTTGTTTTTGCGTTTCTTTGTTTTTCATTTGCTTGTTTGGTAACTGCAATTTGTTTTCTTTAGGTTGGGGGTTTGATCAGTGTTATTGCCAGCGTTGTTGTTTCTGAACGCAAAGCTTCCAAGGAATTCGGAAACCAGAAGGATTCCCGAATTCGGGATTTGGAACTTGAACTTGCTGTTTTGAAAGCTAAGAATGCTGACAGGGAGGTGGAGGTGAGTTCTGAGATATCCGGGCTCCGAGCTGATATTGCAAAAGTTGAGAAGCGGGCTAATGACTTGGAAGAAACTAACAAGCAACTTCTTGTTGACAATTCCAAATCCCATGAAGCAATCATAGCCCAGTTCAAGGAAAGTCCGGATTATGACCAAGCCGTCGCTGATGCGGGTGCTCCTGAAGTTCTTCGTGCCTGGCTTGTCGCCGAACGACATATCAAGACCGATCCTACTGCTGATTGGGATTCTTTCGTTGGTGAATTCTTAGCTGCCAAACTCTCTATCGAGAATGGGAAAGGTGAACCACAACCCTTTGATGGTCCTGTTCCGAGTTTCCTTCCACATCCCTCCAATCCGGTTGTGCCTTCTCCGAATGAAAATGTTGACTAGTAACTTATCATATCTTTTGAACATTTGGTATTTGAATTCTCTGTAACCGTAAACTTTGTTTTGTTGTTTCTGCTCTCAACTCAAAGGGATGTTTCCGGGTTGTATGGCCAACCCGGGTCTCTGTATTTGCTTTAGCTGCTTTTTTTTTATATAATCGTGTTGTGATCCTGCTTTGTTGTTGCCCTTGTCATTGCACTGTTCTCTTCTAAATTTATACTGCTCATGAATCCGGTCTCCTAGATTAGTTCTTGAACCGGACCTTTTCTTTCATACTTGGAATAAAATCTAAGTATTTGGTTTTATTGCATATTGCTCGTGAGTCCGGTCTCATAGTTTGGTTCTGAGCCGGACTCTTGATCTGCATATTGCTGGGGACCCTGGTTCCTCTGCATGCCTATGGCTCTGAGCCAGAGTTATAGAGTTTCATATTGCTCGTGAGTCCGGTCTCAAGGCTTGATTCTGAGCCGGACTCTTTCTTCTGTACTTAGAATAGAATCTAAGATTTCGATTTGATTGCATATTGCTCGTGAGTCCGGTCTCATAGCTTGGTTCTGAACCGGACTCTTTTATTTCGTACTTAGAATAAAATCTAAGTATTTGGTTTTATTGCATATTGCTCGTGAGTCCGGTCTCATAGCTTGGTTCTGAGCCGGACTCTTGATCTGCGTATTGCTGGGGACCCTGGCTCCTCTGCATGCCTACGGCTCTGAGCCAGGGTTATAGAGTTGCATATTGCTCGTGAGTCCGGTCTCATGGCTTGATTCTGAGCCGGACTCTTTCTTTTGTACTTAGAATAGAATCTAAGGTTTCGATTTGATTGCATATTGCTCGTGAGTCCGGTCTCATAGATTGGTTCTGAGCCGGAATCTTTTCTTTCGTAATTAGAATAAAATCTAAGTATTTGGTTTTATTGCATATTGCTCGCGAGTCCGGTCTCATAGCTTGGTTATGAGCCGGACTCTTGATCTGCATATTGCTGGGGACCCTGGCTCCTCTGCATGCCTATGGCTCTGAGCCAGGGTTATAGAGTTGCATATTGCTCGTGAGTCCGGTCTCATGGCTTGATTCTGAGCCGGACTCTTTCTTTTGTACTTAAAATAGAATCTAAGGTTTCGATTTGATGGCATATTGCTCGTGAGTCCGGTCTCATGGCTTGATTCTGAGCCGGACTCTTGATCTGCATATTACTGGGGACCCTGGCTCCTCTGCATGCCTATGGCTCTGAGCCAGGGTTATAGAGTTGCATATTGCTCGTGAGTCCGGTCTCATAGCTTGATTCTGAGCCGGACTCTTTCTTTTGTACTTAGAATAGAATCTAAGGTTTCGATTTGATTGCATATTGTTCGTGAGTCCGGTCTCATAGCTTGGTTCTGAGCCGGACTCTTTTCTTTCGTACTTAGAATAAAATCTAAGTATTTGGTTTTATTGCATATTGCTCGCGAGTCCGGTCTCATAGCTTGGTTTTGAGCCGGACTCTTGATCTGCATATTGCTGGGGACCCTGGCTCCTCTGTATGCCTATGGCTCTGAGCCAGGGTTATAGAGTTGCATATTGCTCGTGAGTCCGGTCTCATGGCTTGATTCTGAGCCGGACTCTTTCTTTTGTACTTAAAATAGAATCTAAGGTTTCGATTTGATGGCATATTGCTCGTGAGTCCGGTCTCATGGCTTGATTCTGAGCCGGACTCTTGATCTGCATATTGCTGGGGACCCTGGCTCCTCTGCATGCCTATGGCTCTGAGCCAGGGTTATAGAGTTGCATATTGCTCGTGAGTCCGGTCTCATAGCTTGATTCTGAGCCGAACTCTTGATCTGCATATTGCTGGGGACCCTGGCTCCTCTGCATGCCTATGGCTCTGAGCCAGGGTTGATAGATAAATGAACAATACAAAAAATGTAGGAGTATAATCTTGTAATATTATAGAATGGCCAAATGCCTAGTTTTTGGAGAAAGATCTGGAATACAAGTCTCTTAATTTTACTTCAATACAAAAGATCAAACAATTTGCTGAAGATTCTGGGCTTTAGGGAGCTCATTGTTATAGGTCCGGGCTCTGAATTCTTTGTATTGATAGAACTTCCTTTCCGGGCTCTTTCCCTTAGTTGAATTTATGTCTCTTTTGGGTCATACTGTTCTGGTAAGAGTTGGCTTTCCTCTTATTTTTTGGATCTGTTTCAGCCATGACTAAAGCTTTCCCATAGCATCTACTAGCCATTTGATAATCCCCCCGGACTTCTCCCGTGCCATAGGGTGTGGGAAATTTGAACTTTAAGTGCGGGGTTGAGGTTACAGCTTGTAGCTTAGTCAGGGCTGGTCTCCCCAGGATCCCATTGTAGGAAGAAGGAGTGTTGATGACATAGAATTTAACAATGTTGTTGACTTGATTCGGATAGGTCCCAAACAGTACTGGTAGGTACAGGGTTCCTTGAATTGGGACTGAGTTGTTCCCAAAACCGTAAAGAGGATCTTCTCTGCACTCGTTTATCTTCACACTTCCCAACTTTATCCGGTCCACAGTATGTTTGAACAAGACATTGACAGAAGAGCCATTGTCAATCAGGATTCTTTTAACTTCATTGTCAGCTATGTCTAGACTGACAACTAGGGCTTCATTATGATTTGGGTCGAGTCCTTCAAAATCATCTTTGTTGAAACTGATTATTTGCTCTGGACCGGTCTGAACCATCATTATCTCATCTCCCGAGTCCGGACTCCGGGGTGGCGAGATAGACCCCCCCCCCCCAATACAACATTCACAATATTTTTACCCTTCCCGGATCCTGTTCCTCTGTCATCCGTTCTCCGGGATATGTATTGTCCCATGTTGTCTTTCTTGATCTGTTCTTCCACAAAGAACTTTAGAGACAGACAGTTCTCGGTTGTGTGTCCATGGGTTTCATGATAGTCACAGTGTTTATGGGTACAGACCGGTTTTCTGGTCCGGTAACCATGGGTTTGGGAGGATAGAAGAAAGGCTTGTCTCTTACTTCTTTCAGAATGTCGGCCCGAGTCCGGTTAAGTGGAGTCCAGTTCGGCTCTGGTCGGGGCTCGGGCTTTGGTTTGGTTTGCTCGGGCTCTCTTCTTTGATTGGAGTCCGGGGTTTGGGTAGATAATACCAGCTGAGAGCTCTGAATGTAATTGCTTTGTCTGTTGGGTTTAAATTTTTTGTCTTGGTGGAAACTGTTCTTTGGGCGGTCCTCAGCCCGGGGTGGAGAGAGTCCTTGCCTTGTCATTCTCATTGCTTGAAGAACATCTGTTTCCTTAATGAACCGGGCTGCCATGAAATATGCCGCCGCCAGGCTCTGTGGTTCCTTGTGGATGAGGTCAAGAACATACCTCTCATTATTGTCGGGATCTAGGTTTCTGCGGAAAATTGTAAGAGCTTCACGCTCATCTAAGTTGCTCACATTGTTGATGGCTTCCTGGAAGCGTTTCATATAGGTGGCCAATGCCTCTCCCCGGGCTTTCCGAACCGTCTCTAGGTGGCACATGTGCATTTCGTGGGTTTTATTGGCTCTAAAATGTCTCAGGAAAGACTCACGAAACTGCTTCCAATTGTGGATGCTCCGGGATGGGATTCTGCTGAACCATCTTTGTGCCCCGGATTTAAGAGTCGAGGCGAAGAACATGCACTTGGTGAGATCATTGTAGTAATATATCATTGCAATTTGCTCGAAGTAATTAACATGCTCTTCCGGGTCCCCCAGACCATTGAAGGAGTCAAAGTTGTAATGTTTGAGATTTTTCTGTCTGGGTGTAGCCTCTAGAGAGTAACTGAAAGGTGTCAAGGTATCCCCTATGTCAATTCCCGAGTCTTGACCAACTTTTTTCTGGAGTTCATGAATCATGTCTATTAAGTCTTCTTGGGGTTCTTCTTCATCTGAGACTATGTCGAGGCTAGGAGCCCGGGTTCTTCTCCTGTCATGTGTTTTGCCCAGGATCCGGGCCTCCTCCTCTTGAATTCTTTTTTGGATTTTGAGGTCAAGTTTAGCTTGCTCTTCGTTCCGGATTCTTTCCCTCAATTCAGCTAGCTTCCTGAGCTTCTCAGCTTCAGTATCTTGATGTTTACTATGAGTTCTGTGGTGAGTTCTTTTCCGGGCTTCTTTGTCTTTACCCCCAATTCTGTCAAAAACTGAGGCGCGAGATCGGTGAGATTCTCCAGAATCATGAGAGTTCTCATTTTGTTCAACTTCATTTAGCCGAGCTTCCTTATACTTCCGGATTGCATCAACCAACTGGTTCCCGGTCAATTTTTCCATGAGTACGGGTTCCATGTTGACATCCGTGTACTTGAACTTGTTAATTTCAATTTCAACCCGGGCATCACCAGGCTGGATTATCTGAGATGCCAGAGCCTGGGCTGGTGGTAGTTCAATCACATTCGGGTTCGGGTTTAGGGGTGGTTCTTGTCTTGGGGTGTTGGTTGCGGGCCTCATTGTGGATTTGCTACCTCGAGCCATGGTTCAAGAACAACAAAAAATTATACAAATTTTGGCACAATTTTCCAATAACAGAGTAAATCTTATCTAGATCTGGGTTTTATCAATGAAGGTGAATCAATGTACGCATGCCTTTTCTGGGTTTTATGTATCTTAAAGCAAGAAAACTGGGTTTTTAAGATAGATCTATAAGGGAACAATGTAGATCTAAGCAACGAAATAGAGTAAGAAAGCTAAACAGGACTAAAAATCAACAGATCTGGGCTACACAATGGCAAGAAACATGCATACTTTAAAGAGAAAGGCAATTGAGTTCATTTTCATAGTTAAAAATGTAGGATTGGTTTAGATCTTACTGGGCTTGAAGATGGTGAGCCTAGCGGCACTATGGCCACAAGGCAGGGTTCCCCTCCTTCTAGCGCCAAATGATAACTCCAAATCCCGATCTAGTCCTCCCCGGCCGATCCCACGCCTGGAAGCGGTGTCGCTGCGGTTGGGACTCTGCAAAATAACACCGGAGGGGGGTTGGGACCCTGGCGGCGCCTCCGGCGTGAGAATAAGTAACGGTTTTAGAAAGGTAGACAGGACTGTAGAGATATCTAAAATGTGGAGGGTGTGTGTATGGGTTGAGTGTGTAAAAGAGAAATGTAACCCAAACCTCTCCTCTTTGGTCTATTTATAGGCCAAGGATTAGGGTTTTGGGGTTGTACCTGCAATCATGAGCGTTGAATCCTAGGTAGGTAGGACACCTAGGTGATGTTGATGGATTGCACGTGTCCAGGTGAAGGATTGTGGCGTCCTGTGCCAGGCTCCTGCTGGCGTGTGGTTTAAATAGGGAATCATTGTCCCAATCATTAGGTATTCTTACGTGTCGTTATCAGGTGTGGACATCAATGATGACCTAGGCACGTCACGTAATGAG
Organism: Heracleum sosnowskyi; assembly: GCA_030848705.1. Taxonomy (NCBI): domain Eukaryota; kingdom Viridiplantae; phylum Streptophyta; class Magnoliopsida; order Apiales; family Apiaceae; genus Heracleum; species Heracleum sosnowskyi. The sequence goes on from CM061243.1 coordinate 8,449,845, forward strand.
GTATAGATTTTCTCACGCAAGAGATTGCCTTTGTCGCCAGGAGAGAATTAAGTTTAAAGCTTGAGCCACAGCCTGGCAATGAGTCCGGACTAGTATGTTGGTCATGATTCCAAGATGAGTCTGGACTAGGAGGTGAGCCATGACTCGAATGGTAATCCGGGTTCCAGGCGACTCCTGGCTCAGAGATAAGACCGTGCTATACATAGCCTATCAGATCATATTTTGTAATCAAAAATTTGCAAAACGTACTGTTTTGTAAAGTATATTCTATGAAAATCACTATTTTATTGAAAATCTTGAAAATCATGTAAGTTCTGCAAACTAAACATGAATGTTCTACAAACCGAATATGTTTTGCAGAACAATATGTTTTGCTATGTTTTAGTTGCAAAATATATATAATTTTAAAGATTTTAAATGAAAATAGTTATTTTCATAGAACATAATTTATAAAATATTATATTTTGTTAAATTTAGATTGCAGAACGTATGTGATCTCCAGATCTCCACAAAAAAAATGATCTCCGTAAAACTTAACTCAACATTATATTAATAATATTATCATATATTATCTAATACTCATTAGTATTACCCTTTTATCAACAATGTATCACATAGGAGTATTTCTTACAGTGATGAAAGTTTAAAAATGGTACAATGAAGAATCTAATTATCTAACGACTCACCATAGTCTTTGAGCAACTTGTTAAATTCAGAATGTCACTCGTACACTTTAAGTCAAAATAATACACAACGAACCATTCAGCCAAGTCTCTCCAGTCTCCCCTATTATTTAGTTTGTATCTTCTGCACCAAATGTCTGACTATTATTGGTGGTGTAAACTTAACTACCCAAAAGCCACTAAATTTCGATTTTAAATTTCGGTGTTCGGTAATAATCAAAATATTAATTTTGGTTCGGTTTAAAAATCAATCAAATAATATAAACAAAATATATATTTAATAATATTTATAAAAATAATATCAATCAAATATAAGAATGTTACATATTTTGGGGCCTTAAAAAATTGGGGGCCTTAGGCGTTTGCCTAACTCGCCTAAGGGTTGCGCCGACCCTGAGGTAACGGCTCTTAAATAACTTCGATTTTTTTTTCTCAAAATTTTAAATATTCATTATATCAAAGATTATAAAAAGTTTCATTTGTCTTTTTAATATTTACTAATAGAGTAAACTAAATATATAGTTTTAATATTATTGTCTTCAAAATCTTTACAAATGGAGAAAATTAAATATACAATTTAAATATTCTACTAAATTTTTTAGTAAAAAATATCTGAATTGTCTTTTAAATCTTTCCTAATGCAAGAAATTAAATATATAATTTTAATATTCTTACCATTAGAAAAAGTCTCATTTGCCTATTAAATTTTAACTAAATATATATTTTTAATATTATTTATATAAGTATATTGATTTACTTCAAAATATTTACTAATTGAGAAAAATAAATAGACAGTTTTAATATTATTTATATTAGTATATTGATTTCATTCAAAATCTTTAGAAATGGAGAAAAGTAATATACAATTTAAATATTCTACTAAATGTTTTATTAGAAAATAACTCAATTGCCTTTTAAATCTTTCCTAATGCATGAAACTAAATATACAGTTTTAATATTTTCCTAAATTTTTTATTTCTTAATATATACTTGTTAATCAATATCATTATCTTTATTATTATTTTATCATCTTTATATAAAGGAAAATCTCCATGCGCTCTTAAATCGTCTTTATTCTATTTATCTATTTTTTTAGAACACCTCTATTTGAAATAATAAAAATATATTTTTTTTAACTCATAATTCATAAAATTTTGAAATAATAAAAATTAAAATTTTCTCATATCCGAACTTTTCGTCACCTACTCTTGGACTCTATAAATTTGTTTATCTGTAATTTTAAAATAGAGAGCTAAATATTATTAAAATTTATATAGAGAGCATTATCAATATATATTTGTTATCCGAACTTCATATCCACCATCTTTATATAGAGTAATTTTAATGTATTATTTGCTTATATCCCGTGCGATGCGCGGTCTTCTTTAATATTTTCTTATTTTTTATTTAGATTTTAGTTATAATATATATAATTTGATAAAATTTTAGTATATATATATATATATATATATTGGATTTATAAATCTAACAATATAATATTTAAATTTAATATATTATTGACGTAATCAATAGTAGTATTTTAGATATTAAAATATAAAATATTTTAAAATAACATATCTAATGATTCGTATTTTTTTACTCTTAAAAATCTAAAAAGGGACTCAAGTGCAAATATCAAAATATGTGCTTGTTCAATATACCGAGTTTATTTGAATATACTATTACTTTTATTTTAAGTAATTATCTCGTTTAAATTGAATGTTAAAAAAATTATAATAAACATGAATTTCATAAGTTTAATATAATAATATTACCAATATATCTATCTTTTGCCCGTGTTATTTTTAATTTGAACATGAGTTGTTTCAGTTAAAAAATATAAACAGGTAATATCCTTAAAAAGACAATTAGTTACTTATTAACAATTATATAAAATTATATTAATTTTTATATATATACGTCTGCATTACTTTTAGAAAATTAGTTGTTTAAGTTAGAAAATATAAAAGAGGTAATTTGTTTTAGCTGAAAAGAATAACTTGTTATTTATTAATATTTATATAAAACAATATTACTATTGTATATTTATTTTGCATGTATTATATTTAGAAGATAAGTTGTTTTAGTTAGAAAATATAAAACACATAATGTGTTTTAGCTGTCGGTTATAAATATACTAGTATGTGTGCCCGCTGCGCGTGGCCTTATCATTTTTATTGTTATGATAAAATAAAATTTTTTTGACAAAGTTTTTAAACTCTTTTTTATTTGTTATAACTTTTGTGTATATCCATTTATGTGAAATTTTTTCTTAAGATATTAATATTCTACTTAAATATGTAAGTAGGAGGACATTACATTCAGGGTAACATATCAAGTTGGATACTTCACTATCTAGAATTTTAAGTTTGCAGAGTAGAAGCTCCCCCATTCCTCTGGTGAATTTCACACTTCACTGTAAATGATATGATCCTGGTAGTGAAATATTTGATGAGTAGTTAAGGTTTGATGTTACAATAAAATGTTCAAAAATACTATTTTAATATTAGAACTTAGAGTTTAAAGTCATAATAAAATATTTGGAAGTACGATTTTAGTATTAAAAGTTAGAGTTTATTTTAGTATTAAAATTACTTTACAAAAATACTAAATTGATCTTATATTGTATTTAGAATGGGATACATAGGCCTCCACCCCTACTTGTGAATATATTTATTCCATTTTATGCATTTATTAGCATGAGCTCGTCAAACTGAAGCAATGGATAAAAACTCTCTTTTTAATAATTTTATATAAATCCTAACAGAAATATAAGTATGATATTTCATCTTAAATATCTTTAAAACAGAACTTAAACATTATCATAAACAGAGTATAAACATACAATCATACCTAATTAAATTCAAACATATGTGTATCTTATCAATACTATTATATAATAAACGAAACATTAAAAGTTTGGTTGGTCGGTACGGTACGTTGTGATTTTACTTAATTGTCCTTAATTAACTGTACTTCATATTTTTACTTAATTAACCTTACTTATTTATAGAAATATATTACTAAATAATAATATTACCTATTTATAACCAATTACCTTTTTCACCCAAAATACATTATTTTTTTCTATTTTTTCTAACAAATTCTCCTACTTTTTCAAATATATCACGGACAATTACCTTTTTTAACTAAAACATGTTAATTTTTCTATTTTTCCTTACTAAACCCCCTCCTTTTCCAAAAATATCAATAACAAACCTTTAGTTATTTATTTTTAAACCTATTTTAATATTATAATTATTTTTTAAAAGTTTACATATTTTAACAAATCTACTTATTTTTCTTAACAAATGAAATTACTAAAAATATTAAAATATAAATAATCAAATACCTATTTATAACCAATTAACTTTTCAGCTAAAACACATTATATATTTTTTCTAACAAAGCCCCTCATTTTCTAAATATATCACGGGAAATTGCCTTTTACAATTTAATTTTTCTATTGTTCTCACTAAAATCCGTTATTTTCCAAAAATATCACAGTAAACCCTTTACTTATTTATTTTAAAACGTATTTAAATACTTTTAATTATTAAATTTTAAAATCTCATTTTCCAAAAATATCACGGACATTTACTTTTTTAAACTAAATATATGTTACATTTTTTTATTTTTTCTTACTAAAACTCCTCATTTTCCTAAAATATAACGGATAAACCCATACTTATTTATTTTAAAATTTGTTTTAATGTTTTTAATTAATTAAAAGTGTTTAGCTATTTTAACATGCCTACTTATTTTTTGCACAATTACAATTAATAAAATATTTAAAATAATAATAATAAAATAACAATTAACAATCCGTGCATCGCACGAGTTTTAAGCTATTTTTGATAAAACTACAAACATTGGTTATTAGTCACTATGCCCGCTATAGCATTTTTAATTTTTTAAATAAAAAGAATTATTCAATAATTTTATATTTAGTTTAATGTAGTTTACTTGTAATTTTCATACATTTAGTGATTCAATTATTATAATGCCACAACATTATTTATATTTGTGATATTTTAAAATTTCAAATTAAATATTAATTATTTATCATTTTCGTAACATTTGTTTACCACATCTTATAGTGTATAACTAATTTATAGTATGCATCAACTTATTAAAACAAATGCATGAAATATTTATATATTTAATATTACAAAACTTATTTTAAAGATATAATATAATTAATTGTTATAATAGAGAACGGGAGGTAATATTAAGATGTTTGTTAAAAAAATTCAACTTCTGAATAACTTTTTCACAATCAAAGTAATTATAAAATTAAGATCATAAATGTCAAAATTAAGATACAATTATAAAAATAATCCTCAACTTGAAGATTGTGAATGCCAGATTAGACCTTTAAATTTCATACATAAACTTTAGTAATACAATTTTTCTTTTCTGAAAAGTCATTCCATTTGAAAAGTCATTTCATTAATACTGAAAAACCCAAGGCTTACGGAAGAGGTCAGGAAACAAAATCTGTAAAAACTACTATACTTAAGCAACACTACCAAAGTACAAACAAAATCTAGAGAAAATATTATTTGAAACTAAACAAAGAGCATAAGTAATGAGAAAATTGGGAAGATCACTACTGGGAAGCTCCAACAAAGGGGTTTGGTTACACCCATTTTCCAGGATAAAGTCCTGAATCTTGACTTCATGAACGGCTTATAGCATGACTTCTATTAATTCCATTTTAGTGAATGCTTGGACTCAATCATCCCTGCGCAATCTCGAAAGTAGAGATCTCATTTCTCAACAGGCTTTCTCATCATTTCCCACTAAAATATTACTGAAGAATATTAAGGTGATATGATCTGTTCACTAAAATATTACTGAAGAATATTAAGGTGATATGATCTGTTCTTAAATTAATAGCCAGTCCAGTTGAGATTCTTGGTAAGACATGATTCAGGAAATTATTAAGTTTTGTCATGATCAAGTTCCAAGTTCAGATACTACCTGTTTTCTTTTTGCAGATCAAGGAATAACTTCTAAATACTCCAAACATGGAGTTATGCCAGCATCATACTGTATAGCTACAAACACTTACAAAACTAACATACATCAAGCACTTACAAAACTAATATATGCTGAAAGAAGCACTGCAAGATCATAATAAACAGTTCTTCTAACAACAGAACATAATCCTATAAATCTATCAAAGTTCACCATTTATTGTTTCTCATTAATTTTTTAATATTTTAGTTAACTTCAATACAACAATTTTATGCATGCTTTGATCTAGTAGTGAGTCCCGTAACTAAATTTATAGAATTAGAACTTGTCAAGACATTTAGGCCACTACCATACTCTTCCATTTCACTCTAAAGTACCCACATTGTATCAAATTCACAACATCACTATATTATGCCCCTTATTTTTTTTATATAAAAATAAAAACCATGTTTTCATTGTTACCTTCTCGTGAATCTCAGTCACACTCCCGACTCTTTTGGATTACATATACAAAATTGAAAAATAAATCGAATCATGTAAGGAAATCAACTCATGAACCTTTGTTCGATATCCTCTGGTGACAACCAGAGACATAGGCTATTGCTCAACTAATGGGAGGGAAATCGGGAACACATGACCAACATCTAACTTAATGACCACATAAGACGGTAAAGATCTGGAAGCAAAGCTAATGAATCTGCACACCAACAAAATCTCGGCTCAGTTCAAACTAAACCAAAAGTAATGAAGGAGATAAAAATAACACAATTAGATGTTATCATTCCAAATGTTAAACATGAACCCTTCAACTTATGAAAGTTTTGTAAATCAGTATAAGATATTGGTATAATGACACATATGACTAACTAAATTCAAGATTAATACGACACATAAAAAGATAGTCAAATATAGGACCATTTGAATCAATGTAAAATACAATAAAACTATCACTCAAGATTCAAAATTTCAAATCTCACGATCTTTCCATATTTGTATTCAAAGTTCTTTCAGTCATTATATCAAACAATTGGTGAAATAAATTAAAACATAATCATATTGCATAGCCTCAACTTTGTCAGTGACCACAATTCTCGAACATATCAAAATAGTACCAGTACCAATCTCCAAAAATCAAAGAACGCTTTAATATCTAGCAAATAAACCCCAAAACAAATATGTAAACACAAAAACAAATTAAAGGTAACATAATCTTTAAACTTAGAAAAGTATAAAATAAAAGAGATCTAAAAAACCTGAAGATGTGAGGAAGCAAAGTCCACACTCCACATAGTTAAAATTAGATGTACAAATTTGTACCTGCAAAAAAAAATAAAAAGAAGAAAATGAGAAGTGTAAAATAATAAAATGAAAACCGAAAGAAAGAAATACAAAGAGAAATAAATTGATTGTATGAGATTAAAAAACATAGAAATTGAAAAAATGTTGAGAATTTCAAATTCAAAATCGGTGCATAGAAAGAGGGTGGGTAGTGTCTTATTTGAATTTCAATTTGAATTGTATTTGGGAAAAAGCAAAAAGCTTCCTTCAGAAGCTTAAAAACAGCAGCAGCATCGTACATACATGATATACAATAATGAATGGTTGTGATTAATAGGAGGTATAAGTCAATCGAGTCAAATGGCATTTTATTATGAATACGGAATAAAGTAAAGGGTATTTTAGTAAAATGGTATCAAAAAACACAACAGGCTTTATAATATAGATAGATAATAATATTACCATTTTATATATATATATATATTGCCCGTCTTATTTTTAGAAAATGATTTGTTTTAGTTAAATAGATATATGAAATAGGTAATATAATTTAGCTGAAAAAGGTAATTGGTTATCAATAACTTGGTTTCCATATATGTGTCCTATTTATAAGATTAGTTGTTTTAGGTAAAAAAAATATAAAAATAATGTGTTTTAGCTGAAAAAGGTAATCAGTTATAAATATATAATAATATTATCATATTATATATATGTTGCCCGTTTTATTTTTAGAAGATGAGTTGGTTTGGTTTAAAAAAAAATATAAAATAGGTAATGTAGTGAAAAAAGGTAATTGGTTATTAATAAATTGATTATAGATAGACCCGTGAATCGGCCCAAATACCGACTGACCGACGACCGACCAAAACTTTTAATGTTTCGTTTTTAATAATATAGTATAGATATGTTAAATTTCTTAACACCAAGAGAGCGACTCATTGGGGAAAAACAATTTTAAAGGGAGGGTGGTTCATTAAAAGGATCGTATTTTATGCTTGAATAAAATTTTAATGTCATATTATGTATTTAAAATCTAAGTTGGGATTTAAATTTTGAAAAAAAATATAAAAGGTAATCAATATAATATTATTCGATATAATATTAAAATAATCAAAATATTAAATAATTGCATTTCTTATATTTATTCAGAATTTTCGTGAATGATCAAGACGACACAAATTTTTTTAAAAAAATATCTAATGTTAGAAGTATTATTATTTATTTCAGTTAAAAACATATTTTGTATAATATTTTTAAATTTTTTAAAAGAATTATAATAAGACAGCAGCGAAGCGTGAATTAATAATCTGATATGAGATAAATGACATGGTTGTGAAATGACTAACGCGCTTATGATTATTGGAGGCGGAATCATTCTACGGTTATGTCTACTTGAAATTACAATTAACCCATTATTTGGCATTCTGCGAGCTAGTTTCCTTCCGATAAATGAATATTACTATTAAGTTGTAATGATAGGTCGAGTAAAATTCTATGGACACTGCTTGGAGATCATATATGTTGTAAAATACATTCATAAAATGCACTGTAAAATAATATATTAAGTAATATTTTGTAAACATAACATATGTGATCTATAAAACATCATATGTGGTCTATAAAACATCTAATTTGATGATAATTTTAATTATACAAAGATATTATACACATATCTTATTTGCAGAACATTTAGAATGGAGTAATATGTTCTGCAAATATAACATGCATGATTTACAAAAATATTCAATTGCTCATGATTTTATACTGCAAGATATCTAATTTGATAATGATTTTTGTTATGTAAAGTATGTTCTACACGTTATTTAAGTTCTACAAGTTTTCAACTAAATCATGGTATTCATAGAACTTGACTCAGGTTAAGTATTTCAATAATTTTTTTTTTTCAAATGACATAATAAGTGACTGTTTTTTTATTTATGAGTTTATATGTATGCATCCGAATCCCGTAAGATTGTTAGGATAGTTACCAAATAACACATTAAAATCTAGTATTATTATCATTGATTTATGTTTTGTTAAGTAGTCTTTCAATCACTCTACTAACCAATCCCTTTTTTCTTACAGGCTAAGCAATTCTTTCTCATCAATGTTATTATTCATTATTACTCCGTATAAACTCATTACACAGTAGAGACAAGTTGGCATGGTGTAGTGTAAGAATGTCAAGCGATTAGTTGTAAATTTAAAATCCTACATATAACAAAACTCCTACTTGAAACGGTTGTTTTGTTAGTGTTATGGAATTCATTAGCAACTAGGAGTGCCCTATGCTATTGGTTAGAGATAAGTTGGTGTTAGACCTGGAAAGTGTTAAAAGTGCAATAGCAGTGCACTAAACTTGTTTAACAACTCAAATTAGTACAATGTTAGTATTAGACTATTAAAATATACTACTATATTGCAACTAGCAGTAAGTGGGATTGGAGGTTCTGAGCATTCATTCATACATAACGCAAACAGGAGGAAGATCTATGCATGATGATGTATAAAAGATCCACATCTTTATTTACAGGGGGGTGTGACTTGTGAGTCTCCACTTGTTCCCGAATCTAATTTGACCCTGTCTTCTGAGACCTACAAAGATTCTATATCTTTTTATGGCTTGGTTTACATATTTGGTGCGTACATTGTGTAGTATGAAGGATCATTATGCCCCCTTGGTTGGATTTCAAAGCCGCCGCGGCTGGTTTGTGACTTTGGAGACAGAGAGAACAATTCAACAAAACAATGGTTTTGTTCTGGTAAACTCAATTTTGTCCAAACAGTTTGAGTTCGATTCTCGTTCACCCGCGTATCATCAATCATCCCGATCCCACTACTGGGTCCAATCCCACCTGCATTCTTTGTATTTTAATTTTCTTTTTGGCATTCTTTGTACTATCTTTTATCACCAAAATGGTAAACTATTTATGTATATAAAGTATGAGAAATGCTAGAGGCCCCAAAATTATTCTAAAAAATTGTTACAAAATAAATCTTTGTTTATAAAAGTTCAGTCTACCATACCATGTGGTTAACCAATCAGAGAATTTCTCATAATTTTCAGCCAATTAGAAGCGAGTATTTTAAATTCAACCAATCAAAATTCACCAAAACATTTTCTTTTATATATTTTTAACTAGGATGTTAACTAAGCTGGGTTAGTCATTAACTACAGTTTTCTATATATAGTAGTTAATATATTTACCAAATAAAAAGATTGTTAATTGATGGTGTCGACAATTATGAGCATTACCATATATAACGATAGATTGTGTACTATGAAATTTCGAAATAACAATAGTATAATAATAATAATAATAATAATAATAATCATGTACAATTTTTTTGCATTGTACATCGTAAAAAAAATATCTTTTCGTTTCAAACCAAATTTCCGTAAATATTTTTGAAAGATAGTATTTTTGGTAAATGCTCTAATATGAATAAAATTCAAATTAATATATGTGTTACTAATCAAATCGTTTAATTGATTAGATTGATTAAAAATATAATTGAATTGTATTTGCATCCAAGAAATGACAACTATTTAATTTTACAATATCCTGCATATCTTGCAAGATCTTTTTCGGTTATACATAATTTTAGATTGATTTATGTTTATCAAAAAAATAAAAAAGATCCAGAAAGATATTTTTCAATGATAATTAATTTTAGATTGATTTACTAGGATGTTAACTAAATTAGGTTAGTCATTAACTACTTTTTTCTATATATGGTAGTTAATATATTTATCAAATAAAATGATTGTTGATTGATGGTGTCGACAATTATGAGCATTACCATATATAACGATAGATTGTGTACTTTGAAATTTAGAAATAACAATAGTATAATAATAATAATAATAATAATAATAATAATAATAATAATAATAATAATAATAATAATAATACACAATATTTTTGCGTTGTACATCGTAAAAAAAATATCTTTTCGTTTCAAACCAAATTTTCTTAAATATTTTTGAAAGATAGTATTTTTGGTAAATGCTCTAATATGAATAAAATTCAAATTAATATATGTGTTACTAATCAAATCGTTTAATTGATTAGATTGATCAAAAATATAATTGAATTGTATTTGCATCCAAGAAATGACAACTATTTAATTTTACAATATCATGCATATCTTACAAGATCTTTTTCAGTTATACATGATTTTAGATTGATTTATGTTTATCAAAAAATAAAATAAAAAAGATCCGGTAAGATATTTCTCAATGATAATTGATTTTAGATTGATTTATGTTTATCAAAATAAAAAATATCTGGTAAGATATTTCTCAATGATAATTGATTTGAGGCTGATTTATAGTTATCAAAAAATTAAAGCGCAATATATTTTTTAATGATAATTGATATTTGATTAATTAAGATCTTCCAAAATATATGTATTTATACCTATAAATAGATCTAAGTGTATTATTTATAAAAATCACCAATCTAACCCAAAAATCATCTCTACGTTCAAAATGCAAGGAGCTCGCTTTAATCGTATTGCTTCCTTGACATGTGACAAGACAAACTGGCGAATCAAAGTACGCTTGACTAGGATGTGGCCTGGAATCAATAGCACTACGGGTGAGTTCAAAGATCTCAATCTAATCTTACTTGACGATGACGTAATTACTCTTTTTACTCATACACAAATTTAGTGCCACACATAAAAAAGATAGATTCATAAAACTTTGTTCAATATAATTAATTGTATTTGTCAAATGCAGAAAACTCACATTCATGCGTACGTTGGACCTGAATTTTGTAACGGGCAAGATTCGGAACCTTTAGAAGGACGTCTTTATGAAATTTCAAATTTCAATGTTGCGAACTCAAAGCTTAACCATTCTTCTGTTAGCAACAAGAAGTGTATATTTTTTTAAAAATATACTCAGATGGAACCAATAACGATTGAAGATGAAATGATACCGCGTCACAAGTTTGAATTGGTCTCTCTTGGATGTTTACATGCAAGAGTTGGTGAATCCAAAGTTCTTACCGTTATGCACATTTTTTATTGACAAACCTATATCTATTTTGCTACTAATTCTAATATATCTCTAATCTTACTACAATGCATATGTTATTGGAGTTTATGAGGGTCCGGTTACAACAACATCACACAACACTCAATACGGGTCAAAAAACATATATATGTTTGACATCGTTGATGTAAGGTACTTGCACATTGGTTAATTTAATGACATAACATATTGAGGATGTATCTCTAATTATTTTTCAAATTTGTAGATAAACTTGCAGACAAGTTATAGCTTGATCTAGAGAACTTACAAGGTCACCATCCAATCATTATTCTTACCAGATGCAAAATAACTACATACAATAGTAAGTAACATATTTATTATCTCTTTATAAGTTAAACATATTCTTTAGTCCATCAATAAATCAGTCACACAAAATCTTATCTTCCTTTGTTTTTTCAGGTCTGCTTCAAATAAGTTCATATGGTTCCTCAAAATATTATCTAGATTTAGACTATGAAGCTATGAATGATATGCGTGAAAAGTTGTCCCCATCGCAAGATGTACATGTTACAACTGAATACATTGATAGAGAGTCCGAAGACATTCTCAGTTCTTACACAATGAGTGAAATAAACATGTTGCGATCTAAGGATGTGACAGAGGTAAGAGAAAATACACACATGTATGTAGTTATAATTTTTGTCATTAATGCTTTTACGTGACTGTCCACTATTATTGTATTATATATATGGAAATAATGTGTTTTGCTAAAATCGCAAAAATTGATGATTCCGAGAAATGGTGGTATTACGGTTGTGATTCGTGTTTTGCTGAATTGGTGGTGGTTGATAATTTTTATAGATGTGATGATTGTAAAGAAATTGTCTCATATCCTGATAAAAGGTATCATAAATTTGATTTTTATGTGTATACTCATATTCACCAAACTAATTTTTTTATGTATCACTATAGGTTCCATGTTATGAGTTATGTCAATGATTCAACTGAAACAATTTGGGTTATATTCTTTGACCGTGAAATACGAAGGTTAACATCAAAGAATGTCAAGAACATTTTGGGAGTTAATATTGAGGTATGATACTTGCACAAAATAACAGTAGTGTATGGTTCTCAGGATTTTTGAAAATGACTGGACGATACCCAAACATAAATTTGAAATTGTGCAACTGTCAAATATGATAGAAAATATTGTTACTTATGATAAAGATCATTCTTTCGCTATACGTAGATTAAACTTCTCAACATTTACTTCATGCATAATAACTATTATTAAACACTTCTAAAATTTTGATAACTATGACAGATTTACAGATGTTATGGGAGTAGTTGAAAATCTTCAACCGGTGGAGCATCAAAATACAATATTTGGCTTAAAACCTCTGGTAAAATTCAGCATAGGTCATGGAAGGTACCAAAAATTATTTTCGGTGTTTATTTGTCAGTTTTATTATTCATATTGAAAAATGAAAATAAAAATAAAATACCATTGTATATGTTCAATACAAGGTACTCAGCAAGAGTTCATATATGGGGAGAACTGACAGAGAGTATGAATCCGTTATATGAAGAAGTATTAGAGCATCTTCAATGATCTATAACCCTTAGTTAAAAGTATAGATAAGATGCCATAAATAAAAAATTTAGAGAATATGTAAAATTCTCTCAACTCCAATGGAACATTACTGTTAGCCAAAAATATAGCCAACCACTTCGTATTGGCTATTTTTGTCGAACCTCTAGGGACCTGTAGTAAAACTCCACCTCATCTGTTACCATATTCTAATTATATATTCTATTTTTAACAACTTAAAATAATAATAACATTCTATTTTTAAAATATAGTCAACTCATATAGCCAACTCCATTGGAGCACAATATCTTACAGGTTCAACAAATTTTACATAATCAGTATATTATATGATTTTAGCCAACGATTTTAGCTAACACCATTGAAGATGCTCTTAGAAACATATGTGATAATTGTTTTTTCAAGTGCTAAAGTGGAGATATACGAGGGTAAAATTTTACTTTCAAATTTTAAAAAAATACAATAATATAATAAAATTAGATTTGTGTAAATTAATTACTTATCTACTGCATTTAATCTCAGGTTCAGTTTCAATAACCAATCTACCATGCATCATCGAAAATATACATCAATCTGTATGAGGTTTTCTCTATGAGATACTGGTAAGAATATTTTAAAAATTCAATTTTCAACATATCTTATTTTTTCAACGTAATGTCTTTTTTTTTCAGGCTTGAAGTTACTGATGAAATGAAATGATGTTGTGAATTTTAGGATGGTTAGAATGTTACGCATTTCTAATTTTTTTTATTGGTGTTATGTTAAGATGGTGAACTACTTTTATCACATTGTCATATATATAAATTTTTTTCTTTAATTATGTATTTCCAAAAAAATTTGTCTAATATAATTTTTCAAGTACATTTGTTAATGATAAGTGATAACATTAAATCACAATTACAAATTTCAGTCTGTGTTAAACAAATATTATTAATTAAAATAACAATATTGTAAATTAATAATAATTGTAATTCTTATAAAAACAATTAGAGCAAAATGAGACCCAAAAAGAAAAAAAAAATCTCAGTGCGAAGCACGGGTAAAAAACTAGTTTAGAATAGTAAGTTTTTTAATAATAATACGGGACCTCGCGTGCATTAATATTCATTCACGAATTAAAAAAATCATGTGTCGTCCATATTATTTTGTAAATATTTTGGGGTACCTAACCGTACTCATAAAGTATATATGGCCGAAATATATTGGATGTTGATTGAGATCACACTCTTTGGCAGATATGTTGTTTCTTGATTAACGGCAATTTTTCTTTCATTATTATATAGTTATTTTCGATCAAGATGCTTTGAAGTTTCCTTTCCGAAGTTTTAGAGGTTAGTACGATAGGGTAAGATTCAAATTAGAATTTTATGTTAAATTAAAATTTAGAAGTAATTTATGTCGTAGATTTTGTATAATTAATGGTTGAGATTTATTCATTATGATGCAGTACACGTTATCTTAGTTTTGCTGCAACAACATAATATATTAATAATTCTTAGATTGTAATATTAAAGTGATTTTATGTGGAATCTGATCCCTAGTACAATCTTGGTATTTATAGTACATCTTATCTTATGATCTTCACATCACAACTATCAAATAATAAAAATCAATTAATTTCAATTGTCATTCGAGATACGGAGTAGATAATTTTGAAAGAAAATCTTTTGTAAATCTCTTTATTATTGCCATTTATTAAATTTCTAGAAGATTAAAAAAGAAAAGTGAAGGGTAGGGGTCGGAATATTTGATTTGAATAGAATAAAGAAATGCAAGAGGGACAAGTGGTATTGATACGTTAAGATCTTCTTGGATCTTTTCTTGTAGCTTCGTAAAGTTGATGTCCTCTTTTAATTCTTACAATATACAGGAAACTGGTCCCATACTAGATTATTTGTATCCATGTCTCCCTTCCATACCTGCTGTTTATATACTAGAAATAACACTACATTTTACGGTAATTGAGAGCCCAATAGGCTCTATCTTCCCATTCCCTTCCCTTTTTTCCTGCCGACTACAATACTATAATACACACTACAATGTTGTCCTTGTCCACCACTGCATGCAACACCATGGAGGACAAATTTTCTGATCATAAGTTTCCGGAGTCTAAACAGCTACATGTTCTCGCTGTCGATGACAGTTTCGTTGATCGAAAAGTCATTGAACGTTTACTTGAACTTTCTTCTTGTAAAGGTTAGATTTCTACAAAAATAATCTCCGTAAAGTATTAGGATATAATATATGATCCTATTAAAATTTACTCGTTTGACGATATAATATAGAATTCTTTAGGAAGACCATAACTGTTACATTCTTGATATATTGAGGTTTATTGTATTTGTTAATATTGCAGTGACAGCTGTAGAGAGTGGAAGCAGGGCCCTGCAATATCTTGGACTGGATGGGGAGAAAAGCTCTGTTGATTTCGATGTATGCTGCATGAATAACTATCCTCTGTTTCTTACATTAAAATTTGTCAATGTGAAGAACAGGATAATGTGTTTATTTTGTATGTTTTTTGTGATGGTTGTGTAATCAGGATTTGAAGGTGAATCTGATAATAACGGACTATTCTATGCCTGGAATGACTGGATATCAACTCCTCAAGAAGCTTAAGGTTTGTTTATTGCAATTATTCGAGTTTTTGTAATGTTGTGAAAGTTTTTGTAATTTTTTTTGAAATTTATCTATTCAGCAGACTTCATCGGCACTGAGGAAAATACCTGTCGTGATCATGTCCTCCGAGAACATTATGACTCGAATTGATAGGTAATTTACTTATCTAAAACATAACATCTAACACTAATTCAATATTCATGTATGTATTCTTCATGCTCAAAACTTGCTGTTGTGTTGTTGTTAAATAGATGTTTAGAAGAAGGGGCAGAGGATTATTTGGTAAAACCAGTGAAGCTTTCAGATGTGAAGCGCTTGAAGGATCACATACTGAAAGGGGAAGGAGACAACAAGAAAAAGATAAACGATGATCCATCATCAGTACAACAACCAACACAAAAGCTCGACGAAGATCCATCATCAGTGCTGCCACCATCATCGCAGCAGTTGCCTACACATCTTTCTTGTGATCGATCAGTATCTGCCCCTGCATTTTCATCATCAGAATCCTTAGCAAAGAGAGCATGGTTCAATTGATCATGACGATTATGATAAAATCTCTCCTTAGTTTCACTGCTAAATTTTGTATTGGCCATATCTTTTGTTTTACTTTTAGTATAGATACTAATGATGGCCAAAGTTTTGTTCCCCACATATATTTTGCAGACTTGATTTTAGAAAAGGAAAGATGAGAGAGCTATTAAAGGACAGCATAATTTCACATTTCTTCTTCTTGTTCAGATACATGTAAACTAGTCAGGGCCGGCCCTAGGCCTCATTGGGGCCTGTATTTACTATTTAGTCAGCTGGTAGATGAATCTGATTAATATGTCTCCACCACATAAGACTATTAAAGTCATTGGTAACTTAAGTTGCAGGGAGGTTTCGGTTTTCTTAAAAAAAGAAGTTGATTGCATCTAGTCTGGCTCAGAAAGTTCCATTTCCCAGAAAGTTGCAAAAATCAGCATATCTATCTTACTCGTTATTAATAAGAAAAATAATATGAAAATAGCGCGCGATACAAAAAGCATCAAAGTATCAAATTTGGTTATCACGAGACCTGAGTTCGATTTCTCGCAACTACGTACAAGATTTATTAATTTAAATTATTTAGGTTAATTCAGGGTTCGATTCCTTACAACTATGTTATTATACCAAATTTATTTATTTACTTTAATTTCATTCAAAGTTCAATTTTCTATAACTTCTATACTCTTTATTAATAATGAAAATAATGATAAAATATCGCGCGGTACCAAATTCAAGAATAATTGCGTATAACCACATCAATACTATTATATAATAGACGAAACATTAAAAGTTTGGTTGGTCGGTATGGTACGTTGTGATTTTACTTAATTGCCCTTAATTTTGGTTGGTCGGTATGGTACGTTGTGATTTTACTTAATTGCCCTTAATTAACTGTACTTCGTGTTTTTACTTAATTAACCTTACTTATTTATAGAAATATATTATTAAATAATAATATTACATATTTATAACCAATTATCTTTTTCATCTAAAATACATTATTTTTTCTATTTTTTCTAACAAATTCCCCTACTTTTTCAAATATATCACGGACAATTACCTTTTTTTAACTAAAACATGTTAGTTTTTCTATTTTTTTCTTACTAAAACCCCTCCTTTTCCAAAAATATCACGGACGTTTAGTTATTTATTTTTAAAACTATTTTAATATTATAATTATTTTTTAAAAGTTTACCTATTTTAACATGTCTACCTATTTTTCTTAACAAATGCAATTATTACAAATATTAAAATATAAATAATCAAATACCTATTTATAACCAATTACCTTTTCAGCTAAAATACATTATATATTTTTTCTAAAAAGTTCCTTCTTTTCTAAATATATCACGAGAAATTGTCTTTTACAATTTACTTTTTCTATTTTTCTCACTAAAATCCATTCTTTTTCCAAAAATATCACAAGAAACCATTTACTTATTTATTTTAAAACGTATTTAAATACTTTTAATTATTAAATTTTAAAACCTCATTTTCCAAAAATATTACGGGCATTTACCTTTCTAAACTAAATATATGTTACATTTTTTATTTTTTCTAACTAAAACCCCTCATTTTCAAAAATATAATGGGCAACCCCATACTTATTTATTTTAAAATCTGTTTTAATGTTTTTAATTAATTAAAAGTGTTTAGCTATTTTAACATGTCTACTTATTTTTTGCACAATTACAATTAATAAAATAATAATAAAATAACAATTAACAATCCGTGCATCGCACGGGTTACTTCGTATTTTTACTTAATTAACCTTTCTTATTTATAGAAATATATTACTAAATAGTAATATTATCTATTTATAACCAATTACCTTTTTCACCTAAAATACATTATTTTTTTCTATTTTTTCTAACAAATTCTCCTACTTTTTCAAATATATCACAGACAATTACCTTTTTCAACTAAAACAGGTTAATTTTTCTATTTTTCCTTACTAAACCCCCTCCTTTTCCAAAAATATCACGGACAAACCTTTAGTTATTTATTTTTAAACCTATTTTAATATTATAATTATTTTTTAAAAGTTTACATATTTTAACATGCCTACTTATTTTTCTTAACAAATGCAATTACTAAAAATATTAAAATATAAATAATCAAATATCTATTTATAACAAATTAACTTTTCAGCTAAAACACATTATATATTTTTTCTAACAAAGCCCCTCCTTTTCTAAATATATCACGGGAAATTGCCTTTTACAATTTAATTTTTCTATTGTTCTCACTAAAATCCGTTCTTTTTCCAAAAATATCACAGAAAACCCTTTACTTATTTATTTTAAAACGTATTTAAATACTTTTAATTATTAAATTTTAAAATCTCATTTTCCAAAAATATCACGGGCATTTACCTTTTTAAACTAAATATATGTTACATTTTTTATTTTTTCTTACTAAAACCCCTCATTTTCCAAAAATATAACGGGCAAACCCATACTTATTTATTTTAAAATTTGTTTTAATGTTTTTAATTAATTAAAAGTGTTTAGCTATTTTAACATGCCTACTTATTTTTTGCACAATTACAATTAATAAAATATTAAACAAAATAATAATAAAATAACAATTAACAATCCGTGCATCGCACGGGTTTTAAGCTAGTAATTAAATTATATTTATTTATTATATATTTCTATCATTCAAATATCTATAAGTACATTTTTTAATAATTAAAATTAAAATTAATAAACAAAATAATATGAAAATGACGCGTATCACGAAATCCGGGTTCGATTCCTTGCAAATATGTAATTATACACGATTTAATTACTTTAAATTCTTTAACTTCATCCGGGGTTCGATTCCTTGCAACTACGTAATTATACAAAATTTATTTATTTACTTTAAATTTATTAACTACATCGATGGTTCGATTTCTTGCAGCTACGTAATCATACAAGATTTATTTATTTACTTTAATTTCTTTAGTTTTACAAACGGACGTTTTCTTACTAAAACCCCTCCTTTTCCAAAAATATCACGGACGTTTAGTTATTTATTTTTAAAACTATTTTAATATTATAATTATTTTTTAAAAGTTTACTTATTTTAACATGTCTACCTATTTTTCTTAACAAATGCAATTATTACAAATATTAAAATATAAATAATCAAATACCTATTTATAACCAATTACCTTTTCAGCTAAAATACATTATATATTTTTTCTAAAAAGTTCCTTCTTTTCTAAATATATCACGAGAAATTGTCTTTTACAATTTACTTTTTCTATTTTTCTCACTAAAATCCATTCTTTTTCCAAAAATATCACAAGAAACCATTTACTTATTTATTTTAAAACGTATTTAAATACTTTTAATTATTAAATTTTAAAACCTCATTTTCCAAAAATATTACGGGCATTTACCTTTCTAAACTAAATATATGTTACATTTTTTATTTTTTCTAACTAAAACCCCTCATTTTCAAAAATATAATGGGCAACCCCATACTTATTTATTTTAAAATCTGTTTTAATGTTTTTAATTAATTAAAAGTGTTTAGCTATTTTAACATGTCTACTTATTTTTTGCACAATTACAATTAATAAAATAATAATAAAATAACAATTAACAATCCGTGCATCGCACGGGTTACTTCGTATTTTTACTTAATTAACCTTTCTTATTTATAGAAATATATTACTAAATAGTAATATTATCTATTTATAACCAATTACCTTTTTCACCTAAAATACATTATTTTTTTCTATTTTTTCTAACAAATTCTCCTACTTTTTCAAATATATCACAGACAATTACCTTTTTCAACTAAAACAGGTTAATTTTTCTATTTTTCCTTACTAAACCTCCTCCTTTTCCAAAAATATCACGGACAAACCTTTAGTTATTTATTTTTAAACCTATTTTAATATTATAATTATTTTTTAAAAGTTTACATATTTTAACATGCCTACTTATTTTTCTTAACAAATGCAATTACTAAAAATATTAAAATATAAATAATCAAATATCTATTTATAACAAATTAACTTTTCAGCTAAAACACATTATATATTTTTTCTAACAAAGCCCCTCCTTTTCTAAATATATCACGGGAAATTGCCTTTTACAATTTAATTTTTCTATTGTTCTCACTAAAATCCGTTCTTTTTCCAAAAATATCACAGAAAACCCTTTACTTATTTATTTTAAAACGTATTTAAATACTTTTAATTATTAAATTTTAAAATCTCATTTTCCAAAAATATCACGGGCATTTACCTTTTTAAACTAAATATATGTTACATTTTTTATTTTTTCTTACTAAAACCCCTCATTTTCCAAAAATATAACGGGCAAACCCATACTTATTTATTTTAAAATTTGTTTTAATGTTTTTAATTAATTAAAAGTGTTTAGCTATTTTAACATGCCTACTTATTTTTTGCACAATTACAATTAATAAAATATTAAACAAAATAATAATAAAATAACAATTAACAATCCGTGCATCGCACGGGTTTTAAGCTAGTAATTAAATTATATTTATTTATTATATATTTCTATCATTCAAATATCTATAAGTACATTTTTTAATAATTAAAATTAAAATTAATAAACAAAATAATATGAAAATGACGCGTATCACGAAATCCGGGTTCGATTCCTTGCAAATATGTAATTATACACGATTTAATTACTTTAAATTCTTTAACTTCATCCGGGGTTCGATTCCTTGCAACTACGTAATTATACAAAATTTATTTATTTACTTTAAATTTATTAACTACATCGATGGTTCGATTTCTTGCAGCTACGTAATCATACAAGATTTATTTATTTACTTTAATTTCTTTAGTTTTACAAACGGACGTTTTCTTACTAAAACCCCTCCTTTTCCAAAAATATCACGGACGTTTAGTTATTTATTTTTAAAACTATTTTAATATTATAATTATTTTTTAAAAGTTTACTTATTTTAACATGTCTACCTATTTTTCTTAACAAATGCAATTATTACAAATATTAAAATATAAATAATCAAATACCTATTTATAACCAATTACCTTTTCAGCTAAAATACATTATATATTTTTTCTAAAAAGTTCCTTCTTTTCTAAATATATCACGAGAAATTGTCTTTTACAATTTACTTTTTCTATTTTTCTCACTAAAATCCATTCTTTTTCCAAAAATATCACAAGAAACCATTTACTTATTTATTTTAAAACGTATTTAAATACTTTTAATTATTAAATTTTAAAACCTCATTTTCCAAAAATATTACGGGCATTTACCTTTCTAAACTAAATATATGTTACATTTTTTATTTTTTCTAACTAAAACCCCTCATTTTCAAAAATATAATGGGCAACCCCATACTTATTTATTTTAAAATCTGTTTTAATGTTTTTAATTAATTAAAAGTGTTTAGCTATTTTAACATGTCTACTTATTTTTTGCACAATTACAATTAATAAAATAATAATAAAATAACAATTAACAATCCGTGCATCGCACGGGTTACTTCGTATTTTTACTTAATTAACCTTTCTTATTTATAGAAATATATTACTAAATAGTAATATTATCTATTTATAACCAATTACCTTTTTCACCTAAAATACATTATTTTTTTCTATTTTTTCTAACAAATTCTCCTACTTTTTCAAATATATCACAGACAATTACCTTTTTCAACTAAAACAGGTTAATTTTTCTATTTTTCCTTACTAAACCCCCTCCTTTTCCAAAAATATCACGGACAAACCTTTAGTTATTTATTTTTAAACCTATTTTAATATTATAATTATTTTTTAAAAGTTTACATATTTTAACATGCCTACTTATTTTTCTTAACAAATGCAATTACTAAAAATATTAAAATATAAATAATCAAATATCTATTTATAACAAATTAACTTTTCAGCTAAAACACATTATATATTTTTTCTAACAAAGCCCCTCCTTTTCTAAATATATCACGGGAAATTGCCTTTTACAATTTAATTTTTCTATTGTTCTCACTAAAATCCGTTCTTTTTCCAAAAATATCACAGAAAACCCTTTACTTATTTATTTTAAAACGTATTTAAATACTTTTAATTATTAAATTTTAAAATCTCATTTTCCAAAAATATCACGGGCATTTACCTTTTTAAACTAAATATATGTTACATTTTTTATTTTTTCTTACTAAAACCCCTCATTTTCCAAAAATATAACGGGCAAACCCATACTTATTTATTTTAAAATTTGTTTTAATGTTTTTAATTAATTAAAAGTGTTTAGCTATTTTAACATGCCTACTTATTTTTTGCACAATTACAATTAATAAAATATTAAACAAAATAATAATAAAATAACAATTAACAATCCGTGCATCGCACGGGTTTTAAGCTAGTAATTAAATTATATTTATTTATTATATATTTCTATCATTCAAATATCTATAAGTACATTTTTTAATAATTAAAATTAAAATTAATAAACAAAATAATATGAAAATGACGCGTATCACGAAATCCGGGTTCGATTCCTTGCAAATATGTAATTATACACGATTTAATTACTTTAAATTCTTTAACTTCATCCGGGGTTCGATTCCTTGCAACTACGTAATTATACAAAATTTATTTATTTACTTTAAATTTATTAACTACATCGATGGTTCGATTTCTTGCAGCTACGTAATCATACAAGATTTATTTATTTACTTTAATTTCTTTAGTTTTACAAACGGACGTTTTCTTACTAAAACCCCTCCTTTTCCAAAAATATCACGGACGTTTAGTTATTTATTTTTAAAACTATTTTAATATTATAATTATTTTTTAAAAGTTTACCTATTTTAACATGTCTACCTATTTTTCTTAACAAATGCAATTATTACAAATATTAAAATATAAATAATCAAATACCTATTTATAACCAATTACCTTTTCAGCTAAAATACATTATATATTTTTTCTAAAAAGTTCCTTCTTTTCTAAATATATCACGAGAAATTGTCTTTTACAATTTACTTTTTCTATTTTTCTCACTAAAATCCATTCTTTTTCCAAAAATATCACAAGAAACCATTTACTTATTTATTTTAAAACGTATTTAAATACTTTTAATTATTAAATTTTAAAACCTCATTTTCCAAAAATATTACGGGCATTTACCTTTCTAAACTAAATATATGTTACATTTTTTATTTTTTCTAACTAAAACCCCTCATTTTCAAAAATATAATGGGCAACCCCATACTTATTTATTTTAAAATCTGTTTTAATGTTTTTAATTAATTAAAAGTGTTTAGCTATTTTAACATGTCTACTTATTTTTTGCACAATTACAATTAATAAAATAATAATAAAATAACAATTAACAATCCGTGCATCGCACGGGTTACTTCGTATTTTTACTTAATTAACCTTTCTTATTTATAGAAATATATTACTAAATAGTAATATTATCTATTTATAACCAATTACCTTTTTCACCTAAAATACATTATTTTTTTCTATTTTTTCTAACAAATTCTCCTACTTTTTCAAATATATCACAGACAATTACCTTTTTCAACTAAAACAGGTTAATTTTTCTATTTTTCCTTACTAAACCCCCTCCTTTTCCAAAAATATCACGGACAAACCTTTAGTTATTTATTTTTAAACCTATTTTAATATTATAATTATTTTTTAAAAGTTTACATATTTTAACATGCCTACTTATTTTTCTTAACAAATGCAATTACTAAAAATATTAAAATATAAATAATCAAATATCTATTTATAACAAATTAACTTTTCAGCTAAAACACATTATATATTTTTTCTAACAAAGCCCCTCCTTTTCTAAATATATCACGGGAAATTGCCTTTTACAATTTAATTTTTCTATTGTTCTCACTAAAATCCGTTCTTTTTCCAAAAATATCACAGAAAACCCTTTACTTATTTATTTTAAAACGTATTTAAATACTTTTAATTATTAAATTTTAAAATCTCATTTTCCAAAAATATCACGGGCATTTACCTTTTTAAACTAAATATATGTTACATTTTTTATTTTTTCTTACTAAAACCCCTCATTTTCCAAAAATATAACGGGCAAACCCATACTTATTTATTTTAAAATTTGTTTTAATGTTTTTAATTAATTAAAAGTGTTTAGCTATTTTAACATGCCTACTTATTTTTTGCACAATTACAATTAATAAAATATTAAACAAATAATAATAAAATAACAATTAACAATCCGTGCATCGCACGGGTTTTAAGCTAGTAATTAAATTATATTTATTTATTATATATTTCTATCATTCAAATATCTATAAGTACATTTTTTAATAATTAAAATTAAAATTAATAAACAAAATAATATGAAAATGACGCGTATCACGAAATCCGGGTTCGATTCCTTGCAAATATGTAATTATACACGATTTAATTACTTTAAATTCTTTAACTTCATCCGGGGTTCGATTCCTTGCAACTACGTAATTATACAAAATTTATTTATTTACTTTAAATTTATTAACTACATCGATGGTTCGATTTCTTGCAGCTACGTAATCATACAAGATTTATTTATTTACTTTAATTTCTTTAGTTTTACAAACGGTTCGATTGTCTATAACTACATAATTAAATAGTGATTTATTTATTATATTTTTATCATTCAATTCTCGAAAAATATATTTATTAATATTTATCAATATTATTATGTTGATGTCGACTTATGTTCGATCCGTACTTATGTTCGACCCGTACTTGACACGATTTATCTGCTATTATTATGTAATTTCCAGCAAAGCAATTCTAGATGCCCCCTCCACCTTTGGAAGCTATCTGAAAGAGATACCTTGGACAAACTAACCAAATTTGAAATCCAACGCAACGTGCCTGTGCTGAATCTTTGCTGTACCAGATTAGAAAATCTGTTACGGTGGTACCACATCATTAACTGTAACTTTTGAATGTTCTTCGACTTAAATTACGATCCAGACATCGTATGGAAATAAGAAATGAAGCAGAAAATGTTCATAAAAAAAGGTTGAAAGATATCTGTGAGTGAAACAAATCCTACAATTCGAGACTTTAGAAATTATTTCATCTATACTCGTTATTATTAAAAGGGAAAATAAATTCTTTCGTCCTTAAATTATATGCCGTTTTTGGTTTAGGTCCTTGAACTATACGAAAAAATATTACGGTACTTAAACTTTCAAATTTTTTGATTCTCGTCCTTCCGTTCAAAAACGTTGACGTGACAATTACGTTAAAATCGAAAATTCTTGGAATGAAGTGAAATTTTGATATGTTAATTTAACACTGCTTACAAGAACCCATGTGGTGAAAATTTTCAATTTCGAGTTCACTAACGTATAGAAATCTGCATTTTAATTTCAAGAACACGAATTTTTTTTACTAAAATCTGCAGATTTCCATATGTTAGTGAACTTGAAATCGAAAACTTTCACCACTGATGTTCTTGTAATCATTCGTAGATTAACATGCCAAAATTTCACTTCATTCCAAGAATTTTTGATTTTCATGTAATTGTCGCATCAGCATTGACTAACGTCCGTTAGTCAAATTTGGACGGAAGGACGAGAATCAAAAAATTTGAAAGTACCGTGATATTTTTTCGTATAGTTCAAGGACCTAAATCAAAAACAACATATAGTTTAAGAACGAAAGAATTTATTTTCCCTTATTAAAAACAGAAACTCCTGTGATATGCCATGTATACCGCAGTATACATGTTATTTTTATCTTAATATTATTAATATAATTAATTCTAAATAAATATAATAAAAAAATCTATACTTACTCTTTATTAAAAACAGAACCTCTCTTAATGGTATGTTATGTCATGTATACCGCAGTATACATATATTTATTATCTTAATAATCTTAATATAATTAACATAATTCTAAATTAATATAATACGATTTATTATTTAACTAGCGTAGAAGCCCATGCGATGCATGAGCCTGTTCATATACGAAAATAATTTCGCACAAATCAGCATCTTCGAAATAATTTTATAATTAAATAGATGGTAAATTATAGTGTTTCAACTTTATTTTATATTTATAAATTAATTTTATAATATTGTATGCGGTTTTCATGAACCAAATATTTTATAATTTGATCAGGTTTAAAAAGTTGGATCAATATATCTATACGATAATAATCACATGATTATTATTATTATTATTAATTTCTCAAATAATAATTAAATTTTCAATGTCGTGAAACGAAATTTATTAAAATGATCAATTATGTGTAATATAAATAATTATTGTAGCATAATTGTTCGTGTATAACATATATGTTTGTAAACCTATGTGATTTTAATGTAATAAAAGTATATTTGTAAAAAAGATAATCATGTATGTGAAATTATATCTTAAGATATATTACAAATTTTCTTAATTTTTTATATCTTATACATAATATATTTTTTTATAATCAAGTAATTCATTAATAAACGGCCATACGACATCTACAAAAATAATCAAAATAGAACAAACACGTAATAAAATAGATCAAATCAGAATTTTCTTCACCTCGAGTTATGATTGTTGAGCAAATCATTCATTGTGGCACATCACTCGTTCATATCGCTGAAGTTTGCAGTCTTTTTAGAGAGACAATCTAACAATCTGTTGTAGTCGTGCAATATATATATATATATAATTCGTCAATACGTATTCGAACAATTAATCGTAATTGCGACTCCATACAATCCAAATCAATGAACCACTATTATAAATCCTGCAGATCTACGATCCCGGATACTAAAACAAACCAAACTCTCACAAGGAGAGAGAACAAACCCGAAGAATGGGTAGAGAAAATCCACTAAACGGGGTACTAAAACTCTCAATAATGTGAGAGACTTATACAAATCGAAAACGAAATCAAAAGAAAACAGTAAAGAGGGGTCTTATAGAAAGTGACATTTTTGTGATTTTTTAACAAATAAGGGTAAAATTGTAATTTCACAGCCATTTCTTGGGCTCAATTTGCCCTTAGACGCCATTTAATATATATATATATATATATATATATATATATATATATATATATATATAAGTAGATTAAAAGTTAATCTTTATTACTTTATTAAAATAAAAAACTCACTCTTAATAATATAGTATGCCATATACAACGGTAAACATATAATTATTATATTAATATAATTAACATAATTCTAAATTAATATAAATAAGATTTATTATAAAATCAGATATCCAACTTAATGTTATGATATGTTATGTATACCATCGTATACTAGTGGTGAGCAAAATCGGATATCTGGTCCGGTTTATAAAAATTGGATCAGATATCCGGTTTTTCGGATTTTTATAAAACCTATTCCGGTTAAATTTTATTATATTTTGATAGGTTATCGTTAACTTTACAAATTTTAAATTGATTAATAATATTTTATACATCAAAATCTCATATATTAACATTTATAAATTTATTTATTTCCTAATTTTTATTTTAACCCATCAAATTATCATTCATTTGTTTAATATGTACTTCTACGCACTTTTTTAGAGATATTAATAGCACATTCACTCTCAAATTTATTTTATTAAATGAAATAATAATATTAAACGAGAATACTCTTTCATTAACTTCGTTCTAAAATTTTATTAACTAAGATTACGAAGTTTTCCACGTACAAATATATGGTATTGTGTTTATAAATGCGCACTCAAATATATAATTTCATGTGTATCATTTCGATTTTACACCTAGAATGTTTATAAACTCGATCAATGCACACAAACTTAGTAATTTATTAGTAATAATTTATTACTTAATCTAATATATCATATGTTGAATTATTTGTCTTTAATATTATTAATTATACATATATAAATATATTATTTTTTAAGATATATTGAAAACCGGATCGGATCCGGATATCCGGTTTATATAAAGTTGTGATCCGGATCCGAATCCGAATTTATAAAAAAAAATCCGGATCGAATATCCGGTTCGGTTTTTTCGAATCGGATATCCAAATTTTCGGATTTTTAAAATCGGATACGGATCGAAAATTAGGATAATCCGGTTTTCGGATTTTTATGCTCACCCCTACCGTACACATATAATTTGATTGAGATTAAAAGATTTTTTTATATCACCTATTATTTTATAAGTTACTTTCGATCAGTACAATTTCTATCTCTCTAACTTCTAACAATTATAGATGGGTATTTTATCCGTCCCGTCGATCTTGCTATGTTCTCACGCCCCATTCAGGACGGGAACAGAGAGAAGCACAGGAACATAGAGAAGTATAAAAACAACTCGGGGATTGGTGGCGGGAACGGAGAGAAGTACATAAAAATAATTCGGGATTGGGGACTTGATTGATAAAGAAAACTCTTTTTCGTTGGAACATAATAGTACAAAGCCAAATTTAGGTATCTCTAACAACTACATATGGGTATTTTATCCGTCCCGTCGATGTTGCTATGTTCTCCACCTCATTCGGGACGAGAATTTGAGTATAATAAAATTATTCGGGAGATCGGGGACTTTATTGATAATGAAAACTCTTTTTCGTTTCAAAACAAGAGTACAAAGCCAATTTTTGGTTAGTATGATATATCTAAATTAATTGGTTTCATTACAAACTCATGTTCGATTCTCTGCAACTACATATTTATATAAGTTAGTTATTTATTCAATTTCAATTCTTTGATTTTACCAAATATTTGATTTTTTTCTATCAACATAATTAAATAATATTTATTTATTATAGACTTTCATATTAATTTTATGTTAAATTCTCTGCAAGTATATATTTAAATAAAACTTATAAATTATTTTTATTCTCAATATTTTAAATTTCTTTTTTAGTAATTTAATTTTATTCAAAAAGAGAAAAAGGAAGTACTACAAATCTAAAATGGAGAATCTAATACAAAGGACTTGAGGAAAAGTAAAAGAGAGTGGTGCCAACAAGTCAACTTAGAATAAACACAAGAAATTGTATTAGCATTTTCTGGTTAGGTTCCTTCTTCATCCAATCACAGTCAACAAGGTTTCCAAGTCAAGTAGACTTGTTCAATGACTAAATGGACCACCAAATTCACATCTAACATAATGCAATGCTTAGAACCCTAACATCACTAAGGGTAATGTAGTAATGAAAAGGTGACCAATTCCAATTATATGACCCATTGGTGGCATCAACTTTAAAAAACATAAAAATAAAAGAAAAGTCCAACAACCTGTTTTTTATGCAAAACAAAGGAGCTCTGTAGTAAAAATGGAGGATGACAGGCTCCAAGGGATAGGCCTTCCGGATGATCTCATCAAGAGAGCCTGTTCTGCATCCTCGAAAGCTCACAAGCTTTCCGGAAAACCTTATTCTCGTGGCAAACTTCGCGGTTCACCTGATGTTGTGTATGCATTTGCTGGATCATGGTCTATGAATGACTTCTTTAAGAATAAATCTTTCGGAGAAAAATATATCAATCTTGAAATGTTCCGGTCCATGAGAAGTATCGGCAACAATGAGACCGCCAAGGTGAACGCAGCATTTGCTGACAGATTCGAAATCTTCCATAAAACACTCAAAATTGAGGTAAGCTAATTCAGTATGCTTTTTCTTTATTTATTATTCATTGCTAGTTGAGGGCACTCGGAAGTTGTTGCTAATTCTGGCCTCCTTATCAAGTCATCATGATATCTGAAAAATGAAGTCTCTCTGTCAGTTGACTTATAGACGGCAATTCCTGCATACTGTTTTTGCAAGATGATGTTTATACATGAGATAATTTAACAAATTGCAGAAGTGATTCAGTATAAGAAGCAATTCTTTATGATTTTTTAAATTAAAAAAATTAAGAGCAGAAAGTATATGATGGTCTAAATTGGACATCCAAGCCAGAAGTCTACTGCTAGATAATGAGTTCTTCAGTAACATTATACTAAATATCGTAGCTAAAATTGATTACAGGTGGAAAAGGATCGTAAGAAGGGAAGACAAATAGTTTTTGCAGGGCACTCCTCTGGGGGTCCGATGGCGATATTTGCAACCCTTTGGTTCTTGGAGAATACCAAGAAACAAGAAGGTAATGAAATTCCATTTCGGTGTCTGACTTTTGGATCGCCGCTTACTGGTGACAAGATTTTTGTACACGTTATTAAACGAGAGAACTGGTCAAGAAACTTCACACATTTTGTCATGAAGTATGACATTGTCCCACGAATAATGCTTGCTCCTGTCTCCAACATTGGACAAGAACTGCCAACTGTTCTGAATTTCCTTAAAAATAATAAAACTACGATTTCTCAACTTGAATCACTCCAAGCTCAAGCCCTTTTCAGGAAAGTCATGAAAAATGCATCATCTGTTGCAAGCTATGCTGCAAATATCCTCATGGGATGCCCAAATATGCTACTGGAAACTTTCTCTACGTTCAATAAAGTCAGCCCTTACAGGCCCTTTGGCAAATATGTCTTCTGCACTGGGAATGGAAAATTGGTGGTGGTTGAAAATCCAGACGCTGTTCTGCAAATGTTATTCTATAGTTCTCAGTTAGATAGTGAAGCCGAAGATGTGGTGACTGCTTTGAGAAGCTTACATGAACATATGTCTTACGAAATGGAACTGCAAGACTTGGAAATGAAAAAGATAATATGCTTAAACCAGCTGCAAAACCTTCCACTGTCTTCAGTTGGCAATACCTTGGACCAGCATACAGCAGCTGACAAGGCTCTAAATGACCTTGGCCTGGTATGTGTTATTTCTTCAATTTCTACTATTATGATTTTCAGTATAATTGATATTAATTTCTGAAAAAAGATGTTTACAAATAATCAAAATCTTGCATTCTCTTTTCCAAGCATGGCCTGATATCCATATGCATTCTCTTTTTGTGTTGCAGAGCACAAGAGCCAGGCTATGTCTTCGGGCTGCTGGCGAATTAGAGGAACAGAAGAAAATAAATCAAATCAAGATTGAGAGTAATGAGGCCACCATTAAAAAGGCATTAAGTGATATAGAAGAATACAAGAATAAATGTGAAGGGAAAGACATGAACTACTATGATGCCTTTAAACGTCAAAACAACCCTGAGGATTTCAAAGCCAACGTTAAGAGGATTGAGCTAGCAGGCATCTGGGATGAGATTATTGAATTGTTGAAGAGATATGAACTTCCAGATGGATTTGAGGTCTGCCAAAAGTGGGTAAAGCTAGGAACAGAGTTTCGGCAGCATGTTGAACCCCTAGATATTGCCAACTATTACAGACACCTGAAGAATGATGACACCGGTCCATACATGGTAAAAGGTAGGCCGAGGCGCTACAGATACACCCAGAGATGGTGTGAACATGATTCCAAGACAGAATTCAAGTCAACCTCGAGCTCGTGTTTCTGGGCCGAGGTGGAGGAGCTTCGAAATGAGAGATATGAAGACATAAAGCAGAAACTTGATGCTCTAGAGGAAGAAATAAAAGATTGGTATGACAAAAAACATTTAGGCATACATGAATTTTCTGGTGGTTCCACCTTTGCTGACTGGTGGAAAACACTCCCTGAACAACATAGATCAGCATCTTGCCTTGCTGATTATATGAACAAATGCAAGTGATACTCTGTGCTTTTCTTTTTTCCTCTCCGTGCCATACCCCTCTGTGTCGTTTTCTTTCTTGTATGAATACAGTTTTCTTTTGTTATCTCAAACATTCCACGATAAACACAAGGCGGTAATGGAACTTAGCAATGAATTGTCCAATTTTAACAAAATTCTGTACGACCTAGCCGATTACTGTTGTCCACAAAACTAGTAACCACGGTTAACGGAGGAATTCGATATTAACAAAGTTCGAAGTTTGTCGTCGGAATCAAGATCTACAACTGTGGTTCTTGGGTGGTGAATTCGCCGAATTATGCTGATTGTGTTTAATTGGTGGCTGAGATTGCTTAGGGTTTATGTTGGCTGAGCTCTCAACTTTCGACCCTTACAATGTGCCTACGTACCCCTTTAGATAAGGGATCAAGCCAACACAGTTATTGGGGAGGAAGTTTCCTCCATGGACTTGGTCTCTGATCTTCAAGGCCCAGTCGAAGTCTTCCACCGCCTTCCATACTTAGACGTAGTACTCTTCTGACGCTTTCCATACTTAGACGTAGGACTCTTCCACCGCTTTCCATACTTAGAATTTAGCTCACTTTAGGAATGTCTAACGATAATGTCTAGTCACAAAGGTCCAATGCTCGTCTATGACATCATGACTTCATGGATAAGGAAACTTCACATGTCGAGGATTAGTCCTATACATTACCAACTATTTCCTTACTAAAAGTATCACACGAAAAAAAAGAAAAGAAATGCTACATATTTTCTATCGAGAAGTAGTTGCTAAACATTTGAAAAGGAAGGAGCACGAATCACTATCACGTAAAATTCGCAAAAGAACAAGGCAACTGAACACAACAAAAATGCTCCCAAGTTAGAGAGTAATATCATAAATATAAGAAACCATCAGGCAACTGATTGGAGCCCAACAAAAATTTTTAAAAAAATTATTATTTTTTCTGAAATTAATTTTTTGAATCAACTGACTCGATTAAACCGCTTCTGCTGTTAATGTTAAAGACTCTGTATACTGCACCTGTGCACCGGAGTGACAGATATCTAAATCCTCGAAACATCAAATTCCTTGGCTTTCATCACTAACTCCACAGAAGAAAGAACGAGGAGAAAAATACAGTAACAATTAATACATTTCTTCTACCATTTTGAAGGAGCAGCGACTTGAACTGGCATCACTTTCTGCACAGTAAACAATTGCAAAATAGAAGAGTCTAAACGGTCCTCGGCAACTTCACAGAGCTATGACTGATGGCCGGTCATCTCCTTGTGCCTACTGCAAATGCATTGGAAACTTCACAGAACTTTAAGTGATGGCGGGTGTTAACAGACACTACACCATATTTGACCTACTGCAACCCCAAACTAGGTTTGTGTTGCATAAAGTGTTGCTATAAACAAAAGATTTGCTAATCTATTGTAACATTTTAAAAAAACGTTATATAAAATTGAAAAGTGTTACAAGCGGAAGTATCATTTTGACAATTGCAATACTTTTGAAAAAGCGTTACAATACCTATTACGTTTTTAATCAAATTGACTAGAATTTAAAGACGAGAATTTAAACTTTTGGCTGGGCGGGCTAAAAATTGGCACCAAAATATTTCGTACCAGAGCCCAAAAACACAATCCCTCACAAAATAAAATTTAATTACACGAAAATACTCACATATCTCTCTCTCTCTCTCTCTCTCCCACGCCTCTCTCGATCAACCTCTGATATCTCTCTCTCTCTCTATCGACCTCTGATCTCTCTCTCTCTCTCATCTCCCACACCTCTCTCAAATCCCTAAAACTGATTAGAGAACCAAAAACCCCAAAACTGATTGGAGCT
Source organism: Heracleum sosnowskyi (assembly GCA_030848705.1). Taxonomy (NCBI): domain Eukaryota; kingdom Viridiplantae; phylum Streptophyta; class Magnoliopsida; order Apiales; family Apiaceae; genus Heracleum; species Heracleum sosnowskyi. Next base: position 8,483,985 of record CM061243.1, read on the forward strand.
TCAATTAGGGTAAATATTCAATTAGATGTAAGGTATCCATCTGTTTCATTTATATTGGATTATACATGTGTATATATACGTATGAATGTGAAAATCTTCGATTATTTATGTTCATGATTTTTTTATATGTGAAGTTTTTGTTTCTGGTATTAGTAATAAATTAGTAGGAATTTTGTGTTAATTAGGAAGATTTCTGTATTTAATTTGTGAGAACTTTTGATGTGGACTAGTTTTGATGTTCGCTATTTTAGAATTCACGCCTGTAGTGATCTGCTTATAAAGTTCATCAATAAAAGAAGCAAAAAGCAAAAAAAAGAAAGAAGTGGGCGAATAAAGACGAGATTATGGGCCAAATTCATGGGACGTTGTACAGGAACACATACACACACAAAGTCAAATCCCTGGTATCTGTAAAAATTTAATTCTAATCCTACCTAATTCAATTCTCATTTCGAAAACAAAACCCAATTTATCATCCATCCTATCTCTATATATTTGTATGTTAATGTATGAACTTGCACACAAATAAATATTACATACACACATTCTTGATTCTTGCAAGAACAACCTACTATGACAGCTTGGAATTCAGTTCACCTGGAAGTATTGTATTCTATTTTTGGTTGGGTTGCTTTTGTTTCTTGGTCTATTAGCTTTTATCCTCAAGTTATCTTGAATTTTCGAAGAAAAAGGTGCTATCTTTTTTAAGTTTTGTTTGTAATTTAGTGAAATTTACAGTTTTGATATTGTTTTTGTTGTTTTGCAGTGTTGTGGGGTTGAATTTTGATTTTCTGGTGCTGAATTTGACTAAGCATTTCACTTATCTTATTTACAATGCTTCTATGTTCTTTACATTTTGATTTAGATTCCTAAGAAAATCTAACTATTTTGATTTAGGGCCTCTATCATTACATTTATATTATTATCTATGGACTTGAGTTCAACTTGTTATTTCTATATATTTAAACACTTTATTCTGTTTGTGATTTAGCATGAATGTGAATGGTTGGGAAGGCAGGTTATTCGTTGGAGTCAATGCGGCCATAAGGTAAGAACCGTAAGATACAATTTTTCCCTCATGATATTCACACGCATAAGTAAATTACTCTAGCTATTAGGCCTAAATCATGATACTTAAGCACATGTTTGCACCAAAACTCGAACCCTTCATTGACTACGAAAACTTAAAAGTGTTTGGAGGAGGACTTGTCCAAATCATATAATGATTAGGGATATGAGCGCTACGGCGATGCCATGAATAAATTAAATCAGTGTGATGATACACATTACGTAAAAGAATTATCGATGACTACAAGAGTGTGTGCGTGCAGAGGCATTCTTGTATTTTGATATGGCTCTATTTTTGACAGTGTTAGGGTGGCTAATGAGCTAGGATCAGGGCATCCCAGAGCTGTAAAATACTCAGTGATAGTAATGGTTACACAGTCTCTGCTTATTGGAATATTATTCATGTTTCTTATTATGACAACTAGAAACCATTTTGCTGTTATTTTTACGGACAGTACAGATTTGCAAAAAGCAGTTGCTAAACTGGCTTACCTTCTTGCTATAACAATGGTGTTGAATAGTGTTCAAGCTGTTATATCAGGTGATTAAAGTTAAACTCACTGTTTGTTAATTTGAAATTTCTATGTAATTAAATCTTATAAGTTTGAGTACTGATGTTATAATGTGGCTATAACATTGCACAAAATGCGCGGAGTAGAGTGACTTATGTTGATCGCTTTTTAGCATTATTCGTGCAGTGATATTTACGTTTCTAAGAATCCTAATACCAATAAACTGAACATATACACAATATAAGAATAAAGCATATATAGTTTAGACTGCAACCAAATAAGCAGGGTTAATAACTGTTCCAAGTTTAGTTTTTTCCTACTGTGTTTCTTAAAGAAAATATGTCTCCTCTATATCTGAATTTAACATAATTTTTTTACATAAACTAACAAATATATAGTAATTATTAACCTGACAGCTTTGTGTTTCATATTTCACATATCTACCATGAACACTTTCATATACCTAGCTACATTGTTGTTTTTTTCATGTAACATTGCCAATAAACAAATTGTTGTGAGTCAAATCTTAGAGTCATATGCTTTAATTTATCATTCTTGTTGGAGTGATCTTCATGTTATCATTAAACATTTAGTTATTTATAGAACCCTTTGGTTTGGCAAATTTTGGTAATCAAGTTTTGTATCTGATCATCTCTTATAACTGTAATGAAAAAAGAAAAGGTGGAGCTCTGAAACATTTGAACTCTCCTGGTAGAATACTTCTGTTAGATGGAGGTATCGACAGATTTACAATTCTGTTGGATCTTTTTTCAACTTATTTACAATTTCTTGGAGGATTCCCTTATATTGTTGAATCAAGTCAAGCTACAGCTTATTTCTTCTCATTCTCTTTTATTTACAATTCTGGATTCCCTTAGTTATTTCTTTTATTTTGCATATTGATAATTCAAATTTTGTCCATTTCTGTGTCATGTTTGTTGTTCTATCCCGAAATACTTTTCTGTAAAAATCAATCTGCTGTAAAAGCATGTAAAATCAAAGAACATATTGCTATCACAGTTCATTGATAAATTCTGCTGATGAGATGGCCTACCATTTTAAAAGAAATTATCATATCTCATGCAAAGTGTATGCCAGATAAAATTGATCAGATAGCACTCTTTGTTTATTGTCTCGTAAGAATTAGGATCTTAGTTATTATTCTAAGAGTCATGTGGATCAAATAAAAATGAATAACAGATAACTAACTTATCTATTGTGTATGTTCGACATAGCCTCCTGGTCTCATCACTTTATTGATACAATGTGAAGCTTTCTGTTTAGTCTACTTAAGGCTGGGTGTACTACTATTGTACATTATGCTAATTCTTAGAAATTCTTAGATTACTAGTATGCATACATGTATAAGTTTAAGATGTGAATGTCTTATCCGTATGTGCATGGTTTATTGTGAGGTGATCTTCAGTATTAGTATGGGGGTGGCAGCTGATTGCTGGATGGCTTTTACGGACAGATTTCTGACACTGGATGACAATTCTGCTGAAAAGATTAACTTGAAGAGAAAAATGCTCAAGCTTATCGACATTTACTATGATTCTTTAGATGCCCCTAAAACTGGGAAAGAGGTTACCATAACATATAGTGAATTTTCAATTATTGCAGGTTTCTTACAAACCCTTGCACTCTTGGAAATCTTAATCCTTCTAGTCATTTATCTTTGTGAGAGTATATATTTCCTTTTTCTGCCAAAAAGTTTATGAAATGGTTACTTACAAGAATAATAATATATCTGATTTACTTTAATCCTTTTCAGATTGGTTCTAGATGTATAGTCCGTAGACCGGTGTAAAAGGTGTATGACATGGCCCTCGAAATAGGTGTTTGTGGTTTTGCACATGCGTATGCAGCAAAGTCCTTTTAAAAATAATACAAAGTAAGGACAACGATCACGAAGACAACCATGAGGACGACAAAAATGATGATTGATGATTAGTTCTTTTACTTTGTATGTGCATACTTTTCGTAGTAGGTTGATATTTTGATATGAAATATTAAGTTTAATGTAGAATTGTGGGATAAGTCGACATGTGTTTCGATTTAAATACTAGATGTAAGATGATATTGTCCTACAACCTGAATTTGGGCTTTATTGTCATATGTTTTGTTGGATTTGCCATTTGAAATGTGATTTCTGGTTTGGTATGCTTTTGTGAATGGTATATTCAAATTTCAAATAGGACACTGCAATCTGGACTAATAAAAAGTGTTGCAAATAAGTTTTGCCAATAAAATCTAAAAGTATTACAATAGGGATATAAAAGTTGCAGATTAATGTTGCTAAAAAAACAAAAAGCATTACAACAGGCATCAAAATGTTGCAGATAATTGTTGCAAAAGAACCAAAAAGTATTGCAAAAGGTATCAAAATGTTGCATAGAAATGTTGCAATAAACTGACTTTGTAACATTTTAACTTAATAAATGTTGCAAAAAAGTGATGCATTAGTCTATTGTAACACCTTAAAAAAGTTACTAAAATAGACAAAAGTGTTACAAAAAAGTGCTATTGTAATACTACAAAATGTGTTGCAATAAGTACACACAATGTTGCAATAGAGGTCATAGGCAACGCCAGCAAATGTAACGCCGATTTTTTGCCAAAACGTTACATAAACATCAACTGTAACATTTTTAGGTTCTAACAATACACTTTTGTGGGGTTGCAAATTGCAATAGGTCATTTTTGGTGTAGTGAGAGAAATTTGGTATTAACAAAGTTTGAGGTTCGTTGCCGGAATCAAGATCTATGAAGGTGGTTATTCGCCGAAAGGTCGCCAGAGTGTGGTGGTTGTGATGAATTGTGGCTGAGATTGTAAGGGTTTTCTTGGTGGTGACTCGCTGAGCTCTTCGCTTCCAACCCCTTACAATGTGCCTATGTACCCCGTATTTATAGGGGATCAAGCCCTACGTAGTTCTTGGGAGCAAGTAACCTATATGGGCTGGTTTCTGATTTCCGAGGCCCACTAGGAGGCCTAGTCATAAAGGCCCAAGGCTCGTCTATGCTTTCAGGACTTCACGGATAAGGAAACTTCCCCCGTCAAGGACTAGTCATATCCGTTACCAGCTATTACCTTATTTCATAGACACAGGTATAACCATGACTTGCCCCAAATGTTAGACGCATTCTTGTCCCCCGAATGAGAACACCCACCAGATTGTAGGACAAGTGATCCCAAGCATTTGGGTGCAAAGTGCAGGATTACTCCAAAGTTCCCCAATGAGGACGCGCCCATTGAGTACAGGAACAGAGCTCCCAAAGCACACACCAAGGTTTACCCCACATCCCCAATGAGGACGTGCCCATTAAATACAGGAGGAGGCCTTCAGTACACATGCATAACCCTGGAGGCCTTCAACCACGGACATCCCCCTCCTAGGGCACATCCTAGGAGGGAATTCTTCAATCATCATGCTAACCCCTGGAGGCCTTCAATCACGGACATCCCTCCCTTAGGGCGCATCCTAAGGGAGAAGTCTTCAATAAAATATCAATATTAAACCAAGAGAATCATCTTTCAATGTTAAGTTGTCACTTCAACACATGAGGGCGTGCCCTCAAGGGGTGGATGGCCAGAGGGCGCCCCCTTTGCTCTACTGAGGGCAAATCCTAAGCTTACTTGTGTCAATCTAATCCCTAATTGCATCTTGGATATCCCCAATTGATTATTACTTAACCCAAATCTACCCTAAAACCCCAATACTGAATTTTGGCTTTAACAACTATCCCCCAATTCCATGTGAAATCGGAGATGAAGCATGGAATTTTCAATCTTCAAAGTGCCAAAATATCTTTATAACCTTCGCTTCTTCAAAGCGCGCCTCCATGCTCTTTCCCTGCAAAAATACTATATAGAGGGCGCGCTCTTCAATTCTTCAACTTGTAAACACCCAAAACGACATCCTACGAATCTTGACCCACGAAAGGGCATCTCAATATGAGGCATCTCTCGAAGAGTCATGCTACGAAGGGCGTCTCACGAAGAGGCATCCTATAAAGGCCATCTCTCAAGGAGGCATCCGTTAAAGAGGAATATTAGTCACCATTATCTTCTATATAATTTATCGTGTAGAGGGCCTTCACCAGACTAGCATAGTGCTACACCTTAGCGCATCTGTTCGGAGAAGACGCACACAAAAGGCGTCAATTGTATCTTCAAACATCTTTTCACGATGAAGCATCCCCATAATAATACTCTGTTGTTCATAGGAAGAGCCGAGAGATGCATCAGTACAACCCCCAGCGTCGTGAGGGCTCTTGCGTAGGGCGGCCTAAGTGGTCGAGGGTATGACAAAGCCTCCTCTAGTCTTCTAGTCCATTTTATAATAACATTCTTCCGTGAAGGGGCTCACTCATGACGTTGGGGCCACATCCTACTAATCAGGGGGCGCATCCTAAGGTCCATGGGGCCTCTATTCCAAATATTCTTTTTCTTGCTAAAAACAACATGAAAGCTTGTATAATCATGTTTAAAGTCGAAGTCTTAACATATGAGGCTGATACCATTATGGCGTTCCTTGAAGGGCATGTCTTCTATTATTGAGGATGTGACGACGCGTTCTCTGAAGATAAAAGTCTTTTCTTTTCACGGAGGGGCTCACTCCTGTCCATGGGGCCTCGACCTGTAATTAGGGGGCACTCACTGTGGATCACGGGGCCTTTACTCCAATAGCTTCCTTTCTTCTAAAATTCAAGTAATAAATTCTTCTTGTAAACATTGGAGTCCACTTGAGTATCCGTGTTTTTCTTTGAGAGCACGTCTTTTTCCATTGAGGGCGCGTCCTGTGTGTTCTGACGCTGATCATTCCGTATAAGCTTCCTATCATGTCTTCATCGGTAGTCACTCATATAACACCAATCTTGATCTCGACGGTTCATCGAATTGTCATGCGGATGAGCTTACTCATGTCCATGGAGCCTCGACCTGTAATCAGGGGGCACTTTCTTTGGATCATGGGGCCTCACCTCAATATTATCTTCCCATAAAAACCACTGAAGTTCATGATGAGCAGTAATTTGTCTGAACATCGGAGCATCTTCGGAGGACGCGCCCTAAAGGAAGGACGCGCTCGAAAGACGACCAAGGGGCTCAAGTATTGGAGCTTGTCTGATCTTCATTCATCTTTATTAGAAATGTTTGTTGACATTTTCCAGAGGACTCGTCTTCGGTGAGAAACGATCCTTGGGACCTCTGATATGTTGAGGGCACATCTTTGACGTAGAGGGCGCGTCCTTATGGATTGGAACGCAGAACTCGATAACTCTTGAGATATTTTCCCAAGAAGAATTCCCCACCTGTCAAAAAACTCAATAATTTGGAAAATCTTAGAGATTACCTGGAGGGTGCGTCCTGGAGAAGATGACGTGTTCCATCATTGAATTCTCCCAGAATTTGTTGGAAGTCATATGAGCATCTGGTATCCTCCTTTTGGGCTCGTCCTTGAGGGTTCTTGAGGATCTCTTTCGCATAAAATATCCATCCTGGAAAACTTAATGCAGCAATAACGGAAAAAGTTAGGATTTAGTGTTACCTAGAGGACATGCCCTGAAGATGTAGACATATTTTCTGATTGATGTGTACACTCCATAAATTGTCAAACCCTAGTTCTTTGTGCCATAACTTTTTTTGTGCTAGCCGACAGTAGTGATAGTTGAATATTGATCGAAATTAGTAGTATGCATCTTGAAAAATTCTGAGCCTTGATGAAAAATTAGCACGCCAGATAAAGGTATCATCATTCCCCTTTCTCAAGTTACCACCAGAAAATCTTATTCAGAATTGATGATCAATAGATATTCATTATCGGATAAGATTCTAAAATTAATATGTAGACATAGTTTCTGATTGATGTATCCACTCCATAAATTGTCCTTTGTGTCTTTAGAGAATTCAATGCAAAACCCTAGTTCTTTGTGCCATAACTTTTTTTGTGCTAGCCGACGGTAGTGATAGTTGAATATTGATCGACATTAGTAGTATGCATCTTGAAAAAATTCTGAGCCTTGATGAAAAATTAGCGCGCCAGATAAAGGTATCATCCTTCCCCTTTCTCAAACTACCACCAGAAAATCTTATTCAGAATTGATGATCAATAGATATCCATTACCGAATAAGATTCTGAAATTAAAATTCGTATCCGTCTTTTCTCCTTCGTTTCTGGGTTGTTTCGGTTTGAATTTTCTTAATTAACCAGATCTGGAGTAAAGAGAATTCTCCAAGGTTCGCGTGGACTGTAAGATCGTCCAAATCTGACTTCTGAAACTCAAGATACAGTCAAAACAGTGTAGATAGCTCATACAACCCAATAAATCCGAATTTTGTTCTGTTGTGACTCCAATATAGCTCTTTATCTTGAAATTCTTGAACATGAAAACACCATTATGATGAAACATCTTTCCTCCTAGATGTAGATCTTGAATCAGCCTCTAGTAAACCTTGTTGAACGTCGTTGATCGGAAAGATGGAAATCATCGCCTTCAGACATACATGGAAACACCCTTTAGATCTAACTCTCCTTGACATCTTTTTCTCCAGATCCTGTTCGACCCCCCTGGCCAAGAATCATAATTTTGAAATCACCATCCTTGGATCTTCTTCCTTGCCGCTAGCATGATGTAGTATCCAAGACCATTCTTCGAATCTTGTCGGACCTTCTTCTAAGAACTTTCATCATGATGAGATATCTCTTCCTCCTGAGATTATGATCTTGATCAACACACCTCTTTCTAGCGCCAATTTGTTAACGGAGAAATTTGGTATTAAAAAAGTTTGAGATTCGTTGCCGGAATCAAGATCTATGACGATGGTTCTTCGCCGAAAGGTCACCGGAGTGTGATAGTTGTGATGAATTGGGGGCTGAGATTGTAAGGGTTTTCTTGGTGGTGGCTCGCTGAGCTCTTCGCTTCCAACCCCTTACAATGTGCCTACGTACCCCGTATTTATAAGGAATCAAGCCCTACGTAGTTCTTGGGGAGCAAGTAACCTATATGGGCTGGTTTCTGATTTCCGAGGCCCACTAGGATACCTGATCTGTCTTCTGGAATTTGTTATTGACTCGCTTTAGAAATATCCAACGATGAGGCCTAGTCACAAAGGACCAATGCTCGTCTATGCTTTCAGGACTTCACGGATAAGGAAACTTCCCCCGTCGAGGACTAGTCATATCCGTTACCAGCTATTTCCTTATTTCATAAACGCATGTATAGCCATGACTTACCCCAAATGTCAGACACATTCTTGTCCCCCGAATGAGAAGCACCCACCAGATTGCAGGACAAGTGATCCCAAGCGTTTGGGTGCAAAGTGCAGGATTACTCCAAAGTTCCCCAATGAGGACGCACTCATTGAGTACAGGAACAGAGCTCCCAAAGCACACACCAAGGTTCACCCCACATCCTCAATGAGGACGCGCCCATTGAATACAGAATAAGGCCTTCAGTACACTAGCATACCCCTGGAGGCCTTCAACCACGGACATTCCCCTCCTAGGGCACATTCTAGGAGGGAATTCTTCAATCATCATGCTAACCCCTTGAGACCTTCAATCACGGACATCCTTCCCGTAGTGCGCATCCTAAGGGAGAAGTCTTCAATAAAATATCAATATTAAACAAGAGAATCATCTTTCAATGTTAAGTTGCCACTTCAACGGCGCACTAAGGGAGAAGTCTTCAATAAAATATCAATATTAAACCAAGAGAATCATCTTTCAATGGGTGGACGGCCAGAGGGCGCCCCCTTTCCTCTACTGAGGGCAAACCCTACGCTTACTTGTGTCAATCCAATCTTTAATTACATCTTGGATATCCTCAATTGATTATTACTTAACACAAATCTACCCTCAAATCTACCCTAAAAACTCAATACCGGATTTTGGTTACGACAACTGATCATCTCTCCTTGTTTCTACTGCAAAAGCATCGATAATTATATTATAGATTTTTACAAAATTCTGATTAAACTGAATTAACACAGTTGTAGCATTTTTGCGAATCATTCACAAATCTCTACATGAAAAAGTTTGCATTATCAGATCTTTCATTAATCTTTCTTACACCTTTTTTTTCAATATATTTTTTTTCTTGAGTGTGTTGCTAACTAAGATCCAAAGGTGTCTGCGTGTTAAACAAATCCTACATATAAGTAAAGAAGAGGAAATTACAATAGAGAATCTAAAACAAAGGACAATTTGTCAAGATAGTGGCCAATATTTAACCTAGAATAATGCCTCATAAAGTACACAAGAAGATGTGTAGCATTTTCTTGCTAGTTTCCTTGAGCCAACGAAAGCACCTAACGCATCCAATGTATCCAAGTCGAGACGACTTGTTTAATGACTAAATGGACCAACAGACAACAACCCATATGCAGATCAGACACAAGCCAATGCCTAGATCAGTAAGGGTGATTTAGTAACAAAGAACTAACCAGCTTCATCTATAAAAGATAGATCCATTGCTATCATCAACATCAGAGAGAACATAAATATAGAATAAAGATTTCAACGACCTACTTGTAAAAGAAAGGAGTTTTGTAGGAAAATGGAGGACAACATGATCGAAGCAATAGGCATGTCGGACGATCTTATCAAGAGAGCCTGTTCTGCATCCATGAAAGCTCACAAGCTTTCTGGAAAACATTATCTTCGTAGCAAAATTCGAGGATCGCCGTTTGTTGTGTTTGCATTTGCTGGATCATGGTCTGTGAAGGATTTTTTCAAGCATACATCTTTTGGAGAAGAAGATATTAATCTTAAGATGTTCCGGTCCATGAAAAGTATCGGCCCCAATGAGACTGCCCAGGTGAACGCAGCATTTGCTGAAAGATTTGAGATTATCCACAAAACATTCAAAACTGAGGTAACGTAGAGTTCAGTACACTTTGTTCCATTCGTGATTAATTGCTTATAAGGTCATTTAGCGGGTGTTTTCCGCTAACTACTGAGGAGGTGTATTCAATTTAGATTTTAATGGATTGATAAAAATCCGTAGATTTTAACAGATTGTTGTTGCACCCTGAGTTGTTAACGAACAAAATAATAAGTATTGAAGCTGACCTAAATTTCAGGTGGACAAAGATCGTAAGAAGGGGAAACAAATTGTTTTTGCAGGGCACTCTTCGGGAGGTCCAATGGCCATATTTGCAACCCTTTGGTTCTTGGAAAATACCAATCCAAAAGAAGGTGAGCAATTTCCGTTTCGTTGTCTAACTTTTGGATCTCCACTTACCGGTGACAAGATTTTGGGACACGCTATCAAACGAGAGAACTGGTCAAGAAACTTCACTCATTTTGTCATGAAGCATGACATTGTCCCGCGAATAATGCTTGCTCCTAGAGCGCATATTGAAGGAGAACTGCAAAAAGTTCTCAATTTCTTCAAGAATTACAAAACTGCAATGTATCCAAATGACTTGCTCCAACCTCAAGTCCTTTTCAGGGAAGTCATGAAAAATGCATCATCTGTTGCAAGCTATGCTGCAAGCATCCTCATGGGATGCCCAAACACGCTGTTAAACACTTTATCTACTTATGTTCAACTTAGCCCTTACAAGCCCTTCGGAAAATATATCTTTTGCACTGGGAATGGAAAATTAGTGGTTGTTGAAAATTCAGACGCTGTTCTGCAAATGTTATTCTATAGCTCTCAGTTAGATAGTGAAGCCCAAGATGTGGAAATTGCTTTCATAAGCTTACATCAACATATGTCTTATGAAAAGGAATTGCAAGAAAGCTTGGCAATGAAAAACCTAATCTTCTTGAACCACCTGCAAAATCTTTCCCTGTCCTCTGTTGGGGAAACCTTAAATGTGGATTCGACAGACATGGCTCTGAATGACCTTGGCCTGGTATGTTTTGTTTCCTCGATTCCTGATGTCATGATTTTCAGTATTATTGATTTTATTTCTCAAGAAAATTAATTCAAAAGTAACTAAAGTCTTGTTCTCAGTTAACTTATTCTTTCTTCTAAGCATGGGTAGATTAGCATACTAATAATTTCTCTATATTATGTATATTACTGACGTACCAGAGTGCAAGAGCAAGGCTATGCCTTCGGGCTGCTGGCGAATTCGAGGATCAAAAGAAGAGAAATCAAAGTAGTGTTGATAAGTATGAGGTTACCATTGCAAAGGCATTAAAAGAAATAGAAGCATACCAGACTAAATGTGAAGGGCATAACATGAACTACTATGATGCCTTCAAACGTCAAAAAGACAACAAAAGCGATTTTGAAGCCAACATTAAGAGGATTGAGCTATCAGGCAAATGGGATGAGATTATTGACTTGCTGGAGAATTATGAACTTCCAGATGAATTTGAGGGCCGCCAAAACTGGATAAAGCTAGGAACAGAGTTTCGACAGCTTGTTGAACCCCTAGATATTGCTAACTATTACAGACACTTTAAGAATGATGACTGTGGTCCCTACATGGGAAAAGGTAGACCGAGACGCTACAGATTCACCCAAAGATGGTCTGAACATGCTTCCAAGACAGAATTTAGGTCAATATCGAGCTCGTGTATCTGGGCTGTGGTAGAGGAGCTTCCAAATGAAAAATTTGAAGACATAAAAGAGAAGCTAGAGGCTCTAGAGAAAGCATTACAACAATGGGAAGGTGAAGGGAAGTTGGGTAAACATGTATTTTCTGAAGGATCCACAGTTGTTGACTGTTGGAAAACATTCCCTGACCAATATAGATCAATATCTGGCCTTGCTCAGTATATGAACAAGTAGCAACATTTTCACTTCCTACCCCCTTGTAGAGTTAGAATTAATGAAAAAGTATTCACATGTATGGCTTTGCCAAATAATAGTTATAAATGCAAGAACGAAACCTCGGCCTTTTTCGTAGTAGTTTTCTAACCTCTATGCATGAACAAAACCTCAGAAATTTCACATATACAATCTTTCTATGCCCTATTGTTTACATCGGCTTCACCAGGTGGTGCACGGTCCCGGTAGTTTTCTTTAGGAAGAAAATCGGAGCATTAAGTCCCATGTTCAAGTTTTGGATTATTCTCAAGTGAAGAGGTAGAGCCACCTTCAAGGTCTGCAATACTAAAGAATAACCCCAACAAACTAGGTCATGTACCAACAAAATTTAGCAGAAGGTTCTAATGTCCACCATATGATCAGATCCATATAATGCAAGACACCAGTAACTGACTGGAGCCTGAAAGCATAACATTAAGCTACTAAAATAAATTTTCGGGTAAAAAACTATTCAAACACCTCTCCTACAGTTCCAGAAGTGCAGCTACATAAACTGTGATCAGTTCTGCACACCAAAGACACCAACCTCATTACATTCTGCAAATGCATCCATAGTCCAGCATACTTTTACTCAGTATCCTTGAGTGCCTAAAATTTTGAGAGCTAATCACCTCACAACATTTCACAAGATAATTAATGTTGATCATGAGAATAGTAGAAGCCGCTAACAGTAATTAAGACCATACTGCAAAAATAGACAAATCCTAGTTCTCTCAGAATAACATAGTGCATAGCTGCTTCTATAAAGAACACATTACATCTAATACAGATTACAATTTAATGTGTTAGAATTCATGTGGGCAGGAATCATGATAAAAGCTTGGGTGGTACAGCTGCCAAAATTAGTCAATAACATCAGCATTGAAGTTAATATGTAACAAGCATGAGGAAACGAAGCGATTACATGGTGAGATACAGTTTGATCACAAAAAGGAAAGAGCTGTACAAGAACAGCAACTATGAGCACACAATAAAAGGTTAAATTGAAAGCTAACATCACAAAAACGGAATGTATAATCTAAAGACAGATTCCACAACCATTTACTTAACCAATAATAACATGAATAGGCAAGCAAGCCAACTTCTCTAATGTTAAGGCAACCTCTACAGTCACTTTCCGTATGGTGGCACCGTGGCAGACTGCAAAGAAAAAAATGGATTTAGAATTCAAGGTCTGGAGGAACTTCTAGGTAAGATAAGCCCAGTACAAAATAATTGGAAAACAGTCTGCCATAGCTTCTTTGAGTTTAAAATGTCACAAGACAAGTCGATATCGGGAATTTGATGCCCCCGGAATTAGGTTAGGAACTTGTAGAAAAGGTAAATTAGGCAAAGTGGATAGGTATTAAATTACAGCTATATAAGCAGAATAAATCACAGATTTAAGAAACTTATGCTGGCACTTCTGTTCCTACAATTTCTGCAAGTTAAAAGTGCCTGAACCTGGAGTATTAGTGCAAAGCAGAAAAACCAAGAGATTCATAACATGTACTTACATTTAAAGAGTCGGATAATAATTGTGGACTGCGATACAATCCTCATATTATCAAAATCTAAGAAAATAAAATTCAAAGTCCTAAAAGTTTCCAAATTAACTAATATCGACAACTCAAAATCTCAAACATTCACACAACATGATATCATCGTAGAATAGTTGACAAAGCATATTACCTAAGTTTGTTTCATAAAAATCATATTTACTAATACCAGTACAAGTGAAATAGACCAATTAACTCATAAAGCATTTGAAATATTGTGATCCAATTCTATCTCGGAATACATAAGAAAGAAGACACTTCCCAAACAGACTTACCATAAACATAAAACAGTTTAAGCTCCCTTGAAAACTTTTATTTTGAGATATTTTATCTGACAGTCTAACAGATTTACATTCGTCTCTTGCGTCTGATAACCTGAGAGTGGCGGAGCCAGGAAGTTTACTTCCTGGGGGCACCCTATAACTACCCTATAATCTAATGAATCGATTACTGTACATGTAATTCATTGATGTACCGAAAACTAGGCCACATAACTACTTTACATACCCAGAGGACATGTACACATTGGTGAAAAAATAGCAAATGGTTTTTAATATTTTTGCATAATCTCATTTCACGTAAGAGTAGCATAGTTCTCAACCTCACAGTATAGAGACTAGAATACTTTATTTATGGATTATTTAAAATTGTCAGTTATTTTAGGCATTAATTAATTAACTAATTTATGTATTAAACTTAATTCAAGTCACTTAACAGCTCCTGCTAAAGCAACTTTAACGACATTCCATTTTAAACTGTCTAGTATGCAAATGTAATTGCAGGCAATCGAGTGAATAACCAAAGGCTACAAACATTATGCTTAATCATATGTTTGAATCAAACAATGACAAACATATCTGCATAAACCTGAATGTACTTAATGTTTACCACTATATTTATTACCAACCAATATTTCATATACATCAGCACGAGAACTATATCAATATACAGACCACCTCAAATAAAGGGAGCTTAAGCATCTCATGCTACAATCAAGTCTGAATTTTCTTCCCACTGGACAACATTGTTATCATAATGCTTCCTGCACCCTGGACAGCGACCATCCTCTTCAAGAATCCTTTTGTGGCAGAAAAGGCAAAGCTGAAAGCCGCAGGAACAAGGGAGGAAACTTGAATCAGTGCTATCCAGATCCTCACAGCATATGGGACATGAAGATGGAGGCGACACAAGATTCTTACAGCCCAATTTTGTACCTCCATGGCGATAATGCCTGTTTGCTTTCATAGGGTAATTATGCTTCTTTTGTAGAATAGGCAGGGTTTTGGGAAGAAAAGTATCACTGTGCCTCTGTGCCTGCCCATTTTCTGGCTTTGGCTTCAAAACATCCACTGTAGCCTGGCCGTTTTCTGGCTTTGGTTTCCAGACATCCGCGGTAGCAGTTGGTTCGTTCACCAATTCAGGTAGATGATCCAATTGGGTAACATTTTTATTCTCCTCCAGTGATTTAGATTTTTTGTCCCGCTTTTCTGGCTTTGGCTTCCAGCAAAAAGTATCACCTTGCCTCCATGCCTGGCCGTTTTCTGGCTTTGGCTTCCAATGAAAAGCATCACGGTTCCTCCATGCCTGGCCGTTTTTTGGCCTTTGCTTCGAATGAAAAGCATCAGGGTTCCTCCATGCCTGTCCATTTTCTGGCTTTGGCTTCCATTGCAAAGCATCACTGCGCCTCCCTGCCTGGCCGTTTTCTACCTTTGGCTTACAAAAGTCCACGATAGCAGTTGGTTGGTTCACCACTTCAGACAGGTGATCCAATTTGGTAACGTCTTTATTCTCCACCTCTGATTTGGATTTTTGGTCACGATTTTCCGACTTTTGCTTCCAAACATCAACGGTAGCATTTGGTTGTTTCGCCACTTCAGGCAGATGATCCAATTGAGCAACATTTTTATTTTCCCCCAACGATTCAACTCTATGGTCACGCTGATCCTTCTTGTCATCAGCAGCTGCCAATGCATCAGCAACAGCCTCCCAATCATCCAAGTCACCACCATCCTCAACTTCACTAATGTTTCTAGAATAAAATGTACCACTGCTACTTCCATTCAAATTAGTTCCTGAGCAGTTGCTTTCCACAATACTTCGATCCGACAATAAATCCGAGTCACTAGTAACCTCCAAAGCCCTGGTAGCCTGATCCCTCCCATTACACACATGCATTGGGAGAACATCAATCTCTCCACCTCCACTCCGTTCCTCCTCGCACCCCTCAATCTTTACTGCATTAACCAATTACGAAATAAACTCAAAACCAAACAAAATCAATAAATAAATAAAAAATAACATAACAAAATCATTTAAAACCCCTATTCAAAAGATTCTCCCTAAGTCATAAAAAAATCTCTCCTAAATTCCTTACAAAGATCATTAGCACAAACACACAAACACATAACAGAACAAGAAAAAAAGAACCAAATTTTTGTAACACACCTTGTGAAACCCACTGCTGACAACGAACATCAAGCTTGTCCTGCTCGAGTTCAGCAGAATGGTTGCCCTTTACATCCAAAACACAACTCAATTTAATCAAATCACGACATTAAAATCAAATATTAACAAACTTAAATTATAATCACAAATATATTACCCGCTTTTTCTCTGCCAAGTCATTGGCATTCGAGGCAGCAAAAATCGAAGAACTCGAACTCGAAATCGAATCGAAAGACATTGTTTCGGGTTGGATTTACCAACAACTAGAAAACCCTTATACAATCACGCACGCATACACACACACACATACACAAGTACTTGCTGTTTCACTTGTCGGTCTTAAATTTGAAGTACTTGGAGGCCAAGCATCAGTTCACCCTATATAAAGACCCCACTTAATAAAATGGCCCTCTGTTTCAATAAATTTACGATTGGCCCAGATTGTATTGCATTTTCTTTACAGATCTTTGGAGTCAATGTTAGAGATGATTTGTGTCTGACTTTCTTTGTTTTAATTGTAAAATTTAGTTTGTAGATAACAATTAAATATTATTAATATCTATCAGGATCCACAAAACCAAAATCAACATACATGTAATAATTAAATTAGTGATAAACATATCCTTAAGATGATCCACATTGTGTAAATACATTTTGCAGATAAGAAGTAAATGTAATCCATAAGATGCATGTGATAAGATATTGAACTTGAATGGAATATTAATATTATAAATTTTATCAAATATTTTATTTTTTGGCAAAACAAATCTGTGTACAGTATATTCCAGCATAACGTTTTCTCCGACACTTTTTACAAAAGCATACTTGGACAATGCCAAATAGACCCTCTAACTTTATGTAAATTTCACGGGGATTAATGGCCTTTTAATCCTAAAACATTTATTATGATATACTCATCATCGTTCATGTGTTTTAAAGTTGTATTTTTTAGTCCAAAGTTATACTTTTTTTTTGCTAAGTTAAAGTTGTATCTTTTAGCCCTTAAGATACTGAAATCATACCTTTGGACTCTTATACCGGTTCAGAATAAAAAATCAGTATAACTCAGATGGGCAAAACAATCTTTAAAACATGGATTTAAGCTTGGTTGCAGGAAGATTAATGGTTTAGATGACTGTCATCTTTAAAAAGAATCGAAAGGTATGATTTCAGTATATCAGGGACTAAAATGTACAACTTTAAAACACAAGGGCTAGGGCTAATGGGTATATGACAGTAAACCTTTAGGGTTAAAAAATTATTAAACCATTTCACGGAGCTGTCATTTATACTATTAGTTTGAAGAATTATATATTAGTCACAACATTATTTTGAAGAATAACAAACGTAACACGGTAATACCAAATATATTAACAAGCTGTCTGGGGTAAAAACAAAGGTAACACATTACACACCCAAAAATCAACACATCATAATCGTATGTTGTTCATTTACCAAACTGGGTGTTTACAGTTTCGGAACCTCGATCCAATATTGAAAAGAAAATATAAGCCTAATATGACATTAACATGTTTAGTTCATTAAGATAACATCATCACTGTACTTGATTATTGTTGCAAGAGTAGCCACTAAGTTTCGTATTCTATATATTGAGATCGAGGCATTGCCTCCTTGTAACACTTGTAGTAGAATTTTCAATACATACTTCTCTGCCAATCTCTTTCTCTCCTCTCTACAATGTTCCTTTATTATTTTCCGCATATTTATGTTTTCTCATATTCTCTGAGAAGAACTTTGCTTCCAAAATCAAATGTTGACAATCTGACATTCAAAACATAAAAATGTGGATATCATTTTTCTTTAGATAATTATAATGGAGAGATCGTTGTTGGATGAAGCCTACCTGTTTCAGAATAGAAAAGTGTTGCTGCCTGCTGAAGCCTGTAAGGCATCTGCATTAGTGCATATCTGGGATGTAGTCATAATTTAAACCTGAGATTAAAAAAAAAAACAAAAACAAGCACTTCAATACATAATGCATCCAATAACACTGCAATAATAATTAGCTAAAGTAATTCGGAAATACAATGCACCAGACATATTATAATATCCTTGTCATAGTAGTAAATTGAAAGAGACAAAATTTTAAGTTAGTACCACATTCGAAAATTAATATTGAACTAAAACATAGAGAACTATTCAGCCAAAACAAGATTTAATTATAGAACAGCTATTTATATCAACAATACTACAACTATCGGACAATGCGGATGAACTATCATCCGACACAAGTATTGTTTGACATTGAAAGTGGAATTTCACATCCCAATAACGTTAACTTGCTACCCCACTTTTAATAATAAAAGATACATAATATCCGATTTTCGACAACTGAAAGTTGAAGGACGATGATAAAAGATTTACTAGAACAAATGTGCAAGTAAACGTAAAGCAGTTGATGTCAGCAGTAGCTACAAAATCCTACTGAGAAAAAACTTCATGAAATCTGAATGTTAAAATGCATACCTCAAATTAAGAAGCTAACGAGCAGGCAGTAGTTGATTCTGACGTCAGAGGCATTTCCCTTGCACCCACATCCATTTTCATTAGTGCTACAACGCATACGAAAACAGAAAGCTAATGATTAATTTTCGCGAAAATAGTTTTGACCTTATTATGGAAATTCTATAAACTAGCATACCTTGATCAAGTTGTTTCATTTCTTCGAAATCCTCTACAACATTAGTAACTTTTTTCCATATCAAACATCCAACCTTGAGCATAGAAAAGTGCTTCAACCATTTTGGGAGTTAAGGTAACTCCTAAACCATTTTAAAATCTACCACCCGTGCTAAAAGCAGACCCCAAATATACCATTGGTATTGGAAAAGTCACAAAGCCATTTGAGAATTGAGATAGAACACAAAATCTCATTTAATTACCCCCCCCCCCCCCCCCAATAGGTCAAACTCATTTGATCCCTACATATTTGGTTTTAAAGACAAGTACTGATCCAAATCCGATGAACTATCACCATGTAAAACCAATCGATTGTATTTTTCAGATTAGATCCTCAAATTTCATCAGGTAGCTCAGGTCGGATGTTTATGCATAACCAGCTAAAACATCATCGCAAGCTAATTACGACTTAACCAAAATAAGACTCTTCATATACATTATTAACATTAACAAAGCATAACTTTCCAAAATACAGAAAGAACAAGTGATAAGTAGACAAATGATAATTTTCAAGTATATCAGCACTGACATGATTCTTTATTTAACTAAGCACGAGATTTCCAAAGAATCAAAAGATAATAAGATAAAATGATTCAAGCAAGCACTTGTTTCTTGAAAAGTAGTGTTGTCAGGAAGAGAAAACATGCAAGTTACAATAATGATAACTACAGCAAGATATATCAAATGAATCTTCTTAGAGTTGTCGCATTGAAATCATCAAGCTCTTGTTCAAGTCACTACTCTGACTGGGGCATAAATTTGATGTAAGCTATAAGGGGTTTAGGGCACACAAACATTTAATACTATGCCTTTTTAATATTTGATAGCTGAAATGGAAGTAACTCATGTGGCTAGAATTATATGTTTCGTGATGAAGAACTATTTTACTGGATAACTTGGATTGCTCTGTAAATATAATCATTTCTTTTATCGAAAAGACAATATTATGAGAAAAAAGTCATGACTCTGAAAAATAATTTTAATGAAAAAGATTACATAAACACAATTGATTATCGTACTTAACAACAGAAAACACGCTAGTTCTCCAAAGAACTAGTTCTACTTGAGCCTTGCCCTAATAATATAGGTGAGTCCATTAAAGTAAACATAACATAAATTTTAAACAAAACAAGAACAAACCGAAAATTGAAAAGTATGTGAATCTTTTCTTTCTATTATTTCAAAGTTGTGTATAACATCTATGTAACCTAGACTTATTCTCGGAAGTATAATAAGGTTTAAATTTCTACAAGAATCCACTGAATTAATGACTAACCTAAATGGATCAGAATTATACTATTCTTTTACATGCCAAAACTCCCTTAAACAGTTATACATCCGATAGATATATTCGACAACAAATGCAACACTGTGATCATACTTAATGTTACTCCTCTTAGTGCTAAATTGTTGAATTCATCGATAATCTTGCCCAATGCTTTTGTTCTCATCCCTATATAGTATGCTCTAACAGTTCCGAACTTGAAACTAAAGAATGTAGGACTAAATGGACACAATTGCACAATGCAAATAGCACTTCAACATATCAACGCATAGTTAAACTCATAAAATTGCAGATAACTAAACAAAAATGTACTAAATTAGTAATCAATCTCAAGTTAATAGATAACATTTGTGGGATAATTGACATAAACGCAAAGATAAACATAGCAGATACAAACATATAAAGACATTGAGAGAGAGAGAGAGAGAGAGAGAGAGAGAGACGTACTTTTCTTTAACGGGTCTGAGAGAGAGACGTACTTTTCTTTAACGGGTCTGAGAAAAAGGGCGGCAGCAATTGCTGGGCTGAGAGAAAAAATGTAAAAATTAGAGGTATAAATTAGAGGTATATCATGGGCTACTACCTTTTAGGAGTTTTGAAGTCCAATATAAGTCCATCTCGAAGCCCACACAAACAGGGTCCTGTAATATGTCATTAAAATTCAGCTGCCAAAGAAAATTATAAAATGAATCCATGTGCAAAGTGCAAACTAGGTGGCAATTGCCAATTGGCATGCTGGCATATAATTGACAAAGAAAAAAAAAAAAGTGGCTTATATTATACTCCCTCCGTTTATGTTACGTCGTCTGTCTCGTCCATTTTTATACCGTTTCTATTTTGGAATGTCCCTCTCATTTTTATACATTCCAAAAATAATACTCCCTCCGTCCCACCCATTTGTTTACATTTGGGTTGAGCACGGAGGTTAAAAAAATAATAATTAAGTAGTGTAAAAAGTTGAAAAAGTGGGTAAAGTGGTAGGACCAATCAATATTTAATGTATAAAGTGAGGATAGTTAAGGAAAGTAGTGGAAGTAGTTGATTTTTATATTATAAAAGTTTACTACATTTGAAAAGTTTAGAAATGTAAAAAATTAGGAGGGACATCCCAAAAAGGAAACCGTAAAGAAATGGTTGGGACATCAGAAGTAACTTTTAATAATATAAAACACTATTACACCCACTACTTTTCTCCACTATTTCTATTCTATAATAATATAAAACACTATTACATCCACAATCTTAAATCTATTTATTAAATATTGATACATCCACTTTACTCATTTTTTTATACATTTTCTTCGTTTCCGAGTCGAAACCCAATGTATACAACTCAACGGAATGGAGTAACTTTTATGAAAAATAATACACTCTCTTGGTAACTATCGGTTTACTTCATATGACTGGATAAAAGGTGGATTCTTGATTATAGACAAAGTAAGCGGGACGGGGGAGTATGCTTGATAATTTAATTTATTATATATTTAATTCAATACATGCAAAAAAAATAAAATTGTTACATGAATATCTAGATTTATTAAACTTGAATAAGATATAAGTTACTAGCTTATAGGTCGTGCAATGCATGCCTATTTTTTTAAATATTTTTTATTATATTAATTCACAATTTGATTAGTATTCATGTTCTTTTTAATTTTTTTTAATATTTATGATACTAAAATATAATTTTTTTAATATATTGTTGACAAATTTCGAACCTTGAACTTTTACAAAAAATAATTTATCTATTAATGTATAAAATATTACTTGACATTATATTAAACAGTTTTAATTTATTTATTTTAAGACCCAATGATACTTACTTTTTTTGTAGTATTATCGTACCTTAACGATCAAAACTCTAGACTTTCTTTTTTAATATATTTAGAGATAAAAATATTAATTTTTATATTTCATAAGCCGTTGATGGAGTTCGAACACCTCACGATTATCATCTATTTATTTTAAAGTTTAACTATTCTTATTTTTTATGTTATTGTACTGTGACGATCAAAATTATGGATAAAATATACTCATTTTGTCCCAACAGATTGTCAACACTTTCTTTTTTAAGATGTCTCAGTCAATTATTAACATTTCTTAAAATAGTATTTTTTTTTTCATTAATTTTAACAAGTCATACCAACTCACCCACTCTTTCTTTCCTTTTCTTTTCGTGCCCCCGCAAAAATGTGATGGAGGGAGTGTAAGGATAAATTTTTGGATAAATTATTTTGTATTGCATTTACACTGTGCAAAAAACTTATGTGTATATATTCAAATTTATATTATTCAATATCGTAATTCTTTGTTAATTTTTAAAATATGTTATTTTAATATGTTATTGAATTGATTCGAAACTTAAATTTTTGTTAATATGTTATGAATATGAGAATAAAGATCTCGACTCATGAGATAGTGTAATTGATCATTTGAGTGTATTATATCAACTATCTAATTACTCTACTTTTCTAATTTATAAATAAATCAAAATATATGTTTGAAAGACATAAGCACTCGCCTATTTGTAAACACCGAGGATTCGACTTAACTTAAACAAGAATGTAATAGGTAAATAATATACAAACTGTCACGGGAATCTCAGAAGATAATATCAGTTAAAGTGAATGAAGATTAAAGTTAATCTACAGACTTGGAGTAATTCTACATTGAAAGAAGTTCATTTTATTGATCAAGCCTCATTGAAGCATTCAAGAAAGTGGATATATTAAAGTGACAGAGATTTCAACAGTGTGACAAGAAGTGTACAAGTTACAGAGTTTGTTAAAGGGAAAAGTAAAAGAACCACGGCTTAAAATCAAAAGATGAAGAACTGTCATTGCAGTTAGTCACTCATGAACCAGACAGTACATCGAGTGTCAACATCATTCAGTGAAAGTTCGTCATTAAATTTCAGTGGTTTAAAGAATGATTATGTTATCATAGAAGTGTATTAATTCTCTTTTAATTAATTTAAATTAATTAGTTAATTTATTCAATAAATTAATTCAATAAGAATTAATTTATTCCTTAAATTAATTAAAAGGTTAATTAATTCATAATTAATATATTATAGAATAGACTACAATTTACTCTTGTAAAACTATCCCAGATAGTCTTACCGAAAGTCTTTGTAGTTCAAAGTGTTGTATTACCAGTAGTCTTGCTAGAAGGAATGGATTGTCTTGCCAATACAACCTTTGTCTTATCGATAGTCATTGGAGAAACACTGGATAGTCTTGCTAGCTCAGTGTTGTCTTGCCGAAAGTCTTACCAAAGAAAAAGAATGATAGTCTTTCTAATAGAAAGATATTTGCGTATAAAAGAAGACAAAAACAGCTGATCAAAGTAGTTAAGACAGAAACATATTATATCATCTCTCTCACTGTCTTTAAGAACACCAACTGCCGAGCTCAATTTGTACACAAGTGAATTAATTTCTAGCCTTAATTGTAACATTCAAACCACTAGAAGTTATTTACTTGTACTTGTGTGACTATCTAGCAGATCATTATTCCTAGAAATTATCTCGAACTACTTTTTAGTATTCAATCTTTTTATTACAAAAATAGATAAATTCATGTCGAATTTATTCTAATTTGTTTTAATTAGTTTGATAATCATTCCATGTAATCTGTATTGTAATTGTAACACCGTTCAAGTTTAATATAAGTGTTCGGAAATATGTTGTTTCTTGATGGTTAACAAAATTGCCTTGTGAATAAGTCAAAATGTAACTTTCAACGGATAGCATGTGTATTCAGTATCCGTTTAAAGGTAGCTTATCGATTGATAAGCCTAAATGTAACATATTCTTTTTGTTGAAGTACTAACAGTATTTAAGTACTAGCAGTTGAAGTGTAATAGTGTAGGCTGAATAAGTCATGTTGACTTTCAACGGATATGTAGAATAGGGAGGCTAATTGTAAATACTTTGTGCCTTGTAAGTTTACATAAGTGAAATTGTATTTCAACGGATAGTCATTCAGCTTTCAACGGATGCACCTTGAGAAGCTTTAACGGATGCAGCTACAACACTTTCAACGGATGCTAGAAGTTTAACCTCAACTGATGCTAGTTCAATTATTAGCAGTTGAAAGTGTGATAGGGACAACCCTGACAAGTCACATGGGTTGATGGAACAGAAAGAGCATGGAAACCAGCATTTTTGGGGAACCCTGAAGAAAAGGAAGCATTTTATTTTCATATGGTCAATAGAGATGATTCTACAAGGACAATCAGCTAAAAGGTAAATCATTGCAAGGACCACTGGACTTAGAGTGAAAAAGCAAGTTTTTGGACTTTACCTACTGTATACTTTTATGTAGTTCAAATTAGCTTATAAACTTGGGATATATAACCAAGTGTAACAATGTTTTTTAGTTCAAGAAATCAGTTTCAATCTTTAGAGCTAAATCAATATTTCTTTGTAAATTGTTGAAGCAAAAACATTGTATTAGCAGCTGTGTGTTTACTTCTAAACATCACAGAGATTTCTTCAAATAAAAATCTCTCAGGTGGAACAATCAATCCACCTGAATTTTTAATTGTTATTTGTTTATTGCAATTTTATATTTCTGTTCTAAGGTGATCTTTGTTTGCAAAAAGAACTGGAAATTGAAAGGATTGTATTTAACTCCCCCCTTCTACAATCATGTGATTACATTGTTGGGAATAACATTAAGTTATATTTAACTTGAATCTTGTTTCATTTTATTCCGCTTAAATTTGTTCTTGAATTATTATATCACGAACCGAACAAATTCAAGAAAATAGTATAGTTTGTATTCAACCCACCCCCCCCCCCCTACAAACATATCAGGACCTAACAATGTTAGGTAAATATTTAACAATTGATGATTAGATTTATTTGTTTACATGTATTGTGATCTTAGGAAAAGTATGGTGAGATTAACCTCATGATCCTTTTTCTCTATAAGTATTATATTTAAAATTATCGTTAATAAATATGAAACTCTCAATTTTTAATAATGTTAAATATTATCCTTTTATATTTGTTATATGTAAAATAATATAATATAATTTGGATGAATTAAATTGTATGTTCCTTAAAAAAGTGTTATGCTAATATTAATTAACTAAGTCGTTTTACTTGTAAATTCTAGAGTAAAATTTGCAACATAAATTCATGTACAACATTTCTCTTATGTCTCTTATAACATAGGTGCATGTGTATTATTGTTAGTCATGCTATACATGAGCATTATATTGAGAATTTTTGTAATAATGTAATTAATATGATTTTTGGACATGGTATACATGAGCATTATATTGAGATTTTTTTAATAATGTAATTGATATGAATCGATATCTAAAAATTTGGTTTAACGATTATTATCAAACTGGAACTACTCAAAAATTAAAGAGAAAAAAGAGTTACCAATTTTTATATAGAGAATTCTATCTAATACATAAAATTCAATTATATTTGGTTTAGATTATCAAAATATAATTTTTAGTTTGTAAATATAATTCTACTATTGATCAAATACACTTTTTAGTTTTTAAATATAATCCTTCAATTAATCAAATACTTTTTTTTAATATTAGATTTAACTATTCTCATCTATCATTTAAGATCTAACGGTCCTTATTAATTTGATTGTACATGAACCAGACTATCAAAGTTTTAAATAAGATTCTTTTACGATTATTATATATAATAATATAATTTATTCGATAGAGATTTGACAAATAACATTATTTTTAGAAATACTAATAGTCATTGCTTT
The DNA here is from genome assembly GCA_030848705.1 of Heracleum sosnowskyi. Classification (NCBI taxonomy): domain Eukaryota; kingdom Viridiplantae; phylum Streptophyta; class Magnoliopsida; order Apiales; family Apiaceae; genus Heracleum; species Heracleum sosnowskyi. The sequence continues at coordinate 8,510,077 of CM061243.1, forward strand.
CACAAAATTGTTGTATAATTGTCCATGACTGTACTTTTCAACACACAAATTCCCCGATCATCTCCACTTCCAAGGCAATTTGAAGTAGGTTGGTTGCGTAAGGCTTTTAATATTAGTATCTTATAACCCATGCAATTCATGGTTTTTTTTAATATTTATAATTATATTAATTTATATTTTTTTATAATTTTATGTTATTAGTTTTTAGACTTTATTTATTACGTTTCTGATATGGTCAGAAAAGTAATTATAGAAATATAATTGACTAGTCAAACAAAAGGCCGGTATTTAAGGCCCGACACCCTAATTATTCATTAATTTCGTAATTAATGAATAGGGAAAATATACAGCTCATAAAAAGAGTCCAAATTATGGCAAACTGGTCAAAGAAGGATCCAGAATCCCAATTAAAGGCAATTAATGAGTCATAACCTTTATCAACAAGGAAAAGACTTCTCCAGCAAGAAATATGATGTTTATCCAATATCAAAAAGGAGACTTAATCGCTAAGACTCCTAAACATACCATAAATACTAGGCTCCAAACGCCTATATAAGGCCCCTGATCCTACAATCAGAACTACGTCTTTGGCTTGATTCTCAATAACGATTTGAGATACGTAGGCATCTTGTGAGGACCAATTTAGTCCGGAAACACGAGTGCAGCCATTAAAGCTCGAAAGCTCATTAATCCAAGCAATTAATATACAAGTACGTTTTTTAATCCATAACATTTGGCGCCGTCTGTGGAAAGACAACATCAACCATGGCAAACACACGAAGAATAGCTCGAGATACTCAAACTCCTGAGGATCACCCTGTCACCTCTGAGGCTGATACTCACGGAAATCAACCACCGCCAACTACTGGCAGTGAAAGGGCGAATATCCCCACCAACACTCAAGGACCGGAAATCCCGATTTCGGTTGAAGGGACGAATCCCCTGCAGATGGTCATTCATGGATTTAATGCACAAGAGACCATTCACCAGCAACCAATCACGACATCCCCGCTGCTCATGAATGCCCCGAGGAGCCTTCAACTCCATACTACTGATCTCCCTCAATACGCGAATCAGACCTTGGGGATGCCAAGCTATGGCATGCCCCCTCGACCCCCAACTGGTGGTAGTGGAGCTAATCCAATCTACCATGAGGCATATGTGCCCCCTTATATTCAAGGTCTGGGACCCCAAACCATTAAACAGGATGTTCATGGTTCTTTTATCTTTATGGATTTCTGCAACATCTTCAATAGTCCATTCTGAGACAAGTTTTGGAATTTCCACATCAGGAGCATCATCTGGCACTCCAACTCTAGATGCAAACTTCATGGGAACGTGTGGACCTTTCTCAATGCAGTCTATATACCTCTCATCCATAGACATGAGATGTAAGTGCATCTTTACTTTCCAATGAAAGTAATTGTCCTTATCAAGAACTGGTATCTTTACTCCTGCATCCTTCTTCACCATGGTTACTGTTTCTGGTCTTGATCTTTAAACTTCTTGTATGTTAGAAGCTCGCTTTGATACCAATTGTTAATCCCAAATGACCTAACAGAATTGTAAAAGGGGGGGGGTTGAATACAATTCTTGATATTTCTCAAACTTAAAATCAACTTACAAATTAAAACTGAACTTATAAAATAAAAACCACAAGCACTTAATAATTTCAGTTGGATTGTTTGATGATCCAACTGAAGTGATTTTTATTGCGGAAATAATCTGTGATACAAAAGTACACAGCTGCTCAGTTACAATAATGTAGAGAAGAAACGCTCTCAAAGATAGCTAATACAATCTATTTGTTTTTCTTCTCTTATTCTTAAAGTAACTGCTACACTTGGTTATATAAACCCAAGTTTACAACTATATTTTTGGCTACACTAAAAGTACAATGAGTAACCGCCAATAGTTTGCTTTTCATCCCTTTGTCCAGTGGTCCTTGGAAATATTTGCTTTTTTCTTCATGCTTATTATGATCACTCCCAAGAGCCCAATTGGAAACTGGGATGTTTCCTTATTCCCCATGTCCATTTTAATGGTTTCCAATGCAAAGTACACTTCCACATCACCTTTAGATCTGTTCAGTAAACTGTCACTATCACTTTGTCAACTATTCAGAAAAGCAATAATGATTCGTTGATAGCAGGGAGATGTGTTTCGTTGATAGCTTTATTCTTCATTTCGTTGATGAGTAAACTTCATTCCGTTGATGAGTAAACTCCATACCGTTGACAGAGTAATCTTCATTCCGTTGACATGTCTTCACTTAGGCAAAATTACAAGGCACAAGATATTTACAATTAACCAACCTATTTTGCCTATCTAGCATTTAGTCAACATGACTTAGAAAACCTATCCAATATCTACAATGAAATGCATATCAAACTAGAAGTATTGTACAGTGCAATTGCTACATCACTCATTTCGTTGATTAGCTTCCTGTCAACGGAATGCTGCAAAGCATGCCATTTCGTTGATAGCTACAAAATGACTTTACACAAATTCTACTAAGTGTTTTATGTTTATCATCAAGAACAACATATTCCTAACAATCTCCCCCAATTTATGACTGATAGAATAACAGCCATAAATCAAGAGACTTGATGATAACAAAAACACTCAGATACATCATAAATTACAAAAGTAGAAAATGCATTAAGCTTCATAAAATTTTAGACAAAATACAAGACTTACAAGACTAATGCCCAAAAGTGCTCCTCTAGACTGAGCAAATGATTCATCTGTGTCTTCTTTGTGGCATAGTCTTCTTCCCTCTCTTAGAGTTGTTTTCCTCAATTTGGACCTGTAGCCTTCTGTAAAAGATCTTCTCTTCTTCATCTTGATCACCAAGCATGGATTGCATAAACTTTAGAGTTTGATTAGATGCCTTATCCAGCTGGTCTTCCATCCTGAAGAATCTTCTGCAATTTTCCTTGTCCTTAAATTCCATCATCCAGTATGGTTGAAGATGGATCTTCTTTCCTGTTGAGGGCACTCTAAGCATCCTGGGAAGAGCCTCAGGCTTGTTCCAGCTAGCCTTTATCTGACAGATTTTGGATACCACCTCAGACTTGGCTGTTTTGGTGAAGCCAAAGTCCTTCTTCAAGCATCTAAACACTGAGAGTAGTGTTTGATAGTCTTCTCCTAAAATTTTGTAGAGAGGCCACACCTGTTCTCTACCACCCTTGAATACAAAGACCAGTCTCTCAGGCAATTTTTGAGAAGATGCAATACCCCTTACTTCCACCAGGTTGTCTAAGTCAAGATGTAGACTGGATTCTTCCCTGATGTCAGCAATGTACATGCAGTCCTCTGGATTTGCAGGGGGTTTCTGAGGTTGTGGCTTTCTCATAAATACTGGCTTTGCCTTGACAGCCCTTTTCTTTGTCTTCATTGGTTGATCCTTCTCAAATAGGAATTTTGGAAAGTAGGCCTCATCAAATTCAAAAGGCTCCTCTTTAGGCATAATTGGTTGATCATGAAAGTTGACAGGATGTGCAGGATCACATGCCAACTTTTCTTCATGAGGTTGATCAACAGGAATTTGATGTGCACTAGTTGTGGAAGAGTCTTGGGCAGTGTCCTGAGAATCATCTTTATCAAAGTTTAGATTCATTTTTGCTCTAGCCTTTGGCTACCTTACACTCTTCCTTTCCTTTCCAGCTTCCTCAGCTTCATCCTTGGCCTTTTCTTCCTTTAGGGTTTCTTCATCTTCAAGTGATTGAGCAACTGCAAGAGCTTGCATTGTTGCCCTTTCAGATTCTTCAGCTTTGGCCTTAGCAAAATTTGGGTGACCAACCCAAATGCAGATTTCCTTGCTATCCCTATAGATGATGGCCCTTTGGTTCCTTATGCTTGGATGATTGCTTTCTTTGCTTTCAATAATCAGCTTCCCTAGGACTTTGAACTCATCTGGCTTTGGTGGAGGATAAAATATCCTTGCAGTGTTCTTGCCCTTGGGTTTGACAGGTGATATTGGAGATATCCCTCTTGCATCCACATTCCTAAAACATGAAGCTTGCCCTTTCTCATTTCTTGAATCTTGAAAGAGTCCATGCTGAAGGGGTTCTATAACATAAGAACTCTTGAACTGTGGCTCCCATTCCATTGATGTTACAACCATGGCATTCGTTGATGGTTGATCCGTTGATGGATTTGAGTTCTTTGCAGTTTCAGCAATTTTCTTGACCCTTGCTTCTATGTTAGACCAATGATCTTTAATCTGTTCTGCAAGTCTCATCCTCATAGAAGCTTCCTGAATCAGGTCAATACCATCCTTTTTCTTCTGTCCAAGCTCCCCCATTGCTAGTGGCTCATTTGGTAAGGAAATGGCTGGAACCAAAACCTTTGTGATTTGTATATCAAGCTCTTTAGATTTCTCTAGCTCCTTAGATTTCTCCCCCTTTTTGTTATCATCAAGTGAGATGATAGGGAGTCCTTGAGCTGCCAAAAGCTGGGTGAGTAGCTGTGTCTGCTTTTCCTGTTCCTGTTCCATGTGAGAAAGTGTAGCCTCAACTTTGTCCACTCTAGAGGAAAGAGTCTTCAAAGATGAGGACACTTCAGGTTCCTTGGAGAAAAACATGTTCATCTTGGACACAGTTAGAAGATGAAGCTTTTCATCTAGCCTCCTGTCAGTAGCATCCCTGAGGTTGCTAATGGAATCCTTGATTTCTGTAGCTTCAATCCTTGTCTGTAGCATCTGTAGCCTTTGGATTTCCAGAGAATCCATGATGGCCTTGTAGAATTTCTTGTCCCTTGCATTTGCAGACTCATGAGCTAGATATGCCTCATTGTACTGCCTTGAGATAGCAGCATCTAGAGTGCATCTTCCTTGCATATCCTGAGAAAGCCAGTTTGGTCTAGGAGGCACCACAGAAGTCCCAGTCTGTGAAGTAGTGGCCACCTGTAGATTGTCACCAAAGCTGTCCTCATCATCAGAAAAGTCAAAGTCTCCACTTGCTGCAGCTGTTGGAGATAGATTGGTCAAGGCATCCTTTGCTCTTTGCATTGATGCAGTTGTATGAATTAGGTGTAGTGACCTCTCTGCCTCCACATTGTCCTATTGAGCCATAATTTGATAGGCTGGCACAGGGTGAGTAAAGGTCTCAGGATCCAGGGAAATACTATCCAGAGTTTGTTGATAATGCTCTTGGAAAGTAAGTTCCCTTTCTCCCTCATTGACCCTCATTAACTCACTAGCAATGGCTGCCTCCTCCCTTGCTGCTCCTGTAGTCCCTTCTCTCTCTCCTCTATTTTCTTGCATCATGGGCTCCCCATGGCTCACACCTCTCACACCCTCACCTTCACCTACTAAGGTGGAACCCTCAGCCTCTCCTTTTGCCTGGCTGGAAGAAATAGCCAGCCTCTCACTCTCATTCTCTCCTTTTGCCTGGCTGCAAGCCAGCCTCTCAATTTCACTCCCTCTCAAACCTAAAAGTGTCTCAACTACCACCAGGTCATCTACACTAGTTGTGGAAACAACTTGATTTTCAATAAGGGGTGTAGAATGACCTATCAACGGAATGGTAGTTTGAACTGTCAACGGTATGGATACCGTTGATGGAGAAACACTTGTCAACGAAAGAGGCTGTTTCGTTGATGAAGTCAATAAAGCACTTTGAGAAAGTGAAATTACAGTAGAATCTGTGGTGATTGATTTTAGAGATTGGTCCACATATCCTCTTGTAACTTCAGAAAAAGTTGGTTGATGGCCCAACAAATCACTTAACAAGTGATGACCACCAGCTTTAGAGTAGGGCTTCTCCAAGATAAGAGTTGGAGAATCTGGAATAGATGAATGGATCATGTCCACATCTAAAGATTGAGTTGGTGAATTTGATGGAGATAGTTCAAGGTTGATGTTTAGAGAATGGGACTGTAACCCCAGAGTAATAATAGGGGTTACATCAAACTGAATTTGTGAAACTGGAAGTGTTGCTTCCAGAGTGTGTGCACCCTGTGTACCCTTGGATTTTTGTTTCACTCTCCTTTGGTATTGGGAAAAAGTAGACTGTGGGCTTGAAGTGTCCCTTACCCTCTTGGAGTGTGCTCTTGGAGGAGAGCTTGTTTCAATAATCACATCCTTTTGGGAGGATGCAACTAGACTTGTGTTTAAATCCATTTTACTCATTGTGCCTTGTTGGGAAGACACAATGGGGCTTGGTTGGGACACACTATCATTTCCTTCCTTATTCTTGGGGTTTCTTTGATGTTCACCCCTTCCCTCACCTCTCACAACTCCAGAATCACTCCCCTTTGGTTGTGAAGTAGTTTTTGCAACAGGTGCCTTTTGAGAAGCACCTGAGGTTGGCTTTGAGGATTTCTTAGATTTAGGTTTTGCTGCTTGGGCAGGAGCCTGTTGGGACACAGCTACAGACTCCATAGCAACATTGGTAGGTGAGATACTAGAAGTAACAACTACACTAACAGGGTTAGAAGAAGTTACCTCAATGATGGGCAGATACACCACTGGGACATCACTATTGTGGTTAAGTCTCAGGATATCTGTCAGAACCCTCTTCTCTTGCACAAAACACTCAAACCTGGAAACAGGGTTAGAGATAACTAATGGTGCTGGACTAACATGGTTAGCCAACATCATCAGAAATCTAGCATAATAGATATTTTTCTTCCTATTTGTCTTATCACCCAACTTAGCACCAATTTCATATATAAGTTGGGTGCTAAAGTTATAATATCTATCAGTTAGGAGCATGGTTAAGAGAATCAACATAGAATTAGTTAATTATTCAAAATTACTAATCTTTCCAGAAAAGACTTTAATGAATGCATCAGCTAAGTAACTGTATTCTCTAACCAAACCTCTCCTAATAATCTTACCCAAATTATCAGTAGGCAATGAGTAGTTTATAGAATTTAGCATGTTAACAATTTCAGTGTTTGTAGGCAAAGCATTACAGTTATTTTCAGGAATATGCAGACAAGCTTGCAATACATCAGAATTAACTATATACTCATTACCTTGGATGGTGAATTGCAAAGTGCAATTTGTCCCACTATACTCACATGAGGTCCAAATCTCCTCGATTATCTCATTGTAGAGTGGTGTAGAGTGAAACATTGCATAGCTCAACTTGCAATTCTTCATGAAGTCCATCATTTTGAAAAAGATGATGTTCGGGCTTTCCTTGACAACAAAGGGGATGGAGTTGTTTTTCTCATAGATAAACCCTCCAGCAGACATAAGCTTGACTATGGGTGCCATTGTTGAGTGTAGAAAAGCTTCAAACTGAATTGCTTGTTAGAGAGAAGAAGAAAGAAAAGCCTTTGGAATTTTTGAGAACAGGTAAAAAAAATTAAATAAAATAGAATTTCTTAAATACTCCCCCAAAAATTCTCAGAAATTAAATCCAACAATCAATGTAAATTACTGGATTGGCTTAAAAATATAACCGTTACCTTTAAAGTATTACCATGATTTATACTTACAGGGGTGTATGTATAGATCGTGGTAACGGACGTGTCAAATTTCAACGGTTCAGATTAATTGCGCTAAATCAACGAATCAGGATTGTGCGGTTAAAGTCTCGTCTTATTTCGTTGATAAAGCTGCGTTTCGTTGATATAAAAGAGCTATCAACGAAACACCCAGAAAAATGCTAAGACTGTCAACGAAGTGGTTCGTTTCGTTGACATAGTAATTTTGACTTAGACAAAATTTTACTTTTTCCTGAGAAAATTAATTCACAGAAAAACATAGAAAATTTCTGGCTGCATTTTAACTTGTAAACATCTCAGAAATAATTAAGAGAAATTTAGCATACCTAGCTCACTTACTAATCTTGAGAATGTTGATTCATCAAGTGGCTTGGTAAAGATGTCTGCAAGTTGTTGTTCACTTGGAACAAAATGTAACTCCACAGTACCATTCATAACATGTTCTCTAATGAAATGGTACTTGATGTCAATGTGCTTGGTCCTTGAATGCTGCACTGGATTCTCAGTAATGGCAATGGCACTAGTGTTGTCACAGAAGATAGGAATTTTCTCAACTCTTATTCCATAATCAAGTAGTTGATTTTTCATCCATAAAATCTGTGCACAACAACTTCCAGCTGCAATATACTCAGCCTCAGCTGTGGAGGTAGAAACTGAGTTTTGTTTCTTGCTGAACCATGACACAAGCTTGTTTACTAGGAATTGACAGGTTCCAGTTGTGCTTTTCCTGTCAATTTTACATCCTGTATAATCTGCATCTGAATAACCAATTAGTTCAAAGCCAGATTCTCTAGGATACCAAATGCCAAGGTTTGGTGTTCCTTTGAGATATCTGAAAATCCTTTTAATAGCAACTAAATGGGATTCCCTAGGATCAGCCTGAAATCTAGCACATAGACATGTAGCAAACATAATATCAGGTCTACTAGCTGTTAAATATAAAAGTGAGCCTACCATGCCTCTGTAACCTGAAATGTCCACAGATTTTTCCTTAGTATTCAATTCAAGTTTGGTGGCAGTAGGCATGGGAGTTTTGGCAGGAGAGCATTCCATTAAGTTAAATCTCTTTAATAAATCATGAATATATTTTGTTTGACTAATGAAAATGCCTTCATTAACTTGCTTCACTTGAAGACCAAGAAAGTAAGTTAATTCTCCCATCATGCTCATTTCATATTTACTTTGCATAAGCTTGGCAAACTTTTGACAAAGTTTCACATCTGTAGACCCAAAGATTATGTCATCTACATAAATTTGAACAAGTATAGTAGAGCCATTCACAACCCTGTGAAACAGAGTTTTATCTACAGTACCTCTAGTGAAGTGATTCTCAAGGAGGAACTGTGAAAGTGTGTCATACCAGGCTCGAGGTGCTTGTTTCAGACCATAGAGTGCTTTGAGGAGGAAGTATACATATTCTGGAAAATCATCATCTTCAAAACCAGGAGGTTGACTTACATACACCTCCTCTTCCAATTCCCCATTCAGAAAATCACTCTTCACATCCATTTGATAGACTTTGAAATTGGCATGGGCTGCATAGGCTAGGAAAATCCTTATTGCTTCTAGTCTTGCAACAGGAGCAAAGGTTTCATCAAAATCAATTCCCTCTTCCTGTGAATAGCCTTTTGCAACCAATCTAGCTTTGTTCCTTGTGACTATGCCATTTTCATCCATCTTGTTTCTGAACACCCATTTTGTGCCTATGACACTCCTGTCCTTAGGCTTGGGCACCAGCTTCCAAACATTGTTCCTTTCAAATTGGTTTAGCTCTTCTTGCATAGCTAAAACCCAATCTGGATCTAGAAGTGCATCCTCAACTTTCTTTGGCTCATCTTGAGACAGAAAGCTACTATATAGACATTCTTCTTGAGTTGCTCTTCTAGTTTGGACTTTTGAAGAAACATCACCTATAATAAGTTAAAAGGGATGATCTTTAGTCCATTTCCTTGAGGGAGGTAGATTTGCTCTTGAAGAGGTAGCTTCATGATCATGATTGCCTTGATTGGATATTTGTCCTTGAGAAACTCCCCCTGAGTTTGTTGTCCCTAATTGATCACTTCTAGAAGCATTTCTATGACTGTCAACGGTATGACCATTTTGGCTGCCAACGAAACGCTCATTTTGACTGTCAACGAATCCACCATCATGACTGTCAACGAAATGACCATTTTGTCTGCTAGCAGCTATTCTTTTCAATCTTAGTGCAGCAATTTCATCTTCACTGCTGCTTTCATCTGTGCTAGATACAACAACTTTAGGCTGTTTCTCATTAGCCTTAACATGATTCACTTGATCTCCTTCCTCATCCTCAAAAGAAAGGCTTTCATGGAAACCTTCATCATAGAGACCTTGAATTTTGAGATCATAAAAAACAACATGTACAGATTCCATAACAATGTTGGTTATGAGATTATAGACTCTGTAGGCTTTCCCTGCTGCATATCCCATAAATATTGCTTCATCTGCCTTTGCTTCAAATTTCCCCAAATGCTCAGCTTGATTTCTCAGAACAAAGCACTTGCATCCAAAGACATGAAGAAAATCCAATAGTGGCTTCTTTCTTTTGAGTAGTTGATAAGGGGTCATTCCCTTGGCCTGATTAATCAAAGAAATATTTTGAGTGAAGCAAGTTGTGTTAACTGCCTCAGCCCAAAAGTAAGTTGGTAACTTTGATTCATCTAGCATTGTCCTTGCAGCTTCAATAAGTGTTCTGTTTTTCCTTTCAACTACACCATTTTGCTGTGGTGTCCTTGCTGCTGAAAACTCATGCAAAATACCATTTTCTTCACAGAACACCTTCATGCTTGAATTCTTGAATTTTGTCCCATTGTCACTCCTAATCCTTCTTACTTTGAAGTCAGGATGATTGTTTACCATCTTGATGTGATTGATAATGATTTCACTTGCCTCATCTTTTGAGTGTAAAAAGAAGGTCCATGTAAATCTAGAAAAATCATCAACAATCACAAGACAGTATTTCTTCTTTGAGATAGACATGACATTTACAGGGCCAAACAGATCCATATGAAGTAATTCAAGCTGATGGACAATTGATGACTCTGTCTTGCTTTTGAATGATGCCTTCTTTTGTTTCCCTTTTTGACAGGCATCACACAATCCATCCTTGGAAAACTCCACCTGTGGAATTCCTCTAGCAAGATCTTTCCTCACCAAATCATTCATAACTTTAAAATTCAGATGAGATAATTTCTTGTGCCATAGCCAACTTTCATCCTTGCTTGCCTTGCTGAAAAGACAAGTGATGGTGTCTGGACTTGTGCTACTAAAGTCAGCAATGTACACATTCCCTCTTCTGAATCCAGTCATTACCACATTGTTGTTTCCTCCTTTAGAAACAACACAGACTTCTTTAGAAAAAGTAACTAAAAATCCTTTGTCACAAAGTTGGCTGATACTAAGCAAATTGTGCTTAAGACCATCCACCAATGCAACCTCATCTATGATGACATTCTCTTTTGAAATCAAGCCATATCCCTTAGTGTAGCCTTTGTTATCATCTCCAAAAGAAATACAAGGGCCAGCTCTTTCCTGAAACTCTGTGAGCAGGGTAGAATCACTAGTCATGTGTCTTGAACAACCACTATCCATGTACCAAAGATTCCTTTTGTCTCCCTGCACACAACAAAACCAAATCAAGTTGATTTTGGTACCCAAGTTTCCTTGGGTCCTGTTTTGTTAGCCTTTGCTTTTCCTTTTATATCATTTTTCACCTTGGGCTCAGATTGATTTAAATCAATCTTTATCCTTGGTGTTGATTTCTGAGGGTTGCTCACATTTTCATTCACATCATGCATAGTTGGAGGAACAAACATGTTATTCATATTCCATGGCATTTGTGGCACATTAAACATATTCATGTATGGATTAGGCACAAATGGCATGCTGGCATATGGATTTTGAAATTGTGCATATGGAGCAAACATGTTAGGCATAACAGGCATTGTAGGCATAGAACCATTCATTGCAGGCTTAGACATTTTCACTTTAGCAGTCTTCTTAACAGATTTGCAGTTAGTAGATAAATGACTAACACTTCCATAATTAACACATGTCTTTCTAGGAGCATATTTATCAGGTGTGTAATTGTTGTGTTTGTTAATCCCTACTTTGCCATTCCTGTTATTCTTTTTATTTCCCTTAGACTCAACTTGAACATTCTCTAACTTATCTTTCAATTGCTTGTTGGACAAGTGACCTACATTAGCTCTCTCAACAGGCTTCTCAACATTCTTTGATTTACTAGACTCACCTTGAACAAAGTTCTTGGTGACAGGACCATACTTGTTATTAAGTCTAGTGAGTTCTTCTTTTCTTTTCTGTCAACGAAACAACCTAATCGGTTGATGGTTCATCTGTCAACGAAACATTGCATTTCGTTGACATATCAACCTTCAACAAATGATCATTGTTGTTTGTTGACTCTGTTTCTGATTCTAAGGTTTAATCAACATACCCTAGCTTCTCTTTGTTCTTTTTCCATGATTGTTCACAGAAAGATTCCATACCTTGAACATTAATGATGTTGTTAGCAACATTCCTGGCATCTTTTCATTTAGCAATCACACTTTGTTCTATTTCAAGTTGTGTTTTAAGAATTTCTTCCCTTTCTAACACGTTCTCAAGTTCCTTCTTAGCATCCCTACTTACACACCTCATTTTCTCAAAATCAATGAGTTGTGCTTCTAACATTGCATTCCTATCACTTAAGAGCAGATTAGACTCTTTTATTCTTGAATTCTCTTTGGTAAGTGATTTAAGAGTAACACGCAAGTTATATAGTACAGTAGACATTTCATTTACTGCACTATCGCATTCCTCTTTAGAAAGCTCAGAAAGATTAGTAATTGTTACCTGGTTGCTTGAGGAGCTTGCTTCCTGCTCATGATTATTAGCCATAAGATCCAAGTTGACATACTCAACATCATCATCAGAATCTTCACCATTACCAGCCCAATCATACTCCTGAGACATGAAAGCCTTTTCTTTTTGCTTGAGAAGTTCAAAGTATTTCTTTTTATAATCAACAGGCTCAAATTTCCTGTTGCCCTTCTCAACCTTGGGCTTTCTGCAGTCTCCAGCAAAGTGACCAAGCATTCCACAATTGAAACATTTAGATTTAGACTTTTCAATCCAGTTATTTTTGTTGGGTTGAAAGTCTCTCCTTGCTGGCCTTGCTTCTGAGTTTCTCTTGAACTTGAACTTAGAGAATTTTCTTGACAGAAAAGCAATGTGTTCATCAATCTCATCTAAGTCATCCAAGTTGGCTGGTTCTGGTTCTTCTTCTTCTGTCATCTTGCCTTTACCCTTGCTAACATCACTTCTACAACTAGCTCGACTAGTTGTGGCCTTTGCAGCTTCTTCATTGTCATCTTCCAGTTGGTTCACAGATGCAATCAATGCAATAGATCCACCTTTCTTCTGTACCTTTTCAATTTCTTCATCTTGCTCCATTTCCAACTCATATGTCTTCAAGGTTCCATAAAGCCTTTCAAGAGTGTAGTCTTTGTACTCTTGAGTGTTTCTGAGAGAAACAGTCATAGGCTTCCATTCTTTTGGAAGAGCTCTGAGAAATTTAAGGTTTGAATCCTTGGTTTGATAGATCCTCCCATACAGCTTTAATCCATTCAAAAGCTTCTGAAACCTACTAAACGTGTCATTTAGGGCCGAAGATCTCAAATGGTCGAAGCCAATGAGGGCTGATTTGTCCAAACGGAACCAAAATCAGTTTTGTCGGTTCCACAAAGAAGTCGGTCATGACACTGACGATTATAGGCAATTGAAAGATGAGATTGAGTTTCTGATACGAAGAGGAAAACTCAGTAAGTTCACTAAGGATGGAAGCCAAGGGAGCCAAATGGGAAATTATGAAAGGAAGGATTATGACAGAAGGGACAACGATCGAGATCGGAATCCCAAGCCCCGAGGGCCAGTAATCAACATGATTTTCGGAGGGCCAACTGCTGCTGGGTCCTCCCGAAACTCAAGAAAGCTTATGCCCGACAGGTAATGACTGTGGTTGGAGAAGCACCAAAGCGTTCCAGAACAGAAGTGTCAATAGGCTTTGATGATTCAGACTTGGAAGGGGTGAAGTTCCCCCACGATGACCCTCTAGTCATCATACCTGTGATTGGCAATTCCGAGACAAAGAGAGTCATGGTCGACAATGGAGCATCAGTGGACATCTTGTTCCACGATGCCTTTATCAAGATGGGTTACACTGATTCTCAGTTAACACCCTCGAATATGCCCATATATGGATTCAATGAAGTGGAATCAAAGGTGGAAGGCACCATCCAACTCCCAATGACAATGGGGCAAGGGACGAATACGTCTACTCAGATGTTGAATTTCATAGTTATAAAGGCAAATTCGACCTACAATGCAATCCTAGGAAGGACTGGTCTTCATGCGTTTAAGGCCGTTGCCTCATCTTATCATCTGAAAATCAAATTCCCAACAAGGAATGGGATTGGTGAAGAACGGGGAGACCAAAAAATGGCTAGAAGTTGTTATGTAGCCGCGTTAAGGCCTGATGGAATCGGGGGGCAGGTTCTCCCCATTGAAGACATGAATATAAGTGACAGTGAGGACAGAAGAGGGAAACCAGCCGAGGACTTGGTCCCAATTCCCTTAGTCCCGGGTGAACCAGAGAAGGTGACGTATGTAGGAGCACTACTAACTGAGCCATTGAAAAGCAAGCTCATATATTTTCTTCAAGAAAACAATGATGTTTTTGCCTGGACAGCGGCTGATATGCCAGGGATTGATCCCCAAGTGATAACTCATAAGTTGAATGTGGATCCTGAAAGAAAGACGGTGAAACAAAAGAAGAGAAATTTTGCTCCAAAAAGGCAAGAGGCCATTAAACAAGAAGTTGAAAAACTTCTAGAGGCCGGATTCATTGAAGAGATACAATTCCCGGAATGGTTGGCTAACCCCGTGATGGTCAAAAAGGCCAATGGAAAATGGAGGATGTGTGTAGACTTCACTGACTTGAATGATGCATGTCCTAAGGATTGTTTTCCCTTACCAAGGATTGATGCATTGATAGATGCTACAGCTGGACACGAGATGCTCAGCTTCATGGATGGCTTCAGTGGATACAACCAAATCAAAATGCACAAGGATGACATCTCCAAGGTATCATTCATCACTGACTTTGGTGTTTTCTGTTATCTAGTCATGGAATTTGGACTTAAGAATGCAGGGGCAACCTACCAAAGATTGGTGAACAAAATTTTTGGACACCTAATTGGAAAAACCATGGAGGTCTACGTAGATGACATGTTAGTCAAGAGCCTCGATAAGGCCGATCACATTGAGCACCTCCGAGAGGCATTTGAAGTGCTAAGGCACCACAAGATGATGTTAAATCCAGCTAAGTGTGCCTTTGGTGTAGGCTCGGGAAAGTTTTTAGGCCTGATGGTTTCTAAGAGAGGAATCGAGGCCAATCCTGACAAAATCAAAGCAATTCTAGACATGGAACCACCAAAGACTGTTAAGGATGTCCAAAAACTAACGGGAAGAGTGGCTACATTAGGAAGATTTATCTCCAAGTCAGGAGAAAAGTGCTTATCTTTCTTCAAAGCACTCAAGAATGTGAAAAACTTTGAATGGACAACTGAGAGCCAAGAGGCCTTTGAGGCCCTGAAGAAATACATGGCTGAGGCACCACTGTTGGCAAAGCCCAAGCCAGGGGAAATTCTTTATTTGTACTTGGCGGTCTCTAGCACAGCCCTAGGAGCCGTTTTGGTAAAAGAAGAATTGAAGGTTCAGAAACCCATCTACTATGTGAGTAAGATTCTACATGGGGCAGAAATAAACTACTCGACGATTGAGAAGTTTGCCTTAGCCTTGATAATGGCCTCAAGAAAGCTACGCCCGTACTTCCAGGCTCACAAGATAGAGGTATTGACTGATCAACCTCTGAGAAACATCTTGCATAGTCCTCAATTCAGTGGAAGGTTGATCAAATGGGCCATTGAATTAGGCGAATTCGACATTAAGTATAAGCCTCGAACGACCATAAAAGCTCAAGCACTCGCTGACTTCATGGTTGAATGCGCCATTGACAACCAAGAAGTCGGGGGGCAGGAAGTAATAGTGGAAGACAAGAAAGATCAAGAAATGGACTTTAAAGAATATTGGGTGCTCTATTTTGATGGAGCATCAAAAACAAAATCAAGCGGAGCTGGTTTAGTGCTACAAAGTCCTGATGGATTTCTCATTGAGTATGCACTAAAACTTGACTTCCCAACGACAAACAATGAGGCTGAGTATGAAGCTCTGATAGCTGGCTTAGGGTTGGCTGGAGCCTTGAGGGTCAAAACTCTGAAAGTATGTGGAGACTCGAGGCTAGTGGTTTCCCAAGTAAATGGGGAATTTGAGGCCAGAGATGAAGTCATGGCCAAGTACTTGAAACTTGTCAAGGCCATCATGACTCAATTTGACGAATGCTATGTGGAGCACATTCCAAGGGAAGAGAACGTGAAGGCTGATGCCTTGTCTAAGTTTGCTTCTTCTGAAATTGAAAACTATGCAGGGAGTGTATACTTCCAAGTCTTGAAGACCCCAAGCATCAACGGAAAGTTGGTGGCACCTATTGATGTTGGCATCTGTTGGATGGATCCCATCAAAGCTCATCTGGAAACTGGGTGGCTACCCAACGATACCTCAGAAGCACGAAAGCTGTATGTGAGAGCACTAAGGTATACCCTGATTGAGGGACTCCTATACAAGAAGTCTTTCATCATTCCATATCTAAAATGTTTGAGACCTCAAGAGGCAGAATTGGCCCTAAAGGAAGTGCATGAAGGAATCTGTGGGCAACACTTGGGGGGCAGAGCCCTTGCTCATAAAGTCACCCGTCTAGGTTTCTATTGGCCAAGCATACTTGTTGATGCTAAAAGCTATGTGAAGAAATGTGAACGGTGCCAGAAACATGCACCAGTGGTTAGACAACCACCAGAGATGATGACATCCATTAATTCACCCATCCCCTTTGCCATGTGGGGAATGGATATACTCGGGCCATTTCCAATGGCAAGTGCTCAAAGAAAGTTCTTGATAGTAGCGATCGACTACTTCACCAAGTGGATTGAGGCTAAACCCTTAGCCAAGATAACCACCAAGCAAGTGATGCACTTCTTCTGGGAAAATGTGATATGCAGATATGGAATTCCACGAGTCCTGGTCACGGATAATGGAACTCAGTTTAACAACGATGAGTTCAAAAAGTATTGTGATGAGAATGATATCAAGTTGCGCTTCACTTCTGTTGCCCATCCTCAAGCTAATGGGCAAGCTGAGGTTGCGAATCGAATTATCCTAGATGGACTGAAGAAAAGAGTTGAACGCTCCAGAAACACTTGGGTGGACGAATTGCTTCCCATACTGTGGGCATATCGTACTACTTTTAAAGTCACCACTGGAGCTACCCCTTCCTGTTGGCATATGGGGCAGAGGCAGTGGTTCCAGTAGAGATTACTCACACATCTCCAAGAGTCGAGGCTTATGAACCAGAAGAAAATGATGAAGGCTTGAGGCTAGCTTTAGATCTAATTGACGAAGTTAGAGATGAGGCAAACGCCAAGATAGTTGAACATCAAAAGAAGGCATCTTTCTACTACAACCTTAGGGTTAAAGAAAGGTTCTTTCGTCAAGGAGACTTGGTTCTCAGAAAGATTGAAGCATCCGGAGTTGGACAAAAAGGGAAGTTGGCCCCAAATTGGGAAGGACCATATCGCGTCAAGAACGTATTTGGTCGAGGCTCATACAAGCTAGAAACCCTTGAAGGGCATGAGGCGCCAAGGACTTGGCATGCCTCCAATTTGAAAATTTATTATGTTTAAGGTGTTTCCTAGGAGGACTCACTACTATGAATAAGGTTTGATAAAACCAACCCAAGTTCTTAAACTTGGATACTATGTAAGGGTTGATCCCATTTTCAAGTTATGAATAAATTCAGTATTTTCATGTTTTAAAGCTTATATACTATGAGTGTTGACAAACATTCAAGAAGCAAGAAAAACAACACAAGCCATGAATGGCCACCAGATATAAATAAAAACTTAAATAAGAGTTAAGTTAAGCCCATAGGCCAAAAGTACATCAATACTGGTACAAGCCAAGAAAGGCCATAAACAAGAACTACAAAAGAAACTACACCTAATCTTCCTTGTCCACGTCCTCCTCCTCCTCCTCTTCCTCTCTAGAGCGAAGGGCAGCATCATCAGCCCCGGCAGTCTGACCAGGTGAAGAAAGGTGATCCAGGTCTAAGATCCTGTCATCCTCCTCCATCTCGTCTTCTCCAGCCAAAGCCAACTCCAAAGGAGTAGGAAGGTGAGGGCTTGGAAAATCAAAAATAAGGAGAGATCCAGGCATCTTCTCCAAAACAGCAGAAAGAGCGTCATCCCATCCCTTAGTATACTGAACTGGGAAGAGGAGCTCGTCATGCTTATCAATCAAGTCCTCATACTCTGTGGATTCAAGGTTCTCGTCGATGAAGTCATCCTTGCCTTTCCTCAAAGACACCAGCTCAGCCTGGGAGTCAGCCAACTCCTTCTCCTTCCTGGCCAAGGTAGCCTTCAGTGAGCCCACCTCCTCATGGGACTTCTCAAACTTGCCTTGGTTGGCCTCAGAAGATGAGCGCCAAGCCTTGGCTTGAAAGAGAGCCCCTTGGTAGTTGGCATTAACCTACAAGCAAGTTACAAGTCAAATACTTAAACTTGAAATACATTATTAACTACAAAGAAAAAGAGGAGAAATACTTACAGCAGCCATAGCTTGAGATCCAGCATGCTCCACCCCCTCAATGGTGGAGTTGGAGACAAAGTCCTTGTAGTCACAAGGAGTCAAAGAATGGTAGGACCACTCCACAGCATGCTTGGACACTCCCACCACGGTGTCCTTCTTCCTAAGACCCCAGTTGGGGCGCCAAACTGAGCTCCTGGCCGAGGCAGGACCCTCAGCATCTTCAGTAAGGTCCACATGGGGCCTTATAAAAGCTGGAACACTGGAAGCACGAGAGTCCTTCCCTCCCAAACGTGCCCTCTTCATCCTTGCTATTTCCCCATCTTCGGGCTCGTTGGTCTTATTAATAAAGACCGCAGCTGCAAAAAACACAAGGAAATAAACAGTTGGTATAAGATAATCTTAAATAAACAAAGGAAAATATGAGGTGAGAATTACCCTTATCAGAAACGTTTGAAAGTCCCAAGGACTTAAGCTGGAACTCGTCCAGGAGCACCCAAGCCAATGTGGCATAATCATCCTTTGTGAGCTCAGCATATGCATGGGCCTCCTCATCATTCAGGATGATATTACTATGGCTACCATCTGAAACCCTACTAAAGGAACTACGAAAAAGGGTGCCCCAATCCCCTCCTTCCCAAATCAAATACATAAACTCCTCTTTCCACTTGGGGTTGTTATCTGGAATAGATTTGGGGTGAAATATGGGGGGAGTGGAAGGACGGTGGTTGATATAAACCCAACCCAAAGTAATGGCTGAGCTATTCTTAAATTGGAAAATTTTTCTAAACAAAGCTACAGACAAAGGAAAATTGTTCTTCAAACAAAGGACAATGAAACACATAATGATTCTCCAGACGTTTGGAGGAAGTTGGCAAGGGTTGATCCCAACATCAGCCAAAAGCCTGGGAATAAACTCATGGAAAGGGAACCTGAGTCCCGCGACAATGGCATCCTTGTAAATGCATAAAGCATCAAGACGTCAATGGCAAGAACGGTCCCCAGGGCCAGCTGGGACTAACCTATAAGGGGACTTAACCCTATACATTTTGTTATAGTCCCTAATTAAATCGATTTCATGGAATTTGTTACTATAGTCAAAAGAATCTAAGTGGGACACAGAAGGATATTCATCACTACGTTCTAAAATCATATCTTGAAGTGACATATGAGAAGAACGAATGGTGATACCTCTCTTAGAAGCTTTGTTCATTTTCTGGAGACGTTGAGCAGTTTTGTCAGACATCTTCAAATCTTCAAATCTCCAAGAGAAATCCCAGAAAAAACCCCAGAAAAATCTTCAAATCTTCAAAATAATTCTCAGAAAATCTTCAAAGAATCCCAGAAATCTTCAAGGGATGAAGGTGAAAACCCAGAAATCTTCAAGGGATGAAGATTTATCCCAGAAAAACGAGATCACCACCGTACAAAAACTCGCCGGGAATCGCCTTACCACGGAATAAAAGAGAGAAAAAACTATGAAGACTAGAGAGAAATTTTCGGAGGAAAAGAAGTATGAAGTGAAGAGAATAGTGAAAAATCACTCTTATATAGACAAAGTGACTGGAAACCCAACCGGTTAAGGAAGGGCAACCGTTTATAGCCAGTAAGGCCCATAAAATCCATTTTTGGATTACAAAGGCAAAAGCCCAAATAAATTAAATCTCAGGCAAAATCGAAGCCCAAATCAAATAAGGCCCGTTAAGGCCCAAGGCCGGAAAAATTTAAGTCCAAATTAAAATTGGACTATTCAAAATCCAAAAATAAATCTTGGAATAAAACCAAGGTAAAAACAAAATTGAGGTCGAAAAGACCCTTGATCGACATCGAAGGCTTGAAGTCGACAGTATATGGAAAATTGAGGTCGTATCACTCGATCTCACTCCCAAATTAACTCAAAAAATTAAAAGATTTAAGGTCGAAAAAACCCTAAATCGAGGTCGCACGACCCAAGTCGAAAAGACACACTAAATTGAGGTCGTGTCCATCGACTTCGCACCAAAAGCAAGTCAAAAATTGAAAAAATGAGGTCGAAAAGACCCTAGATCGAAGTCGATTGACTGAGATCGAAAATACATTGGAAATCGAGGTCGTATTATACAACCTCGTACCAAAATAAAATCAGGAAATCAGAAATTCCTGGTCGAAAAATGGCTAGTTGAAGTCGAAACGAGGTCGAATAAACACGAGGATGAAATCGAGCAAACGAGATCGAAAACGTATGGGAAATCGAGGTCGAAACATACGACCTCGTACCAAAATAAAGCCAGGATAACTAAGAAATCCTGGTCGAAAACACATGGAAATGAAGTCGACACGTCGAGGTCGAAAAAAGCTTATGAAGTGAAGTCGACAGCTTCGGCCTCACAATCAATCGAGGTCGAAGATATACTAAAATCGATGTCGAATGATCCTAGTCGAAAATGGCTGGAAAAATGAGGTCGAAACAAAAGACCTGGAACTAGAATCGAGGTCGAAAAATGGATGCTCGAGGTCGAAGAATTCTAGTCGAAAAAGGCTGGAAAAATGAGGTCGAGCCCATCGACCTGGGACCAGAATCGAGGTCGAAAAAAGGATGCCCGAGGTCGAACGATCCTGGTCGAAAATGACCGGGAATATGAGGTCGAATCCTTCGACCTGGGACCATTCCTGGTCGAAATCCTGGTCGAAATTAACTTGATTCCTGGTCGAATTCCATGTCGAAATTGTACTGATTCCTGGTCGAATTCCAGGTCGAATTTGTACTGATTCCTGGTCGAATTCCTGGTCAAAAAATGACCTAATTTGAGGTCAAAAATGCCCTACAAAATGGAAAATTTTGGGAAAAACATGCTATAACTTCTACGAAAACCCCAAGGAGATTTTCCCAGAAGTTGGGGGGAAAATGATATGGTCAGAAAAGTAATTATAGAAATATAATTGACTAGTCAAACAAAAGGCCGGTATTTAAGGCCCGACACCCTAATTATTCATTAATTTCGTAATTAATGAATAGGGAAAATATACAGCTCATAAAAAGAGTCCAAATTATGGCAAACTGGTCAAAGAAGGATCCAGAATCCCAATTAAAGTCAATTAATGAGTCATAACCTTTATCAACAAGGAAAAGACTTCTCCAGCAAGAAATATGATGTTTATCCAATATCAAAAAGGAGACTTAATCGCTAAGACTCCTAAACATACCATAAATACTAGGCTCCAGACGCCTATATAAGGCCCCTGATCCTACAATCAGAACTACGTCTTTGGCTTGATTCTCAATAACGATTTGAGATACGTAGGCATCTTGTGAGGACCAATTTAGTCCGGAAACACGAGTGCAGCCATTAAAGCTCGAAAGCTCATTAATCCAAGCAATTAATATACAAGTACGTTTTTTAATCCATAACAGTTTCATACGCTTAATACATTACTTATGTTGTGTTTTGAGGTTTAAACATAAGATTTAAACAATTTTACAGCCCACATAACTCACAAAATAGTCTTTAACTTAGTGATGGTTTAACAAAAAAAATTCAAATGAAAACTACCCTGAAACTAAAAAATAAAATAAAAATGACGAATTTTAACAATAGTTATATTCAAGAAAGAATGACTAAAATACATACCATTGAATACATGTGGCCCGAATTAAAGTATAAACGAATAACCAAATAAACCTACCCAACTTAGAATTTGAACTTACGAATTTTTATATTAAGAATTCTAGTCAACTTAGGAAACCTACTCATATTTAATTTATATTATTAAAATAAATTTTTTTAATATTAGATCTAATGGTTCTCATTCATATATTTTAAGTAGAGTTGGCAATTCGTTCGTTTCGTATACTTTCGTGTCATGTATTTTCGTGTTTCGTGTACAATGTTAACCCAAATCCGACCCGTTAAGGATTCGTGTCATTTCGTGTTCGTATACCTGCGTGTCGTGTACTTTTCGTGTCGTGTTTCGTGTAATTTTAAATAAAATTAAAAATATAATAAATCAAATAAAAAAATTAAATTTTAAAAGTTTCAGTTAATATTTTACTATTTGAGTATTAAGTCAATAAGCCGTAATGTTTCAAGTGTAGTCAAATCTTGCTAAACTTAAATTTGAAACTATTATCTATTTTATTTTTATAAAAATTATATATACAATATTTATGATAATATGTATCTATATAATTTTAATATATTTATTTAATTATTTAATTATTTCGTGTACTTTCGTTTCGTGTCGTGTACCCAAGGGTAAATCCAAAATCGACACGAAATTCGCTCGTGTAATTTCGTGTTCGTGTACCGAAAAGGTAAAACCAAACCCATTATTATCGTGTCGTTTTCGTGTCGTGTACGAAATTGTCGGCTCTAATTTTAAGATCAACGGTCTCTATTGATTTGGTAGTATATGACCAAAGTTTTGGATAAGATCTCTCGTACGCTTATTATATATAAGGATTTAATTTTGATATTATCCTTTTATGTTTGTTATATATAAAATAATATAATTATAATTTGGATGAATCAAATTATTATGTTACTTCAGAAAAAAAGTATTATGTTTAATACTAATAAAAAAAGTGTTATAAATTCATTCATGTACAGGACTTCTCTTACGTCTCTTATAACGTAGGGTTCACGTGTATTATTGTTAGCATCGTATACATGAGCATTATATTGATAATTTTTAATATTGTAATCGAGATGAATTGTTATCTTGATATTTGGTTTAACAATTATTATCTAACTGGAACTACCCATTAATTTAAGAGAAATGATATTTAAGAATTTTTACATAATTTTTTTTTAAATTATCAAAATACACTTTTTAGTATTTAAATATAATCATATTATTAATCAAATACACTTTTTAATATTAGATCTAACAATTCTCATATATCTATTTAAGATCTAACAGTAATTATTAATTTGGTCGTATAGTGATCATACACGGACCAAATTGATTTGAATTTTTTCTTAAATTAATTTGGTCTTATCTCTTGCTTGACGAGGCTTCCTGCATTCAGTGGCAAAATGCCCTAACTCGTTGCAGTTGTAACACCTTGATTTGTTCCTGTCAATCATGTCTGTCATGTACCCTCCCTTAGAGCCAGAGCCTGAAGAATATTTGTTCTTCTGAAACCTATTTGCCGATCCCTTGAACTTGTACTTAGGGTTTCTCTTGAAACGTATATGACTAAACTTTGCAGCTAAGTACGCCATGGTTTTGTCTTCCATTTGCTCAAGTTCCTCCAAAATGTAGTAATAACTTTCTTCAACACCTAGATTTATAGATTCCAACTCTGCCTCTATAATCTATTCTTTTCCAGCTTTAGGGGTTTGAACCTGAATGTTAGAATTTGTTGGTTCATCCACTACAAGTGCAGCTGATCTTGCGAGTGCAGTATTTTTGTTGTCCATTGTCCCTGGTCCATAGATTATCACTTTTTGTTCTTGTTCCATCTCATAAGTCTTAAGTTTGCCATAGATCATCTCTAGTGACATCTTAGTAAAATCTATTATTTCCCTTATGGATGAAGACTTGTGTTCTACATGGTGGGGCAGTGTCATCATGAACTTCCTGTTTGTCTCTCTTAGAGGATAGGTTTTCCCTTTCATTGATAATTCATTTAACAGCTTAGTATATTTCTCAAAGACTTGAGTTATACTTTCTCCGGGAAGTGACCTAAATGACTCGTATTGAGATGTCAGGATATCCAATCTATTTTCCTGCACGTCTTCAGTACCTTCCATTATTAGATTTACGGTATCCCACATATATTTCCCCCTTGTACAGCTCATAATCCGATAGCTCATTTCTTTATCTGCGGAGTCAGTTAATATCAGCATTTGACCCGTATCCAATCAAACCAATTCCTTGTATGTCTTTGTGTACTCACTCAATTCCTTTGGGGTTGAACCTTGGGGAACTCTAGTACCATCAGAATTTGTAGATTCGCTCACTGGTTTCATTGGTACAAATGGTCCATTATCTAACATGCCAAGATACAAAGGATTTGAAGCTTTGATAAATAATAGCATCTTCATCTTCCACAGACCGAAATCATCTCTCGTAAAGGGGGGAACTTTGATACCATCACTGGTCTTTGGAGCACTCATGGTTTTTGAAAATTACAAATTATTTAAGATTCAAAATATTCCAATAAAATGAAAATTTTGAAAATTAAAAAATTCGATCTTAATTTTCAAGAACTTGTTTGTTTTTGGTCTATATCATCGGATCTGATTTGTACGTCAATCAACAAGCTCTAATACCAATTGTTAGGTCCAAAGTATACGATACTCACAAATTATTCGATTTCGTTTGCGGATAATTATTTATGTTCTTGTCCGAAATCAAATCAACCAAATCAAAAACACGAGTCGGGGAATATATCGTTTTATAAATATAAACCACGAGCCACGAGGGGTGCTACAAATCTAATCCGTAGGATTATCTTCAATGAGTTCAAGTTACAGTAATCAATACAAATGATAGTGATAAATAGTAAATTATTATTAGTTTATCCCTATATTTTTAGTTATTTTTGCATGGAATTGGATTTTATTTAATGTGTTTTAATGTTTTATTGTAGGAATCAAGATAATAATTGATTGGAGCTGAAATTGGAATTTTGGGAGTTATTTAATTGAAAATTCAGATTTTTGGACAGCTTTCAAAGCTTTTGCTATTTTGGCTATTTCGGGAGTTCTACAAGTCCGTTTGAGGCCCGTAAACAATCATTGGAAAGCTTGGAAGAAGGCCAATATTTATATTCTAGGCTAAGATTTTTAATCTTCTCTCAACTGCCCAGAAAAGTCCAGGAACAGCAGTCCACGAATTTCCTATTTAGAATTTTATTCTATTTAGGAATATTTCTTGTATTTCTATTAAATCATTTAAAACATTTATATATTATCAGTAGACACATTAGTAGACAGCGGTTAGAGTTTTGTAGACACGTAGTTCAGACCTAGACAAGAAAACCGAGAGAAAAAGCAAGAAGACAGTTGGGAGAAAGCATAAACTGGTTTGGAGATTGAAGATTGAAGTCATATTCTTAATAAGTTTATCTTTCCTTCTCTTATTTATTCCTTTATTTGTGTTTTTCTTTAAGATGTTGAACTAATTGTTATTCTAGGGTTTTAATGGATTCTTGAGTTTTTATATAAGTGTTCTTTTCTATCTCTATTTTATGTTCATTATAGTTGATTATATTGGTTTGGGCTTCTCAAAGAGTAATTGACTTTGAGGTTGATTTATTAATTTGGGTGATGCTTGGAAGAGATATCCTGAATTTAGAACCAATCAATATAACTTGAGATTAACATATTTGTTAATTTGTGTTTAGGATAGAAATATACCTAATCACCTCGAGTAGTCAAAAATGGGCTATGTGTTAATGCTGCTTATGAATTTAAATTCTGCATAGGAATATGGGAGTTAATCTTGTGAGTTAGATTCACTTGAGAATCGGAAGGTCCTTGTGAATATATGTGTACCCTAGACTAACGACTAGAACATGAAAATAGAGATGACGGAAGATGCTTGTTAAACTCAAGATAAAGTTAAAGGCCTAGAAATCTTTACTCTTGTTTTTACTCTTTTGTTGATTTGTATATTTTAGGAGTAGTTTATAATCTAATCTTGATCTTATGTCATTTAACTTGAATTAGGAGAAAGATAGTGGTTGGTATTTAACAACTTAGATTTAGTCCTCGTGGGAACGAATTTATATACTACTTGTAACGATATGTGCACTTCATCAGTTCAATGACGCTAAAAAAAGGAAGCATGGAGATTAATTTGATACAAGAGGAAGGCTATAACAATGTGGTAGAGACCAAAAAGAGTGCAGAAAATATTTGCTTTAGCATTGCTATAGCAACACTGCGACAAACTGATTGGGAATGTGATGCACTTGCTCTCAGAGATGAAAAATTATTCTTGATGCGGCAGTACTATGACAAAGTCGTAGCAAAGGAGCTTTAGTAGTGAAAATCCAGAGTGAATCAAAGCATTACTACATCGTTGCATCACGGGTCCTAAGGCGATTAAAAAAAACCTAATTTTTTTTATGCTATAGCAGAGTTGCAGCAATGAGTTTGAGAAAAAATACAATGACATGGGGCTAGACGTTATTGCTGTAGGAATGTTCTAGTGTTACAGCAGTATAGAATGTGCCATCTGCCAGTGAAGTCATACTGTGGTTTACAAATTAATACTGTTGTATAATATGTCTGCTCCATCCACGCTGAATTCTCTACCAGGAGTGCTGAGTTTTCTGCTTTAGTGATGCTGTTTTATATGCAAAATCAAAATGCTCTCAGAGCTGCAAATTTATAAACTCATCATGGATCTGGAATTTAATTAAATGGAGCGAAACACTTCTTCTTAAAATCACCGCAGTGACAGAGTTTTGTCATGGCGGTGCAGATTGTCTGTTTATGCTCGCCTTTTGCAACATTACCAGCGGTGTAAATTTCAAATACAAAGATGATTTTTGGTCTCTGGCATATAAAGTCATGATGTCTCTGCAGTAATGGGTCGATTCTCTACGATGACATTTTGTCACTAGGGTGTAATATGCATGTGTCACCAGCGTTAGTATGCTATGTCACCTAATAGGCAAAAATGTAATCACTTTGCTGATGTTGTGATTCAACGAAGCTTTTAAACATGTAAGCAAGCAGTTACAACTTACAACAGGCAGCCCTTTTTTTCCATCACCAGACAATGTACATGTTCTTGCACCAGTGCACTAGGACATTAGGTCAGCCCTTTTTTTTTAAGTTCTGCCGCATTGTTGTAGCCAAGTTAGCCTTGACAGGGAGTTTAGAAATATGTTGGAGACTTGGAATAAGGAAAGAGTGCTGGGGAAAAAAATGCTCGTCATGCAACCTTTATGTTCACTATGCAGAAGTCTCTGCTAGCGAAAAAAAAACGAAAAAAATAGTTAGCATCAGTAATACTTTACTTGGATGGCAGCAAAGTGATACCACAGTTTAACAATCAATACCGTGGTATATGTTCTCTGGGAAAAAAAAATCATGGCCAGAAATTTATTTTCATGATCATGAAAGATCTCTGCTTCTACAGCCTTGATACCCACCTGGTCTGTAAATATCAAACCATTCAGCATCTATCATGTCTATTCATTCAGCAGGAATTTCAGCCAATCAACATTCAGTCAGCATGCAATTCATTCAGTCCATCTGTTCAGCAGTAAGCATTCAGTATCATTCAGCAGTATTCACTATTCAGCACCAGTCAGCAGCATTCAGCCGCAAATCCATTCAGCACTCAACAACTTAATATCAGGGGAGTATTATTTCTTTTCTTTTAAATTCTTCTTGTAGTTTAGTTTTTCTTACTTTTGTTTATATCTTTGTTCGTTGAGGACAATGAACCACTTAAGTGTGGGGATGAGTCCTCAATATTTATAAAAATCCAAAAAATTAAATATTGAAAAAATGATTGCCTTGTCGAAAAGCATGTTAACAAGGATAAGTACACACCGTGCGGGATTATATTACATAATAAATTTTAATTGTTATATGTGCACCTTTTGTGTGTATGCTAATAAGCATGATAATTCCATGTAGATGCTTTCGAAAATGTAAGAACTTGAGATTGCATCATTGTTAAGTTTGATAAGTAAAACATGTTACTACCTAGTGAGAATTTGAGCCTTCATTGAGGATTGATACATTTTTATATCAATCGAATTCTTTCTTGTTGAGTGTTGTTCAACATTGTATATGTTGCTCTAGAACTTGTTTTAAACCGTGTTGAGACTACATGATATTTGTATGCATGAATATGATAAAGGCACTAGGATTAACCTTGTTGAACTAAATAATAACCTTACATTAATCCTTAGTGAGCCCCATTGAGCTTAAATCCTTTTCGTTTCTTCTATAGCCAATCAAAATTTTGAGCCCAATATTTTATTCTTCTCTTGATTGACTAGTAGAGCAAGTTGTTGAGAAACTAAGGGATATTGATATTTTATGAGTGGGGATTTCATGTGTTAAAGGGTGACTTATTGGGGGGACGTTTTGTGTTGTGGCTTCTTCCTCTATTATTGTGAGTAAAGAGAAAACAAAATGAGAGGAAGATAGAAAAAAAAAAATCTGAAAAGAAAAAGAAAAAAAAAAGAATGTGAAAAAAAAGAGAATAAAAGTAGAGTCATGTTCATTGGTTGTTGCAACGTGGAAGAGGGGAAGGGCATATTTTTATGTGCTTGTGAGCTTAATACATGTAAAAATTTGATCACCTTTTACATGATCTATCATTTCATGTTGTTATGCTTTAATATAAAATGAACATTTTGCTCTATTAGTTGTCAAGTTAGCCACTTCTAGACCTCTTTTGTATTCCTACCCCTAACCTGAGCCCCATTACAACCTTTAATAAAGACCTTTTGATTCATGTGTGCATTTATACGAAGTAGTGGAGATATGGTAGACAATCAAGCTTATGGTAGCTCATGTACATTTGATAGAACTTGAGAGATACACTTTCACCTATACACTAGAGTGATTTGAGTGTAATGTGAGATTCCTTTGTATCCATAGCATGCTTACTTGTTGAAGGAAACTTTGATATGTATTTCATGATATTTTGTCTATGTGGACTACGTGTGCATACTTGGATTGTTATGTTAAATGGTGTACAATAGAATGTCATGCAATATTTTAGAATTTTTATGTGATTGAGTCTTACTAGTGTGGAGTACTATGACATTTTTCATGTTTGAGACTTGGCAATCAGAAAAAATAGGATTTTGTGGGTAAATTCACTACAAACCCTCACGAGACACAACTCGTCCTACTAGGGCTGCCTAGGGGTTTAACGGCTTGTTGCATATGCTCAATGCAATCGTGTCACCTACGAAAGTGGTGTTAATAAATTAGGATGTAGCTTTTGTTTTCTTTCTTTGCCCGAGGACGTGCAAAACCTTAAGTGTGGGGATATTTGATAAATAGTTAATTATTATTAGTTTATCCCTATATTTTTAGTTATTTTTGCATGGAATTGGATTTTATTTAATGTGTTTTAATGTTTTATTGTAGGAATCAAGAAAATAATTGATTGGAGCTGAAATTGGAATTTTGGGAGTTATTTCATTGAAAATTCAGATTTTTGGACAGCTTTCAAAGCTTTTTCTATTTTGGCTATTTCGGGAGTTCTACAAGTCCGTTTGAGGCCCGTAAACAATCATTGGAAAGCTTGGAAGAAGGCCAATATTTATATTCTAGGCTAAGATTTTTAATCTTCTCTCAACTGCCCAGAAAAGTCCAGGAACAGCAGTCCACGAATTTCCTGTTTAGAATTTTATTCTATTTAGGAATATTTCTTGTATTTCTATTAAATCATTTAAAACATTTATATATTATCAGTAGACACATTAGTAGACAGCGGTTAGAGTAGAATAGACACGTAGTCAGACTTAGACAAGAAAACTGAGAACAAAAACAAGAAGACACTTGGGAGAAAGCACAAACTGGTTTGGAGATTGAAGATTGAAGTCATATTCTTAATAAGTTTATCTTTCCTTCTCTTCTTTATTCATTTATTGTGTTTTTCTTTAAGATGTTGAACTAATTGTTATTCTAGGGTTTTAATGGATTCTTGAGTTTTTATATAAGTGTTCTTTTCTATCTCTATTTTATGTTCATTATAGTTGATTATATTGATTTGACTGTAATGCTTCTCAAAGAGTAATTAACTTTGAGGTTGATTTATTAATTTGGGTGATGCTTGGAAGAGATATCCTGAATTTAGAACCAATCAATATAACTTGAGATTAACATATTTGTTAATTTGTGTTTAGGATAGGAATATACCTAATCACCTCGAGTAGTCAAAAATGGACTATGTGTTAATGCTGCTCACATATTTAAATTCTGCATAGGAATATGGGAGTTAATCTTGTGAGTTAGATTCACTTGAGAATCGGAAGGTCCTTGTGAATATATGTGTACCCTAGACTAACGACTAGAACATGAAAATAGAGATGACGGAAGATGCTTGTTAAACTCAAGATAAAGTTAAAGGCCTAGAAATCTTTACTCTTGTTTATTCTTAAGCTAGTTTGTATATGTTTAGGAGTAGTTTATAATATAATTTTGTTCATATTTTTATCTAACTTGAATTGGGAGAACGATAGTAATTGGTATTTAACAGCTTAAATTAGTCCTCGTGGGAACGAATTTTAATACTACTTGTAACGATATGTGCACTTGCATTTGAGTGGTAAAATCGCTAACAGATAGAATTTAAGGCACTGATAATAACTTCTCTAAAAATCTTAAGCTCTTAAATTTTCTCCGGATATTAATTCTTATGTAACTCCTTAACTTCTGAACTAATGAAGACAGTGTCTTCAATTCATAATTGTAGTCTTTTAGGAAAACTATCGAAGTCCATTGATAAATCACAGCCATCCATTTCCTCACCAACCTTTGACAATTCTTGAATGCATTTCACCTGCTCCAATTTAAAAACTATCGAAGACAAGCTTTTTATTTTCATTCGATAGATTTAAATAAAATCTATCGAAAATAGTAACTTGTTTCTTTGAAACTAGTTCGATAGTTTTATAAATAAAACTATCAAACATAATCATTTTATCCACTTCAATGGTTTCTAATTAAGAAACTATCGAATTGGACTTTTACCACTTCGATGGTTTTTATAAAAAACTTCTTTTATCTTTCGATAGTTTTCAAAAAGGAAAACTATCGAATGTCTTTATTTGCAGATTGATCCTTGAAGATTCTTTCTCTTTACAGTAAGGATATTGCATTTCAATTTAACCTAAACATACCTTATCAATTTTTTCTTTTAACTTCCAGGATGTTTCAGGTCTGACTTAAATCAATTTCTTCTGAGACGATAAACATGTTGATCATTTTCAATTGTGCTGACACCTAGTGCAACTGGTTTGGTTCACAGATGACTAACACTTATCAAAACCTTTATGTCTTCAATACAATACAATTGACAAGTCCTTTGCCGTCTTGGTTGCTTCATTATAAAATCACTGAAATCCTTTGGTACTAACTCTTTATCATTTAAATACTTCTTTAGTCTTGAAAGTCTTGATTCTTTATTTGTCACTGAGGCCTAAACATATTAATGAACTTCTTTCCGTGACCTGTTTACGGACTTCAAGAATACTTACCATATTTTGATTTCTTGAGTTTACCATGTCTTCTATTCTTTTGGATTCCTGTGCTTCAGTTAATATTATTGTCTATCTTGTTCCTGTGTTGAGTTGTAGTTATCTCTATTACATATTATGTTACATTATGTTTTACATCCTTGTTTGAGCTTTATATAACCTTAGCTTGATTAATCCTTAAGAAACAAAATCAAGAACACCAAAATATTACTATTCATTACTATTCATGTTCATCTTTAAACCAAGATTTGGATATGTTATGATCCATGGATGAAGCTATGATTTAGAGAATACCTTAATTTGTAAATATGGAAGCTTTTGAATCCAAAACCATGATTTTTGGATGAGTGGAAGTTGAACTTTGAAAATCAATCTCTTGATTTAAGAAAAAGGGTCGAATGTTTGTTCTTTAAGGGGGAGATCTTTTTGGCTTGGTACTTGCTTGGTTCCTTGATATTTTCTTGATAAAGTGAAGTGGTTGGATGTTGATTAATGTGTAAGAAATGATGATGTAGGGGTGTTTGTGTCATGCAAGCCAAATGTCAAGCCAAAAAGGGTTTAAGAAGCATCTTGCTTGATCCTCTTGTTTGATTTCACATGGATGCATCAAATGTTGCATTCTTGATTTAATCTTGTACATGATACTCTTATACTTGTGTTTAATCAAGTAAGTGTCGCGTTGTTCTGTTACCGTTTAATCTCGTAGAATGCTCGCATGGATTTCTTAAGTGTTCTATCGAAGTAGTTTACCGTAAATGTTCTTGATATATTAATACCTTTATTAAATCCATATCCATGGAATTGATAAATAAAAATCCTCCAATTTATTTACATAATGATTAATCCATCAGTATCTGGTGGAATCTCGGAGAAAACAGAAAATGTTATTCTTCTGATTCTGACAGCTTTTATTTTGCATTCACTCATTTACATAGTAGAATGCTAATACGACTTCGAAAGTTCATTATCCTGGCCCATACATAGGGTGGTCTGATAAATTTCTAAAACGACAAAAGTTACTATTTATCAGAGATTTTTAAATAAGTACAAATTTTTGGGGTTATTACAGTTTCTATTCAATATAGAAAACACATTTATAATTGGTTTAAATTATCAAAACACACCTTTTAGTATTTAAATATAATCCTACTATTAATCAATACAATTTTTAATATTAGATCCAACGGTCCTTATCTATTTATTTAAGATCTAGCAGCTCTTATTAATTTGGTGATCATATAGGCGGACTACCAAAATTTTGGATAAAATCTCTTTTACACTTATTATATATACTAGCTTATATCCCGTGCGATGCACGGTTTTCTTTAATATTTTATTAATAATATAAATAATTTAATTTAATAAATTGTTGACGTAGTCTTTAGTAGTATTTTAGATATTAAAATATAAAATATTTTTAAATAATAGATCTAACGGTCTGTATTTATTTGCTCTTAAAAAATCTAAATGTGACTAAAGTGCAAATAACAACATATGTGCTCTGTAATATACCGAGTTTCTTCTAACATATGATATTACTTTTATTTTATTTTATTAATTATCTTATTTAAATCGTATGTTATAAAAAATAATATTAAACATGGATTTTATAAGTTTAATATAATAAAATTGTCATTATATCTATATTTTTCCCGTGTTATTTTTAATTCAAATATGAGTTGTTTTAGTTTAAAAAATCTATAACAAACAATGTCCTTAAAAAGACAGTTAGTTACTTATTAATAATTATATAAAATTATATTACATTTATACTAGCTTAAAACCTGTGCGATGCACGGATTGTTATTAATAATTATTATTTTTATTATTTATGTTTTAATATTCTATCAATTTGCATTTGCTAAAAAAATAAGTAGATGTTAGGTCCAAAGTATCGTAGAAGGGGGGGTTGAATACGATACTCACAAATAAATTAAATTCGTTCGCGGATTATTCTTTTAGTTCTATAACGAAATCAACTACACCAAAACAAATCAAGTTTCGGGGAATATATCGTTTTATAAATATAATCCTCGAGGGGTGCTACAATTCTAATCCGTAGATTAGCTTCAATGAGTTCAAGGTATCACAGATACAAAACAATAATCAAGTTCTGAGCACTATTAATTTCTATGATAAATTTCTCCAGCTCTTCTCTCTCTCGTAGTAATGTGTCTGTATTGAATTGCCTTAACTGATGAAGAAGACACTCTTCATTCTGCATATATTGTAGACTTTAGAAAACCATCGAACTGGAATTGCTTTGGACAATCCTGGCCGTTGGATCTTCATCAACTTTTCAGAAAGGTATTTCTTTTCACCTGCTCCCTAATAAAAAACTATCGAAGGAATAAAAAAACCATCGAAATTAATCAATTAATTAGTCATTCGATAGTTTTTAATTCAAAACTATCGGATGCCTAACTAATCTACTTTGTTTTTTATTAAATCATTCCACTAACTATTCGATAGTTTTTCAAATTGAAAAACCATCGAATTACTCTCTCTCCTCTTTAGTCATAAATGATTCCACTGAGCTTCTGGGTGTTTAAGAAATAGACTGTATCAATTTCTTCTGAGACGATAAAACAACTTGATCTTTTAAGTGCCGTCACCTAGTGCAACTGGTCTGGTTCACAGATGAATAACGCTTGATCAATTCTTCTTTTATGTCTTCACTATAGTACTGCTGATACGTCCCTTGTCCTTCTGGTTGCTTCAATTAAATCACTGGAATCCCATGGTACTGAACCCAAAATCATTCACGTACTTCTGTTGTCTTGAAAGTCTTGTTTCTTTTGTTGTCACTGAGGCTTGAACATTTTCATGAACTTCTTTCCGTGACCTGTTTACGGACTTCAAGAATACATAACGTATTTTGATTTTTTGAGTTTACCTTTTCTTCTTTGATTCTGGATTCCTGTGCTTCTGTTAATACTATTGTCTGTCTTGTCCTTCGTTGAGTTGTAGTTATCTCTTTTAGATCTTATGTTACATTATGCTTTACAATCTCCCCCTATTTGATTGGATAGAGTTCGACAAGCAAATACTTCGAGGATAACTCAACTAACTAAGGAAACATGAAACTAATTAAAGTAAGACAGCGTAATAATATTAATGCATTCTGGATCAGATATATATACATTTCCAGATTTCATAAATCAAAAAAAACAATTAAACTTGTACAATAAAATTGCTCCTCTAGTTTGAGCTGATAGTTTTTCTTGTTCTTTGCTTCTTGTCTTCAGTCCATCCTAATCTCACCTTCTTCTATCACTGGATTGGAGTTAGCAGCTTGATAATCAATCACTGATGGATAGTGCAGTGGTTCTCCAGGTTTAAGGATTGCTCCTCGGATGTGTCTTCCAATATACTCAACCTCTTGACCCACTCCAGCCCACAACCATGCAATGTTAACATCTTTCTTGTTTAGCTTTGGCATGTTTGGCAGTCTGGTATGCACTTCCAATCCTCTTTCCACTCTTTTCCTATAGTAAGGAACATTCTCCATTAGAAATCTTCTAAGAGTGTCTGCTGCTTTGTCCTTCTCCGTTGACGAGAATCCAGTGGATCTAAGATACTTCTCCACTGAGATAAGATAATTACTTGGATAGTCTCTCAGTTTGTCCTCAGCCAGATAGCAGATTCTGAACAAGTCATTCGTCATGAATCTAACCATTGGAGGATCTTGAGTGATCTCTGGACTGACTTTCATCACGATCTCCTTAACATGCTCTCGGAGCAGTTCATTTAACCTTGTAGTTCTGCGGATCTTGATGAGTATAGCTTGCAACTCTGTGTAGGTCCTCTGTTCCAAAAACTTAGTTGAAATTACAAATGTACCTTTCTCCAGAAAACTGATCAATAAGCTCCAGGCACCATTTGCTTTCACCCCAGTATTCAGACAGATTATAGAGTTTCTCAGTGCTCTAAAGTAAGTCTGATCTTCAAGATTAGCACTTCTGATGTCCTGAATAATAACTTCCACCTCAGCATTGTCGTTGACTTGAAGCCCTTCTTCAACTCCGCAAAAGGTTTTGTAAGCCATTTCCCATTCAGTACCATCTTTCTTTGCCAGATCTATCAGCTTCTTCCTCCTCACTTCATTGTACACTTTGATTCTCTTCAGTTTCTCATTCCTCAGAATTGCCTGCTGTGTCTCTTTCTCTGCTTGCCTGGCATCAACTGCAGCTCTCTGGGCTTTTACAGCTTCCAAGGCAGCTTCTTCTTCCTGTGACAGAGGATTTGCTTCTTCCATAATATCCTCCCAGATAGGATGTTCCACGGGCTCTGGATAATATGGTTCATGCTCATCTTGAATAGGTTGCTCTTGCATGAATTCAACTTCCTCTTCACTCTTCTCTTCCTCTACAAGCTCCTCAATCCAGTACTGTCTGATTGGAATAGCCTCAACAGTCTCCCAGACTCCCCATTTATCCGTCTCCCCTTCTCCAACTTTCTCCCCCTTAGTTGAGGAATCCTCGATAAAGTCATCCTCAGCATAAAAGACATTAGAAGGATCAGGTTCCTGATAGGAAGGACCAGGTTGACCAGATTGTTGGCGCTTCAGCATACTCCATATAGACTGTACTCCGTCACCTTGGTTTTCCAAGAAATCCATAAGCTGCTTATTAAATTCATTTATAGAAGCTAGCGACAGGTCAATGTTTTCCAATCTTGAGTTGGTAGTCTTTTCCATGTGATCCAGCCTCTTGTTTAGCTTAGACTCCACTCTTGAAAGAGAATTCATTGCATCTTTTACCCGTGCTTGACCATCCCGGATAACCTGAACGTCTTCTTTCAAAGCTTCATGTCCTTGAGACAGTGCAGTTATTTCATTCATGAATCCATCTTTAAGTTCCCTGACGTCCATCCTCAGCTCGACTAGTTCTTCCATAGCTTCCTTCTTTAATGAGTCCACTGCCTGCTTCGTACCTGTTATAGTGCCAGATGCACTGCCAATGACCCTGAAAGTTCTTCTGGAATCAGCTGCAGCCAAGTCAACTTTCTCTTGAATAGACTTTAAAGAAACATTGTCTTGACTGGAGGAGATCCCTTGGTCAAAGGAAGGTCGCAGTGGAACCTTGAATAATGGATTTCCTTCTTTATTATGAACTGTCATCTCCTTGAGGGAAGATTGAACCTGTAACTCTTTCTCTGTCGGTAACAGCAAATCATCTATATGAGGTAGGGTTTGGGTGTCACTCCTCACATTTGGCTCTGGGTGTACACTCACAGTTTCTGTTAGTGTTTCACTCATTTGTCCTTTCCCACTCAGGCCAGGTGTAAGTGTTTGTGTTTGTGTTTCACTCAACTCCTCCGTGCTGGTTGTACCTGCAGAAAACACCGTAGCCGTCCTTAAGGAGGTCACCGGTGGTGCAATGGGGCTTCGCAACTCCCCGTCCTTGGTTGTACCAAGTTGCTGATCATCCGTGGATGATATATCCTTTGTAGGATCTAGAGTTTGAATCTCTAGGGGGTTAGAAACAGGCTCTTTTAACAGCAGAGATCCCGAATCTTCCCCAAAAGTCTGTGAAGACTTTACCTCAGCTGACTTCTCAATAGTAATTGATTCATCGTCACCGAGTTGCCGATCTGCACCTACGTCAGACCCTTTACCCGCAGGATCCAGATATGTTCCATCTGGGGAGGTAGACAATGACCCTTTAAATTGTGCATTTAGGTCAAAGCCTTCTCTCGACGTCTGTGAAGACTCTTGGTTCTTAGAACCTTCAACCAGTGAACCTGACCGTAATATGGTCGGAACACCAGTTGCTACCGTCAATTCTTCCTCACGTGGTTGAGCTATCGGTTCAGATATTGCTTTTGTTAGCGTAGCCCAATCAGCATTAGAAAAATCGATAAAGGGCGCTTTGGCTGAGAAAAATGAAGTATAAGCAGTTGCCTCAGTTTCTGTTCTTCTCCTTTTAGATGAAGGCAGAGCTGCTGTTGAGGGGTGTATCTCCTTGTGTGGTGCTGCTGTGGCACTATCTCCCTCTACACTCAGGGATGGCTCTTTACTGGGTATATTAGGAGAAGGAGCTTCGTTTACGGTTTCATTTGGCTCTGTCAAAGGCTCTTCGACCGTGGTTAGAGGTTGTGGGTTTTCAACCTCTTGGTCTGGAATGGCCACTGAGGGCTCTGGATCAACATCCATGGGTTGAGGTTCAGGTGCCAGTTCACGTTCAGGAATGTTACCTTGAATTACCTGTTCCCCTGGGGGTAGAAGAGGTAGGGGCACCGTTCTTAAATATTCAGTTAGAACAGTGGGTACCCCTGGAAGATAATGTGGCTTCCTTATCAGAGCAGATATGGCATTGCTCTTCATCTTCATACACTCCATGGTTTCCTCAGCGTCGAATATCTCGCGTTCGTCATCTGTTAAGACATCATTGAGAATTAGCTGTAGGAACCTAGGATAGAAACAGAGCACATCTTCATCTATGCCTGTTCTTTCATCCAGTGGTCCCATGCACATGATGACTTGATCAATCACTATCCGTCCTATGTTAATATGCCTATTGTGCGCAATGGCAAACCCTATCTTTTGAAGGAATAAGGGAATACCATGCAGATTTGTAACTTTGGCAGTAAAAACATGTATGAGGGTGTGAAAGAACAAATTCCACGGCTTTGGCAGGTAATGCTTTAAGAATTCTCCCACCAAGAAGTTTGGTTGTTGACTTCTGATAAGAGTGAAAAAAGCATGTATTTCCTCAGTTGAGGGATCCGGAACAAGGTTTTCTGTAGGAAAATGTAAAATTCTATTGAAGTCATGTTCCGTAACCCTAATTGTTCTGCCCCCTGGCACAACAAAACTAAAGGCCCTTACATTGTTCTCACTTGTGTCCGTGGCGGTTGTGTACAACGCAGTCAATTGATCAACACAAAGGACTACGGGAGTACGCACAGCATATGCCACTAACGAATGTATATTCAAAAACTCTGTCCATGCACGAATTTGAGGATCCGTTATGGATTGCAGATTTTGAAACGAGATATGATTAGTTTTGGTAATTATAAATTCTCCAGCCATTATATTTCAAATTTCCAGAAAATAAATTACTTTTATACCAAAACTAACATTCACCACTTAAATTTAATTAATTATAAATAATTAATCAAACTTATTACCAAATTCCTTAAAACTAAAATACCCCCACTTTACTGTTAACAAGTCTTAGGTTCAAGATTGGTTCGATGGTTTCTTCAACAGTTCAGACTAAAACCTTAAACTAATCAAGTTTTCACCGTCAAGAAGAATAACAGTGAGAAACAGTAAGAAACTTTAAGATTTTCTTGGTAAAAGAAGAAACTATCGAAGTTGTTCTTGAATTATGTATGTATCTTTGTATCTATATCATTCAGATCTGCAAAATGACAAATGAAAAAGTCCAAGTGCCATTTAAATACAAACTGATTGTTAGGGGTAAATTAGACTTTTCATGGTTCGATAGTTTTTAACATACCTTCGATGGTTTTCTGAAAGGGGGTAAAACTGTCAACTGCAATTCGATGGTTTGTGAAAAACTATCGAATTTTTGAAGTTCAGAATTTAAAACGGTTTTTCAGAAAACTATCGAGAGGTTTTTGACTTTGTAAAAAGAAAAACTATCGAGCTTAGAATTTTGAAAAACTATCGAGAAAAGTTTATTTGAAAAACTATCGAGGAGTTTAATTATTGAGAAATTAAATCCTCCCGATATTTTTCATTTAGAATGTAAAAACTATCGAGGATTTAAATTTTTAATTCAATAAATCCACTTCGATAAGTTTTTTAAAAGAGTCTCAAAAACTATCGAGAATTGAATTCGATAGTTTTTTTTTCTAAGAACTTTGAAAAACTATCGAATATCCTTAACTCAATAATTTTTGTTTCTGTCTGCCTTTTTAAAACCTGTTCTGTTTTAAAAAAAAATCAGACTGTTTGTATTTCCTGTCAAATTTAATTTTAATAAATCTGTTAAAATTCACCAAAATCAATTCTTGACAGAAAATTCACAATTTTCTTAGACTAAAATCAATTAAATATCATTGAGTGATATTAATCAATTAAACTCCAATAAATTATGCTGCATTAATCTACAATGTTAAAAACAAAGTAAATTAATTCAAATTAGATAAGTGCTTAAATATTTAGAACAAATATTAGCACTTAAATAATTTTTAGAATTAATAACTAATTAAATGCCAGGAGATATGTCATCCATAATTATGACATCAAATTAGTATAATAATCCTAACTACGAGAATTGCTCCAGAAAATAAACTCATGAGTCATAAGGATATAGCAATTCTTAAACTCATGTATTTACCAGGACTCTCTGCAGTTATTGACTTCTAATCAAAATAAATTAATCAGAAAGATTTAACATCCCAAGTTCACCAACCAACTTATTGAAAGTGGATTCATCAAGTGGTTTAGTAAAGATGTCTGCAATTTGATCCTCTGTGGGTACAAAATGTAACTCCACAGTTCCATTCATGACATGCTCTCGGATAAAATGATACCTGATGTCGATGTGCTTCGTCCTCGAGTGTTGCACTGGATTGTTAGAGATTGCTATGGCACTTGTGTTGTCACAAAAGATTGGAATCTTTGTCAACAAAAGTCCATAGTCACGGAGTTGGTTTCTCATCCACAATATCTGAGCACAGCAGCTACCAGCAGCAATGTATTCAGCCTCAGCTGTTGATGTGGACACTGAATGCTGCTTCTTGCTATGCCAGGAAACCAATCTTCTTCCAAGAAACTGACAGCTTCCTGAAGTACTCTTCCGATCAATCTTACAACCTGCAAAATCAGAGTCTGTGTATCCAATAAGATCAAATCCTGTATCTTTAGGGTACCAAATTCCAAGATTTGGGGTCCCCTTAAGATATCTAAATATTCGCTTAACAGCTATTAGATGAGATTCTTTAGGATCAGACTGAAATCTAGCACACAAGCATGTTGCAAACATTATATCTGGTCTACTTGCAGTGAGATAAAGTAATGAGCCTATCATACCTCTGTAGCCTGTGATGTCAACCTTCTTACCAGTTTCATCCTTATCAAGCTTAGTGGCAGTTGGCATAGGAGTCTTTGCTGTAGATGAGTCTTCCATTTGATACTTCTTAAGAAGATCCTTGATGTACTTGGACTGACAAATGAATATACCACTTTGTTTCTGGCATACTTGCAGTCCAAGAAAGAATGACAATTCACCCATCATACTCATTTCATAACGACTCTGCATTAACTTAGCAAATCTCTTGCATAGATCATCATTAGTAGAACCAAATATTATGTCATCAACATATACTTGCACCAATATCAAATCATTTTTATGCTTTTTGACAAAGAGAGTTTTGTCTACAACACCTCTTGTAAAATCATTTTCAAGTAAGAATTCAGAGAGAGTGTCATACCATGTCCTTGGAGCTTGTTTGAGTCCATAGAGAGCTTTGAATAGAAAGTACACAAAGTCTGCCAGTTTTGAATCCTCAAAACCTGGAGGTTGTTCCACATACACTTCTTCTTCTAACTCCCCATTCAGAAAAGCACTCTTCACATCCATCTGATATACCTTGTAATTGGAATGTGCTGCGAATGCCAGAAACATTCTGATGGCCTCAAGTCTTGCTACTGGTGCATAGGTTTCATCATAATCTATACCCTCTTCTTGAGAGTAACCTTTAGCAACCAGTCTGGCTTTGTTTCTCGTTACAATGCCATCTTCATCCAACTTATTTCTGAATACCCATCTTGTTCCAATAACAGATTTTCCCTTAGGTCTGGGTACCAGCTTCCAAACTTTCTGCCTTTCAAACTGATTGAGTTCTTCTTGCATAGCAATTACCCAATCTGGATCATCTAGAGCATCTTCAACTTTCTTAGGTTCTGTTTCTGAAAGAAACCCAGAATAGTGACATTCATTTTGTGATGTTCTCCTAGTTCTCACTCCTGTGTCTGGATCACCAATGATCAAGTTAAAGGGATGATCTCTATTCCATACCCTTTGTCTTGGCAGATGCGATCTTGATGATTCTCCTTGTTCTAGATGTTGTGGAGTGTGACTAGTTGATCCTTCTCCTGCTCCCCCTGAGTTGTTGACGGTTTGATCTGTTGATTCTGAAGACTGACTAGTGGATCCTGTATGTTGAGGATTTCCACTTTGGTCACCACTTGGTCCAGAATCATTATCATTATGATTATTATTAATGACTGTAACAACTTCAGGTACTTCTTCATTGTCAGAGAGATCTCCTGATAGATTTTCAAATACCAACGATTCAGAGTTCTCTCCAGTTTGCAGGCCTGGTCTTTTAGTGTCGTCAAATGTTACATTAAAGCTTTCCAACACCTTCTTATCTTCAATCACATATACCCTGAAAGCCTTAGATTCCAGAGAATAGCCCAGAAAAATGCCTTCATTTGCTTTGGCATCAAACTTGCCAAGATGTTCTCCATCTTTAAGTACAAAGCACTTTGCACCAAACACATGAAAATACTTCAGTGTTGGCTTCTTGTTGGCCATTAACTCATACGGAGTCTTTTCATGATCTTTGTTGATCAGGGTTCGATTCTGAGTGTAGCAAGCTGTATTCACTGCTTCAGCCCAAAAGTAAGTGGGAAGTTTTGATTCACTTAACATGGTCCTTGCTGCTTCAACCAAGGTCCTGTTCTTTCTTTCCACTACTCCATTCTGTTGAGGAGTTCTTGGTGCTGAAAACTGTCTTGATATTCCTTTCTCTGAGCAGAAATCATTTAGAACTGCATTCTTGAATTCAGTTCCATTGTCTGATCTGATTGTCCGCACAGGTAGCTTAGCTTCCACTTCTATCTTCTTGATGTGATCAATGATTAGTTGTGTTGCTTCATCCTTTGTTTGTATGAACAACACCCACGTGTACTTGGAGTAGTCATCCACCATCACCAATGCATATCTGTTTCTTGAAAGTGACATAACATTAACTGGACCAAATAAATCCATATGAATCAGCTGTAATGGTTCAGTAATACTTGTCATTCCTTTGCTTCCATGTGATGCTTTCTTCGACTTCCCCTTTTCACATGCTTCACATAGTCCCTCCTGATTGAATTCCATCAGGGGCAACCCTCTCACTAACTCTCTCTTTACCAAAGAGTTCATAGTTTTGAAGTTCAGATGTGAGAGCTTCTTGTGCCATAGCCAACTTTGTTCTGAAGAAGCCTTTGCATAGAAACATGTAACTTCTCCTTCACTGGTAGAACTTAAGTCAGCTATAAACAAATTTCCTTTTCTCACTCCCAGTAGAGTAAGTTTCTCATCCTTCCTGTTGGTGATCAAGCACTTGTCCTTTCTGAAATCTACATCGTAGCCTTTATCACAGAACTGACTGATACTTAGAAGATTGTGCTTTAATCCTTTGACAAGAGAGATGTTTTCAATGATGACATTTCCAGCTTTCAATTTACCATATCCCGTAGTGAGTCCTTTGCTGTCATCTCCAAAGGTTACAATCGGGCCGGTCTTCTTAACCACCTCTGTAAGCAGGGATTCTTCACCTGTCATGTGTCTAGAACAGCCACTATCCAGAATCCACACGACCTTTGAGCTTTTAACCTTACCCTGCAATCACAGATTGATTAAGCGGATTTTGGTACCCAAAATTGTTTGGGTCCTGAAGGTTTAGTTGGTTTAACAGGAGTAACATTCAATTTAGTCTTACCCTGTTTGATATTCATAGTATCTGTGGATTTAACATTACTAGTGCTATTGCTACTATCAGACATCAACTTAAAATAAGCATGCATGATGTTGTACTTACATAGCAAACATTCTTTCTTTCCACAGGGTTTATGATTATCAGGCATGTCAGACATGTTATGCATTTCAGAAGTATTAGCAGTTTCTACTTTAACCTTTTTACATGCATGTGTAAGGTGTCCAGCAGAATTACAAATAGAACATAACTTCCTAGATGCAATGGGAGAAGATGGAACCAATTCCTGATTAACGATCTTTTTCTTCCCATTCCTGTTCTTTTTAACATTACTACCTGAGCCACCTACTTCAGTTTTAGGTAAAGCAGTTTTTACTGATTTCCTAGGCAACTCAGTCTTTACCTCTGTTTCCTTCAACAAATCCTCCTCAAGCAATTCTTGCGCCATGAAAAGGTCATCCTCATTAAAGAGTGGAGCAAAGGGCTTAACAAACACTGGACAATCAACATTCTTAAGAACATGTGGAGTATTCCTTTTGACAGCTGACGGTGTCTTAGGGAACTCCAAAATCTTCTTACCAGCTTTCTTGTTATAGTCAAGTCCTATGGCAGTTTTGTTCTCTACAGCCTGAGTATCAATGATCTCCTTGGCAATAAGAGCGGAATTCTTAAAAGCATTCAGCTTCAAATCTAAGTCTGAAACCTGCTTCCGAAGGATGGTCTCTATCTCATCATTACACTTGACCTTGTTTTCTAAGTACTCATTCTTTTGCTTAAGATCTTCTACTGTGACAGCTACAAGCTCTAGTTCTTCATTTTTAGATTCTAATTTTTTAATCTTAAGAACTAGTCTAGCGTTTTCCATTTCAGATGCTAGCATGCTTGTGTGTACATTAAACAATTCTACACTAAGATCTTGCACAGTTTTCTTGTACTCAGAGTTAGACATATCAATTGTAGTTAAGATAGGTACCTGAGATGATTGTGGTGATTCCTCTGAAGAGTCAGCCATTAGAGCAACATTTACATATTCCTCCTCTTCATCCGAATCAGTATCATCCCAATGCTTTCCCTCTGCTATATAAGCCTTCCCTTTCTGCTTTCCAGAGAATGCCTCCAATTGTTGTTTAAGCTTGGCATTCTCCTTCTTCAACTCATCATAAGAATCCTTCTTTCCATAGACATCTTTCATGTCTCTTGCTTGACGAGGCTTCCTGCATTCAGTGGCAAAATGCCCTAGCTCATTGCAGTTGTAGCATCTTGATTTGCTTCTATCAATCATGCCAGTCTTGTAGCCTCCTTTAAAGCCTGTACTCGGTGTATAATTGCTTTTCTGGAATCTGTTGGTTGAGCCCTTGAACTTATACTTAGGGTTTCTCTTGAAACGAATATGACTAAACTTTGCAGCTAAGTACGCCATGGTTTTGTCTTCCATTTGCTCAAGCTCTTCTAGGGTGTAGTAATCACTTTCATCAACACCCAGATTCACAGAATCCATCTCTGCTTCTATTAACACCTCCTTTCCAGCTCTAGAGGTTTGAACCTGGATCTCAGGAATTGTTGGTTCATCCACTACAAGTGCTGCTGATCTCACAAGTGCATTGTGTTTGTTTTCCACTGTCCCTGATCCGTAGATTATCCCTCTCTGTTCCTGTTCCATCTCATAGGTCTTCAACTTCCCGTAGATCATCTCAAGTGACATCTTTGTGAAGTCAA
This sequence comes from Heracleum sosnowskyi, assembly GCA_030848705.1. Classification (NCBI taxonomy): domain Eukaryota; kingdom Viridiplantae; phylum Streptophyta; class Magnoliopsida; order Apiales; family Apiaceae; genus Heracleum; species Heracleum sosnowskyi. Next base: position 8,554,895 of record CM061243.1, read on the forward strand.
TTCTTTCCCTTATGGATGATGACTTGTGTTCTACATGATGGGGCAGCGTCATCATGAACTTCCTGTTTGTTTCCCTCAGTGGATAGGTCTTTCCTTTCATTGCCAATTCAGTGAGCAGCTTAGTATATTTCTCAAAGACCTGAGTTATACTTTCTCCTGGCAGTGACCTAAACGCTTCATATTGAGAAGTCAGGATGTCCAATCTGTTTTCCTGCACGTCTTCAGTTCCTTCCATTATTACATTAATGGTATCCCACATATGTTTCCCGCTTATACAGTTCATCAACTGATAGCTCATTTCCTTGTCTGCGGAGTCCGCCAATATCAACATTAAACCGGTGTCCAATCGAATCAGTTCTTTGTCAGAATCTGTGAATTCACTAATATCCTTAGGTTGGGTGCCTTGAGGAATCCTGCTACCATCAGGAGCTGTAGATTCAGCAACTGGTTTCATTGGAACAAACGGTCCGTTTTCTAAAATGCCAATATACAACGGATTAGATGCCTTGATAAATAACAGCATCTTCATCTTCCACAAACCGAAATCATCTCTAGTAAACGGGGGAACTTTAATACCAGCGGTTGTCTTTGGAGCACTCATGGTTTCTGAAAATTTCAAATTGTTTAAAATTCAAGAAATTCCAATTAAATGAAAAATTTTGAAGGTTAAAAAATTTGCTTCGGATTTTCACGCTACGTTTGATTTTGGTCTCATTCACCGGATCTGATTTGTATATCAATCAAGAAGCTCTGATACCAATTGTTAGGTCCAAAGTATCGTAGAAGGGGGGGTTGAATACGATACTCACAAATAAATTAAATTCGTTCGCGGATTATTCTTTTAGTTCTATAACGAAATCAACTACACCAAAACAAATCAAGTTTCGGGGAATATATCGTTTTATAAATATAATCCTCGAGGGGTGCTACAATTCTAATCCGTAGATTAGCTTCAATGAGTTCAAGGTATCACAGATACAAAACAATAATCAAGTTCTGAGCACTATTAATTTCTATGATAAATTTCTCCAGCTCTTCTCTCTCTCGTAGTAATGTGTCTGTATTGAATTGCCTTAACTGATGAAGAAGACACTCTTCATTCTGCATATATTGTAGACTTTAGAAAACCATCGAACTGGAATTGCTTTGGACAATCCTGGCCGTTGGATCTTCATCAACTTTTCAGAAAGGTATTTCTTTTCACCTGCTCCCTAATAAAAAACTATCGAAGGAATAAAAAAACCATCGAAATTAATCAATTAATTAGTCATTCGATAGTTTTTAATTCAAAACTATCGGATGCCTAACTAATCTACTTTGTTTTTTATTAAATCATTCCACTAACTATTCGATAGTTTTTCAAATTGAAAAACCATCGAATTACTCTCTCTCCTCTTTAGTCATAAATGATTCCACTGAGCTTCTGGGTGTTTAAGAAATAGACTGTATCAATTTCTTCTGAGACGATAAAACAACTTGATCTTTTAAGTGCCGTCACCTAGTGCAACTGGTCTGGTTCACAGATGAATAACGCTTGATCAATTCTTCTTTTATGTCTTCACTATAGTACTGCTGATACGTCCCTTGTCCTTCTGGTTGCTTCAATTAAATCACTGGAATCCCATGGTACTGAACCCAAAATCATTCACGTACTTCTGTTGTCTTGAAAGTCTTGTTTCTTTTGTTGTCACTGAGGCTTGAACATTTTCATGAACTTCTTTCCGTGACCTGTTTACGGACTTCAAGAATACATAACGTATTTTGATTTTTTGAGTTTACCTTTTCTTCTTTGATTCTGGATTCCTGTGCTTCTGTTAATACTATTGTCTGTCTTGTCCTTCGTTGAGTTGTAGTTATCTCTTTTAGATCTTATGTTACATTATGCTTTACAGTAGACGTGTTCAACTTTTTTAAATAATTAAAAGTATTAAAATATATTTTAAAATAAATTAATAACTGTTTGTCCATGATATTTTTGGAAAAGGAGAGGTCTTAGTAAAGAAAAATAGAAAAAGTAACGTGTTTTAGTTGAAAAGGTAAGTGTCCGTAATTAAAAGTATTTAAATAGGTTTCAAAATAAATAAGAATTTGTCGTGGACATTTTTGGAAAATGAGAGATTTTAGTAAGGAAAATAGAAGAGTAGCATGTTTAGTTGAAAAAGGTAATTGTACGTGATTTTTTTTAGAAAAAGAGAGGATTTTGTTAGAAAGAATAGAAAATACAATGTATTTTAGTTGAAAAGGTAGTTGTTTATAAAAATGTTATTATTTAATAATAATTACTTTAGAAAATAAAAAAATAGAAAAAGTAACACATTTCAGCTAAAAAAGTGCTCATAATTAAAAATTTCAAAATAAATAATTAAGGATTTGCCGTGATATTTTTGGAAAATGAGGGGTTTCAGTAAGGAAAAATAGAAAGAGTAACATGTTTTTGTTAAAAAAAGATAATCGTCCATATTGTTTTTAGAAAAAGAGAGGATTTTGTTAGAAAAAAATAAAAAAATAATGTATTTTAGCTGAAAAGGTAATTAATTATAAATAATGTTATTATTTAGTGATAGTTTTTTTTAAAAATAAGTAAGGGTTATTAAGAAAAATCACAAGTACCGACCGTCCGTCCGTCCGACCACCAAACTTTTAATGTTTCGTCTTTAATAACATAGTTTAAAACCCGTGCGATGCACGAATTATTTTTAATAATTGTTAATTTTATTATTTATTATTTATATTTTATTAATTGTATTTATTAAAAAAAATAAGTAGGCGTGTTAAACATTTTTAAATAATTAAAAGTATTAAAATAGATTTTAAAATAAATAAGAAATAGTTTGCCCGTGATATTTTGGAAAAAAATGGGCTTTAGTAAGAAATATAGAGAGTAACATGTTTTTGTTGAATTTTAAAATATAAAATTAATGATTTGTCTCTGATTAATAATTATAATATTATTATTTTATTTTATTAAATAGAACTATTCGTGATATTTTTGGAAAATGAGAGGTTTTATTTAGGAAAAATAGAAAAATAGAAATTTTAGTTAGAAAATATAAAAAAGAATATACAATTTGGCTAAAAGTGGTAATGGGTTAGTTATTAGCAATTATAACCTTATTATGTTATTTTATTAAATGAAACTGTCTGCGATATTTTTGGAAAATGGGATGTTTTAGTTAGAAAAAATAGAAAAGATATTCTATATAATAATTTTAATATTTTATCTAACGGTTCTCATTGATTTGATCAGAGATATCTAACGGTTATGAATGGAGTGACCAAACTACAAAAACTTTCATGACGAGATTACAAAACTTTCAATGTTTCGTCTTTAATATAATAGTATAGATATATGTTGCCCATGTTACTTTTAAAAAATTAGTTGTTTAAATTAAAAAATATAAAATTATATTACCTTTTTATATATATGTTGCTCGTGTTACTTTTAGAAAATTAGTTGTTTAATTTAGAAAAGAATAAAAAAGGTTATGTGTTTAGCCGAAAAGGGTAAGTGGTTATTTATTAATAATTATATATAACAATATTACCATTACATATTTATTTTCCATGTGTTATGTTTAGAAGATGAGTTATTTTAGTTATAAAATGTAGAACAGATAATGTGTTTTTGCTGAAAAAGTAATGAGTTATAAATATGTAATAATATTACCATTTTATATATATATTACCTATTTTATTTTTAGAAGATAAATTGTTTTGGTTAGAAAAATATATAAAATAGGTAATGTGTTTTAGTTGAAAAAATATAAAATTATATTATCTTTTTATTTAAATGTTGCTCGTGTTATTTTTAGAAAATTAGTTGTTTAAGTTAGAAAAAAAATAAAAAAAGTTATGTGTTTAGCTGAAAAGGGTAAGTGTTTATTTATTAATAATTATATATAATAATATTACAATTACATATTTATTTTCCATGTGTTATGTTTAGAAGATGAGTTGTTTTAGTTAGAAAATGTAGAACATGTTTTTGCTGAAAAAGGTAATCAGTTATAAATATGTAATAATATTACAATTTTATATATATGTTACCTATTTTATTTTTAGAAGATTAGTTGTTTTGGTTAGAAAAATATATAAAATAGGTAATGCGTTTTAGCTGAAAAAATATAAAATTATATTACCTTTTTATATATATGTTGCTCGTGTTACTTTTAGAAAATTAGTTGTTTAAGTTAGAAAAAAATAAAAAAGGTTATGTGTTTAGCTGAAAAGGGTAAGTGGTTATTTATTAATAATTATATATAACAATATTACCATTATATATTTATTTTTCATGTGTTATGTTTAAAATATGAGTTGTTTTAGTTAGAAAATGTAGAACAGATAATGTGTTTTTGCTGAAAAAGGTAATCAATTATAAATATGTAATAATATTATCATTTTACATACATGTTACCTATTTTATTTTTAGAAGATTGGTTGTTTTGGTTAGAAAATTATATAAAATAGGTAATGTGTTTTGGCTGAAAAAAATAATTGGTTATAAATAAATTGATTATAGATAGGCCCGACCCAAATTATAGATAGGCCCGGCCCAAATACCGACCGACCGATCGATCATCCAAAACTTTTAATGTTTCATCTTTAATAATACTAGCTTAAAACCCGTGCCATGCACGGATTGTTAATTGTTATTTTATTATTATTATTTTAATATTTTATTAATTGTAATTGTGCAAAAAATAAGCAGGCATGTTAAAATAGCTAAACACTTTTAATTAATTAGAAACATAAAAACAAATTTTAAAATAAATAAGCATGGGTTTGCCCGTTATATTTTTGGAAAATTAGGGGTTTTAGTAATAAAAATAAAAAATGTAACATATATTTAGTTTAAAATAGTAAATGTACATGATTTTTTTGAAAAATGAGGTTTTAAAATTTAATAATTAAAAGTATTTAAATATGTTTTAAAATAAATAAGTAAAGGGTTTTCTGTGATATTTTTGGAAAAATAATGGATTTTAGTGAGAAAAATAGAAAAAGTAAATTGTAAAAGCCAATTTCCCGTGGTATATTTAGGAAAGGAGGAACTTTGTTAGAAAAAATATATAATGTGTTTTAGCTGAAAAGTTAATTGGTTATAATTAGGTATTTGATTATTTATATTTTAATATTTTTAGTAATTGCATTTGTTAAGAAAAACAAGTAGACATGTTAAAATAGGTAAACTTTTAAAAAATAATTATAATATTAAAATAGATTTTAAAATAAATAACTAAAGGTTTGTCCGTTATATTTTTGGAAAAGGAGGGGTTTTAGTAAGGAAAATAGAAAAACTAACATGTTTTAGTTAAAAAAGGTAACTGCCCGTGATATATTTGAAAATGTATGGGAATTTGTTAGAAAAAATAATGTATTTTAGGTGAAAAATATAATTGGTTATAAATAGGTAATATTATTATTTAATAATATATTTCTATAAATAAGTAAGATTAATTAATTAAAAACATGAAGTACAGTTAATTAAGGGCAATTAAGTAAAATCACAACGTACCATACCGACCAACCAAACTTTTAATGTTTCGTCTATTATATAATACTAGCTTAAAACCCGTGCGATGCACAAATTGTTAATTTTTATTTTATTATTATTTTTTAATATTTTATTAATTGTAATTGTGCAAAAAATAAGTAGACATGTTAAAATAGCTAAACACTTTTAATTAATTAAAAACATTAAAACAGATTTTAAAATAAATAAGTATGGGGTTGCCCATTATATTTTTGAAAATGAGGGGTTTTAGTTAGAAAAAAATAAAAAATGTAACATATATTTAGTTTAGAAAGTTAAATGCCCGTAATATTTTTGGAAAATGAGGTTTCAAAATTTAATAATTAAAAGTATTTAAATACGTTTTAAAATAAATAAGTAAATGGTTTGTTGTGATATTTTTGGAAAAGGAATGGATTTTAGTGAGAAAAATAGAAAAAGTAAATTGTAAAAGGCAATTTCCCGTGATATATTTAGAAAAGAAGGAACTTTTTAGAAAAAATATATAATGTATTTTAGCTGAAAAGGTAATTGGTTATAAATAGGTATTTGATTATCTATATTTTAATATTTGTAGTAATTGCATTTGTTAAGAAAAATAGGTAGACATGTTAAAATAGGTAAAATTTTAAAAAATAATTATAATATTAAAATAGTTTTAAAAATAAATAACTAAACGTCCGTGATATTTTTGGAAAATGAGGGGTTTAATAACAAAAAAAAGAAGAAAAACTAACATTTTTTTAGTTAAAAAAAGGTAACTGCCCCTGATATATTTGAAAAAGCAGGGGAATTTGTTAGAAAAAATAATGTATTTTAGGTGAAAAAGATAATTGGTTATAAATATGTAATATTATTATTTAATAATATATTTTTATAAATAAGTAAGGTTAATTAAGTAAAAACACAAAGTACAGTTAATTAAGGGCAATTAAGTAAAATCACAATGTACCATACCGACCAACCAAAATTAAGGACAATTAAGTAAAATCACAACGTACCGTACCGACCAACCAAACTTTTAATGTTTCGTCTATTATATAATAGTATTGATAGTATTTATTGATAGTATAGATATGTTGATTTTGTTACTTTTAGAAAAATTAGTTGTTTAAGTTAGAAAAAATAAAAAAGGTTATAAGTTTAGCTGAAAAGGGTAAGTGGTTATTTATTAATAATTATATATAACAATATTATCATTACATATTTATTTTGCATGTGTTATATTTAGAACATGAGTTGTTTTAGTTAGAAAATGTAAAACATATAATGTGTTTTAGCTGAAAAAGGTAATCAGTTATATATATGTAATAATATTACCATTTTATATATATATTACCTATTTTATTTTTAGAAGATAAGTTGTTTTAGTTAGAAAAATAGATAAAATAGGTAATGTATTTTAGCTGAAAAAAGTAATTGGTTATAAATAAATTAGTTATATATAGATCCAACCCAAATTATAGATAGGTCCGGGCCAAATACCGACCGACCGACCAAAATTTTTAATGTTTCGTCTTTAATAATAATACTAGCTTATATCCCGTGCGATGCACGGTCTTCTTTAATATTTTCTTATTTTTTATTTAGATTTTAGTTATTATATATAATTTGATAAAATTTTAATATATATATATATATATATATATATATATATATTGAATTTATAAATCTAACAATATAATATTTAAATTTAATATATTATTGACGTAATCAATAGTAGTATTTTAGATATTAAAATATAAAATATTTTAAAATAACATATCTAAAGATTCGTATTTTTTTACTCTTAAAAATCTAAAAAGGGATTCAAGTGCAAATATCAAAATATGTGTTTGTTCAACATACCGAGTTTATTTGAATATACTATTACTTTTATTTTAATTAATTATCTCGTTTAAATTGAATGTTAAAAAATTATAATAAACATGAATTTCAGAAGTTTAATATAATAATATTACCAATATATCTATCTTTTGCCCGTGTTATTTTTAATTTGAACATGAGTTGTTTCAGTTAAAAAATATAAACAGGTAATATCCTTAAAAAGACAATTAGTTAATTATTAACAATTATATAAAATATATTAATTTTTTTATATATATTTATAAATAAGATTATATATAAATATATTTATATATTTACGGTAAATATAATTTTATATTAATTTTCCAGCCGTGAAAAATTATGGTGAATAAATATAACACTAAATAAGATTATAACCACAAAGAGGTCACGTCACTGTATTCACAAATTAATTTTTGGTTTTAAAATTCTTTCTATCAAGCAAGTAAAGGGTTATAAATGTAAAACACATAATGTGTTTTAGCTGTCGATTATAAATATATAATAATATTACCATTTTATATATATATTGTCCGTCTTATTTTTAGAAAATGATTTGTTTTAGTTAAATAGATATATGAAATAGGTAATATAATTTAGCTGAAAAAGGTAATTGATTATCAATAACTTGGTTTCCATATATGTGTCATATTTATAACATGAGTTGTTTTAGGTAAAAAATATAAAAATAATGTGTTTTAGCTGAAAAAGGTAATTAGTTATAAATATATAATAATATTACCATATTATATATATGTTGCCCGTTTTATTTTTAGAAAATGAGTTGGTTTGGTTTAAAAAATAAATATAAAATAGATAATGTAGTGAAAAAAGGTAATTGGTTATTAATAAATTGATTATAGATAGGCCCGTGAATCGGCCCAAATACCGACCGACCGACAGACGACCGACCAAAACTTTTAATGTTTCATCTTTAATAATATAGTACAGATTAGCTTAAAACCCGTGCGATGCACGAATTGTTAATTGTTATTTTATTTTTTTATTTTTAATATTTTATTAATTGTAATTGTGCAAAAAATAAGTAGATATGTTAAAATAGCTAAACACTTTTAATTAATTAAAAACATTAAAACAGATTTTAAAATAAATAAGTATGGGTTTGCCCGTTATATTTTTGGAAATGAGGGGTTTTAGTAAGAAAAAATAAAAAATATAACATATATTAAGTTTAAAAAGGTAAATGTTCGTGATATTTTTGAAAAATGAGGTTTTAAAATTTAATAATTAAAAGTATTTAAATACGTTTTAAAATAAATAAGTAAATGGTTTCTTATGATATTTTTAGAAAAAGAATAGATTTTAGTGAGAAAAATATAAAAAGTAAATTGTAAAAGGAAATTTCCCGTGATATATTTAGAAAAGGAGAGACTTTGTTAGAAAAAATATATAATGTGTTTTAGTTAAAAAGATAATTGGTTATAAATATGTATTTGATTATTTATATTTTAATATTTCTAGTAATTGCATTTGTTAAGAAAAATAAGTAGACATGTTAAAATAGGTAAACTTTTAAAAAATAATTATAATATTAAAATAGGTTTTAAAATAAATAACTAAATGTTTGTCGGTGATATTTTTGGAAAATGAGAGGTTTTAGTAAGGAAAAATAGAAAAACTAACATGTTTCAGTTTAAAAAGGTAATTGACCGTGATATATTTGAAAAAGTAGGGGAATTTGTTAGAAAAAATAATGTATTTTAGGTGAAAAAGGTAATTGGTTATAAATAGGTAATATTACTATTTAATAATATATTTCTATAAATAAGTAAGGTTAATTAAGTAAAAACACGAAGTACAGTTAATTAAGGGCAATTAAGTAAAATCACAATGTACCATACCGACCAACCAAACTTTTAATGTTTCGTCTATTATATAATAGAATTGATAGTATAGAAGGATTTTTTTTCTTTTTTTTTTTGACAAATAAGAAATTTTATTAGCATAAATCCGTTTTTAAAGCAACATCCACTTCAATAGGAACAGAACTACTATCGAAATATCGATCTGGAAAAGAATATGATTTAATGTAACGTAAAGCTAGCTTGGATCTACTGTATGTTAAATATGATACGGCTTGAAACACAAAAGAACAAATTGTCACACGGAGATACAGCCAAACTAAGCCTAATTAGTGTTCTCTTATTTTCGGACATGCCATATGAATTTTGTCATTAGCGTTCACTTATTTTCTGAAAGATTTTTTTTATGAAAAGTAATTAGCGTCGAATATAAAGAATAAGAGTAAATCTTGGCATTACTATAAAAAGTCACTACAAAATTTACTATTCTTATTTTAGGAATGATAGGATTGATAGTGGCCCACCTCTTTTAGAAGTTATGTGTATATCTTCAATCAATATTCTTATTTTAGGAATGATAGTGGTCCACCTCTTTTAGAAGTTATGTGTATATCATCAATAGAATAATAGTAACTGTCGTTTTAAGGTAGTTAATAACTCCTAAAATGACCGTAGTGACTTTTGTAATGATGCCAAGATTTATTCAAAGAATAAAGATATGTGTCTAAAATTAACTCCATTTTCTCTTTATAAACCCTACCATATTGCACTTAACTTAAGATCCAATTCCTTTTAAGATTAGAATAGGTTTTATTAGAATAAAAATGGGGCATGGAGCCCTCTTTAATTCCTTTTGTTGGAGATAATAAATTTCAAAATATTTTAATATTTACACATATGGTCTTCAATAAGATTTAAATCTTTAAATTTTTGATAATTAAGTATGAGGGATATTTGGGTAAGTGTCAAAACTTGTACATAGGAAAATTTTAAAATACTGGTGACTTTTTGTACAAAATTTTAGATAGTTTTTTGGTAGTACTTAATGTTTTGCAGACAGAGGAATGTTGGAGGAGGGTCTATAGGGTGGCCTCGATCGTATCAAAATCACAAGTCGAAAGTTATAAATGAATGGATGGAACATCATGACATATGACTATATGAGAGTACGAAGCCAAATTAGTCTTTGTTTGCTGCTGCTTCGTCTTCTATCCACACCCGTATTAATTCCATCTATTCTGAATTTTCTTGAATGAGCGGAGCCTACCCTTCCTAGTTTCCATCCCCCATGTTACATGCAACCTACAATGGCACATGGGGCACTGTGTGGACTCTTGGCAGCAAGCAATTGCAAATTTGCAATATGCATGCATTTATACTCTCGTCACCTGCAAATCTGCAATCCTGTATGCCTATACATGCTTTGTTATCCGAACTTGATAAAATTCTAAATACTTTACATGTTTTAGTGTTCAAGCTCTCATAATTAGTTGTCTCCGACAGGTGTGTCGGCTGGTTGAGATCCGGATATTTAAAATTTATTATTCCGAAATTTCAGATTCAATTCTAATTGGATACATGAATTATAAGTGAAACACTAGAATTAATCAAAATACGCATAACTCGCCTGATACCTGATAAAATCTAAATAATTAGTAAAAAAAAACATGTAATTTAGCATTACCCTGAGATTTCAAATTTTGTATCAGAGCAATATTTGTAAAAGATGGTAAAATATCTTCCAACACACACGAAAGCTCAATGGGAGCTAGAGACAAAGGAGTGAAGTTGATCTGCCTATCTAAATATATTGACAGTCCAACATTACTCCCCATTGTGATAATTGTGTTCATTTTGCACCTCAGTCTTCCAACAGTACATTGACCAATACATGTAATCATTTTTGCCAGCACAAACCTCACCCTTTTTTGGAAATAAATTACGGTTAATTAATTTATTTATTATTTTCCTCTTATTGAGGAAACTGCTTTAGTACTTACAAACGATTTTAAGTTGTAGAATATATCTTAGAGCAGTCCTTAATTTTCACGTTGAAATTGGTTTATGCATTGATGTCCATGCATATATATAAATATAACAAGATTCCTTAATTTTTACTTTCCTTCTTTCTTATCTTTCCAAGTGTTGGTGCTAAGCAATATACTATTTCAAACTTTCAGTTGTGCTTGAAAAGTAACTTATTCATTTTTGAATAATAATAGAAGTACCGAAATAAGATATAAAATTGAGGTACAAAATGATGTGAAGTTGCTGGTATGTTAATTCGAAATATTTTAATTAATGGGAATGATATGAATATATAGTGGAGTCATTTATTTATAACCAATAAGATAAGAATACGTGTCATTTTGTATTTATTTTTGTATCCAATTCGACACATCTAGCTTTATTCATTTTCTTATTATAAAGTTGTATACTACAATTTTTTGGTTCCCTTATCTTCTTAATCATTGTCATAATTAAACATTATTAGTTGCATTGTACTTTGTTAATTAAGTGAAGCTTAGGTTTAAGTAGGTTGTTCTTGAATTGAAAAATATATGGTGTGTAATTTACGAATCACAAGTAAACTGTGGGGTTGTATTATTGATATACCTACCTTCATTGTTTAATGGGGAGTGTAAACTGTGTAGCACTATATGATTGTATACTAAATCTGTTAAACTTGATAACAATTATATTCCTTATATTACTGCTAGAAAAACGTCAATAGATATCGGGTAAAAATCGATGTCTGGCAATTTTTGAACTGATGTCTTTGTTGGTGTAGAGATATGTCCAATGCTTTGACATCGGTTTTTGCCCGATGTATTAGATCATTTTTGACATCGTTTATTGACATCAAACTGATATTATAAATAAACTGACATCGTTTATTGACCTTTTTCTAGTAGTATATACTAATTAACTCAGTTTATACTAATTAACTCAATCAATATCAAATTTACTTAAAAAACTTAAGCATCTTCAAATGTGGTTTTTATAATTTCATTATAATAATTAAATACACTCACGCATCCGATTACGAAACTTAGATTTTTAAAGAGAGCGAGAGTTTCATTGAAGTTTAACGAGAAGACTAACTTGTAAGGGTTAATTCGATCACTCGTAAGTTAAAAAAGAAGACGCAAAGGTCTGGTTGTTTTACGCCAAAGTATCATCCCCTTCCTGAATCATGGGATGGAGGGACAAGCAATAATTTGCGAACCAAGGAATATATAATAGGCAGCCACGTTAACTACATAATGCATCTTCATCATCACTGTTACACACATACTCTATGCCTACGCTTCACATGGTTAATTATTTCGAGGTCTTTTGAATTTATATAGACATGTAAATGTATTCGTCCTTAATAATTATTCATTCATAATTTATGCTAGGGTTTCACATGCTCTCTTTTCGTCCTCATTAATCAGGACAAATAAATTACGCAAATTTGATCAATAAAATCATAGGCACTATAGTTTTAAGGTGGGCGTCCCAATCATTTCATCGTAAATATTTGTTACAAAAACCCATAATATTTACTGTAGTGCTATCCTCTTTAATAAGTTAGAAAGCTTAAATTTCCTTAAAAATAAGGTAAATATGTTCTGTATTTAATTATTAAAGTTAAATATTTCAGCTTTCTTGTTATTGTATGTAATTATTAATTACAATTTTTATTTTTTTTGGTATTGTAAATGAAAATATACATTATCAACACCAAAATAATTAGAACAAGCTACATTTACCAGGAAAAAACACAGACAAGAAAAAAGTACAGGAAAACTTGAGAAGGGCAATGCCTATAATGAGAGCTAGAGTGAACTTTGTGTTTTTTAGTTATATCTTAACAAAGCTAAACTTCTATTTTATACTTAATTATATGATTAAAACGGAAATTCGAACTGATCATCCTAATTAATATCTTACCAACTGGTATTTTTTGGTGTACACGGAAAAACTAAATAAACATCTATTTCTGATCTCGCCATTTGCTTTTAAGCAAAAAATTGTCAAGTTATTATATATTCTTCACTTATTAAAATTGTTAACATATATAAGTATAATTAATAGTACTATTTTAAACTCTTTTACAGATCAAAGAAACGACGCCGTACAGAGATTTATTACAAAACCCAAATAAAGTTTAAAACGCCAAATTCATAGTTTTCCGTCTTTTCCCACCTTGATCAATCTTATTTATAACCATCTCGCACTCCCTTTAAAATCAAGAAAGCACACAAGTTCAGAATTAAGCCAGAGTCTACGGACAACATAAACAATCCTACCAACACCCCCATCATAACACCGCTTATGCATCCAGATATTCCACCAGCACCACCATATTAGTTCCGCTTACTACAAAAGTTCGTATTAAACCAAACATATTCGGTATATCACATTCGATAAATAAAAATTTATTCAATGGCAGCAAAAAATTCGACAAACCAAGGCATGTTAACTGAACGTGACTTCAAGCAACATGTCCTCTCTTGTCTTACCAAACTCTCCGACCGTGACACTTACTCTTCCGCTGCAACCGAGCTCGAATCAATCGCGAAAAATCTTAAACACGACAACATTCCGCCTTTCGTTGCCTCCATCACAGCCACGGACTCTTCAGACAAGTCACTTGTCCGAAAACAATGTGTAAAATTAATCTCAATTATTTCTGAGTGTCACGGAAACCTTATTTCTCCTCATCTCTCGAAAATTTTATCGTCCATTATTCGTCGCCTTTGTGATCCAAACTCTGCAGTGAGGTCCGCTTGTATCACTGCCATTAGCTCCATTTCGAGTCATATCACTAAGCCTCCATTTAGTCTGATTGCGAAGCCTATTGTTGATGCTTTAGTTACAGCTCAGGAGATGAATTTTCAGAGCGGAGCTGCGTTGTGTTTAGCTGCAGCCATTGATGGATCGCCTGATCCTGAACCGGTGTTTCTGAAAAGAGTCATGCAGAGATTGGAGAAGTTGTTGAGGTCAGAGTGTTTTAAAGCGAAAGCGGCTTTGTTAAGTGTTTTCGTAAGTGTGATTGGAGTTAATGGCGCTTTGAGTCAACAAGGAGTGAGGAATTTGGTGATTTGTTTGGTTGAGTTTGTGAGTAGTGAGGATTGGGGAGCGAGGAAGGCAGCTGCAGAGGCGCTGGGGAAATTAGCGCTTGTTGAGAAAAATTTGATGATCGAGTACAAGGTGTCGTGTTTGAAGACATTTGAGGCCAAACGATTCGATAAGGTTTGGTTTTATCTTTGGTTTTAGTATAAATTTTTCAATTTACCAAGTTATATTATGTACTTAAGATTCCGATTTTAGTAGAAATATGATTAGACATATGTTAGTTCTGTTGGTATTCTACTAGATTGATTTTTGTACTTGGATTTTGATTTGACGATATGGTCCATATGGATGTATCAAAATGTGGATTAAGTATCTTTCTGGAATGGTGCAGGTGAAGGTTGTGAGGGAGAGCATGAATGAGATGGTAAAAGCTTGGAAAGAATTGCCGGATGAACTCAATGACGTCTCTCCGGCTCCCAAATCTCAGTCTGCTTCTAATGGTATGCCCTTTTTATCCTCACAAACCATATGTTTTTTATGAGAAAAGTATATATGATATGTGCTGTTCTGATGAGGAATAAAGCATTTGTATTCACCGACTTGGTAGCATTTATAAAAATTTATGCTCTCTCTGGATTGTAGTGAAAAATTGTATATTTGAATAGACGGTTGCTTTGTTTCAGAAAGTTGATAATTCGAGGTGATAGGTTTTGGCAGTTCCTTAATTAAATTTATCTGTTTTTATAGAATTGGCTAGTGAAGGACAAAATCTACCTAGCTCAAAAAAGTCTAGCACCGGTAGCTCTGTAGCTCCGCAAGGAAAACAGAATCACAGCTTGGTTAGTGATGCCCCTCAAACCAATGATTCGTCCCTTGTCACTGCTGGTAAAACAAGTCTCAACAAAACAGCTCCAGCAATGTTCCGAAAGCTTGACCGGATGATGCCTGCTAATCAGAAAAGTAACATTGCCACTCCTGTTAGTGCAGTTTCTGTGGGAAGCAATTGGAATGAAAAGGTATTTGACAACTCCGATGAAAAGAAAAACAGAATTGATGTGTCCAGAGCTAGGTCAGTCGCGGTTCTGTTTCAGGATAATGTGTCTGAATCTAGTGTAGTAGCTAGAAATGACACAGAGGATGTTTTCAGAAATGAGAAAGAGGTTGAGAATCTATCAGTGATCCAAAAGCAGCTCCTTCAGATCGAGAATCAGCAGTCCATTCTGTTAAATATACTTCAGGTAAATTTTTAGTCCTTCCAACAGGCTTCACAGTCTATCTTAAGACTTGGTCAAATAGTACTAAACTCAATGATTTGGTAAATTGTACTAGTAAAGTTGACTAAACTGAACATCTTCGTCTGCAGCTTACTAAATAATGTATAGAAATAATGATTTTTAAGAATCTCATTGTGCCTGCTATTCTTCTGGATATATTAGAATTCATTTTAATAATTGTTCCCCTCCCATTCTCGTTATAATGTAGGGATTTATTGGTACCTCCCGAAACGGAATGCATGCACTGGAATCACGAGTTCATGGCCTAGAGTTGGCCTTGGATGAGATTTCATATGAATTAGCTGTGCCAACTGGAAGAATGTCAAATACCAACTCCTCAATGAAAATGTGTTGTAAGTTACCGGGAACAGGTTTCATAAGTTCCAAGTTTGGGAGAACAAACTCCCCGCTGCTTGCTGTCCACAACATGTCTGATGAAAATTGCAGATCAAGTACACATAGGTTGAAGGATAGAAGATTTCAGCTACAAGGTGATTGTGGGTTTATTCTGAACCCATTAGCCGAGGTCCAAGATTACTCTCATAGGTCATAGGACACAATCACACTACAGGCTTTCTCAAAGAGAGTCTAAATAAATGTTCCACGGTACAGTGTGACATATCAATCACTAAATTATGTACAATGTATTTTGCTGAGAAAATTTCGCTATAGTTCCAAGATTACTGGTTAGGAACAAAGGCGAATGGATGTATATAGAGAGGACATATTGTACTTCCTCTTTATTTAATTTTTACATACTAAAGTTGGAATGATACGTTAGCACATCTGCACAATATAGGCAAGTTTACATGAAAGATCGCCACTTTTAATAACTTTGTTACATCGAAGGTTAGTTATTTTAAGAGAGGATGCTCTTCCACAGACACGGTTGGATACCAACCAACTACCGCTATGAAACATAGTGGCAGCAATCATCTACCGCAATGAAACATACGACAGTCGTTATGATACACAGTGGCAGGTGGTTGATATTCACCAATGACTGTGGACCAAATCCCTTTAAAATAATATGTTTGTTTGTAGTTGACATAATTTATATAGTTTTCAATCGAAAACTTGAAAAATAATGATGTCTAGTTGTCTACATTATTGTTTCCGAATATTATACACTTGGTACAATCATAGAGCTAAACAATATACAAATACTTGTAAATTGTACATAACAGCCCATAAGATACTTTTCATTTTTCAACTCCGCAATATTATTATCTATCACTTGCTTTATTTGATTAAGTTACCTCTGTTTTCCTCCCCTTAGCACCAACAGTTGGAAAATAAATAATCGCGATCATTTAGTGTTGAAAAAAGGGAGAGATACTAATGGCATATATGAGTACACACACACATTGGTCAAGGTAATGTTGGAAGACTGAGGTGCAAAATCAATGGCCCGGATGGCTGATGGTGGGTAATGTTGCAGTGTCAACATTTAGATATCGGAAAGAGACAGACAAACTCACTTCCTGTCTCTAGCTGCTGCTACACAGCTTTCGTTCCAATTGTGTTCCTGAAAAACGAAAGAGCTTCTGCTATACTTTAATGGTTACCTATTTTTTTGTCGATAATGAGAAAATCAGAGTCGAATCTCAATAACAACATCATGTGTCTTGCGATAATGGCATTTCTATTTAGTATTTAGTAGTGAATGTATAAGTTCATGCACATTGCTGCTACGAGTCCATACACTACCCATGTGCAATGTCTGGGCATGTAGCTAAAAAATAACATGGGGATGGGAGGTTCATTCATGTAGAAACTTCAGAAACGATGAAATTAATACGGATGTGGATGGAAGAGGGAGTAGAAAACAAAGACTAATTTGGCACATATGTAATGCGCCATTCATTTATAATTTTGGACTTGTGAGAGTGAGAGGAGGCGACCTTGTAGTCTAGCCTTCTCCGACATTCCTTCCTGTAGATAAACCCTATGTTGTACATTTTTTCGAACATAAATTTCCTTTCGAATGCACCTAAGTTTAGGATGATTTGGAGATATATGTGCTCGGAGCTGCAGAAGGGTTTTCAACATTGATCAGTCTCTTAAGGCTTTAGTGGTGACAAACCAACCTAAAAATATATATATATGAAATGCTTCCTCAGCCCCAAACCTTGAGCCCAATACACTAAAAGCCCAAACCAGTTTGGTGCACCTCACAACTCTATTACCAAACACACCCCAAGCCCAAGAAAATGTTAAACTTTGAAAGAGATGTTTTCTAAAATAGCATGCAATACACGTTTATTTTCTTAAAACTTACGAAATATGACCCAAGCATAACAATGTGAACGCAAGGTTTCCTCCTACTGCCGCTAAACGAGGCCAATGTCTCCCGCTGCCCTCAATTTCTTACTCCTATGTCCGTTTCCGTGTATTGAAATTAGACTGTTATTAGCATATATCTAAGACTAAGATAACACAAATGCACAATCAAATCATCAAGATTATGACCACTCACCTAAATTCTTTCGATAAGTTATGTAAAGCCATCATTCACCTTGAACCTAGTGCTGAATTAGTTCAATTAGAATGTCTAGTTAAAGTTGGTGTTCTTGCAACTGGGAATGGGAACGAGGTGACAAATTTTGGTTTTCGGATTTTTTTTTTGTGTTTGTTTTTGAATATTATGTATATAAGAATAATATTTCAATAACAAATTGTTTTTCGATTTGATCGAATCATTTTCGTGTCACTTTCAAATCTATTTCGATAAATTATAGAAAAATATCATCTTACAAAATGTGTCTAATATTAACGCCCTAAAACAACTACAATTTTCCACAAATTCTTAAAAACTGTGCAAGAAACATTAACCCTTGATTACTTCAACCAAGGTTAGATGTTGACTTCACTAATCTAGTTTATTAGCCACATTAACTTGAAATAATACTAATACACTTCTTCAACTTTTTTGAAACTACAGCTGCAGGATCAAGAGTTTTGGAAGGACTTTAATTTTTATTTCGATTTTGAAATTTACAGTTCTAGACTCGATTAGATTGCAAATTAGTTGTGAAATCTTTAGTTGGTTTAATAAATTGCAAGATATAAAGGTAGCTTGAAGATTTGAAATGGTCCCATAAAACGGGTCTAACTTCCTGATGTAAAAGCTATGAATTGTTTACAAGAACTAGTGAAAGGATGGGAATATATCTTATCCTCTCCACCTTTATTCCATACTAAAGAGATCCTTTTTCAAATTCTAACAAGCTAATGATTCTTATCAAGAATTTTTTTGTTATAGAGACAGAGTGTTCAAATTCTCTGCAGTAGAACTTCCCTGTCAACTTTCCAAGTCCCTTGCGGCCTTTACCTTGCATGTTGCATTCATATGTGATTGGCCGCTAGAATCATCATGATGATTTTCTTCCGATAAACTTGCGGTCATGTTATAACAAATCTCGTGAATGAGCGAGAGAGAGATAACGGAGATTCATACAGATTTTAGACAAAACGATAATGTTAACAATAACAGGTGGAGTTTGGTCAACAAATCCTATAGTAATGCCAGTTGTGGGGATGACAACACTAGTATTAAACAAGTAAATAAGCTTAAATTATACTAATCAAAGAATCAATCATAGAAGACAAACCTTAATCGACCATATTAAAAAACAGACATTAAATCTATCTTGATGACATAAAGAATTTCACAATACATCTTTAAAATGTACCTTGTCATCTTAATTACTCGAATCCACATTAAAATTATACATATGGGTACGCCCGCCAACCTTTACAGGCTTTTAGGACCTGTACTTTACACTAAACCACACATGTGGAGCTGCACAAAGTTTGGGTTTTGAATTTTAATGACTGTCAACAAGTGAGTTTGTACATGGGATTATGCCTTATATTATGGATTAAGGGTACTTAATTACTCACTAACTGCTACTTTATGTCCTAAACCAAGCTGATTTTCAAAGTTATGACTTGCTGTTTCGGAGGTACAGAGGCTAGACAAAGCAGGCAAGTGACTTATATAATTTTAACTTATATATTCATCAAGATATTCTTTTATGCTTTGAAAAGTTTTTTCTTTTTTGTTTGTCTTTTTTTATTTTCTGGATATGCTAGATAAATCAATCGTTTTATCTTGATTATTATTAGAAATATATTGTATTATGTGTCCAGAAGTATTTTCGGCTGTGGTCCACAACAGAACAATTAGATATGACCATCCGGTTAGTGAAAGAATCTTAAATATACGATGAGATAGCTCAAGTGTCAGAGCTTATTTTTTGTCATTTCAGGTCTTGGTTCGTCTAAATAGTAAAAAAAAAAAAAACTACAGATTTTTTTTTGCTATATATGATAGAACACATCATTTTGTTGGGATTTTGTTATAAGATACTCCATATTTTATGGCTGAACACAATATTTCATTGTAAAATATTCTGTTTTATGTTCTGTTCAGCTGCAAAATGAGTATTTTTGTGATTTATTGTAATAATTAAAGAACCATGATTTTTTGTAAAATAAACTACGCAATTTTGCGTACTTTGATTAATTATAATAATTATGAAAGATAAAATTTAATTTTTCTTCCCATTTTTCATAAAAAGTTACACTAAATTAGTAGATAAATTAAATGTGACGTAGAACACTATAAGCAAATACCTAATTCTGACCTATTTATTTAATAAACACAAAATGTAATCATGATTTTTGGAGTCGAAATGGATATTCCACTCCCCTGTGTGAATAATTGAATATAGTGGCCGCTCAATGAGGAGGGGAGGATCTTCTGCGCTCCGATTTGAGCCAATATTTTGAAAATTATTAAAATAAAAACTGTAATTTTCAATTGACTTTGGAAAAAATAATTTAAATACAAATTCAAGACTCAGTCCTGTTTAAAAAAATTAGTGGATAAAAAGGTTTAAAATCGTAGCACTGAATTTATTTAATAATCTGCAAGTGATATTTTAACGATCATAATTGGAGACATGGATAGTGGTGGTTGTACGTACATGGTAAGTAATTTGGGTTGAATTCTAGACCACATCGCTTGTTAGGTGAACTTGACCTAATTCGGTCACTAATCACTATCAACTTTGTTTCTTTATTTTATTTTTTTTATTTTTTTTAAAAAATTATTATAAATTAGTAGCGATTGAAAATTTTAGTCTCGTAAATTTTTAATACACGGAGAGTTAAATTGCAACGGATTACATGAAAACAAAGTCTATTTTTAACTTACTCTAATGTTCTGTTTTGGAGTGAAATTGATATTTAGTTTGAAAGACAATATTTTAGTATTAAAGAGATGAAAGAAGAAGGTTTTAGCATAAATACGCAAAGATGTAAAACAAGAAGAAATGAGCAAAAACAGACAGTGAGAATTAAACAACTAAGCTAGCTTAGGCAGTAATTATTACTTACATATTGTGGTTAGAAACTCAATTTTGTGCCCAACTACTACAAGATTAACATAATGGGAATCTTAATTAGAGATAAGATGAATTGATCACGAGCCAATCCAACGACAAAGGGTAATTTAATACTACAAGTAGTCTATTTGTGTTGTTATAACCTCCACAAATGACAGATCCACTTCAATTAATACTACTTAATTACCTATTCAAGTACTCCCTCCTCCATCGGTCTCCCTCAATTCTTTACATTGAGAGACGGGATTTCGGCACACATTTTAAGACTCTTTTAATATATTTTTTGATAAATTATTTTAAATTTTTTCTTTCTCTGAATAAAAATATAATGTTTAAATTTTTATTTAGAAAAAAAAGTTTTAAAAATAAATTATAGAATTATATTTTATAAGAGTCTTAAAATACGTATCAAGTAGTGTAAAACAACAGTAAAAAAATGAGAAAGACGGAGGGAGTAGTAATAGGTGATTAGTTTAAACTTGATTATTGTTAAGAACAAATGAGGATGGAAATAAAAGAAGAAACCGTCCACTGCCAGCCACGTACGTACAAGTTGAGAATTCCAAAAAAAAAAGGGGGAGTTAGCCAAGCAAAGCACATCGCCACATGGTGCCCTCTATCTTATCCTATCCTCTTCCTTTCTCTGCCCCCGTTTTTATAATGCCTTATTAAACTACGCAAATGACCTAACTTTTCTTCTTTCCTTTTCTCTTGCATTTTAAAATTAGTCAATTTACGTAAAATATTTTGTTTTATCAATTACAAATGCATAGATAAAGTTAACATTTAGATTAAATTTCTATTAGTTTAACTTTCTATATCTATATTATTTTCTACTCAAATAATTTGAAATTTTATATCACTAAGTGTTAAATACGTAGAATATATTCGCCTGTTTTTGAATCACCTCAATTATAATATTGCATAGTTATTACATTTTTTAGCAAAAATACGATAAGTAGATGCATAATTTCGAGTCAGACATTTATTTTTATATAAAGTGAAGTTTCAATGATTTTTGACATTTATATATGCCTATATAGATACACTATAATCTTCACAAAACCAATAATTTGAGATTAAATAAAAAATCTAAATAAATGTCTAACAATTTATCTTGCTAGATATGGGCAGACGCGATTTGATCATTAGTCACCGTAGATACCAATCACCTTATTATTATATATTTTAGTGACTGTCATCGTATTTTATTACGATAAATAATTGATGTCGTTATATTTTATAACGATAGATGATTGGTATGCAACGAGTGTGGCTATAGGCAGTCTGCCGTTCATATACAAAAGAACATGTATATAAGTAACAAAACAGAGCACATTCACTCTATCAATCCTCTCCCCTCTTTTTATTACAACCATTGTACGGCCACATCAAGATTCCTCATCTTTCTCTACCCCAACATACTTCTATATATACATCTCACCCCTTCTATCTCTATCCTTTATTATTTATTACTTACTTGCATTTTTCTTGCATTCTAACAAACAACTCAAAACCTAGAATGATGTCACGTAGCTCTCGAGCTCCGGTCGTCGCCGTTGCATCTCCCGGCGGTGAGGATGGTTCCGGCGAGATCATGTTGTTTGGCGTGCGTGTCAAGGTTGATCCAATGAGAAAGAGTGTCAGTATGAATAATTTGTCAGAGTATGCGTTACCTAATGAGTTGACTAATAGCACTGCTGTTGATGTCTCCGCCGCCGCCGCTGGCTATGCCTCGGCTGACGATGTTGTCCACCACCAGTCCACTGCTAGTCGCGAGCGCAAGCGAGGTTTGATCTCAGTCACCTCTTCATTTATTTATTTATATTTAAAAATTTACTAATCCAATATGAACCGCATGCGTTTATACGAGAACAGTTTTAGCGCGAAAACACGTAATCACTAAAAATGTTTGAACGATATAAATGTATGGATGAAAAAATTTGATAATTGGATTTTTTTTATTGTATGATAAATTTTAATTTTTTTTTTGTTAATAATATGAATTGTTGTGAAAATCTAATTGAAATGGATGGGATATGATTGATAGGAGTTCCATGGACAGAAGAAGAGCACAAGCTATTCCTTTTAGGATTGCAGAAAGTTGGTAAAGGAGATTGGAGAGGGATTTCTAGGAATTTTGTTAAGACTCGGACTCCAACTCAAGTTGCTAGCCATGCCCAAAAATACTTTCTTCGCAGGAGCAACCTTAATAGGCGTCGTCGTCGCTCTAGCCTCTTTGATATCACCACTGATTCGGTAATTAAATCTTTGGTCTTTGTTTTAAGTCATATTCGCATATTTGATTGAATCTGGTTCATAATAGAGTAATGCTTGATGATATGAGCGAAAAATTAAAAAGAACTTGAGCTAAATTGACTGAAATCCTTAAGGCTGTAAGCTATGAAAGATGGTTGTTGTGTTTAGATCTGTGTTTTAAACAAATTTATGATTGCTATCAGGTCACAGCAATTCCTATGGAAGAAGAACATGTTTATGAAGATAATGTAACACGGCAATCACCTGAAACTCACAACAGTGGTGTATTCCAAGTGGCACCTTACCCTGGCTCAGTTGGTCCTGTACTGTTTCCAAAACACGAGAATCTATCAGGAAATCAGACTTTTGAGTTTGGTGGCCAAGTGAATAACGCATCCTCAATGTTTGCAGATTCAGTTTCACCAGCACCAAGTACAGCTGTTAACAACAATAAAAGATTGAAAATGGATGATTCGTTGTTGTCTCTTAATCTGTCGCTGTCATCCAGTCATCATGATGAGCTATCCTCTAGACATTCAGTGTATCAGGGGGCTCGAAACTTCAGCATTGGAGATAGCACGATCAGTGTTGTATGAAGAAAGAAACGAAACCAGAAGCCTAAAACGAGGTTAATAAATTAGCGGGGAACAGGTAAAGATGCGGTAAATTAGTTTGACTAAAGAGATTAAATCTTTTTTATTGTACAGACCATAACTAAAGTGCTCTTGTGATGTTAATGTCTTGTTAGATGCTTGTTTGTTGTGGTTTGTAGCTGATGGAAGTAAATCTGATAAGTTATACCAGTACCCCCTTTTTGTTGATGATGATATGAGTGTATTACAAAAATGGGCAGGGGGGACTGGTCTAGTTGTTCCCATAAATTTATCATACTGTATTTGATAATATCAAGTGGAGGCTACTGGTGGAGAGTCAATTGTATCTCTTTGGTTAAAAAATATAATTGATTTGTTGGTTTCTTGTTTGTGTGTTGGATCTTAGTTTACAGCTTTACATGTGGGTGCCTTTGCTTTAAGTCTTTATGGATTTGTAAAGCCAGTGGGTATTGTGGTACGTCCTTTTAATGTCTGGTTTAAAACAAAAGGTACCCAAATATTTCATTGATGGAGGACAACTATGATGTTGTTGTAGTGGTGCATTGCATCCATGGATTATTCGGTTACTGATTCACACTTCAACAACAATAATGAATAGGTTTACAAATTTGACAGTGATGTTAGATGATAAAATAAGGGCGTTGATCCGTGGACACTCAGACATCCCGATGATATAAGGGTGTTGATACGTGCACACTCAGATGTCTCGCTCGTATACAATTACATAACTCTAAAATCAGTAATTACCTGAATGAGTTTCCTATGATTTCTCGATCTGTAAAGAGTTTCTGAAATTTTTTATAGCAAGTGTCTATATAATTAGACTAGTTTTGGCACATTTGTTAGCTGTATTTACTTTAGCAAGACTGTGGGGGTTGCAACTCTTGGAAAAAGAAAATTCTCGAATCAGAGGTATCTATAAAACTGGTTTATCCTCTAATCCACTATCTAAAGTACATATGAGCTGGATGAGTTTATACGAAGCTTATATGGGTACACACTTGATGCTAATGCAAAGAGCAATAAGGTAGATGGAGAATTGGAGAAATAGTACAAAAACTAAATAGCACAGTAATAGTTCTGTCAAAATTTACATCTCAACTCTTACAAGCGAGTGATAGGGTTGCTGAATGGTATTTTCTGTTTATCTTTACACCGGAATTTGATTCAAAGTCGATAAAAATCTTGGCCAAAACGGCACTTACAAGGTTATGTTTTTTCTGCCGGAAGAGGCAAAATCTTTAGCCAAAACGGCACCCTACAAAGTTCTGCCATTTGCCAAGTCCTTCCGGTGCTTTAAAACATTTGTGGTTATTCCTGCTCAGTTGCTACAAACAAGAAACTTCGTAGTAGATCCTACTATTCTTTATATTCTTAGCATAAACAGTAAGTTTCCTAGTGGCTTTACCAACACCAGTACAATATAGTTTTAACTTGGAATTTTAAGGGCAGTAAAAGGATTGGATATTAGACTGCACATTTTGGTCTACAATATTTTAAAGTCGGACATTCTCACACACCTCAAAACTTTCCTCTTCTTGGTAGCAAGGGGTCGAGGTTTCAAGACTTGGTGGAAACATGTGAGGTTGAGTAATTAAATTTCTGTTATTTACCGTAACCAAAAATTAATGGAAGTACCTCTTTTGTTCCCTCCAACAACCTAGATGTAAGGAATATAGTCTGGTCGATTGTATACAAGCTTTTTATGATAACGGTGGGGTGGAAGATTATACGATCATCATTATTTCTAGTGACTTTTTTGTTTGGTAGACCTCCCACCAAGTATATGTAGACAAAGAGACCTACACAATTATGCAGATGATCCAGATTCAACTATATGGGAAGTCAGATGTGATGATTAATAAACAAACACATACAGGCGAAAAAATAGAAATTGTATATTGTCCTAAACACTTTAAAACTGTTGCACAGAGCATATGCACACGTAATGGTACATAAATATGTGGGGTCAAAATTTTTAGTAATCTTCTTAGAAGATAATAATATACAACTTACAAGGATTAGATCCACAAATTAGGTGGTGGATTGCACGCTGCTTTACTCTTCGGTTTGTTCAGAAGAAAGCCAAGGATTGGGTGCGACGTAAGTATACCCATGAAAGTGTGCACCTGCCGTTGGTGTAGGGGCTGGCGAGTCATCAGCAGGCATCGCAGTCCAACACGAATCAAAATTGGCAGTACAGTCTTTGCCACTTACATCAGGCTTAAACTTTGGAATCAGTTCTTTTGCCTCCAATTTCTTCCAATTAACTGTACGAAACCATTTATGACCTTTAATCTCCTCCCCTCCCCTAGGACCGCTGCCAAGCCTTTTCGTTGGGTCCTTTTGCAACAACTGAAAGAGAAATGAAGTGCATAGATTAAAACTTTTGATAAACTGATGCAAGGAGAAATTTTAATATATCTGAAAGCTGGGACGTACTCCCTTGAGCAAAGAATGAGCATCGGTTGTTAAGTGTGGTGGAAGCTTCATTTTTTCTTTGATAATTTTCTCCTGCAGCTTCTTCCTATTGGCATGGGTATATGGTGGCTATATAAAAACATAAACAAGGTAAATCAAACAATAAACATAACAAACCTGCAAAAATGCAATTCCAAAACAAATTACAGCCTACAGGTGTATCATCGCATAAGAAAAAACTTGAAAGAGGTAATCATCAGTGGACTTGGAGCATGTTTGGCTCCGGCTTTAAGCCGGAGCTTAAAGCATTTTTTGACTTTAAGCTGAAAAATGTTTGTTTGTGTAATAAGTCAGAAAATGACTTAAAGTTAAAAAAACAGTTTATGTTTGTGTAGTAAGTCAGAAAATGACTTAAAGTTTAAAAAAACAGCTTAAAGCCAGAAGTTGGTCTGTTGGTCGGAGGTACTTTTTTGAACAACTTATTTTATTTTAGTAATTTTATTTGATAAAAGCTAATATTATCATTCAAATATATTATTTATCAAATTTATTTTTATTTTTACATTTTTAATAACTCATAAGTTACTCATAATATAAAATTACCCAAACAGATATTAACTTAAAATTTTCACTTTTAACTTATCACTTTAAGCAACTTTAAGTTAGAAACAATAAGTTTAAGTTTACCCAAACGAGTTCTCATCAGATGTTGAATTTAGTAAGGAAGATGAAGATTGATGTATAACAAGAATACAGAAGGTACATACTAAATGCTTAACAAACACCAGATGTCTATAGCATAATGTTTTCTGTATATAAACATTACATGAATAGTAATTTTTGATAAGGTGTTGTTCTCCCAAGTTTGGATGACCCTATCTATTTATATTTCACCTCAAAATTGTTTCAATTTTTTAATATATATATATCTCAATCCTAGGTAGGTGCACATTATAATCCAACATTTGAATCTAGTCGGATCAATTTGATTGCAGTTTTAGTTACCAACCAACCAATTCGAATCCAGAGAGCTCTAAATGACTAACTGGATACTCTCGTAATGAAAACCACAACTAGAATTGTCAGTTGATAAAACTTGAAAAATAAATTGTTGAATAAACAAGTGCCCGGCCCTCTACCTGACTCATGCTACTAAATTCACAAGAAAAAGAAGACACTTTACCCAAGACGAACTTGAGAAATTTATACAAGGTCAAATATGACCATTCACTACAGGAAGTTGATAATATAAGCTAATCATATTATTGTTCAAAAACTTTGAAAGAGATTCTAAAAAAAATCTCAATATTACTTTAATAAATTATTTTCATCAGCAAAATGTTTTGAGTAATATTAAAATTGGTTAAAAGTTCAGCATTTTATTATTCCTCGGTGAGTCGCTGTTTCTTTAGCAAATTTTTATTAGTCGTCAAGTGTTCATCTCACATGCCACAGCATTGGGCGAGACTAAGAACATGTTTGGCTTAGCTTTTAGCTATAATTTACGAGCATCCGGCTTTAAGTGGTCTTCTGTGTGTTTGGGTTTGCTTCTTCAATTAAGTTCAGTTAAGTACCTTCAAGGTACGTTTTCCCACTTATTTTTCTACTCCCTCTATCCCCCTAGGTTCTTTACATTGGGGGACGGGGGCTCGGCACACATTTTAAGGCTCCTATAAAGTATAGTTATATATATTATTTTAATTTTTTTATTCTTTTGAATAAAAATTTAATGTTTGAATTTTCATTCAAAAAAAGAAAATTTTAAAAATAAGTTGTGGAACTATACTTTATACGAGCCTTAAAATGCGTGTCAAGCAGTGAAAAAAAACTGTAAAGAAATGAGGGGGAGAGAGGGAGTACATGATAATTTAACTTCTCACAATTCTAAAAAAACACACTTCATTTTGATATATTAAATATTTATACTTTATTTTAATTTCAAATAATAATAAATTTTATATTTTTGAGTCAAAACTTCCGTTGAAGTCAACATTTGTTGAATAACAAATCAATTTTAAGCAAAATTACCCAATCACATGCATCCAACTTAAAGTAAAAAAATCTACTTTTAATTTGAAGTGAATATAAAGTACATAAAGTTTTAAGTAACTTATTTTAAGTTAGACCAAACCGGCTCTAAACCCCAAGTAGAGTCTGGATGGCATTTCCCTCGACCCTCGGCGTGGCTTGCCTTATTTTAGTTTTTATGCCCTATTTTATAAAGAAATGTAAATTCCTAATAAACAAAGTTGCCTCAAAAGAGTACCGAACTCAGGACCTTTAACCCTATTCTTATACCAGCTTCTTGGACCAAGTCTCTACCACATGGCAACCTTGTTGAATTATTAATCGACGTAATAAATCATTTCCAAGAAGAAATATACCTTCCCATTTAGCATTTCATACAAGAGGATCCCAACACTCCACCAATCTGCATCTTTGTTGTGGCCCTTAGAGAGCAAGATTTCCGGAGCCATGTATTCTGTGGTCCCACACATTGAATTTGATCTGCTTGATTCGTCAATTTCCTTAGCTAGTCCAAAATCAGTAAGCATAACCTGGATAAAGAACATCAACTTAAGGCAAACCAAGTTGAACTTAAGATCAAAATAAATAGAGGAACTCTATTTTTCTTTGGTATGATGCACATTTATAGTCCAAATAGAGTATAGTGGCATGACAATTACATGGCCATCAGCATCCATGAGTATATTTTCCGGTTTAAGATCTCGATGCACAATTCCACGATTGTGGAGATGTGAAACAGCAGATACTATCTCAGCAGTATAAAGTATTGCCTGATCTTCGCTACCAGAGACACATGAGAACAAAGTCAGTTGGATGAACCTAAATAATAAAACATTAAAATCCAGAGCTGCCATAAATAATACCTGAACATCCTCTGCCGGTAGAGATGATAGAACAGATGTCCTCCATTTATAAAATCCAGGATCAGATATAGCTTAGACTTTGTCTGCGTGATTGCAAAAAACAGAAGAATGAATATACAGTAAACTATGCCTAGAAAAAGAGACACAACAGGATGGTGAGTGGGACTTTGTTGACAGTCATTTGATCATTAAGGTAGAGGTCAAATAAGAAAGGATAAATTTATTTAGCTGAGGCCCACGTTTATCCAGTAAGGTGATAGAATACTCAGATTGTGTAAGCATTTCATAGTATATCTATCTGGGACCTAACCTAGTAACCTAGTCTGTTTTTGTACTAGAAAGAAATTGAGTGTACCATAGATAGGGAAGCAACCAAATATGCACACAAAACACGAAGATGCCTTAATTGTTCGACTTTTAAACCAAGTTAAGAACAAACTTCCATTTCAACCAGCCAAGCAGATGACCAGATAGGCTTCAGGGTATATACGCTACAGTTTCAACTTCCACCAGGTAATTGTAGTCTTTCAAACAGAAAAGTGTCAATACTACTTATACAAAAGATGTATATAGCATACTTATCTTGACCAACAAATTTGTCCATCCTAAACAGGAACAAACATTTCTAGCAACCAAATGATGCTCTCATATGATTGTGTTCAGTTGCTCAGTCTTAATTTCCAAATCTATCTTGTTGCTATAATTATTCAATAAATGGACAAACAGTCAAAACTTCATTAATTCTTCTAACATCCTACAGGTACAAGCAAACTTAAGATTACCAAACCAAAAGCTTTTATTAAAGATAAGCATTAATCTACTGCAAATTTAACTATATGTCATCCAAATCAATAAATCTCATTGTATGAAACAAAATGCACTGTGCACACAAACTAAACACATTACAGGCAACTCGAATTATACCTGAAAAGAGTATCGAAGAGGAACAATAAACGGATGAACAACCTTAGTAAGTATGTTCCTCTCAGCATTCATATAATCGACATGATTATTCTTAATAATCGTATCTTTCCTCATAACCTTCATAGCAAGAATCCCATCCCCAAACTCCTCTCCAATCCTATCCTTTTTCCTCACCTGAAACACCTTCCCAAATGAACCTTTCCCAACCAACCTCAAAATCTCAAAATCCCCCGGCCCGATTTTCGACACCAAGTCCTCACCTTTCCCACACCCCTCCTCAAGATTCTCCCCCTCCACCTCGGACTCGGGTTCAGACTCGGGTTCGGACTCGGGCACGGGTCGGGTCGAGTGAAAAGGCAATGATTTAGACAGTGTAAAACGCGGAGAAGGCCCAATAAAAGAATGAGACCTGTTATGAATAATCTGTGGCTGATCAAAAGAAGATCTATTGGTTGAATTTGACGGCGGGGATGAAGAAGTTGATGATTGTGGCCCAAAAACATCAGAAAAATCAAAATCTTGATCATCTGAAGATGGGATTGAGATGTTCTTGAGCTTGCTAGCTAGCATTGAGTGGAGGGTCTTTTTCTGTGATGATGATGAGACCATGTTCATTTCTTGGGATCTAAAATAGACACAAGAATTTGTGTGTATAGCCAGCCGAGAAAAGAGATTCAGGGCAGGCTAAAAACAGAGAAAATGTTACATTTCAGATGGTGAAATGTAATATTGTTTGAATCTTGAATGCAAGTTGGGATGGAGCTAGTAGAAAGCCTACCAGGTGAACGTAGTTTTTTAGTCCAAAAAAATGGTCATTTTTTTACACGCATTTCAATGATTTTGATTTAGATATTTATAAATAATATTTTTCCGATTTTTTTGTTTTATATTAAAATATTAATCATATATTTTTATATAAAATTAAAAAAATTAAAAAAATATTATTTACAAATATCTCAACAGAGCACGTTAAAATACGTTAAAATACCTAACTAGTAGTATGTATTTACTATTTTTATGTTGTGCGAATAGTTTAGTTGGAACACAAAGCTGTTAATATGAATAACTTATGATTGAATGAATCTGAGACTGAGAGGGTGTCTATGTGTTGTGTATGCAAATTTGCAAAGTGATGTGCGGGTCCCAAGCCAATGATCCTCGGGGTTGTCAAAATTGGGGTTCCAACTTATCTGTTTGATTTTCATTTTAAAAATCCTAAATTTTAGATGTGCTTGGACTTTGGAGTTTCTAAAAATTTCAATAGAAATTTTTATATTAATGCGTCTATAATTATATTCAATTAATTTTTTCCAATGATTCTACCATACAAATATGACAATTATATCAAAATATAATTGTATAATATTTTTTATGCAAATTTAAATTGTAGAGTATTCATTTTATAATAATACTAGCTTATATCCCGTGCGATGCACGGTTTTTTTTAATATTTTATTATTTTTTGTTTATATTTTTGTAATTATATATTATTTTATGAAATTTTAATATATATTTATATGTGTATATAATAAATTGGATTTATATATCTAATAATATAAATATTTTAATTTAATAAATTGTTGACCTAATCTTTAGTAGTATTTTAGATATTAAAATATAAAATATTTTTAAATAATAAATTTAACGGTCTGTATTTATTTGCTCTTAAAAAATATAAATGTGACTAAAGTGCAAATAACAAAATATGTGCTCTATAATGTACCGAGTTTCTTCTAACATATGTTATTACTTTTATTTTTTTTAATTATCTTATTTAAATTATATGTTATAAAAAAATTATATTAAACCCGGGTTTTATAAGTTTAATATGATAATATTGTCATTATCTCTATATTTTGCCCGTGTTATTTTTAATTCGAATATGAGTTGTTTTACTTAAAAAATATATAACAAACAATGTTCTTAATAAGACAGTTAGTTACTTATTAATAATTATATAAAATTATATTAAATTTATATATATGTTGTCCATGTTATTTTTAGAAAATTAGTTGTTTAAATTAGAAAATATAAAATTATATTACCTTTTTATATATATGTTGTTCGTGTTACTTTTAGAAAATTAGTTGTTTAAGTTAAAAAAAAAAAATTAAAAAAGGTTGCGTGTTTAGCTGAAAAGGGTAAGTGATTATTTATTAATAATCAATATACTTATATAAAGGAGAAGACGGGGGCGGTGAGGTGGCGGCTCTCAAATCGTTTCGTTCTATTTTCTAATATTCTCACATTTTCACAATTTTTAATATTAATAATTACAACTTCCTTTATTATTTTCGATTTTGTAGGAAGAAATTGAAAAATTACAACTTTCTTTGTTATTTTCGATTTTGTAGAAAGGGAATTGGAAAATTGCAACTTCTCAGATTTGTAAGATCTAATATTTTAATAATATTTTGATATTATCCTTTTATGTTTATTATATGTAAAATAATATAATTATAATTTGGATTAATCAAATTGTTATGTTCCTTCAGAAAAAAAATGTTTAAATTTATTCATGTACATGAGTTCTCCTAAGTCTCTTATAACACATGTATCATTGTTATATGATATACATGAGCATTATATTGATAATTTTTAATATTGTAATCGATATGAATTGTTATCTAATAGTTGGTTTAACAATTATTATCTAAATCGAACTATACATAAATTAAAGAGAAAAGATATTTAAGAATTTTTACATAGAAAAATTTTAAATTATCAAAATACACTTTTTAGTATTTAAATATAATTCTATTATTAATCAGATACACTTTTTAATATTAGATCTAACAATTCTCATCGATCTATTTAAGATCTAACTGTAATAATTAATTTGGTCGTATAGTGGTCGTACACGGACCAGATCTATTTTAATTTTTTCTTAAATTGATTTTAATATTTTATTGAAATAAACATAGAATTTATAAATTTAAAAGAATTAGGGAAAAAAATTAAATTGGTGCTACAAAAATAAAAAAAATATTAAAATTTAAATAATCACTTTAGTGTTTGAGCTCTATCTTGAATTTTAGACAACAGATTTTAACAATTTTACAACCCACGCGAAGCTAACAAAATTATCTTTAATTTAATGATGGTTTAATAATTATTATCTAACCGGAACTATCTATAAACTAAAGAGAAAAGATCATTACGATTTTTTACATAAAGATTTCTATTTAATATAGAAAACCTATTTATAATTGGTTTAAATTAAAAAAAAATATTAAAATTTAGATAATCACTTTACTGTTTGGGCTATATCTTGAGTTTTAGACAACAGATTTTAACAATTTTACAGCCCACGCGAAACTAACAAAATTATCTTTAATTTAACGATGGTTTAATAATTATTATCTAACCGGAACTATCCATAAACTAAAGAGAAAAGATAATTACGATTTTTTACATAAAGATTTCTATTTAATATAGAAAACCTATTTATAATTGGTTTAAATTATCAAAATACACCTTTTAGTATTTAAATACTATCCTATTATTAATCAAATACAATTTTTAATATTATATCTAACAGTCCTCATCTATTTGAATATTTATAGTTTTATAATCCAACGGATCATATACTTTTAGTAATACAGTGACCGGCCAAAGTTTTGGATAATAACCTCCACGAGATACTCTTTTCCCATTTTCAATACACCTGAATCGTAGCTAATGTTTAACTCATTACGGGAGAGAGAGAGTAAAGATATGTGTTGTTGAGCTAAAATGTATAAACATAAAACTTATATTGAATTACACGTAGGGGCGTAATTGAGTAGAGTCGAATAGTATCAGACTCGTACTCGATTAAAAAATTTAGACTCAAGCTCGAGTTCTAGTTCGATCG
Organism: Heracleum sosnowskyi; assembly: GCA_030848705.1. Classification (NCBI taxonomy): domain Eukaryota; kingdom Viridiplantae; phylum Streptophyta; class Magnoliopsida; order Apiales; family Apiaceae; genus Heracleum; species Heracleum sosnowskyi. The sequence continues at coordinate 8,588,795 of CM061243.1, forward strand.
AGTTTTCAATTTCAAACTTGAAGCTCGGCTTGTAAAAAATTCGATATTTTCGAGCTCGACTCGAAGTTCGATTCGATTTCACTAAAGATTGACAAAAGCTCGAATATGATCAGTTCGGCTCGAGTTCGACTCAATTAAATATATAAATTATAATAAGTATCGAGTATTTATATTAAATTTCATTCATAATATATAAAAATTAAAAAATAATAATAAAGGTTCGATTAGACTCGTAAACTTTACGAATCGAGTATTTTGAAATTCAAGCTCTCGATTCAGTAAAATATTTGAATAAAACTCGATTCAATTATTACAAAGTCAAATTTAAATATTTTTAGAGCCGAATTAACTCATTTACTCCCCTAAATTTACAACAACAAAAATCAACTGCCCTTGCAGTCTTCTATTACATCTCATAGATGGATAGATAGATACAAACTTATATTGAATTTAAAATTTAAATATTGTGTTTGACCATTTTAAAGTAACAATAATCTTAAACGAGATTTGATAATTTACCTTTCAAACTTCTTACCCAAACTTAATTATGTATGTATAAATTATAAACAAATATCATCATTTTCCAAAATTATTAGTCACACGTTCACTCTTACATCAATGTTATTGTTGTAATAACTTGAATCAAGTCTATTAAAAGTAAAAATATATTTATCTGACTTGATTTTAAATTCAAACTCAGGGGTCATTTGTTAATCACTGAATGACACTGAATTAGCTGTACCATGAATCATTCATTATTCATGTCATTTGTTTGGTGTCTAAAATTTTCTGAACCCTGAATTTCTCTGGACCACTCCGCCTTAAAATTTTGTCTGGATGATTCAAAAATCTACTGTTTCTTCTCAATTCTTTATATATTAGAATACATATTTGTTTAATGTTGCATTATACGACTTATAATTATTTATTGTTATAAATATATTTTATTTGTACTAAATTATTAGTATATAAATATGAATCAAAAGTTTATATTAATTGTAATAAACAATTAACTTTAGAGTTGTAAAATGTTTTTGTTATTTTTTTGAATTTAATTTTATAATTTAATTTTGAATACTTGCAAAATATTTGTTTTATTTTACCCAAGTTTCTAAATTTCTAAATTTATAGTTTACATCTTTGTTGTCCATATTTTTATTTTATCGAGATGAACAAAATTTTAATCTATTAGTTTTATAGGTTTAGAAAACTATTAATGTTACAGAGTTGACATTTACTCGTAGATACATATATTAGAATCTATGTACAATATATGCTTGGAACTAGAAAAATATATTATTATAAGGAGGTTAGTAATTTTTAAATGAATTTATATAGTGTTTGGATCATAATTTTTTATTATTTTAAGGAAGAGAGGTTCTACTGTATTTGCAAAATATTACTATTACTTATATTTAAATGAATTTGTTGATAAAGACAAGACAATAAAAATATATTTGTTGATTTTTTTTATTTGTTGACTCAAAAAAAATCATTGGAACCCTTCACTAATTTTGTTATTTCAAAAAATAATTCATTCAGAAACATTTTTTATTCAGAAATTTGACTCATCCAGAAAAATGATTCAGATTTAACAAATGACCCCTCAATCATTATAACAAATTTAATTTACTTCGTTGTATTAACATTACCTAACTTGATATCAATAACTTTAATATAACATTTGGCTAATTAGTAATTGCAAAAAATAAACTTATTAACATCAGAATTTCCTACGAAAACAATTGCCCAAAAATAAAAAAATCACTTAACACAATAATTATCCTTAAAACCCCAGCCGAAACCAAACACGCCCCAAGGGTTTAACAATCATAAAATCAACGGGAACCACTTTATAGTACACCTTCACGCCGATTCAATTTCTTTTTCCTCTCTACACACACAGAGAGATACATAAATTTATCATTACCAATGGGTAGTTCAGTTGAACAAACATCATCAATGGCAAACATAATAATCCCAGATGAATGGTCTGAGGCTGCAAACACAGTTGTTTCTGCAGCTTCTTCACCTCCTGTTACTTTTGTTTGTGGTCCTAAAAATAGTGGCAAGACCATCTTTTCCAGACACCTTGTTAATGTTCTTCTTGAGAGGTTTTTAAACAACCCCTTTGTATAAAAATGTTATCTTTTTCTTTTTTATTTATGTTCTTGACTCTTTCTTGAATTTTAATTGGGTTTTTCTTGTGTAAAGTTGTGATTTTGAAGGTTTATAAACAAGCCCTTTATGTAAAAATGTTAATTTGCTTGTTTATTTATGTTCTTGAATGAAAAATGTGTTTTTCTTGTGTAAAGTTGTGAATTTAAGGGTTTTTAAACAAACTATTTGTATACAAATGTTCTTTTTCTGGTTTATAGATGTTCTTGACTCTCTCTTGATTGTTAATTTTGCTTTTCTTGTGCAAAGTTGTGAGCTTTTTCGGTTTAGCTGATAAATGCAATCTGGGTTTGGTTTTTGACTGTTAATTGGGTTGAAAGTTATTATCTTCACGTGAATTTTGTATCCGGATAAGCTTAGCGGTTTTGATTAGATTGTTTGTGTATCTACATGGTGTGTGTGGTGCTATTTATTTTTATCTTTCTCGAATTTAAGGTTTAGTTTGTGTCGGTATTTACGAGGTTTGTTAGATTGTGTAGTCTAATTGCAGGTTCCGAATCTACGATAAATTTATAATTCAGTATCACTTAATTTTATTCTGATTTCAGCCCCTATTTTCAATCTTACGAGAAAAATAGGGCATGTAAGCTTGCAAATGCTTTGTCGTTCATCTCAATCATTTCAAAGAAGAATTATTGTTTTATGTTGTAACTATGCAAGTACATGCAGATATTTCTTTTTAAGTTGTTAGATAAGGATTTTGCCCAATTTTTCATCCATCTCTAATTTTACAATTTTTTATTGGTCAAAATAAATTAAGCACCTATTTTCTTTTCATGTTTCAGATTATAATTGAAAGTGTCCTTTATGTCCGCAGATATGAGAGAGTAGCTTATCTTGACACAGATGTTGGGCAAACTGAGTTTACACCTCCTGGTTGTCTCTCACTTGCTGTTATTAACAGAATAACTGCAGGTGACATGCCCTATCTATTTTATCACCCAACAGATGTATCTGCGTTTCATTCAGTAAATTTTATTTGCTGATGTTTGGTGTTTTTTTTCCAATTAGATTTGACTATTCCATGCCTGAAAACGCCTGCGAGGTATGGATTTCTTGATCATAATTATAATGTAATTCAACCTGCACAGTTAGAATCTCTGGTTTAGTCATTGAGATTAATTTCTAGTAGCAGTCTAACATACATGGAATAGGTTTTGTCTGAATGGGGATCAATTAGGTTTTAAAACGCACGCGGTGTTTAATAATAATAGAGGAATGATATGTTTATGTTTACATACTGTGTGCTTTGCGCCATTTAATGACTAGTTCTACATTTCTCTCCCCGCGCACACACTCATTTATTTATATAATATATATAGTTAAACGCATAGTGTGTACATGAAGTTTGGGCTTGCTGCAAAGTGTGTACCAAAGCTTTTAGTAATGCAATTTGTGTACCTCATATATACAAGTTAGTGCAAAATGTGTACAGATGTTAACTCCAAAGTTTACACTGTTAGACTAGTTTTGTAAATGAACATCAGCTTGGTTCACATATTACTTCCACATTGTGAAATTCGATCCTGATGGAAATTCGTTAATCAATGATATCTTCTCGATGATTTCTCCAGCTTTAGGTCTCAAAAAGGGTGTTCCTCGACGCAAACCTTTGCAGTATTGGATCATGTGACAGCTTGATCAAATGAGTAATTCACATCTAACACGCTGTCTACCCACCCCCTCAACCTCTCTGCATTTTCTATCTGTAAAATGAATTTTTTTTCATCTGACAGTAGGATAGACCCCTCTCCTTTTCAGTAAAACCACCCCATATGCAAATATGTTAGTGCTCGGAGAAGGCACACATTGATGAAGGTACTCGGGTGTCAAGTAGCCTTTAGTCCATGACACAAAATGGCTCGAGCAGGATACCTGATTTTGATCACAATTGCATTTTCAGCACATTCAACCATACCAAATTTCCCAACCTTTGCATTGAATTCTTCATCAATAAAGATGTTTTGACCCTTAATATTTCTGTGAAGGGAGCAATGATTCATTATCTGGTGCATTACTGTAAATCTGGGGTTCTGTGACCACATCTAGACTCTAGGCAGATCCTTACCCTTTGATTCCATGTCAAGAAAGAATTGCAGGATGAAATGAACCAGTTCTTTATAGAAAAACCACCATGAAGCCAGTCTTTTAAAGAACCATTTCTAGCATACTTGAAAAGTATAAATAAATGTGGGCCTTCTGTTTCACACGTGCCAAAGAGCCTAATTATGTTAGGATGACAATGAATTGCATCATGAAAAAGCCCACATTTGATCTTTGAACGCACTTTATTACCAAGTTCTTGCCATTCAAAATGACCATGAAAACACAGAATCCTGGTTCAAGATTATTTGAACTAAAATTTACAGTTGCTTTCGTCATCTCCTCGAGCGTGCTAGAATGTGCTGCTTCTTTTTCCATTGCATAAAAAATAACTCCGCTGCAACTGCAATAAATGCTACAAATGCAGCTTTACTAACAGCAACTTAAGCTCCAATATTCCACCTTTTCGATGACTTTTTCTTGTGTTGATTTATGCAAAGAATGGTTTTTGCTGGAGAAACCAAACTTGGCATGTGTTTAGGGTTTATTACAACCTAGTTAACGTCTGTACACGCGTTGCAGTCATTTGTAAAGCGGAGGTACACATATTGCATTTCAGGAAGCTGAGCTATTTGCGGCAAGCCCAAACTTCATGTACACGCTATGCATTTTACTCTCATATATATTAAGTTGTAGCTGATGACTGACTATAGATATATTGTCTGGCTGAATACAAATAACTTTTTTGTGTCTTTCTGACCAATCATATGAACAATTTCATGAATTCCATTTTGCAGTTGATCCCATATAATTGATTAATGAAATTTGCTATTTCCTAAATGTCTGTGCCGTAGTATGAGTTCCAGTGTATTTATATGTTCTTATAAAAAATTCAGTCTTTCATGAAAATGGCAAGCAACATATGATTTTCCTGCTGAGTATTGCAAAAAGTGATGGTATAATTTTTACTTGTAGAAAATAATTTTCTTCATCCTCCCTGATGAGAATTTTATTGCAGATGCTACTTCTTTGGTGACATTTCTCCGAAAAGGGATCCAACAATGTACTTGAAGTATATATCTGCACTATATGACTACTACGAGAAAGAGTTCAACACGTTCGATCTGAGTGGTCATACTGCATTGCCCCTTGTTGTGAATACTTCTGGATGGGTCAAAGGTTTGCCTAAATTTGTCCTTGTTATTATGTATACAAGTAATATTGTGCTTAGTTTGTCATAAACACTCGCAATTTCCTTTCTCATTCATGGAATAACGGTTCAAGTTTCTGAGTGTCAGGTATTGGATTCGATATACTGGTGGATATGCTGAAATACATTTCTCCTACGCACATGGTTCAGATTCGCATATCAGCTGAAAGCAAGAATCTGCCAACTGGGGGATTCTGGTTAGACGAGAGAGATGATGCCTCAACGACTTTAATTGAGATCAGTTCAGCTCGTCAGGACTCTTTGAAAAGATCGTATGTGCTTGATTTTATTATGCTTAATTAAAGTCACTTGCCTAAATTTTGTTGATGATGTCGTCAACCAATATAAAATTTTCAAGTCATTTAAAAAAAAATTCAAATGGACCCTTTCCCACGTCACTCAGATAGATGATTTGTGACTGCTTAGTGAAATTTGCTCTGTCTTCATTTGTGTTTCATTACTTGTTTTTAGTCAGAATAATTTATAGTAGTTTTTAAGGCTATATATTTGAAGAACTAAAGTGATGAAGTATTCAATTGATAGCTGTGTGTGGTCATTAATAATTCTATCATTCCATCCCCATTTAGGACAATCACTACTTCTGTAACACACATGTAACTAATTTATTGAAGACGTGATTTACTGAAGACTGAAGAGTATTTCTCTTTTCAGGGTGCTGGTACAAAAGGATGCACGCCTTCTCCGGGATTTACGTATAATGGCTTATTTCAGGCAGTGCTTTCCTAGCGAGAAAGATATCACCACTATCAAGGAACTTGCTCGTGCATTGGCTGCTCACCCTCCTTATGAAGTTCCAGTATCAAGTGTCAAGATTAAACATCTCCACAATGAGGTCTCTTTAAAATATCACATAAGTAAATTTGTATATTTTTCATTGATAAGAATTTATATGTTTTGATTTAATAAAATAAACGTCTGTTGAGATTGTAATCTCTTTATGCTTAATATATACAGGTCCCAAGTAGTGAAGTCTTTTATAGTTTGAATGCTACTATTGTTGGCTTGGCTGTCAGTTCTGAAGATAATGATCATTTGCCTTGCTGTGTTGGCCTAGGTATGTCACCCTAATAATCTCAACGACTAATCAGTCCAAGTCAACTCCGGTTGATGTCCCAAATCACTGGCCACTGACTTTTAATTAAATCTTTATGAGTGAGCAGTTTAGTCATCAGAAAAATAGCACTCCAATGACTAGTCGAGATATTAGTTCCACCCTTATAATTTGTAAAATAATGTTTTGTTTTAACATGCATTGATCACTAACTATTGTAATGAGTAGTCCAATTTGTTTTGTCTCGAAGTTGAAGGCTTTTAATACAATATCCTAGTTCATTTGGTACATGCAGTAAATACTCTTCTCATATCCTATTTACAGGTATTGTCCGAAGCATCGACACGCTCAAGAAGCTAATCTATGTAGTTACTCCTGTTCCACACAACACTTTGGAGAAGGTTGATCTTCTACTACAGGGGTTCATCCAAATTCCAAATTGTCTTTTGCAGGTATGTATGTCTGCAAATTTTCTGCATCTTTAGGTATATATCATTCTCACATATCTAAATATATGAGACGTATAGTGGGCATAAAAAATAAATAGACTGATTAAAAATGAAAAAAATGAGAACAGATTACATTCTTGAACATAGAGATGTCATATAAAACTTGCTGTTATAGGTTAAAACGAGTTCCATTGACCATCAGTGACGGACCTAGAGCAATATGTAAGGGGGGTCCAAAACTTATAGTAGTTTTTTAAAAATTTATATAATAAAACTAATTGTTATTTACAAGTTTTGGTGATAATTGCTGATAAAAAACTATCTGAGTAAAAAGGTCAGTGTGGTTATATAAATATCATGTTATATATTGTTTGCTCATTATGTAATGTGCATTGTCAGTACCATGTGTTGGCATAATGCCTGATTTAAGGAAGCTCGTATTAAGATGTTCATATTTTTATCACTGCCTGCAGGTACAGGGATGCTTTTCACCTTACATGGCTTCGAATGTGCTGCCAGTAAATTAAAAGTTCCATACATTCTTAAAATCTCGAGGCCATTTTGCACGGTTCAGAGACAAGTATTTAACAGAGTAGTTGCCAAAATCATAGCTTATTTGGAAAGATTATGTAGTTCTTTGTAGCCATCTTTTTGAAGATCATGTAGCAATCAAAACATGTTCATGGCCTGACTTCGTTTAACATTATTATTCGTTATAATTCAGAACAAGACTTCATATATTTTGTCTCCGTATCTGATTCAATGTTCCTTCACTTGATCAAATATTTTCACCAAATGATTGCATCAGGGATTAAGCATATATCTTTACAAGTTCCCAAATGACCAAATTCCTTCTTAGCAGGTACTAATTGGACTTTTACTAGGTGCCAGACCCAGACCCGGACCCGGACTTGGTAGAAGCCTTATGTACTCGCAACTCGCTTCCATTGTTCTGTTTCACTTACCTGAAAAACAATATGCGAGTTCAAATTTTTTTACAGTGAATTCTCGTCAAATAAAACTAGGACTGTATTTTTTTAATGAGAGTTTTTAACTAAACAAAGATGTCTCAAAAATAGTTTGTCAAATATGAACTTTATAAATGTTGCTCTCTCCGTTCCATCCATTTATTAACGTTTGAAACGGAGGGCTCGACATGCATTTTAAGACTTCTATAAAATATAGTTCCATTATTTATTTTAATTTTTTTTCTTTTTTCAATAAAAATCCAAATATTTAATTTTTATTCAGAAAAAAAAATTAAAACAATTAATGGAACCATACTTTATAGGAGCCTTAAAATGCGTGTCGAGCCCTTCGTTCCAAATGTTAACAAATGGATGGGACAGAGGGAGTAACAAAGAGGACGCAATAATAATATATATCTTTTCATTTTTATGATTATTTAATAATATTAAAACTGATGACATAGCTAACAAGTAGGAGTACATACATTTCTTTTAAAACTGTTTTTGAGAAAAAATGGTACTGCTGCTCTTTTTTTTTTCTTTTCTAGATGACAACTGGAGTATATCACTTTATCTTTCTGTTTTTTCGCTAAAAATTATTGCTTGAATATTACTAACGTAAGTTTTAGTACTAGTTGTTTTATCTCATAAGTTTGTTAATTTGAACAAGAAGCTACATTCTGCCATTTGCAAATAACTATAACCAGAACAAATGACGGTTGCCACAATCCAATACAATGACAGATTGTTACAATTCAATACAAAAATGTTGCAGGTGATGAAAGAAACACAAGCTAATAAAATTCCAAAGTATCTCTAGTTGAGTTGAACGGAGGATGAGACGGACTGCAAGGTTTTCTCCTTGCTGTCTTCCTTCTCGTTACTGAAGTAGTCTTGTAGAGCAATCATTTCAATCTTTTTGTGTTTAAGGCTTTTGATTGCCTGAACAGTGGCCGAAGCACCAGCCACAGTTGTTATAATAGGAACTTTGTAAGCAAGAGCCATTCTTCTCAGCTGCCGTCCATCAATGTCTTCAAGGTTGTCACCTGAACTGGTGATAACCATCAGTTGAATCTGACCATTAGCAAGCATATCACCAGCATGTGGTCTGCCTTCATGTATCTTTAAAACTCGTTCCACTGGTATTCCATCTAATTCAAGAATGTTGGCTGTCCCGGAAGTTGAAACAATTTTAAACCCAATATCAAGAAAGGCACGGGCAATTGTCGAAAGATGTGACTTGGTCAAATCACTTAAGCTAAGGAACACTTTGCCTGAAAGTGGTAGCTTCTGCCCAGCAGCAAGCGTGGCTTTGGCAAATGCTATAGAAAACTCGTAGGAGATGCCCATCACTTCACCAGTGCTATGCATTTCAGGACCTAGAAATACGTCACAGCCTTGGAACTTTTCGAAGGGCAAAACAGCTTCCTTCACAGATACATGTCGAGGGATTACCTCTGTGGTGAAACCCAGGTCATGAAGAGACTTTCCTGACATGACGAGAGAAGCATATTTAGCCAATGGGTGTCCAATTGCTTTGGATACAAAAGGAACTGTACGGGATGCACGCGGATTTGCCTCGAGCAAAAACACCTCTCCAGAAGCTGTAATTGCGTACTGACAATTCATGAGCCCACACACATTTAGTCTCTTGGCCAAAATCTTAGTCCATGTCCTGATAGTTTCCAAGCATGAAGATGAAATGGTCTGAGTTGGTATCATGCAAGCAGAATCACCAGAATGGATCCCAGCCTGTTCGATGTGCTCCATTATCCCACCAATCACCACATTACCATGGGAGTCAGCAAGTGCATCAACGTCAATCTCAATTGCGTCAGATAAATATTTGTCAATCAGGACAGGGTGCTCTGGGTCCACCTCAACGGCATTTGCAAGGTACTTAACCAACTTATTGTCATTGTAAACAATCTCCATTCCACGGCCACCCAAGACATAGGAAGGCCTGACAACAACTGGGTATCCTATGTCAGATGCTATGGAAATAGCATCAGATTCACTCTTTGCAATGCCTCCTTGTGGTTGCTCGATCTTTAGTTCATTCAGCATTGCATTGAACCTCTCTCTATCCTCGGCAGCATCAATTGAATCAGGAGATGTGCCCCAAATGCGAACATATCCGCCACTGGCACATTTAGGTTTGGACTCATCTAAATACCGCTGAATTGGGAGTGCCAGTTTTAGCGGGGTTTGACCACCAAATTGCACAATGATGCCTTCAGGTCGTTCCAACTCTATGACATTAAGAACATCTTCAATTGTCAGTGGTTCGAAATAAAGACGATCACTTGTATCATAATCTGTAGAGACTGTCTCAGGATTTGAGTTCATCATGATAGTCTCATAGCCTGCATCCTGCAAAGGCCAAGAAAGCAGGAATGAATTAAATAAAACAGAAAAATGAGTAGAACCCAAGTTAATGAAATTATTCAAAATGTTCTGGAGGCAGGTTTTACAAGGCTTGTCACTCATCAATAATATTACCAGTCATTTTATATACAGAAATATAGACAAGTACATCACATATGTGCAATAGTTTACACGGGAAGCATTTAGGCAAATAAAACAAGGCACAGATGAGAAACTAGCACAAAATTTAAACTATTTGAGTGATTAACAAACCTGAAGAGCGAATGATGCATGGCAGCAGCAGTAGTCGAATTCAATTCCTTGACCAATTCGATTTGGTCCTCCACCTAATATCAAAACCTTCTTACTCTTGCTTGGAGCTGATTCACATTCAAAGTCGTAAGAGGAGTACATGTAAGGAGTATCAGCCTCAAATTCTGCTGCGCATGTATCAACTCGCTTATACACTGGTAAAACACCTAAAGATAGCCGTTTCGAGCGAACTTCTTTTTCAGAGGACCCTGTAGCAAAAGCTATCTGCTTATCACTAAAACCTCTTTTTTTGACTTCATAGAGCTCATCCTTTGTCAACTCAGACAATTTAATATCCAAAAGGTATTGTTCAACATCCACCAGTTCCTTAAGTTGAGTGAGGAACCATTTGTCAACGAAAGTTAGCTCATGAATGTCATCTACTTTCATTCCCTTTTTCATTGCCGCATATATGGAATGAATTCGTTCCGGATTGGGGACTCGAAGACTGTACTTAAGCTGGTCCCAGTCCCAATTCAGCTCCTTGACCTGAGCACAACCCCATCCAGAGTAGCCACATTCCAGCGACCGAACCGCTTTCTGGAAGGACTCCTGGAATGTGCGGCCTACAGCCATGGATTCACCAACAGACTTCATCTGAGTTGTCAATATTGGCTGAGAACCTGGGAATTTTTCAAATGCAAACCTTGGTATCTGCGTGCAAAACAAAAATAGATAAAATGATTTGAATTAGGCGATAAGAGACACATTATAGGTGCTGGTGTGTCTGAAAAGAAAAATTAATGTCATGTAAAAGCTAAGTAGTTCATGTTTAGAACTAGTCTATCCAGATTTCGACAAAGCAATCTGTAATTATTACCCAAATTCAAGTACACGATTAATAATAGTCCCCAACCAGAGGACATAATTTCGCCTAAATTTTTGGAAAACCCAATACTAAGTTGAATTTTCATTTTTAATACATGAAACTTCGTCTTTTTTCTATGTTCAAAAATTAAGGCAACTCTTGTATTAAAACAAAGAACATTCAGATAAGCAAAAGCAAAAAGGGGTGTACTAATAGATATTAAATCAAATGATAATTTATATCGCAACTTGCAAGATATAGAATTTTTCTGAAACAGTCTACCTGTTTAAAAATGTTTCTAAGAAGATGAATTTCATTGCCAATCATAGACAAATCATTAAAAGATCAAATTTTGAGGATCCATATCAGACAATGTTAATGAATTAGATAGATGAGTGTGTGTGTGTGTGTATGTTAAGTAAAACAGGATATGTGAGTGTGTGTCAAATAAAGCAAATATGTAGAGTTCATGCCTTGGTCACAACGTAATCGATAGAAGGTTCAAAACTAGCTGGTGTTTTCTTTGTGATGTCATTAGGAATCTGATCCAGTGAATAACCAACAGACAACTTTGCAGCCATTTTCGCTATGGGAAAGCCAGTAGCTTTTGAGGCCAAAGCTGATGACCTTGAAACTCTAGGATTCATTTCAATCACCATAACTTCTCCATCAGCAGGGTTAATGGCAAACTGAACGTTGGAACCACCGCATTCAACTCCAATCTCCCTTATAATAGCAATAGAATAATCTCTAAGACGTTGATACTCCTTATCTGTCAAGGTTTGTGCAGGAGCTACAGTAATTGAGTCCCCTGTGTGTACTCCCATTGCATCAATATTCTCAATCGAACAAATGATAACCACATTGTCCGCCAAGTCTCGCATAACCTCTAGCTCATATTCTTTCCAACCCAACAAAGACTTCTCCACCAAAACCTGCGACGTCACACTAGCAGCAAGCCCCGACTTACAAATCGCCTCAAACTCATCTTTATTATACGCAATCCCACCTCCACTTCCACCCAACGTAAAAGCAGGCCTAATAATCAAAGGAAACTCTCCGATCGAATTAGCAATCTCAAAACACTCCTCCAACGTGGTCCCAATTCCAGATGGAGGAGTCTTAAGTCCAATATTCTTCATAGCTTTCTTAAACAAATCCCTATCTTCCGCCTTCTTAATAGCATCAAGCTTCGCTCCAATCAACTCAACCCCATACTTCTCAAGTGCACCACTTTCAGCCAATGCCACCGCAAGATTAAGCGCAGTCTGTCCACCCATAGTAGGCAACAAAGCATCAGGCCTCTCCTTTTCCAAAACTTGCTCAACTAATTCAGGTGTCATAGGCTCAATGTAGGTCCTATTCGCAGTCTCAGGGTCAGTCATTATCGTAGCCGGATTAGAATTAACAAGAATCACCTCATACCCTTCTTCTCTCAAAGCCTTACAAGCTTGAGTACCCGAATAGTCAAATTCACAAGCTTGTCCAATAACAATAGGCCCAGCACCCAAAATCATAATCTTCTTGATATCGGTTCGCTTACCCACTTTCGATAAATCAAACAAACCCCCATTTCCTGAATCATTTTCTTTAGCAACAACAGCATTGATTTTACTACTAGTTTTTGCTGAACAACCAAATGTACGCAATGCCCGGGTCGAAAAATCCAATCTTGATTGGAATTTCGAGTAGAAAAACAAGGGAAATGAATTGGGGTTTGACAATTTGAGCTTGGTGGGAATCAGATAACTAGAAGATGAAATGAGTTTGGTTGAGGCATTTTGACAAACACTTGGTGTGATGGCTGCTAATTCACCCATTTTTAAATAAACAAACTGAAATTGTAATTGTAATTGATAATTGATAATTAAGATAGGAGGGGAGAGTGATAGTGTTTAAAACACTCGGTGTTGTGATTTTCTTCTTCGACAAAACGGCCGCCGATGGAAACCCTAGTTTATCAATTGTACATATACACACACAACATATAGGTGGACGAATATTTTGAGGAATTTCTATTTTAGTCTGACGTGGACATCAAAATTTAAGGGGTTTTTGTTTTTGCAAAATACAATTTTATTTGATAGAGTATGTTTTTAGAAAATTTCCATTTTTAATAAAATTATATTTTAAAATATAAATTTTTAATTTTGTTTTTCTCAGAATTGATTTATCAGTGATAATTGATATAATGGCGTTTTAAAGTTTGAAATAAAATTGCATAGCAAGTTGCAAAGTTTGTAGATCGTTTTTTGTAAAATATTTTTTTTTTTTTGAGAATAAAAACATATATATTTTGGATCATTTCCCAATATTTTATTCTAATTTATGTTATGAGTGATCATTAACAGAGAATGAAATAAGCATAGGTTCATTATTCTCGGTTGCATATAATTACACTTTCCAAAAAAAAGTTAGAAAATTTCAATTTAATTTAAACTTTTGAGATTTTGATTCATGAACAAAAGGCGAGGTGCATTTCTATTTTCTGGGTACAACTTTTTTTAATAATTAACACATTCACGCACATATCTTTATCTTTGAGAACCGGATATTTGGAGTGAAATATTTTAAAATTTTGACATGTTTACTTGAAATATTTTAGATGAAATCGTATTTTATAAACCTAATTTTTTTAAATGAATTTATAGTATTAATAGCCAATATTCTCTCATAATATAACCTGTGAGTACGCAGTGCAATTTAGTAAGGATACTATTTTCAAGAGTTAAAATTTACAAAGTTTACTGTAGTAGAAAAATATATAATCATATATTACCGTATTTTGAAAAAATAATTACAGTAATTAAGAAGTGAAAAACAAATGTTTGGCTGAAAGTACCTGATTGACCGTTACTTCAGGTACATATCTTGTTCACAAACAACCTCTGCTTCTGAACAAAACAATATGCATGCAAACCTTTTCAAGATTCCAACATTTTCATTACCAGTTTCGAAATCTTGTTGTCAGAAAAACATATCAGTTATCTACTAATCAGAGAAGGAAACTATAGAGTGACAGAGATGGAGCAATAGATCATGGTCTTGCTTTCTCTTTGGTCATGATCTCTCCTCCTCATATCTTCTGCATCTTGATCACTAGAAACACTAATTTACGTCCGATAATTTGATTTGTTTCGGGTTTTGTTGATCTGTTTGTGTACAATGTCATCAAATTACAAGCAATTTGTAGAAGATAATTTGGGAGAAATCCCGCAATTTATCATATATGCTGCCCTTGAAATGGGAATTATATGTTTGCTTTACCTAGAGGCCTTCTTTGCGTTTCTTAGTTACGAATTTGCCAAATTTTTCGATTTGCAAATCCCTTGTTTGCTATGTACACGAATAGAGCATGTTCTTTTAAATAAAGATTCACATTTTTTCCATAATGAATCATTTTGTGAATCTCACAAGAAGGCAGTTTCATCCCTTGCTTATTGTCACTTCCACCGCAAAATTTCTGACATAAAGACTATGTGTGAAGGGTGTCTTCTTTCGTTTGCTACCGACAGAGATTCTGATACGGATAATCCTAAGCCTTTGGTTGGTATAATACCAAAGGATACTGATGGCTTTGTGGAAGATGATCATAAAATCCTTTTAAAAGGAACTGATGCCAAAGTAGCCGAGAAAGGTAGTTTTAATAGATGTTCTTGTTGTGGGGAGCCTTTAACTAACAAAAGTTCTAAGAAAATTGCTAGGAGTGCTTCCATGAAGGCCCCTAATATATTATCAAATGCTCCTGCTTCTCCTCGTCCGCTAGTGACAATGAAAAATGATGAGGGTCGCAATCTAGAATTGCCTTTTTCTAGGTTCTCTGAGCTTAAGCTTAAAGCAAATGCTGAACTGGAGCTTCCAGAAGATGTTATTGGAATGACCCCAGTTGCTGGAATCAACCCAGAGCAGCAACGTAAGATTTTTTTTTTTCATTATTTTATTATGCCTATAAGTTATCTCATTGTTTCATTTTGTCCGGTTGACATAATAAATTGATTCAAGATGGTTTCCTATAAGGGGAAAATATATTATGAATGTGCACTTAAAAATTTCTGGATCATATTGGTTTGTAGAATTTAAAGAAGATCTCAAAGCTGGGACGGTATCATTTCTACCAGATGCCGAGGATATACCTGACGATGTTCTCAGAACTCCTACTACTAAAGGGAACAAGTTTTTCGGAATTCCGCTAACAGATGCAACTCAAGCTGCAGGCACTCCTAAGTGGGCCAACAAGCTTGCAAAAAAGGTGCAACTTGAGAAAGATTTCTTTGCAGAACACAGTGACCTAAATCCTACAAACGAACCAGAGAGTGAGACTTTGAATCGCTTGAAAAGACAAATTCGTTCAGACAGAAAAACCCTCGTTGAGTTATCCATGGAATTGGATGAAGAAAGAAGTGCTTCTGCTATTGCAGCAAACAATGCAATGGCCATGATCACTAGGTTGCAGGCAGAGAAAGCCGCTGTGCAAATGGAAGCTTTACAGTACCAGAGAATGATGGAAGAGCAAGCAGAGTATGACCAAGAAGCTGTACAAATTATGAAGGATATTCTTGTCAAGAGAGAGGGAGAGATCAAGATCTTAGAAGCTGAAATCGAGACCTATAAAGAAAAATATGGAGAAATGAAGAAGGTAGGTAGCGTGGAATGTGAAGTTGATGGTGAAGAAGACTACCAAGATATGAATTCTCAGTCTTTTTCATCGTTTGGAGAGAAGTCCGAGTGTGGAAGCCCTAATGGACACCATGGAGAACATGAACACACAGTACACACTACTGAAAGATCAAGAGAAATCGGAGGGGGGACTGAAGAAGCATCATTTGATTTTGAGGGGGAGAAATCTTATCTGATAGGTATGTTAACAGATCTTGAGAAGAAAATTCGGTCACCGTTAGATGAGGGCACTGGTTCCTCAAGTGATGTTCCTGACACGACTAAGAAAGAAGATAAAGGTAAATTGTCCAACTTGTTGCCTTAATGTATTGATTCTGCAAATATTGTGATTAGAAAAGATCTTTTTGTTTGGCAGACATTGAGAATAAAGCCGTCCTCAATAGAGAAATGTCTCTATTTCGGGAGAGGTTGAGGGCCATTGAAGCAGATAGTGGATTTTTAAAGCATGCTGCAATGACACTCCAAAGAGGCAGTGAAGGAACAAAACTCCTAACACAGATTGCTCAACATCTGGAAAAGCTTCGACAAGCAGAAAAAATAAAGAAAAGGACGGACGCTAATGTGGAGAAAACAGAGAATGAAAAAGCAGAGAAAAGGATGGACACAGATACAGAAAAAACCGAGAAAAGGACGGATACGGATGTAGAACAAACCGATGAAAGGACGGAAACAGATGCAGAGAAAAGGACGGACACAGATGCATTGTCGTCCTAATTAGGTCTATTCCCTGTAGTAATACTTGGTATTGACATACACTGGCTATGAATAATTTTTTCCTGATTTGTCAAACTTTTGTGTGTTCGTTTTACCGTTGCTTTGTTTACCTGGGATATGCTGATCTTTATTGAAAAATATTTGATGGTCCGCTGGTAACTTACGTAAATCATCTGTGATTGCAGTTCCTGTTTTATTTCCCTTCTTTCTCCATTTTAGGATGTATACAAGTACTCACATACTAGGAGGGAGGACTCAAAGTTTGAAGTCCACTTGACAGTCTTAGGTCCGGTCAGAGTAATCTCCACCCGGTAATATTCTTTTTCAACCTCTTGTATACTAAATTAGGACATACTAAAACTTACATAATAACATACGTAAACATGTGATTGAAGTAATTAATACATGTGCAATACATAGTTGATGGTTTGTATGTTTTTTTAATTATTTGTTGTAAATATTTACGTTACTACTACTGCCGCCGCCGCCACCGCTGCTGCTGCTGCTACTACTACTACTACTCTTATTGATTGATAGTACCTTTTTTCTAAACTGACTTTACTGTATGAAGTTTTGAGTATAATAAGAAGTACATATGTTTCTGGCAGTAATTTGGTTAGAAAGATGCAGCATTAGGCTGAAACTCAGTGACATATTAACAAAAGGAATTGACTTACCAGATTATGTGAAGCAGTACAGGCAGATACAGCATAAGGATTAAGGCGCGGCAGCTTTATTATACTGGCATCTGCAAGCTTCACCTGCAACAGAACAAGTCACTCCTGGCAGAAAGATCGTGTCCAAGTTAAAGGCTATTTCCGTGCTAAAATGAACGCGACACATAATACTAGAGAGGCAAGTGCTAATGTATGACAGGTAAAGATTCAAAATGAACAAATCTGGCTGGTGAACTTAGAAAACCTCATCAATTCTCTAGTGTATTAGTTTCAGTTGGTTCTTGTGCTCATCCGCATAGGCTTTCTTTCTATTTTCTCTTTACCAAAAAATTTCTCACAGAATTAGCATATATCTTCATTCTTTTTCTATGTAAGGTGAATCTCATAAGTTACAGGGTTGTGACTTGTGCCCCCTGGTTAAGCATTGGGGGCACGGTATATAAAAACTATTCTGGAAGTAAACACAAACGAAACTATCACCATCTGCATAGAGTTATAAAAATAAACTGGAAATCAGGTCCAGGTAGTCGGCAATGTGGTTCGGACAAATGTTGGAAACTAAATTAATCATTGATCAGAAAATAACTTTTCGATACTTTTTTATTGAAAGTGTACAGTCGTAAAATGGAACAGGTGCTTGTCCTGATCCCTTACTTCTGGATACAACAAATTACTGAAACATAGAAATTATAAAAAAAAAATTGTATACCTTCTCTCAGCTCAACAAAAACAAAAACTCATTCAAAAAAAAATAAAAAAAAATTGTACAGTTGGACATAAAAAGAACATGAACGTCACTGGCGACCTGTACAAGATCACAGAAAGTTGTCAGAAATTCCACAAATGATACATGTGCATTTATGCTGACATATCATTTCCCTGAACTGGATAATTAACAATTCTTAGGCAAATACACTAGCTGAATTGATCAAGATACACCAGCTGAATTGATTAGGATAACCCAGCTGAACCGGATAGTTGGTAACTATTGTGCTTGAAGGCTTTTCAGACAATTGATCAAGATGATACACCACAAAGCCTTCGTTTTTATATTTACATAAGACAAGGCAGACAAAACACACAAATGATCAAAATACAATTTTGGTACAAGCAGTAATCTGTTAGCGACAAGTAGGGAACATGACTAGCATGCATGTTGCAAGATTTAATTGTTGTCGTTCTTTAATTTCATACGTTTCTGCATCTCAACACCACTGCTACTTTCCAGTTAAATCTAAAACTCAAAGATTAAAAAGAAAAAAAAAAAGATTGGACTGGTACAAAGATGTATATTACATCTCGTGCTACAATCTGATAGTACAAATACAGCTACATGAAGGCATAATTTATCCTGCTGCAACCTTGCATACCAATTAGATGATACAGACTACAGAGAGGAATACTAATACTACTGAAGATACATTGTTTTTTACGCTACACGCAGTTCTACAACTACATATATAATTGGGTTTGAAAAGGAGTTTCTAGTAAACGCAGCTGCATCAGAATCCTCCCATTGGCATGGGATGGTGATAAAGGATTGGACAAACTATGCTAACAGACACCCAACTACCAAATGGTCAAAGGCACTAGATGTTATGTTGCTTTTCGATGCTACTACCGACCTGCATATGCAGCCAATCACGCTGTGATCCATGAGCATATTCTCTTGGCGTTTGGGACGCATATATTAATCCAGTCGCATCCAGCGTAGGAGTTCCAATCTGAAACAGCATATTATGCAGTTACAAACCAAGCCCAATAGGAAGCAACAGAACTACGTCCTCAATTCTGGGTTACTTTGACAAAATATGTTATATCCTTTATACAGATAACAGAATCAAATGTAGACTTCAAAGACTAAATTACCATTTGCACAAAAGGAAACACATGATTTCGTGGGGGTTAGTATCACCCAAACCAAATGTTGTTCTTGCATATTAGATTACGAAAGAACATCTTTTTAATGACACATTCTAGAAAGATTGTTCATGAAGTACTACATGAAATCCTTTTTTTGTTTGTTTGTTAAATTACTACACTAAATCTTTATATTTGATAAACATTATCTCTTTAATTTTTACATAATGAATTTTTATAAGTGGCATTGCAGAGGGGGCATCTAAGGTCTAAACAACTTTTTGCAAGTGTCCAGCTTTTATGTTACAAGAGAATAGGTCATTGATCCTTAAACTGTTCTCTCAACTAGAAGTAGATCAGGTATGTTATATAGACTTATGGTGTGTCTGGTTGGGTTGATGAAATTGGGACGGAACTAAATGGAATTTGTACAATTTCTTGAGTAAATTTTTATTTTCATTCCTTCCTCCATTCCATTCCTAGTCATCTAAACTATAACTCAAACTCACTAATTTAAGAATACTCCATTCTACTTATTTTCTTCGCAAATCCCATCATAAGGAATTTGTTACTCTTGTTTTTTACTCTTCCCTCCTATTCCATTGTTTCGCCTTTAGTTTTGTTTACAATTTTTCACTGCATTCCATTCTCCCCAGTCCCCAACCAAACGGAACACATAGATATGCCGAGATTACATAAGGGAACAATCAATATTGCAATCTAAGAAGTCCTGTCAGACAACCATCTTTCAGGGGCTTTACACCTTGTATGCAGCAACAAATAAAATGTCCTTGTACTAGCATATACAACTAATTAATAGGATAAATACATATCAGAGTAGAATGAGAGATTTAATTTTGTATTCCAGTACTTGACATCAGATAGAAGGTGGCAATCTATCTTCCTTTCAAGTTCTTAGTCCTTGAAGATTTGCAATCCAAATCTATAGTTAAACACGCATGAAACGATACAGAAACTGCAATTGTATATAATTGAACTACCTTAATAGCCTTCTGTAATTAAAACAGAGCTAGATAAACGTTTTAACTTACGTTTTTCAAAGGAAATCCTTCAATTGTTGGCTCCATCGTTGAATTTACTGCTTCAAGCTTCATGGACAAGAACTACAGTATCCAAATTATAAAGCATGGATTAGAACTGCAATTTCCATGATAATGGTAGTCTCACTCTCATACCAATCCTAGAAATATATAGGTACCTCAACTTGATGTTGTAGCGACTGAATGTAATTTATTATCTCATCAAGGACGAGTGCTTTTCCTATAACCTTGTCAAATGATGGGAACTTCGATTTATCAGTATTTACTGTATTAGAAATTGACTACCTAAAAATTTGTTGAAAATTTTGAAAAAAAAAACTATAAATATATAACAGTTTGTTATTAGTTGATGAGGGTCACGAGGCCAAACCTTGTTACATCCGGGGACCAAATCTTGCAGAATCTTCATCCTCTCACTGATCTTCTCTCTCCTTGCCTAACAAATACAGGTCCTCAGTCAACTAGAGAATTTTTTTGCATACAAAGTGAAAACCAAAACTAATAAATTGTGATTTGTTAAGATAAAAAAGAAAAGTACTCTTTCAGCCAAACTATGGCTATCAGTAGCTTGACCCCTTCTTGCTCTAACGTGAATGTAGTCTTTAACCGGCTCAGTCGGCTTGGTCCCTGAACCCGAACTTGCTTCCACTTGAGTCTTCGTACCACTGTTTTCTTGCTCGGATCCTAACACTTTCAACCGCTTACTACTTGAATCTTTCTGGCCAGAAATGAATATAATATCATTTCACTTTTCTTAAAACCATTGATAAATATTAATTAATAGACAATCTTTTTTTTTTGTTAAACCGTTAATAGAGAATCTATAACATTATTAATTGAATATGACATGGAACTAGTGGGACAAAAATAGAAACATCTTGAGATTTTGTTACATGTAGAGATTTAACTTCTAAATTCCTCTACGCTTCATTTAGTTGGAGGGAATGAACTAAGATGGAATGCATTAAAATTACTACTGTTGTGTGGATAAAACGTTTATAGTTTCCATTTCTACCAATCTAAACTACAACTTGAACAAAACCAATTTGAAACTTAATTCTCACAATAAACAATTATTAGACTCTTTCATTTTCTCTAAAAACTCTACTTCAATCTATCCTTTTCTCTCCAACAATTTCAATAACTAGAGGGTCGAACATTCTATTTTCAAGAGTCCGCTATCACAACATTTTTTCATTTCTTTCCTACCTCCTTCCAATCCTATCTAAATAAAGACAAATCAGGTAGAACCTACAAAGTAATCAAAAAATCGCAAATGTTCAAACTTATTAGCAAAGAACCACACAAAGCTGCACAACTTAAAATTCAAGAAACTAAAGTTAAGTAAGCAAGAAATGAAGCTAACAAGAACAATAGTCCAATAAGCTATAGAAACAAAGTAACTATGTAAATACACACATATACATACAAAGATTAGAAACACAACCCACCTCATTATTGTCCTTGGGGCGCTTATTACGGCCACGGCTATGATGATGATGAGTAAGAGAAGAGTGGTCGTCGTCATTAGAGGTGGTGGTGGCGTCAGCAGCTAATTGAGTAGGGTTGTTGATATTAGGGTTTGGAAGTGGTGAAGAAGAAGGACAAGAGGGCCAAATCTCAGACAAGGTGTACGAGGATGGGTTTGGAGCTGAGAAACAGCTCTCATTCACTATTGTTGTTACATTATTATCCATGTTTTGATCTTTCTTGCCTTTTGTTTTTCTTCTACTTTTTTTTGCTAATGAGTTGGCATCACTGCTACTGCATCTTCCATTAATATCTCACTTAAACTCCTCTACTTATGTTGTCTTTCTGGTTAAGTAGTTTAAGTATAGAGTTAATTGGCCTTTGCATCCCCGACTTTACTCCAATTTCAATTATGTATATGTAGTTTCATAAATTGCATTTTGCATCCCCAAACTTTAAAATATAAGTTGAATCACAACCCTTTATACGTTTTCTATCAAAAATAATATTGTTTTTAACGAATATATTAACAAATGCGATATAAAATTATTACAGTGATGATATAAATTTTAGATTCTAAACATGTAACAAATTTTAAATCATAATTTAATATTATTTTATGACCATTAATCAATTATAATTTATTTATAAAAAATTGAACTAATATGTTTTCATTAAATAAAGTTGTGACTACTATGATATATGATACGTATAAAATCATTAAAATATATTTGTATCATCTTAAAATATAGATTATATAATCGTTGCATAATTTGATATCGCATTTGTCAATACATTCGTTAAAAAAAATATTATTTTTGATAGAAAACGTATAAGGGGTTGTGATTCGATCTATGATTTAAAGTTTGAGATGCAAAAAATAATATTAAATTATGATTTAAAATTTTTAAAAGTGTAAAATTAGTTACATGTTTAAAATCTAAAATTTATATCATCAGTGCAATAATTTATATCGCATTTGTCAATATATTCGTTAAAAACAATATTATTTTTGATAAAAACGTATAAGGGGTTGTGATTCGACTTATATTTTAAAGTTTGGGGATGAAAAGTGCAATTTATGAAACTACATATACATAATTGAAATTGGGGTAAAACTAAGGGATGCAAATTGCAATTAACTCTTAAGTATATGTATACTTATTAGTTATCCCACTCATTTTTTTACGCTTTCTTTTTTGGTACTTCCTTCTTATTTTTTTACATGCAAAAAATAGTAACATTTTATAATATCAAAATTACCACAATTTTTAAATTTGATAACCAGAATAACACATTTTGAAAATTTGGCCAAAAATACGAGTGAAATTCGTTTTTTTCAGACCGGGTATCTCGAGATACGCTTTCTCTGGATATCTCGTAATACGCTTTCTCAAACTGGGTATCCGGCTCAATTTTTATTTGAAATACGCTTTTTCAGACTAGGTATTCTAAAATACGTTTTTCCAGACTTGAGATCTGTCCATATACCCATTCTGAGACTGGGTATTCACCCAAATTTTTGATTTTTTTTTGTATAAATACATATTTCATCAAAAAATATAAAATTAAATTTTTTTGAGATACCCAGTCTAAGAATGGGTATTTGGTCGGTAAAAATGGCCAAAAACTCAAAAGTTGGTATTTTGGTTACTTAACCTAAGAAAATTTGGTATTTTTGTCATTCTTTCTCATATTCACTGTTTTCCTCCACTATATCTACTTTATATTCACTTTATACATTAAATATTGATTGATCCTACCACTTTACTTGTTTTTCTTACTTTTCTCTATTAATTTACATTTTTTCTTAATATCTGTGCCGTCACCTCAATATAAAGAATTAAGGGTAAAATGAATGGAACTAAAGGAGTGTTTTCTTTCAATTTTATTAGAGTTATCTCGCGATATTTGATCTTCGATGATTGAGATGAATACATCTATTAGTCAAATGATAATTTTCTATCCTTGAGTTTTATATTTTCTGGATGATTTTTTTTTTTTTAGCAACAAAAAAAGAAAGAAAGAAAGATAGCAAGTTAACCAAACTTTAAAAGCCCACATGTATCTCTTGGGCTTTCATTTTCTCCATTTCTAAATTAACACTTGCCCACTTATAAAACTGACTCACATCAAAAGATAAAGGAGGCTTTTAACAAGATTAGAATGCGCATGCAAAAACATAAAAGTTGTAAGGTTTTGAATAAGATGGGCATATAAGTTTGTTAAAGTGAAAATATAAAAAAACTACCACTTTTGATGTTGGGAATTTTAGAGTGTCAACATTTGATTGGTTGTGAACATAACAAGAAAATATTCTTTTTGGTATTTACTGATTTGGTTTTGCTTACAAATGTAAGTAACCCTCTCATCAATTCTCTTTTTCTTTAATTAATTAAAGGAACTTTTTAAGAGTGGTATGTTTTGTTGTATGATTTGGGCTCAAAGAAAAACAAATCACTGCAGTTTCCCCCAGAGATCTCTTTGGGCTAAGCCCACCACGTAGACCTTGATAGCTGGGCCTTCACTCTCTGGTCCATGCATATATTTCAACTTTACTGGATCATTTCAGTTTGTATAATTTAATGGAACCAATTAGCAAATAAGAAAAAACAAAATTAATGAAACCGTTTAAATTATTGATGGGAAGAAGAATCGGAAATTAATTCGAAAAATATAAAAATGGAACTAAAATGGCTTCAATCTACCACTTGTTTAGGACCGTCAAAAAAATTCAAAAAATTCGATATTCGTTCAAAATATCTGTGTTCGTATTCAAAATTAAGCAGATATTATCCGTATTCAAAATTAAGTGAATATTATCCATATTCGTATTCGACAATTTCGGATACGGATATGGATATAGGTCCATTCGTATCCGATAATATCTGAATCCGAAAATAAATAAATAATATACATAATTATATATAATTTTTGAATTTAATTTATTAGGTTTATAATGTGTATATATGTCTTATATAATTTAATAATACATTTATATAAGTTAAGGGCAATTATAAGTATTATAGACGTATATATGAAAATATTACTATAAATTTAATATTTTAAAAAAATCAAAATTATTAAAAATACGTAAAAGTAATTTTTTTAAACGATAAAATAAACTTAAACAAATTTAACTTCTACTCAGTTTAAAAAGTATTATTTTTAACAATTTTTTTGAATTAAAATTCAATTAAAAAATTAAAAAATCTGATTAAAAATCGGATTCAGATACTATCCATCGAATACAGATTCGGATAATGTTATTTAAATATATTCAGATACAAATACAAATTCGAATTTTCGAATTCGAATACATGCATATCCGTATCCGAATTATCCGTTTGACAGCCCCGCTGACTTGTTCCCGTATTTGTGCGGAATATAGGAAAAATTATTTAAGAAACGGTGTCAAAAAAAGCGTTAGTCAAGAAATAGAATGATGAGATAGAGTGGAATGGAATATACACACAGGCTCCATACAACTCACAAACACCTCATTTTTATATGAAATCAACAAATATCATAACTTTTATTCCATACTGCCACCACCAACAACATTTCATACTTTTTAATTAGTAGATCATCCTTCTGAGGCGCTGAGCACTTTTAAAAGGGTAAAAAAGAGAAAGTAATTAAAAAGCTTTTTTTTTTTAATTTCAATTATTGCAACATTGGGAATGTGGAATGAACAAATAAACAAATAAATTACTTATACTATGGAAAGTATTAATAGTTAAGTTTAATGCTTCTAAGTACGTACAAAAGAGTTTTTCATATTAATACACATAAGGTAGTTTTGTAATTGCAGAATTTTAATAAATATTTACAATTATGCCATTAAAATGTATTATGTACTCACGTAAGTCTCCTAAATATGTATTTAGGGGCATTTTTCTCTTAATAGTTTATTCCTTACGAGTTACGACTTGATTTTTATTTTTCTACCAGATTGGGAAAACCACCCATGTCCAGTTTGTCAATTTCTAACATCACAGGATAGACCGAACATCAATACAATGAGATTTTGTTACAACAATTTTTATTTTATTTATTATGGAAATATCGTTACAATATTTATACTTCATGCACAGCCGGTGGCCCCGAGCAAGGTGGAAAATGATGTCATGTAATGGTGCAACTCCGAGACAACCCAGGTGGAAAATTACGTATAAATAAACAAATTTACTTGACACAAGAGATTATTTTTTTTAACATTGTTTCTTTTAATAGATTTTCAAAAAATCAGCCATACAAATACAGATTATGTAAAACTTACTACCTGTACAAAATTTTATGTAAAATAATATTTATATCAACAAATGCTAAAACCTCAAAAAAAAATTACTAAAAATTGTCTCATATACTTATATGCAGTGTTTTAAAAAGCGGGAATCGGAGTTAATCGGTGAACGCACCGTTCAGGGATTAATCGGGTAATCGGGGATTAATCAGAATAAATTTAATAATATTTTTTTATATACAATTATATTCATATATATAATTGTTTCGTTATTTCAACTAAACATATGTTATTATCATATATTTATGTCAATATGTTAAAAATGTTATATAATTGTAATAAATAAAATTTTGAAGGTTTAACTTTTCAATTAGAGATCAATCTTCGAGAAAAAATTAAGAGAATTTATGATTTAGGCATCTAAAATTATAATTATATGTACAAAAATAATGTTTTTTTCTATTGTTTAATCAAGTTTCTACCTTTTAAATTTTTAATTATTTTTTTAATTATAATTATTTTTTAATAATTAGCCCGATTTTTGACCGATTAATCCGATTTTTGACCGATTCAGCCGATTTTTGACCGTTTTTCTGAAAAAACGATTAATTGATCGATTTTCGCTTAATCAGTTCGGTGGCCCGCTGATATGGTCAGAAAATTAATTATAGAAATATAATTGACTAGTCAAACAAAAAGCCGATATTTAAGGCCCGACACCCTAATTATTCATTAATTTCGTAATTAATGAATAGGGAAAATATACGGCTCATAAAAAAGGTCCGAATTATGGCAAATTGGTCAAAGAAGGATCCAGAATCCCAATTAAAGGCAATTTATGAGTCATAGCCTTTATCGACAAGGAAAAGACTTATCCTGCAAGCAATACAATGCTTATCCAATATCAAAAAGGAGACTTATTCGTTAAGACTCCTAAACATACCATAAATACTAGGCTCCAGACGCCTATATAAGGTCCCTGATTTACAATCAGAACTACGTCTTTGGCTTGATTCTCAATAACGATTTGAGATACGTAGGCATCTTGTGAGGACCAATTTAGTCCGGAAACACGAGTGCAGCCATTAAAGCTCGAAGCTCATTAATCCTAGCATTAAATTCACAAAGCACGTTTTTTAATTCATAACATTTGGCGCCGTCTGTGGGAAGACAACATCAACCATGGCAAACACACGAAGGACAGCTCGGGATAATCAAACTCCTGATGATCGCCCTATCACCTCTGAGGCTGATCAGCCACCGCCGACTACTGGCACTGAAGGGGCGAATATCCCCACCAACACTCAAGGAACGGAAATCCCGATTTCGGTTGAAGGGACGAATCCCCTGCAGATGGTCATTCATGGATCTAATCCACAAGAGACCGTTCACCAGCAACCGATTACGACCACCCCGCTGCTCATGAATGCACCGAGGAGCCTTCAACTCCATACTACTGATCTCCCTCAATACGCGAATCAGACCTTGGGGATGCCAAGCTATGGCATGCCCCCTCGACCCATGGCGGGCGGTAGTGGAACTAATCCAATCTACCATGAAGCATATGTGCCCCCTTATATTCAAGGTCTGGGACCCCAAACTCGCCAGACCCCTTTCGTTCAAGATTACTCGGGCCCATACACCGAGGATGAGGGTTATACAACTGGGGAGGATGTTGCCCCAAGAAGGAGACGTTCTTCCCAAACCAATCAGGAACAACCCCAAACTACAAGGGAGAAACTTGCAGCCCATGAGGCAGAGACTGCAAGGCTCAAAAAACTCCTTGCTGAGGAAGAGGCCGCTCAATCTCGGGGCCGAACGACCGAAGGTATCCCGATAATCAACTTGGATCCACCGGCAAGAAGAACCAAGAGGGCCGAAGCCCCAAGGGGTGATCCTAGTATTCTATTGCCCCTCGGAGATCCTGATGATCCTACACCACCGTTTACTCAAGACATCATGAAAACGGCTATATCCAGAAAATTCAAGATGCCTTCGATCAAAGCCTATGATGGAACGGGAGATCCCGCAAATCATGTAAGGACCTTCTCCAATGCACTACTGTTGCAGCCAACTAACGATGCGATCAAGTTAGGGCGTTTCCACAAACCTTGGCAGGCATGGCCCAACGCTGGTATAGCCGTCTTCCTCCCAACTCAATTGGGTCCTTCAAAGAACTAAGCAAAGCTTTCATCAATCAGTTCATTAGTGGAAGGGTGCATGAGAAAAGCTCTGCATCACTCATGGCAATCCAGCAAGGAAAGAATGAAGCCCTAAGGGACTACATCAATCGATTCACTCGAGAGGCTTTGAAAGTCCCAGACTTAGAGGACAGAGTGGCTATGATAGCCCTGCAACAAGGGACTACTGATGACCACTTCAAAAGGTCGTTGGCTAAACATCCACCCGAGAGCATGCTGAAGCTCCAAGATAGAGCCGGAAAGTATATCAAGGCTGAAGAAAGCATGAGAAAGTATGAACCCACTGCTGGCGGTAGTGGAAACTCAAAGAAAAGAAAAGAAACTCAGGAGTACGACGTCAAGGAAAAGTTCCCCAGAACATCAAAGAACTCCGATTCTCCCCCCAAGAGAAACAATTTTGGGCCAAAATTCACAGTATATGCAAGATTGAATACTCCCAGGAGTCAAATTCTGATGGAGATAGCCAAGGAAGAAGATATCAAATGGCCAAAGCCAATGAAGGCTGATTTGTCCAAACGGAACCAAAATCAGTTTTGTCGGTTCCACAAAGAAGTCGGTCATGACACCGATGATTGTAGGCAATTGAAAGATGAGATTGAGTTTCTGATACGAAGAGGAAAACTCAGAAAATTCACCAAGGATGGAAATCAAGGGAGTCAAAGAGGAAATTATGAAAGGAAGGATTACGACAGAAGGGACAACGACCAAGATCGTAACCCTAAGCCCCGAGGGCCAGTTATCAACATGATATTCGGAGGACCAACTACTGCTGGGTCCTCCCGAAACTCAAGAAAGGCTTATGCTCGAGAAGTAATGACTGTGGTTGGAGAAGCACCGAAGTGTGCCAGAATAGAAGTGTCAATAGGTTTTGACGATTCAGACTTGGAAGGGGTGAAGTTCCCCCATGATGATCCTCTTGTCATAATACCTGTGATAGGCAACTCCGAAACAAAGAGAATCCTGGTTGACAATGGAGCTTTAGTGGATATCCTGTTCCACGATGCTTTTATCAAGATGGGTTACACTGATTCTCAGCTAACGCCCTCAAATATGCCTATATACGGATTCAACGGGGTGGAATCAAAAGTGGAAGGCACTATCCAACTCCCAATGACTATGGGGCAAGTTCTCCCAATTGAAGACATGAATATCAGCGACAACGAGGACAGAAGGGGGAAACCGGCTGAGGACTTGGTCCCAATTCCCCTAGTCCCAGGAGAACCAGAGAAGGTGACTTATATTGGGGCACTACTGCCCGAACCATTGAAGAGCAAACTCGCGTCTTTTCTTCAAGAAAACAATGACGTTTTTGCTTGGACAGCGGCCGACATGCCAGGGATTGATCCCCAATTGATATCTCACAAATTGAATGTGGATCCAGAAAGGAAGACAGTGAAACAAAAGAAAAGAAATTTTGCTCCAGAGAGGCTTGAATCCATTAAGCAAGAAGTGAATAAGCTTTTGGAAGATGGGTTCATTGAGGAAATCCAATTCCCAGAATGGTTAGCTAACCCCGTGATGGTCAAAAAAGCTAACGGGAAGTGGAGGATGTGCGTCGACTTCACCGACTTGAATGATGCATGTCCTAAGGATTGTTTTCCCTTACCAAGGATTGATGCTCTAATAGATGCCACTGCTGGGCATGAGATGTTAAGTTTCATGGATGGCTTCAGTGGATATAATCAAATCAAGATGCACAAAGATGACATCACCAAGGTATCATTCATCACTGACTTTGGTGTCTTCTGTTTCTTAGTCATGGCTTTTGGGCTTAAGAATGCAGGAGCGACCTATCAAAGGTTGGTAAACAAAATCTTTGAACACCTAATTGGAAAAACCATGGAGGTCTACGTAGATGACATGTTAGTCAAAAGCCTCGATAAGGCCGATCACATTAAGCACCTCCGAGAGGCATTCGAAGTGCTGAGGCACCACAAGATGATGTTGAATCCAGCTAAGTGTGCCTTTGGTGTAGGCTCAGGAAAGTGTTTAGGCCTAATGGTTTCCAAGAGAGGAATCGAGGCCAATCCCGACAAAATCAAAGCAATTCTAGACATGGATCCACCACGGACTGTCAAAGATGTCCAGAAATTAACGGGAAGAGTGGCAGCATTGGGAAGATTCATCTCCAAGTCAGGAGAGAAGTGTTTACCCTTCTTTAAAGCACTCAAGAAAGTGAAAATTTTGAATGGACAACTGAAAGCCAAGAGGCCTTTGAGGCCCTGAAGAAATACATGGCTGAGCCACCACTATTGGCCAAACCAAAACCAGGAGAGGTTCTTTATCTATACTTGGCAGTATCCAACACTGCCCTGGGAGCTGTTTTGGTAAAAGAAGAGTTAAAGGTTCAGAAACCCATCTACTACGTGAGCAAGATCCTACACGGGGCAAAAATAAACTACTCTACCATAGAGAAGTTTGCCTTAGCCTTGATAATGGCCTCAAGAAAGCTACGCCCGTACTTCCAGGCTCACAAGATAGAGGTCTTGACTGATCAACCTCTAAGAAACATCTTGCATAGCCCTCAAGTTTGTGGAAGATTGATCAAATGGGCCATTGAATTGGGCGAATTCGACATCAAGTATAAGCCTCGAACGACCATAAAAGCTCAAGCACTTGTTGACTTCATGGTTGAATGTACCATTGACAACCAAGAAGTCGGGGGGCAGGAAGCAATAGTGGAAGACAAGGAAGTTGAAGACATAATCTCCAAAGAATGTTGGGTGCTCTATTTTGATGGAGCATCAAAAACAAAATCAAGTGGAGCCGGTTTAGTGCTACAAAGTCCTGATGAATTCCTCATAGAGTATGCACTAAAACTTGACTTCCCAACGACAAACAATGAGGCTGAGTATGAAGCTCTGATAGCTGGTCTAGGGCTGGCTGGAGCCTTGAGAGTTAAAACTCTGAAAGTATGTGGAGATTCGAGGCTAGTGGTTTCCCAAGTAAATGGGGAATTTGAGGCCAGAGATGAAGTCATGGCCAAGTACTTGAAACTTGTCAAGGCCATCATGAATCAGTTCGATGAATGCTATGTAGAGCACATTCCAAGGGAAGAAAACGTGAAGGCTGATGCCTTGTCTAGATTTGCTTCTTCCGAAATTGAAAATTATGCAGGAAGTGTCTACTTCCAAGTCCTGAGGACCCCAAGCATCAAAGGAAAGTTGGTAGCACCCATTGATGTTGGCGGTTGTTGGATTGATCCCATCAAATCTCATCTAGAAACTGGGTGGTTACCCAACGACACTTCAGAAGCACGAAAGCTGTATGTCAGAGCACTAAGGTATACCCTAATTGAGGGAATCCTATACAAGAAGTCTTTCATCATTCCATATCTGAAATGTTTAATACCTCAAGAGGCAGAATTGGCCCTGAAGGAAGTACACGAAGGAATTTGTGGGCAGCACTTGGGGGGCAGAGCCCTTGCCCATAAAATCACTCGTCTAGGTTTCTATTGGCCAAGCATACTTGCTGATGCTAAAAGCTATGTAAAGAAATGTGAACGGTGCCAGAAACATGCACCAGTGGTTAGGCAACCACCAGGGATGATGACATCCATTAACTCACCTATCCCCTTTGCTATGTGGGGAATGGATATGCTCGGGCCATTTCCTATGGCAAGTGCTCAAAGAAAGTTCTTGATAGTAGCAATTGACTACTTCACCAAGTGGATTGAGGCTAAGCCATTAGCCAAGATAACCACCAAGCAAGTAATGCAATTCTTCTGGGAAAATGTGATATGTAGATATGGAATTCCACGAGTCCTGGTCACGGACAATGGAACTCAGTTTAACAACGATGAGTTCAAGAAGTATTGTGATGAGAACGATATCAAGTTGCGCTTCACTTCTGTTGCCCATCCTCAAGAAAATGGGCAAGCTGAGGTTGCAAATCGAATTATCCTGGATGGACTAAAGAAAAGAGTTGAACGCTCCAGAAACACCTGGGTAGACGAATTACTCCCCATACTTTGGGCATATCGTACTACCTGCAAAGTCACCACTGGAGCTACAGCTTTCTGTTGGCATATGCGGCAGAGGCAGTGGTTCCAGTGGAGATTACTCACACGTCTCCAAGAGTTGAGGCTTATGAACCAGAAACGAATGAAGAAGGCTTGAGGCTGTCTCTAGATCTAATTGATGAAGTTAGAGATGAGGCAAATGCCAAGATAGTTGAACATCAAAAGAAGGCATCTTTCTACTACAACCTAAGGGTTAAAGAAAGGTTCTTTCGTCAAGGAGACTTGGTTCTCAGAAAGATTGAAGCATCCGGAGTTGGACAAAAAGGGAAGTTGGCCCCAAATTGGGAAGGACCATATCGCGTCAAGAACGTATTTGGTCGAGGCTCATACAAGCTAGAAACCCTTGAAGGGCATGAGGTGCCAAGGACTTGGCATGCCTCCAATTTGAAAGTTTATTATGTTTAAGATGTTTCCTAGGAGGACTCACTACTATGAATAAGGTTTGATAAAACCAACCCAAGTTCTTAAACTTGGATACTATGTAAAGGTTGATCCCATTTTCAAGTTACGAATAAATTCAGCATTTTCATGTTTTAAAGCTTATATACTATGAGTGTTGACAAACATTCAAGAAGCAAGAAAACAACACAAGCCATGAATGGCCACAAGATATAAATAAAAACTTAAATAAGAGTTAAGTTAAGCCCGTAGGCCAAAAGTACGTCAATACTGGTACAAGCCAAGAAAGGCCATAAACAAGAACTACAAAAGAAACTACATTTAATCTGCCTTGTCCACGTCATCTTCCTCCTCCTCTTCCTCTCTAGAGTGAAGGGCAACATCATCAGCCCAGGCAGTCTGACCAGGTGGAGAAGTGTGATCCAGGTCTAAGATCATGTCATCCTCCTCCATCTCGTCCTCTCTAACCAAAGCCATGTCCAAAGGAGTAGGAAGGTGAGGGCTTGGAAAATCAGAAATAAGGAGAGATCCAGGCATCTTCTCCAAAACAACAGAAAGAGCGTCATCCCATCCCTTAGTATACTGAACTGGGAAGAGGAGCTCGTCATGCTTATCAATCAAGTCCTCGTACTCCGTGGAGTCAAGGTACTCGTCGATAAAGTCATCCTTGCCTTTCCTCAAAGACACCAGCTCAGCCTGGGAGTCAGCCAACTCCTTCTCCTTCCTGGCCAAGGTGGCCTTCAGTGTGCCCACATCCCCTAGGGCTTTCTCAAACTTGCCTTGGTTGGCCTCAGAAGATGAGCGCCAAGCCTTGGCTTGAAAGAGAGCCCCTTGGTAGTTGGCATTAACCTACAAGCAAGTTACAAGTCAAATACTTAAACTTGAAATACATTATTAACTGCAAAGAAAAAAGAAGAGGAGAAATACTTACATCTGCCATAGCTTGGGATCCAGCATGCTCCACCCCCTCAATGGTGAAGTTGGAGACGAAATCCTTGTAATCACAAGGAGTCAGAGAGTGATAAGACCACTCCACAGCGTGCTTGGACACTCCCACCACAGTGTCCTTCTTCCTGAGACCCCATTTGGGGCGCCAAACTGAGCTTTTAGCCGAGGCAGGACCCTCAGCATCCTCAGTAAGGTCCACATGGGGCCTTATAAAAGCAGTAGCACTGGAGGCACGAGGGTCCTTCCCTGCCAAGCGTGCCCTCTTCATCCTTGTTGTCTCCCCATCTTCGGGCTCGTTGGTCTTATTAATAAAGACCGCAGCTGTAAAGAAACACAAGGAAAGAAACAATTGGTATAAGACAATCTCAAATAAACAAAGGAAAATATGAGGTGAGAATTACCCTTATCAGAAACATTTGAGAGTCCCAAGGACTTAAGCTGGAACTCATCCAGGAGCACCCAAGCCATTGTGGCGTAGTTGTCCTTTGTAATCTCAGCATATGCATGGGCCTCTTCATCATTCAGGATGATGTCACTAGGGCTACCATCTGAAACCCTACTAAACGAGCTACGGAAAAGGGAGCCCCAATCCCCTCCTTCTCAAATCAAGTACATAAACTCTTCCTTCCATTTGAGGTTATTGTCAGGAATGGATTTGGGGTGAAAAATTAGAGGAGTGGTAGGTCGATGGTTGATATAAACCCAACCCAAAGAAAGGGCTGAGCTATTCTTAAACTGAAAGATTCTTCTAAACAAAGCCACTGACAATGGAAATTTATTCTTCAAGCAAAGAACAAGAAAACACATAATAATTCTCCAGGCGTTTGGAGGAAGTTGGCAAGGGTGAATCCCAACATCAGCCAAAAGCCTGGGAATAAACTCATGGAAAGGGAACCTGAGTCCCGCGACAATGGCATCCTTGTAAATGCAGAGTGCATTAGGACGCCAATGGCAAGAACGGTCCCCTGGGCCAGCAGGGACTAATCTATAGGGGGACTTAGTCCTATACATTTTGTTATAGTCCCTAATTAAATCGATTTCATGGAATTTATTACTACATTCGAATGAATCTAAATGCGAAACAAAAGGGTATTCATCACTACGTTCTAAAATCATATCTTGAAGTGACATATGAGAAGAACGAATGATGATACCTCTCTTAGAAGCTTTGTTCATTCTTTGAAGGCGTTGAGCATCTTTGTCAGACATCTTCAAAATCTTCAAATCTTCAAACGTTCAAGAGAAATCCCAGAAAAATCTCCAGAAAAATCTTCAAAACTTCAAAGAAATTCCCAGGAAATCTTCAAAGAAACCCATAAATCTTCAAGGGATGAAGGTGAAAACCCAGAAATCTTCAAGGGATAAAGATTGATCCCAGAAAAACAAGAGCCCCACCGTACAAAAGCTCGGCGGGAATCACCTTACCACGGAGAAAGAGGAGAGAAAAACTAAAGATACTACAGAGAAATTTTAGAAAATTGGAAGTAAGAAGTGAGAAATGAATAGAAATCTCACTCTTTTATAATAGAGATGACTGGAAACCCTACCGGTTAAGGAAGGGCAACCGTCTATAGCCAGTAAGGCCCATAAAATCCATTTATGGATTACAAAGGCAAAAGCCCAAATAAATTAAATCTCACGCAAAATCGAAGCCCAAATCAAATAAGGCCCAAGGCTGGAAAGATTTAAGTCCAGATTAAAATTGGACTATTTAAAGCCCAAAAATAATAAAGCCTGGAATAAAACCAAGGCAAAAAACAAAAGACCGAGGTCGAAATGACCCTAAGACAAAGTCGTTCGTCCAAGGTCGAATATACAAGGGAAATCGAGGCCGTATTCATCGACCTCACTCCCAAACTAAGCGGAAAAATTAAAGATTTAAGGTCGAAAAGACCCTAAATCGAGGTCGAACGACCCAAGTTGAAAAGACACACGAAACTGAGGTCGTATCCATCGACTTCGCACCAAAAGCAAGTCAAACAATTGAAAAAATGAGGTCGAAAAGATCCTAGATCGAAGTCGATTGACTGAGATCGAAAATACACGATAAATCAAGTTCGTATCCCCCGACCTCACACTAAAACGAGGTCGAAAAGCATAAGGAAACGAGGTCGAAAATGACTAAGAGAATAAAATCTATCTTGACCTAGGATAATCCTGGTCGAAAACACATAGAAATGAAGTCGACAAGTCAAGGTCAAAAATAGCCTACGAAGTGAAGTCGTCAACTTCGACCTCACAATCAATCGAGGTCGAAGATATACCAGAATCGAGGTCGAAATTGACCTATGATTCGAGGTCGAAACAAAAGACCTGGAACTAAAATCAAGGTCGAAGATATATGGAAAACGAGGTCGAACAGTTGAGGTCGAAAAAGACTTGGAAATCCTGGTCGATAGCTTCGACCTCACAACTGTTTGAAGTCAAAATCGAGGTCGAATGATCCTAGTCGAAAATGGCTGGGAAAATGAGGTCGAGCCCCTCGACCTGGGACCAGAATCGAGGTCGAAAAAAGGATGCTTGAGGTCGAACGATCCTGATCGAAAATGACCGAGAATCTGAGGTCGAATCCTTCGACTTGGGACCATTCCTGGTCGAAAATGACCTAATTTGAGGTCAAAAATGCCCTAAAATGGAAAATTTTGGGGAAAAACATGCTATAACTTCTACAAAAACCCCAAGGAGATTTTCCCAGAAGTTGGGGGGCAAATGATAAGGTCAGAAAAGTAATTATAGAAATATAATTGACTAGTAAAAAAAAGGCCGATATTTAAGGCCCGATACCCTAATTATTCATTAATTTCGTAATTAATGAATAGGGAAAATATACGGCTCATAAAAAGAGTCCGAATTATGGTAAATTGGTCAAAGAAGGATCCAGAATCCCAATTAAAGGCAATTTATGAGTCATAGCCTTTATCGACAAGGAAAAGACTTATCCTGCAAGCAATACAATGCTTATCCAATATCAAAAAGGAGACTTATTCGCTAAGACTCCTAAACATACCATAAATACTAGGCTCCAGATGCCTATATAAGGTCCCTGATCCTACAATCAGAACTACGTCTTTGGCTTGATTCTCAATAACGATTTGAGATACGTAGGCATCTTGTGAGGACCAATTTAGTCCGGAAACACGAGTGCAACCATTAAAGCTCGAAGCTCATTAATCCTAGAATTAAATTCACAAAGCACGTTTTTTAATCCATAACACCCGCCGTCTAGCGATTAATCCCGTTTAATCACCGATTTTTAGAACACTGCTTATATGTGATTGTTTAATTGATAACTTTTAGTATAATAAACTAGAAAATTCTTGCCCGCGCTACGCGCGCTCTAAAAATTTACTTATTAAATTTTTCATAAATCTTTCAACAATTTTAATAAGTGAAAGTAATCCAGTTTTTATTTATATAAATTTTAATATTGTGTACAGTTCGGTTGACGATATATTCGTTGTTATTTATTTTAATAAATTTTTTGAAAGTTGTTGACATTACCACGTGATTATGTATATTTTATAGGTAAATGAATTAAAAATATTTAATTTGTAACTTTAGAATATATAAAACTGTATTTCATTTTTAAATAGTAAGAAGGAAAATTGTAAATGACTCATAAATTTTATAAAATAATTTGTTTTTAAAGTCAAATTAATTTAAATTTATATCTAATACTATCACAAAAAACTTCCTAAATATTTGTAAAATATAAATATAATTATGTAAAAAATTAGGTGTTTAATATTAATTTTTAAAATTTACCAAAATTTATAACAATAAACTTTAAAAATAGTTACTTTTGAACCGCGTATTTATCCCAATTAGATTATTTTTTAACTTATTTAACACAAAAACTCACTCAGTTCACTACGGTACTAAAATCAACTTCAGCAAAGTGTCTACGTCAGTTGCCAAATTGAGGAAATCGGTGTTTGATCAATTAAGGAACAACACATCAAAGTACAATCATGGCGGTTAGTATATGTGATTGTTTTAATTGCATTATTGTTTGTACTTTAGGTTTTATGTTTGGAGGCGTGATTAACGTAAGGAATTATGATTAAATTTAATATTACTGTCTTTAAAAGTATTCTTATTATTCATGATTATGTAAAATATTGTTTCAAGTTATTAGTTAAACTACGATTAATTATAATATATTGCTTCTTTTGATTACAGAGTACCAAATAGATTCATCTTAGATTAGAAGTCGATAAGTTTAAGAATACGGTATATTTTGCGAAATATGTTTGAAAGTGGTGTTCATAGCTTATTTCCTGATGATTGTCTACATTGCATGTATAAGATGAATATGATAGACTCTGAGAATCTATATTTAAAATCAATGGTCATAGCTTAGTTTTGATTTGTTTTCTCAGTAGCATGCATAAGATACTATCCATTTGGTTATTCTTCTTTTCTGTTATATGGTTCTTGTCAAAACAGAGTATTGAGAATTAGGTATGTAATGTTCATAAGGATGTTACAATATTTCATGGGTACCTCTTTATGTTTAAGGTTTTAAAAAATTTATATAAAATCTATGAGAATGTCAGAAACTATTAGCAAATTTTATTTATCCAATATATATGTATATTGTCGATTATATTATTCTTTTTATTGTTCAATGGTTATAATCTCAAAGAAATAGTGTTATTGTTACCTTTTTTAATTATGTTTTTTAAAACGCGTGTAGCATGTAGTTTATATCCTTTTATGATCATAGTAGTAGCTCAATCCTCTGTTTTAACATCAATAATTTCTGGAGGCCTCAGTTTTGTATTTCTTAAATTGTTAATTCCCATTGTCATACTTTGATGTGATGATTTTTTTGGTAAAAGAATAAAATCAAAAACATATAAGGTTGCATTTTAGAGAACATACATTGATAGAATGTGAAGATTTTTTTGATGCATGATGTGAAAGTCTGACACTATTTTTCGATAATAACAAACCACATAGAGAATTTTTATTATTGGTCTGATATGCAACACCTTCACAATCAATGAAGTTTTTTGGTTTTCTACTGAAATTATCTCAAATTTAAATGCAGCGCACAATTCCAAATTATATGAAATTGAGAGATGTTTGTTCTACAGGTAAACTATATAAATTATCTCTTTGTACTATACATATAGTTTGTCTAATTTGAGTTTAATTGAATAATTGAATGTGTAGTAGAAAGTCGAAAACCACTATCAAGCTTTGTAGCTGGCAATGTGGAAATGGATGAAGACGAATCATTTGTAAGTGAAATTATCCTAAAATTTGGAAAGACCACTAAAACTGCATATGTTATCGTGTAGTATGAGTAATATATATTTCATTTATGCAGAGAATTCCTTCTGCGTTCCTGGAGAAATTTGGTGAAAAGCTTTATTATCATTTGTATCTTAAGTGTAATAATATTATGTGACATGCATTTTATGATAAAGATAGGAAAAAGATTAGTGGTTTGTATGACTTTTTAAGATTCTATGATTTAAGAATGTACTGGGTTGTAATTTTTGACTACTTTTGGATGTGGTGACTTTTGTGTGAAATATTACAAACATACTGCAACTTCAATGGTTAATCCAACTATTGAGCCTGTTGAGTTTTTCGTAAATGAGAACTCAAGACAGTTGAGGATAGATGAATTTATCTATGGTCGTAATTACTTAGAAGTTGAAAAGTATATAGGATTTGCAGAATATAATGCAGTGAAGTATAATCCGTATGAATTTAAAATTGAGGTCGCAGGAATAGAAAACAGGGAGGAAATGAAAACTCTGGTGAGCACTTAATTCTTTCATCAGATATTTTTATAACTAACAAATGCTGCTTCCAAAATCTATTATATATATCTAACAAAGGTTTTAAATAGAAATTACAGGCATATTTAGAGGATCTTTACAAAAATGGGAAATGAATGGATAAAATTTTCCCCAGTCTTGGGAAGAGGATGTGGGAAATTGAAGTGCTTTGGAATAATGGACCGTGTATGTTTGGAAATGGTTGGTATAGTCTTCTGGAATAGTTGGATATTTCCACCGGTGATGTTACAGCTATGACTATAGGAGAATCACCTGGACTTGTTTTTTTCTGTATCTTTAAAAAGGAGGAGCTCACTTTAGAGAAAGAAGAAGGTACAATGTCAATATTTTTTTACTATTTCTGATTTTTAAGAATAAAAAAGTGGTCATTTGCATTTTTTTGGAGTAAATTATCAACATTGACAATGTAAAACATGGGAGAGGAATGAAAGAAGGTCATTCTACAAAATTTTACAGGATACAACATTCGAGCATGAATATGTCGTAAGTTTATGATTTAATTTTCCGTATGGTGAACTGTAAAATTCCCTAGTTATATGAAACCTTAATTATTAACCGTCAAATAGGTGGTGCCGACATTGATTGGTTCGCAGACAGAAAAAACTCTTTCTGTTATTGAAAAAATACAAATTTATGGGATGGAGTGGCAGATCAGATATCATGAAAAATATAGAATCATATATGGTTTAGATAAGGTGATTGAACACTTTAATGTGGAGCGAAATGATAGTATTCATTTTAGCTTTGGGGAGGATGGGGTGCTTCGTGGAAGACTTTTTAAAAGGGATGGAATGGAGATCATATACTCTAAACCGGGAAGAAATTTTAGCATTGAAACTTGGGACGATTGTTTTCTATTTGAGGAGAGTTATAAAGATTCAAATTTTGACATTGGTATGGATTGTATTATACTTTCTTTGATTTGTTTTCAACTGATTAATCTACTAAAACTCCATCCTAATTTTTTGTATATAAATATTGAAGTTGTTCCCAAGATTATGGATGTAGTAGATCAAGATCAAGTTCCAAGTAGCGATGTTGATATGCCTGATGTGATAGAGGATTCCATACCTGAAGTGATAGATGATTTGGTACCAATTGAGATAGAGAATGTGGGAGCTGATGTGATACAAAATGTGGAAGATGCATTGGTTTATTAATTCTCAAAGAGATTGATAGCTTGCAACATGAACAATAGATGTCATTGAATGGTAAGTTTTCTAATTTCGAAGGTTAAATAGTATAGTACATGTATTAAGTCTTTGTTCATTATCGAGTTCTTGATTATGTTTCTAAAATCAATATCCTCATAGTGCAACATATTCCTGCAAACATGAAATTTCTAAACCGAGATGGGGTAAAAGGAGATGATGTGACATTCAGGACTACACACGGTACTTGGAATATCCGAATTGTTTTAAATAACGGGAGAGCAAGGTTTTCTGGCAGATGGAGCAAATTTGTCAGAGATCATGAATTGAGGAAAAATGACAACTTGTGTTTCACTTTGCGCGAGGAAGCCGACACCGCTGTATTTGATATTGAAGTAAATCCAAGAAATTGGCTTTCTCATTAGATGTAATACTGGTCATCTAAACTGCATGAACTTCTTGGTTTTTTTTGGTGAAATGACGTGAAGTATGACATTTTGAAACTTAGTTATTAATGTTTTTGGAACCTGAAGTACTATTATTAGATGCTATCGCATTTTTGAACTTCAATCAGCTTAAGATGACTTATTATTAGTTTCAGATCAGTTTGTTTTTATTATAAATGTATTGTAATAATATAACATAGAATCATCGTGATATTATTATGTTCTGGTAAAATTGAATGGATACACATCTAAACATCCAGAAAACTTTAATATTAGCATTATTTCTTGGATAATAACTCAAAATCGGAAAACTTCTAACAAAAAATGAAAATATAAATGGTAAAACAAAAATAGTAGAGCAAACATCTTCAGTTTGTCATAGAAGATGATTTGAAAACAGTATTGTTGTGGATTAAAAAACGTGCTTGTATATTAATTGTTAGGATTTATGAGCTTTCGAGCTTTTATGGCTGCACTTATGTTTCGAGACTAAATCGGCCCTCACAAGATGCCTACGTATCTCAATTAGTGTTGAGAATCAAGCCAAAGACGTAGTTCTGATTGTAGGATCGGGTCCTTTATATAGGCGTAATGAGCCTTGTATTTAGGGTAAGTTTAGGAGTCTTAGCTAATAAGTCTCCTTTTTGATAATGGATAAACATCGTATTTCTTGCTGAATAAGTCTTTTCCCTGTTGATAAAGGCTATGACTCATTAATTGGGATTTTGGATCCTTCTTTGATGAATTTACCATATTTTGGACTCTTTTCATGAGCTATATATTTTCCTTATTTATTAATTACGAAATTAATAAATAATCAAGGTTTTGGGCCTTAATTATTGGACCTTTCCAATGAATCATTAATTATATTTCTATAATTACTTTTCTGACCATATCATTTGCCCCCCAACTTCTGGGAAAATCTTCCTGGGGTTTTCGTAGAAGTTATAGCGTATTTTTTCCAATTTTGACCGGGAAAATAGGTCATTTTCGATCAGGAAACAAGTCAAATCCGACCTCATTTTTGACCAGGAAACAAGTCAAATTCGACCTCATTTTCGACCAGGAAACAAGTCAAATTCGACCTCGAATTCGACTTCATTCTGGCGTGAGGTCAAACGTTTCGACCTCATTTTCTAGGCCATTTTCGACCTCATCTCTTCGAACAGGAAGTCGGCCAAATTCGACCTCGAATTCGACTTCATTCTGGCGTGAGGTCGAACGTTTCAACCTCGTTTTCTAGGCCATTTTCGACCTCATCTCTTCGAACATGAAGTCGGCCAAATTCGACCTCGAATTCGACTTCATTCTGGCGTGAGGTCGAACGTTTCGACCTCATTTTCTAGGTCAATTTCGACCTCGGTTCTTCGACCTGGAAAC
Source organism: Heracleum sosnowskyi (assembly GCA_030848705.1). Lineage (NCBI taxonomy): Eukaryota > Viridiplantae > Streptophyta > Magnoliopsida > Apiales > Apiaceae > Heracleum > Heracleum sosnowskyi. Next base: position 8,631,272 of record CM061243.1, read on the forward strand.
CAGCCAATTTCGACCTTGATTTCTAGGTTATTTTCGACCTCATTCTTTCGACCTCGAATCCTTCTTTTTTCGACCTCGATTTGGTGTAAGATCGAAGGATTCGAGCTCAATTCTCAGTGTATTTTCGATCTCAATCAATCGACTTCGATCTAGGGTCTTTTTGACCTCTTTTTTTTGTCTTAATTTTGGTGCGAAGTCGATGGATTCGACCTCGATTCCTCGTGTATTTTCGACTTCGAGTCTTCGAACTCGATCTAAGGTCTTTTCGACCTCAAATCTATTATTTTGCGATTTCATTTGGGGGCGAGGTCGATGGATTCGACCTTGATTTCCCACATATTTTTTATTTCGATCGTACGACTTCGATCTAAGGTTTTTTCTGCCTTAAATCTATTATCTTTGATTTTTGCCTTGTCTTCAAAATTTTATTGAGCCTTAATTTGGCCTCAATTTTTATTTGGGCCTTGAACTTTATTCATTTTTGGGCTTTAACTAGCCTCGAGCCTTATCGGGCCTTCATTTGTTTGGGCTTTTAAATTTTTGTAGTCTAGTAAAGGGGTTATGGGCCTTAACCGGCCATAGTCGGTTGCCCTTCCTTTAGCCGGTTGGGTGACCAGCTACCTTGATTATAAAAGAGTGGGATTTCCACTATCACTCTTCACTTCATACTTACAATTTCTAAAAAAATTCCTCTCTAGCATTTCTAGTTTTCTCTCTATTTATTCCGTAGTAAGGCGATTTCCGGTGAAGTTTCTGCGGCCGTATTTTTGTTTTTCTGGGTTTTATCTTCATAATTTGAAGATTTTTTGAGTTTAATCTTCATCCCTTGAAGATTTTCTGGGTTTTTTCTTGAAGATTTGAAGATTCTGGGATTTCTCCTTGAAGATTTAAAGCTTTCTGATCGCGCTGCTCAACGTCTCCAGAAAGTTAATCAAGCTTCTAAGAGAGGTATCACTATTCGTTCTTCTCATATGTCTCTTCAAGATATGATTTTAGAACGTAGTGATGAATACCCTTCAGTTTCGCATTTAGATTCCTTTGATTGTAGTAATAAGTTTCACGAAATTGACTTGATTAGGGATTATAACAAAATGTATAGAGTTAAAACTCCATATAGACTTGTCCCAGCTGGCCCAGGGGATCGTTCCTGCCATTGGCGCCCTGATGCTCTCTGCATTTATAAGGACGCCATAGTTGCAGGGGTGAGATTCCTTTTCATGACTTCATTCCCAAGCTTTTGGCAGACGTTAGGATTAACCCTTGCCAACTTCCCCCAAATGCCTGGAGAATAATTATGTGTTTTATTGTTCTTTGTTTGAAGAACAACTTTCCCCTTTCTGTTGCTTTATTTAGGAAGATTTTTCAGTTTAAAAATAGTTCTACCATCTCCTTGGGTTGGGTTTATATTAATCGTCGCCCTTCTACACCTCCCATTTTTCACCCAAAATCCATCCCTGACAATAATCCAAAATGGAAGAATGAATTTATGTACTTAGTTTGGGAAGGAGGGGATTGGGGCACCCTATTCCGTAGATCTTTCAGTAGGGTCTCGGATGGTAGCCCCAATGATATTATTTTGAATGATGAGGAGGCCCATGCCTATGTCGAGCTCACTAAGGATGATTATGCTACAATGGCCTAGGAGCTCCTGGACGAGTTTCAGCTTAAGTCCTTGGGACTTTCAAGCGTTTCTGATAAGGGTAATTCTTATTTCATTATTTCCTTTATCTATCTAAGATTGTCTTATACCCACTGTTTCTTTTCTTGTGTTTTTTTGCAGCTGCGACCTTTATTAACAAGACCAACGAGCCCCGGGATGGTGAAACAGCTAGAATGAAGAGGGCTCGTTTGGGAGGGAAGGATCCTCGTGCTACAAGTGTCCCAGCCTTTATAAGGCCCCATGTGGACATTGTTGAAGAGGTTGAGGGTCCTTCCTCGGCCAAGAGCTCAGTTTGGCGCCCCAACTGGGGTCTTAGGAAGAAAGACACTGTGGTGGGGGTGTCTAAGCATGCTGCTGAGTGGTCCTACCACTCCTTGACTCCTTGTGACTACAAGGATTTTGTCTCCAACTCTACCATAGAGGGAGTGGAGCATGCATGTGCCCAGGCTATTGCTGTTGTAAGTTTTTTTACTTCCCTTTTTTCTTTGTAGTTTTCAATGTATTTCAAGTTTATATCTTGACTTATAACTTGTTTGCAGGCTAATGCCAACTTCCAAGGGGCTCTCTTTCAAGCCAAGGCTTGGCGCTCATCTTCAGAGGCCAACCAAGGCAAGTTTGAGAAGTCCTAGGAGGAGGTGGGTTCTCTGAGGGCCACTCTGGCTAGGAGGGAGAATGAGCTAGCCGATTCCCAGGCTAAACTGGTTTCTCTGAGGTGGAGCAAAGATGATTTTATCGACGAGTACCTTGACTCCCAGGAGTACAAGGACTTGATTGGTAAGCATGATGAGCCCCTCTTCCCAGTTCAGTTTACTAGGGGATGGGATGGCGCTCTTGCTGAAGTCTTGGAGAAGATGCCTGGATCTCTCATCATTTCTGACTTTCTAAGCCCATATGCCCCTACCCCTCTAGAGGTGGCTTTGGCTGGAGAGGATGATATGGATGAGGATGACAAGATTTTGGATCTAGGACATTCTTCTCCTCCTTGTCAGACAGTCGGGGATGACTCTGCAGCTACTCGCTCTGGTTCTGGTTCAGACTCAGAAGAAGAGGAGGAGGACACCGTCGACAAGGGAGGAGAAGCTTAGATTATGTAGTCTTTTCTCTTGTAGCTATTTGTAGTTTTATTTATGGCCATTCATGGCTTGTACTAGTTTTTCTGTATTTTCAGCCCACGGGCTTAACTTAACTGTTTTTTAAGCCTTAGCTTTTGTTTTTCTTCCAGCTTTTTACACTCTTGATTTTTCATGTTTAATTAACATGTCTATCAGAATGTAATGCACATAAAATATAATGAAAACATAAGAATATGGAATTCATAACTGTGAAAATGGGTTCAACCCTTACATAATACTCAAGTTTAAAAACTTGGATTGGTTTCGTCGACCTTATTTATACTTGTCTTAATAGTGAGTCCAATCAGGACTTAAACATAATAGACTTTTAAGTTTGCAGCATGCCAAGTCCTTGGCACTTCCGTCCCTTCCAGGGTTTCCAATTTATAGGAGCCTCGACCAAATACGTTATTAACGTGATATGGTCCTTCCCAATTTGGGGCCAACTTGCCTTTTTGCCCAACTCCGGATGCCTCAATCTTTCGGAGGACTAAGTCTCCTTGACGGAAGAATCTCTCTTTAACCCTTAGGTTGTAATAGAAAGATGCTCGTTTCTGATGTTCAACTATCTTGGCATTTGCCTCATCTCTGACTTCATCAATTAGATCTAAAGCTAGCCTCAAGCCTTCTTCATTTGTCTCTGGCTCATAAGCTTCAATTCTTGGAGAGGTGTGAGTAATCTCCACTGGAACCACTGCCTCTGCCCTATATGCCAACAAAAAGGGGTTTGCTCAAGTGGTGACTTTACAAGTAGTACGATATGCCCATAGTATGGGGAGCAATTCGTCTACCCAAGTGTTTCTAGAGCGCTCAACTCTTTTCTTTAGTCCATCCAGGATAATTCGATTGGCAACCTCAGCTTGCCCAATCGCATGAGGATGGGCAACAGAAGTGAAACGTAACTTGATATCATTCTCATCACAATACTTCTTGAATTCATCATTGTTGAACTGAGTTCCATTGTCTGTGACTAAGATACATGGAATCCCGTATCTGCATATCACATTCTCCCAGAAGAAATGCATCACCTGCTTGGTGGTTATCTTGGCTAAAGGTTTAGCCTCAATCCACTTGGTGAAGTAGTCGATTGCTACTATCAAGAACTTTATTTGAGCACTTGCCATTGGAAAAGGTCCAAGTATATCCATTCCCCACATGGCAAATGGAATCGGTGAGTTTATGGATGTCATCATCTCTGGTGGTTGTCTAACCACCGGTGCATGTTTCTTGCACCGTTCACACTTCTTCACGTAGCTTTTAGCATCTGCAAGTATGCTTGGCCAATAGAAACCTAGACGAGTGACTTTATGAGCAAGGGCTCTGCCCCCCAAGTGCTGCCCACAAATTCCTTCATGTACTTCCCTTAGGGACAATTCTGCCTCTTGGGGTCTCAAGCATTTCAGATAAGGGATGATGAAAGACTTTTTGTATAGGATTCCCTCAATCAGGGCATACCTTAGTGCTCTCACATATAGCTTTTGTGCTTCTGAAGTGTCGTTGGGTAGCCACCCAGTTTCCAGATGAGCTTTGATGGGATCCATCCAACAGTTAGCAACATCAATAGGTGCTACTAACTTTCCATTGATGCTTGGGGTCTTCAAGACTTGGAAGTATACACTTCCAGCGTAGTTCTCGATTTCAGAAGAAGCAAACTTAGACAAGGCATCGACCTTCATGTTCTCTTCCCTTGGAATGTGTTCCACATGGCATTCATCAAACTGAGTCATGATGGCCTTGACAAGTTTTAAGTACTTGGCCATGACTTCATATCTGGCCTCAAACTCCCCATTTACTTGGGAAACCACTAGCCTCGAATCTCCACATACTTTCAGAGTTTTAACTCTCAAGGCTCCAGCCAGCCCTAAGCCAGCTATGAGGGCTTCGTATTCAGCTTCATTGTTTCTCGTTGGGAAGTCAAGTTTCAGTGCGTACTCTATGAAAAATCCATCAGGACTTTGTAGCACTAAACCTGCTCCACTTGATTTTGTTTTTGATGCTCTATCAAAATAGAGCACCCAATATTCTTTGGACACCATCTTTTCATCTTTCCTGTCTTCCTCAATCACTTCCTGCCCCCCGACTTCCTGGTTGTTGTTTGCACAAAATCACGCAAGCGTACGCGGTCACAAGTAATATAAGAATAAGTAAAGTTCGTTCCCACAGAGACTGCTTTGGTTACTATAGTTATGCACTTATGCAACAATGTATGGCTATTGTTCAATGCTAAGACAAGTATCAAAGTTGTGTTTTGATTAACTAAATTAACTAATCAACTTAACAAGATTATAATTAACTAAAGAGATTGTTGTTGAATTACTTATGAGAATAAAACATGGGATCCTAACTTCATTAAATACTTCATCTAGAGTCTTTTGTCTTTAATCAATGCATGTGACGGTTGTGACAACTAATCGGATAACACGAAATCAGTACACGCTACCTTTCAGTATACATATACCATACCACTCAAACATCCACAAAAGAGATAGAAGTTGAGCAAACACCAATTATGCTTAGACCCTATATGTCTATAAGATTTGAAAACATAACGGTTTAATGAGAAAGTTATCCATTCAGATTACATAGGGCAGGTAAGATGGTTAAAATTACCTATGAATCATGCATGACAAACATACATAAACCTATGCTAGCATGGCAAGTTCTAAACCTCTATATCCACTTTCGCATTCAATAGAGATTAACAAACAACTTAGATGTTAGCTACGCATCCAAGAAGAATAAGCACAACCAAACTAGGATATCAATTAGCCATCACACACACACATCTTTAAAACAATTAACTACTAAAATCCATAAATAAATCCGTTAGAATCCCACGACAACGATTAGTTCATCATCGTGGGTTCTGATGAAAACATGATAATAAAAATGTTTGGAATACTAAATAAAAGTATTAGGGTTTATGAAAAAACAAACGAGAATCCAAAGTATCGCCTATTTAGAAGAATACAAAGATAAGTTGAAAACTAGATCTTCGTAATCAGCCGTCTTCTTGTTCTCCTTGCCGGTGGATGGATATGTATGATTGTATGTCAATGTATCAAGATATATCTCTAAAATCGTCCACCAATTGCTTAAATAGGCCTTTCTGCTGACTTGTCGCTGTTGGTTTCCTTTTCAGAATCGAAGTTGCCTTTCTTCAGCATTAGCCGGGCGCGGGCGCGCTACTTCAGGCGCGGGCGCGCTTCATGAATGTCCACTAGGGCGTGGGCGCTCTACTTCAGGCGTGAGCGCGCTTGGGGCTCTGTCCAGAATTCTCAAAATGCTTTTCTTTGAGTTTTCTTCGTGCTCTCCAGTCCCGAAACTTCCCAACTTCCACAATAATGCTCAATCAACACCACATAATCAAATTAGCTCCACAACTCTGCCAACAATGCAACTTTGCACGATCCAACACAAAACACATTAAAAACACCACGTACTTGAGCACAAACAACCAGTTTAAGCCGATTTGAAGCGTTCCAAGTAGATATAAAATCCACTTATCACACCCCCAAACTTAAACCGATGCTTGTCCTCAAGCATAAACAGACTCTAAATAATGCAATGCATGAATGCAACTAATATGCTAATGCAATCGATCCCCTCAGATTAACCATAACCAAATCAACAAGTCAACATCTCAAGGAATGCAATCTTCCAAACAGAGCTCAACCAAATTCCCGTATACTAACCATACAAACACAGAAACGTGCGTGTGTGCAATGCTCATCAATATACTCCCAAACTAAATCAAGACCATATCCTATTCTTCACCAAAACAACCACAATCTTATAAACAGAATGAACTCTAGACACAAGAAACCACTAAAGACACCTCATAATCTACTTGAGTTAGACAGGAATTCATGCTTTATTACGACACACATAACAACACTCATGCTTATTTGACTGTGCAATGGCTGAGACCCCAAAAGGCTTATACAATAATACCCATGTAGCGAGCGTTAGGTTAGTGGATCCCAGACCGGAAAAGTCTTAGGTCACTAGGCACAAAGTCCCCTAGAACTTAATTGCTCGAGTATTAAAGAGTTCAACCTGATCAATTCTGCATAAACATAACTCTTTTTTTTTCCTTTTTTCCTTTTTTTTTCTTTTTTTTCTTTATAATTTCGGAATGAGTGTGCTTTGCTTTTCCTCATCCCTCCCTAGACTACTCATCTTTTACAATGAGCGGCTACTAGCCATTTGACGCCTAGCCTTTATTAACAACTAGCATGAAATCCATGGTTTCCCCCAAACTTAGACTTAAGTGCTCCATCTATTTCAATAGAATAGAAGACATTCTAAATATAAGCAAGTGGTTAAATTCTAACATCCAAACAAACATGGTCTGATCAAATTCAAAAGCAACCAATGAGACTTATGTAATTGATTTGTTTTTGGCATGCAAGTCAATTCATAGGAACTTAATCAACCCTCTATTCATCATTACCACACCCCAATCAACATCGACTCACCAACCAAGAAATAGCCAAGTCCTACGGGATCATGAAATATGCTATGCAAATGCAACTAAATGGACTCACATGATAAATATAAACAATTATGCAAACAGAATGCTTTATATGACATGCAAATATATGAATGAACTAACTACATATGCAATATGAATCATATATGAACACACACTAACATTCCTTAATTATCACCCCCAAACTTACAATATTCAATGTCCTCATTGAAGGTAATAACAAGGAAAGTGCAGAGAATACCTAATCATCAGCAAGACCACCCTCCTCAGGTGGTGTATCCGGTGGTGGATACTGTATCAGCTCCAAAAACAGGCCAAGCAACATCAACTCCAGTGGCGCGGAATGCAGTACCCAACGCCTGAGTCAAGTCCTGAGTAAAGCGACGATTGATGTCATGCATGGCGTCTATGCGCCGAGTCAACCGCCTATACTGAGCATCACCAAAGTCAGACCATCAACCTCTCGCTGAATCCCAGATGGATCCTAAGGGGAAACAACACAAACTCTTTTTTGTCTTTTTTTTGTGTGAACAGTGCCTCTTGCGCGGGCGCGCTCCTGGAAGGCGCGGGCGCGCTCTGCCTTTTGTCCAGAAATTTTTTTCTGTTTTTTTTTAAAAAAAACACACGGAATAATACTATAACAATTGCGTGGGTTGCCTCCCACGAAGCGCTTGTTTTACGTCAATAGCTTGACGTGAATCCATTTTCATCCAGTCGCAAGAACGGTGAACGTCGACTCACGGTTCACCGTATTACCAAAGTCATAATTCAGCCACTGACCATTAACCTTGAACGCTTCGTCCGAAAACTTATGGAAAATCTCTACTGCATCATGCGGACATGCTGATTTAACCGTGATAGGATCCGACCACCTCGACTTACGTTTTCCTGGAAAAAATCTAAAGCGAGACTTGAAACGCAGAACTATCTGACCAGACACAAATGAATGTTTCACCACCCCTCTTTCATGTCAGTCCTTAACCTTATCTTTATATAGCCTGTTGCTCTCATAGACTTTACCATACCTCAATTGATCCTGCAGTGGTTGGAGTTCAAGTGTAGGAGCTTCTTCCATAGATGGTTTAAGTCGCTCATGAGAATTGTTCAGCTCTGTTAATCCACGAGATTCGAATGGCGCATCAATTTTTCTTTTCCACGGAGGTGCATTCAACAACTGAAGTTGCTCCGCTCTTTCTTCGTCTTCAGTCTTAGAATCCCCTATCAAGACTCTCTCCACTGTATCTGACTTCAGCGGTTGTTCAATCTCTGTATTGACGACAGAATCGACCATCTCCAAATTAAAGCACTCTTCTTCCTCAGTTGGAAATTTCATTGCATTGAACACGTTAAAAGTGACCTTCTGATTTTGAACCCTCATTGTAAGCTCTCCTTTCTGCACATCTATCAAAGTACGGCCTGTAGCTAAGAACGGTCTTCCCAAGATAATCGAAATCTTCTTGTCTTCCTCAAAGTCCAGAATAACAAAATCAACAGGAAAAATGAGCTTATCCACTTTAACCAAAACATCCTCCACTATACCCCTTGGATATGTGATCGACCGATCAGCCAACTGCAAAGACATGTTCGTAGGTTTCGGTTCAGGAAGTCCAAGTTGCATGAAGACAGACAACGACATCAGATTAATACTAGCTCCCAAGTCACACAAGCACTTGTTGAAAGATAGATTGCCGATAGTGCACGGTATGGTGAAACTCCCTGGATCCTTGAGTTTAGGAGGTAACTTCTGCTGTAGGATAGCACTGCATTCTTCTGTCAAAGCAACGATTTCCAACTCCTCGAGTTTCAACTTTTGAGATAGGATACCCTTCATGAACTTTGCGTAGCTCGGCATCTGTTCTAAAGCTTCCGGAAAAGGTATGTTGATCTGCAACTTCTTGAAAACTTTGAGAAATTTAGCAAACTGCTTGTCCAACTTCTGCTTCTGAAGTCATTTAGGGAATGGCGGAGGAGGATAGACCTCCTTGGTCTCTGTACTTTGCTTCGAAACAGATTTCTCATTAGAATGATCACGCTTTTCTGCTTCGTTTCCCCCCAAACTTGCTTTTTCCTCTTTTTCTTCAACTTCTGGCAGAGTGTCAGGCGCGGGCGCGCTCCCTAGGGCGCGGGCGCGCTCAAGCTTCTGCAGGGAATGATTTTTTTTTTTCATTTTCTGCCGTTTCTGAGTTCTGATCACTCGTAACCCTTCCGGATCGCAAGGTAACTGCTTTTACATGTTCCTTGACCTCTCTTTTGCCATGATTAGCTTCTGTATCACTAGGGAGTTCCATGTGGTCTATTCAACAAGGCATTGGCAATCTGACCGATTTGATTCTCCAGAGTCTTGATTGAAACAGCTTGGCTCTTGCACATTAGCCTCAATTCCTTCAATTCAGATTTTTCATTGGACGACTGACCAGCATTGCCATGAGACGGTTGTTGAAACCCTAGTGGTTGATATGGTTGCCTTGGAGCATACTGTTGCTGAAAACCAGACGGGTTGAATGGCTTAGCTCCAAATTGTTGACCTTGATACTGCTGATACGGCTGTTGTGGTTGTTGTTGCTGGCCACCTTGATTGTTACTCCAGCTGAAGTTAGGATGATTCATGTTATTCAGATGATAGGTGTTAGGCACTGACTGCTGTGGTCTCTGGAAATTGCTCACAAACTGCGCCGACTCATTAGATATGGCACACTGAGTCGTGTCGTGTGAACCTGCACATAGCTCACAAACACTAGCCACCTGCTGAACTCCATAGTTAGTCAAAGAATCAAGCTTCATAGACAAAGCCTTTAACTGAGCTGTTGTAACCGTCCAAATTATAAATATAAATAAAAATAAAAATGTTTAAAATAGAATAAATTCTGCTGGCATGTTAAAATATGTATAAATATATATTTAAAATCTATACTATTATATTAAAGACGGAACATTGAAAGTTTTGTAGTCTGGTCAGTTTTTGTAGTTTGGTCACTCAATTCTCAACCGTTGGATCTTTCAAATCAATATAATATATATATATATTGCCCGCGTTATTTTTAGAATATGAATTGTTTAAGTTAGAAAATATAAAATAGGTAATGTGCTCTGTTATTTTTAGAAGATAGGTCATTTTATTTAGAAAACATAAAACATGTAATATGTTTCAGCTGAAAAAGGTAATATATCTAATATCTATATATATATATAAACGTAATATAATTTTATATAATTATTAATAAATAATCAACTACCTTTTTCAGCACATTACCTGTTTCTTATTTTCTACCTAAAACAACTCATCTTCTAAAAATAACACGGACACATTACATATTTTATATTTTATAACTTAAACAACTCATCTTCTAAAAATAACATTGACAACATATAAATACAAAGGTGATATAATTTTATATAATTATTAATAAATAACCAACTGTCTTTTTCAGCACATAACATGTTCCTTGTTTTCTAACTAAAACAACTCATCTCCTAAAAATAACACGGGCACATTACCTATTTTATATTTTCTAACTTAAACAACCCATCTTCTAAAAATAACATGGACAACATCTATACTATATTATTAAAGCCGAAACATTGAAAGTTTTGGTTTTCAGTTTTCGGTTAGTTTTTGGTTTTCGGTACTTTTTCTAATTAATAAATTAATAATATAATTAAAATTTGGGAAAATTTTATTCTACATTAATATTTCACTATATTTTAGTACATAAAAATCAAATAATATTGAAATCTAATCAAAAAAATGAAAATGTGGGATCTAATTTGTTTAAATTTAGGATACACTGCTACAAATATACTTCTTTCTTTTTAGGATAACGAAAGCTATTACCTTTTATATTTGTTATTACTAAAAATTTTGTTTTCCAAAAATATAAGGTGCAATCCTTACTTATTTATTTTAAAACCTATTTTAATACTCTATTTAATAAATAATAAAATAATATAAAAATAGTAACTAGCTGATTTCCTTTTATAATTAAAAAAAAATCTAACAAAATCTACTCCTTTTCCCAAAATATCACGACAATTACATTTAAATTAAAACATAATATCTTTTATATTTGTTATCACTAAAATCTCTATTTTCCAAAAATATGAGGTGCAATCCTTACTTATTTATTTTAAAATATATTTTAATACTCTATTTAATAAATAATAAAATAATATAAAAATAGCAACTAGCTGATTGCCTTTTATAATTAAAACATTTTTTTTCTAACAAAATCTACTCTTTTTTTCCCAAAAATATCACGGGCAATTACCTTTAAATTAAAATATATTACCTTTTATATTTGTTAAATCTCTCTTTTCCAAAAATATCAAGTGCAACCTTTACTTATATATTTTAAAACTTATTTTAATACTTTTAATTAATTTAAAAAACTTACCTATTTTAACAAGTGAACGTATTTTTTTAACAAATACAATTAATATAATTAAAACACATCTAAAAATATTATAGGTGGATACTTTTTTTTAATTAAAACATGTTAGCTTTCCTATTTGTCATTATTAAAAAAACTTACTTATTTTAACATGTCAACGTATTTTTTTTTAATAAATACAATTAATATAATTAAAACACTTCTAAAAATATCACGGGTAATTACTTTTTTTAATTAAAACATGTTAGATTTTCTATCTATCCTTATTATTAATATTATTTTATAATACCTCATTTATCTTCCTCAGCCCCATCTGTATTTTTTAAATTTTTTTTTATGTTCCAATTAATATTTAAGTTTCTCATTTTATAATTTATCATATTAATTTTTACTTTTATTTTAATAGTTTCCGTTCAAATTAAATTTTTTAGTTTATTATTTTTAAGACCCGTGCCTTGCACGGGTTATAGGCTAGTATTATTAAAACCGAAACATTGAAAGTTTTGATTTCCAGTTTTCGGTCATTTATTCTATTTAATAAATAATAAAATAATATAAAAATAGTAACTAACTGATTGTCTTTTATAATTAAAACACTTTTTTTTAACAAAATCTACTATTTTTCCAAAAAAATCACTGGAAATTACCTTTGAATTAAAACATATTACCTTTTATATTTGTTCTCACTAAAATATTTCTTTTCCAAAAATATCAGGACCCTTACTTATTTATTTTAAAATCTATTTTAGTACTTTTAATTATTTAAAAAAGTTTATCTATTTTAACATGATGACGTAATTTTTTAACAAATACAATTAATATAATTAAAACACTTCTAAAAATATTACTTTTTTAATTAAAACATTTTAGATTTTCTATTTGTCCTTATTATTTGCCTTTTATAATTAAAATACTTTTTTCAAACAAAATTTACTCCTTTTTCCAAAAATAACACGGTTAATTATCTTTAAATTAAAACATTTTACCTTTTAAAATTTTTCTCAAAAATAATATCTTTTCAAAAATAAGTTAGAGCAATTAAGTAAAATCACTTAAGATCAACCACACAAACTTTTAATTAATGTTTCGTCTATTATATTATAATATAAATAGTATAGATACTATAGATAGTATATATATATCTTACAAAAAAATTATAATTTGTTCAAACAATTTCAAGAATTCGATCAAAAAATTCGGATGGAAGAAAGTAAGTTTTTACCAATTAAGTTATCTTATCATGCGCAAATAATTTTATTTTTTAATATATTAATTAGTCAAAAGTTGGTCTATCCCTTTAAGATTCTAATTTAGAGGGTGTTCGGCTCCGACTTTAAGCCGAGATTTAAAGTAATTTTTGACTTTAAATTAAAAAATGTGTGTTTGTATGTCAGAAAATGACTCAAAGTTGAAAAAACAACTTAAAGTCAAAAGTTGGTATGATGTATTTTTTTGAACGACTTATTTTATTTTAGTGATTTTATTTGATAAAAGTTAATATCATCATTCAAATTTATTTTAATTATTACAATTTTAATAACTCATAAATTACTTATAATACAAAATTACTCAAATAGATATTAACTTAAAATTTTCATTTTTTACTTATCATTTTAAGCTTTAAATCATAAGCAATAATTTTAAGTTTAGCCAAACAAGATCTTAATCTGATGGGTGAAGGTCATGTTTAACCTTTTTTAAACAAAATTGACATAAGTAAAGAGGAGTAATTTTGTATTATAAGTAATTTATGAGTTATTAAAATTGTAATAATTAAAATAAATTTGAATGATGATATTAACTTTTATCAAATAAAATCACTAAAATAAAATAAGTCGTTTAAAAAAAATACATCATACCAACTTTTGACTTTAAGTTGTTTTTTCAACTTTAAGTCATTTTCTGACATACAAACACACATTTTTTAATTTAAAGTCAAAAATTACGCATTTGACAATGTGGTAATCCTGAATACGCATTCTGCAATGGCTTATCACTTCAAATAATAATTCTTTATATTGAATATGCATTTGTCAATAACTTATTCAATAATGAATATGCATGTTAAGGTGGAGTAATCAGAAAAAGTAAAAAAGTAATACACATTTATCAAATGCATATCACTAAGTATATGCGCATGTACAACATGGGCCTCCTATTGAAAAGATACAAGTGTAAATCACATGTTGGCCAAGAAGGTATTAGAAGGGTCATTAGAACGGTGATTGTTAGCCAATTATTTTATATAGTTGTTATTTTCGTAATTTTTTTTGTAAAAAGAGTTATTTTTGTCATTATTTCTAAATGGGGTTTAGAAGTAACAGGCTTCGTCATGTTTTCTCTATTTTGTGTGATTATTGAATTTCACAGTACAAAAATGGTTTCTCGAAAAGGGCAAAAAAAAGAAAGTGAATGGGAGTTACTTTTCAGAAATTTTTATCAATTTGAACTCATACAGAGAATCAACTCCATGTCATCACCGACCTAGAAAAAGCTTTCAACAGAATACATACAACAATCACAACCCCACTCCATCTCTCTCTCTCTCTCTCTCCCAGTTCTCTCTCTGATTTTCCCCAAAAAATCTTTCTCTCTCTCTCTCTCTGATTTTCCCCAAAAAATCTCTCTTTCTCTCTCTCTCGCTCTCCTATAGAAACTTCTTGTTTCTTCATGGTCACAACCACCCCATTTATGCACTAGGGTTTTCAAAGCTGCAATTTTTCAAGGACATGAAGACTAAAAGACCGAAGTTGGACTTATTCAACTCACTGAGTCGCCAAAGATCCTTCCAGGTTCTTGTTTTTATTGGGGTTTTGTATATACTCTTGGTCACTTTAGAACTACCTTTTGTGTTCAAAACTAGTCTCACTTCTGTTACTCAAGATGCATTCAACGACGTCGTTTCTAAGCCTTTTATTCTTCAAAGTGAAGAGGAATTGCAAGAAAAAGAAGCCCCAATTAGACCCTTTAATTTGCCTAGAAAAGTATTGAATCAATCTTTATATGGGTATGAGTATAAATCTTTATCAAGATTGAATTTTGATGGCATTGTTGTAAATACTAGTAGTAAAGATGGGTTCTTGGGGATTCAAAAGTCTGCAATTGAGGCTTTTGATGTTGGTAAGAAGTTTTGGGTTGAGTTGAATTCAGGAAAACTCGAGATTCTTGGTAATAAGACTGCGTTGAATCGGACTGAATCTTGCCCTCATTCGATTACTCTTTCGGGTGATGAGTTTACGGAGAAAGGGAGAATTATGGTGATTCCTTGTGGGATGACATTGGGATCACATGTAACTCTTGTTGGGAAGCCTAAACAAGCTCATCCTGAGCAAGACCCGAAAATTTCTTTGTTGAAAGAAGGGCAGTATGTGATGGTTTCTCAGTTTATGATGGAGTTGCAGGGTTTGAAAACTGTTGACGGGGAAGACCCGCCGAGGATATTGCATTTTAATCCGAGGTTAAAGGGGGATTGGAGTGGGAAGCCTGTTATTGAGCAGAATACTTGTTATAGGATGCAATGGGGATCGGGGCTTCGGTGTGAAGGTTGGAAATCACGAGCTGATGAAGAAACTGGTGAGTTAATTTTTTGAGGCTTTACTTTTGTTCATTTGTAATAATTACTTGCTTTTTCTCTATAATTTCAATGATTGGTTTGGTATGAGAAACTGAAGGGGGTAAACTGGGAAGTGTATATTGATAGCTCTAGTGAAGGATAAGTAATTTTATAGCTCACCAAGTAAAGATGATAAGTCGTAAATGTATTAGAAAGTAGTTTAAATGTCAATATCATATAACCATGTTACGAGGAAGCAGAAAAAATTCAACACATTGTCTGTGGATGTTCTGTTGGTGGGTTGAACTACTGGATCTGGTAACTACCTTTTCTGGTTGTAAGTTGATATATTGGTTTTTCTCTACATACAAGGAGTTAATTACCTACAAGAGATGGGTTTTAGTAGGACAGCATTTGGTCATTTGTTCTAGTGGCTGTTACTTTATCTCTTTTTCTCTTCCGATCTAAGTTTCTTGTTTGTTCATGTTAAATACAGAATTAGCAGAATCGATATAATATGTTTAATAGATCTACTTAGTAAAGATCCTATGTTTGTTGCTTTTTGTTTGACTCTGACCAGTTAAGTCACCTTCTTTTGACTTTCTGCAGTTGATGATCAGGTGAAATGTGAGAAGTGGATTCGTGATGATGACAATCACTCTGAAGAATCAAAAACAACATGGTGGTTGAACAGGCTAATAGGCCGAACAAAGAAGGTGACTGTCGACTGGCCGTACCCTTTTGCAGAGGAAAGGCTATTTGTCCTAACTCTTAGCGCAGGCTTGGAGGGCTATCATGTCAATGTTGATGGGAGACATGTGACTTCCTTTCCTTATCGAACTGTGAGTTACATTATATATACACTGTAATGTCATTGTTGATGTAAAATGCGGATCTCCTTATCGTTCTTCTCTGATTTTGGTAGGGTTTTGCACTTGAGGATGCCACAGGGCTATCTCTAAATGGAGATATTGACGTCCATGCTATAGTTGCCGCATCCTTGCCCACATCACATCCTAGCTTTGCTCCTCAGAAGCTTCTCGATATGTCCAATAGGTGGAAAGCTCCATCTCTTCCAAATGGGCCTGTCGAAATGTTTATTGGTATTCTTTCAGCTGGCAACCATTTTGCTGAAAGGATGGCTGTGAGGAAGTCTTGGATGCAGCATAAACTTATCAAGTCTTCGAATGTAGTCGCTCGTTTTTTTGTAGCACTGGTTAGTAGATATGATTGTCTTTTTTTTTTTCCTGCTTTATCCCTCTAGAACTTTTACAAGTATATAGTGTAAAGTTGCTGAATCCGTTCACAAATATGTTCTGACAGAATGGAAGAAAAGAAGTGAATGTGGAGCTGAAGAAGGAATCAGAGTTCTTCGGGGACATTGTCATAGTACCTTACATGGATAATTACGATCTTGTTGTTTTAAAAACCGTTGCAATTTGTGAATATGGGGTAAGCCCTAGATTATATAAGCCCGAAGAGGTGGTCTGGTATCTTTGATTAGAGATATCTTATGTTGGGAATTTCTGTCTGTTCAGGTGCGTACTGCAGCTGCAAAGTACATCATGAAGTGTGATGATGACACATTTGTTCGAGTTGATGCAGTCATCAAAGAAGCAAATAAAGTAGCCAATGATAGGAGTTTGTATATTGGAAATATCAATTACTATCATAAACCCCTCCGCTATGGTAAATGGGCAGTGACATACGAGGTACCTACTTCCTCCTCCCTGAGTTTTTTTCATAGTCACTCGAAGGAATCCAATTATTTAATTAATACTATATATGAATTTTGGGTCAATAATATGTCCCAAAAACATTACTATAGAATGGGTACAATAGTTTCCTAGGCAATAACTTAAGTTTCCTTTCAATGTACGCTACCTTAGAAGTTACGAAATAGTTCGTTGTTTACGCGAATATGAAGCAATTGTCAGTTACAAGTTTTAAATTGTTTTTTTTGGTGGTCAGGAATGGCCAGAGGAAGATTATCCACCTTATGCAAATGGTCCAGGATACATTCTTTCGTCAGACATTGCAAACTTCATTGTTTCGAAGTTTGAGAAGAATAAGCTGAGGGTACTAATATTAACTTTAATTTTTACAAACACGCAATCCACAGTTATAGACACATAACTAGGTGATTTTGTAATTTTAGCTGCAAGATTAACAATTTGTGCTCCTGTGCAGTTGTTCAAGATGGAAGATGTTAGTATGGGCATGTGGGTGGAGCAGTTCAATAGCTCAAGACCGGTGGAGTATATTCACAGCTTGAAATATTGCCAATTCGGGTGCATTGACGACTACATTACAGCACACTACCAATCTCCAAGGCAGATGATGTGCATGTGGAACAAATTGCAACATGATGGAAGACCGCTGTGCTGTAACATGAGATGACACATCGAGAGCATGGGGTATCCGAAGAATATATGGAATCAGGTAAAAGGTTTAGCAGTGCATTGACGTATTTTCTGGAGTCTTGGGCTAGATAGGGGTTCTGACAGAATCCCACCAAAAACAAATTCTTTCATTAATTTTGCTTCGCCTAGCCTTTTCTTTCTATAGCCCTATTAATCGAGATTCCAGAAAGATGTAAGAATTAGCATACTTAATACATCTCTTAGCTCTGTAATATAGCTTGTAAGCACAATGGGAGAAGGGGAATGGAGCAAGTAATTAACAGTTCCTTTTTTTGTTCCCTTTTCCTTCCCTTCTCATCCTATCTGACATTCTGACCTACTCATTACGCTTAAATGATTTGGTGATATTGTATGGGTTCAATTGATTCTGTGAAATAGAGATGGATGTGTTCAGTAAGATCTCTGAGCTTGTACATAATGGACTCGATTGATACGTGAATCAGGCAATATAGTTGGGAGGTGCCATGGCTTATTCGAATTTGCAAAGAATGCAAATGACAAAACAACACTAATATCAAAATGATAATAAGTTAATAACCATACTCTAATGTATTTTCCTAATTTAGGAGTGTTTATGTTAATCCATATTAGGTAGCTTTGCAGATTCTTTTTATTAAAATTCCAAGTTACCACCTTATATTTAGAGAGACTGTAACATTTAGGTGTATTATTAATTGGAATAACACTCTCTTACTGACACTAAAATAGTTTTGAAAAATTGTAATAATATTACAAGGATTATGTTGGTCCTTTCTGATATAATTAGCTTTATAGCCCGTGCGAGGCACGGGCATGCTCTAGTTATTTTCGGTTATGTTGGTCTCATCTTTTGGTGAAATGTATGTAGAAGAAAAGACATAAGCATGTAACGGTAAATCAGTAGGAAATATGTCGAAGGTTTGATGATACATGTTTTACAAAATCTCAGTCTATAAGGTTGTTATTATGACCTGAGTAGGCGCAAATATTTTGACTAATTAACATGTTTTGTTGGCACGCACGACCCTTCTGTACTGCAAGATTTCGTCGGTTATAATTTTGCCAATCGTATTTGAATGAGAAGATGATTTTAGTGTCACTTTGAAAGAGTATCGGGCGTCTTTTACCATTTCCATTGCTTGGGGGAACGTTGACACTCCATTTACCTGTTTGTAGTTCATGGGGTAGTCGTGACCTTGTGTACTGCAAGATTTCGCCGATTATAATTTTTCTAATTGTATTTGAATGAGAAGATGGTTTTAGTGTCACTTTGAAATAGAATTGGGCGCCTTTTATCATTTTCATTGCATGGGGGAACGTTGACACTCCATTTACATGTTTGTAGTTCATGGGGTAGTCGTTAAGTGGGTGTTGTAAAATTTGATCGGTGTGCATTATAGAGTAAAAATGAGTTACTATAGAGGATAGGTTAGTTGAAGGTAAGGCGTGTAGAAGTACAAGTTGTATTAGTATGTGTGGATACACTATTTAAACGAGTGCATACCACTTTGCCCGTTTTAAGAAGGGTCTCCTTGCAGACACGTTGAATACAATAATTGTACAGTTGTGGATATAATTTATTTTAGAAAACTATTACTTATACCTTTGAAGATAATGCTAAACTGATTCGTGATAAGTTACTCGTTTCACCTTACAATTGCCACTTGACACAAATAATTTAACATTTAGTACTTTTAATATTTTATCATAGATATTCAAAAAAATTAAACCGATTTAGTTTAGATTTGATTTAGTCGTACGATGACAACTTCAACTTTCTTGTAAAAATCTCCAACACAAACTTTTTTATTAATATACAAATATAAAACTCTTTTGCATTTTTCGGGTTCAATACTTTATATACTATAGTGCATTTTTCGAAAATGATCAACGTATAAAATTTATCTATTGAAGACGAGATTTATAATATATTGGATCATAATAAAACTACAGTTTTAATCTTATTAGTAGCTAAAATTTCAAAAATGCATATATAATTATAAGTTGTTAATATCTTATAATGAAACAATAATAAATGTAAAATAATGATAAAATCCATTTTTACGCTTATTATATATAAGGATATAATTGAACAAAAGTAAATATGTTGATAGTTTTAAATTTAAAAAAAAATATTAAAAAAAATATAATAAGTGATATTGGATATAGATGTCAATATTTGTCACACTATCACCTAGGTCATGGTTCAATTCACATTAAAAAAAATAAAATTTATCATCAATATACAATTGGAGGGATAATTTATTAATCTAATATCATCAATATAATATTGAAAGGGTAATTTAGTAATCTAATATATATATAATCTGATAGTATATAGAATTTGTAATCTAATAGTATATATAATATGAGCCATTATGTACTTAATGCAAATAAACATGATTTATAATATAAAAATATTAATATAATCTTTTTATGGATCAATTCCAATTTTATAACATTTTTTTTAAAATACAATTTTATAACATTTTGCGCGAGTTTTTCTCAAATATGGTTAGAAATATTATTTTAAGGCACTTGTGAAAATAAATTATCTACCTTACCAAGTAGATTACAAAAAGAGACCAAAATAGAGTATAGCATATTGAGTGTTTGCGCATATTAATAAAAAGCTTCATAATACAATCTAAATAGATGTTTATCATAGTGGTAAGGAATGTTACTTTTAATTTAGAGATTAAGGGTTCAATTCCCATCAGAAACAATTTTTTTTGTACTAAAATAGAGTATAACATATTGAGTATTTGCGCATATTAATAAAAAGTTTCAAAATACAATTAAAATAGATGTCTAAAATAGTGGTAAGGTATGTTACTTCTAATTTAGAGGTCAAGGGTTTAATTCCCATCAGAAACAATTTTTTTGTTGTGCTATTATATAGGGGTAATTTAGTAATTTTATGATGAATAAATTGTCTCACGAACCCCCCGTGCAAGGCACGGGATCGCTCTAACCGACAGAACTTTATGTTATTTTGTGACGATATTTTCTAGTTCACGTTAGTTTAATTTTGCGATGATAAGTATTCTTCAGTTTGTTGTGGTGATCCTGCCACCAGTTTGAACTTGTTGGTGACACTATGTGACATGATTGAGAAGATTTGCAAGGAAGATCGGTTTGGTATTAGTCCGAAAAAGATTTTTTTTTTAGTTGAATGTATTTGATTATTAGTTTATAAGCTAATTAATAATCATATAGGAATTAGTTAAAGGTGTCAAATAAAGGCTCCATTTCGAAAGTACCAATACTCTCCGGGCTCAATAATTCTCTATAAGCGGTCGGAGTAGTATACTTGTCCTTAATGCATGAGGTGGCAGGATTGAGATGCACACAAATTCGTATTCGAAAAAAACTGTTCGAACTGGTTAAAAAAATCGGAAAAAATCTGATTAAAAAAAAGTCCACCTCAATTGGATCCAGCCCGCAGGCTTAAACGAATCACATATTTTTCACAAAACCCCGATCCGGTTCGAGCCGAATAAACCCAAATTTAATCTCGATTTGGACGTAGTCTTGATCAGGATAAAAGTCCAATCCAAAAAGTTAGAATTTTCAATTAAATCTCGGATAAAAGCTTAAATTTTTTAATTAAATTCGAAAAAAAAAAAAAAGTTAAAGTTAAAATTAAAGTTATCAATATCTAAAATAATTTGTAAAAATCCGATTTGGCCCCTCCTGACCCGACCATATCTACATGTATAAATATTTTAGAGGAAATTTGTCTCGATTTAAAAAAGCCCGGTCCTATCGGATATCGAAAAATCCGACCTGAATCCGGATTACGTTCATCTCTATTCAGGGTAACAACTATAGAGGTACTTATATTATTACTTATATTATCTGATATGTATGAACATAGTTAAGACAAAATGATTACTATTTTGTATTATTTTGTATTATTGGATGCTCGGACTAAAAAGTGATATTATGTGACTAAAAATGCATTTGTACTTTGTCTTAAAATTGTGAATACAAAGGAAGAAACATAATTAAACTTAATTAAAGAGATACGTGTCTATTGGATATACTTTATACCAATAACCACTTTTATTAATAATCAGACAAATGAAATTATCATGAAAGAATCTTGAATAAAAACTAACGTGTAAAATAATATTTGTGAGACATTACCATACTAATGGGTTTTATACCATAACAAAAAAGCCCAAGTAGCTCAATGGTTAAATTGGTGACTTGAAATTCTTAGTAATTAGTATTGAAGTGTTCGATTCCCATCAAGATGAAAATTTTCTTACATTTTTATAAACATTTGACTTTGGAGGGGCAGTTATGTAATTTCAAGTTGTTGAATAAAATGTTTCACAAAGTCCTTGTTGCAGTATATAATAGATTTGATATAAATAGCTCAAAATAGCATATTATGGGAAAATTGCCTTTATGTAGTACAAAAAATGGATGCTAAGAGCATCTCCAACGACATTATGTAAAATGGTTATGTAAAATTATGATTATATAAAATTTGTTGAACATGTAGAAGAGTGCACGACAATGGAGTTATGTAAAATGGTTGGCTATAGTTGGTTATAGTTTAAAATATAAAGGATTGATGATGTGTCCAATTAGAGCATCCGCACCCATTCCCGACATTCAATCCGTTAATTCGTCAATTTACTTGAGGAGTTTATTACTATGCAAATAAAATTAACTATTTTGCTATTTTTTATGCAGCAGTACAAATCAAATTAGTTAATCCGTCTAACGAATCAATGAATTGATGGAGTTTTATCAATGCAACAATGTTTTTTGGTCCATCAATCAAATTGATGGCCATCAATCCATCAATTACTCCATCAATTTTTGATGGAGTAGCTAACGGATTGACGGAGTTCAATTTTATCGACGGACTAAAAAAACACTGTTGTATAACTAAACTCCGTCAATTCGTCAATCCGTCTAACGAATCAACAATTTTTTTCATTAGTGCATATGCTATTAGAGCTTATGTAAAATTTGAAATGGTTGGCCAAATATAGCCAATGAGAAAGAAATTTGTTAAATATTTGCCTAAGAGCATCTCCAACGACGTTATGTAAATTGGTTAGCTATATTCAAATAAATAGATAATCGCTTAAAATTTGTTGAACCTGTAAGACAATAATATGTTATAATTATTGGCTATAATGGTTGGTTATATTCTAAAAATAATATGTTATAATTATTTCAATTTATTATAAATAGAATATATTATTTCAATATGGTAACTGATGAGGTGAAATTATGCTACAGGTCCCTAGAAGATCGACAAATATAGCCAACGAGAAGGGGTTGGCTAAAATTATAGACAAGAGCTTTGTCCCATTGGAGTGCTCAATGTTTTACAAATTATGTAAAAAAAAAAAATTGGTATGTCAACTAGATTTTTAGCAAATGATCTTAACCCATTGGAGATGCTCTATGGGTGAGGTGTGGTTGAAGATAAAAAAAAATATACATACTATGTAAAAAAAGGTGCCACTCCATCTTTTTAGTCAAGTGCAAGCATGCATCGAAGATGCTATAAAGTTGTGTTTTTGAAAATGCAAATTATTTTTTGTATTTCTGATGGTTTATTTATATATAACAAAAGTAGAAATGAAAAAGCAAATTACACACTAAATACAATGTTAATTCTTTTATGTTATTGAGAGTGTCATCGAATGTTGTACACTTGTACTCAACTCAATTATCCACATATATGTTGCGATGTCACGAAAATAGAAAAATAAATTCGATCATGTCCTGTTAATTAAGTTAGTAATAATAAATCAGAAGTTTGATCTAATTTGAAGTTTGAACCTACCTTACGACTAGGGCTATAAATGAGTCGATACGCTCGCTAAAGATTCGGTGTTCGATTCAAGAAAAGCTCGATTCGGGTTCGGTTCGATTCATAAACGAGTCGATGTTGAGCATGATTTTAAGAATCGATTTATAAACGATCCGAACTTGATCACGATAAAGTTCGACTCAATAACTCGCGAACAAGTTCGATTAATGTGTTCGTAAACATAATTCGTGAACATAGTTCGTGAACAAGCTCGTGAACATAGTTCGTGCATAAGCTCATAAATAAGTGCGATAATTGAGCTGGTTAACATGCTCGATGTACAAGTTCATTAATAGTTCATATACAAATTCGATAAATAATCTCATAAATACAATATATGTTCGATTGTTAGATTAAATTTGAAATTTTTGTTAATTGTACTCCATTAATTAAAATATTTTATATCTTATGCTTGATATTTTAATTGTTATCATGTAGTTTCGATTAATATCTTTTAATAATTATTATCATATCCATATCTATACTGTATTATTAAAACTGTTATTAAAATTGAAACATTAAAAGTTTTAGTTTACGGTTTGGTTTTCACCCTATTTAATAAATAATAAAATAATATAATTAATGATAACTTTTACTCATATCTTACCATTTTTTACGTTATCTTTTAAGTGAGTTGGTGAGCATGCGCGAGCAATATTTAAAAATTTATTCGCAAGCACAATTTCGTGAAGAAGCTCGTGAACAAGGTTAATGAGTTGTTCGTGAGTAAGCTCATGATGTTCATGAGTTGTTCGTAAACGGTTCGTGAACAATATTTTTCCTTAATGAACCAAGCTCAAACATAATTTTAGCTCGATCTAAGCTCGAGTTGGAATTCGATACTATTGAAAGATAAGGAGAAATTGCAGTCAAAAAGCATGTCTCTTAATTAATGTGGATGTTTGTCTGTTGTTCAGTCTGTTTGTCTATTTTGTCTTTCAGTCTTTTCTGTTAAAGAACTTTGTCTGTTTTCCTAAGTTGATTCTAGTGACCATGTGATAGGGTGGTTGGCACTAGTTTGGCTATAAGTAAGAAGGAGGAATCATTGTAGCAGTAGAAGAAAAATGAATGAAAAAGATTCACAAGTTCCAGAAACTTTATCTTAGATTTCTTTACAGTAAATCTGCAATGTCTATGTTAGTTTTCATGGTATCAAAGCCGGAGGCTCATTAGTTTAGCCTAGTCAGTAAGAATTGTTTGAATACACTTTAGATCTAGTAGTTCTTGAAGTGTGATTTAAAATCATGGCAACAACAAAGATAGATATATGTAGTCCACTGTATCTACATCCTTCAGATGGAAGCAGTTTTCAAGTAATGGAAAAACTTCAAGGATCATCCAACTTCAGGTCATGGAAGAGATCCATGAAGATAGCTCTAGCCTCTAAAAGAAAATTAGGGTTTGTCAACGGAACAGTAAGGAAAGAGAGTGGAGACACTGTGAAAGCAGAAGCATGGGAAACATGTAACAGTATGATAATTTCTTGGATTTTAGGAGCAGTATCTGAATCCATTAAAAAGTCAATCATGTTTGTGGATGATGCTCATCAGATCTGGATTCAGTTGGAAAAGAGGTACTCTCTCACCAATGGATCCAGAAAATACAAACTCAGTAAAGAGTTGTATGAGACCAAACAATCAACAAGATCTGTCAGTGAGTATTACACTCAAATGAAGGCAATATGGGAAGAATTAGATTCAATAAATACTCTGCCTCCCATCTCTGCAACAACAACCGAAGTAACAGCACTTCTAAATGCTCTAGAAAAACAAAAGGAAGAACAAAAGCTATTTCAATTCTTGAATGGACTTGATGATGCATATGGAGCCCAGAGACGTCAGCTTCTTATGATGCAGACATTACCTCTTGTTGAGACAACACGTGGTTTCTTAGAACAAGAAGAACCACAAAGAAGCTTGTTTTGCAATGTCAAAGAAGAACATGAAACCTTGGTCATGTTCAGCAAAGGGACAGGGGGAGCATGTACAACATGTGGAAAACCAGGGCATACAGGAGATAAATATTGAAGTGTTGTCGGATATCTTAGTTGGCATGCTAAAGCTAAGCAACCAGTTCAGAAAGGAAAGGGAAGAAATTTCATAGGAAATCCTAAGTGGAACAAGAACAAAACAGGAAATGTAAGGACTGCAGCAAATGTGCAAAATAGTGCTCAGAGTGAATCAAATGGAAGCACCACAAGCCAATTTTCTATGCAACAAATAGAGACTCTTCTCAGAATGCTCCCAACTCAGTCAAAACAAGGAACACCTGACACTGATGATGAATTTGATGCAAGCTATGCATGTATGGTTTCTTGTTACTATGCTGATTCTGTAGCAAATAAATGGATAATTGATTCTGGGGCATCTGATCATATAACTGGATGTGTTGATATCATGTTTAATGTTGTTGAAAGTAAGAATGATCCTAAAATAAACCTGCCAACTGGACAGACAGCTAGGATTACACATTTTGGGAATATTAAGCTAGGGAACTCTCTAGTGCTGCAAAATGTTTTGTTTGTTCCTACATTCAAGAATAACTTACTCTCTGTGAATAAACTGTCAAACGACTCAAAAGGTAAGATAATGTTCTATCCAGAATATTGCATTATTGAGGATACTGAGTCTAAAAATATAAAAGGGATAGGAAAAATGAAAAATGGATTATATTATCTCATAAATGAGCCACTAGATAGTATAATAAAACAGCTTAGAAAACAAACTGTGAATGATAAGAATTCAGAGGTAAGTGGAAAAAAGGCTATGAATGCTAGTTCCTGTAGAGATGTTCCTATCCTGATACAAAATGTCACAAGTCTAAACTGTAGAACTTTATGGCATCATAGGTTAGGACATGCTCCTATGGCTAGGATTGAGAAAATCAATGGGCTAAAGGGGATGAATTCTAAGAATAATACAGAAGTGTGCTTGACATGTCCATTAGCTAAGTTCACTAAGGTACCATATAATGTGAGTATGTCAAGAGCAAGAGAAGCATTTGGACTCATACATATAGATACTTGGGGTCCATATAGAGTGTGCACAAAAGGAAAGTACAGATAATTTCTTACTATTGTGGATGACTACTCTAGAATGACATGGATTAATCTGATGGTTCATAAGTCTGATGCATACACTGTTATTGGTACATTTGTGAGAATGGTGAAGAAACAGTTTAATAAAGATGTGAAAATGGTAAGATCAGATAATGCTTTGGAGTTCAAGGACAAAAATTGCAGGTCTCTCTTTGACAGTCTAGGGATTATTCACCAAACATCTTGTGTGGATACCCCACAACAGAATGGCAGGGTGGAAAGGAGGCATAGGAATATTCTTGAAATGACAAGAACTCTCAGATTTCAAGCAGGGCTGCCACTGGAATACTGGGGTGATTGTGCTCATGCTGCTGTTCACATCACAAACTTACTGCCTAGTGTGGTTTTAAATGACAAGTCTCCATATGAAGTGTTGTATAAAGAAAAACCCACTTATGATCAGTTGAAGGCCTTTGGTTGTCTGGCTATGGCTTCCAATCCCAACAATGGCAATGATAAACTGGAAGCCAGGGGGGTTCCATGTTTGTTTCTTGGATATCCAGCAACTCAAAAAGGTTACAAACTCATGAATTTGATGAACAATCAAACGTTTGTATAAAGACATGTGAGGTTCTATGAAAGTATATATCCTTATCATACTCTTGTTACAAAGACATCTCAAGCACCAGAAAAACAAACTCAGAACTCTCCTCAAACTCAAGACTGGATGGAGGATGATGTCAGTATTATTCCTCCTGAAATACATGCTCCAGACTTCTCTTCTCAACAGGACACTGAATCTGATCCTATCATAGACAATCAGTCTATCAATCAACCTCCTGTTAGAAAATCTTTGAGAGATCACAGACCTCCAGTATGGCATAAAGACTACAGTGTCTCAAATGCTACTTATGCTGAAGTAGTCAAAAGAGTGGTTCCTGCAACTGTGACACCCCAGTTTCACTGTATGATGGCATCTCAAGACAAAGCACATGATCCAGTGCACTTTAAGGAAGCAATGAAATACAAGCATTGGCAAGAAGCTATGAATGAAGAGCTGGATGCTCTTAAAGAAAACAATACTTGGGAAATAACTGAGTTGCCTAAAGGGAAACAACCTATTGGATGTAAATGGTTGTACACCACCAAGTATAATCCCAAGAGTGAAAAAATTGAAAGATACAAGTCTAGACTGGTGGTTTTGGGGAATATGCAGAAGTATGGAATTGACTACAAGGAGACTTTTGCTCCTGTAGCAAAAATGACCACAGTCAGGTCTTTGTTGGTTGTTGCAGCAATGCAAGGGTGGCATGTGCATCAAATGGATGTAAAAAATGCTTTCTTATATGGAAGTATAAAGGAAACTGTTTACATGAAACTTCCTCCAGGATTTCTTGGTAAGGGGTTCAGATTTGGGAAGAAATTTGAAGGAGAAGTGATAGCCAATTCTCCAAATATGGTGTGCAAACTGCTTAAGGTTCTCTATGGCCTTAAGCAGGCCCCTAGAGAATGGTCTGCAAAACTGTGTACAGTGCTGGTTGGACATGGGTACAATCAGTCCAAAACTGATTATTCTTTGTTCACTCACAATGGAGACAAGGGATTCGTGGCAATTCTAGCTTATGTGGATGATCTGATGATCACTGAAAATAATCTAGAAGTGATTATAGAAGCAAAAGAATTTTTGAAAACTTAATTTCACATGAAAGATATGAATGAACTGAAGTATTTCTTAGGCATTGAAGTTGACAGAACTCAAGCTGGAATTTTCTTGTCTCAAAGAAAATATCTCACAGACATCCTCAAGGAGTATGGTTTGATAGGATGTAAACCTCTCAGATTACCAATGGACACTCATAGTAAACTCACTCATAAGTCTAGTACTGTTATGGATCATCCTGAAGAATATCAAAGGTTGATAGGAAATCTTATCTACTTAACTATAACTAGACCAGATATAGCTTATACAGTTCATACTCTCAGTCAGTTTATGAATGCTCCTACTTCCACTCACTTCCAGACAGCAAAGAGGGTGTTAAGGTACCTATCTGGTTCTAGTTCTCAAGACATTCTTCTGGCATCTCAATCTGCAGCAAAACTCACAGCATACTGTGATAGTGATTGGGCTGGATGCCCTATCACTAGACAGTCTACAACAGGTTTTTGTATCTTGCTTGGGGACTCTCCTATCTCTTGGAAGGCAAAAAAGAAAGGAGTTGTGGCCAGGTCTACTGCTGAAGCAGAGTATAGGTCAATGGGCATGACTATTTATGAAGTGATGTAGATCAAGCAACTTCTCAAAGACCTTGGGCTCAAATCTTTAGGATCAACTGATCTGATGTGTGATAACCAAACTGCACTGGCAATTGCAGCAAATCCTGTTCAGCATGAGAGAACTAAACATGTTGAAATTGATTGTCACTTTATTCGAGACAAGGTCAAAGATGGCACTGCCATTCCTTCCTATGTCAAGACATCAGACCAGGTGGCAGATGTCTTTACCAAGATTTTATCTGTTGAGCAGAACAAGAAGCTTCTGTCCAAGCTGGGAGTTCGGAATCCTTCCTCACAGCTTGAGGGGGAGTATTGAAAGATAAGGAGAAATTGCAGTCAAAAAGCCTGTCTCTTAATTAATGTGGATGTTTGTCTGTTGTTCAGTCTGTTTGTCTATTTTGTCTTTCAGTCTTTTCTGTTAAAGAACTTTGTCTGTTTTCCTAAGTTGATTCTAGTGACCATGTGATAGGGTGGTTAGCACTAGTTTGGCTATAAGTAATAAGGAGGAATCATTGTAGCAGGAGAAGAAAAATGAATGAAAAAGATTCACAAGTTCCAGAAACTTTATCTTAGATTTCTTTACAGTAAATCTGCAATGTTTATGTTAGTTTTCAGATACATTTTTAACAAACGATACATGATCACTTTAGAGTTCGGCTCAACTCGGCTCGGCTCGGCTCATTTACATCCCAACTTACAACCATCCTTTCCTTCGTAGGATTCACCTAGGGGGAAAGGGATGATCGTATAACTCATACCCTTTATATATTTGATATTTCTTTTGTCTGCAACCAAACCATTTGATCATACAATTTATAGTTTACCCTAAGTTCATGCACGATCTCTTTATGACAATGAATACATTCAACACATGCAATCCATCGACAGAGCAAGAAAATCAAATGGTTGAGTTGGAAAAAACAATATATTTCTCATCAAGAACTCCTCTTCACAGCTTCAAACTAAATGGTTGACTACTCTTATTATTATTTGTGTGTGTTTTTCATGACTGTGTGCCTTTTTTAGACTCAACTGTGTGCTCATGTTAATGTTTGGACATCTGTGTCGAGCGAGTTATGTATTTTTGTAGGGGAATACTTGAAATTATTGATTTTTAATGTATGTCTATGTTGCCTAGATGTGTGTCTAAAGTTGTTATTTTTATTCTTGCAGGAAATTGTTCCAGGAAACTGGTTGTCAGAGACATATCGTGTCCGAGGAATATGAAATTGCAGATGAACAACAGAAGAATCGGAGTTGAGAGAATGGTAGCTGTTGACATGTTTGAATGTTCAGATTGCAGATTTCTGGTTCATAAAAAACTAGGTTCTGTTAATATTTTTGTAGGGGAAACAACTGATAATTCAACACTTACGTGAAATATACAACAATCTCTCCTTTGTTCATGTAAGAAATTTGCTAAGTCATGTAGATCTCTCCTTTTCTGAATGTTACGTTCAGATTACCACTTCTTGATTCGATCATAGTTTTTGCCTCGTGCCCTTGTGAACTCACCTTAGATATAAAAGTTTAATCACAACACCAGGTTTGTAACAATATTTGTCGTTGCTCATTACTGTTCCTTCACTAAGTAGAAAATTGACATATCAGTTGAGATTTGTGGTCATGTATGTTTGCAGAAACCATGTGTTAATACCCTCCCGGAAGAAATCTCTTTACCTGGAAGAAGTCTCTTTGCCTGCCAGGTACGACTACGCCCCGGAAGTATTCAATGGACAACTTGTCACACCCAAAGTGGACTAAGGAAAATAAGTGAAGGTAATACTTTCTCTTTCGGACCAAAGACAGTTCCTTCCTCCAGCACCTTCCACCCCTTGGGCAAAAGTCGCTCCCTTCTCCAATACTCTTACATCAACTCACACCTGTCACAAGGAAGGGAACATTCTTCCGGACCAGGGGACAAAGGAAGGTAACACTAAACCTTATAAATACTCAAGTAGCTTCACATATGGAGGGGTTCTAATTTTTACATTCACACACACTCTCACATTTCACGAAACGCTCTCTAAAACTCAGTCACCGGAAGTACATTTTCTGATATTGTTTCTTGTTATTCTCCACCACCAAGTTACTTACTCTCACGCCGGAGGTGCTTGACGGCCACCACCCCCGGTCATGCATTGTTTTGCAGACTCCCTTCCGACAGCTACACCACATCCCCGACCAAGCATAGCCGGAAGAGGGACACGTGCGGTAGAGTGGAGCAAGGAGCATTATCACCATGCTTCAAAAAATAAGAATGTGTCTAGTAATTTGTCTACATCATTGAACTACTAACTTGCAGCAGATAGTCATACAGCTAACCTACTGTTATATTGCTATCTCCCAAGGTTTCTTTCTGCTCGGCTTTCTATTTACTTTGTTCATACATTTGCCGGACGAAAATGGTTCATATCAGTAGAAGCCTTAAGGACATTCCTGAAGATTCAGAGTATTTTAACAAAAGAACTCTCTTGTTTCATGAAGAGAACACAACAGCACACTACCGATCTCCAGGGCAGATGATGTGCATGTGGAACAGACTGGGACATGGAAAACCACTGTGCTGTAAAATGTTAAAGGTACCAAACTATTTCCCAAAATGGATCTAAATAGTTCCCCTTCATTGACATTAATCTCATCAATTCTAACATCTCAAATTACCCCATCATTATTTGAGAGCAATTTTCGGTACCAAATTTGGGACCTCTACCATTACTCTATATTCATTGCATAAACTTCTCTCTGTATCATGGTTTTCAAAAGTTATTATAGTAACATAAAGAATAATTTTTGAATAATAAATTCATAAAGTAGAGGGGATAGAGAAAAAGTTTTAATAAATAAACTAGCCAATCAAAACTTTTGTAAGAGACACCTAAAAACTTAAATAGAAAATTATAAACCAACCATGAAACATCCACTGGTGAAAAATGCATCGGCGTACTTGTCTTGTGCATTTGTGCTACCACCACCAAAAACCCTTGTAATTGGCCTTGGCTAAAAAAACGAGAACTAAATTTACATAATTTTTCAACACTTTTTTTTTTACTTTTGCAAGAAAGTTCTCAGTTATACATTGCCTGTCATAGTCTTAGATAAAACATATGCAGGAAGGCAATTGCCAAAATTTCGCAATGGAAGAGCTATCTAATTTTTACTTCCATAATAGCGTGAACCAAAATTTTTATATTATCTATCATACAACCTGCTTTCTAAGAGAAGCCTTAGAAGTTGTCAGTATCTTTGTCTTTAATAGTTGAGTTAGGACCCTCGTCGAACCCAGGCCCTGGTGCAAGCTCATTAAGATCAAGAAAACGCCTTTTGTTCACACCTTCCAATTCATCTTGTTCTGTTTCTACTGCCTTGGGCTTCTCGTCAACAGGTGGCTCACTTTTCATCTCCTGGTAATCATCATTCTGTTCTGCATCTTCACTTTTTGCACCCAACGAAAATTTTGCAGATTCAAATCCATTGGTGTGCTTGTCTTGTGCATTCACGTACTCCTGTTCTAGGAACTCGTATTCTGAATCTGACCCATCTAACCGTCTATAATCAATACGGTTTCTGGTGGCCCTTCTACTACGTCTTAAACCTGATTGGATGTCATCAACTGACCTCAACTTTGTTTCCCTCCTACTTCGGCCTCGTAATTTCTTCAATCTTGGACGCTCACCACTATCCTCGCTAAGACTTAAAGATTCATCTTCTTCTTCTTCCTCTTCAGCACGTTCTCCTTCCCAATGATACTCCTCATCTCCTTCAGAGTTACTGTTCATTTTCTTCATATCTTTCCGTTTCCTCAAATATTCTTCGTCATAAACAACCTCTCCAACTATATCATTGTCACTGTCAAAGTCTGCCTCTCGATCTGAGACCCCTTCAGCAAACCCTCGTTCTGAATATCGTTGAGGTCTCTGCCTACATCTATTACTGCAAATTGTTGTCCCAGTAGTTGCAACTTTTTTAGTTGAGAAACAATAATAGCATCATAAGAAAGTGAGAAGAAATGGATGTACCTGCGATCTAATGGTTCAGAATTATTTCCGTAGTCACTTTCTACATAATCAGGAGATTTGGGTGATAATGCACTGAATGAATCATGTTGTGGATTTTGTGAAGGGGCACCCAGTCTACTACTACCGTTTGAAAATGAATTATGTCTTAAACCTTCTCTTCTGAGAGTATGTTCAGGAGATGGTTGATTTGTTCTGCACAAAACATATAAATTACAATACTTATAAGTTCATGTCAACACCACTCTTTTGCAAACAACAGGACACACTTTGCACTTTCCATCACATTTAGAATAATTTAAAGTTGTCAGTGTTTACTATTGAAAAATCAAGGGATTGGCTAACCTGTGCCCCAAGGGCACAGTTTGAGTGCATTTAATTTAGTTTACAGCTAAACAAATAACACTTTCTTGTATTCCTACGTTATTCAAAGTGCTGCTTAACTGTTCCTTACACCAACAAGTTCTCCTTTTCCTTTATATGTTTTGAAATAAGAAGTATTGTAGATATAAAAAATATAATAATGTTTTAAATGAAATATTGTGCTTTTTTATATTTTCCTAATATGAATATTATTCCAGTATAATTCTATCATATTTAATTACTAAATTAGTACATAATTCCGAAAAATACAAATACAGTTACATTAAGAAACATTGATCACCGAACAACATCAAATTGCTCTCGAGTGTGAAATATTAAAACATGACAATTAATTCATTTAATTGTTCATATGCCAAAATGGGCAAACAAAATGTAAATTTTCAAGTCACTAAAGCCAGTCCCTTTCATATCCACAGTGTCAAATGATGTTGCTTTTATAGACAACAGATGCAAACAAAAGCAAAAATGATCGGAGGTAGAACAGATAAGATTCGTAAAGGTGAGAAACATACTTTGTTGATTTGATAGCTTCATTTATTGATCTGTCATAATCATCTGCAAATATTAAAGATTTATTAAGGAAATATCATTACTAAGATGCCGATGGGCAATCTAACATATACGAATAAAGAAAGATGCAATAATATTATGAAGTATAAAATGCTATCATACTAACAGTAATATTTTGTTGGCACCCACATATTCACCGAAAATCCTAAGAATTTGTGATGAAATTCACAGAGAATGAGTAAACCACCTAGGGGTGCCTTACCAAAAGTATATGATACACGTTTTCTACCACGAAGGGAATGTCCAGGGGCAAGCCCATTCACGCCCATCATATTATCGAGAAGAAGAGCTTCCCTATGTTGTTTCTTCAATACCTTCTCTTTTCTCTGCACAAAAGAGAACCAGCAGTGCACAACTATGATCATACAGTTCACATACAATAAGATTATAATAAGTAAAAGAAGTCAATCTAACTAGGTAACTTGCGAACATAATAATCAGTATTTAGTCAAAGAATACCTTGTGGACCTTCTCAATCTCAGGAAGCATGTCATTACATAACTTCTTTCCAACGGAACACTCAGTTCTATTTTTGCTTGCTAAAAGCTTCTCCTGAGACCAGAACACTGACTGTCAGGAAAACAGCACAAGAACAAGAAACCAAAAAAGAATGCACATTTATGATATGGATGCATTTACCGGAAAGTATTATAAAAGGAAGAAGTCAACATAATTAATGGGAAAGAAATCGTGGTAATAAAGGCAAGAAATCAGCAGCAGCTCAGCAGCAGCAAGCAGCCGCATCTCCAGACTTTTTTAGTTGTTACCTATTTCGTTTTATTCTGTTTTCCTAATAATTAGTCTATGATTTAGGATCTGACTCCTGCTATATGCAGCCTATATGTAGCCTATATAAAGGCCTTAGAGAACAATAAAGAATTCAGTTTTTTATTCTCTGAAAATTATAATCTAAAAGGGGCTCTGTCAAGGACGAGTCATTATAGCTTCACAGAAGAATTCTCTCGTGTCCAGGCCTGTGACTAGATCCTACGCTAAGGCTCATAACATCTTGGTATCAGAGCCATCCGTCATGGGTGATGCAGAGAGTTTAACTAGTAAACTGGATGCGTTCATGGAACAAATGGTGACACGACAACGTGCACTCGAAGAGCAGATGGTAGAGTTGTCACTATCAGTTAAAGGTAAAGGAAAAGGGGTTGATAACGACAACGGAGAAGAGCACCACAGCGGGATTCATGGCAGCAGGGGAAGTCCGGGAACTAGAAATACGAATGAATCACAGTCAGGAGGTTATATGGTACCTCGATACTCTAAGATGGAATTTCCTACTTATGATGGCACAGAAGACCCTTTGGGATGGCTAAAAAGATGTGAGAAGTTCTTCATGAACCAGAAGATAGATTGCTGAAGGAGATAAGGTGGGATTACTTTCCTTCCACTTAGGTGAGGCACAACTTTGGTTTGATCAGATTGAACATGGGGAGACAGATCTGAATTGGGAGCGATTTAAAGAATGTTGCCATTTGCGATTTGGGCCTCCTATGAGCAGTAATCCTCTTGGTGAGTTAGCCAATTTCAAACAAAGTGGTTCTGTTGAAGATTATCAACGCCAATTCCAATCGCTGCTGGCCAGAACTTCAGATCTTACCCCGCGCCAACAAGTAAATCTTTTTACTGCTGGTTTAAAAGAGGAATTGAGGATTGATATTGAGTTGCAACAACCAGGGAACCTTGGAATTGCCATGAATATGGCTCGGGCATTAGAAAGGAAGCAAATAGTGTCACAAGGAACCTTAACCACGCGTGTCAATGGAAGTTGGTCCACTCCTAAATCCAACAACAACGAATCTATCACCTCATCTAACAAAAATTCAGTCACCAAAAGTGGGGGACAGTTCGGAAAGCCAAGTGGGAGTAGCAACATGACTAAAACTTCTACACCTTTTGTAAAGAGACTAACACGAGTAGAGATGGCAGAAAGAAGGGCTAAAGGATTTTGCTATAATTGTGATGAATCTTATAAACAAGGGCACAAATGTAAAAGGCTATTTTAGATTGAGGTTCCCGATAATGATAGTGAATCAGAAGAAGACAAGGCTGATGATCTTGAGATCTCTTTGAATGCCATCAGCGGAACAATAAATTCTCCTACTATGCAGCTATTGGCAGAAGTATGTGGTGTTACGGTTTCAGTGCTGGTAGACTCGGGTAGCACACACAACTTTCTACGTGAAGGCTTACTTCCAAGTTTGGTTCCAAGTTTGGGTCTAGAAGTCTGGAAAAGACCAGGATTACAGGTATGTGTGGCGAATGGAGAACGCGTACCCAACATGGGAATCTGCAAGTCGGTATCTCTTCAAGTTTCTAATGATATCTTTCAAGCTGATTTTTATACCATTCCTTTAGAAGGATTTGATGTGGTGCTGGGAGTTAAATGGTTATGCACCCTTGGACCGATTTTGTGGGACTTTAGTTCTTTGACTATGAAATTTGTCCTTAACGGAAAAAAGGTCTTGTGGCAAGGGCAACCCCCTTTAGCGGAGGCACGACTCAGTTTGATGCAAACACGGAATCCGAATATGATAATCTTGGATAATTTATTGGCAGAATTTGTAGACCTGTTTATAGAGCCTTCAAGTTTACCTCTGAGCCGCGAAAGTGACCACCACATACATCTTTTACCTGGGAAAGGACCTATTGTTGTGCGACCTTATAGATACCCTCATTTTCAAAAAGACGAAATTGAGAAACAGTGTGAACAGATTCTACAACAAGGAATTATCCAACCAAGTAAATCTCCATTCTCTTCCCTGGTACTTCTAGTCAAGAAACAAGATGGCTCATGGCGTTTCTGTGTGGATTATCGTGAACTTAATGCCAACACCATTAAAGATAAATTTCCAATACCAACCCCCCGCACTGTTATCCGTAGCAGACTTAACAGGGGCCAACGTGAGCTGCTAGTACAATGGACAGGTTGCTCTCACGAAGATGCAACATGGGAGCCATTTGAACACTTCCAAGCTGCCTACCCAGATTTTAAGCTTGAGGACAAGCTGAAAGCCGAGATGGGGAGTGATGATATGGATGCATTTACCGGAAAGTATTATAAAAGGAAGAAGTCAACATAATTAATGGGAAAGAAATCGTGGTAATAAAGGCAAGAAATCAGCAGCAGCTCAGCAGCAGCTCAGCAGCTCAGCAGCAGCAAGCAGCAGCATCTCCAGACTTTTTTAGTTGTTACCTATTTCGTTTTATTCTGTTTTCCTAATAATTAGCCTATGATTTAGGATCTGACTCCTGCTATATGCAGCCTATATGTAGCCTATATAAAGGCCTTAGAGAACAATAAAGAATTCAGTTTTTTATTCTCTGAAAATTATAATCTAAAAGGGGCTCTGTCAAGGACGAGTCATTATAGCTTCACAAAAGAATTCTCTCGTGTCCAGGCCTGTGACTAGATCCTACGCTAAGGCTCATAACAATTTATCTGTCAGCTATAAGGGCAGAATACAATTTATTAAGACAAATGTCGGAATCCGAAAGCCTGCCATCAAGAACTAAATTTGAACCTTCAAATGATTACAATCTTGCACGACTGAACAATAAAGACCCAAAATTCTGAGTGGTCAGTTGGAAGTAGTCAAGA
The DNA here is from genome assembly GCA_030848705.1 of Heracleum sosnowskyi. Lineage (NCBI taxonomy): Eukaryota > Viridiplantae > Streptophyta > Magnoliopsida > Apiales > Apiaceae > Heracleum > Heracleum sosnowskyi. The sequence goes on from CM061243.1 coordinate 8,668,621, forward strand.
GATGTACTACCACTTTCCAGTTGGTATAAACTAATAACTTGCTTATGCATTGAAGGGGAACAGGGTTTGAGAAGGGGGGAGGATCATCTACATTTATCCCCTTTTTTACTAGTTACTGATTACTCGCTATTATTTAATCCATGGAATATGGTTAGACAGATATAATGATATTGAACCATTACAAATCTGACATCGACCTCTTCTCACCTATATTTCTACTTGTTATATATTCTCTTCTTTGCTTCACAGAACACTATAATGTGTTGGTCCAAACCAGTTCCGCTCTTTATCTTTTTGAGTTGTGCATGCATAGTAGCAACTCATTCATGTCCTAACTCCCAAGAGGTTTATAGCTTGGCTTTTGTGATGCTAACTTGTGTTTTGTGTAATCATTTTGGTGAAATTTGATCAATTTCAACTGATTTAGTTTTAAAGGTGTAAAAAATAAGGCACTGCGGATATGTTATGCGGAGTTTAAATTGCGATACATATTACTTAAAGATGAGTATAATTGAGGGGTTGGTAATAATGACGTAAAGGAGGCATGAGATCATAAATAGGGGCGTCAACAACTTTAATTCTAAGTTGTAATATTCCTTACACATCTAGTATGATAATTGATAATGAATGAGATAAAATAAATCTAGAAACATGAAATAAAAATTATATCTGGCATTTGTGTTGTGATGGGTTTGTGCTTGCAGAAATTTCTTATATGTTCCAAACAAACCAAGAAAGGTCAAAATATCAATAATTAACATCATAGGTGCAAAGAACACGGGACCAAGCATGACAAACTTACAGAAACATCTTGAAATTCATCTAAACTGGTTGCAACTGTCTCCCACTGATAACACGAACTAGAAATAGGTTGTACACTTTTTCCCTTCCCCTTTTTCACCTCAATTTCTCTAATCTCTCTGTACAAACGCTGACCAATGACGGGATCATCTTCATACCTATACATGTAAAGATAGAGCTGGACATATTAAATACTTAAAAAAGTATATCCATATTGCACCTATCCTAATCAATGGTGTTCCATTTACCAAGCAATGACATACCTGTTCACATTTTAACATAACAAAAGCATAAGCTGGAGATGACCTAAAAAAGAACCTTATAACTCTATAAAAGGCACAAGGAATTACCAATAGGAGATCCCACGAGAATCACCACCAATACGTTCCTTACGGAATGCTGAAAGTTGAACACCGTGCTTTATTGAATTATCTATATAGCTCCGAATGTCTTCTTGCTGTGTAATAAGAAAAACTTATCAGCAAAAACATATGTTAATAAACCCTGTCTTTCATTCATCCATCAATAGGTTCTCATCAGAAAAAAACATAGGTTAATTTAGTTTATTTCATGTAACACTTACACTATTCTCTACAGTCTACACCTCCTCAATATCTTTTAGTCAGATCACTTAGAGCAAGTCCAATGCTAGATGTAAAACAACTATAGTTATTTCTATAATTTGGCACCAAAAAATGTTTTTTGGTGTTAAAATAGATCTCCAACTCCAATGCTAGTTGTATTTTGCATCTAAATAATTACAAATTTAGCTAATTTTGTGTCTCTCTCTCCTAACTTTCGTGTAAAGTACACCAACATGCAATTCATATATGGTTAAATGATGATGTGGCATGGATGCATAAATGCATCCTTGGTTTCAAATTTAGAACCAAGTATGCATTTATGCATCCAAGTATAGAACTCCTTTGGTTTCAAATTATAGAAATGGAACCAATTTTAGCATTGCATTGGACTTTCTCTTAACTATAGCCGACCCTTTTACCAATGTAATTCAATCCTTTTCAAACTTATACAGCACATCTCATTTTTTCTGTTTGGTCATTACACTTGGGGACCTCTTATAGACTAAATATTGCAAGTTACTAGTACAATTCTATTCAGATGCTATAAGAGGTCCCCAAGTGTAATGACCAAACAGAAAAAATGAGATGTGCTGTATAAGTGCATTTCCCTTTTAGACCCGTGCTTCCACGAGTTATACACATTCTTGTCAATATATACACACAAACCATAATTGATGTCCCTCATAGAAAGCTATGAAAAGAAAACTTGAACCTAATAATAAATGCTTGTGTCATCTATCTATTCTGTGGCATGGCAGAAAGAACCAAACTGCTTTTCTGTTGACAGGCCTTGGAAGATAAGACAAGTTTTGTGTGTAGCTTAGCGTTTATAGTTTTTCAAACTTCTAGAGGTTTGTACCAATAAAATTATAATTCCAAACATTAGCTCTTATATAAGCACTGCACAGCTGCAACAATTTTTATCATATTGTTGTATAAAATAATTTCAAATGGACCATGAAGACTGGAATATACCAAGCATAACAGTCAAAAGTGCCTGTATAAAATTAGGTTTAATAAATAAGCCACAGGATAGTTTTAAAAGAAAACCTATGTAAAATCAAAGAAACACTTAAATTCATTACTGTACCTCGACACGAATATCACATAAGGCTTTTAGAATCACCACGCGGACTCCAGGATCAAGTTTATTATATGCTTCAACCTCCGATCTATAAAATAAATTTAATTAAACCTTGTTGCATATTAAATTCATAAAAGTAGATATGTTTAGACAAATGCAAGATTCCTACCCCTGATATGCAACTATTGGTAGCTCCCCATCTGCAACCTGCAATGCAGGAGCAACCCAATTGAAACCCAACATAGGAACAGTAGGGTAATATATTTGAAATGAAAGGAGCTAGTAAATTCAAGAAGCTCAGGTATTTACCCAATGCCACCAGTGCTTTAACTTTCTACAAAGAACAGTGATCCAAGTATTTTGTCCAAGCGTAAGTCGAGCAATAGGTGGGATAACCTACATTATGAACATACAAAAAAAATGAAACAAATAAAAAACCATACATTGCACAAGCTAGTAAATGGATAATTGAAGATTTTACATTACACACAAATAATTTCCGTACAACAAAATCTATTCTCGCTTAATAAGTCATAACCATAAATGAAAACGCTTTTCCTGCAAAGAAATCTCAAAAAGCTAAGGAACAGATTTGACTATTTTGTGCGGCACATTCAAAAGTAATTAAGTAATATGCTCTAAGCATATCAAGTTGTGAACAAAATAAAGACGTGGAAACAAAACTTCATCCTTTTGGAACTGCAGGAGTTCACAGTTCCTAACAAAAATGTGGCTAGCAGTGGCTAGCAGTCTTGCTTTGTGGTTATGACATTGTAAATATTGAGATGCCTTTCTGAAGCGAATGAAGTAACCCATGGGTTGATGGGTATGGTTACGTGAGGGAATGAACTTGATACCCAGAACTTGTTCACGTAAGGTGTGGCCTTCTCATTTTTTTTATCATGGACTAAATGTATTCTACATAAAGTTAGATGATAGATGATTGGACTTGACTGGTTGACAGGAAAAGCTGAAAAATAGTGACCTCTGAGTTCTGAATGGACTGACCCAGATGCTCAATTTTCTGTACTTGAGACTTGGGCAATGATCACACCAAAACTACCACAGCCTTCTAGTTGTCAATCTCTAATAGCATGCTACATAGTTTCTTTATTTGAAAGGACTCCAAAATAAGATAGTACAGATATCTTATTTACCTATGAAGTCATTAGTTAAACAGCATACTAAAGAAGCTGATTTTTATGAGCATTAAGCTAAAAAGTAAGAGAATTTGTAGTCTTTTTCAATTTGGATCAAAATGACATCTGCATTGCCTCTTACAACTTTGATGAGGTAAGCACATCGGAAAATAACTTATAACTATAAGCGCAGCGAAACAACGTAGCTTCACATAATAATAATTAACATGCAGAATCAATTAATGAAAATACCAAAAGAGCGCGCATTCCTAAAGCATGAGGAATTAAATTTACGTAAATGGATGATATAAGCACCAACCTTTAACAAAGGAATGTGTATATCAGCCAAAGTATTATTCGGTGTAATCAAAGCCGTTTCCAACTCCTCAATAGAGAACTCCACATTGATATTCAAAATCGGTCTAAACACCTGCAATCACAAACACATACATTATCACCACACAACAAAAACACCACAATCCAACAAAAAGTTCAAAACTTTACACTAAATTCAGCTCACATTTAAAAAATTAAGAATCGAACCCAACTCCCCCATCGACCTAATACTCCACCGTGGCAACTGAGAAAGCGTTGGCTCCCCAACTAACGGTGTCACAATCTTACTACATTGCTGATCCTGAGGTGGGGAATGAGGCGGAGACTCTTCAAAAGACAAAGACCTCTCCTTTCTCTTCTGATTCTTCTTCCTCTCATTTGCACTTGCTTCTTTCGCCTCATAAAGCTTAGCTGCAGAACGAAGTGCACAAGCCCTTGAAGGCCTCACTCTCCTAACAAAACTGTCATCATCATTATTAGTAAAGTTCTTGTTTTTCTTGTTTTCTTGGGAATTGTGAAGAATTGGAGAAGAGGGCTGTTGTGATTTAGACATAGTTATAGAGAGATTGTGTTTGCTGGGGTCAGATATAAAGATCAATAGATCATGGGTTTGCTTCCATTTAAGAGAGAGAGAGAGAGAGAGAGAGAGAGAGAGAGAGATGGAGAGAGAGAGAGAGAGAGAGAGAGAGAGAGAGAGAGAGAGAGAGAGAGAGAGAGAGAGAGAGAGAGAGAGAGAGAGAGAGAGAGAGAGAGAGAGAGAGGACTTATTAGGGTTCAAGGGTAAGGAAAAGATTTGATTTTTAGGGAGAGAGATGTGTAGAGATTGTAAGTAACAATTGGGGGTTTTGAGGGGGGGGGTGTTTGATTTGATTTTGGTGGTGAATATAATGACCGTTGAAGGGAAGGAAGGAGATGAAATCAAAGACTGGGTTTGTTTCTCCAAACAGGACCTTTTTAACTGCTGCTTGCAACTAATTTTAGGGCAAAGAGGCCTCAGTTTGGGGGTCGCCTCTTTTTATAACACTGCAATTTAATTTCTGTTTTTTTTTTGTAATATTACGCTAAAAATATAATAATATAGGATTTTAAGAAGATGTTGTATAGGATTATCTAATTTTAAAAGATAGATAAGAAATTATTTCTTAAAAAGATTCAACAATTCGAGGGTATAAGTGAGGGAAAAATACAGTGTGTCTATAAAATTTCGTATAAAGGTATTACGTTTGAATAAAAAAAGTAGTGTTGGATTATATTTACTTTGGAAAGTCCTAATAATGTACTTTGTTCAAATGTATATTTACTTTTGAAAGTCCTAATAATGTACTTTGTTCAAATTATTTTAGGGGTGAATTGTGTACTCTATTGGTACTATTTGGGGATTTTTTTTAGAGATTTGACCATTTAAAACCTTTATTAGTATTTGGTAGTTAGCGGATTAAAATAGTTTTTTGGACTAAAAAACTATTTTTTTAAAAACTATTTTGAAGAGCTTTTTCAATTAGATGATTGTGCAAATAGTTAATTACCAAACAATTTTATATAAAACAACTAACTCAAACAGCTAATTACCAAACAATTTTATATAAAACAACTAACTCAAACAGTTAATTACCAAACAATTTTATATAAAACAGCTAATTGAATCCGCACATACAGAAGATAGAAGTTGTATCTTTTCTCCTTTACAAGGATGTTACAGATATGTAGCTCTGGATTAAATTATAAAATAACAAAGAAAGTGAAAACAAAATGCTAGAATATATACAAGGTCTCATCACTTGTGAAGGACTTGAAGGTGCAGAACCAGGAGTTGGGATTGGAAATCAGGTTTGAAGATGTATAAAGTTCCGTTCACTGAACTGAATGTTGTAATCTTGCAAGTATGACCTGTTTGTAGAAGGTTCTTGTCCGAAAGAACAACCCTAAAGCAACAAAGGAACCCAATAGAGTTGTTGATGCCATGATAATGAATGATAACATGAAACAATGAGTTCCGGTGCAAGAGTTTCCTACAATGGATGCTTCTTTATCATAGATATACCCAACCACTCTCACAGACAAAACATAAGATCCCAAAGGACTAGCAATGGTAATTGTGTTGAATATTGTTCCCAAATGCACTACACCAAAGATCTCAGAAACAATTGTTGGCATCAGTGACCACTGAGAGCCATAGCAAACACCCACTACAACTGATCCAACATATAAAGCGCCAGGTAAACCAGAAGCAATCATGGAATGACCACCGCTCATGATTAACAACGTCAGGGCCATGAGCAATGGCCTTGCCCATCCTTTTGTTTTTAACAAGTAATCTGATAGATATCCAGCTCCAAAACGACCAAGGAAATTCCAGATACTCCATAAGGAAACCAAAGTGCTTGTCTCGGACTTCGTATAGCCTAGAGATTCTCCTATTTGGCTGATATTGTTTATTACGGCAAGTCCCGACCCCATGCCACATGATGTTGCAAGAAATAGAAACCAGAAGTTACTGCTGCGCATGGCTTGGAACAAATTTAGGTTTTCTCCCGACTGCACTCTGTAATAGCCACTAGGATCTTGTCTACAGTGAATCTGTCCTTCATCCAACTGGTTTGGGTCATTCATTAGTTGATTCTCCTCAACAAGGTACCTACTTAAAGTATTGGAGGAGTCCTCATGTAGTGCTTCGGTTGCAATGTAAAAGGGAGTTAATATTAATATAATAAGAGCACCAAGTATAACAATATGTGCCACCAATGTCAAAGTAAAGTAATTCTCTACTATTATTGCAATCATGAGATAAGCAGCGGTTAGCAGTGCAACAACTGAGAACCTGTTCAAATGCTTCTTCTCATCCACACTGTTGGTGTTAAACATTCTTACGAAGCACATGAATATTATAGTGTTGAAGGAGGGCAACAAAGCTAACATCAATAAATATGAAAAAGGTCTATTCATGAAAATCGTCTGATACACTTGAATCAATATTGCTCCACTCAAGCCAAGAAAGCCCTACACAAAGTGAGTTCAAATTTAGAAAAAATGAACTAAGATAACGGACACAGAATTTAGGATTGAGAGTCAATAGCTAAGTACTGCCCAGAATTGCAAACAGAAGTACAGTATCATTTTATGCAAGAAAAATTCAAAAAATGCTCAATGTCAGTGTTGTTGCTTCAGAAGAAGGGTTAATCTTTAAGGAAGAAAACCAGCCTCCAGGTATCTTCCTTCACTTTGTGGCACAATTCTAGCATTAAAATTTATCATATTACATACAGCATATACAATTTAAACACATTAATGTTTGATATGAACCACCTTCCTGCTAAATAACTAGAAATGCTAGTAAGTCGTATCTCATGCTACAACCATAACATATTAAATCGTAAAGGACTTCTCGAGATCAAGTGTTCCTACGGTGTTAAGATAAAATGATATTCTCAACAAAGGTGAGATAGATGACCAACACCAACATTATTGCACCAAAGGAGGTCAAAGTTATAATAAAGGAGAAAAGATCTCTAGGTTTGTTCCTATACCAATTTTCGCCAAACTATAAAAAAAATCATTATATACGGGTGCATAAGAACACAAATACTGTACAGATCATTGATATCTATCAACCACATCATTGCCTATTGTCCGTAGAATTTCTACAGCATACCAAATTCAGCATAATATTGAAAATTGGTTGTCATACCACAGACATAATCTTTTAAACTGTAAAATGGCTTCCTGCCTTCCTCCAAGCCTAAAGATACAGTTTATTATCTCACAAATTGAGCAAAATGATGATCAAGAATCACAATGGTTGCAAAATAGCAGTAAATAAAGCTCAAGAATCACGATCCATGTAAAATAGCAGAAAAGCTTCAAGAATATATTTTGCATAGCCGAAGGATATGCAACATTCGAGGTATAAATAATATATGAACTCTGCAAATTGTAGAGTAATTCAAGTGCCCAGTAGGCAGTAGGGAGCTATTACCACTGACAAAATATTCCCAATTATCCAAAATTAACAGCAGTAGATTTAGCTTAAAATGCAAACTATAAAGTAAAAAAAAACAAAAACAAAAAAAGACCTTCATAATGCCAACAATAGTGCCCCTATGATCAGCAAAATTGTTAACTCCAGTGACCACATTAGCAGTATTCACAAAAGTCAATCCATGAGCAGCTAGTAACATAAACAAGCACATCACCATCACGGGCGGCTGGAAAATAATTCCGGCAACTGACAACCACATAAGAAAGTACCCCAAAAAAGACAAAACAGCACCCACAGAAAGAACCACCCATGGCCCACCAAACCATTCACCGGAATTCAAAGTCACGGAAGAGTAAAGAAGGCCAGAGAAAATTCCGGTGTTGGCGCCAAAATCTTTAAAAACAGAGAGGGTATCAAGAGTTTGCTGAGAGTATGATTGTGATGATTTAATGGCGGCAGAGTAAATGCCAAAGGTGTAGAGTGAACCGGCAGTGCTTTGTATAATGATGCTCGCTGATGTAGCTAACCATTTGTTATTGTTGATAATCATTTTTAATGTTAGTACTCTGTTTCTGTGAAATGGTTTATAGAACAGGCTCAGATAGATCAGTGCCTTCAGTATTTTATTTTATTTTTCATTAACCTGGTACAGTGGTATTTGAAGTGGCCAAGTTAAAAAGAAAAAGGTGCATCAGATTTCATCATTTTGTCGTTGTCTCTTTGGTGGACAAAGATAATAATGATAAGGATGGGAGAATACTCAGTTTCAAAATAGAAACCGACTTACATTGATAGGTTTTGGAAGAATATTATGTAAACATATATTTAGAAACCAATATCTTATGTACACTATATTTCTATATACGTCTCACTCCAAGATATACCGTATAACCAAGCCTCGAAGATATGGTATGACCAGATGTACGCAGATCTTGCCAGCTCCCGCCTCCCAATATTTACACACCAAAATAGGGAAGTATAGAAGATATTAAAATTTTAGAGTTTTTTGCACTATGCATTCCCCAGAAAAGGGTCATTGGCATTTCCGTATATCCATTTTAAAATGATTCAGTTTAGTTTTTCAACTTCAGTTTCCTCATAAATTTGCCTCCCGACCCCTTTTCGGCTTACATTTGTTGTTAGTGTTATAGTAGAACCTCTCCAAAGTGATCCCTCTGAAGTGATAACCTCTCTAAATTGATAAAATGTATCGGTCCCAAATCGGGACTAGTTTTAAACATTAATAACCTCTCTATCGTGATATTTAATATTTTTTTAGAAATTCGCAGTGTTAAATTCCAGTCCCTACTATCGCATAAAGTGATATCAATTAAATATATTTTGTACTTCAATTCATGAATATGATAGATACTTTATGATACTAGTTAAATTTGTTTGTCCAATAAATTTTATATCGTACATTATATTAAAAATTGTCTAACTGTCTTCAGTAGGCACCTTATGATCCTCGTCTTTTCATATTTATGAAAAATGTTGATAAATTTTGAGAATGTTATATGATATTTAAGTAATTTTTTGGGACCGGAAGTGCGAATATTCATGAATGTTATAATTTTTTTGAAAATCAAACCAATGTTATGTAATAAAAAATGTATAATGTGTGCAATTGGTAACTAAATATACAACTTTGTTTTTTTCGGATCTTAAAAAACACGAATCTCTCTTATGTGATAACTCCACTAAAATGATATTTTTCCCGGTCCCGAATATATCACTTTAGAGGGGTTCTACTGTACCTTTTGAAGGGTTATTTGACTTTTAACTATTTGCAACAACTAATCCATTGTATCTATATAAAACACAAGCTATTCTTCACCAAAGCATGTTTACTCAGGTTACCAAAGACTTTCACCTAATTTATAATATTGATAACATAAGATTGCAAAGTCACCCAAACATAATGTATAGGACTAGAGAAAAATGAATATTACCGTGTGGTTCTCAACTAGAACATGGATGCATACCCTTAATGAAATTCGGGACGTAATCACCAAAGGAACCCTTATGACCAATATTTACAGCAAGAGAAGAGTGATCAGTGCTGTGAAAAGCAACCACATGTCCATGCAAAGATATTAGGTGAAAGTCCAAGCTACCCCTCCAAAAGTAACGATAACAGCAAAATATAGACGGCAAAGGGGTGGGGATGCAAAGTGATCAAGAAAATGAAGTTAGAAAACTAAACTGTCCAATTTTAAATGGATATATAAGTGCCAATGACCCATCTCTGGGGGATGCATAGTGCAAAAAACACATGCAAAACTTTAAAGGTACTAACTTGGCTTTACTTCTTCAGAGAAGGTATCCAGTTAGGTGCAGCCCTTGAAATGGAGTGAATAATCAATTGAGCTCAAGCTCAAATAAATAGCCAATCCAGAAGATGCCAATACACAAACTTCTCTGAGAAATGTAAGACATTGAGATAAAACATTAACTGGACAGGATGTTGAAATGAGAAAGATCAACCTCCCAACTGGCACTCTGTACGATGAAACGTTAACAATATTAAGAGAAGTGAAGTCAGTTAGTTATGTAGAATGTTGTTCCATAAGAATGGTCGACCTTTTGGCAGCATTAAGTCCAGCATCTTTAAGATATCCAGGTCTACTTCATATAATGAACTGATGTAAATTCTACTCTCTGAAAACGAAGAATTACACCAGGAAGCGTACATATACACAATACAAAGCTATACATATAAAGATTATATGTAACTTGCACATCTGCCACCACTTGTGTAACTGATCTTTATTACTTGAGGATTGATATGCCTTACAGTAATTAGAGTGAACTGAAATGGCATAACTACCAGAAACAGATTTTAGCAACAGTAGAATACAGATTTGCATAACATCAGTAATTTACAGCGGCCTGAGCTCCAATATGAGCTTGAATATACATCTACTCTCTTGAAGAATGCCGTATTCTGTTGAGAAGAACCATTTTGTAAAACCTCCTTGTCCGAAAAAACAGAATTGAGGCAACTAGTGAACCAACAAGACTAACAGCGGCAAAGATGAAAAATGATAACATAAAACAATGAGTGCCATAACATGTCTGCTGGCCTGATGCTTCTTTGTCATAAATATAGCCAGCAATCCGAACAGACATTACATAAGATCCGATGGGGCTAGCAATAGCGATGGTGTTAAATATGGTTCCCAAATGCAGCACACCAAATATTTCAGAGGTAATAGTGGGCATTAAGGACCACTGAGAACCATAACAAACACCAACTATAACAGAACCCAAGTACAAATTCCCAGGAAAGCCAAAGGCAATAATTACATGGCCAAAAGCCATAATTGCCAGCATAAGGATCATAAAAAATGGCCTTGGCCAGCCTCTTTTGTGGAGGTAAACATCTGATATGTATCCAGCACCACAGCGTCCAAGAAAATTCCATATACTCCATAAAGAAACCAATGTGCTTCTTTCAACAGATGTGTACTTTAAAGATTCTCCTATTTGGCTAATATTATTGATAGTGGCAACTCCTGAACCCATCCCGCAGATCATGGCAACAAATAACAACCAGAAATCCAAGGTGCATATGGCTTGCAAGAGATTCATTTCTTCTCCAATCTGTCTTGGGTGATTCTCTAAGATGTCATTTTCTTGTCTTTCGTGAAGTTGTGAATCAAGATTTTCTACTGGAACCCCTGCTGCATAATTCTTTTTCGTCACCACTGACTCGGTTTCATGAAGTAAAGGGGTTCTTGAGGCAAAAGTTGGTGATGAAGTTCTACATATTTCCTCTCTTTGAGCATTTATTGCAATTTTAAGGGGTGAAAATAAAAAAAAAAGAAGTAGCAGTAAAATTATAATCCGAGCCCATGGTTGCAAAGTAAAGGTATTTTCCAAAACTATTAAGATCAAGATGTAGGCAGCAAGAAGTAAAGCGATCAATGATAAACGATTCAAATGTTTAATGTCATGGCCATCACTTGTCTCGTATGTTCTAACGAAAAACATAAGCAAGATAGGAAGAAGAGACGGCAACAAAGCAAGCATCAACAAGAAACTGCTTGGATTGTCCTCAAGTAATGTATAATACACTTGAATTATGATTGCTCCACTCAGCCCTAGAAAACCCTGAGAAATGACATAAGATTAGAAATAATCATGTCTCGGATAATCACCAATTCCTCCTTTCTAACAAGAACCATTATCTTATCAAATACCAAATTGTTAACATGTATCAAATTCTACTTCGTAGCAACATTTTACTGGCCTATCAACCCACTATTACAAATTTCAACTAAAATGGAGTACAAATTTCATTCCGTCATCATCCATTTTCATTCATTTCAACTAAACTCGATCTTATATGCCGCAATAAGTTCTTGTTTTAACAAGCTTTACCAAAACTATACCAATCACACTTAAACTACAACACTTACTATCAACATTTTCATATATACAAAAAGTACAAAATTAAACTAAATACCAAAATACACTTCCAAGAAAAATACCAATTTATCGAGATTATTCATTTATCGAAATTCAACTAAGTATACCTTCATAATGCCAACAATAGTCCCCCCATACTCCGGAAAATTCTCAACACCCACAACCACATTCGCCGTATTAAAAAAAGTCTGCGCCTGACTCGCCAGAAACATAAAAAAACACATCACCGGCACCGCCGGCCGGTGCAAAATTCCGGTAACAGCCAACCAAATAAAAAAATACCCAACCAAGCACAGAACAGCTCCAACCAAATGAACCACCCACGGCCCACGTCGCCGGGAAGAAACGGCGGCGTAAAGTAGGCCGGAAATCACGCCAACGTTTGCACCGATATCTTTAAAAACAGAGACTGTGTCAAGTGTGGATTGGTCGTAAAGTTGTGAGGATTTGAGGAGAGGAGAGTAGATGCCAAAGGCGTAAGATGAGCCGGAGCTGCACTGAATCCATATGCTTGCTGCCGTCGCCGTCCATTTATCCGGTATGATCATTATTTTTTCCGGCGACAGAAAGTGATGATGAGAGAGTGTGTGGGTCAAAAATCAAAACAAAAATTTGTAATAAAAGGTCCTGGGGGATAAGTGTTAAATGACTGAAAAATGTTTTGACGACGTATTGAGAAATGGTACCACATGACAGAACTATAAAACAAATGGCCAAAAATAGTATTATTGAAAAAATATGGTCCAAAATAGCATATTAAAATGCTATATCGTCTAGGATTCTGAAAATAGTGTGAAAACACAACTTAAAGTAACGTTTTCACCCAAAAATACCACTTAAAGTAGTGTTTTTACCCGAAAACACCACTTGAAATAGCGTTTTAATATAAAACTCAACTTAAATCAACGTTTTTAGTGTCAAAACACTTCATCAAACGTTTTATTGAAAACAATACTTAAAGTTGCGTTTTGCGAAAACAATACTTTATCTTGCGTTTTATTGTGCTATTTGGGATCATTTTTTCCAATTGTGTTATTTGGGGCATTAAACTTATAATATGTGTCATTAAGGGTCAACACCCCGACATATTTGAGTGATGACCTCTCTATCACAATAAATGCCTCAAATATTATAATTTGAAAAAATGACCTTAAATATCACTTTAAAACACATGATAAAATGGTATTTGCAAGTTTAGACACGTAACGCTGAAAACGCAGATTCATATGATGTTTGTAGAAAAACACGAGATAAACTTATGTTTTGTAAAGTGCAAACGTTATTTTGTTTTTTTAAATTTAAGCTCAAAACGCTACTTAATCAGGTATTTTATGATGAAAACACAAGTTTATATGGTGTTTGCAGCAAAACACCAGATAAACTTGTGTTTTGTAAAATGTAAAACGTTATTATTATTTTTAAAAAATTAAGTTCAAAACGCTACTTAATCAGGTGTTTGAAGCAAAACACCGGATGAATTAGTGTTTGCAGCAAAACACCATATGAATCGGTGTTTAACAACACTTTAATTTTTTGTTTGCAACATTAAAATGCTAGTTAAAAAACATTTTTTAGTAGCAAAACACTAGACGAAATAGTGTTTGGGGCCAAAAAGAAAACACCACGCGAAGTGGTGTTTTAGAGTGTGATATAGACCGAAAAATAATCCTAGAATTGCAATTAATTACGTATTAATTAGACCCGGATTGGTCTAAGAACATAGCCCAATAAGCAAGGCCCGAAACCCTAATTATTTATTAATTTCAATTAATAAATAGGGAAAATATACATCTCAGGAAAGGAGTCCAAAATATGGTAAATTCCTCAAAGAAGGATCCAGAATCCCAATTAAAAGAAATAATGAGTCATAGTCCTTATCAACAAGGAAAAGACTTGTCCACCAAGAAATACAATGTTTATCCATTATCAAAAAGGAGACTTATTCGCTAAGTCTCATAAACTTACTCTAAATACGAGACTCCAGACGCCTATATAAGGACACTGCTCCTTCACAATAGAACTACGTTTTGGACACAGCTCCATACGTCATCTACTACGTCTTGGACACAGCTCCATACGTCATCTACTACGTTTTTGACACAACTCCATACGTCATCTACTACGTTTTGGACACAGCTCCATACGTCCTCTACTACGTTTTAGACTTCATCCTCGAATAAGGACATACAAGTCACTACGTCCTTGGTGTGCCCCTGCCGCCATAGCCCCGAGGGCAACACCAAGAACTACGTTTTCTGGCTTGATTCTCAGCATTGATTGAGATACGTAGACATCTTGTGAGGACCGATTTAGTCTCGAAATACAAGTGCAACCATTAAAGCTCGAAAGCTCATAAATCCTAGCAATTAATATACAAGCACGTTTTTTAATCCATAACATTTGGCGCCGTTTGTGGGAAGACAACATCAAACATGACAAACACACGAAGAACAACTCGAGATACTCGAGTTTCTGAGGAGCTTCCAATCACCTCTGAGGCTTATACTCACGGAAATCAACCACCGCCAACTACTGGCACTGAAGGGGTGAATATCCCCACCAATACTCAAGGACCGGAGATCCCAATTTCGGCTGAAGGGACGAATCCCCTATAGATGGTCATTCATGGATCTAATCCACAAGAGACCACTCACCAGCAACCAATCACGACCTTCCCGCTGCTCATGAATGCACCAAGTGGTCTTCAACTTCACACTACTGATCTCCCCCGATACACTACCCAAACTTTGGGGATGCCCAGCTATGACATGCCCCCTCGACCCATGGCGGGCGGTAGTGGTCTCAACCCCATTTACCATGAAGCATATGTCCCTCCTTATATACAAGGTCTGGGACCCCAGAATCTACAAACTCAAACTCGAAAGACCCCTCTGATTCAAGATTATGCGGGACCATATACCGAGGAGAAGAATGACTGAACTGAAGAAGAAATGGATGTTGCCCCAAGGAGAAGACGTTCTTCCCAAACAAATCGGGAACAACCCCAAACTACTAAGGAGAAAATTGCAGCCCATGAGGCAGAGACGGTAAGACTCAAGAAAATCCTTGCTGAGGAGGAGGCCGCTCAATATCAAGGCCGATCAACTGGAAGAGTCCCAATAATCAACCTGGACCCAACACCGACAAGAACCAAGAGGGCTGAAGCCCTAAGGGGTGATCCTAGTGTTTTGTTACCCCTAGGAGATCCTGATGATCCTACACCACTGTTCACTCAAGACATCATGAAAGCTACCATATCCAGGAAATTCAAGATGCCAACGATTAAAGCTTATGATGGAACGGATGACCCCGCGAATCATGTAAGAACCTTCTCTAATGCACTGATGTTGCATCCAACCAATGATGCGGTCAAGTGTAGGGCATTTCCACAAACCTTGGCGGGCATGGCCCAACATTGGTATAGCCGTCTAGCTCCCAATTCCATTGGGTCTTTTAAGGAACTAAGCAAAGCGTTCATCAACCAATTTGTTAGTAGGAGGGTGCACGAGAAAAGTTCTTCATCACTCATGGGAATCCAGCAAGGAAATAATGAAGCTTTAAGGGATTACATCAACCGATTTACCCGTGAGGCTCTGAAAGTCCCGGACTTAGAGGACAAAGTAGCTATGATAGCCTTACAGCAAGGAACCACTGATGATCACTTCAAAAGATCATTGGCAAAACATCCACCCGAGAGTATGCTGAAGCTCCAAGATAGAGCCGGAAAGTACATCAAGGTTGAAGAAAGCATGAGAAAGTATGAACCCACTGCTGGTGGCAGTGGAAATTCAAAGAAAAAAAAGGAAACTCGGGAGTACGACGTCAAGGAAAAGTTTCTGAGAACGTCAAAGGATTCTGATTCTCCACCCAAGAGAAACAATTTTGGGCCAAAGTTTACGGAGTATGCAAGATTGAACACTCCCAGGAGCCAAATTCTGATGGAAATAGCAAAGGAGGAGGATCTCTGATTGCCGAAGCCACTAAGGACTGATATGTTTAAACGGAATCAAAACCAATTCTGTCGGTTCCACGAGGAAGTCGGTCACGACACCGACGATTGTAGACAATTGAAAGATGAGATCGAGTTTCTGATACGGAGAGGAAAGCTCAATAAATTTACCAAGGATGGAAATCAAGGGAGTCAAAGAGGAAACTATGAAAGGAAAGATTATGACAGAAGGGACAACGATCAAGATCGAAATCCCAAGCCCCGAGGGCCAGTCATCAACATGATATTCGGAGGACCAACTGCTGCTGGGTCCTCCCGAAACTCAAGAAAGGCCTATGCCCGAGAAGTAATGACTGTGGTCGGAGAAGCACCGAAACGTGCCCGAACAGAAATATCAATAGGTTTTGATGATTCTGACTTGGAGGGAGTGAAGTTTCCCCACGATGATCCCTTAGTAATCGTACCTGTGATAGGGAATTCTGAAACAAAGAGAGTTTTGGTCGACAATGGAGCTTCAGTCGACAATGGAGCTTCAGTGGACATCTTGTTCCATGATGCTTTTATCAGGATGGGCTATACTGACTCGCAGTTGACACCCTCGAATATGCCCATATATGGATTCAATGGAGTGGAATCAAAGGTGGAAGGCACTATCCAACTCCCAATGACAATGGGGCAAGGGTCGACTACGTCTACTCAGATGTTGAACTTCATAGTTATAAAGGCAACTTCAACCTACAATGCAATCCTAGGAAGGACTGGTCTCCATGCGTTCAAGGCCGTCGCCTCATCTTATCATCTGAAAATCAAGTTCCCAATGAGGAATGGAATTGGTGAAGAACGAGGAGACCAAAAAATGGCTAGAAGTTGTTACGTAGCTGCGTTAAGGCCTGATGGAATTGGGGGGCAGGTTCTCCCAATTGAAAATATGGATACTAGTGACAATGAGGACCGAAGAGGGAAACCAGTAGAGGATTTAATCCCCATTCCCTTAGTCCCTGGTGAACCAGAGAAGGTGACTTATGTTGGAGCTCTACTGCCTGAGCCATTGAAAAACAAGCTCATATCTTTTCTTCAAGAGAATAATGACGTTTTTGCCTGGACATCGGCTGACATGCCAGGGATTGATCCCCAATTGATAACTCACAAGTTGAATGTGGACCCTGAAAGAAAGACGGTGAAATAAAAAAAGAGAAATTTTGCTCCAGAGAGGCTTGAATCCATTAAACAGGAAGTTAATAAACTTTTGGAAGCTGGGTTCATTGATGAAATTCAATTCCCAGAATGGTTGGCTAACCCCGTGATGGTCAAAAAGGCTAACGGAAAATGGAGGATGTGCGTCGACTTCACCGACTTGAATGATGCATGTCCTAAGGATTGTTTTCCCTTACCAAGGATTGATGCCCTAATAGATGCCACCGATGGCCACGAGATGCTAAGTTTTATGGATGGCTTCAGTGGATACAACCAAATCAAAATGCACAAAGATGACATCTCCAAGGTATCATTCATCACTGACTTTGGTGTTTTCTGTTATCTAGTCATGACATTTGGACTTAAGAATGCAGAGGCAACCTATCAAAGGTTGGTGAACAAAATTTTTGAACACCTAATTGGAAAAACCATGGAGGTCTACGTAGATGACATGTTGGTTAAAAGTCTCGATAAGGCCGATCATATAAACCATCTACGGGAAGAATTTGAAGTGCTGAGGCACCACAAGATGATGTTAAATCCAGCTAAGTGTGCCTTTGATGTAGGCTCGGGAAAGTTCTTAGGCCTGATGGTTTCCAAGAGAGGAATCGAGGCTAACCCCGACAAAATCAAAGCAATTCTAGACATGGAACCACCACGGACTATCAAGGATGTCCAAAAACTAACGGGAAGAGTGGCAGCATTGGGAAGATTCATCTTCAAGTCATGAGAGAAGTGTTTACCCTTCTTCAAAGCACTCAAGAACGTGAAATTTTTTGAATGGACAACTGAAATCCAGGAGGCCTTTGAGGCCTTGAAGAAGTACATGGCTGAGGCACCACTGTTGGCAAAACCAAAGCCAGGAGAAATTCTCTATTTGTACTTGGTGGTTTCTAACACAGCCCTAGGAGCCGTTTTGGTAAAAGAAGAGTTGAAGGTTCAGAAACCCATTTACTACGTAAGTAAGATTCTACATGAGGCAGAAATAAACTACTATACGATTGAAAAGTTTGCCCTAGCCTTGATAATGGCCTCAAGAAAGCTACGCCCATACTTCCAGGCACACAAGATAGAGGTCTTGACTAATCAGCCTCTAAGAAACATCTTGCATAGACCTCAAGTTAGTGGAAGGTTGATCAAATGGGCTATTGAATTGGGAGAATTTGACATCAAATATAAGCCTCGAACGGTCATAAAAGCTCAAGCACTCGCTGACTTCATGGTTGAATGCACTTTTGACAACCAGGAAGTCGGGGGGGGGGGGGGGGCAGGAAGTAATAATGGAAGACAAGAAAGATGAAGACATGGTGTCCAAAGAATGTTGGGTGCTCTATTTTGATGGGGCATCAAAAACAAAATCAAGTGGAGCCGGATTGGTGCTACAAAGTCCTGATGGATTTCTCATAGAGTACGCACTAAAACTGGACTTCCCAACGACCAACAACGAAGTTGAGTACAAAGCCCTGATAGCTAGCTTAGGGCTGGCTGGAGCCTTGAGAGTTAAAACTCTGAAAGTATGTGGAGACTCGAGGCTAGTGGTTTCCCAAGTAAATGGGGAGTTTGAAGCCAGAGATGAAGTCATAGCCAAGTACCTAAAACTTGTCAAGGCCATCATGACTCAGTTTGATGAATGCTATGTGGAACACATTCCAAGAGAAGAAAACATGAAGGCCGATGCCTTGTCTAAGTTTGCCTCTTCTGAAATTGAAAACTATGCAGGAAGTGTATACTTCCAATTCTTAAAGACCCCAAGCATCAACGGAAAGTTGGTAGCACCCATTAATGTTGCTAGCTGTTGGATGGATCCCATCAAATCTCATCTGGAAACTGGGTGGTTACCCAACGACACTTTAGAAGCACGAAAGTTATATGTGAGAGCACTAAGGTATGCCCTGATTGAGGGAATCCTATACAAAAAGTCTTTCATTATTCCTTACTTAAAATGCTTGAGACCCCAAGAGGCGGAATTGGCCATAAGGGAAGTACATGAAGTAATTTGTGGGCAGCACTTGGGGGGCATAGCCCTTGCTCATAAAATCACTTGTCTAGGTTTCTATTGGCCAAGCATACTTGCAGATGCTAAAAGCTACGTGAAGAAATGTGAACGGTGCCAAAAGCATGCACCAGTGGTTAGGCAACCACCGGAGATGATGACATCCATAAACTCACCTATCCCATTCACCATGTGGGGGATGGATATACTTGGGCCATTTCTAATGGCAAGTGCGCAAAGAAAATTCTTGATAGTGGCAATTGACTACTTCACCAAGTGGATTGAGGCTAAGCCTTTAGCCAAGATAACCACCAAGCAGGTGATGCATTTCTTCTGGGAAAATGTGATATGCAGATACGGGATTCCACGTATCTTGGTCACAGACAATGGAACTCAGTTCAACAATGAGGAATTCAAGAAGTATTGTGATGAGAATGACATCAAGTTACGCTTCACTTCTGTTGCCCATCCTCAAGCAAATGGGCAAGCTGAGGTTGCCAATCGAATTATCCTGGATGAACTTAAGAAAAGAGTTGAACGATCTAGAAACACTTGGGTAGACGAATTGCTTCCCATACTATGGGCATATCGTACTACCTGTAAAGTCACCACTGGAGCAACCCCCTTTCTGCTGGCATATGGGGCAGAAGCAGTGGTTCCAGTGGAGATTACTCACACATCTCCAAGAATATAGGCTTATGAGCCAGAAACAAATGAAGAAGGCATGAGGCTGGCCTTAGATCTAATTGATGAAGTTAGAGACGAGGCAAATGCTAAAGTAGTTGAACATCAAAAAGGGCATCTTTCTACTATAACCTAAGGGTTAAAGAGAGATTCTTCCGTCAAGGAGACTTAGTCCTCCGAAAGATTGAGACATCCGGAGTTGGACAAAAAGGCAAGTTGGCCCCAAATTGGGAAGGACCATATCGCGTTAAGAACGTATTTGGTCGAGGCTCCTACAAACTAGAAACCCTCGAAGGGCATGAGGTGCCAATGACTTGGAATGCCTCAAACTTAAAAGTTTATTATTTTTAGTGCATCCTAAAAGGACATATCTAACGAGACTAAGTAGAAATAAGGTTCGATGAAATCGTGAGCTTCCTAGAAAGCAGGTGAAGGGTTGAAACCCCAGAAAACCTAAGACATTCAGTCCAAACCCCATCATTCGATATGCTCAATGAAAGGCTTGAAGCCAAAACAAGACGGTATAAGACATAAAAGGCTTCTGCAAATGTCAAGCTAGCCTCGAATAAGGCAAAATCATCGTAAATGTGTAGGTCGCTCCACACTTTACACCAAGACGATACTCGTGAAACACTAGTGTATATTAAAATCCCCAAAAAAGGGTAGTAAGTCCCAGGTAAGGGATAAAAAGACCCCAAGTCTCGAAAAAGACCGGTATAACTTCTATGAAATCATAGTGTATTATCATAGAAGTTGGGGGCAAATGATATGGGCTGAAAAATAATCCTAGAAGTGCAATTAATTACGTATTAATTAGACCCATATTGGTCTAAGAACACGGCCCAATAAGCAATGCCCGAAACCCTAATTACTTATTAATTTCGTAATTAATAAATATGGAAAATATACAGCTCAGGAAAGGAGTCCAAAATATGGTAAATTCCTCAAAGAAGGATCCAGAATCCCAATTAAAAGAAATAATGAGTCATAGTCCTTATCAACAAGGAAAAGACTTGTACACCAAGAAATACAATGTTTATCCATTATCAAAAAGGAGACTTATTCGCTAAGTCTCCTAAACTTACTCTAAATACGAGGCTCCAGACGCCTATATAAAGACCCTGCTCCTTCACAATAGAACTACGTTTTGGACACAACTCCATACATCATCTACTACGTTTTGGACACAACTACATACGTCATCTACTACGTTTTGGACACAGCTCCATACGTCCTCTACTACGTTTTGGACACAGCTCCATACGTCGTCTACAACGTTTTAGACTTCATCCTCGAATAAGGACATACAAGTCACTACGTCCTTGGTGTGCCCTTGCCACCATAGCCCCGAGGGCAACACCAAGAACTACGTCTTTGGCTTGATTCTCAGCATTAATTGAGATACATAGGCATCTTGTGAGTACTGATTTAGTCTCGAAACACAAGTGCAGCCATTAAAGCTCGAAAGCTCATAAATCCTATCAATTAATATACAAGCACGTTTTTTAATCTATAACAGAGTGATAATTGAGGCCTTTATTTTTAATTATGATATTTGGATCCATTTAGTTTAGAATTGTGATATTTGGGTCATTTTCTCGACATATTTACCTTTAAAAATAAAATATTTGTGCGGAAAATAGAAAGAGAATTCATTCGAAACTTTTTATACAAAATAGACATATAACAACACCGAGTACTCGTGGAGCGGATTAAAATTCGTGAAAAAGTAAGTAATATTCTTTTGTTTCAATTTATCTGTTTTTGTTTGATTTTTTGTGATCAAATTAAATTAATTTTGATTGTAAATTGGAACGAAGTGAGTAGTATAAGGGAGAGTTAGCCTTCGTTTTCGAGATTGCAGTTTGATTTTCGCTTATATTGATATATGTAAAATAGATATTAATGAATGTATTTAATTTTAATTAAAAAATGATTAGTTTTATGGTTTTTCAATTATAATAATTTAAAAAAAAAGATGATTAGTTTCGTGGTTCTCTAATTATTATATTTTGATTGATTTTTGCTATAATAAAAAGTTGTTTGAACATATGGGTTGTATTTAGTAGAGGACAATACTGGTTTATTACAAAATTTGATTAGTACTTTATTAGTACAACATCATCAAGTAAGTAGGTTTGGACATGGATGCATCATCACGAATGAGCTGGACTCAATAAATCATGGTCACAACCAATTAGCCTCACATGTGAAAAATGCGCTGTTAAATCTTTTTTTTTAAGTCAAATGCGCTATTAAATTAGTTGAGTTAAAAATTTATGGTTCTTAAATTGAATGTAAGGGGTCATTTGTTAACCCCTGAACAAGACTAAAACAACTGGACAAGAAATGAATCTATCGTTCAGACTGTTTGATAAATTTAATGATCAGCTGAACGACTTGAAATTTAACTAGACGATTCCTTGTAAAAAATTGAGCTGGACGGTTCTTGAACTACCTTGTACACAAGACGCAATATCATCACTTTTATTGTTTATAAGTTCTGACATGTACTTCCCACCTTTTCTTTTAACTTTCTATAATAATCTTATTAATAGATAATAGAATTGTATATATATACCCACTTACATCCACTGGTTCATAGATAAATTTTAATATTTATTTATTTATTTATTTGTTTTTAATATTTTTCATTGAAACATTTATATTATAATTTATAATTTTCATAAAATTTTATGATGTTAACCGGATTTGAACTTCAAATTTTTGTTAGATTAATTTAAATATTAGAATTTAGATTATTCTTTAATATTAGGTCTAATTACTCTTAAACTTTTAGCCACTTATTAAAAATTTAACTATCACAAGTTTTTTTTTATGATTAAACTAAATTACGATAAAAAAATTCTTTAATTTGCTTGTTATCGTATAATATAGAAAGTACTAAGGGCCTATTAATGAAATGAGGGGAGAATGGAATGAAATTCTGTAACAGCCCGACTTTTCGGATTATTAATTCTAAATCAAAACCAAAATAAAATACAATTATTTAATGACAATGACAGACAAAAGCGTGACAAAAATTCTATTACAAAAATAACTATTACAAAAGCGCAACTAACGATGACAATCCAAACCAAACTAGTTCAAACCTAAGATCCTCGAACTCGAAAGCACATCCACTCGATCTAACGGCAACCTGAAAATGTAAGGAATGAGCTATACAGCCCACAACCAATCGATCCAACTAGTCGGGCAAATAACATGTACACACATAACATAATACAATATTAAATACGATACAATAATCTTATACAATACATAATTTCGATACACATATTCTTATTCTTATTCGATAGATACGATACAATACGACACCACATGACAACAATACCTTGAAACCCACAATTCATGCCACGACCACTACAACCCAGTGATAACGGTCCTAAATTTTCAGAAAACTGTCACTACAACCCGGTGACTCGGTCCTTATTCTTATTCGATATTTTCACAAATCATGGCACAAATCAGAATCTCAATACTATTATTGCTTACACATAACACATATCAAATAAACACATCACTTCAAAATATAATCTCACTTAGCCCAAGTTGTATAAGAAAATATATACATATAACACATAATTTCGAAAACACTAGGAAAATCAATCGGAAACTTACCTTGACGCAACCTAGATCATATGTCCAATTCTGATCAGTTCTGTATTTAGCATTTATTATCCTCTAAACGACGGTTTCTGGAAAAACTCAAAGGATGATAGTTGTAGAGAACGAAAAGACCTTTCTGAAAAGATATGACTCATCAGAATCGGACTTATAACGAATCAGGAATTGAATAAAACGTTTTCTGAATCTATACTATATTATTAAAGTCGAAACATTGAAAGTTTTGGTTTTCGGTTAACGGTCGGTTTTTGGTTTTCGGTACTTTTTCTAATTAATAAATTAATAATATAATCAAAATTTGGGAAAGTTTTATTCTACATTAATATTTCATTATATTTTACTACATAAAAATCAAATAATATTGAAATCTAATAAAAAAAATGGAAATATGGGATCTAATTTGTTTAAATTTAGGATACACTGCTATAAATATACTTCTTTCTTTTTAGGATAACGAAAGCTACTACAAATCAAATCTTTAATGGAATTGTATTATTGTGAAGTTACCAAAATAGTAACTAGATGATTGGCTTTTATAATTAAAATATTTTTTTTCTAACAAAATCTACTCTTTTTCCAAAAATATCATTACAATTATCTTTAAATTAAAACATGTTATCTTTTATATTTTTTATTACTAAAATCTATGTTTTCCAAAAATATGAGGTGCAATCCTTACTTATTTATTTTAAAACCTATTTTAATACTCTATTTAATATATAATAAAATAATATAAAAATAGTAACTAACTCATTTCCTTTTATAAATAAAAAAAATCTAACAAAATCTACTGTTTTCCAAAAATATCACGACAATTACCTTTAAATTAAAACATAATATCTTTTATATTTGTTATCACTAAAATCTCTATTTTCCAAAAATATGAGGTGTAATCCTTACTTATTTATTTTAAAATATATTTTAATACTCTATTTAATAAATAATAAAATAATATAAAAAAATTAACTAGCTGATTGCCTTTTATAATTAAAACATTTTTTTCCTAACAAAATCTACTTCTTTTCCAAAAATATCACGGGCAATTACCTTTAAATTAAAATATATTACCTTTTATATTTGTTATCACTAAAATCTCTATTTTCCAAAAATATCAAGTGCAACTCTTACTTATATATTTTAAAACTTATTTTAAAACTTTTAATTATTTAAAAAAAACTTACCTATTTTAACAAATGAACGTATTTTTTTAAACAAATACAATTAATATAATTAAAACACATCATCACTAAAATCCCTATTTTTCAAAAATATGAGGTGCAATCCTTACTTATTTATTTTAAAACCTATTTTAATACTCTATTTAATAAATAATAAAATAATATAAAAATAGTAACTAGCTGATTGCCTTTTATAGTTAAAACATTTTTTTTCTAACAAAATCTACTTCTTTTCCAAAAATATCACGGGCAATTACCTTTAAATTAAAATATATTACCTTTTATATTTGTTATCATTAAAATCTCTCTTTTCCAAAAATATCAAGTGCAACTTATATATTTTAAAACATATTTTAATACTTTTAATTATTTAAAAAAACTTACCTATTTTAACAAGTGAACGTATTTTTTTAACACATAAAATTAATATAATTAAAACAAATCTAAAAATATTACGTGCAGTTACTTTTTTTTAATTAAAACATTTTAACTTTTCTATTTGTCCTTATTAAAAAAACTTACTTATTTTAACATGTCAACATATTTTTTTTAATAAATACAATTAATATAATTAAAACACTACTAAAAATATCACGGTCAATTACTTTTTTTAATTAAAACATGTTAGATTTTCTACCTGTCCTTATTATTAATATTATTTTATTATAAAATAATATTAATGATACCTCATTTGTATTTTTTATATATTTTTTTATGTTCCAATGAATATTTAAGTTTCTCATTTTACAATTTATCATATTAATTTTTACTTTTATTTTAATATTTTCAGTTCACATTAAATTTTTTAGTTTATTATTTTTAAGACCCGTGCCGGGTTATAAGCTAGTATGAATAAAAACTGAAAAACAAGATCTGTATGTGTTTTGTGATTTTAAGAATAGTTCAGAGCATAATATGGAAAAACACCGTGAAACAAAAGTTGTAGAAAATTGAAAGAGCTTTCCGAAAAGTCCAGAATCATCAAATTCTGACTTACGGTGAATTTATTACAAATTTTACAAGACAACAGAATTCTATGTATAAAAATCCTACGAATTTTGACAATAAAAACGAAGAAAAAGAATATGATGTTTATATTAATACTCGGAACCCTAATTCCAAAACTACTACTTACCCGAACTTAAATCTGATCTATATTTTAGGCCCATTAGTCTAATTTAATTTTAAATCCTATTCTTTTTCAAAATTTTTTTTTATTCTTTTATTATTATTAATCTAAAAATTACGGGATATTACAAATTCGCATTCTCGTTTTGTTAGGGAAATAGGAGAAAATTTTCATAATGTTCAATGTTTACTTCATTTCTTTTCAAATAATTTAAACTAGAAATCTATCCCACATATTTTGAAATGAATAAACATTCATTCCAAAATATATTTTCCCTCCCTCATTTTTGTTCATTATTTACTTTAATATTCATTTTTTCTTAATAGATTTTTTTTACAATTTTCATTATAATCCTTGCTCATTCTATTCTTTACAAGTAACCCCAACCAAATATAGCATAGTATAGGATTATAAAATTATACTTTTATTAACAGAATTTGTTAAAATAGGGTTATTTAGTAATATTTTTTTCAATTAAATATATAATTATTTATGATTAATATTTAAAGAGTATAGTTACTTACTATTATCATCCAGAAATTTTGAAAAATTATTATCAAACAACGCTCTTCGTTCATCATTCAGATTTTCACTCATCCAGAAATTTTAATCATTCAGAAATAATGATTCAGATTTAACAAATGACCCCTAAGATGAACGGAATGTATTTAGAAACGTGAATTTCATTTAAAAACAATTCATCAAATGTATAAATTTGTCATGCGCACTGCAGACTTGGATACAGAGCTGACACAGAAACTCTGGACTTGAACCCCTCAAGACCTGTACTTGGGCTGGGTTCTCAACAAGCCCAGCTGTACTCTTCTATCTTACAATCGCATATACTCGTTTATTGTACTTAGGTTTTCACCCAAAGCCCATAGGTTCTGTTAGATGATTGGCTTGCACAGGGCCTCATTGTGCCTCGGGGCTCCAAATTTTATGTTCAGTGTATGTCATGCTTAAAACTGCAATAGTTTAGCATATTGATTATGTTATCTATTACTCCCTTTCATTTTTATACCGTTTCCATTTTAGGACGTTCCTTTCATTTCTATACATTCCAAAAATAGTAACTTTTAATAATATAAAACATATTACACCCACTACTTTTCTCCACTATCTCTATTCTATCATAATTTAAAACACTATTACACTCACTATTTTTCTCCACTATCTCAAATCTATTATTAAATATTGATAGATCCCACCACTTTACCCACTTTTCATCTAACTTTACTCATTTTTTATACATTTTCTTCGTCTCCGTGTCCAAACCAAACGTATATTATTCAATGGGACGAAGGGAGTACTTTTTATTAATTTTTAATTTTTCATTTTAACAAAATGGCTAAGACTAATTATGTTTTAGTTTTTAGATTTCTAATTTAATTGTTATTTTATTTAAAATTAATTATCTTTGAACAATGATTTATGGTTACCGAGTTTCTTCTAACATTTGTTATTTCTTTTATTTCTTTTATTAATTATCTTATTTAAATTGTATGTTATAAAAAATGTATTAAACCCGGATTTTATAAGTTTAATATAATAATATTGTCATTATATCTATATTTTGCATGTGTTATTTTTAATTCGAATATGAGTTCTTTTACTTAAAAAATATAAAACAGACAATGTCCTTAAAAAGACAGTTAGTTACTTATTAATAATTATATAAAATTATATTATATTTATATATATGTTGTCCATGTTACTTTTAAAAAATTAATTGTTTAAATTAGAAAATATAAATTTATATTACATTTTTATATATATGTTGCTCGTGTTAGTTTTAGAAAATTAGTTATTTTAGTTATAAAAAATAAAAAAAGGTTATGTGTTTAGCTGGTAAGTGATTATTTATTAATAATTATATATAACAATATTACCATTACATACTTATTTTCTATGTGTTATGTTTAGAAGATGAGTTGTTTTGGTTAGAAAATGTAGAACATATAATGTGTTTTTGCTGAAAAAGGTAATCAGTTATAAACATGTAATAATATTACCATTTTATATATATGTTACATATTTTATTTTTAGAAGATTAGTTGTTTTAGTTATAAAAATATATAAAATAGGTAATGTGTTTTAGTTGAAAAAATATAAAATTATATTATCTTTTTATATATATGTTGCTTGTGTTAGTTTTAGAAAATTAGTTGTTTAAGTTAAAAAAAATATAAAAGGTTATGTGTTTAGCTGAAAAGGATAAGTGGTTATTTATTAATAATTATATATAACAATATTAACATTACATATTTATTTTTCATGTGTTATGTTTAGAAGATAAGTTATTTTGGTTAGAAAATGTAGAACATATAATGTGTTTTTGCTGAAAAAGGTAATCAGTTATAAATATATAATAATATTACCATTTTTTTATATATGTTACCTATTTTATTTTTAGAAGATTAGTTGTTTTGGTTAGAAAAATATATAAAATAGGTAATGTGTTTTAGTTGAAAAAATATAAAATTATAATATCTTTTTATTTATGTTATAGAATAAAAACTGTATCTTTGAATTCAATGCTAGGTTTAGAGAGTTTCGAGCTTTAATGATTGTTCATGCGTTTCGAGACTAAATCGGTCCTCACAAGATGTCTACGTATCTCAATTCGTAATTGGGAATCAAGCCAAAGACGTAGTTCTGATTGTAGGATCAGGTCCTTTATATAGGCGTCATGAGCCTTGTATTTAGGGTAATTTTAGGAGTCTTAGCTAATAAGTCTCCTTTTTGATAATGGATAAACATCGTATTTATTACTAAATAAGTCTTTTCCTTGTTGATAAAGGCTATGACTCATTAATTGGGATTCTGGACCCTTCTTTGATGAATTTACCATATTTTGGATTCTTTTCATGAGATGTATATTTTCCTTATTTATTAATTACGAAATTAATAAATAATCAGGGTTTTGGGCCTTAATTATTGGGCCTTTCCAATGAATCATTAATTATATTTCTATAATTACTTTTCTGACCATATCATTTACCCCCTAACTTCTGGGAAAATCTTTCGGGGGTTTTCGTAGAAGTTATTGCGCATTTTCCCCAAAATTTTCCATTTTTAAGGGTATTTTCGACCAGGAATTCGACCAGGATTTAAGTCATTTTCGACCTCATTTTCGAACAGGATTTAAGTCATTTTCGACCTCATTTTCGACCAGGAAACAAGTCAACTTCGACCTTGAATTTGACCAGGATTTTGACCTCATTCTGGTGTGAGGTCGAAGGTTTCGACCTCGTTTCCTAGCTCTTTTTCGACCTCAAGCCTTCGACCTCGAATCCTTCTG
Organism: Heracleum sosnowskyi; assembly: GCA_030848705.1. Lineage (NCBI taxonomy): Eukaryota > Viridiplantae > Streptophyta > Magnoliopsida > Apiales > Apiaceae > Heracleum > Heracleum sosnowskyi. The sequence continues at coordinate 8,698,054 of CM061243.1, forward strand.
GTTTCGACCTCGATTTGCTGCGAGGTCGAAGGATTCGAGATCGTTTCCTAGGTCTTTTTCGACCTCAAATCCGTATGTTTTCGACCTCAAATTGGTGTGAGGTCGAAGAATTCGAGCTCGTTTCCTAGGTCTTTTTCGACCTCGACTCTTCGACCTCAAATCCGTATGTTTTCGACCTCAAATTGGTGTGAGGTCGAAGGATTCGAGCTCGTTTCCTAGGTCTTTTTCGACCTCGAATCCGTATGTTTTCGACCTCAAATTGGTGTGAGGTCGAAGGATTCGAGCTCGATTCCTCTTGTATTTTTTATCTCAATCAATCGACTTTGATCTAGGGTCTTTTCGACCTCGATTTTTTAATTTTTTGACCTCAAACGGGTGTGAGGTCGATGGATTCGACCTCGATTCCTCGTGTATTTTCGACTTCGAGTCTTCGACCTCGAATCCATTTATTTTCGACCTCATTTTGGTACGAGGTCGATGGATTCAAGCTTGTTTTTCCATGTATTTTCGTTTTCGATCGTACGACTTCGATTTAAGGCCTTTTCGACCTCAAATCTATTTATCTTTGATTTTGCCTTGGCTTCAAAATTTTATTGAGCCTTAATTTGGCCTCAAATTATTTGGGCCTTGAACTTTATTCGTTTTTGGGCCTTAATGCTGTTTTAGCCTCAAATTCATTGGGCTTTTAATTTTTTGAAGTCCAATAAGAGGTTTATGGGCCTTAACTGGCCATAGTCGGTTGCCCTTCCCTTAACCAGTTGGGTGACCGGCTATTTTGGTTATAAAAGAGTGGGATTTCCACTTCACTCTTCACTTCATACCTTCAACTTTCTAAAAATTTCTCTCTAGCTTGTCTCTAGTTTTTCTTTCTAGTTACTCCGTGGTGAGGCGATTTCCGGTGAGATTTCCTCAGCCGTATTCATATTTTTCTGGGTTTAATCTTCATCGCTTGAAGATTTTCTGGGTTTGTCGTTGAAGTTTTGAAGATTTTCTGGAATTCTTCTTTGAAGTTTTGAAGATTCTGGAAATTTACTTGAAGATTTGAAGTTTTTCTGGGCTCATACTTTGAAGATTTGAGGATTACTGGATATTTGCTTTGAAGATTTGAAGATGTCTGATCGCAATGTCCAGCGCCTTCAAAAAATGAATCAAGCTTCGAAGAGAGGTATCACTATTCGTTCTTCTCATATGTCTTTACAAGATATGATTGTTGAACGTGGTGATGATTATCCCTCCGTGTCGCATTTAGATTATTTTGATTGTAGCAATAAGTTTCACGAAATTGACATGATTAGGGATTATAATAAAATGTATAGAGTTAAAGCTCCCTATAGGCTTATCCCAGCTAGCCCAGGGGATCGTTCCTGCCATTGGCGTCCTGATGCTCTCTGCATTTACAAGGACGCCATTGTTGCAGGGGTTAGATTCCCCTTTCATGACTTCATTCCCAAGCTTCTAGCAGACGTTGGGGTTAACCCTTGCTAACTTCCCCCAAACTCCTGGAGAATAATTATGTGTTTTATTGTACTTTGCTTAAAGAACAACTTTCCTCTTTCTGTAGCTTTGTTTAGGAAAATTTTCCAGTTTAAGAATAGCTCCACAATTTCCCTGGGTTGGGTTTATATTAACCATCGCCTTTCTACTCCTCCCATTTTCCATCCAAAATCCATCCCTGATAATAACCCGAGATGGAAGAATGAATTCATGTACTTGGTTTGGGAAGGAGGGGATTGGGGCACCCTATTCCGTAGGTCTTTCAGTAGGGTCTCAGATGGTAGCCCCAATGATATTATTTTGAATGAGGAGGAGGCTCATGGTTATGCCGAGCTCACTAAGGACAACTACGCTACATTGGCCTGGGAGCTCCTGGATGAGTTTCAGCTTAAGTCCTTGGGACTTTCAAACGTATCAGATAAGGGTAACTCCCATTCCAAACTTTCTTTTATTTATCTAAGATTTTCTTATACCCACTGTTTCTTTTCTTGTGTTTTTGCAGATGCGGCCTTTATAAATAAGTCCAACGAGCCCCTAGACGGAGAAACAGCTAGGATCAAGAGGGCTCGTTTGGGAGTGAAAGATCCTCGGGATGCTTCAGGGGTCCCAGCCTTTCTAAGGCCTCACGAGGATACTGTTAAGGAGGTGGATGCCCCTACCTCGGCCAAAAGCTCTGTTTGGCGCCCCAACTGCGGTATCAGGAAGGACATAGTCGTGGGGGTGTCCAAGCACGCCACAGAGTGGTCCTATCATTCTTTGACTCCTTGTGACTACAAGGATTTTGTTTCTAACTCCACTTTGGAGGGAGTGGAGCATGTAGACTCTCAGGCTATTGCTGCTGTAAGTAATTTCTTCCTTTTTTCTTTGTAGCTTTAATATATTTCAAGTTTCTATATTGACTTGTGATTTGTTTGTAGGCTAATGCCAACTTCCAAGGGGCTCTCTTTCAAGCCAAGGCTTGGCGCTCATCTTCAGAGGCCAACCACGGCAAGTTTGAGAAGTCCTAGGAAGAGGTGGGCTCTTTGAGGGCCATTCTGGCTAGGAGGGAGAAGGAGCTAGCTGAATCCCAAGCTGAACTGGTTGCACTCAGGAAGGGCAAGGATGACTTCATCGATGAGTACCTTCACTCCCAGGAGTACAAGGACTTAATCGGTCAGCATGACGAGCTTCTCTTCCCAGTTCAGTTCACTAAGGGATGAGATGGCGCCTTAGTTGAAGTCTTGGAGAAGATGCCTGGATCTCTCATCCTTTCTGACTTTCCGAGCCCTTATGCTCCTACCCCGTTGGAGGTGGCTTTGGCTGGAGAGGATGATATGGAGGAAGACGACATGATTCTGGACTTAGGGCATTCCTCTCATCCTGGTCAGGCAATCGGTGCTGATTCTGCGGCTGCTCGCTCTGGTTCTGGTTCTGACTCAGAAGAAGAGGAGGCTGATAACAGCCCCAAATCCGGGGTCAGGGATTTAGAATAGTCACGATCCACTTACTTCTTGCCTTGCCTGCTTTACTCGCAATAGACACAATTCATCTGCTTATGACCCCACAATGTATATAACTCTCTCTCTCACACACACATGTTAGAGTCTCAAAAACGACACAATTACAACCATTGCGGAATAAATAATCTTTATTACAATACCCAAATGTCTTTTGAATTTGCTACTGATACAACTCCTAAGTAATGGTACATTACCAACTTAGCCTTGTAATACTCACCACCCTCTCATACCATTCATATCTATACATAAGATGAATACCAAAAGCTCCAACTTGATCTGACTGGGTCACACTACTTCCAGGATCACTGCTAGAAACTGCTCATGAGAATGCCTTGCGCTTACCACTCGCCTGAGGGATGTGCGCCGAATCCTTGGTATCCTACTTCGCTGCTATATAATATTTATAAAACAATAGCAAGAGTGAGCGATAGCTCAACAAGGTAATAAAAGTATGGCATAATCCTGCCTTTAACTCAACCCAGAATAAAGAGGGTATAAGACAATAATTTGTCCAAATTATTTCCTTATCGGAATGTATTCCAAAAACAGTACCATTGTTGTATTTCAAATATCATTTCATAATATTTCTGCAAACTTTTACTATATTATGAACAAATTTCTAGTATAATATAAAAGATGAGGTTTCAAAGTAAACCAATATAACCTTTCCGAAAGATATCTGCTATGTAAGCAGAATATCAACATATAACTTAAAAGATGAAGTTATAAGGTGATTCAGTATAAACAACTCCCTTACCATAACTCATGTTATGTAAAGTATCCATAGAGTCATATGATATAAAAGATGAAGTTACGAGGAAAATTTCATATAATGTTCCGTAACCCAAAATCCATTTATGCATATATAATCTGAGTAAGGTTTTATCAGAGTCATAACTCATAAAATAAAAGATGAAGTTGTAAGGATTTATTGTAACTTCATTTTTGAACATTTTTCAAATTCCCTGCCAACATGATCGATAAACCTTTCAATACATGTTGCAGAATTATCCATAACTGGATGATGAACTAATACTGGAGCATTGTCGCGCAGAAGCCACAACCTTTACGATGATTAGTCGTACGTTGTGCATCTCACCATTTGTTTCTCTACATGTAGAAGGAAGAACCGACAGATTTACTTGTCCACCACCGACGGATTTACTTGTCCACCGTCCCCTGGAACCACCCGGCCAACGGTTGGGCCATTGATGGACCGGCGCCACTCAGCCACTTACTCGGCTCCTAGTTCGAATAAAATCCATGACTCTAAAACGTAAAGTTCGTCCTCATTTCCCCAAGTATATTACTCGTTGATGGGACTTCACAAAGTAGTTGTATCTAATTGGAAAGGAAAAAATTTACCAATATTTCCCAAGCTATTGCTTGTTAATGGATATCGACTTGTTTCATCAATTTACCCCTCGATCGTTGAGGTAGTAACACAACATTTTACTTGCAGCAATTAAATTGCTCAGAGAAAATATCTGTCCCCTGACAGTTTTGAGTTGAGAGTTTAAAATGAGTAGCAATCACTTAACTCAGGTTTCCCATATTCTGGATAGAGGAGCGAGTATTTAAATCCTCTTCAAAAAGATAGATTCAAATGGAAAACCGTGTTTTGGGAACCTCTCCTTGATTTAAAATAATTAATAATACAGCTTAGAATATCCTTCATAAATGTTGAAGGTCAAGAATAACTTTAAATAATACAACTCGATTTAAAAATGTGTTAAAAGTATTTAATAAATAATCAAATAATATTTATTAAATAAATAAACTTTTAAATGAATATTCATTAAATAAATAAACCTTGAATGAATATTCAAAATAATATTCATTAAATAAATAATTATTAAATGAATATTCAAAATAATATTCATTGAATAAATAATGATTAAATGAATATTCAAAAATAATATTCATTAAATAAATAATCATCGAATAACAATTACCTGATATCTTTATCGGAAAATAATCTTTAACATATACAGAAAATATAACTACTCGGTGAGGATGCAGGCAAGACAACTACAGTTTCTAAGGAGTTTCCTGACACTGCTCTAGGGGCTTCTGACATTCCTGAAATGGAAAAGTTGGTCGAGGACATTGTCAATGAGGGAGTCACACAAGAACCTTTGACTCAAAGTGTTGAAACAGCTTCTGAACCTCAAGCTACACAAGAACCATTAGTAGAAAATACTGATGCAAGCATTTCAAATCCTGACAGTGTTGCTCCTGACGCAAGTGGTGCTCCTGATGCTGAACCAATCCTGATCCAACCACTTAGCTCAAGGCCAATGAAAGATCTTATCTCAGAATCCAAAGATAAATTGAAAGGAGTTGTTATTCCTGATATTGATAATGTTGATGATTCTGGAGATAGTGATGATGATGATTCTGATAATGATAATGATGCTGAGAAGGATCAGCTTGCTACAACACTTAAATCTAGTCTTAGAACTAATTTTGGTTCTTCAAGCACTTTCATGGCTGGCAAGGCTTCTACATGAAAAGATATTCGACAAGACTTTTCTGGTCCTTCTGCAAAATGTACACCTGATCTAGTATTGAGAAGAAATAATGATGATAATACTGGAAATGATGGCGATGACATGGTATTACAAGGAGGAACCTCTGATGCTGCTATTGTAAAGTCAACAATTCAAACTTCTCAAAGTCAATCCACGCAGTCAACTCATGTTTTTGATTCTGGAGTTAGAACAGTAAGGACATTGGTGAAATCTCAGATCCTGACGGAAGAGCAAATCCTGACAGGTGATCAAATCCTGACGGCTGATCAAATCCTGACACCTGGTCATGGAACCTTATCTACAATTCCTGAAGGTGATGAAAATGTTCTCATTGAAAATCCTGAAGATGCTATAAATCTATTCCAGAAGTTCAAGACAAGAGATGGTAATGTTTTTACTCTTTATCACACTGATAAGAGAGTTCAACAACTATTTGCAAGAAAGGCACTTTCTACAACTAGTGAAGAATATCCTTATCACTCACATGAAGAATTTTTAATTCAACAAAGAGAAATCATGGAAAGCTTTGATAATCCTGCTCCTGCTAGAGGTAGAGGAGGCAGAGGTAGAAGAAGTGTCAGAAGAGGTGCAAAAAGAGGGATGAGCTCATCAAATCAAACAATGCCTAGACAAACAAGGTCTAGAGGAGTAAGAATAGAAGAAATTCCCGAGGCTACTCAAACTCCAATAGTTCCTGATATTCAACTTGACAGGACTACTTTTGGTGATGATGGAATAGATGAAGATGAACCACAAATGAGGAGAAGACCAAGACAATCAACACTCATCAGTAATACAACTTAAATTCCAGATTCTAATCCTGACATTGCTCAAGGTCCTGATGAATCTGAAATTCTACAAGAGGTTAATTTGTTAATTTTATCTACTGTGGTTGACTCTCATAATAAAGAAGTGGATGAAGAAGAAGAAGCTAGAAGAAGAGAAATCACAAGAACAACAAATAGAGATTTTAATCTCTATGTACAAAAGCTGAAAAACTCAAACAGATTGTTGTGGAGAAATTCAAGAAGACAACAACATAAGCTGGAGTGGAGCTATGTTCTTGAGAAGGAAAAGGACAAGAAGTGGAAACATATTGACACATTAAGGTGTGATAGACATGTCAATTATCAGTTTGGTGGAATTATAACAAATGTCTCCAGTGTTGCAGACTTTTCTGGTTCACAAAGATCCAAAGCACTCTGGTTACAAATGTTTTCAAGCTTAAAGAAAATGCCACACAATTCAAGAGGAGGAATAGATCATAGAGATGCTGAGTTTCTGAACATATCATATATTGACCCTCACTCTTTGACTGATATTGGAGGTAATTTAACTTCTAAACACCTGAACAATTGATTAGCTGTTGATATAGTTATAGATTGTCATGATGGTATTGAAAAGAAAGAGAAGCTTCTGCACTTCATGAAAGATGGAAGTGTGAAGGTTGTATCCATCCAAGAGCTGTTAGTCAAAACTACAAAGGAACTGAAATATGTTCAGTATCTGCTTAAATGGAAGAACAAAGTGTGCAAGGAATGGAGTGATATGATTCTGTCAACTATAAGGAGAAGGTTTGATGAAGGAAAGAATTACAATGGTGATTATACTCCCATGTACTTAAATCTGAAAGATCAGGATGTGGAAATGCAAAGAGGAATTGCTGTTGCAGAAATATCTTTTGGTATGAAGCAACTGACTCTTAATCCTGATGGGAAGGGAATTGCTTACCTCCTGGTTGAAGATCATAGTCTACAAAGAAGTTCGATTCAAAATCTCAGAGCAGCTATCTACCAGATTAATGAGGAAGATGAAGAACTCAAAAATCTTAAGGAAAGACTGATTCAAATTCTTGAAGAAAAAGAAGAAAATTTGTTATCCAATTTCTTGAAGATGAATATGTTCTATCAAAGAATCTAAACAGATAAGTTGCTGCTGTAAATACTTTTACATTTTATAAATAAGTTTTTGACATCATTGAATCTAGGAATCTATACTTTATTTTACAAAGTATGAGATTGGGGAGATTGTTAGATCATGATTCAATGATCATCAAGATCTAGACTCAACTGATCAGGATTGCTGACGTCATCAGTATTGCATGAACGTTAGTATCAGGATTGCTGTCAGGATTGCTATCAGTACTGTGATCAGTATTTATCATCAAGACTGGAAGCTGATCAGGATTACAACTTCGAGTTAAATATGGAGTCTAGTTAAAGAAGGAAGTTTATTTTGTCGGTTCCTAGTTTATAGGAATGCAGGTGTCGGTTAGGATATGTTTCAATATTGTTTGTAATTGATTTGGACTTATCTTGTAATCGATAGAGAAGCTGTGTAGTATATAAACACGGTTTAGGTTTTGATTTTATATCAATCGTATACACGAGTATATTGTAATATAGAAGCTCTCAAGAACATCAGAATTTCTTGAGAGAGTTTGTAACAGTTTTATATCAGAATTAATAAAGCTGTTATTATTCATATTTGTGTTCAAAGTCGAGAATCTTATACAATTGTATTCAATCCCCCTTCTACAATTGTTTATTACTGGGCAACACTAAGCTAATAAACTATTATAAAATCTATAAATTTTTTTAGATTTAAAGTATTAAAGAAGTACTTTTAATTCTTTTTAAAAAGGTAGCATTTTCAGAACTATTAAAATCTCAGAAAATTTAAAAGTAATTTCAAAATTAATATTAAAGTCGTCTGTGCGTTGCACGGGTTATAGGCTTGTGTGTGTGTGTGTATATATATATATATATATATATATATATATATATATATATATATATATATATATATATATATATATATATATATATTAACTCCTTATATATAATAAGCGTAAGGGAGATCTTATCCAAAACTTTGGCCGGTCACTATACTACCAAAAGTATATGATCTGTTGGATTATAAAACTATAAATATTCAAATAGATGAGGACCGTTAGATATAATATTAAAAATTGTATTTGATTAATAATAGGATAGTATTTAAATACTAAAAGATGTATTTTGATAATTTAAACCAATTATAAATGGGTTTTCTATATTGAATAGAAATCTTTATGTAAAAATTCGTAATTATATTTTCTCTTTAGTTTATGGATAGTTCCAGTTAGATAAAAATTAATAAACCATCATTAAATTAAAGATAATTTTGTTAGCTTCTCATGGGCTGTAAAATCGTTAAAATCTGTTGTCTAAAACTCAAGATAGAGCCCAAACAGTAAAGTGATTATCTAAATTTTAATAAATATTTTTTTTATTGTAGCACCAATTTAATTTTTTTCCTAATTCTTTTAAATTTATAAATTCTATTTTTATTTCAATAAAATATTAAAATCAGTTTAAGAAAAAATTAAAATCGATCTGGTCCGTGTACGATCACTATACGACCAAATTAATAATTATAGTTAGATCTTAAATAGACCGGAGAATTGTTAGATCTAATATTAAAAAGTGTATATGATTAATAATAGAATTATATTTAAATACTAAAAAGTGTATTTTGATAATTTAAAAGTTTTCTATGTAAAAATTCTTAAATATCTTTTCTCTTGAATTTATGTATAGTTCCAATTAGATAATAATTGTTAAACCAAATATCAACATAACAATTCATATTGATTACAATATTAAAAATTATCAATATAATGATGATGTATATCATACTAACAATAATACACATGAACCTACAGAGACTTACCAGGACTCTTGTACATAAATAAATTTAAACACTTTTTTTTCTGAAGAAACATAACAATTTGATTAATCCAAATTATAATTATATTATTTTACATATAACAAACATAAAAGGATAATATCAAAATATTATTAAAATATTGAGGGTTTCATATTCATAAATGATAATTTTGAATATAATACTTATATTAAAATGTGTATTTGATTAAAGGTAGGATTATATTTAAATACTAAGAAGTGTGTTTTCATAATTTAAACCAATTATAAATTGGTTTTCTATAATGAATTGAATTTTTTATGTAAAAATTCTTAACAAACTTTTCTTTTCGGTTTATGGGTAGGTCAACAGGTCAAGTTAGATAATAATTATTAAACCATCATTAAATTAAAGATAATTTCGTTAGTTTCGCATGGGTTGTAAAATCGTCAAAATTCAATTTCTAAAACTCAGGATAGAACCCAAATAATAAAGTGAGTATCTAAATTTTAATATATATTTTTTTATTTTTATAGCACCAGTTAATTTATTTTTCCACTAATTGTTTTAAATATAGAAATTTTATGTTTCTTTCAATAAAGTATTAAAATAAATTAAGAACAAATTCAAATCGATAAAGAATATAATAATATGAGAATAAAATTTTATATAATCATAACTGATATGGATAGAAAAGTAATTATAGAAATATAATTGCTGATTATTTGGAAAGGCCAAGTATTTAAGGCCCAAAACCCAGATTATTTATTAATTTCGTAATTAATAAATAGGGAAAATATACAGCTCATAAAAAGAGTCCAAAATATGGTAAATTCATCAAAGAAGGATCCGGAATCTCAATTAAAGGCAATTAATGAGTCATAGCCTTTATCAACAAGGAAACGAATTCACCAGAAAGAACTACAATGTTTATCCAATATCAAAAAGGAGACTTATTCGCTAAGACTCCTAAACATATCATAAATATTAGGCTCTAGACGCCTATATAAGGACCCTGATCCTACAATCAGAACTATGTTTTGGGCACAGCTCCATACGTCACAACGCCTCGAAGGCGCAACAAGCCACAAAGGCACCCCTAGAACTACGTTTTAGACTTCATCCTCGAAAAAGGACATACAAGTCACTACGTCCTTGGTGTGCCCCTGCCGCCATAGCCCCGAGGGCAACACCAAGAACTACGTCTTTGGCTTAATTCTCAATAACAATTTGAGATACGTAGGCATCTTGTGAGGACCGATTTAGTCTGGATACACGAGTGCAGCCATTAAAGCTCGAAGCTCATTAAACCTTAGTATTAATTACACAAGCACGTTTTTTAATCCACAACATTTGGCGCCGTCTGTGGGAAGACAACATCAACCATGGCAAACACACGAAGAACAGCTCGGGATACTCAAACTTCCGATGATCACCCTATCACCTCAGAGGCTGATCAGCCACCGCCGACTACCGGCACACAAGGGGCGAATATCCCCACCAACACTCAAGGACCGGAAATCCCGATTTCGGTTGAAGGGACGAATCCCCTGCAGATGGTCATTCATGGATCTAATCCACAAGAGACCGTTCACCAGCAACCAATCACGACCTCCCCGCTGCTCATGAGTGCACCAAGGAGCCTTCAACTCCTTACTACTGATCTCCCTCAATACGCGAATCAGACTTTGGGGATGCCAAGCTATGGCATGCCCCCTCGACCCATGGCGGGCGGTAGTGGAACTAATCCAATATACCATGAGGCATATGTACCCCCTTATATTCAAGGTCTGGGACCCCAAACTCGTCAGACCCCTCTCATTCAAGATTACTCTGGCCCATACACCGAGGATGAGGGTTATACAACTGGGGAGGATGTCGCCCCAAGAAGGAGACGTTCTTCCCAGACAAATCGGGAGCAACCCCAAACTACTATGGAGAAACTTGCAGCCCATGAGGCAGAGACTGCAAGGCTCAAAAAACTCCTTGCTGAAGAAGAGGCCGCTCAATCTCGGGGCCGAACGACTGAAGGAATCCCGATAATCAACTTGGATCCACCAAGAAGGACCAAGAGGGCTGAAGCCCCAAGGGGTGATCCTAGTATTTTGTTGCCCCTAGGAGATCCTGATGATCCTACACCACCGTTTACTCAAGACATCATGAAAACGGCTATATCCAGAAAGTTTAAGATGCCTTCGATCAAAGCCTATGATGGAACGGGAGATCCCGCAAATCATGTAAGGACCTTCTCCAATTCACTGCTGTTGCAGCCAACCAACGATGCGGTCAAGTGTAGGGAATTTCCACAAACCTTGGCAGGCATGGCCCAACGTTGGTATAGCCGTCTACCTCCCAACTCTATTGGGTCATTCAAGGAACTAAGCAAGGCTTTCATCAATCAGTTCATTAGTGGAAGGGTGCATGAGAAAAGTTCTGCATCACTCATGGCAATCCGGCAAGGACAGAATGAGGCCCTAAGGGACTACATCAATCGATTCACTCGAGAGGCTTTAAAAGTCCCGGACTTAGAGGACAGAGTGTGTAATAACCCTAACTTTAGAAAGGCTACAGTGTCTAAATGAATAGTGATCTCGAGGAATTTAGGAAAATGGTGTGTAGGTACTCTATATTTGAAATGGAAAATGAGTAAAAAGAAACCATATTAGTGATGTACTATGGTAATAAGTGACTCGAAATGACGATGGATTTCAGAAATTCCTGAATTTAGGTTTTTAGGATTTTGAGTTCGAACAAGCTTCTATTTATTGGATATTAAGGAGCATAGAAATATTAAAAGATTTTTTTTATATTAAGGAATTAGTGAATTTAAGTTAAAACAAAGAATTATTAAGTCAAGTTAATGCCAAAGGAATTTGGATTTTTAAAACGATTTAAGAACCTCGGAGATAATGAGGTATATTCGAACCGAATCACAATTAGACAGGTATGGAAACAAAACACCCCAAGATAGAAAAGTATTTTCACGTCATCCAAATCGATATCTGGTATGCATTCCACAACTCTGTAAACAAGATAGTGTATGCTCGAGGAAACACTAAAACATTCCTAAGTGCAAGATATATAAAAGAGAAGTTAGTTGGTGAAGGAAGGAATTCAAGGATGATTAGAATGGAAGTTAATTCAAAGATGGAGGGCTAGATTGCAAAATTTCTAAAGTGGAGGCAATTAGTAAGAAACCAACAAATGGATGGTCATGATGTAGCCAACACAAAAGTGGAAAAACTCATCCAATGGCCTACATTAACTCTTGTAAGTAAGGATAAAGATAATACATAATTATCCATGTAATTAAGTGATAAAACAAAAAGAGAAGCATTACATCTCCACCAAGTAAATTTTCGGCCAAACTGTAGCAGCCAACTTCCAGCAGCCATATCTCCTTCATTTCTTACTCAAATCTTGTGTTCTCTAGCTCGTTAGAAAGGTATTGAGATAATCTACAACTCTTATTTCACAAGCTTTGTCCAGAAAAGCATAGTAAGGCCTTCGTTGTTGCAGTTCTTTCCAGTAAGTGAATAGTAACTCCGAAAAATCTAATTTTTGTTCTTGGTTTCTTTTGATCATCCAAGTGTTCTAGAGGATATTCAAGGCTTATACAAGGATTATAAGTGTAATTTGCACTCAAAGGAAGGTATAACCTCTTCACCCCTTGATGATTTAGAGATGGTTTGATAGTAGTACTAGTTGTAACTTGTTATAAGTTAGTTTTGTGATTATATGAACATTGTTGGAATAATTGGAATAATGGAGTTGTTTTGGGAATGAATGATGTAACCATGGTTGTATGTAGACAACATGGTGTGGGAAGATTATACGTTGATTGGTGGGTGTGGTGGTATGATATGAAATTTGGAAAGTATGAAAATACAGCCGTTATAATGTCCGATTTTTTAGATATGAATATGGATTATAGATATGAATAAGAATATGGAAAGAGCGGATATATTTTATGTTTCAAAGAATGGTATCAGTTGTTATCTAGAGTTATATATGGATCATATTATATTAAAATATTCTTTTAAAAGTAGTTACGATTTTAATAAATATTATTTGATTATTATTTTAATACTTTTAAAATAGATGGAATAATGTATGTATATAAGAATGTATTGGAGTTCATTGAATACAGAGAAAATGTACGAGTCATAAGCAAAATGTTATGACATATGGTTTTAAAAAGGTGATATTACATGATAAATGGATATGGATATGATATATGTGAATGGAAAAAAAAATGGGAAATGGTGATTGAAAATGGAAAAATGATTTGACAAAAAGGGGGATAGCAACCAAAAGCGTAAGAGGCTGTGTGCGGCACAGTCCAGTACTCAATATTTATTCCGGCCCAAGAGTTGCCGAGGGAGGATGTAGCAGGGAAGCCTTCCTCCAGGGATGATTGTCATTCCTTCTACTAGTAGCAAACAGAGAGCAGATACGGTTAGGCGACTGATCATCGTCCTACGTATCTGGCGTTAGCAGATATCCCCAGAATTTTCTTTAAAGGACAAATTTATAATGATTTCAGACTGGTATACTAAAAAGGGAAAATGAGATGGAATGATGGAATAATTTTTGTATTAGAAGAGAAACTGATTTTTATATTATTCTAGATTTCTTTTCTGATAATAGTAAGTGAATGATGCATTATTAAATAAGAATTTTATTCTCTCTTAAAGTTTATAATTGGGTTCTAGTTATATGTATTTTTACATGTTTAAAAATTCTGATTTCTAGTTTACAATATTATCTTGCTGAGCTATTATAGCTCACTCTTGCTACTTATGTATATAACAGTTAGGTCAAATGCCGATACTGCGCACTACACCCCGCAAGAGGGTAAGGGGAAAACGACCTTTTGAGCGAGTGCTGGCGACTATCCCTGAGGTAGCTGATAACGAACGGGTGTTGGTAGACTTATGTACATTAAGTGTGTAAGTTGTGTAATAAACTTTTGGTTGTTGAAATGCTTCCTGTAGAAGTATTGTTCAACAATGTACTTAGTAGGATTCTGGGTTTGTAATAACTGTTTAACTTTAAACTTTTAATATTGTGGATGTTGTTATCTGAGCATATGACTGGTGTGAGTGTATTAGTGAGGGTCAGTTATGTAAGTATTATATATATAAAAAAAATCAGAGTGTTATTGATAATAAGTGGAAATTGGACCGTGATGACCTGGGTCCTTGACCCCGGATCTAGGGGCGTCACAGATGGTATCAGAGCTAAGAGTCATAATGCTCAGGAACAAAAGTGATAATAACAATTGTATCAGTAATAATATAAATTGTGAACTCCCATCGAGTTCAAGGGTGGTATATCGCAGGTAGTATTTATTTTAAGCAGTGATTATAATTTTATAGATTATTACTAATAGAATTTTATGTTTTATTATAGGGAGCGGAGATGGGAGAGCCGAGTCAGGACCCCCAGTGGCTAGGATTATCAGAGCAGGAGATTGTAGACTTACAGCTAGCAGGTGTAGAGGTTCCAGAGTATGCTGTCGATGACCTCAGGGAGAGACGTCGTGCGAGTACCAGAGAGAGATATGAGCAGAGCCTGAGAGAGGAGGCAGAGGAGCGTAGACAGAGAGATACTGTGGCTATAGTACCTTACATTGACAGACCTTCTGTAGGATCTGACGAGGCAGGCCCTTCCCGAGTGAGGTCGGAGGTTCCTGAGGGAGAGATGCCATTGCGCAAGAGGTTTAGGTCATCTGTTATAGCTGAGGAGCAGACTGAGTGGACAGATATTCATGTGATACCTACTCCTGTCCTACCTATTCCAGTGCCGTCACCAGTTCCATCCCCTTTACCGAGTCCTGACCCTTTAGATGATCCAGCAGAGCAGTTCACTCCACCAGGACATTTTATTCTTCCAGAGGATGAGGTGGAGGAGGACCCGTCTGAGGATGCAGATACAGATTCCGTTCCTTCATCTCCACCATTAGCACCTCCACCTGTAGCCGCACCTTCACCAGCAGCTGTACCCCTACAGGGGACACCTATACTTGCAGGAGACCAGATCCCGGCGATTTTATTGACAGGGTACCTTGCCTTACAGGGTCAGTTAGAGGAGTCCCGTAGGATGATAGATACACTCTTGCAGAGGTCAGACAGAGGGAGAGGAGGTGTTATTCCAGATGGTGTATCTGTGGGATTGGTTAGCGTTGAGCTGCGAGCACTTGGTGATATTAGGAGGTTGTTAGCAGATAGTGGAGACCCAGCATGGAGAGCCGCGATAGTGGATACGGTCACATCTATGGTCGTACAGATCAGGGATGTTATTAGAGCAGGGCTGTGAGTAGGGGTAGTAGTTTTAGTCACTAATCAGACTAGTCATCTGGTTGATGTCATTTTGGGGGATTAGTTTAGTTGTGTACTGTCTTAATCCCAGTCTGATTAGAGGACGACTAGCAGTACTTTTGTTATAACGGATTAGTATGTACGGTTATGTTTTGGGGTTTTGAACCTTGTACTCTATGATGTATAATATTAGTAGTAAAAGACGTTGTACCCAAGTTGTAAAATATTTATGTAAATTAATGAAGTTTATGTATTTTGTCTAAATTTTATCGTATTTTGATTTAAATATTGGTGTGTATAAGGTGATTGACTTAAATGTAAAGGCTATCGTGTTAAAGGTAGTGAGCTGATATGTTCGTATAAATGGTATTATAACTTGATACTAATTACTTGAATCTTTATATATGGTTGTACAAATGGGAGAATAGTGTTATAATTATCGCATATGGATGATGAATATTGTACCCTAAATTTGGGTAATTAATAGAGAATATTGTTATGTACAGAACTATGCCGCCTAGACGTGATAATCGCGCGAATGCAAGGGGAATTGAGAGAGATGAAGGAAGTCAAAATATAGAAGGTGATAGACCGAATGAAAACGCTCATGATGAACAAGATCATGAGGAAGAAGTAGATGAATTAAATGGCCAACAAGGAAACCAGAGAGGTGACCCTATAAACCAATTTATGGACCTACTAAGGCAGAATTTAGCTAATCAGCAGAATCCCCAACCACCACCGGTTCCCCTGAACCAAGCAGCTAGTTCATTTCGTGCTTTTAAGTCATTAAAACCCCCAGAGTTTGAGGGAACCACTAACCCAGTAGTAGCCAGGGCATGGCTGAAAGAGATGGAGAAAGCTTTCGAGATACTGAGGATAGAGGAAGATCAGAAAACAGTCTTTGCAGCCTACCTCTTAAAGGGAGAGGCAAATTATTGGTGGGAAGCTAAGAAGAATCTAGAAGGAGCGGGAGTGATAACCTGGGAGCGTTTCACTAGGGTATTTCTAGACAAATATTCCCCTAGGTACCTGGAAAACCAAATGGAAATAAAGTTTCTAGAGTTAAAACAGGACAACCTAACAGTGGTAGAGTATGAAACTAAATTTACAGAACTGTCGAGGTTTGTTCCCGAATTTGTGCGTACTGAAGAACAACGAGCGAAAAGGTTCCAACAAGGATTGAAACCATGGCTACGGACGCGAGTGGCACCATTTGAGTTGACTGATTATGCTGCAGTGGTCCAAAAGATATTATAGAAGCTGAGAGTGAACAAACCCAAATAAGTCGAGAGAATAAGAAAAGGAAATTTGAGGGCCCGAAAGGTGGTTCAAGTGAGGGAAGTTACTTTAACAAAGTAGGTAGAGGACAAAAATCTCAATTTGGGGGAAAGTCGGGGAGTAACAAGGCTACTAGTGAGACGGTAAATCAGGGTGGTAAATCCTCAGGAACATTTCAATCACGACCACCATTACCAGATTGTAACACGTGTGGTAAGAAACATACGGGAGTGTGTAGGATGTTGGGAACAACTTGTTTTAAGTGTGGGCAAAAAGGACATTATCAGATCCATTGCCCATCGACTGAGAAGAGTGATGTTAAGTGCTTCCAGTGTGGGAAATTAGGACACATTGCTAGAGATTGCCGTTCTGGTGGGGCGTCCGCGCCAGGACAAAGCATGACTGCTTCAAATAGACCTACCGCCAGGGTGTATAATATGACCTTAGGAGAAGCGTTGAAGAAACCGGATGCAGACACAGGTATTTAATTCGATTTAATTTTTTTTTTATAAATGTTTGGTTAGGGATCGACTTAATCCATTAATGGTGTAAATGAGTTAATAAAATAGATAAGAATAATCTCTCTGATCAGGAAGTAAGATATACCGATCCAAGGAAAAAGAGAGTAAGAATATTCTGTGGAAAAAAAAAACACACAACCTTGTAGGACACGAACAGGAAATATATATTACAGATAATATTTTCTTACAATTGTTTCAAGGAATGGTCTTATAGACTAATTTCTGGAGGATTTTATAGAGACAAGATATATATTAAGATTGAAGTATTAATATTTTATGTCATGATAGAGATCAGAATATAGCTAAACCATAAGTGAGATACACCACCATTCAGGAAAGGCCAATGTGGTGGCCGATACCTTAGTTAAAAAAGAAAGGAGGAATGAGATAATATAGAATGACTGAAAATAGGAGGAGATTTGCAAGGAGAAGATAATGAAAGTGCTGCTATAGATAAGCTAAATGGCATGTTGATAAATGACAAGCAAGTGTATGTTGGTGTATTTTTGTGTAATCAAGGTAGAGATGTTATGGAAAGACTAAAGGATAAAGGGAGTAGTGTGGAAATTAGAAATTGTCCTGTGAGGAAGGTATCCATTCATATTTTCAACATGATTCCGGGACGGAATCCTTTTAAGGGGGGAAGAATGTAATAACCCTAACTTTAGAAAGGCTACAGTGTCTAAATGAATAGTGATCTCGAGGAATTTAGGAAAATGGTGTGTAGGTACTCTATATTTGAAATGGAAAATGAGTAAAAAGAAACCATATTAGTGATGTACTATGGTAATAAGTGACTCGAAATGACGATGGATTTCAGAAATTCCTGAATTTAGGTTTTTAGGATTTTGAGTTCGAACAAGCTTCTATTTATTGGATATTAAGGAGCATAGAAATATTAAAAGATTTTTTTTTATATTAAGGAATTAGTGAATTTAAGTTAAAACAAAGAATTATTAAGTCAAGTTAATGCCAAAGGAATTTGGATTTTTAAAACGATTTAAGAACCTCGGAGATAATGAGGTATATTCGAACCGAATCACAATTAGACAGGTATGGAAACAAAACACCCCAAGATAGAAAAGTATTTTCACGTCATCCAAATCGATATCTGGTATGCATTCCACAACTCTGTAAACAAGATAGTGTATGCTCGAGGAAACACTAAAACATTCCTAAGTGCAAGATATATAAAAGAGAAGTTAGTTGGTGAAGGAAGGAATTCAAGGATGATTAGAATGGAAGTTAATTCAAAGATGGAGGGCTAGATCGCAAAATTTCTAAAGTGGAGGCAATTAGTAAGAAACCAACAAATGGATGGTCATGATGTAGCCAACACAAAAGTGGAAAAACTCATCCAATGGCCTACATTAACTCTTGTAAGTAAGGATAAAGATAATACATAATTATCCATGTAATTAAGTGATAAAACAAAAAGAGAAGCATTACATCTCCACCAAGTAAATTTTCGGCCAAATTGTAGCAGCCAACTTCCAGCAGCCATATCTCCTTCATTTATTACTCAAATCTTGTGTTCTCTAGCTCGTTAGAAAGGTATTGAGATAATCTACAACTCTTATTTCACAAGCTTTGTCCATAAAAGCATAGTAAGGCCTTCGTTGTTGCAGTTCTTTCCAGCAAGTGAATAGTAACTCCGAAAAATCTAATTTTTGTTCTTGGTTTCTTTTGATCATCCAAGTGTTCTAGAGGCTATTCAAGGCTTATACAAGGATTATAAGTGTAATTTGCACTCAAAGGAAGGTATAACCTCTTCACCCCTTGATGATTTAGAGATGGTTTGATAGTAGTACTAGTTGTAACTTGTTATAAGTTAGTTTTGTGATTATATGAACATTGTTGGAATAATTGGAATAATGGAGTTGTTTTGGGAATGAATGATGTAACCATGGTTGTATGTAGACAACATGGTGTGGGAAGATTATACGTTGATTGGTGGGTGTGGTGGTATGATATGAAATTTGGAAAGTATGAAAATACAGCCGTTATAATGTCCGATTTTTTTTGTTAGACAAAAACTGCCCTGTTTTTAAGACAGAAAATCCGAATGGTTAAGTTTCTGTAAAAGGTATCAACTGACCATGAAATGATAGAGCTTAGTTCATAGATCGTGTTGATATAAAGTACGTCAAAATCTGATGAACGGTTTAGGAGAAAAGTGGATTTTAGTGAAAGACGTTTGAAAACCGAGAAAATGTAATTGTACCAACTTTGAGGCTATAACTACCATACTTAGACATTTTTAAAAATTATAAAATTCTAGGGTAGTCAAAGAGTCATTACCAGTTGACCTTGTAGTAAAATTCGAAATCTATATTTTCTGAGAATTTTTACAGTAAGTGTGGTTGTTAAGGGAAATGGTGAAAAACACTGAAACTTGATTGAGTCTAAAAATGGATAGATCCTTGAACCTTTTGGGGTATTAGTGATACGTTAAGCATATATTAAAGTGTCAAGGGTATTTTTATGCAAGAGTGAGGTGAGTAAGAGACGTAGTATTCTAACGATGATTCTTTTCGTGTTTATAGAAACTCGAGACGAACACGGGAACGTACCTCTGGGACTTAGGGATCGAGGCAAGATTTCTTTTACCCTTATTTTGATAAACTGTTTATGTTCAAAAGAAATGGTTTTGGTGAACAATATATGAATCTTATACGATGAGATGATTTGGGATATATTCCATATATACTGAAATCCTTGAATATGGATTATAAATATGAATAAGAATATGGAAAGAGCGGATATATTTTATGTTTCAAAGAATGGTATCAGTTGTTATCTAGAGTTATATATGGATCATATTATATTAAAATATTCTTTTAAAAGTAGTTACGATTTTAATAAATATTATTTGATTATTATTTTAATACTTTTAAAATAGATGGAATAATGTATGTATATAAGAATGTATTGGAGTTCATTGAATACAGAGAAAATGTACGAGTCATAAGCAAAATGTTATGACATATGGTTTTAAAAAGGTGATATTACATGATAAATGGATATGGATATGATATATGTGAATGGAAAAAAAATGGGAAATGGTGATTGAAAATGGAAAAATGATTTGACAAAAAGGGGGATAGCAACCAAAAGCGTAAGAGGCTGTGTGCGGCACAGTCCAGTACTCAATATTTATTCCGGCCCAAGAGTTGCCGAGGGAGGATGTAGCAGGGAAGCCTTCCTCCAGGGATGATTGTCATTCCTTTTACTAGTAGCAAACAGAGAGCAGATACGGTTAGGCGACTGATCATCGTCCTACGTATCTGGCGTTAGCAGATATCCCCAGAATTTTCTTTAAAGGACAAATTTATAATGATTTCAGACTGGTATACTAAAAAGGGAAAATGAGATGGAATGATGGAATAATTTTTGTATTAGAAGAGAAACTGATTTTTATATTATTCTAGATTTCTTTTCTGATAATAGTAAGTGAATGATGCATTATTAAATAAGAATTTTATTCTCTCTTAAAGTTTATAATTGGGTTCTAGTTATATGTATTTTTACATGTTTAAAAATTCTGATTTCTAGTTTACAATATTATCTTGCTGAGCTATTATAGCTCACTCTTGCTACTTATGTATATAACAGTTAGGTCAAATGCCGATACTGCGCACTACACCCCGCAAGAGGGTAAGGGGAAAACGACCTTTTGAGCGAGTGCTGGCGACTATCCCTGAGGTAGCTGATAACGAACGGGTGTTGGTAGACTTATGTACATTAAGTGTGTAAGTTGTGTAATAAACTTTTGGTTGTTGAAATGCTTCCTGTAGAAGTATTGTTCAACAATGTACTTAGTAGGATTCTGGGTTTGTAATAACTGTTTAACTTTAAACTTTTAATATTGTGGATGTTGTTCTCTGAGCATATGACTGGTGTGAGTGTATTAGTGAGGGTCAGTTGTGTAAGTATTATAAAAAAAAATCAGAGTGTTATTGATAATAAGTGGAAATTGGACCGTGATGACCTGGATCCTTGACCCCGGATCTAGGGGCGTCACAGAGTGGCTATGATAGCCCTGCAACAAGGAACCACTGATGACCACTTCAAACGGTCGTTAGCTAAACATCCCCCCGAGAGCATGCTGAAGCTCCAAGATAGGGCCGGAAAGTATATCAAGGCTGAAGAAAGTATGAGAAAATATGAACCCACTACTGGCGGTAGTGGAAACTCAAAGAAAAGAAAAGAAACTCAGGAGTACGACGTCAAGGAAAATTTTCCCCGAACATCAAAGAACTCCGATTCTCCCCCCAAGAGAAGCAATTTTGGGCCAAAATTCACAGAATATTCAAGATTGAATACTCCCAGGAGTCAAATTCTGATGGAGATAGCCAAGGAAGAAGACATCAAATGGCCAAAGCCAATGAGGGCTGATTTGTCCAAACGGAACCAAAATCAGTTTTGTCGGTTCCACAAAGAAGTCGGTCATGACACCGATGATTGTAGACAATTGAAAGATGAGATTGAGTTTCTGATACAAAGAGGAAAACTCAGCAAGTTCACTAAGGATGGAAGCCAAGGGAGCCAAAGGGGGAACTATGAAAGGAAGGATTATGATAGAAGGGACAACGATCAAGATCGGAATCCCAAGCCCCGAGGGCCAGTGATCAACATGATATTCGGAGGGCCAACTGTTGATGGGTCCTCCCGAAACTCAAGAAAGGCTTATGCCCGAGAGGTAATGACTGTGGTTGGAGAAGCACCGAAACGTGCCAGAACAGAAGTGTCAATAGGTTTTGACGATTCAGACTTAGAAGGGGTGAAGTTCCCCCATGATGATCCTCTTGTCATAATACCTGTGATAGGCAACTCCGAAACAAAAAGAGTCTTGGTTGATAATGGAGCTTCAGTGGATATCTTGTTCCACGATGCCTTTATCAAGATGGGTTACACAGACTCTCAGTTAACACCCTACAATCTTGGGGCAAGGGACTATCCAACTCCCAATGACTATGGGGCAAGGGATGAATACATCTACTCAAATGCTGAACTTCATAGTTATAAAAGCGACTTCAACCTACAATGCAATCCTGGGAAGGACTGGTCTTCATGCGTTCAAGGTTGTTGCCTCATCTTATCATCTAAAAATCAAGTTCCCAACAAGGAATGGGATTGGTGAAGAACGAGGAGACTAAAAGATGGCTAGAAGTTGTTATGTAGCCGCGTTAAGGCCTGATGGAACCGGGGGGCAAGTTCTCCCAATTGAAGACATGAATATCAGCGACAACGAGGTCAGAAGGGGGAAACCGGCTGAGGACTTGGTCCCAATTCCCCTAGTCCCTGAAGAACCAGAGAAGGTGACTTATATTGGGGCACTACTGCCCGAACCATTGAAAAGCAAACTCACGTCTTTTCTTCAAGAAAACAATGACGTTTTTGCTTGGACAGCGGCCGACATGCCAGGGATTGATCCCCAATTGATATCTCACAAATTGAATGTGGATCCAGAAAGGAAGACAGTGAAACAAAAGAAAAGAAATTTTGCTCCAGAGAGGCTTGAAGCCATTAAGCAAGAAGTGAATAAGCTTTTTGAAGCTGGGTTCATTGAGGAAATCCAATTCCCAGAATGGTTAGCTAACCCCGTGATGGTCAAAAAAGCTAACGGAAAATGGAGGATGTGCGTCGACTTCACTGACTTGAATGATGCATGTCCTAAGGATTGTTTTCCCTTACCAAGAATTGATGCACTAATAGATGCTACAGCTGGGCATGAGATGCTTAGCTTCATGGATGGCTTCAGTGGATACAATCAAATCAAGATGCATGAGGATGACATCGCCAAGGTATCATTCATCACTGACTTTGGTGTCTTCTGTTTCTTAGTCATGGCTTTTGGGCTTAAGAATGCAGGAGCGACCTATCAAAGGTTGGTAAACAAAATCTTTGAGCACCTAATTGGAAAAACCATGGAGGTCTACGTAGATGACATGTTAGTCAAAAGCCTCGATAAGGCCGATCACATTAAGCACCTCCGAGAGGCATTCGAAGTGCTGAGGCACCACAAGATGATGTTGAATCCAGCTAAGTGTGCCTTTGGTGTAGGCTCGGGAAAGTGTTTAGGCCTAATGGTTTCCAAGAGAGGAATCGAGGCCAATCCCGACAAAATCAAAGCAATTCTAGACATGGAGCCACCACGGATTGTCAAAGATGTCCAAAAACTAACAGGGAGAGTGGCAGCATTGGGAAGGTTCATCTCCAAGTCAGGAGAGAAGTGTTTACCCTTCTTCAAATCACTCAAAAAAGTGAAAAATTTTGAATGGGCAATTGAAAGCCAAGAGGCCTTTGAGGCCCTGAAGAAATACATGGCTGAGGCACCACTATTGGCAAAACCCAAGCCAGGGGAAACTCTCTACTTATACTTGGCAGTTTCTAACACAGCCCTTGGAGCTGTACTAATAAAGGAAGAATTGAAAGTGCAGAAGCCCGTCTACTATGTGAGTAAGATTCTTCATGGGGCAGAAATAAACTACTCAACGATTGAGAAGTTTGCCTTAGCCTTGACTGACCAACCTCTAAGAAACATCTTGCATAGCCCTTAAGTTAGTGGAAGATTGATCAAATGGGCTATTGAATTGGGCGAATTTGACATCAAGTATAAGCCTCGAACGGCCATAAAAGCTCAGGCACTTGCTGACTTCATGGTTGAATACACCATTGACAACCAAGAAGTCGGGGGGCAGGAAGTAATAGTGGAAAATAAGAAAGATCAAGAAATGGACTTCAAAGAATATTGGGTGCTCTATTTTGATGGAGCATCAAAAACAAAATCAAGTGGAGCTGGTTTAGTACTACAAAGTCCTGATGGATTCCTCATTGAGTATGCACTAAAACTTGACTTCCCAACGACAAACAATGAGGCTGAGTATGAAGCTCTGATAGCTGGCTTAGGGCTGGCTGGAGCCTTGAGGGTCAAAACTCTGAAAGTATGTGGAGACTCGAGGCTAGTGGTTTCCCAAGTAAATGGGGAATTTGAGGCCAGAGATGAAGTCATGGCCAAGTACTTGAAACTAGTTAAGGCCATCATGACTCAATTTGACGAATGCTATGTGGAGCACATTCCAAGGGAAGAAAACATAAAGGCTGATGCCTTGTCTAAGTTTGCTTCTTCTGAAATTGAAAACTATGCAGGGAGTGTATACTTCCAAGTCTTGAAGACCCCAAGCATCAACGGAAAGTTGGTAGCATCCATTGATGTTGGCAGCTGTTGGATGGATCCTATCAAAACTCATCTGGAAACTGGGTGGCTACCCAACGATACTTCAGAAGCACGAAAGCTATACGTCAGAGCACTAAGGTATACCCTGATTGAGAGACTCCTATACAAGAAGTCTTTCATCATTCCATATCTGAAATGTTTGAGACCCCAAGAGGCAGAATTGGCCCTAAAGGAAGTGCATAAAGGAATCTGTGGGCAACACTTGGGGGGCAGAGCCCTTGCTCATAAAGTCACCCGTCTAGGTTTCTATTGGCCAAACATACTTGCTGATGCTAAAAGTTATGTGAAGAAATGTGAACGGTGCCAGAAACATGCACCAGTGGTTAGGCAACCACCAGAGATGTTGACATCCATTAACTCACCAATTCCATTTGCCATGTGGGGGATGGATATACTCGGTCCATTTCCAATGGCAAGTGCGCAGAGAAAGTTCTTGATAGTAGCAATCGACTACTTCACCAAGTGGATTGAGGCTAAACCTTTAGCCAAGATAACCACCAAACAGGTGATGCACTTCTTCTGGGAAAGTGTAATATACAGATATGGAATCCCATGAATCCTGGTTACGGACAATGGAACTCAGTTTAACAATGATGAGTTCAAGAGGTATTGTGAAGAGAATGATATCCAATTGCGCTTCACTTCTGTTGCCCATCCTCAAGCAAAAGGGCAAGCTGAAGTTGCAAATTAAATTATCCTAGATGGACTAAAGAAAAGAGTTGAACGCTCCAGAAACACTTGGGTAGACGAATTGCTCCCCATACTATGGGCATATCGTACTACCTGCAAAGTCACCACTGGAGCTACCCCCTTTCTGTTGGCATATGGGGCAGAGGCAGTGGTTCCAGTGGAGATTACTCACACGTCTCCAAGAATTGAGGCTTATGAGCCAGAAACAAATGAGGAAGGCTTGAGGCTGGCCTTAGATTTGATTGATGAAGTTAGAGATGAGGCAAATGTCAAGATAGTTCAGCATCAGAAACGAGCATCTTTCTATTACAACCTAAGGGTTAAAGAGAGATTCTTTCGACAAGGAGATTTAGTCCTCCGAAAGATTGAGGCATCCGGAGTTGGACAAAAAGGCAAGTTGGCCCCAAATTGGGAAGGACCATATCGCGTCAAGAACTTATTTGGTCGAGGCTCGTACAATCTAGAAACCCTCGAAGGGCATGAGGTGCCAAGGACTTGGCATGCCTCAAATTTGAAAGTCTATTATGTTTAAAGTGTGTCCTGATTAGACTCACTACTAGGACAAATAGAAATAAAGTTCAATGAAATCATGAGCTTCCTAGAAAGCAAATGAAGGGTTGAAACCCCAGAAACCTAAGACATTCAGTCCAAACCCCATCATTCGATATGCTCAATGAAAGGCTTGAAGCCAAAACAAGACGGTATAAGACATAAAAGGCTTATGTAAATGTCAAGTTAGCCTCGAATAAGGCAAAATCGTCGTAAATGTGTAGGTCGCTCCACACTTTACACCAAGACGATACTCGTGAAACACTAGTGTATATTAAAATCCCCAAAAAAGGGTAGTAAGTCCCAGGTAAGGGATAAAAAGACCCCAAGTCTCAAAAAAGACCGGTATAACTTCTATGAAATCCTAGTGCATTATCATAGACGTTGGGAAGCGCGATCAGCCATTTTAAACCCATAATCTTCAAAGAAAGCCCACAATCTTCAAAGAATTCTTCAAAACTTCAAGTAAGAAACCCAGAAAACGATGAGATTCAACAGAAACTCTCGCCATGAATCGCCTAGTGACTGGAAACCCAACCGGTTAAGGAAGGGCAACCGTCTATAGCCAGTTAAGGCCCACAAATTCATTTATGGATTATAGAGATTAAAACCCAAATAATTTGGGTCTCAGGCAAATTCGAAGCCCAAACAATAAAGGCCCAATAAGGCCCAAGGCTGGAATAATTTAAGTCCAATTAAAAATTGGGCTAGTTAAGGCCCAAGAAAAGAATGAAATTTGAAATATAGCCAAGGCAAAATCAAAGATTTAAGGTCGAAAAGACATTAAATCGAAATCGTACGACCGAGGTCAAAAACATATGGGAAAACGAGGTCGATTCTAACGACCTCGCACCCAAATAAAGTCGAAAAATAATGAAATTGAGGTCGAAAAAACCTTAGAACGACATCGAAGGCTCGAAGTCGAAAATATACGAGGAATTGAGGTCATTTCCATCGACTTCGCACCAAAAATCCAGTCAAAAAATTGAAAATTCGAGGTCGAAAAGACCCTAGATCGAAGTCGATTGATTGAGATCGAAAATACACTATAAATCGAGCTCGAACCCCTCGACCTCACACCCAAGTGAGGTCGAAAACAGAAGGATTCAAGGTCGAAAGAATGAGGTCGAATATGACCTAGAAAACGAGGTCTAAGCGTTCGACCTCACGCCAAAATGAGGTCAAAAACGACCTAGAGATCGAGGTCGATATTGACCTAGAAATCATGGTCGAAAAAGGCTGGAACGAGGTCAAAAATGACCTGCAAAATGAGGTCGAAAGTATAAGGGATCGAGGTCGAATGACCGAGGTCGAAAATGACTGGGAAGTCGAGGTCGAAACCATCGACCTGGGACCAATCAAGGTCGAAAAAGGGCTGGATCGAGGTCGAAGGCTCGAGGTCGAAAAAGACTTAAAAATCGAGGTCGAAACCTTCGACCTCACTCCAGTCGAGGTCGAAATCCAGATCGAATTTCAGGTCGAAAATGACTTGTTTCCTGGTCGAAAAGGAGGTCGAAAATGACCTAATTTGAGGTCGAAAATGCCCTTAAAATGGAAAATTTTGAGGAAAAACACGTTATAACTTCTACGAAAACCCCAAGGAGATTTTCCCAGAAGTTGGGGGGCAAATGATATGGATAGAAAAGTAATTATAGAAATATAATTGCTGATTATTTGGAAAGGCCAAGTATTTAAGGCCCAAAACCCAGATTATTTATTAATTTCGTAATTAATAAATAGGGAAAATATACGGCTCATAAAAAGAGTCCAAAATATGGTAAATTCATCAAAGAAGGATCCGGAATCTCAATTAAAGGCAATTAATGAGTCATAGCCTTTATCAACAAGGAAACGAATTCACCAGCAAGAAATACAATGTTTATCCAATATCAAAAAGGAGACTTATTCGCTAAGACTCCTAAAGATACCATAATATTAGGCTCTAGACGCCTATATAAAGACCCTGATCCTACAATCAGAACTACGTTTTGGGCACAGCTCCATACGTCACAACGTCTCGAAGGCGCAACAAGCCACAAAGGCACCCCTAGAACTACGTTTTAGACTTCATCCTCGAAAAAGGACATACAAGTCACTACGTCCTTGGTGTGCCCCTGCCGCCATAGCCCCGAGGGCAATACCAAGAACTACGTTTTTGGCTTGATTCTCAATAACGATTTGAGATACGTAGGCATCTTGTGAGGACCAATTTAGTCCGGATACACGAGTGCAGCCATTAAAGCTCGAAGCTCATTAAACCTTAGTATTAATTACACAAGCACGTTTTTTAATCCACAACCATAACATAATTTTTATTCTATTTAATAATTTTTAAGTAATAATGTATTTTAAAATTTTATATACACTGTAAATAAAACCGAAACATTAAAAGTAAAAGTAGTTAGTAAGATACTTATATCAGTATATACTTGATATCCTTATTATATTAAATCCTTATATATAATAAGTATAATAGGGATCTTATCCAAAATTTTGATCGTACGGTCTTGGACAACCAAACTAATAAGGACCATTAGATCTTAACTAGATAAATGAAAATCGTTAAATCAAATATTAAAAAAGTGTATTTTATTAATAATAAGATTATATTTAAATTCTAAAAAGTGTATTTTGATAATTTAAACCAAAATATAAATAAGTTTTCTATATTGAATAGAATTCTCCATGTAAAAAATTCGTGACTTTCTTTTCTCTTTCATGGACAATTCCAGTCAGATAAAATTTTTTAAGTCATCTTTTAATTAAAGATAATTTAGTTATCTTCATGTGGGGTGTAAAATCGTCAAAATCTAATTTTTAAAACACAAGATAAAGCCCAAATTAGTAAAGTAGATATTTAAATTCTAATAATAATTATTACGTCATCATTCTTTTAATGCTAATTTAATTACTTTTTTCTAACTATTTTAAATTTAGAAATCTATGTTCAAAAATTCAAATCAATCTAAGAAAAATTCAAATCAACAAAGAATATAATAATACGAGGATAAAATTTTATAAAATTGTGCATATTTTTTATCTTATTTTATTAACTTTTATATCATAACTAATTAAAAATAATTTATTATTAAATAATAAATTATACGCAAATGGTGATTTTATTTTATAAGAACTCATAGAGACCTAATTTCATTGTTAGCAGGACTATATTCATATTTAAAAAAACCGTATTTTGAAATTTTAGACTCAGCTACAGAAGAGACCTAACTTTTTTAACCTATATACATTGTAAATTATTAAATTTGAAACTTTAAAGTTTGTTAATCAATTAGTATAGTACTTTTTTAAAAAAACGTACTTTATAAAAAATATTATCAAATAAACCATGTCTACAAGAAAAAAAATGAAAAAATTCTTATTTTTCAAAAAAACCCTGTAAACTTTAATATGTTGTTGGTAGATTCAAATCTTAGATCATTCTACGTGATAATTTTACTGTTATATCTAACGTTTCTCAACAATTTAATTTGAAAGATCGAACGATTATGAATTGAGTAATCAAGCGACCAGACTTATAAGAAAGCTTTCATTATTTAGTCTTTAATATAATAACATAGATTTTTACGGATATACTCTAAAAAAATGAATTTTATACAGAATTTTGATCGTCACGGTGTACTACTTTAAAAGAAGAACTATTACAAAAAAATTATATTTTAATTGATAATTTATTTTCTCAAAAGTTCAAAGTTCCCGCATCATTAACATATTACAAAAGAGAGTATATTATATTTTAGCAATAAATATTTAAAAAAAATATTAAAAAAATTAATGATGTTATCCTGGTAGTTTGGTCCTAAATACCGCCAAAACATTCTCAACCGTTAGATCCAATACTTTAAAAAATAGACGATCAAGATTATATCATATAAAAAGAAGTTATTATCTAAAAATGATATAAGTTAAAAGATATTATATTAGGATTGGATTTTCCAAAAAGTTAAAACATAAAAATAATTGTAATTAAATAAGGAAACCCATTTAATATCAAAATAATAAAAATCGTTTAATCTTAAATAGATATGTGAAAACCGTTAGATTTAACAATAAAAACTGTATTTGGTTATAAAGAGTATTCTAATAATCTAAACTACATATAAGTAGATTTCCTAAATCGAATAGAATTCTCAATATTAAATTTCGTCACTTTATTCTCTTTTTAGTTTTAGAATAGTTTTTAATTGAAAAAGAACTATTAAATCACAACTAAATTAAAGATTATTTTGTGAATTTCATATGGACCGTAAAATTCGCCAAATCTAACCTTTATAACTCAATATAAACAAATATTAAATTGAGCGTGTAAAATATAATAAATATCAAATTTTTAACTATAATTCTTTTTGGCTAAATCTTTTTTAACAATAATTTAATCATGTAAACTAATAACTTTTAAATATTAAAATATTCATAAATAAATATAATTATAAATATTAAAAAAACAATCGTGTGTTCCATGGGTAATTAAAATATAATTATAAACAAAATAATTATAAATAAAATTTAAGTAATCGTGCATCGCACGGGCTATAAGCTAATAATATATAATATAAACGGTTCGGTTTTTCGGTTTGGTTACAGGAGGATAGGAGCATATTAGTAGCCAACCCATGCATAGTCGTTGGATTTAGAGTGGAGCGTGATGAAAGTGGAACGCTTCAAAACGGAGCGGGGTGGTTTATCAATGAAAATTGTAATTTAGGATAGTAAAACTAGATAAGCAAGTAACGCAGTAAGTTGTAGTGAAAAAATGCATGCAGATTAGGTTTAGGGCGCATGCAGATTTAGGGTTAGGGTTTATTATAGTAACGTTGCAAAATCGCGTTTTTTTTTTTTGCTAAATTAGGGTTACCGATTCTTATTTAGGTTTCAAAATATTTTAAAAATATTTTATCTTTTAGAATTTAATTTATTAGAAGATAAGAACAATTTATAATTTTAAATTTACAATTAAATACGAGTAAAACAATAATAATTTGCTATTCCAATTAAAACTTTTTTCATTAACAAAAAAAATATTTGGTTAAGTGAGGTAGTATAAATGCCAAAAAAAAACTATAAATTATTAAAAATCATGCATAAAAAGCATGCATGGTGCAGTTATCAACTAATTTAAGAAAATGAGTACACCCCCGACCCCGATACATGTTGCAGAATTGAATGGATAAGGTGCATGTTTAATAAAATAGATATCGGGCATTAACTTGTAGTGTGCTTTTACAATACACCAAAAAACGTATGAAAACATTAATATCAACTGCACGAAAAAACTTAATATTAATATGCATTTTATAATATAAAATATTACACGAAACAAGTCAATAAATTCATAACTTAAATACAAATTTACTGGATTTTTTTCTTGCCTCCAGATTTTGTGCGTATTTGGGATATCACAAAAAAGTTGACTTATAACTTAAAATGAGTAAGTGCTTTATAAGTGATAAGTTGATGGATTCTTATAAGTTATACGAGTGTTTTGATAAATTTACTTATAAATTAGTTAAAAATTTGCTAAATTAAATTTGAAAAAATAATTATTAAATACAATGATTTCAACACTTGCATTTTAAATTAAAAAAATATTTAAAAATACAAAAGTAAAAATATAAAGTATTAAAAAAATAAAGAAATCAAAGAATAAGTTGATAAGTTAAGTAAAATGTTGGTGATTTCTAACATTCAACTTATCAATACTATTATATAATAGACGAAACATTAAAAGTTTGGTTGGTCGGTATGATATGTTGTGATTTTATTTAATTACCCTTAACTGTATTTCATGTTTTTACTTAATTAACCTTACTTATTTATAGAAATATATTATTAAATAATAATATTACCTATTTATAACCAATTACCTTTTTTTCCTAAAATACATTATTTTTTCTAACAAATTCCCCTACCTTTTCAAACATGACAATTACCTTTTTTAACTAAAACATGTTAGTTTTTCTATTTTTCCTTACTAAAACCCCTCATTTTCCAAAAATATCACGTACAAACCTTTAGTTATTTATTTTTAAACCTATAATATTATAATTATTTTTAAATGTTTACCTATTTTAACATGTCTACTTATTTTTCTTAACAAATGCAATCAATAAAAATATTAAAATATAAATAATCAAATACCTATTTATAACCAATTACTCTAAAACACATTATAGATTTTTTCTAACAAAGTCCCTTCTTTTTCAAATATATCACGGGAAATTGTCTTTTTCAATTGTCTTTTTCTATTTTTCTCACTAAAGTTCATTTTGTTTTCAAAAAATATCACAGAAAACCCTTTACTTATTTATTTTAAAACGAATTTAAATACTTTTAATTATTAAATTTTAAAACCTCATTTTCCAAAAATATCACGGGCATTTACCTTTTTAAACTAAATATATGTTACATTTTTTATTTTTATTTATTTTAAAATATGTTTTAATGTTTTTAATTAATTAAAAGTATTTATCTATTTTAACATGCCTGCTTATTTTTTTTAACAAAAACAATTAATAAAATATTAAAAATATAATAATAAAATAACAATTAATAATCCGTGCATCGGGTTTTAAGCTAGTCAATTTATAAGTTATAAGTTATCAAATAAACACAAACACCCCTCATAAGTTCTTATGGGTTTATAAGTCATAGTGCGTGTCTGGAGTATCACAAAAAAGTTGACTTATAGCTTAAAATGAGTAAGTGTTATATAATTGATAAGTTGATGAATTTTTATAAGTTATACGGGTGTTTGGATAAATTTAATTATAAGTTAGTTAAGAGTTTGCTAAATTAAATTTGAAAAAATAATTATTAAATACAATGATTTCAACACTTGCATTTTAAATTAATAAAAAATATTTAAAAATACAAAGGTAAAAATATAAAATATTAAAAAACAAAGAAATCAAAGAATAAGTTGATAAGTTAAGTAAAATATTGATGATTTCTAACATTTAACTTATCAACTTATAAACTTATAAGTTATTAAATAAGCTGAGTACACAAACATCCTTCGTAAGCTATTATTAATTTATAAGTTATAAGGTACAGTGGCCAAACAGGCCCATAAACATGCGTAAACATGCGAGCTTCTCCCTTGCAAATTTAAAACTCTACAGTATTGAAGGGACATGTAATTACGGCCGGTCATAGAGGCATGTGCATCCTCTGCAGTATTATTATAAACGGTGACATGTAATTCAAACTCTACAAATATTGAAGGGAGGGCACCTCATCCAATAGTCAATGAGTTCGGCAAGAGTGTGTTTTTCGCAGGCAGCCACGTGAGCTTGGAAAGCCGCTGACGTGGACATGAAACAAATCAGCGACGGCATGAACCAAGTCATTTTTTTAACCTTGTGCGATTTCTGCTTAATCCCGCAAATTCAACACAATAATTACATCTTACGGCCATTTTTTTTTATTATCTTTGAGACTTTGACGGCAAATTAATGTTATTTTTATCAGTTTGTCAAGTTAAGACTTCTTTAAAAATTTAAAATTTGTTTCCGGTTACGAGTTTTTAAGTGCTACAAAATCTATATAATTCAATAATTTTTTGACAAATTACATAATTTAATTATCAATTGGGCATGCACGATCAATAATACCACCGATGTGCGATATAGTTAGGTCCCCGAAGCATGTTCAACGATTTCTGACCCTTAGCTAAAATTACAAGTGAAATGTCATAAATAAAAAATAAAATTATAAATGATATGCCATAAATAAAAAATTTAGAGAATACGTAAAAATTTCGTCATACATTTTTTTAGCCGAATTTTTATTCGACCCCTCCATACTACCTATCTTCGACAAATGATCTCTAGTAGAACTGCACATCATCTATTATCATATACAAATTATATATTTTATTTTAACAATTAAAATAATAATAATATTTTATTTTTAAAATATGTCCAACTTGTATAACCAATTTCATTGGAGCATAACACCTTATAGGTTCAGCAAATTTTATATAATCAATATTTCAGTATTTTATATCGTTTTAGCCAACACCATCGAAAATAGTGCTTGATTTGAATGCAACTAATTCTCCACTTTCTTAATATAACATTAAAGTACGAATAAATTTATCCTAAGGTTTTTTATTAAAGTAAAAATAAATTAAAGCAAATTTATAATAATAAATGAATTAAATTTTTTTATTTACAAATTTTTAATTGTTCACTGTTCTAAATGTATTTTATACCAAACCTTTCCATCTCATAATTGAGTTGGGTAAATTTTAGTGCAAAAGGATGCCTGCAAACAAACTTGACAATGCAAAACAAACATTGCATACGGGAGGTTAAAAGCACACAAATTAATTGTCAATTAACTTAATCAACCTCTCGTGACAGAAAAAATATATAGAAAATGTTATGCATTTCAAAAAAAAATTCAAATTTTTTATCAAATACTTATATATTAGTGTAAAATTAATAATTTTCTTAATAATAATATAAAACTCCGCGGATATACATATATACCCAGGAAGAAAAACATGTCAAGTGTTATATCAAACTTTATAGAATCCTACATAACTTTATAGAATCCTACATAACTTTATTCCATTTACTTTTGACACGTTTGAGTTTTGGGCTTCGTTGAATTTTTTGGAAAAGCATAAAAGATTACGATAAACAATGTAATGACTACTTGATTTAGAGCCTGTTGTGTGGGTTACAGCTTAAAATGATTTTTAACTTTAAGCTAAAATTTGCATGTTTCTGTAATAAATTGAAAAATGATTTAAAGTTAAAAAAACAGCCTAAACCTAGAAATTGATAGAATGTACTTTTTTCAATTAACTTAATTTTTTTATAATTTTATTTGTTACTATAAAAATAAAATAAATATATCAAATAAATAAATAAATTTTTATAAGAAATGTTCTAAAATAAACGATGGAGTAGAAACAGACCGGGGACATATATGGATGAAGCTGTGATGTGTTAAATTATAGACTTAATTGCAGGAAGATGGCCTGAGTTATAATTTTTTTGCACGAAAATGGCCAACCTATAATAATAGGCACCCGCATGGCTCAAGTTTAATTTTTTTAACACGTTATTGCATTCCGTTAATTTTCTCTGACGGACGTTAATATTTCAGGGGTATTTTTGGAAAACAGTGTTGAACCCTCAACCCCCCGGTTTCCAGTCCCTCAACCCCCGGTTTCCACCCCACAATCACCGTTACACCGCCCTCTCACAACGGCCTTCACTTCTGGAAATTCATGGTCGCCCGCTCCATCGCCGGCATGATTGAACACATGGTCATGTTCCCAGTTGATACAATCAAAACACAAATGCAAGCTCTTGGTTCTTGTCCGATTAAATCGGCGAGTTTGTCGCAAGCTTTGAAAACAATTCTTAAGTCTCAGGGACCGTTGTATAGAGGGATTTTTGCTATGGGTCTTGGTGCTGATGAAAACGTTATCCACACAGCTCTCTCTTGGCCCCATGAAACCTAAATAGATTGTATGTCATCCACAAAGATAAGTGCGATTCACACAGTTCAAGAAGGCAGCAATGTGTCGAAACTGATTTGATACTGCGCATATAAGCCAGCAATCCTTGAACAATTGAAAAGATATGATCTGCACCATACACGAAAACATTAGAATGGCACACTCTGACAGGAACACATTAGGCTAAAGTGAGCACAAAAAGATACTTTAATAAATAATTGTTTAAACACATTATTGATCAGGCCAAATTGTAAGGACAGATTTGTGGTTGAGGGGTCTGGGAATGGGAATGCGGTGAAGAGTGTGGAGGATGAGAGGATGAGGTGAATGGGCCGCATCTTTATGGACTATATTCAAGAATGTAAAAACCACCTTTTCTGATGTAAGTTTTCTGGTCAACATTGTTTTTCAAAAATACCCCTGAAATGTTAACGTCCGTTAGAGAGAACTAACGGAATGCAATTACGTGTTAAAAAAATTAAACTTGAGCCATGCGGGTGCCTATTATTATAGGTTGACCATTTTCGTGCAAAAAAATTATAACTCAGGCCATCTTCCTGCAATTAAGTCTAAATTATATGATCGCAAGTGCACAGTATCTATTTGTAGGAATATATTCACTTTGTAAATAGATAAATTAGTGAGCCGGTGCTTAGTTGTACATAGTGAGCTGGTGCTTAGCTGTCAAGTTAGTTAGGATAGTTAGTTAGAAGAGTTTGATATATAACATCAAGTTTTGTATTTTGAACGACGACACTTTTTACAATCTTTAAGTTTCTAATGGAAGTTATCTTTTTCCATAAATCTTCATGTTTCTCTTCTTGATATCTTCATAGATGTTACTGTAAAATCATCAAATCATGATGATTTTATCATGGTATCAGAGCCTAGAGTGCAGATTCTGTGTTTGATTAAAGTTCTAAACGAATTTCTGTGCTTATTTTTGTGTGTTTTTCTACGTTTTTCTTCAAAATAGCTTGTTCTTCATCAAAATGGCAAGAAATACTGAAGAATCGTCTCAATCTCAACCGCATTCTCAATTTCAATCGCAGTCTCAACTGGTTAATTCAGCGATTAACTATAACGATCCGTATTTTCTCTCTCAAGGCGACAACTCTAATTCCCAATTAGGTCAAATTATCTTTAATGGAAGCAACTATGTGAACTGGAGCAGGAGTGTTAAATTAGCACTCGGAGCTAAAAATAAAATTGGTTTCATTGATGGATCTTTATCTCGACCAGCTGATGATTCTGTAGATTTGCAGAAATGGATCAGGAATGATTATATGGTAACTGGATGGATTCTTTACTCAATCGATAAAGACATCGCAGAAAGTTTTATTTTCACACCTTCAGCAAGAGATCTATGGCTCGAAATCAAGGAGAGGTATGGTCATTCTAATGCGCCTCAACTATATGAACTTCATAAGAATATTATATCTCTAGAACAACATGATGATTCTATTGCTAATTACTATGGGAAACTTAAGAAAATTTGGGATCAGTTACAAATATTAGAATCCTTTCCCGATTGTTCTTGTGGAGCAATGACGAAATGTACTTGTAATATCCTGAATAAGTTTGTGGAGGCTGATCAACTCAAAAAGTTGATTCAGTTTATTGTTGGATTAAACAAATCTTATGATCAAGTTAAGATCAGTTTGCTTAGTATGGATCCACTCCTTACTGTTAATAAGGCTTATCATATGCTTAATCAAATTGAGAAACAGAACAATTTGAGCATTCAGGTTAACCCTGTCAATACGAGTGCCTTAATGTCTATTCAGACTGGTAATACTGGTTATAAATCATCTCATATTGAGAGGTTTTGTGATTACTGTAAGGTACGAGGACATCTTAAGGATCAGTGTTTCAAACTCATTGGATATCCTGATTGGTTTAAAGGCAAAGGAGTTCAATCTCAATCTATTCAATCTTCTACTCAATCTTCTCAGAGATTTGCAGAAAATGTGAATGAAAGTTCTACTGGTATTCTTGGTTCGTCTCCACTGGATGCTGACTCTTATTCAGTTGAATCTTCTCAGTCATGTACTGGAAATGGTACACCTTCTATTGATCCTCAGTTAATGTCTGCTTTCTATAAAGAATTTCTTAAGATGATGCAGGGAGGACAACAAGTTTCTGGTGCTACTACATCTGGATCTGCTGCAATTAATTTTGCAGGTACTCTATCATCTTCTAGTATTCTATCATTACATCATAAGTCTAGTGAACATTTGTGGATTATAGATACAGGGGCTAGTGATCACATGGCTATTCACTTGTCTATGTTCCTTGTCATACATACTCTTGATATACCTATACAAATTACACTTCTTGATGGCTCTTTAAAGTCTGTGCATATTGTTGGTTCTATTCAGTTAACTCCTGATATTGTTTTACAAAGAGTGTTTTATGTTCCTGATTTTAATCACAATTTACTTTCTGTTGGTAAATTGCTTCTTGATCATCATTTAATTGCTATCTTTGAGGCAACTTCTTGTTGTTTCCAGGACCTTTCAACTAAACTTGTGAAAGCTGTTGGATTAAAGGAAGGCAGTTTATATAAGCTTACTCAACAGCCTTCCTCAGCTACTTCTGTTAATTCATGTCTTTCTTTTCCTAGTGCTTTTCAAGCATCTAATCATGTACTTTCTCTAAATACTCTTCATGCTAGACCTG
Organism: Heracleum sosnowskyi; assembly: GCA_030848705.1. Taxonomy (NCBI): domain Eukaryota; kingdom Viridiplantae; phylum Streptophyta; class Magnoliopsida; order Apiales; family Apiaceae; genus Heracleum; species Heracleum sosnowskyi. The sequence goes on from CM061243.1 coordinate 8,736,050, forward strand.
GTCATATTTCTATGACTAAGCTACAACATTTGCCTATTTTTTCACATAAACAACAATATACTGATTTTCATTGTGAAGCTTGTGTAATGGCCAAACATCACAAATTGCCCTATTCTGTATCTACTTCACTAACTTCTGCATGTTTTGATTTAATACATATAGATCTATGGGGTCCTTATAAAACTCCAACTATAACTGGTTGTGTCTATTTTCTTACTATCCTAGATGATTGTTCTAGGACAACTTGGACACATCTTATTCATAATAAAACTCAAGTCCCTCATGTCATCTCAGCCTTCATTTCTTATGTCTCTGTTCAGTTTCAAAAACCTATTAAGGTTATCAGAAGTGATAATGGCACTGAAATAGTGCAACATTTCTGTTCTGAATTGTTTCTTTCAAAAGGCATAGTTCATCAAAGAAGTATTCCTGGTAATCCCCAACAAAATGGTAGGGTGGAACGCAAACATAGGCATCTTTTGGACACTGCTATGGCCTTAAGATTGCATGCTTGTCTTCCTGTCAGATTCTGAGGTGAATGTTTACTTACTGCTACCTATATCATCAATCTTATGCCTTCTTCTGTTCTTAATTTGAAAACTCCTTATGAAATTCTCATGAACAAACTTCCTGATTATAGTTTTTTAAGAGTAGTAGGGTGTTTATGTTATGCTGCTAGGAAATCTTCTGACAAACTAGCACCAAGGGCTACTAAATGTGTCTTTCTAGGATATCCTTATGCTCAAAAAGGGTATAAGTTGTATGATTTGGAAAACAAGGTTATTTTACTGAGCAGAGATGTACTGTTTAAAGAGGATCATTTTCCTTTTAAAGATTCTACTACACACAATTCTGTTACTTCTTCATCTTTCCCTTTGGTTCAGTATGGTCTTGATGATCTGCATTTTGAGACAGATTCTGGGTTTCCTGCTTCTGTACATTCTCATGTTTCTTCTCATGAGTCTTCTATTGAGTCTTCTCATAATGGATCACATCTTGAATCTCCTGATGTTGAGTCTCCTGAAAATCACTCTGGTTTAGTTTCTCTTCCAGTTCCTGCTCTTAGAAGGTCAGCTAGGGTTCCTCTTCTTCCTTCAAAATATAAAGATTTTCATTTAGCAAATCTTTCTACTTCTCAAGCTTTCAATGTTATAGTGGATCCTTCTAGTTCTTTTTATGATGATCATCATTTAGCTTCTTTGGCTAATGTTTTGTATATTCATGAACCAAACTCTTATGCTCAAGCTAAACAAGATCCTAGGTGGATTGAGGCAATGGATAAGGAACTAGCTGCTTTAGCTGCTAATCATACTTGGGAATTGACTACCTTGCCTCCAGATAAGAAAGCAATTGGTTGTAAATGGGGTTTTAAGTCTAAATTTAATCCTGATGGTAGTTTGGAGAGATGTAAATCCAGCCTAGTGGCTGGGGGGGGGGGGGGGTAAACAAATTAAGGGTAAGGATTATAAACATACTTTTAGTCATGTAGCTAAATTTACTACAATTAGAGTTTTGATTGCCTTAGCTGCTGCCAAACATTGGGAATTACATCAATTGGATATCAATAATGCTTTTCTTCATGGATATATAGAATATGAGTTATATATGTTACCTCCTCCTGGTTTAAATGTACCACCTGGTTTGGTTTGCAAGTTAAGAAGAAGTATATATGGTCTTAGACAGGCTGGTAGGCAATGGAATGTTGAACTTTCTGCTCATCTTATTGCCCTTGGTTTTATTCAATCTAAGCAGGACCCTTCCTTGTTTACTAAATCTGATGGTGATATTTTTACAGCAGTAGTGACCTATGTAGATGATTTATTGGTCACTGGTAATTCCCTTGCTTCTATTAAATCTGTTAAACCTTCTCTTCATGATGCTTTTACTATCAAGGATTTGGGACAATTGAAGTATTTCTTGGGTATTGAAGTGTCTGGAAATTCTTCTGGGATTCTTCTTAACCAAAGGAAATATATTCTTGATCTTTTAAGAGATCATAATTTGGAAGATTGTAAACCAGCTTCATTTCCAATGGCAAGGAATTTACATCTTAGTACTAAAGATGTTCCTTTATTATCTGATCCTGAAGTTTATCGCAGACTCATTGGTAAACTTTTGTACTTGAATATGACAAGGCCGAATATTTCTTTTGCTATACAACATTTTAGTCAGTTCATTCAGGCTCCTGCAGAATCTCATTTTAATGCTGCTATACATGTGTTACACTACCTTAAGGGTACAATCAACACTGGTTTGTTTTATCCATCAAACAGTGACTTGTCTTTGAAGGCCTATTGTGATTCAGACTGGGATAACTGTGTTTTTTCTGCTAAATCTGTTTCTGGATATGCTGTTTTCCTTGGAGATTCTTTGATTTCTTGGAAGACCAAGAAACAGAAAACCACTTCTAAGAGTTCTTGTGAAGCTGAATACAGATGCATGAGTTACACCACTAGTGAGATTATTTGGCTACATGGTTTACTGGCAGATTTAAGGGTTTCTGTTTCCACTCCTATCAATCTGTTTTGTGACAACTTGGCTGCTCAATACATTGCTGAAAATCATATTTTTCAAGAACGTACTAAGCATCTCAAGATTGATTGTCATTTCATCCGTGATTATGTCATCAGCAAATTCATTAACATTCTCCATGTTAAGTCTGCTTTACAGTTAGCTGATTTGATAGTTAGCTGATTTGATGACAAAAGCTTTGGGTGCAGATCAACATCGTTTTCTCTGTCTCAAACTTGGTCTGGTTACTCATTCTTTTCCCAGTTCAGCTTGAAGGGGGGATGTAGGAATATATGTAGGAATATATTCACTTTTTAAATAGATAAATTAGTGAGCTGGTGCTTAGTTGTACATAGTGAGCTGGTGCTTAGCTGTCAAGTTAGTTAGGATAGTTAGTTAGAAGAGTTTGATATATAACATCAAGTTTTGTATTTTGAACGACGACACTTTTTACAATCTTTAAGTTTCTAATGGAAGTTATCTTTTTCCATAAATCTTCTTGTTTCTCTTCTTGATATCTTCATAGATGTTACTGTAGAATCATCAAATCATGATGATTTTATCACTATTGCTAGTACAGAATGACAAATGCAGGTCGTATTCCACAAGGAGACAGGTTATATCGATTTCAATTCAGCTATTATCAATTGTTTCAAGAACAAAATGATTGTTTGGATAATATTAACTAAACTAATAAGTATAACTAGATTAACACTAATTAGATAAAGACTAAACAAAATATTTAAAACCTAAGGCAATCAGGTCCACCATACTTACACAATAATCAGCTTCTAAGCTAAAACAATAACTATGATATGTTAATATCTCTCAAGCATTAACACTCTCGAAACATACTTACAAATTATCACTTTTAGTAATTCAATCGATTAGGTAATTAAAGCAATTGTTAATCTCTCTCGAGCATTAGCGCTCTCAGAAATTCAATGATGCTCTCGCACGCAAATTCAGTTCTGTCAATCGTATGTGTGCATCTAGTAGTAAAATCTCTCGATCCATTACTTCTATTTTCATACAATTAATTCATGATATCGACCGATTACATAAATTAAACATAAAAACATAATCAATTAGAATTGACCATAATCAATCAAATCACTTGAAAAGCTGTGCTAGAGTATACTACTCCCTCCGTCACAGCAATTTTTATACACTTTTCATTTTGGGATGTCCTTCTCATTTCTATATATTCCAAAAATATTAACTTTTAATAATATAAAACAGTACTACATCCACTACTTTCTCTACTATCTGTATTCTATAATAATATAAAACAGTATTACACCCACTACTTTCTTGCACTATCTCAAATCTATTATTAAATATTGATAGGTCCACAACGTTATCCACTTTTCATCTAACTTTACTCCTTTTTTATATTTTTCTTGGTATCCGTGTCCAAACCAAACGTATAGAACCTAACGGGACGGAGGGAGTAATTTTCTCAAAGGTCACTAAAACAAATGATTTAAGTAAAATACTTTTATGTTAGGTCAAAAAAATGGAGCCGCAAACACTATAATCATGTAACATCGTAACTTTCCCTCGAAAGAAAAAAAAAAATTAACATCCTTATAGTTGAAAACTGATTGTTACATTTTTAGGAAAACAGTACGTTCAGAGATTTAATAAAAATCTGGTTTTTCTAGTCGTATTGAATTCATCGTATTCAAATTATATTATTTTTAATATTCATTTTGCCAAGCTCAATGGATCAAATTTAAACTTCTTTTTTATTTAATCAAACAAAATATGACAAATTTTAAAACTCGGGTAGATTTTGTTGTCGGACCAAATCAAATCGAAATTACTAAATTTATGTATCATTTAATTAATTAATTTATATAGGTCGAAGGGTTGGCTCAAAAGTTATGATCCTAGACATTCCTAGACATGATCCGGTTCTCACTATGTGGCAATCTGGTCCAAGCAAATGTAGCCAATTTTTGTAGGGAAGTTAGCCGTTAGGTGCAACGTCCGAATCATCCTACGTGTCAATAAGACAGCACCTCACATTTTTATAATCACAAGTACTAATAAACTAACGAGTTCCATGTTGGAAGAGACGGACCCTGACAGAGCTAACAGAGTCTTCTGTCTCTATTTATACACTATTATCTTCAATGATTTGCCTTCCCTTTGGTTTTTTTCCGAGGTTTCTAGTTGCGGAGTTGTAATGGAAGTGGTTGAGGTGCCTAGAAATGGAGTTGGACTTGTTGATAATCCGATATTAGTGCTGGTTTATTTTCATAAGGCTTTACGGGCGGAGTTTGCTGAGCTTCGTCGTATCGCGGTGGAGGCGTTGGAGAGTGGCACGCATGGCGTGGAGCTGCTTGTTTTGCTTCGTAAGAGATTCGAGTTTTTGAAGCTCTTTTACAAGTACCATTCTGCTGCTGAAGATGAGGTCAACTCTTTTTTCCTCGTTATTTTCAAATTTTATATTTAGGATTATAAGGTTTGGTTTAAATGTGATCGAATAAGTAGCGAGAATTCTCGAACTCCCGTTAAGGGAGCGAGGCAAAACCAGTGCACACAATTTAATTCTCGCAAGGATCTTCATTGAATCCTACTTTACGCATTTATACTCAGAGCAGCTTCATAGTTGATCAGATCCTTAAATTAGCCAATTAAGGATTCTAGTGTTATTGTTTGATAGATTTGCTCATTAATGAAATTTAGAGTTCTGCTGTGCAATTAAACATGAAGGCAAATTTAAGTAATGAGAATTGAGAAGTCTGTCGTCTGAGCAATCTGTTTTGTTTTTTTTGGCTAAATGTAATTTTAATGTTGCAGGTCATATTTCTAGCACTAGATGAACTTGTGAAGAATGTGGTTTCCACATATTCACTAGAACATAAAAGCATTGATGATCTTTTTGATTCCGTTTTCAACTGCTTGGATGTTCTAGACAAGGAAGGGAAAGATAACCACAAGACATTTCAAGGACTTCTGTTTTGCATCGGTACAATTCAGACTACAATTTACCAACATATGCTCAAAGAAGAGGAGCAGGTGTGTATCGTTCTTGTTATTTGTATATATTTTACACCAAATATTACCATTGTGTGTTTTAGCTCAAATTCAATCGGATGTTTTACCATTTGGATACCTTTTGTTTGTCTTTTGCTCCTCGGTGGGATTATACATACCCCTAAATGGGATTGTTATGGCCGTCCACCCGATTGAGGGGGAGTGTTTATAATATATGACACATTACCGGCTTCTGCTATTAAAATCTATGTAACACCTTAAGGTGAAGAGTCGGTTATCTGACATTAGAAATTTGATTACTACATATTGTCCCCAGCTGTTTTGGTTTTCATGTCTTATGCCCGTCTTATAGATGATGGCGCTGATACCTTGAATTATTTATATATTCTTTCAAGTCAGCAGAGTTATTTACATATATGAGTAAATATGTTGGGGGTGACTTGAAAAGAAACAGAATGATAGTTTCTTAGATGTAATGCATATACTGAAAAGGTTCTTATTCTGTAAACATTTGTGGTGCAGGTCTTCCCTTTGCTGATGCAGCAGTTTTCTTCTTCTGAACAGGCTTCGCTTGTTTGGCAGTTCATGTGTAGTGTTCCAGTGACACTGTTAGAAGATTTTTTACCATGGATGATTTCAGTCCTTTCAGCAGATGAACAATTAGAAGTTAGCCGCAGCATGAAGGAGATTGTACCAGAAGATAAACTTCTGCAAGAGGTACATCAAGACCTAAACTATTATTCACTGCAATTTTGCTAAAATTTCTAGCATAATGAAGTAAATTATTTCTTAAAGGTGGTAATTTCTTGGATTGATAACAAAGTACCTGTGTTTGGAGGCTGTGCGAGTATACGTGAACAAGCAGCTCAATTTCATAATGGACTTGGTACATATCATGAAACTAGTAGACACCATTCATTTGATGGTATTCATCTTTGGCATGACGCTATCAGGAAAGATCTACAAGAAGTTTTGGTTGAGCTGTATCAAATAAGAATATCAAGTACTTTTTCAGATTTACCTGCTCTAGTTGTGCAGCTAAATTTTATAGCAGACACCCTCATCTTCTACAGGTAATCATTATTTATAAATAACAACTCCCACTATGTTTCAACGGATTATATGCAATTTTTTGTTTTGGAATAGTTTCATTTCTAGGATCTCCAAGTGCAAATGCTATATTATATGCTAATCTCTTATTTCCTAAAGTAGCTGAGTTTTGTTTCTTATAGACCACCATCTGGCTTTTGAATTGTGAGAAATTTGTTCTGTTACTATTAGTAGTAGTTGTAGTTCTCAATGAAATACTTTGACTCTGCAGCAAGGCATTGTCTAATATAATATATCCCCTGTGGAATGAACTTGCCAAGGATTTCTACTCTGCCCGTTATGCCCAATATCTGGATGAGAGGAAAATTGAAGGTCTTCAGAGGTTGCTGTACTATAAGTCTGAGAAGACAATTCCACTAAGAAGCTATGTGGAAAAGCTTTACGAAGAACTTGGGTCATTTGCAACCTGGATTAATGAAAACTTGAACTTAATAGAAGCAGAGGTACTCTACTTTCCTATTTGATGCTCGAAATTGGGGGGGGGGTGGGGGGTGGCTAAGTGCATTCATATTAAGATATAAAATAGTAATTATAATTTCTACTAAAGTAGATCAAAACACTGGATTGTTATTGATTGCCTTGTTTCACTTGTGATTACCATCAGGTTTTTCCATTAATACGCATGAATTGCAGCCATGATATGCAACAGTGGCTACTTTATACATGCCTGAAGATGATGCCGCTTGGTTTGATAAAGTGTGTGATTACATGGTTTTCTGTTCATTTATCCGGGAACGAAGCCAAGTCTGCTCTTAAAAAAAATCTAGAAGGTCCTTTAGCCAACAATCCGTTGGCTTCTCTTTTATGCAATTGGTTACGTAGAAGTTATTCTGGAAAATCTTCGACGGAAAAGTTTAAAGAAGACTTGCGAGAAATGTTCAACAGTCGGTGTTTGTTACTCTATAAACAAATTAAGGAGGATTCTGAGCTTTCCCATTTCCCTCCAGATGACAAACGCCACAATACATCAAGCTGTAGGAAACCAGACAAAATCACAGACACAGAGAACAATTTTCCATGTTCTTCCACCAAAAGAAATAGGAACCATGATACATCATATACTAGTGGGATGAACTTTCATGTATCCTTTCCTCAAATTTTAAATATCCCTTCTTACCTATCTCAGAATCCTGAGGTGGGTAGTATAGTCAGTTCCTTCACCATTCTTGACACAAATCCCATGGACCACATTATTTACTTTCACAAAGCTCTCAAGAAGGATCTGGAATATCTTGTCCTTGTTTCAGCTAAGCTGGCTGAGAATGTAAGTTTCCTAATGGATTTTCATCGTTGCTTCCATCTTTTGCAATTCTTTTATCAGATACATAGTGATTCGGAGGATAACATTGCCTTTCCGGCTCTCGAGGCAAAAGGGAACTTTCAAAATATTAGTCATTCCTACAGCATTGACCATAAATTGGAAGGTGAACAATTCATCAAAGTTTCCAATATTCTTGATGAAATATCAAAGTTGCGTACATATTCTAATGCTGATGTGGATGCATTGGATCATCAAGAGCCAAAATATGGGCAGTTGTGTGTCAAGCTTCATGCTATGTGCATTTCAATGCATAAAGTACTCTGCGACCACATTGATCATGAAGAAATTGAACTGTTGCCATTATACAGAGAAAATTTCTCTGTTGAGGAGCAAGTGAAGATCACCGGGAACATGCTTGGAAGAATGAGAGCAGAAAGTCTAAAAGAGATCATACCCTGGCTGGTGGCATCTTTAACCTATGAGGAACAGCACGCCATGATGTCTTTATGGCGGAGAGCTACCAAAAATACAAAGTTTGATGAATGGCTAGGAGAATGGTGGGAAGGTGGGCTGATCACTCCTATTGAGAAGGTTGAAGAGAAGCAGACAACTACTCTTCCATCATATACTGTAGATGCTGTGGAGGTTGTTTTAAAATATTTGGTTGAAGAAGGTGCTCATGACAATGGAGGTATCTCCCAGAATGGAATTAGTGGCTGTATAAGTGATCCCTATGGGTTACCTACATCAACTGAAAAGGAATACAGAATGAAAGAAGACCATTGTAATGATAATTATAAGCTTGAGGTTGACAAAGAAAGAGGGAAGGAAATACCAGGTATTTCCGACCTCGATGAAACAGGAAAGCTTGTACAAGACAATCAGGATCTGAAGGAGGAGAGAGACCTCCCAATTTTGAGTCAAGAGCAACTGGTGGCAGCGATAAGACGAGTTCATAACGACTCTAAGTTGGATCTTGAATCAAAATCCCGTATAATCCAAAGTTTGCATTCAAGGTTCTACAGTTTCTTTCCATACAACTATAATTTTACTTCTCTTTTCTATATTTAAAGGATCCTATCATCCTGACAACTGTGAAATCGCAACTTCATCTGCCCTTTTGACTGTATAAATAGTAGGTGTTTTCTATTTGGTAAGCATGATCAGCTAATAACAGATAGCTCAAACCATTAAGTTCATATTCCCTAATATAAGTTCCTTGATCAATAGTAACCCTTTTTGTTGTTTCAAGCATTATACCTAATGCCCCTGACAAAGCATCTACATTAAGCACAAATTCTTCTTGCTACTAAAGACAATGAAGATAGTTGCTGACACAAACTAAACAAACTTAAATTAGCAGAGTACTATCAATATATTTGTACAATGTCAATAATGTTGAAAAATATAGCAATTTTCAAGCAAACAATGTGTATTGTAAAGGAAAATAAAAAAGAGTTTCTAGTTTAAGTTTTGACTTCCCTGAGCCCTGACCCTGAGGTAGTAGTTTTTTAAAGCTGGTCTGCTGGTTATGGGTTGATTAATTTCTTCAATGTGAATATGCTTTCAACAAGCCGTCCCAGGAATCTGAGCCAAACAACTGTGACTTTTCAGCCGTTCTATTACCACACAGCCAAAAATGATTTCGGAGATCACAAAATCAAGAAATGAGGAAAACGTTTCAGGACAAAGTGCATCTTATCGAGATCCACTGAAATTAACTTTCGGTTGCAAACACTATAAGAGGAACTGCAAGCTTGTTTCCGCCTGTTGCAATAAGCTGTACACATGCAGACTTTGCCATGATGATGATGTTGCTGATCATACTATGGATAGGTACAGTGGAAGGCATTATTTTATCTTTCTACCTTTTCTTACTTTCGAGTTTTTAATTTCTCTATTTACATTAAAACAAAAAGGTTTTCTTCCTTATAATTCTGTTGTTTACCATGTGTAACCAGAAAAGCTACTGCCCAGATGATGTGCATGAAATGTCTAATTATTCAACCAGTTGCTGCCACCTGCTCAACTCCTTCTTGCCAAAAGCTATCCATGGCCAGATACTACTGTAGCATCTGCAAATTTTTTGATGATGAGAGGTGATGCTATTCAAACTAACCCAAATTGTCTTAGATAGCTCTTCAGTAATTACATGCGGAGTGTACCTCTAATAAAGAAGTGAAACTGGTATTTGTCAACTAAAGTAAAAATGATCAGAATGAAGCTAGTTCACTAGGCAGATTGAACTAGCACCAGCCCCCATGTTTTGCTTAAAATAAGAAAATATAAAAGAAAAGATAGAACTTTCCTCCTAAAAATTTGATTCAGTAACCAGTTGTTTGTAGTTAAGGTAGTTTCAGACTTTTCCCTTGAAGTTAGTTGATTGAACTACAACGTGATATTCCCCATGATTCTGTTAACAATTTGCTTAACCACCTTAAGTAGTACATTTTTCTTAACCATCTCAAGTCACATTGGTGGACTGCCACTGGCCTTATTATGGATCACACGCCTAATAACAGTGAACATTTCTTCTGTGCTCGTTTCCAAGATAATGTGTTTATACAAAGTAATTGGGCTTCGAACTCTGCAGGTTCCAAATCAATTGATTTTCAATCTCATTACTTATATAGGAATATTTCAGCATAGTTGATGAAATAAACTTTGTTACGTCATAAATCTCACAATAACTTTTGAAGTTCATGTGACCCTTATAATTCCTTCAAACAAGTTTTTTTTCTCTGCCATTCAATTGAACACGCACCACACCACATACAGAGCGAGAAACACCAAAAATGAACAGAATTCTATAGGTTACGAGTTACCACACATCATTTGTTTAGAACTTTGTCAAACAAAGTTTACTGATGAGATGTAATGAACAGGGAGATCTACCACTGTCCATACTGTAACCTGTGCCGGCTTGGGAAGGGACTGGGGATTGACTATTTTCACTGCATGAATTGCAATGCTTGCATGTCACGGTCTTTATCTGTGCATATATGCAGAGAGAAGTGTTTTGAAGATTTTTGTCCCATATGCCATGAATTTATATTTTCATCTAGCTTACCCGTCAAGGCCCTTCAATGTGGTCATCTGATGCACTCAGCATGTTTCCAGGTAATTATTTGATATGATGACCTCTTTTTATCGAAATATATTCATTCACACTGCTTACTGACTCCTATCCTATTACTAGGCTTACACTTGTTCCTATTATATCTGTCCGATCTGCAGCAAGTCACTTGGGGACATGCAGGTATTTCTTAAACTCTCTTCCCTGTTCCTATTTTTAAGCATCTTCTAATTAATCCGAATAGTTATGAGATATGTCATTTGATTACTGCTACTAAAATAGTCAAATGCATTGCATTTTCATGGCTTACATGTAATTAAACTTTCCATGACAATCTTTTCTTATGATCCAGGTATATTTTGGGATGCTTGATGCATTGTTGGCTGAAGAGAAAATTCCGAGTGAACATGCTGGCCAGACTCAGGTAAACCAACTATTGTCATTGTTATGTATTTGTATGCTAGTACTAGTTTACTCAATACATCTTCCAGATTTGGAAGTTTGAGAGATGCTCTGTTTGTTTGACAATCTAAAGCATTTTACAGGTCATATTATGCAACGATTGTGAAAAGAGAGGAGATTCTCCATTCCACTGGCTCCACCACAAGTGCCCACATTGTGGTTCATTCAACACCAGGGTTGTATAGACTCTAATTAAATGTAAGTTCTCCAGCTAGATTCTCTCTAGCAATTTTGTAAAGAATAAATAAACAAGTCTTGAGCAATTTCTATATTAGTAAAAGTCCGTGAATCGCCTTTTACATCACTTGGAGTTTGAGAAGATTTTCTGTCATTTCTTTTTCTTTCCTTTTTATGTTTTACCAAGGATAGAAGGAACTGTTTTATGTTTCTGTGTTATAACTAATAATGGAAAACCAGGAAATTGGAAAATCTGTGTTTGTTCCAAGTGCTAACTAACGAATAAGATATTTGTTGCTCTCTCCACATTCTGGAATGAACATGAAAAAAGAAAGAGGAAAGGAAACAAGAAAATTTTGACATGGTGAAGGACGGTAAGAAGAGATGGAGCTTGAAAGAACAGATATGATGAGAGTAAACTTGTTGTCGTTGAGTCCTGACTGCTCAGGACAAATGTTTGTTCTCCCAGGCTTGCATTAATGAAAATAATCATTTGACAACACAAGCTTGTGTGAATCATGCAAACCGAAACCAGAAGCAGAGTCTAGACAAGCCATGTCCAACTGTTTATCTATTACGAATTCAAAAAATAATTCTCAGGTGTCCAACAGCAGAAGAAAGTAAAAAAAGCTTTAGGACAAGGGAAAAACTTAAATTGTGGAAAGTACCTACGAAAGCTCTACAAAAAAAAGATGAAATAATCTAACCACATTGTTATTGCTGTTTTATCCTTGTCCCTCAATTTACACTAGTGAGAGTTAAGCATGCTGCAGCATTCTTCAGTTCGTTCTCCGCAATGTTCTCAAGAGACTGAGTTGTATCTATCAAAGATGATTCCGAGCTGCAAACAATAGACATTGTTAACTTAGCTTATCGCGCATTTGTTTTTGTAATTTTGAAACCAATTCTGTATGAGCCTACATATGCATTTACGAAACTACTATACCTTGACTCGTGATTCTCCTTCAAATCAATGAAGGACTGTCTGTCATTGATTACATCAAAGAACTCATAATCTTGAATAACATCTTGTTGCATACTTTGTGATCCAATCATTTGATCAGTTTGACTAGCCATCATTTGAATTTGATCACTACTGTTATTACCATTACTACATGATTGTTGAATCCAAAACGAATTAACTAAATTATTATCCTTAGAATCAATATAATCTGCAGGAACATTTCCGCAGAAAGAATTATAAGAAGGATGCGACGCAATAGGAAGTGCATTAACAGAATTATACTGCTGAGGATCAGTATCTTCTTGATTAAAAAGAGCATGTGCATCAACAGGTCGTGGCATGCCTAATTGCAATTGTAACTGTGATGGATCATTAGGTGCTATAGCAGCTGACATTTCTTGTTGACGATAAAGCGCCAGTTGTGTATGAACAGCTTGTAATTCATCCTCCATTTGTTGAATTTGATACCGATACTGCATTATGACTCCAAGACAACCATGAACAGGATATCTGTCACGAATGTCAGCTTGAAAAATGATGGAACGCATGGCTTCTGTTTTCTGACTTGGATCAAGCTCCTCGAGTATCTTAGAGATGTTCCGGACCCCGAATAATCTATGCGCATTTTGGAACGTTTTTGGTTGGTCAGGAGGGAAGTAAGGAGCAAGTACACATTCTGAAGTGCACTTTCTCCTCTGGTATTTGCACGCAGCACACGCTTGGCTGGTGCCACCCTTAAGGGTCATTCTTGGTATCAAACAAACCCAGTTCCACAAGTTTTGGATTCAACAAGAAATGAAATCACCGGAGAATTATATCTAATATAATCAACAATGAACAAATTTTGGATTTTGTAGGCAGTAGAGGATTGAAGGTTAGATTTGGGGGATGAGGAACAAGACTGAGTAAAAAAAACAGAATGAGAGAAGAGCGAGATTATAGTTGGGAAACTTTCTTCAAAACTCTATGACCGTTAGTGACTAAAACTATATTTTTTTTGCTAAGTTTAGTAAACCCCTAATTTTTGGGCCACCTGTGGTTATAGCTTAAGTACGTGTTAGACCTTTAATTTTATTTTAACGTTTTGGATTAGTGTGTCAAAGTAGAAAATTATCTAGTGTATATCGAACTATATCATACAGTAGGAATCAGATTTCCATCTCTCTCATGAACAAAACTCACCTGCCAAATGTATTTAACCAACATGCATGCTCAGGGGACATTTCATTAATTTCAGGAAATGGTATGCTTCTGACCTGAATTGCGTATGCCTCGACAATGTGGCAGTGGGATTACAACACAGCCTGATCAGCCAACAATGCGAACTAATGCACAGCTCAGCCCCAAATTACTTGCAGAATTCATGCTTGATTACAAATCATTATGCTTACGCTATTCTAAACTCACAAAGGAATAAATACACAACCCTTAAGGGAACGTATGAGCATGCGAGCACACTAATTGTATGCAAAAAAGGCAGAGCATATACAACAAAGGAAAGAATCAAACAAAATAATGTAGTTGTAGGATGAAGCAAAAGTTACTTTCATTTCATTTGCCATGTCAAACATAAGTTCTCATAGTTCTTCGTGTAAGTGATTATAAAATATTTAAGGAAGGTTAGATAATAGATACTACGAAGTCCAAGGACCACATCTATACAAAACCATTTTTATATTGAGATAACGCCCGGGTAAACCATCAATCTAGAACTGTCAATCTACATCTAGCCGCAGTATTCCATGTCCACGACTGCTGTATTCTATTGGTAAGGTAGCACCATTTACTGAGTAATTAGCATCCCGTGCTTCCAAGTATTCATAGTCAGGTAACAAAATTACCAAGGCTGCTTTCTGCATCCAAAATCTTAGGCTTCCAGAAACAATAGCTTTATGCTGAAGGGTTCATACTTCTACAAAAATCCTTGGTGTAAGCGTAATCTCTTACTACTTATATCAACTTATATAATATATAATATATATGTTACTAGATTCTCAAAAACTTTTGAGAACAGTCACCAAACGTTGTTGATGTCCATGCCATTCCAATATTGTAAATTGAGCCAAATGTACCTCCAGATATCTAGTGCACAAACCATAATCACAAGGTCCAGGCGAAACTAGTTCACAGCTTCAAAGAAAAGAACCTGAGGTTGCAAATGTCCTTTTTCACACATGGTAATAACATCCTCCCAACCACCAATTAACTACAAAACATTAAAAATGAATAAATTAAATGAATATTAGCAGAATGTAATGGCCCTAAAATAGAAATGCATGATAATATACTAATCATCGAAACATAAGCATTTACCTTGACTGTTTTATCATCATACATAATCCAGCGTTTGTGATCATGACTGTATGCAAAACAATGATAATGTTCCCCATAATAACAAACCTAGAAATTGACAAAACAGATGACATCAGTATTTTAATATAACACCAAAATCAAATAAAATGATAGATATCACTGCAATAGTCTCCACACAGCTATAAGATGAAATATTCATATCGTTAGTTGTGACACACAACACCAACTTCTCGAAATACAAATACAAATATAAATATAAATCTCAACAGTAAGTATACCACTGAAATCAATCTGTGCCTGCTTTTTGGATCAGCGCCACCATAAAGAACACCAATATCAATATCCGTAGCTAATGCTGCCAATGTAGCTCTTATGTCATCAACACTCTCACATGTATTCTGCCACCCCAGAACTGCAAATTCATAAACAAGTATTACTATGGATGTCATATACTCATATGTAATGCCCATTTCGGTTCTCTGACCCAACATGAATTCAGTTACCTGCTGTAAAAACATGAGGCTTAGTTGAGAGAACATGATTTTTGTAGTTAAATTTTCCACAGCCTCGAACCTCCGGGTTGCACATGAATTGGTCGTTCCTCTCAACAAGGCTTAGAAGCTCATCAAAGCAGCTCTCTGGACACATAGCCTGAATCATTCCACACATAGTCGAAAGATAATTATAACCAAACTCATCTTAGTAATCGTTTACTAAGACTTGCATAAGTTCGCGCACCTTCTTGTTGCGGAGGGCACTGGCATTAATATTATAAAAGAAAGATGTGTACTTCATCTCTCTTGACTCCAGTCCACAATTATCGCAATTTAATCTTTCAAAAACATTCATACCAAAAAGAGAGTGTGCCACACAAGCATTATTTGCACAGTCCCAAGAGCCCATGTCATTGCTTTCAATTGATTTAGTATCAAAAACACCAACCCCAGAAGTAAATGAATGATGAATGCAATCAAATATGACTCCTAGTACTTCTGAAGCATCATTCATCTGAGCCTGTCAAGACACCACCACATTACTTACATAATTATACATTATCTACCTTAACTATATCATCAAATGTCCGTGCGAATATGTGATTTCGTATTTTAACAGATGGAACCAGGTGTCCAGGTGGATACCAACGTACTACCAAAAACAAATAATAATTATGGAAGTGCATATGCCTTAAAGATTTTACACTATCAACCTTTACTAGATCATCACACAAGCAAGCCTTCATACACTGCTCTCAAGAAAAAGGGAAATTTTAAAACCCTAACTTATTCAAATACATGCATTAGAAAGAAAAGGAAGGACTGTAAAGCACTTGCTTTGACCCCAGACTGAGAATTGGCATAATGGTTTGGTAAAGTTACCTCTTGGAAGAAATTACTTTCAGGATACAGGTTGCTGAGAGCAGTCCGTAGAGAAGTAGGAGCAACAGCTTCTCTCCTCAAGTTTGAAGATTCTGTGCTCAGAGAATTAAAAATGTCATACAAAGCACATATAACACAAGGATCACCGACATGAACATGCCCTAATGCTGATCTTCTCACAAAGTCCTTTCGGAAACGTCTTATGTGCCATAGAGACTGAAATGCCAAGAACACATGCGTCAGGACTCGAAGGAAACACAAAAATTAAAGTTCATTCAAAAGAACAAATTTTGTAACCGTGAAACAACCTGTATAATAACATTTAGAAAACAATTATATTCACCAGCTTCATTCTTCAACCCTGTTCCATACACATCAACTCCATTTACATATTCAACAGAAATCTCAGTAGGTGCAAGGCCCACATCCTCCATTCCTGAAAACATTTCCTGATTATTAAAACTTATGAAATTCTTCTGTGCATTATATGTGAAATTCGAATTTACGAACAGCATCTACAAGTCAATAATAGATAATTACTTGAACACTACTTGCTTCGTTTGTTGGGAAAACAATTTATCCAGATTGTACACAAATAAAGCTCAGATTACTGATCAACTAGATCTAAATATTAATACGATAAAACATTCTCCCTTACCAAAAAGAAGGGCTATCGCCTATCTGGTCTAAAACTTATCTTTACCCATCCAAATATTGGCATATTCAATGAAGGCCATGGTTCCCACATCAGTTGCGAAATTTAGATGGTTGCATGTTAAGCACACTGCAATTTGGTGACCAATAAGCCTTGTTTCAAAATGTGTGCAGATGACAAAACTGATGGAAGATGACGACCTATTACTAACAAGGGTTGACTACGAGTCAGATTCCTCTTAATATTTATAACTTTTTAAAGAAAAAATAATAAGCAGGTAATACTCAATTTCATGATTCACCACTTCCACATCTCATGTCCACAATTTATACAAATGTACACATTTTTAACTTATAAGGATTTTTACCAAAGAAAGTTGTATTCGGCCCTCCTCTCCCATGGCTTAAATATGGACAATTGACCCTCCTCTCCCATGGCTTATATATGGACAATTGACAGGTCATAACGTATTTTAATCACCAACTTATATTAATTAATTAAAAACTTGATAAGAATGGAAATTTGTAGTTATGCCAGTTATAAAACCGTAATGCACTGGCAACTCAGTAAGCTAGTCCCTGCTGTTTTTATGCTTTACAAATGTTGGGGTTGATGACAAGCGAATAAAAGAATTTTACCAAGGCTTTGACACACGGCTTTTTTAAGGTCAGCCTGAAACCTCTCTTCATCACCCTCCTCTGCACGCATTTGTCTCAGTGTCTTTGTTCCATTCGCCAAATAAGTATCATCTAACAAAATGTAAACCAATTATCACCATATCAGACATTATTGAAACCAAAAAACAGAAGGGTGATTGACCCATGTACAATTGACCCCATGCAATAGTCACAAGGTAAAAACTGGGCCTCCATAAATCAGAAGTATAACTTTTAGACCATAAATTGTAGAATGCTAGAGTTGAAGACATGTTAAAGAAATTTCAAATAAATAAGATCACAAATAACAAATTACACTTGACTGTTCCAGTATAGTTCACTTATATCCTTTTGTGTAGGAGCGAGGGGGATTACTGAGGTGTGATGCAGGGTATACTTGCAACAAACACGGATCCTTGCAAACAATTACATAATTCCATGAAAGAGCCACATAAAGTAAACAAGACAAACCAGCTCGATAATGGGATATGCAGTACTAATACAAGAGAACATAAATTGAAATAAATCAGAAGATCAAGCAAATAGCAGCGCTGCCTTAAGCATTTCATGCAGGCTATGCAGCTATAAGGAGATGTTTGTTGGTACAAGCTAAAAACAAGGAAGACACTATTAATAATATAGTGAACCATAAGAACTGTCCTCACCATGTAGTATGTCATCTAATTTAATTTGCCCAAACTGCAAATATTGATACTTCCCCTCAACTACTTCGTTCGGATATTTCTCGCATTTACCTCTCCTTCCCGTCCTTCGATTAAAACCCTCGGAACCATTATCTCCAACTCCAATAGATAAGCCTAGCAAAAAGAATATATTAACTTCTAATGCTGTTACTGTCTATCCAACAATTTTATTATCCTCATAACTGATGACACATTTAGTTTAATTATGTGATCATTACAATTGCTGTGGATGACAGAAATCTTCTGGGATGCTTCATCACCAGTCTCTCCAGGCACATGTCCTGCACCGTTACAAAATCCATTGCCCTGCCTCTGACTCAAGGGAACCTGTATACATGTACATAAGTCTACTTCTAAGAGTGAAAATTCTCATGCAATTATCTGCAGACTCTAATTGTAACTATGAACCAAGTCATATCTGTCTATACTTCAAAGAAACAGAGGGCCAACATATTTTGCAGTATTAGAACACTCACCTGCCAATAGATACTCTCAGCAAGGTGTTTTTGCTTAGCCTGATTTTCTATCATCCTTTGATACTCTAAAGTTTCTTCGAGCTTTCTTACTTCTGCTTCAACTTTGAGATTCCTGCATTCAAGTTCTTCTTCCTTATAACCCAAGTCAACACCACTCCCACCAACAACGGGTTCATGGTCAAGATGGCCTTCATGGCATTCCAATGACACAGGGCTGCTGCCACACAAAAATTGACAAGGTGCGTTATAGATTAAATAATTATGATATACTCGAAATGTATAATATATTCAGATTTAAAATGGAAGGACATTTAAGTGAGTGTGATCTTTAATATCCAGGGTGCATACTTGAATTCACCAATATCCTGAGGACGCACATGCAGCTCATTGTTAGCAATAGCCTACAAAATAAGCAAGTTATTAGACCTACAGTGTGTGTTTTAAGGTAAATAACAAAAAAAATAAAACACAACAAAAATGAGATGAACATGTTTTCTACCTTGACATCCTTTGATTTTCTTGAGTCTTTATTCTTCTTCTTCTCCTTAGACTTGTCATGTCTTGCACCATCATTTCTGTTGACAAAGTGCTTTGTAGAATCAACAGCTAGTTCTGCCAAAAATGCTTCTCTAGCAGCATCAGATTTCTCTGTAGCATACTTTTCTGCTAGATCCTCCAAGCGTGCCTGATTATAGTTATATTAGCACAGAATACAGATAATAATTTGGAAAATAAGCTGATACAAAAGGGAGAACATCACACGAATAACACAAGTAATAACACACCCGGATGAATGACTTCAGGAGAGGTACTAATATCAATCGATAATCATGAGCAGATGCAGCCTCAAGCTGAACTTTTACATTATACATCTCAGCAACACTTTTCAAAAGCTTCTCCTCAGTTTTGTTAAACTGCAACACTTGAGGAAGTGAGATAAGAAGGAACTACTGTGTATAAATCTTGTGCAAAAATGAAATGTCATACTAACCTCTTCAGATAACTGTTCTTTCTGTCTCTGAATCTCACCCACAATCCAGGAGTCTTTTTTATGCAGAAACTTCTTCATCATCCGCTTGTTGTCTTTGCCACGTACCACGACAGAAATATCCTTACCCGAGTCACTCATAATATCTTCCAATTTCATCTGTTCAGGATGCACAGATTCCGCCTCATTAAGAATATTAGATATTACATTCAACTCAAACCTGCTATCGGTGGACATAACTTCATTTTCACTTTGAGTGAGCTCTCTTTGCCGCTTCTTTAGCGCAGACACGTAACTTTTATAAATCAAACCAGTTGAATGATCCTTTCTCTTACCTTCTTCAGTACATATATCCTCTATTGATCGCAATGCTTGTTGATGAGTCAAATGCCCAATTTTCCTATTACATAAAGTTTGCAACTGTTGAAATTTCTTTTCGTAATTTTGAAGGATATCCATCGCTTCATTTGCTTTCTGTTCTTTTGTATGCGTCCAGTGAGTCAATTGATCCCTACTAGCAGAACCTGTATATATCCATGACAACAAGGCATCAGCATCAAGGACTCCATTGTCGTTAGCAACACTTGCAGAAATAGTTGAAGTTGCATCATCTGTAACAGCATCATTAGATATGCTTGGAAAGACTTTGCAGGGCATGAAACTCACGTCCAATAACAGAAATGAGCTCAATTCATCAAGAACCACCTTTTCTGTGGTATCAGCATGAATGTTACTATTTGAATCATCCAGGAAATTGTTTTTTTTAGCATACCGATCTACTCCCCATGAATTAGATAGCTCTTGCAAGAACTCTAATACTTTCTTCAGCTCCTGAGCTCTCAAGAAGCAGATGCATAGTGGTGTTTGGTGCACACAAAAATTAAAAAGCCGAGAAACAGAGCCAAGATTCTGCAATTCACTCATGGCAAACTGTATTATCTTCCTGAGATGAATTCCAGTAAGACACTTATGCTTAATAAGTAGTTGAAATACAGAACCGATTTTCTGAAGGAGCTTCGCACACTCAACGTCATCAGATAACGGCCAGCTACTAGGGCTAATTGCCTTGCAACCTGAAATTTCATTACAATCCCCCCAGATACCGTCCAAAATATTTTCATGACTTTCACTCTCAAATCCATCAACCATTTCCTCGTCTTGAAGGGGTGAATCCCACACATTTTCTGAGGTACTGCCAGCAAAACAGTCTATATCTTCATCATAGTCAATCCTCTCGTAAGATTCATAAATGAAATTGGGATCTACATGATTTCTCTGTTTCTCAAGCATCTTAACTGCGGCAACGACATCCAATGGTTTCCAACTACAACTGAGAAGCTTTTGAATCCACTCATCACCTATATTATGTGGCAAAACTGATTGCATCTCAGATGACAGCTTGCTTGTGTGCTCCTGCAGAACATGGTGTAGATGTGACTTAGAGTCAACAAATTTCTCACTACACCTGCAACACACCCAAAACTTCCACTGTTTATTAGCTTCAGCAAATGATACAGCTTCTGAAAGGACTTCACAAGCCTGTGCATCCTTTAATATACTAAAAGGCACCTTAATATCAGACACGTATATCCTGAGTAAGTTCATTTTCATCTCTGAAGTCATTGAATCCCAATAAGACTGCACAAAGTTCTTCCACTCAGCAGAAGAAGCATCTTTCCTAACATTGCCACCCTTCTTCCGCTCACCTATTCCCTGATCAGGGCCTGAAGACTGATCCAAAACATTATCACTATCGTCTTGTTCAACCACTGCCTCCGACTTTTGCTGCAACAGCCTCGCAGCAGCAACACGAACCTCAATCTCTTTTCTCCGCTCCTCAAGCGTCTTAGTTGCCTTCTTAACCTCATTAGCTCTCCTCTCTTGAATCAACTCCACATCCATCGGATCATCCAGAACTCTCCTTGGCTGCTGTAAAATATGAACCAGCCTGTCCACATATCCTGAATTTTTCATATGCGATTGAATCGAACACACATTTGCTCTCTGCATCAACCCCCGTAACTCATTCTGCACAAAACCTATCCTCGCCTCACTCGTCATCACCTTCAAACTCTCCTCTTTAAAACTCTCTAAACCAGGATCCACCGGATTCTTCACCCCTAACGCGCGCTCACACTCCTCATAAACCTCACTGTAATCCCTCGTCTCCTCCGCCTCACCCCACAACAAATTGACATAAAAATGTGCATACTCAACCGAATTAGGAGACAACAATGTAGCCTTCTTGGCACTCTCAATCGCATTCCTAATAAACTTCTCCCTCATACCAACATCATCAAACAACGACGAAACCTTAAAACAAATAGTCCCTTGAACACGATGAACAAACCCTAAGTCAACAATACTCACATTCCTACCACACAACTCTTTCATTAACCTTAGGGCTTTCTTATGGTGGCCTTTTCGAAGCACAGTGAAAGCCTTCTCACACTCTAACTTAATCTCAGCAGAAGGCGCCTCTACTTGCTTCTCTACTTGTTTATTTCTAAAACTAAAATTAGGGTTTTGTTTAGTCTCATTTAAGCTAGGGCTGACGTCAGCAGAAACACAACCACCGGAATCAACAGCCGGAGATTGTTTACTACGAGTAGCTACAGTACGTTTCTTATGTCCCATTTCTTTCTACAGTAATATCATGCATACAAATACATAGACACAGAAAGAGAGAGAGAGAGAGAGAGAGAGAGAGAGAGAGAGAGAGAGAGAGAGACTTACAATAATGCGAGAGAGAGGAGAGAGAGAGAGAGAGAGAGAGAGAGAGAGACTTACAAAAATGAGAGAGGGAGGGAGGGGGAGAGAGAGAGAGAGAGAGAGAGAGAGAGAGAGAGAGAGAGAGAGAGAGAGAGAGACTTAGAAAAATGTGTGTGTGAGAGAGAGAGAGAGAGAGAGATGATGGATGATTCTGGAGAGGAAAATAGTACAATAATTTAGGGGGGGGGGGAGATGAAACAGTGGTGTGTAGAGGAGAATAGTAATATAAAATTACATTGTCGTACTGGTCTAGTACTAGGCTACTAGGTATGAGTAAGGTGTGGGGGGAGGGGGGGTGTATGAAAATTATATGTCTGTATATATATGAACAACACTTCCCTAACCACACAAATTAAATATTTGCAGGGTTGAGGTTGAGTGGATCCCACTTTGATCTTTATTCCATTTTTTATTCCTTATGACAAAGATCCCCCCCAACACAACCTACCTGCCTTCTGTTTTGTTTTGTCAATGTAACCTTTTTCTAAAGCTATGTGTCCAAATATTTTCATTTTAATTTAATTTAAAATTCATAATTATTTATATGGTATTTTATATTTTTATTCAAATTATTTTTTAAATATAACTTATGAACTAATAAATATAATTCTTTTTTTAATAGGTTTCGATAAGGAATAAATAGGCGATTTTTTTGTGACAATTGTCTATATTGTTTCCTTTTCTTATAATATAGGAGTACTTTTTTAGGCATTTCCCCGAATGATGTATTCTTTTTTAATTGAAATGTAAAGTATGTACTCACAGACATACCCTTAACTTTCATATAACAAACGTTGTTAACCAAGGTAACTGAGATCACTAATAATAATTATAGCCCGTAATTATGTGTATATTTATAGGAAACGCTAGATTATTTGAAATTGAAATCATTTAAAAGCAAAGAGCCCGTATGGCTATTGGGCATTCGCCGTATGGGTGTGCCAGAAAGAGGAGCCCAGATTCAACTGGACTAGTATTTGCCCTGAGCGCCTCAGATTTGACCTGGACTAATTGAAGTTACGTTTTAAAAAATTATTTGGGCTTACAATTTGCAACCCTACTCAATGGGCATCAAAAGGGTGTACTGTAAAGAAAAAAAGAAGAAGAAGATGAAGGCTCAAGGAGCCCAGGCCCAGAACAAGGAAAAGTTCAATCCAATATCAGACATTACACAGTGAGTACCTGGTTGATTATAGGGCCGAGCAAAATCGAACCGAAACCGAAAAATCGATCTGAATCGAAATATTTTGGTTCGTTTTGGATTGAGTTTTTTTTAATATTTTGATTTTTCGGATTAAATTGTAATAAAATTGGTTCGGTTCGATTTTCAGAATATTAGTTCGGTTAAAAACCGAAATATATTTATATGTTTTTTAAAATTATATATATTATATTAGATTATTAGTTTCTATATCCTAAAAAAATTAAAAAACCTCTACTCTTTTATACATTCTTAAAAAAATATTAAAGTGATTATGTATGCTGATATTCGTTTCCTCATCGATTCCCGATTCCGTTATTTTGAAGTTGTTGTGTCCGTCTCAAAACTATTTAAGATATCAAAAGTTAGAGATAAAAGACGAAAAAATTCAACAATTTTGTTGTTTATATAAAGGTTTAGTGGATGTGGGTGAATGTTATTTGGCTTGATAATTTTTATTTTTAACTTTTGTCAAATAATTAATTTATGGAAACATTTTCAAGTTATTTTGAAATTTTAGTTTTTTTAAACCAAACCGAAATATTTCGGTTCGTTTTGGTTTGGTTATAGTTAAACTTCGGTTCGGTTCAGTTTCACAAAAACGACATTTCGGATTTTTTATTTTTCTAATTCATTTGGTTTTTAACTGAACCGATCGAATGATCAGCCCTAATTGACTATAATCATAATTCATTTTTAGGTTCGAGTTACGGAAATGGAATGGAAATTAGATCGGGAAACAAGGAGAAAGGAAAGAAATTATACTGAATTGCTTTACCTGTTTGGTTATGATTTGGAAACAGAATAAAAAATTATATGATTACCTTTGTAATTATTTTTTTCTAATATTATATAATTTCAAATGGGACAAATATATTTTTTATTTGTAACAATTAAGTTTATTTACATTTTAATAAATTAATATAATTTATTATTTAATGATATCATTAATTTTTTAAAATAAATTAACATATAGATTATATCAAAATTACTTTTTAATTTATAAAACAAAATTATAAATTATTTCATAATTTTTAAAAATATTTTACATGTTAATTTATTATTTAATGATTTAAAATATAAATTGTAATTGAAAATAAAACATAAATGGGAAATGGAATTTAAATACCTAGGGGGGTGAGGAAAGGATGTGTAGGGATATTGGGTAATGCTAAAACTAAAATACGGGGAAGTGAATGACATATTTTATGAAACAAACATCAACTAAGGAATGAGCCTTCTTGTTTACCTTTCTCTTTTTTTATTATCATCAACCAAATGACCCCTAATAAATTTAAAATTTAAATATATGCATTTTATTATGGACAGACAAGTTTAAGAAAAAGAATGCTGACTATTAAAACTAATTTACCGTATGTCATTGACTTGTAACTTGTAAACAATTAGATAATGTTAATAAGTTCACTGCAAATTTTTTGGGTTTCACGGCTCATTTGCAAGGGTCTTAATTTAGTGATGAAATAATCATTTCATCCAAATTTATTTTCAAAGGGTTGAAGTTTTTTTTATAAATAAATACGCAAAAATATATTTCATTGACTCGAACCAATAAATTCAATTCAACGAGTTAATTTTTGACAGAAATTTAATTCCCGGCAGGTTTACAGTTAAAGTTTGTTGGTGATTATCAAGAAAAAGAAAACGAGGCCTTAAAAAAGGTCGACTACAGTGCATGTGCTTGCATGTCTGTTGTGCGCCGAAAATGATTTATCTGAAAAAGTCGCGGACCCAGTGTTACTTATGTTTTGTTGAGTAGACGTGTGAGCTGTTTAAGACATTTTGACACTTTAGCCTTTTTCTTGCGGTTGCCCAAACATCATGATTGTTGTGTAAATTTACATAAACGACACTCCCACAAATTAAACAGTTAAATGACGTTTTGGTCACTCAACTCACTATAAACTTTTATTTGGGTCATCGAACTCAAAAAACTTTGAGTCACTTCATTGTACTTTTAAAAAATTTCAGTTTACTCAGTTTGAGGATCCAATTGCAAGTTTCTAATCAGTTGAGTGACTAAAACGCCATTTCAGCTGATTGTACATGCTACGGTGAATTTATTCAAGCTAAATCACAAAGCTTAGTCAGCTTTCCGTCTAATTTTTAACGGAGTGTAACGACCAATGACCTGAATGAAAATTTTTAAGAATACAATGATGTGACTGAAAGTTTTTTGAGTTCGATGACCAAATTGAAAATTTATATTGAATTGAGTGACGAAAACGTCATTTAACCCCAAATTAAACAGCATTCTCTGTCCTCTTCATTTCTTAATTTTTGGCAGATGTAATGGAGGGCAGGAGTGTCTCCTGCATACACCAGCATTTCCAGAGCACAAAGCTGTCTATATATTTATAGGTGGATTTTCATCATTGTGTTCCCAATTTCTTCACTTTACTCAACTTCCCCCCTGCCTGGCCATTTTGTGCACCTCTCGTAAGTTATCCAAATGTTTCGGTTTATTTGGACGTGTTCACTACAAGAAAATTCGATTTTCCATCTTAGACATAAAAAATCAACGGATTATCAACGGATATTTGATTTTGTACTCTATGTCAAACTAATCTCTTGAAACAAACAAAGGTAATGTTCAGTTTAGGATTGCACGAGTAATGGGGCAGTTGCATACTTGAAATGAAAATGTGACATCTCGGTCTTGTTATTATAAAAGTGTTGCCTCGGTGTAGTTGTTTACCAATTTCAACTCTCCTCGCCAACTACGTTTTGGAATATTTGTGTCTTTAATTTTTCATAGTTGAGAAACATATTTTGACCTCTAAAACAATAAACAAGTCATTATAATTATATTATTTAAACACTTACTAATTGCAATTACACTTCACCCTTGACACTACTCTGTAAAAAAAACAGTCTTATTTCTCACGCTTTTGGCAATTTTTACCCTGGAGTTTCACTAATCTTAATCACCTTTCTTGTTTTTGTTGAGACTTTGTTGACTTGATGGGCCAATTTGATCATGAGAGCAGGTCAGATAACCTATCACATATCTGTTAGAACAACACTGCGCTGGCATGCATCAAACTCATTTTTTATATCTACTTATTCAAAACACTTAACATCCTAATTTTGATTTTTAGTTAGTTAATTGTAAAAGTTAGCCTACCCTAATGTACTTTATCCTTTAAACAATTTCATGTCATTATAATATCTTGTAACAAAATATAAATCTCATATTTCCTTAATTCAAGCATGGTCTCCTCTGCAACTTGTCTCAATTCCTCTGCCACACCACTAGACAACCATCGTTAACAGCTGCAGTGATATCGGTTTTTAGTTTCTAGGCTAAGGTTGGTTTCTATTCGAGAATCCGAATCATGGGTAACTGCGTGACATGTATAACACCGGACACAAAAACACACCATAATAACACCAACTCTAACACTAGTAACAAAAAGACCAAGAAAGCAAACCCGTACTCAACTTCCCCTGCAGTGATCCGTGTACTCAAAGACATATCTCCGGGAGGTTCGCGATGGACTCGAGTCACTGACAAGTACACTTTAGGTCATGAACTGGGCCGTGGTGAGTTTGGCATAACGCATCTTTGTACAGACAGAGAAACCAGAGAAAAACTAGCATGCAAGTCCATTTCCAAGAAAAAGCTGAGAACAGCTATAGATGTTGAAGATGTGCGTAGAGAAGTTGCGATAATGTCGAGTTTACCAATGCATTCAAACATTGTGAAGCTTAGGGCTACTTATGAGGATGGAGAGGCTGTGCATTTGGTGATGGAGTTGTGTGAGGGTGGTGAGTTGTTTGATAGGATAGTTGCTAGAGGACATTATAGTGAGAGAGCTGCTGCTGCAGTGGCGAAAACAGTTGCAGAAGTGGTGAAGATGTGTCATGACAATGGTGTTATACATAGAGATTTAAAGCCTGAGAATTTCTTGTTTGCTAATAAGAAAGAGACTTCTCCTCTTAAGGCTATTGATTTTGGCCTCTCTGTCTTTTTTAAGCCTGGTATGCTTTTTATACTTTGTTTGTTTGATTAGGCATTGGATCTTGATATTCTATAGTACTTGTATCTTCTTCTTGCTATGTTTTCTTTAATATGGTGATTTTACATAGTTTATTAAGGGAAGGGGAGGGGCACTGAGTATTCGAACAATGACCTTGTAACGGGGGAGCGACGGGGATGACTGTTGGCTATTAGGCTATCCTGATTCTTCTACCTCTACTATTTCTAAATTTTGTATGATTGCTAGTTTAAGCTTTCCAGTTTTGAGGTTTTCATGTTCAGAAATCAGGAGTAGTTTTTGCAGTTCAGATTATGAATTTGACAAAGGAAGTGTTTAGTAACCGGCTCATCTAAAACCTTAAGGTGTTAGAGGAAGGTTCCAAACGGGCGTTCATTTGACTTCGTGTCCCTCATAAATTGTTTATGTGAGAATATTGGGGGTGGCATGGAGTCGAACTTGTGACCCCTGCCGACCAGCTCTGATACCATGTTGAGTAATCAGCTGATCTAAAACCTTAAAGTATTAACGGAAGACCCCAAATGAATCTTATGCAATATTTCAACAGGAAGACTAATTGTTATATTACTAATTGTTTGTTTCTTGTTTTGAATGAACAAATCAAATTATATTTAGAGTTTTAATGATCCATTGGTACTAAATCTGAGTTTTCTTTGTCTTCTCCACCCACTTTGTGTAATCTCCTTTCTGATATGGGTTTGGTACTATTAATTTTCAACACTAATTTTGTTTTTTCACCCTACAAAGTTATGATTTGTTGTAAGATTTACAACTACTCAAATAGTTTTTACTGATGTATTCTGAATTGATAGTGTTTGATGTTTGTCATTTTTTTAATTTTTCTTTGCATAAATTCTTCAAGGTGAGAAGTTTTCTGAGATTGTTGGAAGTCCTTACTATATGGCCCCGGAAGTTTTGAGAAGAAACTATGGCCCCGAGGTTGATGTATGGAGTGCAGGAGTGATACTTTATATTCTGCTGTGTGGGGTTCCTCCTTTTTGGGCAGGTGGATTTTTTATTCATCATACTTGTGTTTGTAACATGCATTATGCATCTTTTTTGCTGTTGGATGGTATTTCTTCTGGAAACTAATTTATGAAGTGGTTGTGTGTGTTAAAAAGAAATTCCTTATTGTTGCAGAAACTGAACAAGGTGTTGCCCTGGCTATACTGCGAGGCGTCCTTGATTTTAAGAGGGAACCCTGGCCTCAGATTTCGGAAACTGCTAAAAGTCTTGTTCGGAAGATGCTAGAACCAGATCCAAGAAAGCGTTTGACAGCTAAACAGGTTCTTGGTAAGTCTTTAGCAAGTGTCGTTGAGACAGCTACAATGATGTAGTCATTTGTAAGCTTTTGTGGGGGCTTGTGGCCTCCTGATGCTTCTTTGTATGTGAATTGCTCGCTCATATTATCTATTCTAGAAGTGAGATCATATAGTGTTTCCAATTGACTGTCCAGTAAGCTAACCGAAACTAATAATACACTAGAAACTGAGACTGTAGCATTAGCACTCTTTTCGCTAACAGTGTCGGCCTGAGTGGTAAAAACTGTAAGAAAGGATCATTTTTTCTTGAACCTTGCCAACACCTTGGCCTGTGCATTTTTATGCAACTCCCAGTAGGAATTAGGTAGATTAGTGTCCTGCTAGATGGAAAATGTGATGCCTGTACATTAGGCACTGCATCTGTTGGTCTTCATGCTAACAAAATGGTTTTCTTTCAAATGAATCTCTGTCACGTCACTACCACCACCGAATCTACTAAAATGTCTTTGTTTTTTCACTCATTTGTAGAACATCCGTGGATACAAAATGCGAAGAAGGCCTCAAATGTTCCGTTGGGAGATATAGTGAGAACACGGCTCAAGCAGTTCTCTCTAATGAACAGATTCAAGAAGAAAGCTTTGCGGGTAAGTTTGTCCAAATGGTTGGTCTCATGAGTTTGCTTTAACATCACTCTGGCATTCTCATGATGGGTGATTTACTTAAAACCCCAATGTATTCTTTGTTAAAACTTTGGTCATAAAATTATCTCTTGGTAGTTTTTATTCTGTAACGCGAAGTGAGGTAACAGGATTACCTTTCTGTATTTTTTTTTGTAATGCTGTAAGGTCTTCTGTATTGCAGTAATTTACAAATTGTATACAGTGCAATGTCACAAGATTTGTGTTTACTAAATGATGTAGGTAATTGCGGAACACTTGACTATTGAAGAAGTGGAAGTAATTAGAGACATGTTTACCTTGATGGACACAGACAATGATGGTAAAGTTACATACGAAGAACTGAAGGCTGGGCTACGGAAAGTTGGTTCACAATTGGCTGAACCGGAGATAAAGATGCTGATGGATGTGGTAATTTTTACTTTGCATTTAAGAGCTTCGACCCTATATGATCATATCCATTCATCTCTCTTGCATCTTTGAGACATCATTCAATATGAGAAAAAAATGTAGCTCGATGTCTAAAATCTTGCACTATTGCACAATGGTTTGTGTTCCTATAGGCCTGGCTCATCTTTTTAAAAGAGTACATATGGATATGAATATATGAAGGGTAGTTTTCTAGATGGTTGTTGGTCTGCACTTGGAAAGAAAGCCCCCTTGCCTTTTTTGTAAATTAAGTACTGAAAGATGTAAAAGGATATATTTGTGTTGATCATTGAACTATATTATCTTCTTAATTTGTTGATACTAAAGTTCCACTTGTCTTAAATAGGCTGATGTTGATGGAAATGGAGTACTGAACTATGGAGAATTTGTGGCCGTTACGATCCACTTGCAGAGGATGGAGAATGATGAGCATATCCGCAAAGCATTTACATTTTTTGATAAAAATGCTAATGGGTATATTGAGCTTGATGAATTAAGAGAAGCCTTGGCTGATGAATCTGGTGAAACCGATGATAATGTACTGAATGAAATAATGCGAGAAGTTGACACGGACAAGGTCAGACATCAAACAAAAATCTCATATTTACGGATATTTTTCTGTCCACAGCTTATGATTAGCATGACACTTTCTTTGCTAGCAGTATCAACATAAGTTCTTCCTTTCTATTTCGTTTAACTTATCAAACTTGACAATAGTTGTTTATTTTTTCAGGATGGAAAAATTAGTTACGACGAGTTTGTTGCAATGATGAAAACTGGAACAGATTGGAGAAAGGCATCTCGACAATATTCTAGAGAAAGATTCCAAAGCTTAAGCGTAAACCTGATGAAGGACGGATCGCTGCATCTCCAGGATGCTATATCAGGCCAGACTTTTGTTGTTTAAATTCAAGAGCTTATGACATTGTTTCACTTATGTTCAATTTCTATTTACAAACTTCCTGAAGTTGCCAGAGCCAAAGTTGTACCAGTCATTTTCATATAACTATCCTCACTGGCATCTGAAATTTCAAGACCTCTTGGCAACTGGATGGGTATTGTAGTAACTAGAATTCCGTTGCAAGGATATTGAAGCATAATTTAGAAATTCATGTCCTTGATTGTATAGTATCGGATTGTTTTTTTGTTGTGCCTGTTGATAAATTTGCTCATGTACTTGTTTCCTATAATTAATTTTTTTATGCGTTTGTATCTGCAACATTGTGAAGAAGTTTGTAATTGATACCGGAACCAGCTTAGCATTTGTATTTGCTGAGCACCGCGCAGCGCTTGATTATTTTTGTGATCATGCTAACAATTTCTGTTCCTGATGTGATTGTCTGATGAATTTCATTTGGAGAAGTCAAAATGAAAATGAAGAACATTACCTATAAAATAGAAAATCAGCTGTCTGATTCCACTGCACCAGTTCCACCAGGCAAATAATTTCGCATGGAGTAATACTGGACTCCAAAAGTTAAATTGTTTTCGAGGCAACCTCAGACAAGTTATTTTTTCCCCTGAAACCAGTAGCTAAGGTTGAAGCATTTGATAGTATAAATTTGTACTTGTAATTTTAGTGTTTTTATTGAAATACATAGGTCGAAGGACTATCCTTAACACATAAACTAAAGAGAAATTGTCAAAAATACTACTTTTTCTAAGTTTTTTTCCAATTTTACTATCTTCTGAAATTCTTTTAAAAAATACGGTCTGCAACTAGATGCAACCAAAAAATATTTTCAAAAAATACGGTCTGCAACCAGATGCAACCAAAGCAACCAGATGCAATTTTTTAAAAAATAATTGAAAAAACAGCTAAGAATTCAAAAAAAAAAATTAATAAAAGGGGTAAACTTGTGGTCTTGGTTTACCTTGGGGGTTCAATAGTTAACTTTTGGGGTTCAATGTTTCTATTTTGGATTTTAGAAATATTAAGAATGACGAATAATTCGTATACGGACTTAGGGTTGTTTACAACCCTAAAATCAGGACGCCGGAAAAACATCAATACTAACAAGTTGCATCTGGTTGATTGTGGTTGCAAAAGTTGCAGGTGGTTGCATCTGATTCTAATTGCAAAAGTTGCACATGGTTGCATCTAGTTGCAGACCGTATTTTTGAAAATAATTTCAAAAAGATAGTATTTTTGCAAAAGGTTCAAAAAATCATAGTATTTTTGAAAAAAAATATTTAGGGGTGGGTATTTATGAAAAAAGCTCTAAACTAAACTAGGATTCATCTACAACATTCCCATTAACTAAGCATGGTATACCGAATTCTCGCCTATCTTGATCAAGTAATTCTCTAAATTCATTCGGAGGATCTTCAAGAACGACGACTCCTAAATCAAAAGCATCAAGGCCTAGAGA
Organism: Heracleum sosnowskyi; assembly: GCA_030848705.1. Taxonomy (NCBI): domain Eukaryota; kingdom Viridiplantae; phylum Streptophyta; class Magnoliopsida; order Apiales; family Apiaceae; genus Heracleum; species Heracleum sosnowskyi. The sequence continues at coordinate 8,768,520 of CM061243.1, forward strand.
CACCAATTTATCCGCAACTCTGTTAGTGTGACAACCCGGGTCAAATCTCGAACTTTTTTCGAAAATTGAGTCAAGTCCCGATTCTGAGTCTGAAATAAGCCGAAGCATACTGGTCCAAATGCAATCAACTTTGGTAACAATTAGCCCACCACAGACCCCCAAAAGATCATGATTTGTTGGTGCTTATTGGTAGTAGTACTTTGTCTTATAAACCGAACAGAAGTCTCAAATGTACTCGATGTGAAACTGGGGCGTTACAGTTAGCTTCACGATACATGTGCTTCAGAACTACTGTCCTAGGCCTTCCAAGAAGTTGGCGGATTTGAGCAATGGTGTCAAAGTTTTCATGATCCACGTCCATGCTGAATGGCAAGAAGGGCCTCTAGGCAGTCTGATTCAAGAATCATGTGAGTCTTCCTAAGTTCCCAAGCAATGTCCAGCCCATTGTGAATAGACCAAAGTTCATAACAAATAGCAGATGTTCTGCCAATGCATTCCATAAATTCACTAGCCCACGTACCGAAAACATCTTTAATCACACCACCTATTCAGGCAACTCCACCTAACTCCATAAATCTTCAAGTGTAGATATTGTATTTACAAATAAAATGTATAATAAATTAATTCTAGTAATTTAAGACAGGAAGATAGGTTCTTGGTGCGTGTTTGGGATATCACAAAAAATTGACTTATAACTTAAAATGAGTAAGTGTCATCTAAGTGATAAGTTATAAGTTACACGGGTGCTAAATTAAATTTGAAAAAATAATTTTTAAATACAATGATTTCAACACTTGTAATTTAAATTAAAAAAATATTTAAAAACACAAATATAAAAATATAAAATATTAAAAAAATAAAGAAATCAAAGAATAAGTTGATAAGTTAAGTAAAATGTTGGTGATTTCTAACATTCAACCTAGAGCGTTGCCAAACAGACCCATAATCTGGGACAACTCACGAAATTTTATGTTTCTTTTTTTGAAAGCAGACGTAATTTTATGTTTCTTAATACTCTTATAGAGGTTTGATTTTTAAATTTTTCCCTTCCAAAATATGCATTCCCTGAATTTTCTGTTTTTTCATTATTTTTAAAAAAATCGAATCATTCGATATAAGACACAACTGATTTTATCATTTGTGCTAACTTTTCTGAGATGGGGATAAAGACTCTTGGGCCTAATTCGGAGTCCAATCGGCCTTTTAGCTAGGAAAGTACCTCATGAATACCTCTTATTTTATTTTAATTTTTTGATCACTGAATACCTCTTGTTTTCAATTGATTGATGGCCACAAATATTTAAAATTTTGACAATACTTGACCCAAGAAAAAAACATTAACTCCTTCTATACTATATTATTAAAGACGAAACATTAAAAGTTTTGGTCGGTCGGTCGGTCGGTCGGTCGGTATTTGGGCCGATTCACGGGCCTATCTATAATCAATTTATTAATAACCAATTACCTTTTTTCACTACATTACCTATTTTATATTTATTTTTTAAACCAAACCAACTCATCTTCTAAAAATAAAACGGGCAACATATATATAATATGGTAATATTATTATATATTTATAACTGATTACCTTTTTCAGCTAAAACACATTATTTTTATATTTTTTACCTAAAACAACTCATCTTATAAATAGGACACATATATGGAAACCAAGTTATTGATAACCAATTACCTTTTTCAGCTAAATTATATTACCTATTTCATATATCTATTTAACTAAAACAAATCATTTTCTAAAAATAAGACGGGCAATATATGTATAAAATGGTAATATTATTATATATTTATAACCGACAGCTAAAACACATTATGTGTTTTATATTTTCTAACTAAAACAACTTATCTTCTAAATATAATACATGCAAAATAAATATACAATGGTAATATTGTTTTATATAAATATTAATAAATAACAAGTTATTCTTTTCAGCTAAAATAAATTACCTCTTTTATATTTTCTAACTTAAACAACTAATTTTCTAAAAGTAATGCAGACGTGTATATAAAAAATTAATATAATTTTATATAATTATTAATAAGTAATTAATTGTCTTTTTAAGGATATTACCTGTTTATATTTTTTAACTGAAACAACTCATGTTCAAATTAAAAATAACGCGGGCAAAAGATAGATATATTGGTAATATTATTATATTAAACTTGTGAAATTCATGTTTATTATAATTTTTTTAACATTCAATTTAAACGAGACAATTAATTAAAATAAAAGTAATAGTATATTCAAATAAACTCGGTATATTGAACAAACACATATTTTGATATTTGCACTTGAGTCCCTTTTTAGATTTTTAAAAGTAAAGAAATACGAATCATTAGATATGTTATTTTAAAATATTTTATATTTTATATATCTAAAATACTACTATTGATTACGTCAATAATATATTAAATTTAAATATTATATTGTTAGATTTATAAATCCAATATATATATATATTAAAATTTTATCAAATTATATATAATAACTAAAATCTAAATAAAAAATAAGAAAATATTAAAGAAGACCGTGCATCGCACGGGATATAAGCTAGTATATATAATAAGCGTAAGGGAGATCTTATCCAAAATTTTGGTTGGTCACTGTACTACCAAAAGTATACGATCCGTTGGATTATTAAACTATAAATCTTCAAATCAATGAGGACCGTCAGATATAATATTAAAAATTGTATTTGATTATTAATAGGATAGTATTTAAATACTAAAAGATGTATTTTGGTAATTTAAACCAATTATAAATAGGTTTTATATATTGAATAGAAATCTTTATGTAAAAATTCGTAATTATCTTTTCTCTTTAGTTTATGGATAGTTCCAGTTAGATAATAATTATTAAACCATCATTAAATTAAAGATAATTTTGTAAGCTTCGCGTGGGCTGTAAAATCGTTAAAATCTGTTGTCTAAAACTCAAGATAGAGCCCAAACAGTAAAGTTATTATCTAAATTTTAATAAATAAAAGATGTATTTTGATAATTTAAACCAATTATAAATAGGTTTTCTATATTTAATAGAAATTTTTATGTAAAAATTCGTAATTATCTTTTCTTTTTAGTTTATGGATAGTTCCAGTTAGATAATAATTATTAAACCATCATTAAATTAAAGATAATTTTGTAAGCTTCGCGTGGGCTGTAAAATCGTTAAAATCTGTTGTCTAAAACTCAAGATAGAGCTCAAACAGTAAAATTATTATCTAAATTTTAATAAATATATTTATATTATTGTAGCATCAATTTAATTTTTTTTCCTAATTCTTTTAAATTTATAAATTCTATGTTTATTTCAATAAAATATTAAAACCAATTTAAGAAAAAATTAAAATCGATCGTCCGTGTACGATTACGACCAAATTAATAATTATAGTTAGATCTTAAATAGATCGATGAGAATTGTTAGATCTAATATTAAAAAGTGTATCTTATTAATAATAGAATTATATTTAAATACTAAAAAGTGTATTTTGATAATTTAAAATTTTTCTATGTAAAAATTCTTAAATATATTTTCTCTTGCATTTATGTATAGTTCCAGTTAGATAATAATTATTAAACTAAATATCAAGATAACAATGATACACGTGACCCTACGTGGAGAACTACATGAATAAATTTAAACACGTTTTTCTGAAGGAACATAACAATTTGATTAATCCAAGTTATAATTATATTATTTTACATATGACAAACATAAAAGGATAATATCAAAATATTATTAAAATATTGAGGGTTTCATATTCATAAATGATAATTTTGAATATAATACTTATATTAAAATGTGTATTTGATTAAATCTAGGATTATATTTAAATACTAAGAAGTGTGTTTTGATAATTTAAACCAATTATGAATTGATTTTCAATATTGAATTGAATTCTTTATGTAAAACTTCTTAACCATCTTTTCTTTTCAGTTTATTTTATGAGTAGGTCAACTGGTCAAGTTAGATAATAATTATTAAACCATCATTAAATTAAAGATAATTTCGTTAGTTTCACATGGGTTGTAAAATCGTCAAAATTCAATTTCTAAAACTCAGGATAGAACCCAAATAGTAAAGTGTGTATTTAAATTTTAATAAATATTTTTTTATTATTGTAGCACCAATTTATTTATTTTTCCACTAATTCTTTTAAATATAGAGAAATTTTATGTTTGTTTCAAAAAAGTATCAAAATTAATTAAGAACAAATTCAAATCGATAAAGAATATAATAATATGAGAATAAAATTTTATATAATCATAACATAATTTTTATTCTGTTTTATAATTTTTAAGTAATAATGTATTTTAAAATTTTATATACACTGTAAATAAAACCGAAACAGTAAAAGTAGTTAGTAAGATAATAATATCAGTATATACTTGATATCTTTATTATATTAAATCCTTATATATAATAATCATAATAGGGATCTTATCTAAAATTTTGGTAGTAGATAACCAAATTAATAAGGACCATTAGATCTTAACTAGATAAATAAAAATCGTTAGATCAAATATTTAAAAAGTGTATTTTATTAATAATATGATTATATTTAAATTCTAAAAGGTGTATTTTGATAATTTAAACCAAATATACCAAAAATATAAATAAGTTTTCTATATTGAATAGAATTCTCTATATAAAATATTCGTGACTTTCTTTTCTCTTCCATGGATAATTTCAGTTAGATAAAAATTGTTAAACCGTCTTTTAATTAAATATAATTTAGTTAAATAGATAGGTGAAAACCGTTAGATTTAACATTAAAAACGTATTTTGTTAATAAAGTGTATTCTAATAATCTAAACTACATATAAGTAGATTTCCTAAATCGAATAGAATTCTCAACATTAAATTTCGTCACTTTATTCTCTTTTTAGTTTTAGAATAGTTTAGCGTGTAAAATATAATAAATATCAAATTTTTAACTATAATTTTTTTGGCTAAATCTTTTTTAACAATAATTTAATCATGTAAACTAATAACTTTTAAATATTAAAATATTCATAAATAAATATAATTATAAATATTTAAAAAACAATCGTGTGTTGCATGGATAATAAAAATATAATTATAAACAGAATAATTATAAATAAAATTTAAGTAACTGTGCTTGCACGGGCTATAAGCTAGTATCTACAAACATCCAAAGGAAACGAGAAGTCGGCGGAAATTGATGACCACAATTTTTTTCTAAAACTTAGGTCATGTTTGGCAATTAGTTGTTAGCGAATTGAGTTAGTTGTTTTGACTAACGGATTGAGTTAGTTGTTTTGACTAACGAATTGAGTTAGTTGTTTTGACTAACGGATTGATTTAGCTATTTTATGTAAAATTGTTTGATAATTAATTGTTTGAGACATATCACAAATATCTAATTAATAAAACTCATATAACTAAACCTCTATTTTTTTTTCTCAAATATCTAACTTCAAAACAAAACAAAGTAGTCCAGGATTTAAAAATGGTTCTGAAAACAACATGATGCAACAACTATAATATGTGATCCTGTGGCTGTGTATTAAAGAAATAAATAGAGAAAGTGGTGTGGAATGGGATTTGTACGGGCGATGGTACCTTCTGATTTGGAGAGAGATGGTGGGCTTATCTTTTACTATCATGTGGACGGTATTAAATAATGGAGTACTGGCAGGGTACATTTGTCAGGGATCGGAGGAGAAGCCGAATCCGAATTTTATGCCTAAACCCAGTACATTATTTATTTGAGGAGAATACATGTGCCTCAACTTTTGGTCCCCCTCCTGCAACAATTCTAATGTCCTCTCTCTTCTCCAATACCTGTGTATCCTTTGATTTTAGCAGTACCTATTTATTCATCGGGTTAAATATCAAAGTGATCATTGAAATAAAGACCATATATCATTTTCATCACTGATCTCAACGGGGTATCATTTCAATCACTAAAGGCATCATAAATATCAAACAAATAACTCTAAATATGTGTTCGAAAAGTAAAAATAACTTTTCTCGAGTTCTACACATATTTCTTCAATATTATTGCAACCAAATGAAAAGTTATGAATTCTAGTATTTCAGATAATTTATTTAGATTTTAAAAAATAATTTACTATTTATTTTTAATTAAATCAAAGTAAATAACTATAAAATTAAAAATAAATAGTAAATAATTTTTTTAAAATCTAATTATAATATCATAAATACTAGAGTTCACAATTTTTCATTTGGTTGCGGTAGCATTCAAGAAATATGTGTAGAACTCGATATAAATTATTTTTAGTTTTTGAACACATATTTAGAGGTATCCGTTTGATATTTATGACGACTTTAGTGATTAAAGTGATACCTCGTTGAAATCAATGATGAAAGTGAGATATGGTCTTCACTTCAGTGATCACTTTGATATTTAACCCTTTATTCATCTAAGCAAATATAGCAAACATTTGTTGTGAATCATCTTTCGTAGTTTAATGTTAACCGGACCTGAAGAACAGTTAAGCTAGAATCGAAATTGCTTAAAATTGTTTATATTAATTCTTATTAAGAGTTTTAAGCCAATATATACCGGTTTTTCAAATCGATTTATTTTTCGAGATTTTTTCTCAAAGACGAGTACATAAATTCACATTTGTTCGCAACACTCTTTATTGGCATGATTTAGTTGGAGCCTAAATGCATAACTTTAAAAAAAGGTTCAAACTCTAAGAACTTTCCACATATTCATTAATCATACAGTTCCCCCTTTTCAACTCAACATTTAAAAGCTTTACTAAAAAACAGGGGCGTAGCCAATGTATTGACACCGTGGGCAATTGACCCCATTAAAATTATAATTTTTTTATAATTTATATTTAAAAATATTTCTAAATCTTCTTGTTTTAGTATTAAATTTTATTTTTGACCCCACTAAAAAATTGTTTTTTCTAGTACTATATTTCAATTTTGATCACACTAATTTTATTATGTAATCAGGAATATGAAAACATTTAAAATTTCTTAATTATTTTGTACGTTGAATTTTTTTACCTCGATAACTTATATTTTTGGATACGCCCCGGTCAAAATTTTAAAAAGTTTTACTCATTCAAACTTGTACTATATGATCTTTCCCTGTACACATGCAACAATGACGGTGCCCATCTTTTCCTAATTGGTGTCCGAAAAATAAACGCCTCGTATAATATCAAACTTGGGTATAATTATTACTCGTCTTTACGCCACAAGTTGAACGGATTTTACCTACCATGAATTCGAGAAAGGTCAGAAAAAAATAAAATTAGTTCACCTAATAATTTTACTACACGTTTTTCACCAACCATTGACCACTCTTCGTCTCTTCCCATAAATCGTCATTGCATAATCACATTGTTCAACTAAGCTTGTCAATTTAACTTAAGGAAAACTTCGTTTTTTAATATTATTAATGACATTTGTTCAACATGGCAGGCTGACTTATAGAAATATTAATCTCCGGAGCTTCTTATAAATTAGATGGTCGTCTCGGCTGCTGTAATGTAAACATGACTTGTATTACTATTTTAATGTAACCATCGTCTTCGTGTTTTTTTTCTAAAATTGTTTTAAATGCTCGTGAATATTTAGTCTTGGTTTAAAAAAACTCGCCATTGACGACTACCTGCTTTCTTCCGTACCAAGTACAGAAAATCAGTCAAGTCAATAAAATATATAATTCTCGTGTTTCCTTGAAAAATTTACATTTTCTAATTAAGAATATCATTCACTCGTAATTTTTAAATTTGAGTATTTATAGGAAAAAAATAAATAATTAATATCTTGACATCAAATATATATTTCAAGGATTGCTAAAATCTTTCAAATTCGAACTCCAACTAATATCTATTAAATTTCAATTTAAGCTTGCACGTTATTATTTATAAATGTCATATAAAAATGAGAGGTCTTTTCCGGTACAATATCGAATTTTTAATTATTAAAAGATATTTATATGACATTTAGATAATGTTACATAAGTTAGATAATTGCATGAATAAAATACGAAACTTATGAACCTCATGAATATCATGGGAGCCTCAGTATGCGAAAATAGCGTTTTAGAAAGGTAGTCACCGATAAGAAATAATATTGAGAAAAGCAACAAAATGAAAAGAAAAGAAAAAGAAATTTCACTTCTCTTCGTCCCCCTCTTCTCTTTAAGCATTACTTTTAGAAAAAATTGGAAAAGACATCCTTTTACTATTGAAATAACTTTCTACCGTACTTTTTGACGCAGCACGGTATATTATCATCTCATTGCCGTACTAAGAAAAATCATACGAGCACAACGTGTTTTTCAATTATTAGATTGTTAGAATACAATATATAAGATCTTGAAAAATTGTGTTCTTCTGATACTTTAAGTTTTAGAGTAATTAATTAATCAATATGTTATCAGAGTTTAGGCAGACGTGAGAATCAAGGTTAGAATATTGGGATGATCGAATCTTGAACCTCTTGCATGTCTATTTTTGATATCACGTTAAGTAACCAGCTCATCTAAAATCTTAATCTATTAGAGGAAGTCATTTTTGAGGATCATATATTGTATTCTAACAGAAATAAGGTATGTTTTTATGTAAGGTTCAAAAACTCGAAAATCGGTTATACTCGGTTTCGTTTTCATAATTCGAGTAATTGATCAATTTTCGAGTACTCGTTTTCAACATCCGAGTAGTGGTCGAGTATTCGCTCAAATTCGAATCAGTTCATCTCCGATTTCCGAATACTCATTCGATTACTCGACCGAGTCAACCGATTTTTAAAACATTGATTTTATTTTTTTCAATAATGTCTTTGTTTTCTCTTCATTATACTTACTTTTTTAAAAAATAAATAAAAAATAAGCTTCTAAGTCCTCCAATATTAAAAGCAACACTTAGAAGCATTCTGAAAATCCGGTTTAGCCGATTAAATATCTGATCAATTCGATTTTTAAATTTAATTAATATTTATGGGTACTTTTTGACAAAATAATTTATAAATTATTAGAACTAAAATAACATATTATTCAAATATTATGTTATAGACATTATGATAACCACGTATTAAGTAATAAATAACTAGTAGAATCAAAATAATATTTTAAATAACATTATAATATTAAAATAATTTTACTCTGATTAATTCATCCAATAAATTTCCGATTTATTGGTATCTCAGTCGGTTAATTTCGATTCCCAATTACAACACTAGTTAGAATTTAGAAGTAATTTAAGCCTAGAAGTAATTTCGACTCCATTTTTTTGTAATTTAAAAGAATATTAATCGTAATATTGACGACGGTGATAGACTTAAAACCGTAATCAGAAAAACAGTGCAAATGTCATTATGAAACGACAATTGAACCTGACGAGACGGGGAGGGAGTGTTCGTGTCTTGCCATGGTTCATCGTTACTCCCTCCGTTCTAGTGAATTCTATATATTGAGACTGAGCACGTAAACTAAGAAAATATATAAAAAATGAGTAAAATTAGATGAAAAGTGAGTAAAGTGGTTAGACCTATCAATATTTAATAATAAATTTGAGATAGTGGAGGAAGTAGTGGGTGTAATAGTGATTTATATTGTTATAGAATAGAGATAGTGGAGAAAATAGTGGTTTATATTATTAAAAGTTACTATTTTTGGAATGTATAGAAATGAATGGGACGTCCCAAAATGAAAAGTGTATAGAAATGGCTGGGACGGATGGAGTATTATTTTATACAGTAAAATAGTCGAAACAAACAAAATCGCAGAAACAGAAAATCAAACAACTATTGACTATATCAAGCGGGGCCCAAAACTAGCTGTACTGCCTGTACACCTGCAACGTTGTCAACTTTTTTGAAACGCCAATCTCGTCTTTATAGCATACTCCAGTTTTAAATGAATCCTTGTTTAACTTCTTGGAGTACATTTTTTTAGCCTTTTCAAAAAAAACAATCAATTAGAGTAAATGATTGTCGTAATATATCGTATGGTGGATAATGCATATATTTTTTCCGGAAAAATTTAAATATACATATTGCAGGATATGATATAACAATAATTTGTTATAGACAACCCCATTTCACAAATTTTACTTTGCACAAACAGTTTATAACCAACCAAAATTTTGTCAAGTCTCAAGTCTGTCACGATTAAAATTACAAACAAAATAAATTATCGATTAAAAAAATAGAAAAAAGAGAAATGCGATTATACATGAAATCAATAATCTTATTTTACCATGTGTTTCAGAAACTATTTTTTGAAAGAAAAGAAAATAAAACTAAAGATTTAATTTCTTTAACATGTTCCGAAAAGATTTTTGTGGAAATAAAAGAAAAGATTTCTAATGATTTGGAGAGAAGATCTTTGTATATTTGTCTTCAAAATCTTTTTTTTCCACTTTTGGAAAGATTTGAAGACAAAAGAAAATTACTCAATTTCTATTCTTTTCTTTTCTTTCATTGTTTCTGGAACACAGCGTTATAGTATTTGTAACTACCTACTCCCTTATGTCCAGTTGATTAATATATATTGAGTTCGGACACGGAAATCAAGAAAATGTATAAAAAATGATTAAGTTAAATAAAAAGTGGGTAAAATGGTGGGAAATATCAATATTTAATAATAATTTGAGATAGTGGAGGAAAATTGTGGGTGTAATAGTGTTTTAAATTATTATATAATAGAGATAGTGAAAAAAAATAGTGTGTGTAATATGTTTTATATTATTAAAAGTTATTATTTTTGTAATATATAGAAATGAGAGAGACATCTAAAATGAAAATTGTATAGAAATGAAAGGGACAACGAGAGTATAATTTTCCTAACATTACTCTTAAATGACATAATAAGTTCATAAAAGTTTACGAGAGGTGTTTGTGTATGTACATTTTTCTTAACTTATTAACTTATTGTTTGATATTTTTAGTTTTTTAATATTTTAAATTTTCACATTAATATTTTTAAATATTTCTTTAATTTAAAATGTATATATTCATATCATTGTATTAAATAAATATTTTTTTAAAATTAATTTAGACCATCTCCAATCCATAACACTATAATAGTGTAACTTTTACACTATTTTAGTGTGAAAATTACACTATCCACAAAAGCAACTCCAATCCATTTACACTATATCTTGCACTAAATGTCTAAAAGAAGATAGAATATTTTTGCTTTTTCAAAAGCAAGTACTTTGTTGGGATAAAACAAGAAATAGATAGGGCATGAGAGGAATGAAATTGTTTTTGTTAACAAACACAAGGACACCGTAAGAATTATGAAATAAGTCAAATTTGGTGTAAAAGTTACACCAAATATACTTTTGACACCAAATTTGGTGTGACACTATTCATTTAATATAATTTTTACACCTTTAAAATATTGCATTCGAGTAACTTTTACACTTGTTACATTGGAGTTGCTCTTAACAAATATTTCACTAACTTATAAATTAATTTATCTAAACACCTGCCTAACTTATAATAATTCATTTACTTATCAATTCTCATGTGTACGGTAAGAGGAAAACACAAGGAATGTGTAGTGTGACCGTTACTTAACTCTCCCCCTCATTTCCTCACACACATTTTTATGACATAAAAGTTTGATTTTTCTGGTTTTAATAATTTGACAGGTTCTCATTTTGCTTTTGTCAGGCACCTATACATACACAACCCATATATGTATATATATACGCTTAGAGGGTAAAGGGTATAGGCATAGCAAGGGAGTTATTTTGGGGTTAAAAAAGATGGCTGAAAAACCTGAAGTTCTTGAAGCTGTCCTTAAAGAAACTGTTGATTTGGTATTTTATTTTCTTGATATTTTTGTTATCTGGGTTGTTTTGTATTTGTGTTAAATATATGTTTTTTTTTGAGTGGGTTGATGATTTTTGTGTGTGTGATTTTGCAGGAAAGCATACCAATAGAGGAAGTTTTTGAGAATTTGAGGTGTAGCAGAGATGGGCTTACTACTACTGCTGCTGAAGAAAGATTAGCCATCTTTGGTTATAATAAGCTTGAGGAGAAAAAGGTCTCTCTCTCCCTCCATCTCTCTCTCCCTCCATCTCTCTCTCTCTCTCCCTCTCTCTCTCTCTCTCTCTCTCTCTCTCTCTCTCTCTCTCTGATTTTGCTAGTTACCTGGAATATTTATGATCATATACTTGTTTTGGACCTTTTTTTTCTTGCTGAATATTCTGGGCTTCGAATATGAATAATTTTTTTAAAGCCCTGTTGCCTTTGAAAAACAAATGATGAAATCTTTTAGTCCCAGGTCTCTTAGAATTCGGACTGCCATTGAATTTTGTGTGCCTGATTTGGTTCAATTCCTCGTAGGAACTGGCTTTTCAGCTTCTAATTTTCTTCTTTGTGGAATTTATGTGTGTGTTTGTATACATGGGGTTTAATGTTTCGTCCCTGCTTGTTATTTCATTTTGATGTTATATCTTGTATTTTGATATGGTTTTATTCTTTTGGGGTCTACAGGAGAGCAAAGTCCTCAAGTTCTTGGGTTTTATGTGGAACCCCCTATCATGGGTTATGGAAGCTGCTGCAATCATGGCAATTGCCCTCGCTAATGGAGGCGTAAGACCCTGTTTCCATTCATCTAATACTTAATTATGCAGAGTTATGTACTGTAAATTCATTCTGAGTGTATCTGTTGTCTGGTGCAGGGGAAGGCTCCTGATTGGCAGGATTTTGTAGGTATCATTACACTGCTTGTGATAAACTCAACGATCAGCTTTGTAGAGGAGAACAATGCAGGCAATGCAGCTGCAGCCCTCATGGCACAACTTGCTCCAAAGGCCAAGGTATAAGATTTTAATTTATAATATAAGAATTTGGTATAGTGACATGTAATGCATTTGGTCTTTACCTTTAAGGGGAAGGGAAGGGAGAAAAATAACTTGCCCCCGTGATTAGCTGACATGCATAATAGTTATAAGCATAATGTCAATACCTTATGCTAATAAAGTTACAAAAATATGTTGTCAATCTTATATTCCGTAGGCATCTTTGCCATGCATATATATCCTAGGATATTTTCTGTAATTAGCTATTTATAACAATTTTACCCTGAACTTGACTACAAACAACTCACATACTTTCTTTATACAACATAAGGTTACTTAAGATATTAGTAAAATTTAATGTTAAAGGCTCTGTCCTTCCGGTTAAATTACATATCGAAATTTAACTTGGTTGTCTTTTTCCCTTTTTTCTATTAGTATGAAGAGGTTGAATATTGGCAATTTGTATGGTGTTTTTTTTGTATATAAAAATATATATAGTAACATAGTTTTGCTCCATAATCAACATATTAGGAATTTTTGGCTGCTATTGTATGTACTTCTAATGGTATTTTGTCACTGTAACAAAGGTTTTCAGAGATGGAAGGTGGAATGAAGAAGATGCTGCTGTCTTGGTGCCTGGAGATATTATCAGCATAAAACTAGGAGATATAGTTCCTGCAGATGCTCGTTTACTTGAAGGCGATCCTTTGAAAATTGATCAGGTGGGTCTCATGTTAGCATTAACGTTTAATATATCATTTTGTTGTCACATTTATGTTTTAAAACAGCTTCTAATGTTCTCATTTATTACACTTTGCAGTCGTCTTTGACCGGTGAGTCTCTTCCTGTAACAAAAGGGCCTGGGGATGGAGTGTACTCTGGTTCTACATGCAAACAGGGAGAAATTGATGCTGTGGTCATTGCCACTGGGGTTCACACCTTCTTTGGGAAAGCCGCTTACCTTGTTGATTCCACTAATCAAGTGGGCCACTTTCAGAAGGCAAGTAATTACAATTGGTGTCTCTAATTACTCTCTATGCTTGATTTACATCAACCTTTGACAGAATAAGTTCTGGTCTAACTGTAGTTTGCACTGAATAGGTGTTGACTGCGATTGGTAATTTTTGTATATGCTCTATTGCTGTGGGGATGGTTGTAGAGATTATTGTGCAATATCCCATCCAAGACCGGAAATATCGCCCTGGGATTGACAATCTTCTCGTGCTTCTTATTGGAGGAATTCCAATTGCTATGCCCACAGTTTTATCAGTAACAATGGCCATTGGTGCTCACAGATTGGCTCAGCAGGTTAGCTATGTTTTTTCTTTGTTTATTGGTGATTTATGTAGTTTGTAATGGGGTGTGTGAAATAACATCTTTATATTTTCAGGGGGCCATTACAAAAAGAATGACAGCAATAGAAGAGATGGCCGGGATGGACGTGCTCTGCAGTGACAAAACTGGAACTTTGACGTTGAACAAGCTCACTGTTGACAAAAACCTTATTGAGGTAATTTAGATGAAGTGAACCCCTGTTGTTTAACTGTTTTCCTTGTACAAGTGAAACAGTTATTCTTATACAAGCCAAACATTAGTTCTTGTGTAACTGTCCTCTGTTCAATTCCTGTAGGTATTTGCAAAGGGAGTAGATGCGGATACTGTTGTTCTTATGGCAGCTCGAGCCTCACGAACAGAAAACCAGGATGCTATAGATACTGCCATAGTTGGGATGCTGGCTGACCCAAAGGAGGTAAATAATAAACCAGATCTTTCATGTACATATCTCATGGTCATTGATGTTCACTTAAGTTGTTTCTTTGCTGTGAAATTGTCATCAACAGGCACGTGCTGGCATTCAGGAATTGCACTTCCTTCCTTTCAATCCAACTGACAAGCGTACCGCTTTAACTTATCTTGATAGGGAAGGTAAAATGCATCGGGTCAGCAAAGGTGCTCCGGAGCAGGTACCAAGGCATACCATTTTGTGATACTATATCTTATATGACAATCAATTTGCATAACCTTTTTTTTTATAAATTTTTTAAATATGGTTGTAGATTCTAAATCTTGCGCACAATAAGTCGGACATAGACCGCAGGGTTCATTCTATAATTGACAAATTTGCGGAGCGGGGCTTGCGGTCACTTGCGGTAGCATACCAGGCAAGTTGTTATTCTTTCAATTTTACAATCCTCTGTATTTTTACAGATGATACTATTCATTTTGCTATGATACAATACAATCAGACATTTGTCTTTTTCCATGCAGGAAGTTCCAGAGGGGAGAAAAGAAAGTGCTGGAGGACCTTGGCAGTTTATAGGTCTCCTGCCTCTCTTTGATCCACCCAGGCATGACAGTGCGGAGACAATAAGGAGGGCTTTGAACCTTGGTGTAAATGTGAAAATGATCACAGGTGCATTATCTCTTTACTTCTTATTGTCAGTTTATACCAGTTATAAGCGGTTAATCTGGAGAGATACTGTTAAAATATTTTCCGCTTGAGATATCTGACCAACAAAATCCTGATACTACTATATATTTGATGTCAATCCATAAGTATTAGCCCACATGAGCCTTTTCCTATGGCTACCGCAGCAATGCTAAATTAACACAGCCTGTTTTACTTGTAAATTTAAATATATATCTAGATGTTACATTAAGCTTTAGGGAGTCTCTTGGAGATGCTCTAAAATGATGAAAGTCAATATATATTTCTGGTACTGTTACAAACTTTAAATGGTATACATCCGCATGTATAATTACTGGCTCAAACTAGTGATGGGAGGGTGCCACTCATAGTCAGTCTAAAATCTTTACATGATGCTAAAGATGCTGTGGTGGCAGTTACCTACTTCCTTTTGTTACAATATGTCATATCAGATAAAGAAACATCAAGGTGCCGTTTGAAACATAGGATTGCAGCACGATCAGTGGTAATGGAGAATATGAATAACATTTTAATACAAAAATGTATTAGAATTTATATCCATTCCCCATCAAACGGGTAGAAATCCCATTATATGAATGGCCCTAAATATTCTTATAAGGTCCATCATCAAATGCTGAACTTAAAACTTGGATCAGGGGACCAGCTGGCAATAGGAAAAGAAACTGGACGGCGCTTGGGAATGGGAACCAACATGTATCCTTCTTCTGCTTTGTTAGGGCAGAACAAGGATGAGTCAATTGTTGCTTTACCAGTTGACGAACTCATAGAGAAAGCAGATGGTTTTGCTGGTGTTTTCCCTGGTATAAACTGTTCTTTTATTCGTTGTTTTCATACCTGTTGTGATAAATACCTGTACATATGTTGTTGGCAATTTCCTGCGGCTTTATAGTTGTCTGTTTGCGGCCATGATTTCAGAGCACAAGTACGAGATAGTAAAGCGTTTGCAAGCTAGAAAACACATTTGTGGAATGACCGGTGATGGAGTTAACGATGCCCCTGCTCTCAAAAAAGCTGACATAGGGATTGCTGTGGCGGATGCCACTGATGCAGCTCGTAGTGCTTCTGATATTGTCCTTACTGAACCTGGCCTCAGTGTCATCATTAGTGCCGTTTTGACCAGTAGGGCAATCTTTCAGAGAATGAAAAATTATACGGTAACTCTTTCTCTTGGTTATTTCTAGGTTGTTTAATTTGAATAATTCTTCTCTTATTACACCTGAGAGGTTACTTCCATTCATCTTTTATGATGAAAATTTAATGATATCTAAAGATTTTTTCCCGTTTTTTCACATTGTGCAGATTTATGCAGTATCCATAACAATACGTATAGTGGTAAGTCACTGGGAGTTGGTAGATGAGAAGTATTACATGTATATAAGTATTACCGTTTTTTACTTCAAGTGCATCACAGTTATCTGTATTTACTTTGTATGCTGCACTTTCAACAGCTTGGTTTTATGCTTCTGGCGTTAATATGGAAATTTGACTTTCCACCTTTCATGGTGCTAATCATTGCAATTCTCAATGATGGTTAGTTTTTTCATCTGTTCCAAATAATCCCTTATCTCGTCTCATTTACTTGCGTTTATTAAGTACGATAGTTATTTCCCTAATATTAAACTCTTCAGTGGAAGAATTTCCAGATGCTTTTCCTAATATTAGCATCTATCTAATTTCAGGAACCATCATGACAATCTCTAAGGATAGGGTGAAGCCATCTCCCATGCCAGATAGCTGGAAGCTGGCTGAGATTTTTACAACAGGCATTGTACTTGGAAGTTACTTAGCTATGATGACGGTTATATTCTTTTGGGCTGCATACAAAACTGACTTCTTTCCCGTAAGCCAAATTGCCTTCTAGATAGATTTTTCTTTAACTGCACATAAAATATATACACATCTTCATATCCTTATCCATCAAATGTCCTCTTCTGCTAGCAACTTACTTATATGCCTTCAGAATAGTTTCTTCTATTGTAATGTGATTACCTTTATATGTACCATCTTAAGGGTAATTCGAGTTCACATCCTTTTCGGTTTAAATATCTCATCCTCATAACAACTTCGTTATCATGACTTGTAACGTGTAAGTGTTCTTTCACATGTTTCAGTTGTGTGATGCCCTAATTATCTTATATGGGTCACTTTGCCTTTTAACATTACTTCACAATTCACATATATATACCCACACTTCGTGTACTTCTAAAGCTGACCTGATATTTTCCTCGAGTTCGTTACTACTCTTTGTTACTTATCATGATATCATATAATCACATATATGCTATTGTGATATTGGTATCTACATAGTATAAATTTTTGTAGTTAAAGTGTTAGAATATTATTAGAAAGTGCATTTGTGGGTTTCTGGCAGAGTACTTTTGGAGTGTCGTCACTTGAAGAACAACCTTTTGATACACCTGAAAGGACTAAACTTATCTCCAGAAAGCTTGCTTCAGCTATATATCTTCAAGTGAGCACTGTAAGTCAGGCTCTTATATTTGTTACACGATCCCGAAGTTGGTCTTTCCTTGAGCGTCCTGGCTTGTTGCTTGTTGGTGCTTTTGCAGTTGCTCAGCTGGTGAGGAAACTAACCTCTAGTGCTTATATATTCTCCTAATTAAATGATTGGAAGATTTTTAATGATCGTATATCTTGTCTCAAATAGATTGCTACTTTGATTGCTGTTTATGCAAATTGGAGTTTCGCTGCAATTGAAGGAATTGGATGGGGTTGGGCTGGTGTGATTTGGCTTTACAATATCGTCTTCTACTTTCCCCTTGATATCCTAAAATTCTTTATCCGATATGCTATAAGTGGGAGGGCCTGGGATCTTGTTTTTGAGCGAAGGGTATGAACATGTTCCTGAATTTGTTGGAGTAACACCACTTTATGTATACATAATAATTAGGCTTCTAATTATGGGTCACATTGCAGGTTGCTTTCACCAGGCAGAAAGATTTTGGAAGGGAACAAAGGGAGCTTAAATGGGCACATGCACAAAGAACCCTTCATGGGCTTGAAGTACCAGACACCAAAATGTTTAATGAGCGAAACAATGTCACCGAGCTCAATCAGATGGCCGAGGAAGCCAAGAGAAGAGCAGAAATTGCCAAGTAAGTGGTTATATATGAACTAGGTCACAAATTCATGAACTATGAACTATAATCATTACATGCACTATAGTATACAACAGCATATATGATGGAGCAAGCTATACTTTAATAACTTGGTTCAGCTATGAGTTTTTAACTTTTTCAAAAATTGTTCTGTCTTGTGATCATGTTAGCTCAATTATTGTGATTATTGCAGGCTTAGTTTACTCAGTAGATTTCTTCTTCTTGCACTTCTTTCAGGTTGAGAGAAATGAACACACTGAAAGGTCATGTTGAATCAGTGATAAGAATGAAAGGTATTGATGTGGAGACAATTCAGCAATCATACACTGTCTGAGAGAGATTGTGTATCTATGCAGTTCAAGGATGTGATGTACCCAGAAACCGCGATTCATATTAGTTTCTATTCTCGGCACCTGGGGTTGTCCTTTGGTTTCTTTACTGGATATTTATAGAATTCTTTTTAATCATGTCTAGAATTGCATTATATGCCTAGATTATGAACAATGAGCAGCTAGTCAATACTCATTATCTCTGATGTCTATATAGATGAGTTTGATGATACATATACACACACTTTGTAATATATATAATTTTGAGTTTGCATCATATGGAACGCCTATTCATCACATTTTGTGTTTCGTTTGTTAAGCACTATCTAATCACATGGTTATCGACTTATCGATACTTAATACTGTACTTGTATATTTGCCATTATCTGGGTGGCTGTGGGGGAAGATGTCTCCCTGCTTTTTGTCTACTAGTAGTTAGCCCCAGAGGAATATTGTGATGGGAATCATTTTTTGACAGGAATATTTCATGGAATTGTCCTGTTGGGTAGATCATAGATGTAATAACTGAAATTGAAAATGAACATTTGAGTGGATTGTTAAGAACACTGTATGATTCCCCTAAACCTAAAAGTACTGTATCATTTAATAAATTAAGTAAGATATTCAGTACCAAAACCAGATTTACAAACTCTTAGCAACTGAATAAAAAATTGCAACATAAAACTCATTGATGTAAAGAAAGACTAGCTATCTAAAAGAAGCACGCCTCGAGTTGACCGTGAGTAGTCAAATGAGAATTGGTGACGACAAAATGTGAAGTGTGCCGAAACTTGGCATTGAAGTAACTCCTGGCCACGCTACCATCTTCAGCCGTGTCATCTGCATAAGCATAGTCATCTGCATAAGCATAGGAAGAGTAAAGATTGGTAACTTTTGAAGTGTAGAAATCGCCTGGGATGTCGAAAAAAGTCAAGGCTACATTGCTGGTTTTGGCGTGATAAGACGCCAAGTTGGTACCGTATGTTACAATACAGAGTACTTGTTTACCATCCATGTCCTGCAAAGCAACAATGTAGTCGGAGTAGAGATCATCGTGAATTTTGTTATCCATGTAGGTAAATCGGGAAGATCTAAACACTTCCAGGAAAGCTTGGTCGGGAGCTAAGTTAGGTTGCATTAGTTCCTTGGTGGCGGTCGTTGCCCGAGAAGCACATACATAATAGCCTTCAGCATTGAAGGTGAAACCAAAAGCCATATCACCGATAAGTGAAACACGATTGGAACGAAATACACGGGGCGGAGAAAGGGTATCATCATCACAATCCGAATAATATATGCTATCAGCGGTGGGAGTCCAGGAATTTGTTTGGAGATTGAAGGCAAAAAGAAAATCACAAAAGAAGACTGTTTGCTCTTGCTCCAAAACAAGAAGAGCGACATCAAGTCTGAGCCCTTTAGGACAAGGGGGAGTAGGCAACACTTGCCAAGTCTGGTCGGAGGGAGAAAAGACTTCAAAACAAGAATTTTCAAAAGACTGCTCATTGGATATAACATAAAGTTGTTGATTGGCAACAAAAAGAGTGGGATAACGTTTTGGGGAGTGCATGGGATTATCTATTTTGGTAAAGAGGTGTTTGAAATTGTTGACATTGTTGTGTTCACTAGGTTCAATACACATAAGGTCCTTTTCTTCGAGAGTATAAACATTAGTATATGATTCATCACCATAATCATCAACAAAACCACCAATTGCACAAAGATCTAGTCCGAAAAAATAAAACTTGGATCCTAATTTTATGCAATTGAAAAACTCCTCGTAATTTTCAATACTAGGGAAAAAAAGGAGGGGACACAAACAAGAGAGATTATTATCATCATTGTGCAGCAGATGATGTAGTAGATCAATCTTATACAAAAGATAACCCGAACCATCAATTAGATCTACGATCATAAAGCAATTTTTTCTAGTACACCAATCATCATCATACCTCAATTTTGAGGACGGGACAGAAACAGAGAGGTCGAGATGGGGGTTGGGATTGGAGTTGTCAATTACTCTGCAGTGGTGTTTCTCTGCTTCAATAACTCCACATGCCATGGGTGGTTGGGGGAAGGGGGTCGATTACACACAGTCTCCGAGCAAATCTTCTTTGATGAAAAAATAATTAATTTGCTATATATTCAAAACACATGAACCATTATATCCTTATTATATATAAAAAACGTGTTAGATTTAATATTAAAAATTTATATTTGATTTATATATAAAATGATGAAAGGCCATATATATTTCTATTACAAACTTTAAATGGAAAATCCTAGTGTTCGATTCATATTTATCTAATTTTCTAGAGTTCCTTAATTTTAATTCAATAAAATTTAATTTCCTTATTTACATTCGAATTTTTAGGGAGACATTCCTTATTTACATTCAAATTTTCAGGAAATACAATAAATATATAAAAGTCAATCATATTTAAAATTTAATTAAACAAATATTACCTATTTTTCTTGACTAACTTAAATCTTATTTAAGGTTTAATCTATTTTTTTTGAGTTTTACTATTTTAATTCAATTCGAGTTTTTAGGGAATACAATAAATATATAAAAGTCAATCCTATTTACAATTTAATTAAACAAAATTAATTTTTTTTCTCAACTAAATTAAATCCTATTTAAGTTTAATATATTTTTCTAGAGTTTCTCTATTTTTATTCAATAAAATTAAATTATTTTACTTAGATTCGAATTTATGGGGAAGACAATAAATATATAAAAATCAACATTTTTTAGAATTAAATCTTAATTTTAATGTTATATTACAATCATATTTATGATTTAGTATTTATTAAATCTTTATATTATAATCCTATTTAAAATTTAATCTTTATACATGCTTAAAAACTATTGTTAATCAGTTTTTTGATTTGTGTAAAGAGATAGAACTTGAGGTTTTGCGGGTTATATATGTGCATGCTTAAAAACTATTGTTAAAAATTATTGTTAATCAGTTTTTTGATTTGTGTAAAGAGAATCTACCGGGTAAAAAAATTCTCTATCTAAGAGGCTTTAAATCATGTTTTTATCAATTTTTTCGTAAATCTAACTATACCCATGAACTATTTATGCAAAAATAAGTAGGTGTGCAAAATTTTATAAATTTTACCCTTTTTTCTACTGTTGGATATGTTTGATTAGTACAAGTTGGAATACAAATAGAGATTTATGGATATAATTTTTTCTAATTTATTTTAGTTGATTTCTATATTTAATAATCTGGAGCAATGTTTGCAGGTTGTTGACGATGCATGGCAGCTAAAGTATTTTTCCTTGCACATGAACACTACCTCTGCAGGTTTCCAAACACAAAATTAGATTTTAGTTTTATTATGCAAGTAAAAAAATAGCTTCTGGTTTTGACTTTTTGACATGTAAAAATAGATTCTCAACATAATAATACTTGTAACAAATGAAAGTTAAGAAATTTAATTTTAATTTTCTGTAAAATATAAAATTTTAGGTCAAGTATAACTATTACATTTGTGCACCATAATAGAAAGTCAAACGTCTAGACAGAGGTAGCACCATTTTTCTGGCTAGCATGGTCACATGGGGTGTGGTGATTTCAACAGCCAGGTAATACTATAAGCTGTTGAATAGTACCTCTGTAGGTTTCCAAACACAAACTTAGAATTTAGTTTGATTATGCAAGAAAAAAAAATTAAATTAATAGAAGCTCACCAAAAAGTTAATATAAAATTAATAGAAGAAGGTATTTAAGAGAAATACTGTAAGGCACTATGATCAAGCAGGTCAAGTGGTATCCCCAGGCCAGGCTCAATTTTGATATAGTAAAGGGTGGTTGTGAAGATATTTGAGTCCAACTTAGCTGACATCCTCTGCCATCTGCAGTTGAATAAGATATAAATTTTCAACACAAATGTCTATTGAATAGTCTCCATGTTAAAAAAAAAATTGGTACTTACAATGTAGGTGCTCAAACAAGGTTCCATTTGATGCATATTCAAAAACCAACATCCAAGTAAATGGAGAGCTCTCTCTATAATAGCCTAGCAGTTTTCCTGCATTGTCTTGATCTAATCTTGGTAAGTCTGCCACCTATATACACAATCAATCAATATATATATATAAAGGAGCATACGCGGGAGATTAGGTGGCGCCCTAAAATTGTCTCAATCTATTTTTCTAATTTTCTAGATTTTTTGAATTTTATATACTAATAAATCAAAAAATATCATTTAATATATTAGAAGTAGAATAGGTGTTCGAATTTATTGAGGAGAATAGTTCGAATTTATAGCGAAGTTCGAAGTTCTATTTGAAGTAGAATAGGTGTTTGAATTTGCAAAGGGGAAGAGTTCAAATATAAAAGAAGTACTTGCAAAGTTCTATTTGAAGTAGAATAAGTGTTTCAATTTACAGAAAGGAGAACAGTTCAGATATAAAAGAAATACTTGCAATTAAAAGTTCTATTGGAAGTAGAATAACCATTTGTAATACATAACTAAAATTTCTATTTGAAGTAGAATATATGTTTTTTCAATGAACGAGTGTCTCATTAGAAAGGAGTATGGTAACATAAAAATTAATATATAAGACAAGTATATATTCAATACATTAAATTTGAGATTTTGATATTAAAAAGGAAAGCATGTTTCACGGGAGGACGGCTTATTAGCGAATACCGAGTAATTTTCGTAATTTATTTGATAGAGTTTTTTAAAAAATTTATTACGCCGCCGCGAAGCGCGGCTTTTTCAACTAGTATACTTATATAAAGGAGAAGACGGGGGCGGTGAGGTGGCGCCTCTAGAATCGCTCCGTTCTATTTTTCTAATTTTCTCAATTTTTCACAATTTTTAATTTTAATAATTACAACTTCCTTTATTATTTTCGATTTTCTAGGAAGGAAATTGAAAATTACACTTTTATTATTTTCAAACTTGAAAGAACTTTCTTTTATTATTTTCAAAGTTGATAGATCTTTCTTTGATTTAGAAAATTACAACTTCCTTATTATTTTTGAATTTGTAGGACTTGATAAAACTTTCTTTAATTTAGAAAATACAACTTCCTTATTATTTTCGAATTTGTAGGCTTGATAGAACTTTCTTTTATTATTTTCAAACTAGATAGAACTTTCTTTGATTTAGAAAATTACAACTTCCTTATTATTTTCGAATTTGTAGGACTTGATATAACTTTCTTTGATTTAGAACATTTCTTTGATTTAGAAAATTACAACTTCCTTATTATTTTCGAATTTGTAGGACTTGATAGAACTTTCTTTGATTTAGAAAATTACAACTTCCTTATTATTTTCGAATTTGTAGGCTTGATAGAACTTTCTTTTATTATTTTCAAACTTGATAGAACTTTCTTTGATTTATAAAATTACAACTTCCTTATTATTTTCGAATTTGTAGGCTTGATAGAACTTTCTTTTATTATTTTCAAACTTGATAGAACTTTCTTTGATTTAGAAAATTACAACTTCCTTATTATTTTTGAATTTGTAGGACTTGATAAAACTTTCTTTAATTTAGAAAATACAACTTCCTTATTATTTTCGAATTTGTAGGCTTGATAGAACTTTCTTTTATTATTTTCAAACTAGATAGAACTTTCTTTGATTTAGAAAATTACAACTTCCTTATTATTTTCGAATTTGTAGGACTTGATATAACTTTCTTTGATTTAGAACATTTCTTTGATTTAGAAAATTACAACTTCCTTATTATTTTCGAATTTGTAGGACTTGATAGAACTTTCTTTGATTTAGAAAATTACAACTTCCTTATTATTTTCGAATTTGTAGGCTTGATAAAACTTTCTTTTAGTATTTTCAAACTTGATAGAACTTTCTTTGATTTATAAAATTACAACTTCCTTATTATTTTCAAATTCGTAGGCTTGATAGAACTTTCTTTTATTATTTTCAAACTTGATAGAACTTTCTTTGATTTAGAAAATTACAACTTTCTTATTATTTTCGAATTTGTAGGACTTGATAAAACTTTCTTTGATTTAGAAAATTACAACTTCCTTATTATTTTCGAATTTGTAGGCTCTTATGTTAATAATTGCAATTTTCTCTTTTATTATTTTCAATCTTGATAGAACTTTCTTTTATTATTTTCAAACATGATAAAACTTTCTTTTATTATTTTCAAACTCGATAGAACTTTTTTTTTTTTTTTTCAAACTTTATAGAAATTTTCTTTTATAATATTTCTTGACTTTTAAACATAATGGATTTCCATGTTATTCACCTTACAAACACCTATAAATTAAAGGTCATTCATAACAAAAAAAATCTACACCGAAACTTTTTTACATAGCTTCAAATTTTTACAACCATATTTACAATCAATACAACTATGGCCTACACCATGTTGGATGCTTTGAACGACAACAGCTATACCTGGATGATAAGAGTACGAGTGTGTAGAATGTGGGAATCTGTCAATCCAAATACTGAAGAACTGATCAGTCTTGACATGATTTTGATCGATGAAAAGATTAATAAATCAATATACTTATAACTTATTAGTTTGTCAAATTGTATGATGTTATTAACTTTTGTAAGATATGTTGTATGGCAGGAAAATTTGATCCATGTTACGATCGCGAAGATTCTGGTCTCTCGGTTCAAAAATCTTTTAGAGGAAGGCTTCGTGTATAGCATCAAAAATCTGAAAGTTGTTTCAAGTACAGGAAAATATAGACCACTATCACATGGGTATAAATTGCTCTTCATACACATAACGTTGCCTAAGAGATTGGAAGAAGGCATCGCCAACATATCATTACATGGATTTCAGTTCATATGTACGGATATGATTGATGCACGTATTAATGACACCAACATACTCCCAGGTTTTTGATTCAGTAATATATTAGAGTAATATATAAGTAATACTATTATATAAGTTATAATTCAAACTATCATGTTCTAATATTATTTTTTCTATGTTGATTATTGAAGTTGTCAAAGGCGGTTGGGAAAAAAAAAGATCTCAAAATTGTCACAAATTAGTAAGTTATGCATTATATTAATTTTAATATAAATTTTAATTTTTTTTATTGTTCTTTTAATTTTATATTACTTCTTTGGTTACCCCATTTATTTGTTATACTTATTTAATTTGTTCTAATTTTTTTATTAAACATCTCAATCACAAGTACCATAACTTTGTGGGAAACGTTGGCCAAGATGGTTGATACAAATTTATACAAGGAGGATGGTTGACCCTATATAATAATTGTCACATCTACCCAGATTAAAATTTTTAAAAGTAATTATCTTTATTAATGTTTTTTATAATATATAGTTTTAGAAATTGCACATATATAAATCTATCTTATCTCGATTGAACGAATATCATTAGATATTATACAAATATTTATTTTATTGATATTATTGATTTAATTCTTATATTAGTTTTTCAACCATTTATTTACTCTTATATGCAGATACAATTAGTTTTTCTATCACAAAAAATAGTAATATTTATACAAATCTGGATACACCGTATGTGTCATCCCTGAGAGAGAGATTTGTTCACCTCTCTACTAAATTGCAAATTAGTGGAGATTCTCTCCCCATAATGTCGCATGAGGAAAAAATGTTTATTAATAGGATGAAAATAACTAATAAAATAATATAAAAATAGTAATTAGCTGATTGCCTTTTATCTTTAAAACACTTTTTTTATAACAAAATCTATTCATTTTTTCAAAAATATCACGGACAATTACCTTTAATTTAAAACACATTACCATTAATAATATAATATTAAAATACTAACTAGCTTATTACATTTTATCATTAAAACACTTTTTTTTAACAAAATCTACTCTTTTTCCAAAAATATCACGGGATGCTTTAATTTAAAGGTAATTGCCCGTGATATTTTTTGAAGAGTAGTAGAATTTGTTAGAAAAAAGTGTTTTAATTATAGAATATATTTTATTTGATAATTTAAATAATTTTATAGATATTTATTTCACAATTTTTATTCTAATATTATTTTTCTTAACAAATATATTATAATGCAGCTGCGAAGCGCGGTTTAGTAACCTAGTAACTAGATAATTTAATAACTTATTGTCTTAAGTTGCTTCTTTGCTGTGAAATTGTCATCAACAGGCACGTGCTGGCATTCAGGAATTGCACTTCCTTCCTTTCAATCCAACTGACAAGCGTACCGCTTTAACTTATCTTGATAGGGAAGGTAAAATGCATCGGGTCAGCAAAGGTGCTCCGGAGCAGGTACCAAGGCATTTTTACAGATGATACTATTCATTTTGCTATGATACAATACAATCAGACATTTGTCTTTTTCCATGCAGGAAGTTCCAGAGGGGAGAAAAGAAAGTGCTGGAGGACCTTGGCAGTTTATAGGTCTCCTGCCTCTCTTTGATCCACCCAGGCATGACAGTGCGGAGACAATAAGGAGGGCTTTGAACCTTGGTGTAAATGTGAAAATGATCACAGGTGCATTATCTCTTTACTTCTTATTGTCAGTTTATACCAGTTATAAGCGGTTAATCTGGAGGGATACTATTAAAATATTTTCCGCTTGAGATATCTGACCAACAAAATCCTGATACTACTATATATTTGATGTCAATCCATAAGTATTAGCCGACATGAGCCTTTTCCTATGGCTACTGCAGCAATGCTAAATTAACACAGCCTGTTTTACTTGTAAATTTAAATATATATCTAGATGTTATATTAAGCTTAGGGAGTCTCTTGGAGATGCTCTAAAATGATGAAAGGCAATATATATTTCTGGTACTGTTACAAAAACTTTAAATGGTATACATCCCCATGTATAATTACTGGCTCAAATTAGTGATGGGAGGGTGCCACTCATGGTCAGTCTAAAATCTTTACAAGATGCTAAAGTCTAGGCTGTGATGCCCTAATTATCTTATATGGGTCACTTTGCCTTTTAACATTACTTCACAATTCACATATATACCCACGCTTCTGTTGGAAACGTTAACGGGCTTTACTTTAATTTCTTCAAACTCAAACTCACTGTGTATACGTGTGTGTACGTGTATTCTGTATTAGCACTTCAGTAGTGATGCAACAAAATAACAACAGTACTCTTTATATATATCAAAAGCTACAACTTTTATAAGTGATACAAACTCAAGGATACAGCCTTTCTTTTTCCCTCTCTGAGCTTCGGCTCTTTTCTGTTTCTCAGTATTCACTACGCCATAAGTGGGCTATTGTAACTCTCTCCTAATGTTACAATAGACCCTAAATCCGTTACAATAGATCTATCGTAACTGTAAGGGGCGTTACATTTACGGGCGTTACAATAGCTATATATTGTAACGCTTTTGTCCAGCTACTGTAACATTCGTAAAGCATTACAATAGCCACCTAATGTAACACTGTCATCATCTAATGTAACGGGTTTTTAGTGTTACATTTGAATTCAATAGAAAGGATAGATGTGGGCCCCACACACATTTTAAAATTGGGACCCACATGTGGGACCCACTTTTTGTGTTGTGGGCCCCACCTCACATATCGTAACACTACACCATATATATTTTAACACTAAGTAAAGAGAATAAGGTAACACTGTATTTGGATAATGTAACATTGTATTTGGATAATGTAACACCATATTAATATGCATATGTAACACTACAATAGGCAAATTTAAAAGTAAAATACAAAATTTTCAAAATGACTGCTTTGTATATGGAGCATTCCCATTGGTAACACCAAAGTTCAAACAAACATTCCAAGCATTACAATTCTCCATACTACTTCAACCCCTCCAAACTACTTCAACCACCATCCAACTAACCAAGTACTAGAAAATCCATTACATACATCAAGTACTAGACAATCCATTACATCAACAAAGTACTAGACAATCAAACTACGATAGCAAAAAAGTTCTTAGATTAATAGTGAAGTAGGAGAATTACTTAAATACCATAAAGACCGTGTCATTTTTAAAAAGTATCACCGCCTTGATTAGCAGGAGTGATAGGAGTGCCACTATTGTCATGTTCACTAGAAAAGGTAGCACAAAAGTCTGCAACATCAACTTTGTTGGCTTATACTTTTTCTTCAAGTTCAGCAATTTTGTTGACACGTTTTTTCTTGTTCTACTATCAAACTCTTTTCCTTCTTTCCTGAAATCCATATTAAAAAAAATTAATTAATTATAGTTGTTAACATGAAGTGAAGTCAGGGAGCCAAGCTTCTCACTCTGTTCATATCGATTGAAAGCTTTTCCTTTTCTTCATACACTACAAGAAAAACCGCTAAATTCGACAAGAAAAATTCTGTCGAATTTAACTAAATTCGACGGAATTTTGTCGAATTTAACTAAATTCGACAGAAAATGTGTTTGTCGAAAATGCTCGCGTCGAATTTAGCATATTCTGTCGAATTTATGTAAATTCGACAGACTAAATTCTGTCGAATTTAGCCGAATATTTCAAAATTTTGAAATTTTCAAATTCCGCTAAAAAATTTAAATTTTCAAATTTTGGCGCCCTTAGTGCATTAAATTCGACAAAATATGGTCGAAATTAGTATGCTAAATGCGACGGAACACAGTCCAAATTACATATTAAATTCGACAAAATTCGGTCGAATTTAATGAACACCAGTTTTTAAAAAATAAGCAGCAGAATCTGCTGCTCAATAATTTATCCAGTTTTTTGCGATTTTTTGCGATTTTTCACTAGTGTTTGTATATCAAGAAGGTAATTACATTAAACAATAATGGATACAATAGTCATTTTTTGTACTAATCCGAAAATAATATAAATCAATAATGTTGAACTAAAAATACAACAATTTCTACTTCTTTTGAAACACATTAAAACTCAAACACTATAAAAATTACTCTACCCAAATAATATCCAAATGTAAAGAAAATATAAAAAAAAACTTAACTTGGTGTGTGTATAATTATAATGACTTGTGTTGTTTCACTTTTAAGAAGCATACTACAAACAACTCGCCGGAATTGAATGGGGGTGAACTTGCCGGAATTGAATGGGGTGAACTCGTCGGATGCTAGAAATGTAATTAATGGATGTGCTAATATGAATTATGTATATATATAGTGCTTAAAATATATGAAACATGTGTTAGTGTTTATGTATATAAATTGATAAGTATGTTTGTTAGAGAAGAAAAATGGAGTAGGAGTAATTGAATGTTTATGAGAAAATATGAATGAATGAAATATATAAAAGAGAAAGAGATGAGTGTAATTAAATTAATGGTTAGGATGAAATATTTTAGGGAAGAAATGGATGGTTTAGATTCAATGTAAAAGAGCAATCCATGTGCTTGTTTTTCAACCACTACCAGCGTGACACGTGGCAAGAGAAAATTAACTTATTCTGAATTTTACTAAATTCAACCAAATATGGTCGAAAATAAAACACGGGTAAATTCGACAGAAATCGGTTGAATTTAGGAGCTGGTACTAAATTCGACCGTTTTTTGTCAAATTTAAGAGCTGGTACTAAATTCGACACAACACTGTCGAATATAGTTTTGAATAGTGTGAAAAATTTTGGGCGGGAAATATCCCACCTTTTACTAAATTCGACCGATATCAGTAGAACTAAAGCTTAAATTCGACCACAAGCCCCAGTTGGTCGAATTTAGTGTAAGTGACATAGATATATTTGTTAAAATGTTTAAGATATAAATATTTAAATTAACTAATTTTTTGCACACACTATATTCTTTTGATAATCTTCACATCCGTACGGTTGGATTACTCAAAACAATTTTTAAATAAACTTAAAACTCTAACCCTAGTCTAACCCCTAAATCTAAACCCTAAACCACCCATATTCTACTCAACTATGTCGTTTATGTACAGAATTATAAAAAAAAAACTTTTTTTTTCTACCCATTATTATTTATTCAAATTTTTTTAGTGAATGTAATATATCATCCAAATACTTTCATATTTTTTTTGTATTTTTTAAAACCAATTAGATATTTAATTTAATTTTTCTAAAAGTATCAAAAAATGAAAGTTCAACATTATCTAATCATATAAAAAAGTTATGTAAAATTTTTGTACAACTAAATTCTTACATGTAATAAATTTTATCCTTATATTTTTATTTATTTTTCATGATGTGTACAACTATATTTATTTTCCATCTCTTTTTTAGGGGATTTTCATTTGGACTACATAAAATTTTGGATCGTGGCTAAATTCGACCGTTTTTGGTCGAATTTAGGAGCTGGAACTAAATTCGACAGAACGCTGTCGACTATAGTTTTGAATAATGTGAAAAATTTTGTGCGGGAAATATCCCACATTTTACTAAATTCAAAAATATAAGCGGCAAAATTCTTACCTTTTACTAAATTCGACACAATAAAAAAATCTGTCGAATTTTCGACAACATAAAAAAAATCTGTCGAATTTATTACTAAATTCGACAGATCGATTTCGACAGAATACATTTTCGACCGAAAACTGTCGAATTTAGCCGCAGTGTATAATTTCGACTGAATTCTGTCGAATTTGGTTTCTGTCGAATTTGGTTTGTCGAAATTAGCCTTACTTTCTTGTAGTGATATATGGAAGAGGTATCCGGAATGCATATATAAAATTTCAATAGAAACATGGCAAAAAAAATATATTAATATAATGCCATATAAGAATAGTTGCTTAGTAATACAATCATTCATTTGATTGTGGACAACATAACAACTAACAAGATTATAAGGATATCGAGAAAGATCCAATGTAAACCTGGGACCATCAAAGTACAAAGGTTAAGATCAAAAGATATTCTGACAATTTTAATTTAAGTTGTCAATAAAAAAATTAGTTAGATCAATCCTACAAAATTACCAGTATGCCAGTTACAGCAAGTGCACGTGCTGCCTTGACTGCTATTTCATAATTCTGGTTCACAATAGACACTTCAAACGTTGATTCAAAAGCAAAGGTCAAAAAACGATGGATTTATAGATATCTACTATGATTCATACCTTTAGGTAGAATGACAACCCTGTTATCAGACAACCTAATACCAAGCCTGATGCCAAAGCCTATAAGAATATCATATATAACCAAATATCAAAAAAAACTTTTAGCAGACATATACGAAGGTGATGCTAAAATTTTAAAATACTAGGATATACCAGTAATAGGGGTTTTCTTCCTGCTCTGTCTATAATGAATGCGCCTAGTCCAGTAATAACAACCTGACATAGCATTATTAGAACAAATATAAGCTCAATGGAACCAGTTATCTCGTGACGTAGAATAGAATCAAGTGTGTTCTGAAGGGGTTGGCCTTTGATACTTGAATACATGCATAAATTATTATGGTACCAATATCTGAAGGAAATCCTGCAATTGTAAAATTCCAGTGAAATCAATCAGTGACAACCAGAATATTTAAACTTCGATTTTATATCAGCTTCTAAGATATGGTGAATACAAGTTTAAAAAGGCAAAAATATTAATATGAGATGAAAAGTACGAAATATATATGTGACTAGTATGGGTGCCCGCGGTGCCGGGCGCTGTAATTTGGTAGTTATTTAAAAGGTTACATAATTGGGAAACTTGCCTTTGAAGCCAACATAACAGTTCTGCATAGTATGTCTTCTCCCGGAAAGTATATTTGAGAGGATTTTATACTTGTAAAAAGCAGTAGAGACAAATATTTTACCTTTTGTTGGCTGTTTGTCTTCAAATGTAGTTTTGGGTTTCTGACTTTTGTGTGATTGAAGATTTTGGCCTTTCTGTCATTTATTAATTATGGATGTTGAACTGTAATTTTTAGGAATCTTTCTTTACAAACCTAACTAAAACTCCATACATCTTTATGGATTATATCGTAAGCCCAAAAGCTTTGAGGGTTTCTTTTCTAGTTATGTGTGGGTTGCATATTTTTTTTTTTTCATTAAACGATCATTTATTTGTATTTTACGACAGCGACATAAAAATTAATCAAAGTTGAAATTATATTATTAAAAAAAAATGGAAATAAATTAATTGTCAAATGGTATCGTTGTATTTTAATAAATGAATATGGGTTTTTGTAATAAAAAATTCTTTGATGAGGAGTTTCCTTCAATTTACATATTTAAAGTTGCATTTTGTTTAAAAAACTCTGTTCAAATCTGTAAAATATGTATGTTACATTGCCAAGTTTGAGACCAAAAAAGGTAATGATAACATTACAGATATTTTCGAAGGGATGTATTAGTTCACGCATGCCGATGATGTTCTAGAAAATGCACTTAGCTAACTACTCTAATTAAAGCATTTAGTACCCTGCACTCTCATTTTCCGTTAATGCATTTATTTGGTGTATGAAACTATTAAGTAAGCATGTTTGAACAGTAATAATTAAATATATGAATCAAGTTCATAAGATAGAGATGCAAGTGTACAACATAATTATGTTGACACCCAAGAATCTATAGATTAACAAAGGGCTTCATTGACACCCAGATATTAGGGATTAACATCCATTGTTCCGCATAAAACTTATAAATATAAATTACATACCCAAACGTTAATGGGTAGGCCAAAAGAACTACATGCATAGCCGACTTAAACCGGTCGGTTAATCTGCTTCCTCAATTGATCGACTTGAGTATTGAGGCGCATAATCTCCTCCATCATCATTGGTACCTGTGCCTTGAAGTTTGCACAATATTCTTCATGGTTCTTACATAGCTCTGTCACTTGCATGGTCATTGTTGCAAGGTTAACATTCAAGTTAGTCAGCGACTTCTCTATTTTCTCATCATGATTGCGTTTGTACTCGGCCAGATCGGGTTTGTACTCATCAATCTGTTTCATCAGTTCGTCATCTGAGTCGATCAAGTGATCAGCAGATGCACTATGTAGATCAGTTACATGCAAAAACAAAGCAATTGTGAGATAGCGGAGAGGCCTGAATACAAATCAGATATGAGGAAACGAATAGAAAATTTACGTACCCAGTGATATTGGGAGCTGCCATTGAGATGTAGTAGCTTTTATGTTCGTGGTTTCCGCTTCTTCGAAAACACCGTTAATCAGAGCGACTGGCCCCTTCAATCTATGTACCTACTTATATAGGGGCATAGAGAAGAAGGGGAAATGGTAAGTCGGGGTTCTTAATGATAATAACGTCTGTATTTAACATGGTTCAATGTTTGTGTAATTTGTTTTTGTTGAAAAGTGGTATTTGTTGTTTCAAATCCCACCGCCCTTGATTTTGTTATTTAATTTATAAATTTAAAATATCACTATTTTTCTAAGTTTAAAAAAAAAATTATAATATTTATAGTAATCTATCTACAACTTATTATTAAAGCCCGAAAATAAAAGTTTGTTCCTTACAATAGTTTTTTTGGGGTCCCTTTTTAGATTAATTTTGTGATATGAGTTAATTAGACCTAATTAATTATATCACTTATCTGCTTTCACTAAGTTATTTTTAGATAGACAATTTAACATGGTTTGAGCTTATTAGATACTCAAAAAGTCCATAAATTTTTAATGAAAAATTAAATATCGAAAAATGATTAAAAAAACAGTTTGTGAAAGCCAATTTAGTTAAATATATGTTCAATGCACTTTGACATACGTTCCAGTAAGTTAAAATTGTAAAATTTGTTTGAAACGCGATTAGTCCTAAACACGAACCCTTAAAAGACGCATATGTTTGGGTCATCTATGTAATAACCTTTTTTGACTATAGATAGATTATATATCAATTTGTAGTGAAGCCAACAGTTGGAAAACAGGGCATAAAACACATATATAGGGTCTTTTCCAGTTTGAGATTTGCATTAAAAGTTTGCATGTAAGCATTACATTTGACATCCATTGTCCGCAAAGTCAAAAACAACATTTAAAAAGTTGGAAAATTTGTCCTTCATTGTCCTCAGACACTGCGATGACTTATTGGTAGGTGGTGTTCCTTAATTTTGGTCCGGCTATTTGGGTGATTGGAAATTGAGCTCCGACATGCCAGTAATGTGGTACGAAGTCGTGGATTGCTGTGCAAAAGGAAATATGCAAATGAGGAACAGGTGTGCTTATTGTTGTTAGAAGCTGAGTAGAAGCATCTTGTTTAGATAACAATCTTACTTGAGTAGTTGTCTGTTGGGTGCTTGTCGATGGCTCGGCTTCCTCAACCTCCGGGGTGTAGAATCCCTTGCAGTTGTTATTGGCATAGTAGACACTTTCTTTATTCCTAATGTTACCATCTTTGGCAAATATCTTGACAGTTATGTCTGTTTTCTCTAAATTCTTAAGTAATTTTGGGAAGGTTTGGTCCCCCATTTGCTGATCCAGTGTATGAAAATGCTGATTATTTATTGAATGTGTTCATGATTCATATGTTAGAAGTTCATATATTGAAATAATTTGAATACCTCCTTGTACATTGTTTCAGCTCTTTTTCCTAAAAGTGTGTGTACTTCACGATCTTCCAAATGAATTTCTATGCAACCGCTTTCGTCTGAACCTATTATTGATATTCTGAACCTTTCAAGAAACCAATTTTATGAACAACCCCATCAGTTGAACAGAATCAAAGACCGAAATGAGTACCATATATCTTAGATTTGGAAATTACTTTTTCTCTGGTTGTGGAATTCTTCTATTGCATTTTGAGCAGATGAAGTCTCCTCTTATGGACTGGATTTGTTCCTTATAACCCGTACAAATGTGATAATACCAATTTCCTTTGTCGTCAACGTAGCGAATGGTGGCGTGTGTAATGACTTCACTCTGTTACATAATATGCTGAATTAGTATTTATGTAAATTTCTGTTCCATGTAACTATAGTAGATTGTCTTTAAGTTTTACCTCGGTTGAGTCATTTTGTAACTTTTTGATTTCCCCTATTGTCAGCAGTTGTACCTTCTTCTTTGTTTTTGCACTCTGATTATGTTTATAAAAGTTGGGATTTGCTAACCTGTAAAAGGACTAAAATTAAGATTTTTTCAAAGATTACATTGAAATAGAGTATTTTTTTTCATTACATTTTCCTCATCTCTGCTACGCTGTGGTGTTGGTGGTTCAGGTAAAATGTAGTAGCCGCAACATTTGAAAGATCAACTTCATCTGTGATATATGCATTAGTTATGTTAAAGGTGCACCGTGAGTAAAAAATTAAGCCAAATAAGAGAAATTAATGAAAGCAAAGAAAAATAATACCATTCCAAGATCCTACTTTGCAACATGTTATGATGATGATTACAGGCTCTTGAGCAGGTTGTAGTTGTAGTTGTTGGGTAAAACTTTTTGCAAGTGCATCCCAAAAAGTGACATTCACACATGAGCTTTTACATGAGGAAGAAAATGATATAGTTATATAATGGATGTCTGGATATTTCGTATGAATAGTTTTTTTTATAATTATTTAAAAGTATTACCTCCCATCTGTTATTGTGAATTTGGTTTGCAAATTCTTGTTACCAAGCCTGTTTACTAAATCTTTTAAACTGATATCTTCCCTGTTTTGGATTATTCCAATCACATCTAACATATTCACAAACAAACTCATGTAAGGTTACATAATTCTAAAGGGGAAAATTTGTAAAGATTTGAGGAGTTCGATGATAGAATATATTTTATATATATTTTAGAGGATTTTATTCCCACATTTATGGTGTTTTTGCGAAGAATTGTGGCGATTTAATAAGTTTTATTGTAGTTTATTGCAGGAAATAAATATTGGTCAAGTTGAAGAAATCGAGCATTATTTGATGATTTTATTTGATTTTTAGCTCGAGGAATTTATTTGGTGAATTTAGGAGAAGAAATAAATAAATTACAGCTCGTTGTTAGAAGTTTTGGAGCAGAATGAGAGAAACCCGGGGTGCAAAATTCATTAACTGCGGTGCACTTTCTGCTGGAGCAGTACGGAGTTGTCAGGGAAATCAACACCGTGGGGACAGAACTGGCGCGCTGGTGCGTGAAAAAGAAAGACACGGGATGCGCATCTACAAGATGCGTATCACCCCTGGGAAAAAACGCAGATGCGCATGATGGTTATGCGCAACTTTAGTTTTTGGCGCTACAGTGAAACTGACGTGAGCAGCAGTTTTTAATATATTCAGCTTTTGACTCTTAAGTGTATTTTATTAGTGGGCCTCAATTGTTTTTGGGTCAACTATTTATACTATCTTTTAAACACTATATAAAGGAGATTAGGTTATTATTTTAGGGATGAAAAAATATCATATTATTTTCAGATACAATTTTAGAGACAACTTTTGGGGATTTCTCTTGGAGTCCAATTAATTTTCTTTGAAGATCTCAATTTTAAGGTTTAATTTCTATACTCTCTTAATTATGCTTTCTTCAATTAATTCTTGCTTAGTTAATTTTATTATGGGTAACTAATTCTCTAATCTGAGGATTGGGTAGTACTCCTTGGTTATTATATGTGTGTTTAATTAATTGTGATGTTCTTGATTTGCTGATTCGTTAATGAGGACTGAATACAATTAGGGGAGTCATGAACCTTTGATTGAATTTTAGGAATTGTAACAAATTGGAAAAGGCGTTGCAATTTTAGTACAAGATTTAACGGACATAACTCGAATATTTGATTGGAAAATTTATAAGAGGGTTGTGAGACTTATAATTCTTGGAGCGTAATAATTTATGATTGTACTTTGATTGTATCACGGAAGTGACAATTAAGGTGTAGTTGTAAATATTTTATTGTGTCTTGGAAGGGAACAATATAACCTTAGAAGAATTGTTTTCAGCAGAGTAAGAACGTAGATATCACATAGAAATTGAATGTGCATTGAAACCAAGTGAAGAACCCCAGTTCTTGGATTATTTTCCTCATATATATTTAATTCTTGATTGATAATTAGTTTTAAGTAGTTTAAAAACAAACCACAATTTCTTCTACACTTCTAAATTGTGAGAGATAAAATACTTGAACTCGATTTTACAAATTAGTCCTTCCCTGCGAACGAACTACACAAAAATACTACTAACAAATTGGCGCCGCTGCCGGGGAAGGCAGTATAATTGAGTTTAGGTTAATTGTTTCTTATTTTTTAGATTTTAATTGGTTCCACAAGTTGTTTTGTTGGTGATTTTCAGGTGTATGCGACGTTCATCTTGCGTTAGAAAATTGGAATTTGACCCTGAAATCGAGCGTACTTTGAGAAAGCTAAGAAAAGAGAAAGCTAAGATGGGAGAGCCAGAAACACATGCAGTTGTTAATGTGGATGAGACTTCGATTTGGGACCATGAGACACCAAATCCCGCTAATTGCATGTATAAAACTCCACAGATTGGTGCGGCCCAGTTCAACATTAATCCGAGTTTAATTCAGATGATCAGCAATCAAGCTTTTGAAGGTGATATTGAGCTAGAGGACCCACACAGACATCTTGAGCGTTTCGTGCAGATGTGTGGCTCATTCAGAATTAATGGTGTTACGAGCGATCAGGCTCGCCTTCATATGTTTCCCTACTCTATCAAGGGAAGAGCTTTGGAATGGTTTCAGCAACTTCCAAACGCTACGGTTGCTACATGGGAGGGTCTTTCTACTGCATTCTTGTCCAAATACTATCCTTCTGACAAGACGCAGCAATTGAGGA
Source organism: Heracleum sosnowskyi (assembly GCA_030848705.1). NCBI lineage: Eukaryota > Viridiplantae > Streptophyta > Magnoliopsida > Apiales > Apiaceae > Heracleum > Heracleum sosnowskyi. The sequence continues at coordinate 8,806,817 of CM061243.1, forward strand.
CCATGATTATGAGTTTTAAAGCACAACCGGGTGAAGGTCTATATCAGGCATGGGAGAGATTCAAGGCACTATTGAGGAAGTGTCCACATCATGGCTTAGAAGATTGGCAGATTATTAGCACTTTTTATGGGGCCATGAATGCAGATATTCGTTTGAGCTTGGATGTGGCTGCTGGTGGAAATTTCAAGAAAGCACCTACTACACAAGCTAAAGCACTTCTTGAGGAATTGGCATCTAATAACTATTCTTGGGCACCTAGTGGGAAGAGCTCAGCAAAATCAGCACAAGAATCTGAGATTATAAACATGCTGGCTCAAAAGTTGGATACTCTAACTCAGGAGGTACGAGGACAAAGGGTAAATGTTAATGCTATTTCTGCACCTATGGAAGGGTATCATGATTATGGTGCTGGTCAGAACTCTTATGGGCAACAATTTCCAGAAGAAGCATCTTTCATTCAAGGAAGACAGCCGTGGCCTGTTCAGAATAATTCTTACTACAATCCGAATCAACGGCCAAACAACAATCTCTCTTACAGCAACAATCATGCGGCTAATCCTTCTTATCAATTTCCAAGGCAGAATCAACCTCCTGGTTTTCAGACTAGACCACCATATCAAGCTCAGCAGCAACAGTATCAGCCATCGCCAATGAAAGAACCTGCTGAATGGGAGGTTGCACTTAACAAAATCATGCAAGGAACTTCTGGAGCATTGGCTAACATGGACGCAAGGATAGATCAGATGGCATCTTCTCAAAAGATGCTAGAAACACAGATTGGACAGATTGCGTCAAAGATGGGTGTTCGTGAGCAAGGGTCTCTTCCTAGTCAACCTGACCAGACGGGTAAAGAACAATGTAAAGCTATTACTTTGAGGAGCGGAAAAGAGTTGCCCGAGGTTGAGGTTCCTAAGTCTAAAGAGAGTGATGCTGAAAAAGAAGATGAGCCAGTAGAGATTGCAGCAGATAAGTCAGAAAAAGTAGATGAAGAGAAGAAGGAAGAAGAAGAAGCGGAAAAACCATATGTTCCTCCACCACCATATGTTCCTCCTATTCCATTTCCACAGAGACTTCATAACAGGCAGTTAGAGAAGCAGTATGAGAAGTTCTTGACTATGTTCCGGCAGTTGCATGTTAACATTCCTTTGGCAGAAGCTTTGAATCAAATGCCACTTTATGCTAAATTTCTTAAGGAGATGTTGACAAAGAAGAGGAAGCTTGAAGATGCAGAAACTATTACTCTTAATGCTGAATGCAGTGCAGTGATCCAAAAGGCTATTCCTCAGAAATTGAAAGATCCGGGTAGTTTCTCTTTGCCTTGCACTATTGGGAAGATGGAGAACATGAAAGCTTTGTGTGACTTAGGGGCTAGTGTAAGCTTGATGCCCTATTCAATTTGCAAGCGACTTGGTCTGGGAGAGCTTAAAAATACTCGGATTTCACTTCAGTTAGCGGATCGTTCTGTCAAGTTTCCGTTGGGGGTCATTGAAGATGTGGTAGTCCAAGTTGATAAATTTGTCATACCTTGCGATTTCGTGGTGTTAGAGATGGATGAAGATGTCGAGATACCCATAATCTTGGGAAGGCCATTCTTGGCTACTGCTGGCACTACTATCGATGTTAAAGCTGGGAAATTAACTTTGAATGTTGGCGAGGACAAAGTGGAATTTGATCTTAATAAAGCAATGAAGATGCCTCCTTTTGGAGCCACTTGTTTTACAATTGACATAGTGGGTGATATTGTGCAGCTTGAAAATGAACACTTCATGGGAGCTGAACAGGTGTTAGAAGATGTAGTGGAAGAAGAAGCACTCGTTGTACGAGATAAAGAAGTTGAGATGGTTTTTACTCTGTCAGAGGCACCACAGGTTGAACTTAAACCTCTACCTGATAATTTGAGGTATGCTTTTCTTGGTCCGAATGATACATATCCTGTGGTAGTTTCTGCTTTACTTAGTGATGATGAGCTAGAAAAGTTGTTACATGTTCTTCGGCAATATAAATCAGCTATTGGTTGGTCAATTGAAGATATCAAGGGAGTTAGCCCTGCTCTTTGCATGCATAGAATTGCCTTAGAAGATGATCATAAGCCTGTGATAGAGGGCCAAAGAAGACTGAATCCAAATTTGCAAGAGGTGGTGAAGAAAGAAATCACAAAATTGCTTGATGCTGGTATCATTTATTCAGTTCCACACAGTAAATGGGTAAGTCCTATTCATGTTGTGCCTAAGAAAGGTGGGATGACTGTTGTTCACAATGAGAAGAATGAGTTGATTCCTACAAGAACAGTAACAGGTTGGAGAGTTTGCATTGATTACAGGAAGTTGAATAACGTTACTCGCAAGGATCACTTTCCCCTCCCATTCATTGATCAGATGCTCGAAAGGTTGGCAGGTAATGAGTACTACAACTTTCTGGATGGATTCTCGGGCTATTTTCAGATTCCTATTGCACCCGAAGATCAAGAGAAGACCACCTTTACTTGTCCTTATGGCACTTTTGCTTATCGGAGGCTTCCTTTTGGTTTGTGTAATGGTCCTTCGACATTCCAACGGCTCATGAATCACATTTTCTCCGACTTCATAGGTAGAGACATGGAGGTCTTCATGGATGACTTCACTGTATATGGTTCTTCCTTTGATTCATGTCTAGCCAGTTTATCAAAGGTGTTGCAGAGATGTACTGAAACGAATCTTGTTCTTAATTGGGAGAAGTGTCACTTTATGGTGAAGGAAGGCATTGTGCTTGGGCATAAAATCTCTAGTAGAGGCATTGAGGTCGATAGAGCAAAAATTGAAGTTATTGAAAAATTGCCTCCACCTTCATCTGTGAAAGGTATTCGAAGCTTTCTTGGGCATGCTGGTTTTTATCGACGGTTCATCAAGGATTTCTCCAAGTTAGCTCGGCCACTCTGCAATCTTCTCGAAAAGGATCGTGTTTTTGACTTTGATGAAGGTTGTCTTGATGCTTTTAACAGGTTGAAGAAGGAACTTACTTCTGCACCCATAGTTACATCGCCCGATTGGAGCTTGCCATTTGAGCTCATGTGTGATGCTAGTGACTATGCTGTGGGTGTTGTTCTTGGGCAGAAGAAGGAGAAGAGGATGCATGTGATAGCTTATGCAAGCAAGACTCTTGATGATGCACAAATTAACTATTCCACTACTGAGAAAGAGCTACTTGCAGTGGTATTTGCACTTGATAAATTTAGATCCTATCTTGTTGGGTCTAAGGTGATTGTCTATTCGGATCATGCTGCGATTCGTTTCTTGATGACAAAGAAGGATGCAAAGCCTCGTCTAGTTCGTTGGATTCTTTTACTCCAGGAATTTGATCTTGAGATTCGAGATAAGAAAGGGTGCGAGAACTTGGTAGCTGATCATTTATCTAGGTTGGACCAAGGAGATGGAGAGGTAGGTGGTGCAATGCCTATTAATGATAAATTTCCGGAGGAGCAGCTTCTAGTTGTGTCTATGTCTACACCATGGTATGCAGATTTTGTGAACTACATTGTGGGAGGAGTTGTACCTGATACTCTCTCTTATAATCAGAAGAAGAAGTTCTTTTATGATGTGAAGCACTACTATTGGGAGGAGCCACTGCTTTACAAGGAATGCGCTGATGGAATGTTTCGTAGATGTGTTCCTCATGATGAAGTTCCTCATATTTTCAGGCATTGTCATTCTCTAGAGTGTGGAGGTCATAACAGTAGCATGAAGACAGTGGCTAAGATTTTGCAGTCAGGTTTTTATTGGCCAACCATGCATCAAGATGCTAGAGATTATGTGGCTAAATGTGATAGATGTCAACGAGTTGGGAATATGTCGAGGAGGAACGAGATGCCACTACAGTCTATTCTTGAGGTAGAGATTTTTGATGTGTGGGGGATGGACTTCATGGGTCCATTTCCGTCTTCTTATGGGAACCAATATATTTTGGTGGGAGTTGACTATGTCTCTAAATGGGTTGAGGCTATTGCGTCTCCTACTAACGATGCTAGAGTGGTGAAGAAGTTCTTAAAGAAGCATGTGTTCACCAGATTTGGAGTGCCAAGAGCTATTATAAATGATGGAGGATCGCACTTTTGCAATAAACAGGTAGCTGATTTGTTGAAAAAGTATGGTGTGACACAAAAGGTGGCAACTCCTTATCATCCGCAAACAAGTGGGCAAGTTGAGATTTCTAATCGTGAGCTGAAATCAATTTTAGAGAAGACGGTGGCAAGTTCTAGAAAGGATTGGTCAACCAAGCTGGATGATGCTCTTTGGGCGTATAGGACAGCTTTTAAAACACCTATTGGAATGTCTCCATATAGGTTGGTCTTTGGGAAGCCATGTCATTTGCCAGTGGAACTTCAGCATAAGGCATTTTGGGCTACGAGGAATTTGAATTTTGATCTAAAAGCTGCGGGAGAGAAGCGTTTGCTTCAACTTGGAGAGCTTGAAGAGATTAGACTCCAATCTTATGAGAATGCTAGTATCTACAAGGAGAAGACCAAATTGTGGCATGACAAGCACATTCAGAAGAAGGAATTTGAGGTTGGGCAGCATGTTCTATTGTTCAATTCAAGACTCCGTTTGTTTCCTGGGAAGCTCAGATCGCGATGGTCTGGACCTTTTGAGATTGTGAAGGTCTATCCTAATGGGGTGTGTGAGATTACAAGAGAAGGGTCAGAAGTATTCAAGGTGAACGGGCAAAGACTGAAGCCATACCTGCGGGGCGAAACAGTGGAGCGAGGAATGAGCATTCTTCATCTCCAAGACCCTATCATTGGTTGAGAATCGACGTCAAGCTAATGACGTTAAACGAGCGCTTCATGGAAGGCAACCCATGTATTGTGAGTATTTCTTTATTGTTTTCTATAGTGTGTGTCAATGAGGACATTGACCCATTCAAGTGTGGGGATGTGTCTCATGTGTTGTAAGTCTAATTCTAGCCTTGTGAAGTTTATGTGTTAAATGCACCCATGCATGCTGTTAGAAATCTTGTGTTTATGGATTCTTTTGATTGAGAAGTGGTATGTGATGTTCTTGTGCACACACTTACACTAGCAAGTTGAAGCTGGTAGACTCATTGAATGTGGTAAGGGACTAGAATGACATGAATATGTGCACGATAATTTGGTCGATATGCTTTGAATACAAGTAGGTATGTTAGAGAGACTTATATTTGGGATTGATTGTGCTTTTACACACCAAGCGAGTTTTGAGCCTATATGCATATCTTTTGCATGATTTTTCGTTTGCTTGAGTGTCCACTTGTTATTTGCATTGCTAGCACGTGTTTGAGGTATTTCTTGAGATGCATGACATTAATTGATGGCAACATGATAAAGGCAATAGGTTAACCTTATATTTCCCCAAATGACCAAACCTTTTATACGTCATCCATTAGTTAACCCATTGTTCTTAATCTTATTCTTTCGGTGACACACCACGTTACTTGCCATATATCCTTTTTATTGTATTGGCCTTCATTTAAATTTGAACCCAATTGTCAAAGGCTAGTATTGTTCTTAAGGGGGTAATAAGGTGTGCATGAAAGGGGGTTATTGATGATCATAACTTGGGGGGAATATTGAGTTGGGTTGTGTGCTTGTTAGTCGGAAATTGTAAAATATCAATGGATCATTGTTCTTGCTTGTTATTAGCTCTTTTAAAAAAAAAAAAAAAAAAAGAAAAAAAAAAAAAAAAAAAATATTAATAAGTTTGAGAGCATTCTAATATTTTATGATCCTACTTTGACTCGACTAGTCAAGTTGTATATAAATAAAAGTTCAAGTGTGGGGATGAAAATATGGGAGTTGTTAATTTTATTGTTGAGTACTAGCTTTTGACTTAACCCTCTTTGGCTTTACTTGACATACCTTGTCCCTAGCCCACGTTACAACCCTAATAAAAGACCTTTTGATTGTCATTGATTGTGTATGTTGCGTTAAGGGTTAGATTGATACCACGTGTAAAGCATGCTTATGATATTGTTGGAGTTGAGTGATACACTTACCACCTTGTTTTGAGTGAATATCTTTTGTGAGTGAATGGTGAGTTTTTGCTTTTGCATAGGAGATCCCAGATTTTGTCTTGATAATGTGCTCTTGTGTGTTTAGCATGTTTACCAACAGTTTTTGCACTTGACATGGAATTCTATGATATTATTCATGTGATTTGAGTATGCTATGTGGATACTTGCACTTTAGACACCAAGGCATTGCATAGTCATTTTGATTCTTGAGTTGATATGGCACTAGAGGACTTTGTGTGTGTGGTGTTGTGTTGATATGTGAATTTTTGCATGAGCTAGATGGATTTTGTGGGTATATTCGCTATAAGCCCTCACGAGACCTTACTCGTCCACTAGGGCTACCTAGGGGTTTAAAGGACTTGTTGCATATGTTAAATGCAACCGTGATCACCTACGGAAGTGGTACTAGTTAGTTAGTGTAATTATTATTTTAGTTTGCACGAGGACGCGCAAAGTGCTAAGTGTGGGGATATTTGATAGAATATATTTTATATATATTTTAGAGGATTTTATTCCCACATTTATGGTGTTTTTGCGAAGAATTGTGGCGATTTAATAAGTTTTATTGTAGTTTATTGCAGGAAATAAATATTGGTCAAGTTGAAGAAATCGAGCATTATTTGATGATTTTATTTGATTTTTAGCTCGAGGAATTTATTTGGTGAATTTAGGAGAAGAAATAAATAAATTACAGCTCGTTGTTAGAAGTTTTGGAGCAGAATGAGAGAAACCCGGGGTGCAAAATTCATTAACTGCGGTGCACTTTCTGCTGGAGCAGTACGGAGTTGTCAGGGAAATCAACACCGTGGGGACAGAACTGGCGCGCTGGTGCGTGAAAAAGAAAGACACGGGATGCGCATCTACAAGATGCGTATCACCCCTGGGAAAAAACGCAGATGCGCATGATGGTTATGCGCAACTTTAGTTTTTGGCGCTACAGTGAAACTGACGTGAGCAGCAGTTTTTAATATATTCAGCTTTTGACTCTTAAGTGTATTTTATTAGTGGGCCTCAATTGTTTTTGGGTCAACTATTTATACTATCTTTTAAACACTATATAAAGGAGATTAGGTTATTATTTTAGGGATGAAAAAACATCATATTATTTTCAGATACAATTTTAGAGACAACTTTTGGGGATTTCTCTTGGAGTCCAATTAATTTTCTTTGAAGATCTCAATTTTAAGGTTTAATTTCTATACTCTCTTAATTATGCTTTCTTCAATTAATTCTTGCTTAGTTAATTTTATTATGGGTAACTAATTCTCTAATCTGAGGATTGGGTAGTACTCCTTGGTTATTATATGTGTGTTTAATTAATTGTGATGTTCTTGATTTGCTGATTCGTTAATGAGGACTGAATACAATTAGGGGAGTCATGAACCTTTGATTGAATTTTAGGAATTGTAACAAATTGGAAAAGGCGTTGCAATTTTAGTACAAGATTTAACGGACATAACTCGAATATTTGATTGGAAAATTTATAAGAGGGTTGTGAGACTTATAATTCTTGGAGCGTAATAATTTATGATTGTACTTTGATTGTATCACGGAAGTGACAATTAAGGTGTAGTTGTAAATATTTTATTGTGTCTTGGAAGGGAACAATATAACCTTAGAAGAATTGTTTTCAGCAGAGTAAGAACGTAGATATCACATAGAAATTGAATGTGCATTGAAACCAAGTGAAGAACCCCAGTTCTTGGATTATTTTCCTCATATATATTTAATTCTTGATTGATAATTAGTTTTAAGTAGTTTAAAAACAAACCACAATTTCTTCTACACTTCTAAATTGTGAGAGATAAAATACTTGAACTCGATTTTACAAATTAGTCCTTCCCTGCGAACGAACTACACAAAAATACTACTAACATTCGACTAACCAGTTAAGTTGACATTCACATTTTTAATGCCATCAAGCTCTGCGTGATCGTAGAAATCAAATGACTCTTGTGGGATAGTGTTTCCTTTCTCCTCCACATCTCTGACCTTTGTGTTTATGTTGAGAATAAGTTGGTTTTCATTTTGTGCGCACCTGAATTTTTCTTGACTCTTGTATGGTTGCACATCAAAGTTAGTGATGCTACATACACTTCCAACCTTTAGTTTATTTTCCAGATCATCCACACATTTTGCAGGGACAAATGCATGTATCTTATTCTCCTGATAATGTGTTTATTTTGAAGTGATTTGTTAATAAATGTAGTTGCATTAGGCTTGAAATCTTAGGTTTTGTTTTTTTTACCTGGTAGTCCATGAGCATGATATTGAAACTTTTGAACAACTCTCCTGTTTTGGTTGCTCCTCTCCACTTCCGTATTACTCTAACTTTAATTTTCCAGTCGGATCTAGCTTGCTTTATACTTAACAAATCATCATATTTTCTAGAGGACATTGTGTAGGGTGATAAACTTTTTCCCCAAGGTAGTTTGTATAAAGGGAAATGCTGTAGTTGAACCAAAATGTTGCCAACTTCCGGCATATAACATTAAGAGAGTGTATTTAATATTTGTACCTAATCAAACTCACATTCAATTGTGATTGGAAGTTATAAAAATGAATGGTAGGACAAATTAAATACCAACAACTCATATTTAAAGTCTGGATAAAAGAGGAACCTTAGGTTCATTACACCATCTTTTAAAGTAGCAGAAATAGTTGTACAAAAATATTTCAGTCAAGATTAAAAGTCGATAAGTTATATCACAAGTTCACTGTGGGAAAATTATTCCCACTCGAAAACCATGAACCTAGATACAAAGCAAAAATAAACTCCTCCTTTGACCAAGAGATTGAACAGCTTTAGGTTTATAATCTGCATATAAGAAAAAATAAGAATTTAAAAAATGAATTGTGTGTCTATGATTGTTTAAAACCATAGTTCAGTACAGAAGTTAGTTACTTTTCTGTTTTGATATTTTTGGACCCTTTCGTAGGACCATTTTCATCGTTGTGATACAGAATTGGTGCAGTATTTTTTCTTGCTCTCCTCTTCCAATTTGTTGATTTTCCTGTTTGAGGTGTATCTTCGAGGAGAATAGGAGTCTGGTTATCCTACATACGTCCAAGATTAGATCATAGGGTGTCAAAATTTTTATGTAATGTATAGTACTTACATTTGTTTCTTTACTTACATTGATTAAGGACAGGTCCTGCTGATTTTCCATATCGTGTTTTCCCGGAGAGAAATCATCAGATTTCTCGATTGCATTGTCCACTTCTACTGCTTCATATACTGTTGAACCATTTTGGATATTATCTTCAATGAGAACTACTGTCACTAAGTATTCTTTATGGTGCAGTTGTCTCAGTACATCCGGGAACGGCTCTTCAATAGGTTCCTAAGCCAAAATTGTTTACCACTACATCATTTTCTTAAATTTCTACATAAATTCAACTAACTGGTTTCATACCTCAATATATTCTGCATGAATGTCAAAAACAGACTTCTGAATGATGCGTCTTACTTCCGAGTCAGGGAAAATGATTCCAACACTGCCTGTTTTGTCTGAACATAGAGTAAAAACTCTGAATCTGCATGTAAGTCAGGCGGTAGAAATTTATGCATCCTCATAAGAATATCATATGTAACTCCTTTCATACGTATGTTAACTTCTCATAGGTAGCTATGTACCAAATAAATCAGTAATATGTATTGTTACCTCTTGTCCGGGTGTGGAATAGTCCTCTTGCATTCCGTACACTTGTATCTTCCTTCTTCCTGAAAAATTTCGATCTTACACTTGGCACAGTTGGCGTAGTACCAAGTAGATTTCTCTTCCAACCTTTTCACCGTTATTTGAATTGATACTCTCTTCTGTAAAATAAATTTGAATGAAAGTTTTGGTCTTAGGCCATATTACATTAAGTCTTTTGTTTATCAAACCTGCATAAATTCGTTTCCCAAATTTTGCAATTGCTTTATTGTCATGCAATTCTTTGTCTCTTCACCTTCGTCGCTAGAGATGTCCAACATTATCTTTGACATGTAACTGTAAAAAATTTGGTAATGAATAATCTGTAGGCAAATACATGACCCAAAGTTGCACACTCTTTAGTGGCTTACTTGTCCTTCAAGTACGGTACATAGTAGTGATCAGGATTGACATAGACTCTGGTTGCGGGGTAATTAGTGAGGTTAATTGTTCCTGAAATTGTGAATGCCAGAAGTATATATATTACCCAATAAATGGTACTTTTAAAATGCAGTATATAATCCAAAGACATACCGTCATAGGTTGTAATTTTGGCCGCAGCTATTATAATGGCCACCACTTCGTTTCTTTGGGAAAGCAATGCAGTTTCATACACTTCTCCAAAATCATTAAACAATGTGACTTTGATATTGTACCTAGAAAGTAGTTTGAGTTAGCTAATTGTGTATGTATTACTGAATCTTTGTGTGTGTCTTATTAATCTGACCTTCCATCTGATATATCAAACATTAGCCTCTTTGTTTCAACACCATTTTTGATTGTACTGACCATAGGTCTAGCATTCTGTACAATTCCAGCGACATCTGTTATTGTTAGTTGTTAGTATCCCCAAAGAAATGTTGTTTCTAAAATTTTGAGTGGAATTGAGATTACCAAATAAAAAATGGTTGTCATTAGCACTTTTCTCAATTTCCTCCAAGGCAAATAGGCCAAATGCGTAGCTTTCAATTTGCAAACCTTCAGTGGTGTCCTTTTTGCATTTAGTGTGCTCGGTAAAGTAGATATGTTTATCAGTTCTTACGGCGCGAAAAGTTTCATCACCCAAGTATTTTTTAACTTTAAAATTGGATAAAACATAAACTTCTCCTTCGACGATTTTTTCTTCAAGTTTGTCAAGAAATTTCTGATTTATAAAAGCATGAATTCGATTGTTCTACATACAGCAAGTACTCAATAATTAGAAATCCGGTAAAAATATATATTTAAAGTTTTGTGCACATTAGGTAGTTATAAATACATACGAAGTCGTCGAGGAAAATGATATTTATGCCAAAACACTGTTGTGTCTCCCTGCTTATTCCTTTCCAGATGGCTTGAGCTCTGACTCGGCAGTTCCATTTAAAGGTCGTCGTGTTTACAACTGAGATCAAGTCGTAGCTATTAAGAGGCATCTTGAAGTTAACCTGCAAAAAAGTATTACATTTATTGATCTTCTATGATATTGAAGAGTAACTCATAGGTGTGTTATCACTGTTAACCTTTGCATATATGTGTTGGCTTCTTTAAGATCTATCTTGCACAATGGTAGTTTAGATCTGAATGAATGTATGTATTGTGAACAAAAGTCTTGGGCAGCTGTGCCTACGCAACCTAGGGGTACTTTTCAACATTGATCAGCAATAAGTATGAGACTGCCCCGTCCTTAAGCTCCAATTCAACCATATATCTTTGTATATTTAAGGTAATAAGTTATCTTAAAAATATGAGTTTAATAAAAAAAAACAGAAAATTAAAATTATATACATATACTATATTATTAAAATTGGTGATTGAAAGTTTTGGTTTTTAGTGTTCGGTCTTTTATAATTAAGGTACATTTTTTTAACAAAATATAAAAGTAGTAACTAAGTGATTGACTTTTATAATTAAGGTACATTTTTGTAACAAAAAATACTCCTTTTCCAAAAATTTCACGAGGAATTACCTTTAAATGAAACCATATTACCTTTATATTTATTATATCACCAATTTCTCTTTTACACAAATATCAAGTGCAACAGTTAGTTATGTGTGTATATATATATATCAATTTCATATCCAACAAAATATACTCCTTAATGTGTGTTAAATGGTTGCTTTAGCTGAACGTAATGGGCAAGTACATATGTATAATTCATTTTAAGTAGATAATTTATATATTCTTGGAGTACTATAATAATATTTCACTATAGTAATGAGTATAATTATTGAATACATTAAGATTTCACTGTTATGGTAAGCGTTTGTACATGAAAAACATAAATGTCCTTTAATATTTGTTCCGACTAAATTCCAAAAATATTATATCTTTCACCCATATGATGATTTTATATCAAACACATTTTTCTAACCAAAAATACTTATTTTCCCTTCTCCTCACGGGTAATTAATTTAAAAAATATTACGTTTTATATTTCTTCTCAGTAAAATATCTATTTTTAAAAAAATTCAGCTGCAACCGTTACTTATGTATATATATTGTCCTCAAAAATCGTAATTACTAAATCATGGATTTTGTAATGGTGAGATTATTCATTTATTTTACACATTAAGTAAATTAAAGATTTGTTTTGTAATATATTTTACCGAATTCAATGTATACATTATCTTAGTACCACTGTAGTTATTTTTAAGTCATTATCGAAATACAAAGCGAGATAGTTATTTTACAAAGATGGGGAAACTTGTACGTGCCACAATCATATCCACAAACAAATAATGTCTATTAGACATTGAACTTATTATGGACTTCTCTTGGGCATGCACCTAGAGCATTGTGTTACGCAAAACTTGGTAATCTGTACACGTTAGTACCCCAATGCAACATCATCGTTCCTTTGTTATAATTTCAAATTCTTTCTATTGCCAATACATTTCCTATTTTACAGTTATACAATGAAATGACTTTGGAAAATTTCTATAACTTTGGAAATTTGTAGTACAGGCACGCTGAATCAAAAGATATTAGACCAAGTCATACGAAATGTATCACAATAGATTAAAACAAATAGGAGTGTGTTGCGTGTGTTAATTTCTGATTACTTCCTTAGGAAAAATTGGTTACATGTCAACTCAAAGCATAAAAAGAGTAACTGTATTGACTTTATTGGTTGAGCACCTTATTGTTGCAAGAATTAAGTTGACATGACAGTGTTATACATTTATTGTGTATTTAGTAGACACATTAACCATTTCATTTTTAGCAGACGTCTACCTACTTCTTCCTTTTGGTAAAGTCCTAAACAGCTAAAACTACTAACAAAAGGTATTCTTACAACTTGTACTTTCATTTCTTTACATCTTCTTCAATAGAAAATCAATCTATATATTCTGTCCATCTTTAATTTTATGCATGTCAATGTCTCATATATAAAGATTTGTGTGGTATGTAGGTAAACATGTCGGCAGTGTTAGTAAAGAAAGAACTCAATTTCATAACCCTAAACTGTCCTTCTGTTTATGTCTGTGGATCTCTGGTAATTTTCTATCCTTAGTTAATTTAACATGCACTTTTTTATATCAGAACCAATTGTTTGATCTTTTCAGTAAGGCAGCATGTATAGTTGATTGTAAACAATTAGTTATTAAAAGGGGTTGTTGTTATTTATCTTCTTTATATCACTCCCATATGTTTGCTCTCTCAATACAGGATGCATGTATAGTTGGTTCTGAATCCTTAGTTATTAAAAAGCATTTTTTTGGTTATTTATACAGAATTTGCCACTCTATTTTTCTGCAAAACATGGAGATGATTTGCCTGAGAGTATCTACTTGAAATTACCTTGCGGGTCCATATGGCGGGGTACTTTTAGAAGAAGTAATAACTGTATTGAGGGTTTAGAAAGTATGTTCAAATACTATCGTCTCAAACCCTACCAGGTGGTTTCGTTTCATTATAGTGGTGGGTCCATAATTGAAATTGAAATCTTTAACAGTTATGGAATTGAAAAGGAGTATCCTTTAAGGGATAAACCGTGTGATAAACCAATATTTACTCGTAAAGGTGGAGGTTGGTTTAAAGATGCGTACTACTTGGAATGTGATTTTGAAGTTGACAAACTTGAATCGCAGTTTTGTTACAATACGATAAAAAATGGGACTGGTGTTTATGATTTGGTTATTTCAAAAGATCATTTGAAGAGAGGCTTGTATCATGAGGTAATGTAGTCTGTAATAGTTCATATTGAAAGACTTCACATTTTATGTTCCTTTTTCTAATTTATTTTGAACAATTTGCATGTAATGCTCTGTTAAAGGTTCTGTCAAGCAATGCATGTCACCAACTGCGTCTGAATGATACAATGACTTGGCTCGAAATTGGATTTAACTTCCTGAAGTGGAAAATAAAGTTGAGGTGGAAAAATGGGAAAGTTACTTTTTACAAAGGTTGGTACGATTTTGCAAGAGCTGAGAAGTTACGCCATGGTGACATTTGTGTGTTCCAACATACAGAACATCCTCAAGTTTTTGAAGTTGCCATATTTGCGAGGCGCAATTCGTTGAAGTTTAACACTTTGGGTTTGTATTGTTTATGCCCTATGTTTGATTTCAGCATCACTGTGGACATAAGTAATATTAAACATGTAGCTCAGTAGAGTTGTTAATCATCAAATTAAATGTTACCATGTCAGGTCCGCAGCATGGAAAATCTCTAATGAAATGGTTTAAAGTCTTGAGTTCAGAGACAACACTTAGTGGAGAACTGGTATGGTATATGCTATGTTTGTTTTATATTTACCCTTCTGCCATATGTTGTTACAACCTTTGGTTCTGTACCTTTTACAGGAAATGCCCAGATTGTTTATTGATAATTTTGGAGGCTTGCTGAATGAGACTGTACACTTGGTAGTTGCTGATGGCAATGAGTACTGTGTGCGCTTCTGTGCATTCAATAATCTGTTGTATGGAATGAAGAAACTGTTTTCAAAATATAATGTGGCCGAAAATTTTGTCCTGTTCTTCGACTATGTTGGAAGGAGCCATTTCTTTGTTTCTATCTACAACAACTACTGTTATGATATCCTTGATGGTTTGCGTGATAAAATACTCTTAATGGATGTTCTCAATTCTACTAAATGTCCGGTGGTTGTTTTATCTGATGATAGCTCCGACAGTGATGCAGGTGTGCAATTTTTTTTATATCTTTTGCCCAATGTACTCTGAAGTTTAAATATTTTGGTATTCACCTTGTAGGGACTGAAAACAAAAATTCAATTATGGTTAGAAGTTCTGTAGTAATGGATGAAACATTAAACACTGAGTCAAACAGAGGTTGTTGCTACTCTCATTTTACACTTCTTCTCTGTAAAATTATTATCACTTCACTGTTACATTAGCAAACTAAATGTTTCCTTTATTTTTCTTCAAAGTCGAAAATGATGATTCACCTGATGAGGCTGCTGAAGACAACTTACCTACATTTAGGGTTGTACTTAAACCATCTCGTGCAGACAAAAAAGATCATGGAGTAGTAAGCAATTAGTTGCAGACCTTGGATTTAACTATTTCCATGAAATGTATCGTTGATGTTTTAATCAATCTATTTCTGCAGGCCTTTCCATGTACTCTTCTGCCCATCTATAAGCCTTGGAGAAATGGTGCAGTTATCACAGTGGTTTGGGGTGAGCACACATTCAAAGTTGAGCTTCATCGAAAGGAAAATAAGTGTCGTTTCGGATATGGGTGGGATTTTTTTACCTCTAAGTTGGAAGTGGTTGAAGGCCAAATTCTTGAATTTGTTTATCGTGACAACTTTACATTTGAAGTTTTTGTACTCCCTTAGATAGCGATTATATGTGGGTCGCGGAACCATATCTTTTGCTTGTTGGCTTGTTTCTGGTGATTTCCAATGGATTCCTAAGATTGTGTCGTACATTCTTTTTCATTATGTCGTATGTTTGAATTCTGTATGTTTAGAACCATATGTTATGTGTGTTTCCTTGTTTAATAGTGTGTGACATTAGACTTGTTGAATTGGTTATCTCTTTTGTTTTGGAGTACCCCTGTGAATAATATAGAATTTTATAAATGGGCAACTGCTTTTAATAGAATAGTGTTTCAAATCTAATCAAAGCAGTTTGGTTTTGAAACTGTAAAGTAATCGAGAAACGAATTACAGCCAAATAGTGTAAATTAGTGTACCAAGTCCTGCCGATTTGTACATAAAGCAACAAAATGCTAAAGCTATCTACGATTCGCATAAATTTAAGGTATAGCACCATGCATTCCATATACAAAAAATCAGAGATTGTAACACCATGCTTCTATAGTCACAAAAAGGATGTATGACAATCTACAACCGTGGCAACGCATAGAAAACTTCTCTATAGACAACATTCTGTGTGACATCGGTGGATATCCCAGCTTCATCATCAACAAAAATCTTCAAACCACGTGGAGAAGTAACTCGACTGATTGCCACATAAAATTGACCATGTGTAAACACGGATTTGGGTAGATAAAGACCTACGTTTTCGAGTGATTGGCCTTGAGATTTATTAATTATCATCGCGTAGCATATTTGAAGAGGCATTTGTTTACGCACCAATTTGAATGGCATTCTTGATTCACTGGGACATAGTTCCATACGTGGAATAAAATGTCGGGTGCCAACAAATGATCCGCATATAACCTCGCATTCAACGCAAAATTTCAAACATTTCGTAACAATCATCCTAGTACCGTTGCACAGTCCAAGCGTTTGGTTTAAATTTCTCATAAGCATAACAACAACACCAACTTTCAGCTTCAATTCATGTGCTGGCATCCCTGGCATGTTAATTGAGTTAAGATATTCTAAAGGAAAAGCAGAGTTCAAATCAGCATCGGAGCCACCAAAATCTTCAGCACTATCGACACTGAAATATGAGACACACTCACCAGGAAGCTTTTGAACAATTAGAGAATTCAGGTGCCCCACAGTGTGGTTGGTAGGTGTTAGTATAGCTCTCTCACTTAGAAATTTTGGGTCCTGACAATTTTCCAAGAAATCTGGATAAGTGGCCTTGATCATATTTTCCACAGAGTTGTCATTCTTAAGATCACAAAACTGAGGTGGAATAACTATATCATCTTCAAGACAACAACCCATATCTTCAAGCCGTGGATAAACATTTCCATCACCAATGTCAAGTACCCACTTGGCAAACTGTTTCAAATCTTCCATTTCAGCAACGGTGGTACCTTTATTAAGTCGCATGTTTGTGCACAAAATGAATATTTTGCAAATAGACCACAACCTAGAACGGGTTATACATGCGGAAACAATATCGCCTCGTTCTCCAAGAGTAATGACAGGGAGTATTTGTCGAAAATCTCCACCAAGCACAACCGTAATACCTCCAAATGGAATATTACCACGTGCAATATCAACTGATTTCATAATGTCCCTAAGAGAACGATCTAAACATTCAAAAGCATACCTATGCTGCATAGGAGCCTCATCCCATATGATGAGCTTGGTTTTTCTTATTAGTGCAGCAATATCTGAATTATGACCAATACCGCAAAGTGAGAATTCATCAAGAACAATTGGGATTTTAAATCTTGAATGTGCCGTGCGTCCACCTGGTAAAAGAGTTGCTGCAATACCGGATGTGGCAACTGGCAGTACAATATCTCCCTGAGAACGTAACTTACATATTAAAGTTCTCCACAAATATGTCTTCCCACATCCGCCACTACCATAAACGAAGAAAAGTCCTCCCTCAGACGTTTTAATAGACTCCAATATCTTTTCATAAACAGCAAGTTGTTCTTGATTTAACTTGTCAACCAACTTCTTGTATTCACATTCCATTTCCACCATATTGTACCTTGTTTCCTCTATAATAAGGTTATTCACACCATGATTCAAATAAGTTGATGGAGGTTGGGGCAATTGAGGGAAATTTGTTAAAGACTTCCCAATTGAACGCAATAAATCATCAATTTCTGTAAATGTATATACCTCAGCTTTAGTTAACAGAAGTAGAAATTAAAAAATTGAGAAGGAAATTTTTAGAACCGTTGTCAGTAAATAATTTTACCTGCAAGTGCATAATATTGTAATTGCTTGTCATTTAAAGTTAGGTTTATATCTTGACTTAAGTGGCGTCTCTTAAGCAAAATGTCCTCCACCATTTGTTTCCAATGACAACACCACAAATTAGCCAAGTCTGTTACTTTACAGTTGACTACAATGTGCACAAAGAGCTGTCTAATTTGAGGTGGTAACCCGCCCTTTGAACACTGATCAAGCACTTCATGCCATTCCTTATCATCGTCCAGCAGTCCATACTCCTTACATGCATCTCTAAAAGTATTAAAACATACTCCATTAATGGTCCTTAAATCTTCGAAGGAAGTAGCACCACGAACTTTTGTTAATAACATCCGTAAGTACCAAATTTCCCCTGCACTGTGATGGGTATATGACAAACGACCAATCTGCAATCCACGTTTCCTTCTGTTCCATTGCCTTGCACTATCATTCCACACATATTTCTGTGGGATTTCATCGTATGTAAACGTCCGAGCATGAATATCAGTACTATTTAACAGAAAATATGCTTCAAGTTTGCTAAGACGTTCTTTCTCTCGTTCGGCCACCTTTTGCAGAGAA
This sequence comes from Heracleum sosnowskyi, assembly GCA_030848705.1. Classification (NCBI taxonomy): domain Eukaryota; kingdom Viridiplantae; phylum Streptophyta; class Magnoliopsida; order Apiales; family Apiaceae; genus Heracleum; species Heracleum sosnowskyi. The sequence goes on from CM061243.1 coordinate 8,825,138, forward strand.
TCATTTGCACGGAAGGTGCAGTTCCTTTGGCCAGGTAAATGAAATGGTAACCTCTCAACAGACAAAGTCCTATGATGTATAGGGAATCCAAAAATGTGATACGCAGCTTCAGAACCACACACATATCTCCCATCAAAGTAAGCATTAATTTCATCTATAGGTTCATCATTACTTTCGTGACTTCGCTTCCTTTTCCTTCCTGTAACTTGAACAGTAGCAGTGTCGTGGCCTTTGAGACAATACTTAAATAAGTATTTTATGCTCCTTGCATGACAACAAATCTCAATGTTCATATGGCATTGATATTTGACCAATAAATCACGGTTGTAAGGTACAACCCATTGATTATCCAGAGAAGCTTTTCCTTTTTGTATGGTGATGTTTTGCCGCCTGCGCTTGTACACTGGGAAACCACTCTCATCAAAAAATGTGCGCGGACAGTACCTAAACAAATATTTGTTAGTTGACCTTAATATGTTGGTCCCATTCTATTATACATACGAATGTAAAGGAAGTGTACTACTTAGAACTAACTTCTTAGGAAAGTGATGGATACATTTAAAACCCTTCATGCATGGAGATTTAACATTCTCTAAGCCACATGGACCATGCACCATATAGGCTTTGACTGCCTCATATCCCACAGGGTCTTTGACAGGATCGGGAATTTCTGCAGACACAAATTTATCTACATTTTGTTTTAGATACCATTTAGAATCACTGTCAAGCCAAATCAACATGTGCACATGCGGTAATCCTCGCTTCTGGAACTCAACCACGTACATAACTATAGAAACAAAATGTTTTATAAAATTCATGCATCTATAATCGTAAAATAATTTAGTTGACAATGTGCATTGTAATAATAAAATGCTTACTTCCAACACACTTCCCAAAATATGATTTCTTCTTAATGTCATTAGTCATTTGATCCAATTTCATCTTGAAAACTCTAGATACAATATCTGGGCAATTTTGTGACTGACATCCTGGAAGTACTTGCATCATTTTTTGTATCTCATCCCACATTGGATTACACGTCATAGTGAGAAATATATCTGGATGGCCAACATGTCTACACACAGCTAGAGCATCTTGAAAGTTTTGCTGCATATAACGTTTAGATCCGACATACCCAGCTGGAAGTATGACACCTCTACCAACATTTGAGGTATTTGAATCTCCTTGTTGAACAGAATCACATATATGGTGATATAATTCATTCCGTAATATGGTCTGATTATTACGAAACCACCATAATCTTGTTTGCTCAATAGCTGAAAATGCATCAACCATGTATTGTTGGAAAAGCCGACCACCCAACCGGGCAGTCATACCTGAAATTAAAAAGGTAAAAATGAGATTCCATGAAGACGACATTTGTTTTAATCAATTTTGGAGATATAGGGGTAGAAAAACTTGAATAAGGTTGCTCAACCTTCATTTTCTCGAACTTGAAATCTGTAGGAGTAATAATCTTTCATGGAAATCATATCACGTTCTGCTGTGCTGTCTGGATTAACAGATTGAAAAGGAATTTTGTTATGGTATCCATCTTCACCATTAGGAAAAAGAAGGGGATATTGAAGTGCCATTAGCTTCGGATGAATGTAGGACACACGTGTCAGTCTGTCCATCTTGCTCATGACAATAATGTCGCGATTAGGAGTGGTATTATCAGTTCCACCAACCATTAATCCAGCCACATCATCAGAAGCAGAAACGTGATTCTCACGACCACTCTGTGCCCGACAAATCTTTAGCTCCACTTTCAAATCCACCAATTCGTTGTTCTCAAACCTATCACGTGCCATTCGAAACCGTTGACATAATTCATTGGTTTCATCCAACAAAGTCATCAAACCTGCAACAACATCAACATCAACATCGTGGCCATCAGCACTGTTAACCCAACGAAGTCTATTGTTCACTTCATTGACGGTATCATATATGTACAGCTGGCAGAATTTCGGAGTATCCCCATCATCCGGTATTAAAGAACCAAAAACATGATGATTTTGTCCATTCAACCGATAGATATAAGGGCCTCTGCCATGGTTTATGGAATGATCAACATTGCCACCGGAAGAGGTAAACGAAAACATAGAGTTATACACTCTTATGCTCCTTTTAAAAGCAGAACCTCCCACTTCATCGTTATAAAGCTGCAATAGATAGGGTGGGATTGCAAGGGCATTTGCAAGTTTGACATCTCCTTTTTTACAACAAAGCGAAAAGATAGGTGTTCCTTTCGTAACATTTTTATTTACTCGTTCTTCCTTCCACATTAGCGCATTACATTGTGTGCATTTCACCGATGGAGCACCTAACGTTGCGTACTCCTCGGGGATTTCACAGCTCCTCCTGGTTTTTTTAGGTAATTTACTTGAAGAGGGTAGACTTTCTGCAGTTACATTAAACAAATTAATAAATTAAACATTTTAGTACATGTATAAAATGTACTACGAAGTGTCAATTTACGAACCAACATCTGAATCAATGTCTCCAATATCACCCCATGGTTCTTTTGTACAGTACTCATCTGTAAATGTATTAACAAAGTAATAAGTTTTTTATATGGGCATCTTATTCAAAAGTTTGCTGTCAAGATTCATACCATTGGAATCATCTGTCCCATCTTCATTATATTCTGAGTCTCCAATTATCGAATGCTCTGCACAAAAAGCAACACATTTGTTAATGTTTAAACAAAAATAGAATAAGCAACAAAATATTTTGAAACTATACCAACCTAGTTGATCATAGTAGTCATCACTCCTTTCTGGTAATGGACTTTGGAACTCCTCTTCAAATAAATTGCGAGTTGATTCCGCATTGAGTAATTTTCCTTTTCCCTTCTCTTTCTGTGACCTCGAAATTGATTGACTTTTTTGATTCGTTATATTTGAGAGGGGTTGCCTATCCATTGTATCGTCGTCATTTTTATTTATGCATTCCATATCAATACTTCTCACTGCACCTTGAAGCAGTAAGATTATAGCATAGACTTATAAATTATGACTTTGAACATTAAAAATTCTACCAATTAGACAGACATCATAGTACAAACTGGAGGAGGAAGTCTGAATGTTTAGTGATTTGTTAACAAAGGACAGTTTAGGTTTAGGCTTCAAGGAGGAAGCAGTAGACTTATTAACTGCAATATAGGATCCAAACAATCAATAGCATCAAAAGCAATATCCTTGAAGGTTATTGACAACAAATCATAATAAACTAAAAATCAAGATTAATAATTACCAACAAAACACATAGAAAGGCATTAAAGACAAACAAACAAACCTGATGCAGATGTCGGGGTGTTTAAAATTTTAAATTTTTCCAATTTCTGCTTGCAGGAGGAAACAGTTGGAGTTTTAACTGCAATAGAGATTGTTGTAAATGTTGGAACACAGATGTAAAGGTACAAACCATGTGAATATATTATTACATATTTCAAAAACTGGCTACATAGGAAAGGGATTTCCGTATTACATATTTTAGATAGTGGATACATAGGAGAAGAACTTCCGTTGCTCTTATTAATGCCCATATTCTCTTTGTCTTTCCTAATTTTCTTTCTTCTTGTCGGGCATTTCTGGAAGCCTTTCATCATATCATCAGACGTAAACAACTGCGAAGAAGACATGTCATCTCCATCACCCTGTAAAAGAGAGGTGAAATATATTACTTTTGTGAATAACACAACAACATTTTACAAATTGATAGATTGGATTTTGATCCAAACAACAAAATTACTACCGAGTTCATCACAGACTTTTATCCCAAGCAGCAACAAAGAGAGTATTGTGAATGTATTGAGCAGAATCAAGTGTTTGATAAAAGAAAAGTGCAGTAAGATGGTCTGATTTTCAAATTTGAAAACTTTAGTTGGTAAGAAAAGTACATGCATTTAAGGATTTAGGTGAGAAATATTGAAGATGAGGACATAAGATCATTCGGGTTGAGTGGTGTCATGGGCAGAGCACGTGAGGCAGTATTTATGTAGGAGTTTGTGTGGATGGCAGAATCGTAATTAAGACGGAATATGAGGCTTTTAGTTGAACAGTTGGGCTGTTAACTGTTGAAAAGGCGCAACAGACACTATAATATAGATAGATATCCTAATCCTTCATTCATGAATTTTTCTATACCTGCATATTCAAAGATACTGCTGACATAGAAGCAGATTCCATTGATTCCGCCAAATTGTTGAAAACCCATCAACCCTGCTCCTATCTGGTCAGTAAATCTAAATATCAATATCAATTTTAAGTGAATGAACTTTTTGTATGGGTTCAACAGAAATTTATTAAGAAAAGCTATTACCTCAGACTGCTGTGAGTTTTCCACTGGCAAGGGGATTTGGGGCCTTAAACCATATCGTGAGTTTGAAGATTTAACTGAAGATCCTGAAGCACGTATTGGGACAGGAGAAGGAGCAACATTGTCCCAGGGAGAAGCAACGCATGTTAAGAAAATATTGGTACATGTGTAAATTTCCAAATGCTGAGAAAGAAGTGATACTACGCTTCAGTTATGTTAATCATCTTCAGCTCTATATAATCATATCTCTACTGACAAATGACCAACCTCCAAGATAGCAGTTCAGCTTCCAGAAAAACTACCCTAATAAAGCTTATGCAAAAGCTAACATACAATCATACATATCATATATTGTAGACATGTACAAAAAATTTACATACAGCTCAATATACAAAAATTAGAAGAAAGAAAATGAGAACTAAATCAATCAAGTGTGGATAACCAAATATGCATTAGCAAATTTCAGTAATGAACTAAGAAGATAAAGTACAAAGTCAAATATTTTAGAACATATTAAACAGAAGAAAGATATAGCAGATTTAGTATCATACCAGAAGAGTAAGAACTGTGACCTCCAGCCATAGAGAAACCAATCGTACATCAGGAGATGCTCCAAGCAACATAGGCAGTAGCAGGTGTTCACTAAACACTCAAGTTTTCACCAACTCTGCAACATATTGAACCCAAGAACTTGCTTAAGGCAACTACTTGGATCCCTAAATCAAAGAAGGATCCCAATTGAAGCCCTAATTGTAGCCCAACGCAGATTCAAGAAGCCCAAATCGAAGATTGAACCCCTAAATCAATCTATAAATTTAAAGCTTGAATCCCTAAATCGAATTTTAAAATGAACACCTAGATCTATAGTTAAAGACGCAGATGGATGTGAGAGAGAAGCAAATAATGTTTGCAGTGATTTTGTAAGAGGGGAGAGTGTTTTGTCCTTCAAAAAATTTGACAAAGGCGGCATTTTTTCCGCTCATTATTTTCGCCCAATTCAATCTGTACTAGTACTGGTAATTAACTGTGACTCTCGTTTTTTATTAAAAATTAATCAATTTCTTTTTTGTTGAATTTAAAATTATTAAAAATTACATTAGTTTATAAAATTATAATTTTTATTGAACCCGACCCGACCTTTTTATTTTTTGATTATTTTTTCCCAAGACTATAATGAGTATTTATTAACATCCGTAAGGTTGGATCGTCAAAAAAATCATTTAAAAAATTATTCAGTGAATCCAGCACGCGCTCCGTTACCCAAATCAGTATTAATACTACACTTTCGATATAAAATCGGACATCCCGGCCTTTTTATTTTTTGATTATTTTTTTCCAAGACTATAATGAGTATTTATTAACATCCGTACGGTTGGATCGTCAAAGAAATCATTTAAAAAAATTATTCAGTGAATCCAGCACGCGCTCCGTTACCCGAATCAGTATTAATACTACACTTTTGATATAAAACAGGACATCCCAGTCTTTTTATTTTTTGATTATTTTTTCCCAAGACTATAATGAGTATTTATTAACATCCGTACGGTTGGATCATCAAAGAAATCATTTAAAAAATTATTCAGTGAATCCAGCACGCGCTCCGTTACCCGAATCAGTATTAATACTACAATTTTGATATAAAAACGGACATCCTGGCCTTTTTATTTTTTGATTATTTTTTCCCAAGACTATAATGAGTATTGATTAACATCTGTACGGTTGGATCGTCAAAGAAATCATTTAAAAAAATTATTAAGTGAATCCAACACGCGCTCTTTTACCTGAATCAGTATTAATACTACATTTTTGATATAAAAACAGACATCCTGGCCTTTTTATTTTTTATTTATTTTTTCCCAAGACTATAATGAGTATTTATTAACATCCGTACGGTTGGATCGTCAAAAAAATCATTTAAAAAACTATTCAGTGAATCCAGCATGCGCTCCGTTACTCGAATCAGTATTAATACTACACTTTTGATATAAAATCGGTCATCCCGGCCTTTTTATTTTTTGATTATTTTTTCCCAAGACTATAATGAGTATTTATTAACATCCGTACGGTTGGATCGCCAAAGAAATCATTTAAAAAAATTATTCAGTGAATCCAGCACGCGCTTCGTTACCCAAATCACTATTAATACTACACTTTTGATATAAAACCGGACATCCCAGTTTTTTTATTTTTTGATTATTTTTTCCCAAGACTATAATGAGTATTTATTAACATCCGTACGGATGGATCGTCAAAGAAATCATTTAAAAAATTATTCAGTGAATCCAACAGGCGCTCCGTTACCCGAATCAGTATTAATACTACAATTTTTATATAAAAACAAACATCCTGGCCTTTTTATTTTTTGATTATTTTTTCCCAAGACTATAATGAGTATTTATTAACATTCGTACGGTTGGATCGTCAAAGAAATCATTTAAAAAAATTATTAAGTGAATCCAACACGCGCTCCGTTACCCGAATCAGTATTAATACTACAATTTTGATATAAAACCGGACATCCCGGTCTTTTTATTATTTGATTATTTTTTCCCAAGACTATAATGAGTATTTATTAACATCCGTACGGTTGGATCGTCAAAGAAATCATTTAAAAAAATTATTCAGTGAATCCAGCACGCGCTCCGTTACCCGAATCAGTATTGATCCTACATTTTTGCTATAAAATCGGACATCTTGGCCTTTTTATTTTTTGATTATTTTTTCCCAAGACTATAATGAGTATTTATTAACATCCGTACGGTTGGATCGTCAAAGAAATCATTTAAAAAAATTATTCAGTGGATCCAACACGCGCTCCTTTACCCGAATAAGTATTAATACTACATTGTTGCTATAAAATCGGACATCCGGCCTTTTTATTTTTTGATTATTTTTTTACAAGACTACAATGAGTATTTATTAACATTCGTACGGTTGGATCGTCAAAGAAATCATTAAAAAAATTATTCAGTGAATCCAGCACCCGCTCCGTTACCCGAATCAGTATTAATACTAAATTTTTGCAATAAAATCGGACATCCCGGCCTTTTTAATTTTTGATTATTTTTTCCCAAGACTATAATGAGTATTTACTAACATCCGTACGGTTGGATCATCAAAGAAATCATTTAAAAAAATTATTTACTGAATCCAGCAAGCGCTCCGTTACCCGAATCAGTATTAATACTACATTTTTGTTATAAAGTCGGACATCCCGGCCTTTTAATTTTTTTATTATTTTTTCCCAAGACTATAATGAGTATTTACTAACATCCGTACGGTTGGATCGTCAACAAAATCATTTAAAAAAATTATTTAGTGAATCTGAAACGGATCCCGTTACCCGAATCAAGATTAATACTACATTTTTATTATAATGTCTTACAAACCGACCTTATCATTTTTTGATTATTTTTTCACAAGACTAAATTGAGTATTTATTAACATCCGTACGGTTGGATCGTCAAAAAAATCATTTTAAAAATATTTTTGGGCCCCACGACATTTAAAAAAGTTAAAAAAAACTAGTGTAACACTTTTTATACTAGTGTAACACTTTTTATGCTTGCTTCTGCTGGTGTGCTCACCGGTTTACATTCTTCCATTCTGAATTTCTTTAAAATCTGCTCCGCATATTTTTTCTGCGACATAAAAATTCCTTCTTTGCTTTGCTTCACCTCGACTCCAAGAAAGTATGACATTTGACCAACATCTGTCACCTCAAATTCGTTAGTCATAACTTTCTTAAAATCATCGAACATATCAGGGTTATTACCGGTGAAGATCATGTCATCCACATATAAGCAGACGATCATAATATCTCCCCCTGAATTTGTTTTTGTGTAGAGAGCATGCTCGTACGGACTCTTCACAAAACCATTTTTCTGGAAGTATTCATCAACCCTTGTGTTCCATGCTCGCGGAGCTTGCTTCAAACCATATAAGGCTTTCTTCAATCTGTAGACTTTGTTTTCCCGGCCTTTCTGAATATATCCGGGAGGTTGCTCAATGTAGACTTCTTCTTCGAGATAACCATTCAGAAAAGCTGACTTGACATCCATCTGATAAATTTTCCACTGATTCTGAGCTGCAATTGCTGTAAGAAGTCTTATGGTATCAACTCTTGCAACTAGAGCAAATACCTCGTCATAGTCAATTCCATATCTCTGCTTGTAGCCTTTAGCCACTAACCTCGCCTTGTACTTTTCTACTTCACCATCCTGATTTGTTTTGGTCTTGTAGACCCATTTGACACCAATTGCTTTGTGTCCTTCTGGAAGATCTGTGAGCTCCCAAGTATCATTCTTCTTAATTGCGCCAATTTCCTCATCCATGGCTTTGTTCCATTTGCTTTCTTCAGAAGCTTCTTCAAATGTCACTGGATCACATTCAGCCATTAAACAAAATAAGGAATAATCAAAGGTTGTTTGTATCGGACTTGTTGCTTCATATATATTATCCAGACTCCGCATTTTCCTTGGCGCTCCCCCCTGAACTGTTGCTTCCTCCAGTCGATGGTGTCGATGCAGGAGTTTGTTGGTTCAGACTTGGTGGAGGAGTTTGATCATCATTCTCACCGTCTTCAACGTTGGTGTCATCACCGTCATCATCTTCATCCTGAAAAAACAAACCAGCAACTTTTCTTTCTTCCTCACTCCATTTCCAATAATCGGATTCATCGAACTCAACATCTCGAGAAATGATTAATTTCTTCGTCAGGGGATTATAGAGTCTGTAAGCCTTGCTCCTTTTATCATATCCGGTAAAGATACACTTCTCACCTTTATCATCCAGCTTCTTTCTTTTCTGATCGGGAACATGGGCATATGCAATACACCCGAAAATTCTGAGATGTCCAACTGATGGTTTGGTACCACTCCATGCTTCATTTGGAGTTTTGTTTCTGACACTTTTTGTTGGACAGCGATTCAGCAAATAAACTGCACATAAAACGGCTTCAGCCCAGAAAGTTCTTGGCATGTGCTTTGCTTTCACCATACTCCTTGCCATGTCTAGAATAGTGCGATTCTTCCTCTCTGCAACGCCATTTTGTTGAGGAGTATATGTCGTTGTCAACTGATGATTGATTCCATGTGCTCTGCAGAAGCTTTTAAACAAATTTGAAGTATACTCGCCTCCTCTGTCTGATCGGAGTACCTTCAAATAATGGCCACTTTGTTTTTCTGCCAAAGCTTTGAACTCCTTGAATTTATCAAGAGCCTCCGCTTTTTCTTTGAGGATATACACCCAACTTTTCCTGCTAAAATCATCCATAAATGTTAGGTAATACCTGTTACCTCCAAGTGATGGAATATCAAATGGACCAGTAATATCCGTGTGAACAATTTCCAATGGCCTCCTGGCTCTCTATGATTTTCCAACGGGAAAACTTTGTCTATGTTGCTTCCCCTTAACACATGCTTCACACAAGTTTTCTGGTTCATTGATTTCTGGCAAGCCGTCCACCATCTTTGTCTTTGACAATAATTTCAAGCCAGAAAATCCAAGATGACCAAATCTTAAATGCCATAACCACGAGTCATTTTTAATGACAGACTTTAAGCACTTCTTCACCTTCGTCTGCATATCCAAAGTGAACAGACGGTTCTTTGACATCTCCACATTAGCAATTAATTCTCGAACCTGATTTCTGATGATAAGAGAATTATCCTGCATCTGAATATTATATCCCTTCTCGACAAGTTGGACAAGACTGATGATATTACTTTTCAAAGCAGATATATAATAAACATCATTTATATACTTTTTATCACCTTTCTTTGACACAATCGTAACAGTACCTTTCCCTTTGACTGGAATCTTTGATGAGTCACCAAAAGTAACTTCTCCACTGATGGTGTCGTCTATCTCCGTAAATAATTCCTTATGACCGCACATGTGATTGCTGGCGCCCGAATCAAGATACCAAGTATTTTTCTTGCCTTCTTCATCTCCTTTGTAAGTGAGAAACATCGCTGAACCCACATCTTTGTCTTCTTTTGCTGCTGCAAAATGACTTCTTTCTTCCACTTTTGGTGATCTACACTCATAACTGAAATGACCAAATTTATTACAATTATAGCACTGAAATTGACCTCGTTAAAATCCGCCTCTTCCTCGACCTCTAAAATTTTGACCACGGCCAGATGGTTGATAACCTTCGGTATTTTGGCCTCTGTTGAAGGACTGCCTTCCACGTCCTCGTCCACCTCGGTAGCCACCTCTTCCACGAATAGAACTGCTACTGCTTGAACTTTCACCAATGGACATTTTACTTTGCAACGCTTTTTCCAAATGGCTTGTATCATCATACTGGTTCATCCGCTGTTCGTGCGCTTGAAGTGAACCAACTAGCTCGTCGATCGAAATCGTGGACAGATCTTTTGATTCCTCGATAGACGTCACAACATAATCAAATTTTCTTGTCAACGAACGGAGCAATTTTTCCATGACCCGGACATCATCGAGACTTTCGACGTTTCTCTTCATCTCATTTGTCACCGTTTTCAAACGAGTAACATATTCACCAATATTTTCTGAGGCCTTCATTTTAATGTTTTCGAACTCCCCGCGTAGAACTTGGAGCCGCACCTTTTTAATTTTTTCAACACCTTGGAAAGATTTTTGCAAAATCTCCCACGCTTCTTTCGCCGTTTTTGCATTAGAATTTTTTTCAAAGGTTGATTCATCAACACCTTGAATAATTGTATATAACGCCTTTTTATCCTTTTTTCGGATCTCCTTTAACGCCGTCTTCTCGGCATTCGGTAGTGCTGCTTCAGCGGCTGCATCTGCGGGCTCGTTGAACCCACTTTCGACAATATCCCAATTGTCATAAGAACCGAGTAACACCTTCATTTGGATACTCTAGTTCCCGTAATTTGTGGCCGTCAATTTCGGAATATTTGGTTGCACCATATTTGCCATTTTTCTCGAACGAAACGCTGGCTCGGATACCACTTGTTGGAAACGTTAATGGGCTTTACTTTAATTTCTTCAAACTCAAACTCACTGTGTATATGTGTGTGTACGTGTATTCTGTATTAGCACTTCAGTAGTGATGCAACAAAATAACAACAATACTCTTTATATATATCAAAAGCTACAACTTTTATAAGTGATACAAACTCAAGGATACAACCTTTCTTTTTCCCTCTCTGAGCTTCAGCTCTTTTCTGTTTCTCTGTATTTTCACTTCGATGTTTACAATCACAGAGGACCAGCCTATTTATAGGCTTCACATACATTACATCACTCCTTACCTCATAATCTATTTATTACTACATAGACTATTGACTGCAGTTTTATTACAAACCGTGTTACAGCTTCATGTATAGAAAATAACACCTACTGACTTCTTTTGTGAACACTAGCAGTCTCCCCATGCAGCCTACCATATTTACAGGCTTTGAACAAAGACCAGCCTTCCAGTTCTTCTTCTATCCTTTTAGTTTTATGCATAGCCACCTTTTTCCATGGATTCCATTTAAGACAGTCCAGCTAGCTGCTGCAATATTTCTTGTATTCATATTAGGTTTACTTCACCGTTAAGTGTTTCCACCTTATCTACACAGCTGGAGCATGGGTTTACTGCTGACTGCTGCTGCTATCCTTATTACTCTATCTATTTTCTAACCCAGCTGTAATTATTAATGCTTCATCTAGAAGAGTTTGAATTCTAACAACTTCGTGTACTTCTAAAGTTGACCTGATATTTTCCTCGAGTTCGTTACTGATCATGATATCATATAATCACATATATGCTATTGTGATATTGGTATCTACATAGTATATGCACATCAGTACAGACCCTTTGTTGAGATATAGACCAAAACATTCTCATACACATCTCCAGCTCAAAGATATTTTTAGATTTTATTTTTTTGAAAAAACGTATTTTTGGATTCGAAAGGAGTAATTTGGTCTCAACTCCAACAAAGGAAATGCACATAAATCAAGAGTGTGCACATATCAGCTTTCTTAATTAATTGATTGATGTAGCAAAAACAAAATTAATTTTTGTAAATTTCAACACATATACACGACTATGTTTTATGCCCCCTCACAAAATTAGAGATGAAACTGTATTTAATTTCTTTGGAAAGTGGAATCAGTTAATTGTTAAGATATAATTTATCAAAGTTAACTAAATAGTATTCAAGAATTATGTGCAATGTATAAAAAAATATTATATTTAATGAATTATTATTTTATATTATTAGTGGGCCTTAAGAACTTTTGCAAAATTTATTATCTTACGCATTTAGAAATAATATTAATTTATCATATTGGCCCAAGTCGGGAATAAAAATATTATTTATTTATTGAGGTTTTACTGTATATATTAATGGAGCCTAAATGCGGTAATTCATGTTTAGTTTCTCATCAATACATGCAAAATTTGCACTATTAGTAGTAAGTAAATAGTATTATATTATTATAAGCATCTAAAATCAATACTATTATATAAAGGAGAAAATGAGTGCGGTGAAGTGGCGCCTCTAGAACCGCTTCGTTTTATTTTTCTAATTTTCTAAAAATTAGAGAGATAATAAATAAGTACCAAATGTTAGACTATACAGTTTGTTTTGTAGTATTTCGGATAATCAAATAACAAATCTATTATCTATATTATGGGCCAACATGGCTTTCTATGCCATTTATTAAATTACTTATATACCCCTATAATGTATAAATATATTAAAAATATTGTTACTAGCATGAATTGAACCAATGACCTTTGGAGACAAATGTATTTTATGTTACCACCTCAACCATCATGCTAGGAACCCATTTGATAAAATTTTGAAGCTCATTTACCCTAGGGCTGAGCAAAACCGATCCAAGACCGAAAAACCGAACCGAAATATGTCAATTCGGTTCGGTTCGGTTCCAACTTTTTCCACAATCCGGTCATTTCGGTTTTTCGGTCCGGACCGAACTATATTTCGGTTTGGTCCGGTTTTTACCAAAATATTTCGGTTCCGAACCGAATAAACCGAAATATACAAATACATATATTTACATTTTATATATGATATATATTCTAAATTCTAATTATCTAAAATCCTAAATTCTAAATTCTAATATCTACGATCTACCCGTTGTCCCGTTGACCCGTTCTTCATTAATCCATAACCCACCCACAGCCACAGTCCACACTCCACACCCACCTCCGGCGGCCAGCCTCCCACTGCCACACCCACACTTCCACGGTTCCACCCACCGTCTGAAGTCTGACCTAAATCCTAATTAGTAATTAGCAGCAGCAATTCACAATTGGTATTTGGTAATTGGAATTGGATAACGAAGAGTTGAAGACACCAGACCAGAGTTCAGAGTTCAGTCGCGATTCTCATTTCTCAGTCACTTGAGTCTTGACTCACTTCATTCTTCAAGGTAATATCAAATTATCAATTATCAAATATGTTGCTAATTTCGACTTCCTCTAAATTTGTATTTAGTGCTTAAATTTGTTATTGATTTTAGATTTTTAGAATCATAAATCTTAGATTTTTTCTTAGTTTGCTAGCAGTTTGTTTTTTTTGATTTTGTAGACATTAGCCTAGCCAGTAGACTCAGTACTCAGTGTAGAATCATAAATCTTAGTTCTTAAATGTTATTAGCTTTTCTATCGGAGAATCATAGATTCTATTTTCTGATTTTGTTTAGGTTCCTTAATTAATGTTTGATTTTGTTTGTTTAGGTTTTGTGCTTAATCTTAACTGCTTATGATGTCAACTGTCAATCTGTTTTGACTTCATTTAATCATTTCAGTTCAAAGCTTAACTGTTCATTTAATCTGTTTTGAACTGTCAACAGTAGCCAGTAGACTCAGTACTCACTGTAGTAGCTTAAAAACTGATATCTTGTTCGTCTTCATTTAATCATTTCAGCATCAAGTAGGTTGATAGTTTAGGACTTAGGTATTTGAAAGTTTATTGAGAAGAGTAGGCTTCTGAACTTGGAAAGTTTGCTGCTATGTGTTTGTTTCGTAATGGACATGCAAAAAGTTTAGAACTGATTTATGAACTGATTTACAAAAGTTACTGTGAAAATCATTTCTTTTTCTTTAGTACTTCTACTAATCCCTATAATTTGTTTTTCTTGGATTGTACGTGTTGTATTGTGGGACTGTTGAATTCTGTGACTTTATTATGCTGCAGTGATTTAGTAGAACACTAATGCTGCTACCTTAATGCTTCAATTTCTTGAATTCCATTGTTGCTGCAGACCTGCAGTTAATTCCATTGTTTTTTTACTGCTAATTACTGCTAATTTCTGTGCCCAGAAATGTTGATGTAGAGCAGCAGAAATGTTGATGCAGAGGAGCAGGAATGCAGTATGCGAGCAGATTTCATTTTCCATTTTAATGTCAATATGTCAGTGATGAACTATCAAGTAGACTTTTAATTTGTAAAGACTAAAGTACTGTAGCCAGAGTGCTGGTGCAAGTGTGCAACACTGTTTTAGTTCATTTTAATTTTTGCTTGGTGCTTGAATGCATGTACTGAAACTGAATAGTGAACTGTTTTTGTCTTATGATTTCTGAATTCTGAATGTTAATGGATTCATACAAGATTACAACTACAGATTTTTTGAGTTTTTGCAAAATAATTCGGTTCTAGGGACCGAACCGAATAAACCGAAATATTTCGGTTCGGTTCGGTCCCGGTTCATGTAGTCATTTCGGTCCGGTTCGGTCCCGGAAAAATTAACAATTCGGTTTTCGGTTTTTTCGGTTCGGTCCCGGTTCTGGACCGAACCGACCGAATGCTCAGCCCTAATTTACCCCATACTTAAATAAGGGCCAACATGGCTTTCTATGCCATTTAGTAAATTACTTATATACCCCTATAATGTATAAATATATTAAAAATATTGTTACTAGCAAGAATTGAACCCATGACCTTTGGATGCAAATGTATTTTATGTTACCACCCCAACCATCATGCTAAGAGCCCATTTGATAAAAATTTGAAGCTCATTTACCCCATACTTAAATAACTCTTAATATGTGTATGTTATTTAAACTTTATTTTAAAACTCATCCATCCATCCGGTATATATTATATTATATTACATATATTAGAGGCCAACAAGCCCTTCTAAGACTATTTAGTAATTTACTAATTCACTCTTTCATCATATTAATATTAAAAAAATGAATTATATTCACATCACCTACACCAAAGAAATTTTGAAAACCATTTTATGAATCATTGGAGCATCTCCAATGGAGTTAGCTAAAATGGTTGGCTAAAATAATATAAAGTAATATTTGGGTAAAATTTACTGAATCTGTAAGGCGTTGTACTCCAATGAGTTGATTATAATGGTTATACCCCTATAATGTATAAATATATTAAAAATATTGTTACTAGCAAGAATTGAACCCATGTCCTTTGGAAAAAAGGTATTTTATGTTACCACCCCAACCATCATGCTAAGAGCCCATTTTATAAAATTTTGAAGCTCATTTACCCCATACTTAAATAACTCTTAATATGTGTATGTTATTTAAACTTTATTTTAAAACCCATACATCCATTCGGTATATATTATATTCTATTACATATATTAAAGGCCAACAAGCCCTTTTAAGACTATTTAGTAATTTACTAATTCGCTCTTTCATCATATTAATATTAAAAAAATGAATTATATTCACATCTCCTACACCAAAGAAATTTTGAGAACCATTTTATGAATCATTGGAGCATCTCCAATGTAGTTAGCTAAAATGGTTGGCTAAAATAATATAAAGTAATATTTGGGTAAAATTTACTGAATCTGTAAGGCGTTGTACTCCAATGGGTTGATTATAATGGTTGGATATATTTTGAAAATAGTATATTTATAATTTTAAGCAATACTTTTTCATTGAAAAATAATTTATAGCCCATTTTGATAAGATTTTGAAGCTCATTTATCCCATACTTAAATAACTCTTAATATGTGTATGTTATTTAAACTTTATTTTAAAACTCATCCATCCATCCGGTATATATTATATTATATTACATATATTAAAGGCCAACAAGCCCTTTTAAGACTATTTAGTAATTTACTAATTCGCTCTTTCATCATATTAATATTAAAAAAAATGAATTATATTCACATCTCCTACACCAAACAAATTTTGAGAACCATTTTATGAATCATTGGAGCATCTCCAATGGAGTTAGCTAAAATGGTTGGCTAAAATAATATAAAGTAATATTTGGGTAAAATTTACTGAATCTGTAAGGCGTTGTACTCCAATGACTTGATTATAATGGTTGGATATATTTTGAAAATATACTTTTTTATTGAAAAATAATTTATATATATTAACATCAATGCTAGAGGTGCCGAAATTGGGTACAAGATAATGTGGAGTTGCTAATATGTCAATTTGAAATATTTTAATTTGTGAAAATGATGTAAATGACATTATACATTTATTTATAAATAATCAAATAATGAAACATGTCATTTTATATATATTTTTATATCCAATTTAATACCTCTAGCATTATTTTTAATACTAACACTAGCTAATTTTTGTGTTGCCTCCATAATTTTTAATTTCACACAAAAAAATATTAAAAAGGATATTGAAAATTTTGATCGGTGCAAATCAAAGCTGCAGCTGAAAAGAAAAAGAAAGAAAAAAGCAAGGGAGAGAAAAAGTAGGTAGAGAAAGTCTCTACATATCTGTAAGACTTGGCCAAATATGGCCAACCATATCTTGATGGCTATAATTTTGAACAACAACAGTCAGTGGTTGGAGTGACCATATTCACAGAGGTTGGCTATAAATCACACTGTTTAGTTGCCAGTTGGACTTTTAACCTAAGGGTTAAGTAAGGTTGGAGATGCTCTTAACTACATACACCAATAACTCATTGCTATAATGTTTTACATTTTTATTTTCATATATATTACATATATATATTATAGGCCAACAAGTCCTTTCCAGACTATTTAGTAATTTACTAATTCACACTTCCATCATATTAATATTAAAAAAATGAATTATATTCACGTCTCTAACCACTACACCAAAGAAATTCTTAGAACTTTTTTATGAATCATTAACTACATACACCAAGAACTCATTTATTATAATATTTTATATTTTTATTTTCATATATTTTATTGAGTCAAACTCGAGCTGAATTATTCATATTCAAACTCTTTTTGAAATAGGTTCAATTTGAATTTTCGAGTTACTTGATCTCGGCTAATAAAATTTTCAAATTCAGCTTGATAGTATTCGAGTTGAACTCGAGTTAGCTATTGTTATACTTTTCAATATTTTTATTAATTTATATGTTTTATCGAGTCAAACCTGAGTCAGATTGTTCATATTCAATTTTTTTTTAAATAGGTTCAATTCGAGTTTTTGAGTTACTCAATCTCAGCTAATAAGATTTTCGAATTCAGTTTGATAGTATTCGCGCTGAGCTCGAGCTTTTGCTATTTAACTACTTTACCGAGCAAAGTTCAAGTTTTTAATTACTCGATTCTTGAGGTTCGCGAGACTAATCGAACTTTTAATATTTAATTTTTTTAAGAATTATAAATATATTTCAAAGTAAATATTCAACATTTTACATAATTCATATATTTTATCGAGATGAACCCAACTCGAACCGTTTATATTTAAATTTTTTTTCAAAATAAGTTAAATCGATTCAAGATTTCAAGCTTTATGAGTCAAGTTTCAATGTAAAAATTGGAGGACCAATTAAACTTGAGCTCGAGTTCAAGCTTGACATAATTTTTTTATCGAGTTTGAACTCGAGTCCGGTAGTGTTCGACTCGATTACACCCCCACTCTCACTGCTATTAGGAATTTTTTTTATAGTCTATAAAAAGATAATTTAAGAGGAAAACAATTATTGTAGATGAGATTTGGAATTCATATTAGTTATTAGATGAATATTTAGATAAAACACATAGTTAGTTCAAAAATATTTATTAAAAAATAGAATATGGATACTATATTAAAAATAATTTAAAACGTCTCACTTTATTATTCAAGTATGCTACTTAGTAAATGATATATCACAATGAACATGAATACAAACCAAAATTTTAGCTAATTTTAATATGAACTAGAAGAATATTAAATCACTGTCACATGACCACTACCACGCCACCACCACTAACCACGTGAACACCACCACTTACACAACCAAAATTACCATCATCAAAGCAAGTCACTAGAAATTCAACTAAAATTATCAAAATTTAAACGTAAATCACTAAAAAATTTGAACGCAAATAACAAGAATATTCCAAATTTGGAATTGTGTAAATGTTCGAAGTTGTTGGTAATAGTGTTGACGGTAGTAGAGTGAGTGAAAATGACATCGATCGGTAAACTTAGATATGTTGAGAGAAGGTTGAATGAATTACTGGAGGTGTGGTCAGGAATGAGACTGGAATTTGCGACAAACATGTTCATAAGTTACTTTCGGAGTGGTGGTCGATTTGGTGACAACAAAAGATTGTAGAGTGATTATGGTTTATTATACACACAATTTCTCTCTCTCGCTCACTCACACGCATTATATATATATATATATATATATATATATATATATATATATATATATATATATATATATATATGTGTGTGTGTGTGTGTGTGTGTGTGTGTGTGTCTCTCATGAATGATGATGATAAATTGAATGAGATGGTGATAACAGCGGTGTAAAGTAAGTGATGGTGTGTGAGGTCACCGATAATGGAAGGGGCATAAGAGTGAATATGGGTGATGGTTGAGATGTAAATTAGATTTGAATGTGTGACCATAATTAGTTTTCGCTTCTTATTTATGTAAATTATCTTATTTAGCACTTCTTTATATATAAACACGTGAGTCTACTGACTCATGATTAGATTTTTAAATTACATATTTTTTAATCATTCCAAGTTATTTTTTTAAATGGCTAGATGTGATTCTATTGTTACGATCATATATGAAATTCAAGTAAGAAATTTGAGTTATTGTCAATGTCCATAAAAAATACCACATTAACGACGTATAGTATTTCAAAAATTATAAATTGTCTATATAATAAAATCAAAACAACAACATTTTATGAATTTAAATGGTGCCCGTGCAAAGCACGGGCTATCATGCTAGTTTATATAAAAAGCCTCACTAATCCTTTGCAGGAGAATTAAGGGTTCAACCAACTCTTGTTAATATATGTGTCACATCAATCATTCTGCATGACATGATCAATCAAAATTAAGCCCAATAAGTTCGTGTCCTCGAGTTTGCAACTTAACTTCTAAAACATCTGTAAATTCCTTTATAAGTAGAAGTTCGATTTTAATTTTATAAAAAATAAACAGTAATGATAAATATAATAATATTTGAGATAAAATTAAAATAATAAACATATTAAGTAATAATTCTTTCGTATATTTATTCAAAATTTTGATGAATAATCAAGACGAAATGAAGAATCTAAAGTAAGGCTTAAGTTATGCGAGAAATATTATCATTTATTTTATTTAAAAATCCAATTGAAAGAATATTTTATAGAAAAAAATAAATTAAAATACCGTTATGAAGCGCGACTTAGTAAACTAGTTTGTATTGTAATTCTAATTCTTTTATTAGAACATTAATACCTTATTTAAATTATATAAATAATTTAAATTTTTAAATAAATTAACTAGGTCCATGCTTGGGTTGTCATCTAGTATATATAATTTTGAGTTTGCATCATATGGAACGCCTGTTTCGTGTTTCGTTTGTTCAGCGCTATCTAATCACATGGTTATCGACTTATCGATACCTAATCTGGGTGGCTGTGGGGGAAGATGTCTCCCTGCTTTTTGTCTACTAGTAGTTAGCCCCAGAGGAATATTGTGATGGGAATCATTTTTTGACAGGAATATTTCATGGAATTGTCCTGTTGGGTAGATCATAGATAACAGAGCACATAATTGAAAAATTATACATTAATTATAAAATAAAACTCAGATATCACCCGGGGAAGAAAGCGGGAGCACACACATGTCATTGACAACTACATACAGCCCATGTTGCACTAAATTATAAACACAAGTCCACAATTTAAATCTTTGTTCTGTATCATTTTAACTCAATTATTAATTTAAAAATTGGTCACTTAACTTTTAGAAATGATAAATATAGGCTTGTAATTTGGAAGGAAGCAGTTGCTACTTTTGGATAGGCACTGAACATAGTGGTGATAAAAACAATACACATTGGCTGAGTTGAAATTTTAAAATGTATAAAAATGATGACAAATAATACCGTTCTGGCTATTAGTAGAAAGCATCTATGGAATAATCTAATCGGATCATCCAATTATATGTTCAACTTAAGCTGAAGTTGGTTTTTTGGGGCTAATGTTATTCATTGGGTGACAAGATTTTTTTTAATTTGAAAATGGGTTGGTAAGACATAGTTGTCAATGTAATCTTCAGAAAGCTACAGACCAGGGAAAAAAGTTCATCTGGAGGAAGCAACTTTATAACAGTGTTAAGAAATCCCGCTAAATCGATCAATGTTTTGAAAATTGGAATAAAATTTAGCCACCGTCCTGAAATTTACTCTATTGTTTAATGTAGTTCACTTATATATTAGCAAAAAAAAAGTCTCAACATAATAATTTTATTACCTTTAGCACAGATCGAGCTAGTCAGTCATCTTACAATCTATGCTTCCAAACCTCTATTTAAGGCCTTATATATCCTTCAGAACAACACAAAGAGTTTAGCATCTAATCTCTCTCAGCACCTTTTACACACAAATATTACTTGCCAACACTTAGTAGTTGATCATTAGCAATGGAATTCATAAGTATGGTAACGAGCATATGGGTTGTTACATGGGTGTTAGGCATATTGCCATTGATGGGGTGTTATTTGTGGTGGTCTAATGATCTATGGTGCAGCCTGAGACTCAAATTAATCAATGGGAGAAGAGAAGCCAATGCAAAAACAGGTAACAGCATGATCAAACTACCTCCGGGACACATGGGACTCCCCTACGTCGGAGAGTTGCTTAGTTTTCTCTGGTATTTCAAGATTGTAGGTCGCCCTGACGACTACATTAACTCTAAAAGACACAGGTATGTATTGTTTCATTTCTAAATACTACGAAATCACCAAAATTCTGAGTAATATAATTAAACAGTTTGTAGTTGAAAGAATGCGAAGAACCAAGCAATACATTGTGTACTGTTTTGAAATGACAAGTTTGTGGTGATGTTTAGGTACGGGGATGGGATTGGACTGTACAGAACACACCTGTTTGGATCACCCGGTGTCATAGCGTGTAAACCAGCAGTAATCAAGTTCATAATGCAAACAGAATCAGACTTCAAGATTGATTGGCCAAGTGTTGAGCTTGTAGGTGCGAGTTCGTTAGTTGCAGTGCATGGGACATCACATACTAGGCTTAGAAGCTTTGTTTCCAGAGCCATAAACCTGCCTCAGTCTCTTCGCCACATAGCAATTATGGTCCAACCTCGTATCATCGCAGCCCTTCAATCTTGGTCAAACCAGGGTACAATCGGTGCTCACCTAGAAGCCAAAAAGGTATAAAATGAAACACTAGAAATTAAAACAAAATTGACTTGATTGGATTTGATAACTGCAGCGTAAATAATTATACTATTGTTGCTTGGCGCAGGTAACATTTGAGAACATTGGCAGTTTTTTTGCTAGCCTTGAGCCTGGACCAGTTCTGGACACTCTAGATAAATTGTTCACGGGTATACTTAGAGGCTTTAGAGCCTCTCCAATCAACTTTCCTGGAAGTGCTTATCGTCATGCTCTTCAGGTTATACACAATTCCCTATAAATAGCTAGCAGTATTAAATAATAATAAACTTTCCAAGAAAGAGAAGTATTTCAGTCCGTGTCTGAGTAACCCCTTCTCTGTGTAGTAAGAGGTTGATGCATGGTTTGTGTTTAGCTAAGACACGATGTGTTTGTTTTTGACTTTTGAAAGTCTACTAATTTTTATGACATACTAATCCTTTAGTGTTAAAATTTGTGCGATTTCACAGTGTCGAGAAAAAGCCACAATGATTTTCAGAAAGGAACTGGAAAAGAAGAGGAAGAAGATTAGGGATGGTGTTGATGTCAGAGTAAACAACGTTACAAATGATTTAATGGACGGATTAATGGGTTTGAAGGATGATGAGGGAAAAGAACTGAGCGACACTGAAGTTCTTGACAACATTGTCAGTCTTGTTATTGCAGGATATGAGTCTACCTCTCTTGCAATTATGTGGGCTTTGTATTATCTTGCTAAATATCCCAGTGTTCTCCAAAAGCTCCGGGTATCATATCAAAATTTTCATCTCGAGTTCTTTAGCTGTTTCTGTTAATTGAAATCGATATATATGTAGATCAGAATCTAACTGCCTTGCATGCATGCAGGAGGAGAACATGTGCCTCCGCAAACACAAAAATGAGGAGCAAATTACAAGTGACGACATTGCCAAACTAAATTATACGAACAAGGTGGGACAAACAAACTATAATCTACCTCCATCAGTAAAATGTTTTTATATATAAAGAAGTTGCTGGTGCTGGCTCCGTGCACTAATGTAAAATGTGCTTCAGGTGGTGGAAGAAACAATAAGAATGGCAAATATAGCAGCGTTCATATTCCGAACTGCAACTAAAGATGTTGAGTATAAAGGTATGCAGTTTACCTATATCTAATTCAAATATTTAAACCGAACACTCTATACATTTTGCGGTCCTGGTCGTTTTGCATGCCAGGTTATACTATCCCCAGAGGTTGGAAAGTGATGATGTGGGTCAGATACCTCCATACGAATCCAGAAAACTTTGACGATCCCATGTCCTTCAACCCCGACAGATGGAATGTACGTATTTAAGCCATATACTAAACCAAACATACCTATATCGCCCTCTTAGAGCAGGGTCTGAGATTGGAATTGTATATTGTGCATATTAGTATTATGAGTGTTGTTTTATGCGATTTTCTTAATTCGGACTCATAAATATATAGGAACCAGCAAAAGCAGGGACGTACCAAGTATTTGGAGGAGGATCAAGAATTTGTGCAGGAAACATGCTAGCGAGATTACAAGTAGCCATATTTCTTCATCATTTAGCAATTGGATACAAGTAAGAAACGTCAATTTTAACTTCTATTGTTGTTTTGCCGTAAATTTACAAACAACTGACACAAACAAAACTGTTGGAATAAAATTTAAATTTGTTTTAGGTGGGAACTCGTTAATCCCAAGGCAAAGATGACTTATCTACCTCATCCAAAACCTGAGGATGGCGTGATGATTAGCTTCAGGAAGCTATAAGCTGTAGTGTCGACCAGAAAATGTAGCTGTATGTATTGTTGAGTTCGAAATAAGATTTGAAAGGAAAATCTACTGCAAAGAGATTGTTCTGGTTTTTTATGCAGTGTTTTCATTACAAATATTTGAACCGTAATGTTCAAACTTGTTATATGTAGCTATTTATTATTTGGTGAAACTCGAAGAAAGAGTGAATTTTTCTCGGAAAAAGAATGAAGAAAGCAAATAAGTTGAAATTGTTTGTTTTATTAGTAAGATAGCAAAAACTGAAAATTAAAATTTAACACCTGAAGAATATGTCACCACAATTAGCTAGGGATGATCTGCAGATAGGTATCCATGCCTTGTGATCAGAAATATACTACTACATACGTACAGATTCAATCTATGGTCACAGGCTCACAGCCTCACTGGTCAGCACATTCAAGTCACAGGATACATAAAGCTAGTAAAGGGAAGATAGAGATTTAGCTTGACAAGAGTTTCATTTGAAACAAATAAACTTAATAGAACCTCAAATCAGACAAAATGTCTACTGGCTATCCAGGACAAATTGATACAACATCAATGGTGATGGTGTTGTGGTGCTGAAACTACTACAGAGACATCTCTCTTCTCAGGCAAGAGCTGGAATACAGAAGAAGTTGTAATAGCTTTGATTAAATCCCTGCACTCAGAATCTAATTCATCATAACGAAATTAGTTGGTGAATATAACAAAATGTGATCGAGGAATATGAATAAACAAATAGAAGATTAGCATTTACAATAAATATCATGACCATCAGAGTAACAAACTCTTTTGCATGTTGAAATACTGAAGTTGTCATCGTAGAGGGGGTGTCAACCCAAGTCTCACATTAAGATAAAAAATAATTATCTTCAATATAAGCAGTCAAAAACAACTTCATTAGTATGAGATCTTTTGGGAGGAGCTCAAAAACAAATCCGTGCGGCTTGTGATGCCATCTTCGTTGCCCATAAACAGTGGTGTTAAACTTAAAATCAGATTAAAATCTTTATTTGAAATACCACACCCCACCATCCATTCTTCTCTCTTTTCTTCATTGTTTTTTATGTGTCCGAAATTTCTTAAAAATATACAACATGTCCATAAAATCTTTATGTCATGCTCACCAATGCTTGGCTCTATACTTTTTGGCTCCGCACTTGCTTTCAGTTCTAAAAGAACTTCCAAGGCTCCTCCAGTTTTTCCAACTCATCTTTAACTCGACTAATCTAATTTTGATGAGATTCTAATGTGTCCTGGAACTTTTTGTGTCTCTGCTGCCTATTTCCGGTAATGAGTTGGTTAATGTTGAATTGTTGATATCCAACGAAGTAGATAATAAATAAAATTAACAGGAAAGAAACTGATGTTGATTTTTTATAATATTCGATGTTATTAATTAAAAATTTAGAAATTATTAGAAAAATAAATCAAAGCGATTTGAGAGGCGCAGCCTCACCGCCCAGTCTTCTTCTTTATCGATTTAAGTGAGCTAGACAAAATGTTAATTAAATACAAAAAAAATTGGTTGCAAAATGCAACTAGCATTGGAGCGCATATTTATTTCTTAGCACCATAAATCATCTTTTTAATGTCATATTATAACAATGATTAGAGGTATTGGCTAGAATGGTCGGCTTAAATACTATAAAATATTGATTATGTCAAATTTGCTGTAAGCTAGAATGGTTGGCTAAAATACTATAAAAATATTGATTATGTAAAATTTGTTGTAAGAGCATCTCCAACCCACAAAAACCCTTAGCTAAAATCCTAGGTGGCATACTAAAAATAAAATTTATAGAAAATATGTAAAAAATGTATCACTCCAATGGGTCAAAACCGTTGTCTATAATTTTAGCCAACGTGATGACATTGACTATATTTGTTGAACCCTAGAGACTTGTAACAAATTTGCATATCATCCGTTACCATAATGGAATACTCCCTCCCCCACACTCAACTTGGCTTGTTTGATTTTTGTTGATCAAATTGATTCAATTTTGACTAATTTTTTTAAAAAAGTAGACATGCATTTTTATAAATCTAAAATTTGTATGCTATAATAAATTATCTATATTTTCAACCAGTATATTTTTCATTAATTATATTTGACATATAATATATGTAATTTAAATTACAAAATTGGTCAATTTGACCAAGAAAAGTCAAACAAGTCAGTTTGAGTGAGACGGAGGGAGTAATATTTTCTATTTTTAACAACTTTAAATAATAATCAATTACTATTTTTAGAATATAGTCAACCATTATAACCAATTCCATTGTAACATAATATCTTACAGGTTCAACAAATTTTAGCTAATTATCTATTTACATTAATATAGCCAATCAATTTAGCTAACCCCGTTGAAGATGCTCTAAGGTGTTGTACTCTGATGGAGTTGGCTATAATACACTTTATTTAAGTTGTTATAAATAAAGTGTATATTATTTTATTATGGTAAGAGATGGTGTGAAGTTTTGTTAGAGGTCTACAGAGGTTCAACATTTATAGCCAATATTAGAAAAAATGACAATAATACCACTTTATTATGATCAATTGCCCGGATTACCGTTTTCCAAGTTTGAGGCCTATTATACCCGCCTACTACGCTCTCTCCATCAACGTATTCACTTCTTTGCTGTCATTGAATGAATTCAATTCCCTAATCAGATCTAAAGCTTGAATTGGTGGGGCACAATCCAATGATATCATTTCTTCTATTGTCACGAAACTATTATCCATCTCATTTTAACCTCTATCTCTACACTCTTTTTCGAATCTGCAACATATACACATATAGATACATACATATGCATAGAACGAGCACAATATTTATGAAAGATACGCATATATAGAAAGCGTATTTGGCATATACCCCGTTGAAGAACATGTATTACATGCGAATACGCTCTCTGTGAATGTGTATCATGAAATACGTTCTCTTAGAGTGCGTATATGGCTGGTAGTATTGGCCACCTGTTAGGAATATGTTATTTTCATCATTTTTGCCGGAGAAATCGGTATTACTAGCCTTTATTCCCAATATTATAAGGTTGGCTAAAATTTTACTTAAGGGTAATGTTCCGTTGCAGTGCATTTTTTTTTACATATTCTTTATAATTCTATTTATGGCATGTCTCATAGATATAAATGCTCTTATAATATTATGTCAAGTAAGCTCGAGTGTTGGTCTTCTCATCATAATATGCCACCAAATTTTCTAAAGAGATTTCTGAAACACTTCAGAAAATCATCAACCCTGACCTCTAATAAATGACGACTCTTCATAATAAAAAACGTCATCCCATGATTTTTCAACTTGGTGCACCACCTTACACCAGTCCTTTTTAATTATTTCAATTTTGATCAAAGCTCCTTGCACCGCTTTTCGCATTTCAGATGTGGAATAAAAATTGAGATGATATGCATACATCAGTAGGTTGAGCTGATCCTGCCAATCCCGTAGAATCATACTGTTTGACATCTTCTCATAGTATATTTTATCATGCATCATGCCAAGGGTGCCTTCGCTACACCATATGTTAAAGCATTCTTCAACAACTGTCAATCTTGTAGGAGAGGAGGTTTATCATCCTCTTATGGTAGGATTGTATCAAATATTAATTGATTCACCGCATCAAAATCTTCCACTTTTTTGTTGCAAGTTGTATGCACAAAACTCACATGAACAACCTATTGTCTTTTCTCACATGCATCATTCACTGTCTTTTCTTCAAAGTTATTTAATTTAGGACAAGAATAATAAAAGGGAGGGCAAGGGGGTAAATTGGCTCATTAAGAAAGATGTTTTGCGGATTAATTAGGTAGTCATGTGGCTTTTTTCCTGTGATTATCTCTACAACTGCGCTTAACAGACCCTGTAACAAGCTTTTAACGTATTTATTGGGGTACAATAGCTCAGTTTGAAATACGGGTTCTCTCACTCTCCTTAATGTAGTTGAATTCAAGTAGTTTTGCAGAGTTTTCTAGTATGGTTTATAAGATAAAAACTTGTTATCAAAACATTCTTCAAAGCTAAATTTGTAGACATTTCCATCTGTGCATGATACATTAATAATAAACATCTTCTTGTTTATGATGATTACAGGGTTCTATTTTTATGGTAATAGGTGCAGGCCCCCCAACATCTTGATCACGAATATTCAGAGACACTTCCGAAACTACCTCAAACTTTTTCTTCTCGGGCGAGAGTTTAAATACACCAGAAGATTCAATAATTTTTTACTAGATCCCTGTATCTAGAATCTTCATCAAAAAAAAATTATTTAAAGTCTAATAATATTACAAAAAAGATGCAATATACATATATATAATAAATATGGTTGTTGGTTGATTAGATTGGCACGTACATAAAATATTATCACGGCCAAAATATTGTATTTTCTCATATGCATTCTTCACTGTATTTTTTCCCTATTTTATGTATACTACTACTTTTTGCCCACTACGCTTGGCGTATTTATTAGACATTGATTGTAATTAAAAATCTTTTTGTTAACAAATAATTTTTTTAAAAAAGGTTATTAAATTGTCCATTATAAATGACTTGATTTTAGTACAAATGTTTGGACGACAAATAGTATTAGTAATTGTTTTTTAAAATGAATAATATTAGTTTTAAACATTGTTAACATATTGAAATTATTTGGTACGTATATCATTAATGGGTTTGTATTGCCGTTATGAAATCGAATTTTTAACTGATGAAAACTTTTAAATATTATTAGATGAAACAGTACTTCTTATTGTTGAGTATGTAAATATTTGAAGATTTGTATGAAAAAGTAATTATTATTGTTGAGTATGTAAACATTTAAAAATTTGTTTAAAAATTTTATAAATATAAGTCTAATATTTTGTCAAAAGAACAAATTTTTTTATAAATGAAATTTAAAAAATGAAAAAAATGATTAAACGTCTAAATCAGTCAAGAAGGCTAATTATTGTATTTAAGTACAATTGGTTTAGTTAATTATCGGTTATATAGTAAATTATGATTAAAGCTGAACTAATCATTATCAATTTATGTTTAGTAAATTGTTAAAAGAAGAGTAAAGTGTCAAGAACAAATATATAAATAATGTTGATTAGGAATTTCAAATATTATGATGCATACGAACTCCTTTCCTCCTTCATCAACTTGATTGAACTTAATCTTGTAGTTAATCACATAATTTTAACTTGTGCAATCCTTTAGAATGTTGTTGTAGGAGTATTTATCAATGTTGCATTACCTGAAAAGTTATCATATTTGAGATTTTTGTTATATTAAGTTATATATTTACAAAGTTGAATCATACATTTCTTTTATCGAGTAAAATGAAAAGAAGTACATGATGTTAGATTTACTTTGCAACTTGAGATTACAACAATGCATGGTTGTTCCATTTCATTATTCATGTTGATTGATGGTTAAAATAGATTGTCAATTCATTGAAAAATCCAACTTTCTGGTTCATGGTTTAAGTTTTTTAAGAAAACATCATTTAAAAGGTCAAAAATGCAAAAAAACAAATCTGGTCAGGATTGGATACATGATCTAAGATGGTTTGTATTCTTGTTTCTCGGTGTCGAGGTAAGTTTTCAATCGATTTATTTAGTATTTTGAAAATTATATGTTATGTGCGTATAAACTTGAGATAAGTACTAATGTTATATTTTGAGGTTATATGTATTAGTGTATCTATGTGGTGTCTAAACAATAATTTTGAAACTCTAATTGATGTCATGATTTGTGAAAATAAATACTTATGACCGTGTCACCGGGTCGTACTGATAGTTTTTTGAAAATTTAGGACCGTTATCACCAGATTGTAGTGGTTGTGGCATGAATCGTGGATTTCAAGTATTGTTGTTTACGTGGTTATCGTATCGTATCGAATAAAAATATGAAAGTGTATAGAAGATGTTTGTTTTGTATGTTGTTATTGTATCTTATTGATTTTCGCATTCCCTTATATGTATACATGTTTTTTGACCCGATTAATTGGATCGTTTGCTTACTTGTTGGACTCTGTAACTTACTTTTTTCTAATATTTTAGGTTTGTACATTGTGAAATCTTATTGAGAATATAGATGTGAACTTTGTAAATTTTGTGCTACGTAATTTGATATAAATTATTCGTTATGAAATATCATGATGTTAGATTAAATTTTGTTAATTACAAGATATTGATTATTGAATTTATGGAGCTGTGCATCTAATTTTATTGTTTTGGATTATTATGTTCACTTTTTAGTTTGACTTTGGTTAGTTTTGAATTTTTTGAATGAAGAATCCATTTGATTTTAGTTTCGAAATTAGAATTAATAATTCAAAAAAGTGTGGGTTGTTACATATTAACTCCTTATATATAATAAGCGTAAGGGAGATCTTATCCAAAACTTTGGTCGATCACTATACTATCAAAAGTATATGATCCGTTAGATTATAAAACTATAAATATTCAAATAGATGAGGACCGTTAGATATAATATTAAAAATTGTATTTGATTAATAATAGGATAGTATTTAAATACTAAACGGTGTATTTTGATAATTTAAACCAATTATAAATAGGTTTTCTATATTGAATAGAAATCTTTATGTAAAAAATCGTAATTATCTTTTCTCTTTAGTTTATGGATAGTTCCAGTTAGATAATAATTATTAAACCATCATTAAATTAAAGATAATTTTGTTAGCTTCGCGTGGGCTGTAAAATTGTTAAAATCTATTGTATAAAACTCAAGATAGAGCCCAAACAGTAAAGTGATTATCTAAATTTTAATAATTTTTTTTTAATTTAAACCAATTATAAATAGGTTTTCTATATTGAATAGAAATCTTTATGTAAAAAATCGTAATTATCTTTTCTCTTTAGTTTATGGATAGTTCCGGTTAGATAATCTATACTATTAACTCCTTCTATACTATATTATTAAAGACGAAACATTAAAAGTTTTGGTCGGTCGTCGGTCGGTCGGTATTTGGGCCGATTCACGGGCCTATCTATAATCAATTTATTAATAACCAATTACCTTTTTTCACTACATTACCTATTATATATATATTTTTTAAACCAAACCAACTCATCTTCTAAAAATAAAACGGGCAACATATATATAATATGGTAATAAAATTATATATTTATAACTGATTACCTTTTTCAGCTAAAACACATTATTTTTATATTTTTTTACCTAAAACAACTCATCTTATAAATAGGACACATATATGGAAACCAAGTTATTGATAATCAATTACCTTTTTCAGCTAAATTATATTACATATTTCATATATCTATTTAACTAAAACAAATCATTTTCTAAAAATTAGACGGGCAATATATATATAAAATGGTAATATTATTATATATTTATAACCGACAACTAAAACACATTATGTGTTTTATATTTTCTAACTAAAACAACTTATCTTCTAAATATAATACATGCAAAATAAATATACAATGGTAATATTGTTTTATATAAATATTAATAAATAACAAGTTATTCTTTTCAGCTAAAACAAATTACCTCTTTTATATTTTCTAACTTAAACAACTAATTTTCTAAAAGTAATGTAGACGTATATATAAAAAAATTAATATAATTTTATATAATTGTTAATAAGTAACTAATTGTCTTTTTAAGGATATTACCTGTTTATATTTTTTAACGGAAACAACTCATGTTCAAATTAAAAATAACAGGGGCAAAAGATAGATATATTGGTAATATTATTATATTAAACTTATGAAATTCATGTTTATTATAATTTTTTTAACATTCAATTTAAACGAGATAATTAATTAAAATAAAAGTAATAGTATATTCAAATAAACTCGGTATATTGAACAAGCACATATTTTGATATTTGCACTTGAGTCCCTTTTTAGATTTTTAAGAGTAAAAAAATACAAATCATTAGATATGTTATTTTAAAATATTTTATATTTTAATATCTAAAATACTACTATTGATTACGTCAATAATATATTAAATTTAAATATTATATTGTTAGATTTATAAATCCAATATATATATATATTAAAATTTTATCAAATTATATATAATAACTAAAATCTAAATAAAAAATAAGAAAATATTAAAGAAGACCGTGCATCGCACGGGATATAAGCTAGTATATATAATAAGCGTAAGGGAGATCTTATCCAAAACTTTGGTCGGTCACTGGACTACCAAAAGTATACGATCCGTTGGATTATAAAACTATAAATATTCAAATAGATGAGGACCGTTAGATATAATATTAAAAATTGTATTTGATTAATAATAGGAAAGTATTTAAATACTAAAAGGTGTATTTTGATAATTTAAACCAATTATAAATTGGTTTTCTATATTGAATAGAAATCTTTATGTAAAAATTCGTAATTATCTTTTCTCTTTAGTTTATGGATAGTTCCAGTTAGATAATAATTATTAAACTATTATTAAATTAAGAATAATTTTGTTAGCTTCGCGTGGGCTGTAAAATCGTTAAAATATGTTGTCTAAAACTCAAGATAGAGCCCAAACAGTAAAGCGATTATCTAAATTTTAATAATTTTTTTTATTATTATTGTAGCACCAATTTAATTTTTTTCCTAATTCTTTTAAATTTATAAATTCTATGTTTATTTCAATAAAATATTAAAATCAATTTAAGAAAAAATTAAAATCGATCTGGTCCGTGTACGACCACTATACGACCAAATTAATTATTAAAGTTAGATCTTAAATAGATCGATGAGAATTGTTAAATCTAATATTAAAAAGTGTATCTGATTAATAATAGAATTATATTTAAATACTAAAAAATGTATTTTGATA
Organism: Heracleum sosnowskyi; assembly: GCA_030848705.1. Lineage (NCBI taxonomy): Eukaryota > Viridiplantae > Streptophyta > Magnoliopsida > Apiales > Apiaceae > Heracleum > Heracleum sosnowskyi. Next base: position 8,857,650 of record CM061243.1, read on the forward strand.
ATTTAAAATTTTTCTATGTAAAAATTCTTAAATATCTTTTCTCTTTAATTTATGTATAGTTCCAGTTAGATAATAATTGTTAAACCAAATATCAGATAACAATTCATATCGATTACAATATTAAAAATTATCAATATAATGCTCATACAATGATACATGTGGACCCTACGTTATAAGAGACTTAGGAGAACTAGATCTACATGAATAAATTTAAGCATTTTTTTCTGAAGAAACATAACAATTTGATTAATCCAAATTATAATTATATTATTTTACATATAACAAACATAAAAGGATAATATCAAAATATTATTAAAATATTGAGGGTTTCATATTCATAAACAATAATTTTGAATATAATACTTAACCATCTTTTCTTTTCGGTTTATGGGTCAACTGGTCAAGTTAAATAATAATTATTAAACCATCATTAAATTAAAGATAATTTCGTTAGTTTCACATGGGTTGTAAAATCGTCAAAATTCAATTTCTAAAACTCAGGATAGAACCTAAATAGTAAAGTGAGTATCTAAATTTTAATAAATATTTTTTTATAATTGTAGCACCAATTTATTTATTTTTCCACTAATTCTTTTAAATATAGAAATTTTATCTTTCTTTCAATAAAGTATTAAAATAAATTAAGAACAAATTCAAAGCGATAAAGAATATAATAATATGAGAATAAAATTGTATATAATCATAACATAATTTTTATTCTGTTTAATAATTTTAAAGTAATAATGTATTTTAAAATTTTATATACACTATAAATAAAACCGAAACATTAAAAGTAAAAGTAGTTAGTAAGATACCAATATCAGTATGTACTTGATATCCTTATTATATTAAACTCTTATATATAATAAGCATAATAGGGATCTTATCCAGAATTTTGATCGTCACGGTGTACTACTTTAAAAGAAAAACTATTACAAACAAAATTATATTTTAATTGATAATTTATTTTCTCAAAAGTTCAAAGTTCCCGCATCATTAACATATTACAAAAAAGAGTATATTATATTTTACCAAAAAATATTTAAAAAAATTTATAAATTAAAAAATTTATAAATATTAAGAAAAATTAATGATGTTATCAGTTTGGTCCTAAATACCGCCAAAACATTCTCAACCGTTAGATCCAATACTTTTAAAAATAGATAATCAAGATTATATCATATAAAAATAAATTATTATCTAAAAATGATATAAGTTAAAAGATATTATATTAGGATTGGATTTTCCAAAAAGTTAAAACATAAAAATAGTTGTAATTAAATAAGGAACCCCATTTAATATCAAAATAATAAAAATCTTTTAATCTTAAATAGATAGGTGAAAACCGTTAGATTTAACATTAAAACCTGTATTTGGTTAATAAAGGTAATTCTAATAATCTAAACTACATGTGAGTAGTTTTCCTAAATCGAATAGAGTTCTCAACATTAAATTTCGTCACTTTATTCTCTTTTTAGTTTTAGAATAGTTTTTAATTGAAAAAGAACTATTAAATCACAACTAAATTAAAGATTATTTTGTGAATGTCACGTGGACCGTAAAATTGGCCAAATCTAACTTTTATAACTCAATATAAACAAATATTAAATTGAGCGTGTAAAACATAATAAATATCAAATTTTTAACTATAATTTTTTTGACTAAATCTTTTTTAACAATAATTTAATCATGTAAACTAATAACTTTTAAATATTAAAATACTCATAAATAAATATAATTATAAATATTAAACAAACAATCGTGTGTTGCATGGGTAATAAAAATATAATTATAAACAGAATAATAATAAATAAAATTTAAGTAACCGTGCATCGCACGGGCTATAAGCTAGTATAAGATTAGCACTTACATGAAATATCATGACCATCGATGTTTTCTTCAGAGTTGTAAACGAATTTTTATGCATGTCGAAATAATGAAGTTGAGATATCTTCGTAAAGTACGATGCCATCCTTGCTTCCCAGAAACAATGGTGTTATACTCAAAATCAGATCATAATTTTCATGTGAAATGTCATACTCCATCATCCACTAGTTTCTCCTTTCGCTATGTTTTTGATATTTTCGAAATTTCTCGAAATATACAACATGTCCATATAATCTTTGACGTCATCTTCACCAATGTTCGGCTATACGTTTATTTCATTCTAAAAGAACTTCCCTGCCCCCCTCTAGTTTTTTTCAGAACTATAAATCTCGTTTTTCTTACATACTATAATTATTCCCCATGATTGTTTATAATTTATTTTATAAGATTGGACACTTTTCTATTTTGTACATGTTATTGTAGGTAAAAAAAAGCTCCAAAAATACAATAATCTATATATTATAAATTGCTAGATAACCCGTTTCTTAGACTTGGTATTCATATGTAGGTTTAGATAAAATGGGTGACATTCAAGAGAGAACTTCTTATATAGAGTCCGGGAGAGAACCATTACATAAATATTCATAATATATATTTTTATCACATTTTTAATTAGATATTATTATAAATTTCAATTTTTAAATCAAAACACGAAATTAAACTACTTTTTTTAAAAAAATCAAAAATTAGTCAAATAGTCTAAAGTGATTCTACAACAGAATCAAATCTATCCAAAATTATTCTATAGCAGAATCAAATTTAAAATCAATGTTTTTATTCAAATTTTATATGTTAATTTTTTTTATAAAGTTTGTATATGATAATATTCTACATTAGAATCAGATTATATATTTTATGTAAAAACATTTAAAATTATTTTATGAGATTCTATAATAGAATATATGGTTCTACCCGATTCTCTATATAAGATGGTTATCTCTGAAACAAAGGCCTAGATAAAATTATTCATTGAATTTGACCTGGTGGATAATCCATTTTCTAGATTTTGTAAATAATAAGTCAAAATTTAAAAATAAGAATTGTTAGTGGGTAGAATGTAGGAGTATTTCATTAAAATCTTATTAATTTTTAGATTTATTGGAGTGTTAAACTCGAAACTTAAGTCGTCACTGTAGTATTGGTTGATGTTATAGCCAAAATGACAACCTCGCCATATCCAGGTGACACCGTCCTCTATTGGGCTAAAAATGGGGACCTAGTTTGCTGAAGCGTTTACCAGTTTAAGAAATGTTTATTGGGCCTAACCCATATTTACAACAAACCTCGTCTATAGGTAATATTGAGTTGTCTGAAAAGGAACAACTACTATCATAAGGATTGCATAGCTTTGGCCCAGCCCAATGCAGCAACAACCTCGCCTATGAGAATAACATCGCCCGTATGTGAAATAGGTATGCCTTGGGCCTAACCCAATGATTGTCGCCTATCACAGTAATGCCCAAGTAACATAAAAGGAACTTCGCCCAAGAGGAGGTTTGAAGGAACCTCGCCCAAGAGGTTTGAAGGTAACATCGCCCAAAGGGTATAGATATTATTTCATTCACAGAAGACTACACTCACATGGCTAGTTTTTCGCTATTCTTCTCTGTGGTTTAAGATAAGCGTTGACTCCGATAATCTCGGGTCAATGACTTATCCACCACGTTCCGAGAAAATAGCAAGACCATGACAACTCATGATGACGTATCAAAGGCGGTAATCCCGGTATTTTCGGCTTCCTAGAAAAAAGGAAGCCTATCCCATATGGGTTACTTGATCCCTATAAATAAGGGTACGTAAGTACATTGTATGACACGATGCGATCTAGCGAACAAGAGTGAATTCGATATTCAATCTTAATCGTGACCTAATCTCACATACAATCTCAGCCATCCCCAAATTATAAACCCTAACCCTCTCAACCTACGCTTCCCACCATCGTCAACTACCACCACAATTCCAACAACCCTCCCCGAATTTGTTATTACCAAATTCATTCGTTAACAGTTGATTTAAATAATTGAACTAATTAAATTATTATAATTTATTATTTTTTATGTTTATTATTTTTTGTTAAAGTAAAATATATAAAATATCGTATGTGTAGCAGGTGATATAATCGTAACAGGCTAGAATACAACAACAACAAAAATAAATAAAATTGGACCCTGTTTCAACTATTGATCAAAAATGAAGCTCCCAGTTATCTTCACAAGGTAAATTTTTAACTCTTGGATCATGTATTGGGCCCGGTTTTATTTAGTTGGACGCTTGGAGCTTTGGTTTTGGATCATGCTGTTGTAGCCAATGGGCTTAAAGCTTCGAGCTTATATTTTCATGCTTAAAAAAAAAGAAAAAAAGAAAAAGACCCAATGACTTATGAATTTTTTTTATGTGACTTGATAAAAGAAAGTGATACCTTTGTCAGAAAAGTGATTTGTTTAGGAATATTTTGCAGAACGTAAAATGTAAATGCACAAGACATTAACAGACTCGGGCAGTGCAAAATTTGTAATGTTCCTTGACTTATCCACCCTATGAAATGAATTGTCAATTATTTCTTAGTAGTTGTTTTTGTATTAATTAAATCGTAATCACCGGTATTAGATTAGTTGGAGCATCTCCAATTACGATTTTTTTTAGTTAAAAGTGAATATAACATGTCATAAATATTTAACTAATATGGTTTGAACAATTTCAAAACTAAAATTTGGTCATATGTAATAAGAGTAATTTGAATAATTAAAAATATAAAATATTTTAGACATTCAACTTGAATTCGTATGATACGTATATTATTATGTACAATAATTATTCGAGTTTTTATGAATTAATCAAGATGAATTCAAATTAAATTTGAATGTACAAAAACAAGTAGTTCGGTGAAAATTAGAGTCAATTCAAATAAAATGCATATTAAGTTTTGGACTTAGTTAAATTTGAGTAAATTGTGGACACTTTTAATCACATTCGGGCCGTGACATTAATCAAGATATTATTTGTATCTATATCTATTTGACTCGATTTTATTTTTAATAATTTATTTCTGATCAAAACGCAAATTTCGTATTTTAGTAGAAACATTTTGCCTATCAAAAGAATTTCGTATTCCTAGCCGGTTTTGCTTTCATTTAAGTTAAGGCGTTGAGGGTTTAAACTTTAAAGTCAATTTTAAATTTAAGATATAAATTTTCTGTTTATATAATGAGTTCATGAAAAACAGCTTAAACTGGTAGAATATACTTTTGAATTATTTATTTTAAATCTATAATATTATTTAATAAAAAATTAATATCTTCATTTACATATCCAACTTAATAATTCAATTATATATATATATATACACATTTTTAGAGTCATGATCAACATAAATGTTAGATCTCTTAGACCACATATATATTAAATATATTGTAATGTATTGTTATATTATATTTTTTTATTCATTTTATGTATTATATTTCCGAACAGTCTACAATATTCATTTTTTAAAAAAAAATCAAAATAAACTTGTTTTGGAATCAAAATTCATTATATTATAATTTTTAAATTTATTGTACTGCAATTGTAATGTTAGTATATAAGTTAAAAATAAACTTTGTACTGCAATTTTGGTTTAACATATATAAGTTTTAAGTGGTTTACACCGCCTACATTTCTATAACTCATAATATATAAATAATAAATTAATTAAACAGACCCCAACTTAAAATTATCTTTTTTCACAAATAATTTAAACAAGTTGAAGACATCAATTAATTTTTCAAGCCAAGAAATGTAAAAGAAAATAGGAGTACGAGTTCATTGTCACCCAAGACGAGCGAGTTGCACCGGGTCAACACATGTATTTAAAAATTCCTTCATGCACAACTTTCTATAATCATTAACCATAAATTCATAATACTGCAACTCCACGCTTACACCAACCCAACTAAATACTATTTTCTTACAAATCATCAAGAACCCCACCTCTCTCTCTCTCTCTCTCTCTCTCTCTCTCTCTCTCATGTTTGCTTCACTTTGTTTACAGTACTTTATTGTTTATCAACTAAACCTCTGTGTCAGTGAAACCCTAATTAACTAGGCAAGAATCAAGAACACCCCCTTTCTGTTTCAAGAAAATGAAAAAACTAAAAATGGGCACTTTGATTCTTGCATTTTCAGCTATTTTGCAAGCAACCCTTTTCAACATTTGCTCTCTTGCTCTAAGTCCAGATGGTATTTTTTTTTAAATCATTGATAATTAAAATGTTTTGCATCTCATATATTTACATATGTTTATTTAGAGGCTTAGTATGTTCTTTACAGGTATTACATTGTTGGATTTGAGAAGAACACTGAATGATAGCAAGAGTTTTCTCAGTGACTGGAAAGATAGTGATGAAAGTCCTTGTCAGTGGACTGGTATTTCTTGCAATGCAGATGACCTTACAGTTAGCTCAATGTATGTAGACAATCTATACATACATTAAGATTTATTTTCTTTTTTTGATAATCATACATTAAGATTTCTTTGTAAAGTTCTTGTCTTTTCTTAGTTATGTATGTGGATTGATAGTGTGAATCTAAGTCTTGAATGTGCTTTGGATTTTTGCAGAAACTTACCTTATATGCAGCTTGGAGGGTTTATATCTCCAATTATTGGTAAATTAAGAAGACTGGAGAGGCTGTAAGTTCATATAACTATGTAAAAATTATTGAGTTTTATTGTTTGTGAGTGGTTTTGATAATTTATGTTGTTTAATTACATCAGGGCACTTCACCAGAACAGTTTACATGGTGTTATTCCGAAGGAAATCGCTACTTGTTCTGAACTCAGAGCTGTGTAAGTAACATGAGGGATTTCATTCTCCTGAGAGTGCCTGTGAGACTGCTCATTTTTCTGTTTATGCATTTGGATACAGATTGAGTGACATTTTTTTTGATATCCGCAATCAGGTACTTGAGAGCTAATTATCTTCAGGGTGAAATACCACCAAATATTGGGGACCTTGCATCTCTCAATATATTGTAAGATGCCTCTTTGATCTCAATGATACCTTCTATATTTGGCATTGTCAAAGTTAGCCTATTGATACTGTTAGAGTTTTATTAGGATCTTATTTAATTTGGCATCTCATTGTTATAATGTGTGTGTAGAGACCTATCAAGCAATTCAATTACGGGTTCTATACCATCCTCGCTTGGTCATCTCACAAAGCTACATTATTTGTAGGTTCTTGTGCAATATTGTTAGAGAGTTATTCAGATTTCTAAGCTTAAATGATTTTGTATAACGAACTGTCTCCTCATGTAATTGTACATCATAATATGTCTACTCCCAGGAACTTATCAGCAAACTTCTTTTCTGGTGAAATTCCGGATGTAGGAGTACTTAGCAAGTTCAGAAACAACTCGTAAGTGATACTGTCATCCTATCAATACTCAAGACCCTCATATTTCATCTCCTTCATTTGTCGCCCATAGTGGATGCTAATTCCCATTTACAAAATTGAAACCGCTTGTCTTTTACGATCAATGACTGTCATTTTGGTTCTTAGCTTTTGAATATTGTATACTCAAGTGATGAACTGGTATGTATCGTCAAAGTAAAGGTCCATATACCATGTAGAAATTAATACAAGGATAACTTTTTGCATCCAAAATTAATAAATCCAGATATTGAGAGATCAATTTTATTACCTTCGTCATCTGAAATTGGAAATATAGAAGTAGCTCTTGTTGAAGAAGTTGTATTTGTTTTGTCACTTGAATTTACAAAGAAGGCAGTTTATTGTCAAAAACTGGGGGGGGGACTGATGATTCCAGTTAGTAGACTGATTCTGAAGTCATGCAGCTAGGTATGAAAGTAAAGTGCATCTGAAATTCTGAATCCTTAGGGTTATCATAACAGTTCTAATCTCAGTTCATGGGTCTCACATTTAATAGCTCAATAACTATTTCTTTTCTCATTCTCAAATTTAATTACTCTGAGCTCAATCTGAAGGATGTATTGCTTTTCACTAGGTTTATTGGTAATTTAGATCTCTGTGGTCGGCAAATAAACAAGCCATGCAAAACTTCATTGGGGTTCCCTGCAGTGTTACCACATGCTGAAAGTGATAAAGTTGCTGGTAAGTTGCTCATCAACATCATTACAAGTCAAAGGGTTCCATTTTTTTCATGTATACAATTGCTTGCCTAATGGTCTGTACATGAAGTCCATTTTCGCCAATCGCTAGCATGTGCTTTACTCTAATGGCCATGTGCAGCTCCCACCAAGAAATCTTCTCGTTATGTCAAAGGAGCCGTGATTGGAGCTATGTCCACACTGACAGTAGCACTTCTTGTGCTCATTATTTTCTTATGGGTTTGGTTTCTGTCCAAGAAAGAGAGGGCTGTCAAAAGATACAAGGAAGTGGAAAAACAACCTTCCAAGGAAACAGGTTAAAATTTAAATCTGTATGTGTGATTCACCCACCTTTCCTTCCTAATATTAAGCGGTTATGGTTTCACAGGCACCAAGCTTATGACTTTCCATGGTGATCTTCCATATCCCTCAAGTGAGATTATAGAAAAACTTGAATGCCTTACGGAGGAAGATGTTGTAGGAACTGGAGGTTTTGGTACTGTGTATCGGATGGTAATGAATGATTGTGCAACATTTGCTGTAAAAAGGATTGATAGAAGTCGTGAGGGCTGTGATGACGTATTTGAAATGGAACTGGAGATATTGGGAAATGTAAAGCACATTAATTTGGTCAATCTTAGAGGTTACTGTAGGCTCCCTAACGCAAAGCTTCTTATCTATGACTACTTGGCCTTGGGAAGCTTGGATGATTTCTTGCATGGTATAATTCTTCCTTTATACACACATACATGTAATTTTGCCTTTATAAATATTATAGGTAAGGATTACTTTTAAGAAATACAGGTGGATAATGTTCCCTCTGTGCTCTTTGCAATCAAGGACTTTTGAATGTTCTGTTTAAGTAAATAAGTAGTTACCTTCTCATATGAGGATCATAGGTTAAGTAAACGTGGTTTTTACGAAAAAAATCTATGAGAACTTTGATCTCCTATCTTTTTCGTACCCTTCCAAAAAATCTCAAATTGAAGGCATAGATCAAACTCTTCCTTCCTCATATGCTCTGGATCATTTAGATTTATTAACCTGACATTGTGGTATTTTTTCTTAACATTGTTTTGTTGCGTAACAAGAACTTGATTGTTGCTGATAGAGATTAGAATTGTCCTGTTATGGTAATTTTCCCTAATACAGTATGCACTTTCTCCCTCAGAGCGTTGGGAAGACCAATCAATGAATTGGAGTGCTCGCTTGAGAGTAGCCCTTGGTTCTGCTCGCGGTTTGGCATACTTGCACCATGATTGCTATCCAAGAATCATCCATCGTGATATAAAATCTAGCAACATACTCCTAGATGAAAACTTAGAACCCCGCGTGTCAGACTTTGGCCTTGCCAAGCTTTTGGTCGACGAGGATGCTCATGTTACAACAGTTGTTGCTGGCACTTTTGGCTATTTGGCCCCAGGTAACACAATGTTTCACTTTCAGTTAAGGCATTACACCAACAATCACATGTCCCTGATTTTAAGATTGCTTAATCAACTGGGGATCAGCATTGGCTATCAGTGCAGCAATGTGAACCTGATGTTCTTGTATCTGCTGTTGTGTTTAGAGTATCTACAGAGCGGAATGGCCACGGAGAAGTCTGATATATATAGCTTTGGAGTTCTTCTATTAGAGCTTGTTACAGGAAAGAGGCCCACTGATCCTGCCTTTGTAAAACATGGTTTGAATGTTGTTGGTTGGGTATGTTCTCCACATCCCGAGATTCACTTCTTTTTGGCAGTACTACAGATAACAGCAAATATACAGTATTAGTAGTTCTTATCCATTTACACACACCTGGAATTCACTTTGTATGGGTGAGTCATTTAATTCATATAATATGATTGATATTTTTTGTGACAGATGAATACGCTGGTACGTGAGAATCGAATGATAGACATGGTAGACAAAAGGTGCAAGGACACGGACATAGAAACTGTAGAAGCAATCCTAGAAATAGCTGCAAGGTGCACTGATGCAAACCCAGATAAACGACCGCAGATGCAACGGGTGCTCCAGTTACTAGAGCAAGAGGTCATGTCACCTTGCCCGAGTGATTTTTATGATTCTCATTCGGACTATACCTCATCTTCGTATCAACCTTAAATTTATTGTTGCATAGCAAATGTTGAGTATGCATCTAATGTACTTGTTGGTCCTCACTGTGGCTAATTAGCTTTGGTGCTCAGAGTCAGAGACCTGTGCTGTAGTCTGTATATATAGCTTTGAGAGATCAATGATCAATGTGCATGTCGCCTTGCACCATTCAATTTTCTGTTATAACTGTTCTTTTGTATGTTTGTAGTTAAGATTATAATCATAGTCTTAATATACTGAAAAATTATTTGATATAAAAATAGAGCCTAGTAATATAAGCAGTGCCAAAAAATAAAGATCTTGTATACCGTTTCTGTTTAGATTGTGTGTTCTCCGGGTTGATTCTTAGGCCAGCAAATTCCTTGCGTCTTGTTTGACCTTGAATAGATTCTTAAAATGTGCCGTCCTCGACTAATTAATATAAACGCACTGCCTATGGATGTCTGAGGCTCTGTGCACTAGTAGCAGAAAATGAACTCCTCTACATTGTGCAATCAGAAACTCGAAGGCAAAGTAGTGATTATCACCGGTGGATCCAGTGGCATCGGCGAAGCAACGGCTCGTCACTTTGCAGATCACGGTGCACAAGCTGTGGTAATTGCTGACATTCAAGAAGAAAAGGGTCTTGAAGTCGCCTCATCAATCGGCTCTCATCGTTGCACCTTCATCAAGTGTGATGTAACGGACGAGCAACAAGTCAAATCTCTGGTGGAATCAACTGTTAAGATTCATGGAAAGCTAGACGTCATGTTTAGTAATGCCGGAGTGCTCAGGATGAGTGGCAGTGAACAAAACATCCTGGACTTCGATCTTGAAGCATCTGACAAACTCTTTGCTGTTAACATACGTGGGATGATCGCTTGTGTAAAGCACGCAGGGCGTGCCATGGTGGAATGTGGTGTCAAAGGGAGCATAGTATGTACGTCAAGCGTGGCAGCAAGTACAGATGCTACAATATCGATAGACTATGCTCTATCTAAGCAAGCGGTGGTGGGGTTGATGCGGTGTGCAAGTAGAGGGCTGGGTAAGCATGGAATAAGGGTGAATTATGTCTCACCTGCAGCGGTGGGAACGCCCATGATGTGCAACTGGATGCAGACTAATGAAGAAGGAGTTGAGAAGGCATTTGAGTCCTTAAATTATTTGAAAGGGGGAGCGCTTAAAGCGAGAAATGTGGCTGATGCAGTATTGTTTCTTGCTTGCGAGGACTCTCAGTTTGTCACCGGACATAACTTGGTTGTGGATGCCGGTTTCAGGCCTTAGATGAGTTTGTCTTGTTGATTGTATGATAAATTAATTATTTTAAAACTAAGAATAAACTAAAAATTAATAGTGTGATTTAGTCTTAAAATTAATAGAATCGAATGATATGTCGATGTTATCATATTCAAAATTCAAGTCTTCTGAGTTCTGAACTCGGAAATCATATGAACTTGATGTGTTGTGCAAGTGGTTTGAACCCGCGACCAGATTTTGAGAGTGAGTGAGAGGTACATCAGTTGAAACAACTGCAGTTTTGTCTCATTATATGCTAAACAATTTTATGTCCTAAAATGGGAGCCTAGTAATTTAAGAATGAAGTTACTAATAAGATGTGGACCTGACACAATGTAGCCTCTCATGTAGCGCCAAAATTTGTAGATGCTTGATACAGACCGTTTTGATTGTGTGTTTAAGAGGTTGATGCTTAGGCCTGCAATTTTTGTCACTCTTGTGTGACCTCAAATGTATTTTTATAATCTGCCGTCCTGAAGTTGAAACTGATATATAAATGCAACGCCAATGCATGTCTTAGTACAGGTAGCAGAAATGAACTCCCCTGTTTTATGCAATAAGAAACTAGAAGGCAAAGTGGTGATTATCACTGGCGGAGCCAGTGGCATTGGTGAAGCAACGGCTCGCCACTTTGCAGATCATGGTGCACAAGCTGTGGTGATCGCTGACCTACAAGAAGAAAAGGGTCTTGAAGTTGCCTCATCAATCGGGTCTCATTGCACCTTCATCAAGTGCGATGTAACAGATGAGCAGCAAGTCAAGTCTCTGGTGGAGTCAACTGTTAAGGCTCATGGCAAGTTAGACATCATGTTTAGCAATGCGGGAGTCCTCAGTATGAGCAGCAGTGAACAAAGCATCCTGGAGTTTGATCTGGAAGCATCTGACAAACTCTTTGCTGTCAATGTTCGCGGGATGATTGCTTGTGTGAAGCACGCTGGGCGTGCCATGGTGGACTGTGGTGTACAGGGGAGCATAGTGTGTACATCAAGTGTGGTGGCCAATACAGATGCTGCAAGACCCATAGATTACGTACTGTCGAAGCAGGCAGTGGTTGGGTTAATGAGGTGCGCAAGTAGAGGGCTGGGACAGCATGGAATAAGGGTGAATTGCGTGTCGCCTGGACCAATAGGAACGCCACTGATGTGCAACTGGATGCAGACTAATGAGAAAGGAGTCGAGAAGGCGTTCGAGTCGATGAATTTCTTGAAAGGGGGAGTGCTTAAATTGAGAAATGTGGCAGATGCAGTGTTGTTTCTTGCTAGTGAGGATTCTCAGTTTGTCACTGGACATAACTTGGTTGTGGATGCTGGTTTTAGGCCTTAAATGAGTTTGCCTCGTTGATTTTCAATATTATAGATACTGGTTTGGAATGGCAAGTGGCCAACTGCAAAATAAAACTCATGTTTCTACTTTTTAAGTGCCTTTGAATGTGAAGTTTATGCAAATATAGTGTTATTGTATAGCTGCTGCTTCGGCCCAACTAATGTTATTTGCATGTACCCTGTTTACTGTTTCAGCAAGGATGGGCATGTTGATCAACAAATAATTTTTGGTTTCTTTTTTAACTTTTTATTTAAATAATTTTTAGAGTTATCTTTTTAAGACCGCTTAAATTATGTGTAAAAAGTTTGAAAAAATCACTAATTTAGAACAAGGAGAGGAGTAATACTTTTAGATTGTACTAACAATGTGAACTATTCATTTCGAACAACAAATGGCGTTTTATCAAATCCTACATTTTCCCGAAATTTCTTTGATTTTGTTGAAAAATTTTAGCCATTTATCTGAAAATTTAACATGTTTAGATATTAAATTTGAGTTTAATTAGGTTTTTAATTAAAGTTTTTAAAATTTGAGTTTTGGACCTAAATTGTAATTGTTTGGATCACGGCTTAATTTTATTTTTTTTTTGTAACCGTTTTTACATTTTATAAATAGATTCAAATCGGACCAATATTTCTAGAGTTCCATCACTGTATTTATTTTTTACTTTGCTCTCTTATATTTTATATTTTTCTAATCCGATTTTAACTCATTTGTAACGAAATGAGAGGAACAAAAGAATATCTTATAATTTCATTGTCTTTTAAACTATTTTTGAACAAAATTTAAAATACCATAATGTACATTATACTAATGGAAGTAATTAGTACTCTCTATGTTACTCTCATTTCTTTGCCCTTTCTTTTTTGAATGTCCCTCTCAATATTTTACATTTCAAAAGTTTTTTAAAATAGTACTCTCTCCGTCCCCCTCAATTCTTTACGGGTGCTGATATTTGCACACCCTAAATTTATAGTTGCACACCCTACACATTTTTTTGACCAAAATATCCCTGAATTTCTAATGAGGAGTGCAAATTTAATCAATTAACTGCTACTACCGGCACCTCCGTGAAGTCATCTTAGAACTCATCTCAGTACTCGGTCTCAATTTACACAAATGAAATTGACATCAATTAGTAGCAACATTCCATCAAAATCACAAAGAAGTTGAACAACATTTAGAAAACTAGAATTCAGCAACATTGACTTTAAATTACTTAACAAAAGTCTGAACTATAAAAAATCTTAGGAAAAGTCTGAACTAGCAAACAAATATAGTAGAAATATGTCTAGAAAGGCGACAACATTCGCTTCAATATTTGATTGGACCAACATTCAGCATCCACACTACGCAGTTTGATTGTTAAGATCTGCATAAAACATTAAAATATGATTAATACACATTAATCATATCTTTTTTTTTTCAAATTAATCAAACCAGAAATAAAAAGACACATATAATTTTATATAACTTATATACTAGTTTTAGGCATACAATAACTTACTAGATTCTTTTTTTACGCATTTTATGAGCCTTTTCAACGATTTCAAAAAGTGAAGGATCACGAGTAGTAGAACTCTCGTTCCCTCTTTTAAATGAACCTGGTGGCCTCCCTTTATGAGGACGCGTTATAGGCTCAAGAGTGGATGGAATTGACACCTCGGCAATTTTGACAACTTGCTCACATATGTCTTTCTTTTGTGACAGTGGCAATTTCTTATAATTCTCATATACTTTCTTGAGCAAGCCTTCTATATCTTCATTCTCATTATCAATCATCGTAAGAGATCTTATGTCAAGTCTCCATTGAGGATGTACATCAGTAAGTAAGTTGTAGGGGCTGCACTCTTTCTCTTATGTCGTGAACACAAGGAAGACCCATTGAAGTTGTAAAGTTGCCTCTACAAGGTGGTAGTATAGTAGATTTTGCCAGCTCATATTGTTTCAGCAGCTCTCCAAGTGCATATACAGAGACATGTCCAACAATTTGCTTAAAAAAAGAAATCTGAAATTTGTGTGGTATCCGTATCTTCTCAGATAAAAGTTGGGCCTTAATTTCCTAAAATTCATTATCTATAACAAGATATATCTTATCTTTCACCCCTCGAAGATCACCCGTCGAGACTTGAAGATATCTTTTAAGTTTCGAATGAGCACCTTCCACCCTCGAAGTCACATGATTCCCAAAATACAAAATTTTATTCGTCCATGCATATATAAACTTTTCTTTAAATGGAAGCCATGTATTTTTAATGTAGGTAATTACATCCTTTTGATCCTTGTATTGCTCCACAAATACACCCCAAACACTATCAAATGATGCTATATCAGATGACTTTATCACACTTGTCCAACTTGATATGAATTCATCCCACTCTTCTTTTGTTTTGAATTTTTTCTTGCACTTTGCCAATAAATTCATTTCAATGTGCCACACACACAAAAGATGAGAGGTATTTGGAAAGACCTCTTTAATAGCATTCATCAGTGATAACTCTCTATCAGTCACAACTGTCAATGGTTGTGCCTCAATTCCTAAAATTTTATTAAAACTTTGAAGTGCCCATACATAATCTGTTATTTCCTCTTTTTGCAAAAATATAACAGTAGAGAAAAATGTTGTGTTAAAACTTGTAACTCCAACAATGTTGAGAAGAGACATCCGATATTTATTTGTTTTATAAGTGCAATCCATCAGAAAAATAATGTTGAGGAGGGATGTGCTATAAGCAAATGCGTTAAGTGTCCTTCGTGATCATGCTTTACGTCATAAATAAACTCACCTTGGCCCAATTCTTGATACAGTGCTTGAATTATTGTACGACCTTGTAAGCCATCTTTTCAAATTTTTGCCATTGCATTGTATATGCTTCTGGAAATTGACTGAAGATTTGCATTGCTTTGTCGAAGAGAAGTAAGGATTTGTCTCGGAGCAATTCCAGACATAGTCATCTCGCGAATACGGATAAATTCATCTCTCAAAAAGCGACGATGAGAAGGATGGCCTGACATGTCATTAGAACCATCATGGTTATGCGTCAAATTTTTATTTCAATCCCCCAGATTCCACCAAGTTTCCATCTTCCCCATATTTCAAATAGACATTGAATCAGCCGAGTTCCAGTTGTTCTTTTACTTGTAGTATCTCTCTTTTTTATCGAAATTTTACTAGAACGATATTCTCCTCCTCGATCACAACCAATTCTCACATAACGATCCTTTTTTAATTTTTTAATAATTGTTGCGTATCCGAGCGTTGCAGCTACCTCACGTATGCAAGTTATAAGCTTTTCACGGTCTGAATAACGTGTTAATGTTATTGACAAAAATTTACTGATTCCAAATCGATGTTCATCGTCTTCTCGTTTCGACTCCATGTTGCACCCTGTTGAATATGAGACTTTGTATTATTAATTTGAGATCATTCTGTTCAAAATAAATAAATTTGATCAAGTGTGATAATGATGCATCTGTACTTTGTAAAATATGTTTGTCCAGACACCAACTATTTTCAATTTTAATAGGTTAACTCTAGCCAAATTTAAATTCAAAATTGTAATAGGTTACCTATTAAATTGAGGTTTGCTGGTTACCAAAAATCAGAGTAACCTATACACATTTATATACCGCTATTGTAGTCTCTTGTATGATTACTCTTACCCAATCTGTCTTACAAGAGTTTGATACTCAAAACTCATGTCCAACCCCTCATTTGAACCTTCTACATACTTTTTTATTCTTTATGATTGCACAAGTAACACTTAACTATACTTTATGCGTTATATGTATACCAAAAATAAAAGCAAAAACATGAATTGTAATGAAAGATTATAACATAAAAAACCCTAAAGATACATGTGTTGTTAGTGTTGTTAGAATTGATAGGCTGCAAAAGTTCTGATATATGTTCGATACTGTTTGATTTAATCAGATCAATTACTTCATTCAACTCCAGCAATTCTCTATCAATGTCACTAGATTGCGGTGCTTCTTGCTCTTCATCGGTGATATTGTCCATGGCTGTGAAAATATTAGGGTTTAAGACTCGGATAGTAAATGATATATCAATTTCTATAAATTAGAAATTGGAATCCACAATTAGAATTCAGGGATATTTTGGTCAAAAAAATGTGTAGGGTGTGCAACTATAAGTTTAGGGTGTGCAAATATCAGCACCCTTCTTTACATTGAGTGAACGGCACGGATGTTAAAAAAAATGTAAATTAATAGGGAAAAATAAGAAAAATGAGTAAAGTGGTGGGACCAATCAATATTTAATTTATAAAGTAGGTATAGTGCAGTAAAATAGTGAATGTGATTGAATTTTATATTATAAAATGTTATTATTTTTGGTATGTAAAGAAACGAGAGGGACGTACCAAAAAGGAAAGTGTAAAGAAATGAGAGGAACAAAAAGAGTAAAGTTTTATAATATAAAAATTAACTACATCCACTACTTTCTCCCACTATCTCCACTTTATACATTAAATATTATTTGATCACGTCACTTTATTCATTTTTCTTACTTTTATTCACTAAATTATATTTTTCCTTAATCTTCACGCAAATTATATTTTTTCTTAATCTCGGGAGACGCGGAGGGAGTAACTAAGATAAAGTCAAAGCGGAATAAAAGAAAAGGTAAAGGACAAAAAGGAGGGACAGTGCACGCACTGGCGCTGGTGAGCTGTGGCGATAAGTTGTGACGGCGGCATCGGTTGGCTCTCCTCAATCATGAATCATCCAATGACCTTTCCACTCCTTTAATAGCCATCTCTCTCCCATCTTTCTTTTATCTCTCTCACAAAATAGTTGGTATTCTGTTATTTGAATTCATAAATCTAACAGAATATATCCGGTATATTCCGTTCTAAAAATCAAAATAAATTATTATATTAATTTATATTTTATAATATACTTTCTCAGTTCCTTTCATTTTTTTACAGTTTTTTTATATTGTTTGACACGTATTTTAAGGCTCCTATAAAGTATAGTTCTACAACTTATTTTTAAATTTTTTTTTCCTAAATAAAAATTTAAACATTATATTTTGATTCAGAAAAAGAAAAAATATAAAATAATTTATTGAATTATATTTTATAGGAGTCTTAAAATATTTGTCGAACCGTCATCTGTTAATATAAAAAATTGAGGGAGACGGGGGAGTATACGGTAAATGTTATGTTCATGAAAATTCTCGAAACTTTAACTAAAAATGGAAAAAGAAGAACAATCTTGAAACTTGAAATCATCAAAGCGATAAAGATAACAAAAGAAAATAAAAACAAATAGTGTGTTCAAGTAGCAATAAATTATGTCTGGCTAATCTAATTGGCCGTCTGAAACCTATAATATCCCCCAATCTCTCTCCAGTTTGATACTTCGCAGGTAACACAAACATATATAAATATATATATAGAGAGGAGCATCCTACGCGCTCAAAACAGAGTTTCAAGAAATGGGAATGCAAGTGTGTATGCATTCTCAAGTAATGAAACCAGCATCACCATCATTTATAAGTACCTTGACTTTCTCTTCTTTCAAGTCACCACTCTGTTTTTTCAATCAAAGACTGCATCAAAACAGAGCTTTTGGTATTGGTAACAATGTTTCTGTAGATTTAAAGAGAAGAAGAGACGTGGGTTTTGTGGTTGCTTCAGGATCAGCAAGTAATGTAGCGTTTACGGAGAATTGGAAGCCCGATAAGGGTGCTAAATCGCCGTCGCTGAGTGATATAATATGGCCATCAGCTGGTGCATTTGCAGCTATGGCAGTGCTGGCAAAAATGGACCAGGTTTTGGCTAGTAAAGGACTTTCCATTACTATTGCTCCATTAGGTGCTGTCTGTGCTGTTCTTTTCGCCACACCTTCTTCCCCTGGTGCACGGGTAACATATTAATATATTTATAACTAGCTTTCTGTTTAAAATACCCTAGAGCCATTTTGAATCACCTGTTCCTGTTTCCATTCCTTTTATCGATCTCGTTTAGATGTAATGGAGGAGTTGTGTTTTGCAGAAATACAATATGTTTATGGCTCAAATTGGTTGTGCGGCTATTGGAGTCTTGGCATTTTCAATTTTTGGTCCCGGCTGGCTCGCTAGGAGCGCTGGCCTAGCTGCAGCCATAGCTTTTATGATAGCCACAGGCTCAGTACATCCACCAGGTGCACATTTTTCAATCTAATTCAATTTTGTTACCCATCATTTAGATTCTCATTTTAAGCCTTTCTACAATTCCGACATTTGAGTTCTAAAGGGAAATGCATGTATGTAAATGCAGCTGCAAGCTTGCCAATATTGTTCATCGATGTAGCCAAGATGCACCAACTCAAGTTCTGGTATGCCTTGTTCCCCGGTGCTGCCGGATGCATTCTCATCTGTTTGATAGTAAGTTCCTAAAACTTTCCTAGAAGTACTATGTTCACTTGCATGTTTCTTAACACTCGATAGACATAGTTGCAGACCTATTTTTATCGAAAAAATAAATGACTAATTTATCCTCATTTTATTTGTTTGCAGCAAGAAGTGGTGATGTATTTGAAGAACAACTTCAAATTTTAAGACCGGCTGTATGCATGTGGCCTGTTGTATATACTATCTCAAGCCATGTTCCAATGAAAGGCCGTTTATACGGTGTCTTGTTCATCCAGCGAGGATCCAATGTCAGCTACCAAAACAAAGTTACAATAATAGTATTATATATACCCCGGTTTACTATAGTCTATATAAAATTCAAATAGGTTTATTCTTTTGTATAATCAACATACTGACTCACCGAGTACAAATTTTCAGATTTCCTACAAATATAAGAGGCCTTGAAAATCCCAGTGCAAGAGCATCGATATCTCAGTCAGTTTTTTTATTT
The DNA here is from genome assembly GCA_030848705.1 of Heracleum sosnowskyi. Lineage (NCBI taxonomy): Eukaryota > Viridiplantae > Streptophyta > Magnoliopsida > Apiales > Apiaceae > Heracleum > Heracleum sosnowskyi. The sequence goes on from CM061243.1 coordinate 8,877,210, forward strand.
ATTTATTTTTACACAATTGAATTATTCGGCACTTTTACTCCATAATTTAATTTAGTAACTAAGCTACTCGAAGTTCAGACAGCAACTACATGTTTAGCTGAGACTACTTTTTGTAATAATTACCGACCTCATTTACCAAAACTCTTTGAAAGTACAAAGCATAATAGATGGTTAAGGTGGAAAAATGCAGCATGGATACCTGCAAGACGGAGTCCCGTGTATTTCACTTGCTACCATGAAATCTTTACAGTTCCAATTAATACAGTTACTTTTGTCAAATGCTAAAAACAATGTTACAGTTACATGTTTTTTCAAAATTGACCGAACAAAGGGGAAAACATGTTGGATAAACTCATTATACCTCTACTTGCAATTATGGTTGGGAACACTCAATTTCACACAAATACAATCCAAGGATCAGCCGCAAATATTTCTTGGGTTGCCTAGGATGATTCTATGACGACTATCCAGGTATTTTTTGGCAATCATAATGATCACTGTCAGACTCACCTGTATGATCTCACTAGTTATGCTTGCACTCCTAGCCTTACTGGGAACTATTGTTGCTTGAAGAACAAACCTTCAGCTCTATCCGATTACAATGCACCTTCAAACACTGAATATTCCTGAATCCTGAATTGAAAAAGAGGAGAATGACAAATAATGCACGAAAATTTTAAATCTAGAAAATATTCAAAAAATATAGAAGTTGCTGGATATACAATGTGCATTCACTCACCCAATTACTATAGAGCATGTTCAACCCCAAGGAGTTGAAGTGAACTTGGACCAACTAGGAATACTCGCCGTGAGGTTTGGTACCGAAAAGTTACAATCCCTTTAAATGCTGCCCTAGGTATGCCATCCTTAAATAATGTGTGCATTTGCACATATATATATTAGACGTGTGCAAGCTATAACAGATCTACATGCACATGTACATAGAAGAAGGGGTGGAAGACAATTTATCATGGAAAATTATTATTAAAAAAATAAATCATCACGGAAATTAAGATTCTTCATGTCACATACTTCCAGTGTATCTTACAAAAAGCATTTGACAATAGGTGAGAATGGACCAAAGGACTAATACTGCCTATAATATATACATATACGTCTATTGAATATGGTAAGCAATTGGAACAGAGACTCTTAAGAAAGAAAAAAGTTTTGGCAACAAATTCAGATGAGAAAAGGATCTGTTCACTAAAGGATGTACTCATAAAATCTGATAATGCATAGACACACATATAAAATACCTTCCATTCTTCAAAAATGCCAAACTTAGCTGCTATGCGTTCAAAATCTTCTTGGTCGTGGTACTGAATCCTCACATCACCATCGATGTTATACGCTTGAAGAACAGGATCAAATCCCCTGACAGGCTTTGCACTTTTTACCAGGTCACCGAAGTGCTTGACATAGTTGTCCTAATATATGTGGGTACAATTAGCTGATAACAAACTTAGAATGCGATGACCGATGATCATGATCTCTACATAAAACTGGAATTTACAGTTTCTACATCGGATGTACATACCTCAGTAAGGTAGCTCAAATTCATTGACTTCCAATCAACCTATTAAGGTAGAAAATTGATTTTTTTTAAAACTGCAAATATATGCTGGGCCAGAAAGGGAAGATTAAAGAGTGGGTTTTTCATACCTGGACATCATTCAGCTTGATGGGCTCAAGGTATCTTTTGAAAAACTGACCCAAACTAGAACCCTGCAAGTAACTGAATAGATTAGTATAGAGAAAAAGTATACAAAAGAAACTAAAGCCAAAAGGATAAGAATGTAGTCATCATAAATGACAAGGACTATTTTATTGTTAAGAACATACACCCCTGCATAAAAATAAGATATAGTATGTATCTTCTGTGCGACTATGCAAAACAACATGTTACCTGTGCATATAGATTGTGGGTGCATGCACGTTTCAGGAGTGTGCATGTGTCTGACATACATACATACATACATACATACATATATATATATATATATAGAGAGAGAGAGAGAGGGGCTTATTCAATTTTATATTCGCAAGAACAATTAGAGCAATAAAATATTTTTCTTAATTGATAGACATAATAGGGTATGCAATAGGAAGCAGAGTGTGCCATGGTAATAGAATGAGAGGAGAATAGAATTGCATTACCATGTACAAATTGCAGACATTTCAGTAAAGAGGAGAAAAGATTATATACAAAGAAAGTTTACCGTAATGAAAATTTTAATATATTTGTGACGCTTGGTTGTTCAAGAAACAAAAACCAACTTAAAAGGGATGACCAGGAGATAATTAATGTTGTAGTGTGTGCGTAGAAGTATCCTTGAAAGTGGACTCAGGGTATACATACATGCTCACCAAAGTTGTATGTTCTGCACACTTCTGGGCGAATAACTTGCCGTCCTTTGTGATTTTCTTTCAGTCTCAACCAGTCATCCCAATAAGTATAATTTTGTTAAGGAATAAGGATTGCTTGAGGAAGAATTAATAAATAAAAAAGAAACATTTGTTAAACTTAAATTACTAATACATAATAAAGAAAAAGGATATGCCTTTGGCCACTTCGGAGATAGTTCATCCCATGTTGATTTAGTAAGCATCCATCCGAGACCAGGAAAAAAATCTGAGCGGTAAAGTATATCTGCAGTTTTTTTTTCATACCAACCAGTTCAGGAAATGAGGAAGTTCAGGAAATGAGGAAGCTCATAGGATGCAGATAGATCATTCAACCAGAATCACATAGAGAAAAATCTAAGGATAAGAACAGATACACCCAAAAAAGATTTTGAAGTTGGCCAGATGAATGCAAAATATATCAAGGGGTAATGGCAAAAACAGAATAAAGATATCCACAAGCAAACAAAGAATATGAACAGTCTCATATTTTACAATGCCATGAGTATTTCTGGTTGCTGGTAATGGTGAATACATCATTAGATGACTGTGCCACCCAGACCCAGGGCCAGCAGGAAGACTAGTGTGGAGTTTTATTGGGATGAATGAAATAAAATTTGTACCATTTTATGGTAATTCTAAAAACTATCATTATTTGCCCTTATCTCATTCTCTATTTTACTCGTTCTCCTTTCTTTCTCGATGTGTCCATAATTTCCTATTCCATTCTTTCACCATGCCCCCCCCCCCCCCCCAACCAAACACAACAATTAAGGTGATGCATGCACTTACAAATCTGTCTAGAGACCAAGCCAGAAAGAAAGCGAGCTTTTGAGATGTTACCAACACCTTTTATACATGTAGTTGTAAAATTTGCTATATTCGATTATCGAGTATAATCAGTTTCCACAGAACAGGTCTTAGATGCCAATACTGGGGGTAGACACTATAAGCTGGAAAGAATACAGATTTTATGGATATAAAACAGCGTTGGACGATTTAGGCCTTATGCATATAAGGAATTCATGAATCCATGTAAAAACAATCAAAACAATATTTGAACACAACGTTGAATCTTTTGCATGTAGATGACACATAAGCGATTAGGAAACAGATGTTCTCATGTAGTGTTGAGAGAAGATGCCATAGACAGCGGCAGCCAGTTTTCCAGACATCAAGGCCTAGTAGATAAGGAGATTGAAATACACACACAACATAATAAATTACTAAATTACTTGCATAAAACAACTTGAAATGAGACACAAATCCACAATACATTTTGTAATTTGAAAATTAAACCATCAAGATCCAGGAATAAATATGCTTGTCATCATAACAGACAATTGCAAATGGTTGTTGGGTGATGCATGCTATGCATCTAGCTCAATTTGACCTCATATCTAAATAAACTGCACATCGATAGATAGGAAAACTTACAAGGGTCATGCACAAACTGCTTTTGTCCATTGTCATTCCATGAGGATACAGCTAAGAGGGATCTATCATGGTTCCAAAGCACCAAGTACATAACCACATCAGATTTGGTGAAACATAAGGTATGAACTCAAATAAAAATATGACGAGTTGTAATATTATATTTGCAAAAAGAGCATACTTATCACTGTCAAGGAGTGCTGCTCCAGCTTCAAAATAGTCAAAAAAATCTGGAGAGATTTCCATATCATCTGCGCACCATGCCATATATGTTAAAATTTCCTTGGTAGTTGATAAATCTTTAATTATGGGGGGGGGGGGGGGGGGGGGTGAGAATCGCTCTTGTACCACTAGGAGCACATTTGCCACTGCTTGGGCACTCCGTGATTTTTGAATTTTTTTACTTTCGAATAGAGATGAAAAATAAATTTGTAATTATTAACAAAGGCAGCCCATGAACACCTTCAAGAATAATAACCCGGCTAAAATTGTGCTCAATAAACAATTGATCCAATGCCCACTTGTAATGACCTATTACAGAGAGAAAAGTGGCTCATTCGTAACAGCTTGGAAATAAACTTTATTCCACAAGAATCTATATATATAGATAGATAGATAGATATATATATAGATATATATATATATATAGACAGAGAGAGAGAGAGAGAGAGAGAGAGAGACAGAGAGAGAGATTTACGTGCAATCTTGTAATATGCTATTATTTCTCCAGGACGTTCAGTAAGCACAGGTTCAAAATCCAAGTGCTGCAACGAATATGTAATTTCAGATGCCTATCACATCAACCAAGCTTAACAAAAAAGTAAATAATATGACAAGTATCAGCTAAAGAAGATAGCGTTATTAAAATTTCAAATCTAGTCCATGTTCTCCAAAGTTGAGTTCTTTTCACACAAATACAAATATTATTGGATCTTTGGCATTGTAGCCTAGTGGATACTGGATAGCCCTCAACCTTGGTGACAAGAGGTTAAGGGTTTGAGTCTTAGTGGCCATACGGATAGATGTGTGCGCGAGTATTTAATTTCTTGTTGTTGACCTTACCCAAAATGTATACTACATACATTGGATCCTATATTCTATCTATATTGTATCCTTTTATATTATATTTGGGTTAAATTTATATTTTAACAGTAGCACATAAAGTATATGCAGGATGTCTGCTCATCTATTGTATTTTGTGAAGGAATAGTTACTTAGGATATGAGGAATATATTAATAAGGTAAAGAGTTCTTTCAATGCACTGAGGAGAGCTTCTATGCACGTGAATGAAAGTAAATATTTCTAACAGCTGATGAGAAATTGTCAACTTATGCCAATAAAAGTAGAAGGTCAAGTAAGGCTAGTACATCTCTCAAGCAGTTCGATATACCAATTATCGCACAGAAAGTTCAACCAACAGATAATTACGCAGACAAAAAGGTAGAACCAGAATCTTAATAATTTACACAGCTCAGTAGTATTAGAAGAAAAATATACCTGCATATAGGTCAACTGGTTATAACTCAAAGCCTTCCTTTTCACATCAGAATTGGTTCCATCCTTATACAGAAAACATGGAAAACACAATTTAGCTGCCATGAGTCACTAATATACAGCCTCTGCTGAACAAATCTTTAAATAAGTACCTGGGATACAAAAAGAGGATACTTTGATGCAACAGGCTCTTGGTATCTAGAAAAGTTTAAACAATGTGTAGCAGTGAGTCAGCTGAATTTTTATAAAGCTCAAATTAAAGCTTCAAATAGAAACCACTAAAGAAATACTTTAGGATAGATTTTATAGTCCTCTCCAAATAATCAGCACGATTGCATGCCATAACCACAACTGCAGCAACTGGAACCTTATAAATCAGAGTTGACAAGAAAAATGAGTAAGGTGACAGCATGGGGATGAAGAGATCATAGAGCTAAAAAGTATTATGCCTCGCCAAAGATCTCAACCTGCACTTCACCTATCATCGTTTTGACCCCTTTCCCTGCAATGTAATAGATTAAGAGCTATCAACTTGACATGCACGGGGACATCCAGAGAAAGATATTATATTAGTGCTTTTTTAAGAGAAACTGAGATAGCAAGAAGACATTGCACTACAGATGACTTACTCTCTAGATCCTGAACAAGAGCACTCAACTGTCTGCACTTCTCGTCTTGACGTTTTTTTTCTTCTGAAATTGCAAGGGCCCAGTGTGAATGGCAATGGCGAATGATTACTAATTCTCATCAGGAAATGAAAGCAACAAAGACTGATAAACTAAATTTCAAATTTAAGATGTTCTTATCAGCTGAAAGTTTCAGTTCGATAAGAAAAACAATAAAGAGATAACAATTATGTTTTCCATTTCATATTATTGGTTACTTAATTCTAATTGATGCCCAAGAAGTTGGTGAAAACAAGCAGACATGCAGCATATAAACCATGTGAAGTCACACCACTACATCAGAATTTCATAGAGAATCATGTCAATCACAAGAATAGAATCCTCCTACATAAATTTATGAGTAGGCACTTCGTATACCTACACTTAAGACAGTCACACCACTTTCAATTCTATATTTTCATAGAGTATCACTTCCTATACTAAACTTTAATATTGGTTATACTTTGTGTTATTCCATCTATTTTCTCCAACTCCATAAGGGTGTTCCTTTTGTCCATTCCTTTTTTAGAAAATTAACAGCTATAAACATATAAAATATAGATATTTATATTCAAATAAACATAGATATGATACATATATACATACATATAATTACTTCTTTTCTCATTTAATTGTCTTATCTGTAATTCACCACCACTTTTCTCCTTAGCACCCCTCTCTCATATAATTCTGTCTACTTTCCCCCAACTCCGTAAGGGTGTTATTGATTTTCTTCTTGTCCTGCATCAACCCCCCTAAATCCTAATACAACATGTTCATTCGTATATATATCTTATTCGGTTCCTTGAGAGCAACAACTTTAGTCCTGTTTGTTTACAATACTGTTTGACACTTACGAAGATTTAGTCTCAAGTTGGTACGCCATAAACCAGCACTAAACATTTCTGTCATGCAAGATTCTACTGAAAACTGGAAAATTTTGGGAAGATATGTAACCAGTAAGTACACAGGGGTCTCCCATGAGTTTATGAATGGATAGCTATAGTTCGTTAAGAATTCACTATTCCTAGACAGTGTTCTAAGACTTGATAACTCAGCCGAGTACTCGGGGGAGTACTCGGACCTGACCCTATAACCGATCCGGTTATGCTCTACTTGGTCATTGAACTAAATTTGTACTTGACTCGGGTCAAACTCGGGTAGAAATCAGATTACTTGGGAAAAATTCAGGAAAATGAGTTATGGCCTCAAATAAAAGAAGCCCTGAAGTGAGCATTAGTTAGTTTCAAATACAAAAGACAACTTTTATGCATTTTAAATTTTAAAATGATAGGAAAAAGCTTACTAAAATTATTGAAATAATTAATTATGTTATATATCAATTATAAAATATTAAAAGTTAAAATACATATTGAAATTAAAACCTACTAATATTTTAATACGTCCGATTTTTAAACCAGGTGCTCTCCGAATACTCACTAGTCACCGCTCAGTCCCTTTGCAAAGTCGAACTGAGTTTCGAATTTTAGAACACAGGTCTTAGAGTTGCCCCTTCTAATAGGCTTTCAAGAAAAATAGAATGGGTTGACAAATCTTACACACCTTGTAGGGTGACAATTTGTCCTTGCTGCAGACTTATCTGATCAATCAGTAACCTCGTCTGACTTGTACAGTGGTTTTCAGCTTCAACCTGTTCAATATCAAGTACTACATAAATGTCGCATCTAATTATGGTGAAAGTTTGATTACAAATATATTCAACAGAACTAAAAGAGCTGTCAAGAAAAAAGCTTGTGAACTGAATACACCTACCTTGTTAATCAGACACAGACCTCTAAAGGTTTGCACTTTACATTTTAACTAAACGTTGTGATAGAAACTCCCTTCTAACACCAATTTAGATTAAAGTGATACACAGACAACAACATGACTGTATCCCAGATAACACATTTCAGAAGCAGTATAAGATAAAATAGTTTGACATGTAATAAAGGAGCGACATGACACCTCTTATCAGATCAGAGAATGTGATATAAAACATGAATATGATCATATAGTGGTACTCCAAAATTCATGAAAAGTATTGAATACAATATAAAACATTTTTGTGAAATACACAAATTTATAGATTAAATATTGGGACGGATAGAAATGAAAAGGCAAACATACCGCTGCAGCAATTTGATCTGCATATTGAGATTGCGTGACAAAAAGACGCATCTGAGGCAAAAAAAATGAAAAATCAATAAAGATCTTATTCACATAACTATTGCAAACAACTCATATAATGCAGAATATTCGTATAATGTAACAACTACTAGTTCCAGCATGAGCATTAATTTGTCGTCATATATATTCAACATGATCAAAACAACAGTAAATATGCAACCTAGAATGTCATTTACTGCATCATCTATGAAGCATGCAGTAGCTTTTGGTATACATAAAAGTAAAGCCCATATGATAGCGCCTGTCAAAAATAAGGCGCCACTTATAGACTGAAGTTGGAAAGAGAAGTAACAGTTAACAGAACGTAGGATTTTAAGCATATATTCTAACTATAAGGAATTAAATTATTATGACCTAAATAAAATCTAGAAATACTCTTTAGCGAACTTTATCTGTATTTATGTAAATCCTACAATTCTAAAATCGTGAACTATATGTTTACGTTCGAATCAAATAGTGAATCTTATTCATATATACCTAGTAAATTCCGAAGGTTTAAAGAGCTTGCTGGCTAAAATAGTTGCTATCATAACCTAACTCCGTACACATACATCACAAGTGATACCAAATGAATTACGAAGATACTTAGAGGCAACTGAAACATGACTCCTTACATATACACCGCAAGTGATACTAAATAAGTTACGAAGATAGGTCAGGGCAAGTGAACATTACTCCGTAATACACATGGAAACTCGAAAACGATACGAAATAAATTTGGAAAAATATTTAGGGAAAATGAGAAGATAGTACGGCTTGCCTGGATGTAAAAAAAGGCTAGGGCGGCGAGGATGAGTAGGTACCGGTAATCGCACGTCCATTTCCCCATTTATTTATTCTATTCTGTAATTTCAATTAAGATCGCAGATCATATTTAGTTCAAACAATTTTTTATAAATAAGTGTGTGTGTGTGTGTGTGTGTGTGTGAGAGAGAGAGAGAGAGAGAGAGAGAGAGAGAGAGAGAGAGAGAGAGAGAGAGAGAGAGAGAGAGAGAGAGAGAGAGAGAGAGCGCGCGCTTTACCTTGAGTAGTGGTGAGTAAAGATATGATCATTCAGGTCGAGTTGATGTTGTTTGAAACTTCAATTTCATCCCTGTGTGTGTGAGTCTGTATTGTGTAATTGAAAACCGAGCTTGAAAAATGAAAAACCCTTTAGCCTTTGCTAACAGCTTCGGGGAGACCGAGAGAGGTCCTTTCTTGTGTTCTTTAGTTGACTATTCTGTTATTACTTGCTTCATTCATTATACACTTTTAAAAAAAATTAAAAAAATATTTCATATTTCTTTTATACAAATCGGTATTAACTGATAAGATATTGATTTAGAATTAATTCAATAAAAATTAGATATATATTAATATTTTTAAATATATTATTTTAATTATGTTAATTATTTATTAATCAAAATGTATTTATCATTAGGGCTGAGCATTCGGTCGGTTGTCTAGAACCGAACCAACCGAACCGAATAGACCGAAAACCGAATTATCATTTTTTTTTGGACCGAACCGAACCGAACCGAAGTTGTATTTTGGACCGGAACCGAACCGAACCGAAATAATGCTATTCGGTTCGGTTCTTTCATAAAAGAACCGAAGTTTTTTTAAATAAAAAATTGGTATTTCAAAAAAAGCCAAAAAATATGATTTTTCTAAAAATGAAAATATTAGCTAATGAAATACAAGTATGAAATGTAAATATAATAATTCAAACTTCAAATCTCGAATAAAAAATAAGTCATGCAAAAGTTTAAATACATACATACATGTAAAATTAATATATAAAAATTATATAAATATAAAATAAAAATATTTCGATCTATTCGGTTCGGACTGAATTTTTTTTGAAAAAACCGAACCGAACCGAAATTTATTTCGGTATATTCGGTCGGAACCGAAAAGACCGAATTTTTTGAAAATTAGAACCGAACCGAACCGAAATTACACTATTCGGTTCGGTTTTTCGGTTCTGGTTCGGTTCTGCTCAGCCCTATTTATCATATTATAAAATCTATAGTTATTCATATTTAATTAATAAATTATTTTATTTCTAATAATCAATATATATATATATAAATGAGGATACGCGAGAGATTATGTGGCGCCCCTAAGATCGTCTCAATCTATTTTTCTAATTTTTTCAGAGGTTTACAATTTTAAATACTAATAAATCAAAAAATATTCTTTAGCATATTAGAAGTAGAATAGGTGTTCGAAGTTATAGAGAAGAGTTCGAATTTATAGAGAAGACATATAAATAAAGTTCTATTTGAAGTATGTGTCCGAATTTATAGAGGAGAAGAGTTCGATTTATAGAAGACATATAAATAAAGTTCTATTTAAAATAGAGTAAGTATTCGAATTTATAAAAGAGAATAGTTCGAATTTATAGATAAGTCATAAAATTAAAAATTCTATTAAAAGTAAAATATGTGTTCGGACCTATATAAAAGAGAATTCGCAAGTAACTATAAATAACTGAATAGATGTATATCTTTTAACGTTTACAAATCTTTGCTATTGAGAATGACTATAAATAACCCATGACTGTAAATTAAATACGTGTTTTTTATATTTCGAATTAAAATTAATATTTGTGTTTCTTTTATGCATGCCCAAATTACGAACCAAACGAGTACCAGGATGAGCCAGTAACAGTATATATTGTACAAACTACAAACTAATGCATGTAGACCGGGAAAAACCAAACTTTTTTTTGCAGGGGTTAAGCTTTTAGCTGAACATGCATGTATTAATGTCTCTCACTCTCTCTATGTATATAATAGTTTTATTTGTTTATCTATTTATCTATTACTTGCAGAAAATATGTGCAATTATGTTACATAATAAATTGACATGTTTTGTTCTAATTAAAATTTTGTGAAGAAGATTTATTTATGGGTTGTGATTTTCTTGCGGGTTCTCTATTTTATCGATAAGGATTATATAATCTTTTAAGCTAATAATCCTATTTGATTTTTCGATCAATCAATAATTATGTCACATTATTATTTAGATTATAATTTTACCTCAATTTGTTATATATTCACGTGCTACAGGTACCTAGCTAATAACAAAGCTCAAATTGTTTCTCGGTGTATATAAAAGAGAGAACGAAGTCGTTAATATGTCTAATTTACAACCGCTTTGAAGTATAGTAGGTGTTCGAATTTATAAACGAGAATAGTTCGAATTTATAGATAAGCCATAAAATTAGAAGTTCTATTAAAAATAGAATAGATGTTCGAATTTATAGAGGAGAAGAGTTCAAATTTATCAAAAATACATACAATTAAAAGTTTTATTAGAAGTAAAATATGTGTTTGTAGATATAATTAAAAGTTTTATTCGAAGTAGAATAAGTGTGCGAATTTATAAAGGAGAAGAATTCGAATTATAGGAAAAACATATAGTTAAAAGTTATTTTGGAAGTTAAATAGGATTGTTAATTTATATAGGTATTTTTTCAACAAAAAAATGGCTCATTAGAAGGGATATGTTAACATAAAAATTAATATATAAGACAAGTATATATTCAATATATTAAATTTGAAATTTTGATCTGAAAAAGGAATGCGTGTTTCACGGGAGAACAACTATTATAGAGTAACAAGTAATTTTTGTAATTTAATTGATAGATATATTTTTTCTAACGAGAGAGCGACTCATTAGAAAAAGGAGTATGTTAACATGATAGTTAATATATAACACAAGTATTCAATATATTAAATTTGAGATATTGATATTAAAAAGGAAAGGTTTTTTACGGGAGGACGGACTATTAGAGAGGGCCGAGTAATTTTTGTAATTTAATTAATGAAGTTTTAAAAAAAAATTATGACGCCTCGCGGCGGCTTTTTCAACTAGTTTATTATATATTTCGATCAAAGAACGCCTGTAAGGAATATGTGTACTTAGAAATGAGAGGCAAAAATTAAATTTATTTTAATCAAACAATTTTATAATAACATAACTATGTCGTATAAAGAGATTAAAATAAATAAATAATATCAAATAATTGTAATAATATTATGTAAAAAGATATTATAAGTTAAATTAAATGTTGTATAATTAACTTTCCTGAAACAAATACAGGCCTAAAATGATCAAAGTGAAAATGATAAACAGTGTTTCAATATTGGGCTAAGAATGTAAAAATTCCAGGCCCAACCTACTGCAGCAATTTGCAATTGTGAAAACTAGGTGCCCCGCCTACACAAGAAGCCTAGTAGATTCTACTAAACAAAATGGACGGAGGCCAAACATATTGTTTGTTTGGATAAACTTACGATTATTGTTTATAACTTAAACTTACTTTACGGTAAGCGAAAAGTGAAAAATTATATGTTTGGGTAATTTTGTATTATGACTAATTTATAGTTTATTAAAAACATTAAAATAAAAATAAATTTAATAAATAGTACATTTGAATGATAATATTAATTTTTATTATGTAAAATTACAAAAATAAAATAAGTTGTTCAAAAAAGTACATATTATTAACTTCTGGATTTAAGCTATTTTTTTAACTTTAAATTATTTTCTAACTTATTACACAAACAGACATTTTTTAACTTAAAATCAAAAATTACTTTAAGCCCCCAACTTAAAATGATCGTCAAACAGACTCTAAGTATAAGCCTAGCACCCAAAGCTACAATAATAGTATTAGATCAACTCCAATGGAGGGTGCCATAAAGGGTGTTAACATCGTGTGGTATTACATGACATGACATGACATTCTTGTTAGCACTCTATTAGAATTATTGTGATGATATTGGGGTACCAAGTGATATGACATGGGGATGTCAACTTGGGATGCCAAAAGTTGGCATTGCATAAAATAGAGTGTCAATTTCATTTGTGATCTCAATAGTGAATAAAATAATATTTATATAATATATTTATATTATTCATTTTCTTTTAATTTGACATTTAAGCATGTCAACTATTGAAGTATTTTTTGAAAGAAGAGTGCCAAAAATGATGCGGAAAAGATAGAATATAAAAAATACTAATATCAATATATATATATATATATATATATATATATATATATATATATGCCAGGGCTCTAGAGAGAACCCTCTTAAAAAGAGAACCAAGGAACTTTTTTTTAAAATTAGTTTTAAATTAAAATAAAAATATAAATAGTTTTATATCGTCCTAATAGTCCCAAAAAGTTAATTACTTACAAACAAAGATTCATTTTTAAATTTAAAAAAATATATGAAAAAATTATGAATCTCTTTTTCATATATTCAAAAAGAGATTCATAATTTTTTCATATATTTTTTTAAATTTAAAAATGAATCTTTGTTTGTAAGTAATTAACTTTTTGGGACTATTAGGATGATATAAAACTATTTATATTTTTCTTTCTATGCTAAAATGATTTTTTTAAAAAGTTCCTTGGTTCCCTTTTTAAGAGGGTTCTCTCTTGAACCTTACTCTATATATATATATATATAGTTGCACTCTAGCAAGAACACCTTATATAAATAACAATAAAGAACACCATCATAAACACTTTATTTTTCATAAAAATTGATTTTTTAAAATTAGAATCATAATATTGAACAACAATTATATAAAACACTCTTATAAAGAACAATAAAGAACACCATAAAATCTTACATAAATTGCATGTTGATTCTAATTTTCTCACCAAAAAAGGTTTATTACGAATAAAAATAGAATCTAACAAAAAATTAGAATCAAATAAATCATGATTACATGTAATTTCATTGTGATAAATATATATACAAGATTCTGTACTGGATTCTATACTGGATTATATGTAATGTTTAATTTTTAAATTTAGATGAGATTCTACGTTAAATTCGATATGTTAGGCTTAATTGTTGTTCAATATTATGATTCTAATTTTAAAAAATCAATTTTTATGAAAAATAAAGTGTTTATGATGGTGTTCTTTATTGTTTTTTATATAAAGTGTTCTTTCTAGAGTGCAACTCTATATATATACAAGCCTGTAACCCGTGCGATGCACGGATGAATTTTAGTTTTATTTTATTTTATTATCTATATTTTGATTTATATGATTTTAAAAAGTAATCAAATATAATAATATATGTATGATGTTATTCTACGTTTTTTTAGCCTATAAGTTGTGCGATACACAGATGAATTTTAGTATTTTTGATTTATTATTTTAGTATTTTTTATATGATTTTTAGTATTTTTTATCTTATTTTATTAGCATTTATTTGTATTTTGATCTTAAAAATTCTTAATATGTTGTTGACGGAATAATATCTTGAACTTTTGAATGTAGTTTTGAAAAATAGATGATATAAATATTTAATAATAATATGTTGTTGACGGGATTCGAATCTTGAACCCGTGGGAGCATTTTAGATATCAAGAAAATAATATATTTTTAATATTACATCCAACGGTTCTCATTTATCGATATTTACATCTAACGGTTATTATTTAGATGACCAAACTACATATGACCAAACTACCAACCAAGTAGATGGTGGTTACTCTAATTTAATTTATATTTTTTTTTAATATTAGATCTAATGGTTCTCATTCATCTATTTTAAAATCAACAATCCTTATTGATTTGGCCGTACATGACCAAAATTTTGGATAAAATTTCTCAAACGCTTATTGTATATAAGGATTTAATATGTTTTGAAAACAACTATTCTACTTCCAATATTATATGTATGTGTGTGTGTCGCGTGAGTGGAGGCGTATTTGGTATTCATTATTATATCGATTAACATAATCTGATAATACGTGAGATAATTTAACCATGAGATATTTTGTACATGATTTTAACTGACTAACTTGCCCCTTGCCCCTGTGTTTATTATTTATTAGAAAAAGTTGTTTGTAGAAATTGAACTTGAGTTTATCTATTAACTGAAACGTCTTTATATCGCTAAACTATAAAATCACAGATTTTTGGAACTTCGCTCGAAACGTGTGAGTATCATTTGATAGAAGACATTTTATTTAACTTCAAAATATATAAAAATAATTATGTAGCTAAATTGAACTTAGGTTATATTGTTGACGGGATTCGAATCTTGAACCCGTTGGAGCATTTTAGATATCAATAAAATAATATATTTTTAATATTACATCCAACGGTTCTCATTTATCTATATTTACATCTAACGTTTATTATTTAGATGACCAAACTATCAACAAATGACCAAACTACCAACCAAATAGAGTGTGGTTTGCTTATAATAGTATAGTATAAATTTCAATAATTAAATGTATTAAAATAAGTTTTAAAATAAATAAGTAACTATTTGCCCGTGATATTTTTGGAGTGAGAGGTTTTATTAAGAAAAAATAGAAAGAGCAACATGTTTTAACTAAAAAGGTAATTGTCCATAATTAAAAATATTAAAATAGGTTTTAAAATAAATAAGTAAGGGTTTATCCGTGATATTTTTGAAAAAGTAGAGGTTGTAGTAAGGAAAAATAGAAAGAGTAACATATGTCTTAGTTGAAAAAGATGACTGTTTGTGATTTTATAGAAAAAGAATGGACTTTGTTAGAAAAATAGAAAATATAATGTATTTTAACTAAAAAGTTAATTGGTTATAAATAATAATATTATTTAATAATAGTTTTCTTAAAAAATGAACAAATTTAAAAAATAACATGTTTTATCTGAAAAGGTAATTACCCGTAATTAAAAGTATTAAAATATGTTTTAAAATAAGTAAGAGTTTGCTTGTGATATTTTTGGAAAATGTGGGGTTTTAGTAAGAAAAAATAGAAATAGTAACATGTTCTATTTTAAAAAGGTAATTGTCCATGATTTTTTTAGAAAATAGAGAATTTTGTTAGAAAATATTGAAAAGTTAATGTATTTTAGTTGAAAATGTAATAAGTTATAGTTTTTTTTAAATGAAAAAAAATACAAAAAGTAACATGTTTTAGTTGAAAAGGTAATTGCCGTAATTAAAAGTATTAAAATAAATAAGTAAGGTTTGCCCGTGATATTTTTGGAAAAGGAAGGGTTTTAGTAAGAAAAAATAGAAAGAGTAACATGATTTCGTTGATTTTTTTTTTAGAAAAAGAGAACCCTAACATTGACATCACTTACATAACCGTTTAAAAATAACCAAAACACAAGTCTATTTTTAAAGTTACACAAGCCCGTAACCTATGCGATGCAGGATGAATTTTAGTATTTTTTATTTTCTTATCTATATTTTGATTTATATGATTTTAAAAAGTAATCAAATATAATAATATATGTATGACGTTATTCTAAGTTTTTTTTAGCTTATAAGCTGTGCGATACACGGATGAATTTTAGTATTTTTGATTTATTATTTTAGTATTTTTTATATGATTTTTAGTATTTTTTATCTTATTTTATTAACATTTATTTGTATTTTGATCTTAAAAATTCTTAATATATTGTTGACGGAATAATATCTTGAACTTTTGAATGTAGCTTAGAAAAATAGATGATATCTATACTATAATATTATAAGCAAACCACCCTCTATTTGGTTGGTAGTTTGGTAGTCCTCTAAATAATAACTGTTAGATGTAAATATATATAAATGAGAACCGTTGGATGTAATATTAAAAAAATATTCTTTTTTTGATATCTAAAATGCTCCCACGGGTTCAAGGTTCGAATCCCGTCAACAACATATTAAAAAAATTTAAGATCAAAATACAAATAAATGCAAATAAAATAAGATAAAAAATACTAAAAAATCATATAAAAAATACTATTATAAGCAAACTACCATCTATTTGGTTGGTTGGTAGTTTGGTTCTCTAAATAATAACTGTTAGATATAAATATAGATAAATGAGAACCGTTTGATGTAATATTAAAAGAATATTATTTTCTTGGTATCTAAAATACTCCCACGGGTTCAAGATTCGAATCCCGTCAACAACATATTATTATTATTAAATATTTATATCATCTATTTTTCTAAGCTACATTCAAAAGTTTAAGATATTATTTCGTCGACAATATATTAAAAAATTTTAAGATCAAAATACAAATAAATGATAATAAAATAAGATAAAAAATAATAATAAATCATGTAAAAATACTAAAATAATAAATTAAAAATTAAAAATACTAAAATTCATCCGTGCATCGCACGGGAATGAGAACCGTTGGATGTAATATTAAAATAATATTCTTTTTTTGATATCTAAAATGCTCTCACGGGTTCAAGGTTCGAATCCCGTCAACAACATATTATTATTAAATATTTATATCATCTATTTTTCTAAGCTACATTCAAAATTTCAAGATATTATTTCATCGACAATATATTAAGAAATTTTAAAATCAAAATACACAAAAAAAACTTAGAATAACATCATACATACTATAATATTATAAGCAAACCACCCTCTATTTGGTTGGTAGTTTGGTCATTTAGTTTGGTCATCTAAATAATAACGGTTAGATGTAAATATAGGTAAATGAGAATCGGTGGATGTAATATTAAAATAATATTCTTTTTTTGATATCTAAAATGCTCCCAGAGGTTCAAGGTTCGAATCCCGTTAACAACATATTATTATTAAATATTTATATCATCTATTTTTCAAAGCTACATTCAAAAGTTCAAGATATTATTTCATCGACAACATATTAAGAATTTTTAAAATCAAAATACAAAAAAAAACTTAGAATAACATCATACATATATTATTATATTTGATTATCTATCTATCTATCTATCTGTACTATAATATTATAAGCAAACCACCCTCTATTTGGTTGGTAGTTTGGTCATTTAGTTTGGTACTCTAAATAATAACCGTTAAATGTAAATATAGGTAAATGAGAACCGTTGGATGTAATATTAAAATAATATTCTTTTTTTTTATATCTAAAATGCTCCCATGGGTTCAAGGTTCGAATCCCGTCAACAATATATTATTATTAAATATTTATATCATCTATTTTTCTAAGCTACATTCAAAAGTTCAAGATATTATTTCATCGACAACATATTAAGAATTTTTAAAATTAAAATACAAAAAAAAACTTAGAATAACATCATACATATATTATTATATTTGATTACTTTTTTAAAATCAGATAAATCAAGATATAGATAATAAGATAAAAAATACTAAAATTCATCCGTGCATCGCACGGGTTATAGGCTAGTAAATATTTAATAATAATATGTTGTTGACGGAATTCGAACGTTGAACCCGTGAGAGCATTTTAGATATCAAAAAAATAATATTTTTTTAATTATTACATCCAACGGTTCTCATTTATTTATATTTACATCTGACGGTTATTATTTAGATGACCAAACTACATACGACCAAACTAACAACCAAATAGAGGGTGGTTTGCTTATAATAGTATAGTATAGATAGATAGATATATAAAGGAGGATACATGGGAGGTTAGGTATCGTTGCAATCTATTTTTCTAATTTTTTAGAATTTTACAATTATAAATATTAAAAGTTATAATATTCTTTTAACATATTACAAGTAGAATAGGTGTTCAAGTTTGTAGGGAAGAAAAGTTCAAATTTAATAATCATTAATATATTAGAAGTTGAAGAGGTAACTGAATTTATGTAGGAGAGGTAAAAATTTCAATTTAGATTATTATATAAACCATTAAAAAAGAGAACAAGAACCAATTCGGAGGACAGAAGTTGAAAACCATTGAAAATGTTTGCGCATGTTAAAGATGCTACGTTCAGACTATAATTAACCTCTCGTTTGTATTCTGGTACTTTATTTATGTCCAATCATGTAAACACACATATGGTTACTTATAACAACGAGATTGGTCCTTTTTTTTCCTTTTTTCAGGTTAATAAAATACTAGCGTAAAACCCGTTAATTGTTATATTATTATTTTTTTTAAATGTATTTGTTAAAAAAATAAGTCGGCATGTAAAAATAGTTAAACACTTTTAATTAATTAAAAACATTAAAATAAATTTTAAAATAAATAAGTAAGGGTTTGCTCGTTATATTTTTGGAAAATGAAGAGTTTTAGTATGGAAAAATAAAAAATATAACATATATTTAGTTTAAAAAGGTAAATGCATGTGATATTTTTGGAAAATGAGGTTTTAAAATTTAATAATTTAAATAATTTAAATATGTTTTAAAATAAATAAGTAAAGAGTTTGTCTGTGATATTTTTAGAAAAATAATGGATTTTAGTGAGAAAATTGAAAAAGTAAATTGAAAAAGGCGATTTCCCGTGATATATTTAGAAAATGAGGGACTTTGTTAGAAAAAATCTATAATATGTTTTAGCTGAAAAAGTAATTGGTTATAAATAGGTATTTGATTATTTATATTTTAATATTTTTAGTAATTGCATTTGTTAAGAAAAATAAGTAGACATGTTAAAATAGGTAAATTTTAAAAATATATAATTTTAGGTTTAAAAATAAATAACTAAAGGTTTGTCCGTGATATTTTTGGAAAATGAGGAGTTTTAGTAGAGAAAAATAGAAAAACTAACATGTTTTAGTTAAAAAATGTAATTGTCCGTGATATATTTGAAAATGTGGGGGAATTTTTTAGAAAAATAAAAAAATAATATATTTTAGGTGAAACAAATAATTGATTATAAATATGTAATATTATTATTTAATAATATATTTTTATAAATAAGTAAGGTTAATTGAGTAAAAACACGAATTTAAGAAAGAGCAATTAAGTAAAATCACAACGTACCATACTGACCGATCAAACTTTTAATGTTTCGCCTATTATATATATATGGATACTTTAAGGGCATCATTTTTGAATAAAAAATGTATTAACTTAAATTACGTGGATTTGCATTTGTACCGCCATATTTTGTTTTATTTTGTGTACTTTAACATTAAATGCCTCTACAAGTTTATGTGCATTAACTTTCATTTCAATGCTTTTGAGTCTCTTCTTTTAAATTAATTTTTTTTTTAGAATTTAAAAATGGAGTAGTAAATTTTATATTGGATATTTTTTGTGTTTGTGTAATTTTGTTTCTTTTTTTGCTTTATGTAATTTTATATATATATATATACAGTATAAAGAAAGATACACAGGAGGTTAGTCGGTGCCTATAAAATCATCTCAAACTATTTTTTTAAATTTTTAGATTTTTAAAATATTTGATCTTTTAATATTTCTTGAACTGTTAAAATTAGAAAATGTGTTAAAATTTATAAAAAAGAAGAATTCGGCTTTATAAATAAATTGAATTTAAAATATTTGAAGTGAGAAAAGAAAACATTTGAAATCATAAATTTGATTTCGTTGGGAAGTAAAATTCAAATTAATATTAAATTATATATATATAATTATCCTGATGCCCTTATCTTTTGCTTGTGTTTGCTTTTGTGTATTCTCTCTTTTTTTTTTCTTTTTGTCGATTAGATTGTGGTTACTGTGTGCATTTTAAGGTATTATTATGATTTTTAATATTTTGAATTAATGACTTTTGATATTCAGGTTTGTTTCCTCTTTTACCGGTTTGTAATTTGGTTTTGATTTTCAGGTTTAATCTTGGATTTTAAGTATGTTTATTTGTGCTATGCCTGTGAATTTTTGGTAATCAAATTTTATTTTTGTGATTTTAGTTTTTTAATTAACGTCTGCTTGATTTGGGTAATGTCGAACTGTATATTCGTATATTAGTAGACTAGCACTCTAGCAGTGCAGCACTGTAGCACCTCTCTGTTGGCACCTTTTTGCTATTGTTCATTTATGTTTCTAATTCAACTTCATTGTATTTGTACTTGGACTTCGAAATTTCTATGTAATGGATTTTAACCTTTAATCATGCAAATTTTATAATATTAATAATTTACATTATATTTTTCAATTTCTTTTCGAGTTTTATAATTTTAAATATTAAAGAAAATAAAATATATAAAAGTATAATAGGTGTTAAACTTTATATATGAGAAGAATTCAATTTATAAAAAAACATATAATTAAAAGTGTTATCGTAAGTAGAATAGATATTTTTAAGGCGTAATTAATTAGAGTTTTATTGAAAGTAGGATAGACGTGTGATATGGGTTAAAATAAAGTCCTAAGGACACATTTAATGTTGCAATAAATATACTTAAGATGGTCCAAATACGAGGCCCATTAATGAGGCCTGAACCATGACTATGATGATAAAATTCGTAGTCAACAATTGGGCCAAGGTCCAACCCTTGTTTTAAAACACTAATGCATGGGCTTGGTTCATATACAGTCCAGTGGGTGGAAACCACTAGGAAGCTTCCAATATAACGTCCAACATGGAAACTAATTCTGATAAGAGTTATCCACTATTCAAGGGCAGTTACTTGGCCACCAAGTAACCTAATTCTACCACGATTTTAGGGCTCTAGACGCCTATATAAAGGGCCTAACCCCTCAACATTAGAACTACGTTTGATTGGCTTGATTCTCGGTGATAATTGAGATACGTAGGTATCTTGTGAGGAACTGTTCAGTCACGAAACACGAGAGCAGCCATTAAGACACGTTTTTCCACTACCTTACATTAAATACTCGCCGTCAATATTTAAAAGGCGATACAGCAGAAGAAGAGGAACTTTGCACCAAAGAGGCAAGAGACCATAAAATAAGAAGTTGAAAAGCTCCTAGAAGCTGGATTTATTGAAGAAATCCAATTTCCAGAATGGTTGGCAAACCCGGTTATGGTTAAGAAAGCCAATGGGAAGTGGAGGATGTGCATAGACTTCACTGATTTGAATGATGCTTGTCCCAAGGATTGCTTCCCGCTACCAAGGATTAACACCTTGATATATGCTACTACAGGGCATGAAATGTTGAGCTTCATGGACGGTTTCAGTGGTTACAACCAAATCAAGATGCACAAGGATGACACAACCAAAGTATCATTCATTACTGATTTTGGGGTCTTTTGCTACCTTGTCATGGCTTTTGGACTAAAGAATGCAGGGGCGACTTATCAACGCCTAGTTAACAAGATCTTTGCCCACTTGATTGGAAAAACCATGGAGGTCTACGTTGATGACATGCTCGTTAAGAGTTTGTTTAAAGATGACCACATTCAGCATCTGAAGGAAGCATTTGAAGTGCTGAGGCACCATAAGATGATGCTAAATCCTGCCAAGTGTGCTTTTGGAGTAGGATCAGGAAAGTTCTTGGGTCTTATGGTTTCTAAGAGGGCCATTGAAGCTAACCCTGACAAGATCAAAGTTATCCTCGACACGGAGCCTCCTCGTTCTGTTAAGGACGTTCAGAGGTTGACCGGAAGAGTTGCAGCCTCAGGGAGATTTATATCAAAGTCTGGGGACAAATGATTATCGTTTTTCAAAGCCCTGAAGAAGGTCAAGGATTTTGAATGGACAACAGAAAGTTAAGAGACCTTTGAAAAGCTCAAGAAGTACATGGCTGAGGCCCCGTTGCTGGCCAAACCAAGCCCGGAAGATACCCTTTACCTTTACCTAGCAGCCTCCGATCAAGCTCTCGGTGCTGTCCTTGTAAAGGAGGAAAGAAAAGTTCAAAAACCAGTCTACTATGTAAGAAAAATTTTGCATGGGGCAGAATTGAATTATTCTGTTATTGAGAAGTTCGCTTTGGCACTAATCACGGCCTCAAGGAAGCTACGCCCTTACTTTCAGGCGCACAAAATTGAAGTCCTAACGGACCAACCCTTAAGTACACATTTAATGTTGCAATAAATATACTTAAGATGGTCCAAATACGAGGCCCATTAATGAGGCCTGGAACCATGACTATGATGATAAAATTCGTAGTCAACAATTGGGCCAAGGTCCAACCCTTGTTTTAAAACACTAAGGCATGGGCTTGGTTCATATACAGTCCAATGGGTGGAAACCACTAGGAAGCTTCCAATACAACGTTCAACATGGAAACCAACCCCAACATGGAAACTAATTCTGATAAGAGTTATCCACTATTCAAGGGCGGTTAACCAAATTTTACCATGATTTTAGGGCTCTAGACGCCTATATAAAGGGCCTAACCCCTCAACATTAGAACTACGTTTGATTGGCTTGATTCTCAGTGATAATTGAGATACGTAGGCATCTTGTGAGGACCTGTTCAGTCACGAAACACGAGAGCATCCATTAAGACACGCTTGTCCACTACCTTACATTAAATACCCGCCGTCAATATCTTAACCTACTTTTCGTTCCACAACAGCGTGCGAATGTATAAAGGAGAAGAGTTCGAATTTATGAAGTCAGAACTCCGCTCCCTTAAGTGGCGTCTCTAAGATCGTCTCAATTTTTTTTTTAATTTTTTAAAATTTATAATTTTAAACAATAATAAATAAGAAAATATTCATTTTACCTATTAGAATTATAGTTAGAATTTATAGAGGAGAACAATTCGAATTTACAAGAAATACATAGAATTAAAAGTTATATTCGAAGTAGAATTAGTATTTGTAAGGCATAATTAAGAGTTATATTAGAAGTAGGATATGTGTGCGAATTTATAAAATAAAAGAGTTCGAATTTATAAAGTTGGAATTTCAGTCCAAAAGTAGGGGACTCGAAACGTGTTTAATGAAAAGATGACTCAAGTGGAAAAGATTGTATTAGAATTTGATATTGATGTCATAAATTTTATTTTATTTTTAGATTTCAATTTTTATTGATACAAATTATTATACAAGTATTCATAACATGTGTTAAAATTAGGGGTTTCGGTTTTAATGAGAATGTGAAAAATCGTATTTAACAAACGCACAGTTCATTAAAAAAGTTTGTGTTAACGGTTAAAATTTAATACTCATGATCTAATATAAGATAAATATAGTATAAATTGAAGTTTTTTATCAAAATTATGATGTCGTCGTGAAGCGTAACTTTATTAAGTACTAGTTTTTAAACAGGTGACAAAATTATCATGGATGCCGACCATTGTTACTACTAGTCTACTGAACCAAAGTGATTTCTTTTGTAAAATTGAACATCAACAACATATCTTTGATCTGATTTGTCCTAAGTAGGCTATTTTAAAGGTTCCAAACTTCCATTACATAAAAGGAATAGATCGTAAAAACGCACTTCACTATATACCTTTTCCAAAAGGTTCCTCCTCGTGTGTAAAAGACCCTCTCATTATCTCGACGTGGAGAACTTTTATATATCCAATTTTATCTAAGGAAGTTCGAAATCTGCCGTTGTAATATTTTCTTAACATGGGAAGAGTTTGTTCGAAAAGAATCCAAAATTATGATAGGCGAAACTAAAGGGTGGTTAGTCTGATTTGAACCGAAAATTATTCTAAATCCGGAAGCTTCAAAATCTTGGTTCAGACTTGGAACTCGAAATTTCTACGTTCATTTGATTCGACAAATTTAATCGACTTCATGGACAAATTTGATCCTACCCACAAGTAATGAACTAGTATTTAGTGCATTAAGTCAAGAAACTTTAATCAGGTAGAAGCAATAGAAGACAAATTGGACAAGAACTGTTGCTTCCAATAGGCCAAGGAAGGCAACTAGAGACAGAGTGGCCTATAGTAGTAGTAATTCATACATGCAACAATACGTACAAATGCATGCATCAAGGAAGAATATAAAACTTGCGGGGCTTCTCAGAGTGGACCTAGCTTAAAGCTAAGGCAATATAAAATAGCCATCCAATAAAATTCGACCAACACGTAGTTGCCACCGATCTCCCGCTACTATCAAAGCATCAACTCCCTTGTTCTTACGTAAACAAGCAAACAATTCTCGCTGGCGATACAGGATGTTAATACAACTGAACTAAAACAAAATATCGCTTATTTTTGGATATTTGGTGTGGATTCAAACCTTTTACTAAATTTTAACCAAAAATTTAAATTTAAAAATTCCGCTTAACCAAGATTTAAGCGTGGGTTAGATTTTACCTAGTTCGGCTTTTATCCCATGATTCTCACCCTTCCTAGAAATATCTCATCACATTCAGTGTTGTAAAAAACGGGAATCATAGTTAATTGGTAAATGTACTGTCCAGTGATTAATCAGATAATCGGTGATTAATCGAAATGATTAATCGGATCATTAATCGAAATAAATTTAATAATATTTTTTATATACAATTATATATATATATATATAATTGTTTCGTTGCTTCAACTAAACATATGTTGTTATCATATATTTATGCAAATATGTTAAAAATGTTATATAATTGTAATAAATAAAATTTTGAAGGTTTAACTTTTCAATTAGAGATAAATTTAAGAGAAAAAATTAAGAGAATTTTACGATTTAGGCATCTAAAATTATAATTATATGTACAAAAATAATTTTTTTTTCTATTGTTTAATCAAGTTTCTACCTAAATTTTTAATTACTTTTTTTAAATTATAACTACTTTTTACTATTTTTGTTTTAATAATTAGCCCGATTTTTGACCGATTAATCAAATTTTTGACCGATCCAGCCGATTTTTGACCGGTTTTCTGAAAAAACGATTAATTCACTAATTTTCGCTTAATCAGTTCGGTAGCCCACCTTTCTAGCGATTAATCGTCGATTTTAGAACGCTGGTCACATTTCGTAATTAAGCTAAATATTGTGTGTGTTTAAGTGATAACCTTGATATTAATCACAAGTTTTTAAGCTCTTTTCCCTGCAAGTCAATGATATTATCTGAAACCTTATTAATATTTTTATATTTATTTTGTTACTAGTTGATAATCGGTGCGAAGCAAATAAATTTTAATTAAAATCGGGATTAAATTAAAGAAATTAAATTAAATAAATAAATCTTTGAATTATGTAGTTAGAGAATCGAACCGGTGGAGAAACCAAAGAAATTAAATTAAATAAATAAATTTTATTTAATCATGTGGTTGTAGCGAATCGAACTCGAATTTTGTGATAATCAAATTTGATATTTTTGATAATTTTGCGCGTAATTTACAATATTAATCGAAACTGGGATGAAATTTTAAAAATAAAATAAAATAAATAAAATTTTGAATTATGTATTATAGAGAATCGAATTCATGGTGAAACCAAAAAAAATTAAATCAAATAAATAAATCTTGTTTGATCATGTAGTCATACGAACTTGAATCCGAATTTTGTGCTAACCAAATTTGATACTTTGGTACCTTATTTTAGTACTTTTGCATACCATTTACACATTGTTTTGCTTATTAATAACGTGTATAGATTTGTGTATAATTATATCATTATATAACATACAATGAAATGTATGAAAATCCAAATGAAATGGAGATAAATATACAAAAATTAACATCTCAATATCAGCAAGACAGCAAGCAAGACAGCAACACACTAGGCCTTCTATTGAGGCAACGACGAAAGAAGAAATTATAGATCTCCACCTCACTCTTTTAAAATAGAATAAATAGGTGACAGTGATATTAAATTTATGAGAACTACAATAAATAAATAATTGACTAGAACAACGTAATTATGTATATTATCTTTAATTAATAAATAGAATAGCAATGGGTACTGTCCAATACGTAATCGGCCAATCTGGCATGGACTCTTGGTTATTTATAATTAAATAAAGTATTTAAAGAAATTCAAAATTTCACTCTTACTATCATTTTGATGTTTGACTTATCTGATAACAAGTTTTAAATTTATATTTTTTTTTTCTAGGAAAAAAGACATATGTGACAAATTTTAAGATGATTCATTCATTATGTCTTAGTACATGCGCATTTGTCACAATCACCCTACTTAAGAGATGTGTGGTTTTGTTTAACTCACTTAAAGTTAAACATAATATTTTCAATTATAACACATTTATTAATTTATTAATGAAAATCAGGGTTGTTCTTGCAGGTATATAAGTCACAAAACCAAGATTTTTTTTTTATTTTTAGAGCTATTTTTATGTTTAAAATTGTTAATAAGAAATTTGTTACAAATTATGTTTCCGAGGAGTATGTTACAATTATAACTTTGAAAATAAAGTTTATGATTCGACACAGACTCTAATTTAATAAAATTTATGAATCGACACAGAACCTAATTTTCTGGGGTAGTTTACTTCGAATCCAAATAAAATTATATTACCTCAATAAACCGTCACAATAATCTCATATTTTAACTAAAATTAACAAAACAGTTATGGTCGACAAATAATGAAATTAATTATTTTATCTCATTTCAAGTTATGTGCATCTTACGTACACATTATTTATCAATAACAAATTATGTTAAGTTTGATTTTAATTCAAGAAAAGTCGATTTATATCAATCAATATATAAATATAAATACAAAATTGAGGTGTATAAGAGTTTTGATGTTTATATATTCCGTTTCGTAAGTTCAACGGCACACAATTTGCTTATTAATACCTTATATATAATAAGCGTAAGGGAGATCTTATCCAAAACTTTGGTCGGTCACTGTACTACCAAAAGTATATGATCCGTTAGATTATAAAACTATAAATATTCAAATAGATGAGGACCGTTAGATATAATATTAAAAATTGTATTTGATTAATAATAGGATAGTATTTAAATACTAAAAGATGTATTTTGATAATTTAAACCAACTATAAATGGGTTTTCTATATTAAATAGAAATCTTTATGTAAAAATTCGTAATTATCTTTTCTCTTTAGTTTATGGATAGTTCCAGTTAGATAAAAATTAATAAACCATCATTAAATTAAATATAATTTTGTTAGCTTCGCATGGGCTGTAAAATCGTTAAAATCTGTTGTCTAAAACTCAAGATAGAGCCCAAACAGTAAAGTGATTATCTAAATTTTAATAAATATTTTTTTATTGTAGATTTAATTTTTTTTCCTAATTCTTTTAAATTTATAAATTCTATTTTTATTTCAATAAAATATTAAAATCAATTTAAGAAAAAATTAAAATCGATATGGTCCGTGTACGATCACTATACGACCAAATTAATAATTACAGTTAGATCTTAAATAGATCGATTAGAATTGGTAGATCTAATATTAAAAAGTGTATCTGATTAATAATATAATTATATTTAAATACTAAAAAGTGTATTTTGATAATTTAAAAGTTTTCTATGTAAAAATTCTAAAATATCTTTTCTCTTGAATTTATGTATACTTCCAATTAGATAATAATTGTTAAACCAAATATCAACATAACAATTCATATTGATTATAATATTAAAAATTATCAATATAATGCTGATGTATATCATACTAACAATGATACACGTGAACCTAAAGAGACTTACGAGAACTCATGTACATAAATAAATTTAAACACTTTTTTTTTCTGAAGGAACATAACAATTTGATTAATCCAAATTATAATTATATTATTTTACATATAACAAACATAAAAGGATAATATCAAAATATTATTAAAATATTGAGGGTTTCATATTCATAAACGATAATTTTGAATATAATACTTACTAGCTTAAAACTCGTGCGATGCACAGATTATTATTAATAATTATTATTTTTATTATTTATTTTTTAATAATCTATTAATCTGCATTTGCTAAAAAAAATAAGTAGGTGTGTTAAACTTTTTTAAATAATTAAAAGTATTAAAATAGATTTTAAAATAAATTAATAACTGTTTACCCATGATATTTTTGGAAAAGGAGGGGTCTTATAAGTAAAAATAGAAAAGGTAACATGTTTTAGCTGAAAAGATAAGTGTCCGTAATTAAAAATATTTAAATAGGCTTCACAATAAATAAGTAAGGATTTGTCCGGAATATTTTTGGAAAATGAGGGGTTTAGTAAAGAAAAATCAGAAAGAGTAACATGTTTTAGTTGAAAAAGGTAATTGTCCATGATTTTTTTAGAAAAAGAGAAGATTTTGTTAGAAAAGATAATGTATTTTAGCTAAAAAGGTAGTTGATTATAAAAATGTTATTATTTAATAATAATTTTTTTAGAAAATGAAAAAATAGAAAAAGTAACATAATTAAAAGTATTAAAATAGATTTTAAAATAAATAAGTAAGGATTTGGCCGTGATATTTTTGGAAAATGAGGGATTTTAGTAAGAAAAAATAGAAAGAGTGGCATGTTTTTGTTAAAAAAGATAATCGCCCGTGTTTTTTTTTTTGGAAAAAGAGATGATTTTGTAAGGAAAAAAAATAAAAAAAGGTAATGTATTTTAGCTGAAAAGGTAATTGCTTATAAATAATGTTATTATTTAGTGATAGTTTTAAAAAAATAAATAAGTAAGGGTAATTAAGTAAAATCACTAAGTACCGACCGTCCGTTTATCCGACTACCAAACTTTTAATGTTTCGTCTTTAATAATATAGTTTAAAACCCGTACGATGCACGGGTTGTTTTTAATATTTGTTAATTTTATTATTTATATTTTATATTTTATTAATTGCATTTATTAAAAAAAATAAGTAGGCGTGTTAAACATTTTAAAATAATTAAAAGTATTACAATGAATTTTAAAATAAATAAGTAACGGTTTGTCCGTGATATTTTGGAAAAAGAGGGGGTTTAGTAATAAAAATAGAAAGTAACGTGTTTTCGTTGAATTTTAAAATATAAAAGTAACGATTTGCCCGTGATATTTTTGAAAAAAGAGGGGGTTTAGTAAGAAAAATAGAAAATGTGACATGTTTTAGTTGAAAAATGTAATTGTCAAATAAAAGTATTAAAATAGATTTTAAAGTAAATATGTAAGGGTTTTCTCGTGATATATTTGAAAAATGAAGGATTTTAGTAAAGGAAATAGAAAAAGTAACATGTTTTAGCTGAAAAGAAAATTGCCCCTGATTTTTTAAGAAAAAAATGGTAATATAATTTAATTGAAAGAGTAACTGATTATAATAATTAAATAAATAATTAAATAAGGCAAATATCGTATCAAAAAATAGGTACAAAAAAACATGTACCAAAACTTTCAATGTTTCGTCTTTGATAATATAGTATAGATAGAGAGATATATTCATAATATTAGTATTTTATGCTACTAAATGGAATAGCCCGTGATATTTTTGAAGTTTTAGTTAAGAGAAATATTAGTTAGAAAATATAAAAAAAATATACGTTTTGGAAAAAAAAGCTAATCGGTTAGTCATTAATAATTATAATATTATTATTTTATTTTATTAAATAGAACTATTCGTGATATTTTTGGAAAATTAGAGGTTTTATTTAGGAAAAATAGAAAAGTAGAAATTTTAGTTAGAAAATATAAAAAAGAATATACACTTTGGCTAAAAATGGTAATGAGTTATTTATTAGCAATTATAACCTTATTATGTTATTTTATTAAATGAAACTGTCTGTGATATTTTTGGAAAATGAGATGTTTTAGTTAGGAAAAATAGAAAAGATATTCTATATACAAATTTTAATATTTTATCTAACGGTTCTCGATGATTTGATCAAAAATATCTAACGGCTATGAATGGAGTGACCAGACTACAAAAACTTTCATGACCAGACTACAAAACTTTCAATGTTTCGTCTTTAATACAATAGTATAGATATTAAAATGTGTATTTGATTAAAGGTAGAATTATATTTAAATACTAAGAAGTGTGTTTTGATAATTTAAACCAATTATAAATTGGTTTTCTATATTGAATTGAATTTTTTATGTAAAAATTCTTAACCATCTTTTGTTTTCGGTTTATGTGTAGGTCAACAGGTCAAGTTAGATAATAATTATTAAACCATCATTAAACTAAAGAAAATTTCGTTAGTTTCGCATGGGTTGTAAAATCGTCAAAATTCAATTTCTAAAACTCAGGATATAACCCAAATAGTAAAGTGAGTATCTAAATTTTAATAAATATTTTTTTTATTTTTGTAGCACCAGTTTATTTATTTTTCCACTAATTGTTTTAAATATAGAAATTTTATGTTTCTTTCAATAAAGTATTAAAATTAATTAAGAACAAATTCAAATCGATAAAGAATATAATTATATGAGAATAAAATTTTATATAATCATAACATAATTTTTATTCTATTTAATAATTTTTAAGTAATAATGTATTTTAAAATTTTATATACACTGTAAATAAACCGAAACATTAAAAGTAAAAGCAGTTAGTAAGATACTTATATCAGTATATACTTGATATCCTTATTATATTAAATCCTTATATATAATAAGTATAATATGGATCTTATCCAAAATTTTGATGGTACGGTCTTGGACAACCAAACTAATAAGGACCATTAGATCTTAACTAGATAAATGAAAATCGTTAGATCAAATATTAAAAAAGTGTATTTTATTAATAATAAGATTATATTTAAATTTTAAAAAGTGTATTTTGATAATTTAAACCAAATATAAATAAGTTTTCTATATTGAATAGAATTCTCCATGTAAAAAATTCGTGACTTTCTTTTCTCTTTCATGGACAATTCCAGTTAGATAAAAATTGTTAAGCCATCTTTTAATTAAAGATAATTTAGTTATCTGGGTGTAAAATCGTCAAAATCTAATTTTTAAAACACAAGATAAAGCCCAAATTAGTAAAGTGGGTATTTAAATTCTAATAATCATTATTACGTCATCATTATTTTAACGTCAATTTAATTAATTTTTTCTAACTATTTTAAATTTAGAAATCTATGTTCAAAAATTGAAATCAATCTAAGAAAAATTCAAATCAACAAAGAATATAATAATACGAGGATAAAATTTTATAAAATTGTGCATATTTTTTATCTTATTTTATTAAAAAAATTTATCATAACTAATTAAATATTATTTATTATTAAATAATAAATTATACGCAAATGGTGATTTTGTTTTATAAGAACTCATAGAGACCTAATTTCATTGTTAGCAGGACTATATTCATATTTAAAAAAATCGTATTTTGAAATTTTAGACTCAGCTACAGAATAGACCTAACTTTTTTAACATATATACATTGTAAATTATTAAATTCGAAACTTTAAAAGTTTGTTAATCAATTAGTATAGTACTTTTTTGAAAAATCGTACTTTATAAAAAATATTATCAAATAACCCATGTCTACAAGAAAAAAAAATGAAAATTTTCTTATTTTTCAAAAAAATCCTGTAAATTTTAATATGTTGTTGGTAGATTCAAACCTTAGATCATTGCACGTGATAAATTTTACTCTTATATCTAACGTTTCTCAACAATTTAATTTGAAAGATCCAACGATTATGAATTGAGTGATCAAGCGACCATACTTATAAGAAAGCTTTCATTATTTAGTCTTTAATATAATAATATAGATTTTTACGGGATATACTATAAAAAAATGAATTTTTTACAGAATTTTGATCGTCACGGTGTACTACTTTAAAAGATAAACTATTACAAAAAAAAAATTATATTTTAATTGATAATGTATTTTCTCAAAAGTTCAAAGTTCTCGCATCATTAACATATTACAAAAGAGAGTATATTATATTTTAGCAATAAATATTTTAAAAAAATATATTAAAAAAATATTTAAAAAATTAATGATGTTATCGTGGTAGTTTGGTCCTAAATACCGCCAAAACATTCTCAACCGTTAGATCCAATACTTTGAAAAATAGAAGATCAAGATTATATCATATAAAAAGAAGTTATTATCTAAAAATGATATAAGTTAAAAGATATTATATTAGGATTGGATTTTCCAAAAAGTTAAAACATAAAAAAAGTTGTAATTAAATAAGTAAACCCATTTAATATCAAAATAATAAAAATCGTTTAATCTTAAATAGATAGGTGAAAACCGTTAGATTTAACATTAAAAACTTTATTTGATTAATAAAGAGTATTCTAATAATCTAAACTACATATAAGTAGATTTCCTAAATCGAATAGAATTCTCAATATTAAATTTCGTCACTTTATTCTCTTTTTAGTTTTAGAATAGAATTTCATGTGGACCGTAAAATTCGTCAAATCTAACTTTTATAACTCAATATAAACAAATATTAAATTGAGCGAGTAAAATATAATATATATCAAAATTTTAACTATAATTCTTTTTGGCTAAATCTTTTTTAACAATTATTTAATCATGTAAACTAATAACTTTTAAATATTAAAATATTCATAAATAAATATAATTATAAATATTAAAAAAACAATCGTGTGTTCCATGGGTAATTAAAATATAATTATAAATAAAATTTAAGTAACCGTGCATCGCACGGGCTATAAGCTAGTCACAACAAAACAAGTAGAAATTAAAAAAAGATAGCGACGGCATTAGCAAAAATTCAAATATATGAAAACTAGAAAATGATTGACAGGAATAGGACATGCTACCCATCTTCTGTATTTTGTTTGTTTTTGGCTTTCATGTCTATCATCTTGTTCAATTGCAGTGTCTTTCGGAGGGCATTTTATTATTAACATTAAGTAATGTCATCTTAGGTCTACATGGAAAATTGGCAATAAAATAAAATTTGTGGTTTTTAATTAAATGTTTAAACAAGGTTTTCACCCTAACATGTTTTGTTTTAAAACAGTTATTAAGAAAAATTAAATAATCTCTCATTCCACACTTACCTAGTTACCTTCATGAACAATTGAAGGTTATCCCTGAACTCTTGGTACAGTAAAAACTAAAAAAAGTGATGAGGATGTACGGGGCTAAAAAAAATTAAATATTATAAAAAATCAATATATTTGACTTCCTTACAGCATTTTCAATGCTATTTTTCCCTTAGCTAAAAAGATAATGTATAATTTATTTTATCTAAGTGTTCTATTTTTTTTCATCTCCAACCATCTCTTCCTTTAAAAATTTAGATAATATATTTCAAATTGACTGTATATAGCAAACATCTAATTTTTTTTTACAAAATTTCTAAAAGTGACACATCATCAATTGTTTGTATTTTTAACATATAGTCAATCATTTTATATAATAGCATTGAAGTATATTAACTTACACGTTCGACAAATTTTACATAATTACTCTTTTACATAATCTTTCTTTATAAAAGTTCAGTCTACCACACCATGTGGTTAACCAATCAGAGAATTTCTCATAATTTTCAGCCAATTAGAAGTGAGTATTTTAAATTCAACCAATCAGAATTCACCAAAACATTTCCTTTTATACATTTTTAACTATGATGTTAACTAAGCTGGGTTAGTTATTAACTAATGTTTTCTATATATGGTAGTTAATATATTTACCAAATAAAAAGATTGTTGATTGATGGTGTCGACAATTATGAGCATTACCATATATAACGATAGATTGTGTACTTTGAAATTTCGAAATAACAATAGTATAATAATAATAATAATAATAATAATAATAATAATAATAATAATAATAATAATAATAATAATAATCTTTTTTTATAAAAGTTCAGTCTACCACACCATGTGGTTAACCAATCAGAGAATTTCTCATAATTTTCAGCCAATTAGAAGCGAGTATTTTAAATTCAACCAATCAGAATTCACCAAAACATTTCCTTTTATATATTTTTAACTAGGATGTTAACTAATCTGGGTTAGTCATTAACTAATGTTTTCTATATATGGTAGTTAATATATTTACCAAATAAAAAGATTGTTGATTGATGGTGTCGACAATTATGAGCATTATCATATATAACGATAGATTGTGTACTTTGAAATTTTGAAATAACAATAGTATAATAATAATAATAATAATAATAATAATAATAATAATAGTAATAATAATAATAATAATAATAATAATAATGTAAAATATTTTTGCGTTGTACATCGTAAAAAAAAATATCTTTTCGTTTCAAACCAAATTTTCGTAAATATTTTTGAAAGATAGTATTTTTGGTAAATGCTCTAATATGAATAAAATTCAAATTAATATATGTGTTACTAATCAAATCGTTTAATTGATTAAAAATATAATTGAATTGTATTTGCATCCAAGGAATGACAACTATTTAATTTTACAATATCCTACATATCTTACAAGATTTTTTTCGGTTATACATGATTTTAGATTGATTTATGTTTATCAAAAAAATAAAAAAGATCCGGTAAGATATTTTTCAATGATAATTAATTATCATTGAGAAATATCTTACCATATTTTTTTTATTTTTTGATAAACATAAATCAATCTAAAATCAATTATCATTGAGAAATATCTTATCTGATCTTTTTTTATTGAGAAATTCTTAGTTCTTACACAATGAGTGAAATAAACATGTTGCGATCTAAGGATGTTACAACTGAATACATTGATAGAGAGTCCGAAGACATTCTCAGTTCTTACACAATGGGTGAAATAAACATGTTGCGATCTAAGGATGTGACAGAGGTAAGAGAAAATACGCACATGTATGTAGTTATAATTTTTGTCATTAATGTTTTTACGTGACTGTCCACTATTATTGTATTATATAGATGGAAATAATGTGTTTTGCTAAAATCGCAAAAATTGATGATTCCGAGAAATGGTGGTATTACGGTTGTGATTCGTACTTTGCTGAATTGGTGGTGGTTAATAATTTTTTATAGATGTGATGATTGTAAAGAAATTGTCTCCTATCCTGATAAAAGGTATCATAATTTGATTTTTATGTGTATATGTGCATACTCATATTCACCAAACTAATTTTTTTTATGTATCACTATAGGTTCCATGTTATGAGTTATGTTAGTGATTCAACTGAAACAATTCGGGTTATATTCTTTGATAGTGAAATACGAAGGTTAACATCAAAGAATGTCAATAAAATTTTGCGAGTTAATGTTGAGGTATGATACTTGCACAAAATAACAGTAGTGTATGGTTCACATGATTTTTGAAAATGACTTGACGATACCCAGACATAAATTTGAAATTATGCAACTGCCAAATATGATAGAAAATATTGTTACTTATGATAAAGATCATTCTTTCGCTATACGTAGATTAAACTTCTCAACATTTATTTCATGCATAATAACTATTATTAAACATTTCTAAAGTTTTGATAACTATGACAAATTTACAGATGTTATGGGAGTAGTTGAAAATTTTCAACCGGTGGAGCATCAAAATACAATATTTGGCTTAAAACCTATGGTAAAATTCAGCATAGGTCATGGAAGGTACCAAAAATTATTTTCGGTGTTTATTTGTCAGTTTTATTATTTATATTGAAAAATGAAAATAAAAATAAAATACCATTGTATATGTTCAATACAAGGTACTCAGCAAGAGTTCATATATGGGGAGAACTGACATAGAGTATGAATCCGTTATATGAAGAAGTATTAGAAACA
Source organism: Heracleum sosnowskyi (assembly GCA_030848705.1). Lineage (NCBI taxonomy): Eukaryota > Viridiplantae > Streptophyta > Magnoliopsida > Apiales > Apiaceae > Heracleum > Heracleum sosnowskyi. The sequence goes on from CM061243.1 coordinate 8,913,576, forward strand.
TATGTGATAATTGTTTTTGCAAGTGCTAAAGTGGAGATATACGAGGGTAAGATTTTACTTTCAAATTTTTAAAAAATACAATAATATAATAAAATTAGATTTGTGTAAATTAATTACTTATCTACTGCATTTAATCTCAGGTTCAGTTTCAATAACCAATCTACCATCATCGAAAATATACATCAATCCTAATCTGTATGAGGTTTTCTCTATGAGATAATGGTAAGAATATTTTAAAAATTCAATTTTCAACATATCTTATTTTTTCAACCTATTCATATTCTATGTCTTTTTTTTCGGGTTTGAAGTTACTAGATATGATGTCCTAACAATGATGCATGAAATGAAATGATGTTGTGAATTTTAGGATGATTAGAATGTTACGCATTTCTAATTTTTTTATTGGTGTTATGTTAAGATGTTGAACTACTTTTATCACATTGTCATATATTTAAATTTTTTTCTTTAAATATGTATTTCCAAAAAAAATTGTCTGATATAATTTTTCAAGTACATTCGTTAATGATAAGTGATAACATTAAATCACAATTACAAATTTCAGTCTATGTGTTAAAAAAATATTACTAATTAAAATAACAATATTGTAAATTATTAATAATTGTAATTCTTATAAAAACAATTAGAGCAAAATGAGACCCAAAAAGAAAAAAAAAGAAAAAAATTCGGTGCGAAGCACGGGTAAAAAACTAGTCAATATACATAATAAGAGTATCTCCAATGTTACACTCCCTTAGCTAAAAAAATGACGTGCCACTGATTTTACTTAAAGGTTTTAGTTTACTCATCTCCAACGCTCTCTCTTTGTCTGAAAATTTAGATAATTTATTTCAAGTTGATCATATATAACCAATATCTATATTTTTTTACAAAATCTCTAAAGTGAACACATGATCATAACATCATCATTTGTATGTATTTTTAGTATATAGTCAATCATTTTACATAATACCATTGGAATAAGTTAACTTACAGGTTCAACAAATTTTACAAAATCACTATTTTACGTAATCACGATTTACATAAGAGCATCTCCAATGACGTTAGCTAAAATGATATAAAATACTGATTATGTAAAATTTGCTAAATCTGTAAGGTGTTTTACTTTAATGGAGTTGGCTATAATGATAGGTTATATTTTAAAAATGACATGTTATTATTATTTCAAGTCGTTAAAAATAGAATATATTATCTCAATATGGTAATCAATGATGTGGAGTTTAACTACAGGTCCCTAGATGTTCGACAAATATAGCCAACATGAAGGGGTTAGTTATAATTTTAGCTAACAACATTGTGCCATTAGCATTGTGCCATCAGAGATAAACTTTTTTTACATATTATCTAAAATATTTAATTATGGTATTTTTTATACACTTTTAGCTAAAGGTTTTGGATGGTTGGAGATGCTCTAACCACATTGAAGATGCTCTTATAGATGTGTAAATTAATGTCGTCGATTCCGAGTTTTGAATATGTTCATATTTATAAATAAATCAAATTCGAATCAAGCTGACATTATTTAAAATTAAATAAAATTAAACTTCTAAGTGTAAAGAATGAAATTCTAAAATAAAATTATTTCCAATTACATGCAAATTAATGAATCATTTTTCTGCATTTTAGTAAATCGGATTCGAAATTAGATCGAATTTGAGTCGGGTTTCGATATTTATATCCCTATCCCATTATGGGTTTGTTTGGCCGTAACTTATTTTATAAGCTTATAGCTTATAAATCAATTTCAGCTTATGAGGGGTGTTTTTGTACTCAGCTTATTTCATCAACTTATAAATTATAACTTATTTTTTTAGCTTATGACTTATGGGGGTGTCTGTCTACCCAACTTATAATCTAACTTATAACTTATAAATTGATAAGTTGAATGTTAGAAAATACTAACATTTTGCTCAACTTATTTCATTTTTCATGATTTCTTTATCTATTTAGTAGTTTATATTTTTATATTTATACTTTTAAATGTTTTTTAATCTAAAATGTATTTATCAAGATCATTATATTAATTATTTATTTTTTCAATTTAATTTAACAAAAAAATTATTAACTTATAAGTAAATTTATCCAAACACTTACGTAACTTATAAGTTTGCATCAACTTATCACTTATAAAGCACTTACACATTATAATACATAAGTTTACTTTTTTTTGTTCTCCCAAACATTTGTAACAATCCATAACTTATCTATAAGTACTTACTCATTTTAAGCTGTAAGTCAACTTTTAATTGATACCCCAAACGTCCCCAATATTACAAGTGAATATAATCAACAGGTATTGCTACCTAAGACACTTTCCTCTTGTCGAAAAACTTTACTACTTAATTTAATCAACTGTGCTTACCCCATTAGTATTACACTTCTAAAAAAGAATACTAATCTCTTAAACATATTCCATTTCCCCTCTTTCAGTCTTTCACCACTTCTTCTGTATATAAAACCAACTAATAAACACTTCACAAACCCTCTCATCTTCTTGTTTCTCCACCCAAAAAAAGCTCTCAAAAACGGAGAATTTCTACTGGGGTTCAGCCATGGGTACCCCTAGCAGGTGTTCTCACACTTCCCACATCACTAAATTCATCATCACCAGCTTTTTTCGCCACAAATTCTACTAGCCTTTTCTTCCCATATTGCTCTGTTTTTGTTACTTACATTTTCTTGTATCTATAATTTTTATCATTGAAATCAGATACCCTTTTGATTTTCTTGAATAATTTGTATACGTAATAAGTGGTTGTTTTTTGTATTTGTTATGGCGGGTCGGAGGTGTTTCTATGGTGGCTCTGATGGAGCAGCCAATACGACGTCGTCTAGCCTCTTGTTTAATAGTCAAAGACCTGAGTCTTTCTTTCTTTCTGCACCCTCTAATTCTCTTCTTGGTAAGATTCTTGATCTATTTTGCTATCTTGATAATAAAGTTGCAATCTTTATGTGTTTTTATCAAATTTATTGTTAGTATACACTGTGTTTCTTGATTTGTTATGTTGTTTTGGTCTTAAAATTGTACAAGTTGATTATGATTCTTTTTGATTGTGAAGTTTTTAATTGAGTCTTTTTTCTGGAAAAATTGTATCTTGTCTTGTTAATTTGTCCTTGTTGGGGAACCCTGGCTGTAGTTGTAGATCAATTGCGTTTAGTTAGTTTTCGAAACTAAGAGTTTGGAGTTTAAATGCAAGGTAATTTGTATTAGTGAAGCTAGTGATTTGTAGATGGTTTGTTGGCTAATTGAGAAATGATATTAGCTGTGGATATGGTCATATGATTAATTCGAGATTTTTGTTATGTCGGGTAATGGTAGGTTCAAATTCCATGGTTAGCTTCCAAGATGGTAAGCGGAAAAGTCCTTACGATGGGTTCTTTATGCGATCATATGATGAAGATGAAATTGGGGATGAAGAATATGATGAGTACTTTCAACAGCCTGAGAAGAAGAGGAGGCTTAAGGCTGATCAAATCCAATTTCTAGAGAAAAGTTTCGAGATAGATAACAAACTTGAACCTGAAAGAAAAGTTCAGCTTGCAAAAGAACTTGGCTTGCAGCCTCGACAGGTTGCGATATGGTTTCAGAATCGTCGGGCACGTTGGAAGACTAAGAGTCTAGAGAAAGATTATGACGTATTGCAAAATAGCTACAACAGCCTTAAGGCTAATTATGACAATCTCCTTGCAGAGAAAGAAAAACTCAAAGCCGAGGTATGAACCAAGTAATATAAACTTATTCATAAATAAGCTCAGAAGTTATTTTAATTAACTTTGCTGACGAAATGGGCCGATGTATAAATTTCTAGGTTCTCGACCTGACAGACAAGCTGCTTCTAAAAGAAGACAAGGGGAGCAAGACAGTAGTATCTGATAAGCAAAAGGTATCTGCAGCATTCCAACAAGAACGTGTTAGTAATGACGTTTCTGCGGGTGAAGTACTCAGTAACTCAGTTATGGATTGCAAGCAAGAAGATCATAACTCTATGAGAAGTGATGCAGTTGATTCAGACAGTCCACGTTACAGTGATGAAGTCTACTCCAGTTTTATGGAGCCAGTGGATTGCTCTTATGTTATGGAACCCGCTCAGTCGGATATATCTCAAGATGAAGAAGACAACCTGAGAAGTAATTTATTTCTCCCATCATATTATGTTTTCTCAAAGACTGAAGCCGGTAGTTGCTCCGACCCGTCTCCAAACTCTTCTTACTTTGGCTTCCCAGTTGAAGAGGATCATGCATTTGGCTTTTGGGGTACTGAGTTATAATCAGTATTATAATCTTGTATTATGTTTTTCAATCATCCTATGTTATGCTAATAGGCATTGTAAGAAAAATAAAGGATTTATGTATCCCTGTGTTATAGAGCTTATTGTATGTATTGTAAAAAAATTCTTATTATCAAAAGCTTGATGAGAATTTTAGTTCTTTTTTTTGTTTTTAGATTTACTTGGCAAGATTTATCAAAAGTTTAATGAGAGTTTTAGAGTCATACATCTCTTGGTAAGATTTCTTTGTATTCTAAAAACATGGAATGCATTAACAGTTGTGAGCCACTACTAAGAATCAAAGAGACATGCCTCCTGATAGTTGTAAAGGGGCACTTGTACAAGAAAAATACATTTAGAACCACAAGTTTCCATTGCATTTTTTGTGGAAAAATGAAGGAAAATATGCCTTTTGATTGTTGCAAAAAGACATGAGGAAAATACAACTATCTGTACTCTCAACTTACTCCTTTCTTACATGATATGTCTATTTCCAATTTTACTCCTTCCTCTCTTTGCAACCATGAAACGTTTTACTTTATAATTACCCCGCAAATGCACCGATGAGATAGCTTAGTTGTAACTTGCAAGTGTTTGTCGTTTTGTCTCAATCTCCCTTGTACGTAAAATTGCATTAAAAAAAATCAATCAATTAAATTCGTAATCCTACATTTACACGAAGGCATCACATCCCATCTTCTCCGTAAGATTGAAATTCGAGTTTGAGAGACTTTGTGCAAGTGCGATATCACATCCTCTTCCTGAGAGAAAATTCGAGTTTAAGACTTTGTGTAAGTGGTTTCTAATTCGAGTTTAAGACATTTCTCTTAATAGTAATAAATGAATACACTATTTAGCATGGATATATATATATAAGAAAGCACTTAATTAATTAAGAGATGAATAGTGTAGTTGAAATATATGTTTGTTGACAAATTACAAATAGTGTAGGACAACGAAACGAGACTTGGCCATAATTGTGACACTATCACAAATTCACAATAGTGTTTGTCAACGATTGAATAAGTGCAACAAATTTTCATACCTACTTATATCAACTTGCCGGTGATCTAGTCATAATCTCAACTCACCCAAAAATCCCAAACAATTTAGTCCTCCACTTTTATCACAAAAAGGAAAACAAAAATTGAGATATTTTTGCAAATATTCTTGAGATTATAAATTTCTAAAAATTCACTTTTGGTCAATCTAGTTTGGCGAATAAATAGAAAAAAAATTTGTAGTGCATTTTGCTTTTGAACTTCACATGCATGGATCATATGTGGAATGATCAAATATCCGATATATAAATTCTATTCCGATAAACTTTACAGCATATTGATGCATATGCTCCTCGTATATGATCCTGTGGCTCTTTTCAGGGTATATAGTTTTTATTCTTCTTTAAATTCTTGACTTCTGGCGATTTAAATTATACGAAAACAACAGAAATTTCCTCGAATATAGCCTAATAGGTTCAAAAATTTCAGGGTTGTATAAAATATGATGTGAACGGTGGAGACGGAACCTTCAAACCAAGATATGTGCAAATGACAGATTTTTAAAGCAGATACTGTTTTATAGGGGTGAGCAAAATGAAACCAAAAAATTGAAACCGAATCGAAAAAAAACCTAAATCGATAAAAACCGAAAAAAAGTGTAACCGAACCGAACTGGCAGAACGGTTTGGTAACGGTTACGGTTTTATCTCTATAACCGAACCGAAAAACCGAACCATTTATATAATATTATATATAATTATAATATTATAAATATAATTATATAATACATGATTTACTATACAAAATCTAATATAGTTAATATAAATTATATTATGTTATATAGTAGAAGTAGGAGAGATCATACGAAAGTACTACTAAAATTTAGGGTTCAATACTTCTAAGTAACAATAATTATATATCTTACATTAATTATATTTTATATATAATATACTACTTATATTTTGGTTCATCGTAAATTCTTATTTTATTTTCTTTTATCTTATAATATTTTCAAATTTATTATTAATATTAAATTTATATAATAATTTTTAATTAAGAAAAAACCGAAAAAAATCAAAATCGCTAAACTATTAACAGAACCGAAAAAAACCGTTCCGAACGGTTCAGTTATGGTTAATAGGTAAAAACCGAACTGAACCGACATTCACGGTTCGATAACGGTTTTAACCAAAAACCGAGCCGAACCGACCCGGCATAAGTTAACTCTGGTAGCAATACATTAGAAACCGAGGCACAACTGTAAAAACGGTCATATGTAACAAAGTAACAAATTCAGGAAGGTTTCGTAGCAATGCATTAGAAACTGACGCATAACTCTACGTTACAGTCATATTTAACAAACTTGGGAAGAACTTATAGATTACAGCTTCTCTTTAGGACGGATCCATGAAAAAACTCAGTGGCTAGATTCGATTTATTGAATTTTTGGCACTACTTAATCAACCGAAATTTTACACTTTTGTAGTTTACTGCACATTTCTAGTATGTCACTAGACTTGTATTATGTGTTTGTTTGGGGCAGCCCAATAAAACGACGTATTAATAATTACTGACCTAGTTGTTATGACAATAAAATCCCGGCCATTTTTTGCAGTACTGAGTTCCACAATGACTGGCCAGGATTTTAGTGTACCATGAAATTTGAGAATAAGTAGGGAATACGAGAAGAACTGCTAGTTTATCCATGGATCAGGATTACTGGTAACATTTCCGTTACAGAGGTGTTTACCCTTTTCCTCTGAGACCATCATGACCCGCTTATATCAATGCATATTGGGATGATCAGGTTGCAGACATTTTTACGAAGGCGTTGAAATTTGAAGATTTTGCAAGACTGTGTACTTTGACTGGATTACTAGAGAAAATCAAGTTTGAGAGGGTTTGTTGAATTTAAACTTGATAAATGTATCTGCATATATTCACATTTACGGTCCTGCACTTAAATATTGAATTAGGTTTATTCATAATTGTTGTATTCACTGAGTTGTTAGAGTCCAGGAGATTTCACTTATTACTCATTCATGTGTTATGTTACCTGAAGAGCTATACAATGACAGCACTCAAATCATTTGTAATCCAAGCCAAGTTTATATATACATGTGTCTTGTCGAGATTATTACAGCCTTAATTAGTTATACTCCCAGAGTCCCAATCTTGTTAATTGTTTGTTTTTGTTTGCCAACATGCACATCCTTACACGAGTAATTCAACAGCAACAAAAAAGAAAGAAAAAAGAGGTAGATATAATATATGATCCTGAAACACGCATAATTATCTCTCTGCGAATTTACCCAGGGGATCAAATGTTTTACCCAGGGGATCGTATGTAATTCCAATTGTGCATGGTTTAGGCTTTGATAAAACACGCTGCACCATGCAAGTACACCAGAATTCAAATTGGTACATTTATATTAAGAACCATCTATTTTCCAACAGTTGCAATAATATCAAATGTAATATACGAATCATGACACAAAGACAAGCATATCTGGAGTTCAAGTAGTATCCTAGTACCATGCTACTGATAACTTATGGTGTTCAGTTGGAAGGCACATAATTGGGCAAGTATGAAATGGCTTGTTGGCATATAGCACATTCTAATATTTTGCCGTAACTCATGCTTTAGCTAAGCAAAAATACAAAGCAAACCAGGTCAGATCAGGATGTCAGGTATCAAATAAGCCACCACCTGTGTAACATATCAAAGAAGGGTAGAACATGGTTGGAGTAGATTACTAGTTTCCGAGTAAATGTTGTTTGTGATGAACTCCAGTTTAGGAGGGCCATGGCCATTCAACTTGGATGATCATGCTCCCCGCTTAAGGGAGCACTAAAGACATAACATATTAGTGGTGAAATGGGAACAGAACACAACTAATTAACAGATGAACCATGTAGGAAACTAGTAGAACCATTGAAAAGGCTATGATGACCTAAAAGAACAATGATGCTTTGTGGTTGAAAGCACTACAAAAAAAACAATAAAATCACATGACCTGCTATAGTTCTCAACTTAAATGAGCCTGATAAACAGTGATAATAAATTCTTCTAGTAAACTCTATACCTTGATGCAACTAGAAGTATCAAATTACACACCTTACGGAAACCAACACTTGATCTAATTATTTTCAACTGATCCACCACACGGAAAAAATGAAAAATGGGTAACTTATAAGAGGACCTGGTGCTAATAATAACAACATAAGTCGCTAAAAAAACTTGACATGAGTTAGCTGCAATGTTCTGTCTCACTTACCGTCTCTCTCACTCTATCTCGCACACGTTTTCTATCAATGTTATCAGTTAATAACCTCATCCAACAGGGGGGGGGGGACTCCAATCAAAACAGAAACTACCGTGGCTCAAATAGCAAATAAAAAGTTTCATGTATAGAAAAAGGGTACTCCATATGCAAAAGGTGGCCACAAGCAATTAAATGGTAAGAACTTTCACGTAGTATCGTGTATTCTTTAAAGCTTTCATTCCGGGGGTGCACTGGTGGAGACAATTGTACACATTGTAAGATAGTCGAATCAGTCAAAGTTCCTGACTTCTAATCACACATTTTAAGTAGATCCATTAGTGTTAGGAACTAGTTACTTAAGTTACATATCTATTACACAGTTTCACAGCCACATAAGCCATTCTTATTCATTTCCCAGTCTGGCTTTGACTTTCGTAGAAGGGCCTTTCAATCCTCACATTGCAAGCTCAAATCCCCTCACTCAGGCCACCAAGCTGCACGTCAACAAACAGAAACACGATATGTCAGGAAGTAGAAGGAGCGAACTCAGTAATGCTGTTTGCAGGCCTGTATTTGGTGGCCCTGCGTGTTGGAGGGATTAGGGGATAATAGGGGATGGCAATGGGGCTTTGGAATTTCGAAACAACTGTGAGTATAAGCATAACCACAGACACACATAGGCAACGTGAGGAAGACATACATTATGCTAGTCAACAAGAAGCAGCTCAGTTCTCAACAGAAACAGAGTTCCTTACATAATAAAATTATTTCTTATTACGGTACTTAATTTTCATTTCCTAATTTCTACTGAAACAGTTTTAGAATTTCGAAATACCGGTTTTTAAGCTTTTGGGTCATATGTCCACTAACAAAAGTGGATGCGAGTACTCAGGAGTCTGGACCGACTTTTCTTCTTCTTGAACGTGATAGAAAGCTTTTGTTTCATTTCATAATAATAATAAATTTATGATTTAAAAAGAATTGATATTGTTATATTAATACTAAAAAATTGAGTTAGAAGTAATGACGTGTAAATTAAAATACGTGTATTAAAGTGTTTAAGTTTTTTTTTACAAATAAATGATAATTATTATATATTTCTTTTAACACTATCTTTTACAAAGAAATTTCTGAAAACGAAAAATTTGTAAACTTTCAGTCCTAGTCGGATTCTATGTCCTAAATGATATAGAACAACTGTTACGTTTTTTTATAAATCTTCTTTAGCTAGTAAATAACTTATGCTTCTCTCTTGTTTACCTTTTAGATAGATAGGCCTAAGAGAGAACTTAAAATGGCGGTGCTTGGGTTTTTAAAGTATGTCACATTATTTAGTCTTCTTGCAAACTGTGTTTTATCTCTATCTGTCGTCAATGTTCGTGATCATGGAGTTGTTGGTGATGGTATCGCAGATGACACTCAAGTACGTGTGTGAATAAATTTAACTTAAGTAAATTTGCTTTAGACATGTAATTATATATCATGCTATGTTATTCCAGTAATTTCCGATATTCGTTGTTATGAAACTCCTCTTACAACGAACAATTACTAATGTATTACTTGAATTCGTATCAGGGTTTACTGAGAGCATGGGAAGCAACATGCAAGTCCTCTTCTTCGTCGGCAACCATGCACTTCCCGGCAAATCTTACGTTTTTAACCCATCCTTTGTTTTTTAATGGCCCTTGCAAGCCCCGTACCATCACAGTCGAGGTACTCAATTAGTACTACTTCACTGTAACTTATGTGTAATATTAAAAAAATTAGTAGATTTAGTTTATTAAATATGGAATTTTGTTGTAGATACATGGTACAATAACCGCACCAAGTGAACCTAAACAATGGAGATGTGGATCCAATGATTGTGATAGTTGGATACGCTTCTCTCATGTAGATGGTCTTTTCATCTCTGGTTCCAGTACCGGTACAATCTCTGGACGTGGGGAAAAGTGGTGGAACGTGAAGGTAATTTCTATACTGGTTCTACATTTGTTTTCTTTTTTCGAAATATTGTCTTATTAATTTTTCAATTTATTACTAATAATAGATTTTACTCTCTTATTTCTTTTTTCAGGGGAGACACAAACCAGCTGTAAGTACTTAACTTGTTCTATGTATATACAAGTCATTTTAAGTGGGACGAATGGAAGTGTAACACGAAAATTTTCGATTAATACTGATATGTTGGATTTATGCAGGCTTTAAGGATTATTAACTCTAAGAATCTTGGACTTAGTGGTTTAAGGTTCAAGGACAATCCTCGAATGCACATTGTGCTTGATGGAGTACAAGGGGCACATCTCACAGACTTGAAAATAGAGGCACCTAGTCATAGCCCGAACACCGATGGCATTCATATAGGGAAATCCACTAATGTCAGTATTGATCATTGTACCATTGGGACAGGTGATGATTGTATATCCATAGGAGGTGGATCGAAAAATCTGAGAATCAATAATATTAGATGCGGACCTGGACATGGTGTAAGGTACACGATTGTCTATTGATCTTAGAGTGTTTTGATTAATATTTCGTCATTTCCAACAAAATTGGCTTTCAATCTCCGCTCTACTATGTGATTTTACTGTTCTTTTGCTTTTGATGTAACAGTATTGGGAGTTTGGGGAAGCATGGTGCCAGTGATGAGGTCGAAGATATTCAAATAAGAGATGTTGTTTTCACCAACACTACCAACGGTGCTAGAATTAAAACATGGCAGGTAAAGTTCCATATATGTTCAATCTGTCAAAGGCACTGTCACACATATGCAAAGATACTAATCGATTATCGTATGAATTTTGCAGGGAGGAAAAGGTTACGCAAGGAACATAGCATTCGAGCGAATACTCTGTCAAAACTCCGATAATCCTATCATCATTGATCAATTTTATTGTGATCATGAAACTTGTGCAGATCATGTAAGTAATAACGTTGTGCATGCTTGCATGTGTATATTTATCGCAGTTCTACCTCTAAACTTGGGCATCTTATGGATCAAAATTCGAATTTCAATGTTGCAGAATTCAGCGGTGAAGGTGAGTGGTGTAACATTTAGGGATGTAATGGGAACTTCTAAAAGGGAGACAGCGGTAAAGATAGACTGCAGCAAGACGGTTCCATGTGAAGGGATAACTATGGAAAACGTATATTTGAAGTCCAATCGTCAGGGGAAGAAGGCTTCTGCTTACTGCAGCAATGTCAGAGGAAGACTATCTGGCCGAATTGTTCCGAAGGTTTCGTTGAACTGATCACTAACAGTCATTCACATATTGTAGTAGTACGTGTTGGAGAAGTTTTAGTAGTAGTAGTCGTTAGACATGACAATTCGGATAATTGGTTTGGTTTCGGATCCGATCAATTTCGGATCGGATTAATTTTCGATTATGATATATTTGGGTATAGTTCGGATCGGATTTGATTGGGTTCGGATCTAATTCGGATTAAAATCAGATAAAATTTGAATTAAAATCAGATGAGTTTGGTTCAGATATTTTCGGATAATTGCTCTTTCATTTTTTATTTTATTTTGTAAGACTTTAAAAAAATCTAATCATAAAATATATTATTTTTAGTATAAAATAATGTATTTTTTCAAAAGTATTGATTAAATATCTATGTTATTTTTGACATGAAATTGTTCTAAATATGAATTTTGCTTACAAATAGATTAATTTATTGAATTAAAAGTGGCTTAATATATGTATACTATGATATGTAAAAATTATAACTCAACTAAAACTAAATTCACCATTTTTTTAGTTCGGATATAAATTGGATCACGTATTTCGATTCATATTCGGTTCGGATAATTTATTATTCGGTTATGATCTGTTCTGATCATAATTGGATCGGATCATTTTCGGTTAAATTTTCGGTTCGAATAATTTTCAAATCGATTCAAATCGATTTTCAGATCATTATCGAATTTACTAATTCGAATACAAAATCGAATTCGATTTTATAAATTTCAATTCAATTTTTCGGATCTATACCTATTTTACCGGGTCCAGTAGTAGTACGTTACTCTCGTCGTCCCGTCATATTGTATACATTTTTTTTAGGATATTCCATCTAAATATTAACAATTTTTAAGATAGGATATCTTTTTACACTAGTTTTATAATCACGAACTTGCCAACTTTTCTTATTTTTTCTTTATCTTTCTAGATTTTCATATGAGAATCAACACCTAGAGGGGAGGGGTGAATAGGTGTTATGACTAACAATGACCGATTTTAAATATTACCAAGTTATGTGACTGAAAAAGCAAAAATCAGTCTGTTTTGCTGTCTGGCAGCTTACTGAGTTTACAGATTATAGAGTGGCAGCTAGCTACGTAGTTCAAAGCAGTATAGAAATTGTGCAGAAAATAAAGAACACACAGCAATTTTAGCCAGGTTCGACCCCTATCTCCTATAGGTCTACGTCCTGGTCCTTTACCAACACGGCAAAGGAATATATTATTGATCAAAGTGAATTACAATTACACAATACAATAATATATCTCCCTGATCTCCCTGTTACTGTTTGCAGCTTGCTGAAACACCTTGTTCCTTGAACGCAGCTCTCTAAGTACTATACTAATCCAAGTATAAACTCCTCTAGCTATCAAGTTCCTTGAACCCTTGTTTCCCAAGCTCACAAAACCAGCAACTACCAACTTACAAGTTGAACAATACAAAGATATAATGAATTACAACCAAAACTATGAACCCTAATCAAGAATATATATCATATAATATATAAGAGCTCAAGTATGTAAAGGATTTTGCAAATCAGCCTTTGATAGTACTTGTGTTTTCTTTAAAACGTTGTCCAACCACTAAGAATGAAAAACACACAAGTATTTATATAATGAACACACGATTTTGAATTAATCTAACAACCAACGGTCTTGACTACCAAGTCTCACGTTTTTGTTCCTTGATTAATTCAAACCCAACGTTCATTAACATAACGTTTAGAAACCAGAAGAATAGAGAGAATAAGAACGTTTAGAAAGACGTTTTTCAATCTGGTTTGAAAAGCCCAATACCATAGAAGTTGTTAAAAGATAAAACGTTTATAAACAACTTCCTATAATATAGGAATTATATATATATGAAAATAAATTCGAAATTATTTGAGCCCATATATATATCCATGACTTATATAACTGATAGAGTCCTTACAAATCAGTTCCTAGAAGATTTCCTATAAAATAGGACTGAAACTCTATCTGTTGGGAGTGTTGCCAGCTTGCTTCCTGCATACAAAATTTCTCTGCCAGCTTCCTGCTTGCATAGAAAATTAGTCTGCTAGCTAGCTGCTACAACATGTTTTGTTAGAAAATACAAAGTTTTTATCTCCTGCAAAACAATGTTAGTACACACAATCAACCCAGCTTGCTGCTACAGTGTTATCATCAAAACACCAGGGTTTCAATCTCCCCCTTTTTGATGATTACACAATAGTATTCAGGAGCAAAATACTCCCCCTAAAATTATGATTCCCCTGCAAAAAAAAATTAGCATTCTATCCAAGCAGCTAAGCATATTTTCATGGCATCACATTATATTTAGCATTAGCATAAATTCACATTAACTAAAAACTCCCCCTAAATTACACATGCTATGATCCACATTAAAATCATGTGACCCAAAGAGTAACTAAAAACTCCCCCTAAATTACACATGCAATGATCCTGAATTTTCTCCCCCTTATTCATCAAAAAGGTTATTCACATGTTATCAATAATAGAAAATTCAAATAAGCATAGATTATCATGTTAAGTGAGCTAATATTACCAGATAAATGTAGGTAGCTTGCTGTCTAGACATTGCACATGCCAATTTCCCTACGAAGAACAGAAAATCTTTCTTCGGCCAATGGTTTAGTGAAGATGTCAGCTAGCTGGTATTCTTCTGCAGTGGATAATGCAACAGAAGCTTGCTTCTTGCTTTGCCAAGACACCAAACTCTGTCCTTGTTCATCTGCTGTCAGCTTGTTGGCAGGAGTCATTGGTGTTGATTTCAGCTTGATATTTTCAAATCCAAATCTTTTGAGTAGATTCTTGATATACTTGGATTGATGCACATAAATACCCTCTGGAGTTTGCTTAATTTGAAGACCCAAAAAGTAATTAAGCTCTCCCATCATGCTCATGTCAAACTCACTATGCATACACTTAGAAAACCACTTACACATAGCATCATTAGTAGATCCAAAAATAATATCATCCACATATATTTGTACAACTAAAATATCAGTACCATTATGTTTAGTAAATAATGTGGGATCAATTTTACCTCGAATGAATCCATTTTTGATCAAAAACTTACTTAACCTTTCGTACCATGATCTACGAGCTTGCCGCAATCCATATAATGCCTTCTTCAACTTGAAAACATGATTTGGAAATTGCTCATTCTCAAAACCAGGGGGTTGCTTGACATAGACTTCTTCCTTTAAGAATCCATTGAGAAATGCACTTTTTACGTCCATTTGATGTAGCTTGATCTTCTTGAAGCATGCAAATGAAAGTAGCATCCTTAATGATTCGAGCCTTGCAACCGGAGCATAAGTTTCCTCAAAATCTATTCCTTTTTGTTGATTGTATCCTTGTGCAACTAGTCTTGCTTTGTTTCGAGTAACCGTACCAAATTCATCAACTTTGTTCTTGAAGACCCATTTAGTACCAATGATTGAAGCATCTTTAGGTGGCTCCACAAGTTCCCAAACATCATATCTTTCAAATTGATTAAGTTCTTCTTGCATTTCCATGATCCAATTCTCATCTTGAAGTGCTTCTTTGACATTCTTTGGTTCCTCTTGAGCTAGAAAGACCGCAAATGCACAAAAGTTGGCTTGACCCTTCCTTGTCTTGATTCCTTCTGATTTATCACCAATGATCAACTCTGGAGGATGGTTCTTCACTGTTCTTGTTGACTTTGGTAAGGAATGTTGAGCTATGACTTCCTCATGTACTCGAATTCTCTTGGATGGAGGAGAAACTTCACCACCTTCATATATAGGCATCTTTTCTTGTGATCTTTGACCTCTTGGACCTTCCAAGGTGAGCTTTGACAACTGAGCAATAGTTTCATCTACTGGAGAAGAGGTTTCAGTTTGCTTTTCAGCTTCTGTAGTTGTCTCAGGCTGGTTGGCAGCTTGCTGCGATACAGTATTTGTCACTGGCAGCTGGCTGTCATCACCTGCACCTGCAATATCTTCCTCATCTCTTGACAGATCAACATTAGACTCTTGAAATGAGACATCTATAGACTCTTCAACAATACGTTTAGATGTATTATACACTCTATAAGCACGACTTGTTAAAGAATAACCCAAAAATATTGCTTCATAAGATTTAGCATCGAATTTACCATCTCTATCAATAGTTTTGAGTACAAAGCACCTGGAGCCAAAAACCTTGAAATATCCAATGTTTGGCTTCTTATTCCTCAGCAATTCATATGGAGTTTTGTTGAGAATAGGCCTGATAAGCACTCTGTTCAGAACATAGCTTGCTGTGTTGACTGCTTCTGCCCAGAAACTCCTTGGCAGCTTGCTCTCTTGCAGAAAAGTTCTTGCAGTTTCTTGCAAAGATCTGTTCTTTCTTTCCACAACTCCGTTTTGCTGTGGGGTTCTTGGAGCAGAGAATTCATGTGAAATACCTCTTTCTTCACAATAATCAATGAAACCTTTTGAGATGAATTCACCTCCTCTATCACTTCTTATACCTATAAGTCTTGTATTCAACTTGTTCTCAAGTAAAGTGATTAGCTTCTCAAATTCAATAAAAGCACAATCTTTAGTACGAAGAAACAATACCCATGTATATCTAGAATAATCATCAACAATAACAAATGCATATTGTTTACCTCCAATGCTTTTATATGCTTCCGGACCAAATAAATCCAAATGGAGAAGCTCTAAAGGTTTAGAAGATGATACCATTGTCTTTGACTTATGTGGAGTCCTGATTTGTTTGCCTAATTGACAAGCCGAACAGGTTTCCGTCTTGACATACTTCAATTTGGGTAGTCCTCTAACTAGCTTCTTTGTAGACAGCTTGCTGAGTAAGTCCATATGAGCATGTCCTAGCCTTCTATGCCAAAGATCTGGGTTTGTATCCACAGTAGCTAAACAGCAGCCTACTTCCTGCATCTCAAAGTCCAACATATATATATTTCCTTCCCTTCTAGCAACTAGGGGGACTTTGTTAGTGCCAACATTAATAGTACATTTCTCTTTATCAAAAATAACAGTATGTCCATCATCATATAACTGACTTATACTAAGCAAATTATATTTAAGACCTTGAACATATTGTACTTTATCAATAGAAATGTTACTATTACCAATTGTTCCTTTGCCAAGAATACGGAGTGTTTTGCTATCACCAATTGTAACACTACCACCCCTTTTCATCTTGAGGCTAAGGAACTGAGATTTGTCACCACACATATGTCTTGTACATCCACTATCCAATATCCATTGATTTGCATTGACTTTGACCACAAGACATACCTACAAAACAAAGAACAAACATCTCAACGTTTTGGTACCCAAATTTTGTTGGGTCCAGCATGGTTAGTTGATAAAACATAAAGAACATTCAATTCAGATTTCTTGATCCACATTTGGACCACTTTGGATGCTCGATTTCCTGTTTTCCTTGTTCTGGTAGCTTGCTGCCCAGAAGCAGTCTGTCTGTTCCAGCTTGCTGGCTTAGCATTCTGACTTGGGCAATGATGTGACAAATGACCTTTCTTTCCGCATTTGTAGCATATTTTCCAAGGCATAGCATAATTATATGGAATACCCTGTTTGCCTTCATATTGAAAAGCCTTGGTCTTTGATGTAGAAGCCATTCCAAGTCCTTCTTTATCCATAGGAACCTTTGTTTGTTTCATAATAGTTTTTAATACTTCCTCTCCTTGAACAAATTTTCCCATGCCTTTTTCAAGCTTTGCAACTTCAGCTTCCAATTCCTTTATCTTCTCCGCTTGTTGAGTAGCTTCAATTGAGATGGATTCTCTGATTTTGAAAGTTTCAAGACATACATCTCTTGCTTCAATTTCTGCACGCAGCTCGCTAAGTTCCTTCATCAATGTATCATTTCTTTTGAGAAGTAATTTGTTGAACCCCTCAAGTTGTGTTAGCTTTCCCTTGAGATCAGAAATGAGATCTTCATGATTGTTTGATGGAGTCTTTTCAGCCATAAGATCAGAAATGATCTTTCGAAGAGAAGCATTCTTCTTTTCAAGTTCATTGTTCTCATTCTTTAATTCCATGAACTCCACAATAGATATAGTACTATGTCTCTGCAAGGTTAGTTCATCTAATGAATTATTACTAGAATTTGAATAAGAATTTATAGAGTTTACCTCACTATTGTTGTCATCCGAATATGAAGCATCACTTTCTACAAGGTTTTCTTCCGTGATTCCCCGCATTGTATCTTCATCATCAAGACCAACAAGAGCTAGGTTCACCATCTCATCGCCTGATTCATCAGAAGCTGACTCCTCATCATCACTCCATGTCAAAAGAGCTTTAGATTTCATTCTGTCCTTTGAGGCAGCTTGCTGCTTAGGCTTGTTCTTCAGCTTGTAGCAGTCCCTTTTGAAGTGTCCCTTCTTGCCACATTCAAAACATGCATCATCCTTTGAATCTCTTGACTCCCTTCTTGCTCCAAAGGCTTTTCCTTTCTCCTTTTTCAGCTTGTTCCTCTTTTCAATCATCTTCTTGATTTTTCTGGACATAAGAGCCAATTCTTCATCAGATTCTGATTCTGCATCTGAGACCAGCTTGCTGCTGCTGGAGTGTAGGGCCAGATTCTTCATCTTTTCAACTGGAGCTCTAACAGATTCCACCTTGCTTTCAAGTATCTTGGTTTCAAATTGTTCTAGCTCAGCAAAGACAGCTAGATGATCCATAGTTTCAAGATTTGAAGAAGACTCCAAGGAAGTAACCTTGGGTTCATAAATAAATGACACCGCACTTAGAACTTTCATATTGATTTCATCTTGAGGAATCGTTTTGCCAAGTCTCTTAAGTGCATTGATGTTCACTTGAAATCTAGCTTGACTTTCTTTGATAGATTCACCTTCTTTGAGTTTAAAGTTTCCAAATTCATTCATTAGCTTGCTGAGTTTGACTTTCTTCAAAGATGTTGAGCCTTCATGATAAGTTTCCAACACATCCCACATCTCCTTTGCTGATTTAAGAGATGATACTTTGTCATGCTCAGCTTGATTGAGCCCATTCATGAGAGAATTCCTTGCCTTTCCATTATAGCCAAATTTGATCAATTCATCGGAAGTAAGATCATCAATATCCTTATCCTTGCCATCTTTGTCAAGGAATACATATGGACCCTTTTGAACAACCCTTAGAACAAGTGGATCTCTGGATAAATGTGTTTCCATACGCCCTTTCCACCAGTTGTAATTTTCTGTTCCAGTGAGGAGAGGAGCTCGGTAGTCAGACTTTCCTTCGGGATAATTGTCAGCCATTTGATCGATACTTTTCCTGTTACAGAAAGATTAGTATACCAAAGCTTTGATACCAAATGAGAATCAACACCTAGAGGGGAGGGGTGAATAGGTGTTATGACTAACAATGACCGATTTTAAATATTACCAAGTTATGTGACTGAAAAAGCAAAAATCAGTCTGTTTTGCTGTCTGGCAGCTTACTGAGTTTACAGATTATAGAGTGGCAGCTAGCTACGTAGTTCAAAGCAGTATAGAAATTGTGCAGAAAATAAAGAACACACAGCAATTTTAGCCAGGTTCGACCCCTATCTCCTATAGGTCTACGTCCTGGTCCTTTACCAACACGGCAAAGGAATATATTATTGATCAAAGTGAATTACAATTACACAATACAATAATATATCTCCCTGATCTCCCTGTTACTGTTTGCAGCTTGCTGAAACACCTTGTTCCTTGAACGCAGCTCTCTAAGTACTATACTAATCCAAGTATAAACTCCTCTAGCTATCAAGTTCCTTGAACCCTTGTTTCCCAAGCTCACAAAACCAGCAACTACCAACTTACAAGTTGAACAATACAAAGATATAATGAATTACAACCAAAACTATGAACCCTAATCAAGAATATATATCATATAATATATAAGAGCTCAAGTATGTAAAGGATTTTGCAAATCAGCCTTTGATAGTACTTGTGTTTTCTTTAAAACGTTGTCCAACCACTAAGAATGAAAAACACACAAGTATTTATATAATGAACACACGATTTTGAATTAATCTAACAACCAACGGTCTTGACTACCAAGTCTCACGTTTTTGTTCCTTGATTAATTCAAACCCAACGTTCATTAACATAACGTTTAGAAACCAGAAGAATAGAGAGAATAAGAACGTTTAGAAAGACGTTTTTCAATCTGGTTTGAAAAGCCCAATACCATAGAAGTTGTTAAAAGATAAAACGTTTATAAACAACTTCCTATAATATAGGAATTATATATATATGAAAATAAATTCGAAATTATTTGAGCCCATATATATATCCATGACTTATATAACTGATAGAGTCCTTACAAATCAGTTCCTAGAAGATTTCCTATAAAATAGGACTGAAACTCTATCTGTTGGGAGTGTTGCCAGCTTGCTTCCTGCATACAAAATTTCTCTGCCAGCTTCCTGCTTGCATAGAAAATTAGTCTGCCAGCTAGCTGCTACAACATGTTTTGTTAGAAAATACAAAGTTTTTATCTCCTGCAAAACAATGTTAGTACACACAATCAACCCAGCTTGCTGCTACAGTGTTATCATCAAAACACCAGGGTTTCATCATATCCCACCCAAATGTTAACAACACGGTGGAATGGAGGGCACAATATTTTTTATGTTAGTTACTCAGTTTGATTGTATGTGTCTTGTTCTTACTGTTTGAAATTTCTGGATAATTTTTTTGACCTTCTGAAATTTACAAGAAATTTTGTTGTTCTAAAGAAAGGGCGTGTTACATGATAGATGAGCGACGGCTCGTTTGTTCGAGAAAAATTTATGTAAATAAAATAAATATTATAAATTGATGTAAATGCAAAAATCAAGTCATTTTGTGTGACTTTAATTTTTTTTATTTTAGAAATTTATTCGTACGTGAAAATTTTCTGGAAATAAATAATTTATCTATCATCTCTCATGACTGACTAGCTGTGTATAAATAAAATAAGAAAATAATTTTTCCCGTCATATAATGTTATGGACAAATGTCTTGAACTCGTACGAAATTTTAACGAATTCAAGCAAAATCTTAGTGAATTAAATAATATTTGATAAATTTATTAGACAAATTTTCTTCACCGAACTCAAACTGTTCGTGAAGATACCATTCAAGTTTGATAATATTTGACCGAACTGTTCGAGAACATACCAAACCAAACCGAAGTCGAATGAATACTAATAGTTCGTTAACATTTTATGTTTTTCATAAAAATAAAGATATCTTTTAACTTTATTTAATATTAAAAATTAATCTTAATGTTAATTAATATTTCTCACCTATACCATATTTACTTTAAATAAATTTGTAAAATGATATTAAAATATCAATAAAATATATATACTATACGGTATTTATTTATTTACCCTTGTTTAATTGATTTTACTTAATTAACATTATTTAATTATTTTTATTTATAGATATGCATAATAAGGTCTAAAATATACTAAAATTTAATTATCCAAGTCGGGCATTATTATTTTTATTTATAGATATGCATAATAAGGCTCAATAATAAAATTTAAGAATTGAAGTAAGGCTTTATTATTTTTAATTTTTATAAGCTTTCTTATTTAAAACTAGGTTAGTAAGTCGCGCTTCGCAGCGACATTAGAATATATTTGTTAAGAAAAAGAATATTAGAATAAAAATTGTGAAATTAATATCTACAAAATTATTTAAATTATCAAATAAAATATATTCTAGAAAATCAGCGGTATTAAAATATATTTGTTAAGAAAAAGAATATCAGAACAAAAATTGTGAAATAAATATCTACAAAATTATTTAAATTATCAAATAAAATATATTTTATAAAATTTGCATTTGGGTAGGTAATATTATAAAGTATTTACATATTCCTTTTGTTTATATAGTTTGATTTTTTATTTTCTTGGACCGATACCATTGTCATATATATATAAAAGGAAATTTATATTGATAAAAAAATACTAATTATTTGTAATAATAAAAATTTAAATACTTAAATATAATTTTTTTAGTCATTTTATCTTTAATATGAAGATTTATTATGTATGTTAAAAGAATGTGTTTAAACCCAAAATTTTGGATTTTGAAATAAATTTGTTCGGGTCTATAGTAATTTTTTAATTTAAGTTGAAATTTTTTTGTTTGTGTAATAACATAGAAAACAATTTAAAGTTAAAAAAACAGTTTAAAATCAGAAGTTGGTAGGAGGTACTTTTTTGAATGACTTATTTTACTTTAATGTATTTATTTGATAAAAGTTAATATCATCATTCAAATGCATTATTTAGCAAATTTAATTTAATTGTTACAATTTTAATAACTCAGTAGTTTATCATAATACAAAATTACCCAAACAGATATATTAACTTAAAATTTTACTTTTTACTTATAACTTTAAGTAACTTTAAATCATAAACAATAATTTTAAGTTTAACCAAAAGGCTAGAGCTCATAATTATATAAAAAAAATTGATCGCTTCAAAATATTATACAAACTAAAATTGAGAATGAAAATAAACATTAACATGTTTTGATTATATAAAAATTAGTTGATTTTTTTTTTGTTAATAGATGTTTTTCAGTAATAAAGAAGCTATAGATATCACTGAATAATCAAACAAAGGGATAAAATACAACACCTAAATTAATGTAAAAATCTAGTAATATCAATAAATATTATAAATATTTAATATCTAAAATATTTAAAATCTAGTAATATCTAGTAAATTAATATCAATGAAACAAATATTTGTAAAATATCTAATGATATTCGTTTAATCGATATAAAATATATTTATATATGTGTAATTTCTAAAACTATATATTATAAAAATATTAATAAATATAATTATTTTTAAATTTTTTAATCTGGGTAGATGTGACAATTATTATATAGGGTCCACCATCCTTCTTGTATAAATTTGTATCAACCCTCTCGACCAACTTTTTCCGCAAAGTTATGGTACTGGTAATGGAGCTGTTTAAGAAAAAAAATAGAACAAATTAAATAAGTAAAACAAATAAATTGGGGTAACCAAACAAGTAATATAAAATTACAAGAATAATAAAAAATAATTAACAGTTATATTAAAATTAATATAATGCATAACTTACTAATTTGTGACAATTTTGAGATCTTTTTTTTTTCAACCGCCTTTGACAACTTCAATGCCACCCAAGTAGGTCAAGCAGCCCACAATATCTAAATCAACATAGAAAAAATAATATTAAAACATGATAGTTTGAATTATAACATATATAATAGTATTACTTATATATTACTCTAATATATTACTGCATCAAAAACCTGAGAGTATGTTGGTGTCTTTAATACGTGCATCAATCATATCCAGACATATGAACTGAAATCCATGCACTGATATGTTGACGATGCCTTTTTCCAATCTCTTAGGCAACATTATGCGTATGAAGAGCAATTTAGACCCATGTGATAGTGGTCTATATTTTCATGTACTTAAAATAACTTTCAGATTTTTGATGATGTACACAAAGCCTTCCTCTAAAAGATTTTTGAACCGAGAGACCAGAATCTTCGGGATCGTAGCATGGATCAAATTTTTCTGTCATACAACATATCTTAGAAAAGTTAATAACATCATACAATTTGACAATCTAATAAGTTATAAGTATATTGATTTATTAACCTTTTCATCGATCAAAATCATGTCAAGACTAATCAGTTCTTCAGTATTTCGATTGATAGATTCCCACATTCTACACACTCGTACTCTTATCATCCGGGTATAGTTGCTGTCATTCAAAGCATCCAACACGGTGTATGTCATAGTTGTATTGATCGTATATATGGTTGTAAATATTTGAAGCTATGTAAAAAAAGTTTCGGTGTAGATTTTTTGTTATGAATGAGAATGACCTTTAATTTATAGGTGCTTGTAAGGTGAATAACATGGAAATCCATTATGTTTATAAGTCAAGAAGTATTATAAAAGAAAAGTTCTATCAAGTTTGAAAATAATAAAAGAAAGTTCTATCAAGATTAAAAATAATAAAAGAAAGTTTTATCAAGTTTGAAAATAATAAAAGAAAGTTCTATCAAGATTGAAAATAATAAAAGAGAAAATTTCAATTATTAACATACGATCCTAAAAATTCAAAAATAATAAGGAAGTTGCAATTTTCTAAATCAAAGAAAGTTCTATAGTTTGAAAATAATAAAAGAAAGTTCTATCAATATTGAAAATAATAAAAAAGAAAATTGCAATTATTAACATAAGAGCCTACAAATTCGAAAATAATAAGGAAGTTGTAATTTTCTAAATCAAAAAAGTTTTATCAAGTCCTACAAATTTGAAAATAATAAGGAAGTTGTAATTTTTTAAATCAAAGAAAGTTCTATCAAGTTTGAAAATAATAAAAGAAAGTTCTATCAAGCCTACAAATTCGAAAATAATAAGGAAGTTGTAATTTTCTAAATCAAAAAAAGTTCTATCAAGTCCTAAAAATTCAAAAATAATAAGGAAGTTGTGATTTTCTAAATCAAAGAAAGTTTTATCAAGTTTGAAAATAATAAAAGAAAGTTATATCAAGTTTGAAAATAATAAAAGTGTAATTTTCAATTTCTTCCTACAAAATCGAAAATAATAAAGGAAGTTGTGATTATTAAAATTAAAAATATATCAAGTTTGAAAATAATAAAAAAAAAGTTCTATCAAGTTTAAAAATAAAAAAAAAAAAGTTTTATCAAGTTTGAAAATAATAAAAAAAGTTCTATCAAGATTGAAAATAATAAAAGAGAAAATTGCAATTATTAACATAAGATCCTAAAAATTCAAAAATAATAATAAATTTGTAATTTTCTCAAAGAAAGTTCTATAGTTTAAAAATAATAAAAGAAAGTTCTATCAAGATTGCAAATAATAAAAAAGAAAATTGCAATTATTAACATAAGAGCCTACAAATTCGAAAATAATAAGGAAGTTGTAATTTTCTAAATCAAAGAAAGTTCTATCAAGTCCTAAGAATTCGAAAATAAAAAGGAAGTTGTAATTTTCTAAATCAAAGAAAGTTCTATCAAGTTTGAAAATAATAAAAGAAAGTTCTATCAAGCCTACAAATTCAAAAATAATAAGGAAGTTGTAATTTTCTAAATCAAAGAAAGTACTATCAAGTCCTACAAATTCGAAAATAATAAGGAAGTTGTGATTTTCTAAATCAAAGAAAGCTCTATCAAGTTTTAAAATAATAAAAGAAAGTTCTATCAAGTTTGAAAATAATAAAAGTGTAATTTTCAATTTCTTCCTACAAAATTGAAAATAATAAAGGAAGTTGTAATTATTAAAATTCAAAATATATCAAGTTTGAAAATAATAAAAAAAAAGTTCGATCAAGTTTAAAAATAGTAAAAAAAAGTTTTATCAAGTTTGAAAATAATAAAAAAATGTTCTATTAAGATTGAAAATAATAAAAGAGAAAATTGCAATTATTAACATACGATCCTAAAAATTCAAAAATAATAAGGAAGTTGTAATTTTCTAAATCAAAGAAGTTCTATAGTTTGAAAATAATAAAAGAAAGTTCTATCAATATTGGAAATAATAAAAAAGAAAATTGCAATTATTAACATAAGAGCCTACAAATTCGAAAATAATAAGGAAGTTGTAATTTTCTAAATCAAAGAAAGTTCTATCAAGTTTGAAAATAATAAAAGAAAGTTCTATCAAGCCTACAAATTCAAAAATAATAAGGAAGTTGTAATTTTCTAAATCAAAGAAAGTACTATCAAGTCCTACAAATTCGAAAATAATAAGGAAGTTGTGATTTTCTAAATCAAAGAAAGCTCTATCAAGTTTTAAAATAATAAAAGAAAGTTCTATCAAGTTTGAAAATAATAAAAGTGTAATTTTCAATTTCTTCCTACAAAATTGAAAATAATAAAGGAAGTTGTAATTATTAAAATTCAAAATATATCAAGTTTGAAAATAATAAAAAAAAGTTCTATCAAGTTTAAAAATAGTAAAAAAAAAGTTTTATCAAGTTTGAAAATAATAAAAAAATGTTCTATTAAGATTGAAAATAATAAAAGAGAAAATTGCAATTATTAATATACGATCCTAAAAATTCAAAAATAATAAGGAAGTTGTAATTTTCTAAATCAAAGAAAGTTCTATAGTTTGAAAATAATAAAAGAAAGTTCTATCAATATTGGAAATAATAAAAAAGAAAATTGCAATTATTAACATAAGAGCCTACAAATTCGAAAATAATAAGGAAGTTGTAATTTTCTAAATCAAAGAAAGTTCTATCAAGTCCTACGAATTTGAAAATAATAAGGAAGTTGTAATTTTTGAAATCAAAAAAAGTTCTATCAAGTTTGAAAATAATAAAAGAAAGTTCTATCAAGCCTACAAATTCGAAAATAATAAGGAAGTTGTGTTAGAAATGAATACCACTAGAAACTAGACAGAGGGGGGGTGAATGGATAGTTTGATATATTTTTCGATCTTGAATAACTAAGTAAACAACTGTATGTGATTATGATATGTAATATGCAGAAAGTAAATAACACACACAATCACTTTAATCTACTTTGTATAAGCAAATTAAATACTACAGCTTTCCAGGAAATTCACAATCGAATTTCTGGCTTCTAAACAAGAACAGTTTGAACTTGTTTGCTTACAGAGAAAAGAGCTTAGCAAATAACTATGTGTATCTCTCTTACTGCTTACAGTTGTGTGTGCACGATATATATTTACCTATACAAACTAGGCACACACAATATTACACAGCTACCCCTTCTGAAAGTCCAACTTGTCCTGCCATAAGAAGTTCACTGTGTCAGGAAGGACCACCTGCTTTTCGGAGTCTTTCCCGTTTCTGTAGCTGCTTGTCTCTTATCTTTCTCTCCAAGTTTAGCTGTAGATTTGCCATCTGTTCTTTGGACCACCTTGCCAGAACAAATGCTTCAGTATTTGTCTCCTTTGATTCTCGGTTCTGTACCTTGATTTGTCTTGTTATAAACGGCTAAGTGTTGATATCGTGAACTCCACTTTATCACTGACTTCGCGATCTCCCTTGTGAGGACTACGCGATATAGCCTTTGAAGACTTTGCGACATAGGTCATTTGACGACTATGCGACATAGGTCATTTGACGACTATGCGACATAGGTCATTTGATGACTATGCGACATAGGTCATTTGATGACTATGCGACATAGTGCTTCTGAGGACTTCACGATCTAGGCTCCTTTGACTTTGCTGACTTCAACACTTCACGACATGTGTCTTGAGGACTTCTCGACATAGTACAAAATGGACTATGCGATATAGTACTTCACGACATGGATATTGGTGACTTCACGACATAGCTTTCTTTTGACTTTGCTATATAATGCCTTAGACAAATTCCTGCAACTTATTTCTTCATGGCCTTATTCAACTCTATCCTGCTGCATGAACACTTCTGAACTTCTACCAGGATAATTATTCAATGGCCTATATACATTCTAGATGCAAGAAACTTTACTAAGCTCATTATAAATCTGAGCATACTTGATAAAGCTATTGTTCATGAAAACAAGACAAGTACATTTAGAGACCTATACTCTATCCCAGTGATAGAAATCACTAGGTCATGTAGTGTGACATAGTCACATAGTGTAGGCTTGTTAATAGTGGTATTCAGACATGTCTTGAGCCTAACAATCTCCCCCAAATTGTGAGTAAGATCCTTAGGCACAATTTCATGTCTGATAACAAGCCTAACTTACATAAAAGGAAATTTTAGTAACAGAAAGAACAATTCATGAACCTTGAGATCAGAAATTTGATTACATAGAAAAATTGAAAGCTTACAGATTACTTTTGTTGCTCAGCAGCTTCAGCTTCCAATTGCTTCTCTAGCAAATCATCATATATCTTCTTTTTCCTTATTTCTTCTTTTCTCTTCATGTCTATGATGGCTTCTTGAATTTCTTCTCTTGCAATCAGTTCTTCGATGAGAGGTGAGCCTTCCAAGTCATCAATTGCAGCTTTGAGTGCACTTTCTACATATGAGTCCAGAAACTCCATCCTTATTTTGCTTTGGCCTCCATGTGAGTTTTTGTACTCCACAATGTAAGGATTTTGTTTGACCCTGCACATCCCTTTCTGCCTTAGCTCCTTAGCCCTCTCTTCCATCTCAGCCATTTCTTTCTCTTTCTGTATGTTTTTCTTTTCATTCTCTTTCCTCATGTTTTCTTCATAATCAGCATGCAACTTCAAGTACCTGGCAATATCTATCTTCCATGTCCTTTCATCTTTTTCTTCAAAATTCAGTAAGGCATTTATCCTTTCAAGCTCATACTTATAGAAATATTGCCAGCTTCCTTGCTTCATTTTCCTTTCTCTTCCATCAGTGTACTTGATATCTAGATGATCCAACTTCACTTTGACTTCAAAGATCCTTTGAGCCCTCAAAAATGCTAGGGCATCTTCATCATAGTCCTCATCTAGTGGAAGCACATTGATGCCAATAACATTTGTGAGTTTTCCAGTCTTCTTTGTTATCCTTATCCTTTTGGGTACACTCTTGATCTTCAAATGCTTCACAAGAGATACCTTTCTTGAACAAGGAGAATTAGTCTTCAGTGCCACATCACTTGGAATTAGCTTCATTCCTTTCCCCTTCATCCACTGTAACACTCCACTAGCTGTGACTTTGTGGAAGTGTTTTCTTGAGATTATTTTAGTGGCTTCATCTTTCATCTGTGGTAATTCAGGTTCAGAAGTCATGGATAATGATTTTGGAAGATCATTGCTAACAGTACCCACCCTAGACTTAGAGTCTTGTGTTGTGGTTAAAGTACTACTAGCAATGTCCTTGACTTGCTGAATTCCACTCCTAGTTCTCTTCACTGTCTCCTTTGCCCCCTTTGTGTCATCACCATCATCTTTAGATTTCTTGGAAGATTTGCTCCTGCTGCTGTCACTTGGTCCATCCTTATTACTCCTTAAATGAGATCTCCTCCTGTAGGTTTTCTCCTCATCATCATCCTCCCCATCCTTCTTCATGTTCTTTTCTTTGATAGATTCAGGCAAAACACCATGAATCAGAAAAGATTGTAGAATGTTAATCATCTCTAATTCCTCTGCTGTCTTGACTCCTTTCTTTGCTCTCAGCATTTGCAGCACTTGATTGATCTTTGAGTTATTCTTCATTTGCAGATCTTTGGGAATGACTAGTTGGTCAATACTTCTGACTTTGGATAGACTTTGAAAAATTACTGTCCTTGGCTTGGGTATGACCTCAGGCAGTCTTTGATTTTGGTTCAACTCCAAGTCATTATAAAGACTTTCATTGTTAGCCCCACTCCTTTCAATCAACTCCAGAATTATTGACACTTCAGTAAACCTCAGTTTCTCTAGAGTTTGAAATGCTAAGTGCCACAAGCAGTTGTCCTTGCACACCATGATTATTTCTCTCAGATAAACATCCCTGATTTTCTTTACTGCAACTGTGAAGTACTTGATACTTTCCCTGAGCTTCTTTCTGTACACTTGTGCATCTCCTTGAGCATTCTTGTAGGTGGCTTTCAGAAACTCCAGGAATGCCTCATCATGATAGATGTTAGAGTTTGCCACTTCCTGTAGCTTGGCCTCAGTGATAAGTGTAGCTTGGGTAGGTTTAGCAATTGGAGTAGGTATAGCAGGTTGAGAGGTTGAGATGTCTTTAGGCATTGTGGATGGATAGAATGTTGTGGTGACTGTGCTTTTCTGACCTTGTGCATTGATGACCTCTACAGGGGGAAGATTGATTGGCTTTATTGTCTCTTCAATGAGCTTGCCCTTAAGTTTTGACTGCTTGGTAGGTGCTCCCCCTGTCTTTTTCACATTGACCTCCTTTCCTTTCTCCCCCTTAGGCTTGGGATCAGACAAGATGTCTTGAGTTTCCCCAGGAATAGGCAGGTTGAAAGATTTCATCATGGAGGTCATCATTTGTTGCTGCACCAGCAAGATGTTTGTTGTGTTGTTGCCTTGAGCATCTAGCTTGTCATTGAGTTGGCTTAGAGATGCAGATAGCATTCTGTTTTCATCTTTGAGAGAGGCCACTTCCTTTTCTAAGCCATCCACCTTGGAGAATAATTGTTGAGACTTGAAGGAGTTTAGAGATTGATCTTTGACCCTGGCAAAGTCATATTTGGAGATGTCTGACAGAGGGACTTCATCCACCAGCTTATCACCATACTGGTTTTTCCACATGACATTCAACATAGCATTGGTGGTGATGGTAGATTTTGCTTGATTTTCCAGTGTAGAAGCCAGTTTCTTGATGTTGTCTGTGACCATGGCAAGAGTCACATCCATCATGGACACATTGGAGGAGGTTTTCTGGACTTCTTTGAGGATACCATCCACCTTGGGAAAATCAGAGAGATAAGAGTTTCTTAGCTTGGTGAGGGATCTGTCTGTCTCCTCCTGAATAGAAGAAATCTCTGATTGAAGCCCTTTCCCAAGATAATGCAGAGCCTTCAACTGGTTCTTGTACACATCATTCACAGCTTCATATATGGCAACAGGAGAAAGATCCTTAGCATTTGAGCCCAGAGAGGTGAGGTATTCTTCTCTCACAAAAGCCAGGGCATCCTTGAGCTTGAGAGTCCTCTTAGCATCCAACCAGGCATCCACATTCCCCTCTGGTTCAGCTGTATCCATAATCTTCTCCTGTTGAGCTTCAACATCCTCCTTATGGCATAGCAGGATAGCTTCATAATCAGCATTTGGAAGGTTGGAGGTGAGGAGATGTTGAGCTATCTTTGAGAACTCATCAATCTGTGCCACATGGAGATCTTGTATGGCTTCTTCAGACATTTTGGAAGGCACAGATGATGATCCTGAAGGCCTGTCATGGTGCACAGGCTTCAGCCATTCTGACATTGTGGCCTGAGCCAAGTAAGAGCTAGTGCTAAGCACTTCATGAGATGTGTGAGTTTGAGTCTCCTCCAGCCTTGGAATGGCTGTAGGGTCTGATGTTGTCTCCATTGAAATGGGATGTGTTACAACATCAACCCTATTTGTCTGTGAAGACATTTCCACATCCCTAAGGATGGGAGAATTAGGCACAGAGTCTCCAGTGAAAACTGGTGAATCCTCCATGTTTGTGTTGGTGTCATTAGGATATGCCCCAGCATGCATTCCCTGACCAACTGAATGTGGGTCCTGAGTGGTGAGCACAGTGTCAAGCACCATGTCACTTGAAGTTGGCTCAATCACAGGGCTGGATTGTGATTGATCAAGGGCAAGATTGTCATGAGAATGACTCTCTTGTTCAGAAGAAATTTTAGTGGAAGAATCTGAGAGAGAAGTGGGGTTCAGATTAGATTTTGGCAACTCCCCCTGAGAAATAGGAGGAGTTTCAACATTGATGTGCTCTCCACTTAGTGTTTGATCACCCTTATCACTCCTAGGGTCAAGAGTGAGGTCTTGACCCTGTGCAGACTCATTACAACTTGCAGTGGGGAGGCTGCTCTTTTCAATGCCCATGACCTGTTGAGAGGCCATAGACAGTAGCAGGTGTACCCCTTTTTCCACATCTGAATCCTGTTGGGAGGATTCAGTGGTAGCTTTAGATTTTGACTTCTTCTTTGGTCTGGTGAGAGGTGACTCAGGAATCTCACTTGCTAGCTCTACAGATTCATGGATAATAGCTAGGGTTCTCTTCTTCTTCTTTTTAGGAACATCAACCTTTTGAGAGATTGATGCACTTGGCTGACTAGACTCTACAGTGGTGTTTACAGTGGGGTTGCTGGATGGGATAGGGAGGCTTGGGTTAGACTGTGAAGCTCCTTCAGTCTCAGCCTCCCCTGTCCAGGAAAGAGCATGGTATATGGGCTTATCAAGTGGATAAGACTCGAATGTGTCCTGCATATGCTTGGTCACACTCAAGATCACATCCACTTGATTCCTTGTGTCCAATGAACCAAACAGAATCTTGGACATGGACTTGGAATAAGCCAACTTTGATTTATCAATACCCTCCAAGTCATGGACATTAGCATCAAGATAATTTAAAATAACTTGAAGAAAGCGAGGGTAAAAGATGTCATTACCTCTTCCACGGACTGTCCTCCCTAGCCTTTGAGCCAATTCCTTGAGGATTATTGCTCCAACATTGATTTCCTGATTGTGGGCTAGGGAATAGGCCAGCTTCACAGCAATGTGACTGATATGGTCCCATCCTGTCTTTCTGCAAAGGAACACCTTCTGGAGTGCATCAAATAGAAATGACCACTCCCTTCTTACAAACTTCTTATTCAGCTTTCCAGTATCTATCTCATCTGCATACCGAATGAGGGTCATGAAGTCTACTATTTGAGCATCAGTAGCTTCTGGGTCATGACCTTCCACCTTGAACCCCAATGCTTCATTTATTTCCTTTTCCCCAAACTGGAAGTCTTTGCCTCCAATTGAACAAGTAACCTCCTGGAATGAAGTTCCATCTTCTCTAGCCATTGTTGATACCAACGCCGTTCTCCAAAATCCTTCCAATACATCAACATACAACGTGGGGTTCAAGGTTAGGGCTTGGCTGAGGTAGGAATCATTCAGGAACCGTACAAAACACTTGTACCTGGGTTTAGCCTCAGCCTCAGAGGGAATGGTGAGAAGATTTGTTTCTTTGGGAATGGTTAAAGGAATAGAGGATGATACTGTTTGAGATTTGGGTGCCATTTCAAGAGAGAGAGTAAGAAAGAGAGTAGAGAATTTGTGCTTAGGTTAGAAAGTTTGAGAGCAATAGACAAGATGAAAAGTTGCAAACGGTTAGAAAAAGGTATTTATATGATAGAGACACTGCGATATGGAGTTATGAATGTGTACAGTCTATATGTATGTCGCGAAGTCAAAAATGGCCTGTACCGCAAAGTCTTGCAAAGTATATCGCATAGTCTCAACAATGAACTATGTCGCAAAGTCTTCAAAATGAAAGGATCGGGGAGACTTTGTGATATAGTAGAAATACCCTGTCTAAAGCTCTCTTTTAGGAATTTTAAGCAATTTGTCAGACTTTTATCAAATTTTGAAATAAAATTAATTTAAATCAAAATTCTGTCAACTATGGAGACTTGTCGATATAGTTATACTAAGTCGCGAAGTCATAGAATTAACTATGTCGCAAACTCATGAAATGAACTATGTCGCGAAGTCTCACAATCTCAACAGTTTGCGATATAAGTCTGTTTAATTTGAACTATGTCGTGAACTCTGAAAATCATCTATATCGAGATGTCTCAAAAGCTCACAACTCCACTCACAAATATGATTTTGAAAAATATGCAGTAAAATACTGAAATATTTATAAATCATATCTCAGCTAATTTTCACTCCAAACAAATAGATCATTTAAATACAGTGAAAATTTACTGCTGCAACAATTACCTAGCATACTTACTTGGAACAACTAAATGAAGGATTGAGCATTCCAATTTCACTCACAAGTCTGTTGAAGACTGCTTCATTCAGAGGTTTAGTAAATATGTCAGCTAATTGTTTCTCAGTTGGAACATAAGAGACTTCTATGGTACCATTTGCAGCATGTTCCCTAATGAAATGGTACCTGATCTCAATGTGTTTTGTAGTAGAATGATTAACAGGATTGGCAACAATGGATATTGCACTAGTATTATCACACATCAGAGGAATGTGTTCTAACACTAGTCCATAATCCATGAGTTGATTTCTAATCCAAAGCAATTGAGCACAGCAACTTCCAGCAGCAATGTATTCAGCCTCAGCTGTGGATGTTGCTGTGGATTGTTGTTTCTTACTAAACCAGGACACTAACCTTTGACCTAGGAATTGACAGCTTCCAGAGGTGCTCTTCCTGTCAATTCTGCATCCAGCATAATCAGAATCTGTGTAACCAACCAGGTTGAACCCAGTGCCCTTTGGATACCATAGCCCAAGATTAGGAGTCCCCTTCAGATATTTGAAAATCCTTTTGATGGCCATCATGTGAGATTCCTTGGGATCAGACTGGAACCTTGCACAAAGGCATGTGGCAAACATGATGTCTGGCCTGCTAGCTGTGAGATAGAGCAGGGATCCAACCATTCCTCTATAGACCTTGATATCAACTCTCTTGCCTTTCTTGTCTTCATCCAGCTTGATTGCAGTAGACATAGGAGTTTTAGCTGGGGATGACTCTTCTAAACCATATTTCTTTAAAAGATCCTTGATATACTTAGATTGGTTTATAAAGATGCCATCCTCCCTTTGATGTACTTGCAGGCCTAGGAAGTAGGTTAACTCTCCCATCATACTCATCTCATATTTGCTTTGCATCAACTTAGAGAATCTTTCACAGAGTTTTTCATTTGAAGAGCCAAAGATGATATCATCCACATAGATTTGAACAAGAATGATATCATTTCCATGCTTCTTGAAGAATAGGGTTTTTGTCAATTGTACCCCTGGTAAATTGATGCTCAAGAAGGAATTGAGATAGAGTTTCATACCAGGCTCTTGGTGCCTGTTTGAGTCCATAGAGTGCCTTGAGCAGTCTATACACAAAGTTTGGGAAGTCTTCACTTTCAAAGCCAGGTGGTTGAGACACATAGACTTCTTCAGCAAGATCACCATTGAGAAATGCACTTTTCACATCCATTTGATACACCTTAAAATCTGAGTGAGCTGCAAAAGCCAGGAAGATTCTTATGGCTTCCAGTCTAGCTACAGGTGCAAATGTCTCATCATAGTCAATGCCTTCTTGCTGACTATATCCTTTGGCAACCAGCCTTGCTTTGTTTCTAACTACCACTCCTTCTTCATCCATCTTGTTTCTGAACACCCATTTGGTGTCAATAACATTCTTTCCTTTTGGAGGTGGCACTAGTTCCCATACTTTGTTTTTCTCAAATTGATTCAACTCTTCTTGCATGGCAACAATCCAATCAGAATTCTTCAAAGCTTCTTCAATTAATTTAGGTTCCTCTTGTGACAGAAAGCAGCTATACAGACAAGTATTTAATGTTGCCCTTCTTGTTCTAACTCCCTCACTAGGATCTCCAATGATTTGATCCCTAGTGTGGGCTCTGTCCCATTTCCTTGTGTGCCCCTGTTCATTTCCTTGATCTGTTCCAATCTCATTTTGGTTGACAGTTGCATTCTCTTCTTCTCCCCCTGTGTATGTGAATCCTTGCACAGGTGTTTGAAGAAGATTGTCAACTTCAAGAATTTCATTTTCTAGAACAGTTTGAACAGAGGGTTCATCTTCACTTTCAGAATCCTCAAGATAACCTTGATTCTCAAATCTCAATAGCACACTGTCTTGATCACTTGTTTTTAGTCCTGGAGTTTTCTTATCATCAAAGGTAACATCCATGCTTTCCATGACTTTGTGTTGCTCAGGTACAAACACTCTGTATGCTGTCCTTTCCAGAGAGTATCCAATGAAGATACCTTCAAATGCCTTAGCATCAAATTTTCCAACATGCTCAGAGGTATCTTTCATCACAAAGCACTTGCTTCCAAACACATGCAGGTGCTTGAAGGATGCTCTTTTTCCAGTCATTAATGAGTAAGGAGTTTTGCCAGACTTCTTATTGATTAATGTTCTATTTTGCACATAGCATGCTGTGTTAACAGCATCAGCCCAAAAGCTAGTGGGTAGCTTTGCATCCAGCAGCATTGTCCTTGCAGCTTCAATGAGAGTTCTATTCTTTCTCTCAACTACTCCATTTTGTTGAGGTGTTCTAGGAGCTGAGAATTGTTGAGAAATTCCTTTATCTTTGCAAAACTCATACAATGTTGAATTTCTGAACTCAGTCCCATTATCACTTCTCAAAGCAACTACAGAGGCACCAGTGCTTTGTGCTTCTCTATCAACTCTCTTGATATGCTCTATTATGACTTGGGGTGCTTCATCCTTGGAGAATAGGAATTCCACCCAAGTATATCTTGAATAGTCATCAACCATCACTAGAGCATATTTCTTTTTGGAAAGGGACATTACATTCACAGGGCCAAATAAGTCCATGTGAATTAGTTGCAGAGGTTTTGAGTTTGTATTGAGCAACTTGTTCTTGTGACTTGATCTTTTAATCTTCCCTTTCTGACAAGCTTCACATGCTCCATCTTGCACAAACTCCAAGGCAGGCAAATCCCTGATGAGTTCTCTCTTGGTTAGAGAGTTCATTGCCTGAACATTCAAGTGAGACAGTTTCTTGTGCCACAGCCAGAATTCCTCATTTGTGGCTTTTGTGTAGAAACAACAAATTTCTCCCTTATCTGCAGCCTTGAGATTAGCTACAAACAAGCTTCCTTTCTTCACACCAGTTAGAACAACTTCACCACTTTCCCTTTTTGAGATTGAACAAAGGTCTTCATCAAATTCCACTTTGAAGCCTCTGTTGGTAAACTGTCCAATACTCAAGAGATTATGCTTCAGTCCTTCAACAAATGCTACATCTTCAATAATGACATTTCCAGATTCAACACTGCCATATCCCATTGTATAACCAATGTTGTCATTTCCAAAGGTTACTGATGGGCCAGCCTTTTCCTCAAAATGTGATAGCAGGGCTATATCACCAGTCATGTGACTTGAGCATCCACTGTCCAAGATCCATATGACTCTTTTATTCCTGTTGCCCTGCATTCACAAAGTGACTAAGTTGTTTTTGGTACCCACACTTGGTAGGGTCCAGATGATTTAGAAACATTTTGATTAATAATTCTTCTGTCATAAATTGCATTTCTCATAGTAGGAGACTTCACTTTTTCTGTGGCTTTGGAGTTTACACTCTTAGGCTCACATGAAGTTTTCACCCTCTCAACCCTGATTGGGGACCCTGTCCTATGAGAATGTATGTGTGTGTGTGATTCACCAGATTGTGCAGAGTCAAGTTTATGTTTAAGAGATAAACAGTTAGCAATCACAGTCACATAGCATGTCATGCAGTTTGGCTTACCACAGAAAGAATCATGACTAGAATTTATGCTAGCAGAAAGGTTACTTAGGTTATCAACTTCAACAATTTCAGGCTTACTACACTTATGAGTCAAATGATTAACAGATAGGCATTTTTGACATTGTTTCCTGGGAGCATTTGGCACATAAGCATAGTTGTTTCCTTTGTTAACACCAACTTTACCATTTCTGTTTTGTTTCCTTTTCTTAACAACTTCTTTCTTTGCTTTAGAACTCTTGACAAGATTGTCTTTGGTCTCTTTCTGATTGACAAGTTCAGGAAAGGAAGAAGTGTTCTTAGCAGCCTCATCTTCTTCAAGTAGTTGTTGCTTGATGATCAGTAGTTCCTCATCAAACTCAACAACACTCTTCTTGAAGATGGGCTGTTCAACACTTGACAGTATGGTTGGGGCATTTTTGTTTGTAAGAGTATCCTTTCCTTTGCCCTTGACTTTCTTCCTTCCCTTGTCATTATCATAGTCAAAACCAACTCCAACCTTGCAGTCTGCAGTGTGTTCCTTGTGGTAGGTTTGAATAAGTTCAGAGGAGTTTTTGAAGCTTCTAAGTTTCAGTTCAGTTTCAGCAATTTGTTCTCTAAGAGCATTCTCTATCTGCTCAGCACAAATCACTTTGTTTTTAAGATACTCAATCTCCTTTTTCAAACCATCCAGGTTCACAACCATTAACTCAAGTTGCTCATTCTTTTCTGTAAGCTCAACATTCTTAGCAGTTAGTCTGTCAATTTCTTCATTAGCTACTAACATGCTAGTATGAATATTAAACATCTCAGTGCTCATATCTTCAACAGTTTGCTTATATTGAAGGGGAGTCATATCAAGAGAAGTAAGAATAGGTACCTGACTTGAATCACCTTCATCAGAGAATGCCATCAAGGCATAGTTTGAGTACTCTTGTTCTTCTTCTTCATCAGAGTCATCCCAGCATTTTCCCTCAGCAATAAAAGCTTTGCCCTGTTGTTTCTTGAGTAGAGCCTCATACTTAGCTTCAAGCTCTAAGTATGCTTTGTCCTTCTTGACTTGTTTAGGCTTTTTGCACTCAGTGGCAAAATGCCCAAGTTCATTGCAGTTATAGCACCTTATTTTGGTCCTATCCACACTTCCTGTCTTGTATCCACCTTTAGCAGCACCAGCAATCCCTTTTCCTTTATTGAAGGTGTTTGAGCCACTAGATCCACCAGTGTTTCCATTATTGAACTTGGACCTAAATGGCTGCTTTCTTTTAAACCTTATGTTAGGATACCTCCTAGCCATATAAGCAAAAGATTTGTTTTCCATTTTGTCCAGCTCATCTATACTGTAGAACTCATCCTCTTCAGGTAAATCATATACAACCTGAGTTTCATCACCAGTGTCTTCAACTTCTAGTTCCTCAATCTTGACCTGACTGATTTTAAGAGAGTCCATTCTTTGACTTAGGTTGTCAGCAATAAGTGCACAGGAGGTATTAGCCACTAACCCTTGCTTTGCTTGAATAGATCTCTTTTGAAACAGCTCTAACTCATAAGTCTTTAAAACACCATACAACACATCAAAACCAATCTTTGTCAGATCTCTTTCTTTAAGGGAAGAGATTCTTGGTTCCAAGTGATCTGGCAGAGTTAGTAGAAACTTCATATTGAGCTCTTCTGTTTCATAGTGTTTGTCATAGAGTTTGAGCTCGTTTATCAGCTTGTTGAATCTTTCAAACACTTCTGTGATTCCCTCTTTTGGCTGAGCCATGAAGGCTTCATATTGTGAAACAAGAATCTGCTTCTTGTTCTTTCTTACTTCAGTAGTTCCTTCACAGAGCACTTCTATAAGATCCCACATCTTCTTGGCACTAGTACAATGAGCAACAGTGCCATACATGTTGAAGTCCATAGATTCACAAATGATAAGTTGAAGATGTCCATCCAATGCCACTTTTTCCTTTTCAGGATCAGTGTATTTTAAGGGATCTTTGGGCACATGTTTTGCTGGTACAATCTCAGTGCCACTGGTTGTTTCACCAATCTCGATCATTGGAATGAAGGGACCATGCTTTAGAATATCTAAATACATGGGGTTAGAAGCTTTGATGAAAAGCAACATCTTCTTCTTCCATAAACTGTAGTGCTCCTTGTTAAAGGGAGGAATCTTGATACTGCTTAGTTTCTGTGAACTCATTCTTGATCTTTTCCTGTTTGTACGTTAACAGCCTACGCTCTGATACCACTTGTTAGAAATGAATACCACTAGAAACTAGACAGAGGGGGGGTGAATGGATAGTTTGATATATTTTTCGATCTTGAATAACTAAGTAAACAACTGTATGTGATTATGATATGTAATATGCAGAAAGTAAATAACACACACAATCACTTTAATCTACTTTGTATAAGCAAATTAAATACTACAGCTTTTCAGGAAATTCACAATCGAATTTCTGGCTTCTAAACAAGAACAGTTTGAACTTGTTTGCTTACAGAGAAAAGAGCTTAGCAAATAACTATGTGTATCTCTCTTACTGCTTACAGTTGTGTGTGCACGATATATATTTACCTATACAAACTAGGCACACACAATATTACACAGCTACCCCTTCTGAAAGTCCAACTTGTCCTGCCATAAGAAGTTCACTGTGTCAGGAAGGACCACCTGCTTTTCGGAGTCTTTCCCGTTTCTGTAGCTGCTTGTCTCTTATCTTTCTCTCCAAGTTTAGCTGTAGATTTGCCATCTGTTCTTTGGACCACCTTGCCAGAACAAATGCTTCAGTATTTGTCTCCTTTGATTCTTGGTTCTGTACCTTGATTTGTCTTGTTATAAACGGCTAAGTGTTGATATCGTGAACTCCACTTTATCACTGACTTCGCGATCTCCCTTGTGAGGACTACGCGATATAGCCTTTGAAGACTTTGCGACATAGGTCATTTGACGACTATGCGACATAGGTCATTTGACGACTATGCGACATAGGTCATTTGATGACTATGCGACATAGGTCATTTGATGACTATGCGACATAGGTCATTTGATGACTATGCGACATAGTGCTTCTGAGGACTTCACGATCTAGGCTCCTTTGACTTTGCTGACTTCAACACTTCACGACATGTGTCTTGAGGACTTCTCGACATAGTACAAAATGGACTATGCGATATAGTACTTCACGACATGGATATTGGTGACTTCACGACATAACTTTCTTTTGACTTTGCTATATAATGCCTTAGACAAATTCCTGCAACTTATTTCTTCATGGCCTTATTCAACTCTATCCTGCTGCATGAACACTTCTGAACTTCTACCAGGATAATTATTCAATGGCCTATATACATTCTAGATGCAAGAAACTTTACTAAGCTCATTATAAATCTGAGCATACTTGATAAAGCTATTGTTCATGAAAACAAGACAAGTACATTTAGAGACCTATACTCTATCCCAGTGATAGAAATCACTAGGTCATGTAGTGTGACATAGTCACATAGTGTAGGCTTGTTAATAGTGGTATTCAGACATGTCTTGAGCCTAACAAGTTGTAATTTTCTAAATCAAAGAAAGTTCTATCAAATCTTACAAATTCGAAAATAATAAGGAAGTTGTGATTTTCTAAATCAAAGAAAGTTCTATCAAGTTTGAAAATAATAAAAGAAAGTTCAATCAAGTTTGAAAATAATAAAAGTGTAATTTTCAATTTCTTCCTACAAAATAGAAAATAATAAAAGAAGTTGTAATTATTAAAATTAAAAATTGTTTTATCAAGTTTGAAAATAATAAAAGAAAGTTATATTAAGATTGAAAATAATAAAAGAGAAAATTGAAATTATTAACATACGATCCTAAAAATTCAAAAATATAAAAATTCAAAAAAAAATAAGGAAGTTGTAATTTTCTAAATCAAAGAAAGTTCTATAGTTTGAAAATAATAAAAGAAAGTTCTATCAATATTGGAAATAATAAAAAAGAAAATTGCAATTATTAACATAAGAGCCTACAAATTCGAAAATAATAAGGAAGTTGTAATTTTCTAAATCAAAGAAAGTTCTATCAAGTCCTACGAATTTGAAAATAATAAGGAAGTTGTAATTTTTTAAATCAAAAAAAGTTCTATCAAGTTTGAAAATAATAAAAGAAAGTTCTATCAAGCCTACAAATTCGAAAATAATAAGGAAGTTGCAATTTTCTAAATCAAAGAAAGTTCTATCAAATCTTACAAATTCGAAAATAATAAGGAAGTTTTGATTTTCTAAATCAAAGAAAGTTTTATCAAGTTTGAAAATAATAAAAGAAAGTTATATCAAGTTTGAAAATAATAAAAGTGTAATTTTCAATTTCTTCCTACAAAATCGAAAATAATAAAGGAAGTTGTGATTATTAAAATTAAAAATATATCAAGTTTGAAAATAATAAAAAAAAAGTTCTATCAAGTTTAAAAATAATAAAAACAAGTTTTATCAAGTTTGAAAATAATAAAAAAAGTTCTATCAAGATTGAAAATAATAAAAGAGAAAATTGCAATTATTAACATAAGATCCTAAAAATTCAAAAATAATAATAAATTTGTAATTTTCTCAAAGAAAGTTCTATAGTTTAAAAATAATAAAAGAAAGTTCTATCAAGATTGCAAATAATAAAAAAGAAAATTGCAATTATTAACATAAGAGCCTATAAATTCGAAAATAATAAGGAAGTTGTAATTTTCTAAATCAAAGAAAGTTCTATCAAGTCCTAAGAATTCGAAAATAAAAAGGAAGTTGTAATTTTCTAAATCAAAGAAAGTTTTATCAAGTTTGAAAATAATAAAAGAAAGTTCTATCAAGCCTACAAATTCAAAAATAATAAGGAAGTTGTAATTTTCTAAATAAAAGAAAGTACTATCAAGTCCTACAAATTCGAAAATAATAAGGAAGTTGTGATTTTCTAAATCAAAGAAAGCTCTATCAAGTTTTAAAATAATAAAAGAAAGTTCTATCAAGTTTGAAAATAATAAAAGTGTAATTTTCAATTTCTTCCTACAAAATTGAAAATAATAAAGGAAGTTGTAATTATTAAAATTCAAAATATATCAAGTTTGAAAATAATAAAAAAAAGTTCTATCAAGTTTAAAAATAGTAAAAAAAAAGTTTTATCAAGTTTGAAAATAATAAAAAAATGTTCTATTAAGATTGAAAATAATAAAAGAGAAAATTGCAATTATTAATATACGATCCTAAAAATTCAAAAATAATAAGGAAGTTGTAATTTTCTAAATCAAAGAA
This sequence comes from Heracleum sosnowskyi, assembly GCA_030848705.1. Taxonomy (NCBI): domain Eukaryota; kingdom Viridiplantae; phylum Streptophyta; class Magnoliopsida; order Apiales; family Apiaceae; genus Heracleum; species Heracleum sosnowskyi. Next base: position 8,955,528 of record CM061243.1, read on the forward strand.
AGTTCTATAGTTTGAAAATAATAAAAGAAAGTTCTATCAATATTGGAAATAATAAAAAAGAAAATTGCAATTATTAACATAAGAGCCTACAAATTCGAAAATAATAAGGAAGTTGTAATTTTCTAAATCAAAGAAAGTTCTATCAAGTCCTACGAATTTGAAAATAATAAGGAAGTTGTAATTTTTGAAATCAAAAAAAGTTCTATCAAGTTTGAAAATAATAAAAGAAAGTTCTATCAAGCCTACAAATTCGAAAATAATAAGAAAGTTGTAATTTTCTAAATCAAAGAAAGTTCTATCAAATCTTACAAATTCGAAAATAATAAGGAAGTTGTGATTTTCTAAATCAAAGAAAGTTCTATCAAGTTTGAAAATAATAAAAGAAAGTTCAATCAAGTTTGAAAATAATAAAAGTGTAATATTCAATTTCTTCCTACAAAATAGAAAATAATAAAGGAAGTTGTAATTATTAAAATTAAAAATTGTTTTATCAAGTTTGAAAATAATAAAAGAAAGTTATATTAAGATTGAAAATAATAAAAGAGAAAATTGAAATTATTAACATACGATCCTAAAAATTCAAAAATATAAAAATTCAAAAAAAATAAGGAAGTTGTAATTTTCTAAATCAAAGAAAGTTCTATAGTTTGAAAATAATAAAAGAAAGTTCTATCAATATTGAAAATAATAAAAAAGAAAATTGCAATTATTAACATAAGAGCCTACAAATTCGAAAATAATAAGGAAGTTGTAATTTTCTAAATCAAAGAAAGTTCTATCAAGTCCTACGAATTTGAAAATAATAAGGAAGTTGTAATTTTTTAAATCAAAAAAAGTTCTATCAAGTTTGAAAATAATAAAAGAAAGTTCTATCAAGCCTACAAATTCGAAAATAATAAGGAAGTTGCAATTTTCTAAATCAAAGAAAGTTCTATCAAATCTTACAAATTCGAAAATAATAAGGAAGTTTTGATTTTCTAAATCAAAGAAAGTTTTATCAAGTTTGAAAATAATAAAAGAAAGTTATATCAAGTTTGAAAATAATAAAAGTGTAATTTTCAATTTCTTCCTACAAAATCGAAAATAATAAAGGAAGTTGTGATTATTAAAATTAAAAATATATCAAGTTTGAAAATAATAAAAAAAAAGTTCTATCAAGTTTAAAAATAATAAAAACAAGTTTTATCAAGTTTGAAAATAATAAAAAAAGTTCTATCAAGATTGAAAATAATAAAAGAGAAAATTGCAATTATTAACATAAGATCCTAAAAATTCAAAAATAATAATAAATTTGTAATTTTCTCAAAGAAAGTTCTATAGTTTAAAAATAATAAAAGAAAGTTCTATCAAGATTGGAAATAATAAAAAAGAAAATTGCAATTATTAACATAAGAGCCTACAAATTCGAAAATAATAAGGAAGTTGTAATTTTCTAAATCAAAGAAAGTTCTATCAAGTCCTAAGAATTCGAAAATAAAAAGGAAGTTGTAATTTTCTAAATCAAAGAAAGTTCTATCAAGTTTGAAAATAATAAAAGAAAGTTCTATCAAGCCTACAAATTCAAAAATAATAAGGAAGTTGTAATTTTCTAAATCAAAGAAAGTACTATCAAGTCCTACAAATTCGAAAATAATAAGGAAGTTGTGATTTTCTAAATCAAAGAAAGCTCTATCAAGTTTTAAAATAATAAAATAAAGTTCTATCAAGTTTGAAAATAATAAAAGTGTAATTTTCAATTTCTTCCTACAAAATTGAAAATAATAAAGGAAGTTGTAATTATTAAAATTCAAAATATATCAAGTTTGAAAATAATAAAAAAAAGTTCTATCAAGTTTAAAAATAGTAAAAAAAAAGTTTTATCAAGTTTGAAAATAATAAAAAAATGTTCTATTAAGATTGAAAATAATAAAAGAGAAAATTGCAATTATTAACATACGATCCTAAAAATTCAAAAATATAAAAATTCAAAAATAATAAGGAAGTTGTAATTTTCTAAATCAAAGAAAGTTCTATAGTTTGAAAATAATAAAAGAAAGTTCTATCAATATTGGAAATAATAAAAAAGAAAATTGCAATTATTAACATAAGAGCCTACAAATTCGAAAATAATAAGGAAGTTGTAATTTTCTAAATCAAAGAAAGTTCTATCAAGTCCTACGAATTTGAAAATAATAAGGAAGTTGTAATTTTTGAAATCAAAAAAAGTTCTATCAAATTTGAAAATAATAAAAGAAAGTTCTATCAAGCCTACAAATTCGAAAATAATAAGGAAGTTGTAATTTTCTAAATCAAAGAAAGTTCTATCAAATCTTACAAATTCGAAAATAATAAGGAAGTTGTGATTTTCTAAATCAAAGAAAGTTCTATCAAGTTTGAAAATAATAAAAGAAAGTTCAATCAAGTTTGAAAATAATAAAAGTGTAATTTTCAATTTCTTCCTACAAAATAGAAAATAATAAAGGAAGTTGTAATTATTAAAATTAAAAATTGTTTTATCAAGTTTGAAAATAATAAAAGAAAGTTATATTAAGATTGAAAATAATAAAAGAGAAAATTGAAATTCTTAACATACGATCCTAAAAATTCAAAAATATAAAAATTCAAAAAAAATAAGGAAGTTGTAATTTTCTAAATCAAAGAAAGTTCTATAGTTTGAAAATAATAAAAGAAAGTTCTATCAATATTGGAAATAATAAAAAAGAAAATTGCAATTATTAACATAAGAGCCTACAAATTCGAAAATAATAAGGAAGTTGTAATTTTCTAAATCAAAGAAAGTTCTATCAAGTCCTACGAATTTGAAAATAATAAGGAAGTTGTAATTTTTTAAATCAAAAAAAGTTCTATCAAGTTTGAAAATAATAAAAGAAAGTTCTATCAAGCCTACAAATTCGAAAATAATAAGGAAGTTGCAATTTTCTAAATCAAAGAAAGTTCTATCAAATCTTACAAATTCGAAAATAATAAGGAAGTTTTGATTTTCTAAATCAAAGAAAGTTTTATCAAGTTTGAAAATAATAAAAGAAAGTTATATCAAGTTTGAAAATAATAAAAGTGTAATTTTCAATTTCTTCCTACAAAATCGAAAATAATAAAGGAAGTTGTGATTATTAAAATTAAAAATATATCAAGTTTGAAAATAATAAAAAAAAAGTTCTATCAAGTTTAAAAATAATAAAAAAAAGTTTTATCAAGTTTGAAAATAATAAAAAAAGTTCTATCAAGATTGAAAATAATAAAAGAGAAAATTGCAATTATTAACATAAGATCCTAAAAATTCAAAAATAATAATAAATTTGTAATTTTCTCAAAGAAAGTTCTATAGTTTAAAAATAATAAAAGAAAGTTCTATCAAGATTGCAAATAATAAAAAAGAAAATTGCAATTATTAACATAAGAGCCTACAAATTCGAAAATAATAAGGAAGTTGTAATTTTCTAAATCAAAGAAAGTTCTATCAAGTCCTAAGAATTCGAAAATAAAAAGGAAGTTGTAATTTTCTAAATCAAAGAAAGTTCTATCAAGTTTGAAAATAATAAAAGAAAGTTCTATCAAGCCTACAAATTCAAAAATAATAAGTAAGTTGTAATTTTCTAAATCAAAGAAAGTACTATCAAGTCCTACAAATTCGAAAATAATAAGGAAGTTGTGATTTTCTAAATCAAAGAAAGCTCTATCAAATTTTAAAATAATAAAAGAAAGTTCTATCAAGTTTGAAAATAATAAAAGTGTAATTTTCAATTTCTTCCTACAAAATTGAAAATAATAAAGGAAGTTGTAATTATTAAAATTCAAAATATATCAAGTTTGAAAATAATAAAAAAAAGTTCTATCAAGTTTAAAAATAGTAAAAAAAAAGTTTTATCAAGTTTGAAAATAATAAAAAAATGTTCTATTAAGATTGAAAATAATAAAAGAGAAAATTGCAATTATTAACATACGATCCTAAAAATTCAAAAATAATAAGGAAGTTGTAATTTTCTAAATCAAAGAAAGTTCTATAGTTTGAAAATAATAAAAGAAAGTTCTATCAATATTGGAAATAATAAAAAAGAAAATTGCAATTATTAACATAAGAGCCTACAAATTCGAAAATAATAAGGAAGTTGTAATTTTCTAAATCAAAGAAAGTTCTATCAAGTCCTACGAATTTGAAAATAATAAGGAAGTTGTAATTTTTTAAATCAAAAAAAGTTCTATCAAGTTTGAAAATAATAAAAGAAAGTTCTATCAAGCCTACAAATTCGAAAATAATAAGGAAGTTGTAATTTTCTAAATCAAAGAAAGTTCTATCAAATCTTACAAATTCGAAAATAATAAGGAAGTTGTGATTTTCTAAATCAAAGAAAGTTCTATCAAGTTTGAAAATAATAAAAGAAAGTTCAATCAAGTTTGAAAATAATAAAAGTGTAATTTTCAATTTCTTCCTACAAAATCGAAAATAATAAAGGAAGTTGTAATTATTAAAATTAAAAATTGTTTTATCAAGTTTGAAAATAATAAAAGAAAGTTATATTAAGATTGAAAATAATAAAAGAGAAAATTGAAATTATTAACATACGATCCTAAAAATTCAAAAATATAAAAATTCAAAAAAAATAAGGAAGTTGTAATTTTCTAAATCAAAGAAAGTTCTATAGTTTGAAAATAATAAAAGAAAGTTCTATCAATATTGGAAATAATAAAAAAGAAAATTGCAATTATTAACATAAGAGCCTACAAATTCGAAAATAATAAGGAAGTTGTAATTTTCTAAATCAAAGAAATTTCTATCAAGTCCTACGAATTTGAAAATAATAAGGAAGTTGTAATTTTTTAAATCAAAAAAAGTTCTATCAAGTTTGAAAATAATAAAAGAAAGTTCTATCAAGCCTACAAATTCGAAAATAATAAGGAAGTTGTAATTTTCTAAATCAAAGAAAGTTCTATCAAATCTTACAAATTCGAAAATAATAAGGAAGTTTTGATTTTCTAAATCAAAGAAAGTTTTATCAAGTTTGAAAATAATAAAAGAAAGTTATATCAAGTTTGAAAATAATAAAAGTGTAATTTTCAATTTCTTCCTACAAAATCGAAAATAATAAAGGAAGTTGTGATTATTAAAATTAAAAATATATCAAGTTTGAAAATAATAAAAAAAAAGTTCTATCAAGTTTAAAAATAATAAAAAAAAGTTTTATCAAGTTTGAAAATAATAAAAAAAGTTCTATCAAGATTGAAAATAATAAAAGAGAAAATTGCAATTATTAACATAAGATCCTAAAAATTCAAAAATAATAATAAATTTGTAATTTTCTCAAAGAAAGTTCTATAGTTTAAAAATAATAAAAGAAAGTTCTATCAAGATTGCAAATAATAAAAAAGAAAATTACAATTATTAACATAAGAGCCTACAAATTCGAAAATAATAAGGAAGTTGTAATTTTCTAAATCAAAGAAAGTTCTATCAAGTCCTAAGAATTCGAAAATAAAAAGGAAGTTGTAATTTTCTAAATCAAAGAAAGTTCTATCAAGTTTGAAAATAATAAAAGAAAGTTCTATCAAGCCTACAAATTCAAAAATAATAAGGAAGTTGTAATTTTCTAAATCAAAGAAAGTACTATCAAGTCCTACAAATTCGAAAATAATAAGGAAGTTGTGATTTTCTAAATCAAAGAAAGCTCTATCAAGTTTTAAAATAATAAAAGAAAGTTCTATCAAGTTTGAAAATAATAAAAGTGTAATTTTCAATTTCTTCCTACAAAATTGAAAATAATAAAGGAAGTTGTAATTATTAAAATTCAAAATATATCAAGTTTGAAAATAATAAAAAAAAGTTCTATCAAGTTTAAAAATAGTAAAAAAAAAGTTTTATCAAGTTTGAAAATAATAAAAAAATGTTCTATTAAGATTGCAAATAATAAAAGAGAAAATTGCAATTATTAACATACGATCCTAAAAATTCAAAAATATAAAAATTCAAAAATAATAAGGAAGTTGTAATTTTCTAAATAAAAGAAAGTTCTATAGTTTGAAAATAATAAAAGAAAGTTCTATCAATATTGGAAATAATAAAAAAGAAAATTGCAATTATTAACATAAGAGCCTACAAATTCGAAAATAATAAGGAAGTTGTAATTTTCTAAATCAAAGAAAGTTCTATCAAGTCCTACGAATTTGAAAATAATAAGGAAGTTGTAATTTTTGAAATCAAAAAAAGTTCTATCAAGTTTGAAAATAATAAAAGAAAGTTCTATCAAGCCTACAAATTCGAAAATAATAAGGAAGTTGTAATTTTCTAAATCAAAGAAAGTTCTATCAAATCTTACAAATTCGAAAATAATAAGGAATTTGTGATTTTCTAAATCAAAGAAAGTTCTATCAAGTTTGAAAATAATAAAAGAAAGTTCAATCAAGTTTGAAAATAATAAAAGTGTAATTTTCAATTTCTTCCTACAAAATCGAAAATAATAAAGGAAGTTGTAATTATTAAAATTAAAAATTGTTTTATCAAGTTTGAAAATAATAAAAGAAAGTTATATTAAGATTGAAAATAATAAAAGAGAAAATTGAAATTATTAACATACGATCCTAAAAATTCAAAAATATAAAAATTCAAAAAAAATAAGGAAGTTGTAATTTTCTAAATCAAAGAAAGTTCTATAGTTTGAAAATAATAAAAGAAAGTTCTATCAATATTGGAAATAATAAAAAAGAAAATTGCAATTATTAACATAAGAGCCTACAAATTCGAAAATAATAAGGAAGTTGTAATTTTCTAAATCAAAGAAAGTTCTATCAAGTCCTACGAATTTGAAAATAATAAGGAAGTTGTAATTTTTTAAATCAAAAAAAGTTCTATCAAGTTTGAAAATAATAAAAGAAAGTTCTATCAAGCCTACAAATTCGAAAATAATAAGGAAGTTGTAATTTTCTAAATCAAAGAAAGTTCTATCAAATCTTACAAATTCGAAAATAATAAGGAAGTTTTGATTTTCTAAATCAAAGAAAGTTTTATCAAGTTTGAAAATAATAAAAGAAAGTTATATCAAGTTTGAAAATAATAAAAGTGTAATTTTCAATTTCTTCCTACAAAATCGAAAATAATAAAGGAAGTTGTGATTATTAAAATTAAAAATATATCAAGTTTGAAAATAATAAAAAAAAATTTCTATCAAGTTTAAAAATAATAAAAAAAAGTTTTATCAAGTTTGAAAATAATAAAAAAAGTTCTATCAAGATTGAAAATAATAAAAGAGAAAATTGCAATTATTAACATAAGATCCTAAAAATTCAAAAATAATAATAAATTTGTAATTTTCTCAAAGAAAGTTCTATAGTTTAAAAATAATAAAAGAAAGTTCTATCAAGATTGCAAATAATAAAAAAGAAAATTGCAATTATTAACATAAGAGCCTACAAATTCGAAAATAATAAGGAAGTTGTAATTTTCTAAATCAAAGAAAGTTCTATCAAGTCCTAAGAATTCGAAAATAAAAAGGAAGTTGTAATTTTCTAAATCAAAGAAAGTTCTATCAAGTTTGAAAATAATAAAAGAAAGTTCTATCAAGCCTACAAATTCAAAAATAATAAGGAAGTTGTAATTTTCTAAATCAAAGAAAGTACTATCAAGTCCTACAAATTCGAAAATAATAAGGAAGTTGTGATTTTCTAAATCAAAGAAAGCTCTATCAAGTTTTAAAATAATAAAAGAAAGTTCTATCAAGTTTGAAAATAATAAAAGTGTAATTTTCAATTTCTTCCTACAAAATTGAAAATAATAAAGGAAGTTGTAATTATTAAAATTCAAAATATATCAAGTTTGAAAATAATAAAAAAAAAAGTTCGATCAAGTTTAAAAATAGTAAAAAAAAAGTTTTATCAAGTTTGAAAATAATAAAAAAATGTTCTATTAAGATTGAAAATAATAAAAGAGAAAATTGCAATTATTAACATACGATCCTAAAAATTCAAAAATATAAAAATTCAAAAATAATAAGGAAGTTGTAATTTTCTAAATCAAAGAAAGTTCTATAGTTTGAAAATAATAAAAGAAAGTTCTATCAATATTGGAAATAATAAAAAAGAAAATTGCAATTATTAACATAAGAGCCTACAAATTCGAAAATAATAAGGAAGTTGTAATTTTCTAAATCAAAGAAAGTTCTATCAAGTCCTACGAATTTGAAAATAATAAGGAAGTTGTAATTTTTTAAATCAAAAAAAGTTCTATCAAGTTTGAAAATAATAAAAGAAAGTTCTATCAAGCCTACAAATTCGAAAATAATAAGGAAGTTGTAATTTTCTAAATCAAAGAAAGTTCTATCAAATCTTACAAATTCGAAAATAATAAGGAAGTTGTGATTTTCTAAATCAAAGAAAGTTCTATCAAGTTTGAAAATAATAAAAGAAAGTTCAATCAAGTTTGAAAATAATAAAAGTGTAATTTTCAATTTCTTCCTACAAAATCGAAAATAATAAAGGAAGTTGTAATTATTAAAATTAAAAATTGTTTTATCAAGTTTGAAAATAATAAAAGAAAGTTATATTAAGATTGAAAATAATAAAAGAGAAAATTGAAATTATTAACATACGATCCTAAAAATTCAAAAATATAAAAATTCAAAAAAAATAAGGAAGTTGTAATTTTCTAAATCAAAGAAAGTTCTATAGTTTGAAAATAATAAAAGAAAGTTCTATCAATATTGGAAATAATAAAAAAGAAAATTGCAATTATTAACATAAGAGCCTACAAATTCGAAAATAATAAGGAAGTTGTAATTTTCTAAATCAAAGAAAGTTCTATCAAGTCCTACGAATTTGAAAATAATAAGGAAGTTGTAATTTTTTAAATCAAAAAAAGTTCTATCAAGTTTGAAAATAATAAAAGAAAGTTCTATCAAGCCTACAAATTCGAAAATAATAAGGAAGTTGTAATTTTCTAAATCAAAGAAAGTTCTATCAAATCTTACAAATTCGAAAATAATAAGGAAGTTTTGATTTTCTAAATCAAAGAAAGTTCTATCAAGTTTGAAAATAATAAAAGAAAGTTCTATCAAGTTTGAAAATAATAAATTTATGATAGCAATAATAATAGCTTAAAACCCGTGCGATGCACGGATTGTTTTAATAATTTTTTATTTTTTATTTTTTAATATTTTTATTTAAAAATAAATATTTTTTTTTTAATTTAATAGTTCAGTGTGATGATACATATATTAAAAAAACAATGGGCTGTTTGGAGTAGTTGCACCAACTATGAAAACTATTTATTTGCACCTTAAAGACTGAAATTTGATAAAACAATCTCTGAACTATGATGATTCTAAAAATAATTGTTAAGAGCCAGAGACTATAATAGATTGTGGAGACTATAATTGATGTAACACCCCCAGATCCGGGGTCAGGAATATGATCCAACAACACCAAATACCCTGTTAGGCCGAATACACAATATATAATCAAGTATGTATGAGAATAACAATCAAGAACACAGGTTTGTAAATCAACAAACTGAATTATATTAAATAATTCTCTCTTAGTGATGTTAATGAATCACAAAGAGCTGCTAGGCTACAAGAATAATAATTCTATGTTCGTGTATCCCTTCTAGGGATAACCTATCTGTGTTTATATAGTACACAACTACATACAATCCTTATCTAATTGATACTCCTATAAATTAGCTATACAATTATTATCAATTAAGGATTGCTTCAGTCTTCTGTCCAGTCTCCTTAGCTGTATCAATATATTCTGCTTCTTTCCATCTTCAGAATATATTGCTTCTAGAATCTTTATCTTTGCACCGACAGCTAAGTCAACTATCACCCTGTCAGACTTTAACAAACTCTGACCGGCTTCCATGTAAACTCTTCACCCAGTCAGACTTTATCAAACTCTGACTGGCTTCTATGTAAACTTTGATATGTACCTGTTACTTAAACACTGATGAACAAACGTCAGCAATTATATCTAACAATCTCCCCCAACTTGTTCATACCAAAATGTACAAGTTAAAAAGATAATTGATGATGTCAAAACATATAACAAATGCAGTGTTTAAAATATGTCAGAGTTTAATCTTAAAACAGAGTTTAAATTTAACTTAGAACAGAAAACATAAAAACTTACAGTCAGACTTTACTTGACTTCTTGAACATCAGGTACTGTCCTGAGATAATCAATCAACAGTCTTCTTTCAGCATTCTCAAGTTCAGCTATCATAATCTCTTTCAGCTCCTTATACTCTGGATCTCCTTCACCAGTTTGATATATGGCAGCCCTCAGAGAATAGATACTGTTTTTCTTCATGTCATTCCCAAGTCGAATATAATGAGCTTTGTCTGACTCTAGGTTAAATTCTAAAACCTTTACTCCAAGTGCAGTTTTAAATCTAGCACTGTTTCTTTTCATCTCCACTAACTTTCCATAAGCATCTCTATACTTAGGAATATAAACACTTGAGACTCCTCCTCCAAGCATAGCTTTTGATCTCAGCATCTTTTCTCTCAACACTTGAGCAACATCATGAGTGTGTCTGTTCTTGACTTTCAAAAGATAAAGTACATATTCAAGTTCTTCCCATGATTTGAGATTGACATCAGATTCTCCAACCTTATAAACTCTTCCATCACTCATGAAGTATAACAGAAATTGCTTCTTCAAAACTCTGTGAAAAATCAACTGAACAGACTCTAACTTATCAAGGTTTTCTTGTGTAACCCCAATACCAGATTCTGCCAGTGAAATGTTGTCTTGAGATCTGTTATTTGTTCTTCTCTCTCTGTGTGAACCCAGTCCAGATTTAGCATAGGCTTCTTTTCCCAATACTGTTCTGGTTTTTGAGAAATTTACAGCTTCAAGCTTTAAATCTTCAAGAATTTTTGGTTTGCTGAATCCTGGAAGTTGTGTAGATTTCTGTACAACTTGAGCAACGTCAGAGGTTGTCATAACTTTAGTAGTAACATCAACTTGAGCAGCGTCAAAGGTTGATTTAGCTAATCTTGTTTCAACTTGAGCAATGTCAGAGGTTGATTTAAACTTCTTGGGTAACTGCTCTTCTTCTACCAGTATACCTTTACCTTTATCAGCTTTTGGAATCACAGGCCTCCTGATGGATTGTATACTCTGTTGAGTATTTTCTTTAATAGTAATTCCAGTCTCTTTCTTTCTAGGAGCCTTGATTTCCTTCTTCTTGTATATCCCAGCTTCAAGATTCTTCTTGTGTTCCTCAGCAAGCATTTGCTCTTCAGCTTGGATATCTTCAATCGTAACATCTTTTCCATGTTCTGCCATAAACACTTTAGCAGCTATTTCCTCATCAGTGCTAGGCTTATCAGTGTTTATCAAACTTTTGAGTTTTGAACTACTGGCAGAGTTTACATTTCCCTTACCAGAGTTTGATCTCGGTCTTGGTGGTCTTCTATCAGAGCTTCTATCAGAGTTTAATCTTAAACTCTTTTCACCTCCCTTGCTTCCACCATCATTACTATCATTCCTCCGTCTCAGAGTTTGAGTGTCTTTGCATTTGTTACTTGGTACACTCTCCCCCTTTTTGACATCATCAGAAAGTAGTACTGATGTCAACAATTCAATGGAATTTGCAATTTCATCCAACTTAGTAGACATGTTAACTTGATTTTCTTCAACTTTGGATAGCCTGGAATCAAAATTCTTCTGATCTTTACACAAAGAGATGTATAGAGATTTGTCCTTTTGCTGTGTAAGCTCTCTTTGAGCTATATCATTCCTTAATCCAGTAATCACCTTGTCAGAATCATCAAAACGATTGTTCAATGATTTGATTTGTACAATAGTTGCTTTGAGATGACTGAGAAGTTCTGGATTTTGAATCTCTTTAGAAGACTTTGTGACAAAATCTGCAGCTCTTTCATTTGAAAAGATAGTGTCCTTGCTTGACCAATTTGAGAAGTACATATTCTGAAAATGTTCTGCAGTAGCACGATTGACTTCTCTTTCTTCTTCAGAGTTTACACCAGCAGACAAAGAAACTTGAATACTAGGGTGTGAATGAGAACCCTCAGCATCATGTTCATCTTCTTCATTAATGTCTGCTTCATTTGTAGCAGGAGCATTTTCAGCAGTCACTTCATTATTTACCTGTGCAGCTTCATCAAGTACTTTCTCTGCAACAGTTTCAGGAATATCAGAGTGTGCTTGAGCAGAAACCTCTGCTTCTCTTGTCACAACCTCAACAACAGACTGTTGTAGAGTTTCGAGTAAAACAACATCTTCTTCCAAACTCTGATCAACTTCTTCACCTTTGTCAGAATTTGCATTATTAACTGAAAGAACTTCTGTGTGAGAACCCATAGAGTCTTCAATCACCAAGGTGGCGTGATCAGTTGCCACATCCTCAGTATCACAAAAGCTGACACTAGGATGTGCTTCCATATTAATATCTTCATTCTCAAAAACTCTGCTGTCAGAGAATACAGCAGCTTCCTCAACTACATCATCAGCATATGATGTAGGAGCTTCTGTTTCAGCATTTACTCTGTCCTCAGTAGGCACAGTAGTAGCAAAAACCTCCTCTTGAACTTCAGGAGTTTCATGCTCCATAGAAACTCTGTCTTCAAAGACAGCTTCATTCACAAGAATCTCATCTTCAATATTTTCAGCACCAAAGAGCTGTGCTGCTACCATTCTTCTTTTTCTCTGATGAAGAGTTTCTTCATCAGTTTCAGTCTCTGAGGCTTCAACAGCATCAACAGCAACAGACTGTAACCTGTTAGCTCTAACTTTTCTTTTCTTCCTTGAAGTTGCAACAGAGGTTGACCCTCCAACTTCATCAGTATTTAAAGTTTTAGCAGCTTTGAAAGCTCTGTGCTTAGTCCTCCCTCCAGTCTTTTGTCTTGGGGCTACTTGAGTATCATTGTTTATCTGCTGTGGTTGCTGTTGTGGTTGAGGTTGAGGGTTTAAAAACTGATGAACCCTCTCAGGTAACAACAACTCACCAACATTGACTTTCTTCAAATCCTTATTTGTAAGGTCAGAGAATACTCTTTTATGCAGTTTGAATGAGGGAATTTCGTCCTCCTCATCAATCTCAACATTTTGGACACAAGCAGAGAATAAAATTTGACAAAATCTAGAAAAATAGACTACATGCCTATTCTCTGTTAACTTCTCACCTATGTTCATCAAAACAAGTCTAGCAAAATCATAATTACTGGCAAAGAGAAGTGAATACCCGATTTGCAGACTGTCTATTGGAATCGCATCCCAATTGGTACATTTCTTCCCGAACGCTCTGGTTATGCAATCGAAAAAGAAACTCCATTCCTTTCGTAAGAGCGGTCGCTTCAACTGGCCTATCTTGACTAAAGATCCAGAGTATCCAATGGCTTGCATCATTCTTTGAATGTCAGTATCACCAACAGCAATGGTATACGCATCATATTCTGCAAAGCCCATTGCTTCACGAACAGTTCCTGGAGTAATGACATACTCTGTCTCTTGAAACTCAAAGACAATCGATGGAGTTCCAGAATCACCACCGTTATCATATACACCAGTTTCCCAGAAAGCTTTGATCTGAGATCCATAAAGCTTTGCAGGCTCCACTAAAGCACGCCCAATTTCCGATTGAGCAAGGAAATTTTGCAGTAAATGGAATGCCTCCGGTGTGTTCTCATTGCTAAGAGGTGCTGCATAGTTATTTGGGACAAAGTCTAATCCAACAGAGTTAAACATAGAGGTTGCCATTAGAAATCAGAGATTAAAAGTAAGAAAGTGTATGAGAAAGATTATGCAGAAAAGTGTTTGTAGAATTGTGTGAGTGAAAAGTATGTGTGAAAATGATAAGTGAGTTAAAAGATTAACCGTTTGTGTGTGTATTGTATTAATATGAGATGCAAAATTAAAAAACTGAACAGTTTTTAATCATTAATACACAACTGTCTTACTCCTGTAATTATGTGAGTGGGACACGTGTCACACATGCAGTTACTGACAGCAAATAAGTGACAATTTTCAATGCGCATGCGCAGTAAAAACAGCAATAATTACCGCCTTTTACACTTTTCTAGGCATTAACCTCTCTCCTCTGTTTAAAAACATTCTTGAACAACTGTCCAATCATACTCTTTGTAAATTTTCAAAACAAATGTCTTTTTCTCAAAATTATAATATGTCTGAAACAAAGAAATCATTTTAACCATCAGAGATTAAAATAAAGTTACCTCGGCATATGTCCCACAATACATCAGTGTTTACCATTTGTCCTTCTTTGTCAATAAACTCTTTTCTCAATCTGTACAGGTGTGAAAATATGTGTGTGCAATAGCAGAGTTTACCGAAATCAATATTTAGATCATCTCAAAGTGCATAAAATCCACAAACTAAAGTAGTAAAAACTGGTTGCCTAAACTCTCATGTATAACATAAAATCTGATTTTATATCTAAACTCTGTATACTGATATCCTTTCATTTGGATATATCTTTTGTTTTTCACCCCCTTTCTTTATATATTTATTTATTTTTATTTTTATTTATTTTTATTTTTATTTTTATTTTTCCAGTAATCAGTGGTTGGCACTAGTCACCAAAAATCAAAGATTTCAGCCCTTATTTCATACAATAAGTTCCTGGATCTTCCTAGGCTCAACATGATCTCAAAGGAATTTGTGCTATGTTTGGCATCTTTTGATTTGAGGGTGAATTATTTGCAATTAATAATCAGAGTTTAGACTTTTCATCAGTTAATACAATTAATTTATGAGAGAAAATGCAAACAGCTAATACAAACTCAGTGTATAGGATCAATAAACTAAGAGATGGTATAAATATAGAGACAGTATCATGCTGTGTTAACTTACTGCACATATTTGAGATCAGAATCTATACAACTCTTAAGGATTCACAGTTACTTACTGAGAATTATGCTTCATACAAATTTCTTCATTGGTCCATATGTTTCAGACAAAATTACAATCAGAGTATAGCATTAGACTCTTACTTTCAGAGTATGACCAACACTTTATGACTAACAGAGTTTAGCATCAGAGTTTACTTTCAGAGTTTATGACACTGGTATTCATAACAGTTAATACATGCAAGGAATCATGAGCATTTAAAAATCAAACATGTATAGTTCTGAGTCTAACCTGTATCCCTAGTCAAAACCAGAGATCATTCCAAGTTCATTTACCAATCTTGTAAAAGTAGCTTCACTCAAAGGTTTTGTGAAGATATCTGCAAGTTGTTGGTCTGTAGACACAAAATGAAGCTCAATGTTCCCTTCTTCCACATGTTCTCTGCTTCTGCTGTGGATGTAGAAATTGATTTCTGTTTCTTACTGTACCAAGAAACCAATCTGTCACCTAAGAATTGACAGCTTCCACTTGTACTTTTTCTGTCTATCTTACAGCCTGCAAAATCTGCATCAGAGTAACCAATTAGCTTAAACTCTGATTCTCTAGGATACCACAAACCCAAGGTTATGGTTCCTTTGAGATATTTGAAGATTCTTTTTACAGCTGTTAGATGAGGCTCTCTGGGTTCTGCTTGAAATCTTGCACAAAGACATGTTGCAAACATGATATCAGGTCTACTTGCAGTAAGATACAGTAAAGACCCTATCATTCCTCTGTAGTTTGTCATATCTACTGAGGCTCCTGTGTCTTTGTCTAGCTTTGTTGCTGTAGCCATGGGAGTTGTAGCAGATGAACTATCAAGCATACCAAATTTCTTTAGAAGATTTCTGGTATACTTTGCTTGATTGATAAAAATCCCATCATCTGTTTGCTTGACCTGTAAGCCTAGAAAATAACTAAGCTCTCCCATCATGCTCATTTGGTACCTGGATTGCATAAGCTTTGCAAACTTCTTACAGAGTTTGTCATTAGTAGATCCAAAAATAATATCATCTACATAAATTTGAACTAAAAGCAAATCATCACCAGAATTGAAATAAAACAATGTTTTATCAATTGTACCTCTTGTGAACCCACTTTCTAAAAGAAATTGAGCAAGAGTTTCATACCATGCTCTTGGTGCTTGCTTAAGTCCATATAATGCCTTGTCAAGCCTGTAGACATAATCTGGATGCTTGGGATCTACAAATCCTGGTGGTTGTTCAACAAACACTTCTTCTTCAAGCTTCCCATTGAGAAAAGCACTCTTTACATCCATCTGAAAGACTTTAAACTTCTTGTGTGCAGCATAGGCCAGAAAAATTCTTATGGCTTCCAATCTTGCAACTGGAGCAAAGGTTTCATCATAGTCAATTCCTTCCTGTTGTGAATAACCTTTAGCCACAAGTCTAGCCTTGTTTCTTGTAATCACACCTTCACTGTCAGTCTTGTTTCTGAAAACCCACTTTGTACCTACTATTGATCTATTCTTTGGTCTAGGTACAAGTGTCCAGACTTCATTTCTTTCAAATTCATTTAACTCTTCTTGCATTGCTGTAATCCAATTAGCATCTTGAAGAGCTTCCTCCACTTTCTTTGGTTCTGTTTGAGACAAGAAAGCATGATACAGACACTCATTATTTGTTGCACTTCTAGTTCTCACACTAGCATCAGGATCTCCAATTATGAGATCAGGTGTGTGTGCCTGTGTCCACTTTCTTGCTGTTGGTAAGTGGTTTCTTGCATCATTATTGGATCCTCCCCCTTGATCCATGCTCTCCTGATTCATATGTTGACTCTCTGTAGCATCTGAGGCTCCCCCTGAATTAGATGGCTCAGAGTTTGAACTGTCAGAGTTTGAATCAGTTTCCTCAACTGACTCACTTGATGTGTCTTGTTGAGCTTCTTCACGCTCCCCCTCAACTGGTTTTCTATTTTGTTCAACTCGAGAATTTTCAGTTTCTCCAGTATTTACCAGTAGAGGTTCAGAGTATGCTTCGTCAGAGTTTGTCAGAACCGCTTCATCAGAGTTTGTCGGTACTGCTTCATCAGAGTTTACATCATCAGAGAATAAACCTTCATTTTCAAAACGCAGTTGATCACATCCATCTAAGTCATCAAGTCCAGTTATTTTCTTATCATCAAATGACACATGTATGGATTCCATGATCACTTTAGTTCTCAGATTGTAGACTCTGAATGCTTTTGTTGACAATGGATAGCCAACAAAGATTCCTTCATCAGCTTTTAACTCGAACTTGGTCAACTGTTCAGGATGAGTCTTCAACACAAAGCATTTGCATCCAAATATATGAAAATATTTCAAATTTGGCTTCTTATTTTTCACCATCTCATATGGTGTTTTCCCATGCTTGTTGATCAATGTTGCATTTTGAGTAAAACAAGCAGTTTGAACAGCTTCTGCCCAGAAATAAGTTGGTAATTTTGCTTCTTCAAGCATAGTCCTGGCTGCTTCAATTAAAGTTCTGTTCTTCCTTTCAACTACACCATTTTGCTGTGGAGTTCCAGGTGCAGAAAACTCTTGTTTCACTCCTCTTTCCTTGCAGAAAGCTTCCATGATTGAGTTTCTGAATTCAGTTCCATTATCACTCCTTATAATTTTGACTTTGTGCTGTGATCCTTTGTCCAGTAGTTTTACATGATCCATCAGAGTTTGAGCAGTTTCATCCTTCTTTGATAAGAAATACACCCATTTATATCTAGTATATTCATCAACAATTACTAGAGCATATTTCTTTCTGCCCATGGACATCACATTCACTGGTCCAAAGAGATCAACATGTAGAAGATGATAAGGTTCCACTACTGAAGATTCAGATTTGCTCTTGAAAGATGACTTCCTTTGCTTGGCTTTTTGACAAGAATCACATAAGCCATCTAGACTGAGTATTGATTTTGGAAGTCCCCTTACAAGATCCTTTCTTATAAGCTCGTTTATGTTGTTCAAATTGAGATGAGAGAGCTTCTTATGCCAATTCCAACTCTCTTCATTTGACATTCTGGCAGTCAGACACACTATTTTTCCATCAGAGTTTGTTACCAAACTTGCTTCATAAATGTTGTTGCGCCTGTGTCCAACTAGAACAACTTTTCCAGTAGATTTACTGATAACTTCACAGTATTCAGTGTGAAAATCTACATGGTTTCCTCTGTCACAGATTTGACTCACAGATAGCAGATTATGCTTGAGTCCTGAGACTAGAGCTACATCTGTAATGATGACACTTCTAAGATTGATATTGCCATATCCCAGAGTGTGTCCTATGTTGCCATCTCCATAGGAAACCTTTGGGCCAGCCTTCTCCTTAAAGTCTGATAGCAGGGCTTTATTTCCAGTCATGTGTCCTGAGCATCCACTGTCCAAGATAAGGGTGCTCTCTTTTATGCCCTGCAATCACAAACAAACACTAAGTGTTAGTTTTAAGGACCCAGACTTGCTTGGATCCTTTGTCTTTCTTAACAGTGTTAGTTTTTGCAGCGGAATAACTATCAACAGAGTTTAAACTAACATTGTCAGACTTTACACTCGCAGAGTTTGCTCTAACCCACTTCAGATTGGGTTTTAGCTCATAATAGTTGTGATAAATAGCATGATAACTCTTGCAAGTATAAATGGAATGCCAAGTGCTCCCACAGTGTGTGCATAAAGTCTGTGGTCTAACCCTAACATAATCATTCTTTACTCCTGATGTAGAAGATAAAGAATTGATATTTTTATTCTTTGTGCAGTAATTAGCAAGATGATTAGAACTACCACAATTATAACATGTTTTCCTTGGAGCAGCACCAGTAGGCAAATGATTATTTCTATTATTTATGCCTATCTTTCCATTCCTATTCTTCTTGGACCCTTTTGGCTTCATGGCAGATTTTACCTCTTTCAACTTATGATTGAACTGTTTTCCTGTCATCAAGCCAACATTGACCTGTTTTTCACAAGTTTTTACTGGTTTTCTAACAGCTTCTACTTCCATAAGATTTTCTGTTATAATATTTTCCTGTTTTTCACAGGCTTCATCTGATTCCATATCAGCTTCCCTTATTACAACAGATTTTAACTTATTGGCTTCTGGAACAAATTTCACAGGTTTAAGTTGTGGTTTTACCTTAACCTTGTCTTTAAACCTAAGTTCATCATTTTCACAATAACCTAAACCTACAGAATCAGTCTGAAACACTTGATGAGTGTCTCTTCCAGAATCTGTCCAAGTCTTGATTATTTTTCTTTCTTTTTCTAGATCAGATTCTAATTGCTTATATCTTTTCAGCAACTCCTGTTCTACATAAACAGCATCATCTCTTTCTTTTTGAATCTGCTTCATATTTTCAAGTTCTCCTTCAAGAAACTTGTTTCTATCTTTAAGACTAAGATTCTCAGATTTAATTCTCTCATTTTCTAAAGTCTGATCCCTATAGCTAACATGTACGCTTTTCAGATATACTCTTAACTCAGATATATTATCAGTATCATAAGCATAAGTAGTTAGGGGTATCTTATTTTCAGATGATTCAGTCTCATCTCTGACAGTTGCCATAAGAGCATAATTTTCTCCATCATCAGAGTCTGAAGTATCTGCCCAGTCTTTGCCTTTAGAGATGAGTGCTTTTTCAGATTTGCCTTTCTTGCACTCTGGGGCATAGTGACCCATCTCCTTACACCTGTAGCACTGGATTTCAGATTTATCCTTCTTGCCAGACTTGGTCTCCCTTCCATCAGACTTTCTAAAACTTTTCCTTTCAGAGTTTGAATCTTTCCTTGAGAATCTCTTTCCTTTCTTGAAGTTCTTGAATCCCATCTTTTTGAAGGTCTTCACCATCAATGCAGCCATTTGCATCATCTGTTCTTCATCATCCTCGGAGTCAGAAGCTTCATCAGAGTTTGAGTCATCATCAGAGTTTGATGACTCACTTTCAGATTTAATAACTAAAGCCTTTCCCTTGGCTTTCTTCCTTGATGATTCCTTCTTAATGGGCTTCTCCTCGACTTTGAGAGCAACAGATTTTGTCTTTTTACTCAATCTTCTATTCCTTTGTTCTATCTCCAGTTCATGAGTTTTCAATAACCCATAGATTTCATCAAGATCTGTATCAGCAAGCTCATAATTATCTCTTATTGTGGTTGTCTTTAAATCCCACTTTTCAGGTAGAGATAACAGAAACTTGAGATTAGACTCTTCAAGCTCATATTCTTTATCAACCAGAGACAGATCATTCAATAGTTTGCAAAATCTGTCATAAGTCTCAGTCAAGGTTTCATTAGGCTTTGAATCAAAGTGCTCATACTCCTGTGTGAGTATTGTCTTTCTGTTCTTTTTAATAGCACCTGTTCCCTGGCATCTGACTTCTAAAGCATCCCATATCTCTTTGGCAGTCTTGCAGCCAATTACTCTGTTAGACATAACATTATCTAAAGCACTGTGGAGAAGATGTCTAACCTTTGCATCTTTTGCAATTGATGAGATGTCCTCAGGAGTCATATCTTTCTTTTCCTTTGGAACAGTCTTTTGTTCTTGACCATCAACAACAGGGGACAATTTAGTCGGCATATGAGGACCATCATTGATTCTGTCAAGATATTCTGGATCTGTAGCCTCCAGAAACATGGTCATCTTCACCTTCCAAATCGGATACTCTACTGGCCTGAGAATTGGAACCCTGATTGTTTCATATCGACTCACAGAATTGGGCTTAACCTGTTCAGCCTTAGGAGCAGTTTGATTTTCTTCAGACATGATTATTACTGTGTTTGAATCGTAAAACTGTATATATTAAACAGCCTTGGCTCTGATACCAATTGTTAGGCCGAATACACAATATATAATCAAGTATGTATGAGAATAACAATCAAGAACACAGGTTTGTAAATCAACAAACTGAATTATATTAAATAATTCTCTCTTAGTGATGTTAATGAATCACAAAGAGCTGCTAGGTTACAAGAATAATAATTCTATGTTCGCGTATCCCTTCTAGGGATAACCTATCTGTGTTTATATAGTACACAGCTACATACAATCCTTATCTAATTGATACTCCTATAAATTAGCTATACAATTATTATCAATTAAGGATTGCTTCAGTCTTCTGTCCAGTCTCCTTAGCTGTATCAATATATTCTGCTTCTTTCCATCTTCAGAATATATTGCTTCTAGAATCTTTATCTTTGCACCGACAGCTAAGTCAACTATCACCCTGTCAGACTTTAACAAACTCTGACCGGCTTCCATGTAAACTCTTCACCCAGTCAGACTTTATCAAACTCTGACTGGCTTCTATGTAAACTCTGATATGTACCTGTTACTTAAACACTGATGAACAAACGTCAGCAATTATATCTAACATACCCCAATATCTTACACACACAAGTTATAGCCTTAGAAACATTACACAGTAACATTAGTTATTACAAACCAGATGTACTAACCAGGATCTCACACTATTAATCACAACTTCTACATGAAGTTACATTAATAGCTAACATAGCTGAAACCTATCCAAACTACTTATGTAGTATCCATCTTGAATCGGACTATCTCAAGGGTGAATCTTCCACTTCATTTCCCTCACGATTTGGGCAAAGTGACCAAGTTCTCCTTGCACTGAAATATAAATTTTTAAAAGCAAGAATGAGTGAAAGAATGCTCAGCAAGTTAAGTAGTTACTAATATAAAGTTTTTCCAACAATATAAGAGTAGTACAAAGATATTTCCAATATAGAGTATTCATACTTAATATAAAGTTTAGAATACCACCATATGAACGACTTTAGTTCATAATTTTGAAAGACACTATCCGTGGCTTAGCACGGTCTTTAGAAATCACAAGTACGCAGTTCTAGATATTGCAAGATGAACAACACTAGTTCACAAGTTTTAAAATATCATTTGTCTTTCGTCAAACATTTCATACAGTTCAAGATACTGTAACAGAGAATAAACTTTTCAACCACTGCCAACATTATCGGTAACTCAGCACCTAGGCTTTCGTTACAATGTTGCAGTACAATTCCAACTAGAAGAAGGGGACATTTTGGAACCACGATACACGGTGATCAGCCGGTGTATCGAAACATAACTTCTCTACTAGTAGAAGGACGATTTCCTGTTCGGTTATCACCCTGGCCGCATTCGGGCCCATTGTGCTATAAGGTCACTACATCGGCACCTGTTTCATTACCGTGCAAGCCTTTGCACGCAAGGTCACTACCTCGGCGCCTGTTTCATCACCGGGCAAGCCTTGATAAATATGGCACTACCCCGGCACCTGTTTCATTGCCGTGCAAGCCCTTCCAGTCCCATGATGAATCATATCCTTTAAATTGGAACCGAACTTAATCGATGTTCCCCGAGCGTAAACTAGCTCGTTGATAGGTATAAGCTTATTACCATATTTACTTCCGGAAATGTTGAGGAAGTAATAATACTATGTGGGTTGACTTCTGTCAACTAATAGAGGATACATCAAGAACTTTTTGAAATCACGACCTGGGAGTTAATCGGAATTTTCTTGAGTAACGAAGTTGAAATTCTTTTCTTCGGATAGAGTAGAAACCTCAGGATACGAGTATTTTCGAGGAATAGACAGAGTAAAACCATTTGTTTGACTCCTTGAACTGGATTCCCAATTTTTGATGAGTTGAAAAATATTTATTCATATTTAAATATTTTAGTAAACTCGGAATTAATATTTGGGAACCCCTACTGTATTCAAATAATTTTCTGAAGATCAGAAAATATTTTAAATAATTAAATAAGTCCTTAAATAAATTTTAAATAAGGTTTTATGATTTCTAAATCATTTTAGAATATTAAATAACTATTAAAAAAATATTTATAAAATCGTTAATCAATTTGGAATATTTAATAAATATTTATTAAATAATAAACAATTAAATAACTCATTTTTAAATGAATATTCAAATTAATATTCATTTAATTAAATAAATATTCAAATAATATTTATTAAATCAATCAAATCATTTTACATTTAAAAATATCTAATTTATATATATATTGGAATATTTTAAATCAATATTTGAAAATAAACTGTCTCCGGCAATCTCCGGGTTTTTCTGACAGTGTTTATGAAAACTATTTCCGACTCCCAGTCTAATTTGAATATTAAAATACACTCTATCTCGTAGAGTACCATATACTCCGATATATATCTATCTATATATATCACATACCAAACAATCATTCGCTATTCGCAAATTCGTACGATAATCAAATCAAGTATTTATTTAAAACAGTTATATAACAACAACAACAACAACAGTTTATAAATATCCGAATATTTAAGTTTCGGGTTTGAAAATCTTGCACAATACTTGAAACAAAGAATATATATAGATATATTTTTGAATACACAAGTATTAAATATTTGAAAATATGCCCACTATGTACAATAGAGTAAGGGTTAGTAAACTTGCCTGATGTCCGAGCTCTAACTGGGTGTGGGTGTTTCTCTTCTAGTCCTGGAACCTTTACCAAGACAATACATAATCTTAATTAGTCACTTGATTTACAGTTCACTTATTCTAAGTAAACTTTACTTCACCCGACTTTCACTCTCTCGGGTTCACTTAACTTACGATCTTCTTTATCGTTTTAACAATCCTTTCTACTCTCGTTCTTTACACCAATACGTTCTCTTGTTAATCCTTAACAACTTTCGAGTTTTAGCCGACTCGATATTATCCCTTTTACTTAGCCAAAACGAGCGGTCAAGGTAGTACCCCTAGCGTTGACTTTCCATAGAATTACTATTCCGCAACTCACACTCTAACACTTTTAATAAATCGAAAAATTGATAATTAATTACGAAACCACTTCAAGGAGCTTCTTGAGTGTTTTTAATATTTATCAAAACTATTTCGATTTGGGAAACGTGAGTTTAAATAGGTGAAACGTATTTTATAAGTCGAGTCAACTACGGACTTTTATTATTTGTACGAGTTTCGCTAAAATGGTCATAACTCATCAACCGTTAACTCTATTGACACACCGTTTTCGCGTGCACGACCTAGAGAAGGTCTAGAATGTAATACATCCAAAGTTAGGTTCTGGACAGGGGACCAATTTTCCCGAAATTGCAAAACAGGGCAGTAGCTTTGCAGTGCATAGCGCCACCGCGCAACTCTGGTTCAAACATTTTTATAAAATCGAAACATTAACCTTTTTGCATAATTATTTTTAGGTTGTCTTCTATACTTTTAGGGCTACGTATCCTCAAATTTTCATAATTTGGTATATCTTTTAAGGGGTCCGAATTCAGTTCACAATTTGGTACGTTGTAGCAGTTTTGCGTTTTGAACCACTTACGCTAAAATGACCATATCTCATAAACCATAAATCCTCTCAACATGAAATTTATATGTATACAAACTAAAAACCAAGATATTGACAAGTATGGTCAGTGGTTCCTGAGGTGACAAATATTTATGTCCCGAATTCTTGTTACAAGGCAGTCCTAGTGTCAAAGTTCATTATAATGTTTATACATGTCTCAACTTTCAATTTTAACATTGTTAAGTCCATTCAAAAATTTCTAAAACACCAAGACTCTCATCCTTACTAAATCTCAGTTCTTAAACTTCATAAACATACCACCAACATCCATCCACAACAATCAACCATCAAGATTTCATCATCCAAGCACCAAACTTCCAAGAACAAACACATACTTAAACATAACTTAGGTCGTGTTTGGCATTGCTGTTGCAGACAGCAACAACAGCTTTTTTCTAAAAAGCAGTTAAAATACTGTTTGGTAAATATAAAAAGCAGCTTTTTTTGAAAAGCGCTTTTGACTGAAAAACTGCTTTTAGAGAAAGCATGTTCCCCCATGCTTTTAAAAAAAGCTGTTTTTCAGCTGTTGCGGGAAGCATCTATTGATTTCAACATCAAACCTTACCAACAACATTAATTTTTTATATTATACCTCAAAACATGCACATATCAAAAATATTACCAAACAATTATCTGATTTTCGTAACAGCACTTATTTTAACAACACTTTTTTCAACAACACAACAATTTTTAACAACAATCCCAAACAGAGCCTTAAACTCAAGCTTAAAACTCAAATTAAATCAAAAGGGTGGATGGTGTTCATACCTTTCTTGAAGTCTTAACATACTAACAAGAGCTTGTAAGCCTTAAGGGAGCCTTGATCTATGCTTAACATCCTCAAACTCACAAAAGAAATCAAGAACACAAGTTAGTATTCCCGGATTTACTATTCTGCCTCAACTTTGACCCAATATTTGAACATGTTACACTACTTGGATTGCCATAAAATTTTGAACGTACCTTGGGTATGGATTGAGGAAGCTATGGTTAAAATATGGTGATTTTATCATGAGTATATATTTAGTTATGAATTTATTTCTCTCCTCTGTTCTTGCTGAGCAGAATGCTGGAAATGGGAGAGAGAGCTTTTCTAGCTTTTCTTGGTTTTTGTTTTGTGTTAAAATGAGATATATGGCTATATATTCCTACTAATTCTCAGCCATGTCTTTGGTCCAAGGGAGTACAAATCTTTATCCTTGATCTCTCCTTAAAACATGGAATTTTGCCCCCTTTACTATTCACTCTAGTTTGGTTACTTTTTGAACTTGTAGTTTGATTTCTAACTAGCTAGTTTGCATGGCATCTTGCATGTTATCTTGCATGTATATTAATTAGCTTACTTATCATCCAATGCTTGTCACTTAATCTTTTATGCAAGTTCGATAATTTTTCCATAAACGCGCTTCGTCGCATAGAGCTTTCCATCGTCATTCTCAAGCACTTGATTTCAATAATCCCTTTAAATTCCATAATTTCCTTGCCGTGGGATTTAATTCAACCTAGGGCTTCCATTATCCTCAATGTCCCACGTTTTTATAAATATTTGGTAGGAGTGAGAATCTTCGCATTCTGACGGCTTTTGCATTCTCTTAATTCCTTTGTACAATAATAC
Organism: Heracleum sosnowskyi; assembly: GCA_030848705.1. Lineage (NCBI taxonomy): Eukaryota > Viridiplantae > Streptophyta > Magnoliopsida > Apiales > Apiaceae > Heracleum > Heracleum sosnowskyi. The sequence continues at coordinate 8,981,373 of CM061243.1, forward strand.
TACGTTCTCAAAATATAAATATTCCATCATTCATATTATGTGAACTCAAAAGTTTTCCATAATTCCCAAAATCACTATTCATAATAATTTTTAAAATTTTACCAAAAATCAGGGTTCTTACAATTGATTAACCTTATTTACAAGTTTTTAGCCGGTCATGTAAACTTTGAATGAAGTTTATTGACTACTATAGAAGATGAAAATGATTAAGTGATTTTTGTTTTCAGCTTAATCTTAGAATCTTTACTAATGATAGTAAATCTGAATTGTCAATCTTGGTTGATCGTGCCGCTGGAGGAGCCAACATAAATGATGGAGAATTAGAGTTGATGCTTCATACGTTCTAACATATTCAGACGCTAATAGATTCAGCAAAGCATTTTATTGTTAAAAGTAAGAGCTCTAATGTTTAGCCTGGTTTTGTTGGCCAGGTGAATTGGTTGGTTGCTTGTAATGGATGATAGTAGTTTATAATGGAATGATGGATTGGTTTTTTAATTTTTTGGCATGTTCATTTTATAATGTAACCTGGTGTTGTGTGGATATACAAAATCATTGTCTAAGCTGCTTTGAAGCAATAGAGCACTTATTGGAATGCTATTTTATAATAGTTTATAAGTTTGAAAATAATAAATTTATGAGAACGGGCCAAATTTACATACATATTCTAATTAAGACACGTGACTAAAAACATATAATCTATTTTTAAATTAATATCCATTTTTTATAAAATTATTAAGAGTAACATAAGTAAAATTATTATTTAATCATATATATTTTTAAAATTTTAAGTTTATTAAAATTATGTCTTAAAATTTTCATATATAATATTAAAACAATTTATGTATCACACAGATTTTAAACTAATCTATATTATATTATTAAAGACGAAACATTAAAAGTTTTGGTTGGTTGGTTGGTCGGTCGGTATTTGGGCCGTTTCACGGGTATATGTATATATATATATATATATATATATATGGGGTTTTGGTCCACAGCCCCCGTTGGTTAGGAAATGCTACACAACCAACCCATTACAGCCCTTTAAAAACGATCATACGGCTAAGGAAAAGCACTGCAACAATGATTCATTGCACCTCTCGCAATGTATCATTGCACCCCCCCACAATGATACATTGCTGGACCTCTTATATTTTTTTTACCAAAACTACCCTTTTGGGTTTAAAATCATATATATCCAAATAACTTGTTTATGCAATATTACCTCTTATACTTGTTTAAAATCATATATATCCAAATAACTTGTTTAAAATCATATGTATGCAATATTATCACTGCACCAACACAAGTAACTTGTTTAAAAATGATTCGTACCAAATATATCCAAAAACAAGAATTTATTTATTATTTGTAAATTGAAAATTAATTGAATATCAATCTAAATAAAATGTAACTTTAGTCGTAAAGGTGTGTTGGATGTTTAAAGTAAATGAGCTAATGGACCCGGAGTCACGGATTTCGAACTCGACAAGTTTAATTTAATAAATAATATTATTTTTTAAGGTAAAATAATATAAGGTAAAATAAAAATAATAATATAATAATATAAGGTAAAATAAAAATAAGAATAGTTAAAATATTATTTTTTAAGCTTAAAATTGAAATATAACATTGCTAGTAATTGTAAACATAATATTTTATTTTTTTACAATCATAAATAACAACTAAGAAAGTGTATACATATTTAGGTCAATAGTCAGTAAGCAAACGATTGTTTCACATATCTTTGAGTATATTTCGATTAAATAACTTAATATAAATACATATGATGGGAAAAAATATTCACAAATTAGCATCTAAGATATTTTGAAATTTAAATGAATGTAATTTAATTTTTATATACATATTTAAAGATTAAAAGATAAAAAAGAATTAAAAAAGAATTAAAAAAATGTAAGCTCCTGCATTGTTACATTGCGGGGGCCGCAATGAAACATTGTAGGGTACTTTGCTGCCGCAATGTAACATTGCTGCTACCGCAATGTTACAGTCCCACAAATATTTACATTTTTTTTACTAACCAACATTAATTACGGTTGTTGGGGTAGTTGGATAGCATTAAATACACCACTAGAGCAATGATTCATTGCGGGGGGTGCAATGATTCATTACGGCAATAGTTTGCCCTACCCTACATAATAAAACATTTTATTTCCCCCCATTTTTCATGTACACTTTCCCATTAACTTTGGGCTGCGTTTTTTGGAGCTTTTTCAAGATCAAAAACTCAACAAATAAGGTTAGCTCTCTAATTACTATGGCTTCATTTTTATTTGATGATTCTAGTTCATCTAGTGAGCATAATGAGTTCGATTATGTTACGCCCATTAGAAAAAATCCGGTATTTCGTAAATTATTTCATGATGTAAATGATATTATAGATGTTGATAGTTATGGTAACGATAATATGGGTGAAGAGAAGATGAATATGAATGAAGTTGGTAAGAAGAAAACGAATTATAACGAAGAAGATGAGGATATTAGGATGTGGAAAAGTGATAATGGTGATGATGATGATGGTGATGATGTTGATGGTGATGTTGGTTATTTAATCACATATTGACCTAAATCGACATATCTTAGGGAGGTTAAAAGCGACTTCGAGACGGAGGAAACGAGAAGGAGACTAATATTGAACTCGCCCTTGGAAATTCATGCCTCTAAGATTTACACGAAAGAAATGTTTAAACATTTTCAAAAGGAGCTTTTAAAAAGCACATCGTACAAAGTGACCAAAGCCAAAGAAGGTGGAACTTATTTTTTTAAATTGTTCTTGGTTGAGAAGACTACGATTCCGGAGAATTATAGAAGAAGTTATCGGTTGACGGTTTCCGTGGATGGAACGATTGAATGTATTTGTAAGAAATTTGAGCATTCCGGAATGATTTGTAGACACATGATCCGTTACCTAGACAAGAAGGATAAAACTGAAATACCAACCAATTACATCATGCCTAGGTGGACAATGAATGGAAACAAAATGGTTGGACCTCTACCTTATACCCCTCATGTTTTTACCAATGTTGGTGCTTCACAAACGTCAAGGTATAGTGAATTGTGCAAATCTTTTCAAAGTTTGGGTGCTATTGGTAGTTGTTCCGCCCCACGGTTCAATTACGTGATGAACATGATTGAGAGAGAGAAGTGTAACGTGAGAAACGCTTTTCCAGAAGAGGAACGTAATGAAAGAATGAATGAGTCGTTTAATCAAGATGACTACCAACATGATCCAATATTCGATCCTCCAATGTCACAAACTCAGGTACGAAAGAAAGCGGAAAGATATAAAAGTGGTATTGAAACTTCGACTTCAAAAGCCAAGCCACGAAAATGCGGAAAATGTAACGAGGAAGGAGCAAAACATGATAGAAGAAATTGTCCTAATTAACTTTTCCAATTCATGTATTAATATTTGAACTTGTTTTGAAATTTACTATATGACATTCAAGTATTGATAATTATTTGGTAAAAAAAGTGATGATTATTTGATAAAACAATTTGTGTTGTAAAAATCGAAGTTTGACAGAAACTTTAGTAGTGTTCCTATGTTTTTATCTTACTGGAGCAATGAAACATTGCGGGGGGTGCAGTGTTTCAACGCGGCATCAAAAAGTTTGACAGGTTTGACAGAAACTTCAGTGGTGTTCCTCTGTTTTTATCTTACTGCAGCAATGAAACATTGCGGGGCGTGCAATGTTTCAACGCGGCAGCAAAAAGTTTGACAGTAGTGTTCCTATGTTTCTCCAGATGCTACTACCTAATTTCTAAGGAAATTAACAACCAGCAATGTATCATTGTGGCATCCAGAAAAAAATTGATATTAAAATAATATTAAAATAAAAAAACTGGTATTAAAATAAATTAGAAAAATAATATTTTGCATTTTTAAAAAATGAAATACTATTTTTATCATTTTCTCCTTTTTTTTACTTCACTTCGAATTTTCCCTCTTTTTTCTACGATTTCTTTAATAAATTTAATACAAATATTTTTGCAATTAGAAAAATGAAAAATAAAATTTTAACAATAATAAAAAAACTGAAATTAAAATAATAATAAAAAATTAAAATTATTTCGGTTGTCATGGTATTTTGCATTTTTAAAATATGAAATAATATTTTTATCATTTTCTCCTTTTTTACTTCACTTCGAATTTTCCCTCTTTTTCCTACGGTTTCTTTAATAAATTTAACACTAATATTTTTTCAATTAGAAAAATGAAAAATAATATTTTAACAATAATAAAAAAACTGATATTAAAATAATAATAAAAAATTAAAATTATTTCGGTTGTCGTGGTATTTTGCATTTTTAAAATATGAAATAATATTTTTATCATTTTCTCTTTTTTTACTTCACTTCGAATTTTCCCACTTTTTCCTACGGTTTCTTTAATAAATTTAATACTAATATTTTTGAAATTAGAAAAATGAAAAATAATATTTTAACAATAATTAAACAACTGATATTAAAATAATAATAAAAAATTAAAATTATTTCGGTTGTCATGGTATTTTGCATATTTAAAAAATAAAATAATTTTTTTGTCCTTTTATCCTTTTCTCCTTTTTTTACTTCACTTCGAATATTTCCACTTTTTTCTACGATTTATTTAATAAATTTAATACTATATTTTTGCAATTAGAAAAATGAAAAATAATATTTTAACAATAATTAAAAAAATGATATTAAAATAATAATAAAAAATTAAAATTATTTCAGTTGTCATGGTATTTTTGCAGTTTTAAAAAATGAAATAACATTTTTATCATTTTCTCCTTTTTTTTACTTCACTTCGAATTTTCTCTTTTTTTTCTACGATTTCTTTAATAAATTTAATACTAATATTTTTGCAATTAGAAAAATGAAAAATAATATTTTAAGAATAAAAAAAAAACTAATACATGCAAGCATTATTAATTTTTTTGTATCCTGCAAAGCTTTTTTCTGCCCCGCAATGAAACATTGCACCCCCCGTAGTTTTATGTGTATTTCGAAGTAGTTTTGGGTTCTAAGGGCAAAAAAGTAAATTAGTTACCCGCAATGTATCATTGCAGCCCCGCAATGTTTCATTGCGACAGCTTTTGATCCCAATCGTCCAAATTTGAATTTAACGGATACGATCTGTTGGTTGGATTTCCTTTCCCAACCAATGGTAATATTATTTTATGTAATTATTAATAAATAATTGGTTACTCTTTTCGGTTAAAACATATTACCTACATTAAAAGTTTTGGTCAGTCGTTATTTGGGTCGTTTCACGGGTCTAACTATAATCATATTATTTATAACCAACTACCTTTTTCAGCTAAAACACATTACCTATTTTATATTTTCTAACTAAAACAACTCATCTTTTAAAAATAACACGGAAAATATATATGTAGATGGTAGTACTATTAAATATTTCAAACCAATTTTATTTTCCACCTGTTGTGGAATAAAAACGTGCTTATGAATTTAATGCGAGGGTTTAATGAGCTTCGAGCTTTAATGGCTGCACTTGTGTTTCGAGACTAAATCGGTCCTCACAAGATGCCTACGTATCTCAAATCGTTATTGAGAATCAAGCCAAAGACGTAGTTCTTGGTGTTGCCCTCGGGGCTATGGCGACAGGGGCACACCAAGGACGTAGTGACTTGTATGTCCTTATTCAAGGATGAAGTCTAAAACGTAGTTCTAGGGGTGCCTTTGTGGCTTGTTGCGCCTTCGAGGCGTTGTGACGTATGGAGCTGTGCCCAAAACGTAGTAGGTGACATATGGAGCTCTGTCCAAAACGTTGTAGATGACGTATGGAGCTGTGTCCAAAACGTAGTAGATGACGTATGGAGCTGTGTCCAAAACGTAGTAGATGACGTATGGAGCTGTGTCCAAAACGTAGTTCTGATTGTAGGATCAGGGTCCTTATATAGGCGTCTAGAGCCTAGTATTTATGGTATGTTTAGGAGTCTTAGCGAATAAGTCTCCTTATTGATAATGGATAAACATTGTATTTCTTGCAGGATAAGTCTTTTCCTTGTTGATAAAGACTATGACTCATTAATTGCCTTTAATTGGGATTCCAGATCCTTCTTTGATGAATTTACCATATTTTGGACTCTTTTTATGAGCTGTATATTTTCCCTATTTATTAATTACGAAATTAATAAATAATCTGGGTTTTGGGCCTTAAATACTTGGCCTTTCCAAAGAATCAGCAATTATATTTCTATAATTACTTTTCTATCCATATCATTTGCCCCCCAACTTCTGGGAAAATCTCCTTGGGGTTTTCGTAGAAGTTATAACGTGTTTTCCCTCAAAAATTTCCATTTTTAAGGGCATTTTCGACCTCAAATTAGGTCATTTTCGACCTCCTTTTCGACCAGGAAACAAGTCATTTTCGACCTCAAATTCGACCAGGAAACATGTCATTTTCGACCTGAAATTCGACCTGGATTTCGACCTCGACTGGAGTGAGGTCGAATGTTTCGACCTCGATTTTTAAGTCTTTTTCGACCTCGAGCCTTCGACCTCGATCAAGCCTTTTTTCGACCTCGATTGGTCCCAGGTCGATGGTTTCGACCTCGATTTACCAGTCATTTTCAACCTCGGTCGTTCGACCTCGATCCAACCTTTTTCGACCAGGATTTTCAGGTCATTTTCGACCTGGGTCATTCGACCTTGATCCCTCATACTTTCGACCTCAAATTGGTGTGAGATCGAATGCCTCGAGCTCATTTTCTGGGCCATTTTCGACCTCGAGCCTTCGAACTCGATCCAGGGTCTTTTCGACCTTAGATCTTTAATTTTTGTGCCTTATTTTGGTGCAAAATCGATGGATACGACCTCGATTTCTCGTGTATTGTCGACTTCGGTCGTACGACCTTGATTAAGGTTTTTTCGACCTAAAATCTTCAATTTTCCGTTTTTATTTGGGAGCGAAATCGATGGGTTCGACCTTGATTTCCCATGTATTTTCGACCTTGGTCGTACGACTTCGTCTTAGGGTCTTTTCGACCTCAAATCTTTTATCCTTGTTTTGCCTTGGTTTCATTCCAAATTTCATTCTTTCTTGGGCCTTAACTAGCCCAATTTTTAATTGGACTTAAATTATTCCAGCCTTGGGCCTTATTGGGCCTTATTGTTTGGGCTTCGAATTCGCCTAAGACCCAAATTATTTGGGCTTCAATTTCTATAATCCATAAATGGATTTGTGGGCCTTAACTGGCTATAGACGGTTGCCCTTCCTTAATCGGTTGGGTTTCCAGTCACTTTGATTATAAAAGAGTGGAATTTCCACTTTATTCTTCACTTCATACTTTCAGCTTTGGGCCTTATTGGGCCTTAACTTTTTAGGCTTTGAATTCGCCCGAGCCTCGAATTATTTGGGCTTTTTCTGGGTTTAAAATGGCTGATCGCGCTTCCCAATGTCTATGATAATGCACTAGGATTTCATAGAAGTTATACCGGTCTTTTTCGAGACTTGGGGTCTTTTTATCCCTTACCTGGGACTTACCACCCCTTTTTGGGGATTTTAATATACACTAGTGTTTCTCTAGTATCGTCTTGGTGTAAAGTGTGGAGCGACCTACACATTTACGACGATTTTGCCTTATTCGAGGCTAACTTGTCATTTGCATAAGCCTCTTACGTCTTATACCATCTTGTTTTGGCTTCAAGCCTTTCATATCGAATGATGGAGTTTGGACTGAATGTCTTAGGTTTATGGGGTTTCAACCCTTACATAATATTCAAGTTTAAAAACTTGGATTGGTTTTATCAAACCTTATTTCTAGTAGTGAATCCATTCAGGAAACACTTTAAACATAGTAAACTTTCAAGTTTGCAGCATGCCAAGTCCTTGGCACCTCATGCCCCTCGAGGGTTTCTAGCTTGTATGAGCCTCGACCAAATACGTTTTTAACGCGATATGGTCCTTCCCAATTTGGGGCCAACTTGCCTTTTTGTCCAACTCCGGATGCCTCAATCCTCCGGAGGACTAAATCTCCTTGTCGAAAGAATCTCTCTTTAACCCTTAGGTTGTAATAGAAAGATGCTCGTTTCTGATGCTGAACTATCTTGGCATTTGCCTCATCTCTAACTTCATCAATCAAATCTAAGGCCAACCTCAAGCCTTCCTCATTTGTTTCTGGCTCATAAGCCTCAACTCTTGGAGACGTGTGAGTAATCTCCACTGGAACCACTGCCTCTGCCCCATATGCCAACAGAAAGGGGGTAGCTCCAGTGGTGACTTTGCAGGTAGTACGATATGCCCATAGTATGGGGGAGAAATTCGTCTACCCAAGTGTTTCTTGAGCGTTCAACTCTTTTCTTCAGTCCATCTAGGATAATTCGATTTGCAACCTCAGCTTGCCCATTTGCTTGAGGATGACCAACAGAGGTGAAGCGCAGTTGGATATCATTTTCTTCACAATATTTCTTGAACTCATCATTGCTAAACTGAGTTCCATTGTCCGTAACCAGGATTCGTGGGATTCCATATCTGCAAATTATACTTTCCCAGAAGAAGTGCATCACTTGTTTGGTGGTTATCTTGGCTAATGGTTTAGCCTCAATCCACTTGGTGAAGTAGTCGATTGCTACTATTAAGAATTTTCGTTGTGCACTTGCCATTGGAAAAGGTCCAAGTATATCCATTCCCCACATAGCAAATGGAATCGGTGAGTTTATGGATGTCAACATCTCTGGTGGTTGCCTAACCACCGGTGCATGCTTCTGGCACCTTTCACATTTCTTCACGTAGCTTTTAGCATCAGCAAGTATGTTTGGCCAGTAGAAACCTAGACGAGAGATTTTATGGGCAAAGGCTCTGCCCCCCAAGTGCTGCCCACAAATTCCTTCATGTACTTCCTTTAGGGCCAATTCTGCCTCTTGAGGTCTCAAGCATTTCAGATACGGAATAATGAAAGACTTTTTGTATAGAATTCCCTCAATCAAGGCATACCTTAGTGCTCTCACATATAGCTTTCTTGCTTCTGAAGTGTCGTTGGGTAGCCACCCAGTTTCCAGATGAGCTTTGACGGGATCCATCCAACAACTAGCATCATCAATGGGTGCTACCAACTTTCCGTTGATGCTTGGGGTCTTCAAGACTTGAAAATATACACTCTCTGCATAGTTTTCAATTTCTGAAGAAGCAAACTTAGACAAGGCATCAGCCTTCATGTTTTCTTCCCTTGGAATGTGCTCTACATAGCATTCATCAAATTGAGTCATGATTTCTTTGACGAGCTTTAAGTATTTGGCCATGATTTCATCTCTGGCTTCAAACTCCCCATTCACTTGGGAGACCACTAGCCTCGAGTCTCCACATACTTTCAGAGTTTAACTTTCAAGGCTCCAGCCAGCCCTAAGTCGGCTATCAGAGCTTCATATTCTGCTTCGTTGTTTGTCATTGGGAAGTCCAGTTTTAGTGCGTACTCTATGAGGAATCCATCAGGACTTTGTAGCACTAAACCGGCTCCACTTGATTTTGTTTTTGATGCTCCATCAAAATAGAGCACCCAACATTCTTTGGAGACTATTTCTTCAGCTTCCTTGTCTTCCACTATTACTTCCTGCCCCCCGACTTCTTGGTTGTTAATGGTGCATTCAACCATGAAGTCAGCAAGTGCTTGTGCTTTTATGGCCGTTCTAGGCTTGTACTTGATGTCAAATTCCCCTAGTTCAATGGCCCATTTAATCAATCTTCCACTTACTTGAGGGCTATGCAAGATGTTTCTTAGAGCCTGATTAGTCAAGACCTCTATCTTGTGTGCCTGGAAGTATGGACGTAGTTTTCTTGAGGCCATAATCAAGGCTAAGGTAAACTTCTCTATGGTAGAGTGGTTTATTTCTGCCCCATGTAGGATCTTGCTCACGTAGTAGATGGGTTTCTGAACCTTCAACTCTTCTTTTACCAAAACGGCTCCAAGGGCAGTATTGGATACGGCCAAGTATAGATAAAGAACCTCTCCTGGTTTTGGTTTGACCAATAGTGGTGGCTTAGCCATGTATTTCTTCAAGGCCTCAAAGGACTCTTGACTTTCAGCTGTCCATTCAAAAAATTTCACCTTCTTAAGTGCTTTGAAGAAAGGTAAGCACTTCTCTCCTGACTTGGAGATGAATCTTCCCAATGCTGCTACTCTTCCCGTTAGTTTCTGGACTTCCTTGATAGTCCGTGGTGGTTCCATGTCTAGAATTGCTTTGATTTTGTCGGGATTAGCCTCGATTCCTCTCTTGGAAACCATCAGGCCTAAAAACTTTCCCGAGCCTACACCAAAGGCACACTTAGCTGGATTCAACATCATCTTGTGGTGCCTTAGCACTTCAAATGCCTCTCGGAGGTGCTCAATGTGATCGGCCTTATCGAGGCTTTTGACTAACATGTCATCTACGTAGACCTCCATGGTTTTTCCAATTAGGTGTTCAAAAATTTTGTTCACCAACCTTTGGTAGGTTGCCCCTGCATTCTTAAGTCCAAATTGCATGACTAAATAACAGAAAACACCAAAGTCAGTGATGAATGATACCTTAGAGATGTCATCTTTGTGCATCTTGATTTGGTTGTATCCGCTGAAGCCATCCATGAAACTTAGCATCTCGTGCCCTGCCGTTGCATCTATTAGAGCATCAATCCTTGGTAAGGGAAAACAATCCTTAGGACATGCATCATTCAAGTCAGTGAAGTCCACACACATCCTCCATTTCCCATTGGCCTTTTTGACCATCACTGGGTTAGCCAACCATTCTGGGAATTGAATTTCCTCAATGAAACCGGCTTCCAAAAGCTTTTCAACTTCTTGTTTTATGGCTTCAAGCCTTTCCGGAGCAAAACTTCTCTTCTTTTGTTTCACCGTCTTCCTTTCAGGATCCACATTCAGTTTGTGAGTTATCAATTGGGGATCAATCCCTGGCATGTCGGCTGATGTCCAAGCAAACACGTCATTGTTCTCTTGAAGAAAAGTCGTGAGTTTGCTTTTCAATGGCTCGGGCAGTAGTGCTCCAACATAAGTCACCTTCTCTGGTTCACCTGGGACTAAGGGAATTGGGACCAAGTCCTCGGTTGGTTTCCCTCTTCTGTCCTCATTATCACTTGTATTCATGTCTTCAATTGGGAGTACTTGCCCCCCGATTCCATCAGGCCTTAACGCGGCTACATAACAACTTCTAGCCATCTTTTGGTCTCCTCGTTCTTCTCCAATCCCATTCCTCGTTGGGAACTTGACTTTCAGATGATAAGACGAGGCAACAACCTTAAACGCATGAAGACCAGTCCTTCCAAGGATCGCGTTGTAGGTTGGAGTCGCCTTTATAACTACAAAGTTCAGCATTTGAGTGGATGTATTCATTTCTTGTCCCATGGTCATTGGGAATTGGATAGTGCCTTCCACCTTTGACTCCACTCCATTGAACCCGTATATGGGCATATTCGAGGGTGTTAACTGAGAATCAATGTAACCCAGTTTGATAAAAGCATCGTTGAACAAGATATCCACTGAAGCTCCATTATCAACCAGGACTCTCTTTGTTTCGGAGTTGCCTATCACAGGTACTATGACAAGAGGGTCATCGTGGGGGAACTTCACCCCTTCCAAGTCAGAATCATCAAAACCTATTGACACCTCTGTTCTGGCACGCTTCGGTGCTTCTCCAACCACAGTCATTACCTCTCGGGCATAAGCCTTTCTTGAGTTTCGGGAGGACCCAGCAGTAGTTGGCCCTCCGAAAATCATGTTGATGACTGGCCCTCGGGGCTTGGGATTTCGATCTTGATCGTTGTCCCTTCTGTCATAATCTTTTCTTTCATAGTTCCCCCTTTGACTTCCTTGATTTCCATCCTTGGTGAATTTGCTGAGTTTTCCTCTCCGTATCAGAAATTCAATTTCATCTTTCAGTTGTCTGCAATCGTCGGTGTCGTGACCAACTTCTTTGTGGAACCGACAAAATTGGTTTTGGTTCCGTTTAGATAGGTCAGCCCTCATTGGCTTCGGCCATTTGAGATCCTCTTCCTTTGCTATCTCCATCAGAATTTGACTCCTGGGAGTGTTCAATCTTGCATATTCTGTAAACTTTGGCCCAAAATTGCTTTTCTTGGGTGGAGAATCAGAGTCCTTTGACGTTCTGGGAAACTTTTCCTTGATGTCATACTCCTGAGTCTCTTTTCTTTTCTTTGAATTTTCACTACCGCCAGTAGTGGGTTCATACTTTCTCATGCTTTCTTCATCCTTGATATACTTTCCGGCTCTGTCTTGGAGCTTCAGCATGCTCTCGGGTGGATGTTTAGCTAACGACCTTTTGAAGTGGTCATCAGTAGTTCCTTGCTGCAGGGCTATCATAGCCACTCTGTCCTCTAAGTCTGGGACTTTCAGAGCCTCCCGGGTGAATCGATTGATATAGTCCCTTAGGGCTTCATTCTTTCCTTGCTGGATTGACATGAGTGATGCAGAACTTTTCTCATGAACCCTTCCACTAATGAACTGATTGATAAAAGCTTTGTTTAGTTCCTTGAATGACCCAATTGAGTTGGGAGGAAGACGGCTATACCAGCGTTGGGCCATGCCTGCCAAGGTTTGTGGAAACGCCCTACACTTGACCGCATCATTGGTCAGCTGCAACAGCAGTGCGTTGGAGAACATGATTTGCAGGATCTCCCGTTCCATCATAAGCCTTGATCGTGGGCATCTTGAACTTTCTGGAGATGTTGGCTTTCATGATGTCTTGAGTGAAGGGTGGTGTTGGATCATCAGGATCTCCTAAGGGCAACAAAGCAGTAGGATCACCCCTTGGGGCCTCAGCCCTATTGCTTCTTCTTGGTGGTGGATCCAAGTTGATCACCGGGGCTCTTTCTCGATTTTGTGGTCTTGCTGCCTCCTCTTCTGCCAATAACTTTTTGAGCCTTGCAGCCTCGGCTTCAAAGGACGCAAGTTTTTCCTTTGTCGTTTCTCGATTGGTTTGGGAAGAACGTCTCCTTCTCGGGGCAACATCCCTCTCATCTCCGGTTGAGTAATTCTCATCTTCGGTGTATGGACCTGAGTAGTCCTGAAAAGGGGCTCGTCTAGCTTGGGGTCCCAGACCTTGAATATATGGGGGCACATAGGCCTCGTGATAGATGGGGTTGACGCCACTACTGCCCATCGGGGGTCGAGGTGGCATACCATAAGTTGGCATACCGAGAGTTTGGGTAGTATATTGGGGGAGATTCGTGGTGTGAAGTTGGAGACCACGTGGTGCGTTTGCAAGCAACATAGTGGTTATGATTGGTTGTTGGAGAGTGGTCTCTGGTGGATCTCGTCCATGAACAACCATTTGTAGGGGATTCGTCCCTTCAGCAGTAATCGGGACTTCCGGTCCTTGAGTGGTGGTGATGGGGGCATTTGCCCTTTCAGCGCCAGTGATTGGCGGAGGTTGGCTCCCTTGAGTCTCCGTTGCAGAGGTAATTGGGAGTCCATCAGAAGTTTGAGGACCTCGAGTTGTTCTTCGTGTGTTTTCCATGGTTGATGTTGTCTTCCCACAGACGGCGCCAAATGTTGTGGAATAAAAACGTGCTTATGAATTTAATGCGAGGGTTTAATGAGCTTCGAGCTTTAATGGCTGCACTTGTGTTTCGAGACTAAATCGGTCCTCACAAGATGCCTACGTATCTCAAATCGTTATTGAGAATCAAGCCAAAGACGTAGTTCTTGGTGTTGCCCTCGGGGCTATGGCGACAGGGGCACACCAAGGACGTAGTGACTTGTATGTCCTTATTCAAGGATGAAGTCTAAAACGTAGTTCTAGGGGTGCCTTTGTGGCTTGTTGCGCCTTCGAGGCGTTGTGACGTATGGAGCTGTGCCCAAAACGTAGTAGGTGACATATGGAGCTCTGTCCAAAACGTTGTAGATGACGTATGGAGCTGTGTCCAAAACGTAGTAGATGACGTATGGAGCTGTGTCCAAAACGTAGTAGATGACGTATGGAGCTGTGTCCAAAACGTAGTTCTGATTGTAGGATCAGGGTCCTTATATAGGCGTCTAGAGCCTAGTATTTATGGTATGTTTAGGAGTCTTAGCGAATAAGTCTCCTTATTGATAATGGATAAACATTGTATTTCTTGCAGGATAAGTCTTTTCCTTGTTGATAAAGACTATGACTCATTAATTGCCTTTAATTGGGATTCCAGATCCTTCTTTGATGAATTTACCATATTTTGGACTCTTTTTATGAGCTGTATATTTTCCCTATTTATTAATTACGAAATTAATAAATAATCTGGGTTTTGGGCCTTAAATACTTGGCCTTTCCAAAGAATCAGCAATTATATTTCTATAATTACTTTTCTATCCATATCACCACCTAAAACACATTACAAGTTTTATATTTTCTAAGTAAAACAACTCATTTTCTAAAAATAACACGGACAACATATATAAAAAAATGATAATTTATTTTATGTAATTATAAATAAATAATTGATTACCCTTTTCGGTCAAAACATATTATATGTTTTATATTTTTTAACTTAAACAACCAATATTGTAAAAATAACACAGGCAACATATATACATATAAAAAGGTAATATAATTTTATATGATTATAAATAAATAACTAATTGCCTTTTTAAGCACATTACCTTTTTATATTTTCTAAATAAAACAACTCCTCTTCTAACTAAAAATACCGGGGGCAACATATACATATTAGTAATGTTATTATATTAAACTTATAAAATCCATGTTTATTATAATTTTATATAATTTTCAAATCAAATTAAATAATTAAAAAACATATTTATCTATCTATTTTTTTAACAAAATCCTTTTTTTCTAAAAAAACACGGGCAATTACCTTTTTCAACTAAATATGTTACATTTTCTATGTTCTATTTTTTCTTATTAAAACCCCTCCTTTATAAAAATATTACGGACAAACTCTTACTTATTTATTTTAATATTTGTAATTATGGGCAATTACTTTTTTCAACTAAATCATGCTACTTTTCTATTTTTCCTTCCTAAAACCTTTATTTTCCAAATAAATCACGAGTAAATTGTTACTTATTTATTTTTATATCTTTAATTATTAAAAAAAACTTTAACATGCCTACTTATTTTTTGTAATTACGGACAATTACATTTTTCAACTAAAACATGTTTCTTTTTCTATTTTCCTTACTAAAACCTTTCTTTTCCATAAATATCACGGGCAAACTGTTACTTATTTATTTTAAAACATATTTTAATACCTTTATTTATTAAAAAAAGTTTAATACACCTACTTATTTTTTTTAACAAATACATTTAACAAAAAATTAAAATTAACAATTATTAAAAGCAACATGTGCATCGCACTGGTTTTAAGCTATATATAATACATGTGATGTTATAAAAATACTTTATTTAGGAATCTAATTCGAACTTAACAAATAAGTTGAATGTTGAACCGAACTCAAATCGAACACTCTAAAAGTTCAGTTATCATTGAACTAAAAATATAATTCAAACTCATGTTTAATATAATTCAAACTCATGTTTAATATAATACAAACTTCACGACATAGCTCATTCTGACTTCACGATATGGGGACTTAGACAAATCTCTGCAACTTATTTCTTTAAGGCCTTATTCACATCCTTCTGCATGAACAATTTGAACTTCTACCAGGACAATTATTTCATGGCCTATGTACATTCTAGGTGCAAAAAAATTACTAAGCTCATTATAAACTTGAGCATACAGAATAAATCTAAGTACATGAAAACAAGACAAGTACAATTGAGACCTATACTATATCTCAATGATAAACTTCACAAGGTCATGTAGAGTGACATAGTCACAATGTGTAGGCTTGTTAATAGTGGTATTCAGACATGCCTTGAGCCAAACAATCTCCCCCAAATTGTGAGTAAGAAACTTAGGCACAATTTCATGTCTGATAACAAGCCTAACTTACATAAAAGGAATCATACTTTAGAGAAAATAACAGATGAACATTATGAACATGATTTGATTACAAATAGAAACTGATAGCTTACAGATGATCTTTTTGTTGCTGAACAGCTTCAGATTCCATTTGTTTTTCTAGATAATCATCATAGATCTTCTTCTTTCTAGCTTCTTCCCTTCTGTTCATCTCTGAAATGGCTACCAGAATTTCATCCCTTGCAGTCAATTTTTCTAAGAGAGGAGAGTCTTCTAAATCTTCAACAGCAGTCCTCAGGGCACTTTCTACATAAGAGTCCAGGAATTCCATCCTTATTTTGCTTATCCCTCCATTTTTATTTCTGTACTCCACCACATAAGGATTCAGCTTCACTTTGCATAGCCCTTTCTTTCTTAACTCTTTAGCCTTCTCTTCCATTTCTGCCCTCTCCTTTTATTTCTGAATTTTCTTCTCTTCATTCCACTTCCTTAGATCTTCTTGATAATCAGAGTGCATTTTAAAAAACCTGGCAATTTATATCTTCCACATTCTTTCTTCTTTTTCCTCAAAATTCAGCAAGGCATTGATCCTTTCAAGATCATAAATTGGAAAATATTGCCAGCTTCCAGTCTTCATCTCTTTCTCCCTTCCATTAGTGTATTTGATCTCTAGATGATCTTGTTTCACTTTAACTTCAAAGATTCTTTGGGATCTCAGGAATGCTAGGGCTTCTTCATCATAGTCTTCATCTAGAGGAGGTACATTTAGCCCAACAACATTTGTGATCACTCCATTCCTCTTTGTTATCCTTGTTCTTTTGGCTACACTTTTGACTTTCCAGTGCTTCACTTGTGGTAGCTTTCTTGAACAAGGAGATTTAGTCTTTAGTGCCACATCATTTGGAAGTAGTCTTGATCTTTTCCCTTTAATCCACTGCAACACTCCACTAGCTGTGACTTTGTGGAAGTGTCTTTTTGATTTTAATGTTGTGGCTTTACTTTTCTTCTGTGGAAAATCAGTTTCAGAAGCCTTGGATCTAGATTTTGGAGGATCATTACCAACAGTATCCACCATAGACTTAGAGTCTTGTTTTGTGATTAAGATACTGCTAGCAATGTCCTTGGCTTGCTGATTTCCACCTTTTGTCTTTTTAGTTTCTTTCTTTCTTTGAGTGTCCTTCTTGTCTTTGTCAGCATCTTTGGATCTTTTGGATGATTTGCTTCTGCTGCTTTCACTTTTCTCATCCTTATCACTCCTTTGTTGACTTCTTCTCCTGTTGCTCTTATCCTCATCATCCTTATCATCTTTCTTTTCATTTCTTGCTTTGATTGATTCATGTATTCTGCCATAAGTGAGAAATATTTGTAGAATTTGAATTATCTTTAGCTCTTCTGCAGTCCTGAACCCCCTCTTTGCTCTCAACATTTGAACCACTTGATTGATCTTGTCTTTGTTCTTCATTTCCAATTGAGCAGGAATTATCAATTGATCAATGCAGTTTGCCTTTGTGATGCTTTGGAATAATATGGTTCTTGGATTTGAGATGACCTCAGGCAGCCTCAGAAATTGATCTCTTTTTAGTTCATCATATAGCATCTTGGTGTTATCCCCTCTCCTTTCAATAAGCTCCAACAGTGTATCCAGTTCAGTATACTTCAAGTTATCTAGAGTTTCAAAGGACAAATGCCATATGCAATTGCCTTTGGAGACCATGAGTATCTCTCTCAGATGCATTTCTTTCACTTTCCTGATTACTACTGTAAGATATTTGATTTTTTCATTGAGCTTGTTTCTGTAGTCCAAGGTTTTACCTTGTACACTGATTTTTATGGCTTTTAGAAACTCCAGGAAGGCTTTATCATGATAGAGGTTTGAGTTGGCAACTTCTTGTAGCTTGGCTTCAGTGACAATATCAGCATGACTGGCTGAACATTTGATGTGACTTGAGGAGCAGTGACATCCATAGGCATAGTGCCAGGATAGAAGGTTGAAGTGGCAGTACTCTTCTGGCCATCTCTATTGGTGACAGAAACAGTAGAAAGGGTAAGAGGCCTTAGATCTTTTTCTGTGATTTTGCCCTTTAGCTTTTGCTTGGCTAATGTTCCCCCTTTCTTTTCCAGAATGATGCTTTCCTTTCCTTTCTCCCCCTTAGGCTTGGGATCATACAAGATGTCTTGAGCTTCACCAGGATCAGGAAGATTCATGCTTCTCATCATTGATGTCATCATTTACTGCTGAACTAGCAAGGTATTGGAGGTTGTAGTGCTTTGATCATCCAGCTTTGAATTTATGAGCTGAAAATAATGAGAAATCCCCTAGTTTTCAGATTTTAACTCAGCCACCTCCCTTTCCAATCTATCAACCTTGGAGAAAAGTTGCTCAGACTTGAATGAGTTAAGAGACTGGTCCTTAATCTTGGAGAAGTCAAATTTTGTGATGCTTGAGATGGGAACCTCATCCACTAGCTTGTCACCATACTGATTTCTCCACATTACAGAAATCATGGAGTTGTAGTTGATATTGGATTGCACCTGATTCTCTAGCTTGGTAGACAGCTTCTTTAGGCTATCTGTGACTAAGGCTAGGGTGCACTCCATCTTGTTGACATTCTGAGCAATTTTATGCACTTCCTTGAGGATGCCATCTACCTTAGGAAAATCAGAAAGATATGAGTTCCTGAGCCTGACCAAAGACTGGCCTGTCTCTTCCTTGATAGTTGAGATTTCTGATTGAAGACCATTCCCAAGGTAATGCAGAGCCTTCGGCTGACTTTTGTAAACCTCATTTACTGCATCAAAGACTTCTGTAGGAGAAAGATTCTTGGCATTTGACCCCAAGGAGGTAAGATATTCTTCTCTTAGAAAGGCTAATGCATACTTGAGCTTTATTGACCTTTTGGCATCCAACCAGGCATCCACATTGTCATCATGTTGAGCCTCATCTATTATCTTCTCCTTCTGTGCCTCAACTGTTGGATTTTATTGCATACGCGGAAGCATGGATAACAATTATTTATATATAAAACCCGTAAAACGGCATACGATTCATGGATAAAATTAACGAATCGATTACTAACCTTTAAAAGCGATCCATGGATGATGTAGAGAGGCTCCTAGCAGCTGCTCCTCAAGTATGAAGCACTCCACAAGTATCCACCAAGAGAAGATTATTCGACAGAGAGAGAAAACGGCTGAGAGAGAGAATTTGGGTTGTCTCCCTTTTTCTTTTCTTATCAAATTAGGGTTAGAGGCAATAGGGTTTATAATAGTATATTTATAGGCAAAATATTCAGCTGAATATTTGTCCTATAAAATATTATTATTATTAACCCTTTAATTAATTAATCTCATTAATCAATTAATTAATAATTAAAACTCTTTTAATCATTAATTCTTTTTCTAAACTCTTTAGAAAATAATTCTCTCACTTAATTTAATTTCTTAAATTTAATTCTTAATTAATAATATTAAGAACTCTTCTTATTTAATTTATAATAAATTAAATCATATTTAATTGATTATAAAAAATTCTAATCAAATATTTATTTCATAAATAAATAATGACTAGCCATTATTAATTAATTCATTCACTATCAAATCATTCTCTTTTATTGTGTGACCCTGTAGGTTCAATATTAAGCCGGTAGTAGAAATAAATAATAATAAAACTATTTTATTATTATTTATATGAACTATTCTAATTTATTAAATACGATTAATAAATTAATCATATTTATTCTACATCGTGAGTGATACTTCTCAGCATATCGCGACTATCCGGATAATATGAATTCACTGCTTAGAATACCAAGAACCTATTCAGTGACTAGTTACCGTACAATAAATTCCTTCTACCCTGCAATGTCCCGATTAAATACAAGGCATGGATCTCGTGTCAAGCCTATCTAATATAATCATATTCTTTCCTATTCACTATGTCTAGTTCCGATTAATGCAAATTAGAAACTTCTCTCTAATTTCATTCACTCTGGCCAGAGATTCCTGAACTAGCATAAATGGAATAGCATAGTACATTCTCTTCCTTCACTGGAAGGGGCAGATCCTTTATTGATCATTCACTATCTTCGTGCACAAATTCCTATACCCAGAAGAGCACTAATTATTGTCCCTCGAGACTAAGAGCTAAACCAAAGTATAGTTCAGTGTACACAAGATGACTATGATGATCTCAAGTCAAAGGACACTTGTACAACCATCACTATATGAACAACTACTGACACATGAGTGAACTCCATTAGTTGTTCAACTGATCGAGTCATGTTCAGTGAACTTATTCCTAATAAGCACCTACATACTAGCTATAGTGTCACCACAAAAATGCCTATGAGAACAGACATCCTTCATAGTGAAGCAAACATAGTATGTACCGATCTTTACGGATAAATAAACTATCAATTAATTATCCTACGACCAGGAACTATTTAAGTTTAGAGTTATCATCTTTAAGGTCTCATTATTATGATCTCATCATAATCCATTAAAGCTTTACTCTAAACTATGGATCATCTAATTTAAACACTTTAAATAGATAAAGGCCGTTATAAAACATATTACCATTTTATTAAATTAAACAAACTTAAATCAGATTGAACAAAGTATCCCCTAACTCATCATCCATGATTGGATTTAGGACACACGTCTTTCAATCTCCCATTTGTACTAAAACCAATCACCTTGGTATCTTATACACAACTTCTCCTAATAGAGAAAAAAACGATTTTCAATAACGGTTTGGTAAATGGTCTTTACTATGTTGTTATGGGTGTCAAGTCAATATTGACTTAAACATCTCTACTTTCAACGATCTCATATATCATATGAAAGTGCCGCAACTTGGATCTTGAATCCCTGATTAAACCTAGGTTCCATAGCCTGCGCTACTACCATATGTTGTACCGATACAACAATATAAATCCTATGCTAGAAACCATGTCTAACCAGCGAAAACATGTTTCTCTATCCAAAGAACCTCCTTTGCAGATTCACTTATAGCCATATACATAAAGTGTTTCCACTACGGAATCAGTTATCTTAAACTGCTTGGAATTCTTCCAACAAACCGCTCATCTATTCAGAATTAAAACTTATTCTTGACATGGATTCCCTATCACTTTTGTCCTAAGAAAATCATAGTGTTTATAACACTCGATTTTCATTTTGGACCCACCATAATCAAGAAAGATGTCCTTAACCCTTCCAAAGTATTTAAGGACGGTCTTCCAGCTTACTATCTCGCTTCTTAAGGATTAGACTGGTGTTCGCTTATCTCTCCTAGTGAATTAGCGATCATCAAGTCTTGTACAGTACATCCGGTATTTGATAGATCTTTTTGCCGAAACATAATGAATCTTACTCATACGTCCTTTCTCCTCAGATGTCGAAGAAAGACACTATCTTGGAGAAAGTAACTCCGTGACTTGACAATTCAAGTAACTTCTTAGAGTTATTTATGCTAAACATCTTGGCATATAAATGATGTACACACTTTGGGTTTAGCCCAACACTTGGTTTATCCTATAAATTCTCATTCCTATATCATAGAAAGCCATTCCCAACTCCTTTATAGAGAATATGCTAGATAACCACACTTTGACTAATTTTAGCATCGATACATCATTCCTTATCATAAGTATGTCATCCACATACATTATTAGGAATGTCATCATGCTCCCACTAACCTTCTTGTAGATCCATGATCCATCATTGTCTTTGATAAAATCAAACTATTTGATTGTCTCATCAAAATAGATGTTCGATCATTGAGAAGCTTGCTTCAATCCATAAATGGATTGTCGTGGCTATTAGACCATAGATTTGATACTCATGGCAATAAATCCCTCTAATTGTGTCAACTACACATCCTCTTCAATTTTCCTATCGATGAGGGTCGACCGTTCGACCATTATTAGATATTATAGTCATTACTAGCCGCATTACAAACAAAATCCGAATAGACTTGAGCACTACTTCATGTGAATTTTTTTCATCAAAGTCAATCTCTTTGCTTTGATTGAATCCTTTCACAATAAGCAAGGACTTATAGGTCTTTACCCAGCCAATCACTCTAATCTCCCTTTTATAGACTCACTTGCATCCTTCTGGTTATGACACCTTTAGGTCCTCAACCATAGTCCGTACTTGGTTGATGTACATGGAATCTATATCGGATTTTATGGTACTATGCCATTTCTCCGAGTCATAACTCATAGCTTTAGCATAGGTCATAAGGTCATTATCATATAATTGACACCTCATTGTCATTCTTGATGACAAGGCAGTCAAACTCTCAGGTTGGTGATAAAATATAAAGACCTATACCTAAGCTAACCTACAAAATATTATCTTGTCTGAAAATGTTCTTCCTATAGAACCTTTGTAATTTGTGGTGTTTGAACTTAGTTAAGTTCAACCTTCCTCCCACTGAACCCTTCTAGAATGAACAATTCCTCTAAGCAGACAGTATGTCATACACACTATATTCAGTAGAATATTCAACCGACATCCTTGACTATCATTAGGATATCTCACAAACTTACATTTTGGATCTACCATCTAGCTTATCAAATTAAACATTTTGACATAAGCTAGACATCCCAAATCTTAACAAGTTTAAGACTTGTGTTCTTTGCACTACATATCTCATATGACAACTTAGGAACATATTAAGAAGATACTATATTCAGCAGATATACTGATATTTATAAAATTCAACTCTAAACATATATTAGAAGATCAATTTAGCTTAACATGAACCGAACGATGTCTAACAAAGTTCGTTCGCTCCTTCATACATTCCATCTACCTGTAGAATCTCAGGATCTGTCCAATGTGAAGCTTTAAACTTAAGATTTGAGATAACCTCAAAACACTCACTCAAGTGTATATCTCTTTGATCTTATCAAAGAGTCCCAACACTTGTTGCTTTGTTTTGTATTTCATTATTATTCATTTTGAATCACTCCAAAAGATTCGAATTTGTATTGTACCAAATACATATACCTGAATCCGGATCATATCTGTGAATTATAATAAAGCGTGTGAATCCTTTTCTGTCACGTGTTGTCACTGGTGCACATACAATTATGTGTACTAATTTTAACACTTTTGTAGCTCATTATCTCTCTATTTCAAGAAAATAGAGATATAGTGGTCTTTCTAGTGAGACGAGTTTCGCATGCATAATGTGATTCAATAATCATATGGTTCTTGTAACCCATCACCATGCAATAAGTGTATACTCTTCTCACTCGTGCAACCAAGCCTACAGTTCTTTGGATTTCCATTACCTCTATTCCATAGTCCCTATTTCAAAATGAGAAGTTTTAGTCCCTCTAAACTTAACCAATTCTTCAACTCTACAAGACAAATCTTGTAGTTGATCTTCCAATAACCTCATTAGTTTAGCGGCTGCAAACCTTTTTTCTATTAGAGTCAAACTTAGCCTTTGACTAATTATGCTATCACTCACTAACAAACTTCTTCTTGATGGTATGGTTCATCTCCCACTAATTGATTTCAGAACCATTACCAGTCTGAAGAACAGAGCTCTCTAAGAAGGAAATACATCTCAACAATATTTAAAATGAAGTAGATTTCAGACAATCTGATATCGAACCTTTTCATGTAAGAGTTCACAACCAATTTGCGAGTTCGTATCCGAAAGCTACTTCAAGATCATATCTCGACTTAGCTTTCATCTATGACAAAATCAACCTACCCTAGACGATTAATCAAATTGATTGTCTTGAGTCTATGATTATTTATAGATCAACCCTCAGCATAACTATTATAGAATAGCTCATTCGATATCCTATATTGAATCGCCTTATTTATCACATTCTACAACTCTTATAGAAGCAACAAGGTAGCCCTGAGTGTCCTTGTGCTCATATTGTTTGCACAGTCATAAGCTTATAGACATCAGTTTGGTTTACTTTGCAATATTTGCATTATTAGACCTCTTGCACCTAGTCTCATACACATCTCCATGTGCATCATAAATAAGACATTTTGTATTAGCGAGTTAAGCATTAAGTCTAACTTTTCATTCTTGAGAACATTTCTCAAGTTTCAAAGTTCATCAGCATATTCGGGATAAGTCAACGTGTTATTCTACTACGATGTGTGATAGTGCAGAAATTAAAGTATATATATAATTCTATAAGTGAATACACATAACTACTAAGTAAATATTCAATTTTATTCTTATAACACCATATGAATCGGGTACTTATTCATTGGTGGCTCCCACTATTTTATTTAAGTTATACAACCCTCTATATGTATAACTAAACATTCATAATGTTAGTGAGAATAAGGATCCTATTTTCCATCACATCACCTCGGTTGTGGCACGAAACACAATGTGATGTTCCATAGGAAGACAACTCTTGTCAACTACATCTCATGTTATTCCTTATTATCTTTTAGCCTCTTGAATCATTGAGTCTCGGCTGTGGCACGACTCACTCAATATTCTAAGTCAAGTCAAACCCAACATCTTGCATAATTAAATTAGAATTCCAAAAGCCCACGGTTGTAGCACGTAACGACAATTGGAACCTAATTTATCATACACATCTCATGTGATAGACAAGCATATCTTAATCTCAAAACAAAGCCCTCGGCTGTAGCACGAAACGACAATGTCTCAATTTAAGAACTCTACTTGTTATTATGTTGGAAGGCTATGAGCCTATGACCGACACAAGCCCGTAGTGTCATTGGTCATTTACTACTTGATATAAATTTTAATTAAGAGGGATTATATTATGTTGCAACCATAATCATATTACTTGTAGATTCTCTTTTTCTTGAGCAAACTACTATTATGATATTTAAATAAAAAATTCCCAGTGTGTTGGAGGGGTCACATCAGTCCCGCTTAAAACCAACGGCCTAGACAAAATTTTCCATCTTCAACATCAAAAGAGTATTTCACTCAATGTTTCATAAAAACAAAAATCTCATGGTTGTGCTCATAATATTCTTAGTTAGGTTATAAAACATCTTTAACTAACCTAGAGCGTCTAACGCGAATCCTATATTCATTGTGTTCGCCTAAATCTATCATCGCATGTCAAATTTAAACATACATCGCATGTATAAACATCAATAAACTCATTTTTAGTCATATTATAACATGTAGCGCAATAATAAATAATGTACGAATTATTGCATGCATTTAATATTATCAAATAAGGCATCAAATACACTATAAAGGCTATAATCAATTTAAAATACATTTCTTGAAAATTTTAATTAATCCCAGCAGGTGAGTCTCGAAAAAACGAATCCAACGGTACCTTACACGCCTCAATCGGAGTTCGGATGTGTTCAAACGAGCCAAAACAAATTTCAGCGCGCGACCTGCCATCATGCTGACGTCAGCTGATGACGTCACGCTGACGTCACTGTTGACCAAGACTATTGACGTCATGTTGACATCATCTGATGACGTCACGCTGACGTCACCTGCTGACACCCACTGACATCACTGATGATGTCACTGCTGACACAATCGCTGACATGTCGTACAGTCAGCGTCGTGGACCAATCAGATTGCGCCACGTGTCAGATTATATCAATAATCAGAAAACTATTTTTCCAGTCCGAATTAATCATAAAAAATTCAAGAAAAATACTTTCCGGGCTCAAACAATTTCGAAAAAAATATATAAATTTCCAGAAAAATATGAGGAACCCAGATCTGTAGAAATAAAATTATTAAAAATTGATTTTCGATTTAATTCATAATTAAATCAATAAAGCCCCCAAAATCATAAAAATAATTTAAAAATTCATACATGCATAAAAAATTCTGAAATTTTTATCAAGAATCTATATGCATACAACCTGGCTCTGATACCACTGTTGAATTTTATTGCATACGCGGAATCATGGATAACAATTATTTATATATAAAACCCGTAAAACGGCATACGATTCATGGATAAAATTAACGAATTGATTACTAACCTTTAAAAGCGATCCATGGATGATGTAGAGAGGCTCCTAGCAGCTGCTCCTCAAGTGTGAAACACTCCACAAGTATCCACCAAGAGAAGATTATTCGACAGAGATAGAAAACGGCTGAGAGAGAGAATTTGGGTTGCCTCCCTTTTTCTTTTCTTATCAAATTAGGGTTAGAGGCAATAGGGTTTATAATAGTATATTTATAGGCAAAATATTCAACTGAATATTTGTCCTATAAAATATTATTATTATTAACCCTTTAATTAATTAATCTCATTAATCAATTAATTAATATTTAAAACTCTTTTAATCATTAATTCTTTTTCTAAACTATTTAGAAAATAATTCTCTCACTTAATTTAATTTCTTAAATTAAATTCTTAATTAATAATATTAAGAACTCTTCTTATTTAATTTATAATAAATTAAATCATATTTAATTGATTATAAAAAATTCTAATCAAATATTTATTTCATAAATAAATAATGACTATCCATTATTAATTAATTCCTTCGCTAGCAAATCATTCTCTTTTATGGTGTGACCCTGTAGGTTCAATATTAAGCTGGTAGTAGAAATAAATAATAATAAACTATTTTATTATTATTTATATGAATTCTTCTAATTTATTAAATACGATTAATAAATTAATCATATTTATTCTACATCGTGAGTGATACTTCTCAGCATATCGCGACTATCCGGATAATATGAATTCACTGCTTAGAATACCAAGAACCTATTCAGTGACTAGTTACCGTACAATGAATTCCTTCTACCCTGCAATGTTCCGATTAAATACAAGGCATGAATCTCGTGTCAAGCCTATCTAATTTAATCATATGCTTTCCTATTCACTATGCCTAGTTCCGATTAATGCAAATTAGAAACTTATTTCTAATTTCATTCACTCTGGCCAGAGATTCCTGAACTAGCATAAATGTAATAGCATAGGACATTCTCTTCCTTCACTAGAAGAGAATTCCTTCTACTCTTCGTGCACAAATTCCTATACCCAGAAGAGCACTAATTATTGTCCCTCGAGACTAAGAGCTAAACCAAAGTACAGTTCAGTGTACACAAGATGACTATGATGATCTCAAGTCAAAGGACACTTGTACAACCATCACTATATGAACAACTACTGACACATGAGTGAACTCCATTAGTTGTTCAACTGATCGAGTCATGTTCAGTGAACTTATTCCTAATAAGCACCTACATACTAGCTATAGTGTCACCACACAAATGCCTATGAGAACAGACATCCTTCATAGTGAAGCAAACATAGTATGTACCGATCTTTGCGGATAAATAAACTACCAATTAATTATCCTACGACCAGGAACTATTTAAGTTTAGAGTTATCATCTTTAAGGTCTCATTATCATGATCTCATCATAATCCATTAAAGCTTTACTCTAAACTATGGATCATCTAATTTCAACACTTTAAATAGATAAAGGCCGTTATAAAACATATTACCATTTTATTAAATTAAACAAACTTGAATCAGATTGAACAAAGTATCTCCTAATTCATCATCTATGATTGGATTTAGGACACACATCTTTCATCAACATCCTCCTTATGACATAAAAGAATTGCTTCATAATCTTTATTTGGAAGGCCAGCTGTGAGGAGATATTGGGCAATTTTTGAGAACTCATGAATATGTGCCACATGTAAGCTTTGGAGTGCTTCTTCTGTCAATTGAATGGGCACAAAGGATGATCCTGAAGGCCTGTCATGTTGCACAGACTTCAGCCATTGAGACATTGTGGACCGAGCCAAGTGAGAGCTAGTGCTAGGCACTTCTGTCACAGATGAGGGTTCTGTAACAGGGATGAAGGTTGTTTGAGTCTCCTCCAGCCTTGGAATGGCTGTAGAGTATGATGATGTCTCCATTGAAATTGGATGATTTACAGCATCATCTCTATTTACCTATGAAGGCAATTCCAAATCCCTAAGGATTGGAGAAGTAGGCACAGAGTCTCCAATAAAACTGGTGAATCTTCTATGTTTGTGTTGGTGTCATTAGAATATGCCCCAACATGCATTTCCTGACCAACATAATGGGGGTCCTGGGTGGTGAGCACAGTGTCAAGCACCATGTCACTTGAAAGGGGCTCATTCACAGAATCAAATAGTGAATGATCAAGTGTAGGATTGTCATTAGAATGACTTTCCTTTAGAGAATAAATTTGTGCTTTTGGAGATTCTAAAAGAGAAGATGAGTTTAGATTTGATTTTGGAAACTCCCCCTGAGAAATAGGAGGAGTTTCAATATTGATGTGCTCTCCACTCTGTGTAGTTCCACCCTGTTGTTCACTGGTAAGGCTGTCGCGTGCCTATCAAATTATAATATCTAACTAATCCTTCTAACTGTGTAGCAGGGTAAGTCAGAGTCGATCCCACAGAGACAAACGTATCAATCACTAGTTGTTTCTGATTTAATTCGGCTAAGCAAGTATCACAATAAATATTGAGAATTTATTAAACTAATCTTATACTAAAGCGAATTGTGTTTATATTAAATCAAATATTAAAAACATCCAGAATTAAGTATCCCCACTAGCATGAATTAATGCAATCGTGAATTCCCTCCCCAATTAATCAGATAAACTACTCAAAAGGAAAGATGCGCCCTATAAATACCAAAAACCCCTCTCAGGTATTAATGGCTTCTCTTAAAATACAATCAAACCTATTCTCATGGTATCATGTAATTTAGAGACATTAATCACGGCACCCTAATTTCCTAACAATCCATTCTACCTATTCTCATGGAGAATTTCATGTTCTTATTGGATAAATCACAACCATCTAATTCCAACTCTCGTTTATAATTAGATATTGGTTCAAACAACACATAATCACATCTGATTTGCAATTGTTAATTTAAACAACTCAATAAGCAAGAGCAATTAAACAATTAAATTGGGGGAATTAGGAAATTCACACATCAATCATAACTAGGGTTCAACTTAACCCTAGATTAATAATCTACTCACTCATAATTGAATTAACTAAACAAGAGATATATGAATTGTAAGATGAACACATAATTATAAGGAATAGAGATGAACCTTTAATCTTCTATCTTCAAAGATAATAAAAGTTCTCAGAAAAATCTCCCCAAAAGAAAGTGTTTACAAAGTTGTGTGTATCGTAAAATTCTTCTCCTAAAAAACCTGGTCCTTCTTTTTTATATAAAAGTATTTTGATGATTTAATTAATTATACCAATAATTCTTCTAAGCCGAGTAGGATTCTCTACTAAAATTCGCAGTTGTCTGATCTCTACAGTTTCTGGGCTTCTCCAGTTGGATTTTGCTTACTGGACCATCTCAGAATTAAAGAGAATTCCACAAGCTTCGCGTGGGCTGTAAGATCATCGAAAACGGACTTCTGAAACTCAAGATACGGCCCAAACAATGTAAGGAACCCGCGTAGCCCAATAATTCCGAATTTTCTTCTAATTAAGCTCCAAATAGCCCTTTTTATTCAAATCCTTCCAAATTTAGAACTTCCTTATATCCTACAATAAAACACCAAAATCTATCAAATAAATATCCAAATCAATGCAAAACACAATAAATATGAGAATAAAGTCATCTAAAATATATATAAAAATATATTCTATCAAACATCCCCACACTAAGTATTTGCACGTCCTCGTGCAAACTAAAATAATACACTAAACTAACTAGTACCACTTCCGTAGGTGATCACGGTTGCATTTGGCATATGCAACAAGCCCTTTAAACCCCTAGGCAGCCCTAGTGGACGAGTAAGGTCTCGTGAGGGTTTATAGTAAATCTACCCACAAAATCTTATTTGGTTTGACTGCCAAGTCTCAAACATGAAATATATCATAGCACACCACACATGCAAACTTAACCATGTAATAGCTCTTAGATGTCATACAATGCAATTTCTCAACTTTACACACCAACACAACTATTCAAGTACGCGCACATAGTCTCAAAAGACTAAAATATATCATGAATAACATCAAAGTCTCAATCAACAAGATAATAGCATGCTTTGGATAGAAAATAATCTCACAAACACTCAAAGCACACAAGTGTTTAGGTGTAACTGTATCACTCAAATTCAATCAAATGCACATGTGCTACCATAAGCTTGCTTGTCCACCAAAATCTCTAGACTTCGTGTTCGTATAAATCAAAAGGTCTTTGTCAAGGGTTGTAACAAGGCTTAGGTGAGGGGTAGGAAAATGAAAAGGCTGCAATTGGTTAAACTTGACAACTAATAGAGCATAATGTTCATATACACTTGAATCACTCAACATGAAACTATCTTGAGATATCATCTCACATAAAAATATAAAACCCGTAAATTTCACATTGTAAGAACCAATGAACATACACTCACTTTTATTTCTTTCTTTCTTTCCATAGAGTGATCTTCTTTTTTTTCACTTTTTTTTTCAATTTCCTTTTTTTTCCTTTTTTTTTTCTTTTTTTTTTCTTTTCTTTTTGACCTTGATGATTTTATTTGAAATATCACCAACAAGAAGTAGCCAAACCAATTCAAATCCCACCAAAATTCACACATTAACAAAGATATCCCCACACTTAATATTTTACCAATCTCAAGTATATATCACAAAGCTCTACTAGTCAATCAAGACAAGAACAAATTAATAGGCTCAAGATTTAGATGGTGATATACAAAGAAAAAGGATATAGGCTCAAGGGGGCTCACTAAGGATTATCTTTAAGGGTACTGTTTGGGACAATACGGTTAATCCTAGTGCCTTTATCATTCTTACACAATACACGATATCAATATACGCACGACCTGATTTAAAGCAAGTTCTAGAGCAACATGCACAATGACGAATAACTCACCACAAAAAAAATATAGATTGATAAAAAGATGTATCAATCGCAAATTAAGGCTCAAGATCTCACAAGTGATAGCATGCTAAACTCATCAAAATTGACAATGACGTACATTCAAGTTTTGAAATTTTCGCAAGCACATACAAGACATCATCATGCATAAGGTATTTTACGCCAAGGAGACAAATATATGACACTCGCAAAATAAAAGTCTACATGGTGTGTACTTATCCGTATTAACATGCTATATTGACAAGGCAATCAAATTTTTTAAGTTTTCTAATTTTTTTTGTGTTTTTCTAATTTTTTTTTATTATCCTAAAAAAAAACTAACAAATTAAAAAGAAAAAAAAAATCCTAATTTTTTTTAATGTTTTTTTTAATATTGGAAACCCTTCCCCACACTCAAGCGGTTCATTGTCCCAATGAATAATAATAATAAATCAATATACTTATATAAAGGAGAAGACGGGGGCGGTGAGGTGGCGCTCTCAGATCGCTTCGTTCTATTTTTCTAATTTTCTCAAAATTTTGAATTATTAATATAAAATATTCGAAAATATCTCAATTGCCTTTAAAATCTTTAGTAAGGGAGGAAACTAAATATACAATTTTAATATTCTTGTCTTTAAAATGTTTACTAATGAAGGAAACTGAATATACAATTTCAATATTCTTGCCTTTAAAATGTTTACTAATGAAGGAAACTAAATATACAATTCCAATATTCTTGCCTTTAACTTATCTTTAAAAATCTTTAATAACGGAGGAAACTAAATATACAATATTAATATTCTCCTAAATTTTTAATTAGAAAATATCTCATTTTTCTTTTAAATTTTTATTAATAAAAGATCTCAGTTGCATTATAACTCTTTACTAATGTATAAAATTAAATATACAATTTTAATATCCTTGTCTTCAAAATTTTAATAATGGAGAAAATTTTGAATTAATGAATATTAAAAATTAGCAAAACTTTTAATTAACTTATATTCTCCAAACTACTCCATTCAAATTACCATCCTTTTATTTTCCTAAATTTTCTCTAGATACCATCTTTTAGGTTAAATCTTGATTATCTTATGTAAAAAAATATAGAGTTTTGCTAGGAAACAAGTATCTCCCAAAATATGTTGGCATTACAAGTGTCATTTTTTAATTTGAAGCGCATATGTATGCACGCAGGATCGCATTTTTTTATTAAGAAAGTTACCAAACATATAAGCATTTTGTACAAATTTTGGGTGTTATAGCATTTTTCCAAAATAAAATCATAATTATCTTTTTTGTATTTGAATTTATAGATAAGGTAACGATTATTCCTGGAAAGTTTAAGATGATTGCTTCTCTTCCAAGAAATTTTTATAACTATATATAATGTGGTTATTAATCCCAAAGGTATTTATGATACGTTTTTCTATATGTTCTTCTTAATCTTTTTAAATTCGTTTATGAATTTCGTTGTTATGTCAAAATTTGTATACTGATTTTGAATCTTGTATCTACTTGATGGTTTCAGTTTATCACGGAGAATGTGCCGAGGCTCAATATGCATGTGATCATGGCCGGATTCAGGATTATGTTTTTGGGAGGACAGATAATATATTTGGTATGCTCTTAGTTTTAAATTTTTGTGGATGTATATTTATAGATTTTATAAATTTTAATGATAAAAAAAGTATTAAATTTTAGAAGAATATGTGTCCTACTCCTCTATTCTTTATTAGATCTGCATATGTATATGTATATGATTGATGATTGATTACTTCTTATTTAGAAAAATAGTGTTAGCTTACTTATCTATGATGAGTTGCAAGTATTATACATCACACGGAAAAAGTGAACAATGATGAGCCAAAAAAGAACACACACGACACGAGTCCTGAATATAAATTGTAGATGAGGCTCTTATATGTACTAGCTTATAGCCCGTGCGACGCACGGTTACTTAAATTTTATTTATAATTATTTTGTTTATAATTATATTTTAATTACCCATGGAACACACGATTGTTTTTTTAATATTTATAATTATATTTATTTATGAATATTTTAATATTTAAAAGTTATTAGTTTACATGATTAAATTATTGTTTAAAAAGATTTAGCCAAAAAAAATTATAGTTAAAAATTTGATATTTATTATAATTTACACACTCAATTTAATATTTGTTTATATTGAGTTATAAAAGTTAGATTTGACCAATTTTACGGTCCACGTGAAATTCACAAAATAATCTTTAATTTAGTTGTGGTTTAATAATTCTTTTTCAATTAAAAACTATTCTAAAACTAAAAATAGAATAAAGTGACGAAATTTAATATTGAGAATTCTATTCGATTTAAGAAATCTACTTAAATGTAGTTTAGATTATTAGAATACCCTTTATTAACTAAATACAGTTTTTAATGTTAAATCTAACGGTTTTCACCTATCTATTTAAGATTAAACGATTTTTATTATTAAACGGGTTTCCTTATTTAATTACAACAATTTTTATGTTTTCACTTTTTGGAAAATCCAATCATAATATAATATCTTTTAACTTATATCATTTTTAGATAATAACTTCTTTTTATATGATATAATCTTGATCGTCTATTTTTAAAAGTATTGGATCTAACGGTTGAGAATGTTTTGGCGGTATTTAGGATCAAACTACCAGGATAACATCATTAATTTTTTTAATATTTTTTTAAAAAATATTTATTGCTAAAATATAATATACTCTTTTTTGTAATATGTTAATGATGCGGGAACTTTGAACTTTTGAGAAAATAAATTATCAATTAAAATATAATTTATTTTGTAATAGTTCTTATTTTAAAGTAGTACACCGTGACGATCAAAATTCTGTATAAAATTCATTTTTTTATAGTATATCCCGTAAATATCTATGTTATTATATTAAAGACTAAATGATGAAAGCTTTCTTATAAGTCTGGTCACTCAATTCATAATCGTTGGATCTTTCAAATTAAATTGTTGAGAAACGTTAGATATAACAGTAAAATTATCACGTAGAATTATCTAAGATTTGAATCTACCAACAACATATTAAAATTTACAGGTTTTTTTGAAAAATAAGAAATTTTTCTTCGAATTTAGTAATTTACAATGTATAGAGGTTAAAAAAGTTAGGTCTCTCTGTATTGTATAGCTGAGTCTAAAATTTCAAAATACGGTTTTTTTTAATATGAATATAGTCCTGCTAACAATGAAATTAGGTCTCTATGAGTTCTTATAAAACAAAATCACCATTTGCGTATAATTTATTATTTAATAATAAATAATATTTAATTAGTTATGATAAAAAATTTAATAAAATAAGATAAAAAATATGCACAATTTTATAAAATTTTATCCTCGTATTATTATATTCTTTGTTGATTTGAATTTTTCTTAGATTGATTTGAATTTTTGAAAATAGATTTCTAAATTTAAAATAGTTAGAAAAAAGTAATTAAATTGACATTAAAATAATGATGACGTAATAATTATTATTAGAATTTAAATACCCACTTTACTAATTTGGGCTTTATCTTGTGTTTTAAAAATTAGATTTTGACGATTTTACACCCAGATAACTAAATTATCTTTAATTAAAAGATGACTTAACAATTTTTATATAACTGGAATTGTCCATGAAAGAGAAAAGAAAGTCACGAATTTTTTACATGGAGAATTCTATTCAATATAGAAAACTTATTTATATTTGGTTTAAATTATCAAAATACACTTTTTAGAATTTAAATATAATCTTATTATTAATAAAATACACTTTTTTAATATTTGATCTAATGATTTTCATTTATCCAGTTATGATCTTATGGTCCTTATTAGTTTGGTTGTCCAAGACCGTACCATCAAAATTTTGGATAAGATCCATATTATACTTATTATATATAAGGATTTAATATAATAAGGATATCAAGTATATACTGATATAAGTATCTTACTAACTGCTTTTACTTTTAATGTTTCGGTTTTATTTACAGTGTATATAAAATTTTAAAATACATTATTACTTAAAAATTATTAAATAGAATAAAAATTATGTTATGATTATATAAAATTTTATTCTCATATTATTATATTCTTTATCGATTTGCATTTGTTCTTAATTAATTTTAATACTTTATTGAAAGAAACATAAAATTTCTATATTTAAAACAATTAGTGGAAAAATAAATAAACTGGTGCTACAAAAATAAAAAAAATATTTATTAAAATTTAGATACTCATTTTACTATTTGGGTTATATCCTAAGTTTTAGAAATTGAATTTTGACGATTTTACAACCCATGCGAAACTAACGAAATTATCTTTAATTTAATGATGGTTTAATAATTATTATCTAACTTGACCTGTTGACCTACACACAAACCGAAAACAAAAGATGGTTAAGAATTTTTACATAAAAAATTCAATTCAATATAGAAAACTAATTTATAATTGGTTTAAATTATCAAAACACACTTATTAGTATTTAAATATAATCCTACCTTTAATCAAATACACATTTTAATATAAGTATTATATTCAAAATTATCGTTTATGAATATGAAACCCTCAATATTTTAATAATATTTTGATATTATCCTTTTATGTTTGTTATATGTAAAATAATATAATTATAATTTGGATTAATCAAATTGTTATGTTCCTTCAGAAAAAAAAAGTGTTTAAATTTATTTATGTACAGGAGTTCTCGTAAGTCTCTATAGGTTCACGTGTATCATTGTTAGTATGATATACATCAGCATTATATTGATAATTTTTAATATTGTAATCAATATGAATTGTTATGTTGATATTTGGTTTAACAATTATTATCTAATTGGAAGTATACATAAATTCAAGAGAAAAGATATTTAAGAATTTTTACATAGAAAACTTTTAAATTATCAAAATACACTTTTTAGTATTTAAATATAATTCTATTATTAATCAGATACACTTTTTAATATTAGATCTAATAATTCTCATCGATCTATTTAAGATCTAACTGTAATTATAAATTTGGTCGTATAGTGATTGTGCACGGACCATATCGATTTTAATTTTTTCTTAAATTGATTTTAATATTTTATTGAAATAAAAATAGAATTTATAAATTTAAAAGAATTAGGAAAAAAATTAAATCTACAATAAAAAAAATATTTATTAAAATTTAGATAATCACTTTACTGTTTGGGCTCTATCTTGAGTTTTAGACAACAGATTTTAACGATTTTACAGCCCATGCGAAGCTAACAAAATTATCTTTAATTTAATGATGGTTTATTAATTTTTATCTAACTGGAACTATCCATAAACTAAAGAGAAAAGATAATTACGAATTTTTACATAAAGAATTCTATTCAATATAGAAAACCCATTTATAGTTGGTTTAAATTATCAAAATACATCTTTTTGTATTTAAATACTATCCTATTATTAATCAAATACAATTTTTAATATTATATCTAACGGTCCTCATCTATTTGAATATTTATAGTTTTATAATCCAACGGATCATATACTTTTGGTAGTACAGTGACCGACCAAAGTTTTGGATAAGATCTCCCTTACGCTTATTATATATAAGGTATTAATTATAATTTTTTATTTTGAGAATTTATATACTTTCTATCGTACTTAATTTTATTGTTGTATCATCTTAGAATTTAAAGGTTTGCTTGAGGTCAATGAAAACATATATTTACCATTGTTAATTTTATAACAAACTCCATGTTTGTACAAGAGAATTCATTATGTTTAAATCACTCATGCATCTAGCTTTCCATAAACACTGGCCTACATTTATTTTTAATTTTTGGAGTTCTTCTTTTTTATTATTTTAACTTTTACGTTTTTAACTTTGAAATGGGTCAATATATTTTTCTAATTCTATTAGAAATTTGAAATATTATAAATCAAAACTTCCTATTATCTCTTTTAATTATAATACCATTTTTCCTTTCAATACAAAGAGCAATAATAATTCTATATATGTTAAAATTCTTTACAAAATGTATCCTCTCGTATAATAAACTTCACCCTTATATAAAGAAAGAGGTTGGCTAATACTAAAAATATCAACCAATCACTACTTTTATATTTATTCAAAATTTCACGAAAAGTGCAAACAACCCATAAGGGTTTGTTTGAAATAAGATTGTTTGTTTTATTAAAAAAACATTTCGTTGAATAGAAGCTTTCACTCAGGTTCTTTCGATCTGATCCTACTTTAAACTTTTGTGTATTATTAGATACATACACGTTATTCAAAAAATTTTAAAATAAAAAGTATAATATATAGTCATAGTAATAGTAAATTAAATAAATTAATAATTTTATATTTAAGATTGAACAGTCTAATTTTGACATAATCAATATTATTATAAGAAAATATTGTTTTAAATATGTTTAAGAATTATTCAGTTAGATATTTCATTATTTATGTGATATCATAATATGGGTTAATCACCTTACCAAAATTAAAAGACTAATTCAAAATTTTATTAATGAGCTTACCTATAAATATTAGGAATTGGATTAAAGATATTAAATTTATATGCAAATTTTTTTGTAATATAGAAACGGGTCCCATACAAATATGGATCTTATATAAATATGGATATAAAAATTGTAAATGAATAACGGATAAATCAAATCAAAGTACAATTATATATCCGAAATAAATTTTATATATCAATTTCGTAAAATATAGATTTCACACAAGGTTAATAGCATCAATAGAAAAGATAATCAAATATTTTTTATTATTTTTTATAAAAAAAAGTATTATCCATGTAATGATTATTTTATAAAATACG
This sequence comes from Heracleum sosnowskyi, assembly GCA_030848705.1. Classification (NCBI taxonomy): domain Eukaryota; kingdom Viridiplantae; phylum Streptophyta; class Magnoliopsida; order Apiales; family Apiaceae; genus Heracleum; species Heracleum sosnowskyi. Next base: position 9,018,972 of record CM061243.1, read on the forward strand.
ACTTCGACTTTTCATATAATATTGTAATTATCAATTCGTTAATTTTTTTAAAAATCATAATATATAAATTGATACTATATTATCAAAATATTATAAGACCGCTGCGAAGAAAATAAATATTTTTAAATACTTACTAATAGAGTAAACATATAATATTTTTGCATTAAAAATTCCTACTAATGGAGGAAACTAAATATCACTAATGGAAGAAACAAAATATTCAATTATAATATTATTGCCTTCAAAATATCTAAATTAGAAAAAAAGTGTATCACCTTACATTATTTTAAACTTTCCTCTATTATTATCTAAATATTCTCAAAAAAATTTTTTTAATGAAATTAATATCTTAACATACTGCTCTCCTAAACTTTCTTTTTTTATGTAATATAATAGAAAATACAGGAACATTTTGGTAAATAAGAAGTTAATAAATTAGATCGGTCTTACATAAGAAATTAAGTAATTAATGCCAAAAACTAGAAAAAATCTCAATTGTCTTTTAAATATTTACTAATGGAGGAAACTAAATATAAAATTTCAATATTCTTGCATTTAAAATCTCTACTAATGGAGAAAGTAAATATACAATAGATCTTTACTAATTGAGGAAACTAAATATTACAAATGGAGGAAACTAAATATTCAATTATAATATTCTTGCCTTCAAATATCTAAATTAAAAAAAAGTGTATTACTTTACATTATTTTGAACTTCCCTTTATTATTATCTAGATATTCTCATAATATTTCTTTTCAAATGAAATTACCATCTTAACATTCTGCTCTCATAAACTTTCTTTTTTAATGTAATATAATATAAAATACAAGAACATATTGGTAAATAAGAAGTTAAGAAATTATATCGGTCTTGCATAAGAAATTAAGTAATTACTTGGTAAATAATTAATTATCTTTAATACTTTCATACAAACAACTAATTAATAGTATAAATTTACACCTAAACTCTGTTAATTGTTTTGGCAAAAAAAAAAACTCTGTTAATTGTCTACTGCAATTTTTGTTGCCAACATTGTTCTTATTTACTTTTTTGTTTGTTAATGTTAAAAGTGTGTATATGAGAGACTTTTTCTTTTATGTTATTTATCTTATTACGTTTGTTTGTATCCTAATGCAGGATCATGTTAAAATCTTTGACAACTCAAGTTATTTGTTATTAGTGTTGATTGAGTTAAGACATGGATTAATAAGGAGGGGAATTCATCAGTTAAAATAATAGGCCGAGCAAGGTGATTTTCATGTACATTCAGTTGTAAATTGATTTATATGTTTATGTGTGTACGTTATTAGTTTTGAATTTATAGTTAAAAGTTGATACACCTGGTAATTCAAAAGCGGAGAATTCATCATGTCTTCAAAAACAAATTCTATCATTGTTTTTTAACGTTTAGATAGTTATTGCTCTAATTTTTATGAGAAAATATTATATCTTTTAGTAAAATATTTTATGTAATTCATACACGAAAATTCAAAGATAAAAATTGTATATTAAGAAATTTATAGTGTATGTATTTCGAAAATATCATGTTAAGATTTATTCGACTAAAGAATTTATTTAGTGTATGCATTTTTAACAAAATTCAATAAGTCGGTGCATCTATAACAAAAGTCATACAGGAATAAGAAACATTGAGAAGAGGTAATTAATTTATTTATTTTTAAAAAGAAAGAGGTTGTTGTTGTTTTTGTTGTTATTTGTTTTGACAAAAAGAGATCATTATTAATAAAAAATTCTCCCATCAATAAAAAAGATGTTTGTTCATATTTTTTGATTTTTTTCTTACTGGGAGTAGATTTGGAGGTAGTGAAGATTTTAATAGCTCTGAAGGTATAATTGTAGTTTTTGATTGAACGATCTACAATTATATATATATATATATATATGCCATTGCTCCATGAAAAACATTCTTATATAAAGAACAATAAATAACACCATAGAATCTTACATAAATTGCATGTTGATTCTAATTTTCTCACCAAAAAATGTTTATTACGAATAAAAATAGAATTTAACAAAAAATTATAATCAAATAAAACATGATTACATGTAATTTCATTGTGATAAATATATATACAAGATTCTGTACTGGATTCTATATTGGATTATATGTAATGTTTAATTTTTAAATTTAGATGAGATTCTACGTTAAATTCCATATGTTAGACTTAATTGTTGTTCAATTTTATGATTCTAATTTTAAAAAGTCAATTTTTATGAAAAATAAAGTGTTTATGATGATGTTCTTTATTGTTCTTTATATAAGATGTTCTTTCTAGAGTGCAACTATATATATATATATAGGTCATTGTTCTAGAGAGAACCATCTTATATAGAGAATCGGAAAGAACCGTTGGTTCTACCACAGAATCTCTCAAATAATTTAAAATTTTTATTTCACAAAATATAAATTTTGATTCTAATTTAGAATATTAATTACATATAAATTTATAAAAAAATTAAACATTCAAAATTTGAACAAAAAATTGATTCTACTGTAGAATCATTTTGAATAAGTGCGATTCTACTATAGAATCACTTTGAACTATTTCATTAATTTTTAATGATTTTTTAATAAAAAAAACAGTGTAATTTAATTTTTTTATTTAATAATTAACATTTTTAATTATATTTAATTAAAAATGAAATAAATATGTGTTATATATATATTTATATAGTGGTTGTCTTCCGGAAGTTCTCCCTAGAATGGTATATATATATATATATATATATATATATATATATATATATATAAATTCAAAACAAAACTTAATTTTATATTAGAAATATTATTTTATTTTAAAACGTATTTTGTAGAATATTTTTTGAGAAAATTTAGAGATATTATTATAAAACCGTTGCGAAGCGCGGCTTAATAAACTAGTATACATTAAACTAACAAGATTCTAAAAAAAATACAAAAATAAAAATAAATAAAATATATATATATATACAAAGAAAGGTTCAAAGTACTCCCCTAGTTCCGGAGTAAGTGCCCGTTGAAATTATTATTGAAGCTTGCTCCTCCCTCTTTTAAGAATGCTGAAATTACAGCTCCAAATTCTGCTTATTAATTAGACAAATCAACTTCTAACACCAAAAACAAGTTGGTGGAGCGGCTGAGGTCTTTGTGTTGCATGCTAGGGGTTAGGGGTTCAACTCCCCACTCTTACATTTCCTTATAATTTTTGTAAAAGAGCAGCCTACAAAGCAGCTGATGTGGCGCTGACATGGACAAGTGACTGGACGCTGACGTGGCAGGTGACGTAGCACAGCTGGGCTGGACCAGATTTGGGCTTAATTCAGATTTGGGCTTAATTGAATTGGGCCTGTGGAAATGTGTTACAGTGCATGCAGAAAGATTGGCACCAGTTTCCTACAATGAGATGGGCCTGCTGCAGCAATTGGGTTGTCAAAGAATGCATGCTGGACTGAATTAAGCAGCATCTGGAGTACACGCGCGGAGAAACCAACAACAGCCGCTCACAATTGCATGCTACGTCCAGAAAATTAAAACGCCGGTTTGATACAGCAATACCACGGTATTAAATCCCTGCCTTCCAGCAATTTTTTTCGACTATTTTTTTTTTTTTTTTTTTTTTAAGGAATAAACCATTCACACTATTTACATTCACAATCATGGGTTGCCTCCCAAGAAGCGCTTTTCTTTAACGTCTTTGGCTAGACATTCTTATCAATCATTTCAATGAAGGGGTAGAAAGCGGAATCTCCGCTTTCTCATTGATTGGCTCACCAACTCTGTAATATTTGACTCTTTGCCCATTCACCTTAAATGATCCTCCATGAGTATCCAACAATTCAACTGCACCATATGGAAAAACCTTTTGTACCTTGAACGGACCCGACCACCTAGAACGCAATTTTCCGGGAAAAAGTCTTAACCTCGAATTGAACAGAAGAACTAACTCCCCTTCCTTGAATTCTCTTCGTAACAGCCCTTTGTCATGCCACTTCTTTGTTTTCTCCTTGTAAAGCTTAGAACTTTCATAAGCCTCAAAACGAAGCTCATCAAGCTCATTAAGTTGTAGAAGTCTCTTCTCACCCGCTGCTAACATATCAAAATTTAGACCCTTGATAGCCCAAAATGCACGGTGCTCTAACTCTACGGGAAGATGACATGCTTTTCCATAAACCAATCTATACGGAGTTGTCCCAATAGGTGTCTTAAACGCAGTTCTATAAGCCCAAAGTGCATCATCAAGCTTCATAGACCAATCCTTCCTTGATTTTGCAACTGTCTTCTCCAAGATATTCTTTATTTCACGGTTAGAGATCTCCACTTGACCACTGGTTTGGGGGTGATAAGAAAGTCCCACCTTATGATAAACTCCATATTTCTTCAACATAGCTTCAAATCGATTTTCGAGAAAATGCTTTCCTCCATCACTAATCAAAATCCTTGGCACTCCAAATCTAGGAAAAATCGTCTTCTTAAAGAACTTGCTCACAACACGAGCATCATTAGTGGGTGATGCAATGGCTTCAACCCATTTTGAGACGTAGTCCACAGCTACCAAGATATATCTGTTCTTAAAAGATGGAGGGAAAGGTCCCATGAAATCTACTCCCCACACATCGAAAAGCTCCACTTCAAGAATGCTATTTAGAGGCATCTCATTGCGTCTTGAAATATTCCCCGTTCTTTGGCAACGATCGCAAGAATGAACATATTGGTAGACATCTTTAAAGAGAGTTGGCCAATAAAAACCGCACTGAAGAATCTTTGCAGCAGTTTTCGTAGTACTTGCATGACCACCACTTGGCAAATCGTGACAATGTGAGATTATAGAGGAAATCTCATTATACGGAACACATCTTCTAATGACTCCATCAGCACAGGATTTATAGAGAAATGGATCATCCCAAAAGTGCTTCCTCACATCATAGAAAAATTTCTTCTTTTGCTGTGATGAGTAACCATGAGGAACAGTTCCACTAGCTAAGAAATTAGCTATGTCAGCATACCAAGGAACCTCTAGACTTGCAAGAGAAAGTAGATGATCGTCAGGAAAAGAATCATCAATCGGAGTAGATTTATCATCATCCTTATCAAGAGTAAGGCGTGAAAGATGATCAGCAACCACGTTCTCAACCCCTTTCTTATCCTTAATCTCTAAGTCAAATTCTTGAAGAAGCAAAATCCAACGAATCAAACGAGGTTTAGCATCCTTCTTACTCATCAAGTATCTCAAAGCTGCATGATCCGTGTGAACAATAACTTTCGAACCAACGAGATAGGATCGAAATTTTTTCATAGAATACACCACTGCTAGCAATTCTTTCTCCGTTGTTGCATAATTAATTTGAGCTCCATCCAAGGTCTTGCTTGTATAGTATATAGCATGCAGCTTTCCATCTTTCCTTTGGCCTAGGACTGCACCAATAGCTTGATCACTAGCATCACACATGATCTCAAATGGCAGACTCCAATCCGGTGGTTGTATAATTGGGGCAGAAACAAGAGCTTTCTTTAACGTTTCAAAAGCCTCAACACAAGCATCAGTGAACACAAAAGGTACCTCCTTACCCAAAAGCTCAGTAAGAGGTCGAGCAATCTTCGAAAAATCTTTTATGAAACGGCGATAGAATCCAGCATGACCAAGAAAACTTCTTATCCCCTTGACTGAAGTAGGGTGTGGTAAGCGCTCAACAACTTCGACCTTGGCTCTATCAACTTCAATGCCTCTTTTTGACACAACATGACCCAAAACAACTCCCTCTTGTACCATAAAGTGACATTTTTCCCAATTGAGAATTAAATTAACTTCTTGACATCTATGAAGTACCTTCTCCAAATTATGTAAACATGCATGAAAAGAAGTTCCACCAACTGAGAAGTCATCCATAAAAACCTCCATAATGTCTTCAATGAAATCTGAGAAAATTGCCATCATACATCGTTGAAATGTGGGAGGAGCACAACATAATCCAAATGGCATTCTGCGGTATGCAAATGTACCATAGGGACATGTAAAAGTCGTCTTTTCTTGATCATTTGGATGGATAGGAATCTGGAAAAATCCTGAATATCCATCTAAGAAGCAGAAGTAAGAATGTTTCGCCAATCTTTCAAGCATTTGATCAATAAAAGGGAGAGGAAAATGATCTTTCCTTGTGGCCTTATTCAATTTCCGATAATCAATGCACATGCGCCACCCTGTTACAGTTCTAGTAGAGATCGACTCACCCTTATCATTCTTCACCACGGTCATTCCTCCTTTCTTTGGAACAACATGCACAGGACTAACCCACTTGCTGTCAGAGATAGGATAGATTATACCTGCATCAAGAAGTTTTAAAACCTCCTTTTTGACCACCTCCATCATATTAGGATTGAGTCTCCGTTGAGGCTCAATAGAAGAAGCCTGCTCATCTTCCAAAATAATCTTATGCATGCAGAATGATGGATTAATGCCCTTAATATCATCAATGGAATACCCAATAACATTTTTATATTTTCTCAAGACCGTGAGCAACTGCTCAATTTGAATGTCATCAAGCTCAGAATTAACAATGATAGGATATGTTTCATTAGGGCCCATAAACACATATTTCAAAGATGCAGGTAGTGGTTTCAGTTCTACCTTAGGAGGCGTGGAACTCTCCTTAACTTCCTCATGCTGTAGCACATTAGAATGTTCATGCTTATATGTAGGTGCTGCATCCAAAAGCTTCTCGTAACCCTGACACTCTCCATTTTCTTCATCAACGTTACCCTCAAGAACAGCTTGAAGCGGATCCTCAGATAGTAGAATTTTGGCTTTCATGTCGATCACTTCCTCTAGTGCATCCACCCTATTCACAAACTCATCCGTAGAAGGATATCCCATTGTACTTTGCAGCTTGAATTCCATCTTCTCTTCGCCTACTTCAAAAGAAATTCTTCCATTTTTCATGTCAATGATAGCTCCAGCTGTTGCTAAGAAAGGCCTCCCAAGAATGATAGGAATATTTGCATCTTCTTCCATTTCCATGACAACAAAATCACATGGAATATAAAACTTTCCTACCTTAAGGGGCACATCTTCAAGAATTCCCAATGGAAACTTCACACTTCTGTCTGCCAGTTGTAAAGAGATACGTGTCGGTTTCAGTTCACCCATCTGAAGTTTTTTACAAATCGACAAAGGCATCAAACTGACACTTGCTCCAAGATCACACAAAGCTCTTTTAATTTCGACATCCCCAAGCTGAACAGGAATTGAGTAGCTACCTGGGTCCGCTAACTTCTTTGGAAGATCATTTTGCAAGATGGCACTGCACTCTGCCGTTAATGAGATGGTAGAGCTTTCTTCAATTTTTCTCTTTCTTGACAAAATATCTTTCAGGAATTTTGCATAAGATGGCATCTCAGTGATAGCATCCATGAATGGGATATTGATATGTAGCTTCTGCAAAATTTCAAGGAACTTACCATACTTCTTCTCTAGCTTCGCTTGTGCCAACCTTTGTGGAAAAGGAACAGGCGGCACATATGGTTTAAGAGGAACAGCTACTGATTCTTTCTTTTCTTTTTCCACGATCTCTGGTTCTACCAGTTTCTCAGTTGCAATCTCCTCTTTACTTTCTTTAGCATTCTCAACATTTTTGCTCGCATTCAATTCCGGCTCTTTCAATTCTTTACCACTTCTCAAAGTTACAGCATTGATATGCCCCCTTGACGGCTGCTCAGTTTGACCAGGAAGTTGGCCCGAAGACTTATTAAGTTGGCTCAACTGTTGAGAAATTTGAGTGATCGTGTTCTCCATCATTTTGTTGTGAGCCTTTATCTCATTGATGCTTGAATCGAAGTGCTCATTCTTCTTCGATTGAGTAGAGATAAATCCTTCCATAAGACTTTCCAAGTTAGATTTCTGCGGCTGAGCTTGCTGAAAACCAGGAGGCTGAGAAAAATTATTTTGTGAAGATTGTCCTTGACCCTGATTGTTCCTGTAGGAGAAATTTGGATGATCTCTCCAACCTGGATTGTACGTGTTGGAGTAAGGATTATACTGCGGCCTCTGATTCTGATTGTAAAGAGCATTAGCTTGCTCAACTGCCATTCCAGAAGGATTGTATTGACAAGCAAGTTTGGTGTGTCCAACAACACCACATATCTCACATGAAGCAACAGTAGATGGAGTGCTTCTGGCATCCAATTGCTCAATCTTTTTGACCATAGTCTGCATAGTGGCATTAATCATGGTTAGAGCATCAACATCATACTTACCACCCTTTTTAGGATGATTTCGATCATTGTATGGATAATTATCATTAGACGCCATCTCGTCTAACAAAGCTTTCGCATCTTCAGTACTCTTCTTCATAATAGAACCACCAGAAGAAGCATCAACAAAGTTTCGGAACTCTTGTGTCAACCCATTGTAGAATGTTTGGATCAACAACCAGTCAGGAATTCCATGGTGAGGGCATTGTCTCTGAAGTCGCTTAAATTTTCTCCAGGCATCATGAAGTGACTCGTCATCATCTTGACGAAAATTAGAGATCTCATTCCGGAGCTTAGAGGTCTTCTTCTGACTGAAGAATTTAAGTAGAAAAGCCTTCGCAAGACTATCCCAAGTAGTGAATGTATTTGGCCCTTCATCCTTCAACCAATCTTTTGCTGCATCCCGAAGAGAGAATGGAAATAATCGCAGCTTAACAGCTTCATCACTTACATTGGTCATCTTTATTGTATCACACTTCTCCATAAAACTCTCAAGATGATCAACAGGATTTTCATTGGACAATCCTGCGAAAGAGTCATTAGAGATGAATTGGATAAACTGAGGCTTCAATTCAAAGTGAGTAGCTGTGATTGCTGGTCTGACAATGCTTGAGAGTACGCCTGTAGCATCTGGCATACCATGCTCCCTAAGAGCCTTAGCTGCAGGTGCATCACCCATAACTACCTTGTCTTTGTTTTTCCTTCGTAGTCCTGCTTGTCTTCTTGCTGTAGCTTCAATATCAGGATCAAAAGCAATTAAATTTTTTGTACCTGAACTTCGAGTGTGCATGCAACAAGAAAACTAGAAACAAAGATCAAATAACAAGAGAATAATAGCCGAAGCAACACAACTAAAATACTTAGCTAAATCAATTCAAAATTAACTAATCTAACACTGCTTTGTCCCCGGCAGCGGCGCCAAAAATTTGGTAAGGCTGTCGCGTGCCTATCAAATTATAATATCTAACTAATCCTTCTAACTGTGTAGCAGGGTAAGTCAGAGTCGATCCCACAGAGACAAACGTATCAATCACTAGTTGTTTCTGATTTAATTCGGCTAAGCAAGTATCACAATAAATATTGAGAATTTATTAAACTAATCTTATACTAAAGCGAATTGTGTTTATATTAAATCAAATATTAAAAACATCCAGAATTAAGTATCCCCACTAGCATGAATTAATGCAATCGTGAATTCCCTCCCCAATTAATCAGATAAACTACTCAAAAGGAAAGATGCGCCCTATAAATACCAAAAACCCCTCTCAGGTATTAATGGCTTCTCTTAAAATACAATCAAACCTATTCTCATGGTATCATGTAATTTAGAGACATTAATCACGGCACCCTAATTTCCTAACAATCCATTCTACCTATTCTCATGGAGAATTTCATGTTCTTATTGGATAAATCACAACCATCTAATTCCAACTCTCGTTTATAATTAGATATTGGTTCAAACAACACATAATCACATCTGATTTGCAATTGTTAATTTAAACAACTCAATAAGCAAGAGCAATTAAACAATTAAATTGGGGGAATTAGGAAATTCACACATCAATCATAACTAGGGTTCAACTTAACCCTAGATTAATAATCTACTCACTCATAATTGAATTAACTAAACAAGAGATATATGAATTGTAAGATGAACACATAATTATAAGGAATAGAGATGAACCTTTAATCTTCTATCTTCAAAGATAATAAAAGTTCTCAGAAAAATCTCCCCAAAAGAAAGTGTTTACAAAGTTGTGTGTATCGTAAAATTCTTCTCCTAAAAAACCTGGTCCTTCTTTTTTATATAAAAGTATTTTGATGATTTAATTAATTATACCAATAATTCTTCTAAGCCGAGTAGGATTCTCTACTAAAATTCGCAGTTGTCTGATCTCTACAGTTTCTGGGCTTCTCCAGTTGGATTTTGCTTACTGGACCATCTCAGAATTAAAGAGAATTCCACAAGCTTCGCGTGGGCTGTAAGATCATCGAAAACGGACTTCTGAAACTCAAGATACGGCCCAAACAATGTAAGGAACCCGCGTAGCCCAATAATTCCGAATTTTCTTCTAATTAAGCTCCAAATAGCCCTTTTTATTCAAATCCTTCCAAATTTAGAACTTCCTTATATCCTACAATAAAACACCAAAATCTATCAAATAAATATCCAAATCAATGCAAAACACAATAAATATGAGAATAAAGTCATCTAAAATATATATAAAAATATATTCTATCATTCACCTGAGTCAAGAGTGAATTCTTGACCCTGTGCCGACTCTGTAAAAATTATAGTGGGGAGACTACTCTTTTCAATACCAATGACCTTTTGAGAAGCCATTGATAGTAATAGGTTTACCCCTTTTATCACATCTGAATCCTGTTGGGAGGATTCAGTGGTGGCTGTCTGTTTAGATTTCTTACTTTGTCTGGTGAGCTGTGACTCAGGTTCCTCACTACCTAAATCTACAGTGTCATCAATTATAGCAAGGGCTCTCTTCTTAGTCTTCTTTTTAGTAACACCAACCTTTTGAGAGGTTGGTGCACTTGGCTCCCTAATAACTAATATGTTGTTTGCAGAGGGGTCACTGGATGGGATATGAAGACTTGGGATAGACTCCGAGGCTCCATCAGTCTTAGCCTTCCCTATCCAGGAAAGAGAATGATATATGGGATTATCAAGTGTATAGGTTTCGAATGTGTCTTGCATATGCTTTGTCACACTCAAAACCACATCCACTTGATTCCTAGTGTCCAATGTACCAAAAATGACTTTGGACATGGACTTAGGATAAGCCAATTTTGATGTGTCTATCCCTTCTACTTCATGCAGTTTATTATCTACATAATTTAAAATGCATTGAATAAAACGAGGGTAGAAGATTTCAGTACCTCTGCCACGTGGAGTCTTACCTAACCTTTGAGCCAACTCCCTAATGATGATTGCTCCAACATTGATTTCTTGGTTGTAGGCCAAAGAATAGGCAAGCTTCACGAAAATGTGGCTGATTTGATCCCATCCTGTCTTTCTGCACAGGATCACTTTACGGAGAACATCAAACAAATATGACCACTCCCTCCTGACATTCTTCTTATTCAGCTTTGCCATGTAAATAGTACCAGCATACTTAATCAAGGTCAGGAAATCCACCATCTCCTTATCATTTGCTTCAACATCATGATTTTCAGTCTTAAAGTCAAATGTTTCATTTACTTCCTTCTCCCCAAACTACAATTGCTTGCCTCCAACAGTGCAATTTATCTCCAGATATGAAGTTCCATCCTCCCTCGCCATTACAGTACATGTTGCAGTCCTCCAGAATGCTTCTAGTAAATCAACGTACATAGGTGGGTTCATTGTAAGAGCTTGATGAAAGTAGGAGGTGTTCAAGAAGCGTACAAAACACTTGTACCTTGGGTTAGCTTCTGTATCAAATGGGATGGTGAGAAAGTTGGTTTATTTGGGTATGGTTAAAGGGTTTGACGAAGCAGTTGTTTGAGATTTGGGTGCCATTTCTGAGTTTTGAGATTGAAGAGAGGGAAAACATTTGAAATTAGGTTAAAGAATTGAGAGTAATCGACAAGATGAAAATGGGTAAAAGTGTTTGCAAAAGGTATTTATATGACTGAGACAGTGCGATATAGAGATAGAAATGTGTACAGACTATTCTGATGTCGTGAAGTCTAAAAATAGACTGTATCGCGAAGTCTTACAAAGTACATCGCAAAGTCGAGAAATGAACTATGTTTCAAAGTTTGAAGGGTAGGAAATTTAAGAAGACTTTGCGATATAGTGTAAGTCCCAAACCTTCTTCATCCATTTTGTTCCTGAATACCCATTTGGTTTCAATGACATTCTTATCTTCAGGAGGTGGTACTAATTCTCAAACTTTGTTATTCTCAAATTGATTCAACTCTTCTTGCATGGCAACAATCCAGTCAGAATGCTTCAATGCTTCTTCAATTAGCTTTGGTTCTTCCTGTGACAGAAATCAGTTGTACAGACATGTATTCATTGTAGCTCTCCTTGTTCTAACACCTTCACTAGGATCGCCAATGATTTGCTCCCTAGTGTGGGCTCTATCCCATTTTCTTGTATGACCCTGTTCATCTCCTTGAATTGACTCAGGGTCATTTTGATCACCAACATTGGAATTCTCTTCTTCTCCCCCTGTGTTAGTGTTCCATTGCACAGGTGTTTGAAGGTGATCATCAACTTCATTTATTTCCTCATACGGGACGGTGAGAACATGTGTCTCATCTTCACTTTCAGAATCTTCAAGATATCCTTGATTTTCAAATCTTAATGGCACACTGTCTGTTTCACTTGTTTCAAGTCCAGGGAATTTCTTGTCATTAAAAGTGACATCCATGCTTTCCATCACTTTATGCTACTCAGGTACAAACACTCTGTATGTTGTCCTTTCCAGAGAGTATCCAATGAAGATACCTTCAAATGCCTTTGCATCAAATTTTCCAACATGCTCAGATGTATCTTTCATCACAAAACACTTGCTTCCAAACACATGGAGATGTTTGAAGGATGCTCTTTTTCCAGTCATCAAAGAGTAAGAAGTTTTTCTAGACCTCTTATTGATTAATGTTCTATTTTGTACATAGCATGCTGTGTTAACAGCATCAGCCCAAAAGCTAGTAGGTAGTTTTGCATCCAACAACATTGTTCTTGCAGCTTCAATGAGAGTTCTATTCTTCCTTTCTACAATTCCATTTTGCTGTGGAGTTCTGGCAGCTGAGAATTGTTGAGAAATGCCCTTGTCTTTGTAGAACTCATACAATGTGGCATTTCTGAATTCAGTTCCATTATCACTTCTCAAAGGAACCAGTGCTTTGTGCATCTCTATCAAATCTCTTGATATGCTCTATAATGACTTGAGGAGCTTCATCCTTGGAAAATAGGAATTCCACCCAAATGTATCTTGAATAGTCATCAACCATAACTAGAGCATATTTCTTCTTGGAAAGGGACATTACATTTACAGGGCCAAATAGGTCCATGTGAATTAACTGCAGAGGTTTTGAGTTTGAGTTGAGCAGTTTGTTCTTGTGACTTGATCTTTTTATCTTCCCTCTTTGACATGCTTCACAAGCTCCATCTTGAACAAATTCCAAGGCAGGCATGTTCTTGATGAGTTCTCTCTTACAGCTAACTGTAGGGTGTGCACAATATATATATAACCTATACAAACTAGTGCACACACCTATTTACACAGCTACCCATAACTGTAACTCCAACTTGTTCTTCCATAAGAGGTTAACTGTGTTAGGAAGGACCACTTGCTTTTTGTCATCCTTTCCCGTTTCTGTAGCTGCTTGTCTCTATTCTTTCTCTCCAAGTTTTGCTGTAGATTTGCCATCTGTCTTTGGACCACTTAACCATAACAGATGCTTCAGTATTTGTCTCCTTGAACTTTGATTCTGTACCTTGATTTGTCTTGTTGTAAACCGTCTAAGTTCTGACATCGTGAACTCCAGCATACTCCTTATCTTGTGACTTGTCGGCATAGAGCATTTGTGACTTTGCTATATGAAGACTTTTCTATATGGGTATTTTAGGAGTATGCGATATGGCATATTTCTGACTTCACGATACAGCCTTTTTGAGAACTTCACGATCTAGCCTTTTTGAGGACTTTACGATCTAGCCTTTTTGAGGACGTCACGATCTAGCCTTATTGAGAACTTCACGATCTAGTATATTTTGATTTTGCGATCTCAACACTTCACGATATGAGCCTTGAAGACTTCACGACATAGTTCATTTTGGACTATGCGATCTCAGTACTTCACGACATGGATTTTGGGGACTTCACGACATAGCTCATTCTGACTTCACGATATGGGGACTTAGACAAATCTCTGCAACTTATTTCTTCAAGGTCTTATTCACATCCTACTGCATGAATAATTTGAACTTCTACCAGGACAATTATTTCATGGCCTATGTACATTCTAGGTGCAAGAAACTTACTAAGCTCATTATAAACTTGAGCATACAGAATAAAGCTAAGTACATGAAAACAAGACTAGTACAATAGAGACTTATACTATATCCCAGTGATAAACTTCACTAGGTCATGTAGAGTGACATAGTCATAATGTGTAGGCTTGTTAATATTGGTATTCAGACATGCCTTGAGTCTAACACGTTTTAATATTTTTTTAATTTTATTTGTTAAAAAATAAGTAGACATGTTAAAATAGTTAAACTTTTTTAAATAATTAAATTCATTAAAATAGATTTTAAAATAAATAAGTAAGTGTTGCCTGTGATATTTTTGGAAAAAGAAAGATTTTAGTATGGATAAATGAAAAAGGTAACATGTTTTAGTTGAAAAGATATTGTCCATGATATTATTAAAAAAAGAGTGAATTTTGTTAGAAAAAATAGAAACAATATGTTTTGATTATAAAAGACAAGTAGCTAGTTACTATTTTTATATTATTAAATTATTTTTTAATTAGAATAAAGTATCGAAAACCAAAATTGACACGAGATTCTTTTGATATAATATAATATTCCTTTCTTGTAAAAATATTTTTTATATAATATTTTTGTATTAATAATAGAAATATATAGAATATAGTATAATAGACATTTTTATTAAGAAGATATAGTGTTTGATATTTTTTGGAATGTATTAATAATCGGAAGATACATAATTTTAAAAAAATCAATATTAATGATAAAAATATATATTGTGCTAATTTTTATTTTTAGGCGTGTTTATAAAGCTAAGATATTTTCATTAAAATGTAACATGTTTTATATTTATACTTTATATTATTTTATTAAATACAATAAATGAACGAAAACCGAAAACAAAACTTTTAATGTTGCGGCATGCACAGATTGTTTTCAGCGGTTATTATTTTATTATTTAAGTTTTAATTTTTTTTAATTATATTTGTTAAAAAAATAAGTAGACATAGTAAAATATGTAAAATTTTTAAAAAAATTAAACGCATTAAAATAGATTTTAAAATAAATAAGTAAGGGTTGACCGTGGAATTTTTCGAAAATGAGAGATTTTAGTATGGATATATGGAAAATGTAACATGTTTTAGTTGAAAAGATATTATCAGTGATATTATTAGAGAATGAGTGAATTTTGTTATAAAAAATAGAAACAATGTGATTTGATTATAGAAGTTAATTAGTTAGTTACTATATATTATTAAATTATTCTTTAATTAGATTAAAGGACCGAAAACCGAAAATTGAAAACTAAAATTTTCAATGTTTCGGCTTTAATAATACTATCTTAAAACTCGTGCGATGCACGGATTGTTAATTGTTATTTTATTATTATTTTTTTAATATTTTATTAATTGTAATTGTGCAAAAAATAAGTAGGCATGTTAAAATAGCTAAACACTTTTAATTAATTAAAAACATGAAAACAAATTTTAAAATAAATAAATATGGGTTTGCTCGTTATATTTTTGAAAAATGAGGGGTTTTGGTAAGAAAAAATAAAAAATGTAACATATATTTAGTTTAAAAAGGTAAATGCCCGCGATATTTTTGGAAAATGAGGTTTTAAAATTTAATAATTAAAATTATTTAAATATGTTTTAAAATAAATAAGTAAAGGGTTTCCTGTGATATTTTTGGAAAAAGAATGGATTTTAGTGAGAAAAATAGAAAAAGTAAATTGTAAAAGGCAATTTCCCGTGATATATTTAGAAAATGATGGACTTTGTTAGAAAAAATATATAATATGTTTTAACTGAAAAGATAATTGGTTATAAATAGGTATTTGATTATTTATATTTTAATATTTTTAGTAATTGCATTTGTTAAGAAAAATAAGTAGACATGTTAAAATAGGTTAACTTTTAAAAAAATAATTATAATATTAAAATAGGTTTAAAAATAAATAACTAAAGGTTTGTCCGTGATATTTTTGGAAAAAGAGGGGTTTTAGTAAAGAAAAATAGAAAAACAAACATGTTTTAGTTAAAAAAGGTAATTACCCGTAATATATTTGAAAAAATAGGGGAATTTGTTATAAAAAATAGAAAAAATAGAAAAAAAAATGTATTTTAGGTGAAAAGGGTAATTGGTTATAAATAGGTAATATTATTATTTAATAATATATTTCTATAAATAAGTAAGGTTAATTAAGTAAAAACACGAAGTACAGTTAATTAAGGGCAATTAAATAAAATCACAACGTACCATACCGACCAACCAAACTTTTAATGTTTCGTCTATTATATAATAGTATTGATAGTATAGATGTTAAAATAGGTAAACTTTTTTAAAAAATTAAATGCATTAAAATAGATTTTAAAATAAATAAGTAAGGGTTGCCCGTAATACTTTTGGAAATAGAGAGATTTTAGTATGGAAAAAGGTAACATGTTTTAGTTGAAAATATATTTCAAGTGATATTATTAGGGAATAGGTGAATTTTGTTAGAAAAAATAGAAACAATGTGTTTTGATTATAAAAGATAATTAGTTATGTTGTGGATTAAAAAACGTACTTGTGTATTTAATACTAAGGTTTAATGAGCTTCGAGCTTTTATGGCTGCACTCGTGTTCCCGGACTAAATCGGTCCTCACAAGATGCCTACGTATCTCAATTCGTTATTGAGAATCAAGCCAAAGACGTAGTTCTGATTGTAGTATCAGGGACCTTATATAGGCGTCTGGAGCCTAGTATTTATGGTATGTTTAGGAGACTTAGCGAATAAGTCTTCTTTTTGATATTGGATAAACATTGTATTTCTTGCTAGAGAATTCGTTTCCTTGTCGATAAAGGCTATGACTCATTAATTGCCTTTAATTGGGATTCTGGATCCTTCTTTGACCAATTTGCCATAATTTGGACTCTTTTCATGAGCTGTATATTTTCCCTATTCATTAATTACGAAATTAATGAATAATTAGGGTGTTGGTCCTTAAATATCGGCCTTTCCATTGACCTGTCAATTATATTTCTATAATTACTTTTCTGTCCATATCATTTGCCCCCCAACTTCTAAGAAAATCTCTCTTGGATTATCGTAGAAGTTATTTTATTCGGGAGTTACGAAATTTTCGTCCGTATTGTGGCTTGGTTTGACGAACATATGGTTCTAAACCAATTTTGTAAATTCCCAAAACAAGAATCGGGATTTTTTATCAATTCCCTGGAAGATAAATCAATTTTTGATTTTTCAGTTCATTTTTGACCAGGATCCTGGTCGAATTCGACCTCGATTTTAGCTCCTGGTCGAACTCCTTCGACCAGGATTCTGGTCGAAATTTGCTTCCATTTTGCCTCCTGGTCGAATGATTTCGACCAGGTTTCTGGTCGAATGATTTCGACCAGGTTTCTGGTCGAAGCTCATTGTCAGTTTGCCTCCTGGTCGAATGCTTTCGACCAGGTTTCTAGTCGAAGTAATGCCTCATTTCCCCGCCTGGTCGAATGATTTCGACCAGGATTGTGGTCGAATTAATGCCTCATTTTAGGCCCTATTCGAACACTTTCGACCAGGGGTCTAATCGAAGTTTTGTTCCATTTTGGGACCTGTTCGAATTACTTCGACCAGGATTCTGGTCGAATACTTGGTTCATTTTGGGCCTTTAATGCCTACGTATACAGAACTTCATTTGGGCCTAAGGCCTTTATTTATTAATTGGGTCTTTAGCTTCTTTTTTTTTTAGCAATTGGGCCTTTAGCCTTTATTTGGGCCTTTAGCCCTTCGACCAGGTTTTTGGTCGAATATGAGAGCCATCTTTTTATTCGAACTTATTCGATTTTGATCGAAAATTTTGTTCATTTTTGTTATGGGCTTAGGTGGGCCCAGAACTTTCACTGTTCAGGTTCGTTAATTGGGCTTTTAGCCTTTTATGGGTCGTATCGGCTAATGCCGGTTTCCCTTCCTTCAACCGGCCCATTGACCGGCTGTCATCCCTATATAAGGGTGAGTTCTCATTTGTTTCCATTCATTCTTCACATTCCATTTTTTCAAAGTTAATCTGCTAAGTTTTCTCCCAAATTTTCTCTAAATTGCTCTGCTAGGGTTCTGTCTCAAGGCGATTCCCGGCGAGATTTTCCGTTGAATCTCACCGTTTTTCTGGGTTTTTTGCTTGAAGATTTGAAGATTTCTTTGAAGATTCTGGGTTTTTTGTTGAAGATTTCTGGGCTCTTTTGAAGATTTCTGGGTTCCTTTGAAGATTTCTGGGCAATTTTTCTTGAAGATTTAAAGACTTTTTGGGTTAGAAATGGCTGATCGAGCTTCCCAACGTCTTCAAAAGATGAACTCCGCATCAAAAAGAGGTACCCCCATTCCTATTCGTTCAAAATACATGTCTTTGCATGATATGATTAATGAACGTGGGGATGAATACCCGTCAGTATCTGCTTTAGATTCGTATGATTGTAGCAATAGATTTCATGAAGTAGATATGATAAAAGATTATAATAAGATGTATAGGGTAAAGGCCCCCTTAAAACTTGTTCATGCCGGCCCCGGTGACCGTTCATGTCACTGGCGGTCAAATGCCTTGTGCATTTATAAAGATGTCATAGTTGCCGGCCTTAGGTTCCCATTCCATGAGTTCATTCCTAGGCTTTTGGCAGATGTCCAAATTAATCCTTGTCAATTACCTCCCAATGCCTGGAGGATAATTAACTGCTTCATGGTTTTGTGTCTTCGAAAAAACTTTCCTTTGTCTGTTCCTTTGTTTAGGAAGATTTTTCAGTTTAAAAATAGCTCAGCCAACAACTTGGGTTGGGTATATATAAGCCATAGGGTAGGCTTCCCTTTCATCTTTCACCCCAAGTCAATCCCAGATAATAACCCCAAATGGAAAAATGAGTTCATGTATCTTGTATGGGAAGGAGGGGACTGGGGAACCCTATTCCGTAGATCATTCGGGAGAGTTTCAGATGGTAGTCCCAATAACATTGTCTTGAATGAGGAGGAATCTCATGCCTACTCAGAGCTTATCAAGGATACTGGGACTACCGTGGCTTGGGAGCTACTGGATGAGTTTGTCCTCAAGACTGTCGGGCTCTCCACTGTTCATGATAAGGGTATTTTACTTATCCCTTTTCTTTATGTCTACTTTTCTTTCCTTTGTGATTTTTTGCTAACCATTTTTTGGTTTTTCTTGCAGCTGCGGCCTTTATTAATAAGACCAATGAGCCCAAGGATGTGGAGACATCCAGGATGAAGAGGGCTAGGCTTGGAGATGATCCAAGGGGGAAGCCTAGTGTCCCCAGCTTTCTGATCCCTTCTGAGATCCCTGGAGACGAGGCTTACATTCCTGTGTCTTCCAAGTCTTCAGTGTGGCGCCCCAACTGGGGTATTAGGAAGAAGGACACCATTACTGGGGTGTCCAAACATGTCGTGGATTGGTCATACCATTCCCTTACTCTTTGTGACTACAAGGATTTCGTTGCAGATTTCACCCTCGAGGGTGTTGAGCACTTAGGGGCTCAAGCTATTGCTGCGGTAATTTTCTTTACCTTAGCTATTCTTTTTCTTTGAAGTATTTGCTTTATTTTTCTAACTTTTATTCTTTGGCAGACCAATGCCAACTTCCAGGGGGCATTGTTCCTAGCCAAGGCTTGGCATACCTCTTCTGAGGCCAACAGGGTCAAGTTGGAGAGGTCTGAGGAGGAGGTGAAGTCTCTTAAAGAGACTCTTGCTAGGAGGGAGAAGGAGCTTGCTGATGCTCAGGCTGACATTGTTGAGCTGAGGAAGAGCAAGGATGATTGCATCGACGAGTACCTTGACTCTCAGTAGTACAAGGACTTGATCGAGAAGCATGAAGAGATTCTTTTCCCAGTCCTGCATACATCAGGATGGGAGGATGCTGTTCAGGCTATCTTGGCCAAGCATCCCGGGGTTTTTGACGCTACTGACTTCCCAGCTCCTCACCCTCCTACTCCATTGGAGCGTATCTTGGCTAGAGTTGATGACATGGAGGAGGATGCTAGGATTTTAGATCCAGGGCATTCATCACCCCTTGGTGACACTTCTGTTGATGATGCTGATGAGCATTCTTCTGGCTCTAGCTCAGGGGAGGAGACAGATGCTGGTGTCAAGGAGGGTGAAGCCTAGTCTGTAGTTTGTTTGTGGCCATTCATGGCTTGTATTTCCTTTTTATGTATTTCCAGCCTTCGGGTTTAACTTAAACTCTTTGTAAGTTTAGTTTTTATTTGTATTTTGTGGCCATTCATGGCTTGTATTGTTTTCTTGATTCTTGACTTTGCATGCTTAGTTAACATGTCTATCAGAATGCAATTCACATATAATGAAAACATAAGAATATGGAATTCATAACTTTGAGAATGGGTTCAACCCTTACATAATACTCAAGTTTAAAAACTTGGGTTGGTTTTATCAAACCTTATTTCTAGTAGTGATTCCACTTAGGAAACACCTTAAACATAATAAACTTTCAAATTGGAGGCATGCCAAGTCCTTGGCACCTCATGCCCTTCAAGGGTTTCTAGCTTGTACGAGCCTCGACCAAATACGTTCTTGACGCGATATGGTCCTTCCCAATTTGGGGCCAGCTTGCCCTTTTTTCCAACTCCGGATGCCTCAATCTTTCGAAGAACCAAGTCTCCTTGTCGAAAGAACCTTTCTTTAACCCTTAGGTTGTAATAGAAAGATGCTTGTTTCTGATGCTGAACTATCTTGGCATTTGCCTCATCTCTAACTTCATCGATCAAATCTAAGGCCAGCCTCAAGCCTTCCTCATTTGTTTCTGGCTCATAAGCCTCAACTCTTGGAGATGTGTGAGTAATCTCCACTGGAACCACTGCCTCTGCCCCATATGCCAATAGGAATGGGGTAGCTCCAGTGGTGACTTTACAACTTCTAGCCATCTTTTGGTCTCCCCTTTCTTCTCCAATTCCGTTCCTCATTGGGAACTTGACTTTCAAATGATAAGATGAGGCAACGGCCTTAAACGCATGAAGACCAGTCCTTCCAAGGATCGCGTTGTAGGTTGAAGTTGCCTTTATAACCACGAAGTTCGGCATTTGAGTAGATGTATTCATCCCTTGTCCCATGGTCATTGGGAGTTGGATAGTGCCTTCCACCTTTGATTCTACTCCATTGAACCCGTATATGGGCATATTCGAGGGGGTCAACTGAGAGTCTGTGTAACCCATCTTGATAAAGGCATCATGGAACAAGATGTCCACTGAGGCTCCATTGTCGACTAGAACTCTCTTTGTTTCGGAGTTGCCTATCACATGTACTATGACAAGAGGATCATCGTGGGGGAACTTCACCCCTTCTAAGTCAGAATCATCAAATCCTATTGACACTTCTGTTCTGGCACGTTTCGGTGCTTCTCCAACCACAGTCATTACCTCTCGGGCATAAGCTTTCCTTGAGTTTCGGGAGGACCCAGCAGCAGTTGGTCCTCCAAATATCATATTGATGACTGGCCCTCGGGGCTTAGGGTTACGATCTTGGTCGTTGTCCCTTCTGTCGTAATCCTTCCTTTCGTAGTTTCCTCTTTGACTCCCTTGATTTCCATCCTTGGTGAATTTGCTGAGTTTTCCTTTTCGTATCAGGAACTCAATCTCATCTTTCAATTGCCTACAATCGTCGGTGTCATGACCGACTTCTTTGTGGAACCGACAAAACTGATTTTGGTTCCGTTTGGACAAATCAGCCCTCATTGGCTTTGGCCATTTGAGATCTTCTTCATTGGCTATCTCCATCAGAATTTGACTCCTGGGAGTATTCAATCTTGCATATTCTGTGAATTTTGGCCCAAAATTGTTTCTCTTGGGGGGAGAATTGGAGTTCTTTGATGTTCTGGGGAACTTTTCCTTGACGTCGTACTCCTGAGTTTCTTTTCTTTTCTTTGAGTTTCCACTACCGCCAGCAGTGGGTTCATACTTTCTCATGCTTTCTTCAGCCTTGATATACTTTCTGGCTCTATCTTGGAGCTTCAGCATGCTCTCGGGTGGATGTTTAGCTAGCGACCTTTTGAAGTGGTCATCAGTAGTTCCTTGTTGCAGGGGTTGCAGGGCTATCATAGCCACCCTGTCCTCTAAGTCCGGGACTTTCAAAGCCTCCCGAGTGAATCGATTGATGTAGTCCCTTAGGGCTTCATTCTTTCCTTGCTGGATTGCCATGAGTGATGCGGAGCTTTTCTCATGCACCCTTCCACTAATGAAATGATTGATAAAAGCTTTGGTTAGTTCTTTGAAAGACCCAATTGATTTGAGAGGAGAGACGGCTATACCAACGTTGGGCCATGCCTGCCAAGGTTTGTGGAAACGCCCTACACTTGACCGCATCGTTGGTTGGCTGTAACAGCAGTGCATTGGAGAAAGTCCTTATATGATTTGCGGGATCTCCCGTTCCATCATAGGCTTTGATCGAAGGCATCTTGAATTTTCTTGATATAGCCGTTTTCATGATGTCTTGAGTAAACGGTGGTGTAGGATCATCAGGATCTCCTAGGGGTAACAGAATACTAGGATCACCCCTTGGGGTTTCGGCCCTCTTAGTTCTTCTTGCCGGTGGATCCAAGTTGATTATCGGGATCCCTTCCGTTGTTCGGCCCCGAGATTGAGCGGCCTCTTCCTCAGCAAGGAGTTTTTTGAGCCTTGCAGTCTCTGCCTCATGGGCTGCAAGTTTCTCCCTAGTAGTTTGGGGTTGTTCCCGATTGGTCTGGGAAGAACGTCTCCTTCTTGGGGCGACATCCTCCCCAGTTGTATAACCCTCATCCTCGGTGTATGGGCCCGAGTAATCTTGAACGAAAGGGGTCTGGCGAGTTTGGGGTCCAAGACTTTGAATATAAGGGGGCACATATGCCTCATGGTAGATTGGATTAGTTCCACTACCGCCCATCATGGGTCGAGGGGGCATGCCATAGCTTGGCATCCCCAAAGTCTGATTCGCGTATTGAGGGAGATCAGTAGTATGGAGTTGAAGGCTCCTCGGTGCATTCATGAGCAACGGGGAGGTCGTAATCGGTTGCTGGTGAACGGTCTCTTGTGGATTAGATCCATGAATGACCATCTGCAGGGTATTCGTCCCTTCAACCGAAATCGGGATTTCCGGTCCTTGAGTGTTGGTGGGGATATTCGCCTCTTCGGTGCCAGTAGTCGGCGGTGGCTGATCAGCCTCAGAGGTGATAGGGCGATCCTCAGGAGTTTGATTATCCCGAGCTGTTCTTCGTTTGTTTTCCATGGTTAATGTTGTCTTCCCACAGACGGTGCCAAATGTTGTGGATTAAAAAACGTACTTGTGTATTTAATACTAAGGTTTAATGAGCTTCGAGCTTTTATGGCTGCACTCGTGTTTCCGGACTAAATTGGTCCTCACAAGATGTCTACATATCTCAATTCGTTATTGAGAATCAAGCCAAAGACGTAGTTCTGATTGTAGGATCATGGACCTTAAATAGGCGTCTGGAGCCTAGTATTTATGGTATGTTTAGGAGACTTAGCGAATAAGTCTTCTTTTTGATATTAGATAAACATTGTATTTCTTGCTGGAGAATTCGTTTCCTTGGCGATAAAGGCTATGACTCATTAATTGCCTTTAATTGGGATTCTGGATCCTTCTTTGACCAATTTGCCATAATTTGGACTCTTTTCATGAGCTGTATATTTTCCCTATTCATTAATTACGAAATTAATGAATAATTAGGGTGTTGGTCCTTAAATATCGGCCTTTCCATTGACCTGTCAATTATATTTCTATAATTACTTTTCTGTCCATATCAAGTTAGTTACTATATATTATTAAATTATTTTTTAATTAGAATAAAAAATCGAAAACCAAAAACCGAAAATTAAAAATTTCAATGTTTCGATTTTAATTATATATTTATATATAATTAGTGTAAAGGGGTTATTTGGTATGACATGGTATGGTCGTCACTTTCCTAATTTTACATAGACACATTAACTATAACTTTAACCTAAAGTCCTAAACTCTGCAAATATTTAACATTTTAAAACAAAAAATTACTAAAACAAAGAATAAAATATTTATAATATAAATTACACAATGATCTTAAGAAAATAAAAAAAAGTAACTAATATAAAAATAAATATTAAATTTAATAGTCAACAAATTATGATAGAAATTTTGTTAAAATTATAATTAAAGATAAATTCTTAAATGAGATATATACTCTGTATTACTAGATTTATTTCTTTAATTTATATTAGTTTCATTTACAAATGTGTCTCTCATTTTGAGTTAAAAAGAAAATAAAATATGGATTTCTATGAAATTCAAATTGCAAAATAAAAAGATAACTAAAATATTATATTCTCATTAAAAAACTGAAAAAATAAAAAACAAAATTTAAATCTAAAATAAAATTTAGATATGTTTAATATTATGATTACCACTATACACCTAAAATAAATATTTAACATTTTGAAATAAAAAATCACCAAAACAAAGAATAAAACCATAATGATTTATAAAAAATATTAAGCAATGATCTTAAGAAAATAAAAAATATAAAACAGAATTAAATAAAAACTGTCAACTATTAGCTTGATATAAAACAAACAAATACCAAATTAAAATTATCAAAGTTAAATTTTGAAAAATAATAAATAATTAAATAAATTATCACAAAAAAATTAGTTATTTTAAAAATATAAAAAAAAATCAAAAATAAGTATGGTCGTCACTTTCCTAATTTTACATAGACACATTAACTATAACTTTAACCTAAAGTCCTAAACTCTGCAAATATTAACATTTTAAAACAAAAAATTACTAAAACAAAGAATAAAATATTTATAATATAAATTACACAATGATCTTAAGAAAATAAAAAAAAGTAACTAATATAAAAATAAATATTAAATTTAATAGTCAACAAATTATGATAGAAATTTTGTTAAAATTATAATTAAAGATAAATTCTTAAATGAGATATATACTCTGTATTACTAGATTTATTTCTTTAATTTATATTAGTTTCATTTACAAATGTGTCTCTCATTTTGAGTTAAAAAGAAAATAAAATATGGATTTCTATGAAATTCAAATTGCAAAATAAAAAGATAACTAAAATATTATATTCTCATTAAAAAACTGAAAAAATAAAAAATAAAATTTAGATATGTTTAATATTATGATTACCACTATACACCTAAAATAAATATTTAACATTTTGAAATAAAAAATCACCAAAACAAAGAATAAAACCATAATGATTTATAAAAAATATTAAGCAATGATCTTAAGAAAATAAAAAATATAAAACAAAATTAAATAAAAACTGTCAACTATTAGCTTGATATAAAACAAACAAATACCAAATTAAAATTATCAAAGTTAAATTTTGAAAAATAATAAATAACTAAATAAATTATCACAAAAAAATTAGTTATTTTAAAAATATAAAAAAAATCAAAAATAAGTATGGTCGTCACTTTCCTAATTTTACATAGACACATTAACTATAACTTTAACCTAAAGTCCTAAACTCTGCAAATATTTAACATTTTAAAACAAAAAAATTACTAAAACAAAGAATAAAATATTTATATTATAAATTACACAATGATCTTAAGAAAATAAAAAAAGTAGCTAATATAAAAATAAATATAAAATTTAATAGTTAACAAATTATGAAAGAAATTTTGCTAAAATAATAATTAAAGATAAATTCTTAAATGAGATATATACTATATATTACTAGATTTATTTCTTTAATTTATATTAGTTTCATTTACAAATGTGTCTCTCATTTTGAGTTAAAAAGAAAATAAAATATGAATTTTTATGAAATTCAAATTACAAAATAAAAAGATCACTAAAATATTATATTCTCATTAAAAAACTGAAAAATTAAAAAACAAAATTTAAATCTAAAATAAAATTTAGATATGTTTAATATTATGATTACCACTATACACCTAAAATAAATATTTAACATTTTGAAATAAAAAATCACCAAAACAAAGAATAAAACTATAATGATTTATAAAAAATATTAAGCAATGATCTTAAGAAAATAAAAAAATATAAAACAAAATTAAATAAAAACTGTCAACTATTAGCTTAATATAAAACAAACAAATACCAAATTAAAATTATCAAAGTTAAATTTTGAAAAATCATAAATAACTAAATAAATTATCACAAAAAAATTAGTGATTTTAAAAATGTAAAAAAAACAAAAATAAGTATCATTTCAAAAATATAACATAAATTGAGATAAAATTTATGTAATAAATGTATGTTTTTAATTTTAGTTAATATTTAAAATTTATAAAATAAAAATAGATTGATATTTTTGGGAAAAAAAAAATTCACAACTCAAGTTAAATATAAAAAAATATACTAATAATTTATAAAGTATCCCGTGCATGCAATGCACGGATATGAAATTAGTAATATATAGTATAGATTGAATGAGTTTATCGAACTCGAACCTATCCAAACTTGACAAACACTCATATTCGTTAACAACTTTGTATACATTAACCACACGACTTTGCAAAACCAGTACAATCCAATTTATTAATATGAAAGTAAATTCAAATTACGAAATATTCAAATCGTATAGACTCAAAAGATCTCAAGTTTATCCAATTACATGAAAATATTCGTTGACAAGTGATTACACAGAAAAAAGAAAAATCGTTGACAACAATGTTTGTATCTAGAGGTAGAAATGAGCCCAACGATTCGTGAGTTATTCGAGCTCGATTTGTAAAATATTCAATTTATCGAATCAAGCTTAGCTATTTGAATAGTTTACAGAATCGAGTTCGAAATTCAAATTACTCGGTTCGTAAGGTTCGCGAGCCTAATTGAGCTTATATTATTTTTAATTTTTATATATTATTTATATGTTACTTATATATTATTATATAAATATTCAATATTTATATATTTTACATATTTAATCGAGGCGAACTCGAGCCGAATTTATTGTATTCGAGCTTTTTCTCAATACTCAGTAAAATCGATTTGAGATTTCAGCCAAATTCAAACATATCAAAGTTTGATCGAACCGAGTTTCGAACTTAAATTTTATGGATTGGTCAAGTTCGAGCTCAAACTCGAAACCGAACTATTTAATCGAGATCGAACTCGAACCTGACCGGGATCGAGCCTGTATCTTACCGGTTAAAGAACAAACAAAAGAATTGAATACTACGTGAGCTATTGTTAAATTAAAAATTATATATTAAATTAGTAATAGCGGGCCAAAACAATTGAGGTCCGGCTTCATCACCTTCTTGATATGCTGCTGGTATCTCACAGTCCCATTGTTTGGTGGATCCAATATTTTAATCTTGTTTTCCGTAGGATATGGAAATTGTTTATTTAAAAAGCACACAGATATTACCTTTTTTTTTACTAGACCGGTTTTTAGGGAAAAGCCAACAGCATAAAATTAATGACGACAGATTCTTCATTTTGCATACAGAAAACAATTTATGACAGATAAGATAAGAGATAACTGACAATCGGCTACAAAACAAATACTAAGATAAACTAATGATCATTTTAATTCCCAGCTACAATAATAGACTTTTAAAATTTTATAAATCTATGATAATTGAATAAATTACCAGACAAATGCATTTTTTGTTTGAATTTTCAAAATATAATTTGTTACGAAAAATTGGTTTTGAAAAAAAATTCCTAGACAATATTAAAATTTTATGTAACATAAGTGATATTAGGAAAGAAATGTTACAAAGAAAATAGGTTGACAGAGTACTGGATAAAGAGATTAGAATAAAGATATCTTTCTTTTGTTTCTTTGCTGGAAAGGACTAAAAAAATATTAGCGGATTATTTATATCATTATATGCCGTGCCGGAAGAGGAGAATATGAAAAGTTTTGTTTGGTGGAGGTGAGACCCGCGGGGATGGGTTTTCCAGTTTTCCTCGGCGAGAAACATTTTACAAAGATGTTAGAGACATATCATAAATAATAGTTTTATTTTTAAAAAAATATATTTTATATTTGGTAATCCCTGAGTTCTAAGTACTTGTATTCCACAAAAATATTTAGGTCATGTTTATTTTGGAGGATTACAATCCCGGTATTATTATTGGGGATAAATAATTCTCTCAATTAATGTGTTAGTGATTATAATCCTTTAAATTATGCTAACCCATGTTTGTTTTGAATTATTAAGTTTAGGATTGGAATATAATCCTTTAAAATTTTATCCCTTGTTTATTTTGAGGGATAATCATAGGATTGAAATACTATCCTTTAAAATTTTCAATTCTATGTTTGTTTTGCATAAGATTATAGTGAGGGAATTATAATCCTTTATTAAATAATACCTCCTCCAACCAAGTATTAGAGAGAATTATAATCTTATCCCATACTCCCACAAAACAAACATGAGATTTAAAGGATTATAATTCTTAGACTAATCCTAAATAAGTTTTTGAACAACAAACATTGAGATATGAAAATTTAAAGGATTATTATCCTATCACATACTTAATACCATGAAACATAACCTTAGAGTAGGTACGACAAGGGTTATCAAAATAGTTTGCAATCCCTTCCACATCATCAAATATATTAATTTTTTATTTAATCTATTTTCCATGTCAAGTTTAGAAACATTTACACAATAAACATTCCAATAATTAGCAACTTTAATAGTTGTTCATGTGGTCCCCTAAATCAAATTATAAATAATTCCACTAAACTATAATAAGTATTGATAATATATACTTTTTGTACTTAAATATGTAATTTAATTATTTGAGAAAGTTGCCAAGGTTTCCAAAAGTCCGCAATATTGCTGGGCAATCTTTTGACAACTTTACAACTCCAATAGATTGACAATAAAAAATGCAATGTTACATCATTTTTAGCAATCTCTTGACAATCTTTATTGGAGATATTCTTAGAGAATTAATACAAAACTATGTATAATTTATGTTCAAGCAATTTGAATATATAATTATGTAAATGAAGATACAAAACTACGTAAACTAATACAAATTTATATAATCAGAATATTTTTAATTTTTCATTAGCTAAAAGTTTCATTTAAGCAATGAAATTATTTGTTTTCAAAAAAAGGAAAAAACGATTTATAATATTCCTATTAATCCGACGACCTTGTTACACGAGTCTACGCAGATAAAGTACTTTCGTAGCAACAACTGGTAGCCAAAAAAAGTGTAAAAAGATTTGTTCGAAACTGAAGAAGGATACAAGAGATCACCTTCCTGGTAATTATTTTATTTGCGTTTATTAGAGCACCAACGTATATTCCAAGCAAACTCATTGTCCACACCAATCGTCTTGTTTTTTTTTTTCTTTCTAAGCAGCAATAAATGGCGGAGCTACATCGGGATCCGTGGGGCTTTACTAATCACGTATAATTAGAATAAGATAGTATAGTTTATATTTCAGCCCCACTAAAATTAAGAAAAAAATCACATATAATTATCTTAGTCAATATTTGTATATTTGTATTTTATTTTTTATCTTTTAATTTCTTAAATGTGCATATGTTTTATATAATTCAAAAAATTCTCTTAAAATTTGTTTAGTGTCACTAGCTTATAGCCCGTGCGATGCACGGTTACTTAAATTTTATTTATAATTATTTTGTTTATAATTATATTTTTTTACCCATGCAACACCCGATTGTTTTTTTTAATATTTATAATTATATTTATTTATGAATATTTTAATATTTAAAAGTTATTAGTTTACATGATTAAATTATTGTTAAAAAAGATTTAGCCAAAAAATTATAGTTAAAAATTTGATATTTATTATATTTTACACACTCAATTTAATATTTGTTTATATTGAGTTATAAGAATTAGATTTTGCCAATTTTATAGTCCACATGAAATTCACAAAATAATATTAAATTTAGTTGTGGTTTAATGTTCTTTTTCAATTAAAAACTATTCTAAAACTAAAAAGAGAATAAAGTGACGAAATTTAATGTTGAGAATTCTATTCGATTTAGGAAATCTACTTATATGTAGTTTATATTATTAGAATACCCTTTATTAACCCAATACAGTTTTTAATATTAAATCTAACGGTTTTCACTTATCTATTTAACATTAAACGATTTTTATTATTTTGGTATTAAATAAGTTTCCTTATTTAATTACAACTATTTTTATGTTTTGACGTTTTAGAAAATCCAATCTTAATATAATATATTTTAACTTATATCATTTTTAGATAATAACTTCTTTTTATTTGATATAATCTTGATCATGTATTTTTAAAAGTATTGGATCTAACGGTTGAGAATGTTTTGGCGGTATTTAGGACCAAACTACCATGATAACATCATTAATTTTTCTTAATATTTATAATTTTTTTAAATATTTATTGCTAAAATATAATATACTCTTTTTTGTAATATGTTAAATATGCGGGAACTTTGAACTTTTGAGAAGATAAATTATCAATTAAAATATAATTTTTTTTGTAATAGTTCTTCTTTTAAAGTAGTACACCGTGATCAAAATTCTGTATAAATTTCATTTTTTTATAGTATATCCTGTAAATATCTATGTTATTATATTAAAGACTAAATAATGAAAGTTTCCTTATAAGTTTGGTCACTTTGTTTGATCACTCAATCCATAATCGTTGAATCTTTCAAATTAAATTGTTGAAAAACGTTAGATATAACAGTAAAACTATCATGTAGAATGATCTAAGGTTTGAATCTACCAACAACATATTAAAATTTATAAGTTTTTTTTTAAAATACGAATTTTTTCATTTTTTCTTACAGACATATGTTATTTGATAATATTTTTTGTAAAGTACGATTTTTCAGAAAAGTACTATACTAATTGATTAACAAATTTTTAAAGTTTCGAATTTAATAATTTACAATGTATATAGGTTTAAAAAGTTTGGCATCTTCTGTAGCTGAGTCTAAAATTTCAAAATAAGGTTTTTTTTAATATGAATATATTCCTGCTAACAATAAAATTAGATCTCTATGAGTTCTTATAAAACAAAATCACCATTTACATATAATTTATTATTTAATAATAAATAATATTTGATTAGTTATGATATAAAACTTAATAAAATAGGATTAAAGATATGCATAATTTTATAAAATTTTATCCTCGTATTATTATATTCTTTGTTGATTTGAATTTTTCTTAGATTGATTTTAATTTTTGAACATAGATTTCTAAATTTAAAATAGTTAGAAAAAATTAATTAAATTGGTGTTAAAATAATGATGACATAATAATTATTATTAGAATTTAAATATTAACTTTATTAATTTGGGTTTTATCTTGTGTTTTAAAAATCAGATTTTGACGATTTTACACCCCACGTGAAGATAACTAAATTATCTTTAATTAAAAGATGGTTTAACAATTTTTATCTAGGTGGAATTATCCATGGAAGAGAAAAGAAAGTCACGAATTTTTTACATGGAGAATTCTATTCAATATAGAAAACTTATTTATATTTGGTATATTTGGTTTAAATTATCAAAATACACCTTTTAGAATTTAAATATAATCCTCTTATTAATAAAATAAACTTGTTTAATATTTGATCTAACGATTTTCATTTATATAGTTAAGATCTAATGGTCCTTATTAATTTGGTTGTCTACGACCAAAAATTGGATAAGATCACTGTTATGATTATTATATATAAGGATTTAATATAACTAACTTAAAACCCGTGCAATGCACAGATTGTTAATTGTTATTTTATTATTATTTTTTAAAATTTTATTAATTGTAATTGTGCAAAAAATAAGTAGGCATGTTAAAATAGGTAAACACTTTTAATTAATTATAAACATTAAAACAGATTTTAAAATAAATACGTATGGGTTTGCCCGTTATATTTTTTGAAAATGAGGAGTTTTATTAAGGAAAAATAAAAAATGTAACATATATTTAGTTTAAAAAGGTAAATGCCCGTGATATTTTTGGAAAATAAGGTTTTAAAATTTAATAATTAAAACTATTTAAATATGTTTTAAAATAAATAAGTAAAGAGTTTTCTGTGATATTTTTGAAAAAAGAATGGATTTTAGTGAGAAAAATAGAAAAATTAAATTGTAAAAGGCAATTTCCTGTGATATATTTAGAAAATGTGATATTTTGTTAGAAAAAATATATAATGTGTTTTAACTGAAAAGGTAATTGATTATAAATAGGTATTTGATTATTTATATTTTAATATTTTTAGTAATTGCATTCGTTAAGAAAAATAAGTAGACATGTTAAAATAGGTAAACTTTTAAAAATAATTATAATATTAAAATATGTTTAAAATTAAATAACTAAAGGTTTGTCCATGATATTTTTGGAAAAGGAGGGGTTTTAGTAAGGAAAAATAGAAAAACTAACATGTTTTAGTTAAAAACGGTAATTGTCCGTGATATATTTAGTTAAAAAAGGTAATTGGTTATAAATAGGTAATATTATTTTTTAATAATATATTTTTATAAATAAGTAAGGTTAATTAAGTAAAAACATGAAGTAAAGTTAAATAAGGGCAATTAAGTAAAATCACAATGTACCATACCGACCAACCAAAGTAAGGTTAATTAAGTAAAATCACAACGTACCATACCGACCAACCAAACTTTTAATGTTTCGTCTATTATATAATAGTATTGATAAGGATATCAAGTATATA
Organism: Heracleum sosnowskyi; assembly: GCA_030848705.1. Lineage (NCBI taxonomy): Eukaryota > Viridiplantae > Streptophyta > Magnoliopsida > Apiales > Apiaceae > Heracleum > Heracleum sosnowskyi. The sequence goes on from CM061243.1 coordinate 9,051,858, forward strand.
CTGATATAAGTATCTTACTAACTGTTTTTACTTTTAATCTTTCGGTTTTATTTACGGTGTAAATAAAATTTTAAAATACATTATTACTTAAAAATTATTAAATAGAATAAAAATTATGTTATGATTATCTAAAATTTTATTCTCATATTATTATATTCTTTATCGATTTGAATTTGTTCTTAATTAATTTTGATACTTTATTGAAAAAAACATTAAATTTCTATATTTAAAAGAATTAGTGGAAAAATAAATAAATTGGTGATACAATAATAAAAAAAATATTTATTAAAATTTAGATACTCACTTTAATATTTGGGTTATAGTCTGAGTTTTAAAAATTGAATTTTGACGATTTTACAATTCATGCGAAACTAACGAAATTATCTTTAATTTAATAATGGTTTAATAATTATTATCTAACTTGACCAGTTGACCAACCCATAAAATAAACTGAAAAGAAAAGATGGTTAAGAAGTTTTACACAAAGAATTCAATTCAATATAGAAAACCAATTTATAATTGGTTTAAATTATCAAAGCACACTTCTTAGTATTTAAATATAATCCTACCTTTAATCAAATACACATTTTAATATAAGTATTATATTCAAAATTATCGTTTATGAATATGAAAGCCTCAACATTTTAATAATATTTTGATATTATCCTTTTATGTTTGTTATATGTAAAATAATATAATTATAATTTGGATTAATCAAATTGTTATGTTTCTTCAGAAAAAAAAATGTTTAAATTTATTCATGTACATGAGTTCTCCTAAGTCTCTTATAACGTAGGGTATCATTGTAATCGATATTAATTGTTATCTTGATATTTGGTTTAACAATTATTATCTAACTGCAACTATACATAAATTCAAGAGAAAAAATATTTAAGAATTTTTACATAGAAAATTTTAAATTATCAAAATACACTTTTTAGTATTTAAATATAATTCTATTATTAATCATCTACACTTTTTAATATTAGATCTAACAATTCTCATCGATCTATTTAAGATCTAACTATAAATATTAATTTGGTCGTATACTGATCGTACACGGACCAGATCGATTTTAAAATTTTATTGAAATAAACATAGAATTTATAAATTTAAAAGAATTAGGAAAAAAAAACTAAATTGGTGGTACAATAATAAAAAAATATTTATTAAAATTTAGATAATAACTTTACTGTTTGGGCTCTTGGGCTCTATCTTGAGTTTTAGACAACAGATTTTAACGATTTTACAGCCCACGCGAAGCTTACAAAATTATCTTTAATTTAATGATGGTTTAATAATTATTATCTAACTGGAACTATCCATAAAATAAAGAGAAAAGATAATTACGAATTTTTACATAAAGATTTCTATTCAATATAGAAAACCCATTTATAATAGGTTTAAATTATCAAAATACACCTTTTAGTATTTAAATACTATCATATTATTAATCAAATACAATTTTTAATATTATATCTGACAGTCCTCATCGATTTGAATATTTATAGTTTTATAATCCAACGGATAGTATGCTTTTGGTAGTACAGTGACTGACCAAAGTTTTGGATAAGATCTCCCTTACGCTTATTATATATAAGGAGTTAATGTCAAAATTATGTTCCTCTTATTTTAATATTGATGCAGACATTTAAATTACGTTTATCTTATTTTAGTTATTATTTTTTAACTATGAAAATATAAATTTGAATCCAATAGATGACATCAAAACTTTTATGAGTAATTTCTAGTATCGTAAAAAATTTGTCTAATAATTTTAAAATTATGTTTTCTAATATATGTAAACTCTTGTGTATTTTGAAACTATTGTTGTTATTTAATTTTAGAACGGGATAAAATTCTTCTTAAAAAATTAATTATCATCCATAAATTTTAACTTTTTTTACCATAATTTAGCATTCACTATTTCATTTTTCTGGCTCCGGTGGCAATAGTCTTGTTGTCTCTTGCAAGAACGTATGCATAATTGGTCGTCTATAATCCTACGTGTATAAAATCTTTAAATTTAGTTACTTGTTTTTTAGTCCACAGGAAAAAAAATTAAAACCTTTCTTTTTCCTTAGAAATGTCGCCAACGCCTAGGACAACAACTGTTACATTAGCGGAATCTATTATTTCTCCATATATTAAAGATGTTATAAAAAAATTCAAACTATATAACACTTATAGAACTCAATTTTGATAATTCTATCTAAAAAAAAATTAGCAATTAACAAACTATATAATAACACATGTACAACTTACAATAATTATTACGAGAAGTAGATTGTGAAATTTTAATATCTTCTTTTAATCACAATAAGCAAACTCAGTAATTACATTAATTAAAAGATATTATAAACCGAAAAAATATTAAATTTTTATTAAAAATGATTAGAAAAAGTAAAGAATACTAATCTATTTACGCAACTTAAAATACGTGCATAAACGAGATATTAAAGTTAGGAATTAGTATTAGGGACGAAAACAATAGGCAGCGAGTTGGAAAATATCTGACTCGGTGTATCCGAATCCGTGGACCTGAATTAAGGAGGTACATATAAATATTCGAGTCATTCAACTCATCATTTACGATAAAACAAAGCGGAGCTGTCAAGAGTAGTGCTATTTTATCTTTATTTATTTATATCTCTCGCTCTATATATAAACATACATTCGCACAATACTAATTATCTCCTGTTGTAATTGTCTCGAGTATCAAAGTAAGCACTTCTAATCTCTCTCTCTCTCTCGTACATAAATGTTTGTTAATTTCACTTGTTTACATGTTGTAATGCCTTTTCTCTGTTTAAAACTGCTTCAATTATGCTAAATTAGGGTTTCGTATACATAAATTGCAGTATAGTTTTGTGTTATGCGATGAATATATGTGTGCGATCTGTGATTTATTGTTATGTATCTCGTTTGGGTTTAATTTGTGAATTTTGTATCCGGAAGCGTTGACTGAGCTTCGTGTTTTTGACTTTTTAGTTATTGTACTATGGCTTGTTACTGATTGAATTGTGTGTAAAATTTATGTAAGGAGCACACATAAACACACAATTGATCTGTTGCGAAAGCGGAATTTTGCGTTGAGATGAAATTGGGTTATATTCGTGTATATATATATACCTAGTTATTGTAGATTATTTAAGGCCAACTGTGTATGAGATTAGTTATAATAAGTTTCGTTGTGGTTCAATATTTGAATAGGAGTTGTAATAGCGATGGGAACGTCAGAGAAGAGCTCTTTACGAGATTAGTTATATTAAGTTGCGTTCTGGTTGAATACTTGGATTTGAGTTGTGAATGCTAGTTTAGTATGCGATTGGCAGTGTAATATATGCTAGGATTCTCTCGGATTGCTCTTGTCGGTTTTTTATTTTCAAATACGAGTTGTAATCGGTATCTGTATGTGATTAGTACTTGGATTTCTCTCTTGAATTTTTATGTTTTCGAGATATCATTAATTTCTTAACTAACGATTCTTTGAATGCTTGTGTTACAGAATATGGGTAATCTCTTCTGCTGTACTCAAGTGGATCAGTCCACTGTTGCTATTAAGGAGCACTTTGGGAAATTCGATGATGTACTTACTCCGGGATGCCATTGCTTACCATGGGTATTCGGGTATCAGATTGCTGGTCATCTTTCTCTCAGGGTCCAACAGTTGGATGTCAAGTGTGAAACGAAAACAAAGGTCGGGCGCTAAAAATTACCTGAATTGTTACGTTAAGTGTCGTATACTTTTTATGTTGTAATACTAATTTTAGAAGTCAGAACATTGTTTTTTTGTCAATTCATAAATTGGAAAATCTTATCACAGTATTGGTATGTTTATATTTTTTTGCTTTTAAGTTGTTACTACTCCTGTTTTGATTGTACCAAGTCTTTTTCTCTGCCTGAAGTGTATATATGCATTGCTGGATGTCATTTATGTACAGAATCTGAGAGCTTAGTTTACAAATTATCAGAACTGAAATGATTCTTGTTGGTTATAGGACAATGTATTCGTCAATGTTGTAGCATCAATTCAGTACCGTGCCCTGTCAGAAAAGGCCAATGATGCATTTTATCGACTCTCAAATACAAGGTCTCAGATTCAGGCCTACGTCTTTGATGGTATTGTTCTAATCCTAATGTGGAGACACATCAAGTCATTTTCTATTGCTTGAATACATGTTTTCTAATATATCTGAATTTTAAAATTAGGTGTTTATATATTTTGCACACTTTGAATTTGTTTCCGATTTAGTGATCAGAGGCACAGTTCCTAAGCTCAACCTGGATGCTGCTTTTGAGCAGAAAAACGATATTGCCAAGGCTGTTGAAGATGAACTTGAAAAGGTATTAATCTGACTAGAGGTAATTATGTATTACTGTGAACTTTTGCTCTCGTTGTGCCTCTGACAATGTTTGATTTGTGCTGCTTGCAGGCAATGTCTCATTATGGATATGAGATTGTCCAGACACTGATAGTTGATATCGAACCCGATGAGCATGTCAAGAGAGCAATGAATGAGATCAATGCTGGTAAGCACTTTTTTAGCTATGTAATGATGGTGAAATTCTTTATTTGGTACATACCTGGGTGTTGGGAGTGGTTTTTATGGCAGATACATGACATGTTTTGATGTTTACAAATTTCATAAATTAAAATGCTAGGCAAAATCATTATTTCATCCCCCCTTGCTAAGATACATATCTTGATAACCTTATTTAAAGCGATGCATTACTTTGCTTCATTATATGTTACACGTTTTTGTAAGGAGATATTTGTTTTCCTATTCTTAGATAATGTCTGTACTGTTCAAAAACATTAATTTAATTCTTCTGGCTCCCAATTATTAACCTAGCAGAAGAACTGTTCTGAACCATACATATACATATAGCAGGAGATATACGTTTTTTTTGGGGAGGGGGGGGGGGGGGGGGGGTTTCTTAGTGGAAACAGGGAGAGGTATCTAGGGTAATTCTTTCAAAATCATAGGCCTTCCGACTAAGGTTCCTTGTATTTACTAATACAAACTTTTGGCCTGCATAATTATTGATGTGGTGTTTCTGAACTGAGCATTAGTACTTTCTGCTCCTACTTGGTCACAAGCATTACCACATTGAATTTGGTGCACCCTCATTGAATACATATGTCAACCTTGTATATCTCCTTTCATATGTTTCGAAGTAGAATAAGCGTTTGTAATACATGACTAAAAGTTCTATTTGAAGTAGAATATGTAAAGTTATATAGGTGTTTTTTCGACGAAAGAGTGTCTCATTAGAAAGGAGTATGGTAACATAAAAATTAATATATAAGACAAATATATATTCAATATATTAAATTTGAGATTTTGATATTAAAAAGGAAAACGTGTTTCACGGGAGGACGGCTTATTAGCGAGAACCGAGTAATTTTCGTAAGTTATTTGATAAAAAAATTTTAAAAATTATTACGCCGCCGCGAAGCGCGGCTTTTTCGACTAGTTCATTTTAAAAGTTATAAGTTTGCAATGGATCTATGCTTTTGAACAGAGGAGGTGCATTCATTTTAAAATGCGGGAAAATTCAATAATTAAAAAGTTAATGAAAATAAGGTAACATTTGTCATAAAAATAGTAACTATGATTAAGTGGGTATGTATGAATTTGAATTTTTTTTCTATTTTATTTAATTTTTCAATTAAATTTACAAAGTAGTTAAAATGAGTGAAAACATTCAATTATTAGAAAATTAGTTAAAATAAGGTAACATTTGCTACAAAAATAGTAACTACGATTACTTGGGCGTGTATGAATTTTAATTTTAATTTTGATTTTTTTCCTATTTTATTTCATTTTTCAAATAAATCAAGTAGTTTAAAATGAGTGAAGAAAATTCAATTATTAGAAAATTAGTTGAAATAAGGTAACATTCATCACAAAAATAATAACTACGATTACTTAGGTGTTTTTTATTTTTAATTTAGATTTTAGTTTTTTTGTTTTTAAATTAATTTTTTTAAACGAACGCCTTCAATAAAACATTAAAGACGGGGATATCCGGAGGATCCACTCCGTTCTCTTTTACATGTTTATTTTTAAAATAAATTTTATCCTCTAAATATATGTTTATTTCTATTATCAAAATCAAGATGTAATTTTTCAAAACTATCTTTATGATTACTACTTCCAAGATCATATTAATTTATTGTGATCTTAGCTCAAATTATGAAAAAGTTGTGATTGTCTCTTTACATCCACTTTTTAAACACACAATTCGGTATGTAACGAACCTTTATCTATAAAGTAGAGACTACTTTCACGATCTTTAATTTCTATTTTAACATCTCAGTGCACTCTCATTATTTTGCCGCCTCCGCCTAACCTCAATTTTCTTCTCTCTCGTAGCTCTCTTGCTCTTTTTCGCATTTCGAATCTCTCTCTCTCTCTCTCTCTCTCTCTCGAAGTCTCGATCGATTATTTTCTCTTTCAAAGGACCACAATTCAGCATCCTTATGTCGACTATAACATGATTACCTATCATATTCATACCGAACATATATACCTTTTAAAAGGAAAGGGCACTTTTGAAGACTTGTGATAACATGTTCATAGATACTGTGATATATAAAAGCAAACATAATTATTTTTTTAAAACAACTTAAATTATGATGTAAACTAATATATGTTATTTTACCTATCACATATATAGGGAGGTTTCTGCTCTACAATGCCAATATGCATTACAAATATTTTGCACAGGATCGAGCAATTTATCCTCAAGAATTTGATGCCATGTATTATGGATGTCCGAAGCAACACAATAGTCCCGAAACAAACTTAAAAACGAGTCTGATGTAGGAAGTAATTGTGCTACATGAACCTTTAGCACCCAAATCCAAAATATATAAGGCCCTCGCCCTCAGAGCATGAAGGCAAGGGCTTCTGTTATATCTTTAAGGGGGAGTGCAAGGTAGATATACTTTGACCAGAAAGGGCCATTCTATCCACCTGGCTGCATGTATAAAGAGATCCCCTTGGAAATGTCTGAATCATTTGACCAAATTGCGGATGTTTTTAAACCCATTTAAGATCAGGTAGATCCCACCCAGTATCTACATAAGCAATACCTTCCATATCTTCTTCATGTAGACAACTAGCATATTTAACACAATTAGATAGTCGGTTTTTTATTTTCAAATACGAGTTGTAATCGGTATCTGTATGTGATTAGTACTTGGATTTCTCTCTTGAATTTTTATGTTTTCGAGATATCATTAATTTCTTAACTAACGATTCTTTGAATGCTTGTGTTACAGAATATGGGTAATCTCTTCTGCTGTACTCAAGTGGATCAGTCCACTGTTGCTATTAAGGAGCACTTTGGGAAATTCGATGATGTACTTACTCCGGGATGCCATTGCTTACCATGGGTATTCGGGTATCAGATTGCTGGTCATCTTTCTCTCAGGGTCCAACAGTTGGATGTCAAGTGTGAAACGAAAACAAAGGTCGGGCGCTAAAAATTACCTGAATTGTTACGTTAAGTGTCGTATACTTTTTATGTTGTAATACTAATTTTAGAAGTCAGAACATTGTTTTTTTGTCAATTCATAAATTGGAAAATCTTATCACAGTATTGGTATGTTTATATTTTTTTGCTTTTAAGTTGTTACTACTCCTGTTTTGATTGTACCAAGTCTTTTTCTCTGCCTGAAGTGTATATATGCATTGCTGGATGTCATTTATGTACAGAATCTGAGAGCTTAGTTTACAAATTATCAGAACTGAAATGATTCTTGTTGGTTATAGGACAATGTATTCGTCAATGTTGTAGCATCAATTCAGTACCGTGCCCTGTCAGAAAAGGCCAATGATGCATTTTATCGACTCTCAAATACAAGGTCTCAGATTCAGGCCTACGTCTTTGATGGTATTGTTCTAATCCTAATGTGGAGACACATCAAGTCATTTTCTATTGCTTGAATACATGTTTTCTAATATATCTGAATTTTAAAATTAGGTGTTTATATATTTTGCACACTTTGAATTTGTTTCCGATTTAGTGATCAGAGGCACAGTTCCTAAGCTCAACCTGGATGCTGCTTTTGAGCAGAAAAACGATATTGCCAAGGCTGTTGAAGATGAACTTGAAAAGGTATTAATCTGACTAGAGGTAATTATGTATTACTGTGAACTTTTGCTCTCGTTGTGCCTCTGACAATGTTTGATTTGTGCTGCTTGCAGGCAATGTCTCATTATGGATATGAGATTGTCCAGACACTGATAGTTGATATCGAACCCGATGAGCATGTCAAGAGAGCAATGAATGAGATCAATGCTGGTAAGCACTTTTTTAGCTATGTAATGATGGTGAAATTCTTTATTTGGTACATACCTGGGTGTTGGGAGTGGTTTTTATGGCAGATACATGACATGTTTTGATGTTTACAAATTTCATAAATTAAAATGCTAGGCAAAATCATTATTTCATCCCCCCTTGCTAAGATACATATCTTGATAACCTTATTTAAAGCGATGCATTACTTTGCTTCATTATATGTTACACGTTTTTGTAAGGAGATATTTGTTTTCCTATTCTTAGATAATGTCTGTACTGTTCAAAAACATTAATTTAATTCTTCTGGCTCCCAATTATTAACCTAGCAGAAGAACTGTTCTGAACCATACATATACATATAGCAGGAGATATACGTTTTTTTTGGGGAGGGGGGGGGGGGGGGGGGGGGGTTTCTTAGTGGAAACAGGGAGAGGTATCTAGGGTAATTCTTTCAAAATCATAGGCCTTCCGACTAAGGTTCCTTGTATTTACTAATACAAACTTTTGGCCTGCATAATTATTGATGTGGTGTTTCTGAACTGAGCATTAGTACTTTCTGCTCCTACTTGGTCACAAGCATTACCACATTGAATTTGGTGCACCCTCATTGAATACATATGTCAACCTTGTATATCTCCTTTCATATGTTTCCAACAATAAATTTTGCAACTCCTTTATGCATATTGTCAACTTTTTTTTTTTGCCAAGTTCGACAACCTTATTTTGGGTCTAAAGTATATTTTAGATACTGGATTTTTTTAAAATACTGGATTCTAAGAGTTCATACTTGTTGCAGCTGCAAGGCTGAGGATGGCAGCTACGGAGAAGGCTGAGGCTGAAAAGATTCTTCAGATCAAGAGAGCTGAAGGTGAGGCTGAGTCAAAGTACCTCTCGGGACTGGGTATAGCACGCCAGCGCCAGGCAATTGTTGATGGTCTAAGAGACAGTGTGTTGGGCTTCTCAGTTAATGTGCCGGGCACAACTGCAAAGGATGTAATGGACATGGTTCTTGTCACACAATATTTTGACACAATGAAGGAAATTGGTGCTTCATCAAAGTCTTCTGCTGTGTTCATACCTCACGGGCCTGGTGCAGTTCGTGATGTTGCTAGTCAGATTCGTGATGGGCTTCTTCAGGGATCTTCTGCCCAGCATTAACTTTCCCGCCCTCTCAACCAATTATCCAGAAATTTGGTCTTTATATACAGTATATATATTGGTATGTGATGTTAAGTTTGTTTTGGAAACTACAATCATGAAACACTTTTTTAGTACCACTTTGCTTAGTATGGTTTGATTTGGCGGCGCCGGTATCAATGGAATATTTGGTTGTACATTATAAATATTTTTTCCAGTGGATTGAGCTTGTAAACAAATTCTCATCATCTTTTTACGCTCTATTATGACTAGTTAATGCTTGTATGCTCTAATTCTAGGTCCCTTTTGTAGTAGTTTATAATATTCTCAATCGATGATTCCGTAACAATTACCGAATAGAAGTAAATAGTGCAGCTTGTATTTTATAGGTGTTATAAAGAATGTTTGGCGTTGCATTTTTAACTGTATTCTGAGAACTACAGTTATTTCAATGTTTCTAGGTACTATTGTAGAACCGGATCAAGGTACTGAGATACCAGATCACCACTGTAAGTTGAAGAACATTACTTTTCTCATTTTCAAGTGACTTGGAACAGTGGTGAGATGAATGCTCTACTTTGGATTCTGTACTTAATTAGGCAGGGCAATCGCTCAGGAGAATTGATAATAACTCAATAGGGGCAGAACTCTCCTCAACAAGACGATCAAGCATTGTTCGGGAATGTCTGGCATGAAATTCTATGTTTATGCTATTTATATTCGTTATGAGAATAAATTAATTGCGTTCCTAACATTCTAGCATTGGCACAATCTGTTTAAAAAAAAAAAATTGGACTAAATTTTGACCCTTCCCAAGAAGCGGTTCTCCACTCTTCATATTCATGACATTGAAATTGTACACAACATTCATATTCATGACATTAAGGCTGGCAATGGTGGAATGATTAGAAGTTCGATGGATCATTACGGTCATCGATCCAGGAGTGACGGTGATGGAATTTCAGTGTTTGGCTCTTCTAATATTTGGATTGATCATATTTCTATGTTCAATTGCATGGACGGCTTAATTGATGTTATTGAGGCTTCTACCGCCATTACCATCTCAAATTGCCACTTCACAAGGCATAATGAGGTAAAATGTCAATTTCCTCTGTTATTATGTTGCATTTTTACTAATTTTTTCGAAATGCAAGCATAGTTTGACATCATTACACTGATGATTACACACACATGCACACTGTGCCTCAAAGCTAGAGATTGAATTGTTGTACACTACAATGTTACATGATTTATCATTTTCAGGCGCTTCTGTATGGTGCAACTGACAGCTACCCGGACGACAAGATAATGCAAGTGACATTGTCATTCAATCATTTTGGAAAAGGATTGGTTCAAAGAATGCCAAGATGTCGATTTGGATTTGTGCATGTTGTCAACAATGACTACACTCACTATCTAATGTACGCAATTGGTGGAAGCTCTAATCCCACCATTCTTAGTCAGGGGAACCGCTACATAGCTCCGATAAATCCCAATGCTAAAGAGGTGAGTTATTAGTAACTAACAGAATATTTGAAATTTATGACTTCACAAATTCACCAGAACGTGACTCAATTTGTGTGCGCAGGTGACGAAGAGGGACTATGCAGAAGAAAGTGAATGGAAAAATTGGATATGGAGATCAGAGGATGACCTAATGCAGAATGGAGCATACTTCGTAGAATCTGGAGATCCTAAACACGTATTTCCTACTGGTAAAGATATGATACGTCCTAAGCCAGGGACTCTTGTAAGTAAGCTCACAAAATTTGCCGGTGCTTTTGCTTGCAAGAAAAATATTCCATGTTGATACACAAATATTTGTTATAGCTTAAAAATCATTAGGCATAGAGGAAGAAATAGGTTCATGTTTATCTCCTAGTTTGTAACCATAGGCTAGTGAATGTTCTCTATATGTTTTTTTAGAAACTGTTCTTGGCTACTACAGATTGCTTATAAGTAATGTGATGGCTTTCTCGACCAACATTATCATCTCCGGCATCATAATTCTTGCTTGAAAAGTTGTAGGTACTACAAAAAATAGGTAACCAATGAATTCAGTTTATTAAGCAGCAGATTGAAATCGATTTGTACCATGTAACTTGACTTTCAAATCAGCTACCGTGGCATTAGCGTAATGCCCTGTCTTAACAAGGATCTTTCCAGTGCCAGTGTGCCACCAGTTGAGTTCAGTTCTTGTCTCCTTAATTACAAAAGGCTCGCTATCTTCGGGTTGCCACGAGAAATTTACTTCGCCCTTTCAAACCTTCATGCAACGAGACAACGTTCATAAATCAATAAAGTAAAAAGATCACAACAATAATATAGAGAAATAATAATATAATTGTTTTTGTTAAGTAACTAACTAATTTAAAATCTTAAGATATTGAAGAAAAGCTGCAACGAGAAAATATACTTATTCAACCGTTTCTACGTGCATGTATTAAGCAATAAAAATGAGAGGTGAAGCAAACCTTAGATACGTCTGAGCCTGGAGACATGATACAATAGAAGGAAGAAAAAATAAATAAATCTGCAGCCTGAGTTTTATATGTCTCTGGATTTGTTAGTGGGCTTCATACAGTCGGGCCCGGATTTAGGTTTGGGCTAATTTCTGCATTAGTACTTTTTGTCTGTAGATTATACACACATTCCCAAATCGCAAAAATACAATAATACGAGTTTCTTGAGTTCAGAAAAAGGCACGAAATATATATATATTTCTTAAAAAAAACAAACTAGTTAAAATGATTTTAAATAAGGGTCTTTTCAGAAATAACCAAAATTCGGAATTTTTTGTAAAAGTTTCTTTTTTTTTAAAAAAACTAGTCGAAAAAGCCGCGCTTCGCGGCGGCGTAATAATTTTTTTAAATTTTTTATCAAATAACTTACGAAAATTACTCGGTCCTCGCTAATAAGCTGTCCTCCCGTGAAACACTTTTTCCTTTTTAATATCAAAATCTCAAATTTAATATATTGAATATATATTTGTCTTATATATTAATTTTTATGTTACCATACTCCTTTCTAATGAGACACTCTTTCGTCGAAAAAACACCTATATAACTTTACATATTCTACTTCAAATAGAACTTTTAGTCATGTATTACAAACGCTTATTCTACTTCCAATATAACTTTTAATTGCAAGTATTTCTTTTATATCCGAACTTTTCTCCTCTATAAATCGAAACACCTATTCTACTTCAAATAGAACTTTGCAAGAACTTCTATTATATTTGAACTCTTCCCCTCTACAAATTCAAACACATATTCTATTTCAAATAGAACTTTTAATTATATGTCTTCGCTATAAATTCGAATTCTTCTCCTCTATAACTTCGAACACCTATTCTACTTCTAATATGCTAAAGAATATTTTTTGATTTATTAGTATTTAAAATTGTAAATCTCTAAAAAAATTAGAAAAATAGATTGAGACGATATTAGGGGTGCCACCTCACCTCCCGCGTATCCTCCTTTATATATATATATTGATGCTTTACAAAAATATTGATTATTAGAAACTACTTAAAAATTACGGTGTTGAAACCATATTTGTAACCGACCATGAACCTAAATCAACACAACTTTTAAAAATTTTATAATTGAAGTTTGCTTAACAAGTTGAATGGATTGATATTTGGTTGATTAACAAGTTCAATGGATTAAATCAAATGCAATCAAAAACATTTTTAAATGTAATTAAAATCAACTTCAATAATTTTATAGAAAAAACTAAAAACATGTTACATTTGTAAATATTTTCAAAAGATGATAAAATCGCAAAAATATAATAAAAATATAGTTTTTTTTATAATTTCTCTTTTAAATTATTAGATATGTGGACCATCTCCATAATTTAATTTTAATATTCTAGAGGTTAGTTATAAATATGTTATTTCTATTTGTTTTTTTTGCAAAAGACGAGTTTGAATCAAAAATAGTTTTTGTATTTTAACTAAATTAAAATTTTGAAAAATGTTAGATCCGTTAAATATGTAAATAAGTAGACTGAGATGCTAATTTTAATTTTAAAATGTGATAAATAATTACACAAGTACTTGTTTTGAAGGAAGCTGAAAATGCACACCAAATTTTAAATAGGTGTTATGGCCAACTATATCCAATTTTAAAGTTTTACCAAATAATTAACTGCCAACTTGTCAGCTAGCTAAGCTGAACAAAACGAAGCCTGTCAGCTAGCTAAGATAAACAATGCAATGCAGAATTTAAATAACAGTAAGTAAAAACACCAAGAGTTTTAGCCAGGTTCGACCCTTAACACTAATGGTCTACGTCCTGGTCTCCTACCAAACCTGGTAAGAGAATATACTATTAATCACTATAAAAACCGATTACAAGATTAATAAATATATCTCACTTCTTCCCTGTCACTGGTAGCAGCTAGCTGACACACTTGTTCCCTGAATCAAATGATCTCTAAGTACTATACTACCCAAGTATAAACTTCTCTATCAAACTAATTCCCGAACCCTTGTGTCCTAGCTTGCACCTCAGCAACAAACCTTACAATCTGAACAATACAATCAATTTAAAAAATGATACAACTCAAACTATGAACTCTTAATAAGAATATAAGCGTATACGTAATAATAGAGCTCAAGTAAAAAGATTTGAAAGTAGGTACTGAGTTGTTCTTGTGTGTTCTTGAAGGTGTTCAATCGCGAAAGAAACAACCACACAAGTATTTATAGTGAAACAAAAGAATTCGAATTAACCAACATAATTGCAACGTTCTTGAATCCAATTCTCACGTTCAATTAATTAGGGTAATTCAGTTTCTAACGTTCACATAACGTTAACATACTGAAGTTTAGAGAAAAAGACGTTTGAGATATAAAACCTTCAGTATATAAACTAAAAACATGTTTAGAGAGTTTGTATAGGATAAAACTTTTGAAATAAATAAACTCCTAAAAGATAGGAAAACTGTTTTGAAAAAGTCTTTGTGAAAAACTGAGCTCTAAAATTATATATATTACGTTTATATAATTTATAGAGTCCTTACACATCATGTCCTATAAAATCTCCATGGAATTAGGACTTCTGTTTTGACTTGGACAGTTTCTGGCGGAACAGTTTTAGCTTGCTGAAATGTACTGTTTCTTCAAAGTTAGCTTGCTAAGATACTGTGTTCCTGCAATGTTAGCTGGCTGATAACAAGTAATATAAAGCCTACAGTCTTAGCTTGCTGAAATGTTCTGTTACTGCACTGTTAGCTTGCTAAGATACTCTGTGTCTGCACTGTTAGCTTGTTAACAACAAGTAATATAAAGCCTGCAACAACTGTTAAACCAATATAGATAAAAGCACTAGCATTTCTTATACTAACAGCTTGCTAACATTAATATCATCAAAATTAAGAGAGTATCAATCTCCCCCTTTTTGATGATTATTAACTCATCTATTTAGGAGAATTAAACTCCCCCTAAATACCTGCATAACAACTTAAAACTAATATAAGAGAACTAATACAATCACAATATATCCAGCTTGCTTACTATGTGTTATCATCAAAATCAACATGGTTTCAATCTCCCCCTTTTTGATGATTACACACCAACATTCAGGAGCAAAATACTCTCCCTAAAATTATGCTTCCCCTGCAAAAAGATTAGCATTCTATACAAGCAGCTAAACATATTGTTATGGCATCACATTAACATTTAGCTCCCCTTAAATCACACATACTATGATCCTGAATTTTCTCCCCCTTACTCATCAAAAAGGTTATTCGCATGTTATCAATAATAGAAAATTCAAATAAGCATGGATTATCATGTTAAGTGAGCTAATATTACCAGACATCCGTAGGTAGCTTGCTGTCTAGACATTGCACATGCCAATTTCCCTACGAAGAACAAAAATCTTTCTTCGACCAATGGCTTAGTGAAGATGTCAGCTCGCTGGTATTCTTTTGTAGTGAATAATGCAACAGAAGCTTGCTTCTTGCTTTGCCAAGACACCAAACTCTGTCCTAAAAATGCACAAACACCCCTTGTACTCTTGCGGTCAGTTTGACAACTCAAGTGAGACTCTTTTGGTTTATCCGCCCTTGTCTTGATTCCTTCTGATTTATCACCAATGATCAACTCTGGAGGATGGTTCTTCACTGTTCTTGTTGACTTTGGCAATGAATGTTGAGCTATGACTTCCTCATTTACTCGAATTCGCTTGGATGGAGGAGAGGCTTCACCACCTTCATATATAGGCATCTTTTCTTGTGATCTATGACCTCTTGGACCTTCCAAGGTGAGCTTTGACAACTGATCAATAGTTTCAGCCACTGGAGAAGAGGTTTCAGCTGGCTTGTCAGCTTCTGGAGTTGCCTCAGGCTGGTTATCAGCTAGCTGAGAAACAGACGTTAGCCTTGTCAGCTCGCTGTCATGACCTGCACCTGCAATATCTTCCTCATCTCTTGACAGATCAACATTAGATTCTTGAAATGAAACATCAATAGATTCTTCAACAATACGTTTAGATGTATTATACACTCTATAAGCACGACTTGTTAAAGAATAACCCAAAAATATTGCTTCATAAGATTTAGCATCAAATTTACCATCTCGATCAATAGTTTTGAGTACAAAACACCTGGAGCCAAAGACTTTGAAATATCCAATGTTTGGCTTCTTATTCCTCAGCAATTCATATGGAGTTTTGTTGAGTATAGGCCTGATAAGTACCCTGTTAAGAACATAGCTAGCTGTGTTAACAGCTTCTGCCCAGAAACTCCTTGGCAGCTTGCTTTCTTGCAGCAAAGTCCTCGCAGTTTCTTGCAAAGATCTGTTCTTTCTCTCCATAACTCCGTTTTGTTGTGGTGTTCTTGGAGCATAGAATTCATGTGTAATACCTCGTTCTCCAATGCTTTATAGTTAATGTACTATTAAATGCTTTATATGAGATATCCATTTATTTGCATTAACTTTAACCACAAGACATACCTACAAAACAAAGAACAAACAACTCAACGTTTTGGTACCCAAATTTGGTTGGGTCCTGCATGGTTAGTTGATAGAACATAAATAACATTCAATTCAGATTTCTTGATCCACATTTGGACCACTTTGGATGTTCGATTTCCTGTTCTCCTTGTTCTGTCAGCTTGCTGCCTATAAGCTGTCTGTCTATTCCAGCTTGCTGGTTTAGCATTCTGACTTGAGCAGTGATGTGATAAGTGACCTTTCTTTCCACATTTGTAGCAAATTTTCCAAGGCATAGTATAATTATATGGAATACCATGTTTGCCTTCATATTGAAAAGCCTTGTCCTTTGAAGTAGAAGTCATTCCAAGTCCTTCTTTATCCATTGGAACTTTTGTTTGTTTCATGATTGTCTTTAATACTTCCTCTCCTTGAACAAATTTTCCCATGCCTTTCTCAAGCTTTGAAATTTCAGCCTCCAATTCTTTTATCTTCTCATCTTGTTAAGTAACTTCAATTGAGATGGATTCTCTGATTTTAAATGTATCAAGACATACATCTCTTGCTTCAATTTCTGCACGCAGCTCGTTGAGTTCCTTCATCAATGTGTCATTTCTTTTGAGGAGCAGCTTGTTAAACCCTTCAAGTTGTGTTAGCTTTCCCTTTAGATCAGAAATGAGATCTTCATGATTGTTTGATGGAGTCTTTTCAGCCATAAGCTCAGAAATTATCTTTCGAAGAGAAGCATTTTTCTTCTCAAGCTTATTATTTTCATACTTCAATTCCATGAACTCCACAATAGATATATTATTATGTTCCTGCATGGTTAGTGATTCTAATATAACATTTTCAGAAGATATGTTAAACTGAAATGAGTTTATCGCACTAGATTCAACATCAGAGTCCGAATGTGATACATCATTATTTACAAGGACTTCTTCGGTGTTTCCTCGAACCATATCATCGTCAATGCCAACCAATGCAAAATTTAGCATATATTCGCTTGAGTCTTCATTGGAATTAAATTCCTCGTCACTCCAATTGATTTGAGCCTTTGCTTTGTTTTCGTCTCTTGAGGCAGCTTGCTGCTTTGACTTGAAACATTCTTCCTCTGATTTTGTTGTAGCTTTATAATGCATTTTTAAGGTATCCCATATATCCTTTGCTGTGTGCTACATGAAGAAACCTTGTCAAAATCTGAATTTGAAAGACCACATATTAGTGTGTACCTTGCTCTTCCATCATAGCTTGTTTTCATCAATTCTGCCTCAGTAAGATCATCAACATCTTTTGGCTTGCCATTATTATCCAAAAAAGTGAATGGACCATCCTTAACGACTCTCCACTCAAATGGATTTCTACTCAATAACACCTTCATCTTTAGTCTCCATAAATCATAATTTTCTGCCCCATTGAGAAGTGGTGGCATGTTTAATGATTCTCCCTCTACATAAACGTGTGCCATAGGATCTGTACTTTCCTGTTACAGAAATGTTAGTACACCAAAGCTCTGATACCAAATGAAAATGCACACCTAGAGGGGGGTGAATAGGTGTTATGGCCAACTATATCGAATTTTAAAGTTTTACCAAATAATTAACTGCCAACTTGTCAGCTAGCTAAGATGAACAAAACGAAGTCTGTCAGCTAGCTAAGATAAACAATGTAATGCAGAATTTAAATAACAGTAAGTAAAAACACCAAGAGTTTTAGCCAGGTTCGACCCTTAACACTAATGGTCTACGTCCTGGTCTCCTACCAAACCTGGTAAGAGAATATACTATTAATCACTATAAAAACCGATTACAAGATTAATAAATATATCTCCCTTCTTCCCTGTCACTGGTAGCAGCTAGCTGACACACTTGTTCCCTGAATCAAATGATCTCTAAGTACTATACTACCCAAGTATAAACTTCTCTATCAAACTAATTCCCGAACCCTTGTGTCCTAGCTTGCACCTCAGCAACAAACCTTACAATCTGAACAATACAATCAATTTAAAAAATGATACAACTCAAATTATGAACTCTTAATAAGAATATAAACGTATACGTAATAATAGAGCTCAAGTAAAAAGATTTGAAAGTAGGTACTGAGTTGTTCTTGTGTGTTCTTGAAGGTGTTCAATCGAGAAAGAAACAACCACACAAGTATTTATAGTGAAACAAAAGAATTCGAATTAACCAACATAATTGCAACGTTCTTGAATCCAATTCTCACGTTCAATTAATTAGGGTAATTCAGTTTCTAACGTTCACATAACGTTAACATACTGAAGTTTAGAGAAAAAGACGTTTGAGATATAAAACCTTCAGTATATAAACTAAAAACATGTTTCGAGAGTTTGTATAGGATAAAACTTTTGAAATAAACAAACTCCTAAAATATAGGAAAACTGTTTTGAAAAAGTCTTTGTGAAAAACTGAGCTCTAAAATTATATATATTACGTTTATATAATTTATAGAGTCCTTACACATCATGTCCTATAAAATCTCCATGGAATTAGGACTTCTGTTTTGACTTGGACAGTTTCTGGCGGAACAGTTTTAGCTTGCTGAAATGTACTGTTTCTTCAAAGTTAGCTTGCTAAGATACTGTGTTCCTGCAATGTTAGCTGGCTGATAACAAGTAATATAAAGCCTGCAGTCTTAGCTTGCTGAAATGTTCTGTTACTGCACTGTTAGCTTGCTAAGATACTCTGTGTCTGCACTGTTAGCTTGTTAACAACAAGTAATATAAAGCCTGCAACAACTGTTAAACCAATATAGATAAAAGTACTAGCATTTCTCATAGTAACAGCTTGCTAACATTAATATCATCAAAATTAAGAGAGTATCAGAAGCTAAAGAAACTCCTCTTTGTATAAATCTAACTACCAAGTAAACTATAGAAAGAAAAAAATAAAAATAATTGATATTGCCTGCAAATCCCTAATTAGCTAGAAAGCGCATAAAATCAAGGAGGTTAAAGTATAAAAGTATAAAAGGAGGTTAAGCGCATAAAAGTATAGATATTTTGCATAGGTACCTATATAGTTACTAGCTATAATGTTTTTTTTTTAAAATAATTACTTCAGTTTTATTTATTTATTTGATAATTGAGTAAACAAAAAAATAAAATACATATTGTCCCTTAATATTGAAGTTAATTATAAAAAAAAGAAATTAAAATTTTGAATGAGAAACACACTTTCTTTAGATAATGTGATAATATGAATTAGTTTAAAATTCCAAAGATTCATCTTTACATTGGATATTTCTTCCCTTTTTAATGAATTTCTTGAAAAAATAATTTATTAACTTTTAAAAATTATTGATCTAATTAAATTTAAATATAAAAAAGGATATATATCCAATTATATTCATGCCTATTTAATGATAAAAGAAAATGAATTCAAGTTAATTTTAATTCTTTGAAAAATATGTTGACCCTATAAAATAAATCAAAATAAAATTTGTATACATTTAAATAAACAAGTAATTGTTTTTATATATATATAAATTATAATATATTTTATCTATTTATAACTAAAATTTAATATTTGTAAGATAATTCCTTGGCCTCGCTTTCGGCGAGGTCTTGAACTCTATACATAAATAAAATTAATATGAATTTACATAAATAATAATTTCATTACGTTATTTGAAATAACTTTATATACATTTGAATTATTTTTTAACATATCCATAAAATAAATTTTATTTGTGTCTTTCCTATAGTTATAAAATTTATAATAAATTATTTCGTCAAAAGACCTGGAATCCTATATATGGTGTAAAATAAAAAAGAACTTATATAAATTCTTAGTCTTACAAAAATAATCTATTGAAACCTCAAAATTTTGTTTTGTGTAGATAATGAAAGTTTATTGTTTATAAGAATCTTTCTCGACCCGGTTTTGGCTAGACCTCAAACTCTATTAAACTAAATAAATAACCATAAAAATAAGAAAACTTACATGTAATATAAAAACAACAATAAAATAATAAAATAGAAGAAAATAAAATAAAGTAACTTTTATTAAAAATAAAAATCTCTTTCTAATGATACTTCACTAACTAATTTCGTTTATTTTATTTTTAGGATATTTTCCTTTCATACATTAAGATTAACTAGCTTTATAACCCGTGCGAGCCACGGTATGTTCTCTATTCTTCTGTTATAAAATGATAAGCCGATTTATTAAATATAATATATGTTTTGTTGCAAGTGGGATCAGTTTTTGTTAGAAAAGATCATATATATTTAATCATGTAAATATATGCATGCATGTGAAATGTATTATAGGTTCTGTTGCGAATGAAATCTTTTTTCATTGAAAAAGATCATATCTAATAACGACGAGTGCTTGCAGTCTTGTAATTACGGGAGATTGAACTATTTTAAATGAGTGTGGCTTATTTTGCAACCGTCGTGTAACTTTATAAAAAACAAAATAGTATTTAACCTGTTTGAATTAGTTAGTACAACTATTTGGTACAATATTTCTATAACATTTGTTTGATATATAGCTTATTGTTTAAGATATACTAAATTTATAAAAAAAATTATTTGATATGGTACAAAATATTCTCGTTGGTTATTGTAAAGTGACGAAGATCAAATCATATTTTGCTAATTTCAAAAAATAAACCTATTAGCCTTATTATTACATCTTCCGTATTCAAATTTCTTATTTGGTTGATATTCATTGTTCACTCACCATATCCATTATTTTTTATCTTCATTTATTTGGTCTATAATTACTTTTGATCTCTCTGAATTGTTTACTATATAAGCAAATAAAAGTAATGAACCAAATAGCGAACCTGGATACGAAATATGCAATAAGACCAATAGTTTGTTTTTTCAATTTAGCAAAATAAGATTTGATATGCAGATCAAATCATATTTTTCTAACTTCAAAAAATAAACCTATTGCCTTATTATTACATCTTCTGTATCCAAATTCCTTATTTGATTGATATTCATTGTCCACTTGCCATATTCATTATTTTTTATCATCATTTATTTGGTCTTTAATTACTTTTGATCTCCCTAAATCGTCTGCTATATAAGCAAATAAATGTAATGAACCAAATAACGAACCTAGATACGAAATATGCAATAAGGCCAATAGTTTTTTTTTTTTTAATTTAGCAAAATAAGATTTCATATGCATCAATATGCAATAGTGAATGAAGCTCTAAATTAGTTGGTAATCTCTTTCAATTAACAATTATCAATCATCATTGTCACAATTTATTTAATGTTTAAAAGTTTTAATATTTTTTATAAAAAATAATATCTAGTTATAAATTGTTAATATTAAATATTGAAGTAATAATAAATATCAATGATAAGCAATAATAAGTTGGACATAATTAATGTACGCATATTAAAGTAGATGAGTATTAATTGTAATTAATACATGTATAATTAAAATATAATTTAAAATGGTATTTTGGTAATTTAACTTGAATAAATTGACTCATTGAACCCCCTAGTTGCTCTATTATATATATATAATAGATAGATATATATTGATTGTGTATAGAATTTGTAATCTAATAGTATACATAATCTGAGCAAATATATACTTATTGCAAATAAACATGATTTACAATATAAAAATATTAATATAATTCTTTTTCCAATGGACTAATTTCAATTTATAACATTTTGTATATCTATTTTGCATGAGTTTTTCTGGTCAAATATATGATTTTAAGGCACTTGTGAAAATAGATTATCTACCTTACCAAGTAGATTACAAGAAGAGACCAAAATAGAATATAACATATTGAGTATTTGTAGATATTAATAAAGAGTTTTATGATATAGCCAAAATCGATGTCTAGCATATTGGTTAGAAGTGTCCTCTGTAATTTAGAGGTCAAAGGTTCGACTCCTGTTAGAAACAACTTTTTTATCATTAATATAATAAGTAGGGGTAATTTGGTAATTTCATACTGATTAAATTGTCTCAAGCAACCCCCTAGTTGCTATATTATATATATAATAAATAGATAATAGATGTTTAAATTTACGATATATATGCATGCTTTCTTACTAAGAATATTTTATTTCAATATAATTTATCTAATTTATGGATTGGACCTTCTACCTGTTCAATCCAAATATTGAAGTCTGTTAATAATTCATGTATTATCTTCCAATGCTTCATTTTTCAATTCTTTTAGGTTTGCCAAGTTTAGTTTGAATAAATAGGAAGCTAGTATTTACTTTTTTGTATATTTATCCTTAATCTTTGTGTTAAAATTTGAATAAATTGCTCTTATTTAAATGTTGGCATATAATGGGCTAACAATTAGAATCTGTGCCTTGCCTAACATGATTAAGGTTAAATATGATCCATATGATCCATACATATAACAATGCTAAACAAATTTGTAACACCCTAAGCACCACCAGTGGCTTTGAAGGGCTTTGAATCTACATCAAGTAGTGTAGAATGAACAACCTAATCTTTATTGATTTTTTCATACACCCAAGTTACTAAATTCTGACCATCAACATCATTAAACTCGGCCAGTGACCAATTCAAGAAGAATTGCACCATAGATACACTACAAGAAATATGTTAATAGACACTGCTTTCACATCGGTTGAAGATGCGCTCGATGTAAAAAAAACAATAACATCTGTTGTAAAAAAAACTGATGTCTATCTGTTATTCAGACATCACTTCGTTGTCTAAGCGATGTCTTAAGTATACCTTAAAAAAAAATATGCGCGCTTGTCCATTCCTCCTTTTTAATTTATTTCCCCCACGTTATGAAATAATTCCCCCCTCAGCTAATTTTTCCCCCTTAGTCAATTTTCCCCCCTTTTTTGGTTTCTCCCCTCTTTTCTAATTTTTTTGAGACAAAATCAAATTCAAAACTAAAAACTAACACTCTTTTTCTCTCTCAACTCTCACCTCCCCCGACTTCCCCCGACTAAAAACCTCTCTCGACTCTCGACTCTCACCTCCCCCAACTCTCATCTCTAAATCAAGAGAATAGCTACCCGATATCACTACTTCTCAATACTACACAAAACGAAATCACTGCTTCTCATCAATTTGATTTCGGAATCAAATTGATTTGTATGGAACAAAATCGATTTGTTAAAGAGGTAAGCTCAAAACCAATTTCGAAGCTCAAAAGCTCGAATTGGTGAGTGGGTAAACTGCCTTTGTATGTATAGTAAGTATAAGTAACCATGCATTTAGTGTCAAATTGAGGGGAAAATCAAAACCCTAATTTTTTAAATTGGGGGTTTTATTTTAATGTATGATATTTTAATGCATGTATTTTTTAGTTACTAATTTTTTTAAATGTGTTTTTTCATACAGTATATTTGTTACAACAAACATATGTTATAATTAAGGAGTTCTTATTTGGGTAAAAAATATAATGTGTAATTTGTATGTTATAAGCATGTGTTAATGTAATTAGTATGAAGTATGCTCTGTTAAATATAATGTGTAAAATGTTAATGATACTTGAGTTTATTTGATGTTGTTTGTCCCAATATTGTTTGAGTTTGTGTAGGTTGTTTGAGTTTGGTAGTAACTATAAAGTCTGCCGTCTATGTTACATTTTAGTATGAAGATGATACATAATATTAAATTCTTATAGGTTTATAGGTCATAATACATAATACATAATATTAAATCACAATATTGAAATTTTTAGTGACATATCAGGTGAGTTGATTCTTCAGAGGGATCTATCTCGGTTTTTTTTTAGTTTGTTGTGTAATTAGGTTTAATTTGTTGTTTTTTAATCTTGTGATCGTAGGTACTAATATTCAGATGAATGAAGAAGTTGCAAGTAAGCTTGTGAGTTTTTTCCTGATTTTTCTTAATTTTTTGTGTAATTATTGTTGAAGAAAGTTTGAATTGATAGCGTTGTAGTTGCGTAACTGAAAATAAGATGAATTATGTATACGTTTGTTGGACTTGGTATACTTTGAGAATCATTGTGCATAATAAAGTGGATTGTTAGGAATATGTTGTTCTTGATGATAAGCATAAAACACTTAGTAGAATTTGTGTAAAGTCAATTTTGTAGCTGTCAACGAAATAGCATGCTTAGCAGTGTTTCGTTGACAGGAAGCTCATCAACGAAATGAGTGTTGTAGCAATTGCATTGTACAATACTTCACAGTATGATAGGCATTCTATTATATGTTTTAGATAGGTTTTCTAAGTCATGTTGACTATGTACTAGATAGGCAAAATAGGTTGGTTAATTGTAAATATGTTATGCCTTGTAATTCTGCCTAAGTGAAGACATGTCAACGGTATGAAGATTACTCTGTCAACGGTATAGAGTTTACCCATCAACGAAACGAGGGAAACACCATCAACGGAATGAAGAATGAAGCTATCAACGAAACACATCTCCTTGCTATCAACGAATCAATGTTGCTTTTTGAACAGTTGACAAAGTGATAGTGACAGTTTACTGAACAGATCTAAAAGGAGATATGGAAGTGTACTTTGCATTGGAAGCCATCAAAGTGGTTACTGGAAATAAGGAAACATTCCAATTTCCAATAAGGCTCTTGGGAATGATTATAATGAGCATGAAGACAAAAGCTAAGATCTCCAAGGACCATTGGACAAAAGGAATGAAAAGCAAGCTACTGATGGTTACTACTATTATTCTTTAGTTTAACCAAACGTAGAATTGTAAACTTGGGATTATATAACCCAGTGTAGCAGTTACTTTAGAAGTAAGAGAAGAAAAACAAATAGATTGTATTAGCTATTTTTGAGAGCATTCTTCTCTACAACATTGTAACTGAGCAGCTGTGAACATTTGTATCACAGATTATTTCCGCAATAAAAACACTTCAGTTGGATCATCAAACAATCCAACTGAATTATTTATATCTTGTGTTTTTGTTTATTCAGTTCAGTTTAATTTCATAAAGTGTTTAGTTTCAAGAAAATATCAAGAATTGTATTCAACCCCCCCTTCTACAATTCTGTTAGGTCATTTGGGAATAACAATTGGTATCAGAGCGAGCTTCTAACATACAAGAAGTTTAAAGATCAAGACCAAAAACAGAAACCATGGTGAAGAAGGATGCAGGTGTGAAGATACCAGTTCTTGATAAAGACAATTACTTTCACTGGAAAGTAAAGATGCATTTACATCTCATGTCTATGGA
This sequence comes from Heracleum sosnowskyi, assembly GCA_030848705.1. Classification (NCBI taxonomy): domain Eukaryota; kingdom Viridiplantae; phylum Streptophyta; class Magnoliopsida; order Apiales; family Apiaceae; genus Heracleum; species Heracleum sosnowskyi. The sequence goes on from CM061243.1 coordinate 9,077,429, forward strand.
TGAGAGGTATGTAGACTGCATTGAGAAAGGTCCACACGTTCCCATGAAGCTTGATTCTAGAGTTGGACTGCCAGATGATGCACCTGATGTAGAGATTCCAAAAACTGTCTCAGAATGGACTGTTGAAGATATTGCAGAAGTTCATAAAGACAAAAGGACCATGAACATTCTGTTTAATGGTTTGGAGCAAGAGATGTTTGACAATGTTATCAACTGTACAACCTCTAAGGAAGTATGGGATACTGTTAGAACTCTCTGTGAAGGAACTGAGCAAGTCAGGGAAAATAAAATGCAACTCCTTATACAACAATATGAGCATTTTCATTTTAAAGCTGGTGAAACCCTAAATGACACGTTTAGTAGGTTTCAAAAGCTTTTGAATGGATTAAAGTTGTATGGGAGGATCTATCAAACCAAGGATTCAAACCTTAAATTTCTTAGAGCTCTTCCAAAAGAATGGAAGCCTATGACTGTTTCTCTCAGAAACACTCAAGAGTACAAAGACTACACTCTTGAAAGGCTTTATGGAACCTTGAAGACTTATGAGCTGGAAATGGAGCAAGATGAGGAAATTGAAAAGGTACAGAAGAAGGGTGGATCTATTGCATTGATTGCATCAGTGAACCAACTTGAAGATGACAATAAAGAAGCTGTAAAGGCCACAACTAGTCGATCTAGTTGTAGGAGTGATGTTAGCAAGGGTAAAGACAAGATGACAGAAGAAGAAGAATCAGAACCAGCCAACTTGGAGGACTTAGATGAGATTGATGAACACATTGCTTTTCTGTCTAGAAAATTCTCTAAGTTCAAGTTCAAAAGAAACTCAGAAGCAAGGCCACCAAGAAGAGACTTTCAACCTAGCAAAACAAACTGGATTGAAAAGTCTAAGTCAAAATGTTTCAATTGTGGAATGCTTGGTCACTTTGCTGGAGACTGCAGAAAGCCCAAGGTTGAGAAGGGCAACAGGAAATTTGAGCCTGTTGATTATAAAAAGAAATACTTTGAACTTCTCAAACAAAAAGAAAAGGCGTTCATGTCTCAGGAGTATGATTGGGCTGGTAATGGTGAAGATTCTGATGATGATGTTGAGTATGTCAACTTGGCTCTTATGGCTGACAATCATGAGCAGGAAGCAAGTTCCTCAAGCAACCAGGTAACAATTACTAATCTTTCTGAGCTTTCTAAAGAGGAATGCGACAATGCAGTAAATGAAATGTCTACTGTATTATATAATTTGCGTGTTACTCTTAAATCACTTACTAAAGAGAACTCAAGAATAAAAGAAACAAATCTGCTCTTAAGTGATAGGAATGCAATGTTAGAAGCACAGCTCATTGAATTTGAGAAAATGAGATGTGTTAGTAGGGATGCTAAGAAGGAACTTGAGAACGTGTTACAAAGGGAAGAAATTCTTAAAACACAACTTGAGATAGAACAAGGTGTGATTGCAAAATGGAAGGATGCCAGGAATGTTGCTGCCAACATAATTAATGTTCAAGGCGTGGAATCCTTCTGTGAGCAATCATGGAAAAGGAACAAAGAGAAGCTAGGGTATGTTGGTGAAACCTTAGAATCAGAAACAGAGTCAACAAACAACAATGATCATTTGTTGAAGGTTGATATGTCAACGGAATGCAATGTTTCGTTGACACATGAACCATCAACCGATCAGGCTGTTTCGTTGACAGACAAAAGAAAAGATAAACTCACTAGACTTAATGACAAGTATGGTCCTGTCACCAAGAACTTTGTTCAAGGTGAGTCTAGTACTTTAAAGAAAATTGAGAAGCCTGTTGAGAGAGCTAATGTAGGTCACTTGTCTAACAAGCAATTGAAAGACAAGGTAGAGAAAGTTCATAATGAGGCTAAGGGAAATAAAAAGAATAACAGGAATGGCAAAGTAGGAATTAACAAACACAACAATTACACACCTGATAAATATGCTCCTAGAAAGACTTGTGTTAATTGTGGAAGTGTTAGTCATTTGTCTACTAACTGCAAATCTGTTAAGAAAACTCCTAATGTGAGAATGCCCAAGCCTGCAATGAACAGTTCCATGCCTACAATGCCTGTTATGTCTAACATGTTTGCTCCATATGCACAATTTCAGAATCCATATGCTAGTATGCCATTTGTGTCTAATCCTTACATGAATATGTTTAACATGCCACAAATGCCATGGAACATGAATAACATGATTGTTCCTCCAACTATGCATGCTATGAATGAAAATATGAGCAACCCTCAGAAATCAACACCAAGGGTAAAGATTGATTTGAATCAATCTGAGCCCAAAGTGAAAAATGGTACAAAAGGGAATGCAAAGGCTAACAAGACAGGACCCAAGGAAACTTGGGTACCAAAATCAACTTGATTTGGTTTTATTGTGTGCAGGGAGACAAAAGGAATCTTTGGTACTTGGATAGTGGTTGTTCAAGACACATGACTGGTGATTCTACCCTGCTCACAGAGTTTCAGGAAAGAGCTGGCCCTTGTATTGCTTTTGGAGATGACAGCAAAGGCTACACAAAGGGATATGGCTTGATTTCAAAAGAGAATGTCATCATAGATGAGGTTGCATTGGTGGATGGTCTTAAGCACAACTTGCTTAGTATCAGCCAACTTTGTGACAAAGGATTTTTAGTTACTTTTTCAAAAGAAGCCTGTGTTGTTTCTAAAGGAGGAAACAACAATGTGGTAATGACTGGATTCAGAAGAGGGAATGTGTACATTGCTGACTTTAGTAGCACAAGTTCAGACACCATCACTTGTCTTTTCAGCAAGGCAAGCAAGGATGAAAGTTGGTTATGGCACAAAAAGTTATCCCATCTGAATTTCAAAGTTATGAATGATTTGGTGAGGAAAGATCTTGCTAGAGGAATTCCACAGGTGGAGTTCTCCAAGGATGGTTTGTGTGATGCCTGTCAAAAGGGAAAACAGAAGAAGGCATCATTCAAAAGTAAGACAGAGTCATCAATTGTCCAGCAGCTTGAATTGCTTCATATGGACCTATTTGGCCCTGTAAATGTTATGTCCATCTCAAAGAAGAAATACTGTCTTGTGATTGTTGATGATTTTTCTAGATTTACATGGACTTTCTTTTTGCACTCTAAAGATGAGGCAAGTGAAATCATTATCAATCACATCAAGATGGTAAGCAATCATCCTGATTTCAAAGTAAGAAGAATTAGGAGTGACAATGGGACAGAATTCAAGAATTCAAGCATGAAGGTGTTCTGTGAAGAAAATGGTATTTTGCATGAGTTTTCAGCAGCAAGAACACCACAGCAAAATGGTGTAGTTGAAAGGAAAAACAGAACACTTATTGAAGCTGCAAGGACAATGCTAGATGAATCAAAGTTACCTACATATTTTTGGGCTGAGGCAGTTAACACAGCTTGCTTTACTCAAAATATTTCTTTGATTAATCAGGCCAAAGGAATGACCCCTTATCAGTTACTCAAAAGAAAGAAGCCACTGTTAGATTTTCTTCATGTCTTTGGATGCAAGTGCTTCGTTCTGAGAAATCAAGCTGAGCATTTGGGGAAATTTGAAGCAAAGGCAGATGAAGCAATATTTGTGGGATATGCAGCAGGGAAAGCTTACAGAGTCTTTAATCTCAGAATCAACATCGTTATGGAATCTGTACATGTTGTTTTTGATGATCTCAAAATACAAGGTCTCTGTGATGAAGGTTTCCATGAAAGTCTCTCTTTTGAGAATGAGGAAGGAGAACAAGTGAATCATGATAAGGCTATTGAGAAACAGCCTAAAGTTGTTGTATCTAGCACAAATGAAAGTAGCAGTGAAGATGAAATTGCTGCATTAAGGTTAAAAAGGATAGCAGCTAGCAGACCAAATGGTCATTTCGTTGATAGTCATGATGGTGGATTCGTTGACAGTCAGAATGAGCGTTTCGTTGACAGCCAAAACGGTCATACCGTTGATAGTCATAGGAATGCTTCTAGAAGTGATCAATTAGGGACAACAAACTCAGGGGGAGTTTCTCAAGGACAAATATCCAATCAAGGCAATCATGATCATGAAGCTACGTCTTCAAGAGCAAATCTACCTCCCTCAAGGAAATGGACTAAAGATCATCCCTTTGAACTTATTATAGGTGATGTCTCTTCAAAAGTCCAAACTAGAAGAGCAACTCAAGAAGAATGTCTATATAGTAGCTTTCTGTCTCAAGATGAGCCAAAGAAAGTTGAGGATGCACTTCTAGATCCAGATTGGGTTTTAGCCATGCAAGAAGAGCTAAACCAATTTGAGAGAAACAATGTTTGGAAGCTGGTGCCCAGGCCTAATGACAGGAGTGTTATAGGCACAAAGTGGGTGTTCAGAAACAAGATGGATGAAAATGGCATAGTCACAAGGAACAAAGCTAGATTGGTTGCAAAAGGCTATTCACAGGAAGAAGGAATTGATTTTGATGAAACCTTTGCTCCTGTTGCAAGACTAGAAGCAATAAGGATTTTCCTAGCCTATGCAGCCCATGCCAATTTCAAGGTCTATCAAATGGATGTGAAGAGTGCTTTTCTGAATGGGGAATTGGAAGAGGAGGTGTATGTAAGTCAACCTCCTGGTTTTGAAGATGATGATTTTCCAGACTATGTGTACTTCCTTCTCAAAGCACTCTATGGTTTGAAACAAGCACCTAGAGCCTGGTATGACACTCTCTCACAGTTCCTCCTTGAGAATCATTTCACTAGAGGTACTGTAGATAAAACTCTTTTTCACAGGGTTGTAAATGGCTCTACTTTACTTGTTCAAATTTATGTAGATGATATAATCTTTGGGTCTACAGATGTGAATCTTTGTCAAAAGTTTGCCAAGCTTATGCAAAGTAAGTATGAAATGAGCATGATGGGAGAATTAACTTACTTTCTTGGTCTTCAAGTAAAGCAAGTTAATGAAGGCATTTTCATTAGTCAAACAAAATACATTCATGATTTATTAAAGAAGTTTAACCTAATGGAATGCTCTCCTGCCAAAACTCCCATGCCTACTGCCACCAAACTTGAATTGAATACTAAGGAAAAATCTGTGGACATTTCAAGTTACAGAGGCATGGTAGGCTCACTTTTATATTTAACAGCTAGTAGACCTGATATTATGTTTGCTACATGTCTATGTGCTAGATTTCAGGCTGATCCTAGAGAATCCCATTTAGTTGCTATTAAAAGAATTTTCAGATATCTCAAAGGAACGCCAAACCTTGGCATTTGGTATCCTAGAGAATCTGGTTTTGAACTAATTGGTTATTCAGATGCAGATTTTGCAGGATGTAAAATTGACAGGAAAAGTACAACTGGAACCTGTCAATTCCTAGGAAACAAGCTTGTGTCATGGTTCAGCAAGAAACAAAACTCAGTTTCTACCTCCACAGCTGAGGCTGAGTATATAGCAGCTGGAAGTTGTTGTGCACAGATTTTATGGATGAAAAACCAACTACTTGATTATGGATTAAGAGTTGAGAAAATTCCTATTTTCTGTGACAACACTAGTGCCATTGCCATTACTGAGAATCCAGTGCAGCATTCAAGGACCAAGCACATTGACATCAAGTACCATTTCATTAGAGAACATGTTATGAATGGTACTGTGGAGTTACATTTTGTTCCAAGTGAACAACAACTTGCAGACATCTTTACCAAGCCACTTGATGAATCAACATTCTCAAGATTAGTAAGTGAGCTAGGTATGCTAAATTTCTCTTAATTATCCTTGAGATATTTGCAAGTTAAAATGCAGCCAGAAATTTGCTATGTTTTTCTGTGAATGAATTTTCTCAGGAAAAGGTAAAATTTTGTCTAAATCAAAATTACTATGCCAACGGAATGCACCATTTCGTTGACAGTCTTAGCAGTTTTCTGGGTGTTTCGTTGATAGCTCTTTTATATCAACGAAACGCAGCTTTATCAACGAAATAAGACGGGACTTTAACCGCCCAATCCTGATTCGTTGATTTAGCGCTTTTTATCTGAACCGTTGAAATTTGACACGTCTTTTACCACGATCTATGCATACACCCCTGTAAGTATAAATCATGGTAATACTTTAAGAGTAACGGTTATATTTTTAAGCCAATCCAGTAATTTACATTTATTATTGGATTCATTTTCTGAGAATTTTTGGGGGAGTATTTAAGAAATTTTATTTTTATTATTTCTTTTTACCTGTTCTCAAAAATTCCAAAGGCTTTTTCTCTCTTCTTCTCTCTAACAAGCAATTCAGTTCGAAGCTTTCCTTTAATCAACAATGGCACCTATAGTTAAGCTTATGTCTGCTGGAGGGTTCATCTATGAGAAGAACAACTCCATCCCTTTTGTTGTCAAGGAAAACCCGAACAGACTGTTCTTCAAAATGATGGATTTCATGAAGAATTGCAAGTTGAGCTATGCAATGTTTCACTCTACACCACTCTACAATGAGATAATCGAGGAAATTTGGACCTCATGTGAGTATAGTGGAACACACTGCACACTAAAATTCACTCTTCAAGGTAATGAGTAAATAGTTAATTCTGATGTTTTGCAAGCATGTTTACATATTCCTGATAATAACTGTGATGCTTTGCCTACTAACACTGAAATAACTACCATGTTAAATTCTTTAAACTACTCTTTGCCTACTGATAATCTGGGTAGAATAATTAGGAGAGGTTTGGTTAGGGAATACAGTTATTTAGCTGATGCATTCATTAAGGTTTTTTCTGGAAAGATTAGTAATTTTGATGCATTAACTAACTCTATGTTAATTCTCCTAACCATGCTTCTAAATGATAGATATCACAACTTTAGCACCCAACTTATGTATGAAATTGGTGCTAAGTTGGGTGACAAAGCAAATAGGAAGAAAAATATCTATTATGCTAGGTTTCTGATGATGTTGGCTAACCATGTTAGTCCAGCACCATTAGTTATCTCTAACCCTAATGCCAGGTTCGAGTGCTTTGTGCAAGAAAAGAGAGTATTGACAGACATACTGAGGCTGAACCACAATGGTGATGTTCCAGTGGTGTATCTGCCAATCATTGAGGTAACTACTACTATCCCTGTTAGTGTAGCTAACACCTCTACTGTTTTATCTTCCAATGTTGCTATGGAGTCTGTAGCTGTGACCCAACAGGCTCCTGCCCTAGCAACAAAACCAAAATCAAAGAAATCCTCCAAGCCAACCTCAGGTGCTTCTCAAAAGGCACCTGTTGTAAAAACTACCACACAACCTAAGGGGAGTGAGTCTGGAGTTGTGAGAGGTGAGGGAAGGGGTGAACATCAAAGAAACCCCAAGGATAAGGAAGGACAGGTTAGTGTGTACCAGCCAAGCCCCATTGTGTCTTCCCAACAAGGCACAATGAGTAACATGGATTTAAGCACAAGTCTAATTGCATCCTCCCAAAAGGATGTGATTATTGAAACAAGCTCTCCTCCTAGAGCACAGTCCAAAAGGGTAAGGGACACTTCAAGCCCAAAGTCTACATTTTCCCAATACCAAAGGAGAGTGAAGCAAAAGTCCAAGGGTACACAGGGTGCACACACACTGGAAGCAACACTTCCAGTTTCTCAAATTCAGTTTGATGTAACCCCTATCATTTCTCTGGGGTTACAGTCCCATTCTCTAAACATCAATCTTGAATTATCTCCATCAAATTCACCAACTCAATCTTTAGATGTGGACATGATCCATACATCTATTCCTGATTCTCCAACTCTAATCTTGGAGAAGCCCCACTCTGAAGCTGGTGGCCATCACTTGTTAAGTGATTTGTTGGGCCATCAACCAATTTTTCCTGAAGTTGCAAGGGGATCTGTGGACCAATCTTTAAAATCAATCACCACAGACTCTACTGTAATTTCTCATTCTCAAAGTGCTTTCTTGACTTCATCAACGAAACAGTCTATTTCGTTGACAAGTGTTTCTCCATCAACGGTATCCATACCGTTGACAGTTCAAACTACCATTCCGTTGATAGTTCACTCTGCACCTTTAATTGAAAATCAAGTTGTTCCCACAACTAGTGCAGATGATCTAGTGGTAGTTGAGACACTTCTAGGACTGAGAGGGAGTGAAACTGAGAGGCTGGCTTGCAGCAAGGCAAAAGGAGAGAATGTGAGTGAGAGGCTGGCTATTTCTTCCAGCCAGGCAAAAGGGGAGATTGAGTGTTCCACCTTAGAAGGTGAAGGTGAGGGTGTGAGAGGTGTGAGCCATGGGGAGCCCATGATGCAAGAACAGAATGGAGAGAGAGAAGGGACTACAGGAGAAATAAGGATGGAAGCAGCCATTGCTAATGAGTTAATGGAGGTCAGTGAGGGAGAAAGGGAACTTACTTTCCAAGAGGTTTATCAGCAAACTCTGGATAGTATTTCCCTGGATCCTGAGACCTTTACTCATCCTGTGTCAGCCTATCAAATTTTGGCTCAACAGGGCAATGTGGAGGCAGAGAGGTCACTACAACTAATTCACACAACAGCATCAATGCAAAGAGCAAAGGATGCCTTGACCAATCTACCTCCAGGAGCTGAAGCAAGTGGAGACTTTGATTTTTCTGATAGTGAGGATAGCTTTGGTGACACTCTACAGGTGGCCACTACTGCACAGACTGGGAGTTCTGTGGTGCCTCCTACACCAAACTGGCTTTCTCAAGATATGCATGGTAGAAGCAATTTGGATGCTGCTATCACAAGGCAGTACAAAGAAGCATATCTAGCTCATGAGTCTGCAGAAGTAAGGGACAAGAAATTCTACAAAGCCATAATGGATTCTCTGGAAATTCAAAGGCTACAAATGTTGCAGACAAGGATTGAGGCTACAGAGATCAAGGATTCAATCAGCAACCTTAGGGCTGCTAATGATAGGAGGCTAGATGAAAAGCTTCCTCCTCTCACTGTGTCCAGGATGAACAGGTTTTTCTCTAAAGAACCTGAAGTGGAGTCCTCCTTGAAGACTCTCTCTTCTAGAGTGGACAAGGTGGAAGCCACTCTCTCACAGATGCAAAAGGAACAGGAGAAACAAACTCAACTATTGGCCCAGCTAGTGGCAGCTCAAGGACTCCCAGTCATCTCTTTTGATGATAACAAAAAGGGGGAGAAATCTAAGGAGCTATACATTCAAATTACCAAGGTTATGGTCCCAGCCATTTCCCTACCAAATGAGCCATTAGCAATGGGGGAGCTTGGCAAGCAGAAAAAGGATGGTATTGACCTTATACAAGAAGCTTCTATGAGGATGAGACTTGCAGAACAAATCAAAGAACATTGGTCCAACATAGAAGCAAAGTTCAAGAAGATTACTGAAGATAAGGACTCAAATCCATCAACGGAACAGCCATCAACGAATGCCATGGCACTAGCATCAACGGAATGGGAGCCACAGACAAATTCTTTCTATCACCAAGAGCCCCTTCTACATGGAGTCACTCAAGGACCAAGGAAGGAAAAAGGACAAACTTCATGCATTAGGGATGTGGAACAAGCTACAATTCAAAGAAGCCTATCTCCCAAGTCCCCTGCTAAACCAAAGGGCAAAAACATAGCAAGGACTTTCTATCCTGCACCTTATCCAGATGAGCACAAGCTTCTTGGTCTACTCATCACAAAAAGCAAGGAAAGTAATGATTATGAGATAAGGAAGCAAAGGGCAATTGTCTACAGGAATGGACAACAAATCTGTGTTTGGGCTGGTCATCCAAACTTTGCTGAAGCCAAGGCTGAGGAATCAGAAAGAGCAGCTATGCAAGCTCTTGCAGTAGCTCAAGCTCTAGATGAAGAAGAAAGGAAGCAAGAGGAAAGCACTAGAGAGGAAAGGAGTTCAAAGAAGAGCACAAGGCAACCCAAAGAGAGAGCTAGGAGAAACATAGACTTTGAGAGTGCTGATTCTCAGAGTACTGCATCAGACTCTTCTATACCTATTGCACCTCCAACAATTGCTAATCCAGTTTTTGAGGGGAAGTTGGCCTGTGATCCTGCACATCCAGTCAATTTTCATGATCAACCAATCATGCCAAAAGAGGAACCAATTGATTTTGATGAGGCATACTTTCCAAAGTTCCTGTTAGAAAAGGACCAACCAATGAAGACAAAGAAGAGGCCTGTCAAAGCAAAGCCTGTTCTTGTGAGAAAGCCACAATCTCAAAAACCCCCTTCAAACCCAGAGGACTGCATGTACATTGCTGACATCAGGGAAGAATCCAGTCTACATCTTGACTTAGACAACCTGGTGGAAGTAAGGGGAATTGCAGCTTCTCAAAAGTTGCCTGAAAGACTAGTGTTCATATTCAAGGGAGGTAGAGAACAAGTGTGGCCTCTCTACAGAATTTTAGGAGAAGACTATCAAACACTACTCTCAGTGTTTAGATGCTTGAAAAAGGACTTTGGTTTCACCAAAACAGCCAAGTCTGAGGTGGTCTCCAAAATCTGTCAGATAAAGGCTAGCTGGAACAAGCCTGAGGCTCTTCCCAGGATACTTAGAGTTCCCTCAACAGGAAAGAAAATCCATCTTCAACCCTATTGGATGATGGAGTTTAAGGACAAGGACAATTGCAGAAGATTCTTCAGAATGGAAGACCAGCTGGAGAAGGCATCTAATCAAACTCTAAAGCTGATGCAATCCAAGCTTGGTGATCAAGATGAAGAGGAGAAAATCTTCTACAGAAGACTACAGGCCCAGATTGAGGAAAACAACTCCAAGAGAGGGAAGAAGACTATGCCACAAAGAAGTCACAGATGAAACATTTGCTCAGACTAAAGGAGCACTTGTGGGCATTAGTCTTGTAAGTCTTATATTTTGTCTATAAAGTTTTGAAGCTTAATACATTTTCTACTTTTGTAATTTATGATGTATCTGAGTGTTTTTGTTATCATCAAGTCTCTTGATTTATGGCTGTTATTCTATCAGTCATAAATTGGGGGAGATTGTTAGGAATATGTTGTTCTTGATGATAAGCATAAAACACTTAGTAGAATTTGTGTAAAGTCAATTTTGTAGCTGTCAATGAAATAGCATGCTTAGCAGTGTTTCGTTGACAGGAAGCTCATCAACGAAATGAGTGTTGTAGCAATTGCATTGTACAATACTTCACAGTATGATAGGCATTCTATTATATGTTTTAGATAGGTTTTCTAAGTCATGTTGACTATGTACTAGATAGGCAAAATAGGTTGGTTAATTGTAAATATGTTATGCCTTGTAATTCTGCCTAAGTGAAGACATGTCAACGGTATGAAGATTACTCTGTCAACGGTATGGAGTTTACCCATCAACGAAACGAGGGAAACACCATCAACGGAATGAAGAATGAAGCTATCAACGAAACACATCTCCTTGCTATCAACGAATCAATGTTGCTTTTTGAACAGTTGACAAAGTGATAGTGACAGTTTACTGAACAGATCTAAAAGGAGATATGGAAGTGTACTTTGCATTGGAAGCCATCAAAGTGGTTACTGGAAATAAGGAAACATTCCAATTTCCAATAAGGCTCTTGGGAATGATTATAATGAGCATGAAGACAAAAGCTAAGATCTCCAAGGACCATTGGACAAAAGGAATGAAAAGCAAGCTACTGATGGTTACTACTATTATTCTTTAGTTTAACCAAACGTAGAATTGTAAACTTGGGATTATATAACCCAGTGTAGCAGTTACTTTAGAAGTAAGAGAAGAAAAACAAATAGATTGTATTAGCTATTTTTGAGAGCATTCTTCTCTACAACATTGTAACTGAGCAGCTGTGAACATTTGTATCACAGATTATTTCCGCAATAAAAACACTTCAGTTGGATCATCAAACAATCCAACTGAATTATTTATATCTTGTGTTTTTGTTTATTCAGTTCAGTTTAATTTCATAAAGTGTTTAGTTTCAAGAAAATATCAAGAATTGTATTCAACCCCCCCTTCTACAATTCTGTTAGGTCATTTGGGAATAACATGGATAAAATAGTATAAGTTTCTTTTTGAGTTTTTGATTTGTAATTTTGTGTCTGGAGTAAGTGGCTATGCAATGTAATTAGAGGAAACTACTTGTAGGATACATATATTTTGCTTTGGTATTTTTAGGAGAATATAAAGATGAACCATCCTCAGTTGTTGTACGAGTCAAAATTGTACATGCTTCTTCAGGGTGGAAGTAAGAGTTGCTACTCCTTATTCTTTTTAGTTACTAATTCATGGGTTGTTTATCGTTTATTTAATTGTTTATATTTGTCTTGTCTCTAACTGGAACAACTTAAACTTTTTCAGCTAGAATTTCAAATTTGAGGTGGTTCGGTGTGGAGAGAGACTATAATGTTTTAGTGATGGATTTGCTAGGGCCTAGTCTTGAAGATCTATTCAATTTTTGTAGTAGAAAGATTTCTCTGAAGATAGTTTTAATGCTTGCTAATCAAATGGCAAGCTTTTAAACTGATATTTATTTACACACGCGCGCACACACACACAAACTATTGTAAAGCTAAATGTCTCCTAACTTTGTTTCTATATGCCATGAATGACTTGTTTCAGATCAATCGTGTTGAATTTGTTCATACCGAACCATTTCTACATTTAGATATAAAACCGGATAATTTTCTCATGGATTTAGGATGGCGTGCAAATCAGGTCTCTGATTTATTGACATGTAATTTGCAATTATGTGTAACATGTTCTTTCCTGCCAAGCATTGGTAGAAGCTTACACTTCTTTTACTCTTAGTGCAAGTTTATATAATAGACTTCGGCCTGGCAATAAAATATAGAGATTCTTCAACACAACACATACCATATAGGTGTGTGACCTTTAACGATTCTCTTGTCTGATCTAAATACTTTATTCATAGACATGTAAGCTAGTGCAAGTATTGAGCTGATTAATTTAGCTAAACCTGTTAAGTATTTTTAGTGAGGGCGGGTAGCTTTTTGTCAAATACTTCTTGTTGAAACTATCATCTCGGTTATCATCTCGGGAAGCTTAAATTTTACTATATAGATGTTATAATATCTGATAGATTTTAGGTTGTCATAGGAACACCTAGAGTCTTCCGTAGTTCCTTAGTTTAATCATGTTATAAGTAATTTCCTGGAGCATGCAACAACATGAAAGGGTTTTACTCGGTCCATGTTGTATAAGATTTTCTGAAAGCATGAAAAAACTCTTTATACAAATACGCAGAGGCAACGAAGTATCATGAGAGACTTCCTAAATTTAAGATAATATATTATTGGTACATTGTTGCACAATGACTGCATGGTTGTATTACAGATGCTCCCCAATATACTTCATTAGAGGAATTGTTACAGAGCGGGAGGGATGATCTTGAATCTCTTGGATATGTTCTAATGTACTTCATAAAGAGTATGCCTTATTAAAGCCATCAATTGCATGTGTAGTCTTCCTTCGCAGGGATTGGAAGCTGGAAATAAGAAGGAAATAAGAAGCAGAAGTATGAAAAAATTAGTGAAAAGAAAGTTTCCACCTCTATCGAGGCATTACTTGTAAACTAATTGATGTTCTTGTGTTCTTTTATTTTGATCAAACATAGCATGACCGGTCTACATGTTCAGCTTTTTGTAGTCACTGTGCCGAGGTTATCCGACAGAATTTGCTTCCTATTTCCATTACTGTCGTTCATTGTGTTTGAAGATAAACCAGACTATGCTTATATCAAGAAAATTATCCGTGAGCTCTTTATCCGGGAAGGTCTGAAACTCTGACCATATGTTGTTTATAGTCTTACTTATACGTATGAGTACTTTTACACTTCATTCCACTTCATAATTATAGTTAATAGTTTATTTGCTTGATGTGTCATTTTATTTTTGAAACAGGGATCTCCTAAACAACCTGGTGGCCATGAATGTGGGTACGTTGTAATGCGCTACATGAAATAGATTATCGAAGATGCAAGATTGACTTTTGCTACAAAGGTATACTTTGATCTGTCTTGTTTTGCTATTGGATTGTCTTTGAGTATAAATTAATTTTTATATACCTATATATATATATATATATATATATATATATATATATATATATATAGCACTTTATGATGAATTGTGTTTGGTTGCACTTTCCAGTGGCTGCCCAAGACTCGATCGTCTTACAAAGAGGCGCAACTTGATGAAGTACGTATCGCTGCTCTGAAGTTCATCCAAGAGCACATTTGTCTAGTACTTTTGTCAAGGTCTCTTTAATTGTGAAATGTACAACCTCTGGATGGTTAAAACTGCTTAACAATTTGGTTTATTTTGTTGAGGAAATCACGTATAGATACCTCCATAACATCAGCATTGCCCTTCGCAACCCCAGAAGCCACTGTTCCAATTCCAGCTTCAGCCACAAGTTTTAACAGAGACTTTAGCCTTATGATTGACCCGTGTATTCTATTTGCTCATATCCCTGCAATATAAGGTCTTAGCTAGTAAACCTTGATCGTGTGTTTTAGCCCCCTTTCTTAGAGTATTTATTTACAATCGCGCGGAAAATGCAATCAGATACATTACTGCAGCTACATCAAGAGTCTTTTCCATCATCCCTTATTCAATGTACATCAATATGAGCTTAAAAAATGTAGCTTCATCCTTTAACATTTTCTTTCCCTCAGCTTCTATCATTGGCTCCTCAGCCATTTTCACATCTGTAATATTGGTTCCTAATTTTTTTTTGAAACTGCATGTATGGCTTAATAACTTAGTTCAGTATCCATTAAAAAATTTCAATTTTCAAATTCTGTTTGTTTGTGTCCTTATAAACAGGTTGTTCCAACCACATAAATGTATAAATATACACTAATAATGAAAAGAGTTTGTTTCCCAATAAATAACAATTGTAGAAGGGGGGTTGAATACAATTGTATAAGATTCTCGACTTAATAAATTATGTATCACAAAAATGAAAGAATAATAACAGCTTTATTAAAACTGATATAAAACTGTTACAAACTCTCTCAAGAAATTCTGATGTTATTGAGAGCTTCTAGGTTACAATATACTCGTGTATGCGATTGATTAATTAAAATCAAAACCTAAATTGTGTTTATATACTACACAACTTCTCTATCAGTTACAAGATAAGTCCAAATCAATTACCAACTATATTGAAACATATCCTAACCGACAGCTTCATTCCTATAAACTAGGAACCGACAAAATAAGATTCCTTCTTTAACTAGACTCCATAAATAACTCGAAGTTGTAATCCTGATCAGCTTCCAGTCCAGATGATCAATCCTGATCTTAGTCTTGATAGAAATCCTGATAGCAATCCTGATATTGACGCTTGAGCAAATATTGATGACGTCAACAATCCTGATCAGTTGAGTCTAGATCCTGACGATAATTGAATCCTGATCTAACAATCTCCCCCAATCTCATACTTTGTAAAATAAAGTATAGATTCCTAGATTCAATGATGCCAAAAACTTATTTACAAAATGTACAAGTATTTACAGCAGCAACTTATCTTTTTAGATTTTCTGATAGAACAAATTCATCTTCAAGAAGTTTGACAGTAAATTTTCTTCTTTGTCTTCAAGAATCTGAATTAGTCTTTCCTTAAGATCTTTGAGTTCTCCATCTTCCTCATTTATCTGATAGATAGCTGCTCTGAGATTCTGTATAGAACTTCTCTGTAGACTATGTTCTTCAAGCAGGAGATAAGTAATTTCCTTCCCATCAGGATTAAGAGTAAGTTGAGTCATGCCAAAGGTCGTTTCTTTAACAGCAGTGCCCCTTTGCATTTCCACATCTTGGCCTCTCAGATTTAAGTACATGGGAGTATAATTACCATTGAAATTTCTTTTTTCATCAAATCTTTTCCTGATTGTTGACAGAATCATATCACTCCATTCTTTGCACACTTTGTTTTTCCATCTCAGCAGATAGTGAACATATTTCAGTTCCTTTGTGGTTTTAACCAACAGCTCTTGTATGGAAATAATCTTCACACTACCATCCTTCATGAAGTATAGAAGCTTCTATTTTTTTCAGTACCATCATGACAATCTATAACTATATCAACAGCTAATAAATTGTTCAGGTGTTTAGAAGTTAAGTTACCTCCAATATCAGTCAAAGAGTGAGGATCAACATATGGCAAATTCAGAAACTCAGCATCTCTGTGACCTATACCTCCTCTTGTATTATGTGGCATATGCCTTAAGCTTGAAAACATTTGTAACCAGAGTGCTTTGGATCTTTGTGAACCAGAAAAGTCAGCAACACTGGAGACATTGTTATAATTCCACCAGACTGATAATTGATAGGTCTATCACACCTAAGTGTGTCAATGTGTTTCCACTTCTTGTCTTTTTCCTTCTCAAGTACATAGCTTCTTTCTATCTGAGGTTGTTGTCTTCTTGCATTTTTCCATAACCTTCTATTTGAATGTTTAAGCTTTTGCACATAGAGCTGAGAATCTCTATTTGTAGTTCTTGTTATTTCTCTTCTTCTGACTTCTTCTTCTTCATCCACTTCTTCATTATGAGAATCAACCACAGTAGATAAAATTAACAAATCAATCTCTTGTAGAATTTCAGATTCATCGGGATCTTGAACAATGTCAGGAACAATGTCAAGATTAGAATCTTCAATTTGAGTTGTATTACTGGTTAGAGTTGATTGTCTTGGTCTTCTTCTCAATTGAGGTTCTTCTTCTTTTTTTTGGTCTTCTTCCTGAATGATAGTCCTGATAGCCAGAGTATCAGGAACTATTGGAGTTTGCTGAGCATCAGGAATTTCTTCAATTCTTAGACCTTGTCGGTCTAGGCACTGTTTGAATAAACCTTCTTTCTCTACTTGCACCTCTTCTACCTCTGCCTCCTCTACCTCTAGCAGGAGCAGGATTCTTAAAACTCTCCATCATTTCTCTTTGTTGACTTAGAAATTCTTCATGTGAGAGATCAGGATATTCTTCACTAGCAGTAGAAAGTGCTTTTCTTGCAAATAATTGTTGAACTCTCTTATCAGTGTGATAAAGAGTAACAACATTACCATCTCTTGTTGTGAAATTCCGGAATAGATTAGCAGCATCTTCAGGATTATCAATAAGAACATCTTCATCACCTTCAGGAATTGTAGAGAGTGTTTGTCCATGACCAGGTGTCAGGATTTGATCAGCCATCAGGATTTGATCACCAGTCAGGATTTGCTCTTCCGTCAGGATCTGAGATTTCACCAAAGTCCTTACTGTTTTTACTCCAGAATCAGAAACATGAGTTGACTGCATGGATTGACTTTGAGAAGTTTGAATTATAGACTTCACCATGACAGCATCAGAGGTTTCTCCTTGAAATACCATATCATCACCATCATTACCAGTATTGTCATCATCATTATTTCTTTTCAATACTAGTTCAGGTGTACATTTTGCACCATCATTACCAGTATTGTCATCATCATTATTTCTTTTCAATACTAGTTCAGGTGTACATTTTGTCTGACTTACCTTCTCCCCCTTTTTGGCATCAGGTTTGGATAACAAATTTAAGATTAAAGAAAGAGAGGTTTGAATGTCAGTTACCTTAGAATCTAAGGAATCAATTCTGGTGTTGATGTGAGACTGTTCAGAAATTATTGACTTAACTTGAGATTCCACTACTCTTAGTTGAAAAGCAGTAGGTGCCTTTGTCAAGCTAGTAGAAATATCAGTCCTCACCATCTCAGTAGCAACCTTCACAGAATCAATTTCAGTCTTGAGGCTTTTGGATAACAAAGTTGTAGCCTTCAAGTGATTCCTTACATCTTCACTTTCTATCATTATGGAAGCATGAGCAGCATGTTCCAAGGCACATGGAAAACTAACAGAAGCAAAACATCTATACCATTCATTTTCCCATTCATCTCTCCTTAACATCTTAGCAGGATCAAGTGCAGAAGGACCAGAAGAGTCTTGTCTTTGATCTTTTCCTGTAAAAGCCTTGCCAACCATGAAAGTGCTTAAATAACCAAAGTTAGTTCCAAGACTAGATTTTAGTACTGTAGCAAGCTGATCCTTCTCACCATCATTATCATCATCAGAATCATCATCATCACTATCTCTAGAATCATCAGCATCGGGAATAACAACTCCTTTCATTTTATCCTTGGATTCTGAGATAGGATCTTGTAATGGCCTTGAGCTTAGTGGTTGAATTAGGATTGGCTCAGCATCAGGAGCACCACTAGCATCAGGAGCAACACTGTCAGGATTTGAAATGCTTGCATAAGTATTTTCTACTAATGGTTCTTGTGTAGCTTGAGGTTCAGAAGCTGCTTCAGTACTTTGAGTTGGAGGTTTTTGTGTGCTTCCCTCAATGACAGTGTCCTCGACCAAAACTTCCATGTCAGGAATATTAGAAGCCCCTTGAGCATTGTCAAGAAACTTCTCAGAAATTGTAGTTGTCTTGCCTGCATCTTCACATTGAGAAGATGGTTCTTGTGTGGCTGGAATGCAGATGTCTTCATTCTCCCTTTGAGAAAATGGTTCTTGTGGGACCATTCCATCAGCTATGCCTTCACTCACACTTTGAGTGAGTGGTTCTTGTGTGGCAGGATCTTCAATAACTGCTGAACCACTTTGAGGTTCAGGTTCTTGTGGGCTAGATCCCTTCAATTTCTTCTGTCTCTGAAAGACCTTTTCTTCTGCCTTGCTTTTCTTCTCCATTGGATGTATGAACCCAAGTTTGGAAGCAGCAGTACCAAGCTTCTCCCATGAAATATCAACATGTCTTGTAGTTGGAGAGGCTTTGGCTGGAGAGTCTGAAATAGAGACAACTTTACTTGGTGTAACATCAGGATTACTAACGTCAGGATTTGCTTGAGCATCAGGATTTGACTGCTCATCAGGAATTGAAATGTCCTGTCCATCAATATCCTGTGTCTTCAAAGGAATATGATACCTACTTTTAGTTAATTTTCTTTTCTTCTGTGGCTTAGAAGATGGTGCCACAGCTTCAATAGCAGTATCAACAACTTCCTTGTTCAGCTTAAACTTAGAGGATATAGGCATATCATCCTCAGAATCAATTTCATCCCTTAAAGCCAATTTTCTTTTCACAGAAACAACCTCCTCAATCTTATCAGCCTTCTTCACCAGGACCCCTTATACACCCCCTTTTGACTTCATTTTGGTGATTGGTGTAGAGGAGAAATCCTTTGAACCTGATTATCTTCCAGACACATCAGTTCTAGCTGATTTCTGTGATTTTACAACTAAAGTCTTTTGAGAGACATTAGAGATGGTTGTAGACTGTTTGGAGTGTTTGGGAGGGATGCTTGTGTCAGGAATAAGGTGTGATTGACCTTGCCACATAGCATCAGAAACTGTTCCATAACAAGTAGGCATTTTCTCTTGCAAGAAAAGCCTGACCTCATCAGGAATAAAGGCATTGCCTGTAAAACCATTTGCCTTATCACTGTTGACTAAGGACTTAATATTATTCTCAGTAATTCTACAAATTGGTAGAATTACATCCTCTTCAAAAACAGCATTAGGACATAAGTGATTAAAAATCAATTGGAAAAATCTAAGAAAACAGACAGAGCCTAACTTATCTGATTTCCTATCACTTAAGGCTTTTAAAACAAAACTACCATAATCAAACACTGTAGAATGAATTAGAGAGTACCCAATTTTGAGAGATCCTGATGGAAGAACATCAAAGTTTGATGTCTTGTTCAAGAAACATCGGCTTATGGTATCAAAGAAGAAATTCCACTCCTTCTTTAGCTTTGTCCTAAAGAGGTTTCCATACCTCTTAACTTCCCCATTGTAACCCAATTTTGTAACAAACTCAAAGAGTGTCGAGTCTGAAACATTATCAGGAATAACATCACCAACAACAGGCAAATGTAGAGCTTCTTCCACAATAGTAGGAGTCACATAGTGAGTAACCCCATTAAATTCAAAACTCATCAGGATTGAGCCTGAATGCCCTTTGTCAAAAGTAACTGTGTTCCACACCTGCATAATTGACTTAAACGAAACACTTGCAGGTTCTGTTAGAGCAAACTTCAAAGGACTTGAAGTTAAGAAATCCTGTATTATGTGAAACTCATTTGGCAAATCCTGATGATCCAAAATTGACACAAAATTGTTAGTGGCAAAAGTAACACCACTAACTACTGTTTGCTTGTTCATGAATGATGAAAACGCCATTAAAACAATATAGAAAACTTGAGAATTGAGATTTAGAAATTAGGGTTCTTGAGCACAGAGAAAGAAAGAAGATGAAAAACTGATGATGAGAGAGTAAACGGTAATTTAGAAAATCAAATGTATTTTGTTAAAACAAAATATTACTCTCAGTGACATGTGGCATGCTGTGATTCGTGCATAAATAATTAGTGGACAAATTACGCGCGTAATTAAACATAACTGCACCGCTTTTTATGTGTATCTATATGTATATATCTATCAGTGTGACACACGCACGCATATAGTTGTCCAACTAAAACTCAAACGTTTCTCATCAAGAACTGACGAAAAATCAGGCATAATTTAAGCAATGAAATACTGATCTGTACATCAGGATTGACCACTTCCTGTCAGGATTGCGTCCTATCAGGATTTGATCAAAATTACATACCTTTCTGAATGACCATCAAGATTTGACAGTCATCAGGATTTCCTCTATGTAGCTTTCCTAAGAAATTCTCAAAATTCATCATTCCAAGTTCATTCACCAATTTGTTGAAAGTAGCTTCAAGTAGTGGCTTGGTAAATATATTAGCTAGTTGTTGATCAATAGGAACAAAATGAAGTTCAATTGTTCCTTCCAGAACCTGTTCTCTTATGAAGTGATATCTAATACTGATGTGTTTAGTAAGAGAATGCTGAACTGGATTTCCTGTCATTGCAATAGCACTTTGGTTATCACAGTAAATAGGGATTTTTGAATATGACAGGCCATAATCTAACAACTAATTTTTCATCCACATTATCTGAGCACATCAACTTCCTGCAGCAATGTACTCAGCTTCTGCAGTTGAAGTAGAGATAGACTTTTGCTTTTTACTAAACCATGAAACAAGTCTACCACCCAAAAACTGACAACTTCCTGAAGTACTTTTCCTGTCTATTTTGCATCCTGCAAAATCAGCATCTGAGTAACCACACAACCCAAAATCTGATTCTCTTGCATACCAAAGGCCAAGTGAAGGAGTGCCTTTGAGATATCTGAAAATTCTTTTGACTGCAATCAGATGGGGTTCCCTAGGTTTTGCTTGAAATCTTGCACACAGACAGGTTGCAAACATGATATCTGGCCTACTTACAGTAAGATATAATAAAGAGCCAATCATCCCTCTGTAGTGAGTTACATATACCTCAGCACCTTGATCAGGATCAAGTTTGGTAGCTGTAGCAATAGGAGTTGTTGCAGTAGCACTATCTTGCATGTTAAACCTTTTCAATAAATTCCTTGTATACTTTGACTGATTGATAAAAATGCCATCATCAGTCTGTTTAACTTGAAGATCAAGAAAGTAACTCATTTCTCCCATCATGCTCATTTGCTATCTTGACTGCATAAGCTTAGAAAACTTTTCACAAAGCTTATTGTTTGTTGACCCAAAGATGATATCATCAACATAAATCTGAACTAAAAGAAAATCTTTATCATGATTCAAATAAAATAGAGTTTTATCAATAGTACCTCTTTTGAATCCACTTTCCAGTAAGAATTGAGCTAAGGTTTTATACCATGCTCTTGGAGCTTGCTTTAGTCCATAAAGTGCCTTATCCAATCTATAAACTTGATTTGGATATTTTGGATCAATGAAACCAGGAGGTTGTTCAACATAAACTTCTTCCTCTAGTTCACCATTTAAGAAATCACTTTTCACATTCATCTGGAAAACCTTGAATTTCTTGTGAGCTGCATATGTCAAAAAGATCCTAATGGCTTCTAGCCTTGCAACAAGAGCAAAAGTTTCATCATAGTCAATTCCTTCTTGTTGAGAATACCCCTTTGCTACTAGCCTTGCTTTATTTCTGATTATAACTCCATCAGAATCAGTCTTGTTCTTAAATACCCATTTTGTACCAACAATTGACCTGTTCTTTGGTCTTGGCACTAGTTTCCAGACTTCATTCCTTTCAAATTCATTCAATTCTTCTTGCATTGCAGTAACCCAATCAACATCTTTAAGTGCATCTTCAACTTTCTTAGGTTCCTCCCTGGATAGAAAGTTATGATATAGACATTCATTTTGAGTTGCACTTCTTGTCTTAACACCTGCATCAGGATCTCCAATTATCAAATCAGGAGTATGATCTCTTGTCCATTTTCTATGCTCCCCCTGGATTGGTGTTGTCTTGATTAGAAGAATTTGCTTCATTAGAAGCTCCCCCTGAATTGTTGTTATTTCCTCCTGATGAATTATCAGGATTATCACTTGAATCAGTATCTGAAGAATTCTGTCCCGATGATTGAGTAGACTGAGAATTAGTAGTAGTTTCAGTATCAGTAACAGTCTGTTGTTGCTCCCCCTCAACATGTGGACTGTCAGAAGTATCATCAGTAGCACCATCAGTATTTGGCGAGTCATCAGGATTTGGTGACCCATCAGTATCTGATGAAGTGTCAGTATCTGATTCTTGTTCTTCAGGATCCTTAGTAGCTTCATTTTCAAAAATCAACCTATCATGAGAGTCTTCATTTATTCCAGTTATTTTCATATCATCAAAAGATACATGAATTGACTCCATGACAGTTCTTGTTCTCAAGTTAAAAACTCTAAAGGCTCTTGATGCAGGATAGCCAATAAAAATTCCCTCATCAGCCTTTGTTTCAAATTTCGCTAGCTATTCAGGATGAGTTCTGAGAACAAAACATTTACAGCCAAACACATGCAGATGCTTCAAACTAGGTTTCTTCTCCTTGAGCATTTGATAGGGAGTTACACCATGTCTGTTTATCAATGTGAGATTTTGAGTATAGCATGCTGTATTGACTGCTTCTGCCCAGAAATATGTAGGCAATTTAGCTTCTTTCAACATAGTTCTGCCAGCTTCAATAAGAGTTCTATTCTTTCTTTCAACTACTCCATTTTGCTGGGGTGTGCCAGGAGCAGAGAATTGTTGAATAATTCCTTTGTATTTGTAGAACTCTTCCATCTTTGAATTCTTGAATTCAGTACCATTATCACTCCTCAGTATCTTGACTTTGTACTTTGTGCCTGTCTCAATCATTCTCACATGGTCCAAAAGTATCTCAGGAGTCTCATCTTTTCTTTGTAGAAAATACACCCATGTGAATCTTGAATATTCATCTACAATTACAAGAGTGTACCTTTTCTTACTGATGGACATTATGTTGACTGGTCCAAATAGATCAAGATGTAACATGTGATATGGTTCACCAATAGAGGATTCAGATTAACTCTTGAATGATGTCCTTCTCTATTTAGCTTTTTGACATGCATCACAGAGTCCATCAGGAGTATACAAAGCTTTAGGTAATCATCTAACCAAATCATTCTTAACCAACTCATTGATGTTGCTGAAGTTGAGATGAGAAAGCTTCTTGTGCCAATTCTAACTTTCATCTACTGATGCTTTACTGATGAGACAAGTAGTAGAGCCATCAATATTTTCTTGAATGTTGGCTTCATAAATGTTACCATGCCTGTAGCAAGTGAGTGCAACCTTTCCAGATGCTTTGCTGACTACTTCACAATGTGTGGAATAGAAGTTGACATGATAACCTCTGTCTGTGATTTGACTAATACTTAACAGATTGTGTTTTAGTCCCTTCACAAGAGCTACTTTTTCAATGATGACATTGACAATGATTATATTGCCATATCCCAAAGTTTGTCCAATGTTGCCATCTCCATAAGACATAGTTGGGCCAGCTTTCTCCTCATATTTTGATAACAGGGCTTTGTTTCTAGTCATGTGCACAGAACATCCACTATCCATGACTAACACATTTTTCTTTTTACCCTGCCACTACACCATATATAGGATTCACCAACATTAATTTTTGTGTTACCAACAAAAATGTTACCTAAGATAACTAAATATTAATATACGGCAATACAATTTTTTGGCGTTAGCGTTGATGTAATTTTGTGTTACCATAAACATAATTAAAATTTTATTGTAACATAAATTAAAGTGTTACAGTTGATAATTAAAAAAGCGTTACCAAAACAAACAAAAAAATAGGCGGGCTAAAACTAACATTTTGGTCCAAAAAATTAAGCAGGCGGGCAAATATTTTGGTCCAAAAAAGACCAAAAATTTTGGGCGGCCAAAATAAACATTTTACTCAAGCAAAATAACCCGCTCACTCAAAAACATTATACTCTCAAAAACAAACCCGCTCACTCTCTCTCTCAAACCATCTCCATCTCAAAATTACATGGCTTCTAATTAGGGTTCTTCACGGGTTTTCCAATTAGAGCTCCTACGGTTCTTCAATTAGGGTTCTTCAATTAGGGGTCTTCAATTAGGGGTCTTCAATTAGGGGTCTTCACGATTTTAATTAGGGTTCTTCAAATTAGGGGTTCTTCAATTAGAGCTTCAATTGGGTCTTCACGGTTTGAGCTTCTTCAAATAGAGCTTCATACACTGTTAAATAGAGCTTATCAACAAGGTAATGTTTCTTCTAAACTGTTTAATTAGGGTTCTTTTGGGTTCTTTAATTGGGGCTTAACTGTTATACTATTTAATTAGGGTTCTCTAATTTGGTTCTTTAATTTGTGTTTTGTATTCGTGGTTGTTTTGTGTTTTGTTTAATTTGGGTCTTCACACTGCATGCATAATTGGGTTCTTTAATTTACTGTTTGCAAGCACTGTATATTCAAGCACTGTGTTCTTTTTCTATGCGGGTTATGCGGGTTATACTGTATATTCTAGTAGATTAAGATTACAGATATTGAGTAGTATTCTCCGATGTTAATATTGTTATTGTTTTACTGATCCTCTGATGTATTCTCTTATGTATTATTTTGTTGTGTTTTATTGTTATTTTGTTGTGTTTTATCCTCTGAAACAAGTAATTAAGACTATTAAGCTATATATAAATCCGCAAGGATATATAAGATACACAATATTTAGAGCAAAAGTAAATATTCTAAGCCATTAAATAATTGTTAAGTTATTGAAATCCTAGCTCTATAAGAAAATTAGACTAGCTTTGAAGATTACGCAGTACTTAAGCAATATGACTGGTAGAATCTAGTTCATTAATCTAGTTTTTCCTTTTTTTATGATTGTGTAGATATGAGTGACGGGGGAAATACTTGGTTGAGTCTTCCTAGGTATAGTGACGAATATATCAAAGGAGTCACAGATTTTGTAAAAAAATCAGTGGCCAATTTCGGTGTCGAAAATGAAATAAAGTGTCCTTGTCATCGATGTAAGAATCATCTATGGTGGGGTCCAGACAAGGTTCATGATCACTTGATCTGTAGTGGACCTTCTCTGCCATTTGTTCAATGGATTTATGATGTTTCATTATTGAAAGATGACACCAATATGAACGATTTTGAAGCGAGTACCGGATTTGAAGATAATCTTGACCAGATGTTAAATGTAACTTACGGAAATTTAGGACCGAATGCAGATGCAAGAAAATTTTATCGTCTTGTTGAGGAAGGAAAACAACCTTTGTATCCTGATTGTAAAAAATTTTCTCGATTAAGCTTTTTGGTTAGACTATACCATTGGAAGTGCATAAATGGTATAACCGAGTCCGCATTTGGTGAAATATTACAACTGATGAAAGAGGCTGTTCCCGATATTAATGTGCCTGCCTCTTTTAATTCCGCTAAAAGAATCATCAAGGATTTAGGACTTGACTACAAGAAGATACATGCGTGTCCAAATGACTGTATGTTGTATTGGGGTGAGAATGAAAACGAAGTTGCTTGCAGAACTTGTGGTATTTCAAGGTGGAGAGTTGTGGCACAAGAATCCGACAACAATGACAATAGTAAAATTCCCGCCAAGGTGATGAGATACTTTCCACTTAAACCAAGGCTCCAACGAATGTTTATGTGCAAAGATTTCTCTAAGCTAATGATCTGGCATGGAGTAGAACGAAAGAAGGATGGGAAGTTACGACATCCGGCAGATGGTGAAGCTTGGAGGATAATAGATGCCAAATATCCAGAATTTTCATCTGATAATCGGAATGTCAGATTGGGTATAGCTTCTGATGGGTTTAACCCGTTTCGCAATATGAATTCCACCCATAGCACATGGCCAATTGTAGTAGTAAACTACAACCTTCCTCCCTGGCTAAATATGAAACCTGAAAATTTAATTTTATCAACATTGATACCTGGTCCAAACGATCCTGGGAATAATATTGATGTCTACATGCAGCCGTTGGTCGCGGAGTTGAAGGAGCTATGGAATGTAGGAGTAGAAACTTACGATGCTTTGAATGATCAAAACTTCATGTTGCGTGCAAGTGTCCTATGGACCATCAGTGACTTTCCTGGATATGCGATGTTGTCGGGTTGGAGTACAAAAGGCAAACTAGCTTGTCCTGTATGCAATTACGAGACATCGTCGATGTATTTGAAACATAGCAGGAAAGTTTGTTATATGAATCATCGAAAATTTTTAGATCCCAACCACAAGTGGAGATCTGATAAAAGAAGATTTAACGGTGATGTTGAGACTGGAAAGTGTCCTCAAATGTTATCTGGAAGAGAGGTTGAAGTTTTGTTGGATGGTTATGTGAATACTTTTGGAAAGGGCAAAAAACGAAAGGTTAGTTGTGAAGAAAATCCCTGGAATAAGAAGTCAATACTTTTTGACTTGCCCTATTGGAGAGACAACTTGACTCGACATAACCTTGATGTCATGCACATAGAAAAGAACATTTGTGATAGTATTATAGGCACTTTGTTAAATATTGGCGGCAAAACCAAAGATCATGTAAGTGCTCGAGAAGATTTAGAAGATTTGGGTATTAGAAAGGCCCTTCATCCTATCAGATCTCTTGATGGTAAAATCCTCGAAATTAGGGCGGCATGCTTTGACATGACAAATAAAGAAAAGGATCTGTTTTGTTCAGTATTCAAAAATGCTAAACTGCCCTACGGTTTTGCTTCCAATATTAGTAGATGCGTGCAAGATCGGAAAATTACGGGATATAAGAGTCATGACGCACATGTTATTATGCAGTACTTGTTACAGTTTGCCGTTAAAGGAACATTAAAGAAAGAGGTTGCAATTCCTTTGATTAGACTTGGTGAATTTTTAAGGGGTATTTGCGCCAAAGTTATTGAGTTGGATGATGTAAAAAGGTTACAACAGGAGATTATCGAGATACTCTGTCAACTTGAGATGGTATTTACGCAAGCATTCTTTGACATAATGGTTCACCTACCGTTACATTTGTGCAAGGAAATTGAATATGGTGGACCCGTCCACCAAAGATGGATGTATTCAATTGAGCGCTACCTTGCTGTATTAAAACGTTACGTTCGTAATAAGAGTAAACCGGAAGGGTCAATTGCGGAAGGGTACTTGGCAGATGAATGTTTAACATTCTGTGCAAGATTTCTAAATGATGGTGAAAATAAGTCGTTAAATGATTTTGCAAGTCCAAATGCAGATGGGTATTCTATTGGTTTTGGGAAAAACAAAAATGGGAAAGATATTCATTTGCCTGAAGACATGTGGATTGCAGCTCATCGGTACATATTATTTAACTATAATGACAAGGATGTAGAAGAGCTAATTGAGTAAGTCCTTCTAAATTAGTACCTTTCAGAACATTTATTCTGTAAAACTCATAATATTAAGTATATTGACATGCCATACTTGTCTATGATTGTAGGAAACATCGTGCATTGCTGGAAATTAACGCAAAGTCCAATCGATTTAAGAGGGAAAAAACACATACAGATGAATTATGTGAGTGGTTTAAGGATGAAATTAGGAAAAAAGGGAACATTTCAAGGGAATTAGCATGCTTAGCAAAGGGTCCAAGACGAGCTGCCAAGCGGTTTAGTGGGTATGTAGTAAACGGATACCGGTTTCACACGAAGCAAAGAGATCGTAAATGTACGACACAAAATAGTGGTGTCTTTTTGACAGCCTTAACTACTAGTTTCGCAAGTTCAAAAGACCAAAATCCAATTACCAAGGATGTTAGTTATTATGGATCAATTGAAGAAATAATTGAAGTTGATTATTGGGGGGCTTTTACTGTTGTTCTGTTTAGGTGTACGTGGTACCAAGAAGAGAAGGATTCTTTCGGTTTTACTCGAGTTAACTTTAACCGAGTTTGTCAGAAACATGATCCTTTTGTTATGTCAACACAAGTGCAGCAGGTGTTTTATATCGAAGATCCTGTTGAAAAACATGTTCATTATCCTATTAAGAGGTTGTCAACGGAGTTTGATGATCTACAAGAAGGAGATACTCCAATTGAAGATGACATAAATGGCCAGTTTTCGCATGACTCGATCTTTCGTTCTATAATTGAAAGTCATGATGATGAAGTTTGTTGGATAAGAGATGATGTTCCAGCAACACAAGTTCCAGATTTATCAAAAAAATGAAAGAAAATTGAATTTGATTAGACATGGTAAATAAATTAGATTAAATTGGATTATGTCTGCAAATTAGATATAATATGTAGATTGTATTAATTGTAAAAATTAAAATAAGTGTGCAAATTAGATTTAATATGTAGATTTTATTAACTGTAAAAATTAAAATAAGTTTGCAAATTATATTTTATTAATTGCTCACCTTGCAGTTAAGAACAATATTTGCATTTGTTATGTAGTATCACTGTTCATATTTGCACTACATCACTTAGTTCCCAGCTTTTTGTTCATAAATGATGTTCTTGAATTATAAATCTAGTCATTGATATTTTTTCAGTTTGTGCACTTAATCACCCTATTTGCAATAACTAATTTATGTTTATTTAAATTTGTTACAGGATGGCTGAGTACAATTTGACTATCAGATTGCACCACAAGGGAGTTTTTTCCAAAACCATGTATTCTGGAGGATCAGTTGTCACACTTGAGAACCTGGACCCTGACTCATTCTCTTATTCAGTACTGATGGAGTGGGTCAAAGAGCTTAAGTACGATGAAATTGGAGGGATATATGTCCAAAATGAAGATAATGATGGTTGGACATTGATGACGGATGATCGTAGTCTTTTCAAGCATATGTATGCTACTACAAGATCTGAAATTGACTATTTCATTGACTGCGATGTTGACAAAGGTACAGCACCAACGAAGCAAATGCAACCACATGTGATTGTTAGGCCAAGATCAAGTCTTTTCAAAGTTAAAGAAAAGAATGCAGAGAAGCGTAAATATGTGACCTTGAAAAATATCAATGATGAGAAGAAACGCAAGATGAGTTCGAGAAAGAAGCTTCAGTTTGGTAATACTACTGCAAGTTCTACAAAGGAGGGAACAAATTTCCCGGCTGCTACGGAGGAGGAAGAAACAGATGATTCTGGTAAAAAGATAGGATTGTCGGAGTATTTACAGAGGTTTGAAGTAGCTGGTGGAGGTAAAGAATCGGAAAATGATGCTGAAAAGCATTCTGAGATTGAGGATGAACAATCAAGGAAAACAACTGGTGAAGGTCAAGGATGCAACAAGTATGAAATGAACAGAAACAAGAGAGTTGCGGAAATTGAAAAAAAAGTTGCAGAACTTGGATTGAAAAAAATGGCAGCAGACCTGTATCAAAACAACAAAGGCAAAGCCAAGCAAACACATGATCAAAGTGAAGGTGACTATTCTCCGGATAATGAGGTTGAACCAGGAAGTGATGAAGATGAGACCGTCATTTCGAAGGTACATTGCTTGATTTATTTGTAGATTAATTTAAGTTCATTGACATTTTTCACTTATATGCTATTTAATGAAATAAAATAAAATATTTTCAGAAAAATAAAAA
The DNA here is from genome assembly GCA_030848705.1 of Heracleum sosnowskyi. NCBI lineage: Eukaryota > Viridiplantae > Streptophyta > Magnoliopsida > Apiales > Apiaceae > Heracleum > Heracleum sosnowskyi. The sequence continues at coordinate 9,107,297 of CM061243.1, forward strand.
GGTCAAGAAAGTTGTGGCCGGGGCTGGCCCAAGAACCCGTTCCCAAGCTAGTAAAGTTGCAGATTCTTGTGACAAGCAAGCACATGCGGGTTCATTTGCTGTAGAGGTACCATACTCCTTTTATTTAAACTCATTTTCTTGAAGGGGTGCTTGATCTTAGATTTGATTTGGCTGTGTCAACTTGGTTGCTTGCTGAATTCTAATTACATGTCAATTTAAATTATAATAATTTAAGATCAGTTGGAATTATAATTGTTTAATTTTAATTATAATTGTTTAATTTTAATTATAATTGTTTAAGATCAGTTGCAAGCTAGTAAATTGTTCCTGTAATATAATTAAAGGAAAATGATGCATCGACTGTTCCGCTTGGAGAGAAGCTTAAAAACATAAAAAGTAAAGCTCCTGGTTCAATGGCTGCATACTTGGAGCTCCGGGAGCTTCAAAAAACCCAATCAGAAATTGAGCTTTCGCAATCACAGTCTCAAGCGGAGCATTTGCAATCACAGTCAGAAGCTGGTAACTTTTGTGACTTTTTAAGATTTTTGCAAAGTTATTGGTTTAAATATATGATAAGTTTGTGCTAAATGTTTTACCGAAATATTGGTTTTATCTGATTGGATAGATACACCTGTTGAAGCCCCAAAGAGAAAGAGAGGAAAAACAAAAATGAATCATGTTCATACGAGAACGGAGAAAAAAATTATCATGCTAAACAAATTGTCGCAGCCTGTATCAAAGGATACCAAGTCAACATGTGAATTGAGCAATTTTTGTGGTACAGTAGTAAGGGATTTTGTGTCTCTTACTTTTACTGATTGGCGTCAAGTTCCTGAAAAAGACCTTTTGTGGGAGTATGTCAAGGTAAAACACTGATAATCTAATCCATATGTTCTTGTTTTTCTAGTTAATTTATTATTAGTAAGATGCTTAACTTTTAGCATGTAAATTTTCTTAGGACAAGTACCACATTCCTGAAGAGGCTAAAAAGTGGGTACTTAAAGGAATGGGTGAGCATTTTAGGTCGCACAAGAGTCGAATGAAGAAAAGTCATTACACTGCCTATAATACAGATGAAGAGAGATTGGAACATAGGCCTAGGAATATTCCTCTTCAAGATTTCAAGATTCTTTTGAAGTATTGGGGCGACGAGGACGTTCAGGTAATAACTTTATATTACGTTTCTTAATAATGCATTTACTATATGCATTTCACTTTTTTCGTAAATATTATTTATGTAGGCCATTGCCAAAAGAAACACTGAAGCACGAAGTCAAGTAACAGACACGCATACTGCCGGGCCTGTTAGTTTTGCCCAAATATGCAACAAACTGGTAAGAAAGAAATGGAAATTATTGTTATAGTCTTGTATGGTCATGTAGCCTTATATGTTGGAGACTAATTAATAATATTATTCAAGGTACTTGAAAGGCCACAAGTTGATGTTGATGCTGACCAGGACCAGGACCAGGACCAGGACCAGGACCCGGACCCGGACCAGGACCCAAAGGAAGCACAACCACCGCGACCCCTCTCAGAAGCAGATATTTTCATAGCAACGCGCAAACGAGACGAGAAACGCACATACAAGTTACCTACTGATGCAGTTCAGAAAAAAATAGTAAGTATTTAGATTTTGCCGTAATAAATTAACTGGTAATGATTAAGACTTGTCTAATAAAGTAGTGCTAATTTGTTTATCATTTTTTAATTTTTTTTCTTACAAAATCTACTTCTGGTTTGACACTCAAGTGTCTGTAGAGTGTGTACTCTCTAGAAGTGTGATCAGTAGTTGTATGGTGAGAACTGAAATTGGTATTTTTGTTTTTGTTTTTGTTTTGGTATGGATGGTGCTAAAATAATTCTTGATGCTAAAATAATATGTGTACTGTAATATGTTGTATGGAGTGTGTACCGTAATATGTGTACTCTCTACATATTACAGGCTGATGCTAAAATAATTCTTGATGCTGGGGGAAGTGTGGAGGCTGCTAATAAAATTGTTCGTGGTGACAAAAACCATAGCTCCTCTTGGCTACTTGGGAGGTTTATTAGGAAAAAGGAACCAAAGGAAAAGCCTGCAACTACATGTGGTGCTTCTGATCAGTACATGGCAGACTTAACGGCAAAGATTCGGGCTGAACTAGCACAAGAGATGGAGGAGAAAGTTGACAAAAAAGTTCAAGAGGTGATGACAAAGTTGGCTGAGAAGAATCCGGGGTTGAAGTTTAATATTGACGAGTCAAGTGTTTCTGGTGGAGATGACGGCGATACTCCATGACTGGATCGTTTACTGCTTTTCTGAAAACTTATTATTTAAGTAGTCTCTTTTCTGTTGCATGTGACTGTAAGACTAATTGAATGCAGGGTTAAGTAGTCTCTTTTCTGAACATACTCTTGAACATTTGTTTAGCGTGATGCTAATTGAATGCATGGATGTTATTAAAGTTAAAAGTGTGTTTTAAATTCGGATGTTATTAAGAATATATGTTGGTTACAGAATGTTACTAAAAACACCAAAATGTGTTGGCAAAAAATGAATACTGTTGAACAAATTAATGTTGCAATAAAGTAAAATGGTGTTGCCAAAATACAAAAAAGTGTTTCACAAATAAGTGTTGGAATAGAATACTGGGTGTTGGCATAGGGTCTATTCCAACGCTTTTCTTAGTGTTGGCAAAGACAAGAAAGTATTGCCATTGGGGTATACGGTAACAGTTTTTTCATGTGTTACTGAAGGTTCATCAAGTGTTGGCATAGACCCCTACGGCCACGGTGCAAAGTCCAACACTTCGAAAATTAGGAAAAGTGTTGGCGTAGGCTATTTTTTGGCTTCCAGCAACACTAATCATGTTTTTTCACACTTTTTTTAGGTGTTGGCAAATGTCATATATGGCGTAGTGTGCAATCAGACAAAAATACACTAGTTAGTATTTTTAGGAACCCACACTTGTTGGGTTCCTTTTCCATGCATTATACTAGATTTAGCAGCAGAAGACTTTTTGACTTTAGCAGTCCTGACAGAACGAAATCCATCAGGATTTGCTTTGTCAGTATTAGTATTAACAGATGCATGCTTCACATTGACATTCTTAATGATACCAGAATTTGCACTTTTATTAAACTTAGGTAAAGGATCAAAAAAGTTATGGTACAAACTATGGTATTCTTCACAAGTATAAATAGAATGCCATTTACTGCCATAATAAAAACAAGACTTCTATGGTTTATAAAATACTAATCTATTCCTAACATCAGACCTAGGAATCTCAGTAACCTTCTTTTTACTCTTCCTGCAATCAATAGCAAGATGATTAGAGTTACCACATGTATAGCAACACTTTCTTGGTGCATTTGGGATAAACTTATAATTATTCTCTTAATTAATCCCAACTTTACCATTTCTGTTTCTTTTGACAGTTGGTGACTTTTGATTACCAGTTACTTCATTAACTTTATCCCTAAGTTGTTTTTGAGACAATAAACCTACATTCTTTTTGACAAGTTTAGACTTAGCATTTGAGACTTGTTGAGTAGAAGTAGATCCCTTTTCAAAAGTAGAATTGGGATCTTTACCAAATACAAATTTAACAGGCTTAATCTTTGATTTGGTCTTGTCTATAACATGTCTATAAGTCATTGGATTAACTGTCTCATCTATAACAACTTTCTTTTTCATCTTCTTATCCTCATCTGACTTATAACGTAGACACTCTTTCCAATTCTTAGAAGTATTAATTTCATGAAATTTTCTTCCAGAATCTGTCTAGGTTCTGATTTTCTCTTTAGCATCCTCAAGTTCTTTTTCAAGAGCAGTACATTTAAATTTCATCTGTAAATGCACGTGTTTAGCATTATCACATTCTTTTTGTACTTCTTGCATAAAAGAAAATTCAGCTTCTTCATTCCTTTTCCTAAGTTCAGACATCTCAGATAAGATCCTAGTATTTTCAGCAGTTTGACTTCTAAAGCTAATATGCAATGACTTTAGAAAACGTCTTAACTTAGAGGCATTATCAGTATCAAAATCAAAAACAACATTTGGTACCTTTTCATCAGGAACAACAGTTTCATCAGTATTGGCCATTAGGGCATAACTGACCACCTCAGTGTCAGATTCTGAGGAAGAGTCCATCCAATCCTTGCTTGATGTGATGAGTGCTTTAGCCTTCTTGCACTCAGTTGCAAAGTACCCCATTCCATTACACTTGTAGCATCTAACCTTTGACTTGTCAAATTTGCCACTCTTGCTGTCCTTTTTGATGTACTTGTCTTTGTCAGCATTGAAGGTCTTTTTCTGGAAGTTGCCTTGTCTTCTAGCCTTCCTGAACTTCATCTTCTTGAAGCCTCTGACTATCATAACAACCATCTCTTCCTTGTCTGAGTCAGTAGAATCATCATCAGTATTGGCATCAGGATTGCCATCAGTATCTGATGATGAGTCATCAGGATCTGACTCAACTATTATTGATTTTCTTCTAGAGACCTCCACAGCTTTTACTTTTGATTTAGCCTCAACATTCAAAGCTATAGACTTTGCCTTGCTGCTTTTCTTATTCTTTCTTTGTTGAACCTCAAGATCATAGGTTCTTAGCATCCCATAAACTTCATCAATTGACACAGTGTTTAGATCATACTGGTGTCTTATGATTGAGGTTTGTGTATCCCATTCTTCAGGTAATGCCCTCAGAAACTTGGTGTTTGAATCTTCAGAGACATACTCTTTGCCAATTAGAGATAGATTATTCAGGAGTGTCAGGAATCTATCGTACATGTCAGTTAGGCTCTCATCAGGTCTAGCATCAAATTGTTCATACTCTTGTATAAGTAGAGCCCTTCTGTTTTTCTTGACAGGTGCAGATCCTTGGCATTGAGTTTCCAAAGTGTCCCAAATTTCCTTTGCAGACTTGCATGCAATCACCCTATTAGACATAACAGCATCAAGACTGTTGTGCAAGATATTCTTTATCTTTGCATCTCTGAGAAAGTCAGCTTTTTCTTCTGGAGTCCATTCACTTTTTACCTTGACCACATAGTGTTTAGGTACTGTATCTGTTTGTGGAACAATTCTCGTAGGGATATATGGTCCATCACGAATCTTGTCCAGATAGTCAGGATCCATAGCCTCCAGGTACATCAGCATCTTTACCTTCCATGTTGGATATTCAGTTTTCTTCAGGATGGGAATTTTCATGCTTTCATACTTGGTTGTCGACATCTTAGATCGTATCTGATTCAAATTAAATCAGTTTGGTCTGATACCAATTGTTTCCTAGTAAATAACAATTGTAGATGGGGGGTTGAATACAATTGTATAAGATTCTCGACTTAATAAATTATGTATCACAAATATGAAAGAATAATAACAGCTTTATTAAAACTGATATAAAACTGTTACAAACTCTCTCAAGAAATTCTGATGTTCTTGAGAGCTTCTAGGTTACAATATACTCGTGTATGCGATTGATTAATTAAAATCAAAACCTAAACTGTGTTTATATACTACACAGCTTCTCTATCAGTTACAAGATAAGTCCAAATCAATTACCAACTATATTGAAACATATCCTAACCGACAGCTTCATTCCTATAAACTAGGAACCGACAAAATAAGTTTCCTTTTTTAACTAGACTCCATAAATAACTCGAAGTTGTAATCCTGATCAGCTTCCAGTCCTGATGATCAATCCTGATCTTAGTCCTGATAGAAATCCTGATAGCAATCCTGACACTGACGCTTGAGCAAATACTGATGACGTCAGAAATCCTGATCAGTTGAGTCTAGATCCTGATGATCATTAAATCCTGATCTAACAGAGTTAATTGCACTCTACATCCCCTCACTACGCCATAAGTGGGCTACAACAACACCTGAAAAAGTGTGGTTATAGCCCAAAAAACTGTTGGTAAAAGGAAAAAATAGGCTATGGCTACACTTTGACCAAATTTGAGGGTGTTAGAAAAATGACCGCTACCATAGGGGTCTACGCCAACACTTTTGTAGTTTTTGGTAACACGGGAGAAATGTGTAGGCGTAGACCCCTACGCCAACACTTTTTATTTCTGTGGCTACATATTATTAGTTGTTGCTATAGATCTATACCAACACAGTTATCTTTGTAGTAACACTACTAATAGTATTGCTATAGACCTATGCCAACACAGTTGCAGTACTATTGTAACACCAAATTATGAAACACTTAGATGTTTTTACCAACACCCTTGCCACTATGCCTACACTTTTTCTTGAACATTTTTAGATTTTGTGCCAACACTTTGCTATACTTTTGCCAACACATAAAGACTAAATACTTTGGAGTTAATGGTTAAACTTTGCATGCTTTTTACCAACACTTTAAATACAGAATAGCAACATGTGACATTGAAATATAGAACTTCCCATTCAAAATATTACCAAACAATCCAATACCTAAATAGGCTGTCTAGAAGCCATTTCAGTACATTAAAAACCATCCAAAATAACAACAAATCCACAAACCATTCCAATCATCCATCTACTACATAAACCATACCAACATTGAAAAGGTAACTCAAATACCACAAAATAGCTAACTTAAGTATGTTTTAAAAGTTAAGTACATATAACTACTGTTTTTACTTAGCATAGCATAAAATGATCTGATCAGTCAGTATTGACATCATTGTCATCTTCATAAGACACTTCGGCAGATTTTTCAGAGTTCGCAGATTTTTCAGAGTTCGCAGATTTCTCAGAGTCCTCAGTAGTGTCTAACTTTAATTCTGGATTCTTTTCAGCCAACATTTTCATCATTTCTCGCATTTTTTGGTCAAGTTTATGATCCATCTCTTGCTGAAGTTGAGCTCTGATCTTAGCAGTTAGCTCCGACACCAACTGATCTGGAACTGGAATGGAGGATGTACCTGAAGATGTTGAAGACGTTGACTTTGGTTCCTTTTTCCGAATAAGCCTCCCAATTAGGTAAGATGGGTTGTGTTCCTTGTCACCACGAACCAATTTATTAGCAGCTTCCACACCTTCGGTTTCCAGAGTTTTCTTAACATCAACCTGTAAAAGAACAGAGCATTTGTTTAAAACGCAAATACAATCAACAATAGATAAATTAGTAGAGGAAAATGTCAATTGAATTATTTGAACTTACAATTTTATCATTAACCATTTTGAGCACCTGTTCAGGCGACTTGTACTCACGCTTCTCGTCTCGTTTGCGAGTCGCTGGGTAGATATCAGCATCTGATACTTTAATCGGATCTTCCTCACCATTACCCTCACCCTCGCCATCATCATTGTAGGCCTACAATTTAAAAGTACCTTACCTTAGCTATATTTGAGTTGCCACTGCCTACTTGCAGAAGAGTAATTGTTATAGACATGCTCTCATCATCGCCCATATTGACCAACTGAACTTTCGCATATAATCTGAAATGAAAGAGTTGATATATAAAGAGTTGATATAATCTGATGCACAAAGTTTATGAAAATAGCTCATAACTTTCTACCACAACTATCAGTTTTAGCTGCAAATAACTCGATGCTCTTAGTGATATCTAGTACAATTTTCTAAACATGCCATAACGTATTTTGAGATGATAAATTAACATGTAAAGCTCATTACACATGCAATATCGCTAAAAACTTGATAATTCCCCATTATGCACTAATCAAAAAAAGAGAAAATTAATACAAACTTTCGTAACCATTTAGGCAAGCTAATACTAATACTTTAATCTCTACATGTTATTTTAAATATTTTATATTATATAGGTGTTAATCAATTTACTGACCAATTTGAAAAATAAACAAGCCAAGTCATTGTTCCGAGCCTGTGTTATACATATCCTTGATTAACACCCTCTTTTTTGGTCCTTATATATAAAATATCTCAAATAAAGAAGAGAATATGATATAAAATTCTGCAACCTTTAAAACAGAACATTATAGATTAGTAAGAAGGATGGTTTATCCCACATCACGTAACTTTTTTTTCCTACACTCTTTATTGCGAAGTCGTAACTGAAAGTTAACTTAGCCAAAGGCGAAAATAATACATAAATAAAATTATTATTTTCTTTAGGTTTGAATTTAACTATATTTGTTAATAAGCAAAAAGATTGAAGGGAGAACATACATAGCATTCCAACTCAGAAATTTTATCAGGGTCTTCAAGTTTAAATAATTCAAGCCCCCTAACTATCTAGGGCTCACTGCCCATAATGAGAATATCTTCAGTTATTAAATAAATTAAATTAGAATCAATAATCAAATTACAGTTCAAATGATAGTCATAGAGGAGGAGCAAATATGTTTTTAAAATGTTAATTTGAGAGTAGAACTGTAGAAAGTACAATGAAACATGTGTTATGATCCTATATTGTAGAAACTACAATGACTCATATTGAATGGACTTCATTTATCATAAATTCCTAAGCATCCTTACAGTGTCCTTTATTTGTCTTATTTTCTAGAATGCTGCAAACATTTTCTCCAATGTCAAATACTAGCAAATTTGTTCGTTAATTCATAACTCGGAACACAAAACAAAGAACAATACTATGCATGAAATCTATGAAGTGTGAGTAGTCAACATGATGACATATATCAAAAGCTAAGCCTCACCTGGAACATGGGGCTTTGTTTAGGAAGATAGCTACCAATAAATAGATCACATCTACACATTAGAATATCACCAATCATCAAATGTTACTACCACAACTGAAGCACAATAAACTCGACAACAATAACATTTAACCCGCAAACCTCAAGTTAAATAAAAACGATATCTTGGAGAATTTAAAACAAAAGAAACATACCTTAGGGGTTTCAGTTCTATCCCATGTTTCAACAGTACCAAAGTTCGGTAAAATCAAACTACTTCTCAAGAAATTACATCAATTAACAACAAAATAATTCCTTTACAAACACAACTGAAACCAATTCAAGGAAACAAGCAATTAAAACACAATCATATATGATAAGGAGACAAAGAGATAAAGAACCATATTACCACTTACACACACAATAAACCATTTACAAAATACACATTAATAAACACATACATAAAAAAGAAACAGATAGAGACAACGAGGGGACATAGAGACAGATAGATCTATAGAGGGGGAGATAAAGATCGGAAATAGAGAAGACATATGGAGAGATAAACCGAGAAGGAGAGAGAGAGAGAGAAGTGTGAAGTGAGATACACATACAAATACAACACAAATTTGGTGAAACACAAACTAACCCCTAATGGAAAATCGAAGTGAAGAATAATAATAACTTAAGCCCTAATTACAGATCGAAGAAGTAGCCTTCAGTTGAACCCAAAGCTTGAACCTCGATTTGTAAATCCATCTCTAAAGCTTGTAATTGAACTCTTAGTTGATACAGCTAGCCCTAATTAAACCCCTAAATCCTAAAGTTTGAGAGGGACTAAGACCCAGACTGAAGCTGTAACCACTAATTGAACAAATAATGTCCTAAATTTTTTATATAAGGCGGGGTTTTTGCCGCTCACATTTTTAGCCCAATTTGATCTGTAATTTTCTATTTAGGTGAGAATCACGTGTCTTTTTTTCAAAATAAATATTCTTTTTGAAAAAGATATTTGTTATTATTTGAATTTGTTGATTTTGAAATTATTAAAAAAATACTCTACTTTTTATCACAAAATTCCTTGCCTTCTATTCAAAAAATGTTTTATATAAAATAATTAATTATTGAAAAATAATCTTTTAAAAAAAAAAAATCAACATTCAATATTTTTTCTTATTAATAATTTTTAAAAACAAAATAACTATATCTCACAAAATTTATTACTTTCTATTTGAAGTAACTATTTATTTTCACTAATTAATTATTAAAAATATAAAGCTTTATTTATAAAATTTTATTTCCATTACATCTACCCCAACACTTCATCATGTCTATGGTAACACCTAAAATCAATGTTCTAGTAAGGAAGATTCAACATACTTACTACAACACTTTTAGAGGGCAACACCATGCAAAAGCGTTGTAGAAAGCTATCTATGGCGTAGTGAAAACATTATACAAATTATTCTTAATGGCCCATAATCCGAAAAGTTATCCAGTTGGAGTGTCGTGAAACTGCAAACTAAAAACTAATTACGTTAACTTAACACCCATCAGACTATAATAAGCTTATGGTGGGTATATAACATGCTACTTTTGATAATAACCTAAGAGAAGGACGGCTACAGAAGCATCAAAAGTAGGAACCCAAAAATGTATCATAAAAATTCAAGAAATAATCTTACCATTAGAATTTTCCAATTAATCAACAACTAATAAGATACTTATATCATTATATATTGAAACAAACTTGTATATACATCCCAAAAATTGAATCACAAACCATGATTTTGATAATAAAAACACTTACAACGCAAAAATTTATCAATATTTTCTTTTGGGCAAATCACCAAACAGGTTATCAGCAAAATGTAACCTGCAACAAATAAGAAACAATTACTATTAAAAGTGGAGGCGCCTAAAAAAAAGGTAAAAAGAGTAAGATAAATGAAAAAAGAGATAGTAAGATAAATGAAAAGAAGCGAGAGAGTAAGATAGGAAGTAAGACCGTAAGAGATAAACTTTTGTAGATAAATTCAATTTTGAATTTTTGAAGACTCTGTATACAATTTTGAATTTTGAATTTCAAAACTGAAGCTTTTAACAAAAGCTTCGTGTATTGAAACTTGAAAGTGGGGGAAGTAGCACAACAACGTGGTCACGGGAACGCCGTATGTTGTCATACGTGGACAATGGCATTTTTGAAACAAAACTGAAAATGAATGGCAAAAACTTAAAATTCAAACTTTACTGTAGCATTTACTGTACAAAAATACTATATGTATGTAGAAGTACTTAGAACATATTGTGCTCCAATGAAGTTAGCTATAATAGTTGGCTATATTTTAAAAAATATATGTTATGATTATTTTAAGTTGTTATATATAGAATATATTATTTGAATATGGTAATAGGTGCGTGTAATTTCACTACAAGGTTCGACAAATATAGCCAATCTATTGGGAGTGTCTAAATTTTTACCTAAGAGTTTTGTCCCATTGAAGTGGAATTTTTTTACAAAATCTCTATAATTCTAATTTAAGATATTTTATCTTGATTTTTAGTTAAGAATTTTACATGATTGGAAATTGTGTTGGTCACTTTGATGTGTTAGAGCATATAGAATAGGAGAAACAAATGGCTGTGGGATCGTATTAACATGACAACTTTTGGGGTTAAATCATCTGCTATGAACTTGTTGGCGGATTGGAGACAGGCTCAGCAAGTAGTGAACAAGAATAAACCAGCTGTAAACCCAAGCAGTATTCGATGGAGGGTTCCACTAGAGGGATGGGTAAAAATTAATATTGATGCAGCATCATTTGAGGCGGTTGTTATAGAATAAAATCTAGGGTGTATTTAATACATATATTTATTGCTAGGGTTTGGGAGCTTCGAGCTTTAATGACTGCTCTTGTTGTCGGGGACTAACTCGGTCCTAACAAGATGCCTACGTATCTCTAGTGTTTAGAGAATCAAACCAATAAAGCGTAGTTCTGAGATGAGGGGTCATGCCCTTAATATAGGCGTTTAGAAGCCTAGTGGATAAGTATTGATTTCCTTGAAGGATAAGTCTTATCCTTGACGGTGGATAAGTATTGACTTCCTTGAAGGATAAGCCTTATCCTTGACGGTGGATAAGGATAAGTTCTAGATCCTTCCTTGTAGGAGTTGTTTCCATATCATAACGGACTTGTATTGAAACAAGCCCACTCGTATTAGAACAAGCCTGTATTGGACTTCTCTTAATACAAGTTGTACTTCTAGCCCAAATATTAATTATGAAATTAGAGTTTCAGGCCTTATTTATGGACCAGCTAGGTTTAATTAATGCAATATTAATTATGTCTTTAGGGTTATTTTTTTACCCCCAACTTCTATGATAATGCACTAGGATTTCATAGAAGTTATACCGGTCTTTTTCGAGACTTTGGGTCTTTTTATCCCTTACCTGGGACTTATTACCCTTTTTTGGGGATTTTAATATACACTAGTGTTTCACGAGTATCATCTTGGTGTAAAGTGTGGAGCGACGTACACATTTACGATGATTTTGCCTGATTCGAGGCTAACTTGACATTTGCATAAGCCTTTTATGTCTTATATCGTCTTGTTTTAGCTTCAAGCCTTTCATTGAGCATATCGAATGATGGGGTTTGGACCGAATGTCTTAGGTTTTTGGGGTTTCAACCCTTCATCCTTACGAGCTCTTAATGATGGCTCCATTCGTAGTGATTCATTCTCAAGTCTATCATATCAAACTTCTCCTGATCTTGAAATTTTTGTAATTAACAATAGGCATCTTAGGCTTTCTTTTGTATGTTTATTAGCAACATTCACCCTCCGGGGTTCGTTGTATTCAACTCTATTTGTGCAGTTGACATGCATATTTTGTATGCTTTCCTTTGCATTCATTTGTAGTTTGTCTTGGCAAAGCTTTGAGGATGTTTCTACCAATCAAAATGGGTTCAACCCTTCATCTGCTTTCTAGGAAGCTCATGATTTCATCGAACCTTATTTCTACTTAGTCCCGTTAGATATGTCCTACTAGGATATATCGTATGTAATAAACCTTCAGGTTTAAAGTGCACCATTTTCTAGGCATCTCCTTCAAGTAAAATGTGTATTTAAAAAAAATAAGTTGATGGCAAATTTGAACCATGAACTATTAACTCATGGCTGTAAATTCATGAATGAGTCTTGGATTTGAATATCAAATTTTGTTTTCCTAATGACACAAGAAACTAAAAAATGATACATAACTAATCAGTGTTTATTCAGTATTTTTTATTTTCAATTTCTCCATTTCAATTATAACAATAATCAATTATATGACTTGATGAAGCTATATTGGCACTTAGTTGCCTTAGATTCCTTTGCAAGAGTCTCTCGGGATTAGATGAATATGCAAGATCATCTACACAAGAGGATCGAGTCATACATGGTAAAAATTTCTAAAAACAAGGAAAATAGATAGATATGCACAACGAAACTAAAATATTCACAATTTTATATGTGCGCTAATATTGAACTTAAACTAGTCCCCGACAGCGACGCCAAAATTTGGTCACGCCCATTGTCGACGCGCCAAATTGATAATAATATTTTCCTCTACTATGTTCGCACTTAACTATGAAATATAGCAAATGTGGCAAGTAGGGATCGAACCCAAGGGAATAGCGTTCAATAATAGTGTAAAGTAAATTGGTTGGGGGGGGGGGGGGTTTGATTTGGCTGTGGTATTTTATCAAACACCTTGCATACAAGAAATAAATTGCTAGAGAAATACAACTAAGTTAATGGCAATCATCCAATTTTACCAACACAACAAGGCACAATGAGTTAATTAGCAAGATAAAGAGATATTTAACCCAAGGATAATGGAAAATCAAGTACTTTAACCCAACAAACTCAAGCAAGATATAACCAACTCTACCTAACCAAGATAATTGGTTAAGCACACAAAATCTTATTTCTCTTCTAAAACACTAATTTAGTGAAACACATAAATTAGTTCTCTTGATACTAGCAACCAATATTGAAGCAATACTAGTTTAACCAAATCAAAGAATTAAACAAAGAGAGGTTAGGACAAATCCAAGGATGAGGAGCTCAACCCAGGTACTTGCACTTAAATCTTGAGAATTTAGGTACACTAAATCTTGTGCTACTACAATAAATGTACTAACAATTACGGATTAGCACAAATAATTAGCAATTGAAATTACAAGAAGAGTGAGATGAAGCAGCTTATAAATCTCCAAGCAAATTCATAAACAATACAACACAAGCATTCAAGATAGAGTGAAATAGATCTTACTTAAAATGAAATTGGTTTAGTACACGAAGTCCTTCCTTGAGCCAAATAAATGAAGTTAGTTACTCATAATCAATGCTAGATTAAAAGTAATAATGATTCCTCTACTTACCCTAACCCTAATTGAATGTTCTTGAAGTGATAAAGATGAGATAAAGATAAGATGAAGATGTGATATTGTTTGGTTCTTAACTATTCAATAAATACATCCATTAGACAAGAGGACAAACTAGTCAATTTGCTTCCAAAAAATTCCAGCATAACATGTACGGCCTGATGAACGGCTGTGCGGGTGCCCATACAAATGGAAACTCAAACTGCATCACTTGGAACACTCCGTACGGCCTACTGAACGGCCGTGCGGACGCCCGTACAAATGGAAACTCAAACTGCATCACTTGGAACACTCCGTACGACCTACTGAACGGCCGTGCGGACGCCCGTACGAGACAACAATCTCCAAAATCATGCATTATGAACCTTCCGGCATCGCAATCTAACATCTTCTAAATTCCCTCTTGAATGATCTTTGCTTTCAAGCCCACAATAAGCCACTTTTTGAACAAATACGCATGTGCCACTAAAAAAGGAAAACATAACAAATATAAGTAAAATGCATATGGAACCGAAAGAAAACCAAGAGAAAAAGAGACAAAAACGTGTATAAAATACACGTTATCAAGGCAATACGATGATAGAAACTTGCAGCCCTTATGGTGCACTAACAACTAGGGGGTGAAATCACCATATAAAGTTGGGGATTTGTCCCTCAAATTTGGGGATCTTGAATCATCCCTTGAGTTCGAGGGTTAGCACCTTGAGTGCATCCCTTGGGGAATCTTCCCTTGAGAATTTTTACCTTGAATGTTCGTTCCTTTTAACCCTCGGGGTTGTGGATGACTATTCCTTGTAGTGGTATCCCTTTTAGAGCGTCTCCTTTTTCGGGAGTGAGGATCCTTATCAGTGGATTCATTCATATCAGTTGTATACCGACCAGAAAAATCATCGTTTCCTGTCTTTCGGGGCTCCAAGCCTTGAACATAAGGGAATTCATAACTCTTATTGATTTGAGGAGGAGGAAGATCGATGTTACTTCCTCCTAGTATGGGCAACCCATATACTAGATCTCCGGTTTGAGCAATCCAAGGGGGTGCATTAGTGATAAATGGCGCAGTCAGGCCTTGTATTTGAGAATTCTCTTTCTAGGATGAGGGATTCGTCCCTACAGGCACGATTGCTAGGTGTTTTGGGATCGGCCCCTTGTGGATTCAATCCTTGATGTTGGAATTGGGGATTCGACCCTCGGAGATTTAATCCTTGAGTATTCGCTGTAGGGGAATCCTTCCATTGTGCAGAAGTTGAACCAGGGTGGTTCTCGACGACGAACGTCAAAACCTGAGTTATTGCTGGTGGTTCATCACCGTAATTGTTTCTCCGTGTATTCATCATGGTTGATATCCGTATTCCCACAGACGGCGCCAAATGTTATGGAATAAAATCTAGGGTGTATTTAATACATATATTTATTGTTAGGGTTTGGGAGCTTCGAGCTTTAATGACTGCTCTTGTTGTCGAGAACTAATTCGGTCCTAACAAGATGCCTACGTATCTTTAGTGTTTAGAGAATCAAGCCAATAAAACGTAGTTCTGAGATGAGGGGTCAGACCCTTTATATAGGCGTTTAGAAGCCTAGTGGATAAATATTAATTTCCTTGAAGGATAAGTCTTATCATTGACGGTGGATAAGTATTGACTTCCTTGAAGTATAAGTCTTATCCTTGACGGTGGATAAGGATTAATTCTAGATCCTTCCTTGTAGGAGTTGTTTCCATATCATAACGGACTTGTATTGAAACAAGCCCACTCGTATTAGAACAAGCATGTATTGGACGTCTAGCCCAAATATTAATTACGAAATTAGAGTTTCGGGCCTTATTAATGGACCTTATTTATGGACCAACTAGGTTTAATTAATGCAATATTAATTATGTATTTAAGGTTATTTTTAGCCCATATCAGCGGTGAACAAGGTGGGTCTGGGGGAGTTATCATAGATAGTGATGGAAGATTATTACGAGCAAGGTGTATGAGTGTGAATGGGTTATGGACGCCAAGTGAAGCCGAGGCTCTTAGTTTGAAAGAAGCTTTGTTTTGGGCTAAGTCGCTGGGATATCGAGTTTGCATTTTCGAAACAGACGCTAAGTTGCTTGTTGATGCATGTAAGGGTCATCTTGGAAGGTCGTATTTCCACACAATTGTAGATGACTATGTTGAGTATTTTAGGCACTTTGATCATGTGCTAGTTGAGTATGTTTGTAGGTCTATGAATGGTGTAGCTCATGTACTAGCACGAGTTTCTCATTCTGTGTCCGATTCCAAAGAGTAGGGTTTTACCACTCTTAAGTTTATGTATGATGTTTTCCATTATCACTACAAGAAAAACAGCTTCATATAACGGGGGATGCCCGTTGTGTAACACCCTGTTTTCCTGTTGTCTATTGCGACGCGGTCTCTTATGCATATCATACAACGGTGCGAAATCGTTGTGTGACACGCTTACAACAACACACACTACTTACAAAACTGTTATCTAATAACCAGAAACAACAACACATTTTTTTAGAAAAGTGTTGTAAAGATTCATCTCCAACAAGACATTCTTATTAAAGTTTTGTTGTTGTTCGCTAAATAGACAGTAGTTTTCAACTAAAATACACTTGTTTTGATTTTTGTTGTACAACGGTTTTCTTTCTTAAATGGTTGTTTACTTTAGATTTCAACAATGGTCTTCTTGTTCGAAAATTGTTGTGTTTATTGTTTCTAGACATCGTTCTTTTGTTTAAGGTCTGTTGTCCGAGTTCATTGCACTCAATATAATAATATTGTGTTATGTTGCGTTTAAGAAGTTAGACAATGGACATATTGTTTTGTATGTTGTATGAATTTCTTATTCACAACGGTTTGTTCAGGACAACTTGTTGTTTAAATTTGTTTTCAACAATGGTCTTTTTGGTGGTGATGGATGTGTTTTTGTTTTCTAGACAACGTTTTAGTAACCATTCTTTTGTTCCTTAAGTTATAACACAATGGTCTTTAGATTTGTAAAGTGTTGTCTGAATATCTACACACAAGCTATTGCAATTTGATTTTTTTTTTCATTTTTGTGTTGTATGAGCTTTATTTTACAATGGTTTGGTTATAAAAGTATTGTATTAGTCAAAACCACATGATACTTTTGTGCAGCCTGGGTATTGTCTATAAGTGTATTAAACAATGGTTTTGTATCTACACACAAAACAGGTCAAAAATATTTGATCAACAACCATTACAATCAACAACCATTACAAAACAACTAAACCAAGGAACCATTGCATTACAAGCAATATCCATTACAACCAAAGTAAGTTCTAACCAAACCATACCAACACAATCAGGTATATAGTATTTGGGATCTCTCTTTCACCAATACTGTCGACCATGTTTATGGCCTTAGTAAGAGGTTCAGTTTCATTCTTTTCCAGAGAACCTGTCCATAATTAACTTTTGTTATAGATTAACAAAAACTAGAAATAAGACATGGTGGTAGAGTTCTTAAATGCAAAGTATATACTAAGAGAAATAAACAGAATATGGATATCATTTATATAATACTAAAATAGTGTATATAGAAGTTTATCTACCTCCATCAACTCTGAGCTCAAGTGAATAATCTTGAGCAGTAGTGCTAGAAGTAACAGGTTCACGGACACAAGATCTGCACCGAACATCAAGTGTTCCTCGTAGCTGCTCCCATTATTTCTCCAGGACGTTTAGTAAGCCTAAGATTGGTATGTCCCTATTAATTTTTTTTTAAAGTACTCTAATTGAGACAACACTCTACTACTACCGTTGTTTGTAGACTTATTAAACAATAAATGTTAAAAAACACTTGTCTCATTACCACAACGGTTTGCTGCACCATTGTCTCAGGATTATTTGCACAATACGGCTAAGAAAACAGTTGTATCATTATAACAATGGTTTTTTGTAGCATTGTCTTAGGCTTATTCACACAATACTGCTGAAAATAGTTGTCTATTGGTCACGCTTACGCAACAGTACTTTAAAAATACCCTTGTCTAATTCAATTTTCTAGACAATGGTTTTTTAACCGTTGTAATCACCCTGGATTAGACAATACTTTTTCGAGGTTGAAAAATAACCGTTGTCGGTTAATTCTGGGCAACACTTTTTCGACCGAACATTGTCTGATCAGTGTTGTCTGATTGCGTTTTTCTTGTAGTGTATGATTATTTTTGAGTAATACAAGTACGTTTATTTAAAAAAAAAAAAGTTGGGAAATTTTCCAAACAACATTTGATCAAAGAACTATTGGGCAAGTTTAATGAAAAATTTGACTTAACATTATCAAGGTCTGAAAATGACTGCATCATATATTCATATCTGTCAACAACTACATATACTTACAAGTGGATTTGTTTGAATTTGACGCAAAACTTTGAAACTCAATATATTAACATTGTACCTTTACAACTTATTGTCGCTTTGTTAATTTCAATGCATATCTCGTACTTAAATACACACTCACATATACCGACTAATTTATCTCAGTTTGGAAGTCTGTTCTGAATCTATATCTTAAAAGCTTATTCTTTGTAGTGAGTATTAATAGGCATGAGGTCAGAGGTGACAATGCTCATTATAATAAAATTTTGACATGTAAACTTTTAAGAACATGTTTGTAAATTCAAATTTGGCTTGTATAATTACAAAGTATCCTCATATAGTCATATAAAACCAAAAAAAATTCAGAATATTACATGAATTTACCTTGTGCATTCTTAAGCTTTGAAATCTGTTCTCAAAACGATTCCTAAATGCTGATGTGTCATAATTTTTGTAATAATAATATGAGAGTGCATATATATATATTTTATTTCTGAAAACAAGCTGGTATTTAAATTATACAAATTTGAGAAATTTAAGTTCACCAATTTTAAATATTTGGTCGTACCTAAAATCATTGCTCGGTGTTAAAATGACGTTTAATTGCTAGTTGTAAATAATTAAAGACTTGCAAAATAGGCTTATAGTACTAGCTAGCATTATGGTTTATTCTCCATTTTTAAAATTGCTGTAAATGTGAGTCAATATGATATGCAGTTTTGACCGATTCGGAAAGGTGCCAACAATCAGTAAGATAATTAAGTTAAAATGGCCTAACAAAAATCCATTTTCGTTAAGATCGTCTCTTAATTAAGTAATAATTAGCAAGGTTAGAAAACATATATATTTGCCAAATCAAATTTCTTCGACCGTAATCTTTATAAATATACATATCATTTCATTATAATAAATGCATGTATAGCTACAATCATGTCCAGGAATTTGAAATAGAAATTATTAATTTTTGAAAGTTACTCGAAATTGTAAATTAAACTGAATCTGCTTAATTAGTTCTATGTACATTAGTATATATGAATGATTAGATTATTAAAATATAGTACTTCATACAGACCATAGTTAATTACTCGATTGATGTCAACGCTCTTGATCCAAGGTACAAGATGATTATGCATAAATAATTGCTGGCGTTGAACAAAGGCTCTCGCTAAGAAACTGGTCCTTGTATTTGCTGTTTACAATATGTACACACATGCATATAGTTATAATGAAAGCTTACCTCCTAGGGTTTCTGCTTCAAGTTGTGGGTACATCATTGACCTAATAACCTTTACCTAATTTTTAGGTTCAGCTTAGCCGGAACTTTCCTAAATGAAAGAGGTTTTTTAAATGGTTGATAATAAATAAATCTTGGAGCTTCACATTCAGATCCAAGGCTTAATTAGTTATTAATAATTAGTGGTTAAGTTGATAATCTCATATTGCAAATGGCTGGTCGTCAGCCTCAAGTTTTATTATATATATATGTACTCTTACCCCCTCAAGTTTTATTATATATATATATATATATATATATATATATATATATATGTACTCTTACCCTCTTCCGCAATCTTCAGATCTTTTAATCAGAAGTAAACGCATGCAGTCTTTCTTTTGTATTATTCCCCACATGGAAAAGTCAGCATAAAAATCATACGTCGTTTCATGTTTACATCAACTGTTTCCTAAATATAATTTACAATTATTTATTTTACGCACATCCAATTTTGTTTTTCATAGAAGTATAGGAAGTAATTCTATTACTGTAAAAAAAGTATAGAAAGTAATTATATGGACTCCCAGTATATGTTAGAATAACAATATAATATCCTGTAAAATTGAGGTTTAAAGTGACTGATTATTCAACATGATATTCGAAGGTCCAAATAGAAAATTTAGAGCCACTAATTACTCAACAATAGGATTATTCTTTGCTTGTTTAGAGCAAGTGTGAACTTTTTCTTATTTGGAGTGATTCTTTTGAATTCCTAATTATTTTAACTACTTATAAAATTAGATGCGTTACAAACAAAATCACAGACTTGTACCTCTATTGATTTAAATGACACTTTCCTATCATTACATAGTATAAAATAACACATTTTATGAACTGTATGATATTTTTGAGAATTATAAAATAACAAAATTCAGAAAATGCAATAACTAATTTGATTTGCTGAAAATAGTTAAGTATTTCACCAACAATAAAATATTTAGGGATTTTGTATTTGTGTTTGGTTGAGAGAAAAAAATGTCTTAAACCCCCCATTTCTCATGTCTTAAGCCCGGGAGAGAGGGCTATGGAAAATTATTTTATTTCTGCTATTATTTAACCTTTTAAATGTAATTTTTTAATATAAAATAAATCAATGAGATGCAAAAATATTTTGAAATAATAATTAAATTAATATTTTAAATTAAATTAATGACTAAAAATATTTTAAATCAAATATATTCATTCTGTTACTCAATCAAACACATGATCTCACAAATAATAGCTCAACCTCATATCACCTTAACTAGATTCTTGATTTAAACCCATATCAATTCGCGAATCAAAGGACTAGGAGATTTCAACCCTCATTTGATATGCTTGGATGAAATCATGACTTCGATATTTACTCTTATAATTATCATTCTTTTTTAGATAAAATAAAAAACATCCACTTGTGCAAAGTCATATATTTGCCCTTTAATAACAATCATTTTATTATTGTATTTATATGAACATTCAAATTTCATATATATATATATATATATATATATATAACAAATTATATAATAAATTTAAATCCAATTTAACAATATAAATTCATGTTTTCAAAGTATACTGTTTTTTTGTTTAGATAGTATAAGCCCCTGTTATCACTTTCTTTATCCATAGATACATATTTTACTTATTTTATATGAAAATTTGTTTTTGATATTATATTTTCATGTCTAAAATATTTTGCACCATTCATCCATTAACATTTAAGATTTTGTTTAGTGGTATTGTAATTTTATGATATTATATATATTATTAAAAAAATTCACAAAATTTGAAAAATTTTAAAAAAAAAATATCACCACTCAATTAATTAGTGTAAAAAATATGTCTGGCGTTCAACTGGGTAAACTCTTTATATCAACGGTGAAAATGTTGACTTATGTTAATGGGTGAAAATGTTGACTTTTTAAATATGTACATCGTTTTCTTTGACATGATAATATGTATATCATTTCAAATGAAAATTTTAGGAAGTATAAATTGATTAATTTTGAAATGTAAATCACATATAAAATATAATTAATGAAAAAAATTACAAAAAAATATAAATAAATTATTATAACATACAATTTTTAGATTTGAAAAAATGTATGTCAATAATTTTTAAAAGTTAGTCAAAGTTTTGTGATTAAAAAAAGTCAAACAAGCCTGAGACGGAGGGAGTATATATTAAAAAATGAAAATTTTCTTCTACTAGCTAAAGAAAATGATTTTTTTAATCAAAATGTATTTAGAAGTTAACATACTAAAAGTAAAAGATGGAGGAAAAAAGTCTTCAAACATATTTATTTATTTGTATTATATACAAATTTATAACTCGCTTAATGTATGAATAATTCTATTTTGTTATTTTCTCGTTTGTGTTGAATAAATTTATAATGGTATTGATAATTAATATATGATTGATTAGATTTAAAACCTGTACTTTTTTAGTATCATTGTTTTTCTTGTTAAATATTTATCTAATTTTTGTAATTTTAAAATTAATAATATAAAATTTTAATTATAATATGTTGTTGATAAGATTCAAAATTTTAATTTTTGTTAGTTGTTTTAATTTTTTAAAAATAAATATTAATCCCTTCGTCCCATTTTTGTTGTCCAAGATTTCCTTTTTGCTTTGTCCGAGAATTGTTGTCCACTTTCAATTAATATGGTAAATTATGTGTTAATTATGTTAATTTTTATAAAAAACGGTATATCTATTTGTGTTGTGGATTAAAAAACGTACTTGTGAATTTAATGCTAGGATTAATGAGCTTTCGAGCTTTAATGACTGCACTTGTGTTTCGAGACTAAATCGGTCCTCACAAGATGCCTACGTATCTCAAATCGTTATTGAAAATCAAGCCAAAGACGTAGTTCTGATTGTAGGACCAGGGACCTTATATAGGCGTCTGGAGCCTAGTATTTATGGTATGTTTAGAAGACTTAGCGAATAAGTCTCATTTTTGATATTGGATAAACATTGTATTGCTTGCTGAATAAGTCTTTTCCTTGTTGATAAAGGCTATGACTCATTAATTACCTTTAATTGGGATTCCGGATCCTTCTTTGATAAGATTTCCATAATTTGGGCTCTTTTAATGAGCTGTATATTTTCCCTATTCATTAATTACGAAATTAATGAATAATTAGGGATTTGGGCATTAAATATCGAGCCTTTTCATTGGACCGTCAATTATATTTCTATAATTACTTTTCTGTCCATATCATTTGCCCCCCAACTTCTGGGAAAATCTCCCCTGGGGTTTTCGTAGAAGTTATAGTGTATTTTTCCCAAAATTTTCCATTTTTAAGGGCATTTTTGACCTAAAATTAGGTCATTTTCGACCAGGAATTCGACCTGGAAACAGTGCAATTTCGACCAGGAATTCGACCTGGAAGCAGTGCAATTTCGACCAGGAATGGTCCCAGGTAGAAGGATTCGACCTCAAATTCCCGGTCATTTTCGACCAGGATCGTTCGACCTCGATCAAGTCTTTTTTCGACCTCGAACAGCTGTGAGGTCGAAGCTATCGACCAGGAATTCCAAGTCTTTTTCGACCTCATTTCTAATATGTCTTCGACCTCGATTGGTTGTGAGGTCGAAGCTGTCGACCTCAATTCATAGGCCATTGTCGACCTCGATGTATCGACCTCGAGATCATGCATTTTCGACCTCGATTTTAGTCTCAGGTCGTTTGTTTCGACCTCGAATCATAGGTTAATTTCGACCTCATAGCTTCGACTTCATTTCTATATGTTTTCGACCAGGATTTTCTGATTTCCTGGCTTTATTTTGGTACGAGGTCGTATAATACGACCTCGATTTCCAATGTATTTTCGATCTCGTTTGTTCGATCTCGACCCCATGTCTCTTCGACCTCGTTTTTTCTAGGTCAAAATAGACTTTATTCTTTGGGTCATCTTCGACCTCGATTTGTCGTGAGGTCGATTATTTAGACCTCACTTTCTGGGTCATTTTCGACCTCGTTCTTTCGACCTCGAACCCTTTTGTTTTTTGACCTCATTTTAGTGTGAGGTCGAGGGATGCGAACTCGTTTTATAGTGTATTTTCGATCTCAGTCAATCGACTTTGATCTAGGGTCTTTTCGACCTTGAATTTTCAATTTTTTGACTTGCTTTTGGTGCGAAGTCGATGGACACGACCTCAATTTCGTGTGTATTTTCGACTTGGGTCGTGCGACCTCGATTTAGGGTTTTTCGACCTTAAATCTTTAATTTTTAAATTTATTTGGGAGTGCGGTCGAGTGATACGACCTCAATTTCCCATATACTTTCGACTTCAAGCCTTCGATGTCGATCAAGGGTCTTTTCGACCTTGATTTTTTTATCATTGCCTTGGTTTTATTCCAAGCTTAATTAGCCCAATTTTTAATTTGGACTTGAATTATTTGGGCCTTTCTTATTTTGGGCTTCGAATTTGCCTGATACTTAATTTATTTGGGCTTTTGCCTTTGTAATCCATAAATGGATTTTATGGGCCTTACTGGCTATAGACAGTTGCTCTTCCTTAACCGGTAGGGTTTCCAGTCACTTGGTTTATAAAAGAGTGATTTTTCATTCTTTTCTTCACTTCATACTTCTTTCTTTCCGAAAATTTCTCTCTAGTCTTCTTAGCTTTTCTCTCTTTTATTCCGTGGTAAGGCGATTCCCGGCGAGCTTTTGTACGGTGGTGTTCTTCTTTTTCTGGGAGCAATCTTCATCCCTCGAAGATTTCTGGGTTTTCACCTTCATCCCTTGAAGATTTCTGGGTTTCTTTGAAGATTTCCTGGGAATTTCTTTGAAGTTTTGAAGATTTGAAGATTTTTCTGGAGATTTCTCTGGGATTTCTCTTGAAGATTTGAAGATTTGAAGATGTCTGACAAAGCTGCTCAACGCCTTCAGAAAATGAACAAAGCTTCTAAGAGAGGTATCATCATTCGTTCTTCTCATATGTCACTTCAAGATATGATTTTAGAATGTAGTGATGAATATCCTTCTGTGTCCCACTTAGATTCTGTTGACTGTAGTAATAAGTTTCACGAAATTGATAAAATAAGGGACTATAATAAGATGTATAGGATTAAGTCCCCCTATAGGTTAGTTCCAGCCGGCCCAGGGGACCGTTCTTGCCATTGGCGTCCTGATGCTTTATGCATTTATAAGGATGCCATTGTCGCGGGACTCAGGTTCCCTTTCCATGAGTTTATTCCCAGGCTTTTGGCTGATGTTGGGATTAACCCTTGCGAACTTCCTCCAAACGCCTGGAGAATCATTATATGTTTCATTGTTCTTTGTTTGAAGAACAATTTTCCTTTATCTGTAGCTTTGTTTAGAAAAATTTTCCAGTTTAAGAATAGTTCAGCCGTTACTTTGGGTTGGGTTTATATCAACCACACCGTCCTTCCACTCCCCCCATATTTCACCCCAAATCCATTCCAGATAATAACCCCAAATGGAAAGAGGAGTTTATGTATTTGATTTGGGAAGGAGGGGATTGGGGCACCCTTTTCCGTAGCTCCTTTAGTAGGGTTTCAGATGGTAGCCCTAGTAATATCATCCTGAATGATGAGGAGGCCCATGCATATGCTGAGCTCGCAAAGGATGATTATGCCACAATGGCTTGGGTGCTCCTGGACGAGTTCCAGCTTAAGTCCTTGGGACTTTCAAACGTTTCTGATAAGGGTAATTCTCACCTCATATTTTCCTTTGTTTATTTAAGGTTATCTTATACCAACTGTTTCTTTCCTTATGTTTTTTACAGCTGCGGTCTTTATTAATAAGTCCAACGAGCCCGAAGATGGGGAGACAGCAAGGATGAAGAGGGCACGTTTGGGAGGAAAGGACTCTCGTGCTTCCAGTGTTCCAGCTTTTATAAGGCCCCATGTGGACCTTACTGATGAGGCCGAGGAGCCTTCCTCGGCCAAGAGTGCAGTTTGGCGCCCCAACTGGGGTCTTAGGAAGAAGGACACTGTGGTGGGAGTGTCCAAGCACGCCGTGGAGTGGTCTTATCACTCTCTGACTCCTTGTGATTACAAGGACTTCGTTTCTAACTCCACTTTGGAGGGTGTGGAGCATGCAGGCTCTCAGGCGATTGTTGCTGTAAGTATTTTTCCTCTTTTTTCCTCGTAGTTAATAATGTATTTCAAGTTTCTATCTCGTATTGATTTGCAACTTTCTTTGTAGGCTAATGCTAACTTCCAAGGGGCTATCTTTCAAGCCAAGGCTTGGCGCTCATCTTCTGAGGCCAACCAAGGCAAGTTTGAGAAGTCCAAAGAGGAGGTGGGCTCGCTGAAGGCCACATTGGCTAGGAAGGAGAAGGAGTTGGCCGACTCCCAGGCTGAGCTGGTGTCTTTGAGGAAAGGCAAGGATGACTTTATCGACGAGTACCTTAACTCCAAGGAGTACGAGGACTTGATTGATAAGCATGACGAGCTCCTCTTCCCAGTTCAGTATACTAAGGGATGGGATGGCGCTCTTGCTGCTGTGTTGGAGAAGATGCCTGGATCTCTCACCATTTCTGATTTTCCAAGCCCTTACCTTCCTACTCCTCTGGAGTTGGCTTTGGCTGGAGAGGACGATATGGAGGAGGATGACAGGATCTTCGACCTAGATCATACTTCTCCACCCGGTCAGACTACCGGGGATGATTATGCTGCCACTCACTCCGGTTCCGCTTTAGGGGAAGAGGAGGAGGACGTGGACAAGGCAGATTAGATGTAGTTTTACTTTTGGCCATTCATGGCTTGTACTTTTGTTTATGTACTTTCAGCCTACGGGCTTAACTTCACTTTTTTATTTAATTTTTATCCAGCCTTATTTATATCTTGTGGCCATTCATGGCTTGTGTTGTTTTTCTGGCTTCTTGAATGTTTGTCAACACTCATAGTAGATAAGCTTTAAAACATGAAAATGCTGAATTTATTCATAACTTGAAAATGGGATCAACCCTTACATAGTACCCAAGTTTAAAGCTTGGGTTGGTTTTATCAAAACCTTATTTCTAGTAGTGAGTCCACTTAGGAAACACCTTAAACATAATAAACTTTCAAATTGGAGGCATGCCAAGTCCTTGGCACCTCATGCCCTTCAAGGGTTTCTAGTTTGTACGAACCTCGACCAAATACGTTCTTGACGCGATATGGTCCTTCCCAATTTGGGGCCAACTTCCCTTTCTGAGAACCAAGTCTCCTTGACGAAAGAACCTCTCTTTAACCCTTAGGTTATAGTAGAAAGACGCTTTCTTTTGATGTTCAACTATCTTGGCGTTTTCCTCATCTCTAACTTCGTCAATTAGATCTAAAGCCAGCCTCAAGCCTTCTTCATTTGTTTCTGGTTCATAAGCCTCAACTCTTGGAGACGTGTGAGTAATCTCCACTGGAACCACTACTTCGGCTCCGTAAGCCAATAGGAATGGAGTTGCTCCGGTGGTGACTTTGCAGGTAGTACGATATGCCCATAGTATGGGGAGAAATTTGTCCACCCAAGTGTTTCTGGAGCGTTCAACTCTTTTCTTCAATCCATCTAGGATAATTCGATTTGCAACCTCAGCTTGCCCATTTGCTTGAGGATGGGCGACATAAGTGAAGCGCAACTTGATATCGTTCTCATCACAATATTTCTTAAACTCATCGTTGTTAAACTGAGTTCTATTGTCTGTGACCAAGATACGTGGAATCCCGTATCTGCATATCACATTTTCCCAGAAGAAATGCATCACTTGCTTGGTGGTTATCTTGGCTAATGGCTTAGCCTCAATCCACTTGGTGAAGTAGTCGATTGCTTCTATCAAGAACTTTCATTGTGCACTTGCCATTGGGAAAGGTCCAAGTATATCCATTCCCCACATGGAAAATGGAATTGGTGAGCTTATGGATGTCAACATCTCTGGTGGTTGCCTAACCACTGGTGCATGCTTCTGGCACCTTTCACATTTCTTCACGTAGCCTTTAGCATCTGCTAGCATGTTGGGCCAGTAGAAACCTAGGCGAGTGATCTTATGGGCAAGGGCTCTGCCCCCCAAGTGCTGCCCATAAATTCCTTCATGTACTTCCTTCAGGGCCAATTCTGCCTCTTGAGGTCTTAAACATTTCAGATATGGAATGATGAAAGACTTTTTGTATAGGATTCCCTCAATCAGGGTATACCTTAGTGCTCTGACGTATAGCTTTCGTGCTTCTGAAGTGTCGTTGGGTAACCACCCAGTTTCTAGATGAGATTTGATGGGATCCATCCAACAACTGCCAACATCAATGGGTGCTACCAACTTTCCGTTGATGCTTGGGGTCCTCAGGACTTGGAAGTAGACACTCCCTGCATAGTTTTCAATTTTGGAAGAAGCAAATTTAGACAAGGCATCAGCCTTCACGTTTTCTTCCCTTGGAATGTGCTCTACATAGCATTCGTCGAACTGAGTCATGATGGACTTGACAAGTTTCAAATACTTGGCCATGACTTCATCTCTGGCCTCAAATTCCCCATTTACTTGGGAAACCACTAGCCTCGAATCTTCACATACTTTCAGAGTTTTAACTCTCAAGGCTCCAGCCAGCCCTAAGCCAGCTATCAGAGCTTCATACTCAGCCTTATTGTTTGTCGTTGGAAATTCAAGTTTTAGTGCATACTCTATGAGGAATCCATCAGGACTTTGTAGCACTAAACCGGCTCCACTTGATTTTTTTTTTGATGCTCCATCAAAATAGAGCACCCAATATTCTTTGAAATCCATCTCTTGATCTTTCTCATCCTCCACTCTTACTTCCTGCCCCCCGACTTCTTGGTTGTCAATGGTACATTCAACCATGAAGTCAGCAAGTGTTTGAGCTTTTATGGCCGTTCGAGGCTTATACTTGATGTTGAATTCGCCCAATTCAATAGCCCATTTGATCAACCTTCCACTAACTTGAGGGCTATACAAGATGTTTCTTAGAGGTTGATCAGTCAAGACCTCTATCTTGTGAGCCTGGAAGTACGGGAGTAGCTTTCTTGAGGCCATTATCAAGGCTAAGGCAAACTTCTCAATCATTGAGTAGTTTATTTCTGCCCCATGTAGAATCTTACTCACATAGTAGATGGGTTTCAGAACCTTCAATTCTTCTTTTACCAAAACGGCTCCACGGGCTGTGCTTGAGACCGCCAAGTACAAATAGAGAATTTCCCCTGGCTTGGGCTTTGCCAACAGTGGTGCCTCAGCCATGTATTTCTTCAGGGCCTCAAAGGCCTCTTGGCTCTCCGTTGTCCATTCAAAAATTTTCAAGTTCTTGAGTGCTTTGAAGAAAGATAAGCACTTCTCTCCTGACTTGGAGATAAATCTTCCCAATGCTGCCACTCTTCCCGTTAGTTTTTGGACATCCTTGACAGTCTTTGGTGGTTCCATGTCTAGAATTGCTTTGATTTTGTCGGGATTGGCCTCGATTCCTCTCTTGGAAACCATTAGGCCTAAAAACTTTCCCGAGCCTACACCAAAGGCACACTTAGCTGGATTCAACATCATCTTGTGGTGCCTTAGCACTTCAAATGCCTCTCGGAGGTGCTCAATGTGATCGGCCTTATCGAGGCTCTTGACTAACATGTCATCTACGTAGACCTCCATGGTTTTTCCAATTAGGTGTCCAAAAATTTTGTTCACCAACCTTTGGTAGGTTGCCCATGCATTCTTAAGTCCAAATGCCATGACTAGATAACAGAAAACACCAAAGTCAGTGATGAATGATACATTGGAGATGTCATCCTTGTGCATTTTGATTTGGTTGTATCCACTGAAGCCATCCATGAAGCTGAGCATCTCGTGTCCAGCTGTTGCATCTATTAATGCATCAATCATTGGTAAGGGAAAACAATCCTTAGGACATGCATCATTCAAGTCAGTGAAGTCTACACACATCCTCCATTTTCCGTTAGCCTTTTTGACCATCACGGGGTTAGCCAACCATTCTGGGAATTGAATTTCCTCAATGAACCCAACTTCCAAAATTTTATTAACTTCCTGTTTAATGGCTTCAAGCCTCTCTGGAGCAAAATTCCTCTTTTTCTGTTTCACCGTCTTCCTTTCAGGATCCACATTTAGTTTGTGAGTTATCAATTTGGGATCAATCCCTGGCATGTCGGCCGCTGTCCAAGAAAAAATGTCATTATTCTCTTGAAGAAAAGATATGAGCTTGCTTTTCAATGGCTCAGGTAGTAGTGCTCCAACATATGTCACCTTCTCTGGCTCACTAGGGACTAAGGGAATTGGGATTAAATCCTCAGCTGGTTTCCCTCTTCGGTCCTCATTGTCACTGATATTCATGTCTTCAATTGGGAGAACTTGCCCCTCGATTCCATCAGGCCTAACGCGGCTACATAACAAATTCTAGCCATCTTTTGGTCTCCTCGTTCTTCACCAATCCCATTCCTCGTTGTGAACTTGATTTTTAGATGATAAGATGAGGCAACAACCTTGAACGCATGAAGACCAGTCCTTCCCAGGATTGCATTGTAAGTTGAAGTCGCTTTTATAACTATGAAGTTCAACATCTGAGTAGACGTATTCATCTCTTGCCCCATGGTCATTGGGAGTTGGATAGTGCCTTCCACTTTTGATTCCACCCCGTTGAATCCGTATATAGGCATATTTGAGGGTGTTAGCTGAGAATCAGTGTAACCCATCTTGATAAAAGCATCGTGGAACAAGATATCCACTGAAGCTCCATTGTCAACCATGACTCTCTTTGTTTCGGAGTTGCCTATCACAGGTACTATGACAAAAGGATCATCATGGGGGAACTTCACCCCTTCCAAGTCTGAATCGTCAAAACCTGTTGACACTTCTGTTATGGCACGCTTCGGTGCTTCTCCAACCACAATCATTACCTCTCGAGCATAAGCCTTTCTTGAGTTTCGGGAGGACCCAGCAGCAGTTGGCCCTCCGAATATCATGTTGATGACTGGCCCTCGGGGCTTAGGGTTACGATCTTGGTCGTTGTCTCTTCTGTCGTAATCCTTCCTTTCATAGTTTCCTCTTTGACTCCCTTGATTTCCATCCTTGTTGAATTTGCTGAGTTTTCCTTTTCGTATCAGAAACTCAATCTCATCTTTCAATTGCCTACAATCGTCGGTGTCATGACCGACTTCTTTGTGGAACCGACAAAACTGATTTTTGTTCCGTTTGGACAAATCAGCCCTCATTGGCTTTGGCCATTTGAGATCTTCTTCCTTGGCTATCTCCATCAGAATTTGACTCCTGGGATTATTCAATCTTGCATATTCTGTGAATTTTGGCCCAAAATTGTTTCTCTTGGGGGGAGAATCGGAGTTCTTTGATGTTCTGGGGAACTTTTCCTTGACGTCATATTCCTGAGTTTCTTTTCTTTTCTTTGAGTTTCCACTACCGCCAGCAGTGGGTTCATACTTTCTCATGCTTTCTTCAGCCTTGATATACTTTCCGGCTCTATCTTGGAGCTTCAGCATGCTCTCGGGTGGATGTTTAGCCAACGACCTTTTGAAGTGGTCATCAGTAGTTCCTTGTTGCAGGGCTATCATAGCCACCCTGTCCTCTAAGTCTGGGACTTTCAAAGCCTCTCGAGTGAATCGATTGATGTAGTCCCTTAGGGCTTCATTCTTTCCTTGCTGGATTGCCATGAGTGATGCAGAGCTTTTCTCATGCACCCTTCCACTAATGAACTGATTGATAAAAGCTTTGCTTAGTTCCTTGAAAGACCCAATTGAGTTGGGAGGAAGACGGCTATACCAGCGTTGGGCCATGTCTGCCAAGGTTTGTGAAAACGCCCTACACTTGACCGCATCGTTGGTTGGCTGCAACAGCAGTGCATTGGAGAAGGTCCTTACATGATTTGCGGGATCTCCCGTTCCGTCATAGGCTTTGATCGAAGGCATCTTGAACTTTCTGGATATTGTGGCTTTCATGATGTCTTAAGTAAATGGTGGTGTAGGATCATCAGGATCTCCTAGGGGCAACAAAACACTAGGATCACCCCTTGGGGCTTCAGCCCTCTTGGTTCTTCTTGCCGGTGGATCCAAGTTAATTATCGAGATCCCTTCAGTCGTTCGACCTTGAGATTGAGCGGCCTCCTCCTCAGCAAGGAGTTTCTTGAGTCTTGCAGTCTCTGCCTCATGGGCTGCAATTTTCTCCTTAGTAGTTTGGGGTTGATCCCGAACGTCTCCTTCTTGGGGCGACATCCTCCCCAGTTGTATAACCTTCATCTTCGGTGTATGGGCCAGAGTAATCTTGAACGAAAGGGGTCTGGCGAGTTTGTTGATTTTGGGGTCCCAGACCTTGAATGTAAGGGGGCACATATGCCTCATGGTAGATTGGATTAGTTCCACTGTCGCCCGCCATGGGTCGAGGGGGCATGCCATAGCTTGGCATCCCTAAAGTCTGATTCGCGTATTGAGGGAGATCAGTAGTATGGAGTTGAAGGCTTCTCTGTGCATTCATGATGGGTGGAGAAGTCGAGATTGGTTGCTGGTGAACGGTCTCTTGTGGATTAGATCCATGAATGACCATTTGCAGGGGATTCGTCCCTTCAACCGAAATTGGGATTTCCGGTCCTTGAGTGTTGGTGGGGATATTCGCCCCTTGAGTGCCAGTAGTCGGCGGTGGTTGATCAGCCTCAAAGGTGATAGGGCGATCCTCAGGAGTTTGATTATCCCGAGCTGTTCTTCGTGTGTTTGACATGGTTGATGTTGTTTTCCCACATACGGCGCCAAATGTTGTGGATTAAAAAACGTACTTATGAATTTAATGCTAGGATTAATGAGCTTTCGAGCTTTAATGGTTGTACTTGTGTTTCGAGACTAAATCGGTCCTCACAAGATGCCTACGTATCTCAAATCGTTATTGAGAATCAAGCCAAAGACGTAGTTCTGATTGTAGGATCAGGGACCTTATATAGGCGTCTGGAGCCTAGTATTTATGGTATGTTTAGGAAACTTAGCGAATAAGTCTCCTTTTTGATATTGGATAAACATTGTATTGCTTGCTGAATAAGTCTTTTCCTTGTTGATAAAGGCTATGACTCATTAATTGCCTTTAATTGGGATTCCAGATCCTTCTTTGATAAGATTTCCATAATTTGGGCTCTTTTAATGAGCTGTATATTTTCCCTATTCATTAATTATGAAATTAATGAATAATTAGGGATTTGGGCATTAAATATCGAGCCTTTTCATTGGACCGTCAATTATATTTCTATAATTAATTTTCTGTCCATATCAATTTGGTAACAGTTAATCTATTTACTATGATTGAATAAAAGGTGAATTTTTTATTACGGACAACAAAAATGAGACGGAGGGAGTATGTTATAATTTTGACAAAAAGAGAAGCTATGCCATAGGATGACAAACTTAAAACTAAACCAACACAATATTTACAATTTAATACTCCTTCGTTGCACTTTTTTTTGGATATCTTTTTTAATTTTTTTACATTAAAAATTATCAGTAGAAATTTATAATATAAGAATTAATGATATCCATCTAAAACAAATGAGATATGTAAGAGCATTCACATTGGACACTCTACATCATTCTACATCCTCATTATTTGAGGAAAATATGAGTTTTAGCATAAAAATTGATCTCCATCAGATTACTCATTTTTGGAAAAGTTTTAGATTTCAAAAAATGAGTCCCCAAATTTGGGATTTACTATTCATCCTTCATTTCATATTTTATACAAGTTTAATATAAAAGTAGAGTAGAAAGTGATAAAATAATAATTAGTACTTAAAGTTGTAAAGAGAGATGAGAGAAAGAAATAATAATAAAAAAAATAGAGATGAAAATGGAGAATGGGATTTAGTGAAATTTTAGATGATAAATAAATTATAAGAAAAAATTTAAGAAATTACTATTTTTAGTAAATATATGAGGATGATTTGAGAAATTAATATTTTTAGTAAGTATATGGGGATAAGGATAGGGGATCGAATGAGAATGCTTACCAGAAACCCGCCGACGGTGATTGTACTAGGGGTGTTAGTCCTACCCTCTGTTCTAAAAGTCGGCGATTAATCCCGATTAATCGCTAGACGGCGGGCCATTGAACTGATCAAGCGAAAATTGGTCAATTAATCATTTTTAAACGGTCAAAAATCGGCTGAATCGGTCAAAAATCGGATTAATCGGTCAAAAATCGGGCCAATTATTAAAAAATAGTAAAAAATATTTAAAATTAAAAAAAATAATAAAAAATTTAAAAGTAGAAACTTGATTAAACAATAGGAAAAAACATTATTTTTGTACATATAATTATAATTTTAGATGCCTAAATCGTAAATCTCTTAAGTTTTTCTCTTAAATTGATCTCTAATTGAAAAGTTAAACCTTCAAAATTTTATTTATTACAATTATATAACATTTTTAACATATTTGCATAAATATATGATAATAACATATGTTTAGTTGACATAACGAAACAATTTTATAATTGTATATAAAAAATATTATTAAATTTATTCCATTTTATGATCCGATTAATCATTCCGATTAATCCCCGATTACCCGATTAATCCCTGGACGATGCCTTCACCGATTAACTCTGATTCCCGCTTTTTACAACATTGGTCCTACCTTGTACATCCTTCAAGTTTTCTTTTATTACTGTACAAGGACTGTTATTCTTATGAGTTAAATATCAAATTGGTCACTGAAGTGAATATTAGAAATCACTTTCATCACTATTCTCAACGAGGTATCATTTCAATCACTAAAGTCATCATAAAAATCAAACAGATAACTCTAAATATGTGTTCAGAAAATAAAAACAACTTTTCTCGAGTTATACACATATTTTTGCGATGCTACTGCAACCAAATTAAAAGTTATGAATTCTAGTATTTCACATAATATATTTAGATTTTAAAAAATTCATTTACTATTTATTTTTAATTAAATCAAAGTAAATGACTATAAAATTAAAAATAAAAAGTAAATAAAATTTTTAAAATCTAAATATAATATCTTAAATACTAGAGTTCACAACTTTTCATTTGTTGCTGTAGCATTCAAGAAATATGTGTAGAACTCGATATAAATTATTTTTACTTTTCAAACACATATTTAGAGGTATCTATTTGATATTTATGATGACTTTAGTGATTGAAGTGATATCCCATTGAAATTAGTGATGAAAATGATATATTGTATTCAATTCAATGACCATTTTGATATTTAACACATGTTCCTATCATGTTGTACCTGCTTAGCCACATGCTTATCACGTTGTGTTTTATTTTCCTACCTTTTCCTTAACAATTTTTAAAATTATGAGTTGAAATGTAGAAATTAAATATAAGTGTTTTCCTATGCAAAATCAAATTATATTTTTGCTAAATTCAGGATTATGTTTTTGAGTGTCCTAAACCGTCAGGGTTAGTTTTCTTTACACCGATTTTACTTCATAAAAATCCTATACACAGATGATATTTGTGGGGGCGAAATGAGGTCAATTTAGTGTCGGTCCCTACAGTATAAGGTTGTGAAGGATGTTTTCAAATAAGTCAATATCTAGCAAATAGGACATCCAGCTGAGAACCCAAACATCACGGTGGCTTTAGCTAGCAGACGACGCTTTGCCTTCATAAGTAGGACTGTAGGACCAGAATTTGCAAACCATGTCCATGCATGATGCATCCACATTTGTAATTGCGTCTATTTCCATATAACTACTTAAATATTGCATATTTATGTTTTTAATTATATCGCGTGTGGTGTGTGAAGGAAAATGAGTGTGTGTGTGAATAAATATAAAATTTAAAGATGCATGTTAATTAGTTGATGCTTCATAAAACAGTAGTAGTTGAATAAAGACTTCCGGGTGGGGACCGACGATTGCGGCTCGAACCTCTCTCATTTTTTCTCTCTGGATCTCTCGATCTCTCTCTCTCTGACATGTTACATTGAAGACCTAAACGCTGAAGTTGAATTCTTCTTGCAACTTGTTTTCTATTTTAATATTACCCTTATATTTAATAAATACCATATCCTATGATTAATTCTTGTTTTAATTGCTACTGCTAATAGTAAACGATTAGCAAGAACAATAAGAGTAATATACGTCAAGTTTACAGAAACAGTCTTTTGAAATACAGAGATAGATGATTATAGTTTGACAATGCACACATTATACATACGTATAATACTCCAACTTCGTATAAAGAAATAAAAGAGAGAAACGTCATTAAAATGCGTGTTTGGTTAGGAAGTGCAACTTGGTCATTGACATTTTGTATATACAAAAGATTTAATTGGTAAAAGCCAGCAAATTTGAAATAGTAGCTAAAAGGAGTCAATTTCTTCAGGCTGCTCTTATAAGAACGCAAACGCTGTTTGTCAAAATACACTTTTATTCACAACACACAATCTTTGAAATATATTTAGTAGAGAGAAGAGCTTGAAGAGAAAGATACATACATATTTATATGGAGGAAACGTTGAAAAGAAAAGCTCCCGGAGGTGCATTCAAGGAAGAGAAGAGAAGTGAATCTAGCCATGCTGATGAAGACTGCAAAGACGAAGATAAGCCCCTCAAGGTAGTACTTAGTTTTCTTCATTTATCCCCTTGAATCTTGACTAGTTCTATACAAAAACAGCCCGATTGTATATAAATTTATAGTTGATAGATCAATATTCACAATGGAAGAATTTTGTAATTGTTTTGGGAATATGAATACGGTTCAATAACATAAGATAACATAATATTCAACATATTTTCCTCTAACACCTTAAGATCAACCGTTTACTTAACACATACTTAATTGTAATCTCCAAGCATACATGTTAATATTTTCTAAATTCATGATCTAAATAGTTGTTATACAAGAACAAGTTTAGCTTAGTTTCTATCTCATTAGAAGTTTGATTCAAGATTCCTCAATTTTTGACCAATACTAATATTCTATGTTGATATGTACTTAGCAATGAATCTAGATGGCATAGATGAATCTTAGTATGTATTTGGAGCATGTGTATAGATGTTTGTGTACAAGTATATAATAATCTTTATGATGACTGAATTCTTCATTTTCCTAAGTAAAAATATCTCTTAATTTTACATAGAAATACATAAATACTAACTACTTCCGAATACCACCAAACTGTTTCATCTTCTTCGTGCTTCAATACAGAAACGACACCGTATCTAGGGTCATTTACAATCACGCTCTTTTTAATATCAATGTATAAACCTTCTTGCAATTAATACTTAATTTGTAATTATATTAAAACCTTCGTGCGAAGACTAACTATTAAATTTTGATTAAATTATATAATTTATCAATTATACTTTTATATTTGTAAATTGCAATACTACATTACATACTTGTATACCGGAAAGTAATTGTGGAATGGATGCATGCAGGAAAATGAGCTTGATTCAGCAAAAGCCGAAATGCATGAGGTGAGAGAGGAGAACCAGAGACTTAGAACTTACTTGGACAAAATGATGAAGGATTATCAAAGCCTTCAAACTCAATTTAACAACATTGTTCATGAAAAAGATTCTCCGAAGAAATCTAGATATGATAGAGCTCTCAATCATCAAGAACATGTTGAACAGAAGCACGATACGCCCGAGTTTGATGTGTCCCTTAGTCTTGGAAGATCATCTTCAAGTGAACTAAAAAGAGACAATGTTCGTAAGCATTCATCAAGTCCTCAAAAAGCCGAAACAAGTACAAAGACTGTTGAACAAGATAAAGAAGAAGGATTGAGGCTTGGACTGGATTGCAGGTTTGATATGCAACCCTCTGTACTTTCGAAAGAAGGATTGCCCGAAACATCCCCGGAACATAGCTTAGATGATGAAAAGGAAGTGCACACTGAAAAAAGTGAGAAAGCACCCGAAGATGATGAAGTTGCTCACCAGAACCCTGCTAAGAAAGCCAGGGTTTCCGTGAGAGTTAGATGTGATACTCCCACGGTAAGCATAGTATTTAATTATGTATTTATCAAGGTTTAAATGTCGATTAATCGTACTTTAATGATTCTACAAATGTACTTACTGATGTTTCTTGCGTTTGATTAATGTAGATGATTGATGGGTGCCAATGGAGAAAATATGGTCAAAAAATTGCGAAAGGAAATCCATGCCCTCGAGCATACTATCGATGTAGTGTGACACCCTCATGTCCCGTAAGAAAACAGGTACAAAGATGCTCACAAGACATGTCTATTTTGATCACTACTTACGAAGGAACACACAACCATACACTTCCTATAGCAGCCCATGCCATGGCTTCCACTACCTCAGCAGCTGCTAGCATGATCTTATCCGGCTCATCCACTTCCGGTATCGGATCATCAGGAGCCTCAACTGCCATTACTACTCCAGCTGAGCTACATGGACTAAACTATTATCTCTCCAATAACTCAACATCCTCTAGACCTCCATTCTACTTGCCAAACTCTTCAATCTCGTCATCTTCCTCGTATCCATCAATTACACTTGACCTCACATCAAGCTCATCTTCCATGATGAATAATTTTCCTCCGAGATACAATGTCAATTCCTCGAGTACTAATCTCAACTTCAGTAGCTCTTTGGAATCCAACAGCACTTTGCCCATATTTTGGAGCAATGGGAACAATTATCAACTACAAAATTACACGAAAAACACTCAAATTATGGGACCGTCACTAAATTTCGGGAGACAACATCAAGAAAACTTCTATCCATATAATTCTTTCATGCAAAAGAATAAGAATGAGGTTGCGCAAGCTCATCAATCTATGCAAATGGATAAGAACTCTATTGAATCCGCAACGAAAGCAATAACGGCTGACCCGAATTTCCAATCCGCTCTAGCAGCTGCGATCACCTCAATGATCGGCTCCAACAACAATATTAGTGGTCAGAATGCGAAGTTGGAGCAATCATTCCCAGTTCTATCTAGTTTCCTATCAACAAATTCTCAGGCATCAAACATGAGGCCCGTGCCTCCTCCATTGCCGATTTCGAGTTCGAAGAGTAAATCTACATCTCCTGAAGATAATAGAGATCAAGTCAGATAATTAAATTAATTGTTCATAATTGGCACTAACAATGAATTTTGTTTGCCAAGTATAATTAGTTATTATTCTTTTGTTGTAAATTAGTAATTGTACAATCTTAATTAGTGATGTATTACGGAGAAATTAAACAGTGCATGTGCCGAAACTGAATTGTTAGCTAGCCGCCATTGTTAATGGCGTAGCATGCATGTGGATAAAATAAATACAGCAACATTTTAAATCCATTATATCCGTTATATATACTATAGCGGGAAGCGGGTTACTTAAATTTTATTTATAATTATTATGTTTATAATTATATTTTTATTACCATGCAACACACGATTGTTTGTTTAATATTTATAACTAGGTTACTGAGTCGCGCTTCGCAGCGGCATTAGAATATATTTGTTAAGAAAAAGAATATTAGAATAAAAATTGTGAAATAAATATCTACAAAATTATTTAAATTATCAAATAAAATATATTCTGTAAAATTTGCATTTGGGTAAGTAATATTATAAATTATTTACATATTCCTTTTGTTTATAGAGTTTGATTTTTTTATTTTTTTTGGACCGATACCATTGCCAAATATATATTAAAAAAATTATATTGATAAAATCATTATAAACATATAATATTACTTATATTTATAATATTATTAGAAAAGATAATATTAGAACATTATAGTTTGAATTTTAACTTATATAACATTATTACTTATATATTACTCTAATATATTAGTGCATGAAAAATACCCGAGAGTATGTTAGTGTCATTAATACGTGCATCAATCATATCTGGACATATGAACGGAAAAAACAATAAAAAAACAATTAACAGTTATATTACAATTAATATAATGCTTAACTTACTAATTTGTGATAATTTTGAAATCTATTTTTCCCAACCGCCTTTGACAACTTCAATGCCACCAAAGTAGGTTAAGCAGCCCACAACATCTAAATCAACATAGAAAAAATAATATTAGAACATGATAGTTTGAATTATAACTTATATAATAGTACTACTTATATATTACCCTAATATATTACTGCATCAAAAACCTAAGAGTATGTTGGTGTCATTAATACGTGCATCAATCATATCCGGACATATGAACTGAAATCCATGCACTGATATGTTGACGATGCCTTCTTCCAATCTCTTAGGCAACGTTATGCGTATGAAGATCAATTTAGACGGTCTATATTTCCCTATACTTGAAACAACTTTCATATTTTTGATGTTGTACACGGAGCCTTCCTCTAAAAGATCTTTGAATCGAGAGACCAGAATCTTCGGGATCGTAGCATGGATCAAATTTTCCTGTCATACAACATATCATAGAAAAGTTAATAACATCGTACAATTTGACAAACTAATAAGTTATAAGTATTTTGATTTATTAACCTTTTCATCGATCAAAATCATGTCAAGACTGATCAATTTTTTAGTATTTGGATTGACAGATTCCCATATTCTACACACTCGTACTCTTATCATCCATGTATAGTTGTTGTCGTTCAAAGCATCCAACACGGTGTAGGCCATAGTTGTATTGATTGTAAATATGGTTGTAAAAATTTGAAGCTACGTAAAAAAGTTTCGGTGTAGATTTTTTGTTATGAATGACCTTTAATTTATAGGTGTTTGTAAGGTGAATAACATGGAAATCCATTATGTTTAAAAGTCAAGAAGTATTATAAAATAAAAGTTCTATAAAGTTTGAAAATAATAAAAGAAAGTTCTATCAAGTTTGAAAATAATAAAAGAAAGTTCTATCAAGATTGAAAATAATAAAAGAAACAATTGCAATTATTAACATAAGTTCCTAAAAATTCAGAAGTTGTAATTTGCTAAATCAAAGAAAGTTCTATCAAGTTTGAAAATAATAAAAGAAAGTTCTATCAAGCCTACAAATTCGAAAATAATAAGGAAGTTATAATTTTCTAAATCAAAGAAAGTTCTATCAAGTCCTACAAATTAGAAAATAATAAGAAAGTTGTAATTTTCTAAATCAAAGAAAGTTCTATCAAGCCTATAAATTCGAAAATAATAAGGAAGTTGTAATTTTCTAAATCAAATAATAAGGAAGTTGTAATTTTTTAAATCAAATAAATTTTCTAAATCAAAGAAAGTTTTGTCAAGTCCTACAAATTCGAAAATAATAAGGAAGCTGTAATTTTCTAAATCAAAGAGAGTTCTATCAAGTTTGAAAATAATAAAAGAAAGTTCTATCAAGCCTACAAATTCGAAAA
Source organism: Heracleum sosnowskyi (assembly GCA_030848705.1). Taxonomy (NCBI): domain Eukaryota; kingdom Viridiplantae; phylum Streptophyta; class Magnoliopsida; order Apiales; family Apiaceae; genus Heracleum; species Heracleum sosnowskyi. The sequence goes on from CM061243.1 coordinate 9,148,165, forward strand.
TAATAAGGAAGTTGTAATTTTCTAAATCAAAGAAAGTTCTATCAAGTCCTAAAAATTCGAAAATAATAAGGAAGTTGTAATTTTCTAAATCAAAGAAAGTTCTGTCAAGTTTGAAAATAATAAAAGAAAGTTCTATCAAGTTTGAAAATAATAAAAGTGTAATTTTCAATTTCCTTCTATCAAGCCTACAAGTTCGAAAATAATAAGTAAGTTGTAATTTTCTAAATCAAAGAAAGTTTTATCCAGTCCTACAAATTAGAAAATAATAAGGAAGTTGTAATTTTCTAAATCAAAGAAAGTTTCTAAATCAAAGAAAGTTCTATCAAGTCCTACAAATTCGAAAATAATAAGGAAGTTGTAATTTTCTAAACCAAAGAAAATTCTATCAAGTTTGAAAATAATAAAAAAAAATGCTATCAAGCCTACAAATTCGAAAATAATAAGGAAGTTATAATTTTCTAAATCAAATAATAAGGAAGTTGTAATTTTTTAAATCAAATAAATTTTCTAAATCAAAGAAAGTTCTATCAAGTTCTATAATTTTCGAAAAGGGTTAAATATCAAAGTGGTCATTGAAGTGAAGACCATATATCATTTTCATCACTGATCTCAACGGAGTATCGTTTCAATCACTAAAGTCATCATAAACATCAAATATATAACTCTAAATATGTGTTCGAAAAGTAAAAATAACTTTTTTCGAGTTCTACACATATTTCTTCAATACTATTGCAACCAAATGAAAAGTTATGAATTCTAGTATTTAAGATAATTTATTTAGATTTTAAAAAATTCATTTACTATTTATTTTTAATTAAATCAAAGTAAATAACTATAAAATTAAAAATAATTAGTGAATAATATTTTTAAAATCTAAATATAATATCATAAATACTAGAGTTCATAACTTTTCATTTGGTTGCGGTAGCATTCAAGAAATATGGGTAGAACTCGATATAAATTATTTTTACTTTTCGAACACATATTTAGAGGTATTCATTTGATATTTATGATGACTTTAGTGATTAAAGTGATACCTCGTTGAGATCAGTGATGAAAGTGATATCTGATCTTCACTTCAGTGACCACTTTGATATTTAACCCTTTTCGAAAATAATAAGAAAGTTGTAATTTTCTAAATAAAAAAAAGTTCTATCAAGTTTGAAAATAATAAAAGAAAGTTTTATCAAGCCTATAAATTCGAAAATAATAAGGAAGTTGTAATTTTCTAAATCAAAGAAAGTTCTATCAAGTCCTACAAATTCGAAAATAATAAGGAAGTTGTAATTTTCTAAATCAAAGAAAGTTCTATAAAGTTTGAAAATAATAAAAGAAAGTTCTATCAAGTTTGAAAATAATAAAAGTGTAATTTTCAATTTCCTTCCTACAAAATCGAAAATAATAAAGGAAATTGTAATAAAGGAAATTGTAATTATTAAAATTAAAAATTGAGAAAAATTGAGAAAATTAGAAAAATAGAACGGAGCGATTCTAGAGCGCCACCTCACCGCCCCCGTCTTCTCTTTTATATAAGTATATTGATTATATTTATTTATGAATATTTTAATATTTAAAAGTTATTAGTTTACATGATTAAATTATTGTTAAAAAAGATTTAGCCAAAAATAAATATAGGTAAAAATTTGATATTTATTATATTTTACATGCTCAATTTAATATTATTTTATATTGAGTTATAAAAGTTAGATTTGGCCAATTTTACGGTACAAATGAAATTCACAAAATAATCTTTAATTTAGTTGTGATTTAATAGTTCTTTTTCAATTAAAAACTATTCTAAAACTAAAAAGAGAATAAAATGACAAAATTTAATGTTGAGAACTCTATTCGATTTAGGAAATCTATGTAGTTTAGATTATTAGAATAACCTTTATTAACCAAATACAGGTTTTAATGTTAAATCTAACGGTTTTCACCTATATTAAAAGATTTTTATTATTTTAGTATTAAATGGGTTTCCTTATTTAATTACAACTATTTTTATGTTTTAACTTTTTGGAAAATCTAATCCTTATATAATATCTTTTAACTTATATTATTTTTAGATAATAATTTCTTTTTATATGATATAATCTTGATCATCTATTTTTAAAAGTATTGGATCTAACGGTTGAGAATGTTTTGGCGATATTTAGGACCAAACTGATAACATCGTTAATTTTTCTTAATATTTATAATTTTTTTAATTTATAAATTTTTAAATATTTATTGCTAAAATATAATATACTCTTTTTTGTAATATGTTAATGATGCGGGAACTTTGAACTTTTGAGAAAATAAATTATCAATTAAAATATAATTTTTTTTGTAATAGTTCTTCTTTTAAAGTAGTACACCGATCAAAATTCTGGATAAGATTATATATAAGAGTTTAATATAATAAGGATATCAAGTACATACTGATATTATTATCTTACTAACTACTTTTACTTTTAATGTTTCGGTTTTATTTATAGTGTATATAAAATTTTAAAATACATTATTACTTTAAAATTATTAAACAGAATAAAAATTATGTTATGATTATATACAATTTTATTCTCATATTATTATATTCTTTATCGATTTGAATTTTTTCTTAATTTATTTTAATACTTTATTGAAAGAAAGATAAAATTTCTATATTTAAAAGAATTAGTGGAAAAATAAATAAATTGGTGCTACAATTATAAAAAAATATTTATTAAAATTTAGATACTCACTTTACTATTTGGGTTCTATCCTGAGTTTTAAAAATTGAATTTTGACGATTTTATAATGAAACTAACGAAATTATCTTTAATTTAACGATGGTTTAATAATTATTATCTAACTTGACTAGTTGACCCATAAATCGAAAAGAAAAGATGGTTAAGTATTATATTCAAAATTATTGTTTATGAATATGAAACCCTCAATATTTTAATAATATTTTGATATTATCCTTTTATGTTTGTTATATGTAAACTAATATAATTATAATTTGGATTAATCAAATAGTTATGTTCCTTCATAAAAAAATGCTTAAATTTATTCATGTACATGAGTTCGGGTCCACATGTATCATTGTTATTATGATATACATGAGCATTATATTGATAATTTTTAATATTGTAATCGATATAAATTGTTATCTGATATTTGGTTTAACAATTATTATCTAACTGGAACTATACATAAATTAAAGAGAAAAGATATTTAAGAATTTTTACATAGAAAAATTTTAAATTATCAAAATACACTTTTTAGTATTTAAATATAATTCTATTATTAATAAAATACACTTTTTAATATTAGATCTAACGATTCTCATCGATCTATTTAAGATCTAACTATAATAATTAATTTGGTCGTATAGTGGTCGTACACGGACTCGATTTTAATTTTTTCTTAAATTGGTTTTAATATTTTATTGAAATAAACATAGAATTTATTAATTTAAAAGAATTAGGAAAAAAATTAAATTGGTACTACAATAATAATAAAAAAAATATTAAAATTTAGATAACCACTTTGCTGTTTGGGCTCTATCTTGAGTTTTAGACAACAGATTTTAACGATTTTACAGCCCACGCGAAGCTAACAAAATTATTTTTAATTTAATAATAGTTTAATAATTATTATCTAACTGGAACTATCCATAAACGAAAAGATAATTACGAATTTTTACATAAAGATTTCTATTCAATATAGAAAACTCATTTATAATTGGTTTAAATTATCAAAATACACCTTTTAGTATTTAAATACTATCCTATTATTAATCAAATACAATTTTTAATATTATATCTAACAGTCCTTATCTATTTGAATATTTATAGTTTTCGTGTACTTTTGGTAGTAGAGTGTCCTTCATAATAGGAATGCCTTAAGTTCACAAGTACAACCACTACACCAAAAGCTTTAGTTTGTATCTTTCTAAAATTCATTAACTCCATACAATAAGAGCTCATTTATTATATTTATTTAACATTTATTCATTATTTATTTACCTATCTATTATAGGCTAAGAAGACTTTCACAAAATAACCATGACCTACGTGATTGAAATGAATAACTACATCAAAATTTTTGAAATTTTCTCATATATAATAATATTATTGAAATTAACTACGTCAAATATTTTTGATACATTTTTAAAAAATCAATAACTACATGCACCGAGAACTTAGTTTTTATATTCTATTTAATATTTATTTTATGATTTGGAATTCATTGATTATATTCGCAAGTGACTTTCATGATATATTCACTGTAATGTTCAATCAAGAATATATTTAACTACACTGGAAAAAAATATAATTTTAGGAAAAAAATAATACTATTATATATAAGACTTGATTTCATGTTAGTTATCGAATAAATAATTAGATAAAACACATGGTCGGATTAGAACTCAATACCAATCTGACATGTTGGTACCCAGTCAACTCAAGAATGGCCCCTTTTACCTCGAAAAGAATTAAAAATAATTATTTTAATGTATAAATTTATTTTTATTTATTATTCATTAAAAATTAGATAGTAACTTTATGGGATGATAAATGAATTCAAATTATCTAAATAATATGCAGTAATATCACACATATATACAATTATGTCATCTAAATTTATACATTTTATGTAATTTTTAATGTATATTAAATTTTTGGGTCAGTTTGGGTATTTTGGGTCAACTTGGAATTGACTCGACTTTCGAATAAATTTTTACTCAATTTGAACCCGACCTAAAACTCAAAACACTCAACCCAACGTGACATTTCCAACCATTTAAAAAATGACGATTGTGTTTGGATTCGGGGATTGGCTGAATTTACTCGATGCCTACCCTAGGCAAGCAATACAACATGAATTCATTCAGCGTTAAATTTGGACATAAAATATGATATACATTTATTGCAAACACCTGTGTCCGAACTAATCACCAACAAAAAATAGGTTCATAAATTTTTTTATCAACTTAAATACAAATAAAAATATAACTTAATTTAATCAATTAACAAATTTTAGATGAGTATAATTTGAAAATTATCAAAAAACATAGTTTTAGCTCAATAGCATTCAAAAGAGGTGTACATGTTTAATGTGTTAGAGGTGTGACAATTAACGATTTTATTATCATCATACATAATCAGCTCGTAACCACAACAACATTAATTTAATATAAATATGAAAATGTAGTTCGATGAGAGTTTATTAAAGATGAATGAGAGATGATCGGAGAGGGAAAGATGAACAACTTTAAGATTGTTGAAGATGAACGAGAAGTGGTAAGGGGAGATGAATGTGCATATAACACATGGTTAATTGGAGGGATGGGCAGATCTGAGAGGTATTGAGGTGGCTGAAAACTGATCGGAAAGAGACCGAAGTGAAAAGGTAGGTGGTTGCTAATAAATTGGAGGAAATATGAGGTATGCATATGAGTGGAAACGAAAATAGATATTAATATAATGTTGTGGCTAAGACTGAAAGTGGTTAAAAAATGTGGGATTGAGATTGGATCTCAATACTTATTTCAAGGCGAGTTCTTATTTGAACATATAATGTACATACGAGGTTATAACATGTGCGATGCACGAACCTTCTTTAACACTTTATATTTGTTTAATTATGTATTCTAATAATACAATAAGATATAATAATATGTTATTATTGAATCTTTAGAACTGCCACTATAAATATTTGATTTTAATATATTTTTTTACATAAATCAAACCATAAACTTTTTATACTATTTAGATATTAAAATCTAGAGTATTGTTCAATATTAAATGTAATAGTTCTTATTTATTTACTTTAAAACATACAATAACTAATGATAGTATGCTTTGAACTAATCAACTGAGCTTATAATAGTTTAGTTTTAATAAAATAATATTTTTTTATAGGATTGTGTTCAAATACCAAATTTTTGAACGACAGACTCTATATGTATAATGTATGCAAACCATCTTAGTATATATTATTTCCTAAATAACCTCAATTACAAGTATTGAATCTATTTAGTTCTTAAATTTTATTAAAGACGGGTTTATTATGTAAAGAATTTTAAAATCGCCTTTGTCCTTAAGGAATTCAACATAGTTAACACATAAAGAAAAATACAATTATCCTACTAAACAAGTATACAAGATTGACGTGAAAGAGACTTCATTATGAAATTTACAATCAACTTGCACTTACTCTCAATTTTTACGCTCAATTAGGCATAAAAGATTGTTAAATAGCAAATGTTGCTTATAAGCAAGAATTTAAACTCTATGTACCAAACGTATAAGTTGATTATTGATAGTGTTACACCAAGTATCATGCCACATATGATGATACTCTCATTTTCTCATACAAATCTTGGTATTGCTACTATAAATATATTTTATAATATACTGTTGTGGTAGTGATTCTTTAAGAATTTTTATCGGAAAACAAACTAAACTGCACACTATTGTCATGGTAATAACTTGATACAACTTATATACCGGTTTTGTTGTTCATCCTTCTCACATTAAACAAACACCACTATAAATATGATCCTTAAAATTTAAAGTGTGTTGATATCTTAAATTTGAGAAGGCTATTAACTTCTAATATTCGAAAGATCGAGACACTTGAAAGGTGGAGTAGACTAATAGGAAGATAAAACGGAGTGATTCTTTTAGAATGTCTAATGAAAAACAAACTAAACTGCACACTATTTTCGTGGTAATAACTTGATTCCTAAAAATTAACTTATATATCGTTTTTGCTGCTGATCCTTCTCACATTAAACAAGCACCACTATAAATATGATCATAAAAATTTAGAGTGTGCTAATATCTTGAATTTGAAAAAACTATTAACTTCTAACCTTCGATAAATCGATATACGTGAAAGGTGGAGTAGACAGGAAGATAAAATGTACTTTATCACAAAATTTGAAACATATTATATGAGTTAGAATATATCATATGAGTTAGAATGTGGACCGTGCATTGCACGGGCTACCATGCTAGTCTTTCTATTAATAATAGCCCAACATGGGCCAATTAATTGGGGGGACATTTTATTCATGCTAAATTGATAAGACATTTTAATGCATTTGAAATGTCCAAATTGCCCTTATATTTATTATTCTTAAAAAAATTGATATTGAGTGTATTCGAACTTGGGTCTCCACAATAACTTGCACCTCCTCTTACCACCACACCACTCAATTATATGAGTTGTAAATTGCACACATCATATGTGTGTCGTGTGAGTAAAGAAATATTTGGTATTATTATTATATATCTATTTTATTATAGCCCAACAAAAGCAATGATTCATGAGACATTTAATCTAATCTAAATTGGTGAGGCACTTTATTTAATTTAAAATATCTAAATTTCCCTTGTGTTTACTCTTTTTTCTAAAAAAAAAATTGTTAATAAATCGAACTTGGGTTTATGCACTAATTTGCTCATCTTCCTACCATAGCACTACTGAGTCATACATGTTCTACATCAAACACATTATATGTATATGTGTGTGTCGCGTGAGTAGAGAAGTATTTGGTATCTATTATTATATCGATTAACATAATCTTATAATTGGTGATATAATTTAACTATGAGATATTTTGTGCATGATTTGAACTGACTAACTTGCCTCTGTGTTTATTATTTATTAGAAAAAGTTGTTTGTAGAAATTTAACTTGAGTTTATCTATTAACTGAAACATCTTTATATCACTATATAAAATCACAGATTTTTAGAACTTCACGCGAAATATGTGAGTGTCATTTGATAGAAGACATTTTATTTAACTTCAAAATATATAAAATAACTACTATGCAAATTACATTTCACAAACAAGAAAATGTATCATTCGCTCAATGAGCTAAATTAGTAAAATTGTGCAGGTTAATGTCTTGTATGTATGTAAGATAATCATATTTTGACATAGATCTTACACATAACAAATATCATAAATATCGAATTTACTCATTTCTTAACTCAAAAACACATCAACCAGGATACTTTTCAACGCTAACTATCTCACTACGGAGATCAAGTCCAGCTTTTGTACCCACAATGAGACGTCTGTCAAACGATATATAAATTATAATAAACACCGAACTACTTAGAAGTTAAAACAATTATGTCAGATAGTGACCCGTGCCTTGCACGGGTTTTGATGCTAGTTAGTTTTAAAGTATTAAACTGTATGTACAAGTGTGTGTAAGTGTGTGTTTTGTATTGACCAGGCTACTGGGTAGAACTGTAGAAAAGTTGATCATATTATCTACTTACATGTGATCTGTATGTACTTTGCTTGTACTTGACCAAGTGGATGACAAAGATGTCTTCTTTGTTCTACACGCATCGACCAGCCATTAACTGCAGTTAGTTGACCGGTCATTAAACAAAAATTATCAGTTGTTTGCCATCATATAAATTTGTGATACTCTTTACCCCGGCCGTCTCCCTCCGTCTCCAAATATTAGTCTCGTTAAACTTTTTTATCATTAAATTGATCAAACTATGATAGTAAATAATTTTTTTATTTCTTCATCTCAATAGTTTTGCCACTTTGTCTACCTTTATTTCTTTCTTGCATTGTTAGGTAAAATCTGAGAATGATCATCATGATCACCTTTAATCATCTGAATTTATGACGAACAAAACCATATGCATTGTATTTGTCTGTATAGTTTCCTTGTACACATGCAACAGCTGAATTATTATCATTTTTGAAAGGTACAGCTAATTAGAAATATTTTTAAGTTGACTGCCATATTATTTATTGCAGTTATTTTTGAAACTAGAGAATTAGCCCGTGCTACGCACACGGGTGAAATATTTAGAATATATTTAAATTAATTATAATAATCCATTTATATTGAAAATTATGTACTAATTATTGTATTTGTACAAAACTATGTAAAATAAAACATAGATATGGTTATAAAATATATAGGTTTTATTTTATTGTGAAAAATCGATTATGTTTTAGAAATAAAGTAATATGATAATTACGTACCAAGTAAAATTAAATAATACAAATATATATATTCATCTTTAAATAACACAAAATATAAAATAAAATAAATTTAAATTTAAAAGAAGAAATAATAATAGTAATTGAGATTAATGGAGATTTGTTAGTGAAATTTATAAAATATGATGGACACATTAATTAAAAATAAAGATAAATAATTATATAATAAAACAATTAAAAAAAATTAAGTAACCTTGAGATGTTAACATTATTTTGCTTGCCGTAAATTAAAGCCCTCCAAATATTTTTATGTACATTCCAATTTTATTCTCATCGGATTCACGCAAACTGGTTAGAATTTACACAAAAAAATCTCATTACAATCCACATTATATTTTGGAAATCAATATTAGAAATCTTATAATTTTATTTGAATGAGAAATTATGAAAAAGTAATAAAAAATTGAAAATTTTGACGAACAAAAATTAAATATATAAAACATTTATTGCAACCAGCATCAAGTATGATGCTGATCTAATTCACACCCTGTCATATTTTAAAAAAAAATGGGAATCGAAACATATACAATTTTATAATTTTTTTGGAAAGTAAATGTGAATAGCGTCACCATGCTTTGATCTCTATTCCTAATCTCTGTAATTAATGTAAGTAATATATTATAACATGCATTTTGAATAAATTAAAAAAGTAATATCTATAAATTTATTTAAATTTTAAAATGTTTTACAGACTATTTTGTTTCATGCTATATAAGAATGAAATTATGTAAAGTATAATAATTTTCAAGTAATTTAATAAAGAAAGATTTCTCGGCATCGCTGTTTTAGATCACTCGTATCATTTATAAAAAATGTAAGAAACACGATACAATATATTTTAAAAAAATATAATTTTTTTAATCTAACTTCTATTTATACAAACTATATTAACAATAATAAATAAAAATAATTAAACGTAGTAATTTTTGCATGCAATAATGAGATAAGATAAATGTAATAAAGATATGAAAATTGTAAAAGTTTGTGCAATTTTTTTTTGTACTATTATACTCATTGTTCGTAGAGTTAAGACCTCAATATACAAAATAAATTATGATAAACTAAATGTTTTTTGATAAAAAGATTCGCATCGAACTATTCTCACATTTGTTGTATTCTCGCATTTATGATTCTTTTCTTTTCTTTATTTATCTGGAAAGTGATAATAAACTTGTTTAACATTACTAAAATTTTATTCTATCACATACTTTACTTGCATTGTAAGCCTGCATAGAAAAAAGAATCGTATAAAAAGACATATAAATGTTTTGAGTTCGAAGGTTTCTCGGCGCTGATGACGCCCATAATTTTACACATATCGTATCAAAAAAACTGAAAAAGATTAAAATTTTTATTGGACCAATAAATACATTGTCCAACTTGTTCAATCTTGAAAAAACAGCGTCAAAATATATTAAATTTAAGGGATAAAATAATATTGATTAACCTGCAATTAGATATATAAATCAGTTCAAAATAATTAAAATCATTATATTATATATGTATTTACATTATGAACATACATTAAATATATATTTATATTATGAACATCTATATTATCTTATCATAGACGAAACATTAAAAGTTTGGTCGGTCGATCGGTACTAAGTGATTTTACTTAATTACTCTTACTTATTTGTAAAAAAATATTATTAATTAATAATATTATTTATAACCAATTATATTTTCGGCTAAAATACATTACTTTTTCTATTTTTTTCCTTACTAAAATCCCTCATTTTCCAAAAATATCACTGGTAAACCTTTACTTATTTATTTTAAAACCCACTTTATTACTTCTAAATATGAGCAATTTCATTTTTCAACTAAAACATGTTACTTTTTCTATTTTTCCTTACTAAAATCACCCCTTTTCCAAAAATATCATGGGAAAACTGTTACTTATTTATTTTAAAATCTCTTTTAATATTTTTAATTATTTTAAAAAAATTATTAGGCCCACTTATTTCTTTTAACAAATACAATTAATAAAATATTAAAACATAAATAATAATAATAATAATAATAATAATAATAATAATAATAAGAATAACAACAACAACAATTATTAAAAATAATCCGTGCATCGCACGTGTTTTAATCTAGTACATCAGAAAATGTAGAAATAGAATTGTGATGGTCAAGTTTGGTGTCACTTAAACACAAATTAAAATGAAATATTATTCGACAAAACATCAAGCTAAATTTAAAAAAATAAACGTAGATAAAAATTCTCTGATTAAACAAATGAACATGAACATATGAAAAATATATGGAGGACAGTGGTTAGTCCGGGTAAGCAGTCAAGTCGTATATTGTTTTAAAATTGTATAAATCTCTTATTAATCAACAAACTTCTCTCAAAATTTTCATCAAACATATCAACCGCATAACCAGAATATACACATTAATAAATTACTTTAAAATTGTCCGAGAAATAGATGAGACTGTAAAGATCAATATTATAATTTTTAAGTTAACAACTTTTACCTAATTTGGAGAACACACATCTCTAAAGTATGATTATTGAACCAATTGAGACTTTTTGACCACTATAAAACATGTATCATAACAAAAACATGAAAAATATCGTAAAATAAGAGATACACATGTTTATATATAAAGCTCCAACTCATAGAAATAAATAAAAATAGAGAAGAAAAAAAGAATGAAAATGCATGAATTTAAAATCTAAGAAGGATAAAATTGAGGACAATCAAAAATTTGAAAGTCATAACAATAAAATGTTGAGAAAGCAATCAATATTGTTAAACATGTCATAAATGTTGAGAAATCAATTAGATCTGATAGCTTAAAATTAGGATATGTGATAGGTACATATTACTATTAGGAGAAAAATAATAAATGGAAGTAATTTAAAATTTAAAATGTTGTAAATCATGTGATATGTAATATGATTTGAAAGATTAATTAATAATTTAAAGAACTGCACTAAAAATGGATAATTCATCAATTATGCAAACTATGATACAAAATAAGTTTGCAAATTGTAATAAGTAAAACATAGACAAATTTTGTTATTGTTATAAATGAGATAGTAAAAAAATTAATTTTATACCCGTAATTTGTATTGGAAATAAATGAGATTAAAATGAGATGAAAATAAGGATAAAATTGTTGATTAAAGAGCACAAATAAAGTAAGTATTGATTACCATTTGATTGAATTGATATTGACAATTTAAATTAAGCCAATCAGTTAAAATGATAAATATGGATAGTCATACACACCCACACACATTCAACCATTTTAAATTTTAAACATAAAACTTGATAATTAAGTGGTGATAATCGTACAAATATTTTATGAATGTGAAGTGATTAAAATATGAAGTCTTTCATTTTAAAATTTTAAAAATGAGTTAAAAACCGTACATATGCATTACATAAATCAATGACACATTACATAAACATCAAAGGGTATCTTTGTTTATTTGTCCACTTTGAATTCATGGATACTAAAACCTTTATGATCAATAAATCAAGTCTATAAGACTTGGGATTGACCTGCAACCATTACATAACAAAATCAACGTAAGTAACAAAATCCGTTGTAACGTATGTAAACCAATGACACATTACATAAACATCAAAGAGTACCTTTATTTTTTTGTCCACTTTGAATTAATGGATACCACGACCTCTTATAATCAATAACTCAAGTCTATAAGATTTGGGATTCACCTGAAATCATTACATAACAAAATCAACGTAAGTAACAATCCATTATAACGTACATATATGTTTCACTTTCATGTTTGACCTTGAAAAATTGGTTCAAACTTTTGTATTCTGGACAAATTAAACAAATCTTAGTAACATATATAAGTATGTAACAAAAATATAAACACATACATATACACAAACATATATAATCAATACAAACACTAAAATAACATAAAATAACAATAGACAAAGAAGAAAAGAAAACATGGAGAAGATGAGAGAAAAAGAATTAGAGAGAAAGAAGATATTTAAAGTATAAATGATGTAGATCAGAGTTTTTAACCAAGAAATACTTGTAAGTTGTAACCAATTATGAATTTGAATTTTGAAAATAGATAACAAAAATTATGGATATGTACTAATTATGGATAACAAAAATTATGAATTTGAAATTTGTAAGTTTCCATATTTGTATGTGTGTATTTATCATTTATGATTCAAAATTTGAAACTGAAATTAATAGTAATGATATTAGTTGTTGATTGTTCTAGAAGATATGGAAAGTGTTGATTATATGTGTGAGTATATGGAAGTTGTTGTTGAATGATTTATATATGTTATGGTAGGTACTAATTATTTCTTTTTATTAATTATATTTTTTGATTATGAGATTATGATATTGTTATCTTGATTTTAGGTAAACTATAATATAGAATAAATAATTTCCATGTATGTTTATGGATAGCTGAAAATCTACACGTTCAAATTCGGAAAAAATTAATTGAGGATATTGATTATGATTTGTACACTGATTTGAATTACATATTTACGTGTGTTTGAAATATTTTTCAAGATGAAATTTATATATAAGATAATTTAATGATTCCACTAATTAAGACAATAAATAAATATTACCATATTGACTTGATATATTGTCATATTTATATCCTTAATTGGTGCGTGATTATAGCTATATTATATTAAGGGAATGATGTCATGATGACATAATATTTTTGAATTGGGAATTTACCAAAATAACCTTAAAATGTATGCATTGAATGAATTATTAAGGGTAAAATACGGAAATATGCATATCCTTCACTAGCAACTATTAAGAATATAATAGATAATAGATGCAGTTCAACATTCCATCAGTGAAGCAAACAAAAAAACGACTATTACAGTTTTGTCTATGCGTAATTATTCAAACCCTAGATTTGGCTGTTGGCTGTATGGATTGGTAGTCCAGTTTAGCTTGACGTTAGGCATAGTAGTCTGAGCACTACGTTTATTTAAAAGGACTATGTTATAACCGGTGCTACGGTATTTTAAAAAGGTATTTAATAATATATATAATAATAGTACTATTAATAAATAAAATATTTTATATTTAAAATTAAATAATATGATTTTGAAATAAAAAATATAAATACAATGTTATTTTTATATAATTAACTCCTTATTAACTCCTTATATATAACAAGCGTAAGGGAGATCTTATCCAAAACTTTGGTCGGTCACTGTACTACCAAAAGTATATGATCCGTTGGATTATAAAACTATAAATATTCAAATAGATGAGGACCGTTAGATATAATATTAAAAATTGTATTTGATTAATAATAGGATAGTATTTAAATACTAAAAGGTGTATTTTGATAATTTAAACCAATTATAAATAGGTTTTCTATATTGAATAGAAATCTTTATGTAAAAAATCGTAATTATCTTTTCTCTTTAGTTTATGGATAGTTCCAGTTAGATAATAATTATTAAACCATCATTAAATTAAAGATAGTTTTATTAGCTTCGCGTGGACTGTAAAATTGTTAAAATCTGTTGTCTAAAACTCAAGATAGAGCCCAAACAGTAAAGTGATTATCTAAATTTTAATATTTTTTTTTTAATTTAAACCAATTATAAATAGGTTTTCTATATTGAATAGAAATCTTTATGTAAAAAATCGTAATTATCTTTTCTCTTTAGTTTATGGATAGTTCCCGTTAAATAATAATTATTAAACCATCATTAAATTAAAGATAATTTTGTTAGATTCGCGTGGGCTGTAAAATTGTTAAAATCTGTTGTCTAAAACTCAAGATAGAGCCCAAACAGTAAAGTGATTATTTAAATTTTAATAATTTTTTTTTATTATTGTAGCACCAATTTAATTTTTTTCCTAATTCTTTTAAATTTATAAATTCTATGTTTATTTCAATAAAATATTAAAATCAATTTAAGAAAAAATTAAAATCGATCTGGTCCGTGTACGACCACTATACGACCAAATTAATTATTATAGTTAGATCTTAAATAGATCGATGAGAATTGTTAGATCTAATATTAAAAAGTGTTTCCGATTAATAATAGAATTATATTTAAATACTAAAAAGTGTATTTTGATAATTTAAAATTTTTCTATGTAAAAATTCTTAAATATCTTTTCTCTTTAATTTATGTATAGTTCGAGTTAGATAATAATTGTTAAACCAAATATCATATAACAATTCATATCGATTACAATATTAAAAATTATCAATATTATGCTCATGTATATCATATAACAATGATACATGTGAACCCTGCGTTATAAGAGACGTACATGAATAAATTTAAACATTTTTTTTCTGAAGAAACATAACAATTTGATTAATCCAAATTATAATTATATTATTTTACATATAACAAACATAAAAGGATAATATTAAAATATTGAGGGTTTCATATTCATAAACAATAATTTTGAATATAATACTTAACCATCTTTTCTTTTCGGTTTATGGGTAGGTCACTGGTCAAATTAGATAATAATTATTAAATCATCGTTAAATTAAAGATAATTTCGTTAGTTTCACATGGGTTGTAAAATCGTCAAAATTCAATTTTTAAACCTCAGGATAGAACCCAAATAGTAAAGTGAGTATCTAAATTTTAATAAATATTTTTTTATAATTGTAGAACCAATTTATTTATTTTTCCACTAATTATTTTAAATATAGAAATTTTATCTTTCTTTCAATAAAGTATTAAAATAAATTAAGAAAAAATTCAAATCGATAAAGACTATAATAATATGAGGATAAAATTTTATATAATCATAACATAATTTTTATACTGTTTAATAATTTTAAAGTAATAATGTATTTTAAAATTTTATATAACTATAAATAAAACCGAAACATTAAAAGTAAAAGCAGTTAGTAAGATACTTATATCAGTATGTACTTGATATCCTTATTATATTAAACTCTTTTATATAATAAGCATAATAGGGATTTATCCAAAATTTTGATCGTGACAACCAAATTAATAAGGACTATTAGATCTTAACTAGATAAATAAAAATCGTTTTATCAAATATTAAAAAAATGTATTTTATTTATAAGAAAAATTAATGATGTTATCCCGGTAGTTTGGTCCTAAATACCGCCAAAACATTCTCAACCGTTAGATCTAATACTTTTAAAAATAAATGATCAAGATTATATCATATAAAAAGAAGTTATTATCTAAAAATGATATAAGTTAAAAGATATTATATTAAGATTGGATTTTCCAAAAAGTTAAACATTAAACGATTAAACGATTTTTATTTAACTTATAATATAATATAATATAATATCTTTTAACTTATATCATTTTTAGATAATAACTTCTTTTTATATGATATAATCTTGATCATGTATTTTTAAAAGTATTGGATCTAACGGTTGAGAATGTTTTGGCGGTATTTAGGACCAAACTACCATGATAACATCATTAGTTTTTCTTAATATTTATAATATTTATAATTTATAATTTTTTTAAATATTTATTGCTAAAATATAATATACTCTTTTTTGTAATATGTTAAAGATGCGGGAACTTTGAACTTTTGAGAAAATAAATTATCAATTAAAATATAATTTTTTTTGTAATAATTCTTCTTTTAAAGTAGTACACCGTGATCAAAATTCTGTATAAATTTCATTTTTTTATAGTATATCCCGTAAATATCTATGTTATTATATTAAAGACTAATTAATGAAAGCTTCCTTATAAGTTTGGTCGCTTTGTTTGATCATTCAATCCATAATCATTGAATCTTTCAAATTAAATTGTTGAAAAACCTTAGATATAACAGTAAAATTATCATGTAGAATGATCTAAAGTTTGAATCTACCAACAACATATTAAAATTTATAGGTTTTTTTGAAAAATAAGAATTTTTTCATTTTTTCTTGCACACATATGTTATTTGATAATATTTTTTGTAAAGTACTATTTTTCAGAAAAGTACTATACTAATTGATTAACAAACTTTTAAAGTTTCGAATTTAATAATTTACAATGTATATAGGTTTAAAAAGTTTGGCCTAACTGAGTCTAAAATTTCAAAATAAGGTTTTTTTTAATATGAATATAGTTTTTATAAAACAAAATCACCATTTACGTATAATTTATTATTTAATAATAAATAATATTTGATTTATGATATAAAACTTAATAAAATAGGATTAAAAATATGCACAATTTTATAAAATTTTATCCTCGTATTATTATATTCTTTGTTGATTTGAATTTTTCTTAGATTGATTTTAATTTTTGAACATAGATTTCTAAATTTAAAATAGTTAGAAAAAATTAATTAAATTGGTGTTAAAATAATGATGACATAATAATTATTATTAGAATTTAAATATTCACTTTATTAATTTGGGCTTTATTTTGTGTTTTAAAAATCAGATTTTGACGATTTTACGCCCCACATGAAGATAACTAAATTATCTTTAATTAAAAGATGGTTTAACAATTTTTATCTAGGTGGAATTGTCTATGGAAGATAAAAGAAAGTCACGAATTTTTTGCTTGGAGAATTCTATTCAATATAGAAAACTTATTTATATTTTGTTTAAATTATCAAAATACACCTTTTAGAATTTAAATATAATCCTATTATTAATAAAATAAACTTTTTTAATATTTGATCTAACGATTTTCATTTATCTATTTAAGATCTAATGGTCCACCAAAATTTGGGATAAGATCCCTATTATGATTATTATATATAAGGATTTAATATAATAAGGATATCAAATATATACTGATATAAGTATCTTACTAACTGCTTTTACTTTTAATGTTTCGGTTTTATTTACGGTGTAAATAAAATTTTAAAATACATTATTACTTAAAAATTATTAAATAGAATAAAAATTATGTTAAGATTATATAAAAATTTATTCTCATATTATTATATTCTTTATCGATTTGAATTTGTTCTTAATTAATTTTGATACTTTATTGAAAGAAACATAAAATTTCTATATTTAAAAGAATTAGTGGAAAAATAAATAAATTGGTGCTAAAATAATAAAAAAATATTTATTAAAATTTAGATACTCACTTTAATATTTGGGGTTCTATCTTGAGTTTTAGAAATTAAATTTTGATAATTTTACAACTCATGCGAAACTAACGAAATTATCTTTAATTTAATGATGTTTTAATATTTATTATCTAACTTGACCAGTTGACCTACCCATAAAAATAAAATAAACTGAAAAGAAAAGATGGTTAAGAAGTTTTACACAAAGAATTCAATTCAATATAGAAAACCAATTTATAATTGGTTTAAATTATCAAAGCACACGTCTTAGTATTTAAATATAATCCTACCTTTAATCAAATACACATTTTAATATAAGTATTATATTCAAAATTATCGTTTATGAATATGAAACCCTCAGCATTTTAATAATATTTTAATATTATCCTTTTATGTTTGTTATATGTAAAACAATATAATTATAATTTGGATTAATCAAATTGTTACGTTCCTTCAAAAAAAAAGTGTTTAAAGAGTTCTCCTAAGTCTCTTATAACTTAGGGTATCATTGTAATCGATATGAATTGTTATCTTGATATTTGGTTTAACAATTATTCTCTAACCGGAACTATACATAAATTCAAGAGAAAAGATATTTAAGAATTTTTACATAGAAAAATTTTAAATTATCAAAATACACTTTTTAGTATTTAAATATAATTCTATTATTAATCAGATACACTTTTTAATATTAGATCTAACAATTCTCATCGATCTATTTAAGATCTAACTATAATTATTAATTTGGTCGTATACTGATCGTACACAGACCAGATCGATTTTAATTTTTTCTTAAATTGATTTTAATATTTTATTGAAATAAATATATAATTTTATAAATTTAAAAGAATTAGGGAAAAAAAATTTCAATTCAATATAGAAAACCAATTTATAATTGGTTTAAATTATCAAAGCACACGTCTTAGTATTTAAATATAATCCTACCTTTAATCAAATACACATTTTAATATAAGTATTATATTCAAAATTATCGTTTATGAATATGAAACCCTCAGCATTTTAATAATATTTTGATATTATCCTTTTATGTTTGTTATATGTAAAACAATATAATTATAATTTGGATTAATCAAATTGTTACGTTTCTTCAAAAAAAAAGTGTTTAAAGAGTTCTCCTAAGTCTCTTATAACTTAGGGTATCATTGTAATCGATATGAATTATTATCTTGATATTTGGTTTAACAATTATTATCTAACTGGAACTATACATAAATTCAAGAGAAAAGATATTTAAGAATTTTTACATAGAAAAATTTTAAATTATCAAAATACACTTTTTAGTATTTAAATATAATTCTATTATTAATCAGATACACTTTTTAATATTAGATCTAACAATTCTCATCGATCTATTTAAGATCTAACTATAATTATTAATTTGGTCGTATACTGATCGTATACAGACCAGATCGATTTTAATTTTTTCTTAAATTGATTTTAATATTTTATTGAAATAAATATATAATTTTATAAATTTAAAAGAATTAGGGAAAAAAAATTAAATTGGTGCTACAATAATAAAAAAATATTTATTAAAATTTAGATAATAACTTTACTGTTTGGGCTCTATCTTGAGTTTTAGACAACAGATTTTAACGATTTTACAGTCCACGCGAAGATTACAAAATTATCTTTAATTTAATGATGGTTTAATAATTATTATGTAACTGGAACTATCCATAAAATAAAGAGAAAAGATAATTACGAATTTTTACATAATGATTTCTATTCAAAATAGAAAACCCATTTATAATAGGTTTAAATTATCAAAATACACCTTTTAGTATTTAAATACTATCCTATTATTAATCAAATACAATTTTTAATATTATATCTGACGGTCCTCATCGATTTGAATATTTATAGTTTTATAATCCAACGGATCGTATACTTTTGGTAGTACAGTGACCGACCAAAGTTTTGGATAAGATCTCCCTTACGCTTATTATATATAAGGTGTTAATTTATAATTTTTTTAATTTTTAATTTTTTTAAATATTTATTGCTAAAATATAAGATACTCTTTTTTTGTAATATGTTAATGATGCGGGAACTTTGAACTTTTGAGAAAATAAATTATCAATTAAAATATATTTTTTTGTAATAGTTCTTTTTTTAAAGTAGTACACCGTGACGATCAAAATTCTGTATAAAATTCATTTTTTTTATAGTATATCCCGTAAATATCTATGTTATTATATTAAAGACTAAATAATGAAAGCTTTCTTATAAGTGTGGTCGCTTTGTTTGATCACTCAATCTATAATCGTTGGATCTTTCAAATTAAATTGTTGAGAAACGTTACATATAACAATAAAATTATCATGTAGAATGATCTAAGATTTGAATCTACCAACAACATATTAAAATTTACAGGTTTTTTTTTTGGAAAAAAAGAATTTTTTTTCATTTTTTTCTTTCAGACATAGGTTATTTGATAATATTTTTTGTAAAGTACGATTTTTCAGAAAAGTACTATACTAATTTATTAACAAACTTTTAAAGTTTCGAATTTAATAATTTACAATGTATATAGGTTAAAAAAGTTAGGTCTGTTCTGTAGCTGAGTCAATAATTTCAAAATACGGTTTTTTTAATATGAATATAATCTTGCTAACAATGAAATTAGGTCTCTATGAGTGCTTATAAAACAAAATCACCATTTGCGTATAATTTATTATTTAATAATAAATTATATTTGATTAGTTATGATTTATAACTTAATAAAATAGGATAAAAAATATGCACAATTTTATAAAATTTTATCCTCTTATTATTATATTCTTTGTTGATTTGAATTTTTCTTAGATTGATTTTAATTTTTGAACATAGATTTTTAAATTTAAAATAGTTAGAAAAAAGTAATTAAATTGGCGTTAAAATAATGATGACATAATAATCATAGAATTTAAATACTCACTTTACTGATTTGGGCTTTATCTTGTGTTTTAAAAATCAGATTTTGACGATTTTACACCCCACGTGAAGATAATTAAATTATTTTGAATTAAAAGATGGTTTAACAATTTTTATCTAACTGGAATTGTCCATGAAAGAGAAAAGAAAGTCACGAATTTTGTACATGGAGAATTCTATTCAATATAGAAAACTTATTTATATTTGGTATATTTGGTTTAAATTATCAAAATACACTTTTTAGAATTTAAATATAACCCTATTATAAATAAAATACATTTTTTTAATATTTGATAAAACGATTTTTATTTATCTAGTTAAGATCTAATAGTCCTTATTAATTTGGTTGTCACGATCAAAATTTTGGATAAATCCCTATTATGCTTATTATATAAAAGAGTTTAATATAATAAGGATATCAAGTACATACTGATATAAGTATCTTACTAACTGCTTTTACTTTTAATGTTTCGGTTTTATTTATAGTTATATAAAATTTTAAAATACATTATTACTTTAAAATTATTAAACAGTATAAAAATTATGTTATGATTATATAAAATTTTATCCTCATATTATTATAGTCTTTATCGATTTGAATTTTTTCTTAATTTATTTTAATACTTTATTGAAAGAAAGATAAAATTTCTATATTTAAAATAATTAGTGGAAAAATAAATAAATTGGTTCTACAATTATAAAAAAATATTTATTAAAATTTAGATACTCACTTTACTATTTGGGTTCTATCCTGAGGTTTAAAAATTGAATTTTGACGATTTTACAACCCATGTGAAACTAACGAAATTATCTTTAATTTAACGATGATTTAATAATTATTATCTAATTTGACCAGTGACCTACCCATAAACCGAAAAGAAAAGATGGTTAAGTATTATATTCAAAATTATTGTTTATGAATATGAAACCCTCAATATTTTAATATTATCCTTTTATGTTTGTTATATGTAAAATAATATAATTATAATTTGGATTAATCAAATTGTTATGTTTCTTCAGAAAAAAAATGTTTAAATTTATTCATGTACGTCTCTTATAACGCAGGGTTCACATGTATCATTGTTATATGATATACATGAGCATAATATTGATAATTTTTAATATTGTAATCGATATGAATTGTTATATGATATTTGGTTTAACAATTATTATCTAACTCGAACTATACATAAATTAAAGAGAAAAGATATTTAAGAATTTTTACATAGAAAAATTTTAAATTATCAAAATACACTTTTTAGTATTTAAATATAATTCTATTATTAATCGGAAACACTTTTTAATATTAGATCTAACAATTCTCATCGATCTATTTAAGATCTAACTATAATAATTAATTTGGTCGTATAGTGGTCGTACACGGACCAGATCGATTTTAATTTTTTCTTAAATTGATTTTAATATTTTATTGAAATAAACATAGAATTTATAAATTTAAAAGAATTAGGAAAAAAATTAAATTGGTGCTACAATAATAAAAAAAAATTATTAAAATTTAAATAATCACTTTACTGTTTGGGCTCTATCTTGAGTTTTAGACAACAGATTTTAACAATTTTACAGCCCACGCGAATCTAACAAAATTATCTTTAATTTAATGATGGTTTAATAATTATTATTTAACGGGAACTATCCATAAACTAAAGAGAAAAGATAATTACGATTTTTTACATAAAGATTTCTATTCAATATAGAAAACCTATTTATAATTGGTTTAAATTAAAAAAAAATATTAAAATTTAGATAATCACTTTACTGTTTGGGCTCTATCTTGAGTTTTAGACAACAGATTTTAACAATTTTACAGTCCACGCGAAGCTAATAAAACTATCTTTAATTTAATGATGGTTTAATAATTATTATCTAACTGGAACTATCCATAAACTAAAGAGAAAAGATAATTACGATTTTTTACATAAAGATTTCTATTCAATATAGAAAACCTATTTATAATTGGTTTAAATTATCAAAATACACCTTTTAGTATTTAAATACTATCCTATTATTAATCATAAAAATTGTTAAACCATCTTTTAATTCAAAATAATTTAATTATCTTCACGTGGGGTGTAAAATCGTCAAAATCTGATTTTTAAAACACAAGATAAAGCCCAAATCAGTAAAGTGAGTATTTAAATTCTATGATTATTATGTCATCATTATTTTAACGCCAATTTAATTACTTTTTTCTAACTATTTTAAATTTAAAAATCTATGTTCAAAAATTAAAATCAATCTAAGAAAAATTCAAATCAACAAAGAATATAATAATAAGAGGATAAAATTTTATAAAATTGTGCATATTTTTTATCCTATTTTATTAAGTTATAAATCATAACTAATCAAATATAATTTATTATTAAATAATAAATTATACGCAAATGGTGATTTTGTTTTATAAGCACTCATAGAGACCTAATTTCATTGTTAGCAAGATTATATTCATATTAAAAAAACCGTATTTTGAAATTATTGACTCAGCTACAGAACAGACCTAACTTTTTTAACCTATATACATTGTAAATTATTAAATTCGAAACTTTAAAAGTTTGTTAATAAATTAGTATAGTACTTTTCTGAAAAATCGTACTTTACAAAAAATATTATCAAATAACCTATGTCTGAAAGAAAAAAATGAAAAAAAATTCTTTTTTTCCAAAAAAAAAACCTGTAAATTTTAATATGTTGTTGGTAGATTCAAATCTTAGATCATTCTACATGATAATTTTATTGTTATATGTAACGTTTCTCAACAATTTAATTTGAAAGATCCAACGATTATAGATTGAGTGATCAAACAAAGCGACCACACTTATAAGAAAGCTTTCATTATTTAGTCTTTAATATAATAACATAGATATTTACGGGATATACTATAAAAAAAATGAATTTTATACAGAATTTTGATCGTCACGGTGTACTACTTTAAAAAAAGAACTATTACAAAAAAATATATTTTAATTGATAATTTATTTTCTCAAAAGTTCAAAGTTCCCGCATCATTAACATATTACAAAAAAAGAGTATCTTATATTTTAGCAATAAATATTTAAAAAAATTAAAAATTAAAAAAATTATAAATTAACACCTTATATATAATAAGCGTAAGGGAGATCTTATCCAAAACTTTGGTCGGTCACTGTACTACCAAAAGTATACGATCCGTTGGATTATAAAACTATAAATATTCAAATCGATGAGGACCGTCAGATATAATATTAAAAATTGTATTTGATTAATAATAGGATAGTATTTAAATACTAAAAGGTGTATTTTGATAATTTAAACCTATTATAAATGGGTTTTCTATTTTGAATAGAAATCATTATGTAAAAATTCGTAATTATCTTTTCTCTTTATTTTATGGATAGTTCCAGTTACATAATAATTATTAAACCATCATTAAATTAAAGATAATTTTGTAATCTTCGCGTGGACTGTAAAATCGTTAAAATCTGTTGTCTAAAACTCAAGATAGAGCCCAAACAGTAAAGTTATTATCTAAATTTTAATAAATATTTTTTTATTATTGTAGCACCAATTTAATTTTTTTTCCCTAATTCTTTTAAATTTATAAAATTATATATTTATTTCAATAAAATATTAAAATCAATTTAAGAAAAAATTAAAATCGATCTGGTCTGTATACGATCAGTATACGACCAAATTAATAATTATAGTTAGATCTTAAATAGATCGATGAGAATTGTTAGATCTAATATTAAAAAGTGTATCTGATTAATAATAGAATTATATTTAAATACTAAAAAGTGTATTTTGATAATTTAAAATTTTTCTATGTAAAAATTCTTAAATATCTTTTCTCTTGAATTTATGTATAGTTCCAGTTAGATAATAATTGTTAAACCAAATATCAAGATAATAATTCATATCGATTACAATGATACCCTAAGTTATAAGAGACTTAGGAGAACTCTTTAAACACTTTTTTTTTGAAGAAACGTAACAATTTGATTAATCCAAATTATAATTATATTGTTTTACATATAACAAACATAAAAGGATAATATCAAAATATTATTAAAATGCTGAGGGTTTCATATTCATAAACGATAATTTTGAATATAATACTTATATTAAAATGTGTATTTGATTAAAGGTAGGATTATATTTAAATACTAAGACGTGTGCTTTGATAATTTAAACCAATTATAAATTGGTTTTCTATATTGAATTGAAATTTTTTTTCCCTAATTCTTTTAAATTTATAAAATTATATATTTATTTCAATAAAATATTAAAATCAATTTAAGAAAAAATTAAAATCGATCTGGTCTGTGTACGATCAGTATACGACCAAATTAATAATTATAGTTAGATCTTAAATAGATCGATGAGAATTGTTAGATCTAATATTAAAAAGTGTATCTGATTAATAATAGAATTATATTTAAATACTAAAAAGTGTATTTTGATAATTTAAAATTTTTCTATGTAAAAATTCTTAAATATCTTTTCTCTTGAATTTATGTATAGTTCCGGTTAGAGAATAATTGTTAAACCAAATATCAAGATAACAATTCATATCGATTACAATGATACCCTAAGTTATAAGAGACTTAGGAGAACTCTTTAAACACTTTTTTTTTGAAGGAACGTAACAATTTGATTAATCCAAATTATAATTATATTGTTTTACATATAACAAACATAAAAGGATAATATTAAAATATTATTAAAATGCTGAGGGTTTCATATTCATAAACGATAATTTTGAATATAATACTTATATTAAAATGTGTATTTGATTAAAGGTAGGATTATATTTAAATACTAAGACGTGTGCTTTGATAATTTAAACCAATTATAAATTGGTTTTCTATATTGAATTGAATTCTTTGTGTAAAACTTCTTAACCATCTTTTCTTTTCAGTTTATTTTATTTTTATGGGTAGGTCAACTGGTCAAGTTAGATAATAAATATTAAAACATCATTAAATTAAAGATAATTTCGTTAGTTTCGCATGAGTTGTAAAATTATCAAAATTTAATTTCTAAAACTCAAGATAGAACCCCAAATATTAAAGTGAGTATCTAAATTTTAATAAATATTTTTTTATTATTTTAGCACCAATTTATTTATTTTTCCACTAATTCTTTTAAATATAGAAATTTTATGTTTCTTTCAATAAAGTATCAAAATTAATTAAGAACAAATTCAAATCGATAAAGAATATAATAATATGAGAATAAATTTTTATATAATCTTAACATAATTTTTATTCTATTTAATAATTTTTAAGTAATAATGTATTTTAAAATTTTATTTACACCGTAAATAAAACCGAAACATTAAAAGTAAAAGCAGTTAGTAAGATACTTATATCAGTATATATTTGATATCCTTATTATATTAAATCCTTATATATAATAATCATAATAGGGATCTTATCCCAAATTTTGGTGGACCATTAGATCTTAAATAGATAAATGAAAATCGTTAGATCAAATATTAAAAAAGTTTATTTTATTAATAATAGGATTATATTTAAATTCTAAAAGGTGTATTTTGATAATTTAAACAAAATATAAATAAGTTTTCTATATTGAATAGAATTCTCCAAGCAAAAAATTCGTGACTTTCTTTTATCTTCCATAGACAATTCCACCTAGATAAAAATTGTTAAACCATCTTTTAATTAAAGATAATTTAGTTATCTTCATGTGGGGCGTAAAATCGTCAAAATCTGATTTTTAAAACACAAAATAAAGCCCAAATTAATAAAGTGAATATTTAAATTCTAATAATAATTATTATGTCATCATTATTTTAACACCAATTTAATTAATTTTTTCTAACTATTTTAAATTTAGAAATCTATGTTCAAAAATTAAAATCAATCTAAGAAAAATTCAAATCAACAAAGAATATAATAATACGAGGATAAAATTTTATAAAATTGTGCATATTTTTAATCCTATTTTATTAAGTTTTATATCATAAATCAAATATTATTTATTATTAAATAATAAATTATACGTAAATGGTGATTTTGTTTTATAAAAACTATATTCATATTAAAAAAAACCTTATTTTGAAATTTTAGACTCAGTTAGGCCAAACTTTTTAAACCTATATACATTGTAAATTATTAAATTCGAAACTTTAAAAGTTTGTTAATCAATTAGTATAGTACTTTTCTGAAAAATAGTACTTTACAAAAAATATTATCAAATAACATATGTGTGCAAGAAAAAATGAAAAAATTCTTATTTTTCAAAAAAACCTATAAATTTTAATATGTTGTTGGTAGATTCAAACTTTAGATCATTCTACATGATAATTTTACTGTTATATCTAAGGTTTTTCAACAATTTAATTTGAAAGATTCAATGATTATGGATTGAATGATCAAACAAAGCGACCAAACTTATAAGGAAGCTTTCATTAATTAGTCTTTAATATAATAACATAGATATTTACGGGATATACTATAAAAAAATGAAATTTATACAGAATTTTGATCACGGTGTACTACTTTAAAAGAAGAATTATTACAAAAAAAATTATATTTTAATTGATAATTTATTTTCTCAAAAGTTCAAAGTTCCCGCATCTTTAACATATTACAAAAAAGAGTATATTATATTTTAGCAATAAATATTTAAAAAAATTATAAATTATAAATATTATAAATATTAAGAAAAACTAATGATGTTATCATGGTAGTTTGGTCCTAAATACCGCCAAAACATTCTCAACCGTTAGATCCAATACTTTTAAAAATACATGATCAAGATTATATCATATAAAAAGAAGTTATTATCTAAAAATGATATAAGTTAAAAGATATTATATTATGATTGGATTTTCTAAAAAGTCAAAACATAAAAATAGTTGTAATTAAATAAGGAAACTCATTTAATACCAAAATAATAAAAATCGTTTAATGTTAAATAGATAGGTGAAAACCGTTAGATTTAACATTAAAAACTATATTTGATTAATAAAGCGTATTCTAATAATCTAAACTACATATAACTAGATTTCCTAAATCGAATAGAATTATCAACATTAAATTTCGTCACTTTATTCTCTTTTTAGTTTTAGAATAGTTTTTAATTGAAAAAGAACTATTAAACCACAACTAAATTAAAGATTATTTTGTGAATTTCATGTGGACTATAAAATTGGCAAAATCTAATTTTTATAACTCAATATAAACAAATATTAAATTGAGCGTGTAAAATATAATAAATATCAAATTTTTAACCATAATTTTTTTGGCTAAATCTTTTTTAATAATAATTTAATCATGTAAACTAATAACTTTTAAATATTAAAATATTCATAAATAAATATAATTATAAATATTAAAAAAACAATCGTGTGTTGCATGAGTAATAAAAATATAATTATAAAAAAATAATTATAAATAAAATTTAAGTAACCGTGCATCGCACGGGCTATAAGCTAGTATTAAGAAAAATTAATGATGTTATCCCGGTAGTTTGGTCCTAAATACCGCCAAAACATTCTCAACCGTTAGATCTAATACTTTTAAAAATAAATGATCAAGATTATATCATATAAAAAGAAATTATTATCTAAAAATGATATAAGTTAAAAAATATTATATTAAGATTGGATTTTCCAAAAAGTTAAAACATAAAAATAGTTGTAATTAAATAAGGAAACCCGTTTATAACCAAAATAATAAAAATCGTTTAATCTTAAACAGATAGGTGAAAACCGTTAGATTTAACATTAAACCCTGTATTTGGTTAATAAAGGTTATTCTAATAATCTAAACTACATATAAGTTAAGTAGATTTCCTAAATCGAATAGAATTCTCAACATTAAATTTCGTCACTTTATTCTCTTTTTAGTTTTAGAATAGTTTTTAATTGAAAAATAACTATTAAACCACAACTAAATTAAAGATTATTTTGTGAATTTCATGTGAACCGTAAAATTGGCCAAATCTAACTTTTATAACTCAATATAAACAAATATTAAATTGAGCATGTAAAATATAATAAATATCAAATTTTTAACTATAATTTTTTTTGGCTAAATCTTTTTTAACAATAATTTAATCATGTAAACTAATAACTTTTAAATATTAAAATATTCATAAATAAATATAATTATAAATATTAAAAAACAATCGCGTGTTGCATCGTAATAAAAATATAATTATAAACAGAATAATTATAAATAAAATTTAAGTAACCGTGCATCGCACGGGCTATAAGCTAGTATATATAATAAGCGTAAAGGAGATCTTATCCAAAACTTTGGTCGGTCACTGTACTACCAAAAGTATATGATCCGTTGGATTATAAAACTATAAATATTCAAATAGATGAGGACCGTTAGATTTAAATTTTAAAAATTGTATTTGATTAATAATATGATAGTATTTAAATACTAAAAGATCTATTTTGATAGTTTAAATCAATTATAAATGGGTTTTCTATATTGAATAAAAATCTTTATGTAAAAATTCGTAATTATCTTTTCTCTTTAGTTTATGGATAGTTCCGATTAGATAAAAATTATTAAACCATCATTAAATTAAAGATAATTTTGTTAGCTTCGCATGGGCTGTAAAATCGTTAAAATCTGTTGTCTAAAATTCAAGATAGAGCTCAAACACTAAAATTCAAGATAGAGCCCAAACAGTAAAGTGATTATCTAAATTTTAATAAATATTTTTTTTATTGTAGCATCAATTTAATTTTTTTCCTAATTCTTTTAAATTTATAAATTCTATTTTTATTTCAATGAATTATTAAAATCAATTTAAGAAAAATTTAAAATCAATATGGTCCGTGTACGATCACTATACGACCAAATTAATAATTACAGATCTTAAATAGATCGATGAGAATTGTTAGATCTAATATTAAAACATGTATCTGATTAATAATAGAATTATATTTAAATACTAAAAAGTGTATTTTGATAATTTAAAAGTTTTCTATGTAAAAATTCTTAAATATCTTTTCTCTTGAATTTATGTATAGTTCCAATTAGATTATAATTGTTAAACCAAATATCAAGATAACAATTCATATTGATTACAATATTAAAAATTATTAATATAATACTCATGTATATCATACTAAGAGCATCTCCAACGGTTGACTAAAATGATTGGCTAAAATGATCAAAAATATTGATTATGTAAAATTTGTGGAACATGTAACGGATTTTGCTTTGGAGTTGACTATAATAGTTGGCTAAATTTTAAAAATAGTATGTTATTATTATTTTAAGTTGTTATAAATGAAATATATTATTTTAATATGGCAATAGATGATGTGTAATTTCACTACAGGCTGCTAGAGGTTCGACAAATATAGCCAACCTTTGACAAAATTTTACAAAATCTTTATAATTTTTATTTAAGGTATTTTATTTTTGAACTTTAGCTAAACGGTCTATATGGTTGGAGATGCTCTAACAATGATACACGTGAACGAGACTTATGAGAACTCCTGTACATAAATAAATTTAAACACTTTTTTTTTCTGAAGGAACATAACAATTTGATTAGTCCAAATTATAATTATATTATTTTACATATAACAAACAAAAAAAGGATAATATCAAAATATTATTAAAATATTGAGGATTTCATATTCATAAACAATAATTTTGAATATAATACTTATATTAAAATGTGTATTTGATTAAAGGTAGGATTATATTTAAATACTAAGAAGTGTGTTTTGATAATTTAAACCAATTAGAGCATCTCCAATGGTGGAGAACCCTTAGCTAAAATCATAGATGGATTACCATAAATAAAAAATTTAGATAATGTTTAAAAAAAAATCCGCTCCAATGGGATAAAACTGTTAGCTAAAATTTTAGCCAACCTCTCCATGTTGGCTATTTTTGTCGAACCCCTATGGACCTGTAGTAAAACTCCACATCAATTATTACCATATTCAAATCATATATTCTATTTTTAACAACTTGAAATAATAATAACATTCTATTTTTAAAATATAGTCAACTAGTATAACCAACTCCATTGGAACACAATATCTTACAGGTTCAGCAAATTTTACATAATCAGCATTTTATATTATTTTAGCTAACGATTTTAGCCATCACCGTTGGAGATGCTCTTATAAATTGGTTTTCTATATTGAATTGAATTCTTTATGTAAAAATTCTTAACCATCTTTTCTTTTCGGTTTATGGGTAGGTCAACTGGTCAAGTTAGATAATAATTATTAAACCATCATTAAATTAAAGATAATTTCGTTAGTTTCGCATGGGTTGTAAAATCGTCAAAATTCAATTTATAAAACTCGGGATAGAACCTACATAGTAAAGTGAGTATCTAAATTTTAATAAATATTTTTTTGTAGCACCAATTTATTTATTTTTCCACTAATTGTTTTAAATATAGAAATTTTATGTTTCTTTCAATAAAGTATTAAAATTAATTAAGAACAAATTCAAATCGATAAAGAATATAATAATATGAGAATAAAATTTTATATAATCATAACATAATTTTTATTCTGTTTAATAATTTTTAAGTAATGATGTATTTTAAAATTTTATATAAACTGTAAATAAAACCGAAACATTAAAAGTAAAAGTAGTTAGTAAGATACTTATATCAGTATATACTTGATATCCTTAGTATATTAAATCCTTAGAGAAAAGTTCTATGCTGGAGACCACATCTTACACCATTAGTTTTTATCTAATTCAGGGTACATATTATTTTGTTTTACACACTTATAAATTGGTTGTATGTAGGCATATACAGCTTATACGTTACCAACAACTTAACTACAATATGCATTATGCATTACATTCATTCTCACATCTTCCTTTTTTTTATTCAAAACATTTGCACAATTTTAATATTCTATGTTATTTTGTTTGCAAAACTTTTTACTTTCAATTATTGTATTCATAATTTTTTAGTGCAATATATTATTATTTTAATTTAGTGCATTACTTTAGTTGCAAAACATTATTATTTTATTATTTTATTCTTTATTTTTGCATAATTTAATTTTTTTACACATATTTTTCATTGTTATGCAGTAAGCATTGGTTTTTTTTTTATTTTTAAAACATATTTTTTATATGCAGAACTTTTTGTTTATAATATTTGCAGTATGATGTTTAGTGATATAGATCCTCCCAAATCCTCCCAACTTGCTAAATAAAATGTCTGATGTTGTAGAACGTGGATGGTTAAAAAGAACAAATGTGTAATTGTGTATAATAATATAATTTTTTATGTTTAATTTTATGAAGTATAATAAAACATGATGACCATTGAATTCAAGTTAATCTAATGGTGTAGTCTCCACCTTTTTGATAGTCTCCGCAACCAAACTAATAAGGACATCTTAACTAGATAAATAAAAATCGTTAGATCAAAATATTAAAAAAGTGTATTTTATTAATAATAGGATTATATTTAAATTCTAAAAAGTGTATTTTGATAATTTAAACCAAATATACCAAATATAAATAAGTTTTCTATACTTAATAGAATTGTCCATGTAAAAAATTCGTGACTTTCTTTTCTCTCGACAATTTCGGTTAGATAAAAATTGTTAAACCATCTTTTAATTAAAGATAATTTAGTTATCTTCATGTGGGGTGTAAAATCGTTAAAATCTAATTTTTAAAACACAAGATAAAGCCCAAATTAGTAAAGTGGGTATTTAAATTCTAATAATAAGTATTACGTCATCGTTATTTTAATGCTAATTTAATTACTTTTTTCTAACTATTTTAAATTTAGAAATCTATGTTCAAAAATTCAAATCAATCTAAGAAAAATTCAAATCAACAAAAAATATAATAATACGAGGATAAAATTTTATAAATTTGTGCATATTTTTTATCCTATTTGATTAAATTTTATATCATAACTAATTAAATATTATTTATTATTAAATAATAAATTATACGCAAATGGTGATTTTGTTTTATAAGAACTCATAGAGACCTAATTTCATTGTTAGCAGGACTATATTCATATTTAAAAATACCGTATTTTGAAATTTTAGACTCAGATACAGAATATGCCTAACTTTTTTAACCTATATACATTGTAAATTATTAAATTCGAAACTTTAAAAGTTTGTTAATCAATTAGTATAGTACTTTTTTGAAAAATCGTACTTTATAAAAAATATTATCAAATAACCCATGTCTACAAGAAAAAAAATTAATTTTTTTTTATTTTTTAAAAAAACCTGTAAATTTTAATATGTTGTTGGTAGATTCAAAACTTAGATCATTATACGTGATAATTTTACTTATATCTAACGTTTCTCAACAATTTAATTTGAAAGATCCAACGATTATGGATTGAGTGATCAAGCGACCAGACTTATAAGAAAACTTTCATTATTTAGTCTTTAATATAATAACATAGATATTTACGGGATATACTATAAAAAATGAATTTTATACATAATTTTGATCGTCACGGTATACTACTTTAAAAGAAGAACTATTACAAAAAAAATATTATATTTTAATTGATAATTTATTTTCTCAAAAGTTCAAAGTTCCCGCATCATTAACATATTACAAAAAAGAGTATATTATATTTTAGCAATAAATATTTAAAAAAATATAAATATTAAGAAAATTAATGATGTTATCCTGGTACTTTGGTCATAAATACCGCCAAAACATTCTCAACTGTTAGATCCAATACTTTTAAAAATAGACGATCAAGATTATATCATATAAAAAAAAGTTATTATCTAAAAATGATATAAGTTAAAAGATATTATATTAGGATTGGATTTTCCAAAAAGTTAAAACATAAAAATAGTTGTAATTAAATAAGGAAACCCATTTAATATCAAAATAATAAAAATCGTTTAATCTGAAATAGATAGGTGAATACAGTTAGATTTAACATTAAAAACTGTATTTGGTTAATAAATGGTATTCTAATAATCTAAACTACATATAAGTAGATTTCCTAAATCGAATAAAATTCTCAATATTAAATTTCGTCACTTTATTCTCTTTTTAGTTTTATAATAGTTTTTAATTGAAAAAGAACTATTAAACCAAAACTAAATTAAAGATTATTTTGTGAATTTTGGCCAAATCTAAATTTTATAACTCAATATAAAAAATATTAAATTGAGCGTGTAAAATATAATAAATATCAAATTTTTAACTATAATATTTTTTGGCTAAATCTTTTTTAACAATAATTTAATCATGTAAACTAATATCTTTTAAATATTAAAATAATCATAAATAAATATAATTATAAATATTAAAAAAACAATCGTGTGTTCCATGGGTAATTAAAATATAATTATAAACAAAATAATTATAAATAAAATTTAAGTAACCGCGCATCCAGGCTATAAGCTAGTATAACAAATACATGTAAAAGTAAAATTACTAATCACGTATTGTATTATGTTATATTCTATGTGATAATATGCATTAATGAGATTACTAAAATCAAAAGATCAATTCAAATTTTTATTAATAAAACTTACCATAAATATTAAAAATCAATATCAATATACTTATATAAAGGAGAAGACGGAGACGGTGAGGTGTCGCCTCTAGAATCGCTTCGTTCTATTTTTCTAATTTTCTCAATTTTTCACAATTTTTAATTTTAATAATTACAACTTCCTTTATTATTTTCGATTTTGTAGGAAGCAAATTGAAAAGTACACTTTTATTCTTTTCCAACTTGATAGAACTTTCTTTTATTATTTTCAAACTTGATAGAACTTTCTTTGATTTAGAAAATTACAACTTCCTTATTATTTTCGAATTTGTAGGACTTGATAGAACTTTCTTTGATTTAGAAAATTATAACTTCCTTATTATTTTCGAATTTGTAGGCTTGATAAAACTTTTTTTATAATTTTCAAACTTGATAGAATTTTCTTTGATTTAGAAAATTACAACTTCCTTATTATTTTCGAATTTGTAGGAGTTGATAGAACTTTCTTTGATTTAGAAAATTTCTTTGATTTAGAAAATTACAACTTCTTTATTATTTTCGAATTTGTAGGAACTTCCTTATTATTTTCGAATTTGTAGGAGTTGATAAAACTTTCTTTGATTTAGAAAATTACAACTTCCTTATTATTTTCGAATTTGTAGGACTTGATAGAACTTTCTTTGATTTAGAAAATTACAACTTCCTTACTATTTTCGAATTTGTAGGCTTGATAGAACTTTCTTTTATTATTTTCAAACTTGATAGAACTTTCTTTGATTTAGAAAATTACAACTTCCTTATTATTTTCGAATTTGTAGGCTTGATAGAACTTTCTTTAATTATTTTCAAACTTGATAGAACTTTCTTTGATTTAGAAAATTACAACTTCCTTATTATTTTCGAATTTGTAGGACTTGATAGAACTTTCTTTTATTTAGAAAATTACAACTTCCTTATTATTTTCGAATTTGTAGGCTATTATGTTAATAATTGCAATTTTCTTTTTTATTATTTTCAATCTTAACTTTTTTTGATTTAGAAAATTACAACTTCCTTATTATTTTCGAATTTTTAGGATATTATGTTAATAATTGTAATTTTCTCTTTTATTATTTTCAATCTTGATAGAACTTTCTTTTATTATTTTCAAACTTGATAAAACTTTCTTTTATTATTTTCAAACTTGATATAACTTTCTTTTATTATTTTCAAACTTTATAGAACTTTTCTTTTATAATACTTCTTGACTTTTAAACATAATGGATTTCCATGTTATTCACCTTAAAAACACCTATAAATTAAAGGTCATTCATAACAAAAAATCTACACCGGAATTTTTTTACATATCTTCAAATTTTTACAACCATATTTACAATCAATACAACTATGGCCTACACCATGTTGGATGCTTTTAACGACAACAACTATACCTGGATGATAAGAGTACGAGTGTGTAGAATGTGGGAATCTGTCAATCTGTCAATCCAAATACTGAAGAACTGATCAGTGCTGACATGATTTTGATTGATGAAAAGGTTAATAAATCAATATACTTATAACTTATTAGTTTGTCAAATTGTAAGATGTTATTAACTTTTCTAAGATATGTTGTATGACAGGAAAATTTGATCCATGCTACGATCCCGAAGATTCTGGTCTCTCGGTTCAAAAATCTTTTTAGAGGAAGGCTCCGTGTACAACATCAAAAATCTGAAAGTTATTTCAAGTACATGGAAATATAGACCACCATCACATGGGTCTAAATTGCTCATACGCATAACGTTGCCTAAGAGATTGGAAGAAGGCATCGTCAACATATCACTACATGGATTTCAGTTCATATGTCCGGATATGATTGCTGCACGTATTAATGACACCAACATACTATCAGATTTTTGATGCAGTAATATATTAGAGTAATATATAAGTAATAATATTATATAAGTTATAATTCAAACTATCATGTTGTAATATTATTTTTTCTATGTTGATTTAGATGTTGTAGGCTGCTTGACCTACTTGGGGGCATTGAAGTTGTCAAAGGCGGTTGGAAAAAAAGAGATCTCAAAATTGTCACAAATTAATAAGTTATGCATTATATTAATTTTAATATAACTGTTAATTATTTTTTATTGTTCTTGTAATTTTTATATTACTTCTTTGGTTACCCCAATTTATTTGTTTTACTTTTTTAATTTGTTCTAATTTTTTTCTTAAACAGCTCCATCACCAGTACCATATCTTTGTGGGAAAAGTTGGTCGAGATGTTGATACAAATTTATACAAGGAGGATGGTGGACCCTATATAATAATTGTCACGTCTACCCAGATTAAAAAATTTAAAAGTAATTATCTTTATTAATGTTTTTATAATATATAGTTTTAGAAATTGCACACATATAAATCTATCTTATCTCGATTGAACGAATATCATTAGATATTATACAAATATTTGCTTCATTGATATTATTGATTTAATTCTTATATTAGTTTTTTTAACCATTTGTTTACTCTTATATGCAGATATAATTAGCTTTTCTACCACAAGAAATAGTAAAATTTATACAAATTTGGATACACTGTATGTGTCATCCCTGAGAAAATAGTAATATTATATGTTTATATTGATTTTTATCAATATAATTTTTTTAATATATATATGGCAATGGTATCGGTCCAAGAAAATAAAAAATCAAACTCTATAAACAAAAGGAATGTAAATAATTTATAATATTACTTACCCAAATGCAAATTTTACATAATATATTTTATTTGATAATTTATATAATTTTATAGATATTTATTTCACAATTTTTATTGTAATATTCTTTTTCTTAATAAATATATTTTAATGCTGCTGCGAAGCGCGGCTCAATAACCTAGTTATTATATAAAGGAGAAGACGGGGGCGGTGAGGTGGCGCTCTCAGATCGCTTCGTTCTATTTTTCTAATTTTCTCAATTTTTTGAATTAATAATATTAAAAATTCGAAAAAATCTCAATTACCTTTTAAATGCTTACTAATAGAGGAAACATATAATAATTTTGCATTTAAAATTCCTACTAATGGAGAATGTAAATATACAATAGATCTTTACTAATGAGGAAACTAAATATCACTAATGGAAGAAACTAAATATTCAATTATAATATTCTTGCCTTCAAAATATCTAAATTACCAAAACAGTGTATTGTCTTACATTATTTTGAACTTTCCTCTATTATTATCTAAATATTCTCATAATTTTTTTTTAATGAAATTACTATCTTAACATACTCCTCTCCTAAACTTTCTTTTTTTTATGTAATATAATAGAAAATACAGAAACGTTTTGTTAAATAAGAAGTTAATAAATTAGACCGGTCTTGCATAAGAAATTAAGTAATTAATACAAAAAACTAGAAAAAAATTCAACTACCTTTTAAATATTTAATAATGGAGAAAACTAAATATACAATTTCAATATTCTTGCATTTAAAATCTCTACTAATAGAGGAAAGTAAATATAATATTCTTGCATTTAAAATCTCTACTAATGGAGAAAGTAAATATACAATAGATCTTTACTAATGGAGGAAACTAAATATTACAAATTGAGGAAACTAAATATTCAATTATAATATTTTTGCCTTCAAATATCTAAATTAAAAAAAAATGTACTACTTTACATTATTTTGAATTTCCCTTTATTATTATCTAGATATTCTCATAATATTTATTTGCAAATGAAATTATCATCTTAACATTCTGCTCTCTTAAACTTTCTTTTTTAATGTAATATAATAGAAAATACAAGAACATATTGGTAAATAAAAGTTAAGAAATTAGATCGGTTTTGTATAAGAAATTAAGTAATTACTTGGTAAATAATTAATTACATTTAATACTTTCGTACAATCAGCTAATTAATAGTATAAATATACACCTAAACTCTGTTAATTGTCTACTGCAATTTTTGTTGTCAACATTGTTCTTCTTTACTTTTTTGTTTGTTCATGTTAAAAGTGTGTATATGAGTACATGAGTATGAGACTTTTTCCTTTATGTTATTTATCTTATTACGTTTGTTTGTATCCTAATGCAGGATCATATTAAAATCTTTGACAAGACAAGTTATTTGATATTAGTGTTGATTGAGTTAAGACACAGATTAATACATAAGGAGGGGGATTCATCAGTTAATCAATTAAAATAATAGGCCGAGCAAAGTAATTTTCATGTACATTCAGTTGTGAATTGATTTATATGTTTATGTGTGTACATTATTAGTTTTGGATTTATAGTTAAAAGTTGATACACCTGTATACAAGGTAACTCGAAAGTGGAGAATTCATCATGTCTTCAAAAACAAATTTTATCATTATTTTTTAACGTTTAGATAGTTATTGCTCTAATTTTTATGAGAAAAGATTATATCTTTTAGTAAAATATTTTCTTTAATTCATACACGAAAATTCAAAGATTAAAATTGTATATTAAGAAATTTATAGTGTATGTATTTCGAAAATATCATGTTAAGATTTATTCGACTGAAAAATTTATTTAGTGTGTGCATTTTTAACAAAATTCATACAAGAATAAGAAATATTGAGAAGAGGTCAATATTTTATTTTTTTTAAGGAATAGGTTGTTGTTGTTATTTGTTTTGACAAAAAGATATCATTATTAATAAAAAAAATCTCCCAGCAACAAAAAAGATGTTTGTTCATATTTTTTGATTTTTTTCTTACTGAGAATAGATTTGGAGGTAATGAATATTTTAATAGCTCTGAAGGTATAATTGTAGTTTTTGATTAAACGATCTAGAACTTTATATATATATATATATATATATATATATAGGAGGAGGTTCAAAAGAGACCCTTGCTTATTGAGAGACCAAGAGACCATCCATCTTAACCATTAATTTCATTTTAATCTTGTGACCTAGATAATTCTAAGATCAATCAGTATTTATACACATTTATACCTATTTAACACTATAAGGGCAGTATTTGTAAACAAGAAATACAACTTTCATATATATACAATCTACATATTTAATCAAATTCTTACCATAACTGAAAAGATTGTATTAAATCTACATATTTAATCAAATTCTTACCATAACTGAAAAGATTGTATTAAATCTTGTCTGCTTCAGAAGTCTCATACGCTCTAGTTCATATTTTACCATATTTCTGTTTACATTAACACACTGATTTATGATTTTGTTATTATATCGATTTGATGGACTCTGAAACAATTTCTGTCACAAAAACCAGACATCATTCTTATCATATTTAACACACCTTATCAAAGTTTAGAATACAAAGTTAGGTTTACGATTCTACATCTCTCTAATAATTAACTTTTTAATTTGATGTTGTTGTCGTTATAAGGATTTCATTGTTGTCGTCGATCTCCATAGTATTACGTCACTTTTGTTATCGTCGATCTCCATATGATTGGATTCTTGAATGAACCATTTATAGGTTAGGTCTTTACTGACTTGAAGAGAACATTTAAATTCTATAACGACTATGGGCGCATGTATGGTTTTGTGATAGTCAGTCAACTGAGAAGATGGACAAAGAGAAGAAACAAGTGGAGTTTTTTTTTTTTACTATTGTTGATTTACCAGAAAGCTATACTCCGATAATTCAAAACATTCAACGGAGGACGAGAACAAATGTGATTGTCTTGCTAAGCTTGCCGTTGCTGCATACGGGAAAGATGGTTTTTGTGTAAAGAAGTTTATAGAAATAATTGTCAGAGTTCCACAAAACATGTTACAGGTTTTTAAGTGTTTTTTCAAAGAACACGTACTAGAACACCCACCCTGGAGTAGAAGTCTCAATTTTAAAATTTTCTCTTTCCTCAAACAAAAATTTTGCTGAAGATTTGTGTGATTCTAATATTTTTGTTTCCTTAAATGTTTCTTTGAACATCATGATTTATGTTGACTTTTCATAAATAATTTAAAAATGCTTATTTATCATTGTACACTATCCAATCTGTTTATAAAATGAAAGAAAACAAATCATAAAGCATATTCAATATGACAATACATCTACAAAGAAATAAATCAAAAAAATATTAGCATTTAATATACTAATTTTTTAGTACTATTTTTTATTTGACTTTAAATACAAGGAAACAAATCAGAAAATTTTAAAATATTTAGAAATTGGCGTATTCATTTTTAATATTACATTTATAAATTTGACTTTTCTAATTAGATTTTGTATTTATTTAATGTTTGTGAAAAGATTGGTATATGTATTTCAAAATTTAGATATCATAAAATTTATACTTTTTTTAAAGATTCGCTTAAGTGTTTCAGAATAATTTTGAGAAAGTTTTTTATTTTGAGAAAAATGAAATTCAGTATGACCGTTTACAAAGATTAAAAAAATTACGAGATTCTCTCAAGCGTTTTAGTAAAAAAATTCTAATATAATATTATTTCTTTTTACAAAAATTATTTAATAAAGATTTTATTAAAATTCTTTTAAGTCTTTTTAAAATTCTTTTAAATAGATATTTTATTTTTCAGTTGTTCTTAAGTAAAAGGCACATTAAGATTTTATTAAGATACTCTTTAAGTGTTGTAATATTAGCTTAAGTGTTTGAGAGTAGATTTTAAGAATGTAAGTTATTTTAATGTAATGAAATTCAATATTGTCCTTTTTACAAAAAATGTAAAAAATTTAACTTTTTACGAGATTCTCTTGACTATTTAAGAGTAATAATCACAATAATGTATAGTTTAAAATATTTAATTTTCTTATAAAAATTAGTGTAGATTTAGAAATTTGACTTTTTTATAAGATTGGATTTTTGTTTTTTTAATATTTATTATAAGATTTGTATATGTATTTTAAAATTTAGATATTATAAAAGACATACTAAAAATATTTTAAAAGATTCGCTTAAGTGTTTCAGAGTAATATTGATAAAGTATCTTATTCTGAAAAAAATGAAATTCAATATGATCATTTACATAATTAAAAATATATATAATTTTTATGAGATTCTCCTAACTGTTTTAATAGAATATTAAATTTTCTTTGGAGTTTTTTATCTGTAAATTCATTAAATAAGTTAATGTATGACTTTTAATATTGTTTTATAAATAGAAATTCTCATTTTTCAGTTGTTTTTAATTATAAGCTACTTTAAGATTTTCTTAAGTGTTTTAAGATTCATTGAAAAATTATTCTCAATTATTGAAAAATTATTCTCTCATTATTCTCAATTATTCTCTAATAATTTTTGGCACATAAATAGAATGATTCTCTTATGTGTTCTAAGATTCAGTTTAGTGTTTTAGTGTAGATTTTGAGAATTCTGTGTTAATTTGTCAAAAATTAATCTTTTACACGGTTCTCTTAACTTGAGAAACTTGAGAGAGTATTTTTCAAAAATATATTTTAAAGATTCTCATAAGTGTTTCAAAGAAATTTTGAGAAAGTATATTATTTCTGAAAAATGAAATTTTATATGTTCATTTACAAAGATAATTTTTTTTTTACAAGATTCTTTTATGTACAATATTTTCAATTTTTTGGGTTTTTAATCTTTCAATTTATTAAATAAGTTAACATATAACTTTAAATATTATTTAAACAATAAAGATTTCACTTTTCAATTATTTTTATGTATAAAGTTACTTACAAAAAAATCTACTAGCAA
The DNA here is from genome assembly GCA_030848705.1 of Heracleum sosnowskyi. Taxonomy (NCBI): domain Eukaryota; kingdom Viridiplantae; phylum Streptophyta; class Magnoliopsida; order Apiales; family Apiaceae; genus Heracleum; species Heracleum sosnowskyi. The sequence goes on from CM061243.1 coordinate 9,190,332, forward strand.
CACACTTAAAATAATAATTAAAAATAAAAATAAATAGTTAAAACACTTAATAAAGTATGAGAATGAGGTTTATCTTAGGGATATATAGAAAATGTCACAAACTGAAAAAGAATATTGTGTTTAACCATGTAATAAAATATATTTTAAAAACTGGCTGAAGTTGAAAGTAGCTTATTTTGGAAAAAATAAACTCAATTTTTTTTTTTACAAATGTATAATAATTTTTTTTATGAGAATCTCTTAAGCTTTTTAGTACAATATTTTCTAATGTTTTGGGGTTTTTAATCTTTTAATTCATTAAATTATTTAATGTATGACTTTTAATAGTATTTATTATAAGTTGAGATTTCATTTTCAACCGATATAAGGTAATTTAAGATTTTCTTACATGTTCTAAGATTTCATTTCCGAGTAAAAAATGTATTTAGTTTTCTATAAAATGGATTTTCCAATAATAATAAGATTATGCTAAGATTTATTATTAAGATTTTAGTAAGTGTGTTACTCATTAAGATTTTATTAAGATTCTCTAATGTGTTGTAAGATTCATTTTAGTGTTTTAGTGTACATTTTGAGAATCTATGTTATCATAATATAATAAAATTCACTATTGTCTTTTTGCAAAATTTGTCAAAAAATTAATCTTTTACGCGGTTCTTTTATTGCTTGAGAGAATATTATAATCTTAAAATTATAATAAATAGTACTAAGAACATTTCATATATCTTAAACTGAATTCAAATAATTTTAAAATAAACTTTAATAATCTTTTAGTTTTTAAATGAATACAGTAAAGATTTCTATAATTTTACTAAAGAATATCTTAGATACATTTACCTATGACCAAAAGTCCCACAAAATGCATCACACACTATACAAGAGACATCTATCTTATATTACATAACTATGAAAGAAAAACACAATGCATGCCGATACATGATAATCACCAATGTATTGCACTGGGACTCTGGGAGAGTACTGGGAGAGGCTTTGTATTTTCTACCTCATTTGCCTCAACGTGAAATTCTTCCAGCACATCCTCACCGACACATATATTATATCCCTGCTAAAGATTTGCTCCACAATTCTTCAAAAGCTCTACACCTTGAAATCTAACTATTAAAACTAAAATTGGTTCATCAGTCATCACCAAGATTTGGAAAAAAACATTTGGCTTTCATTCATACGAATTCTAATCAACTAGTATCTCTGTTGGGCCTTTTCCTCAATAAACAATTGTCTTCATTTGGTGTCTTGCGGGGTTCTTTCTTGTGCATAATTTTAGTTTAAAAAATTGTTTATTTTTGCTCATCACTTCTGCTAAAAAACTCTGGGAAGAAAAAGTCCATCCAACATTGGAAACTTAAAAACTGTGAAACATAACTCAAAAGAAAATAAGTTGTGCTCTGAGCTAGAACTAAATATAAGAACTCTGACATATACTAAAACATATACTAACTTGACTTGTACGACATAGAACAAGAAAGACTACAGTAGAACTCACGTTATTAAATATTTGTAGTCGGAGCCTAATGAAACATGACACTTTCTATCACAAAACAAAACCTATTGCATACCAGAAAGTTTTAGAACATAAAACAAAATGATAACCAAAAACCACCAGATTAGCTCCAAGCTTTAGAACAAAAAACAAAACGAGAACCAAGAACCAAGAACTACCAAACCTCCTCTTGATCACCACTATCAGATACACCATAACTAGTATTAAAGTCATGTCCATGGATTTTGATTTCGGCAAAAAAAATGCAGAAGAAAGTTACAGTCAACAACAACCTGGTAATTATATGACCACTAGAAAAAAGCCACACATGCACAAAATCAACTACTAGCAGACACATGTGCCCTTAGTGGTGTGCTCCCACAGAAACACAAAATCAGTCTCAAGTGCATTGATAAATTTTTATTTCATCATCAACCATTTAATGTTGGTATCCACTTTCTGGACGATGGAGCCTTTTCTAATGCTGCCTTTCTCTTCCTTTTTCTTACTCTTCCAGTGTGCGTGAAATCAGTTAATAGAAATCGAGATGCTTATGAAAGTCCAAGTCCATCCTTATCATAATAGCATTTGCATGAAGAAAGGTATATCCACCACATGACTTTCAACCATTATATGCCTCTGACTAATAAAAATGAGCATGGTGAATAATGTAATAGTGCTAGTCTTAAACATGAGAGTCTAAAGACCTGATATTGGATCATCTTAGTGAGGCTTTTTCATATCCACGCCATCACATTTAAAAAAAAAACACCTTAACGAATCTGAAACACATAATAGAATCTTGTTAGAACACATACCAGAAAAACACATAATAAAACTTCTAGTATCTTTTTTGTTTCAAAAAAATATATATGAATCAAAGAAGCCAAAAGAGAATTTAGAAAAAAAATTGAAACGAATATATGTGAATCATCTTCATAAATTTATCAACAAGAACTAATTCCTTTTTGTCCAAACAAAAATACTTTAATCCATACCCATTATAGAAGACATTACAGAATCTCAAACACATGATAGAAGCACGTACCAGAATCTGAAAAACATAATAGAATTTTGTTAGAACACATACGAAAAAAACGCATAATGGAACTTCTAATATATTTTCCGAGCACATAAAATCAAAGAAGCCAAAGTTGAGTACAGAACACACACGATCATATGTATGGGTACCACGATAAACCATTCTTCCTGGTCATATATGATAAGAATCCAAAATGAAGTAATATATCACATTTGTTTTGATCCTCTATCAAAGAAGATATCGCATATGTCAAGATCTATGGTTGAAACCTTACAAAAAAAATTCTTCATTTTATGGTCGGCACTTCAGTCATGGCGGATTCCATAGCACACCTATAACAAAAAACAAGTGTTCTTAACAGTGTTCTACAAAAATACAGTAGTTTAATTGGTTAACTCTAACAAATGAAAAATTATTACATGATTTTATCGTCTTTTTCCTCCATTTTCTTCTAAAGTTATGCATATAGGTTTTTGTAGCGTTGTAAAATTGGAAATTTGTATGGTCTAAACCATATAGACAACTGTTGTTACGTGATATTTGTGTCTTGATATTCTTTCCAAATTTTTAAAAGATTGTGTTCTATAATAAAATTTTAATTTAATGATTCTTTCCTTTTCTAAATGATATTCTTTCCAAATTTTTAAAAGATTGTGTTCTATAATAAAATTTTAATTTAATGATTCTTTCCTTTTCTAAATGATATTATACGTATAATACTTGCTGATGGATTCTAAATGACCATGATCATTCTAATTTATTACAATACTGCCATTATTTCTTGTATAATGTTATTAAAATAAAATTTAATGAATGGATGGTCTAGATTGATGGTCTCTTGGTCTCTTGATAGGAATGGTCTTCTTAGAACCTTACCCTCTATATATATATATATATATATATATATATATATATAATTCAAAACAAAACTTAATTTTATATTAGAAATATTATTTTATTTAAAAACGTATTTTGTAGAATATTTTTTGAGAAAATTTAAAGATATTATTATAAAGCCGTTGCGAAGCGCGGCTTAGTAAACTAGTTATATTAATGATGTTTACATTTGTATACAAACTTTCTAAAATTATCAATGGATCAAATAATAAATGTGGATCATATCCAAACAAAATATGAATACCAAACCAAAATATGGATTATCCAGTGGGTCAAAATTAAGTTAAAATTTTCATCCAAACCTAAATATGGATACCGAACCTAAGGAATGGGTTATGCAAAAATTTAAAATATTAACTCCTTATATATAATAAACGTAAGGGAGATCTTATCCAAAACTTTGGTCGGTCACTGTACTACCAAAAGTATATGATCCGTTGGATTATAAAACTATAAATATTCAAATAGATGATGACCGTTAGATATAGTATTAAAAATTGTATTTGATTAATAATATGATAGTATTTAAATACTAAAAGGTGTATTTTGATAATTTAAACCAATTATAAATAGGTTTTCTATATTGAATAGAAATCTTTATGTAAAAAATCGTAATTATCTTTTCTCTTTAGTTTATGGATAGTTCCAGTTAGATAATGATAGGCTATGTATAGCCCAGACTTATCTTTGAGCCCTGATTCATCCAGAACCCGGATTACCATCTCATAACCAGGCTCGGACTCATAACCTACCAACAAGCCCGGACTCATAGCCAGGCTATGTCTCAGCTATAAGTCTGACTCTCCTGGCGACAAAGGCAATATCTTGCGTGAGAAGAACTATCCCTCATTACGTGACGTGCCTAGGTCATCACTGACGGCCACACCTAATAACGACACGTAAGAATACCTAATGATTGGGACAATTATGTCCTATTCAAGCCACACGCCAGCAGGAGCCTGGCACACGACACCACAATCCAGGACCTGGACACGTGCAATCCATCAACATCACCCAGGTGTCCTACCTACCTAGGATTCAACGCTCATGATTGCAGGTACAACCCCTAAACCCTAATTCTTGGCCTATAAATAGACCAAGAAAAAGAGGTCTAGGGGTTACATTCTCTTTTACACACTTAGCCTATACTATACACACAATATACATACACCCTCCATATTTAGATTTCTCTATAGTCCTGTCTTCCTTTCCGAAGCCGTTACTTATTCTCACGCCGGAGGCGCCGCCAGGGTCCAAACCCCCCTCCGGTGTTGTTTTGCAGAATCCCAACCGCAACGACACCGCTTCCAGGCGTGGGATCGGCCGGGGAGGACTAGATCGGGATTTGGAGTTATCATTTGGCGCTAAAAGGAGGGGAACCCTGTCCTTTGGTCTCGGTGCCACTGGACTCACCATCATCAACAAGCTCCTTCATCTTTGAAGGAGTCCTAGTTAAATCCAGTAAGATCTAAACAAACCCACTTTCTATAACCATGAAAATGAACTCCTTAGCCAACCTATTTAATGTATGCATGTTTCTTAACCTTATTTAGCCCAGATCTGTTTATTTTTAGCCTTGTTTAGCCTTATCTAGCTTTCTTGCTCCAGTTGTTGCTTAGATCTACATTGCTCTCTTATAGATATGTCTTAAAAACCAATTTTCTTGCTTAGAGAAACATTAAACCCAGAAAGTGCATGCATACTTTAATTTACCTTCATTGAGTAAACCCAGATCTACTTGAGATTTTCTGTCATCGAAAATTGTTATAAATTGTGTCAAAAATTTTGTGCAAAATTGTTGTTCTTGAACCATGGCTCGAGGAAGCAAGTCCACACTGAGACCTACAACCAGTACCCCAAGACAAGAACCATCACCCAACCTGAACCCAAATAATGTGGAAATACCACCAGCCCTGCCTCTGGCATCTCAGATAATCCCGCCTAATGATGCCCGGGTGGAAATTGAAGTTAACAAATACAAGTACACTGATGTTGACATGGAACCCGGACTTATGGAGAACCTAACTGGGAACCAGATTGTTGCTGCAGTCCGGATGTATAAAGAAGCCCGGATGAACGAAGTAGATCAAAATGAGCACTCTCATGATTCGGGAGAATCTCACCGATCTCGTGGCTCGGTTTTTAACCGAATTGGGGGCAAAGACAAAGAGGCCCGGAAAAGAACCCACCACAGAACTCACGGTAAAAACCAAGACAATGAAGCTGAGAAGCTCAGAAAACTAGCTGAGCTAAGGGAGAAAATCCGGATTGAAGAACAAGCTAAACTCGACTTAAGAATCCAAAAAAGAATTCAAGAGGAAGAAGCCCGGATTCTGGGCAAAACTCATGACAGGAGAAGGACCCGAGCTCCAAGTCTTGACATAATATCAGATGAAGAAGAACCCCAGGAGGACTTGATGGACATGATCCATGAGCTCCAGAAAAAAGTTGGCCATGATTCGGGAATTGATATAGGGGATACCCTGACACCATTCAACTACTCTCTGGAGGCTACACCCAGGCAGAAAAATCTCAAACACTATAAATTCGATTCCTTCAATGGCTTGGGTGACCCCGAAGAGCATGTTAATTACTTTGAAGAGATTGCCATGATCTACTATTACAATGATTTAACCAAGTGCAGGTTTTTCGCCTCTACTCTTAAATCCGGTGCACAAAGATGGTTCAGCCGAATCCCATCTCGAAGCATTCACAATTGGAAGCAGTTTCGTGATTCTTTCTTGAGACGTTTCAGAGCCAATAAAACCCATGAAATGCACATATGCCACCTAGAGACAGTCCGGCAGGCCCGGGGAGAGGCACTGGCAACATATATGAAACGCTTCCAGGAAGCAATTAACAATGTAAGCAACCTGGATGAGCGTGAAGCTCCCACAATTTTTCGAAGAAACCTAGACCCCGACAATAATGAGAGGTATGTCCTTGATCTCATACATAAAGAACTGCAGAGCCTGGCGGCGGCCTATTCCATGGCAGCTCGGTTTATTAAAGAAACAGATGTCCTTCAAGCTATGAGGATGACAAGACAGGGACTCTCTCCACCCCGGACTGATGACCGTCCAAAGAGCAATTTCCACCAAGATAAAAAGTTTAAGCCCAACAGACAAAGCAACTATATCCAAAGCTCCCAGCTTGCAGTACCAGCACTGCTACCGGACTCCAGTCAAAAAATTGAGTCCGGACAGCCTAAACCCAAGCGTGAGCCCAGACCTGAACCTAGTTGGACTCCTCTCAACCGGGCTCGCGCGGATATTCTGAAAGAGGTAAGAGACAAGCCATTCTATTACCCTCCCAAGCCAATGCTCACAGCCCCAGAAAACCGATCAGTCCATAAACATTGCGACTACCATGAAACCCATGGGCATACAACCGAAAATTGTCTATCTTTGAAATTTTTTGTGGAAGACCAAATCAAAAAAGGCAACATGGGACAATATATAGCTCGGAGAGTTGCCGACCGATGAGAGGGGTCCGGAAAAGACAAGAATGTTGTCAATGTTGTTATGGGGGGATCCAATTCACCTCCAAGGAGCCCGGACTCGGGAGATGAGGTAATGATGGTGCAATCTTGCCCGGAGCAGGTGATAAGCTTTAGCAAAGATGACTTCGAAGGAATAAACCCAAATCACAATGAAGCTCTTGTTGTAACTCTTGATATAGCTGATAATGAGGTCAGAAGAGTCCTGGTGGATAACGGCTCTTCTGTCAATATTTTGTTCAAACACACCATGAATCGAATGCAGCTGGGAAGTGTGAAGATGAATGATTGTAGAGAAGACCCTCTCTACGGATTTGGGAACAATCTGGTTCCAATCCAGGGAACTCTATATCTCCCAGTACTGTTTGGCAGTTTCCCGAAGCAGGTTAAGAACCTGGTTAAATTCTATATCATCAACACTCCCTCCTCCTATAATGTCATTTTGGGAAGGCCAGCCTTGACAAAGCTCCAAGCTATAACTTCAACCCCACATCTAAAGTTCAAGTTTCCTACACCCGGCGGAATTGGCGAAGTCCGGGGAGATTTCGAAATGGCTAGCCGATGTTACGGCCAAGCTTTGGTCATGGCTGAAACTGACCCGGAAAACAAAAGGAAGGCAAATTGTTACCAGAAGAACATCAGCAGAAAGAAGCACAGGTAGAACCAGAAAACAGAATCCAGTAAGGAAGTCCAAAACATAGAAAACCCATCAACCCAGACTTACCTTGACCAGGTGGTGCAAGCCCGGGTTCAACAATATGTCTCCAAGGCAGAAATGGGAAAAGTGGAGGCTGATGTTGAGCTCGAGACCATTGAGCTAGAAGAAGGAAACCCGGAGAGGAAAGTTAAAATTGGAACCGGGCTGGATACAGTATTCAAGAAGGAGCTAACTGAGTTACTCCGGGAGTATGCCGACGTTTTTGCTTGGAGCCCAGACGACATGCCCGGGCTCCAGGAATCTGTTGCTATGCACAGCTTGGATGTTGATCCTAGAAAGAAGCCAGTAAAGCAGAAAAGGGTGAACTTTGCCCCGGAAAGACAAAAAGCAATCGATGAAGAGGTTGAAAAGCTACTCAAAGTCGATATCATCTGTGAAATAAAATACCCGGAGTGGTTGGCCAACGTCGTATTGGTAAAAAAGCCCAATGGCAAGTGGCGGATGTGTGTTGATTACACCGACCTGAACGCCACTTGTCCCAAAGATCCATATCCCTTACCCAGCATTGACCAACTTATTGATGCCACAGTCGGGCATGTCATGCTTAGTTTCATGGACGCTTTCTCCGGATACAACCAAATCAAAATGAACCCGGCGGACATAGCCAAGACTTCTTTCATAACACACCGGGTTGTTTACGCCTACAAACTCATGCCATTTGGATTAAGGAATGCTGGATCCACTTACCAAAGAGCAATGGTGGAAATTTTCAAAAGTCAGCTGGGAAGGAATTTGGAATCTTATGTTGACGATATGATAGCAAAATCCACCAAAGTCCAAAACCATATTGCCGATTTGAAGGAGTGCTTTGACAACCTGAGGAAACAAGATATGAAGCTTAACCCGGAGAAGTGCACCTTCGGAGTGGAAGCTGGAAAGTTTTTGGGTTTCATGATTAGTCAGAGAGGAATCGAAGCTAATCCGGAAAAAATCAAGGCTATAACGGAGATGAAGGAACCTCGGGCTCAAAAGGATATACAAAAGCTAGCAGGATCTCTGGCGGCTTTAAGAAGGTTTATTCCTAAACTTGCTGAGCGCTGTTTACCTTTCTTTAATCTACTTAAAGGAGCTCAAAAGAAGAAGGATATTGTTTGGAGTCCGGAGTGTCAAAGCGCTTTAGAGTCAATTAAAGAACACCTAGCCGCACCACCAATCCTGACCAAGCCTGAGCCCGGAGAACGCCTAAGCCTTTACCTTTCTGCAGGAACCCTGGCTGTTGGGGCGGCCCTGATCCGGGATCATGATGGTCAGCAAAAACCAGTTTATTATGTAAGCCAAGTGCTCAAAGATGTTGAGACATGTTATCCGAACTTAGAAAAGTTTGCTTTTGCTCTGGTCACTGCATCGAGAAAGCTAATACATTACTTCCAAGGGAGAGAAATCAAAGTCATTACTGATCAACCACTCCGGAAAATAATTCACAAACCGGATGTCTCAGGAAGATTAGTTAATTGGGCTGTGGAGCTAAGCCAATTTTCTCTCACATTTGTTCCAAGAACCTCCATCAAAGCCCAGGCTCTAGCTGATTTCATTGTAGAATGTTCATTCCCATAAATAACCCCCCTGTTATGATAACTGAACCTGAAGAAGACAACAAGCCTGATCCAGAGGTTTGGACACTACATGTGGATGGTTCTTCAGCAAATGACAGGTCCGGGGTAGGACTCATTTTGAGGAGCCCGGACGGATTCTTGATCAAACAAGCCATTGCCTTCAACTTTTCGGCAACCAACAATCAAGCTGAATATGAAGCTCTTTTAGCAGGACTCCGCCTCTCCAGGACTCTCAGAATCAAAAAACTCACTATCTTTAGTGATTCACAGATTGTAGTTAAACAGACAAGTGGAGAATATGTTGCAAAGGATCCAACTTTGGCCCGATACCAAGCTCTAGTACAGAGTCACCTGGCCCAGATTAGCAGGGTTGAGGTAGTACAGGTAAACAGAGAAGAAAATGCTCAGGCTGACATTTTGTCCAAGTTGGTACAGAATTCTGCAGAGTTGGATAGTTCGGTTTATTTCGAAGAATTGGAGAAACCAACGGTGGAGCAGGACGAAATAATGGAGATCGATGATCAACCAAATTGGATGACCGCAATAGTTTCATATCTGGATAAAGGGGAACTTCCCTCTGATAAGAACCAAGCTCAAAGGTTGAAGGCCAAAGCTGCAAAGTTTTTTCTAGAAGAAGGTTTACTCTATCGTCGGACTTACTCTTCTCCTATTTTAAAGTGCATTAGTCCGGTCGAGGCCCAATATTGTTTACAAGAAGTTCATGAGGGAATTTGTGGAGATCATTTATCTGCAAAGGCCCTGGCTCACAAGATTATAAGGCAGGGTTATTAATGGCCTACAATTCATAATGATGTTGTGGAGTTTGTGAAAAAATGCAAGAACTGCCAACTTTTTAGCAATGTCCCAAGACAGAGCCCGGTCTTACCCTCCTCAGTCATGTCTCCTATTCCATTTGATGTTTGGGGTATTGATATAATAGGTCCTTTTCCCAGGGCAAAAGGAGATTTGAGTTACTTGTTAGTTGCAATTGATTATATGACTAAGTGGGCAGAGGCTAAGGCAATGAGAACAATCAATCAACATGATTGCATTCGGTTTATGGACAATATACTAATGAGGTTCGGACTACCAATGGTTCTAGTTTCTGATAACGGGCCACAATTTGTGGGGTCCGAGTTCGAAAGCTACCTGAAAGAACGAGGAATCAAGCATAAAAAGTCATTTGTTGCATACCCAAGAGGAAACGGGCAAGTTGAAGTCACAAACCGTATCCTGCTTCGGGGAATTGAAAAGCGCTTGCAGGAAAGTAAAAATAAATGGCCTGAGGAATTACCAAACGTGTTATGGGCATACATGACTAGTCCCCGGACTAGCACTGGCGAAACCCCATTTAAGCTCGCCTACGGCACTGAGGCATTACTACCCATTGAAGTTGGAAATCCCTCTCACCGGGCCATTAATTTTGATGAGATTGCAAATGAAGAAGGACTGCAGACTAATTTGGTTTTAGTGGATGAGGTTCGAGACCAAGCAATTGAAAGAATGAGGAAGTACAAAGAGAAGACAAGAGAGTACTTCGGGAAGAAGGCTCGGGTTAAAAACTTTCAAGTTGGAGACCTGGTCCTTCGAGATACTGAGGCTTCAGACCCTACCAATACTGGCAAGCTCATGCCAAAATGGGAAGGACCCTACAAGATAATGGAGGTACTCCGGCCTGGAACATACAAGTTGGTTCATATGGATGGATCTGAGGTCCCCAACAATTGGCATGGCCTTAGACTCCGAAAATTTTACCAGTAAGAAGATTGCAACGACCGGATAAAGAATAAGGAGCTCCCAAAAGCCCATATTAGAATAAGAGCTTTGTATTCCTGATTTTTCTATAAATAAAACTGGTCTCGGTGTTTTGTTTCCTTTTCATATTATCATGTATTTTTTACTTCCAACAAATTTCAATTTCTTGTAATAACCCGGGTTCAGAGCTATATGCATGAAATGTAGCCCGGGTTCCTAGCAATACGCAAACTAGTAACCCTGGCTCGGAGCCATAGGCAAATATTGTAGCCAGGGTCCCCAGCAATACGCACCAAAACCAAAATCTTAGATTTTATTCTAAGTACGAAAGAAAAGAGTCTGGCTCAGAACCAAGCTATGAGACCGGACTCACGAGCAATATGCAATAAAACCACACTTAGATTTTATTCTAAGTACAAAAGAAAAGAGTCTGACTCAGAACCAAGCTATGAGACCGGACTCACGAGCAATATGCAATAAAACCACACTTAGATTTTATTCTAAGTAGAAAAGAAAAGAGTCCGGCTCAGAACCAAGCTATGAGACCGGACTCACGAGCAATATGCAATAAAACCACACTTAGATTTTATTCTAAGTAGAAAAGAAAAGAGTCCGGCTCAGAACCAAGCTATGAGACCGGACTCACGAGCAATATGCAATAAAACCACACTTAGATTTTATTCTAAGTACAAAAGAAAAGAGTCCGGCTCAGAACCAAGCTATGAGACCGGACTCACGAGCAATATGCAATAAAACCACACTTAGATTTTATTCTAAGTACAAAAGAAAAGAGTCCGGCTCAAAACCAAGCTCTGAGACCGGACTCACGAGCAATATGCAATAAAACCACACTCAGATTTCATTCTAAGTACAAAAGAAAAGAGTTCGGCTCAGAACCAAGCTCTGAGACCGGACTCACGAGCAATATGCAATAAAACCACACTCAGATTTCATTTTAAGTACAAAAGAAAAGAGTCTGGCTCAGAACCACGCTCTGAGACCGGACTCATGAGCAATATGCAATAAAACCACACACTTAGATTTCATTCTAAGTACAAAAGAAAAGAGTCCGGCTCAGGACCAAGCAATATGCAATAAAACCACATACTTAGATTTTATTCTAAGTACGAAACAAAGAGTTTGGCTCAAAACTAAGCTTTGAGACCGGACTCAAGAGCAATACGCACCAAAGCGAAAAGCTTAGACTTTATTCTAAGTACAAAAGCAAAAGCAACATAAATTTAGCAGATAGGAAAATGCAAAGACATGCAAAACATCAAAACATGGATTGCGAACGATTATACAAAAAAGTTAAAGCAAATACAGGGGCCCGGGTTGGCCGTACAACCCGGAAACATCCCTAAAGTTGAGAGACAAAACAACAACACAAAGTTTACGGTTACAACAGGAATAAGTCTCAAAAGTTCAAGGGGAATATACTAAGCAGTTACTCATTAGCATGATCGTCCGGAGTTGGAATGACCGGGTTAGAAACATTGGAGAGGAAGCTCAGAACAGGACCATCGAAGGGCTGAGGCTCTCCTTTCCCTTGCTCGATTGAGAGCTTTGCAGACAAGAACTCAACAACAAAGTATTCCCAATTGGCTTTCGGATCAGTCTTCACGTGACGTTCGGAAACAAGCCAAGCTCGGAGAATCTCAGGAGCAGCAGCATCCGCAACAGCTTGGTCATATTCCGGACCTCCTTTGAATTCGGCTATAACAGCTTCACGGGACTTGGCATTTTCCAAAAGGAGTTGTTTGTTGACCTCATCCAGGTCATTGGACTTTTTCTCAATAACCGAAATTTCAGCTTGAAGCTCAGACAATTTGGAAGTGAATTCGGACTCCTTTTCAGCATTTTTGGCTTTCAAGGAAGCAACTTCAAGTTCCAAATCTCGGAGCCGGGTATCCTTCTGATTTCCGAACTCCTTCGCTGATTTCCGTTGGGCTAAAATGACACTTGCCAGCGCGCTGATCAAGCTACCAGTCTACAAAACACAAGTCAAGAATCAAACAACGAAAGGACAAAAATAAACGACATAAATATAATCGTTAGAAAGAATCAACATACATGTCCCCAGTAGCCAACAAGACGTTGCAGACAAGCGTTGCTACCAGACTTTTCCGTTTCTTCAAAATCTGTATCAGTAGGAATATCAGCGCAGATACCAGGCAACTGTTCTAGAGTATAATTCCCAACTCGGATAGGTTCCTTGTCCGGACCTTTTCCCTCACCATCAGCAGCAATCTTATCGATAGTGACTTTTGCCTTGGCGGGTGGCTTCTTGCCCATATGAATCTTCCTCTTCTTCGAAGAATGCGGCTCCAAGTCATTTATTATCTCAATGTCAGCAGCATCAACCACAGGTTCGGGTTGAGGGGCGTTCGGGGCATCACACTCTGCACCACCCTCCCTCAACGCACTAGACCCGGACCCCCCAACTTCCCCCGGACTCTTCGTGCTGTGGACACCACCAAGTTTCTTAAAAGAGGCAGCAAGAGCATTGGAAGACATGATTCCGAACAATTCGGGTTTGAAGTAAGGCAAGCCTGCATGAAGGAAAAGCACATTAGTACATCAAAAGAATTAGTCCGGGTTACAAAAAGAAAAACCACAACAACTTACATCCAAGCTCAAACAATAAATCATGTTTCATAAAGCTATCCCGGGTCATTTGCAAACCAAGGCATTCACAGAACTTGTGAATTTGAACCAAGGCTTCCCCCTCGAGTGTGAACACATCAAAAACTTCAGCCTCCACACCAGCAACAATATGGGGCATGAACTCCAAATCCAAGCCCTTCAAGAAGATAAGTTCCCCATTCCAAAACTTCAAAGTCGATTGTTGAATAACCGGTTTGGCAGCACCCGACGGGTAACCGCATTCTTCCGCACGAAACCGGATCTCATACAAAGGCTCTTTGTTGGACTGTACTAGCTTAAAAAGCTGGTGGAAAAGTCGCAAGGTGGGCTGATAACCCATTTTATTACAAGAAGCCAAGAACCAAGTTATCCACTTCACACCATTGGGAGTAATTTGCATTACTGAAATTTTATAAACATATTTACAAAGGTGTTTTACAAATTGATGACACCTAGGATTCCATCCGGACCGTAGCGTCTCCAGCCACACGCCAACATAACCGTCCTTTGGTCTGTGGTAAATCCTCTCTCCGGGCTGAGGCCATCTCCAGCTAATTTCAGGCCCCAGGTGGAATGCAGCCCGAACCAATTTGTCCATCTGAATGTCTGGGAGACTTGTAAACTTTTCCTTCAAGGGATATGGGGCTTCGCTAATACCCATCTTGGAAAAAGCGAAATCAAATTCGGATTCATTGTACGGTCCGGGATAACCAAACTCCTGATGATTCCTATAACACGTACTAAGATCCCTATAATCAAATTTTTGCTCTATATCTGGGTCCTTCTTCACAAAGAAGTAGCAAGTATCCGACCAAAACCCATCCGGAGTACTAAGCACGCCATCCCGTGGAGGTTCATGGACAAAAAGTTGGGTTACTAACGGTCCGGATTATTTCTTCTTTTTTGCCATTTTACACCAAAACAATTCTATAATATCCGGGTTAGTAGGTGTTGGGGATTCGTTACAGCTAGAAGGGTCAGAAAGGGGTCTAAGTACACGGCGGCCGCGATTTGCACGAGACTTAACCCGAACCATAAACCTAGAAAGATCAATTTGAAGTAAGTTTTATTATCTCAGTCCGGATTATGTATTCTCAATTATACACATTTTACCTAGCAGTTATTCAATCCCTATATTCTACAATAACCGGATCAAACATTCGCCAAGTCATAAACCAGATAAATTATTACTACTCGGATTAAACCGAGTCCGGACTAGTTACAAAGCCTCAAAAACATGAATCGTCAAAAACACTTCAAACCAAAAACATATCACCAAATGCAAGATCAAAATACACATACATATAGTCATGCTTACACAATCCCCAAATCAAGAACACCAAGAACAGCACAGAAACCCAGAAACTCAAAAACCCCCAAATCACAGTTTTATAAGACATGCAACCAAAATAGTGACCAGCAAACCACACACAAGCCAGTATGCAAACAATCAAGCAACAATATCACGGAAAATCAAAAGCGTTTCAAAACCCCCAAATCGGAGTCCAAGTAACTCGTATAAAGGGGCAAATACGGAATAGAAGAGAGGCAAAGTGAAAAGCGGAATAAAACAAAACACTTACAAAGAGCAAGAAGATTCTGGAGCCTCGCGAGTTTAGCACTGAATTCGTCGGAAAAAGAGACAGAGACTGGAGAAAGAAATTTTCAGGCGAAGTAAAAGCAAATAAGAAGATGAAAAGAAGGCTTTTATGGAGGGTTAAAATACAACCCCCAAAAGGACAGCTGGCACACGATAATTGGAGGGCACGAATACAGAAACGCAAAAATGAAAATGAAAAGGTGAAAGAAACGGTACAATAATTTCTGACAGTAGTTGAGCACAACTTCCAAGGAAAAGTGAAATATCGTCCTTTTCAAATAAAAGGGGGAAAATAAGAAGAAATTGGTTCAAATTCTAGCGCTGTAGAATTTAGACCGAGCCCGAACCACTCTCTGACTCTCAACACCGGATTGCCATTCTTGATAACAATCCGGGTTGGGGGCAACAATCAACCCAGAAATTTTTTTCTAAGTCACCCAAAGCTCTATAGCTTCGGACTTGAGAAAGAATCATGACTGACTCTCAACACCGGATTGCCATTCTTGATAACAATCCGGGTTGGGGGGGGGGCAACAATCAACCCAGAAATTTTTTCTAAGTCACCCAAAGCACTATAGCTTCGGACTTGAGAAAGAATCATGACTGACTCTCAAAACCGGATTGTCATTCTTGATAACAATCCGGGTTGGGGGGAAACAATCAACCCAGAAATTTTTTCTAAGTCACCCAAAGCTCTATAGCTTCGGACTTGAGAAATAATAAGGACTCGCTTTCAACACCGGATTGTCATTCTTGATAACAATCCGGGTTGGGGGCAACAATCAACCCGGAAATTTTTTCTAACTTACCCAAAGCTCTATAGCTTCGGACTTGAGAAAGAATAAGGACTCTCTTTCAACACCGGATTGTCATTCTTGATAACAATCCGGGTTGGGGGCAATAATCAACCCAGAAATTTTTTCTAAGTTACCCAAAGCTCTATAGCTTCGGACTTAAGAAAGAATAAGGACTCGCTTTCAACACCGGATTGTCATTCTTGATAACAATCCGGGTTGGGGGGCAACAATCAACCCAGAAATTTTTCCTAAGTTACCCAAAGCTCTATAGATTCGGACTTAAGAAAGAATAAGGACTCGCTTTCAACACCGGATTGCCATCATTGATAACAATCCGGGTTGGGGGGCAACAATCAAGGCATGGAATTTTTTTTAAATTACTTATTCAGGAGTTTCTACTCCCCCATCCAGAAAATCTGAATAAGGGAGTGGGGGGCAAATGATAGGCTATGTATAGCCCAGACTTATCTTTGAGCCCTGATTCATCCAGAACCCGGATTACCATCTCATAACCAGGCCCGGACTCATAACCTATCAACAAGCCCGGACTCATAGCCAGGCTATGTCTTAGCTATAAGTCTGACTCTCCTGGCGACAAAGGCAATATCTTACGTGAGAAGAACTATCCCTCATTACGTGACGTGCCTAGGTCATCACTGACGACCACACCTAATAACGACACGTAAGAATACCTAATGATTGGGACAATTATGTCCTATTCAAGCCACACGCCAGCAGGAGCCTGGCACACGACACCACAATCCAGGACCTGGACACGTGCAATCCATCAACATCACCCAGGTGTCCTACCTACCTAGGATTCAACGCTCATGATTGCAGGTACAACCCCTAAACCCTAATTCTTGGCCTATAAATAGACCAATAAAAAGAGGTCTAGGGGTTACATTCTCTTTTACACACTTAGCCTATACTATACACACAATATACATACACCCTCCATATTTAGATTTCTCTAGTCCTGTCTTCCTTTCCAAAGCCGTTAATTATTCTCACGCCGGAGGCGCCGCCAGGGTCCAAACCCCCCTCCGGTGTTGTTTTGCAGAATCTCAATCGCAGCGACACCGCTTCCAGGCGTGGGATCGGCCGGGGAGGACTAGATCGGGATTTGGAGTTATCGGATAATAATTATTAAACTATAATTAAATTAAAGATAATTTTGTAAGCTTCGCGTGGGCTGTAAAATTGTTAAAATATGTTGTCTAAAACTCAAGATAGAGCCCAAACAGTAAAGTGATTATCTAAATTTTAATAATTTTTTTTTTTAATTTAAACCAATTATAAATAGGTTTTCTATATTGAATAGAAATCTTTATGTAAAAAATCGTAATTATCTTTTCTCTTTAGTTTATGGATAGATTCAGTAAGATAATAATTATTAAACCATCATTAAATTAAAGATAATTTTGTTAGCTTCGCGTGGGCTGTAAAATTGTTAAAATCTGTTGTATAAAACTCAAGATAGAGCAAGACAGTAAAGTGATTATCTAAATTTTAATAATTTTTTTTATTATTGTAGCACCAATTTAATTTTTTTCCTAATTCTTTTAAATTTATAAATTCTATGTTTATTTCAATAAAATATTAAAATCAATTTAAGAAAAAATTAAAAGCGACCTGGTCCGTGTACGACCACTATACGACCAAATTAATTATTACATTTAGATCTTAAATAAATCGATGAGAATTGTTAGATCTAATATTAAAAAGTGTATCTGATTAATAATAGAATTATATTTAAATACTAAAAAGTGTATTTTGATAATTTAAAATTTTTCTATGTAAAAATTCTTAAATATCTTTTCTCTTTAATTTATGTATACTTCGAGTTAGATAATAATTGTTAAACCAAATATCAGATAATAATTCATATCGATTACAATATTAAAAATTATCAATATAATGCTCATGTATATCATATAACAATGATACATGTGGACCCTGTGTTATAAGAGACTTAGGAGAACTCATATACATGAATAAATTTAAACATTTTTTTCTGAAGGAACATAACAATTTGATTAATCCAAATTATAATTATATTATTTTACATATAACAAACATAAAATGATAATATCAAAATATTATAAAAATATTGAGGGTTTCATATTCATAAACAATAATTTTGAATATAATACTTAATCATCTTTTCTTTTCGGTTTATGGGTAGGTCAACCGGTCAAGTTAGATAATAATTATTAAATCATCATTAAATTAAAGATAATTTCGTTAGTTTCACATGGGTTGTAAAATCATCAAAATTCAATTTCTAAAACTCATGATAGAACCCAAATAGTAAAGTAAGTATCTAAATTTTAATAAATATTTTTTTATAATTGTAGCACCAATTTATTTATTTTTCCACTAATTCTTTTAAATATAGAAATTTTATCTTTCTTTCAATAAAGTATTAAAATAAATTAAGAACAAATTCAAATCGATAAAGATTATAATAATATGAGAATAAAATTTTATATAATCATAACATAATTTTTATTCTGTTTAATAATTTTAAAGTAATAATGTATTTTAAAATTTTATATACACTATAAATAAAACCGAAACATTAAAAGTAAAAACAGTTAGTAAGATACTTATATCATTATGTACTTGATATCCTTATTATATTAATCTTTTTTATATAATAAGCATAATAGGGATTTATCCAAAATTTTGATCGTGACAACCAAATTAATAAGGACTATTAGATCTTAACTAGATAAATGAAAATCGTTTGATCAAATATTAAAAAAGTGTATTTTATTTATAATAGGATTATATTTAAATTCTAAAAAGTGTATTTTGATAATTTAAACCAAATATACCAAATATAAATAAGTTTTCTATATTGAATACAATTTTCCATGTAAAAAATTCGTGACTTTCTTTTGTCTTCCATGGACAATTCCAGTTAGATAAAAATTGTTAAACTATCTTTTAATTAAAAATAATTTAATTATCTTCACGTGGGTGTAAAATCGTCAAAATCTGATTTTTAAAATACAAGATAAAGCCCAAATCAGTAAAGTGAGTATTTAAATTCTAATAATGATTATTATGTCATCATTATTTTAACGCCAATTTAATTACTTTTTTCTAACTATTTTAAATTTAGAAATCTATGTTCAAAAATTAAAATCAATCTAAGAAAAATTCAAATCAACAAAGAATATAATAATACGAGGATAAAATTTTATAAAATTGTGCATATTTTTTATCCTATTTTATTAAGTTATAGATCATAACTAATCAAATATAATTTATTATTTAATAATAAATAATAAATTATACGCAAATGGTGATTTTGTTTTATAAGCACTCATAGAGACCTAATTTCATTGTTAGCAGAACTATATTCATATTAAAAAAAACCGTATTTTGAAATTGTAGACTCAGCTACAGAACAGACCTAACTTTTTTTAACCTATATACATTGTAAATTATTAAATTTGAAACTTTAAAAGTTTGTTAATCAATTAGTATAGTACTTTTCTGAAAAATCGTACTTTACAAAAAATATTATCAAATAACCTATGTCTGAAAGAAAAAAAATGAAAAAAATTCTTTTTTTTTTCAAAAAAAAACCTGTAAATTTTAATATGTTGTTGGTAGATTCAAATCTTAGATCATTCTACATGATAATTTTACTGTTATATGTAACGTTTCTCAACAATTTAATTTGAAAGATCCAACGATTATGGATTGAGGGATCAAACAAAGCGACCACACTTATAAGAAAGCTTTCATTATTTAGTCTTTAATATAATAACATAGATATTTACGGGATATACTATAAAAAAATGAATTTTATACAGAATTTTGATTGTCACGGTGTACTACTTTAAAAGAAGAACTATCACAAAAAAAAAAAATTTAATTGATAATTTATTTTTTCAAAAGTTCAAAGTTCCCGCATCATTAACATATTACAAAAAAGAGTATATTATATTTTAGCAATAAATATTTAAAAAATTAAAAATTAAAAAAATAGAAATATTAAGAAAAATTAATGATGTTATCCTGGTAGTTTGGTCCTAAATACCGCCAAAACATTCTCAACCGTCAGATCCAATACTTTTAAAAATAGATGATCAGGATTATATCATATAAAAAGAAATTATTATCTAAAAATGATATAATTTAAAAGATATTATATTAGGATTGGATTTTACAAAAAGTTAAAATATAAAAATAGTTGTAATTAAATAAGGAAACTCATTTATAACCAAAATAATAAAAATCGTTTAATCTTAAATAGATGGGTGAAAACCGTTAGATTTAACATTAAAATATGTATTTGGTTAATAAAGGTTATTCTAATAATCTAAACTACATATAAGTTAAGTAGATTTCCTAAATCGAATAGAATTCTCAACATTAAATTTCATCACTTTATTCTCTTTTTAGTTTTAGAATAGTTTTTAATTGGAAAAAAACTATTAAACCACAACTAAATTAAAGATTATTTTGTGAATTTAATGTTATCCGTAAAATTGGCCAAATCTAACTTTTATAACTCAATATAAACAAATATTAAATTGAGCGTGTAAAATGTAATAAATATCAAATTTTTAACTATAATTTTTTTTGGCTAAATCTTTTTTAACAATAATTTAATCATGTAAACTAATAACTTTTAAATATTAAAATATTCATAAATAAATATAATTATAAATATTAAAAAAACAATCGTGTGTTGCATCGTAATAAAAATATAATGATAAACAGAATAATTATAAATAAAATTTAAATAACCGTGTATCGCACAAGGAGTAACATGATAGGGCTTAACAGCTAAGAATTTCATTATGATGGTACCTAGATTTGTTGAAACATATAATTTTGAGTTAAATATATTTTGTGTACCTAAATTATGTTAATTCTGTATTTTGTGTATCTAAACTATTGATTGTGCATTTTGTGTACCTAAATTATCATATTTTGTGCAATTCGTGTACCACCGTTAACTTACACCAACAGTGTTTGTAAATAGTAAGAATGTACAAGAGTAAAGTCGTCATTGACCTAAATGGGTGGTTAAGTGCTTTTGGCCGTAGTTAAAATTAGACTTGCTATTTTTATAAATTTAAATAGTTTATAACTCGTGCAATGTACAGATACATTGCACAGATATTTTTAAATTATTTATAATTATAATAATTCATGAAATTTTATAATTTAGATATTTTTAATATTTTTAATTTTTAATTTTAAAATATAAATATTTGTTTTTAATATATCATTCCAACAAATTTAAACTTCTAACAATATTTTTGCCTATATAATATAATATTTTTTATTAACAAATTTATTATATTGAAACTAAAATAATTAAATAAAAGTGTTATTTGTTTGGTTTTAATCGTTGCTTTACTCTTTGCGCTCTCTATTGAGTTCTAATAAAAGTATTTGAACAATTTTACAATCAACGCGAAACTTACAAAATATTTATTAATTTAGTGATGCGTTAACAATTATTATCTATTTGAAACTAGCCGGAACCGGACACCGAAGAAAAGAGGAGGTTGCGATGTTTTCATTAAATTTTTTATTCAATTTACACTAATATTTGATTTAAATTATTATACATTTAATAATTAGATTTGACGGTTCTCTTCTATCTCTCTTAAAATCAAATTACCCTTTTTTTTTGTTGGTATATGACCAAAATTCTGGATAAGTCTCTCCTACCCTTATTATACCCTTTATATCTTTGTTATATCGTTTTATATAATAAAAGTAAGAGAAATAATAATTGTTTTCCATCTACAACATATTAAATAAAAAATTTATATATGAAGATCTATAAGCATTCTAAGAAGTTTATAATAATAATGGGTAAGATATATACATAATATAAATGTAATATCATAGATCAAGAATTTGAAACTCATTAACAACATATTCAAATTTAATTTTTTAAAATTTCAAAAATACTAATATAGACTAAATATTCAAATCACATCAATAATATATCTATCTATACTCTATTATTAAAGATGAAACATTAAATATTTGTCGTTACGGTACTTATTTTTTGATACTTCGTATTTAATTAATTACTCTTACTTAATTACTTTTTTGAGTAAAACATGTTACATGAATTTATGTGGGAAAAAAAATAATAAAAGCTTCAAATATGAATTGTAGAATAACTAGAATGATGAGGAGATATTTCTTAAGAGATGATAAAGGTTCAAGAAATCCCTCTACATTTCGACGGAAAAAAAAAAGAAAAGAAAAAGAAAGAAATAAACTAACGGTAGTACACAAAATGCATGGAAACGAATACTACAGGTACACAATGTGCACAATCAATAGTTTAAGTACACAAAGTGCAAAAAATGTATATTTTAGGTACACACTAATAATATTTAATATATTCAATTTTAATTAAATTAATTCTTATATTTTATAATTTATAAATTTATCCCTTTTAAAATTGACTTCAATGGTCAAATTAGACAGAAAAGCGTCAAAGAAGTTTAAACTATAGCAAGATCTAAAATAACGGGATGCAAAGTATTTTATGCCAAATATTTTTACCAAATATACAATAAACTAAAATCGAGGGCAATATGCAATTTAATCCGCCTACGATATCTGATGTGTAGGGCACCGGAAATACCTCAAGGCCCAAACTTCTTGCAAAAGCCCAACAGGCCGAAATTCAGCACTATTTAACCTTGGAACTTAAATAATTTGAGAGTCTCTTGCTTGCGCTTTGAAGATCCGTCGGGTTTTATTTTTTGCTCGGGCGAACCAAAATACCCGAAATCAATCAACTTCAGGTAAGCTCCTTGTTTTCCCCAAATTCAATTTTATGTAATTGTAATAATTTCATACTTCTATTTAATTTCAATTTTATTACTGTAATTAAGTAGTAGCTGATTATATAATTTTTAATGAATTACTTGTATGATGTGTATAAATTCAAGTGTTACAAAGTGTTAGTTTTGCATTATCAAGCTCTTGCTTAGTAAAGTTTCACAAGTTAGCGTAGACATTTGATTTGCGAGGATAAATAGACTCTAGAAAACTCGAAAAGTCGAATAAGTTTGTAACTCTTGTTATACATTGTAATCAAGTTCTTGTATAGGCAAATGATTATATTACGATAATTTGAATGTCGAAATCTTTGATTTGGAGAGGAATGCCTATGGTTGAAGGAAGACTCGTGAGTTTCTGTGTCTATATAGCTATGGTGGGGTTCCATACTTCTTGGTGTCTATAGACCTTGGCTATGCGGGAGCTTTTTGCACTCGGTTCAATTTTTTTTGTTTTTACTTAAATTCATATAAATTGTGTTTGTAGGTATAGCATTTTCTTATTTTTATTAATACATAATGTTAGTTTATTTGATGAGGTGGAATCCATATTTAGGACCAACTTTAGTGAACCTGGAGTAATTTTTCATTCTATTTAGCTTGCCGTATTAGATGTTTGAATTTAAATGTGTCTTGTTTGGGAAATGTGCGTCCTCGACTTGTAGCCTGAGTGGAAGATGTTGAAATTTCAGGCATATAATGGTTCAATTGTACTTATCTGAACCTGCATGGAATGACATAGAGGATGATGCATCCGTGAAGCAGAGAATTTCTCTGTTGATCAAGTTGGAAATGATTATCTTATCATTGATGTCATCTGGAGGTCGATCTGAGGCTCGCTTATGGCTTTGCAACACTCTTTCGAGCATGACTTCTATCAGTCCCCACAACCAACAAGAGGTATTTGTGAAGTTATTAAGGTGCAAACCACGTAAGCTTGGCCTTGCATCTCAGCTATTGCAAATGATCTTTGAAAAGAGACCAAAAAGAGTTGGTGCTATCTTGGCCAAAAATAGTCACAGGCTAGAGAGTTTCTTCAGAGGTAAATTTGTTGGATTTTTTTTACTAATTTTCTTTTGAGACTTAAGCTAATTTTTAAATTTAATTCTGGTGTGAACTGCAAGTGAAATATGAAGAACAAATTTGATCTTGCTCGTTAATTGTTATTAGGATTTGTGATGCTATCCAGTAAATTTGGGGTGTTGTTATTTTAGTATTGCTGTAATGTGCATTTGCCTTGTAATGCCTTTTGCAGCTTTCAAAAATCTGTGAAATTTAAGAATTTGCAAAATATTTAAAATTTGAAGAAATTAACATAATTTTCCAAAAGTGAACATCTCTTCAGAGGAACACCTCTCTACTTTTAGAAGTAGGGGTAACGCTAACATCTCTTCTCCAAAGACCTACCTCCGAGTAGGACATAACTTGGCATGCTTGAGTTTTTACTTGGCATTTAGAACTATCTTAATTTTGTTAAACCATTTAGGATATAAGTTTTTCTTGTTAATTTAAGTAAAAGCAGGGAGCTTAAAATTGTGACCTCAATATATTGACAAATATTATTGATTATTGGTATTGAGAACTCTACTGATTCCGGTAAATTACTTATCTATATTTCTGCTGCTATTGACCCTACTATATTTCCGACTTGTATACCTAAATTATTTGTTCCCTCTATACTTACAAATATTTCTCATTAGGTGTTTTGCATCAATTTCTACTTTGGAGTTTGGACTATAGGGATGTCCCCATCGTCTCCTCTTTTTCTCTGTTTTGCGCTTAATATGCATATTAGCATCTCTACCTTGCATTTAGTGCAAGATTCATTTAGCCTTGTTATTGAACATGCAGGACATCCTGATCGTATTATGCAGTGGTTCTCCAGCTTTGCAGGGAGTGACGATTCGCAGCATAGAAAAGGTGCCAAGGCATTATCACAATTTGCTTTTGTAAATCGAGATATCTGCTGGGAAGAGCTTGAATGGAAAGGAAAACACGGGCAATCACCTGCAGTGGTTGCCACAAAGCCTCATTATTTTCTTGATATTGATATTCAACAAACTGTTGAAAATTTTCTCGAGTATGTGCCAGAGTTTTGGTCATCCAGAGAGTTTGCTGAGTCACTAGAAGGTGGTGAAATTTTGTTCATGGATTCAAAATTCTTTGTTCAGTTGTTTCTTGATTTGATGTACAAAGAGGACTTGAAAGAGATGTGGGAAGTTATAGATGAGTTTTTGATGGAGGAATCTTTTTCATCTTTATGTCAACACCTTCTTATTGTTCTTGAAGAGAAAGACTTGCTTCTTTTCCTGGAATTAAGCCGTAAATTTTTTAAGTTAAAGAAGGAACATATGACCATTGGTACTTCATCTTATTGGTTTGAGATGATATTATCGAAGTTCAACATTTCTGACTCTCTGGATCAGTTACTTATGTTGAATGCTGTTGTGAATAAAGGGAGGCAGCTTGTGCGTCTAATCCGTGAAGAAGAGGCACATGAGGAGAAAATGCAAATCCAGGATATAGTGCTGCAGGTTTGTGTATCCTCATGCCATCCCAATAGTTTGGCTCCACTTATGATAGAATGCTTTAAAACTAAATCCCTGAATTCAATTAAGTTGCTGGGGCTGCAGTCTTTTGCTCTTCACTACAGATTATTGGAGGAATCACAGACTAATGAATCATGGGAAATAATCTTTCGAAGCAACGGAATATCTTTTCGCAATTCCGAAAAGTATCCTTTATTAGATTCTATAGGATTTTTAGAAGATATTGTATCTGATTCAGACGAAAGAACTTCAGTTGGAGTTAA
Source organism: Heracleum sosnowskyi (assembly GCA_030848705.1). NCBI lineage: Eukaryota > Viridiplantae > Streptophyta > Magnoliopsida > Apiales > Apiaceae > Heracleum > Heracleum sosnowskyi. Next base: position 9,215,997 of record CM061243.1, read on the forward strand.
ACGCAGGAAGAAAGAAAAGCATAGAAAGAAAAGGAGAAAACATCTTGATCAAGTTGAGAGCAATAATGATTTGTTTGATCTTGATTTTTCAAACAATAGTCCGAGTTTGTTATCCAAGTCAAGTAGCTGGTTGCTCTCTACAGATGGCTATTCTACTACATGGAACACTGTAAGTTGTATTCTTTTGTTTTCCCAAGTGATTTGTTATATGCTGTCTTTTGCTTTGTCTTTTTTGTCAAGCATATTTTCATGTGTTGTATTTACTAGTTAAGCTTGGGATCTTAGTAGTAATTTTAGCTTAAATTTTCAATTTTGCGTGGAAACATTTTTTTCATGAAAAGAACGTATATGGATTGAAAAAGATTACAGCGTTCAAAAATATAGATGAGACTGTAATAAATATAAAGTTGTGAATGTGATAGCTTATTGTTTACTTTATGATGGGTGAGAACAAAACTGTCTAAGAAGACTCTGAACAACCTGTGGTTAGCCATTAGTGTGGTTTCACGACATTAATTTTACTAAGCCAGTCATGCTGAAACTTAGCACTTTGTCACCCCTTGTGATCTTGCTCAGTCTGCCTTGACCACCTAGTTATGAGCCAAGAATGAAAGTAAGGCACACAAGACACTTAAAGGAAAAAACAAGTTTGCAAATGAGGCAGATTCTGGTTCCTGGACAAATATCTTCGTAGATACTTGCAAGGCCAAATATCCTCCTAGATATTTTCTTGGGATATTCTATATCCTAGCCTATCTTGAATAAAAGTATTTATGATGATTCTAGGAAGGTCCCAGTCCTGTAGTATTCAACAAGGTTACATGCTTTTTCATTATACTCTATGGTGTTTCAGAAGTCTGTATAAAGTTATTATACGAAAAGTGTCATTGGTTAATGGCCATGGTCATGGAGCTTGTCATTCAGTGCCCTGTGTCCTTGGCTCCGGCTCCTGGTCAGGAATAATTTTGGCAGGTTGATAGTGAGCTCTTAAGATCAGTCACTAATTAAATTTTTTCACTAGGTGGATCTACCAGAACACCTATCCATGCATTGCTTTTCTACATGGATGAAATGGATTTTTGCAAAGTGGGATGTTGCAGTTTAATTGCTTCGGATTGGAATCCAGAGTCTAGCTCTCTTGTACAACGGATATGTTTCTTTTCTCAATGATATGAAAGAGGTATGAACTGGTTGTCTTGGATATAAATGCCCTTTTCTTGTTCTGGTTTTTTCTTTCGTGATTTAAATTAGGTTATTTAAGTATATCTAATTTTGACGCGCGAAGGAAAATGCCTTTGATATTTTGGCGTTCTTATAGTAGTGTTCCTTTGATAGTTTGAGCTTCTTATAGTAGTGTTCTTGACACTCTGTGTTTTATTTGTTTTTTTTTTTTTCAGATATTGAAAACACTGGATTGGAGAAATCAAAGTTCGTTCCCGTCCAACGCAATCTTGGAAATCATATCAATGTATGCGCTACATGTATTTATGCATAATTCTAGATAGTTTTCTGTATTACAATAGACGGGTACCTATCAAGGCAAATATTTTGTGATGATCGAGTATCAAATACTTATTTTGGTTAGTAAAGTGATGCCCAGCATTCCATTGCCCAAGGCCCAAGCCTTTAGCATGTATTAAGAGGCAATGCAATCTTGGTTGTTTCTATGCTCTTAGACAATTAAATTGATAGCTAAAGGAGCTAAAATCTACTGATAATACATTATGTTGGCAATTGGAATAGAGGGGCACTGGCTGCCATGCCTACCTTATTATCTTCCTTTAAGGAATGTTCCCAGGATTGTACTTTGAGTACTTTTATTTGAATCAGTTGCTAAGAGCTTCACAGTAATGATGAAAAAATATAGAACTAAAAATGAGATACCTTGAACTGTTGACTGAACTAAACAAGTGGCCTTCACTTTATTCATAGAGGCCTGTAATTATACTTGTGCATTAGGGTATCTTCTTCATTTGAATAATTTGGGTCCTTCAACGTATATACCTTGTGCAGATGCTGAAATGATAACCTTACCTTGCAGTCACTGATATGTGCCCGGTCCCTAGTTCTCCTGCAAACTTTGAAAGTGAAGATGCTTTGATCCTCCGTGAGAACACTAAGATTGCGCTAAGGGCATGTGTGGAGGAGAGCTGGGACTGCAGAATGATCTAAGAAAGATTATTGATATATATACTGTTGATACCTTTCGATTTTATGAAAGTTACTGATAGCTACGAGGACTAATATCTGTTTGTTGCAATGCGTTGCTCAGGCGTGTGTACATTAAAATGTGTATAAATTTGCGCCTATACATAGATACATGAGTATGAACATACATCTTACATCTGATTCAACATTATCTCTGATGAATATAGTATAAGTTGTGAAGTGTGGTTACAATAATATCGTAAAACCTTCTTGGCCAGTCATTGATCCTCATCTCAGCCCTCCAATTTATACTTATAGAACCGCGTTCAAGGTTGCATATCACACACTTTCAGATTTTTGGATTGAAGAACTCATTGCAATATCTTTAACATAGGCAGGTAAGCATAACATACAAACTATTGATGATTAATTGGTGTACTCATAAAACGCTAATACTTTACCAATTTACTCGATTACAAACTTGGGCCTTGCCAGAAACAATGAGCACATTTCTCCGGTCTAGAATCATTGATGACTTATTACTACCCCTTATTATTAATTTTTTTAATATTAATAAATTCCATTTAATTCGTACACAAAGTGGGGAGATAATTAAATTTTTTTCACAAACAAAAATGGGCATGCCAGATCATACTTCCTATATATCATTATACTTACTATATCTATCTATACTATCTATACTAATATAATTAAACCGAAACATTGAAAGTTTCGGTTTTCGGTTAATTTTTGATTTTCGGTACTTTTTCTAATTAATAAATTAATAATATAATCAAAATTCGGGAAAGTTTTATTCTACATTAATATTTCACTACATAAAAATCAAATAATATTGAAATCTAATAAAAAAATGAAAATGTGGGATATAATTTGTTTAAATTTAGGATATACTGCTACAAATATACTTCTTTCTTTTTAGGATAACGAACGCTTTTTTCAAACAAAATTTACTCATTTTCCAAATATATCATTACAAACTGAATCAATGGGACTATTCTAGGTTAAAAACTCTCTCTCTCTTTTCCTCAGCCGCATGAGAGTCCACCGCCGGTGACTCCGCCCCATTTCTTCATCTCCTCTTCCCCATCCATCCATCCATCCTCCGATCCTCCCCCCAATCTTTTATTCCCCCTTTGTTTTTCCAGTTTTCAATAAAAATCGAATCAAAGCCAAATATCTTAGAATTTATTTCTCAGATCTATCTTGGTTTTGAGTCCGAATCCCCAAATAAAAAATACCTTTAGATTCAAATTGTCCTCCTTAACATCATATCAAAATTTGGTGTCATTCAGAGGTATTTGAATTTTTGGTTTTTCGTCTCGCCTTTTGGCGTGTGTCTCTCCTTTTGGAGTGTTTTTATGTATTTAGTTAATTATGTATCTCTATGTTCGTGGTTGGATCTGCTGAGAATAATTTTGTTGATGTCTTGGGGGATCTGGAAGGACCGCATCGAAGTTAGGAAGGTGGAGATTATTGCAAGAGCTCACCACTCACAACCAAAGATGGTTCATCATATTTTGGAGGTTTTCACTTTCGGCATGTCTATAGCTGGTATCCGGCATGTAGATAGCTGGGGTGCTACTCATCCTTTGGGGGTTTCCATGTTCGGCAAGTCTATAGCTGGTATCCGGCATGTAGATAGCTGGAGTGAGGATTCTGAACACTGGGGTATCAACAGTTCTTATGTGATGTGGTCAATTGTGATAACGCTGTTTTCAGGGATTTTGGCGCAGTTTGGATCGCTTGAGATGTTTTCGAATTTGTTTTTAGCTTCAAGAACTTTTATGTTCATCTTGTTAAACGATCAGAAAACAATTTATTTGTTTTTCAGCCTGGTCGTATTGACAGTCGGGGGTTTGTCCCGCTGTTTTATTGAGTTGTTTGATCGAGTAATATAATTCTATGCATTTCGTCAAAAAAAAAAAAAAAAAAAATATATCATTACAATTATCTTTAAATTAAAACATATTATCTTTTATATTTGTTATCACTAAAATCTCTGTTTTCCAAAAATATGAAGTGCAATCCTTACTTATTTATTTTAAAAACCTATTTTAATACTCTATTTAATTAATAATAAAATAATATAAAAATAGTAACTAGCTGATTGCCTTTTATAATTAAAAAAAAAATTCAAACAAAATCTACTCCTTTTCCAAAAATATCATGACAATTACCTTTAAATTAAAACATAATATTTTTTATATTTGTTATCACTAAAATCTCTATTTTCCAAAATTATGAGGTGCAATCCTTACTTATTTATTTTAAAATCTATTTTAATACTCTATTTAATAAATAATAAAATAATATAAAAATAGTAACTAGCCGATTGTCTTTTATAATTAAAATATTTTTTTTCCTAACAAAATCTACTTTTTTTCCAAAAATATCACGGAAAATTACCTTTAAATTAAAATATATTACCTTTTATATTTGTTATCACTAAAATCTCTATTTTTCAAAAATATCAAGTACAACCCTTACTTATATATTTTAAAACTTATTTTAATACTTTTAATTATTTAAAAAAACTTACCTATTTTAACAAGTGAACATATTTTTTTAACAAATACAATTAATATAATTAAAACACATCTAAAAATATTATAGGTAGTTATTTTTTTTAATTAAAACATGTTAGCTTTCCTATTTGTCTTTATTAAAAAAACTTATTTATTTTAACATGTCAACGTATTTTTTTAATAAATACAATTAATATAATTAAAACACTTCTAAAAATATCACGGGTAATTACTTTTTTTAATTAAAACATGTTAGATTTTCTATCTGTCCTTATTATTATTATTATTTTATTATAAAATAATATTAATAATACTTCAATTATCTTCTTTAGCCCCATTTGTATTTTTTAATATTTTTTATGTTCCAATTAATATTTAAGTTTTTCATTTTATAATTTATCATATTAATTTTTACTTTTATTTTAATATTAAATTTGTTAGTTTATTATTTTTTACTTGCACGGGTTATAGACTAGTATTATTAAAGTCGAAACTTTGAAAGTTTTGGTTTTCGATTTTCGGTTTTCAGTCGGTTTTCGGTCTTTTATTCTATTTAATAAATAATAAAAAATAAAATAAAATAAGTAACTAGATAATTGTCTTTTATAATTAAAATATTTTTTTCCTAACAAAATCTACTACTTTTCCAAAAATATCATGACAATTATCTTTAAATCAAAACATATTACCTTTTATATTTGTTATCACTAAAATCTCTATTTTCCAAAAATATGAGGTGCAATCCTTACTTATTTATTTTAAAACCTATTTTAATACTCTATTTAATAAATAATAAAATAATATAAAAATAGTAACTAGCTGATTGCCTTTTATAATTAAAACATTTTTTCTAACAAAATCTACTTCTTTTCCAAAAATATCACGGGCAATTACCTTTAAATTAAAAATATATTATCTTTTATATTTGTTATCACTAAAATCTCTATTTTTCAAAAATATCAAGTGGAACTCTTACTTATATATTTTAAAACCTATTTTAATATTTTTAATTATTTAAAAAAACTTACACATTTTAACAAATGAACGTATTTTTTTAACAAATACAATTAATATATTTAAAACACATCTAAAATATTATGGGCAATTATTTTGTTTTAATTAAAACATGTTCGTTTTTCTATTTGTCCTTATTAAAAAAAACTTACTTATTTTAACATGTCAGCGTATTTTTTTAATAAATACAATTAATATAATTAAAACACTTCTAAAAATATCACGGGCAATTACTTTTTTTAATTAAAACATGTTAGATTTTCTATTTATCCTTATTATTAATATTATTTTATTATAAAATAATATTAATAATACCCCATTTATCTTTCTCAGCCCCATCTGTATTAATATTATTTTAATATTTTTTTATATCAATTTTTTTTGTTAATAATAATATAATTTGAAACAAGATTTTTTTTTTGAAACCTGTTGTGGATTAAAAAACGTACTTGTATATTAATTTCTAGGATTTATGAGTTTTTGAGCTTTAATGGCTGCACTTGTGTTTCGAGACTAAATCGGTCCTCACAAGATGCCTACATATCTCAATTAATGCTGAGAATCAAGCCAAAGACGTAGTTCTGATTGTAGGATCAGGGTCCTTATATAGGCGTCTGGAGCCTAGTATTTATGGTATGTTTGGGAGTCTTAGCGAATAAGTCTCCTTTTTGATATTGGATAAACATCGTATTTCTTGCTGGAGAATTCGTTTCCTTGTTGATAAAGGCTATGACTCATTAATTGGGATTCTGGATCCTTCTTTGACCAATTTTCCATAATTTGGACTCTTTTCATGAGCTGTATATTTTCCCTATTTATTAATTATGAAATTAATAAATAATCAGGGGTTTGGGCCTTAAATATTTGGTCTTTCCAAAGAAACAGCAATTATATTTCTATAATTACTTTTCTGTCGATATCATTTGCCCCCCAACTTCTGGGAAAATATCCTTGGGGTTTTCGTAGAAGTTATAACGTGTTTTTCCTCAAAATTTTCTATTTTAAGGACATTTCCGACCTCGAATTAGGTCATTTTCGACCAGGAAACAGGTCTTTTTCGACCAGGAATTCGACCAGGATCTAGGTCTTTTTCGACCAGGAATTCGACCAGAATCTAGGTCTTTTTCGACCAGGAATTCGACCTCAACCTGTTGTGAGGTCAAAGTTTCGACCTCGACTTACAGGTCATTTTCGACCTCATGGTTTCGACCAGGATTTCATACTTTTTCGACCTCATTTCTGTGTGAGGTCGAATGTTTCGACCTTGATTTCCAAGTCATTTTCGACCTCGTGGCTTCGACCTCGAAGTCGTGCTTTTTCGACCTCAATCAGTTGTGAGGTCGAAGCTTTCGACCTCGATGTACATGCCATTTTCGACCTCGTGGCTTCGACCTCGATCCAACCTTTTTTCGACCTCGATTGGTCCCAGGTCGATGGTTTCGACCTCGAATTCTCGATCTTTTTCGACCTCGTTTCATCGTCTTCGATTTAGGGTCTTTTCGACCTCGATTTATGGTCTTTTCGACCTCGTTTCATCGACCTCGATTTAGGGTCTTTTCGACCTCGATTTAGGGTCTTTTCGACCTTGATTTTGATTTCATTTGGGAGCGAGGTCGATGGATACGACCTCGATTTCTCATGTATTTTCGACCTCAGTCGTACGACCTCGAACCTATATGTTTTCGACCTTGATTTGGTGCGAGGTCGAAGGGTTCGAGCTCAATTCTTAGGTCTTTTTCGACCTCGAGCCTTCGAACTCGATCTAAGGTCTTTTCGACCTCAAATCTTCTGATTTTTTGAACTTTTTTTGGTGCGAAGTCGATGGATACGACCTCAATTCTTCGTGTATTTTCGACTTCGAGCCTTCGATGTCGACCCAAGGTTTTTTCGACCTTGATTTAATTATTTTTCGATTTCATTTGGGAGTGAGGTCGATGGATTCGACCTTGATTTTTCGTATGTTTTCGATTTCGATCGTGCGACTTCAACTTAAGGTTTTTTCGACCTCAAATTTACTATTTTTTGCCTTGGCTTCTTTTCAATTTTCATTCTTTCTTGGGCCTTAACTAGCCCAATTTTAATTGGTCTTCAATTTATTCCAGCTTTGGGCCTTATTGGGCCTTATATTGTTTGGGCTTTGATTTTGCCCGAGCCTCGAATTATTTAGGCTTTGATTTATATAATCCATAAATGGATTTATGGGCCTTAACTGGCCATAGACGGTTGCCCTTTCCTTAACCGGTTGGGTTCCCGGTCACTTTGATTATAAAAGAGTGAGATTTCCATTTCACTCTTCACTTCATACTTCTCTCTTTCTAAAAATTTCTCTCTAGCCTCCATAATTTTTCTCTCCTTATTCCGTAGTAAGGCGATTTCCGGCGAAGTTTTCCGGGATTATATTCCTTATTTTCTGGGTTCAATCTTCATCTTTTGAAGATTTTCTGGGTTCAATCTTCATCCCTCGAAGATTTTCTGGATTCAATCTTCATCCCTTGAAGATTTTTTGGGTTCCTATTTGAAGATTTGAAGATTCTGGGTTTTCTTTGAAGTTTTTCTGGGTTTTTTTCTGAAGTTTTGAAGATGACTGATCGCGCTGCTCAACGTCTCCAGAAGGTCAATCAGGCTTCTAAAAGAGGTATCATCATTCGTTCTTCTCATATGTCTCTTCAAGATATGATTTTAGAACGTAGTGATGAGTACCCTTCTGTCTCGCACTTAGATTCCTTTGACTGTAGTAATAAATTTCATGAAATCGAATTGATTAGGGATTACAATAAAATGTATAGAATCAAAGCTCCATATAGGTTAGTCTCAGCTGGCCCAGGAGACCGTTCCTGCCATTGGCGTCCTAATGCTCTATGCATTTATAAGGATGCCATTGTTGCGGGACTCAGGTTTCCCTTCCATGAGTTCATTCCCGGGCTTTTGGCTGATGTTGGGATTAAACCTTGCCAACTTCCACCAAATGCCTGGAGAATCATTATGTGTTTCATTGTTCTTTGCTTGAAGAACAAATTTCCTCTTTCTGTTGCTTTATTTAGGAAAATATTCCAATTTAAAAATAGCTCTGCCATTACTTTGGGTTGGGTTTATATCAACCATCGTCCTTCCACTCCTCCCATTTTTCATCCAAAATCCATCCCTGATAATAACCCAAGATGGAAAAATGAATTTATGTATTTAACCTGGGAAGGAGGGGATTGGGGTACCCTTTTCCGTAGATCTTTCAGTAGGGTCTCAGATGGTAGCCCCAATAATATAATTCTGAATGATGAGGAGGCCCATGCCTATGCCGAGCTCACCAAAGATGATTATGCTACAATGGCTTGGGAGCTCCTGGATGAGTTTAAGCTGAAGTCCTTAGGACTTTCAAATGTTCATGACAAGGGTAATTTTCATTCCAATCTCTTCTTTATTTATCTAAGATTGTCTTATACCCATTGTTTCTTTGTTTGTATTTTTGCAGCTGCGACCTTTATCAACAAGACCAACGAGCCCCTGGAAGGTGAAAATGCCAGGATGAAGAGGGCTCATTTGGGAGGGAAGGATCCCCGTGCTACCAGTGTCCCAGCCTTTATAAGGCCTCATGTGGACCTTACTGATGAGGTTGAGGGTCCTTCATCGGCCAAAAGTTCAGTTTGGCACCCCAACTGGGGTCTTAGGAAGAAAGACACCGTAGTGGGGGTGTCTAAGCATGATGTGGAGTGGTCCTATCATTCCTTGACCCCTTGTGACTACAAGGACTTTGTCACCAACTCCACCATTGAGGGGGTGGAGCATGCTGGAGCCCAAGCTATGGCTGTTGTAAGTATTTTTCCTCTCTTTTTTCTTTGTAGTTAATAATGTATTTCAAGTTTAAGTATTTGACTTGTAACTTGCTTTGCAGACTAATGCCAACTTCCAAGGGGCTCTCTTTCAATCCAAGGCTTGGCGCTCATCTTCAGAGGCCAACCAAGGCAAGTTTGAGAAGTCCCAAGAGCAGCTAGGAGGGAGAAGGAGTTAGCTGATTCCCAGGCTGAGCTGGTTTCTCCGAGGAAGGGCCGTGATGACTACATTGATGAGTACCTCGACTCCCGGGAGTACAGGGACTTAATCGAGATGCATGATGAGCTCCTCTTCCCAGTCCAGTACACTAAGGGATGGGATGGCACTCTTGCTGAAGTTTTGTAGAAGATGTCGGGATCTCTCATCCTTTCTGACTTTCCAAGTCCTTATGCCCCCACTCCTTTAGAGTTGGCTTTGGCTGGAGAGGACGATATGGATGAAGATGATAGGATTCTGGACTTAGGGCATTCCTCTCCCCCTGGTCAGGCAGCTAGTGCTGATTCTGCAGCCACTCGCTCTGGTTCTGCTTCAGAAGAAGAGGAGGAGGAGGAGGCCGTCGGCAAGGCAGCTTAGATGATGTAGTTTTATTTATGGCCATTCATGGCTTGTACTAGTTTTTCTGTACTTTCAGCCCACGGGCTTAACTTAACTTTTATTTAAGCCTTAGCTTTTGTTTTTCTTCCAGCTTTTTACATTCTTGATTTTGCATGCTTAGTTAACATGTCTATCAGAATGCAATGCACACAAAATATAATGAAAACATAGGAATATGGAATTCATAACTATGAAAATGGGTTCAACCCTTACATAATACTCAAGTTTAAAAACTTGGATTGGTTTTGTCGACCTTATTTATACTAGTCTTAATAGTGAGTCCAATCAGAACTTAAACATAATAGACTTTCAAGTTTGCAGCATGCCAAGTCCTTGGCACTTCCGTCCCTTCCAGGGTTTCCAATTTTTAGAAGCCTCGACAAAATATGTTCTTAACGCGATATGGTCCTTCCCAATTTGGGGCCAACTTGCCTTTTTGTCCAACTCCGGATGCCTCGATTTTTCGGAGGACTAAGTCTCCTTGTCGAAAGAACCTTTCTTTAACCCTTAGGTTGTAGTAGAAAGATGCCTTCTTTTGATGTTCAACTATCTTGGCGTTTGCCTTATCTCTAACTTCGTCAATCAGATCTAAGGCCAGCCTCAAGCCTTCCTCATTTGTTTCTGGTTCATAAGCCTCAACTCTTGGAGACGTGTGAGTAATCTCCACCGGAACCACTGCCTCTGCTCCATAAGCCAATAAAAATGGAGTTGCTCCGGTGGTGACTTTGCAGGTAGTACGATATGCCCAAAGTATGGGGAACAATTCGTCTACCCAAGTGTTTCTGGAGCATTCAACTCTTTTCTTCAGTCCATCTAGGATAATTCGATTTGCAACCTCAGCTTGCCCATTTGCTTGTGGATGGGCAACAGAAGTGAAGCGCAACTTGATATCATTCTCATCGCAATACTTCTTGAACTCATCGTTGTTAAACTGAGTTCCATTGTTCGTGACCAGGATTCGTGGAATTCCATATCTGTATATCACATTTTCCCAGAAGAAATGCATCACTTGCTTGGTGGTTATCTTGGCTAATGGCTTAGCCTCAATCCACTTGGTGAAGTAGTCGATTGCTACTATCAAGAACTTTCGTTGAGCACTTGCCATTAGAAATGGCTCGAGTATATCCATTCCCCACATGGCAAAGGGGATAGGTGAGTTAATGGATGTCATCATCTCTGGTGGTTGTCTAACCACTGGTGCATGCTTTTGGCACCGTTCACATTTCTTCACGTAGCTTTTAGCATCAGCGAGTATGCTTGGCCAATAGAAACCTAGACGAGTGACTTTATGAGCAAGGGCTCTGCCCCCCAAGTGCTGCCCACAAATTCCTTCATGAACTTCCCTTAGGGCCAATTCTGCCTCTTGAGGTCTCAAACATTTCAGATAAGGAATGATGAAAGACTTCTTGTATAGGATTCCCTCAATCAAGGCATACCTTAGTGCTCTCACATAAAGCTTTCGTGCTTCTGAAGTGTCGTTGGATAACCACCCAGTTTCCAGATGAGATTTGATTGGATCCATCCAACAACTGGCAACATCAATGGGTGCCACCAACTTTCCGTTGATGCTAGGGGTCCTCAAGACTTGGAAGTATACACTCCCTGCATAGTTTTTAATTTCGGAAGAAGCAAATTTAGACAAGGCATCAGCCTTCATGTTTTCTTCCCTTGGAATGTGCTCTACATAGCATTCATTAAATTGAGTCATGATGGCCTTGAAAAGTTTTAGGTATTTAGCCATGACTTCATCTCTGGCTTCAAACTCCTCATTTACTTGGGAAACCACTAGCCTCGAGTCTCCACATACTTTCAGAGTTTTAACTCTCAAGGCTCCAGCCAGCCCTAAGACATCTATCAGGGCTTCGTATTCAGCTTTATTGTTTGTCGTTGGGAAGTCAAGTTTTAGTGCGTACTCTATGAAAAATCCATCAGGACTTTGTAGCACTAAACCTGCTCCACTTGATTTTGTTTTTGATGCTCCATCAAAATAGAGCACCCAATACTCTTTGAACTCCATGTCTTCATCTTTCTTGTCCTCCACTATTACTTCATGCCCCCCGACTTCTTGGTTGTCAATGGTGCATTCAACCATGAAGTCAACAAGTGCCTGAGCTTTTATGGCCATCCGAGGCTTATACTTGATGTCAAATTCGCCCAATTCAATAGCCCATTTGATCAACCTTCCACTAACTTGAGGGCTATGCAAGATGTTTCTTAGAGATTGATTGGTCAAAACCTCAATCTTGTGAGCCTGGAAGTACGGGCGTAGCTTTCTTGATGCCATTACCAAGGCTAAGGCAAACTTCTCAATCGTTGAGTAGTTTATTTCCGCCCCATGAAGAATCTTACTCACGTAGTAGACGGGCTTCTGCACTTTCAATTCTTCCTTTATCAGAACAACTCCAAGGGCTGTGTTAGAAACCGCCAAGTATAAGTAGAGAGTTTCTCATGGCTTTGGTTTTGCCAACAGTGGTGCTTCAGCCATATATTTCTTCAGGGCCTCAAAGGCCTCTTGGCTTTCAGTTGTCCATTCAAAGTTTTTCATATTCTTAAGTGCTTTGAAGAAAGGTAAGCATTTTTCTCCTGACTTGGAGATGAATCTTCCCAATGCTGCCACTCTTCCTGTTAGTTTTTGGACATCCTTGACAGTCTTTGGTGGTTCCATGTCTAGAATTGCTTTGATTTTGTCGGGATTAGCCTCGATTCCTCTCTTGGAAACCATCAGACCTAAAAACTTTCCCGAGCCTACACCAAAGGCACACTTAGCTGGATTCAACATCATCTTATGGTGTCTCAGCACTTCGAATGCCTCTCGGAGGAGCTCTATTAAATCGGCCTTTTCGAGGCTCTTGACTAGCATGTCATCTACGTAGACCTCCATGGTTTTTCCAATTAGGTGTCCAAAAATTTTGTTCACCAACCTTTGATAGGTTGCCCCTGCATTCTTAAGTCCAAATGCCATGACTAAGAAACAAAAAACACCAAAATCAGTGATGAATGATACCTTGGCGATGTCATCCTTATGCATCTTGATTTGATTGTATCCACTGAAGCCATCCATGAAGCTAAGCATCTCGTGTCCAGCTGTAGCATCTATTAATGCATCAATCCTTGGTAAGGGAAAACAATCCTTAGGACATGCATCATTCAAGTCAATGAAGTCGACGCACATCCTCCATTTTTCCGTTAGCCTTTTTGACCATCACGGGGTTAGCCAACCATTCTGGGAATTGAATTTCCTCAATGAACCCAGCTTCCAAAAGTTTATTAACTTCATGTTTAATGGCTTCAAGCCTCTCTGGAGCAAAATTTCTCTTTTTTTGTTTCACCGTCTTCCTTTCAGGATCCACATTTAGTTTGTGAGTTATCAGTTGGGGATCAATCCCTGGCATGTCGGCCGTTGTCCAAGCAAAAACGTCATTGTTCTCTTGAAGAAAAGATACGAGTTTGCTTTTTAATGGTTCATGTAGTAGTGCTCCAACATAAGTCACCTTTTCCGGTTCACCGGGGACTAAGGGAATTGGGATCAAATCCTCAATTGGTTTCCCTCTTCGGTCCTCATTGTCACTGATATCCATGTCTTCAATTGGGAGAACCTGACCCCCAATTCCATCAGTCCTTAACGCGGCTACGTAACAACTTCTGGCCATCTTTTGGTCTCCCCGTTCTTCACCAATTCCATTCCTCATTGGGAACTTGATTTTCAGATGATAGGATGAGGCAACGGCCTTGAACGCATGAAGACCAGTCCTTTCCAGGATTGCATTGTAGGTCGAAGTTGCCTTTATAACTATGAAGTTCAACGTCTGAGTAGACGTATTCGACCCTTGCCCCATTGTCATTGGGAGTTGGATAGTGCCTTCCACCTTTGACTCCACTCTATTGAATCCATATATGGGCATATTCGAGGGTGTCAACTGAGAGTCAGTATAGCCCATCTTAATAAAAGCATCGTGGAATAAGATATCCACCGAGGCTCCATTTTCCACCAAAACTCTCTTGGTTTCAGAATTTCCTATCACAGGAACGATGACTAAGGGATCATCGTGGGGAAACGTTACTCCCTCCAGGTCTGAATCATCAAAACCTATTGATACTTCTGTTCGGGCACGCTTCGGTGCTTCTCCAACCACAGTCATTACTTCTCAAGCATAAGCTTTTCTTGAGTTTCGGGAGGACCCAGCAGTAGTTGGTCCTCCGAATATAATGTTGATTACTGGCCCCCGGGGCTTGGGATTTCGATCTTGATCGTTGTCCCTTCTGTCATAATCTTTTATTTCATAGTTCGCCCTTTGACTCCCTTGGTTTCCATCTTTGGTGAACTTACTGAGTTTTCCTCTTCGTATCAAAAATTCAATTTCATCTTTCAATTGCCTACAATCGTCGGTATCGTGACCGACTTCTTTGTGGAACCGACAGAACTGGTTTTGGTTCCGTTTGGACATGTCGGCCCTCACCGGCTTTAGCCATTTGAGATCTCCTTCTTTAGCTATCTCCATCAGAATTTGGCTCCTGGGAGTGTTCAATCTTGCATACTCCGTGAATTTTGGCCCAAAATTGTTCCTCTTGGGTGGAGAATCAGAATCCTTTGACGTTCTGGGAAACTTTTTCTTGACGTCGTACTCCTGAATTTCTTTTCTTTTCTTTGAGTTTCCACTGCCGCCAGCAGTGGGTTCATACTTTCTTATGCTTTCTTCAACCTTGATGTACTTTCCGGCTCTATCTTGGAGCTTCAGCATGCTCTCGGGTGGATGTTTTCCTAATGACCTTTTGAAGTGATCATAGCCACTTTGTCCTCTAAATCCGGGACTTTCAGAGCCTCCCGGGTGAATCGATTGATATAATCCCTTAGGGCTTCATTTTTTCCTTACTGGATTGCCATGAGTGAGGCAGAGCTTTTCCCATACACCCTTCCAATAATGAAATGATTGATAAAAGCTTTGATTAGTTCCTTGAAAGACCTAATAGAGTTGGGAGGAAAACGGCTATACCAGCGTTGGGCCATGCCTGCCAAGGTTTGTGGAAACGCCCTACACTTGACCGCATCGTTGGTTGGCTGCAACAACAGTGCGTTGGAGAAGGTCCTTACATGATTTGCGGGATCCCCCGTTCCATCATAAGCCTTGATCGTTGGCATCTTGAATTTTCTGGATATGGTGGCTTTCGTGATGTCTTGAGTAAACGGTGGTGTAGGATCATCAGGATCTCCTAGGAGCAACAAAACACTAGGATCACCCCTTGGGGCTTCAGCCCTCTTAGTCCTTCTTGGTGTCGGGTCCAGGTTGATTATCGGGACCCTTCCAGTTGAGCGGCCTCCTCCTCAGTAAGGAGTTTCTTGAGTCTTGCAGTTTCTGCCTCATGGGCTGCAATTTTCTCCTTAGTAGTTTGGGGTTGTTCCCGATTTGTTTGGGAAGAACGCTTCCTCTTTGGGGCGACATCCCCCTCTTCACTAGATGTATAATCCTCATCCTTGGTATAAGGACCCGAGTAATCTTGAATCAAAGGGGTCCGTCGTGTTTGTTGAGTTTTGGGTCCCAGACCTCGTATATAAGGGGGAACATACGCTTCATGGTAAATGGGGTTGAGACCGCTGCCACCCGCCATGGGCCGAGGGGGCATGCCATAGCCTGACATCCCCAAAATTTGAGTAGAGTATTGAGGAAGATCAATAGTATGGAGTTGAAGACCACTTGGTGCATTCATGAGCAGTGGGGAGGTCGTGATTGGCTGCTGGTGAGCGGTCTCTTGTGAATTAGATCCATGAATGACCATCTGCAGGGGATTCGTCCCTTCAGCCGAAATTGGGATCTCTGATCCTTGAGTATTGGTGGGGATATTCGCCCCTTCAATGCTAGTAGTTGGCGGTGGTTGATTTCCGTGAGTATCAGCTTCAGAGGTGATATGAAGCTCCTTAGAAACTGGAGTATCTCGAGTTGTTTTTCGTGTGTTTGTCGTGGTTGATGTTGTCTTCCCACAGACGGCGCCAAATGTTGTGGATTAAAAAACGTACTTGTATATTAATTGCTAGGATTTATGAGCTTTCGAGCTTTAATGGCTGCACTTGTGTTTCGAGACTAAATCGGTCCTCACAAGATGCCTACGTATCTCAATTAATGCTGAGAATTAAGCCAAAGACGTAGTTCTGATTGTAGGATCAGGGTCCTTAAATAGGCGTCTGGAGCCTAGTATTTATGGTATATTTGGGAGTCTTAGCGAATAAGTCTCCTTTTTGATATTGGATAAACATCGTATTTCTTGCTGGAGAATTCGTTTCCTTGTTGATAAAGGCTATGACTCATTAATTGGGATTCTGGATCCTTCTTTGACCAATTTTCCATAATTTGGACTCTTTTCATGAGCTGTATATTTTCCCTATTTATTAATTACGAAATTAATAAATAATCAGGGTTTTGGGCCTTAAATATTTGGTCTTTCCAAAGAAACAGCAATTATATTTCTATAATTACTTTTCTGTCCATATCAAAACCAATTTTGAAACAAGACTTGTTATGTCAAAGTTGATCGCTTTGAAACCAATTCGAACTTTTTATCGAGCTATATCTATCTATCTATACTAGCTTATATCCCGTGATGCACGATTTTCTTTAATATTTTATTAATAATATAAATAATTTAATTTAATAAATTGTTGAAGTAATCTTTAGTATTATTTTAGATATTAAAATATAAAATATTTTTCAATAATAGATCTAACGATCTGTATTTATTTGCTTTTAAAAAAAAATTAAATGTGATTAAAGTGAAAATAACAAAATATGTGCTCTGTAATGTATCGAGTTTATTCTAACATATGCTTTTACTTTTATTTTTTATTAATTATCTTATTTAAATTTTATGTTATAAAAAACTATATTAAACACGGATTTTATAAGTTTAATATAATAATATTGTCATTATATCTATATTTTGCCCGTGTTATTTTTAATTCGAATATGAGTTGTTTTACTTAAAAAATATATAACATACAATGTCCTTAAAAAGACAGGTAGTTACTTATTAATAATTATATAAATTTATATTACATTTATATATATGTTGCCCATGTTACTTTTAGAAAATTAGTTGTTTAAATTAGAAAATATAAAATTATATTACGTTTTTATATATATGTTACTGGTGTTACTTTTAGAAAATTAGTTGTTTAATTTAGTAAAAAATAAAAAAGGTTATGTGTTTAGCTGAAAAGGGTAAGTGGTTATTTATTAATAATTATATATAACAATATTATCATTACATATTTATATTTCATGTGTTATGTTTGAAAGATGAGTTGTTTTAGTTAAAAATTGTAGAACAGATAATCTATTTTTGCTGAAAAAGATAATCAGTTATAAATTTGTAATAATATTACAGTTTTATATATATATATTACATATTTTATTTTTGGAAGATAAGTTGTTTTTGTTAGAAAAATATATAAAATAGGTAATGTGTTTTAGCTGAAAAAATATAAAATTATATTACCTTTTTATATATATGTTGCTCATATTGTTTTTAGAAAATTAGTTGTTGAAGTTAGAAAAAAATAAAAAAAGGTTATGTGTTTAGCTGAAAAGGATAAGTTGTTATTTATTAATAATTATATATAACAATATTACCATTACATATTTATTTTTTATTTTTAGAAGATGAGTTGTTTTAGTTAGAAAATGTAGAACAGATAATGTGTTTTTGCTGAAAAAGGTAATCAGTTATAAATATATAATAATATTACCATTTTATATATATATTACCTATTTTATATTTAGAAGATGGGTTGTTTTGGTTAAAAATATATATAAAATAGGTAATGTGTTTTAGCTGAAAAAAATAATTGGTTATAAATAAATTGATTATAGATAGACTCGACGCAAATTATAGATAGGCCCGGCCCAAATACCGACCGACCGACTGACCAAAACTTTTAATGTTTCGTCTTTAATAATATAATGTAGATATTTAAATTTCTATTTTTGTTACTTTATATTATGAAAATATGGTTAAAAACATTTTAGCTAAAAAAAGTGAAGTTAAATTTTTTGATATTTATTAGATTTTTCAGCACACGTGAAAATCACAAAATAATCTTTAATCTACTAATGGTTCAACAATTATTTTTCAATTAAAACTGCAATGAAACTATAGAGAGATAAAGTGACGAATTTTAATGTTGAAAATTCTATTCCATTTAAGAAATCTACAGATATCTATTTTAGATTATCATATCAACTCCAATGCAACACTATAAAGCTATTGTTAGTCCTTGTGTATTGCAGAAGGGGGAGGGATGAATGCAATACTGATAAAATTCAATCTAAATTTCAACAACTAAAATCAAGATTAAACGTTATCAGCAATATATGCAATCACGAACAGTATTTAGTAAGAACAAGATTCACAAAATAAATGTTTGATTCATTTTGCAAAGTGTTGCTACAACCTCAAGAAAGAATTCTCGAGCTTCGGGTTTTCTTCAAAAACACTTCCTTGTCTTCGTTACAATTCTAGAATGAGTTGATAGTAGGTATAAGACTAACCCTATCACTATCAGTCACGGGTTTGTGAAGCTGTTGTCACTGTCAAGTGGCAGCTTCTTACAGATTGTCTTACCCATGTGACTTTCCTAAATTGCTAACATGTCAGATATACATTACAAAGAAAGCAACCTAGATTCATTCCATTTCCAGCTAAACCAATTCAGCAGATAAAGACTTGACCTTGCTCTTGAATTGATTCGCTTTTGTTTTGCAGTGCTTGAAGCTTCTGTCGTAGTCTTGCAGACTTGGTGCAGCTTAGGGATACTGCATCACGCCTGTTTCTTGAACATTTAAACTGTCACGGGATTTGACTGAGAAAGATACCTAGCATAAGGATCTTTATTGAGACAGTTACTTTTGCCGCAAAGCTTGCTGTCACAGGAATGATCTTTTGGTGACAGTATGAGTTCCCCGCATAGAGTGTTGTCGAGGATCCCAAACTTGCTGTCGAGGGCAATAGTTGCTGTCGCGTAGTCTTCCGCCAATGTTGCTGTCAGAGTGAATATGCTGTCGTGACTTGCAACATTCTGTCTTCTTGTAATCTTACTGTCACAGCTTTAGGACAGTAACCTTTATTCATGTTGTCATCCAAAAAGCATTCTTTGAGGCTTGAACACATAAGTGAACTTCTTTCAAACAATACAACTAGAATAACATTACATACTGATTACAAGAACATACTTTGGCTATGACAGTATGTTCTACTTAATTTAAAAAATTAAGTACAATCAAAGTTAAGTTGTTTCTATGCTATCACCCATAAATCCCAACAATCTCCCCCAATTTGTTTTTATGGAAAATAACAGCAAATTTACAATATGTGCTGACAACTTAACTAACAAGATCAGAATTCAAGAATTTTTACTTAGCTTGAGATTTCCTCTTCTGTCTTGCTACATCCTCTCTTTTGAGAGCTTCTGCCAAGCAGCCTCTTAGACTTTCTACAAGAGAGATTTCAGCAGCAGACACTGCATCATCCTCTACTTCATCAATGATCTTCTTTATGGAAGGGGATAAGAGAGAACTAACATCCCTGAGATTCAGCCATTGCTCTATATCATATGGATAGGTTCTGAAATGAAGTTCTTCATTAATGAGCTTGAATCTACTTCCAGGATAAGCATTGAGAGACTTCCTTCTTTGCTTGTCCAGTTTTGAGTCTTCTCCTTTTCTCCCTTCCAATAACTTCTCTATCTCATCAGAACAAATCTGTTCCAAGGGATGAATTGAACCAGCTACCATATACTGTAAATCCTTCAGAGTGGATGTTTTAAGCTTATGCAAGCTGCAAACATAGATTTCTTCTTTTAGGAACTTGACTCTTAGGGGATTTTCCAGCATATGTGGTTGATAATTTGGAGCTTCACTTTCTGCCTTGTTAGAGGCCTTGTGTTTTTCCAGTAATTCAGCTTCCTTCTTATCAAGTTCTGACTGAGTTTGAGCATATTCAGAAGATTCAGGTTGTTTGCTTGGCTTGGGTTCCCCTTCCTGAGTTGGTTGGGTTTGCCCTTCTTCTGTGGGTAAGTCATCAAACTCATAGTACCAGTGGTATGGTATAGGAGAGGCTGGGAGATCAGTAAGAATATCAGCATCATCAAAATCTGCAAAGTTATAGCCAAATTTCTGATAAAATTCAGCATCCCTATCTGCCTGATATTTTAGAACATGTTCCATGACAGCCTTTGAAACATCATCATAGCTCTCCAGCAACTCTACCATTCTCTCCAGGTAGAAGAAATCAATTCTTCTTTTATCTATGATTGATTCACTTTTCTTGGTTGATGTGGCTACCAGATTGAAGTCCTTGTCAATCTTGGCTGACCTTGATTCTGCCCACCACAGAATGTACTCAGTGGCCTCTTGATTTGCATCCAGCTTAACCTCAACGCTCTTGATTTCTCTTGATTGCATTTGTTGAATCTTAAGACTGTTGGGAGGAATTGATTGAATTGGCTTTTTGAGATTCCTGCCAAATCCAGTGGCCTTTTCCTTTCCTGAGTACTTGTGCTTCCCTGTTGGTTTCTGTCTAGTAAACCATGCCTTAGCTTTAGCTTTCAGTCTTTTGGACTTGACAGTAGCCTTGGTTTCATCCTTGACAGAACCTTCCTTGACAGTATTCTTGTCGACAGCATCTTTCAAGACAACATCTTCTATGACAGTATCTTTGTCGACAGTACCTTTGGTGACAGCATCTTTTTCAGCATTTATGCAGTCAATAGCACATCTAAGAATGCTTGCCTCCAAAGCTTCCAGTATTCTTGACTCCTCTTCATCTGTTGCACCAGCATCTTTCTTTTCCTGGCTAGGAGTTTCTTCATTGCCTTCATTCTGAGATTGAATACCAGTATTCCCAAAATTACTTCCACCAGCATTTCCAGCATTTCCAGAAGCTTCACCACCTCCATCCTCACCATCTTCATCATCATCATGGGGAGGAATGTTATAGAAGCAACTTCCACCTTGATCGTTTCTTTTGGCATTGGCTCTAGTGATTAGCTCCTTCATTCTAGCTCCCAGTGCCTTGTCTCTCAACACCAGCATTTTGTAGATTTCTTGAACAGCATGAACTCTTCCTGGATTGGCATTTGAACTGAGTATTCCATCTAGTACCTTCAGAATTGACTTGGTTTCCATTTTGGATGGGCTACCAATATTCATGAAGCTGTTCCTTCTTGTGCCATCCTTAGTTTTAGATCTGTAGAAAACACATGGTGGATTTGAGTAGACTTCAGGTAGCTTCTGCAGGATCAGGTTCTGGATTTGCATATCCAATATTTCATTGAATGGTGTTTGAGTTGCCCTGATCTTTCCCTTCAAAGCACACAACACCTTTGCTGGCAGACTCTGCAATAACTGCATTGTGATGAAATAAGATATGCCAGAAGTTAGATAAATACTTACAGCCCATCTTTTCTCATCATTCACCATTACACTGACACTAGTAATTTGTTCCTTTAACAGTTTTGTGGTGTTGGTTGGACGGTTGCTAGGAGCATTCATTGCTTCTTCCACCAAACTGCTAAACTTACTGTCATGGTTGTGTAATGTGCTCTCCCTGTAATCCACCATCAAGACATTGGCTTCCTCTTGATCAAGTTCAGTGCCATTTGTCCATATTATTCCACCATGAATGGATTCAGGCAGTTTCCCTTTACCTTTCCCAAGTTTGTTTTGTTCCTCCATTTCTCTCCATTTCTTCTGTAGAGCAGTTTCTTGAGTTTCTTGAGTAGGTTCTCTAATCACCACAGGAGGCAAGATTGGATGTCTAGATGCAGGTCTTCTTTGCAATGCATCTTGAGTTTCCTTTGACATTAACACCCTTTCTCCATCCATTTCCACTTCAACAGGCTTTTCAGCTTTATCCTGTGGTTTTGCACTGCTTGGTTTGACTTGCTCCCCCTTAGACATTGCTTTCCTTTTAGCTCCCCCTCTGGTCTTCACAGCTACAGGCTCCCCCTGAGTTCCACCTGATTCTTGAATAGGCAATGATTCTGATCTTGCTACCTTCTCCCCCTTAGTTGAGTTGGCAGCTACCAGGTCAGTAAGGAACTGAATAGAGAGTTGAGTAGCAGCAAAACCATCAACCACCAGTTGAGAGAGAGAGTCCAGTTTGGAGTCCAAAGTAACACACTGTCCTTCAAGAGCTGCAATCCTGTTACCAAAAGTAGCAGAGGGGCCACCAGACCTTAACCTTCTTGGAGGGGAAGGAAAAGACAGGGGCTTGGAGGCTATGGGGGTTCTCACACTCTCAGGGTGTTTTTGAGTGATCTCATCACCCCTCACAGTTTGACTCTCAAGGCCTAGTGCCTGAATAGTGTGGGCTCCCTCAATATCTCTCTGGACATGCTCAAGTCCCTCTCCTTTTGCCAGCTCATTTGGCTGCCTCTCATTTTTATGCTCACCTCTCTTTTCTTTTATCTCTCTTTTCTTTTGCACACCCTCACTCAACCTAGATGCATGGGTATGAGCAGTACTAACATGCATGGAAGGAAAAGATTTAGAATGTACCTTTAGGAGGTTGGCAAGAGGTAGGTCATCATCAGAGGCATCCTCAACAAGTACAGCATCAAAATTAGGCTGGGAGGGCTGGACAGCATCTTGAGTAGGATTGGTACTGTCAGTTGGAGTCTGGACAGCAGGTTCTGGCATGACAGCATCTTTGGGAGGTGGAGTGACAGTAGGTTCTGTAGTGACAGTATCTTTCTTTCCACCTTTGACAGTAGCTGTGTCCAGGACAGTAGCATCCCTAGTGTCTTTGACAGCAACAGAGGCTGTGACAGCATCTTCCTGAAGGTAAGATGCTCCTTGGAGATCAGACAAAGTGTTGGCTGTTTCATTTTCTGACAAAATACCACTTTGCCCTAGCTCAGTGTTTGGAGGAGTGGTGTCCATCTCACTTTGAGAAATGGGTTCTTGTGGACCACTAGATGGGGGCTCATCCATGATTGGAGATGGATGATCAAAACCTGAAGGGTTGGGACTGTCCCCTTCTCTAGGTTGTGGAGAAGAAACAAAAGAATGTGTAGGGAAGGAAGAAGGTGAAAGTGTAGTAGAGAGTGGGGGCTGATTCACAGATGAAACATGTGAACCATCAATAGGAGTAGAGAAATCCTCACTGTGCCCTAACTCACTGTGTGTTTCTTCAAGTGGGGGTATCTCAGGTTGGGAACCATGAGTTTGTGCAGACTCTGTACAGGGTGCCTTGGGAGACAGGCCAATTTCAATAGAAGCACCTTGTTGAGAAGGCACATCTAGGGAGGAGTTTATTTCCCTGGTTTCCTCTACAGTCTTTTGGGAGACTGCAGGGTGGCTGACAGTGGTTTTGGTCCTCCTAGCTCTCTTCTTCTTAGGCTCAGGGGGAACCACTGTGGGTTCTGTGTGACTACCTTCCTTATTTGCTGCACTAGGTGCAGTGTCTCCCTCTTGACTAACAGAGCTACCACCAACATCAGCTTCTAAGGATCTTTTTCTGGATTCTTGCAAGGCTTCTCTTTGGGCTTTGGGAAGTCTAGAGGGCCTAGGCTGAGTGTATGGTGTTGAATGTGGGTTAACTGAATTTGGGTCTAATTCAGCTTCATCCTCAAGAGAAAAAGAATCATAACCAGTAGGTAATGGATAATCAAGGTTGGACACTTGATCAACCATGTGCTGAGTGAAGCAAAGTGGAATATGTGCATTTAGATCCTGTGAAGATAACAGTGTGTGTGTGTTCTTTTTCAAGACAGAGCAAACCTCTAGACGAGGGGCATCATTATTAAAATCACAGAAAGAATTGATACACATCATAAGAAAGCGAGGGTAGTGTGATACCTTCTTACCTATGGCAGCTTTGAGTTGTGCCATGAGGAGAGCTCCAACATTCACCTTGTATCCATGGACAAGAGAATGTGTCAGTTTCTTGATGTAGGAGGGTATCCCATTCCAGCCTGTGGACTTGGTAGAGAACACCTTGACCATTGCATCAAATATCATGCTCCACTCCTTCCTTAGATACTTCCTGTCCATTTCACCAGACGGGTACCACTTGGTTGTTCCCTCTTCGAGAATAGGGCCTGCATACCCAATCTTCAAGAAGAGCTTCTTCAGAGTGTCATCATTAGCAAGTGGAGCAAAGTTTTGTCCTTCTTCCAGTGTAATTCCAAGAGCAGTATTGATGACCTCAGCTGTGAGAATGTATTGTTGCCCATTAATCTTGAATTGAATAGCTGGGTTTTCACCCACAGTTAGAGCAACAGCAGTTCGCCAAAATTCCTCAAGTTTGTCTAGGTCGAGATGTGGAGTTGAATGGCTGAACAAAGATAGGACTTGTTCAAGAAAAACACCAGTCCTTTGAAACCTTCACCAGCATCATTTGGGGAAAAGATGCCAGCAAAGTTTGTTTGAGAGAGAGACTGTTTGGGGGCCATGGAGATTTCAAGAAAAGAAGAAGGTGAGAAAGTAGCTTTTTGCTTGACGAAAAGTATTTTGCCTTGAGTTTTGTGAGAGTGATATGTCTGAGTAACTGGAGAATAAATATGGGTATCTCAAACGTTTGCTCAAAAAGTGGAGTTAAAGGACGTGTCTTAACCCACTCTCTTAACACGTGAGTTACTGTCCGTTATTCACTGTCAATCGTGGGGTGAATATCCAATTACAACGGTCCACTATTGTTGACAGTACCCTGTGCGCTAGAAACAATCTGTCAGTAAGAAGTGGTGGTGACAGTAGGTTTTGCGAGACAGCAACTATTGCGCAAAAACTTGCTGTCACCGTTAAGCATTTGAGTGACAGTATCCTTTAAAGGTCGTGACAGAAAGTCTTTCCCTGCTGTCAAGAAGGTTGCTGTCAAGAGACACAGGACAATATCCTTCTTTGTGACAGTAATTTAAGTGGGAAATTGTTTCTGTCTTGAACTAATTAGGATGCGTTGCTCATATACTTAACCTTAAAATTAACAGAATATGAATTTAGCAATGTAATCTTTCAAACACAAATATTAAACAAGTTACACAGACAAGTCATAAACTCAGTAACCACATAAACAGGAACTTTTATTATTATTAATAAAATCATTAAAATTGAACATTGAGTACATCATTCTATGATTTTATCAACTAGTTCTAAGACTTCTTCCTTAATCTCTTCTTCAGAGCGGCCTTCTTTTTCAAGAAGTGCCTGAAGCTCCTTCTCTTCTTCCACAGCCTTGGCCTCCTCTTCCTTAGCCTTGGCCTCCTTTTCCTCGTCTATCTCATCGAGGGCATCCAAAAGCACCTCGAAGAGCTCCTCAATCTCTTCATTGTAGGGTTCACTATCACACTTCTTTAGACCAACTTCGATTCCTACTTTGTTTTCCATTATTCACTTTAAAACTGAGAGCAGACTGGTGAAACCTAAGGATAATTTATAGGCAAAACCGTCTAAGGATTAAAGTCTAATGGTCAACAGTTAGAGTACCCATACAACTACCACAAAAGTAATTAATGGTCGTGTCCTCCTTTAATCCTACAGATTAATGCAAAAGAGTGTGAAAGTCCAATGGAACAGATTTTTAACTCTCAAACTTAACGGATAACCACATTAAAGTCATACACGGTTTAAAAGTATGAGACTGGCACAAAATACTGACATGAGAAGTCAAATCAACACATGCTGTCACATAACAGACATAAACCAAGTAGACAGTAACTTCTCTTGACAGCAGGTTTGAAGTTGCTGTCATGAGCTTCAATAAGAATTGAAAATTTAGAAACCTTAGTAAAATTAACATACCAGATTCAGCATTCCCAATTCACTTACCAACCTGTTGAAGGTTGCTTCATCCAATGGCTTAGTGAAGATGTCAGCAAGTTGCTTGTCAGTTGGGACATAAATCAGCTTCACAGTTCCTTGTTCAACATGCTCTCTGATAAAGTGATGTCTTATATCAATGTGCTTTGTCCTAGAGTGTTGAACTGGATTGTCTGAGATGGCTATGGCACTAGTGTTGTCACAGTAAATAGGAATTTCTCTTAACACTAGACCATAATCTAGAAGTTGACTTTTCATCCATAGAATTTGTGCACAGCAACTGCCTGCAGCAATGTACTCAGCTTCTGCAGTTGAGGTAGAAACTGAATGCTGCTTCTTGCTAAACCATGAGACCAATCTTCCACCAAGAAATTGACAGCTACCAGTAGTACTCTTTCTGTCAATCTTGCATCCAGCATAGTCTGAGTCTGAGTAACCAATTAGATCAAATCCAGTATTCTTAGGATACCAAAGGCCTAGGTTAGGAGTGCCTTTTAAGTATCTAAAGATTCTCTTGATGGCTACCAAGTGTGACTCCTTTGGATCACTTTGAAACCTTGCACAAAGACATGTAGCAAACATGATGTCAGGTCTGCTAGCAGTTAGGTATAGGAGGGATCCTACCATGCCTCTATAAGTGCTTGAGTCAACTTTCTTTCCTTTAGGATCAAGATCCAGACTAGTTGCTGTGGACATTGGTGTCCTTGCAGGAGATGAATCTTCCAAGTTGAACTTTTTGAGAAGTTCCTTGATATACTTAGCTTGACTTATGAAGATTCCATCAGTTTGTTGAAGAATTTGTAACCCTAGAAAGAATGACAATTCTCCCATCATGCTCATCTCATATTTGTTACTCATGAGATGGGAAAACTTCTCACACAGCTTCTCATTTGTAGAACCAAAAATGATATCATCCACATAGATTTGTACCAGAATGATGTCCTTGCCATGATGCTTGTAGAAAAGTGTCTTGTCCACAACTCCTCTGGTAAACTGGTTTTCCAGAAGAAAGGTGGAAAGTGTGTCATACCATGCCCTGGGTGCTTGCTTTAGTCCATACAAAGCTTTGAAGAGTTTGTACACAAAATTATGCATTTCAGCATCCTCAAACCCTGGTGGCTGTTCCACATACACTTCTTCTTCCAGCTCTCCATTTAGAAAGGCACTTTTGACATCCATCTGAAATACTTTGAAGTTGCAGTGTGCAGCATAAGCTAGAAAGATTCTTATAGCTTCAAGTCTGGCAACAGGAGCAAATGTCTCATCATAATCTATTCCCTCCTGTTGACAGTAACCTTTAGCCACTAGCCTTGCTTTGTTCCTTGTCACCAATCCATTTTCATCAAGTTTGTTTCTGAAAACCCACTTGGTCTCAATAACTGACTTTCCCTTAGGTCTTGGAACCAATTTCCATACATTGTTTCTTTCAAACTGATTTAGCTCTTCTTGCATGGCTATCACCCAGTCAGAATCCAACAATGCTTCATCAATTGTCTTGGGTTCCATTTGTGACAGGAAGCATGAGAACATGCTGTCAGCAGAGACTTTGTTCCTTGTCCTCACTCCAGAATTAGGATCACCAATGATAAGGTCATTTGTGTGATCCTTGGTCCACCTGGTGATTCTGGGCAAGCTACTTGATTGAACAGGAACATTTGCTTCAGCTTGTTGAGTTGAATGCTCATCAATTCCATTGTCTCCACCATGTTCTTCATTGTCTCCAGAGTCATCACTGTTCTGAATGTTAGATGTTATGGTGTGTGATTGAGCTGGAGTTTGATTGACAGTAGTGGTGTTGACAGCATCTTTGTCAACTTCAACAATTTGAGTGAAGCTAGGTTCTTCATCTACAATCTCCTCAGCTTCCAGGTATCCTTGATTCTCAAATCTGAATGTCTGCATCTTTCCTTCTTCATGCAGTCCTGGAAACTTGGTTTCATCAAATGTGACATTAACACTTTCTTCAATAATCCTGTGTTCCATAACATAAACTCTGTAGGCAGTCCTTTCTGTGCTGTAACCCATGAATAGTCCTTCAAAAGCCTTGGTGTCAAATTTTCCTTTCTTCTCATGGTTGTCTTTCATCATAAAGCATTTGCTCCCAAACACATGAAAATATTTGACAGTAGGTTTCTTTCCAGTTAACAGACAGTAAGGAGTACTTGCATGAGTTTTGTTGATCATGGTTCTGTTCTGAGTATAACAGGCTGTGTTGATAGCTTCAGCCCAGAAATATGTTGGCAACTTAGCATCATGCAACATAGTTCTAGCTGCTTCAATGAGAGTCCTGTTCTTTCTTTCTACAACTCCATTCTGCTGTGGAGTTCTTGCAGCAGAGAATTGTTGTACAATTCCTTCATCTTTACAGAAATTTCCAAGTGTGGCATTTCTGAATTCTGTACCATTGTCACTCCTCAAGATTTGAACTTTTGAGTTTGGGGTTCTATCAAGAACTCTGACTTGATCAATAATCACTTGAGCAGCTTCATCTTTGGATTCAAGAAATTTCACCCAAGTGTACCTTGAGTAATCATCCACCATTACTAAGGCATACCTCTTTCTGGCCATAGATGGTACATTGACTGGTCCAAAGAGGTCCATGTGAATTAACTTGAGTGCTTCTGTGTTGGTGTTTACTTGCTTGGACTTGTGCACAGCTCTTCTCAGTTTGCCCATTTGACAATCTTCACACAGTCCTTCTTGACAGAATTCCTGTTGGGGCAAACCTCTCACTAACTCCTTCTTCATCAGAATATTCATTGTCTTGAAGTTGAGATGTGAGAGCTTCCTGTGCCAAAGCATACTGTCACCAACAGTAGCTTTACTGTAAAAACAGTAAACTTTATCCTTCTTTGTTGAGCTTAGATCAGCAACAAACAAGCTTCCTTTTCTGACCCCTTTTAGAGAGAGGCTTCCATCCTTCTTGTGATAGATGTTGCACACCATCATGTCAAAGTCAACCTTAAATCCTCTGTCACTGAATTGGCTGACACTGAGTAGGTTGTGCTTCAATCCATCCACAAGAGCAATATCTTCAATGACAACATTTCCAATTTCCAGACAGCCATATCCCACTGTGTAACCCTTGCTGTTGTCTCCAAAGGTTATGATTGGGCCAGCTTTCTCTACATAATGTGATAGCAGGGCTTTATCACCTGTCATGTGTCTTGAGCAACCACTGTCAATTATCCACATGACCTGATTTTTCTTCTTACCCTGTAAAACAGAATGTTTCTAAGTTGCATATGGTACCCAATCTTTGTTGGGTCCTGCAGTTTCAGTGTTTCCTGAGTTTCTTTCAGTCACAACATCACAAGCATTATCAAAGACTTCCTGTTTGACTTCTCTTTTCACCCACTTAGGTTTAGAATTGGACTTGGTCCTTTTCTTAGTGGATGAAGCCTTTTTGCTGTTGCCAGCAGGCTCAGAAGTCTCAACAGTGTTTAGGTATGAGCATTTTTCAGTAGAGAGAACAGGTAAGTTAAAGCATGTACTCATGGCAGTGATTTTGCATGGCATACAATCAATGTTATTACAGACACTCATAGTTCTATGCAAAAGGGGGGTTCTGTGTAAGTTACCATTGAGTTCAGTTGCATTGATCTTATCCTCAATTGGTTTCTTACAAACATGTGTTAAGTGATGTGTAGATCCACAGTTATTGCATAGTTTCCTAGAAGCACCTCCAACATTAGTGTATCCATTTCCTTTATTGACACCTACCTTACCATTCCTGTTTCTAGACTTGGGAGTTACTGGATTGACAGTATGTTCAGAAGTTGCTGTCGAACTATCCTTGACAGTATCTTTTATTCCTACTGTCTTGACAGAAGGTTTGAAAGTTACTGTCTTGGAATCATTCTTGACAGTATCTTTGAAAGATTCTGTCTTGCCAATCGTGACA
Organism: Heracleum sosnowskyi; assembly: GCA_030848705.1. Classification (NCBI taxonomy): domain Eukaryota; kingdom Viridiplantae; phylum Streptophyta; class Magnoliopsida; order Apiales; family Apiaceae; genus Heracleum; species Heracleum sosnowskyi. The sequence continues at coordinate 9,245,831 of CM061243.1, forward strand.
GCATCCTTTGAACTTACTGTCTGATTGCTTGGTAAGTTTACTGTCTTGGGGATTGTGACAGTATCCTTTCCTTCCTTGAATGTGCTGTCAACACCTTCATCCTCATCAAGAATTTCTTGTTTGATGAGCATGGCTTCTCCATCAAACTCAATTTCAGCAGCTTTGAAAATAGGAGTTTTAACTTTCTTGAGAATGGTGGGTTTGACAGCAGCAATTCCAGGACAATCTTGAATCACAGTTTCCTTTCCAGGTCTTCTACCATAAGAAAAACCTATACCAACAGACTGATTTTCTGTATGCTTATCATTGTAATCCTGAACTATCTTTGATGAGTTTCTATAGGCCTTAATCTTAAATTCATTTTCAGCAATCTCATTCCTCAGGAATTCCTCAACCTCCTTAGCACATTTTAATTCATTTTTAAGTTTAGCATTCTCTTGAGCTAAAGAGCCTAGTGAACTGGTTTTGAGAACAAGAGAATCATTTTCAGACTGAAGTGTTTCATTTAGCTTACTTAGTCTAGAGATTTCCTCATTAGCAGCAGATAAGCTAGTATAGACATTGAACATTTCAGCACTTAAGTCTTTAATGGTTTTCTTATACTCATCAGTAGACATATCAAGTAAGACAAGTGAAGGTACCTGACTTGAAGGTGTTGATGCTACCTCATCAGTGCTAGCCATGAGAGCTAGGTTGACATATTCTTCCTCTTCTTCATCATCAGAATCATCCCAACACTTTCCTTCAGCCACATAGGCTCTACCTTGATTTTTCTTGGAGTATCCACCAGTTCCTTTCTCATATCTTTGAACCTGTTTGGGTCTTTTGCATTCAGTAGCAAAATGACCAGGTTCTCCACAGTTGTAACATTTGAACTTTGATCTATCCACAAATCCAGTTTTGTATCCTCCTTTGGTTGAACTTCCCACAGCAGCCTTTGATGAGCTTCCTTTGCTGAACTTGGATGCTTGGCCTTGAGGCTTGTATGACCTATCCTTCTTGAACTTTTTGGCCATGTAAGCCATAGTAGGGTTGTCCATGCTTTCCAGTTCCTCCATTGTGTAGAAGTCTTCATCTTCCACATCTTTAAGCTGTAGTACCACTTTCTCATCATCTTCAACCACCTCTTCTATCTTCAAGGTCTGTGTTGGGGTTGATTGTGTGATCTGTAGTACTTCACTTGGCTGTGTGATCCTTGGCACATGTGCTACTAGGGCACTTGACATATTAGCCATCTTGTTCCTTGTTCCACTTTGTATGGCTCTCTTTTGAAAGAGTTCGAGTTCATAAGATTTCAGAATACCATAAAGTGTCTCAAAGGTTATAGTGTTGAGATCTCTTCCTTCTCGTATGGCTATTGTCTTGTGTTCAAGGTGATCAGGCAGTGTGAGCAGGAACTTGACATTTAATTCTTTTCTGTCATAGTACTTGCCATGTATCTGTAATTCAGTTAAGAGCTTACTGAACCTTTCAAACATGGAGGTTAAGTCTTCACCAGGCTTGGCCATGAATGCCTCATATTGAGATATTAGAATTTGCCTTTGGTTGCCCTTAACCTCTTCACTTCCTTCACAGAGTAAGGCTAACCTGATCCACATCTCCTTGGCTGATGTGCAGCTTATCACACTTCCACACATGGCTTTATCCAGCGTGAGAGAATCGAGCAAGATAAGTTGCAAATGATCATCTAGCACCATTTTCTCCTTTTCAGGTTCCAAGATTTCTGAGGGATCTTTGGGAACCCAATGTGCAGGAATAATCTCACCATTCACTGTTGTGGCTTCAATTTCCTTTCTTGGAATGAAAGGACCATTCTCGAGTATACCTGGGTATAGTGGATTTGCAGCTTTGATAAACAACAAGATTTTTCTTTTCCAAATGCTGTAGTTCTCTTTATCAAATGCTGGGATCTTGATACTGTTTGATTTCTGCATTTTCTCCGGGATCTCAGATATGTATGTTAATCTGAAAGCTTTGATACCAGTTGTTAGTCCTTGTGTATTGCAGAAGGGGGGGGGGGGATGAATGCAATACTGATAAAATTCAATCTAAATTTCAACAACTAAAATCAAGATTAAACGTTATCAGCAATATATGTAATCACGAACAGTATTTAGTAAGAACAAGATTCACAAAATAAATGTTTTATTCATTTTGCAAAGTGTTGCTACAACCTCAAGAAAGAATTCTCGAGCTTCGGGTTTTCTTCAAAAACACTTCCTTGTCTTCGTTACAATTCTAGAATGAGTTGATAGTAGGTATAAGACTAACCCTATCACTATCAGTCACGGGTTTGTGAAGCTGTTGTCACTGTCAAGTGGCAGCTTCTTACAGATTGTCTTACCCATGTGACTTTCCTAAATTGCTAACATGTCAGATATACATTACAAAGAAAGCAACCTAGATTCATTCCATTTCCAGCTAAACCAATTCAGCAGATAAAGACTTGACCTTGCTCTTGAATTGATTCGCTTTTGTTTTGCAGTGCTTGAAGCTTCTGTCGTAGTCTTGCAGACTTGGTGCAGCTTAGGGATACTGCATCACGCCTGTTTCTTGAACATTTAAACTGTCACGGGATTTGACTGAGAAAGATACCTAGCATAAGGATCTTTATTGAGACAGTTACTTTTGCCGCAAAGCTTGCTGTCACAGGAATGATCTTTTGGTGACAGTATGAGTTCCCCGCATAGAGTGCTGTCGAGGATCCCAAACTTGCTGTCGAGGGCAATAGTTGCTGTCGCGTAGTCTTCCGCCAATGTTGCTGTTAGAGTGAATATGCTGTCGTGACTTGCAACATTCTGTCTTCTTGTAATCTTACTGTCACAGCTTTAGGACAGTAACCTTTATTCATGTTGTCATCCAAAAAGCATTCTTTGAGGCTTGAACACATAAGTGAACTTCTTTCAAACAATACAACTAGAATAACATTACATACTGATTACAAGAACATACTTTGGCTATGACAGCATGTTCTACTTAATTTAAAAAATTAAGTACAATCAAAGTTAAGTTGTTTCTATGCTATCACCCATAAATCCCAACAGCTATTATAATGTAATTTATAGTATAAAAGTTACTCCAATGCAACACTATAATGGGGTAAAAATTACACCAAATGAATAGTGTGATTCCAAATTCGGTGTCAAAAGTACATTTGGTGTAATTTTTACACCAAATTTTTTGTCTTTATAATGTCTACCATGCCTTGGTGTTTGTTAATAAAAACAAATTTATTCCCTAAATGTCCCATCTATTTCTTATTATATCTCAATAACATACTTGTTTTTGGAAAAGTGAGAATGTCATATTTTAAGCTTTTGAAAAATCTATTTCTAATACAACATCTTTTAACTTATATGCTTTTTACATATTAATTTCTTCTTTTATAGCCACTTAATCCACAATCCGTTAGATATAACAGTAAAAGTTATTACATATATAGTAATTTATCCATACTATTATATAATAGCTGAAACATTGAAAATTTTGATTTTCTGATTTTTTTTGTTTTCTGGTCCGAAACATTGAGGGGTTGTTTACTTTAAGAATTTTTTTCCAATTTTCCTTTTCTAAATTTTCTGGAATTTTATTTTTCATATAAAATCATTGAAAATTAAGAAAGTTTGTTCCAAATGCTCGAACATTTCAGAAATAAGAAAAATAGAAAACATGTTCAAATCAAATCATGTTAATTTTCTTTTTTCTAATGTTTTTAAAACTTAAATGAACTATTTTTTGAAAGAAAATTTAAATAAACTCAAATGAACTAAATTACCCATGTTATATTATTTAATTTTATTAAAAGCATACTTTCATTTCAATTACGAAATAATAAAATAATAATAAGTAATAGTAATTGATCGACACGTTGCCATAAATACATCTAAGAATACTAAGAATACCAATTATACTGTATCATTCCATCATTAATACACCCCCAAAATATCATACTATATATTATCCAATTATTAATAATTTTACTATACACACATATAAATATATCAATCATACAATATATTTTCATCATTAACACATCCCAAAATCATATAATATATGACACAATTATCTATGAAATATATAAAACTCATTAACATACACCCCAAAATATCATTATAGTTTCTTGTAGATAAGAAGTTAATGAGCTATTTCATGTTCATTGAAGAAGGCTCGAGAAGCTATGTCTCATTGTAGTAGATAAGAAGTTAATGAGCTATTTCCTGTTCATTCAAGGAGACTCGAGAAGCTATGTCTCATTGTAATAGATAACCCTCTCTCGTAACTAAGGAGTTAAAGAGCTAGAGTAGCTGTTATTAAAGCGGCTAGGAGCGAAAGTAAATCAACCAAAAGTATTAATCGATAAATTTCGCGTCACCTCATAAGAATCTATCGATTAAGAGTAAAAAACATAAGATTTGTGAATGAATTGAATAACATCTTGAAATTTACGTATTAGATGGATTCAATGGAGAAATCAATGTCATTCAGAGGGCATCTCCAGCTGTGAATATGGCTGAGCAGAACTGAACCAGAACCGAAAAACCAAACAGAATAGTATAATTTCGGTTCGGTTCGGTTCTAATTTTTTGAAAATTCGGTCTTTTCGGTCCGGACCGAATAGACCGAAATAAATATCGGTTCGGTTCGGTTTTTTCAAAAAAAATTCGGTCCGAACCGAATAGACCGAATTTTTTTTATTTTATATTTATATAATTTTTATAGATATAATATATTAATTTTATATGTATGTATATATTCAAAATTTTGCATGGATTATTTTTTGTTCGAGATTTGAAGTTTAAACTATTATATTTACATTTCATACTTGTATTTCATTAGCTAATTTTTTTAATTTTAGAAAAATCATATTTTTTGGTTTTTTTTGAAATAAAAATTTTTTATTTGAAAAAATTTCGGTTCTTTTATGAAAGAACCGAACCGAATAGAATTATTTCGGTTCGGTTCGGTTCCGGTCCAAAATACAATTTCGGTTCGGTTCGGTAAAAAAAACGATAATTCGGTTCTCGGTCTATTCGGTTCAGTCCGGTTCTGGACCCTAGATGTGAAGATAGATATACCATATATTTCGATTATTAAAAAAATAATATTAAAACCCATACATTTTCCGTCCATTATTCTATTTACTAAAATAGCAAAATAATATAATTAATAGTAAATAATCAATTACCCTTTTCAGGTAAAACATGTTACTTTTTTAAATTTTTAATAACTAATCAATTTTGTATTTAATTCATTACCTTTCTTGTTTTTTAAACTATAATTCCTTCTTTTCTAAAAACATTATAGCAAATTCTATTGAATAAAATAAGATATTCATAATATAATTACTAATAAATAATCAATTTCTTTTTTAGCTAAAACATTTTTTTTATATATAATTTTTGTAACTAAACATCTCTTTTTACAAACGGACAACATATATATAGTTATTATATTAGATCAAATCATCTTTAAAAAAATTTAACCTACAAAATTTATGTCATTAAATTTTCAGTAAGAGATTATATAAAATATTATATTATATTAAAATATTATATTATATTAAATTTATGTCATTAAATCGATTTACTCTCAATAGTGTTGTGTATCATGTGTCCACTAATGATGGCAATAACACTCTCCATGGTACAAGATATAAGTTATTCTTCTTCTTTTTTCCCCCAGATATTTAGATAAGAGCAAATTTTAAAGTGGTGATCAAACTTTACCCGCTTTTGCATTTTGATGCCCGAATTTTAAATTTGTAATTTAGTGGCCAGATATTACTTTCAGTTTTCAAAAAGATGGCTAAGAGCCACTTTTTTGAGAAAAAAAAGTGGCCCGTAACCATCTTTTTGAAAAATAAAAGTAATGTTCGGCTACCTATTGCAAATTACCACTTTTTTTAGAAAAAAAAAACTTAAAAAAGTGGCCCGTAGCCACCATTTTGAAAAATAAAGGTAATGTCTGGCCACCATATTGCAAATTAAAAAATATGATCATCAAAATGCAAAAGTGGGTAAAGTTTGGCCACCACTTTGAAGTTTACTCTTTAGATAATGAAATGCGACATCAAATACCAGGTGGTAAAATGGGGTTCAGTGAGTTGATATGGACTGTTAAAGATTACCAGGTGAATAGCTATATTACACTCACTTACAGCAGCCCGGATGGTCAAAATGGTACATACTTGTAGCTTCTCCACTGTATCCATTTCTTTGTTGAATTAAGGTGTTTTAGCTTAACTGGAATTGTTCCAAATGAAACAGGATTTCCTGGTGATGTTTCGGTTGAAGTTACATATATGTTGATGGATGCAAATAAGCTGGCGCTGAAAATGAAAGCAAAGCCCAAGAATAAGGCCACTCCAATAAACCTAGCTTCACACACTTACTGGAATCTGGCAGGGCATAACAGTGGCAATATTTTGTCACACAGCATCCAACTATTAGCATCCAAGATCACCCCAGTTAAGAAAGACTTGATTCCCACAGGCCAAATCATACCTGTGGCAGGGACAGCGTATGATTTCCTACAAGCTCGTGAGATTGGAAGTAAAATAGGTGAATTTTCAAATGGATACGATATCAATTATGTGCTTGATGGCACCAGTAAGAAGCATTTGAACAAGGCTGCTATAGTGTACGACAGCAAATCCGGGAGAAAGATGGAACTTTGGACTAATCAACCAGGAGTACAGTTTTATACCAGCAACATGATATACAATGAGAAGGGAAAATCAGGGTTTGTTTATCAGAAGTATGCTGGACTTTGCTTGGAGACTCAAGGATTTCCTGACGCCGTGAATCAGCCAAATTTCCCTTCACAAATTATTAGTGATATTAGTGATAATAAATTAGAAAAGTCAAAGTCAAAACAATGAGCTGTCATTTGACATTTTTTGTATATTCTGTTAGTTTGTTAGTTCCCGCCAAAAGTTAGTTAGAGAATAGAACTACTCATTCTTCTTGTATAGTTAGTATAAAGGAGGTATGAGATGATGTACAGAATTATCTTTTTGTATTCAAGTTTTACAAGTAATGAAATGGTTAAGCTCTCTCTTACAGAAACTATCATGGTATCAGAGCCTATGGCGACTTGATCTTCCACGCTGTGTTTTCTAAGTCTACATTCTCGCCTTCTTCGCGAATTCTCGATCTGATTCAGGTGTTTTCAAAACCTCCATTATCGTCTTCCTCGAAAACTCTCAATTGATTCAGGTGTTTTTCTGGTTTTGTTCTATAGACAAGTTTTTCTCTGAATTTAATCTTGATACTTCGTTTTCTTCCGAATTCTTGCAAAATTTAGTTTGCATATTCTTCTGATTTTCTTGTTCTTTGAAGGTTCTGATTGTTGTGACTGATTGGCGTAGATCTCTATATCTGCTATCTCTATAATTCCAGTTTTTCTTTCTGCATGCAAACTGTTTGATAAAATTACTCTTTGAAAATATTGATACTTTTGTTCGTATCAATCACAATTGTCTTAAACATGAATACTACCGCTGCTAATCTTGTTAATAATCACGATCCGTCTAGTGTTTACTACATTCATCCTTCGGATGCTTCTTCAACTCAGCTTGTTTCTGTTAAATTTGATGGAAGTGGTTTCAGTAACTGGAAACGATCAATGCTGTTAGTCTTGTCAGCTAAGAATAAGATAGGGTTTGTTGATGGTACTATACCAGTACCTGACAGAGTTTCACCTGAATACAAGTTCTGGTCAAGATGTAATGATCTTGTGATTTCCTGGATTATCTTTAATCTTGATGCAACAATAGCAAAAAGTGTTTTGTTTCTGCAAACTGCAAGAGAAATCTGGTCTGATTTGGAAGAACGCTATGGTTATGCGTCCATGGCAGAAGTGTATTCTCTGGAACAAAGGCTATCTGAGATGATGCAAGGTTCAAAGAATATATCAGAGTTTTTCACTGCTATCAAGACTGTCTGGGATGGACTTTTAGATGCTAATCCCTTACCAAGCTGTACTTGCAACAAGTGTACTTGTGGTTTATCTCAGAAAATCCAGGACATGCAACAAGATCAGAAGTTACTTCAGTTTATGATGAAGTTAAATGATAATTTTGCTGCAGTTAGGGCTAATGTTCTCATGATGCATCCTTTGCCAAATGTTTCAGCTGCTTATCGACTCTTTGCTCAAGAAGAGAGACATAAAGAGATATCTCAAGCTTCTTTACAAACTGAGTCCATGGCTTTTATTGCAGATAAGAGGAATAATAGTAACAGAGTTGGTTTCTCACATACTCCTGGAAATGGATTCTCACATACTCCTGGAAATTCTCAATATAGAGGAAATTACTCTGGTTCTAGGAAGTTTGGTTCTAAACCTGGTTCAAATTACTACTGTACACACTGCAAAGTACCAGGACACAGTGTTGATAGATGTTTCAAGATACATGGCTTCCCTACTAGCTATAAAGGAGGTCATAATAAGGATACTAGAGTGGCTGCTCTTGTTCAAAGTTCTGATGAGTCTGATTCACCCACTGATAATGATCATAAAACTGATGCTTCTTTCAGTCAATCCAGTCAAATTTCTCCTGAACAGTATAATCAATTACTGGAATTGCTTACCAAGCAACATCTGTCTGAAAATCAGCAAATTTCACACAACAATGATGCAGAGTCTTCTCATACTGCTCTTCTTACAGGTAAGGCTTGCTTACTTTCCTGTTCTAAATCAGAATGGTTGCTAGATAGTGGAGCTACAGACCATATAACAAATAATATAGAAGATTTTTCTGTTTATAGAGTTATTTCTGAATTTGACAATACTATCACTATTCCAAATGGTAGTAAAGTACTGGTTACTCACATTGGAGATGTTTTGTTGCATGGTAACATTTTACTCAAGGATGTTCTGCTTGTTCCTTCATTTCACTTCAAACTTATTTCCACTCATAAGCTGTGTCTTGATCTTAGTTGTCAATTGATATTCAATTCTGATTCTTGTTTCCTTCAGGACCATTCACAGAAAGGTCCACCAATTCTTCTTGGTAAACTGAGTAATGGCTTGTATAGTGTGGACAAAGCTGGTATGAAGCATTCTTCTTCTTTACCTATTCAAGCCTGCCTCAGTGCTGCTTCAATTCATTCTGCAAGTCTATGGCATATGAGATTAGGTCACTTACCCTTTCCTCAAATGAAGTTAGTAGTTCCATCATGTGATGTGAAATCCCTTAGTTCAGAACATATTTGTCAAGTATGTCCATTAGCTAAGAAAACTAGAAACTCTTTTCCTTCAAGTTGTATTAAAACTACTGCTATTTTTCAGCTCATTCACATTGATATCTGGGGACCTTATAAGGTCAAAACTTCTACTGGTTGTAATCAATTTCTTACAATTGTTGATGATTTTAGCAGATTTACTTGGGTACATCTTATCAAATATAAATCTGATGTTCCTACTGTGTTTGCAAATTTTATATCCTTTGTCAAAACTCAATTTCAAACTTCAATTCTTTGTGTAAGATCTGATAATGCCTTAGAACTTACAGCTGGTAAAATGAGAGATTTGTTCCTCAAAGAAGGAATAGTCAATCAAACTTCTTGTGTCTATTCTCCACAACAAAATGGGGTTGTGGAGAGGAAACATAGACATCTTTTAGAAACTGCTAGGGCATTATACATTCAGTCTAAAGTTCCTGCTAGGTATTGGGGTGACTGCATTCTTTGTGCCACTTATCTGATAAACAGGATGCCATTGAAAAGCATAAATCTTCAAACTCCTTATTTCAAACTTTTCAATTCCCATCCTTCTTTAACAAACCTTAGGTGTTTTGGTTGTCTTTGTTACATTTCTACTCTGAAGGTAAACAGATCAAAATTTGATAATAGAGCTTCTTCTGCTGTTTTTTTGGGATATCCAGTCCATGTTAAAGGATACAAAGTCCTGGATCTTGTTACAAATTCCATCACAATATCAAGAGATGTCATTTTTTATGAATCTCATTTTCCTTTTCATTTACTTCAACCCAATGGTCATCCATACAGAAATTCTATATTCTTGCCTCATATGACTACTACATCTACTTCTTCCTTTGACATTCCACCTTCTGATTTTACTTTTTCATCAGTTAGTAATGATTTTATAACTACTCCAAATATTTCTTATGATACTCCAATTTCATCTATTCCTTCTGCTACTGTAACTCCAAATATTTCTTTTGACAATCATGGATCAAATTCAGAACACAATCCTGGTTCTTCTCAGTCCATTGATATTAGTGCTTTGTCTAGCCCAGAAATTTCAGATGTAGTTGTTCCTATCAGACAATCTACAAGGATCAGAAATCCTCCTACTTACTTGAATGAGTATCAATGTCATTACAGTCAAAGTACTCTTTCAAATCCTCACTGGTGCAACCTTATATCCAGCTCCATGTTACCTACTTCTCATACTCATTTTGTTAACAATTCTGTCACTATTACTGAGCCATCCTCCTATTTAGAAGCCTCAGGAAATCCTTTATGGGTAGAGGCTATGACAAAGGAGATTCAGGCACTCCAAGATAATAATACTTGGACATTAACATATTTACCTAAAGGAAAGAAACCTATTGGTTGTAAATGGGTGTACAAGGCTAAATTGAAAAAGGATGGTTCTCTTGAAAGATGTAAAGCTAGGTTAGTAGCAAAGGGGTTTACACAGAAATATGGGATTGATTATCAAGAGACTTTTTCCCCTGTTGTTAAAATGAACACTGTCAGATGTTTGATTGCTTTGGCTGCTCACAAGAAATGGAAACTTTATCAGCTTGATGTGAATAATGCTTTTTTGCATGGAACTTTAAAAGAGGAAGTCTATATGAAGATTCCAGAAGGTATTTTACATTCTCCACATCAGGTATGCAAGTTGAATAAATCTATATATGGTTTAAAACAGGCTTCAAGGGAATGGAATGAGACCTTAGTGGATGAGCTTATAGCTCAAGGTTTTTATCAGTCAAAGTTGGATTATAGTTTATTCATCTTCAAAGATCAAACAGATATCACTATTGTGGCTGTATATGTAGATGACATTCTGGTTATTGGTAGTAATTTTTCCAAGATAGAGGCTCTCAAAAAGCATCTTCACTCTACTTTTACTATCAAAGACCTTGGAGAATTACATTATTTTCTTGGTATTGAGGTAAGCTATTTACCTGAAGGCACTGTCCTTAGTCAGACAAAGTACTCTAAAGAAATTTTGCAGACAGTTGCTGTTGATCTATCCAAGAAAGCTTTGACTCCTTTGCCTATTAATACCAAACTTACAGCTGATGATGGAGATTTCTTCAGTGATGCAGAATTATACAGGTCTATAGTTGGCAAGCTAAATTTCTTGACCAATACTAGGCCTGACTTGAGTTACACAGTTCAAGTTCTTAGTCAGTTTTTACAAAGGCCTAGAGTCCCACATTTTGAAGCCTTGGTGCATACTCTCAGATATCTTTCCACTACCATAGGTCAAGGTATTCTTTTGAAGGCATCAGACTCTCTGACTTTGCAAGCTTTTTCAGATTCTGATTGGGCCTCTTGCCCAGACACAAGAAGATCTGTTACAGGTTATGTTCTGTTACTGGGAAACTCTCCTGTGACTTGGAAATCTAAGAAGCAATCCACTGTATCCAGGTCTTCCTCAGAGGCTGAATACAGGGCCATGGCTTCTGCAGCATCAGAGGTTGTCTGGACTGTCAGATTATTGGAAGAATTGGGTCTTCATAATTTAAAACCTGTACAGTTACAGTGTGATAATCAATCAGCATTGCATATTGCCAATAACCCAGTTTTTCATGAGAGGACAAAACACATAGAGATTGATTGTCATTTTACTAGAGAGAAGGTCTTGGAAGGCATTCTGCAACTTACTTATCTTCCTACCAAGAGTCAATTGGCTGATGTTCTTACAAAAATTGTTCCTTCTCCACAATTTAAAGACTTGTTATTCAAGTTGGGTATGGTTCATTCTTCACCACCTCCCAACTTTAGGGGGGATATTAGTGATATTAGTGATAATAAATTAGAAAAGTCAAAGTCAAAACAATGAGCTGTCATTTGACATTTTTTGTATATTCTGTTAGTTTGTTAGTTCCCGCCACAAGTTAGTTAGAGAATAGAACTACTCATTCTTCTTGTATAGTTAGTATAAAGGAGGTATGAGATGATGTACAGAATTATCTTTTTGTATTCAAGTTTTACAAGTAATGAAATGGTTAAGCTCTCTCTTACAGAAACTATCACAAATTGTGAATCCAGGGGAGACTTATGAGCACATTATGGTCTACAGGTTTAACAACAGAGCAGAATGTATCTTTTGGCTAGCTTCGTCTTCCTGCTTTTAAGCACTATGCTTATGTGTGAACAGTGCAGTTATCGAATAAAAATAACTAGTTTGAGGGGTTAATCTTTATCTGAGAACAAAAAGATTTGCAGATGGGTTATTTCTTAAAGAAATATTACACTTTTTGCAATCAACTTATATAGATTACGTTCTATTATAACCAGCAAATATTCATGGGGAGACTCATAAGCACATTAAGGTCTAGAGGTTTATCACAGAGGAGAATGGAGGTTCTTGCTATCTTTGTCTTTCTGCTGCTACAAGTACTTGCCCTTATGTGGGAACTTTTTGACTTTAAGCTGAAAAATGTTTGTTAGTGTAATAAATCAGAAAATGACTTAAAGTTAAGTAAAAAAAACAATTTAAAGTCAGAAGTTGTTCGGAGGTATTTTTTGAAACAACTTATTTTATTTTAAATTTTTTATTTCATAAAAATTAATATCATCATTCAATTGTATTATTTATCAAACTTTTTTTTTTTTTACATTTTTAATACCTCAAAAGTTACTTAAAATACAAAATTACCCAAACAAATATTAACTTAAATTTTTATTCCTATTTTATCATTTTAAGTAAATTTAAGTCATAAGCAATAATTTAAAATTTACTTGTCTTTCTTTGAGAACAAAAAGATTTGCAGACGGGTTGCATCCTGATGCCAGTACACGTTTTTCACAATCAACTAACATTCATTTATAACCACCATATTCAGAAACAGCCAATGGCCTTATAGCTTAGTTCACTTGTAAATATAAGATACATGCCAATGTGTCTCAGACATAAACAGCTCACAATTAGAATTTAAGGTGATGTATAATGTGTTCATTAACTGGTACAAACATTCGGCAGAAAATTTCCCAACAAGTTACCATAAAAAACTCATCTTAAATGAAACCACGTACGACTTGAAACTTAAAACCAGCCTCAAACAAACCATATAAAACTAAAAAATCAAGTCTTTGACGAAACTGTAAAACAACATAATATTTCCAGAAAGTACTCGGCATAGTTTATTTGGTTCAGCGCAAAACTACACTAGCAGCCTTCACAAATGGTTCCATGTGACAACAAAAGAAACTAGGTGTGTACTGCAAGCAAAATCCGCAATGCGAAGCTGCAGCAACATGCAAATGATAACCACCAATACTTGACAAACAATAAGACTTAGAGAGCAGATACAATTGAACCATGAAAAATCTGTTAAAAGGACTATGTTGTAGTTGTCTTCTTGAAATCAATCTTGTCAACCTTAACCTCCCCGTCGATAAGTTCATAAACATAGACAACAACACGCAGTGCATCAATGTCCATGAGAACAAAGCTGGGATTAACATCATACGTTATGCTGCTGTAGGCCCCGGTTGCAGATCCTGGATTAATTACCACTCCTGCTTCATGTTTGTAGGCTGTGAACTGATGGGTGTGGCCTGTTACTAGGATGTCTACATCAAGCTGCCTCTGGAGCATGGCCAATGAATCTAGATCCCCAGATGGAATGACCTTCAAAATATATAATTATATCAGAATATCCCCTAAAGTCGGATTTGTAAGTAATCCATGCTGTTCATGGAATAACTCATTCCTCAAATTATTTCATTAATTGAGTGAAGTACATTTTTAGGTGTAAGATTCTTTTCAGCTAACTCTAACAAGCTTAGACATAGGAAGTTTAGAGTTGAAGAACCATGTTGAACTTGAACAATCGCAAAAGATGAGTAGATTAAAATGTAAACAAAAAGTTATATGGACAAGGAAAAGAACCAAGACTTGTTTATAATGTCGAAACACTTGAGAATATTTTGCTGAATCTATAACATAACTTCTAACTACATGATAAATGTTAAATATAGTATAATTTCAATATCATAAAATTCTTCGAACAATTATATAGTAAGATAGAACTGTTCAGTGTACTAACGGGATGGACATGAATCAAACCTGATGACCATGGCATATTCCAATCTTGAACTGACCAATGGTCAGTGTCTTAGTTTCAGGATAACGTGCTTCTTCATCATATTCGCCTCTAGTGATATGCAAGTCAGGACAGATAGTCCTCAAGTAGTCATGAATCTCCTAAAAAATTGCATTAAAGTTAGAAAGAGAAGAACACAGATATTTAAAAAAAAACATTTACCTACAGACATATAATTTGTTAGAAAACCTCTTGTTGAAAGAGTGCAACAACAAATAAACTATTCTAGAGCTAAATTAAATCATCGATCCTCTGTACTAATATACCAAGGAAAACCTAAGCTTGCTCTTTACAATAGCATCTGTAGTCGTGCTTATAAATTGTAACAAAAAAAAACATGCTTTACAATATAGAAGAAATAACAGATAGCCTGTCATGTTAGTTAGATATGATACAACATGAACTAAAATAGACAGACATACAAAAATTGGGTAACTAAGCTCAGGCAAATTTGTCAACCACTCCCAATACTCACTAGTGCCAGAGATCACCATGAAAAAGCTTTCCCGTGGCAATTCAAAACGGCAATTTAGTTAATCTATATTAAGAACCGAACCAACTACATATTGTACAAGTTACATCCCTGTATATCTATCATTTACGGCATGCTACAATCGTTTTCCAGTTTATTAAAACAACAAACAGTGGAGATAATGTAATGCTTAATATATTTCCGCTTCATATGTAGCAAAAATCGACTTATATAATCAATTCCAATTACAAACACCAGTAAGCACATTCAATCCCAAAAATTCGATAACAAACAATTGAACAACTTAAATACAATCCCAATTAAAACAGTGTTAAAATTAACAAGACAAAAAGACAATAGTAAGACATAATATTTGAGAAAAAGAGAAAATTACTTTGATGCATAAATTGCCAGTGCAAAGAATATGTTGAATCTTGCCAGGAACAAGCATAGATTTGAACTTAGGAGGCAAATCAGGTGCTCTGTGTGAAATATGAAGATCACCCAATGCTAAGACTAACACCATTCTTTTCTCAAACCCTAATTTCAATACAATATGAATTGAAACAATAGTTATGTGACCCGACCCGATCAAATATTAGTAGCAATCAATACAATTGGGGATGATCGAACCTCTAGTAAACGCTCGCTCTTGTTTACATCTGACTTTACCAATCAACTGGGGCTTGGGGCTTAATTCATTTTTAATAATTTATGTTTTGGTTTTTTTAATTATTCATTTATTCTACTTCTTCTTCTTCTTCTTCTTTTGGTCAAATATTATTCTCCTTCAAATAATTTAATAATATTATTCTTATTAAGTACAACCTGTCAAAAAAATTAAATTAAACTTAAAGAAAAATTAAAATTTTAAAGAAAAATATATTTTTCAAGAATTCCAACTTCTCTTTACTACCTACCTTGCCAAACTTTAAATAGTGGCTTGTCACTTAAATTTTCTTAAAGTGACGTGTTCAGCCAAAATTTTAATGTGTTTGGATGATGTTTCTGTACGTAAAGGTAATTTATGATTAACTAACAAAAAACATTGTTAAAAAACAAAACAAAAAATCAAAATAAATTGTTCAAAAAAATAATTATTTATCAATTTCTTACGTCAAGCTAATTTTTTTAATTTTAAATCATTTTCTCACTTTGTTTTGAAAACAAAAGATAAATATTCATTAGATCAAAGCATAGTGTAAGGTTCATGATTCTTCACTTAGGTTTCGGTATTTTGTTTTACTTAAAATAAAAATTATATTACGTCTAGGGAATCCTCCCTTAGGTCTTACTTATCACATTTCTCGGGAATTGAGTCAAAAATTCAAACCGTACCAAAATGTTTTCTGACACGTGTTATTTGGCATCTACTTAGAATAGATATGTCAACTTAATGATATATTTTATACTAGGTTCTCTTTGTCATACAAAGATACGCAACGACTAAAGGCACGCAAATCGAGAAATTTCAAACACTACTTTTACGAGCAAAAAATGATCACTTTATTTTAAAAAGTGTTATTCTTAAATATTTTACTCTCAAATATTTTGGATATATTTATTAAATATTTATATTCAATTTATCATGCCAAAAGCCATGTCGATAGACCAAAAATAAATTTTATCCCAAAATACCCGTAAATCCTTATTTATCCGGATAAAATCATTTTTAATTCAAACTTATTTATCCATTGGACTTCATATTCATTATTTCATATGTAATATTATTTTTGAATATGTTTCAAGTCAAAACATTTGTCTACGTTGTCGGTAAAGACAAATGAATTTTTCGGTCGCTCCGGAAGGCTATTTTAGCAATCGAAAAATCCGATAAATACTTCTACATATCTTTTTGACTTGAAACTTGGGATTTGTCATTAGTATCTCTAAATTAATTTTTAGAATTAGTTTCATAATTTTTGGATGACTTTTTTCTGGGACCCTTAAAATTGATACGTAATTGATTTAGTGGTGCTTAAAAGTCATAGATGGTCAATGAATTTCAAGGTGAAATTTTGACCATATTCCTCTGGGAACATTTCAAGAGGAAACCCAAAATTTCATATTTTTTGGAGTATTTTTCTATTTATTTCAATATATGGGTCATTACGTGTTTTTCGTGTTTATCGGGTAAATCGAACATGTTTTTAATTTGAAATTTGAATTGCAATACATATATGTGTGTCTATATCATCTGATGTATACTTTGTGACATCACTCCTAGATATTTTCTTGGTCCATGTGTTGCTTGCCACTTGTCATGCTTTGATTGACCCACTTTTTCACCATTTTGGGTATAAATAGACCCATTCTCTTCACAATTTTCTCAAGCCTTTTTGAGCCAATTATATGTTGAAGAAATAATCCTAGAAACACTCTCAAGATCAGTAGATAATTTACGAAAAAGATCTATCCATCTCCTTTGTATACTTGTGGTTTGATTTAGTTAGTAACAATCTTGAAAAAGAGGTAACTTTGTTTTGTTTAACAAAGACTTTTCTTGAATTGTGAAAACTAGCTTGGTTTTACTTAGCTTTGGTTAAAAATAAGATAACCTTTAGTAGTATTGTATAAGTTGAAACAAGATCTTCAATACTAAGCAAAACTTGGTCACAGTGTCTTAGAGAAACAAAAAATCATAAACTTTCAAGTTTTACATCTTTAAGGATTTTTGAATGACAAGACCATTTGAACTTTAATCTTGAACTAGTTATTTCATTTCTTGGGCTAAAATATTCGGTCCTATTGTCTAAAGAAATAAAAATCTCCCGTGTCTTAACGAGATAAAATATTGTCTCGGATTTTTATTAGACAAGACTAGGTTCAACAAGTTCATTATATATATATATATATATATATATATATATATATATATATATATATATATATATATATATATATATATATATATATATATATATATATATATATATATATATATATATATATATATATATATATATATATATATTGTTAGGTCCAAAGTATCGTAGAAGGGGGGTTGAATACGATACTCTCAAATTATTTAATTTCGTTCGCGAATTAATCATTCAGTTCTATAACGAAATCAACTACACCAAATCAAACCAAGAGTCGGGGAATATATCGTTTTATAAATATAAACCTCGAGAGGTGCTACAATTTCTAATCCGTAGATTAGCTTCAATGAGTTCTAGGTTATACACAATCAATACAATGATAGAATTCTGAGCAATATTAATTTCACTAATAATCTTTCTGGCTCAAACTTCTCTCTTCGTAATTGCTTCTGTGTAGAACATGACTGGGGAAGATACTGTCTCTCTCTTAGTAATTGTAGTCTTTTGTTTTTGAAAACTATCGAACCAATTTTCATCAACCTGACAAACAAACCACCTTTTCACCTGCTTCTCCAAATTGAAAACTATCCAATGAATAAAGTTAATATTCCATTCGATGGTTTTTAATAAAAACTATCGAATGAAAAATTAACTTAATTAGTTTTCTTTATCTCACATTCGATGGTTTTCTAAATAGAAAAACCATCGAAATCTTTTCTTGTCCTTGACCTTTTATTAAAGCTTCTGTACTTCAGGGTGTTTCAGTTTTAGACTGTATCAATTTCTTCTGAGACAATAAAACAACTTGATCTTTTTAAGTGCCGTCAACTAGTGCAACTGGTCTGGTTCACAGATGAATAGCACTTGATCAATTCTTATATGTCTTCAATTCAATGCTGCTGATAAGTCCTTTGTCGATCTGGTTGCTTCAAATAAATCACTGGAATCCTGTGGTACTAACCCTAAATCATTCACATACTTCTGTAGTCTTGAAAGTCTTGTTTCTTTTGCTGTCACTGAGGCTTGAACATTTTCATGAACTTCTTTCCGTGACCTGTTTACGGACTTCAAGAATACATACCATATTTTGATTTTTTGAATTATCTTTTCTTCTTTGATTCTGGATTCCTGTGCTTCTGTTAATATTATTGTCTGTCTTGTCCTTTGCATGAAACACATGATTGTTCAGAAAACACGCCTTATATACCCTTGCAACCAGAGATTGTGGATTATTCAACCTTGCAACCAAAAATTGTGGATTATTCACCCTTGCAACTAGAGATTGTGACCATATGTGTCATTTTCTTACTTATTATATAAATAAATATTTTCTAATTTAAAATTAAAATAACTTAAAGCTCCAAATCTTGTTTTTACATAATTCGGATCAATTCAGAATTCAAGGATTTTTTTTTAAATAAATGAAGCCGTAGATTAATTTAAAAAATTAAGCCCTAAACTAATCTTCTTACATGTTAAATCCTCAATTAAATTAAATTATATATTCTATAATATATTTAACTGATATTATGTATTTATTACAAAACAATTTTTTTGAAGGAATTACAAAACTTTTTTAAAATAAATTTATTAGCTTATATATATTTCTCTTTAGGCGAACATTAATTTCAATAGAAAAAAACATAAATTCGTAAAATTTAAAACGTACCATTTGTCCAGCTCAAGCCTTTTTCAATAAAAATAATTCTAAGAATACCTTCATAGCAAAATACAACATAGCCTCAGATCAATTTTGTTTACTGGATTAAATGACAAATAAGTATGATTAAACACAAAAAATAACTAGATTATATTAACAACATGTTATATCTTTATATAAATATTCAAGGGTAAAAGGGAAATGAATGAGAACTGCTATATTTAATATTAAAAAATAATTTTAATTGTTAATAGAATAATATTCAAATACTAAAAAGTGAATTTTAAGAAGATAATCCAAATATGAATAGTTATTTTAAGTTGAAGAGAATTCTTAATGTGAAAATTAGTAAACTTTTTTCAATTGAGTTCCTAAATAATTTTCGGGTGAATAATAATTAATAAATCATCATTTAATTAAATATTATATTTTTTAATTAATATAATTATATATTTTTTTGAAATCCATATAATACACAGTTATAAGCTAGTTAAGTACTTAAAAGATTAGGGACGCACTTAATAAATAATGTTAGGCATTATATGCGTGCGACTAACCTAATGCTTAATTAAATCTTTATATTATATATAATAGGCGTCTTATCCAAAACTTTGGTCCTGTACCGTCAAATTAATAAGGACAGTTGATCTTAAAATAGATGAATGAGATCGTTAGATCTAATATTAAAAAAATTTATTTTAATAATATAATTCAAATATGAGTAGATTTTCTAAATTGATTACAATTCTCAATGTAAAAATTTGTAATTTCAAATTCTAAGTTTAGTAAGTTTATTTGATTCTTTATCTATACTTTAATTCTAAGTTGAGTTAGTTTTCTTTATGTTAATTCTATTCATAAGTTGAATACAACTAATGTAAAAATTCGTTATTTTATTCTTTCTTCAATTTTAGGGTAGTATTAAAGATTATTATGTGAGTTTTATGTGGGGGTGTAAATTTGTTTTTAAATCTAAGTTTTAGAACTCAAGATGCAACACAATTAATGTATTGAGCGTATAAAACATAATAAATAAAATCTAAAAACTAATAACATACAATTAATATAATTATAAATATTAAAAAAAAAGAGTCGTGCGGGTTATAAGCTATCTATCTATATCAATACTATTATATAATAGACGAAACATTAAAAATTTGCTTGGTCGGTATGGTACATTGTGATTTTACTTAATTGTCCTTAATTAATTTTTACTTTTGGTTGGTCAGTATGGTACGTTATGATTTTACTTAATTGCCCTTAATTAGTTTTTACTTAATTAATCTTACTTATTTATAGAAATATATTATTAAATAATAATATTACCTATTTATAACCAATTACCTTTTTCACCTAAAATATATTATTTTTTCTATTTTTTCTAACAAATTCTCCTACTTTTTCAAATATATCACGGGCAATTACCTTTTTAAACTAAAACATGTTATTTTTCTATTTTTCCTTACTAAAATCCCTCATTTTCCAAAAATATCACGGACAAACGTTTAGTTATTTATTTTTAAACCTATTTTAATATTATAATTATTTTTAAAAATTTACCTATTTTAACATATCTACTTATTTTTCTTAACAAATGCAATTACTAAAAATATTAAAATATAAATAATCAAATACCTATTTATAACCAATTACTTTTGTGCTAAAACACATTATATATTTTTCGAACAAAGTCCCTCCTTTTCTAAATATATCACGGGAAATTGTCTTTTACAGTTTACTTTTTCTATTTTTCTCACTAAAATCCATTCTTTTTCCAAAAATATCACAGGAAACCTTTTACTTATTTATTTTAAAACGTATTTAAATACTTTTAATTATTAAATTTTAAAACCTCATCTTCCAAAAATATCACGGGCATTAACCTTTTTAAACTAAATATATGTTACATTTTTTATTTTTTGTTACTAAAACCCCTCATTTCCAAAAATATAACGGGCAAACCCATACTTATTTATTTTAAAATCTGTTTTAATGTTTTTCATTAATTAAAAATGTTTAGCTATTTTAACATGTCAACTTATTTTTTGCATAATTACAATTAATAAAATATTAAAAAATAAAAATAAAATAACAATTAACAATCTATGCATCGCACGAGTTTTAAGCTAGTTATAATATAACAGCTGAAACATTAAAAATTTGGTTGGTTGGTACGGTACCAGTTTTTAAATACAACATGTTTTTACTTAATTACCTTTACTTATTTATAGAAAATATTATTAAATAATAATAGTACATATTTATAACTAATTACTTTTTTTAGTTAAAACACATTACTTTTTCTAATAAAATTTTCTCCTTATTATAATTAAACTATTTAAAATGCTTCCAACTATTTAATTACATACATCTCTAGGCTTATTTATCTTAAAATATGGAATTAACTATTTTAAAATTGATTATAATGAAAATATTTATAACAAAAATAAATCTTTAAAAATAAAATATACAAAACAGAAAAGAATAATTGTACCACATAACATGACACGTGATATAAGTTAGTAAAAGTTTAAGTACTAAAATTTAATTTTGTATCATATCATTTTTTATATGAAAATATATTATGGATATAAATTTAATACGTGATATTAGTGCTAACTATCTGAATTTTACTGAACATGAAATTTTGGATTTTGTGAATTTAAATTTGAATTTGTTTTCTAAAGTAAAAATAGGGATCTTATCCAAAAGTTTGATCCTTTTACCACCAAATCAATAAGAAATGTTGATTTTAAAAGAGATGTATGAGAATCGTTATATCTAATATTAAAATAATTAATTATTATAATATAAATCAAATATGAGTTGGTTTTTTAAGTTGACTAGAATTCTCGATGTAAAAATTCATAACTTTAATTCTAAATTGAGTAGTTTTATTTGATTTTTGGTCTATACTTTAATTCTAATTTTTGTAGATTTTCTTATTTTAATTTTATTCCTAAGTTGAATAGAACTAACGTGATGTGTACAGAAAAGTAATCCTAGAAATATAATTAATGATACATTAATTAGACCTAGAATGGTCCAAGAATACGACCCAATAAGCAAGGCCCGAAACCCTAATTATTTATTTATTTCGTAATTAATAAATAGGAAAAATATGCCGCTCAGGAAAGGAGTCCAAAATATGATAAATTCATCAAAAAAGGATCCAGAATCCCAATTACAAGAAATAATTAGTCATAATCCTTATAAACAAGGAAAAGACTTGTCAACCAAGAAATACAATGTTTATCCATTATCAAAAAGGAGACTTATTCGCTAAGTCTCCTAAACTTACTCTAAATACGAGGCTCCAGACGCCTATATAAGGACCATGATCCTTCACAATAGAACTACGTTTTCTGGCTTGATTCTCAGCATTGATTGAGATACGTAGGCATCTTTTGAGGACCGATATAGTCACGAAACACAAGAGCAACCATTAAAGCTCGAAGCTCTCTGAACCCTAGCAATTAATTTACATGTACACTTTTTAATCCATAAAATTTGGCGCCGTCTATGGGAAGAAAACATCAACCATGGCAAACAAACGAAGAACAACTCGAGATACTCAAACTTCTAAGGAGCTTCCTCTCACCTCTAAGGCTGGTGCTCAAGGAAATCAACCACCGCCAACTACTGGCATTCAAGGGGCAAATATCCCCCTCACCACCACTCAAGGACCGGAAGTCCCAATTTCAGTTGAAGGGACAAATCCCCTGCAGATGGTCATTCATGGATCTAATCCACAAGAGACCGTAATCACGACATCCCCACTGCCCATGAATGCACCGAGTGGCCTTCAACTCCATACTACGGATCTTCCCCAATATGCAACTCAAACTCTTGGGATGCCAAACTATGGCATGCCTCCTCGACCCACGATGGGCAGTAGTGGTCTCAACCCCACCTATCATGAAGCATATGTTCCCCCTTACATACAAGGTCTGGGACCCCAAAATTAACAAACTCAAACTCGAAGGACCCCTTTGATTAAAGACTACTCGGGTCCCTATACTGAGGATGAGAATGATTCAACTGGAGAAGAGATGGATTTTGCCCCAAGAAGAAGACGTTCTTCCCAAACGAATCAGGAGCAAACTACTAAGGACAAAATTGCTTCCCATGAGGCAGAGACCGCGAGACTCAAGAAACTTCTGGCCAAAGAGGAGGCCGCAAAAGCCCAAAGCCAAGCAACTGGAAGAGTCCAGATAATCAACCTGGACCCAACACCAAGAAGAACTAAGAGGGCTGAAGCCCCAAGGGGTGATCCTAGTGTTTTGTTGCCCCTAGGAGATCCTGATGATGCTACACCACCGTTTACTCAAGACATCATGAAAGCTACCATATCCAGGAAATTCAAGATGCCAACGATTAAAGCTTATGATGGAATGGGAGATTCCGCTAATCATGTAAGAACGTTCTCTAATGCACTGCTGTTGCAGCTAACCAATGATGCTGTCAAGTGTAGGGCGTTTCCACAAACCTTGGCAGGCATGACCCAACGTTGGTATAGTCGTCTTCCTCCCAACTCTATTGGGTCTTTTAAGGAACTAATCAAAACATTCATCAACCAATTTGTTAGTGGGAGGGTGCACGAGAAAAGCTCTGCATCACTCATAGGAATCCAGCAAGGAAAGAATAAAGCTTTAAGGGATTACATCAACCGATTCACCCGGGAGGCTCTGAAAGTCCCGGACTTGGAAGACAAAGTAGCTATGATAGCCCTGCAGCAAGGAACCACTGATGATCACTTCAAAAGATCATTGGCAAAATATCCACCTGAGAGCATGCTGAAGCTCCAAGATAGAGCCGAAAAGTACATCAAAGCTGAAGAAAGGATGAGAAAGTATGAACCCACTGCTGGTGGTAGTGGAAACTCGAAGAAAAGAAAGGAAACACAGGAGTATGACGTCAAGGAAAAGTTTCCTAGAACGTCAAAGGATTCTGATTCTCCACCCAAGAGGAACAATTTTGGTCCAAAGTTTATGGAGTATGCAAGATTAAACACTCTCAGGAGCCAAATTCTGATGGAAATTGCAAATGAGGGGGATCTCCGATGGCCGAAGCCACTAACCAATTTGTTAGTGGAAGGGTGCACGAGAAAAGCTCTGCATCACTCATGGGAATCCAGCAAGGAAAGAATGAAGCTTTAAGGGATTACATCAACCGATTCACCCGGGAGGCTCTGAAAGTCCCGGACTTGGAAGACAAAGTAGCTATGATAGCCCTGCAGCAAGGAACTACTGATGATCACTTCAAAAGATCATTGGCAAAACATCCACCTGAGAGCATGCTGAAGCTCCAAGATAGAGCCGGAAAGTACATCAAAGCTGAAGAAAGGATGAGAAAGTATGAACCCACTGCTGGTGGTAGTGGAAACTCGAAGAAAAGAAAGGAAACACAGGAGTATGAGGTCAAGGAAAAGTTTCCTAGAATGTCAAAGGATTCTGATTCTCCACCCAAGAGGAACAATTTTGGTCCAAAGTTTATGGAGTATGCAAGATTAAACACTCTCAGGAGCCAAATTCTGATGGAAATTGCAAATGAGGGGGATCTCCGATGGCCGAAGCCACTAAGGACTGATATGTCTAAACGGAACCAAAACCAATTCTGTCGGTTCCACAAGGAAGTCGGCCACGACACGGATGATTGCAGAAAACTGAAAGATGAGATAGAGTTTTTGATACGAAGAGGAAATCTCAATAAATTTACTAAGGATGGAAATCAAGGGAGTCAAAGAGGAAACTATGAAAGGAAGGATTATGACAGAAGGGACAATGATCAAGATCGTAATCCCAAGCCCCGAGGGCCAGTTATCAACATGATATTCGGAGGACCAACTACTGCTGGGTCCTCCCGAAACTCAAGAAAGGCATATGCCCGAGAGGTAATGACTGTGGTTGTAGAAGCACCGAAACGTGCCCGAACAGAAATATCAATAGGCTTTGATGATTCTGACTTGGAAGGAGTGAAGTTTCCCCACGATGATCCTTTAGTCATCGTACATGTGATAGGGAATTCTGAAACAAAGAGAGTTTTGGTCGATAATGGAGCTTCAGTGGACATCTTGTTCCATGATGCTTTTATCAAGATGGGCTATACTGACTCTCAGTTAACACCCTCGAATATGCCAATATATGGATTTAATGGAGTGGAGTCGAAGGTAGAAGGCACTATCCAACTTCCAATGACAATGGGGCAAGGGTCAAATGCGTTCAAGGCCGTTGCCTCATCCTATCATTTGAAAATCAAGTTCCCAACGAGGAATGGAATTGGTGAAGAACGGGGAGACCAGAAGATGGCCAGAAGTTGTTATGTAGCCGCGTTAAGGCCTGATGGAATCGGGGGTAGGTTCTCCCAATTGAAGACATGGATACTAGTGATAATGACAACAGAAGAGGGAAACCAACTGAGGATTTAATCCCAATTCCCTTAGTCCCTGGTGAACCGGAGAAAGTGACTTATGTTGGAGCACTAGTACTTGAACCATTGAAGAGCAAGCTCATATCCTTTCTTCAAGAGAACAATGACGCTTTTGCTTGGACAGCGACTGATATGCCAGGGATTGATCCCTAGTTGATAACCCACAAATTGAATGTGGATCCTGAAAGGAAGACCGTGAAACAGAAGAAGAGAAATTTTGCTCCAGAGAGGCAAGAGCCCATCAAGCAGGAAGTAGAAAAGCTTTTGGAAGCCGGGTTCATTGAAGAAATTCAATTCCCAGAATGGTTGGCTAACCCAGTAATGGTCAAAAAGGCCAATGGAAAATGGAGGATGTGTGTGGACTTCACTGACTTGAACGATGCATATCCTAAGGATTGTTTTCCCTTACCAAGGATTGATGCACTAATAGATGCTACCGTTGAGCACGAGATGCTAAGTTTTATGGACGGCTTCAGTGGATACAACCAAATCAAAATGCACAAAGATGACATCTCCAAGGTATCATTCATTACTGACTTTGGTGTTTTCGGTTACCTAGTCATGACATTTGGACTTAAGAATACAGGGCAACATACCAAAGGTTGGTGAACAAAATTTTTGAACACCTGATTGGAAAAACCATGAAGGTCTATGTGGATGACATGTTGGTTAAAAGCCTCGATAAGGCCGATTATATAAACCATCTGCGAGAAGCGTTTGAAGTGCTGAGGCACCACAAGATGTGTTGAATCTAGCTAAGTGTGCCTTTGGTGTAGGCTCGGGAAAGTTTTTAGGCCTGATGGTTTCCAAGAGAGGAATCGAGGCTAATCCCGACAAAATCAAAGAAATTCTAGACATGGAACCACCACGGACTGTCAAGGATGTCCAGAAACTAACAGGAAGAGTGGCAGCATTGGGAAGATTCATCTCCAAGTCAGGAGAGAAGTGTTTACCTTTCTTCAAAGCACCCAAGAATGTGAAAATTTTTGAATGGACAACTGAAAGCCAGGAGGCCTTTGAGGCCTTGAAGAAGTACATGGCTGAGGCACCACTGTTGGCAAAACCAAAGCCAGGAGAAACTCTCTATTTGTACTTGGCGGTTTATAACACAGCACTTGGAGCCGTATTGGTAAAAGAAGAGTTGAAGGTTCAGAAACCCATTTACTACGTGAGCAAGATTCTACATGGTGCAGAAATAAACTACTCTACGATTGAGAAGTTTGCCTTAGCCTTGATAATGGCCTCAAGAAAGCTACGCCCATACTTCCAAGCTCACAAGATAGAGGTATTGACCAATCAGCCCCTAAGAAACATCTTGTATAGCCCTCACGTTAGTGGCAGGTTGATCAAATGGGCTATTGAATTGGGAGAATTTGACATCAAGTATAAGCCTCGAACAGCCATAAAAGCTCAAGCACTCACTGACTTCATGGTTGAATGCACCATTGACAACCAAGAAGTCGGGGGGCAGGAAGTAATAGTGGAAGACAAGAAAGATGAAAAGATGGTGTTCAAAGAATGTTGGGTGCTCTATTTTGATGGGGCATAAAAAACAAAATCAAGTGGAGCGGGTTTGGTGCTACAAAGTCCTGATGGATTTCTCATAGAGTACGCACTAAAACTGGACTTCCCAACGACCAACAACGAAGCTGAGTACGAAGCTCTGATAGCTGGCTTAGGGCTGGCTGGACCCTTGAGAGTTAAAACTCTGAAAGTGTGTGGAGACTCGAGGCTAGTGGTTTCCCAAGTAAATGGGGAGTTCGAAGCCAGAGATGAAGTCATGTCCAAGTACCTAAAACTTGTCAAGGCTATCATGACTCAGTTTGATGAATGCTATGTGGAATACATTCCAAGGGAAGAAAACATGAAGGCCGACGCCTTGTCTAAGTTTGCCTCTTCTGAAATTGAAAACTATGCAAGAAGTGTATACTTCCAAGTCTTGAAAACCCCAAGCATCAATGGAAAGTTGGTAGCACCCATTGATGTTGCTAGCTGTTGGATGGATCCCATCAAATCTCATCTGGAAACTGGTTGGTTACCCAACGACACCTTAGAAGCACGAAAGTTGTATGTGAGAGCACTAAGGTATACCCAGATTGAGGGAATCCTATACAAAAAGTCTTTCATTTTTTATTATCTGAAATGCTTGAGACCCCAAGAGGCAGAGTTGGCCCTAAGGGAAGTACATGAAGGAATTTGTGGGCAGCACTTGGGGGGCAGAACCCTTGCTCATAAAATCACTCGTCTGGGTTTTATTGGCCAAACATACTTGCATATGCTAAAAGCTACGTGAAGAAATGTGAACGGTGCCAAAAGCACGCACCGGTGGTTAGACAACCATCAGAGATGATGACATCCATTAACTCACCTATCCCATTCGCCATGTGGGGGATGGATATACTTGGACCATTTCCAATGGCAAGTGCTCAAAGAAAATTCTTGATAGTGGCAATCGACTACTTCACTAAGTGGATTGAGGCTAAACCTTTAGCCAAGATAACCACCAAACATGTGATGCATTTCTTCTGGGAAAATGTGATATGCATATACGGGATTCCACGTATCTTGGTCACAGACAATGGAACTCAGTTTAACAATGATGAATTCAATAAATATTGTGACGAGAATGATATCAAGTTACGTTTCACTTCTGTTGCCCATCCTCAAGCAAATGGGCAAGCTGAGGTTGCCAATCGAATTATCCTAGATGGACTGAAAAAAAGAGTTGAGCTCTCTAGAAATACTTGGGTAGACGAATTGCTCCCCATACTATGGACATATCGTACTACTTGTAAAGTCACCACTGGAGCAACTCCCTTTCTGCTGGCATATGGGGCAGAGGCAGTGGTTCCAGTGGAGATTACTCACACATCTCCAAGAATCGAAGCTTATGAGTCAGAGACAAATGAAGAAGGCATGAGGCTGGCCTTATATCTAATTGATGAAGTTAGAGATGAGGCAAATGTTAAAGTAGTTGAGCATAAAAAAAGAGCCTCTTTCTACTATAACTTAAGGGTTAAAGAAAGATTCTTTCGTCAATGAGATTTGGTTCTCCGAAAGATTGAGCCATCCGGAGTTGGACAGAAAGGGAAGTTGACAAGGCTGTCGCGTGCCTATCAAATAATAATATCTAACAAATCCTTCTAATTATGTAGTAGGGTAAGTCAGAGTCGATCCCACAGAGACAAACGTATCAATCACTAGTTATTCTTGATTCAATTCAACTAAGCAAGTAACACAATAAATTGTTGAGAGATTATTAATCTAAATATTATACTAAAACAAATTGTATTGTATTATCAATTAACTAAAACATCTAGAATTAAGTATCCCCACTAGCATGAATCGATGCAATTATGATTTTCCACCCCAATTAATCATACGCTACTCAAGAGGAAAGATGCACCCTATAAAATACCAATAACCTCTCTCGAGTATTAATGGCTTCTCTAAAATACACTCAAACCTATTTTCATGGTATCATGCAATTTAGAGACATTAAACACAGCATCCTAACTTCCTAACAATCCGTTCTACCTATTTTCATGGAGAAGTTCATGTCCTTATTGGATAAATCACAACCATCTAAGTCCAACTTTCGATGATAAATAGATATTAGGTTCAAACAATACACATAATCACGTCTGACATGTTATTGTTAATTAAACACAACTCAATAAGCAAGAGCATACAACATAACTAAACTGGGGGTTTATGGAAAATCATACATCAATCATAACTAGGGTTCAACTTAACCCTAGATTAAATAACTACTCACTCATAATTAAATTAACAAAACACATAATATAATAAGAACACATGATAATATTAAGAACAGAGAATAAAAACCTTTAATCTTTCTCCAAGAAGAAAAAGTACAAGTCTCTCTATGTCTGTATGTATCTATGTATATATGTATATATCTATGTCTCCCTATCTCTCAGATCTGATGTCTATATATATATCCTCAAATATTTTAATGCCTTGAGGAAAGTACAAGTACGTTTCCTAAGCTGATTCTGTTTTACAAGGAAAATTCGTAGCTGACTTTTCTTCAGTAATTCTGAGCCGTTCCTTAATTAATTTAATAATTGGACCACTTTAGAATAAAAGAGATTTCCATTATCTTCGCGTGGGCTGTTAAATCGTCCAATTCTGACTTCTAGAACTCAAGATATGACCCAAACAGTGAATTATGTGCAGACAGCCCAACAAATCCGATTTTCCTTCTAATAAATCTCCAAATTAAGCTCTTTATTCTCCAATCCTTCCAAGTTTAGGATTTCCTTGTTTCCTACAATAAAACATTAAAATTTATTAAATAAAAATCCAATTAAATGCAAAATATAATAAATATGAGAAATAAAATCATATAAAATATATATAAATATATACTCTATCAAACATCCCCACACTTAGCATTTTGCACGTCCTCGGGCAAATAAAGAAATAAAAATAATACTAACTAATAGGACCACCACTTTCGTAGATGACACGATTGCATTGAGCATATGCAACAAGCCGTTAAACCCCTAGGCAGCCCTAGTAGGACGAGTTTTGTCTCGTGAGGGTTTATAGAAGATATACCCACAAAATCAAATATTTTCAACCACCAAGTCTCTCAAACATGCAACATGTCACAGTACTCCACACATTGCAAATTTCAATCACATAACAACATGGAAGTGTCTGAAAGTACAAGCACTCTCACTTTAAGCATCATTAACACAAAATAATCCAAGTATGCACACAATGTCTAGATAGACAAAAATATCATGAGATAGACATCAAAGTCGCATTCAACAAGTAAGCATGCTATGGATAAAATTCTCACATTGCTCTCAATTCACACAAGTATATGGGTATAAGTGTATCGCTCAAGTTCAATCAATGTACTCATGTGCTACCATATGCTTGGTTGTCCACCAAATCTCCACCACCTCGTATATATGCATACATGAATCAAAAGGTCTTCGTTAAAGGTTGTAACGGGGCTTAGGTACGGGGTAGGATATCAAAGAAACAGGCTAACAAGTGGCTAAACTTGATAACTGATAGAGAATAATGTTCACTTTTAATTAAAGCACCCAACATGAAACTTAGATCATGTAAAAGTTGATCAAGCTTTCACAAGCATTAAACTTCAAAGCACATATACCCCATGTACTTTCCCACTTTCACATTGTATCAATCAAATGAACACACTCTACTTTATCTTCCTCTTGCTCATAACTTTTTTTTTTTTTCTTTTTTTTTTTTCAAAAGTCAAGTCATTCTCCAGTAACCAAGGGCAGTGAAAAGTCACCAAGAATGTACTTAATACCAGCACACATAGATCATCCCTTTCATATGACATTGCACTTGCTACCCATTGATCTCAAAGGAGTACTTGATACTTGTTTGCAATTCCATACCATATTGTATCCCACCAAAATGTAACCTTTAACCAAACGAAATCCCCACACTAAATATTCACCAACCCATCAATTGAATCAATATGCTCTACCAGTAAATCAAGACAAGAATAAATAAGTAGGCTCAAATTTTTTTTAGATTGGTGATATATGAAAGAAACGGGTATAAACTCAAAGGGGTTCACTAAGGATTATTTTTTATATGGGTACTGTTTTGGTAAATGAGGTTAATCCTAGTGCCTTTATCATATTCATGCATACACATATCATGTAGTCTCAAAACGGTTTAAAACAAGTTCTAGAGCAACAAGAATCATGATGAACAACACACAACAAAAAAATGGATTGATAAAAAAATCTATCAATCATAAATTAGGCTCAAATCCTCACATGGTGAAAAGCATGCTTAACTCACTAAAATTGACCAAGAAACATCTCAAGTTTTTAAATGTTCGCAAGCACACAAGGAATTACTAAGCATCAAATGATTTTTCATGAATATGACACTCATAATTAATCATGCGAAATTAATCTACACAATGTGTACTTATCCATGCTAACATGCTTTTGAGACAAGGAAATTATATACAAAAAGTTTTAATTTTTTTAATTTTTTTGGATTTTTATGATATATAATTTTTTTCTGTTTTTTATGTCATTGAGAACTCATCCCCACACTTAAGTGGTTCATTGTCCTCAATGAACAATATATATAAATATACAAAACTAACAAGATCCTAAAAGAAATACAAAAAGAATAAGAGTGAAAAATTATACATAGAAAGGTTAGAAATACTCCCCTAATGCATGAAGTCTCGGTTGAAAATTGTGGGAGAGTGTTCCTCCTCCAAAATCTTGGGTTGCCTCCCAAGAAGCGCTTTTTTTAAGGTCATTAGCTCGACCTTCTTGTTAATCAACCTGGTGAATGGATCGAAAGTGGAGCATCCACTTTCTCAATATATTTTCTCATGACATCTCCCAAAAACTTATAACTTTCATCCACGGTTTTATCCAACAATACAATTCTTCTATCTCGAGCAAACTTTAAGAGTGCAACAACTATCTTTGACGTTTCAGCTCGTGAGACAAACTTAAAAAGAAATTTAATAAGTAAGTCTTCCCAAGTACTAATGGAATTTGAGGGTAATGAAAATAACCAATTTTTAGCTCCATCCCTTAAAGAGAAAGGGAATAATCGAAGTCGAATGGCCTCATCAGAAACTCCATCACACTTGATAGTATCACAAATCTTCAAAAAGTTTTCAATATGAGCATCAGGATCTTCAACAGATAATCCACCAAACTGAATTTCACCAATCGATTTCATTGTTGAAGGCTTCAAATCAACATTAGTGACATGTAAATCTCTCACCAAAATTGCTGGAGGTTTAGAGAGAAAAATATCAACCTTCATATCTTGATCTTCACCCAAGGTCTTAACCATAAGAACAGGTTCATTATTATTTCCAAGATCACTCTTCTTCAGAGAAGGGCTAAGCGAAGAGTTGGGAAATTTAAATTCCAATTTCTCATCTCCAACTTCAAAAGAAATCTTTCGTTGCATCATATCAACTTTTGCACCAGCTGTAGCTAAGAAAGGTCTTCCGAGAATAATGGAATTTTGTGCAGCTTCCTCCATCTCCATGACAACAAAATCACATGGAATAAAAAACTTTCCTACCTTGACAGGAACATCTTCAAGTATTCCAAGTGGAACTTTTACACTTCTATCTGCAAGTTGTAGAGATATACGCGTGGGTTTGAGTTCACCCATCTGAAGCTTATTGTAGATTGATAAGGGCATTAGACTTACACTTGCCCCAAGATCACATAGAGCTCTTTTGATTTCAAAATTCCCAAGTTTCAAAGGAATAGAATAGCTACCTGGATCAGCTAGCTTTTTAGGAAGACTATTCTGCAAGATAGCACTGCACTCTGCCGTTAATGAGATAGTAGAACTTTCTTCAATCTTTCTTTTGTTTGACAATAATTCCCTAAGGAACTTCCCATAAGAAGGCATCTCATTGATAACATCTAAGAAAGGGATATTAAGTTCTAACCTCTTCAAGATATCCATAAACTTTAAAAACTTCTCTCCAAGCCTAGCTTGCACTAATCTTTGAGGAAACGGAACAGGTGGTATGTAAGGTCTGACTGGAGCAACTGTGGGTTCCTTCTTCTCTTCTTCAACTGCTTCTTGCACAATCACATTTTCAGATTGAGTTTTCTCCCCATCTTCTTCAACAATAAAATTATCACTAATCATCTTCATCTCCGACCCTTACAATTCCTTACCACTTCTTAACGTTATAGCATTCACGTGGGCTCGATGTGGTTGTTCAGTTTGGCCAGGAAATTGGCCTGAAGACTTGTAAAGTTGATTCAACTGTTGAGCAATTTGAGTGATTGAATTCTCCATCAACTTGTTATGAGCCTTTATCTCATTGATACTTGATTCAAAGTAATCATTCTTCTTTGCTTGTGTAGAGATAAATCCTTCCAAAAGATTTTCCAAGTTAGATTTTTGCGGCTGAGCTGGTTGAAAACTTGACGGCTGAGAAAAATTATTTTGTGGAGGTTGAGCTTGAGCCTGGTTATTTCTGTAGGAGAAATTAGGATGATCTCTCCAACCTGGATTGTATGTGTTGGAGTAAGGATTATATTGTGGCCTTTGATTTTGGTTGTAGAGGGCATTTGCTTGTTCCATTGCTGTTCCAGACGGATTGTATTGACAAGCATGTTGAGTGTGTCCAACTACACCACATATTTCACATGAGGCAACCGTAGATGAAGTTCTAGAATCCAATTGCTCAATCTTCTTAACCATTGCCTGCATAGTAGTATTCAACATGGTTAGAGCATCAACATCATACTTACCACCCTTCTTTGGATGATTTCTATCACTGTAAGGATAATTATCATTAGACGCCATCTCGTCTAACAAAGTTTTTGCATCCTCCGTACTCTTTTTCATAATAGATCCACCAGAAGAAGCATCAACAAAATTTCGAAACTCTTGTGTTAACCCATTGTAGAATGTTTGGATCAACAACCAGTCAGGAATTCCATGGTGAGGGCATTGTCTCTGAAGTCGTTTGAATTTTCTCCAAGCATCATGAAGTGACTCGTCATCATCTTGACGAAAGTTAGATATTTCATTCCTGAGCTTTGAAGTTTTCTTCTGACTGAAGAATTTAAGTAGAAACGCCTTTACTAGACTATCCCAAGTAGTGAATGTGTTTGGTCCTTCATCCTTCAACCAATCTTTTGCTGCATCTCGGAGAGAAAAAGGAAATAAGCGCAGCTTAATAGCATCATCACTAACATTGGTCAGCTTTATAGTATCACACTTTTCTAGAAAACTCTCAAGATGATCAACAGGATTTTCAGTGGACAATCCTGCGAAAGATTCATTGGAGACAAATTGGATGAATTGTGGCTTGAGTTCAAAGTGGGTAGCCGTGATTGTTGGTCTGACAATACTGGAGAGTACGTCTGTAGCGTCTGGCATACCATGCTCCCTGAGAGCTTTAGCTGATGTCTCACCCATAACTTCCTTGTCTTTATTTTTCCTTCGTAGTCCTGCTTGTCTTCTTGCTATAGCTTCAATTTCAGGATCAAGAACAATCAAATTTTCTGTACCTGAACTTCGAGTGTGAATGCAACAAGAAAACTAAAAACAAAGATCAAATAACAAGGGAATAATAGCCGAAGCAACACAACAAAAAGACTTAGCTAAAAAAACTCAAAAATTAACTAATCTAATACCGTTTTGTCCCCGGCAGCGGCGCCAAAAATTTGACAAGGCTGTCGCGTGCCTATCAAATAATAATATCTAACAAATCCTTCTAATTATGTAGTAGGGTAAGTCAGAGTCGATCCCACAGAGACAAACGTATCAATCACTAGTTATTCTTGATTCAATTCAACTAAGCAAGTAACACAATAAATTGTTGAGAGATTATTAATCTAAATATTATACTAAAACAAATTGTATTGTATTATCAATTAACTAAAACATCTAGAATTAAGTATCCCCACTAGCATGAATCGATGCAATTATGATTTTCCACCCCAATTAATCATACGCTACTCAAGAGGAAAGATGCACCCTATAAAATACCAATAACCTCTCTCGAGTATTAATGGCTTCTCTAAAATACACTCAAACCTATTTTCATGGTATCATGCAATTTAGAGACATTAAACACAGCATCCTAACTTCCTAACAATCCGTTCTACCTATTTTCATGGAGAAGTTCATGTCCTTATTGGATAAATCACAACCATCTAAGTCCAACTTTCGATGATAAATAGATATTAGGTTCAAACAATACACATAATCACGTCTGACATGTTATTGTTAATTAAGCACAACTCAATAAGCAAGAGCATACAACATAACTAAACTGGGGGTTTATGGAAAATCATACATCAATCATAACTAGGGTTCAACTTAACCCTAGATTAAATAACTACTCACTCATAATTAAATTAACAAAAACACATAATATAATAAGAACACATGATAATATTAAGAACAGAGAATAAAAACCTTTAATCTTTCTCCAAGAAGAAAAAGTACAAGTCTCTCTATGTCTGTATGTATCTATGTATATATGTATATATCTATGTCTCCCTATCTCTCAGATCTGATGTCTATATATATATCCTCAAATATTTTAATGCCTTGAGGAAAGTACAAGTACGTTTCCTAAACTGATTCTGTTTTACAAGGAAAATTCGTAGCTGACTTTTCTTCAGTAATTCTGAGCCGTTCCTTAATTAATTTAATAATTGGACCACTTTAGAATAAAAGAGATTTCCATTATCTTCGTGTGGGCTGTTAAATCGTCCAATTCTGACTTCTAGAACTCAAGATATGACCCAAACAGTGAATTATGTGCAGACAGCCCAACAAATCCGATTTTCCTTCTAATAAATCTCCAAATTAAGCTCTTTATTCTCCAATCCTTCCAAGTTTAGGATTTCCTTGTTTCCTACAATAAAACATTAAAATTTATTAAATAAAAATCCAATTAAATGCAAAATATAATAAATATGAGAAATAAAATCATATAAAATATATATAAATATATACTCTATCAGAAGTTATCCCCAAATTGGGAAGGACCATATTCCGTTAAAAACGTATTTGGTCGAGGCTCGTAAAAATTGAAAACCCTGGAAGGGATCGAAGTGCCAAGAACTTGGCATGCTGCAAACTTGATTGTATTATATTTCCAGATTCTTGAAATCAAAATCTTGTTTTTACATTATGCACAGTGAAACTACGTTGTTATAACACTGTTAACGGAGGAATTTGGTGATAACTAATTCGGGGAGGGTTGCTGGAATTGTGGTAGGAACCGAGGATGATAGGTAGTGTAGGTTGCGAGGGTTAGGGTTTATGGTTTGGGGATGGCTGAGATTTTATGTGAGAATAGGTCGCAATTAAGATTGAATATTGAATTCTTTCTTTGTTTGCAAGTTTGCATCGTACCATACAATGTGCCTACGTACCCTATTTATAGGGATCAAGCCATACGTAGTTCTTGGGGGCACAAGTAACCCATGGGCCGAGTTTCCTTTTTTAACAGCAAAAAGACCGGGGTCACCGCCTTTGATACATCATTATGAGCTGTCACGATCTTACTATTTTCTCGGATATTATCGGATAAATTATTGACCCGGATTTATCGGAGTCAAAACTTATCCTGATCCATAAAAAATAAGGAAAGACAGGCTCTTACGAATCTAAAAAGGCGGCGAAGCTTCTCACTCTTTTTGGCAAAGCAAAGCTACTCAACCTGGATAAAGTTCAATTTGATAAAACATTAATTATTCATTTCTTCTAGGCGAGGTTACCTTTCAGCCTTCTAGACAAAGTTATCTTCGAACCTCCAAGGTGAAGTTATTTTCAAACCTGTTAGGCGAGGTTGCCTGCTAAGGACATGGGCGAGGTTGTTTGCCGTGCACGTGGACGAGGTTGCCTGCTGTGCACGTGGGCGAGGTTTCCTGCTGTGCACGTGGGCGAGGTTTCCATTGTAACTCTTCTATAAGGAAATGCCATTATATAAGGCGAGATTATCATTTCGATCATAACAACTACCCCCAGTTTCTTGAAACAAATATGTGAAAGAAATTCATTAGCAATCGATTATCGTAATTACAACGAGCCTTAACCCATCTTTCACGGTAGGCGAAGTTCTTCTGAATATGAATGATATTTTTCAAAAAGGCTATAAGCGACCGTTCCAACTGTCACGCCTCGATTATCGTTCATAAAGAATCCAATCACAAATTGACACGTGGCGATTAGACGTTGCCTATAAAAACCCCCGGATTTTTCCTCATTTTACCAACTTTTTCCAAAATCTCTCAAAGTGCTGCACATTTTTCTCTTTAATCATTAGGGGAGGTTTGCAAATTTAGCAAAGCGAGGTTACAAATTCGAAAGGCGAGGCTTCTAATACCGAGGCGAGGCTTCTCATTATTCAGACGACGCTTCCAAAAATCTTCTCAAAAGGTACATCTTTATCCTTTTCTTTCGTGAATACTGCATTTATTTTATATATCTTGTTTTTATGACTGAAATAGCGTTTAGGAATAGAATACCTCGCCTTCTTCGCTACTTTTCATTTAGAACTAGGCGCGTCTTCTTTAAAGGGCGAGGATTCCCCCTTTTTTGTCAACCCAATTCCTCTATTATTTTTATATTCAGCCACACAATGACACTATTCTCGCCCTCCTTTTCAGATGTCTCACAATTCTGCGGAAAACAAAGATGAAGCTTCATCTACATCTAAATTTTCTCCTCCTCGTACTCAAGTAGAAGGCGATCTTGACGTCATAATGAGTTCAGGATGGCTACGGGCGCACAAGAGAAATTTAAATTCTCAAAAAATTTCCTCCAACCCAAATGATATCGTCGCCCTGTCAGAGGATTCTTTTTCTGAAAAAGATGGTGTTCAAACTCAACCCAAAATTGATGATCAAGGCAGTTCTTTTTATGCCGAGAATATAGGCGAGGATGAGGAAGATCTCTATGATCTTTTTACCTCTCTAGACGATGAAAATCCTGGAACTTCGAAGTTGGGTAGAGGGCGAGGCAAGGATTTGGCTCAATGCGCCAAAATTTTCCAAGATGACATGAATCCACTGGATGAGGAAAGCGAGGGCGAGGCTGACGAGGAGAACAATGAAGAAAAGAGAGAAGGCGAGATGGAAGTTTATGAAGGCGACGCTTATGCCTCTGAGGAAGAGGAAGACGAAGTTCTTTCGGTATCACCTATTCGATATGCCTTTGAATTCCCTTCCCCTATAAATGAACCATACAGCCCCAAAGTCTATGATTACGAGGTCGACTATGAATTTCCAGAAGATTTTACTGAGAATGACAAGATTAATCATAGGAAGGCAGAAGGCGTGGTTTCATGTACGGGCCTCGCCTTTGAGATCAGTAATGAAGAAATCATGTATATAATGGAGTATTATAATTTACAAGGAAAATGGCTGAAACCTCGCCTGTCAATGAGAATGCATTGGTTTGATGTTGACGATCTTCCAATTCCAAGGATGGTGATAACCAACAAGCTGGCGGAGTTAGGATTTGGATACCCAATGCACACTTTTCTTCATTCTATTATCGACTTTTATAAGATCGCCCCCATACAATTATCGCCCAACAGCTATAGGCTCGCCATCAGTTTGTATATGATGTATAAAAATAAAGGTTACGAAGCCCCCACCATGGAGGAGATTAACTACTTCCTTTCCTTAAGGAAAAGTGGAAAAGACTTGGGCTTCTAGTACCTCGCCTTCTTTGTGAGTCACAACAAGAAAGGTTTTTATTCTGGAAATCCAAGCAACATGAAGATATGGAAGAGAGACTACTTTTACCTGTACGACGTTCCTCGAGTCAAAACCCAATTTAACATGAAAGCATGTAAGTATTTCCAAAGCGTCGCCCTTGTATAATTCTTCATTTCAATCCCATCGTTTTGTTTACCGTATTTTTTGTATTTAGACCAACCTACACAATCGGAGTTGCAAGGCAAGGTTCTGGAGAGAGCTAAAGAAATATTAAAACTTTCCTCGGAAGATAAAGACTTAGATAAGCTCATCACTCCTGAAACCTTGCAAGCGCATGGTTTTTACAACAATGGGTTTGGGGAGATCGCCCCCGTGAAATTTATTAGAAATTCTTCTAAGAAAATTCTAAGGAAACTAACAAAAAATCTAACTGGAAGAGGTAACTTCGCCTTGTACCTTCTACAACTGTCATTACCTCGCCTTATATTTATAATTCTGTTTAACCTTTTAATATACTTCGCAGGTAAAATGGCGCAACTTCCATTCGGCAAGAATCCATTCGCTAGGCGAGGTTCCAACCCCTCAGCCCCTGGAGCTACGACTTCTCGTCCTCTTACAATTGTTCCAACCATCTCAACAGCTCTTCCTCCTTCCAGAACAGAGAAAGAGAAGGGAGAGAAAAGGAAAGAAAAAGACGAGGCTCTCAGAGGGCCAAACAAGAAAAACAAAACTGGGACCACAGATGGCGAGCCTCCGATTCAGCTAGTGTCGGCTACCTTTGGCTCCTTGGCAGCAACTCATTTCTCTGATGATGATGCCAAACTATTCATAAAGAGAGATAGTACTGATGCCGAGTTTGCTTTCGAGATAGGGCTGGGCGAGGCTTTCTATCATGGCCTTAGTCTTGTTTCTGAAAAGAACAAGATTATTCATGATCAAGAAAAGTCCTTGAAGAAATGGAAAGGCGAGGCTGCTTCAGTTAAAACTCAATTATCTGATACTCAGAAAAAGCTTGAAGAATCCAAGGCAAAGCAAGGCGAGCTTGAGAAAAATCAAAGTGAGCTTAATAAAATTACTACGGATTCTAAAGCCACAGGCGAGGCTTTGATGGTGGAGAATAGAAAATTACAGAAGGAATTGGGCGAGCTGAAGGCCGGGATGGACAAGCAGCTGAGTGCTGCCTATAACCTCGGCTTCCTTGGTTATCTTCAAAACTTCCTTGCAGTTGATCCTGACTATGACTGGTCAAAGAACTTCGCCCCCTCAACCTCTGAATACATGATTAGCTTCAAGATTAGCAATGCTTAAGCTATCGAGGAGGCCAAGGAAGAACTTCGCAAGAAGATTGCCTCCGAGGAAGAAGCTAAAGCTGGTAACGAGGCGAGAAAGGATATTGCAGCTGACCAGGGCAATGCTGACGCCCAGGATGTCTCGCCTTCTGAAACCACGGTCACTTGACTATATGAACTTTCAATTATTGCCAAAACATTTGGACAGCTTCACCCAAGAAACTTTAAATATTGTGTTCAACTTGTTGGAGAGGCGCGCCCTCCTTTTAATGGCGTCGCCATTGTAAAAACTCGCTCTTTATTTATATCTGCTATTGTTTTTATCTGCTCGGAGTCCATAACAATATAGAACCTCGGTTACTTGAATACTTCATAGATTTCTAAAGTAAAGTTTAAAATAAAAAATGATAACCTCGTCCACCTATGTACTCGATGCCAAGGCAGAGTTTTAGGGGGAAGGAGGGTACCTCGTCCACCTATGTAATCTATGCCAAGGCAGAGTTTTAAGGGGAAGGAGGGTACTTCGCCCACCTATGTACTCAATTCCAAGGCAGAGTTTAAGGGGGAAGGATAACCTCGCCTTCTTGCATACTCTATGCTGAGCAGAGTTTAAGAGAGGGAGGAGTAACCTCGCCTTCTTGCATACTCTATGCTGAGCAGAGTTTAAGAGAGGGAGGAGTCTCTTTTCTTGGTGAGCTTTCTGGAAGTACGGATAAACACCCCGGAAGTACGAGTTTACCAAGATTTCGTAAAAACATAACGAGTAGTTTCCATTGAGAATTGAAAGCCACAAACAAAATTTTGTCAAAAAATGCATGTTTTATTCATAAATATAAGATAGGTCTTGTCGGAGGAGAAGTACATGCACTACCCCTTGAACTTTATTGCCAATGAATTAAAATAAAGTTTACATAGTATAGTTAGAATAGCGTACGCTACTGATAATACTTCTTGAGATGTTTCATGTTCCAAGCACGAGGAATATCCTTTCCATTTAGATCAGCAAGATAGTAGGTTCCACTCCATAGCACAGCCCAGACTCGATAAGGTCCTTCCCAGTTGGCTCCAAAGACTCCATGATTGTGAACTTTGGTGTTAGGCATAACCCATCGCAGAACATAATCACCAATCTTAAGAGGCCTCGCCTTTACTTTGGTATTGTAATGCCTAGCCACCCTTCGATGATAGGCTGCTAACCTAGTCTGAGAGGTAGTCCTGAGTTCTTCTACCATATCTAGATAGAGACGATGATTTACCTCATTAACTTCTGGCTGAAAATTATCCCTTCTAAACGATCCTGCCCCAAGCTCAACTGGTACCATAGCCTCACACCCATAAGTCAAAACGAAAGGAGTTTCCCCTGTTGTGGTTCTGGGAGTGGTATTATAACTCCAAAGGACATTAGGCAACTCCTCAGGCCAGCTACCCTTGCTATCTTCCAATTTCGCCTTCAAAGTATGTTTGATGATCTTATTAACTGCTTATGTTTGGCCATTAGTTTGAGGATGACTAACAGCGGAGAAACTCTTCACAATCCCAAGGTTATCACATAGCTCCCGCATCTCTTTACTATCAAACTGCTTTCCATTGTCAGATATGAGCTTATAAGGAATCCCAAACCGGCAAACAATTGAACGATACACAAAATCTCCCAACTTCTTAGTAGTAATCGTAGCCAAAGGCTCGGCCTCTGCCCACTTGGTAAAGTAATCCACGGCAACCACAGCATACTTAACACCTCCCTTCCCTTTAGGTAACTCTCCAATCAAGTCAATCCCCCACATCGAGAAAGGCCAAGGACTAGTGATAGAAGTAAGTGGAGCAGCAGGGTTATGGATGTAATTAGCGTACCTTTGGCACTTGTCACAAGCCTGGACAAACTGAAACGCATCCTCCTTTAATGTAGGCCAGAAGTACCCTTGCCGCAATACCT
This sequence comes from Heracleum sosnowskyi, assembly GCA_030848705.1. Classification (NCBI taxonomy): domain Eukaryota; kingdom Viridiplantae; phylum Streptophyta; class Magnoliopsida; order Apiales; family Apiaceae; genus Heracleum; species Heracleum sosnowskyi. The sequence goes on from CM061243.1 coordinate 9,287,979, forward strand.
TCTGGGCTAGAGATCCACCCCCGAGTGATTGCCACAAATACCCTCATGAACCTCTCGGAGAACGTAAGTGCATTCATCACCATCCAGACACTTAAGTAAAGGTTGATTGAAGCCTCGCCTATAAAGAATCCCTTCATAATTAACATATCGGGCTGCTTTGTAACGTAACCTTCGAGCCTCTCCTTTGTCTTCAGGAAGAGTTCCCTTCGTTAGATATTCCCAAATCGGAGTTTTCCAGGTGAGGAGGACAGGTTCCTCCAATTGCATCAAATCAGCTTCTGGCACACTTGGTTGCCTTCTTATTTCCAAAGGAATGACCCCCAAGAGTGCAGCACCTCTTTGAGAACCTAACTTTGCCAAAGCGTCCGCCTCTGCATTAGTGTCTCTAGGAAGTTGCTCCAACCTAGCCTCCTTAAACAAGTTCATCAACCGCTGAGTGCATCTCATATATAACTCCGTACGAGGTCCTCTTGCCTGGAACCCCCCGTTGACTTGATGTACAACCAGCATAGAATCACTCCAGATATTTATATGTTCCACTTTCATCTCAAGGGCAAGTTTCAGGCCAGAAATTAAAGCTTCATACTCAGCATCATTGTTTGTAGCATAGAAGGTGAAGTGGATGACGCTTTGTAAATGATGTCCTTCAGGACTAACCAAGACTATTCCTCCTCCAGCCCCTTCATTATTGACAACACCATCAACATACAGCGTCCACCATAGGGACGAGTTATCATGTTCAACTTCGGCCTCGGGCAAAAGAACTGAGACTATTGCGAGGTTGTCACCTTCTCGTTCAAGAGGGAACTCTAAAATGAAATCAGCCAAGGCTTGGCCCTTGATAGAATTTCGAGGTTTCTATTCCAATCAAACTGTCCCAACTCAATAGCCCACCGGAGCATACGCCCAGAAGTCTCCGGCTTGTGCAACACCTGCCTCAAAGGATACGCTGTTCGGACCTCTACCTTGTGTGCCTGGAAATAAGGCCTCAATTTTCTGGAAGCTAAGATCAAAGCATAAACAAGCTTCTCCATGTTGTTATATCTAGTCTCTGCATCCAATAACCTTTTGCTCACATAGTAGATTGGGAACTGAACCTCGCCTTCTTCTCTAACCAGGACTCCGCTTACTGAATATTCCGAAACAGCCAGATACAAAATAAGGGTCTCACCTTCCAGAGGCTTAGATAAGAGAGGAGGCGATCCCATGTGGTCCTTTAGCTGTTGAAAGGCCTCTTCACATTCAACTGTCCATTCGAACCTCTTTCATGCACCCTTGATAACTTTGAAGAATTCTCGACACTTATCAGAAGATTTGGATACGAAACGATTCAACGCTGCCACCCTGCCAGTCAAACTTTGAACCTCCTTCACCGTTCTGGGTGACTTCATGTCTAGAAGAGCTTGTATCTTTGCTGGGTTTGCCTCTATTCCTTGGTGATTCACCATAAATCCCAAAAATTTCCCAGATTCCACCCCAAATACACATTTCTGAGGGTTGAGCTTCATTATGTACTTTCTCAATATCTGAAACGTCTCATCCAGATGAACTATGTGATCCTCTGCCCGTTTAGATTTTACAAGCATATCATCTACATAAACCTCCATTGTCTTTCCAATCTGCTCTTTGAACATCATGTTGACCAGTCTCTGGTACGTAGCTCCTGCGTTAATCAAGCCAAAGGGCATTCCTATGTAACAGTACAACCCCCTATCTGTGATAAAAGAGGTGTCCTCCTGATCTGGTTCATACATAGGAATCTAATTGTAACCCGAACAGGCATCCATAAAACTGAGAAGAGCATGCCCGGCTGTGGCATCTACCATTTGATCTATTCTAGGCAAAGGGAAGCTATCCTTTGGGCACGCTTTGTTTAAATCTGTGAAGTCTATGCATACTCTCCACTTTCCATTGGGCTTCTTTACCAAAACAGGGTTTGCCAGCCAGTTAGGATAGAAGGACTCTTTAACTAGGCCGACTTGCATAAGTCGATCAACCTCTTCTTTCAAAGCTATTGCTCTTTCTCCACTAATCGGACGCCTCTTTTGTCTGAAGCCTTTCTTCCGTAAGGGGTCAATGTTAAGATGATGACACATAACGTCTGGATCAATGCCTACCATGTCAGCATGACTCCAAGCGAAAACATCCAAGTTTTTCTTCAAGAACTCAATCAACCTCACCCTCAAGCTAGACTCGAGCCTGGCCCCTATCTGAAGTATCTTGGGAGAGTCCACTTCCTCCATTAGGATTGAGAGGGTATCCTCTGCTGGCGCTATCTTCTTGTCATTCTCAGGTAGACGCGGGTCTAGATCAAACTCGACGTCTGTTATGCCACTAGATTCTCCTATTTCTTGCACAGACACTACCTCATCCTTCCTAGGTAACTGAGAGGACAATGCTTCTGATAATTCTGCAGGGAATTCTATCAAAGGTTTCAAGCCATCTTCCATGATCATTTTACCTTTCTTTGCCCGTAGACTACGCTGATCTGCTTCATCATCACTGACATCTTCTACAATTCCCTCATAAAAAGGATTTGGTGGGGGAGCTTCAATCATTAGCACCCCATGCTTCTGGTTCAAAGGAATCTTATCTTCTTGCAGAACCTCTCTTGCGTTTGACATGTCAGCAGTTTCATCCACATGTGGTGGGGCTTCCAAAAAGAAAATTAGAATTCCATCTCTTGCCAAAGCTTCATAATCCTGAAGCCTTTCTTCCTCCGGGAACTCGATTGAATAAACCATATTAGTGCTAGCATACGGGGGTTTGAAAGATGCTTGGGTTTCTTTCGTACTTTCTTGATCGAAGTCAGACATATCGAAGTCCTCTCCTACTCCCTTACTTCCTTTTCGAAATGATCTGATCATTCCACTGTAGCAGTCACGAGAATCGTATTGGCATCCCTTAATGCAGCCTACACCATTTGGGGTCGGGAACTTCATGGACAGATGATAAATTGAGGTGACGATCCGCATTTCCTTTAGGACTGGTCGCCCTAACAAGGCATTATAGTGCGTTGGTTGATCGACAACCAAGAAATCGAAGACTTGTGTGGCCGAGAGAGTACCTTCCCCTAGGGTAAGTGGTAGCCTGATTGTTCCTTTAACTCGAACGGAGTCCCCTGTAAAGCCATAAATATGAGTTGTTCCTTGAGTCAGCTCTTTATCTAGCAATCCCATCTTCTGATACGTCCCATAGTAGAGAATGTTTACTGAACTCCCTGTATCAACGAACACACGATGGACATTCCTAGATCCAATTCGAACATTAACCACCAGAGCATCACTGTGAGGATGATGCACCCACCTAGCATCTTCCTCAGAGAAAATTATCTGAATGTCTTCTCCCTTAAATAACTTGGGAGGTCTTTCTGATAGATGGTTCACATTGGTCAGAGGCGGATGTTGAGCTTCCCGAACGTATCTCTCCATTGCATTTCTCCCATTTCCCCCAATGTGAGGTCCTCCAAAGATAGTATGTATGCTTTCCTCTCTTACGAACACAGGCTTATCAATTTCTTTTTCTTCCGTAGAGCCTTCAATAACCTCGGTTACCTTAACCGGAGCATCTTCTTTGTATTTCTTCACTTCCTTGACTACCCAGTCAGTAAGCTTTCCTTCTTTTATCAACTTTTCAATTTCTTCTTTTAGCTGTCTGCAAGCATAGGTGTGGTGTCCATGAGACTCATGATATGCGCAATACCTGCCTTTATCTTTCGTAGCGGATCTTGACAATGGTGCGGGCTTCTTGAACAGGCCTTGACTCTTGGTAATCTCATAGATATAATCAATAGATGTTGTGAGAGGAGTGTAATACTTACGAGGCACAGTCTGATTTTCTCACCGATTCGGAGGCGGAGGTGGACAGCTTGGGGGGCTAGGTGATCGAGATCTGATGAATCTATCATTTCCTCTGTTTCCCTTTGGACTAATGGATTTTGAACGGGTTGGCTCGTTATCCTCAACTAGGTTCACATCCCCCCTACCGTTCTTTTTTTCTGTTTTGGGGCTAGGTGATCTCTCTTTCCGTTTATTCCGCCGAGGTGCATCTCCATAGTCACTCCTCTTCAAAGCCTCTTCCTCTCGTTTGAAAGGCTCAGCCTGTAGGTACAAGGCTGCCAACGTTGAGGGTTCCTCTCTTTGCAGATTTTTCCAAAAATCAGTTCCCACGCGAACCCCAGCAATCAAAAAATTCTTAATGGTTTCCTCGGATGCCCCTCGAATAGTAGGAACCTCTGCATTGAAACGTTTGAAATATTCTTGGAGAGTCTCCCCATCTCGTTGTTTGATGTTAGCTAGAGTTGTAACAGGTGGAGCATAGTGGATTGAAGATTGAAACTGAATTAAAAACATCTTACGCATTTGTTCCCAAGAGGTGATTGATGCAGGTCCTAGCTTTTGAAACCATTGGTGAGAATTTCCTCTCAGTGTTGAAGCAAGGAGTCTACACTTTATTAAGTCCTCAACTTGATAAAGTTCCATCTCTGTATTAAACCTACCTATATACTCTGCCGGGTCTGTGCTTCCGTTAAAGCGAAGATCTCATGTACCCCTGAATGCCAGTGGAAGAGGAGCCTCTCGTACAGCAACAGAAAAAGGAGAAAGTGCCACATCAAGTATCGCCCCTCCCTGACCTTCTGACTGAGCAATAAGCCTTCGTAATGCAGTCACATTGATACCCTCCAAACCTGGGATTGTCTGAGTTCCACCTTGTGGTTCTATATGAGGTATAGGTTCCTGTGGCAGAAGGCTTGGCATTTTTAGGTAAGGGTTCTGTCTTTGCTGAGGCGTAGAGATCCTTTGTTGATAAGGGGATCCTTGTCGGGGCAGGGGCTCTGTTTGTTGTCGTACAGGTTCTCTTCGAGGATAAATTGATCTTTGAGGGGTAGGCTCCCTGTGTTGATAAGTTGGTTCTTGTGGCGTAGATTCCCTTGGCCGAATAAACTGGTATGGCTCTCTATCACGGCTGGCGCGGTGTCCGCCTTGACTATTTTGGAGCAAAACTAGGTCTCTGTTGGTACCTTCTTCCATTCTTTCATAAGAGGTCCTGTGGTCATTTATCCTCCGCTGATTCAAAGCTTGTTCTTCCTGGGGGCGAGGTCTCCTAGAGGCCTGAGTTCCTGGGTTTAATATCACAACATCATCGTCTGATTGAGAATTCCTGCGACGTTCACCTTCTTGATTTCCATACCTCGCCCCCGGAGGTGAGTGTCGCCCTCCTCTTGATCTCCATTGACCTGCTCTTTGATAGATCTCCATCCTCCTATGTAGATCTTCAGGTGATGAGGGTCTAGAGTGTCGTTCATGCTGATTGTAGGGTTCGATTCTTAGATCGCCTGAGGTTTGATTTCTCGGGGTAGGGGGTCTTGAAGGTCGGTTTGGACGATCAGGAGGAAACTCCACGTGTGGTATAGCATCATCACCATAGGTTAGCACCCTAGGGGTTACAGCTCGGAATCTGTGATTCTGACGGTTTTCATCACTTGTACGAATCACTCTCTCGGGGGGGGGGGGGAGTCTCTTCTTGAGGGTCTTCTATGACTTGTGACAGGTTCCTTACCAGGACGGTGGAGTCTCTCGGTTGCAGAGTAGCGTCGACTACTGGTGAGCGGGGGACGCCTGTCCCTGGTAGCGGCACGTCGCCTGTCCGGGCTACGGCGAGTACGTTCCGGTAACCTTCTCTCTCTCTCAAGGGACTGCATGCGTTCCGCCATTCTATTCACCGTGTTTCCCATGTGAGCAATTTGACTTAATAGTTCGGTGTTGCTCATCAAGACAGGAGGATCTCCTCCAAGGCGAGGAACCGATCTCGTCGGGTTTGGTGTGGTAGCCTCTCTCAGATCCGATGGCCTTGGTGGTGGTGGGGGTAGATCCGTTGTATGGATTTCGACCTCTCTTGCGTCGTTGCCTACATTAACTGGTTCTTCGGTGTGATGCGACATCCTTCCTCCAGAGATGTCAATTGCCCCTCCTTCTAGCGCCAATTGTTAAAGGAGGAATTTGGTGATAACCAATTCGGGGAGGGTTGCTGGAATTGTGGTAGGAACCGAGGATGATAGGTAGTGTAGGTTGCGAGGGTTAGGGTTTATGGTTTGGGGATGGCTGAGATTGTATGTGAGAATAGGTCGCAATTAAGATTGAATATTGAATTCTCTCTTTGTTTGCAAGTTTGCATCGTACCATACAATGTGCCTACGTACCCTATTTATAGGGATCACGCCATACGTAGTTCTTGGGGCACAAGTTACCCATGGGCCGAGTTTCCTTTTTTAACAGCAAAAAGACCGGGGTCACCGTCTTTGATACATCATTATGAGCTGTCATGATCTTACTATTTTCTGGGATAAATTATTGACCCGAATTTATCGGAGTCAAAACTTATCCTGATCCATCGAAAATAAGGAAAGACAGGCTCTTACGAATCTAAAAAGGCGGCGAAGCTTCTCACTCTTTTTGGCAAAGCAAAGCTACTCAACCTGGATAAAGTTCAATTTGATAAAACATTAATTATTCATTTCTTCTAGGCGAGGTTACCTTTCAGCCTTCTGGACAAAGTTATCTTCGAACCTCCAAGGTGAAGTTATTTTCAAACCTGTTAGGCGAGGTTGCCTGCTAAGTACATGAGCGAGGTTGCCTGCCGTGCACGTGGACGAGGTTGCCTGCTGTGCACGTGAGCGAGGTTTCCATTGTAACTCTTCTATAAGGAAATGTCATTAGATAAGGCGATGTTATCATTTCGATCATAACAAACACTATGGAGAGATTTTGATCAGCTCAGCCATATATCTTCAAGTCTTCAACTGTGACAATCAAGCTGCAGTACTCCAGTATCATATATGTACACATCATTTACCCTTCGGGAGAAAATGATCAGTTTCTTGTTTCATACAAGCAAAAAGCTAAAATCAAATACTAATGGGATTGAGTTTCCCATTACCATTAAACAGACTCATTAAACATGAATCAAGCACCTTCATAGGATGCGAAGATTTTGAGGTGTAATATTCGAGACCGGGATGTATATATACAACGTTGTATACTTATATGTATATTGGTTCATTTATGGCAGAACCTTCTGGCTTCTGTATATTGCATGTTTTAATTTACGTACAATGGTTACGATCATATTAATGTGTTCCTGCACTTCTGAGACGATGTTGGCTAGTTAGGGAGTAACTTATTGTGCACACACACATGCGAAGCTATCAAAATTAGTTACCGTGGTGGATATATAATTAATTGGTAAACATAAGGGCCATCAGGTGGGTCGGTTTCCCTTCAATAACATAACACGGCAACGAGTACAGAAACAGTAAGTTCAGCTAGTACAAACGTTGAGGTGACAATGCTCATAAAGGTTTGAGGAAAATTCCAATTATTATGTGTGTACATGCGGTGAATCACATCAATTGTAATTTTCACCGTCCCCAAACAAATAGTGTTTCTCTGTAGTCTGTACCAACTAACTCGTGTGAAAGAATGCATTTATAATATGGGCCATCTACTTGCTGTATATATAACATTCTATGATAACTTGTGTGAATTACCGTTAATTGAGATTAAAATATTAATTGAAATTGGAATTAAATCAAAAATAAATCAAATTAATAAATCTTTGAATTATGTAATTATAGGAAATTGAACCTGGAATGAAATCAAAGAAATAAATCTTGTTTAATCTTGTATTTGTAAAAAAATGAACCTGATGAATTATTTGATAACTAAATTTGGTACTTTAGTACTTTATAACCAAATTTGATATTTTTGTACTTTTGCGCGCCTTTTGCACAATGTTTTGATTATTAATAAAAAGTATAGATTCAAATTCGTGGAAAGGTTAATTAAGGAGACTAATAGTTAACTGAGTCGAAAAATGAGTTAAGTATGCCGAAAGTTAACCCAGTCGAAAAACTAGTATAAAAATTTTAGTTTTTTTCACATGCTTTAAGAGGTTGTCGAACAAAAAGTATCTTAGACAATGTTATGAGCTGATGAAAATATTATCGATATTAAAATATATTTTAATATCGAGTTTTTGGGATCCTGCGTAAAACTGTGGCATGCTTACATACATGACGTTAATTGTGGGTGTGTATGATGTACAGTTGTACGTACGTACACGGTACACGCACATTTCTGGGTACAATGAAGGATGCTGTTCGTTCTGAATGTTTGAGAAATAAATGCCGACAGTTTGTACGATTCTAAACAATCAATTTTGATGTTTTACCTATGCAAAAATGTTAAAGTTTTCGAACAATATGAAATAGTTTGTGCTTTTACGTTTACTCGTACATTCAGACTTCCATCTTTAATTTGGCCTGGACTGCAGGGTCGAATTTGACCAGACCGGGAGACAAATTTCTATCGTTTTGTCCATGAATTAAATACATAAAAAACTTCGGTTGCAAATCAATTTTTATCAACATAAAATTTATTTGTTCGTAAACTGGTAAATAGTTAATAAAGAACCCTTTTTTTTATACATACTATCTTACAATTACTCGACTAAGCAAAATGCCAGGCAAGAATGATCAAGTTTTAAAATAGGGTCTAGTTCTGCTATCGGTACGTAGTTCCTCCTTCAACTTAAAATTTTAATTAATTAAGTTATAATATTTATTCAGCGTGGAAATCATTGAAGGACCCTGCATGTGTGTGTACTTTGAAGCGGGCCTAATTAATTGATGGTGTCCAATTAAAATCTTGTACTAAAAAACGTTAGGTTTATAATTAAGTGAACATTTTACTAGACCCGTTTTATGTTTTTTGTTATATATATTTAATCGTGAGAAATTTGAACCTTCAAAGAATATATTGATCAGTACATATGTGCCCTTTGTAGATTGAATGATATTAGTATAACTTTGCATAGAAATATTTTCTATAAGTTTTTAATCCTAGCTGATAACATGTGCAAATTAAGGGAAATTTAGTATTTTGATACTTATTTGTTCTTATATATTATGTTACACGAAAATCTGATTTTTCTTATTAATAAAGAGTAAATAATTTTGTTAATTGAAAATCGTACCGAACATATGTACCAGGAGTATTAAGCCCATTTCCAGAAGAAATTATAAAAAAGGAGTATGAAGCCTGTAATCATCCTGTAACGTGGTAGCTAATCACTTAATGATCAGCACAACCAGCTTCTTGAAGTAAATAACTTGTAGAGTCGAGTAACATTTATACAGAACTAAGCTTGTCGGCTTTTCCGTAGTGTCAACACAGAACTTGACTAAGAAAATTGGAAAAGTGTCCATTTATTCATTACAAATCTAGTCATAAGAGACACAGAAGTTTTCATGATTAATAAATTATACACTATGCTGGATATGAAGAGGAATCATCCAAGTGCAAGGAATTGCATCTTTGGGTTGACAAAAACCCTAAAATTTAAACACCAACAGTTCTTAATTATATCTATATATGATACTGCAAAATTATAGAGAACAAGTAGTTTGACGACATGTAATTAGATCCATATCCATGCATGCATCGACTAGCTATAATAATAAATCTACTGCATGAGTAGACTCCGAATAAGGGCAGCTTGAGTGCTGTCAGTGTTGGCCAGTAACTCAGACAGCCTCTCGCTTAGGTCATCTACCTCCCTGTGAAGGCTTCTTATGTAGTTGCAGGTCTCTTGCAATACCCTAGCCGATGATACCTGCACGTGCATTTTAGGTCAACTCTACGTCTTTACAATACACACACACACAGTTCACCGATTATACTAATTTGATATATTCCAGATACATGTGTGCACAAAACTGTCCGCGCACACATACGAAAAATATTTCTTTTTCTTCATCATTTTGTATTAAATCAACATAAGACTTTAGGAGAGATAATATATAACTTAACATATATAATTTTTGAATAATCTTGAAAAGAAAGTGTTGGGATTTTTATATTTATAAGATTCAGTTAACTAGCTATTACTCTATATCATTACAATATTCTAAGGTTTTAAAATGTATGTGCATGTGTTAAGTCTGAAAGCGGAACTATTAAATTAATAAAGATGCACCACTTCCATGAATTCGAGTGCGACTGATTAAATTTACAAAAGATGCCTGTATAAATCTACGCGAGGTCATGTACACACACACATATATAGAAAGGGAAGTAGCGGGGAGAAATTACGGAACCAGAATTTCCAAATAGTTGTGTTATTATGAAGTGTCGTTAAAATTCAAAATATTAGTTGGGCTTAAAATATATTTTTACTGATTTTAAACTAATAATAGAGCTAGGTACCTTGTCAGGGCGTCTGGTGGTGCGATTGATCTCAGGAAGGAGCTGCTGCAACTTGGCGACAAGATCATTGATTTGCTCGTCGGTTATCCTCGAAGATCCTCCGGATGACTGTCTTGAGCGTGATGGCCTTCTGCTAGACATTTTGTATATATGTATACACTTCTTCTATAAATATATGAATGTTGCAGTTTATAATTAACAAGAGCTATATATATACAGAAATTTGAGAAAATGTTATAAAAAAATATGTAATAAAGTATGTGGCAAATAATCGAAACAAATGTACGAGATGGAGAGTTAAATGAGAGTGGGGTAGAAGAAATTTAAGAGGTGGGGGTCTGTAATGTTTTGTGTATAGTGCTCTAAAGTGAAGAAGATAAGAGAGAGTAGAGTGAGTGAAAGCGAGAGACGAAGAGTGGAGGCTACTGGAGGGAATGAGATATCAAAGACAATTGCATGGGAGAAAGAAATGGGCTTGTACTACTTAAATAGGCCCGAGGGTGGCAGGGAGAGGGATAATTTGGTACTTCCACATACTTATTATATAGAATAGAGATTACTCCAATTTTTTTTGTACTTAGAATGATGGTAAATATATTACAAGAGAAGCGGACATTTTTCATTATCATATTTAACAAAAAATAAGGTGATTCAATCAAAAATGATATTAAAGCGATCACAAATTGACCGATACAAATGATTGGTTAAAACATGACCGTAAATGATCATTCGATTGATTATAATTTTTTTTACCAACTGCCGTTTGATCAACGAAAAAATCAGTTATCACATCTCCGTCTGATTCGCCCTTATAGTTTTGTTTTCTAAAACTTATACAGTATTCCATCCATTTTTTTACACTTTATTTTTATTAATGTCTTTCTTAATTTTTTATATTTCAAATTTTTTCAAAAATAGTAAACTTTTTATAATATAAAAATTAACTGCATCTATTATTTTCTTCCACTATATTCACTTTATACATTAAATATTGATCGATAACATCACTTTACTCACTTTTCTTACTTTTCATTACTAATTTACATTTTTTCTTAATTTCCATCCTCAAACTAAATGTAAAGAATTGGGAGGGACGAAGATAATACTAATTAACAACAAGAGGTCGAAGATTATTTTCATTTAATAAAATTGGATAAGATCCCTAGACTTTGAACTTTATAATAATTACCTTTTAATAGCGAAGTCGTAAGTTCCAATATTTTTTTAAAATTTCAACAAAAACCCAGAATGCTAAGTCGCAAAATGCCATTCCTTGGCAGAAAAACACATGTACTGATGTACACCAACATATGTTTGTGTATGCCTGTTTGTGGAGAGGATCGTTTCTATTCAGTTGATTAGGTTGTTTAAACTTTAATGTTGTCAGTCTTTCCACGCCCTACCATGTTATATGGTGGACTACTGGGGTTTGCATTTTGTGGTAGACTCTAATACTATTGTACTCTTCTTCCGCGTTAAGTATTTGGTTCATCTATATAGTAGAAAAGATCTTAACAAAATGTTATATATATTTTAGTACTCTCTCCGTTCCCTCAATTTTTTACATTGATGAGATGACACGGACGTTAAGAAAAAAATGTAAATTAATAAAAAAAAGTAAGAAAAATGAGTAAAGTGGTGGGACCAATCAATATTTAATATATAAAGTGAGTATAAAGTATTTATACCGGAGAAAAGTAGTGAATGTGATTGGATTTTATATTATAAAATGTTATTATTTTTTATATGTAAAAAAATGAGAGTGACGTACCAAAAAGAAAAGTGTAAAAAAATGGGGTGTTGGCCCTATATGGCACAATTTTGAACAATAATGCCCTAAATGACACAATTGGAAAAGATGGCCCTAAATGACACGCTAAAACGCCAATGCGTGTAGCGTTAGTACATGTTCATTTTTTTTACGTTGAAAACGCTAGTTGAAGTTGTGTTAACAACAAAAACGCTAGATGAAGTGGTGTTTTGACACTGAAAACGCTACTTCAAGTGGTGTTTTAGGGTCAAAACGCTACTTTAAGTGGTGTTTTCGGGTCAAAACGCAACTTCAAGTTGGGTTTTCGGGTCAAAACGCAACTTCAAGTTGGGTTTTCACGCGATTTTCAAAACGCTAGACGCATTGGCGTTTTAATGTGCTATTTTGGACCATTTTTTTCAATAATGCCATTTTGGTCCATTTGTTTTATAATTGTGCCATAGGGGGCCTTTTCATGAGTATTGTTTTTCACTTAAGAGCCAAATTTTTGGTGGAAGAATGTTTAAAGATCGCCTGTCTTTGAAGTAATCACCCTGAACTCTAATACTATATTAAACAACTAATTTATCTAAAATTTTAAAAGGTTAGAACATTTTCAATGGAGTTGGCTAAAATCATATAAAATACTGATTATGTAAAATTTGCTCAACTTGTAAGAGATTGTGTTCCAATGGAGTTAGTTATAATGATTAGCTATATTTTAAAAATAGTATATTATAAATATTTTAAGTTGTTATAGATAGAATGTATTATTTTAATATAGTAATAGATGATGTGGAGTTTGTTCGACAAATATAGCCAATATGTTGAGGTTGGCTAAATTTATAGCTGACAAGAATGTCGTATTGAAAATTGCAAAATTTTACATATTGACTATAATTTTTATTTTTGACATGTTTTATCCATTTTTAATTAAGGGTCTTTGTGGTTGGAGATGCTCTTAGAGAAAGATCTCTCCTTGATCTTAACCAGATCTTACATATATCCTAACGCTCTTGTTACCTCAAATTATTCAATCATCAACCTTTACTGCACATCTGCACCGGTGTTGTTTAATTTGACTACATTTATTTCTCAGATTGTACTAAGAAAATGTATATATAGTGATCCTGGTAACTATATTAGCAATGTGCGTTAAAATGTTGGTAGGCACTATAATTTACTGTGACGGAATCGGAATTTTCAAAAAATTAGAATTGAAATACTTGAAAACGAAAAAAAATAATCTCAGCTTCTTGAAAGAAAACAATGTCAATGTGACTAACTAATAAAATCTAAGGCTAGTGAGTGAGTTGACCATAGAGTAAGGAAGCAACATGCATAGTCGGGTTGTAGAAATGAAAGCAAAGAACAAGACACGTGGGTACTTGATGAAGAAGCGAACACAACACACCGTCCCACAAGCTACTCATCGTGATATCAAATGTATGGGAATGGTCGTTATTTCTCGGTTTCTTTTCCCCCATAACTGTTTTGTTTCCTTCCTCGTCAAATTAAATCCTTAGTCATAGAACGATCAATGTCCCCTTCGGCTACTCATCGCCAATTTAATGTATGCAACTCAATGCGCAGCACTGTACCTCATCACCTGCCGACATCTGTGCATGACAATATATTATAGGTACATCCATCCAAAATTTTCGATACAAAATTGTAACATAAATTTGTGAACACAAGCAGTGACGGAACCAAGATCACAAATCATAATCAACATTTTTAAATGTGACTATATGATTTGAACTGAACCAGTAGAATTTGCTCATTACTTCCAACAAGTTGGAGGTAACAAATTGAGACAACTAAATTAGTAAGCATGTGTTTTCTTCAACTTGCTGATATTGAATTAGTCATTAGCCTTAAAGGCTGCAAGAAGAGGCATATTACAGGGTCGTTCTATTTTCCACATACAGTAATATAGTTAAGGAAATATTATTAATTTGTACCATCATTAATCTCATATTCCAATCATGAAATAATACCAAACAAGCCAGCATTAGTGATCAGTATTCAGTACTCTAGCTAGTTAATTATAATCGGTATATAAACTCGCAAATATGCTACTAATAATATAGAGATACAGTCCATAAGCTGAGGAATCCTATGAAATTAAAGACATGTTAACTAAGACTGGTTATTCTTAAAAAATTCTATTTTTGGAAACGGTTCTTGCTAATTACGTACATAAATCACAGTAACCAGACAATATTAAGTTGGCAACACATAAACATGCCGCCTGCCTAGCTAGGCTAGGTGATCCCCAGATTGGTTTTTAGTCTAGATACGATTGCAGAGGCCTCAGATTTGGACTAATAATTCACTAATAACGTGGTCATTGAATGGTTGGTCACAAAGTATGAGATTCCGTTAACAAGAAAGTAATTAATCATTGGCTCTAATAACATCCTCAATTGACGTGAATATTCAGGTCTTACGAATGCTGTGTGTGAGTTGTGATGGTGCCCTTTCAGCAACATCTTATATATCTTCTTTGATCTTTCTACTTCGATTAATACATTTGTTGAGAATTTTGTTTACATGTACATAAGAAACTGTTTCCATTGTGATATTTCTCAAATATGACAGCAGTAACAGGCTAAATGAGTGCTAATTAATACTTAAATTTTTTAGAGTAAATTGTAAAGTAACGACTAAACTTCACCTGCTTGAGTACTTTAGTGGTTGAAATTTCAAATTTGCAATATCATGGCTAGACTTTGTTTTTATTCTTCGAAAACGTAAACAAGGACCATTTTTCAAATAATAAAAGTAATGTATGTTCACCAAATTGCACATTTGAAACTTATTGACTGTATATAGTTAGTTACAGAGAGATCAGAGATGAATTAGATATTGAGAGAGGAAAAGAAATGATGTTTATTCAACTTAGAAAGTAAATCTTACATCTCTTCAATCTTAAATACATGACTAAAGTCAACTCATTGACTAAATAAAACATAACAGAATCAGTTACAAAACTTAAGGCACTGTTTGGTTAAATACTATTCTAATATTGTGCTTTATTTCTGACTTAATAGCATAAATCTCATTAGCCCCCCTTTTGACATCTATGTCTGCAACTCTAGCCATATTCACCAAAACTCCAGATGCATCACAAGCTGTAGAAGCATCACAAGAAATGTCTGCATCTGTTTGAATAACATCCAAATGATTTGCACCATCCTGAACAACTTCCTTACCAGTTAAGGATTTAGAAGAAAACTTGAGTCCCAATTTATTCGAACAAGACCAATGCAATGCTTTACTGAGACCTTTCGTCAAAATATTTGCATAATTGTCTTTGAAAGCTATTTGTGTAACTGTAATGATCACAACCTGTATTTTTTCTCTTATGAAATGGCAATCCATTTCTATGTGTTTGGTCCTAGCATGATATACTGGATTTGCAGTAAGATCAACAGCAGACTTGTTATCACAAAACAAAGATACCGAACCATCAATCTGTAAGCCTAAATCCTTTAACAAACCTTTCAACCATATAACTTCACAAGAAGCATCAGCTAGTGCTCTATATTCTGCTTCTTCAGTACTTCTAGAAGTAACTGATTGCTTCTTTGCTCTCCAAGATATAGCTACCAAGTAGAAAGCTATAACCACCAACTGATCTTCTATCATAAGGATCTCCTCCCCAGTCACTATCACTGTAACCCTATAGCTAAAGATTATTATTACTATGAAAGAATAAACCATGTTGAACAATACACTTGAGATATCTAAGTACTCTATGAGCTGCTTCTAGATGTTTGACTCTGGGAGCATGAAGAAATTGACTTAACAATTGTACTGAAAAAGAAATATCTGGTCTAGAAGATGTCAAATACAATAATTTCCCAACCAGAGTCCTGTAAATAGTTGGTTCTGGAATGAGATCTCCTGACAGTTCATTGTCAAATAATTTGACATGTGGATTAACAGGAACTGACAAAGGCTTATAATCCAACATGCCAGCTGATTGAAGAAGATCATTGATGAACTTTGTTTAAGTAAGTAAGATACCTGATGTATTTCTTTGGACCTCCAAACCCAAGTAGTATTTGATACTGCCTAAATTCTTTATACTAAACTTATCATCCAGCAGCTTATTTAATGACTGAATAAGTGTCAAATCATTTCCAGAAATTAAAATATCATCCACATATATGACCACTGCTATGAAAGCAGAAGAAGTAGTAAATGTAAACAAGGAATAATCATGCAAAGATTGATGATATCCATCAGCTAACAAACAAGATGTAAGCTTTGAAAACCATTGCATGGATGCTTGTCTTAGACCATAGATAGACTTATTGAGTCTACAAACCAAATTTGATCCAACCACTTTGTACCCCAAATGCAATTCCATGTAAACTTATTCCTCTAAATCCCCATGTAAAAAGGCATTGTTGACATCTAACTGTTCTACATGCCAATTTTTAGCAGCAGCAATTGTAAGTAGACTTCTAACTATTACCATCTTAAGCACAGGTGCAAAAGTGTGATGAAAGTCAATTCCCTCAGCTTGAGTATAACCCTTGGCTACTAAACGTGCCTTGTATCTATCAATCTGACCATTAGCCAAAGTTTTAACCTTGTAAACCCATTTGCAACCAATTGTTTTATTGCCTGGTGGTAGAGGAACCAAAGACCATGTATCATTGGATTCTAAAGCAAATAATTCCTTATTCATGGCTTCAATCCAAAGTGGATCTCTAACAACTTGATGATAAAAATTAGGTTCTACTATAGAAGGTGCATAAACAATGAAAGATTGATGATCAGAGTTAAAACTTGAATGAGAAATAGCCAGATTAGAAAAACTCATGATAGAATTGTTAATAACAACTGCAGAATTTGTTTTGGAAATAGGATGAACAACTTTATAGTCTGACCATCAAACAGGTCTCCCTTTGTCTCTTTGTGATTTCCTAAGTACTGGAATATCATTAGATGGAATATTAATGTCAATAGTGACAGATGGAGAAACTCTGTCAGTAACATCAGTAACAAAAGGAGGAATTATATTCTGTAGCTGATCTGAAGAAGATGAAGAAGATGTGTGATCTAGATGAGAATATGAAACTACTGAAATAGATTGAGGTTTAAGCCAATTCAAAAAATCATAAGAATTTGCAGATGTAGTAGTTTGAAATTGAACAGTAGTGTTTGAAATCTTATGATATGGAAACTATGATTCAATGAATTTCACATGCCTACTTACAAAAATAGCATGTGTGTCCAGTCTAAGAAGATTGTAACCTTTAGTGAGATGATGATAACCTATAAAAATACACTGAACTGCTCTAGGAGCAAACTTGTCATTGGAATGCAAAGATGCATATACAAGACAACCAAAAGCCCTTAACATGGAATAATCTGGTTTAGTTTTGAACAATAGCTCATGAGGAGTCTTATATTGTAATACAGAAGTAGGTAATTTATTGATAATATGAGTGGCAGTAAGGAGACACTCTCCTCAATACTTATGAGGAAGACCGGACTGAAATCTTAGGGATCTAGCAACCTCAAGCAAATGCTTGTGTTTTCTTTATACTCTTGCATTTTGTTGTGGAGTATAAGTACAAGAAGTATGATGAAGAATACCAGATTGAGACAAAAAAAGATTGAAAAGAATGATTAAAATTCACTGCCATTGTCAGATCTTATGGCTTTTATGCTTGTATGGAACTGATTTAAAACATAAGCAACAAACTTCTGGAAATTCTGAAAAACATTTTGTTTACTACACATGAGAATGGTCCAGGTTTCCCTACTACGATCATCTACTATTGTTAAAAAATACTTACAACCAGATGTAGTAGCAATATGATAAGGCCCCTAGACATCTATGTGTAATAAGTCGAAAATTTTAGAAGCATAAGACTCACTATACTTAGGAAAAGGAAGCATTGACTGTTTTGCATAAGGACAAATTGGACAAGTAGAATAACAAACAGAAAGTTTTCCAATAGATGGAATTTGATTCAATACATGAGAATGAGCATGCCCTAATCGCATGTGCCATAATTTGACACTAGAAGAATCCAACACTGAATTTGAAAAAGAACTAGAAACATTGTTTGGACAATCGATAAGATGAGCAGTAGCTTGAGCAGAAGTAGCAGGTAAGATGATGTGTGATGTTGGATGAGAGAAAAAATAGAGACCTCCTCTTTCAGTACCAGCTGCCAGAGTTTTCACCTGGTCCATTAACACTAGAAAACTTATCAGTGAGTTCATCCCAGACCTTTTTTGCAGAGTTCACAAAATCCATGTCATTACTAATCTCTTCAGAAATAGTATCCAAGATCCAGCTTATGACCATATCATTTACCCTATCCCACTGAGGTCGAAGCAAAGATGACTCTTCTGGCCTAGAAACCGTTCCATCAACTATTCCTAATTTATTCTTAGCAGATAAAGCTATAGTTAAAGAACGTTTCCACGGTCCAAAATTCTCAGATCCAGTTAATTTCTTAGTGATGAGAACCAAACCATGATGATCTATATTTTGAAAATATAGTGGATGCAAATTGGAAGTCATTGAAGTTTCTGCAGTTTCAGTGTTATGATCTGATATTTCTTCAATGTTACAAGAATTAACACCCTGATTTGTACCATATCACAACATTCATGTATGTGGGTCGAGACATCTCAAAGACAGAATCCGAGAAAATTGATTATGAAAACAACTTAACTAAAACAATTCCTTCTAAATCAATCACAATCGCAACTAAATGACACACAAATAAGCAGATTTAACCAAAATCCATGACGAATACACAAAGAAGACGATGAATACGAACAAAAACAAGCAATTCTCCATCAATTATCAAAAAATTTCTCAACAATCTCCATGACAAATTAACACAATCAAGTAGACTTACAAATTCTACGGTGAAAACTCGATAAAATGATGCGGAATGAATGAATTATCCAAGATCTCGCTCTGATACCATATTGACTGTATAGAGTTAGTTACTGTAATATCCCGTAATTTTTAGATTAATAATAATGAAAGAATTTGATAAAGAATAGGATTTAATGATTAAATTAGATTAATGGGCATAAAATATGGATCATATTTGGATACAGTTAACTTGTAGGTCTGGAGTTAGGGTTTTGTATCGTTATATAAATATGAGGTTCTACTTATTCGTCTTTGTTTGTAAAATTCGTAGGGCTTTTTCTCACACAAATTAGCTGTCTTGTAAAATTCGTAAAATATTCATCGTAAGTCGGAATTTAATAATTCTAGACTTTTCAGAAAACTATTTCAATTTCCTACAACATCTATTTCATAGTGTTTTTCCAGATCATAGCCTGAACTGTTCTTAAAATCACAAAACACAAACATATCTTATTTTTCAGTTTTTGTTCAAATTCAACGGACGTTTTATTTAATTACTGATTCGTTATAAGTCCGTTTATGATGAGTCTTAACTTTTCGGAAAGGTCTTTTCGTTCTCTACAACTTTCGTCCTTTGAGTTTTCCATGAAAACGTCATTTAGAGGGTCAAAAATGGTAAATACAGTTCTGGTCAGAAATGGGTACGTGCTCTAGGATGATTTGATTCTTGATTTTTCGCGTTGAGGTAAGTTTCCGATTGTTCTTTCTAGTGTTTTTCGAAACTATGTGTTGTGTGTGTGTTTTGATTATATAAACTTGGGCTAAGTGAGATTATATTTTGAAGTGATGTGTTTATTTGATATGTGTTATGTGTAATCAATAATAGTATTGAGATTCTGATTTGTGTCATGGTTTGTGAAAATATCGAATAAGAATAAGGACCGAGTCACCAGGTTGTAGTGACAGTTTTCTGAAAATTTAAGACCGTTATCACCGGGTTGTAGTGGTCGTGGCATGAATTGTGGGTTTCAGGTTATTGTTGTTATGTGGTATCGTATCGTATCTATCGAATAAGAATACGAATGTGTATCGAAAGTTATTTGTTTCATATATCGTATCGTATCGAATATTGTATTCTGTTTTGTATATATATGTTATTTGCCCGACTAGTTGGATCGATTGGTTTCTTGCTGGGCTGTATGGCTCATTCCTTACAATTTTCAGGTTCGGTGTAAGATCGACTTGGATAGCTTTGGAGTTCGAGAATCTTAGGTTCGGAATAGATTGGGTTTTGGATTATCGTTAGCTGTGCTTTTGTAATAGTTAGCTTTGTAATAGAACTTTTGTCACGCTTCCGTCTGTAATTGTCATTTTATAGTATTTTATTTGAGTTTTGATTTAGAATTAATAGTCCGAAAAGTCGGGCTGTTACAGTTACAGAGAGATTAGAGATGAGAGAGATATTGAGAGATGAAAAGAAATGATGTTTATTCAACTTAGAAAGTAAATCTTACATCTGTTCAATCTTATATACATGATTAAAGTCAACTCATTGACTAAGTAAAACATAACAGAATTAATTACAAAACTTAAGGCACTGTTTGGTTAAATGTTATTCTAATATTGTGCTTTATTTCTGACTTAATAGCATAAATCTCATTAAAACTCTAACCACCAAAGTGTTTAATAGAGTTAAGTTCAAGCACAACTCTATAATTTATTTAATTTTTAATTTTATATCACATTCGGTCCTCTTAAAAATCAGTACAAAAGCAATGTCGTCCTCTTAGCATTGGATTCTTTTTAATTCTGATTCCAACACATAATTAATTAATTTCGGTTTAACTTTTAAGTTTGTTTATGTATGAGCATAATACAGTATTTTATTCGAATTAGTTATTTTGGGCACCTGACCGTGCTGGGTGCCTTAGATTCATGCAACAAAATATTTGATATTTGTATATATATATATAGTCTTGACTAAATTAAGTAACAACTAATTAATCAAATAGCAGAAAGCTTACGCAATTACATACCAAGGATCAATTTATAGAAAACAGAATAAAGAATGGGATTGTTCAGCAAGCATCTTGGGGCACATGACTTATGATCCAATGAACAGCTAGGACTGTACTCAGAGTCACGAAGCAGCCACGAACCCTAATTTAATTCTTTAAATCATCTTAATTTTCATATCCATTACACTGAACTGGCCGGCAGTGAAGATATTGAATGATTCTCTTAGCATATGCTCTCTGTTCCATGTGTTATGCCATATTTTGGCATAGTCCAAATTTCTCTGTTTAATAATTATTAATTCAGATTAATAATTAATTGCTTAACCAATAAGTAATATCCTCTCTCTGAAACGAGGAAATAATCAATCTCAATCGACGAATAACGGAAAATATCTCCAAACGATATTCTTCAAATCATGGAAAGAAATGCGGAGATGCCGCAAGATTGTAGGAAAACATGTGAAGACCAGACTATTTATGAGAACATTGGATTGATAATCCTTAGACTATTTATGGGAACTTGAAGAGGATTGATAATCCTTGGACTATTTATGGGAACTTGAGGTGGATTGATAATCCTTGAGCTGTTTATGGGAACATAAATCTTGACTATCTTATGGGATTGGACTGAATGAACTTATCCAATGACTTGTTTCCCAAGAACTACGTGAGGCTTGATCCCTATATAAATGGGTACGTAGGCACCTTGTATGGTACACAGTGGTACAGTGGTACAGTGGTACACGACAATTGACACTCGGGAAAGAGGAAGAGAAAGAACTCATTCTCTATTCAATTTCTGAGGAGTCATCATACGAGCTCAGCCCCCAAACATCCAAAAATTCCAAATCCCCATATTTTCATAATTCGTTATTCCAGCAAACTCCGATTTTGGTTGTTACGAAATTCCTCCAACAACAATTGGCGCTAGAAGGAGGGGCATTATTTTTTGATTGTGGAGGACAATCAAATCATCTACATCATGCACAAGGGGGGTTTTATCGGATCTGGAGCGGCTTTAATGGAGGAGCAGAACGATGGAGGCGGTGATTCATGAATCTTTTCAAAATTAAGATAAGTTTTCGTATTATCTTATTAAATTCGTAGTAAATTTAATACATGTCAGATTTTGATGATTTTTTATGATCCGGAAATCTTTCGTGATTTCCTATAACTTTCGTTCTTGGTGTTTTCTGAGATTATGTTCAGGTCTATTTTTGAAATCACAAAACATAATCTGATCCCGTTTTTCAGTATTGAGAAGTTAATCAGCAGACGTTTTATTTGATTCCTGATTCGTTATAAGTCCGTTTCTGACGAGCCATATATCATCGGAAAGATCTTTTCGTTTTCTACATCTTTCATGTTTTGTGTTTTGCAAGAAAACATCGTTTACAGGGGCAAAAAGATGAAAAACAGATCTGGACAGAATCTGAATCATGGAGATGTTAAAGAATTGTGATGCAATATTCGTAGCGCGTGATTTGATTACTTCAATAGCTCGTGCATGGACAAAAATAAGTGTGGAAGGTCCTTATCTGATAAGGGTAATGTTTTCGAAAGCTCTCTTTTCCAAGGAGGATTAATATTGAAGACCCTACTCTCAGAGGAGAGTCCATGAATAAAATTACATTATTGAAGGTCCATTGGTAGATGGATATTTCTTGGTTGTCATGAGACATTCCTACAATCACGGGAAAAAATGCGGAGATGCCGCGAGATTGTAGGAAAACATGTGGGACTGGACGTGATATGGGCTGAAAGCCTGACATTTGAAATTGGGTATCTTATTAAAGCCTCAGCTCAGGGGCTCGTGAACAATGACACTTGAAAAGCGTCGACCGAAGAAATTTGGAAGCTCGAAGAATTCTTAGTTCTCCACTGCAGCAAGCTACACTGAAGAACTGGGGGCTTGTTGTTATGCCATATTTTGGCATAGTCCAAATTTCTCTGTTTAATAATTATTAATTCAGATTAATAATTAATTGCTTAACCAATAAGTAATATCCTCTCTCTGAAACGAGGAAATAATCAATCTCAATCGACGAATAACGGAAAATATCTCCAAACGATATTCTTCAAATCATGGAAAGAAATGCGGAGATGCCGCAAGATTGTAGGAAAACATGTGAAGACCAGACTATTTATGAGAACATTGGATTGATAATCCTTAGACTATTTATGGGAACTTGAAGAGGATTGATAATCCTTGGACTATTTATGGGAACTTGAGGTGGATTGATAATCCTTGAGCTGTTTATGGGAACATAAATCTTGACTATCTTATGGGATTGGACTGAATGAACTTATCCAATGACTTGTTTCCCAAGAACTACGTGAGGCTTGATCCCTATATAAATGGGTACGTAGGCACCTTGTATGGTACACAGTGGTACAGTGGTACAGTGGTACACGACAATTGACACTCGGGAAAGAGGAAGAGAAAGAACTCATTCTCTATTCAATTTCTGAGGAGTCATCATACGAGCTCAGCCCCCAAACATCCAAAAATTCCAAATCCCCATATTTTCATAATTCGTTATTCCAGCAAACTCCGATTTTGGTTGTTACGAAATTCCTCCAACAACACCATGCATCGACTAGCATACTTTAATACTGGAGAAAAGAGTTTTTAAAATGTTATTTTCGATCTTATATATGTTCTATTTTTACGAACATTAGTTAAGAATACGGATTAATTAGTTCGAAACGAACTTTCTCGATGTCAAGCACGATTATGGGATCCAATTCGATAATCAGTTAAATCCTTATATGCCTCTTTAATGTAATAGCACCGGAGAAAAATATTACTTTATTAAATTTATTACTTTATTAATATAATAATAAAATATTACTTTATCGGTAAAATAATATTTTATTATTTTAAAGAAAATTATATGCATAATTTTTTGTAAATTTAAAAGTTAGTAGAAAATTTTAGTGTGAATTGAAGTATATATGTATAACAAATTTACATAATATAAACAAATTATAATCGATTGAGAGTAAAAATATAAACAAATATTACATTCATCACAGTTAGAGTAATGCAAAATTTGATTGATTAGAAATTGATTAGTTAACATCAAAATTTTTCATCTAACATATTACTTCATCGAGATTAATTATTTTATTGGGTATTATTTTATCGAAATTTGACTGTATGCATTTTATAAAAACCACCACTGCATGTCACAGTCACAGAACTCAGGTTGAGGTTCTAAGACTGCAGTCATCGGAATAACAGCCACAGTTCTAAGTAGTACTCCTTCCGTCCCCTCAATTTTTTACAATGAGATTGGGCATGGAGGTTAAGAAAAAATGTAATTTAATGAAAAAAAGTAAGTAAAGTGGTGAGATCAGTCAATATTTAGTCAATATTTAATGTATTAAGTGGAGATAGTGGGGAAAAGTAGTGGATGTAGTTAATTTTTATATTATAAAACTTTACTATTTTAGAAAAATTTTAAAATATAAAAAATTAAAAGGGATATCTCAAAAAAAATGTAAAAAAATGAGAGGGCGTGACGAGAAATTAATTTCTGAATTTTGAGGTTCACACTGGTTCTAACTAGTTCCCAGTTAAGTCGGTAAGGATAACCTTGACGACCTCAATTAACAAGATGTCAACCGCCAACATTAAATTAAAACATGCACGGGGAACCTAGCTAGCCAAATGCATGCATTTGAAATTATTTAATATACCAACGTACTTAAATAGTCAATATTTTTAGACTCGTTAATCACTAGTGATGTGCCGCAGACAAAATTAAATACTAGTAAAAAAAATACTCGAATTATTCTTAAATCGAAGAGAAAAGAATTAGTTAAGCTGACTCAACAACTTTTGGTGAAACGGTATCTTTCTCGCTTTATTTACGAGAATGTAGAGAGAAATTCGAAACTTGTCAAATATAAGGTTGTTGAGTGTGTTTAACTACTAAAAGAACGGATTAGTTAAGCTGATGTAATGCATGAACACTTTCCCGCATGCATTTAATTAAAAAAGAAAACTAAAAATCATACAAGATCAGAGTATAAATGACGATGGAAAGTGGAAACTGACAAAAGACTGTATAAATATCAGGGAGACAAAAGAAATGAAAATGGGGATTTTCAGATCAGTGACACAAATTTTTTGATTTTATGAATCATACAAAATCGTAAATATACATGTAGGTGGAAACTGACAGAGGTGAGTATATATTAATTACAAAGAAGACAAAAACAAATTGGTGATTCTCAGATCAGTGACACAAAAGTTGTCTCATACAAATTGATTCCATATATGTGTGGAAGCAAGTGCAAGTTAAAAAAAATGGTGGCTCTGCAGAACAAAATTGATTTAACAAGTAAATCATGAAGATAGATTGTGCCAAGTTTCAAGGCGTGAATGGAGCCACACCCTTTCTTTTATACTCACTACTCAGTCTCTGTGCTTTCGTTTTGTCTTTGGACACGCTTTTGCATTTTGCTCCTTTCAATATCTTTACCATAGGCTTGAGTTTCAAAGTTAAATATTAGTCTGCAGTCTGCACAATTCAAAACAGTGTCATCAATATTCTGATATAGATTAAGGGGTTGGTTTTAAAATAGTGTGCAAAGGGTGGTATGAGTTTTTTGTTTTTGACATAAAAGAGCTGAGAAACGGATTCCTAATTAATTTTATTTATTAGAAACACTTCAGCCGTTAAAAAAAGAAATACAGCTTCAGACAACTTATCTCATAAAAAAATATTACTCCAACAAGAGTGAAACTCCAATTGTGTTTGGTTGGGGTGAATGGAATGGATGAAATTAAAGGAAAATAATGGGAGTTGTAGGGAAGATTTGAAAAAAAAATGAGAGAGTGCAAAATTGTTATGATAGGATTTGTGAATAAAATGAATGAGTTAAGGAAAGTGGGGTTTTTTAATTATAATGTAGATAGTTAAGAATGGAATGAGCAAAGTTATGTGTATCTCACTACTTTATGCTATAAATCTCATTCCATTCCATTTCATTCCAATCTCCCCAACCAAAAACAACACAAGAGTAATTTACCATTCCAAGAGTAATTATTTTTTATGTGCATATTTTTCAGTTGCAACTCCAAGTGTAATTTACCATTCTCCTCATAAAAAATATTATTTTATAGACTCTTAACTATTTAAGAGTGAAATTTACCATTTTACTCCAACAAGCCTCCTCAATATACATCTCTATCCACTTTTTTATCCCTATTCTATTACATGCAAATAAAATAATAACCTAACTTTTATGTGTACTTCTTTTCCGTTCGATACATGTTAATATAAAATGAAAAGAGGAGATAGAAGATGCTCCTCACCATTGAGGAGGGGTTTAGAGCAACTTCAAGAGACTCCTAATGTGTTCCTTATAAATATTATAAAAAATATAAGGAAGGAAGAGGAGTTCTTAAATTTTTAAGGGATGACTAAGGAGACTGTTGGAGCAAGTTTTTGCTTCAAATTCCTTATATTTTAGTTTAGGAGCCTATTTAGCTAGTCTTTTGGAGTTGCTCTTAAAGCTCCTAACTTTTTAAACGGGGACGAGAAGGTTGTTGGAGATGATTTTTGTTACAATCTCCTCAAATTATGACTAAAGAAGATGTATAAAGTAGCTTTTGAAGTTGCTCTTACCATTTGTGGGGACAATCTTTAAAAAGGCATTTGATTAATAACACTACAACATTCAAAATCTAACAAAATATTCGAATTAAGGGAGTATCTCACCTTGAGGCCGGGGAAAAAATAACATTAGTGAAATCGAATCAATCAAATATTTTTGTTATAAACACATTTTAATGATCATTGTACTATGGCCAGAGATTTTATGAGTTGACATCTATTAGATCATATGGTGTGTTATCTATTCTTGAGCAATCTGCATTTTTCTTATTTAGAAAATGAATAATTTAATAGAATAATGTTCTCGAGAACTTGAGTTTAATGTTTTTAGGTCATTTGAATCCTTATGGTAGTTCTATACAAATTGTCAAGCGGGTCACAAACATAGGTTAGAATTGTATGTACAATTATAAGATGATTTTTCTCTTGTAGCCAGACTATATTTTATAAGTACTTGCATCCACCCAAATAGAGTATGTCTCTTCGTATTTGTACTAATAACCTATTTACATCCCACCGATATTCGTATTGCAGTTCAAGACAAAAATTTCTTTATTTTTCTTTCTTCACTTGTCGACAATTAATAAACTTAACCCGTAATTCTCTTCATAAAATTTTATATTATTGACGTCAATCTCTTCTTGGTTCCAAAAAATAAAACATGTTGAGATCTCATTATTTTCATGTACCACAATTTCTTTCTTTAGTCATGTCATTAAGGTCTCTTCTAGAGATCCTTAAATATCTTACTGCTTTCTCGTTCATTAAACCGACCATTTCATAGACTTTGCTCCATTTCTTAACTTCTCGAAAAATGTTTGGAAGCTTTTTAACTTTATTTTGGAGCATGTAGAGCTGGTGTATATAATCAGTAATCATGTCTAGCTAACGATTTCTAAGTGAATTATCTTTTGAGTTTAAGTGCACTTTGTACTTGAGAATTACGGTAAGATAATTCCTTTCTTTAACCAGCTCCCCCTTCTTTTCTCTCCCCCTAAATAAAGTTTCGCATTTAAGACTTATATATATATATATCAATTTATCTTAAGAAGTCTTTCAAGATCGTCGTGGTGGAGCACTCAATTTATATATGTGAGACATACTTAGTTTTCGACTATAAGCTATTGGGGGGCGACTATATAGCAGTTTGTTGGTCGTATATAAATTTTTCTTCCCTTTTTATCTAAAGAGAGATAACTATCAGTAACACAAATATATAAAAGCAACACAAAATATTTCAAAAAACATAAAAAATAAAAGTTCAGAACATAGTATCCATGAAATCAAAACCATAACAGTTGTTTAAAGACAATCACCAAAAAAAAAATAAAGCACACAAATATCAATCATTTTTCTCCCCATGAGTGGTGAAGAAATCATCAGTTTCCAAATGAGTTATATGGGCATCACCTTCTATCCATAAAATGTGTCTCCACTTTTCCATGTTGCTCCAACGATTCTTGATAAAGCTTGACTAGATGTTCAGGTGCACGACACACACGGAACCAATGGCCAGTGTCCCCACAACGAAAGCATATTGTACTATTGTCATTTTTCTTATTTTCCTCAGCTTCATTACGTTTCCACTTCATGTGTGTCTTCTTGAAATGATTAACTCTACCACGAGCATATCCATATCCATGTCCATAACCACAACCACGACCACGACCATGAGCTCGGCCGCGAATTCGACCATAGTTCAAAAATTCTAAATTCTTATTGCTAAATGTCGCATTCACTTCAGGGGATGGAGTAGATCCATTTGGTCGAGACTCGTGATTTTTCAATAATAATTTATTATTTTGCACGGCCACAAGAAGACAAGATATCAATTCATAATATTTTGTAAAACCTTTTTCACGATATTGTGTTTGCAGGAGCACATCATTTGCATGAAAAGTAGAATAAGTTTTTTCTAGCATGTCTACATCAGTTATATTTTCTGCACATAACTTTAGTTGTGAAGTAATTCTAAACATTGCTGAGTTATATTCATTGACAGACTTAAAGTCTTGTAATCTCAAATGTAGCCAATCATATTGATCTTTAGGGAGGATCACAGTTTTTTGATGGTCATACCTCTTCTTTAGATTATCCCAAAGAGTTTGTGGATCTTTAACAGTTAAGTATTCAGCTTTAAGATTCTCATGGAGTTGATGGCGAAGGAATATCATTGCTTTAGCTTTATCTTGACTAGATGATGTATTTCCTGCTTTGATAGTATTACCAAGGCATTTTGCATCTAGGTGAATTTCAGCATCTAACACCCAAGATAAATAATTCTTTCCGCTAATATCAAGAGCCAAAAACTCAAGTTTTGCAAGATTTGACATTTTCATTATATAACAAATATAATGTAAGTTAATCTAACAAAAAAAGAATTAAACTAAAAAATTTGCTTTCAACATATATTATCGATTATATAACACATAACAAATAATTACATATTTAAAAAGAAACACATAAGCTAACATGTCATATAATTTGTATTAGGTACAGGAAAGTCACTTAGCTTAGGTTACCCAAAAAAAAGTCACTTAGCTTATACTAAGGCGCTTGGTTCAAAATTTAAAAATTCAAAATTTAAAAAGCAAATAAGTAATCACTACTATAAAAACTAGATTAGACATCGCACTTTAGACACCGGTTAGAAAAGCCACTGATGTTAAAAATGTCTCTTACATCAGAAAAAATAAAACTGATGTATGATAGTAATCTACACATCGCTTTCTTTAAAAAACGATGTATGTACCTCAATTTTCAAAAAACAAACCCGCACTTCCCCCTTTTTCTTTTCCCTGTTAGAAAAATATTCCCCCCTTAACCAAATTCACCTCCCGCTCCCTCTTTTCCCCCTTAACCAAATTCCCAAAACAAAACCCCACCCCCCAAAACAAAAACCCCGCTATGTCCCTCTTTTATACTAAAATCAAAAAACATCAAATCACTCTCAACTCCTTCTCTTCCCCAGTTCCCATCTTTCTCAAACGTAACCTTAACTTTTAATTAAGCTCGGATTACACTTTATCTATCCGATTTCAGCTTTCAATTCCTTGATTTGTTTCTTTCATTTGTTCGATTACATCTCATTTATTTATTTATTTATTGCTTCTTTAACAGATCCGGAGCATGGAGGTTCGAGTTATTCTTTGATTTTAGCAAGTGTGAAAATTGGAGTTTTGGTTTATACTTGTAGTTTGGAGGCTCGATTTACAGTTTTGGTGTCGGTTTGAGTTCAGATCGTTATTTGGTAACGTATTTAATTTGGATTTACAACATCTATTTCTATGTATATTTTTAGGTGCACATGTATGAAAGTGTTTCTTTATAATTCCCTAAGAACTTTCTATATATTTCTATATGTCTATGTTATATGTCTAAATTATATTATTGGGCTTTGATATTATTGGGCTAATTCTTGCCTATATTAACTTGTAATTGACGATAAGTGATAATTATCAAACATTGGATCAGGTTAGTCTTATGTTCTATTATTTATCTTGGCTGTTCTGATGTTCTGTGCTTGTAGGTGTGACAGATTTTTGTTCTGATGAATGAGTCGTTTTGAGTCACAATGTTTTGTAATTTTCAGGCTTTGCCATTGTGATTGCGTCGAGAAAAAAATTGGGTTCTCTGTAGCAAACCACTGATGTTAAAAGCTGAAATCGAATGAAAGACAATGTTAGCTAACATCAGTGGTTGTTATATCCAATAATGAAGAGCAAACTGAAAGACAATGTTTAGATAAGTTTTTCATCCTTTTCTCAACATAGTCTCTATTCATTACTATTTTCATAGAGATAATGACATGATGAACTTGGTATATTTGCTGATACAAATATATTCCAACTTTCCCCTGCTATGCCTTGCAGCATCTTTAGATGTATGTTCGCTGCTATTGGTCACATTTCTTCTACTAGGCATGCGACAGACATATGAGTCAAGGGGTCTGTAAAATGTATTCTGATGCCCACCGAACAAATATGCTGACTTAGAATCAGAACCAGGAATAGAATTTTCATTCAATTTTACTAGAGCCAGTAACCATGGCTGGAGTCGAATCTGGAAAGTAATACAACTCAGTTTCACAGCTATATCAAAAGATATTAATACAATTCTACTTATAATTATATCTCTCTGTTTTTAATTGATTGTTCATCTGGTATCAAACATTCTCAGTTTATGGTATGGAGTATAGTTTCGGAGCTCATGACTTATCCATGAGTGGAGGTTTTGAAGCAGAACCTAAGAGCTGCCCGAGTTTCATCTACAGATGCTCCATCCCTCTAGGTCGTACGACTCAGTTATTATTATTGTGTTTGAACTGAAGCCTGTTATAGAAACTATCTTTATGCATAAACTCCTGGTTTCCTAATTTGTTTCTTCAGTTTATTTGAAAGACACTTTGCACCCTGACAGAATGTCCAACTTACATAACAGTCCGTTACATTTTTTAACCAACAATAATGAATATGGCGAGTGGACAATGAATATCAATCAAATAAGGAATTTGGATACGGAAGATGTAATAATAAGGCAATAGATTTGTTTTTCGAAGTTAGCAAAATATGATTTGATCTACATATCAAATCTTATTTTGCTAAATTGAAAAAAACAAACTAGTGGCCTTATTACATATTTCGTATACAGGTTTGCTATTTGGTTCATTACATTTATTTGCTTATATAGTAAATAGTTCAGGGAGATCAAAAGTAATTATAGACCAAATAAATGATGATAAAAATAATGGATATGGTGAGTGAACAATGAATATCAACCAAATAAGAAATTTGGATACAAAAGATGTAATAATAAGGCTAATAGGTTTGTTTTTTGAAGTTAGCAAACTATGATTTGATCCGCGTCACTTTACAATAGCCAATAAGAATATTTTGTACCATATCAAATAATTTTATTTATAAATTTAGTATATCTTAAACAATAAGCTAATTATCAAACAAATGTTATAGAAATATTGTACGAAATAGTTTTACTAACTACTTCAAACAGGTTAAATACTATTTTATTTTTATAAAGTTACACGACGGTTGCAAAATAAGTCACACTCATTTAAAATAGTTCAATCTCCCGTAATTACAAGACTGCAAGCACTTCAAAATTACAGGTCTTACTTATATTATACGTCGTTATTAGATATGATCTTTTTCAATGAAAAAAGATTTCATTCGCAACAGAACCTATAATACATTTCACATGCATGCATATATTTACATGATTAAATATATATGACATTTTCTAACAAAAACTTATCCCAGTTGCAACAAAACATATATTATATTTAATAAATCGGCTTATCATTTTATAACAGAAGAATGGAGAACATACTCGTGCCTCGCACAGGTTATAAAGCTAGTTTTAAAGAATACATGGTTGTGCTGAAATTTTCAATTAAATATACATACCTTCACCAAGCTTTACAATTGTGAGATCTTTGAATGATCTTAACTTCTGAAGTCACCTCCTCAATCTTCTAAAACCCATAACCACCTTCTTGACTATTTTTTATAGAGCTTATTCGTGCTGATAACTTGTTAAGAATAATATAATAATTGTAGAGAAAGATTTAAAGAAATAGAAATCATTGTAGAGATCATTATATTACTAGTTGCTTATCTCTTTACATCCAATTATACATAGCTTTTATATAGACTATACAATGAAAGTTGCAAGGATCTGAAAAGCCAAAGATCGCATATATTTGATGAGGACTTAATTGCAGTTTGATGGCCTCAATTATTAGCTTTTTGCACAAAAATAACACTTTTATAATTGTTGTCATTTTAATGACTAAACTATTTTTTTTTAACAGATGATTGCATTCCGTCAATTTTTTTTAACGGATGTTAATAAATTCACTTTTCCATTTTTATTATTGCACTTTGATGGCTCAATTATTATTTTTTTGCACAAAAATGACTCTTTATATATATATATATATATATATATATATATATATATATATATAGACGTCTTTTTAACTAAATTATTATTTAAAAATAATTTAACTAAATTATACTTTTAGAATGCCCGAATTACTTTAAGATTCTTTATCATAAAACTATTATAGACGGTTTTTAGACGCTAGTATTGTAAGAACAAGATAAAAAGGAAAATGTAAAAGCAAATTCTTGAGTCACACTTCTAATTTGAATATCTCTAATAATTTATATGAATAATGCTAGGGGGTACCGAATTTGATATAAAAAGATGTAGCAAATTACATGTGTTAAAATCTGATTGGCTCTATATTAATGCACCCACATGCATTCACATTAATAGCACCAATAAAAACATTTCCAAATGACACATCACCATTGCCACATCATTTTGTACCAATTTTTGGTACCTAATTCGGCACCTCTAGCACTACTCAATTTATATATGTTTCTTTAATTGATTTTTTCATCTGAGTAATTCTGATTTTCTTAGATTTTAGCGTAAACTTTAACGTAATCTGAATTAAAGACATTGTTAAAAAAGTCATGTGCTAAGTTCTAAAAACCATGCCTTTAATTCAGATTACGTTAAAGATTTACTAATATTCGCATCACATTTTTCAAATATTTTAAAATTTTAATTTGATTTTTGATTATTCAGTAACAAAAAGATATCATAATTAGTTTTTAAAAAAGGCATTTGAACATCACTCAAATGTTAGATCATTGTAAAAGACTGAAAAATGTATGATTAATTAATTTATGTTGGAAGCAACACGAGTTTACTTTCTGATGATTGATGACAAAGTCATTCGAGTTTTACATTTTTCAGTTTATCTTATTCTTCTAGTACTATTGCCTAAAAATCATGTAGAATAATTTTACAATAAAGAATCTTAAGGTCAGTTGAGCATTTTAAAAGTATAATTTAGTTAAATTATTTTTAAATAAAAAATTTGGTTAAAAATGTCAAAAATATATTAAAAAGTCAATTTTGTGCAAAACAATAATACTTGAGCCATCAAAGTACAATTACAAAAATTAAAAAATGAAACCATTAACGTTCATTAAAAAAATTTAACGGAATGCAATCATCTGCTAAAAAAATAATAGTTTAGTCTATAAAATGGCAACAATTATAAAAAAAGTCATTTTTGTGCAAAAAGATAATAATTCAGGTCAACAAACTGCAATTAAGTCTTTAATGAGAGAAAGATGAAAGATCAAAGGTCATCCAATTAACAGCAATAAATTAATACTTATAAAATTAAAAAAAATCTATATAATCAACAATTATTATCAGAAAAAGTCTTTATTAAATAAGCTCGAAATCATGTTCCCATTTGTGACCACTTCTGTGTATTGGCTAGCATTACTAAAAGGGAAGCCTGTCAATATATTAGAAATGAAATAATTGGCTTCGGCCTATTGGGCAGGGGGCACCATCTTAAGCCCAGAACCATGGCAAACTGTTTCAAGAAGCTTGCAAATACTTGTCATTCATAATAACAGTATAACCAAACCTTGTCTTTGGTGGATCAGAAACCATAATTAATACCCACCGTATTCCTTAGAAATGGTTGATATAAACTCCGAATTAAAAAAAAGAAAAAAAAACAGTGTAAAGAAAAACTATTATATCAGTAATTACCAACCGATTATATGAAAAATCCAGCTTTCAAATAAGAGCCTCAAAAAAATTAAAACATGCTATATATGCACCTTTTTTTAAGCAAACTGAAGTCTTATCTTTTGTTTACTTAAATAAATATAGATCTATATTTTTGTTGTCAGGATAGATCAAATATTTTCAGTTTAAAGTTTTTTACACAAAAATGCTCCCAAAGTATGAACGGGACTTGCCTTAGAACATAATGGAAAATAAGACTTCCCTACAATGCCAATATGGCATGGCTATGCTGCATAATACATCATTTTGAATGGTAAGAGATTTTCTTGTCAACTTGAAGTGTAGCAAGAACCCATTTTTTTAAAAGAAAATCATGAGCGCACAATCAAAGGGCTCTTCTAAGTATAGAATCATCTAGCCGACAATCAACCTGTATATTTATTACTCAGCTAAACAAAGCAACAGCTTCAAGGAAACACAAGGTAGATTAACTTGTTAACAAAAATCAAATGATAAACGATAATAAAACAGCAAAGAGTTTTTTTATAACAGACTGACGGTTATGAGGAAGAAAATCCAACATCAAGTCATTGTTCCCATAAGAGGGCCAAACATCTTACAAGATAAAGAGTACATCACTTCCACAACTATGCCAGCCTATAACATTGTTTCTATTAAAAAGCAAGGACTCTCAGTTCTTCCTCCCTTCGACCAATATAAAGTGGTAGCCATGCCTGCATTGTCATGATTTAAAACAATCAGTAACTTGTAGACATATAGGTATATAAACTAAGTCTGTTCAGCAATTTCAACAAAATCGTTAGCAAACTGACGTTGATTTAAATGGTGCACTGGTCACCCCAACAGGTGTATTAAAGGCAACTTCCTGAAATGGACCAGCCATTTTGCCACGTGGAAACCATCCTAGATCTCCACCTTTCTTGCCAGATGGACACTCTGAATATTCTGATGCTACCTGAAAAGACACACACGTGTTTAGATTAAGTTACCTTTGATATCATGGATATCATCCCGCTAGAAATCATGACAAGGATGACTATATTAGAGGGATTGATTACTTGATTGAAATACTTGTGTGCATATACAAAACATATCAGCAAGATCATTACTTTACTTGTAGAGGCCAGTTTCAAAATATAAGCCCTCCTCCTAATAGTAATGATTCTTGTTTATTAACAAAATTGGGAATCACAACTAATTTATGTATCGGTTTACTATTACTACTTTATTAGTTTTGAGTGTATCCATCCATACACTTTCCAACTTGTTCATGCCTGTTATATATACAATGACCATTTCAGGACATTATCCTTCTAGAGGTAAAAGAATCAAATTCCTGTTAAGTAATACCAATTTAGCATACAAGAACATGGCATCATGGCCCATGAAAGAACGAAACAGGGATTGTGCTAAAATATCCGAAGACTGCACCATGACATCAGTTCTTAATAGATATGAGATCTATATAACATTGTCAATGTTCCTGAATCATGATACATCTTTACTTTCGCATACCAACAATCCATTGTTCATTACATAATCAATTAGAAATGCCAAGGCAGACAGGCAAAAATTACCTTTGCAAACTCAGCCGGTGGAACCTTATCTCCATTGTCAAGCCAGCCATCTTGCAGCTTCTTGTATGCTTCATTAACTTTTCCTTGCTTCTCACATAAAACATGCCTAGCTGATCACATTTCAAAAAAGAAAAGAAAAAAGAGATAATTAATATATTGTAACTTAAACATCGATATAAAACATATGCTCAACAACACCAGGTTAATGCTAGTAACAGACCTTTGACATAAGTGCAGGTACCGAGTCCGTCTGCTGCCTTCCCGCCTTTCCCTTTACCCTTTCCAGCACTTTCATCACTACCACCTGCTGCTTGTTTTCCTTTTCCCTTTCCTCCTGCCTTTGCATCTTTTCCCATGGTTACTGCAAACATCGAATATACATTGTTCATCAAACAAGTACAAAAACACCTCTACATATAAGATATCAAGTAATCATTATCGAGAATAATAGCGTAGACCATTGAATCATATAATGTGTGTGTAATTTAATAACCACGCCCAATTACAAGATCAATTACTATCTTATACATTAGGACATCTTCAAGGCATACAATCGTTACGAAAAACTACTGTAAAACAGATCAATTTTAGGACTGAAACACTAACTCACTAAGTAGTAAGAATTTTTCAGGTACAAATATTCCAAACACTATCACTCAACACTTACCCTAGCAATTACCAAGAGGTCAAGGGTTCGAATCTCAGTCGAGGCACGACTAAAATACAAATACTTTTCTAATTGACCCAACTGCAAATTACCCATTAAAATTCCCAAAACATAAAATCTTTCTACAATCAAATAATTTGTCCCAACCATCCAAATCTCAAAAGCATAATCCAAACTATATTTATACTTTATACTACTGATATGCAATATATAAAAATTGTAGAATAGGTCAATTATATGAAGGATAAGTATATATAAAGATACACACATACCTGTTTTGTGAAGAAGATGAGTACTTACACGGCCGCAGAGGGTTTTTCTGCAACTTTATTTATGTGGTCGTCTTATTTTTCACTATACGATTTTAGACAAATCACGATTACATTTTTACATGTTTGCCCCTGTTAGCTTTTGGCCGTTGTTCGCAATTTTTTTTTTTTTTGACAAAGCCTTTTTTCGCAATGTTGAATGTGATAAAAGTCACATCTAAAAGAAATTATATACGTGCATTTTTAAATGAGAAATTATAGAAAAGGGTACTTCATTTTTTAAATTTTCTTTGCCCTTTGTGTTTTGTCTAAAAATATTTGTGAAAATACGTTTTGCAATTAATTAGAGCTTTTCTCTTTCACTTTTTCTGAAATTAGTTTAATAAGTCGCGCTTAGCAGCGGTTTTGTAATAATTTCTTTAAAATTTTCTAATAAATATGTTTTTAGATAAAATAATATTTCTAACATAAAATTAAGGTTTCTTTTGAATTTTCCGTTTTATCTTTGGTCATTTACCAAAATTTTGAAAAAAATATGGCCATTGTTTATCTTTTTTTTTTTTAATATTTTATTACCATTTTATTTTCCTCGGTTAAAAGATACTAAATAAATTAGTAAATAAATTGAACTCGTACAGTAAGTCAAAGAGAATATTGATATAGTAACTTAGTTTCCCCATTAGAAAATAGTGGGAAAGAATTAGTAAATAAATTGGACTTAAAGAGAAAGTTTAGAAAAATATTAACATAGCATATTTAACTTCCTTACATTACTTAGTAAGACAGAAATTATTAAATAAATTGGATTAGTAGAGAACGTTTAGAAGAATATTAATATAGTATACTTAGTTTTCTCCATTAGTAAAGTTTTTTAAGGGCAAGAAAATCAAAATTATATACTCCATCCGTCCCACTTTTATTGTCTCTAATCAAAAATCCACTTTTTATTCAATCACATTAAATAAACTAATAATTACCAAATAATTGTATTTGTTTTCATAAAATTAACATAATTAACACGTATTTTACGATTTTAACTAAATGTGAACAATAATTTTGGTAAAAACAAAATAGGAAACAATGGACAATAAATTGACTTATTTTCTAATATTCAAAATTAATTATTCAAAAAATCGAGAAAATTAGAAAAACAGATCACGATAATTTGAGAGCCCCACCTCACCGCCCTCGTGAATTTTAAGCTTTGACTTAAATATAAAATTTAGGAGAATATTAAAATTGTATATTTAGTTTCTTTCATTAGTAAAGATTTTAAAGGCAATAATATATTATAAATGTATATTTTTTGTTTTCTTCATTAGCAAAGATTTAAAAGGCAATTGAGATATTTTTCAAATCAAAAAGTTAGGAGAATATTAAAATTGTATATTTAGTTTCATCCGATAGTAAAAATTATAAATGCAATAAAATTAAAATCGTATATTTAGTTTACTTCATTAGTAAAGATTTTAAAGGCAAATGAGATATTTTCGAATTTTTAATATTAATAATTCAAAATTTTGAGAAAAATAGATCGAAGCGATTTGAGATATTCTCCTTTATATAAGTATACTAGTTTACTAATCCGCGTTTCGCAGCGACTTTATAATAATTTCTCCAAATTTTTCTAAAAACTATTCTAAAAAATATGTTTTTAAACAAAATTATATTTAAAACATGAAATTAAGATTTCTTTTAAATTATCCATTTAGTGTTGTTCATTACCGAAATTTTGAATAATTATAGAAAAGGGCAATTGTTTAATATATTTTATTATTTTAATATTATATTAAATATTAGTATATTAATCACTTTATTTTTCTAAAACTTTATATTGCTACTTCTATTTAAAAATACATAATACATAAATATTAAATTCTAGCATATAATATGATCCTCCTAATGAATCGCTCTCTCATTAAACATGTTTCCTCTCAATGACCCGCTTTCTCGTTGTTATCAAATTGAACATACAACAAACTAATTACTTAATCAATTACATCATCTATTGATCAATTTTATTATATCATAAAATTTAATTCAAATTTTTTCAAAATTATATTTTTTATTGTTTAAAATATATGTATCCGAGAAAAGAAATGAAAATAAAATAAGGCTCATCTATTTTATTTTATTATATAGAAACTTGCATTTTCTATAAGTATTATCTTCTACATAATTAGAAGGTAAAGTTTTTTTAAAAAATTATTTTTAATGTATATGTAAAACATATAGATAAATTAAACGTGGGATTTTTTTATAAAAAAATTATGAGAACATAATTTCTAATAATTGTTTTAGAAGAATGTAAAGATGATAATATGATTTCAAGATAAATTTTAGAACTTCAAGAAAACATATATGAGAATATTAAAATGATAACTTTAAGTTTAAAAGAAAGTTTAAGAAAATATTAACATGGTCATTTGAATTGAAGATAAATTTTAGGACAATATTAAGATAATAATTTGACTTAAGAAGAAAGTTTAGGAGAATATAAGTTAATTAATATTTCCATTACTAAAGATTTAAAAACCAATATAGATATTTTCTACTCAAATCGTCTGGCAGCTCACAAATCGTCTTCTTTATTATTTTCCTCAATTAAAAAATATTAAATAAAAATTAGTAAATAAATTGGACTCGTGGAGTAAGTTTAGGAGAATATTAATATAGTATACTTAGTTTCCTCCCTTTGAAGATTTTTTTTTTATATACAATCAAGCAAACTATTTTTAACATAACATAACATATTTAACTTCCTATTAAAAAGAAAGGAATAATTATCAAAGTCATCACTCATTTGGTTCAAATGTACTCCCTCTGTCTCTCTCATATTTTACACTTTCCTTTTTGATACGTCCCTCTCATTTCTTTACAAACAAAAAATAGTAACATTTTATAATATAAAATCCAATCACATTCACTACTTTCCTTAACTATACTTACTTTATATCCACTTTATACATTAAATATTGATTGGTCCCACTATTTTACTCATTTTTCTTACTTTTCCCTGTTAATTTACACTTTTTCTTAACCTCCGTGTCGTTCCCTCAATGTAAAGAATTGAGGGGGACGGAGGGAGTATCAAATTAGTCACTCATTTCAAAAATGACTCAATTATGTAACTAATTTGAAAACTATATTTATAGAAGTATAGATCGAAGCGATTTGAGAGACGGCACATCACCGCCCCTCTTCTCCTTTATATAAATATATTGATCGGATCAATAGAGAGCGTTTATGTGACGCCCCCAAATCCGGGGTCAGAGGATTTGGTCGTCACGCGGAAATCTCAATTTAAAACAACCTGTTATATATTAAACCACTACAAATATAACATCTTCGACCCCAACTCTACCAAGAATCTTTAAAGGTTATAGTGCTAGAAACAAGAATCCAAAATTTTACAAACTTTAGCTTCCTTTTACAACAATCTCTTTGCATATATCTTATAACACTAGTATAACTTCGATGAGAAGTATACCATGCCAAACTAATTATATAAATAATAATATTTACTAGAAATCAACTTTATACAATAACCTTACACTAGATCCAAATGCTCTGCATCAACTCATCTTCACAACTTCATCTTCACTCTTCTCGTTCCATAGTTATACAATTAAATACTGTTCCTTGTACTGAAATATCAAGGGCAACAAGCAAGAGTGAGCAAAAGAAGCTTAGCAAGTATATAATAGTGCACAAGATAAAATAATGATGCAACAATATCTGAAAAGAAATCAACTCAACTGGGATAAAATAATGGTGCAATAATAGCAAGGTATGAAAATCAGCTCAACTAGCAAAATGAACAACAATTGTGTCAAACTTTAAATTAGAATTGGATTTTTACTATGACGCAACAAGTTAAAGTGGATGATCAGTCACACTAAAACTCCGGATCATACCTCACGATATATCCAAATACTTAACTGGATTCAAGGCCACTTTGGCCCACATAATAATATTGATACTCTGACTGGCGTCTGCAGTCCTTAAAACATTTCATTTTAATAAAAAATTCCAATTCCAATCTAGTACTCAGATTAGGTGTCGGAACAATCGACTACATGGTTAACTAAAATTAATTCTTTCAACTGTCTGATTCAGATTATCAAACTAGGTTAGGTTAAAACAAGTACATATGAATTAGGTTTCTAATGATAAAAAACCAGGATTAAATCTGGTAACCACAAGATACTGCAGGATATGAATTATGAACCGAAATAGAATTGTCAAGTTAGAAATAAATAGGTTGTCTCAATCACAGGATGAGAATAGGAACTGGTTATGCAACAAGTACTTAAATGAAAATTGAAAACAAGAATCTTGATACGATACTCTGAACAAAAGAGTACGAGTTAGTAAACTTGCCTTTGATCCTTAGCTATTACGTAAAGCCGAAGTAATATGATTTTCATCTTCTTCTATCTTATGTCATCACAATCTTCCATTTCACTCATTTCTTGGTATAACGCTTTTGCGATCATCACGAATCTGATCCCACGATATCGAATCTGTGCATATACCTCGACAGTCAAACATAAGACGATACTTTAATCTTTAGGTTACGATTCCTACTTACAAACTTGAAAACTTGGTTCTAACGTAATTAACAATTCTTACCCAATATCTTTTTGTCAAAAGAAAACACTTTGAAATGTCCCATTAGAAGGTAGACGCTTCCCGATGTTAAAACGTCTCACTGTAACCAATAAACCACAAACAATACTCCATCCATCCCTAACCTTCTTCATGTAACATCTTCCCGTATAAGTCTGTTGACCTTCTCCGTCGAACTCTACAATTAATAACTAGTCGTTTAGACAAGAACATAACTCGACACTTGATCCTTGCAAAAAAAAAAGGTAACACTTCTAATCGGTAAATTAAATAACATAATGTATATCTTAAATACTATTATAATCGATTAAGCACCAATTAACATTTAACGACTCAAATAAATAATTCATGGATCACCTAACACATTCAAGACTCGATAATAAACCACTTAATTCACGTAACACGTAACAGACATTGATCAAAATCGACACACAATTATGAATTATAAGTTGATTCCTCGAGATTCCCTATTGTGTGCTTTGTACCCTAACATAATTAATAAATTGAAGAAAATCAATATCTTAACACAAAACTTTTTCTAATACTAGCTTTCGATTATAAAGTAAGCTATAACAATAAAGCATATAACACGTAAGCATGTTTCAATTACACTAGCATATCACATCATATTACAATTAGCAATTAATCACGTAATGGTTCAGCCGGAAATCCGGCAGCACCTCATCTATTTATGTAACAAACCACCTGTAATCTAAACTAATCAACAATCCACAACATTTATTTAAAGTTAGCCATGTTTCTCCAGAATTACGTGTCAAATCAACGTTACTAATTCGGATTTAACTCAACTTCTATAAGTCCACTGATAATGAGGTTTTGCAGAAACAATCTCAAGGTACATACCTACAACTTTTATCTTTTAAGAAATGACAAACTTTGCATTTACAATCATCAAAAATGCTAATACAATCCAAAATACATTTCTGAGATCAGTAGAATTTTCAGTAATGTACTAACTAATAAATTCGTAACTCTTTCTATTCAAATTCATAAATTAGAAAACTTTACAGCCTTTTAGTACACATGTATATCAGTACTTCCGTAGTTTATTTGGCCATCAAATTCATCCTAAAGCCACCACATTCTGAGCTCAAAATTGGACAGATTCTCTGAACATCATAAATCTGCTATAAGGATGTTCAGATTATTGCTAATAACTCTAACTTCACACATTCATCAAAAATCAAACTCTACAGAAATTTTATTCAGGTGTATACCTACAACTTTCACTCTTTGATCAGCTTAAAAATTGGCCATTAAACTTTTCAAATTCGACATACAAAACATGACATACAAAACTGGAATATAAAATGTAACTGCGCGCAATCTACTTAAACATTTTTCATAAATCCAAAAATAATCAAATAAATACCACATTTGACAGGCTACTTCCTGAATACTAATCCAACTTAGAATAAAAATTTCAACTTCTGAACACTTCATTTAGATTAAAAACGAACTGCTCGAAGTATGTACTGAAACACAGAAATTTCTGCTGCGCAGCTTTTAGTAAAACAAGCATAACTTTTTATTCGCTAACTCTATTGATACAAGGTTTGCGCGTGCACAAACTAGACTCCAATTAAAACAATTTCATCCTAGACTTTCTGTCTAAAACAGTCAGCAACCATTCGCAATTAACCAAAACAGAACAGGCAGTTTCTGGAAATCCAACATAAGCTTTTAAACACTAACATTCCTATTTCATAAGACTTAACACAACTAATCATCAATTAACCACATTAAACACCACTTGGTTTGGCTGTCCCAATTCTCAAAAACCAAATCCTTATTGACAAATACTCAAACTATATACATCTAATCACCAAATATCGAAGTTAACTAACATAATCACTATAACTCGAATCCGAGCAAAACCCAACTTAAACCTTCAAATTAAAATCGATTACTAAGCATGAACAATCTGAAATTTTCCAAACTTAATACAATAACATTATTCCATCACTAAAAACTTGAGATTAACAATCAATCATCAACACCAACAAGTTCCAAATCAATTTTGCAAAAAGGGGAAAAATCGAAAATACACACATGTATTTCGATTCCTCAACTTGCAATCCATAACTCAACTAAATATAGCTATTTATAATAAAATCGGACTCAATAGCATCATCATCGTCCCCGTCGGCTCGCCGGAGCTCATTGCCGACGGCGGCATGGCTTGGAGGTGCCCGTAAATTCGGGTTTCCTTCACAAACCTCACCAATAACAATCGAAACAATCTACTGCAACACAGAATCGTCACATAACAATGATTTCAGGCTTGGATACGATCGATTCGCACAAAAACCTCTGCATACAAATCAATTCGCACACCCACAAACACTCAGCCGTACACACACATAAACATATACACACATACCCGTATATATATAAATATAATCTCATATAAGTCAATATAATTGAAAGAATGAGAGAGAGAATCTACAGAGAAGAAAATCGAGAGAGTTGAACGACAAGTAGAAAAGGGGAAGAACTGATTGGCAAGGGTTTTATAATCCCAGGGGCAAAACAGTAATTCCATAATTCTAAAATCTGATTTTTAATAAATGAAAACCAATAAATAGTATTTTTAAAATCCGAAATAAACTGAAAATCAATATACTTATATAAAGGAGAAGACGGGGGCGTTGAGGTGGCGCGACAATTTTTAATTTTAATAATTACAACTTCCTTTATTATTTTCGATTTTGTAGGAAGAAATTGAAAATTACACTTTTATTATTTTCAAACTTGATAGAACTTTCTTTTATTATTTTCAAACTTGATAGAACTTTCTTTGATTTAGAAAATCACAACTTCCTTATTATTTTCGAATTTGTAAGATTTGATAGAACTTTCTTTGATTTAGAAAATTACAACTTCCTTATTATTTTCGAATTTGTAGGCTTGATAGAACTTTCTTTTATTATTTTCAAACTTGATAGAACTTTTTTTGATTTAAAAAATTACAACTTCCTTATTATTTTCAAATTCGTAGGACTTGATAGAACTTTCTTTGATTTAGAAAATTACAACTTCCTTATTATTTTCGAATTTGTAGGCTCTTATGTTAATAATTGCAATTTTCTTTTTTATTATTTCCAATATTGATAGAACTTTCTTTTATTATTTTCAAACTATAGAACTTTCTTTGATTTAGAAAATTACAACTTCCTAATTATTTTTGAATTTTTATATTTTTGAATTTTTAGGATCGTATGTTAATAATTGCAATTTTCTCTTTTATTATTTTCAATCTTAATAGAACTTTCTTTTATTATTTTCAAACTTGATAAAACTTTTTT
Organism: Heracleum sosnowskyi; assembly: GCA_030848705.1. Lineage (NCBI taxonomy): Eukaryota > Viridiplantae > Streptophyta > Magnoliopsida > Apiales > Apiaceae > Heracleum > Heracleum sosnowskyi. Next base: position 9,332,589 of record CM061243.1, read on the forward strand.
TTATTATTTTTAAACTTGATAGAACTTTCTTTTATTATTTTCAAACTTGATATATTTTTAATTTTAATAATTACAACTTCCTTTATTATTTTCGATTTTGTAGGAAGAAATTGAAAATTACACTTTTATTATTTTCAAACTTAATAGAACTTTCTTTTATTATTTTAAAACTTGATAGAGTTTTCTTTGATTTAGAAAATCACAACTTCCTTATTATTTTCGAATTTGTAGGAATTGATAGTACTTTCTTTGATTTAGAAAATTACAACTTCCTTATTATTTTCGAATTTGTAGGCTTGATAGAACTTTCTTTGATTTAGAAAATTACAACTTCCTTTTTATTTTCGAATTCTTAGGACTTGATAGAACTTTCTTTGATTTAGAAAATTACAACTTCCTTATTATTTTCGAATTTGTAGGCTCTTATGTTAATAATTGCAATTTTCTTTTTTATTATTTGCAATCTTGATAGAACTTTCTTTTATTATTTTCAAACTATAGAACTTTCTTTGAGAAAATTACAAATTTATTATTATTTTTGAATTTTTAGGATCTTATGTTAATAATTGCAATTTTCTCTTTTATTATTTTCAATTTTGATAGAACTTTTTTTATTATTTTCAAACTTGATAAAACTTTTTTTTTATTATTTTTAAACTTGATAGAACTTTTTTTTATTATTTTCAAACTTGATATATTTTTAATTTTAATAATTACAACTTCCTTTATTGTTTTCGATTTTGTAGGAAGAAATTGAAAATTACACTTTTATTATTTTTTCAAACTTGATATAACTTTCTTTTATTATTTTCAAACTTGATAGAACTTTCTTTGATTTAGAAAATCACAACTTCCTTATTATTTTCGAATTTGTAGGACTTGATAGAACTTTCTTTGATTTAGAAAATTACAACTTCCTTATTATTTTCGAATTTGTAGGCTTGATAGAACTTTCTTTTATTATTTTCAAACTTGATAGAACTTTCTTTGATTTAAAAAATTACAACTTCCTTATTATTTTCAAATTAATAGGACTTGATAAAACTTTTTTGATTTAGAAAATTACAACTTCCTTATTATTTTCGAATTTGTAGGCTCTTATGTTAATAATTGCAATTTTCTTTTTTATTATTTTCAATATTGATAGAACTTTCTTTTATTATTTTCAAACTATAGAACTTTCTTTGATTTAGAAAATTACAACTTCCTTATTATTTTTGAATTTTTAGGATCGTATGTTAATAATTGAAATTTTCTCTTTTATTATTTTCAATCTTGATAGAACTTTCTTTTATTATTTTCAAACTTGATAAAACTTTCTTTTATTATTTTTAAACTTGATAGAACCTTCTTTTATTATTTTCAAACTTGATAGAACTTTTCTTTTATAATACTTCTTGACTTATAAACATAATAGATTTCCATGTTATTCACATTACAAGCACCTATAAATTAAAGGTCATTCTCATTCATAACAAAAAATCTACACCGAAACTTTTTTTTACATAGCTTCAAATATTTACAACCATATTTACAATCAATACAACTATGACATACACCATGTTGGATGCTTTGAATGACAGCAACTATACCTGGATGATAAGAGTACGAGTGTGTGGAATGTGGGAATCTGTCAATCCAAATACTTCAAATACTGAAGAACTGATTAGTCTTAACATGATTTTGATCGATGAAAAGGTTAATAAATCAATATACTTATAATTTATTAGATTGTCAAATTGTATGATGTTATTAACTTTTCTAAGATACGTTGTATGACAGAAAAATTCGATCCATGCTACGATCCCGAAGATTCTGGTCTCTCGGTTCAAAAATCTTTTAGAGGAAGGCTCTGTGTACATCATCAAAAATCTGAAAGTTATTTTAAGTACATGAAAATATAGACCACTATCAGATGGGTCTAAATTGCTCTTCATACGCATAATGTTGCCTAAGAGATTGGAAGAAGGCATCGTCAACATATCAGTGCATGGATTTCAGTTCATATGTCCGGATATGATTGATGCACGTATTAAAGACACCAACATACTCTCAGGTTTTTGATGCAGTAATATATTAGAGTAATATATAAGTAATACTATTATATATGTTATAATTCAAACTATCATGTTTTAATATTATTTTTTCTATGTTGATTTAGATATTGCGGGCTGCTTGACCTACTTGGGTGGCATTGAATTTGTCAAAGGTGGTTGAAAAAAAAAAGATCTCAAAATTGTCACAAATTAGTAAGTTATGCATTATATTAATTTTAATATAACTGTTAATTATTTTTTATTATTCTTGTAATTTTATATTACTTTTTTGGTTACCCCAATTTATTTGTTTTACTTATTTAATTTGTTCTAATTTTTTTCTTAAACAGCTCCATCACCAGTACCATAACTTTGCGGAAAAAGTTGGTCAAGATGGTTGATACAAATTTATACAACAAGGATGGTGAACCCTATATAATAATTGTCACATCTACCCAGATTAAAAAATTTCAAAATAATTATATTTATTAATGATTTTATAATATATAGTTTTAGAAATTACACATATATAAATATATTTTATCTCGATTAAATGAATATCATTAGATATTTTACAAATATTTGTTTCATTGATATTAATTTACTAGATATTACTAGATTTTAAATATTTTAAATATTAAATATTTATAATATTTATTGATATTACTAGATTTTTACATTAATTTAGGTGTTGTATTTTATCCCTTTGTTTGGTTATTCAGTGATATCTATAGCTTCTTTATTACCGAAAAACATCTATTAACAAAAAAAAATCAACTAATTTTTATATAATCAAAACATGTTAATGTTTATTTTCATTCTCAATTTTATTTTGTATAATTTTTTGAAGCGATCAATATTTTTTATATAATTATGAGCTCTAGCCTTTTGGCTAAACTTAAAATTATTGTTTATGATTTAAAGTTACTTAAAGTTATAAGTAAAAAGTAAAATTTTAAGGTAATATATCTGTTTGGGTAATTTTGTATTATGATAAACTAATGAGTTATTAAAATTGTAACAATTAAATTAAATTTGATAAATAATGCATTTGAATGATGATATTAACTTTTATCAAATAAATACATTAAAGTAAAATAAGTCATTCAAAAAAGTACCTCCTACCAATTTCTGATTTTAAACTGTTTTTTTAACTTTAAGTCATTTTCTATGTTATTACACAAACAAAAAAAAATTCAACTTAAATTAAAAAATTACTTTAGGCCCGAACAAATTTATTTCAAAATCCAAAATTTTGGGTTTAAACATATTCTTTTAACATACATAATAAATCTTCATATTAAAGATTAAATGACTAAAAAAAATTATATTTAAGTATTTAAATTTTTATTATTACAAATAATTAGTATTTTTTTATCAATATAAATTTCCTTTTATATATATATGACAATGGTATCGGTCCAAGAAAATAAAAAATCAAACTATATAAACAAAAGAAATATGTAAATACTTTATAATATTACCTACCCAAATGCAAATTTTATAGAATATATTTTATTTGATAATTTAAATAATTTTGTAGATATTTATTTCACAATTTTTGTTATGATATTCTTTTTCTTAACAAATATATTTTAATGCCGCTGATTTTATAGAATATATTTTATTTGATAATTTAAATAATTTTGTAGATATTAATTTCACAATTTTTATTCTAATATTCTTTTTCTTAACAAATATATTCTAATGTCGCTGCGAAGCGCGACTTAGTAACCTAGTAATAACTAAAAATCAAACTCTTTATTTAAAAACAAAGAGCACATACTTACAAGTTCACACATATTTTTAAAATATTTTTGTGATAAAAAATGAATTAAATATGAATTTCCCAAGTTTAAATCACTTATAAATCCTTAAAACTGAAAATAAATTACTTCATCAATTTTAGAAAGTAATAGAATATAAAAGGAGAGTAATGAAAAAGATTTCACAATTAACAGAGTCTCCGGTGATTTTATAAAATTCCCGGAAGGTCAAAAATATTTGATTTTTAATAAAACAAATCATAAAAAATGCAATTAAAAGCATACACATAGATTTTAACTCATACCATTCACCAGGTAAACATCTCATTACCATATTTCAAGTATCAAACTTTCACACAAAGTTCACATGTCACAAATCTCAAAATATTATTAAATAATAATGAAATACAAGCGTTTTTTTTTTCTAAGTCATTATATCCTTCCCCCTTTAATAAGATTTTGTTTCCAGAATCAGTCTAAGTAAACAAATTAGGATACTTCTCACGCATTTTGCTTTTCCACAAGCTGCTCGACATTCGATAAATTTGACTGAATCTCTGTCCGCGCACATTCTATTACACAATTGGTGTCACGATTGTACTTCTTAAGCACGGATACGTGAAACATATTATCGAAATTCTTGGCACGAATAAAATATCTACTCGATCCATAAAATTTTAAAACAAACTCAATTCGACAATATCGATAAAATAACCAGTTTTCACAAAAAAAAAATTAGATGAATAAAATACACATAATACCATTCCTCCTCTTGAGAAAAGCAATAAAATATTTTATTAATATTCCTCCTCTTGAGAAAAGCGATAAATAATAATATTAATTTGGGAACGCGTTTGGGGTATGTAGCATCAAAAAATTATACTCGTGTATGGGACTGAAGGGGGATGCGATCAGGAAGTCACACACACACATGATCCACAAGCAAGGGTTTCTGGTACCGATAACCTCCCATGTAGATTGAACCAATATGTTCATAGCCTGATTGTATTTGTATGATATTGTAGATAAAATCAAGCAACCCTTTGATAACCCTTTGTTTTTTCCTTTGGACTTGAAGACTTATCTCGTACATTGAGATGTATCAAGTATCAGTTACAATCCCTACTTCTAGCAACTTTTCAATGGTAGTGTGATCTCTATGGAACAATAACAGTCACAATACAGATGCATTACGGAGGGCTGAACCAAGGGGGCAATCTAGTCTGGAGCCCGGATTAAATCGAAAATCTTTATAAAGTCACGACTTAATCAGTAGAAATGTTATTTTAAACCCCGGAAAACTTCTAAAAATTAGGGAAGAATCATGTTAACCCTATATTTTATGATTATGGTTCCGCCATTACTAATATATTTCATACAGAGCTTTCTTTATATTACTTTTTACATACATTCTGACCTTGTTAATTTCTTAAGGACAAATTTTGAGGAGTGTCTCGATGTAATATATAATTTTTATAAATATCCTGCTGTTAGTTGTGAGATTTTATAAAATCAAGTAGCTAAAAAATAACAAAAACAGTAAAGAACCTCTGAATTGTAGGCCAATGAAAATCAGGTGATGTAATTGCATATTTGTAGCCACAAATTGCAATAGTAACAGAATGTGACAAGGACAAAACAAATTAAAAGCAGCAAATTCCTTTTCGTTGGTATGTTTTAAGGTTTATTTCGTGAAGGACTCATTCTTTCCGTTTGTTTAAAGGGTTAACCCATGTGGGGATATACCCAAAAAGCTTTAGATATTTTAATACTATCTCCTCCTTTTTTGTTAAGTGAATTTTGATATTTAATTTTCACTACATAAGAGTTGATACAACTTGAATGAAATATAGGAATTCATATAACAATCTGCCCAGAATGTGACACCTTTATCTTCGAGAACTATACATGAATCAGAGTAGGTTGAAGGCTTTTCATTAACAAAGAAAAACAGTACAAACAATAATTAACAAAGTGCCAATAATAATATACAGGGTTCAAGATTCTGATATCTTCAAAACTGGACGTGATACAATTAAATATCACGATATATCGTAACAAGAAATCGAGAGTTCGAGATTAAGTAAAAAAGAGTAATTGATTGATATAATTTTTCTTTTGTCCAAATTATTTCTTTAAATAGACTGTACTAATTTATTGATAGGAGAGAAAAGACAAGAAATTGGGTGAGGGAAGGAGGGAGTATCAAATCACAAGGCAGTGTAACCATGACATTTCTGATAAATTAAGTAGAACAGGGGCCATAATTTCATCACCTTACAATAATATACAAAATTTATAAGCAACTTCAAATCAAGAATGCGTCACATGCAAGGAAGATGGTCTACATACAGCATATTGATAGAGAGATTAGGAGTCCCACAAGAGAGAAGAGACAGACAAGAGAATTGAGATGGGAAGTTATTTAACTAAAACCTAAGAGCACTTGGTATAATTTATAACTAACAAAGAAGATCAGTTGGCCACCAACTGCTGTTCTCATGTCACAAACCAACTTGGGAGTACCCGACTCAAGGAAAATTATATAATATTGTTTTCGGATAACGTTCAACTGCAGAAATTCAAATACTCATATATTTAAGAAAGACATTAAATAAAAGGGATAATATTATAATTTATATTACAAGCAAATTGTATCAATACAATAGATGTATTCTTAGGGGTCATAGAGTGGATAAATCTATACATTTAACAATCACATAATAAATCTAATACGGTAAGAATAAAATATAGTTGTTGCAGTTCATACTTATTTAGCTCTGCCTCATGTGACAATGCTTATTATCTTCCTCTGGCTCTGGTAATACAATTCAGTAACTCCAAAGGCAATCATATTCCAGTGCTCCAACTGAAGTTGTTGGTGCTTGTTGATCATCAAATGTCCTTCTACCCATATCGAGATTTGACACAACTGAGGAGATTTCAGTGTTAACTTCAGTGCTTAAGCCTGTTTCCTGAGAGACACTCGCCATGTCCTTCTCTGTTTTAAGGATTTGTCTAATATTTGAACCATAATTCTCAAACAAACCCCTTAAAATTGACTGATCTTGCATGGCGACGGTACTTGGATACTGAAAATTCACTGGAATTTGAGCAGACTGGACTCCGGAATACAAATTTGGCTGCGAAAACCTCTGGAAAAATTCAGATGTGTTTGAAGACATAGGGTAACCTGGATTGTTGTTGAAATAATTGAACATATCTTTCTGTGATGATTGGATGTCAGTAGCATTGGAGAAGCAGGGCACGTGAAGTGACTCTGTAGCTGTGGTTGTGAATCGGTCACCACTCGAAGAATCCATGAGTTGTGGCATAACAGCTGGAATCATTTCATCATCATTACCAGCTGAACTCATTAATCCAGAGATATGAATTTTTTTCCCTCCGGATGTTTTCTTAAACACCCTGCAAATCACCCACTCATTCTGCAATTCAAAAAAAAAAGTGTTAAAAACATGGTGTCATAAACAGAATAGGCCAAGACAACGAATGTAGAATTGTATATGTATGTTCATGTGAATATACATGCATGTACCTTTGCAGTTTTTGGTAAATTATGGATGGAAAATTTACCCTCCAACCTATATTCATGAATGACCCAATTACTTTTTTCGCCTTTTGGAGCTCTTCCTCTGTAGAAAACCAAAGTTTTCTTCATTCCAACCAGAGATTTTCCTCGAAAAATCTCTTTATCTTTTCCAGTTGCTTTCCAGTATCCTGCAGTAGTGGCTCGATTTGTTCTTAGCCCGGTTGGGTACTTCTTGTCCCTCACACAGAAAAAATACCACTCCTTTTCTCCCATTTTTGCTCTCCCTTTGTTGAATAACAAACAAAAACAAAGTCAGCACATAACAAACAAATTTAACAAAACAAATATCACAAACTTTGTAACAAAATGAAACTAGTTATTCTCACTTGGTAGATCCCATGGTTCAATCTTGTTCATATCAACTTCTCCAATAGCTGTAGCAGAGAAGTTACTGTCAATAACTTTCTTGGATAAATAATGAGTAATCAGCTCTTCATCAGTCGGATGAAATCGAAAACCCGGAGGTAAATACACCTGTTCATCTTCCTTGCCAGCGAAATTCTCCATGATTTTCAACAACCCTTTCTTCCTAGTACAATAGAAAAACAAGAAAAATACCCTTTTTTCACAACTTAAAAAATAAACACCTGTACTAGATATTCTTCAAGAGAAAAAAGACTTAGCAAGAAAAATAAAGAAGCAAGGTAGCTTTAAATAGAGACAGGCAAATGGAAAAAAGAAAGCTATAGGCAATGAAAAAGGGAGAGAAAAGGAAAGAAAGAAGCCATAGAGAGAGGAGAAAAAAGTAACTTAAAAGAGGATGAGAAATGTTGAGAAGAAAAACAGAAGAAGTAAGAGGAACATAAGGCCCTATATAGTGGTGTTTTTGGAAAGGAAATAGAAACGTGGCTTCAAAGGAAACAGAGAGAGAGAGAGAGAGATTTTGTTTCACGGACAATCAGGAGAGAGATTTTGTTTCACGGACAATCAGGTTTTATCTAATTTTGATTAACTTAATTAAATTACACGACTTCTTAACACTAATTAATAATACATCTGTATGTATCCGCTACATATCAAGTATGAAGTTTGATGTACAAAGTATTCCGGGCCTTTCAAATAAAGAGTCCCATGGTTTTGTCAACAAAAGAATCTTAACTTCAGCAATTAAAATATTAACCTTTTTAAAAATGATTAGTACTAAATTTATGCCATTAGTTTTCATTAACAACTCCTATATCTGGAGTAGACCTGCAACAAGAATAAATAGCAATTATGCTATATATTTAACAAATAGAATAGTAATTCATATTCCTACATGGATCGGAGTAGTTTTCTTTTAATTATTTGCTGTTAAGGTTTTCTTTATATATATATATATATTCTAGTTCATTCATTGAATTTGTGTATAAATGTATGATCACATTTACTCAAATAGCATTATTTAAGTTACTGTACACCAGAATTTTCCCACATGCTTTATAGAAAAGTTCGGTATTTTTTGTAAATTGGTAAATAATTTCCATGTTTTCCTTTTTAAAATTCAATTTTCATTTTTAAGATATGTAATTTTCCATAATTTTAATATAAATTTCCCAACTCATATTATGAGTAAAAATAAACTAAATATATTACTTTCTTCCCGAATGCTCTCGTTATTCAATAAATCCCACCATTCTGTCATTTCTTTACTGTTTTTTTTACTATTTTACACATTTTCTTAACATATGTCCCCATTAAATAAATGATCATTAACAATGCTGTAATATTATTTATTTTTAAGTTTAGCATAATCTCTACACTAAAGTATCACTAATTACTAGTGAAAACAGCTGTATGCAAGATTGCCATAGCTTCTCCATCAGCCACCTGAAATTAGCCTAGCCTCCATTAGTTCATTGCAAATGACAGGTTTACCCTCACTAATATTCCTAAGCATAATACTAATCTGTTTGTTATTAGCTTTAAGGAAGTGACGCGTGGCCCTAGAGGACGGAAAAGTCAAATTACATCCCAGGGTTTCACATTAGTTACAAGTCTATCCTTATCTTATACAATATAATAATCACAAAAGGAGTAGCTTTTTAGTTGTGAATTATTTTGCAATGAAATACTATTGGGATACACTTTTTTCAAAGTTGTTAGAAATCATAAAGAGAAGTAAAGGATCCTCCTTCTTCCTCGCCTTAAAGAGGTTCGGTTATGTTTTGGACTCTAGCTTTGTACATGAAATTTGGATTGATTGACTATATTTCTTAATCAATATAATTTGTTTTCTAATTTCTACAAAAACTGATTGTCTTTCCCAATTTTTTAAGTCGAGAAGGCAATCATTATTTAGAGCTAGCAATTAAAAGGGGAAAACACGTTATTTTTTAAACCAAAGTAAAACGCGACAAGAGTTGGGGAGTAATGTTATATATATAGACATCCAATAAAATTGATGAAAAAATATAATAAGAAAATTTGATTTTTAAAATGAGTTTTTTTTTTTCACATGAAATAAGCTCACGCAAATCCATATAGGATGTTTGCCTAAAATCCTTTCGCAGAATAATTCAATAAATTGATAAAATTAAACGAAAATTGACTATTAATTAAACAGTGGTCGGCTAATCTTATTTTTGTAAATAAAATCTTTTATGGCCAATTTTTTTTAATATTTTAGTAAATGCAATTAAATCTTTTCAAAATAATAGTCTTGGAATTAATATAAAAAATTATTTTATTGAATTTATTATTTTATAGAGAGTCAAAATACACTATTTTCATTATATTGTGATCAGAAAAAATAACTATTTTGATAAATTTATTATTTATCGATCATTATTTAATTCCGGTTCGATTTGACCATTCATTCGTAGTGTATACTTTTTGCTTCATTTGATAGTCTGCAAAAAAGTTAAGGAACTGTATAGATACCTCAAATTTCTTTTTCTTTTCCTCTATCGTTCTTCCCTAGTTTGCAATGCATGTAAAGAGACGATGCCTATCTGCAAAGCGACAAAGAAACGTCGTAACGCGAGATCTAACCCCCAATATTTAGGGAATATTTTACTTCTTTTCTTCCAGGGATGGGGAATATTACTTTTTAGAGTTTGTAAAATATGATTGTTTTTTGGTAACCTGTAAAATATGATTTTGATTGAATAAAGTATTGTCATTTCTATACACGTAACTCTTAAGTTTAAAAAAACAGTAGTAACTAAAAAATTATTATGCAGTTTAATTCCACAAGTCAAAGTCCATATCTGCCGCCTAGGTTTTCACACGAACAAAACTACTGTATTTGACAGTGCAGCCAAAATCTAAACAAGTCCTAACAAAACGCAGCTGGAATTCCCTTCAATTCTTGTCTTTTGCGTTGTTTTTGTGTTTGATTTCGTTATCAGTTTTTATAAATTATACCTTATCGAAATTATAAAATAATCATATTGTAATTATTTATTTACTATTAAACATTGCTGCAATGTCAGCATAACAAAAAGAGAGGGAACAAGTAGTAGAAAACTAGTACTCCCTCTTGACCTGGTCCTTGATACAGCTAATTAATCTGACTTCTATTTAAATACTCTTAATTAACATTTAAAATATTCTTTGAATATATATGCATGTGTTATAGTTTTTCTTATTTTTTTTTTAATTTTAGATCAGCATATGATTGCATAGAACTATAATAAGTTAAAAAGCAATAAACATCTTAAATAAAATTTAAAACAAACGACTTTTGTTTAAGATCAGTGTAGGAGATTAGAGAAGTTACTTGAAGGGATTAGGGTTACTAAATTCAAAGTTGACCTCCCTAATATTATGGTGTTATTTTTGTGCCACGTTTGGCAGCTGGCAGCTGGCTGGCTGTTTCTTTTGTTCCAACAGGTGGCTGCACAGGGGTACATGCACACGAACAAAGAATATTATTGGATAGAATGCCAATAGGTTTAGGGGGATTGGAGGATTAAGACTTGAATTAGGCAGCAGCTAGCTAGTCAAATAATTAGTTCAAAGTCTTAATTCGGTATTGTTAATTGGCTTATTAGCTGCTTTATGACCTGTGCGTCCCTCCACGCATTACCCCATCAAACAGTAATTACCTAACAGATATTAAGATATACTTAGGTCAAAGTACACCTTAATTATATATATAGCTAATTACATGTAAGCACCGATGGTGTTTAATTAATCTAACTTATATACTTTAATTAATTTAATGGTGACGACTGTGTGATAAAAAGAATCTGTGTCATTGTCAAAAAAATTGCATCTCAAGATTTGAATTTTCAAATAATTATATCACTATTTAGAAAGTTATTTTGATTTATGACGAAAACATAAACTACATCTGTACTATATTATTAAAGACGAAACATTACCTATTTTATCTATTTTTCTAACTAAAACAACTAATCTTCTAAAAATGAAATAGGTAACACATATATAAAATGGTAATATTATTACATATTTATAATTGATTACGCTTTTCAGCAAAAACACATTATATATTTTACATTTTCTAACTAAAACAACTCATGTTCTAAACATAACAAATGCAAAAAAATATATATAATGGTAATATTGTTATATATAATTATTAATAAATAAACACTTACCCTTTTCGGCTAAACACATAATCATTTTTATTTTTTCTAACTTAAACAACTATTTTTTCTAAAAATAACCCGAGCAACATATATATAGAAAGATAATATAATTTTCTATTTTCTAATTTAAACAACTAATTTTCTAAAAGTAATTACACGGGTAACATACATACATATATATATATATATATATATATATATATATATATATATATATATATGTGTGTGTGATATAATTTTATATAATTATAAATAAATAACTAATTGTCTTTTTAAGGACATTGTCTGTTTTATATTTTTTAATTGAAACAACTCATAATCGAAATAAAAATAACACTGGCAAAATATAGAAATGATAACAATATTATTATATAAAACTTATAAAATCCATTTTTAATATAATTTTTTATAATATTCAATTTAAATAAGATAATTAATAAAAAATAAAAGTAATAGCACATGTTAAAAGAAACTCGGCACATTACAGTACACATATTTTGTTATTTGCATTTTAATCCCTCTTAGATTTTTTAAGAGCAAATAAATACGAACCATTAGATCTATTATTTAAATAAAAATAGTAAAATATTAAAGAAAACCGTGCATCGGGATATAAACTAGTGTATATATATATATATATATATATATCATTGTTCCAGAGAGAACTAGAGAATCGGGGAGAACCATATATTCTATTATAGAATCTCATAAATAATTTTAAATTTTTTTACATAAAATATATAATCTGATTCTAATGTAGAATATTAACATATACAAACTTTTATAAAAACAATTAACATTTAAAATTTGAATAAAAATATTAATTTTAAATTTGATTCTGCTGCAGAATCATTTTAGATAGATTTGATTCTCCGGTAGAATCACTTTGGACTATTTGACTAATTTTCAATTATTTTTTAAAAATAAGTAGTTTAATTTCATTTTTCAATTTAATAATTGAAATTTATAATCATATGTAATAAAAAATGTGATAAAAATATGTATTATGAATATTTATGTAATGATTTTCTCTCGAACTCTATATATAAGAAATTGTCTTGGAATCACCCTATGTATGTGTACACCTCATTACATATACATGAAAAAAAAAAGGAACTGTAGATTGGACTTCTTAATTAAAATATTATCTGAATTCTGAGAACGACAGTATGCACGTAACTCTATTGTTTAATGATATAATTTCCAATATTCAGAATTGTTAGTTGTAACAACTTGTTTTTATTTATTCAGACGGAACAAACTAGGGGCAATGCCTTTATGTTGCAGGTCTCATTTGGCAGCTTTAAAGTATGACACGTGGTAAAGAAAATCCTCGATTGTAATTTCGTTTCAGTTAAATATATTTGTACTTTCATCTTATTTTTGACTAGCACTACAACAAATTTGGATAATTATGACGGAAAACTTATGACAGAATGTTGGGCGTGCTTACGACGGAAATAAACCTTTCGTCGCAAATACTTATGACGGAAAAAACATTTCGTCGCAAGTTGAATATTTTATTATTTTTTCGAAATTAAAAAAAAAAAAAGAAAAACAGTGCGCCAACTAAAACGACAACGTATCCTCTTATGACGGATTTGCAATTCCGTCGGAAGTTGAATATTTTATTATTATTTTGAAATTAAATTTAATTATAAAAGAAATAAATTTTGTATAGGAGAAGACGACGTCGTTTGCTAAACTGAATATACGACGAAAATTTCGTAGTAAGTATACTTACGACGGAAATTTCGTCATAAGTATACTTATGACGGAAGTTTGTTCTGTCGTAACTTAGCCCGTATAAAATTCACCTCCCATTTATTATCCTATTATCAGTTTTAAAAAATTAGTCGTTTAAAATAATATTTTTAAATAAATACACGACGATTTTTCCGTCATAAAAGAGTTGTTGGGGTGGTAAATTCAAAAATTTCCCAAAAATATTTGGCGGTAAATTAAAAAATTTCCCAAAAAAATAGGCGTGAAATTCAAATTTTTGGAGTCCAATAACTTATGACGGATTCCGTCGTAAGTTAACACATGTTTTTTTCGTGTTTAAATTTTTTTAAAAATATTTCTCGATGATCTAACTCTATGGATATCAAGAGTTATATGTTTGAGTGATATTCCAAAAATATTAGAAAAAACAAATTTATTTGTTTCGAGATTATAGTAGTCAACTAGTGATTTGGCTATTACTTCTAACTGGTGTTTAGTCTCGGATTGGTGTTTTGATTTTTAAAAAAATATTTCCCGAATATCTAACAATGTGGATATCAAGATTTATATGTTTGAGCGATATTCCAAAAATATTAGAAAAAAAAATAAATTTATTTGGTTTGAGATGATAATAGTCACTAGTTATTTGACTAGTACTTCTAATAAGTGTTTAGACCCGTATTTGTATTTTGATTTTTTTTAAATTATTTACTGATGATCCAACCGTATGGATGTCAAGATTAATATATTTGAGTGATATTCCAAAAATATTAAAAAAAAAATATTTGTTTCGAGATTATAGTAGTCAACTAGTGATTTGACTATTACTTCTAATTAGTGTTTAGTCCCGGATTCGTGTTTTAATTTATTTTTGAAAATGTTTTTCAATGATTCAACCATATGGATGTCAAGATCCCCCGATTTAATTAAAAATAATATTAAAAAAGGTGGACCCTGCAGAAAAAAGTGGGCCCATTAATTTTTCTAATTTTTAACCCTAAACCCGAACCCTAAACCCGGATAATTTTTTAATTGATTTATTCGACGATCCAACCGTACGGATGTTAATCGGTACTCATTCTAGTGTTTGGAAAAAATAATCAAAAAATAACAAGGTCCGGTTGTGCCGCATCTTTTTAAAAACGTTGGAACACTACTACTTTTGGGAACGGGACATGTGTTAGATTCACTGAATATTTTTTTAAATGATTTCTTCGACGATCCAACCGTACGGATGTTAATCAGTACTCATTCTAGTGTTGGAAACAAATAATCAAAAAATAAAAAGGTCCGGTTGTGCCGCATATTTTCATAAACGTTGGAACAGTATTACTTCTGGGAACATGACATGTGTCAGATTCACTAAATATTTTTTTAAATGATTTCTTCGACGATCCAACCGTACGGATGTTAATCAGTACTCATTGTAGTGTTGGGAAAAAATAATCAAAAAATAAAAAGATGCGGTTATGCCGCATCTTTACAGAAATGTTGGAACATTACTGCTTCCGGGAACGGGACACGTGTCAGATTCACTGAATAATTTTTTTAATTTATTTCTTCGACGATCCAACCGTACGGATGTTAAAGGGTACTCATTCTAGTGTTGGGAAAAAATAATAAAAAAAATAAAAGGCCCGGTTCTGCCGCATCGTTTTAAAAAACGTTAGAACAGTAATCCTTTGGGGAACGGGACATGTGTTAGATCTGAATTATTTTTTTGAATGATTTTTTCGACGATCCAACCATACGGATGTTTATTGGTACTCATTTTAGTGTTGGGAAAAATAATAAAAAAATAAAAAGGCCCGACTGTGCCGCATCTTTTCAGAAAACGTTGGAACACTACTTTTTCCGGGAATGGGATGCGTGTTAGATTCACTGTTTTTTTAAATTATAAAAAATGATGCATTAACATTCGAATTTTGAAATAATTTTAATGTTATAAATCATTTTTAGTATATTAATATTTTTTTAATTATATTATGTAACTCATTTGTTTGAGTTATATTCCAAAAAAAATGGAAAAAATAAATGCATTCGGTTTAAACTATAGCAGTCAACTAGTGAACTGTAACATATTTAGAGAAAATCAAGATACCAATCCGGGAGAAACGCTAGTAAGAAGTATTAGTCAAATCAAAATTAAATTATTTTTTTTATTTAATTTTCATATTTAATTATGCAGAGAAATAATACCTTCCCTCTTGAATCCCCGCCTCTAAAACCCACGACGTCGTTGGATGTTAAAACTACAACATTTTGACAAGTGATTTTTATAATCTCTTACTTTTCCACTTCAATTCACACAAGTCCCACATCAATTGCTTTAGGGTTCTATTCTTTGCTCCGCCTCCGTCTATGTTATCCCTATCAATTGCCGGTTCGACAGAAAGTTTTTGAAAACGCAGTGCACCCAGGTAAATAAGGAATGAGATGAATACAGAGGTTAAACGAGAATCCCACACCCGAAAGGTGCCCCACATAGGTCTTCCCTGAAACCCATTTCTGTACCGCCTCCGTCTATGCTATCCTCATCAATTGCTTAGTGTCTCCATAATTGGTATTGCTTTGTTTTATTCCCTAATTGATGTTGCTTCTACGGATTGATTCTATGTTGATTTTTTCCACTCCATAATTTGTGTATATCTATAACGATTTGATCTATATGAATATATCTATGTCCATTTATGATTTTTTGCTATGTATCAGTTGATCTATTTCTTCCTTTATTTATCAATTTTTAATTTGTTTAAATTTTTGCTATGTCTATGATTCTTTCTTGTTTTCTTTATTTGATTTTGTGCATAAATTCAAAGGCTGATTAGGCTTGATACATTTACTTAGTAATTTAGGCAATGTACCCCTTAGTTGATAATTAATAAGTTCAGTTAATTAATTTGTAATTTGTGTTTAAATAAAATAATTGATTTGTATTTGTAAATTGGTATGAAGGTACTCTGTAAGTCATTTGTAAATTGATTTGTAGTTGTTTGAAGAACATGATCATTAAGTGTGTTTGCCATTTGAAAGCGGTGTAAGCCATGAATGCATTATACACAAACATGTAGTAAGTTGCTGATTATGAATAATGAGATGTTTTTGTTGGGATGTAATATGTTATGCAGTTCTGTTATATCTGCAACTCTGCAGGTAAAATTATAAACAGAGCTGTCCAGGTAATTACCAGTTGATAATTGACCAAAATGAATTAACAGTCTTGCCTCTTTTTTTTGTCCATAAAGTTCTAATCTTGTCTTCATCAAGTGCAATATACGCAACCACTTGTGATTTGCAGCTTTACACACCTTCTATATTACCTTCTCAGCAATCACCTAACTTAATGATGATTTTCTTGACAAGGTCCTTTGCAAGGGATAAAGGAAGGAATAATATAACTGTTGATGATCTTGTTCATGAGATTACCCTAAAAGGCAGAGGTGAGTTTAATTTTATTATATTATTTATGAACTCATTATTTTGTGTTGTTATTCCAAAGTCCTCAACTTTTATACTTTCACCTCGTTGACTACCTTTAAGGTCTGCATATTGACTTTGATTTCAGGGCCTCTGGTAAATTAAATTAAATCAGAAAATTCTAGTTTAAAAAACCGAAGTCCTATAGTAATAATATGGTGGCCCTTTTAAACCTATTCCTCCTTTTTCTAACAGCTTGGTGATCGTGCTCTTGTTTGTATAGCCGTTTTGGCAGCCTTAAAGAATATTTTTCTCCCTTCTATTCAAATTAATTTATTTTTTATTTGCCTGATAAGAAAATCTTCTGAATTGTTCTTTCTTGTTATATAACAGGATCTAGATTGAGCGAAATGCTACCTCCCTTTAACTTCTGATTGCTGTTATCTGTTTTTATAATTTTTATTCTCCAATAAACAGGGTGATCAAGTTTCACTTCCTCGAAGAACATTGAGTTTTATTCAATGATTTCTTCCACAATCAAAAGAGTTGCTAGGAGATGTAAGCTTCGTTTTAGAATGTCCTCTTCAATATAAATTAATGGGTTTAATTTAGGAACAAGACATTAGTATTTTTTACTTTTTTAAATTGATCTTAGATATCATGGTATGGATTAACCTGCAGTCAACACTTAATTCAGAGATGGGTACGTAGGAACTAAAATATCTTTACTAAGACTTTCACACAACTGGGAGATGGGTAGGAACTAAAATATCTTTACTAAGACTTTCGAATTGCAGTTCCTAAAGTCTATGAGATACTGAAAATTTGTTTTTCTTTCGATTTGGCAGTTCAACGACATCGTAAATGTCCCATTCCAGTCAGAAGCTTTCATTGCTGGCATTGTAGCATTTTTCCTGGATAACACATTACATAAAAAGGATAGTTCAATCAGAAAAGACAGAGGTAAACAATGGCGGGACAAGTTCCGATCCTATAAGACCGATGTACGAAGTGAGGAATTCTATTCACTACTCTTCAATCTCAATAAGTATTTTCCGTCGGTCTGACCTAATGCCAATTTAGAAGGATGACTACTAATCTGATTCGGACTGGCTGCTCCTTCTAAATCACCATTTTATGAAAACCAATGATCTGATTCACAGTGTTTTCCTCAACATCTTGCCGTAGCTCCTGAAGCTACTTATAATTATCTAATTCACGCTGGTTGTTCCATAAATTGAGGTATCTAATTTTATTTAGCATTTTAATATTAATACAATGTGATTAGCAAATTTGTTTCATGTTTTAAGTCCCTGTAAATTATAAACAAATAATATAGATATGAAGTGGCAAAAAGCAATTTGGTTGCAGCCAACTCTTCACGTTTACGACCATTTTTGCTGCGGTAACTTGGTTACAATATTGTCTCTGAATTATGCTTTTCAGGATATTGAGATGTTAGAAATGTCTTCAGCATGTTCAGATTAACTTCTAAATGTCTTGTACTTCTTTGGACTTATGAGGGTTTTTGGCTAAATTTAATTTTCAAGAACAAGTACTTGTACCATTTTTTTTCCTGCTTGAAAATGAACCCAAAAGCACGCTGCCATTGCCTTAGTAATAAATAGAAATCACTCTGTTTATTTTGCAATTTTTGTTACTGGTATTTCTTTATTTGTTTTTTTTATAATTTGACTGAGTAGAATAACACAATATCCTAAATATCACTGAAGACTTTAGTTGAACGCACTCTATATTTTGAAAAGTGTTTGTAAGCAATGCTTCTGCCGTAATTTGGGTAGGCAATATATTGTTATAAGTCTAACATTTAAGCAATATTATAAATGCAGAAATGCTTTTCAATCGGACAATCAACTAAATAGTTGACTTTCAGGATGAATGAAATAGTACGTAGTTTGATAAATGTCGTTAATGTTCATGAAAAATCTGAGGAAATTTTCTTTTGATTCATTAAATGATTGTAATATGTTTAGACCTATTATTTGTTTTGAGATATTGTACAATATTAATGCTTAAGTTCTCATTGTTCTGTGCTTTAGTGAAAGTGCTCGACTGGGGAGAGGATGACATGGAAACTGTTAACGGAGGAATTTGGTGATAACAAATTTCGGGGATTTCTGGAATAACGAATTATGATGATGGGGGATTTTGGGTTTTTTGATGTTTGGGGTTGGACTTGAAAGGTGTCTCGACTTGTTAGATGTGTCGGATCCTATTCCAAGAGAGGTACCCGTAATATGTCTGTAAAATCGAGAGAAACAACATGATGTGCCCGTAATATGTCTATGCTTGCGAGAGAGACAAAATGCGAGATGTGAGAAGAACATATGTACGAGTAACTTTTTAAGTGTAGGAGAATGAGAATAAGATAATTACCTCACCTTCTTATACACTCATGCAAAGCAGAGTTTAAGAAAAGGGAAGAATAACCTCGCCTTCTTATACACTATATGCAAAACAGAGTTTAAGAAAAGGGAAGAGTAACTTCGCCTTCTTATACACTCTATGCAAAACAGAGTTTAAGAAAAGGAAAGAGTAACCTCACCTTCTTATACACTCTATGCAAAGCAGAGTTTAAGAAAACGGAAGTGTAACCTCGCCTTCTTAATAGGTAGAACTCTCTTCTTGGTGAGCTTTCCGGAAGTACGGATAAGCACCCCGGAAGTACGGGTTTACCAAGGTACTCCAAGAAACACCTTCCACAAAGAAGGGCCTTCAAAATAATTCCAAGCAACACCTTAAAGAAGGGCCTTCAAAAATAATTTCCAAGCAACACCTTAAAGAAGGGCCTTCAAAAATATTAACATCTTCAATAGTGGGTCTTCAAAAATAATTTCCTCTTCGAAAGAGGGTCTTCAAAAATATTATCCTTCTTGGAAGATGGTCTTCAAAAATATTATCCTACTCGAAATAGGGTCTTCAAAAATATTATCCTACTCGAAATAGGATCTTCAAAAATATTATTTTCCTTGGAAAAGACAGCTTTCGAAAATATTACCCTTATCAGATGAGGACCTTCCACACTTATATTTTTTCATGCACGAGCTAGTGAAGTAATCAAATCATGTACTACGAATATTGCATCACAATTCTTTAACATCTCCATGATTCAGATTCTGCTCAGATCTGTTTTTTTTACCTTTTTGGCCCTGTAAACGATATTTTCATGGAAAACACAAAACATGAAAATTGCAGGAAACGAAAAGAGCTTTCCGATGATATATGGCTCGTCAGAAACGGACTTATAACGAATCGGGAATCAAATAAAGCGTCTGCTGATTAACTTCTCAATACTGAAAAACGGGATCTGATTATGTTTTGTGATTTCAAGAATAGATCGAAACATAATCTCAGAAAACACCAAGAACGAAAGTTGTAGGAAATCACAAAAGCTTTCCGGGTCATAAAAAATCATCAAAATCTAACATGTAATAAATTTACTACGAATTTTATAAGATAACTTATTTGTACGGACAAAATCATAAGAAAACTTATCTTAATTTTAAACATAACCACGAACCACCGCCTCCACCGTTTTGCTCCTCAATTAAAGCCGCTCCAGATCCATAATAACCCCCCATGTGTATTGTATAGATTGATTGTCCTCCACAATAAAAAATTATCCCCTCCTTCTAGCGCCAATTGTTAACGGAGGAATTTGGTGATAACAAATTTCGGGGATTGCTGGAATAACGAATTATGATGATGGGGGATTTTGGATTTTTTGATGTTTGGGGCTGGACTTGAAAGGTGTCTCGACTTGTTAGATGTGTCGGATCCTATTCCAAGATGTCTGCGTACCCTGTTTATATATAGGGATCAAGCCAACACAGTTTTGTGATAGGATAGTGTTTTTAATCCCTGTGATTGTTAAGGGATATGTTGAGATAAGTTGATTTTATCTTTTTAGAGTTATATTAGCGTTGTGATTCTTTCCTGATTTGAAAGAATCGTTTGGAGATATTTTTTAGTAATTGATTGATTTAGATTGATTGTTTCCTCGTTTCAGAGAGAGAGGATATTACTTAGTGGTTAAGTAATAATTATTATTAGATCAATATTGGGAAATTAGGAGATAATTGAGGCAACCAAAATTATGGCGTAACAGCAACTACTGCTGAAACTGCTTCTCTGAGAGCATCCTTTCGACAAGAGGTTGCTGTTTGGCACCAGCTTGATCATCCAAATGTTACAAGAGTAAGTTCCGTAATCTCCAGCTTCTCTAATTAAAGATAGTTTTATTTAATAAATTCTACACATTTTTAATGCGATATGCAAAGTTATTTAATAGTTTTCACAGTATATTTAATACCAGAAGTCTTAATATATACTTTTTTACTTTGACTAATCCATTGCTGATAAAAAGTCAATACTCAAGCATGACTTATTTATGTTCGTAGTTTATTGGTGCTTCAATGGGAACTTCCGATCTGAAGATTCCTCACAATGCCTCTTCTCCAAGTGAAGTTTTAGCTAACCTTCCTGCAAGGGCATGCTGTGTTGTAATTGAATACGTCCCAGGAGGAACTTTGAAAAGCTTACTTTACAAAGATAGAAAGAAGAAACTCGCTTTCAGAGTTGTTGTCCAGCTTGCACTGAATCTAGCACTGGATCTAAAATTGGCTTGTAGAAGTTTGATGGTTTAAACTTTTGTGTGGTCGGATAAGGATTTATGATAATATTTATGTAACTTTGGTACTTTTATATTTGGATTCGCTTAATTGCGTGGATGATTGTTACAAACTTTCTTGCTTGATTGTGGTGTTGTATTGCATGTAGATTGTGTAGCGTTGGATTGTATGTAGATTGTGATTTAATTTGGAAGCCAAAAATGGCTGGAACTTGAAAAAACAACATAATGTTGCTTTTGGTCAGTCCAACTTATGACGAATTTCTGGGTAACTTATGACGGGTGTTCATCTTTTTTTATATTAATTTTTATTTTTCCACGAATAAAATATTGGTAGCAGGTGGGCCCCATTCTTTAACTTCCAACAGATTTTTCGGCGTAAAAATATAAATTTATGACAGTATATTTCGTCGTAAGTTCATTTATTAATTTATTGAAAAAGGTGGGTCCCACACTTGAATTTATGACGAAAATGTATACTTGTGACGAAAACTATACTTATGATGAAAACTCTTCTTGTGACGAAACTAGTATTTATGACGAAAGGCATACTTGTGACGATAATGACATTTGTGACGAAAATGCGAACTTAAGACTTGAGCAAAAATGACGAAAATTTTCCGTCGTAATTGGACCAATTGCGACGATTTCAGTGTAAAATTTCCGTCATAATTGCCCAAATTTGTTGTAGTGAAGATCAAAATTTTGACGAATCGAAAAAGAATTTTGGGAGATGATACTAAATCAATAGGTTTTGGATATAATGATTTGATGGCCCTTAAAGTCAAGCTAAATGCAAAACATATGGTTTGGAGTTAAGAGTAACGAGTTTAATTATCTTTTCTTGCTAATCTGAGTGTATAAGTGGGTTTAGTAACATGTGTTTATGCTGTTTAACATTTATAATGACGATAGTATCTAATGTGTATCTTCATACACATACATAAACACGGCTAACACACTATCATTAATTTAGGAGTAATAATTTAGGAAATCAAAATAGAAAAATAAAAGAAATTAGAAAATAAAAGAACTGAAAATGATATTAAAATAAGTTATTAATTGATGTTAAATTAGTGATAATGTGTTAGTAGTGTATAAGTATGTGTGTGAAGATTTACTCTTAGCATATAATCTTATTACGGGTCATTATATCAGTGTAATAGAATATTATTTGAGTCTTAATTTCTACGATATCCAAAATCTAATAATATTCGTATCTTTCGGTGACTATCCTACATTTGACAGCTAATTGTTATATTAAAATTAATATGAAATTTATACACTTTACTTGGACGTCATATTGATTGTTAACTTGTAATGGAACAATCATTTCAAAAAAAAAAAAAAAACTTGTAATGGAACAATACATTGGAATTCTTCTGAATATGCAAGACGCCAAATTCTTGTATACACAGTAATATATTACAAGCCTGTAACCCGTGCGATGCACGAATGAATTTTAGTTTTTTTTTATTTTATTATCTATATTTTGATTTATATGATTTTAAAAAGTAATCAAATATAATAATAAATGTATGATGTTATTCTACGTTTTTTTAGCCTATAAGTTGTGCGATACACGGATGAATTTTAGTATTTTTGATTTATTATTTTAGTATTTTTTATATGATTTTTTAGTATTTTTTATCTTATTTTATTAGCATTTATTTGTATTTTGATCTTAAAAATTCTTAATATGTTGTTGACGGAATAATATCTTGAACTTTTGAATATAGCTTAGAAAAATAGATGATATAAATATTTAATAATAATATGTTGTTGACGGGATTCGAACCTTGAACCCGTGGGAGCATTTTAGATATCAAGAAAAGAATATATTTTTAATATTACATCCAACGGTTCTCATTTATCAATTTTTATATCTAACGGTTATTATTTAGATGACCAAACTACATATGACCAAACTACCAACCAAATAGACGGTGGTTACTCTAATTTAATTTATATTATTATTATTTTTTTAATATTAGATCTAATGGTTCACATTCATCTATTTTAAAATCAACAATCCTTATTGATTTGGCGGTACATGACCAAAATTTTGGATAAAATTTCTTTTACGCTTATTGTATATAAGGATTTAATATGTTTTGCAAACACCTATTCTACTAATATTATATGTATGTGTGTGTGTCGCGTGAGTGGTGGCGTATTTGGTATTCATTATTATATCGATTAACATAATCTTATAATACGTGAAATAATTTAACCATGAGATATTTTGTACATGATTTGAACTGACTAACTTGTCCCTGTGTTTATTATTTATTAGAAAAAGTTTTTTGTAGAAATTGAACTTGAGTTTATCTATTAACTGAAACGTCTTTATATCGCTAAACTATAAAATCACAGATTTTTGGAACTTCGCTCGAAACGTGTGAGTATCATTTGATAGAAGACATTTTATTTAACTTCAAAATATATAAAAATAATTATGTAGCTAAATTGAACTTAGGTTATATTGTTGACGGGATTCGAACCTTGAACCCGTTGGAGCATTTTAGATATCAATAAAATAATATTTTTTTAATATTACATCCAACGGTTCTCATTTATCTATATTTACATCTAACGGTTATTATTTAGATGACCAAACTATCAGCAGATGACCAAACTACCAACCAAATAGAGGGTGGTTTGCTTATAATAGTATAGTATAAATTTCAATAATTAAATGTATTAAAATAAGTTTTAAAATAAATAAGTAACTATTTGCCCGTAATATATTTGGAGTGAGAGGTATTATTAAGAAAAAATAAAAAGAGCAACATGTTTTTAGCTAAAAAGGTAATTGTCCATAATTAAAAATATTAAAATAGGTTTTAAAATAAATAAGTAAGGGTTTACCCGTGATATTTTTGAAAAAGTAGGGGTTGTAGTAAGGAAAAATAGAAAGAGTAACATATGTCTTAGTTGAAAAAGATGACTGTTTGTGATTTTATAGAAAACGAATGGACTTTGTTAGAAAAATAGAAAATATAATGTATTTTAACTAAAAAGTTAATTGGTTATAAATAATATTATTATTTAATAATAGTTTTCTTAAAAAATGAACAAATTTAAAAAATAACATGTTTTATCTGAAAAGGTAATTGCCCGTAATTAAAAGTATTAAAATATGTTTTAAAATAAGTAAGAGTTTGCTTGTGATATTTTTGGAAAATGTGGGGTTTTAGTAAGAAAAAATAGAAATAGTAACATGTTCTATTTTAAAAAGGTGATTGTCCATGATATTTTTAGAAAATAGAGGATTTTGTTAGAAAATATTGAAAAGTTAATGTATTTTAGTTGAAAAGATAATAAGTTATAGTTTTTTTTAAATGAAAAAAAATACAAAAAGTAACATGTTTTAGTTGAAAAGGTAATTGCCGTAATTAAAAGTATTAAAATAAATAAGTAAGGTTTGCCCGTGATATTTTTGGAAAAGGAAGGGTTTTAATAAGAAAAAATAGAAAGAGTAACATGTTTTCGTTGATTTTTTTTTTTAGAAAAAGAGAACCCTAACATTGGGATCAATTACATAACCGTTTACAAATAACCAAAACACAAGTCTATTTTTAAAGTTACACAAGCCTGTAACCTGTGCGATGCAGGATGAATTTTAGTATTTTTTATTTTATTATCTATATTTTGATTTATATGATTTTAAAAAGTAATCAAATATAATAATATATGTATGACGTTATTCTAAGTTTTTTTTAGCCTATAAGCTGTGCGATACACGGATGAATTTTAGTATTTTTGATTTTTGATTTTAGTATTTTTTATATGATTTTTTAGTATTTTTTATCTTATTTTATTAACATTTATTTGTATTTTGATCTTAAAAATTCTTAATATGTTGTTGACGGAATAATATCTTGAACTTTTGAATGTAGTTTAGAAAAATAGATGATATAAATATTTAATAATAATATGTTGTTGACAGGATTCGAACCTTGAACCCGTGGGAGCATTTTAGATATCAAGAAAATAATATTTTTTAATATTAAATCCAACGATTATCATTTATCTATATTTACATCTAACGGTTATTATTTAGATGATCAAACTACGTATGACCAAACTACCAACCAAATAGAAGGTTGTTTGCTTATAATAGTATAGTATAGATAGATGGCATTCTGAAAAATTGAACCTAATCATAGCGAAGCCGATCCTGAAATTTACGAGAACATAATTGAAATTTAAATTTAGGGAACTCACCTGCATGTAAAGGTCATATTTTACATTTATACTATATTTTTAAAGCCGAAATATTGAAAATTTTGGTTTTTGGTTTTCGGTCGTTTTTTAATTAATAAATTAATAATATAATCAAAATTCGGGAAAGTTTTATTTTTTAGTTACCTATTCTCATTAATAAATTATAGGTAATATGTTTTAGTTGAAAATGGTAATTACCCATGATATTTTTGGAAAATGAGAAGATTTTGTTAGAAAAAATAGAAAAGTAATATGTTTTAGCAAAAAGGGTAATTATTATTTAATGTTATTGTTATTTAATATACTAGCTTAAAACCCGTGCGATGCACGGATTGTTAATTGTTATTTTATTATTATTTTATTATCATTTTATTATTATTTTTTTAATTATATTTGTTAAAAAATAAATAGGCATGTTAAAATAGCTAAATACTTTTAATTAATTAAAAATATTAAAACAGATTTTAAAATAAATAAGTAAAGGTTTGCCCATTATATTTTTGGAAAATGAGAGGTTTTATTAAAGAAAAATAAAAAATGTAACATATATTTAGTTTAAAAAGGTAAATGTTCGTGATATTTTTGGAAAATGAGGTTTTAAAATTTAATAATTAAAATATTTAAATACGTTTTAAAATAAATAAGTAAAGGGTTTCTTGTGATATTTTTAGAAAAAGAATGGATTTTAGTGAGAAAAATTGAAAAAAAAAATTGAAAAAGGCAATTTCCCGTTATATATTTAGAAAAGAAGAGATTTTGTTAGAAAAAATGTATAATGTGTTTTAGTTGAAAAGGTAATTAGTTATAAATAGGTATTTGATTATTTATATTTTATTATTTTTAGTAATTGCATTTGTTAAGAAAAATAAGTAGGCACGTTAAAATAGGTAAAATTTTAAAAAAATAATTATAATTTTAAAATAGGTTTAAAATAAATAACTAAAGGTTTGTCCGTGATATTTTGGAAAATGAGGGGTTTTAATAAGGGAAAATAGAAAAAAGTAACATGTTTTAGTTAGAAAAAGTTAATTGTTCGTGATATATTTGAAAAAGTAGTGGAATTTGTTAGAAAAAATAGAAAAAATAATGTATTTTAGGTGAAAAAAAGTAATTGGTTATAAATAGGTAATATGATTATTTAATAATATATTTCTATAAATAAGTAAGATTAATTAAGTAAAAATACGAAATAATGTATTTTAGGTGAAAAAAAGTAATTGGTTATAAATAGGCAATATTATTATTTAATAATATATTTCTATAAATAAGTAAGGTTAATTAAGTAAAAATACGAAGTACAGTTAAGTAAGGGCAATTAAGTAAAATTACAGCGTACCATACCGACTGACCAAACTTTTAATGTTTCGTCTATTATATAATAGTATTTATTTTTAAAAAATAAGTAAGGGTAATTAAGTAAAAACACGAAGTAAAAACACGACAATATTATCTTTTACTTCGTGTTTTTACTTAATTATCGTTACTTATCTTTTTAAAAAATATAAATAAAATAGGTAATTATCCGTTATATTTGAAAGATAATATAAAAAAGATAATATATAATATATTTAAAAGATAATATATTTTAATTTAAAGGTAATTATCCGTGATATTTTTGGAAAGAAGTAGATTTTGTTAGAAAAAAGTGTTTTAATTATAAAAGGCAATCACGTAGTTATTATTTTTATATTATTTTATTATTTATTAGATAGAATAAATGGCCGAAAACAAAAAATTTCAATGTTTCGGTATGGTTGAGTAAATTAGTTTAATATGTACAATTATATACATAATATTTTATAGACGATCTGATTTTTCAATTCAGCGGAAAGAATAAAATTGAAATAGTTATCAAATAATTTTTTTGGTTCAGATTGGATTAGGTTTTTGTTTCAGATTTTCATCAATTTCAGATTTAATTCAATTTAATTTTTTGAATTGACTTCGAATTATCGGATTTTTCCTCATCTTGACACGGCACGGAAAGCAATAAAGAATGAGTTTGGATTTTATTTTGCACGACCCAATTATAAGCTACTAATTTCCAATTAACAGAGTATCCAAATCCTTTAACTTTAGTACTTTAGCTTTAAGTAATTTTTTAATTACGGGAGCAAGTGGGAACTAGCTGCATTTTGATTACCACGATCTAACACACCGAAAATATTTTATAACTTTTGAAAATATTTTACATGTATAACTTTTATAATTTTAATCTATAATTTATGTTTTTGTTTATTTAATTGTTAAATGTCATAATTTCAAGTTTTTATATAGATGTGCGGCTAATTACCGTATATATTTTTTATTGTAATTAAAAAATTCGAAGTTAATCAATTATGATAAAAAAATTAAAGAAATTGTAACTTAGCATATTAATAGATACTTGAAACTGTTGATTTTATTTTGTGGATCTTTTGTGTATAAAAATTATTGTAATCCTTCATTATAATGCTTGAGTCTAGATGCTATATATTTCACCATTCAGAAAATATTAATTATTTTAAGGCCAATGAAAAACCACTCTTAACTTTTAGACTAAACATATTACAATTTTTTTTCTTATTTATCATTCTCATTCTATTTTAATAATCACGATTAGTTGATAATTCTAATTTAAATCCAGTAATTACTTGATTTAAAATATCCATACATTACATATTTGTTTTAGTCACAAAACAATATTTGTTAATAAATCACTTTTTATTTTAAATTATTCACAATTATATAATCATATTTATAATTAAAGTTTCATAAATATTTATTAATCGAACAATTTGATTACTATTTTACATTAAATATGATATTAATAATTCAATTTCAAGTATAAAGTTTATAATACACAATTTTAATAACAATTTGTTATTCATTTATTTACATGCATATTACTTTAATTATATATATTAATAGTTACATTATTGTATGCTTTAAATAAATATTAAAATTTTAAAAGTGGAAAAATCATTTTAATATAATAACTGCCTTAATTTATCAATATATAACTATTTTAAATCTGTCTCATTTGATTGGTAGCTAAGTCATCTTTTACGCTGATTTAAAATAATAGACTATTAGCCTACAACCCGTGCAAGATACGGGCCACCAAAAGAGATTAGAAAATGACAAATTAAAAAAAATAACGAGAACAAAAAATATTAAATAAAGAATAAAAATCAATATGGTAAATTATAAAATGAAAAACTTAAATATTAATTGGTACATAGAAAAAATAAATAAAGAATACAGATGAGGAATTATTAATATTTTTTTATTATTTATGAAAATAATACTGATAATAATGACAAATAGAAAATGTAACATGTTTTAATTAAAAGAAAAAGTAACTGTCCGTGATATTTTTAGAAGTGTTTTAATTAAATTAATCGTGTTTGTTTAAAAAATACGTTGGCATGTTAAAATAGGTAAACTTTTTTAAATAATTAAAATTATTAAAATGGGGTTTAATAAAATTAATAAGTAAGGGTTGCACCTGATATTTTTTGAAAAAAGAGATTTTGGTGAAAACAAATATAAAAGGTAATATGTTTAAATTTAAAGGTAATTGCCGGTGATCTTTTTGGAAAATGAGTAGATTTTGTTATAAAAAAATGTAATTATGACAAATAGAAAAACTAACATGTTTTAATTAAAATTACTTATATATTTTAAAACATATTTTAATACTTTTAATTATTTAAAAAAAACTTACCTATTTTAACAAGTGAACGTATTTTTTTAGCAAATAAAATTAATATAATTAAAACATATTTAAAAATATTACGGGCATTTACTTTTTTTAATTAAAATATGTTAGCTTTTCTATTTGTCCTTATTAAAAAAACTTACTTATTTTAACATGTCATCGTATTTTTTTAATAAATACAATTAATATAAAACATTTCTAAAAATATCAAGTGTAATTACTTTTTTTAATTAAAACATGTTAGATTTTCTATCTGTCTTTATTATTAATATTATTTTATTATAAAATAATATTAATAATACCTCATTTATCTTTCTCAACCCCATCTATAATTTTTTATATTTTTTTATGTTCTAATTAATATTTAAATTTCTCATTTTATAATTTATCATATTAATTTTACTTTTATTTTAATATTTTCCGTTCATATTAATTTTTTTAGTTTATTATTTTTTAATTTGAGAATTTTGGATTTCATAAATAACGGGAGATTCTAGAAGAAACGGCTGATTTTCCGACCGCCAAAATTATGACCGACTTGTGTAGAGCCATTCTAATGTCCAGATCAATTACCACAACTTGTGTATTGTTATCGAATACGGATACATACGGATACTATCAAAGAACGAGTACAACATCAACATCTATTGATACGGCTGTATCTTTTGTTAATTTAAAATATTCAAATTTCATATTTAGTATGTATGATGTGCACGAGATTGTATAAATTCTGTCATTAATCAATTTTTAAAGCAACGAGGGAGATGACTAACAAATAATATACTCCCATTGATTATGTTGGTATATATAAATTGTACACAAATAATGTCAATGCAAATGGAATAATCGGAGTTATTTAGGAGAATTTCTTCTGTCTCTAAAAAAAATCCGGAAGTAATTTAAATTATATCTGGGCTGAAAAATGACGAGAAGGATGATGTGAGTAGGAAGATTTGTAGATTTACCAATAGTAATTAAGTTAATAGTTATACAAATATCAACAAAGGCATTGGCTGGTGGACCTAACAATTGACAAAAAAAAAATCTAAACAAAACAAAACAGAACAATCGGTTGAGATTGTAGGAAGGCGACAAAAAGATCAAAATCAGATGACGTTTCGATAGTTTGTCTGATACAAGCAGTAGTTTTAGTAGATTCGTGGCTAACATTGGAAAGTGGACAAATCCAATATATCCAATCCAATCTAAACAAATGTTGTTACATATATACCAGTAATCAAAAGTCACAAAAAATGACAAATGGGTGGGTAAGGGTTGGCTACAACAATGCTGCCTTTTTGTTGGAGTTGCTGCCTTTTGTCTTGGACAACTCTGTATGGGCTTTTGTGTTCAATATCCTGGAATGTATGTTTCTGTTTTACAACTAGCTAGTGTTGTTTCTGTGCATGTATGTGGGTGTTTATCGATCGGTTTCATCTCATTTTCTGTTGTGTTTTACAACTGTTTCTTGGGGGGATGGACAAGTTGGATTGGGGGGATGTCTGTGTTTGTGATTAGAAATTAAAACTTTGTTTCTGTTGCCTTTTTTATTCCTAACCTTTGCCTGTTTTGTTCTTGTCATCTTTTTAACAACTTGTAACTTTTCCTTCATTTTAAGATATTTGGGCGGTTGGATATATGGATTTTCATAGGCAAACAACATTTGGAATGTGTGGCCCAAAAAAGTATTTCATAGAAAGTGAGTAATATTTTGTAGATAAAATTTAATATTTGACACATTCAATGAAATCTAATAATATAGATACATATTTCATATTGACTTTGAGAAACATTTATGGGCCTGTTTGGCTTCTTATTTATATAAGCCGGCTTATGTATTATAAGTTGATAAGAGCTTATGAATGTTGTTTGTGTACTCAGTTTATTTGATAACTTATAACTTATAAATTGATAAGTTGAATGTTAAAAATCACTAACATTTTACTTAACTTATCAACTTATTCTTTGATTTCTTTATTTTTTTAATACTTTATATTTTTACCTTTGTGTTTTTAAATATTTTTTTAATTTAAAATGTAAGTATTGAAATCATTGTATTTAATAATTATTTTTTCAAATTTAATTTAGCAAACTCTTAACTAACTTATAAGTAAATTTATCCAAACACCCGTATAACTTATAAGAATCCATCAACTTATCACTTATAAAACACTTACTCATTTTAAGTTATAAGTCAACTTTTTTGTGATACCCCCAAACACGCACTATATCTGTTCTGGTATTGTAATTTGGTAACTTAAATGTAGACCACATTGTTATTAGAGCTTGATACTGCTAACTACGTACTCACCAAAGTACAAAGAATTTTTAATGTGAATGAGGGACATCAACTTCTAGAAAAGGCCCAAGCCTCATTTCTTTTTCCAACCAATTCGTATGATGGTTGCTAATCTCGTCCATTCTTGCTAACACAGTCAACAGGGATGCATATCAAATAGTATCAATCTAAAGTTAAAACCTATCATGGACAACTAGCTGTTAATTTTCACATATTAAAGCAAATGAAAGTGATAACAGAAGCAATGTCTAACAACCAGAACAACATTACAGAATAGTTTTGTATCTCTACATGAAGACTGTGTGTCATGAACAAAGAGAGTAAAAACATACAATGCGTAACTAACTAGCTACTATCTAAGAAGTGATGTATATATATATATGGGCGAGTGCAGTGGCAAGATGGACGTGGTGATGTGGCAAGATGGGCGTAACTAACTGTGCTGATGTGGCAGTGTTAGTTACGCCAACACCCCCCCTCAAGTTAGGAGGGCCAGAAGTAGTAGGAATATGGAACCCTAACTTGGACAACAGATTGGAGAACTGAGAAGAAGGCAATGCCTTAGTAAACAAATCAGCCAGCTGTGATTGAGTAGGTAGATAAGTGAGTTGAATAAGGCCTTCAAGAACTTTGTCCCGAGTAAAATGACAATCGATTTCAATGTGTTTCGTACGTTCGTGGAAGACTGGGTTTTTAGCAATGTGGATCGCTGATTGACTATCATAATGAAGTGTAACAAGTTGTAACTGAGTAGCACCCATTTCTGCAAGCAACTGAACCAACCAAGTTATCTCTGATGCAGCAGAAGCCATTGCCCGGTATTCAGCTTTCGAAGAAGAACGTGACACTGTACTCTGCTTCTTTGATTTCCATGTAACAGGAGAAGAACCCAAAAGAAGGACATAACCAGTAACCGAACGTCGTGAATCAACACAAGCAGCCCAGTCAGAATCACTAAATGCTCGCAGGGTAATGTGAGCATCAGCTTTCAGTAAAATACCTTGTCCAATTGTATGAGAAACATACCTCAAGGTGTGTGGCAAAGCAGATAAATGAGAACTACGTGGTTGCTGCATGAATTAACTTAATGACTGAACAACATACGCCAAATCAGGCCTTGTGTTGGTTAAAAAATTCAGCTTTCCAACCAAGGAACGATACAGTTCAGGATTAGAAATGAGAACACCTTCCGAAGCAGTCAGTTTAACATTTAACGGCAAATGAGTGGAAGTTTTGTGAGACAAATCAAAACCACAAGAATCTAACAACTCATGAGTAAACTTCTTCTGACTTAGAAAAATGCCATTAGGTAAATAGCTGACCTCAATACCCAAGAAGTAGCTTAAAACGCAAAGATCCTTTATACCAAATTCCTGATGCAGATGCGACTTAAGAGCATGTATAGCTTGTGTATCAGTGCCAGTAAGAATAATATCGTCCACGTAAACAGCAGCCAAACAAATGAGATCACCAGATTTCTTAAGAAACAGACTATAGTCATTTTTCGATTGCACAAAACCCTGATTTTTTAGAGTGAAAAGTAATTTGGCAAACCATTCACGAGAGGCTTGTTTAAGGCCATTTATTGATTTCCGTAATCGACAAACTTTAATTATTTAGAGGATTAGGGATACCTTCCGGGACTTTCATGTAAACTTCTTCACCTAAATCACCATGTAGAAATGCGTTATTCACATCTAATTGATGCAAAACCCAACGCTTACTCGTAGCCAAAGACAATAAACAACGAACAGTGGCCATCTTTACAACAGGTGAGAAGGTCTCTTCGTAATCTATGCCATAACACTGATTGAACCCTTTAGCAACAAGACGAGCTTTGCATCTCTCTAAAGACCCATCAGATTTAAGTTTCACTTTAAAAACCCATTTAGAG
Organism: Heracleum sosnowskyi; assembly: GCA_030848705.1. NCBI lineage: Eukaryota > Viridiplantae > Streptophyta > Magnoliopsida > Apiales > Apiaceae > Heracleum > Heracleum sosnowskyi. The sequence continues at coordinate 9,366,458 of CM061243.1, forward strand.
CCAATGGCCTTTTTTCTATGAGGTAAATCAACTAAGTCCCAAGTTTTATTAGCATTAAGGGCATCAATTTCTTTGGACATAGCTTCAATCCACAGAGGATTAGTTGAAGCTTCAATATAATTGGTAGGTTCACGGATATCACAGACTTTAGAAATGAAACATTGATTGTGAGAAGATAGGGAAGAATATTGTACAAGATTGCACCAATGGTTATGAGGTGTAGGTGAGATATGTGGAGTTGTAACAGTATTGCAAACAAAATCATCAAGATAAACAGGTGTTTTATGTATATGAGAAGAATGTCGAACATGTTGCAATTGTAAATCAGAATGTTGCAACTGACTAAGGTCAAGCAAAGCAGAAGAATCATGACCAGTAATAGATGTGTCAGTAATAAAAGTGCCAGTATTAGATGTAGAAGAATCACGACCAGTTTCCTGATGTGATACTGGACTTGGAGAATCTGAAGGTAGTGTATATGGTTCAGAAAAATCAAACATAGGATAATCTGCTGTCGGAAGATTAGTAACAGCAGGCAAATAGATATCACTAGGAAAAGAATCAGGAACAGAGTTGGAATAAAAAAGGTATGGAAAATGTTTTTCATGAAATATAACGTCTCTAGAAATAACTATTTGTTGGGTGAAAAATCAAGTACCTTATAACCCTTTGTATGTATGGGATAGCCAATAAAAACCCCAGGATTAGCTCGTGGATCAAACTTTGTACGATGAGCTTTTGAAGTGGATACATAGCATAGACAGCCAAAAGTACGGAGATTGCTTATATCAAGAACCTCTTTATACAGTAGTAAGGAGTATTGTTGTTTGTGCTTTTCAATGGCATTCGATTGACAAGATATGTAGCACAAAGAACGCACTCTCCCCAGAATTTGAGAGGAAGTTTAGATTGAAATGATAAAGCACGTGTTATCTCTAACAAATGTCGATGTTTCCGTTCCACCACCCCATTTTGTTGGGGTGTATAAGTAAAACTTTTCTGCTGAATAATGCCTTGTGCACTGCAAAACAATTGCAAATCGCCTTCACAAAATCCCTTAGCATTATCTGTATGAAAGGCTTTAATCTTAGCCTGAAATTGATTGTTAACATAAACCACAAAATTCTGTAAAATCTGTGCAACCTCTGATTTCTTTTTTAACAAATGAACCCAAGTGAAACGACTAAAATCATCCACGATTGTTAAAAACAAATTACAACCAGATGGGGTCTTAGTTTGATATGGTCCCCATATATCCAAATGCAACAAATCAAAAGGAGCAAAAGTTTTGATACTGCTATGTGAAAAAGACAATCGTGTCTGTTTTGATACATGACAAATCTGACAAATTTTATTTTTAATACAGTCTGGAATAGCACACTAAGGATTAGCCAATTTCAACTGAGCAAAAGGAATATGTCCTAAACGTAAATGCCACAACTTGGCATCTTCAATCGAAGAACAACTAACACTGGTTGATTGATGTGCAGAAGTAGTAATGTTGTACAACCATCCTTGCTGTTTACCAAGAAGTCTCAGAGGTAGCTTCTGAAAACGGTCCTGAAGGAAACAATTAGTATGATCAAATATCAAATTGCACTGTAAATCTCTACAAAGTGTCTGCACTGATATGAGGTTGAACTTGAATTGTGGAACATGTAGAACATTATGCAGGATGATGTCCTGATTAAGAACTATGTCACCAGTATGACATATTTGAACTCTGCGACCATTAGGAACTGTGATGTATTTATTCAACCCTTCACAAGGCTCAAAATTACTGAATAGGTCTAGATTGGAGCAAATGTGATCCATAGCACCACTGTCTAAAATCCAGTTTATATCATAACTAGAAGATAGACAAAAAGTACCTGCCAAAAGAGCATGAGCAGACTCAGAATTGTTGACTGAATGACTGGAAGAACTACCACCATTAGCATGTTGTTTGTTCAATATGTCCATCAGCTGATTATACTGGTTTACAGTAATAGGGCTTTGTTAGATATAATTGCTGATGATTGCTTATCAGTGTTTAAAGCAACAGGTACTCATCAGAGTTTACTAGAAGCCAGTCAGAGTTTGATAAAGTCTGACGGGATGAGAGTTTATTTAGTTGTCGGTGCTGACATTGAAGATTCTAGAAGCTATATATCTTGAAGATGGAAAGAAGCAAGATATATTGAGATAGCTAAAGAAACGGGACAAAAGACAGAAGCAATCCTAAATTGATATAAATTGTATAGCTAATTTATAGGAATATCAATTAGAGATTGTATGTAGCTGTGTACTATATAAACACAGATAGGTTAACCCTAAAAGGGATGCGAATACTGAATACATTATTCTTGTAACCTAGCAGCTCTCTGTGATATTTTACATCACTGAGAGAAGAGTTATTTAATATAATTCAGTTTATTGATCATAAACAGTGTTCTTGATTGTTATTCTCATACGTATATTGATTATATATTGTGTATTCGGCCTAACAATTGGTATCAGAGCCAAGGCTGTTAAATATATACAGTTTTTGATCTAAACACAAGTATAATCATGGATGAAAAGATCCAGGAAGGTTCTAATGCTCAAAAGGTTCAACCAACTTCTGTAAGTCGATATGAGACAATCAGGGTTCCAATTCTAAGACCTGTGGAATATCCAATATGGAAGGTAAAGATGACCATGTTTCTAGAAGCCACAGATCCAGAATACCTTGATAAAATCAATGATGGTCCTCATATGCCAACCAAACTGTCTCCTATTGTTGATGGTCAAGAACAAAAGACTGTTCCAAAAGAGAAGAAAGATTTGACTCCTGAAGACATCTCATCAATTGCAAAGGATGCAAAGGTTAGACATCTACTCCACAGTGCCTTAGATAATGTCATGTCTAACAGAGTTATTGGCTGCAAAACTGCTAAAGAAATTTGGGATGCTTTAGAAGTCAGGTGTCAAGGAACTACTGCTATAAAGAAGAACAGGAAGACTATTCTAACACAGGAGTATGAACACTTTGACTCTAGATCTGATGAAACTTTGACAGATACTTATGACAGATTTTGTAAACTGTTGAATGATTTGTCTCTGGTTGATAAAGAATATGAACTTGAAGAGTCAAATCTCAAGTTTCTTCTATCTCTACCTGAAAGATGGGATTTGAAGGCGACAACAATACGAGACAATTATGATCTTGCAGAAACAGATCTTGATGAAATCTATGTGTTGCTTAAAACTCATGAACTTGAAATAGAACAAAGAAAAAAAAGATCTGGAAAGAAGACAAAATCTGTTGCTCTCAAAGTTGAAGAAAAACTCATGAAGAAAGAAACATCAAAGAAGAAAGCAAAAGGAAAGGCTTTGGTCATAAAATCTGAGAGTGAGTCATCAAACTCTGATGATGATTCAAACACTGATGCTTCTTCTGAATCTGAAGATGATGAAGAACAAATGAAACAGATGGCTGCTTTGATGGTGAAGACCTTCAAAAAGATGGGTTTCAAGAACTTCAAGAAAGGAAAGAGATTCTCTATGAGAGACTCAAACTCTGAGAGAAAGAATTTCAGAAAGTCTGAAGGAAGGGATACCAAGTCTGGGAAGAAAGACAAGTCTGAAATCCAGTGCTACAAGTGTAAAGAGATGGGTCACTATGCTCTAGAGTGCAAGAAAGGAAAATCGGAAAAAGCACTCATCACTAAAGGAAGAGACTGGGCAGACACTTCAGATTCAGATGAGGATGTAAACTATGCTCTCATGGCAACTGTCAAAGATGAATCTGAATCATCTGAAAACAAGGTACCCCTAACAACTTATTCTTATGATACTGATAATATATCTGAATTGAGAATTTATCTTAAAAGCATACATGTTAGCTATAGAGATCAGACTTTAGAGAATGAAAGAATCAAATATGAGAATCTAGGTCTTAAAGAGAGGAATAAATTTCTTGAAGAAAGACTTGTTAATATGCAACAAGTTCAAAAGGAAAGAGATGATGCTGTTTATGTTGAACAGGAATTGCTTAAAAGATATAAGCAAATAGAATCTGATTTAGAAAAAGAGAGGAAAGTGATTAAAACCTGGACTAATTCTGGAAAAGACACACATCAGGTTTTTCAGACAGATACTCTAGGTTTAGGTTACTGTGAGGAAGATGAACTTAGGTTTAAAGATAAAGTTAAAGTCAAACCACAACTTAAACCTGTGAAATTTGTTTCTGAATCTAGTAAGCTAAAATCTGTAGTTGTGAAAGAAGCTGTTATGGAACCAGTTGAAACTTGTGAAAAACAGGTTAATGTTGGTTCAAGAACAGAAAATCAGATTGTGACAGAAGCTGTTAAAAAACCAGTAAAAATCTGTGATAAACAGGTTAATGTTGGTTTGATGACAGAAAAACAATTCAAACATAAGCTCAAAGAGGTAAAGTCTGTCAACAAACAGAAGGTGTCTAAGAAAAATAGGAATGGAAAAGTAGGCATTAATAAAAGAAATGATTATCTGCCTAATTCTGTTGCTCCTAGAAAGACAAGTCATAGTTGTGGTAGTACTAACCATCTTGCCAGTTTTTGTAGGAAGAACAAAGATATTAATTCTTTACCCTCCAAGTCCGGAGTAAAGAATGATTATGTTAGGGTTATACCACAAACTTTATGCACACATTGTGGGAGCACTTGGCATTCCATTTATACTTGCAAGAGTTATCATGCTATTTATCAACACTATTATGAGTTAAAACCCAACTTGAAATGGGTTAGAGCAAACTCTGCAAGTGTAAAGTCTGATACTGTTAGCTTAAACTCTGTTGATAGTAATTCCGCTGCAAAAGCTAACAATGTTAAGAAAGCCAAAGGATCCAAGCAAGTCTGGATCCTTAAATCTAACTCTTTGTAATTGTTTGTGATTGCAGGGCATAATGGAAAGCACCCTAGTCTTGGAAAGTGGATGTTCAGGACACATGACTGGTAATAAAGTACTGTTATCAGACTATGAGGAGAAGGCTGGCCCAAAAGTTTCCTATGGAGATGGCAACATAGGACGTACTATGGGATATGGCAATATCAATATTGGAAGTGTCATCATCACAAATGTAGCTCTAGTCCCAGGACTCAAGCATGACTTGCTTTCTGTGAGTCAAATCTGTGACAGAGGTTATCATGTAGATTTTCAATCTGAATACTGTGAGGTTATCAGCAAATCTACAGGGAAAGTTGTTCTAGTTGGACACAGAAGTAACAACATTTATGAAGCAAGTTTGGTAACAAACTCTGAAGGAAAAGCTGTGTGTTTGTCTGCAAAAATGTCAAATGAAGAGAGTTGGAAATGGCATAAGAAGCTCTCTCACCTAAACTTGAACAACATCAATGAGCTGATAAGAAAAGATCTTGTAAGGGGACTTCCAAAGTCAATACTCAGCTTAGAAGGTCTGTGTGATTCTTGTCAAAAGGCCAAACAAAGGAAGTCATCCTTCAAGAGTAAGTCTGAATCTTCAGTTGTGGAACCGTATCATCTTCTTCATGTTGATCTTTTTGGTCCAGTCAATATAATGTCTCTTGGCAGAAAGAAGTATGCTCTAGTTATTGTTGATGAGTACACTAGATACACCTGGGTGTATTTCTTAGCAAAGAAGGATGAAACTGCCTTAATTCTGATGGATCATGTGAAATTACTGGACAAAGGATCACAGCACAAAGTGAAAATTATAAGGAGTGATAATGGTACTGAATTCAGAAATGCAATTATGGAAGAATTTTGCAAGGAAAGAGGAGTGAAGCAAGAATTTTCTGCACCTGGTACTCCACAGCAAAATGGTGTAGTTGAAAGAAAGAACAGAACCTTAATCGAAGCTGCCAGAACAATGCTTGAAGAAGCAAAATTGCCAACCTACTTCTGGGCAGAAGCTGTTCAAACAACTTGTTTTACTCAAAATGCTACACTGATCAACAAGCATGGGAAAACACCATATGAGATGGTAAAAGAAAAGAAGCCAAATTTGAAATATTTTCATATTTTTGGATGTAAGTGCTTTGTGTTGAAAACTCATCCTGAACAGTTGACCAAGTTTGACTTAAAAACTGATGAAGGAATTTTTGTTGGATACCCGCTGTCAACTAAATCATTCAGAGTCTACAATCTGAGAACTAAAGTGATCATGGAATCAATACATGTGTCATTTGATGACAAGAAGATAACTGGAATGGAAGATGAAGAATATCATGATCAACTTCACTTTGAAAATGAAGATCTAAACTCTAATGACGTAAACTCTGATGAAGCAAATCCAACAAACTCTGATGAAGCATACTCTGAACCTCTACTGGTAAACACTAAGGAAGTTTCTCTGACAGAACGAAATAGAGAACCAGTTGAGGGGGAGCGTGAAGATACTTCAACAACATCTCAAAATGATGAATCAAATTCTGAGAGTGATTCATCTGAAGAATCAAATAGAAACTCTGGATTAAACTCTGAAAGTTCAAATACTGAACAGTCAAATTCAGGGGGAGCCTCAGAGAATGCAAATGGTCAAGAAGAAGATCAGGACAGCATGGATCAAGGGGGAGGATCTAATAATAATAGAAGCCAATTACCTACAGCAAGAAGGTGGACACAAGCCCATACACCTGACTTGATAATTGGAGATCCAGATGCTAGTGTAAGAACTAGAAGTGCTACACCTAATGAATGTCTGTTTCATGCATTCTTGTCTCAAACTGAGCCAAAGAAAGTGGAAGAAGCTCTTCAAGATGCTAACTGGATAACAGCTATGCAGGAAGAGTTAAATGAATTTGAAAGAAATGAAGTCTGGACACTTGTACCAAGACCAAAGAATAGATCTATTATTGGTACAAAGTGGGTTTTCAGAAACAAAACAGACAGTGATGGAGTGATTACAAGGAATAAAGCTAGACTTGTGGCTAAAGGCTATTCACAGCAGGAAGGAATTGACTATGATGAAACCTTTGCTCCGGTTGCAAGATTGGAGGCCATAAGGATTTTTCTAGCATATGCTGCTCACAAAAAGTTCAAAGTCTTTCAGATGGATGTGAAAAGTGCTTTTCTCAATGGGAAACTTGAAGAAGAAGTCTTTGTTGAACAACCACCACGATTTGTGGATCCTAAGCATCCAGACTATGTCTACAGATTGGACAAAACATTATATGGATTAAAGCAGGCACCTAGAGCATGGTATGAAACTCTGGCTCAATTTCTTTTAGAGAGTGGGTTCACTAGAGGTACAATTGATAAAACCTTGTTCTATTTCAATACTGGTAATGATTTGCTGTTAGTTCAAATCTATGTGGATGACATAATCTTTGGGTCTACTAATGATAAACTCTGTAAGAAGTTTGCAAAGCTAATGCAGTAAAGATACCAAATGAGCATGATGGGAGAGCTTAGTTATTTTCTAGGCTTACAAGTAAAGCAAACAGATGATGGGATTTTTATCAATCAAGCAAAATATACCAGAAATCTTCTCAAGAAATTTGGTATGCTTGATAGTTCATCTGCAACAACTCCTATGGCAACTGCAACAAAGCTAGACAAAGACACAGGAGCCTCAGTAGATATGACAAACTACAGAGGAATGATAGGGTCTCTTCTTTATCTAACTGCAAGTAGACCAGACATCATGTATGCAACTTGCCTTTGTGCAAGGTTTCAAGCAGATCCCAGAGAGCCTCATCTAACAGCTGTGAAGAGAATTTTCAAATATCTCAAAGGAACCATAACTCTTGGTTTGTGGTATCCTAGAGAATCAGAGTTTAAATTAATTGGTTACTCTGATGCAGATTTTGCAGGCTGTAAGATTGATAGAAAGAGCACAAGTGGAAGCTGTCAATTTCTAGGTGACAAATTAGTTTCTTGGTACAGCAAGAAACAGAAATCAATTTCAACATCCACAGCAGAAGCAGAGTATATTGCTGTTGGTAGCTGTTGTGCACAGATTTTATGGATGAAGAATCAATTGCTGGATTATGGATTAAGGTACTCTAAAATACCTATTTTCTGTGATAATCAAAGTGCTATTGCTATGACAGGTAATCCAGTACAGCACTCCATGACCAAGCACATCAGCATAAGGTATCATTTTATCAGGGAACATGTGGAAGAAGGAAATATTGAGCTTCATTTTGTGTCTACAGACCAACAGCTTGCAGATATCTTCACCAAACCTTTGAGTGAAGCTACCTTTACAAGACTGGTAAATGAACTTGGAATGGTCTCTGGTTTTGATTAGAGATACTGGTTAGACTCAAAATCTATACTTCTGTGATTTGTTGCTCATGATTCTTTGTATATGTTAACTGTCATTCATACCAGTTTGTCAAACTCTGAACTCATACTCTGTTAGTCATACTCTGTCACTTAAACTCTGATGTTAAACTCTGATTGTGATTTTTGTCTGAAACACATGGACCGATGAAGAAAATTGTATGAAGCATGATTTTCAGTAAGTAATCATGAATCTTTCTGAGTGATATGAATTCTGATTTCAAAATGTGCAGAAATTTTACACAGCATGATACTGTCTCTATATTTATAGCATCTCTTAGTTTATTGATCCTATACACTGAGTCTGTATTAGCTGTTTGCACTTTCTTTCATAAATTAATTGTATTCACTGATGAAAAGTCTAAACTCTGATAATTAGTTGCAAATATTTCACCCTCAAAGTAAAAGATGCAAAATAAGCACAAATTCCTTTGAGATCATGTTGTGCCTAGGAAGACCCAGGAACTTATTGTATGAAATAAGGGCTAAAATCTTTGATTTTTGGTGACTAGTGCCAACCACTGATTACTGGAAAAATTAAAAAAAAAAATCGAAGGGGGTGAAAATAATAAATTTAGAAGTACAGAGTTTACATGAGATCAGATTTTATATTATACATGAGAGTTTGGGCAACCAGTTTTTTTACTTATTTATTTTGTGGATTTTATGCACTTTGAGATGATCTAAATATTTATATTCAGTAAACTCTGCTAAGTCACACACAATTATTCACATCTGCACAGTTTGTGAAAAGAGTTTATGAATAAAGAAGGAGGATTGGTAAACACTGATGAACTGTGTACTCTACGCCGAGGTAATTTAATTTTAATATCTGATGATTAAAATAAATTTTGTTTGTTTCAGACATATTATGATTTTGAGAAAAGACATTTGTTTTTGAAAATTCAAATGAGAATGATTGGACAGTTGTTTAAGAGTGTATTAAACAGAGGAGAGAGGTTGAGTGTCTAGGAAAGTGTAAAAGGCGGTAATTATTGCTATTTTTACTGCGCATGCACATTGGAAACTGTCAATTACTGCTGTCAGTCATTGCATGTGTGCCACGTGTCCCACTCACACGTTTCACGGAGTAAAACAGTTGTGTGTATTGATTAGAAACTGTTCAGTTTTTAATATTTTTTTGTATTACTATACAATACACATATTCGGTTCAACTTTTCACATCTTACTCCAATTCACACACATACACATTTTCACAAACACTTTCACTGCAAACACTCTCGTATTTTCTCTAAGTCATTCTCTTGGGTGTGCTCTTGTTGAACCAGTGAAGCTTTCTGCGATTCAAATCAAAAGCTTCTGGGAGACTGGTATTTATGATGATGGTGGAGATGCTGGTACTCCATCTATTTTTTTTGAGTTTGAAGAAGCAACTATGGGATTTCCTGACCATAATGCTTACACTATTGATGTTGGTGAGGCTGAATTGATGAGGATGATGAGGGAAATCGGCTATGGTGGATCCTTGGCAAAGATTGGTCAACTGAAGCGATCGTTCTTGAGGAAAGAGTGGAGCTTTTTCTTCGACTGCATAACTAGAACGTTCGGCAAGAAGTGCACAAACTGGGATGCCATACCTACTGAAAGTCTACAAATTGGGTATTCTCTGATCTATGGTACTCATTTTGATTATGGTAGACTAGTTCTTAACAATTTGGGTGAAAAGATGACTGAAAATAGGAGAGTAGTTTACTTTTCTAGATTTTGTCAGCTTTTATTTACTGCTTGTGTTGGTGGGGTAGATATCTCTGATGTAGATGTGATTCCGTGTTTTAAATTGCACAAACGTATATTCTCTGATCTTATAAACAAGGATGTGAAGAAGGGAAACGTAGGTGATTTGTTATTACCTACTTTAGTACAACAGTTTTTGGATGATTCTATTCAAGAAGAACATCAGCCAGAACCAGTAAATACTGAAGCATCTCCAATCAAACCAATTCGTACTGGTGGTAGAACTAAACATAGGGCATTTAAACCTGCAAGGATTATTAAACCAGCTACTGAAGTTGGTGTATCAAAATCTTCTGTGCCAAACTATGTTGGTACATCTAAGAAGAGCAGGGCAAAAAGACCAAGGTCTGATGATGTAGAAGATTCTGAAACTTTACATCATAGAAGAAGGAGGCTAGTAGCTGATTATCTATTTGATGATGATGAAGCAGTTCCTGAAGCTGTCCATGATGAAACTCCTGAGGTTGTTATTCAGGAGAATGCTGCAAATGTCCATGATGATACTGAGGACAGAGTTTATGTGGATACAGAGGATGCTATGCCTGAGCCTCATGATGCATATATTGATATGGATATAGCAGAAGAGTTTGAAGCACATCCTTCTATCAGTGTTTCTGCCACTGAGGATGTGGTAGCTGATCAACCCACCCTAGTTATAGATGAGTCACTTGCAACTCATACAGAGATTCTCTCTGTCACTAATCAAGTTCCTGAAATAGGTGAAGAGGTTGATCAGGTTGTTGAATCTGCTGTAGAGATGATAAATGAAGATACAGCAGAGGATATGGTTGAGACTGTTGTTGAGACTGTTCCTGAAGAAGCAGAGGTTCTTGCACATGTAAACTCTGAGAATGTTGAAGCTGTTGTAGAGCAAGTTCTTGAAGAAGCTGCACAGTTAAATACTGAAGCTACTGCAGAGAATGCATTTGAAGAAGCTGCAGAGCCTATCCAAGAGAATGTTGATGCAGATGATGATCAAAATTCTGAACATTCTCTTCATGCAAACTCTGGTATCAATGTTGAAATGACACTCTGATGAACCTTTTCTCAGAGATCCAACTGCTGAATCTATCAAAGAAAATCAAACTGCCACTGAAGCTCACTATAGAGAAATGTATTATTCAAACTGGTCAGGGGCAGATTGTATTTTCTCCAAACAAAGAACTGCTAATTTTGTAGATAAATCTGCAAAGGAGATTTCTAATCCAGAAATTCTTAGCCATTTGAAGGCTACAATAGTCCAAGTGAAGTCTCTTAACAATAGATTTGATGAGACTCATAAGGCTGTCATGGGCTTAAGTAATGATATTGTTGCTAAGGAGTTAGCTTTGAAGAATGATAGAACCAGATTATCTTCTATGATCAAGGATCAAGTGGACATAAAGGAAAAGTTAAGCAAAGTAGAGAGCAATCAAAGTGAAATGTCTGCAAAGATTGATTCAATTGCTACTTCTTTGGAGTTGCTAACATCAGTGCTAATTCCTGATGATGTCAAAAAGGGGGAGAGAGTTCCTAAAGACAAATGCAAAAGGACTCAAACTCTGAGACGGAGGGATGATGCAACTGATGGTGGAAGCAAGGAAGCAGAGAAAAGGTCAAAAATTGTTCAAGAGCAAGGGAGACTAAGGTCAAACTCTGCTATAAACTCTGAGAGGTTAAACTATGGTGGTCAATCTTCTTCAAGACTTAAGAGTCTAGTGATTTCATCAAATCCAACTACTGATGAAGAGATTGTTGCTAAACTGTTTATTGAAGAACATGGTGGTGAAGCCACAGTGGAAGATATGGATGCTGAGATGAAGATTCTTGCTGAAGAGCATAAGAAGAAGGTTGAAGCTGGTACTTACAAGAAGAAGGCTGTTAAGGCTTCTAGGAAAAAGGAAATTGCACTTTCCATCAAGGAAAATACTCAACAGAGTATACAATATTCCAGGAGGCCTACAGTATATGTTTCTGGAAAAGGAAAGGGAAAACTGGTAGAAGAAGGACAGTTTTCAAAGAAAAATTATTCAACCTCTGACGTTGCTCAAGTTGAATCAAGACTAAATCAATCAACCTCTGACGTTGCTCAAGTTGATAGTTCTGTTAAAGTTGTGACAACCTCTGACAATGCTCAAGTTGTGCAAACTCAGTTATCTTCACAACTCCAAGGTTTCAAAAGACCTGTACTTCCTGAAACTCTGAAGCCAGAACCTGTGAACTTTCTTCAAACCAGAACAGTACTTGGAAAAGAATCTTATGATAAGTCTGGTTTGGGTTCACACAGGGAGAAAAGAATTAATAACAGTCCTACAGATCTTACATCACTGGCAGAACCTGGTGTTGGGGTTACTCAAGAAAACCTTGACAAACTAGAGTCTGTTCAGATGATTTACCACAGAGGATTAAAGAAGGAGTTTTTGTTATACTTCATGAATGATGGAAGAGTTTACAGAATTGGAGAAGCTGATATTCATCTGAAGCTATGGGAAGAGCTAGAGTATGTTTTATATCTTCTTAAGATCAAAAATAGAAGTACTCATGATGCTGCTCTAGTTTTAAGAGACAGAATGATGAAATCAAAAGTTCTTCTTGGAGGAGGTGTTTCAAGTGCTTACATTCCTAAGTACAGAAATGCTTATGGAAAGATAGTTGAAATGAAGAGAAACAGTGCCAGATTCAAGACTGCACTGGGAATAAAGGTTTTGGAATTCAACCTAGAGTCAGACAAATTTTACTTTATCCGGCTAGGGAATGAAATGAGAAAGAATAGCATTTATTCTCTAAGAGCTGCTATCTACCAGACTGGAGAAAGTGATCCAGAGCTCAAAGAGTTGAAAGAAATCATGGTGGATGAGCTAGAAAAAGCTGAAAGGAGGCTACTCATTGATTATCTCAGGACAATGCCTGATATTGAAGAAATTAAGTAAAGTTTGACTGTAAGTTTTTAAAGTTTTCTGTTCTAAGTAAAAGTTAAACTCTGATATGTTATAAACACTGCATTTGTTATATGTTTTGACATCATCAATTATCTTTTAACTTGTACATTTTTATTATGCACAAGTTGGGGGAGATTGTTAGATATAATTGTTGATGATTGCTCATCAATGTTTAAAGCAACATGTACTCATCAGAGTTTACTAGAAGCCAGTCAGAGTTTGATAAAGTCTGACGGGATGAGAGTTTATTTAGTTGTCGGTGCTGACATTGAAGATTCTAGAAGCAATATATCTTGAAGATGGAAAGAAGCAAGATATATTGAGATAGCTAAAGAAACGGGACAGAAGACAGAAGCAATCCTATATTGATATAAATTGTATAGCTAATTTATAGGAATATCAATTAGAGATTGTATGTAGCTGTGTACTATATAAACACAGATAGGTTAACCCTAAAAGGGATGCGAATACTGAATACATTATTCTTGTAACCTAGCAGCTCTCTGTGATATTTTACATCACTGAGAGAAGAGTTATTTAATATAATTCAGTTTATTGATCATAAACAGTGTTCTTGATTGTTATTCTCATACGTATATTGATTATATATTGTGTATTCGGCCTAACAGGCTTGATAACTGATCAGAAGAGTTTTGAGTTGAAACAGCTGCAATCTTTCTGTCTTTAAATCCTTTAAAATTTGGTGGATAACCATGGACTTTGAAACATCGATTAATGCTATGTCCTGCAATTTTACAATTAGTACAATAGTACTGTGAACCAGGCTTTTTTGTCAAATTTCCTATAGATTTGAAACCAGGAGAAACAGTATTATTATTCTGAGATTTTGCTGCATAAAATGGTTTGGACTCATTGAATCGCCTTCTATCTGAATAGAAAGCTAGAGATTTAGTCTACGAAGTGAGCTGAGACAATTCCCTGTGTCGTTCTTCTTGTGCAAACAATCTGTAGGCATTAGTAATGGTAGGCAATGGATACTGCATCAAGATATTGCCTCGAACTGCAAAAAAATCCTTATTGAGTTTCATCATGAACTGAATCATTCGTTGACTATCTTGCATCTGATGAACTCGTTGTTCCAAATTACAAGTACATTTAAGACAAGTACATTGAGGCAAATGATTTGCATCACTAACTGCATCCCATAGAGTTTTAATCTTCGTAAAGAATTCTGATATCTTATCTGAATCTTGATTCAATTCATATAATTGTTGTTCAATTGAATACATTTGTGTCATCGATGTGTAACCAAATCTCTCATTGAGATCATCCCATATTTCTTTGGCCGTTTTGAGAAATAAAACGCTTTTAGCAATAACATCATCGAGATTGAAAATTATCCAAGAACAAACAAGATCGTTACAACGCTCCCAAGCCTTAAGATCATTAGATGCAGCATCTGGTTTAACAATGGTGCCATCTACAAATCCTATTTTATTTTTAGCCGAAAGGGACAACATCATAGATCGTTTCCAGTTATTAAATCCAGATCCGTTGAATTTCACTAATACTAACTGTGATGAATTCGAATCAGATGGATGAATGAAGTAAACACTTGAATAATCTTGATTGAGACTTCCAACTCTATTATCAGCCATTACTAGCAGATCAAGTTTAATCTTCACAAGTAAATTCTTGCAATTTGATGAACAATATCAAATGCACAAATCAACAATCAGCAATCAATCAAATGACACCAAACACATTATCATTTCACAAATTGAGAAAACAGATGAGTTACGATAGCACCTGATTTGCAGAAAACAGAACTAATCGATTGAAGAAGAGATCGCAGATCGAAGAAACCACAGCAAAGATCGCAGATCGAAGAAACCACAGCAATACCGAGTATCGTAAACAAACACCGAACTTGAATCACTGCTTTGATACCATGTTAATTTTCACATATTGAAGAAAATGAAAGTGATAACAGAAGCAATGTCTAACAACCAGAACAACATTACAGAATAGTTTTGTATCTCTACATGAAGACTGTGTGTCATGAACAAAGAGAGTAAAAACATACAATGCGTAACTAACTAGCTACTATCTAAGAAGTGATGTATATATATGGGCGAGTGCAGTGGCAAGATGGGCGTGGTGATGTGGCAAGGTGGGCGTAACTAACTGTGCTGATGTGGCAATGTTAGTTACGCCAACACTAGCCCGTTAATATTTTAATTTTACTAATATAAAATACTCTCTCCCAAACACCTCCGATAAAAAAGTTTGAGAGGTGGCAACGTCATATTTGCCTAAGCACTTGAATCTCAACAATGGGTTGAAATGAGACCAGAAATCTCCCACAGTCCTCCACCAATTATCGGACAACAAACTCTGTCGTGTCGTCCTACTAAGAAATAAACCCATGACAAATGCATCATCAGTTCAACAGCTTTAAACTTGAATTCATTGCAAATTTGGAGCAATTGAAGAACTGGACAAGATATTTAACAAGTGAACTGCAGAACTAAAGGCTCATTGCAGAAGTATCGCATAAACGGCAATACTCGTCGCTGATGAAACACCATGTTTTATTTAGATCAAACGATATGAGTTCTTTTAATCGTTATTTGCCTAAAATTCATGTTACAATGGTTGATTGCAAGTCCGCATTAGCATCTAGGACGCAATCCAACTCAAATATGTTTCAGAAGTAAATACTAATACACAGGCATCTACAACTGAACTTAAGTTATTTTCTTCTGCTTCGTGTATTGCCACTTTTTGATCTCAGCTTCTACCTTGGCTTTAACTGTTGCATGAAACCCAGGATAAGGCTCATAATGAAACAACATGTGAAGTGCCTGCAAGAACAAGTATATACAGAAAATTTATTCTTCATTCCAACATGTAATTCCACCTAATTTATATAACTATCAATGCCACTAACCTCGAGCAATACAAAGAAAGGGCCCATTACACAGGCTTGTACTAGGTTGTCCAAAAGAGCTGGAGCACGTTTCTAGAGAAAACGAAGAATCAGATTCAACATATAGAAGAGTGAAAGACTGGAAGTATATATGTCCACGAATACTGAAAACGCAACAAATTAAAGTACCTCGAACACACCATGGCCAATAAATTGTCCTGTCCAGCAAAATAACTGAGCCGCTAGGACAACCTGCAAATATTGAAGTACAGATTTAAACACAAATCCACAAGTAAGACTGTCTGATTATTCAGATTTATGTATATTTACTGATGCAACATGCAATATCTGTCTACATCCTTAAAAGACAATAACCTGCTCCTAAAACAATGCATATAGGGAAACTATATGCAACGCAGCCAGCCTAAAATGCAAGGAATCTGCATCATTAAACAAACATGTAACTCATGGAGTCGTGTTTATTTCTTGCAAGTGTTACTGGCAACAATCAATTTGAAAAATTAACAGTCCTAAATCAGACTATCCGGAGGGATTTCCTTTGACACACATATCCTATACTACGCAGATGTTGATAGAAGTACATGGATTGCTAGTACAACTTAACTTTACAAAATCACAGTCCACTCAACAACATGCTTTAGTGCTTTACTGCTACTTCAAGGGTTGAATCCCTCAAAAAATTACAAGAAATGAGAGCCTACACAACTACACAAGAGAATCAAGTAGCAGTGGAGAAAATTATAGATTCATATCTACAAAAGATACAAGTAAAAGAATAATGGAACAGAACATACGAAAAATCGACAAATAGAGCTCGACTTACATATGCAAGAATAAAATAAATGACTGGGAGTTGTTAAGTTGTCGAAGTACCTTCCAAGCCAGAGAGAAGCCTAAATAATGAGCAACAGAGCTGCCATAAACCCAACATGCAAAACAAAGAAAAGCACCCAAAGAACCAGCTTTCTTGTCAAGACAAACATAGAAGATTGAATATATCAAAGTCAATACAAACCCAAGATTCAAAACCAGAGGATGGCCAAACAGAACAATTTTAGAAAAAATGGATGGGGTGAAGTAGAACAGAACAAGAGTAGTGAATACAGTTGGCCATACAAAAAGCATGTGTATGAATATATTAACTGGGTTGCTGTGGTATGCTCCATAAAAAGCAAAGTGTTTCTCAAGATCAAACAATCCTATCTTTTCCATTTTGTGGTTTGAATCAAGAAATATTACATAGGAATCAGTGAGAGTGAGGAATAAAAGTATTAGGGAATTCAAATTTTTGAATCTGAAACGGGAAGAAAGTCAGAATTTTAAAATATGCAAACCAAGATAGTCAAATATTTGGACACGATACATTATTTCTTTTAATTTTTTGTTAAGCTCCAAGATACAAAATTTGGATGAAAAATGCAAGGTACCCTGAATTAGTTTCCGAATGTAAAGTGTAATGTTTTAATTGATTAGAATAAATTGAACCCTCTCTGTATTTACACCAATATCTTCGGTTAAAATTTCTTTTGAATTAAAATTTCTCAATCTGTCACATCATTTATGTCATGTCATTTGAGAACAATTTTTGGGTATTAATTTGAGGTAGCTAGCACTACCTTTGAATACCGGGTATAAATTTTGATGATTTTTACAATAAAATTTGTTCAATAAATATTGATTGAAATAGAGCTCGAGCAAATAAATGTGACGGAATGGAACGCAAAAATTTTATCTGAACAATAAATATTGGTTGAAATTGAGATCAATCGTGATTCTAGGTAACTATAAAAATTACTATTATGATGTGTTGTTAAAATGAAAAATTTTAATGGGTGAAATTATTGTGAATACTTTATATTTATTATTTATACAATGAATCAGATACACGTAAATTATGTTAACTTTTATGGATATTTTTTATGATCCTTTATCATTTTTCATCACTATCTCCACTTACATGAAACTTTACATGATGATTGACGGTGGTGAGTCATTTGAGATATCTAGTGGATATTATTGATCTACTTAACATCATTAAACGACTTTCAGCAATGTTATATTAAAAGACATTGAAAATACTCTAACATTTGTTGTTTTTGGGTCCGATTGCCGCATATGTATACATGTTTCGACAACAAAAGGTTAATATTACTGAGTTTTCTTTTTATTTCATCATTATATATTCTCAATGACCGTAATTATGAAGGTGG
The DNA here is from genome assembly GCA_030848705.1 of Heracleum sosnowskyi. NCBI lineage: Eukaryota > Viridiplantae > Streptophyta > Magnoliopsida > Apiales > Apiaceae > Heracleum > Heracleum sosnowskyi. Next base: position 9,384,523 of record CM061243.1, read on the forward strand.
TTTTTTCATATGTCCCGGTGAATTCATGGTGATCATTAAACTTCATACGATTGTTTTGCATATTTTTAATTTCTTGTTCGATGTCAGTTTCATCTGCTTGTACCCCTTTATATTGAATCTTGAATATCCTCGATTTCATTGTGTGTCATCTTCATCTGATTTTCATTTTCATACTACATGCAGACTGCAACTCAATTTATCTTTTGCTTCTACTGCATCTCTCATCCTGTTACGTTAATTTTAATCTAAGCGTTACATCTATATAACTGACATTACTAAATATAAACATCCATCGATCATCATTACTTTGCATATACGTACTATGCAACAAAAAGTAAATTGTATTAAATTTAGACCAAACTGTCTGTGGATAAAAAAAGCAAAAAACGAAGAACCACAAGGGTAGGCTTGTACTGCATGCGTAATCGTTTTTCATGCAGAAAAAGCTAAGAATTAAAGCGGCAGTGCAGAGTTACCTTCAACTCCAAATTGCCTTCATCATATCACTTTATCAAATTGACTTCACCTTGCTCACATTGTAGCAGCAATTCTTTACCTTTTTTACAGTTTTATCCGCCTCGAAATCTCCGTTTTACCCCCTTGCCCTCCACTATATATATAATCTCCATTTTTCCTCCCCTTTCTCCATCACCACTTCACAACTCTTCTCTTCATCTCAACTTTGTTTTGGTTTTTTTCAGGAATAAACTAGAAGAATATAAAATAAAACAAAATGTCCTGCAGGCTTGTATTCACTCTAGGAGGCATTCTGTGTCTTCTTTCACTTGCTCATGGATTTGATGACGGAAGCTGGATGCAGGGTCGTGCTACCTTTTATGGCGGTGATGATGCTTCGGGCACTATGGGTACGTATTACGTATGTGTAATTTTGTTTATGATTTGTGGATATTATCGACACAAGGTTAATTAATCTATTTATTAGCTGATTTATGTGTTAGTTTCGGGCATTGGCAGGTGGATCTTGTGGTTATGGAAATTTGTTCAACTCAGGGTACGGGACCGAAACTGCAGCACTAAGCACTGTACTTTTCAAAGATGGATATAGTTGTGGAGCTTGCTTTGAGCTCAAGTGTATCGATGCCCCGAAATGGTGCAAATCAGTGTCCATTGTAGTCACTGCAACAAATTTGTGTCCTCCTAATCATCCCGGCAACTGGTGTGATCCTCCCAAACCACATTTCGACCTTTCTGCGCCTGTCTTCAAAAAAATTGCCGACCCTACTGCTGGAGTCGTTCCTGTCGCTTACAGAAGGTTATCAATATAAAATTTAACATGATTTTCATTAATTAGTATGTCTTCAAAATATATGATTCGACCACCGTAATTGTTTAGGAGAATTGGTAATTTAACTGTAACTATTTTCTTGATAGGGTGCCTTGCAAGAAGAAAGGAGGAATAAGATTCAATGTAAACGGGCACTCGTACTTCAACCTAGTACTGATCACAAACGTTGCAGGGGCGGGTGACATTAAAGCTGTATCGATAAAAGGTTCGAAAACAGATTGGCTACCCATGTCAAAGAACTGGGGACAGAACTGGCAGAGCTCTACTCTACTTGATGGGCAGAGTCTGTCTTTCAAAGTAACGACCAGCGATGGTCGCACTCTGCAGTGCAACAACGTTGCCCCTGAAGGCTGGTCTTTCGGCCAAACCTTCAGTGGTGGACAATTCTGAATTCCTCAGCCCATCATGCCCTCTGCAGCTGTAGATAATTAGTCATATGCATGTCCTTTTATTTTGTGGAGTAGGGAAAGTGAGAATTATGGGCTCATATTAAGTGGCTGTTTAGTTCTTGAGTTGGCTGACTTAGAGATGATAAAAATGGAGTGGTGAGAATATTAGTTGCCACCCTGCCTGCCAGCCAAGCCCACCGGTGCTTTGGAGGCAGCTAGGTGCTAAAGGAGTATGTTGGTGACAATGGTGACGGTTGGTTTTCTTGGGGTTCGGGATCAAGTCAACAAATTCGGTTGCTGATGTTTAAGAAAATGTCCTTATTTAGAGTAATGATGATATTTTGTGTATTTGGCATGTTTATTAGATAATGACAGAATAAAGCAGAGGGCCTTTGTTTTTTGAAAAATACTACAAAAATTGTTCTCAAATATACATGACAACTTCTAATTCGTTATAATAATAAGTGAATCCCAGCAATCACATCAACAACATCAATTAAAACATTTCAAACTGCCACATCATCTATCTCACGCATTTGGTAACAATTTTTTGTACCAAATTTTATGTCTCTAGCACTGCTTTTGTTTTTTTATGTTTGCTATTTCCATCCATTCTTGTTTTCTTTGTGAAGAGATAAAAACGCCATTAAAACTCAGAAGTATCGCCCGCATTGAGAATACTCTAAAGCTCATACACAAAGAATATTAGGATGATGGTGTATTAGTGTTTTTGCAACTCACAAATCAATGCAGTAATTTTATATGGTATACAGAAGTCTAATACAATACTAAAATTGATTCTATTTTTATAATTCAAAATCAAATACTAAAAAACTCAACCCAAAGGTTCCACTATGTAAATATGTATAAATACATATTTGATTATATATTTGAAACTAATGATACATTATGCATTTGGTTATCAAATAACTATAATTAAATTCATGGTTTGCTTTAAATAAAAGGGATTTTCTTAATGGTACCATTGTGGTTTTAACTTTTCTAAATGGTACCATTTTGTCATAGTATTGGCTTTTCCAAATGGTATCAGTGGTACCATTGAGAATCCTATAATTGTATATTAGCATTAGAAAAAAAAATAGTAAGAAAAGATGATTAAAAAATAGATAATGAAGATTAGACGATTGAAGATGAATATACGAAATTGCTTGTTTCTTGAGGAAAGGAAGAATATCAAACTTAATTTATCTTGATCTTTATTTTAAAATATTTAATCATAATTAAAGAGTTTTTTTAATTTGATAAACAATAAGGGTATAAAACTACCAAGTCAAAAGTTTAAGTGCACCATCAGTAAGTTAAAAATACGAGATGGTACCACCAGGAAAAGTCAATACCACGATGGTACCCATGAGAATATCCCTAAATAAAATTTAGGAGAAAAGGACAAAACTTAACTAAATTTGAAGATATTCAATTGCAAAATAAAGCTAACATCGAACACTACAAGAATACCCCGTTTTAACAACGGAAATTGCTAATGGAAATACGTCCGTTAATGATTGTTAACGGATTTACAATGGAAAATTAGTGGTTCAAAAATCAACCATTTAACGACGAATTCCCAACATATTAGTAACGAATATTTCGTAATGACCAATTTCGTTGGCAAAAATGAGTGCTAAAAATTCCCACTCGGTTAAAATAATGAAAAAATGAGCGCTAAACATAACCGCCTAGCTAAAACAAGCGAAAAATGGGCGCTAAAAATGCCCTCCAGTTCTAGCAACAGAAAGCCGACGAAATAACGACGGAACAAGTAATAATAGAATAATAATAATTTTTAACCACGGTATACCAACGATATGTTGCCGTTGGTAATTTTAGATCGATTATATTCATTCCGTTACTAGTTTGTTACAATTAATAACATTTCTGTAACTATTCTGTTACAAATTAGTTGTTACAATTAATACCACAACTACCTTCATTTACTCCGAAGCTTTTCATCCATAACTTTAGTTTCCCTTCATTTCTTGACTGAAAATATTGAAACTTGGCTTAGGCGACTTCTTCTTCTTCAAGATATTAGCAAATTACATTATCAAAATTCGAAGATGTTCAATTTTTTTTTTTTGAAATAAATCGTACTTGCATTACTTATAAAGAATCCAACTCCAGTACATCCTTAATAAACTCAGGAGGAGTGACAAACCACTCCCCACAGTCTGACATAGAATGAGCAGCACTTGCAAGCAAATGAGCCACGCCATTCGCAGACCGATAAACAAAATCTACTAGCACCTGATCAATGTGCTTTAATTCATTAACACACTGTGATACAATGGTATGAAAATAAGACTCCCCACCCTGGCCATTACACGCCCGCACTAGAACTTGTGAGTCTGTTTCAAATCTACAGAACTGGAACCCAAGCATCCTAACCCAAGAGGCTGCTTCTCTGAGGCTAATAGCTTCAGCTTCCCTTATCTGCCATTCGCCTTGAATTCTACTGCAACGAGCGCCAACGAAGTTACCATGAGAATCCCTAATTACACATCCAATACCTATGCCTCCATTAAGCACTCCTGACGCATCACAATTTATTGTCACCCAACCATCCATAGGCTTTTTCCATTTTTTCAAGCTTCGATCCAAAGTACCAGTTTCGCAGCGCTTGATGTATTTACTGTCTGGGCTTCCTTCCAATCATGAAGCAAATTTTGAGCAGCAGCCAATACACCAAATGCAGATCCGTTTACTCTCTCCCACACCCATTTATTCCGTCTATTCCATATACTCCGTCCTATCATGGCGATAAGTACACATTGCTCTCGCGTACCTACAGATAAACATCTATGAAAAACCATGAAAGCTGTATCTCCTGAACCAAACTGGACCAGGTCTAAAACATTCGACAACTGCCATACTGACTTTGCAAAGCCACATCCAAACAGGACATGACAGTCAGTTTCATTCGCACTATGGCACCAGGGACAAAATATGTTTATATCCACATGTTTCTGAGCCAAAGAAGTAGCTGTTGGTAGACATCCACTGCACACTCTCCAGAGGAAGTCAATCACCTTTCCTGGAACTTTCAGCGACCATAACTTTTTCTAGAACACTGTCAGCTCCGTGTTGAGTTCCCCTTGTAACCACCGGTAACAGCTCTTAACTGTGTACACACCTTTATCATCCTTAAGCCATACCCAAGAGTCACTGATTTGAGTTGTGGAAAGTGGAATACGTTGGATAAGTTCTGCATCTCGATCATTAAAAATATCTCGAATCACTTCATCATCCCATTGAGTACCCTCAGCATTCATAAAGCCAGCAACTGTAATATGCTGCAACTGCACAGGCATTTCTGTGGACATAAAACCATTGATCGGATCAGGAAGCCATTGATCAGCCCAAACATTAGTACTCTCACCCTGACCAACTTTCACTCTACAACCCGATTTCAACCCTTCCTGAGCAGTAAGAAAGCTTCTCCAAACATAGCTATGATTCACTCATAACTCTGCATTTAAGAAATTTGAATTAGGAAAATACCTTGCCCGCAAAATCGCAGAAACTAGTGGATTAACATTATTTAGGATACGCCATCCCTGTTTAGCAAGCATAGATGTATTAAACTTTTTCAAGTTTTTAACCCCCAGTCCGCCTCCTGCTTTCGGAATGCACAGTTTATCCCATGCTTGCCATCTAATACCCTTCCCATGCAAACCCCTTCCCCAATAGAAACCATTCATCAGTTTTCCATAGCATCTGTAATACTTGATGGAATAAAAAACAAAGACATCCAAAAGTTTGGAATCGTTTGAGCAACTGCCTTGATTAACGTCAACTTTCCTGATTTTGACAGCTCTTTATTCTCCCATCCCTGAAGCTTCTGCCTTATACGCTCAGTCATAAAACCAAAGGCCGCCCCTGAAGATGTTCAATTTGTTTAAAGGTAATTGATCTTAATTATGTCACGTACTAGTTCTTATAATTATGAATGTTTTGTATATCTTTTAAGTCATTATTATTGATGAAATATGTATGTTCTAATTTTTTTAGTTTTAGTCTAGCTAGAATTCTATTATTGAGTTAATTTTGTAGATTTTGTCTTGTGATTAATTGTCTAAATTCCATATGATACTATCAGTGAATGGGCATTTTATATATAAATTTTAAAAAAAAAAGTAAAAGGACTCCCGAAAAGAAAAAATGGGAGAGGAAGGGCATCCCATATATCAATATTGAATTAATTTAGTTATAATTCCGTGCAAGTGTCGTAATATTCTAATCCATTTTTGTGCAAATGAGTTATTTTTTTTAACATAATTATTATATTTTGCTCATGTTTGTCTAGTTTTAGATATATACTATATTTTCTTGTTGCGAATGTTTTATTTTTACAGGTAACTAAAAAGGTTAATATGGATAATGATCGAGCTTGGATGTATCAAAGAAAAGATAATAAAGGGTACTTAAATCCGGTTTTTCTAAAGTGGTTGGAAAATTTTATGCAACATGTTATATCTCAGCCGTCATCCTTGAATAAGACAAACATTCAATGTCCATGTTCAAAATATAAGCATATCGGGTTCCGAAATGCAGAGACTGTAAAATTTCATTTGTTGAAAAATGGGTTTATAAGTGATTATTATGTATGGAGTCGACATGGAGAGCCATATACTGGTGGATAAAGTGGTGAACAATCCTCTACATATTACTCCAACACCGAAGATAGAACAGATGAGGACAACCTAATGTACAACATGGTGATGGATGCTGCTGGTCCAAGTTTTGATCCAGAGATGCCAAATGCAAAATTGATTGTTGTGTTAATGGATATATGATATATTGGGGTGAAGACATCAACATGGACTCGTGTAAATTTTGTTCACATGCGAGATATAAAGAAAGACTTAAAAGATCTAAGAAGGAGAAAAAGAAGGTGCCTTTTAGGAGGATGATTTATTTTCCATTGGCACCGAGATTGCAAAGGTTGTATGTTTCACCTAAGACTGCAACCCATATAAGATGGCATGCCGAACATGATCAAGAAGAAGGTGTGATAGAACACATCCCTCATTTTCCTCAGAGACGAGAAATGTTAGACTGAGACTTTCTGCTGATGGATTTCAACCATTTTGGTGAAACAGGTAGACAATATTTTTCTTGGCCAATTATAGTGACTCCATATAATTTGCCTCCGTGGATGTGTTCAAAAGAACGATACTTGTTTATGTCTGTACTTGTTCCTGGACAAAAAAATCCAAAACAGAAGATAGATGTTTTCCTTCAACCATTGATTGCTGAGTTAAAAATGTTGTGAGAAGATGGCGTGGAGACTTGGGATAGTTCTTTGAAACAGAATTTCTGTATGCGAGCTGCGTTGATGTGGAATGAATCTTCCCCACCGGTGCGAGCAGGTGAAGATGTATTTCAAGAAATTGAGTCACTTGGTTTGATGAAAGTTACTGAATTGGGAAGTGATGAGCACAATGCTAGAGTCATTAAAGCTTATAATTGTGGATGGAAAAAAAGAAGCATATTTTGGGATTTACCATATTGGAGGACATTATCAATTAGACATAATCTTGACGTTATGCATGTTGAGAAAAATGTCTTTGACAATATCTTTAACACTATCATGGCCATTGAAGGAAAAACCAAAGATAATTCTACGGCAAAAGATGATGTTGCAATGATTTGTCGGAGACCCGAGTTAGCAAAAGATGAGTCGACAAAAAAGTATCTGAAAACATGTTATAGCTTAGACAAAAAGGAAAAAGAAAAAGTGTGTCAATGGTTGAAAGATCTGAAATTTCCAGATGAATATGTGTCAAATATGGGTCATTGCATCAACATGAAGAAATACAAGTTATTTGGACTAAAAAGTCATGATTGTCACGTGTTTATGCAACGACTTCTTCCGATTGCTTTTTGGGAATTTCTTCCGAATAATGTTTGGGAGGCTGTGACAGAATTAAGCCTTTTCTTCATAGATCTCACTTCAGCTACTTTGAAGATAAGTGACATGCGTAGACTTGAAGAACAAATTCCTGTTATTCTTTGCAAGTTAGAGCGCATATTTCCACCGGCATTGTTCGACTTCATGGAACATCTTCTAGTGCACTTGCCATATGAAGCACGCATTGCAGGTCCTGTACAGTATCGTTGGATGTACCCATTCGAAAGATTTTTACGTCACTTGAAGAATAATGTGAAAAATAAAGCTCGAGTTGAAGGATCAATATGCAATGCTTTTTTGGTTGAATAAGCTTCTACTTTTTGTTCACACTACTTTGAGCAACATGTTCAGACAAACCATAGAAAAGTTCCCATGAACGATTCTAGTAGAGGTGGGGAATGTTTTGGGGAAAATATTTCTATATTTTCTCATCCTGGACGTTCACATGGGAGTGTCAGTACTCGTTATCGTGATGATTGGGAATATATGGTTACTCACAACTATATCTTGTTTAATTGTCCGGAGGTTGCACCATATACCACGTAAGTTCATTTTGTCGTAATCACATACTTATTTGTCCCCATTAATTAATCTTAGTCCTGTTATCTAATTTTTTTTTTGTGTAATTAGGATATTCATGAATCAACTTCGGGAGAAAAATCCATATATAACTAGTGTTGAAGTTGATCGATGCTTAGAAAGTGATTTTGCCATATGGTTTAAACGTTATGTAAGTTAATTAATACTTTTTACAATTAATATTAATTAGTTAACTATTAGCTATTTATTTCATTACTAGTAGTCATCATTAACAATTTCAGGTGCAAAATCCATCATTTGTTCCAAATGAATACATTCAGGATATTTCATTTGGACCTCTTCGATCGGTGAAATCGGTACCGATTTACTATGTAAATGGGTACAAATTTCACACTCGAGGATATATGGGGCTGATAAGTCAACGTTCAACAGTGGAATATGCATCAAGGGATCGAATTACAACGAGACGTTTAATGATTACTTTGGAATAATTGAAGAGATTTTGATTGTCGAGTATCCTCGTTTCCCAGCCAAGAAAATAGTCTTGTTTAAGTGTGAATGTTTCGATCCTACACCTAATGTTGGAACAAGAATTCATCCACGGTATAACATAGTTGAGGTCAATAAAAGAAAGAGACTAAGAGTGTATGAACCATTTGTACTAGCAATGCAGGCCATGCAATTTTACTTTTGTAATTATCCAAGTCTTAAACGAGACAAGATTGATTGGTTAGTTGTATGCAAAGTAAAGGCTCGACCACTTGTTGAACTTCCTCAAATCCCGAAATCTCACCATAAAGAGCCGTTTCAAGATGATATTCCTACACATCTAAATGATATTTGTACATATGATATTCCCACACGTTTAAATGATGAAAGTGGAGTTGAAGTAGATTTAGATGATGATGATGATGGAAGCCCGAAGGAAGAAATTGAATATGAATCTGAAGAAGACGGGTCTTCACAAACCGAAAATAGTGATAAACATGAAGATGAATCTAATAATTCCTCGGACTAGTATTTTTTTAGATATCATGTATATAAATTTTATTGAAAAATATATGTATATTTATCTATTTATTTATTGATATAAATTATACTCAGTATATAAGTATTATAATTGTAAGTTATTTCATATGTAGCAAACTAATTCTAAATTATTTTTTAATTAATTATGAAAAATATAAATACAGGGACACAAGTAGCGAGTTGGGGCTAGAGACAGAAATAAGGGTTTACTTCTCTCTGCAAGCGGCGATGAAAAAACTAGCATCTCTTGTAAATGTATGTAAATTCATTTCTCATGTATATCAATTCATTTCCCCTTTCGTGTAAATTCATTCAGAGGTTTTTCATTCCCCCTTTTGTGTCTGTGTATTCAGGAGTTTTAAGTCAAATAGTGTATGTGTTCTCTATGTGATGTGTTCGTGTTCTATGTATTCATGGTTCTCTATAGACACATATGTGTTCTGTGTATCTTCAAACAGTTTAGGTTTTTCTTAATTTAGGGGTTTACTTGTTTCTTGTTATATATGCATATGTTTTACTTGTTTTTCTTAATTTAGGGTTTTTTTTTGTTTCGTGTTCTTTTGGTTCTTTCTTGATTTTTTTGTTCATTCTCAGTGAAGTGGATATTAAGCTTATGTCTGGTTGTTTCTTGCTTTTTTTTTTGTTCTTTATTAAGTGAAAAGTATAACTCATAAATCTAGATGATAAAAATTATGCAGTCCTTGAGAGCCAGGTCTTAAAAATGAAACCATTTGTGCTTTTATTTTTGGATGTGTTCTTAGTCACAGTTAATGGTTCATTGCTCAGTGACTTCATAAAAAGTCGCAAAATTATAAAAAAAAAATTATTTAATATATTTGCAGCCTATGCGTATTGATCTAAATCCTGATGATCAGGGTATTGGCTTTGCTCAATTTTCGAGTCCAAAGAAAAACAGCGGGGGTGCAAATGTTTATCTTGATGGCTTTTCTCAGGTGAACTATGATTTATACTTTGAATAAAAATTAATACTTTATTTCAAGTTTTTTCCATATATAGCCGTAGATTACTAAGTCTGATACATTGTTACTATTATATTGCAGATTGTGAATAAAAATAAACGCAGTCGGAGTGGAAATGTACAAGATGGCTTTGCTCCTAACAGTCAGGTCATTAAGCCAACCACTGAGAAAGCTGGTTACACGGACCAAGTAAGCCTGCTTTCTTCTTTTACAAAGCCGATATATATATCGATTGACACCTACAGATTAAATGCATAACCAAATGTGATAGGTGTTTATCTCTCATGGAATTCCGTGTCCATAAAATTGTAGTATGTTTATTAGCCACTTGGTACTTGAGTTATATTTTTCATCGTATACAGCTGGTATTACGATGCATCATGATCATTATAACTAGTACTACTTCATCAAGTACTAAACAAAAATTTCAATTTTTATTTTATAGTATCTTGTGTATTACAGGCAAGAATGAGGAGGTTTATGAGCCAAGTTGAAAATGTACCACCTCTTTCTGAACACGGCGTACCAGCTCATTCTGGATAGCACGTACAAGCTCAATCTAGACAGCACGGACAAGCTCAATTTGGCCAACGCGTTCTTATTCCCACTCAATCTGTACAGCGCGTTTCCACTCAATCTGGAAAGCATGTTCCCACTCCCATTCAATCTGGACACCGTGTTCCCACTCAATCTGGACAACGCATTCCCACTCGATCTAGACAACACATCCGCGCTCATTCTGAAAAGGGTACTGGACAGCACGTACAAGCTCATACTGGACAGAGTTTTCCTACTAGATATCAGTCGAGACCCAATGAGAAAATACATGTACCATCTCAGTCACAACTTCACTCGCCGACGCAATCAAGAAAACGCACGTCACAATCTGGACAAAGCACGCCTGATGAATCACTACAACTCACTGCTCAATCACGCCAACACACACCTGAAGCTCAATCAAAACAACGCACAAGATCAGAACCAGTCGAACACACACCAACTCCATCACATCCAAGCACACTTAATGTGTCCTCTACAGCTGCTAATGGTAATCCATGTTGGAATTTTGGCTTCGAACAAAGTGATGGAAGGGTGCGAGTAGAAGTTTTTGATGGAACGTAAGTTTTGAGTTCTTATATAAAAATATCTATGTTTTGAATTATTTTCTGTTTTGTTATACCATGTGGTGATATTAAGTTGTCTTTTGTTAATTCTATAAATTTTTTAGATTAGAGCCTTCATTTGATTTTTCTCTAAGGATTAAAAAATTATGTATGAGCAACTTGAGCCTACTGGATACAATTGGAAGGTCGTTTCAAGAGAAACTCAAAGTTTTTATTTTGAAGAATTCAAGGTAATTATGAGTAAAAGCATTGTTTCCCCCCTGCTGTTTGGATATTTAATTATTATTGTAATTAAATTGAAGTTCGTTCATGGTTCATATTTAGCCCCTTTTTTGTTTTAGAAATACTTTTTGTGGAGGCAATCAGACGACATTATTTATAGTGCTTGGCTAGCAAGTGCGAGGAGAAAGTATTCTGAACTCGTTTCCTTGGCTCATGGTAAATGGGAATATCACAACAAAAGAGATGATAGAATCGGCATGAATGTGTATTTGAGCTGGGTTGAATTTTGGAAAACGGAGGATTTTAAAACGAAGTCTTCGATTCAAAAAGGTAATCATCGTAGAGGGGTTGATGGCCACCTTTCAACACAAACCAGTGGCTCTACTTCTCATAAGAAAGTAGCAGCTCATTTGGTAAGCCTTATAGTTCAGTTTGTATAGAATTATCATATTTCCTGAAAAGGATATTCTTGTGCTTTAAAATTTTCATTTTTTTTTACAGAATATACAGTATAAGCACAAACCAACTGCTGATCAGGTGTTTTTTGAGGCGCACACCAGACATTTGAAGAAAAAAAATAATCTGACTGGCGAGACTGGAGAAAATGGCATGGATAATGAGTCTGACGAGGTTGAAACTATATGGATTGACAAAAAAAAAGCGAACAAACATATGTGAGTTCTTTTTAATAATTTTATGCCCATACATTACTCATGTTCTTGACCTGTCCCATTCTTTTTTATGGGTTCTTTACATCTCATTGTTTGAGATCAGTTGATTTTATTATTTTTGTTTATTAACATACTTGCTTGATTTGCTCTATAGTATATCAAAATGGCATGTATTGAGTTCTGGTTGTGAGGTTGCATTTCTTTTTTGGCGTAATAAAAAAGAATAAAAAATGAGCACTTTGTTTTGTCATTTCTTCTTGGATTTTTCTTTGATATGATTGTTTTGAACCGGTTGAAAGCCTATCACAAACTTTACTTGTATAATGTATTACTGTGTTTTTTTGTTTGACTAAAACCAAACAAATGGGTGGGTCAATTAGTATAGCATATCCTATCTTATACCAAGCAGCTACTATATGCTATACGTCAATAACTAAAAGAATAAATTTTTTTATTTTAGAAGGTGGAATTGGACTATGGATTTAATTTATTTTTCATGTTCAGAATTGTTTTCATGTGGTCTTAAGATAATTATGCAGTAAACCTTATTGTTTTGTTACTCCTCCTTTTCTTGTTTTCTGGTAGTATATAACTTGATAATTATGTTTGTGCACAGAAATTACAAATCTATGTCTTTAAAATCTTAAAAGGTCAAGGTAAATTATATATAAATTATATATACTAAGCATTGCTGCTGCACAACCTAAGAGGAAGGGCTGCAATAAATCCCAAAATGAAGCTGCTTTGTTATTCAATGCAAAGTTAAAGGCTATGGTAAAAGGCATTAGTTCACAAAAGCCCAGTCCTAACGTTGTTATGGTCAATGGATACAAAATTATTCGAGATATAATCAGCAACCCTGCTGCAAATGGTAAAAACATATAACCGGTGTTATAACCTTTTTACGCCTGATGTGTGCCTGATCAATCTTACTAAAAACAAGTTTCAATGTCTGATATGATTAGGTTTTGTAAATGTGAACCAGCCTTGTTGCAAAGCTGAAGCAAGATAATTATGGTGGTGAAGTTGATTATTTTGTGAGTCCGCCACTGCATGTATGGTGGTGAAGTTGATTTCCCTAATAAGATGATTGCTGGTGTTCTTATGCTCTGATAGCCATTTTTGGGAATAGTTGGTTTTATTTAGTCTGTATGTGGTACAACTTGGGAAATTGAGTCAAGTAATAGAAATCTGGTGTGATTGGGCATGCCTATGCAGGTTTATAACAATATATTTCTGAGGTTTCGAAATTTCTCTTTGATGGTTGATTATTTTTGTAACTTTTTGGGGATTGTATGGTTGATTGTTTTTGTAACTTTTTGGAGATGGTTATCATATGCAGGAACTTTTTCTAAAGCTTCGTGAGCAGCACGAGAAAGATGGGCTACATGTCGACAATAATGTCTTGTTTCTTGAAGCATTTGGAGGGCCTGGCAAGAAAAATAGGGTATATGGACTTGGTTCAGCACAAAACCTCTTCTTTTCGTCTAAGACTATGCCTTGCACCTCCTCGTCCTTTGACAATAAAGATGAAAATCAAAGGTTGAAGCAACAAGTAGCAGAGATGAATGAACGGATGAAAGCAATGGAAAACCAGTTAGCCGCGATTATTAAGGCTAATTTTGTCCAACATCCCCAGTCTCCTACTGATTTAGATAATCAAGATTATGACAATATTATGTAATTTAGTAGTTCTGCAATGCTCTTTTGACTTGAAACTATGTATGTTGCTTATTACACTTGGGAAAGATCTTTGTATGGTGGTTTAGCAGTAGTTCAAGTAGTCTAGGTTGGCTAATTTTGGGTATGGTACTACATTCTAGTATTTTAGGGCTAGAGGATGCAACTCTGTTAGCTCCTTTTTGAATTCCTATTATGTAATGAAATGCTAGTATTGCAATCTTTTGTTTTAAGAATGTAAAATTTACATGTCTAGAAAATTGATACAGCATATGTGTATTGTTAGATATAATTGCTAATGTTTGTTTATCAGTGTTTAAGCAACAGGTACTGACAAGAGTTTATCAGAAGCCAGTCAGAGTTTAGTTAAACTCTGACAGGGTGAAGAGTTTAATTGAAGCCGGTCAGAGTTTATTTAAAGTCTGACAAGGTGATAGTTGAATTAGCTGTCGGTGCTGAATTGAAGATTCTAGAAGCAATTTATTCTGAAGATGGAAAGAAGCAGAATATATTGATACAGCTAAGGAAACGGAATAGAAGATAAGAAGCAATCCTTAATTGATAAGTTTTGTATAGCTAACTTGTAGGAATATCAATTAGATAAGGATTGTATGTAGCTGTGTACTATATAAACACAGATAGGTTATCCCTAGAAGGGACACGAATATTGATATATTATTCTTGTAACCTAGAAGCTCTTTGTGATTCATTAACATCATAAAGAGAGAAGTTGTTAATATAAATACAGTTTATCGATTCATAAACAGTGTTCTTAATTATTGTTATTCTCATACATACTTGATTATATTGTGTATTCGGCCTAACAATTGGTATCAGAGCCAAGGCTGTTTAATATATACAGTTTTACGATTCAAACACAGTATTAATCATGTCTGAAGAAAATCAAACTGCTCCTAAGGCTGAACAGGTTAAGCCCAATTCTGTGAGTCGATATGAAACAATCAGGGTTCCAATTCTCAGGCCAGTAGAGTATCCGATTTGGAAGGTGAAGATGACCATGTTTCTGGAGGCTACAGATCCAGAATACCTTGACAGAATTAATGATGGTCCTCATATGCCAACTAAATTGTCCCCTGTTGTTGATGGTCAAGCACAAAAGACTGTTCCAAAGGAAAAGAAAGATATGACTCCTGAGGATATCTCATCAATTGCAAAGGATGCAAAGGTTAGACATCTTCTCCACAGTGCTTTAGATAATGTAATGTCTAACAGAGTAATTGGCTGCAAAACTGCCAAAGAGATATGGGATGCTTTAGAAGTCAGATGCCAGGGAACAGGTGCTATTAAGAAGAACAGAAAAACAATACTCACACAGGAGTATGAGCACTTTGATTCAAGAACTAATGAAACCTTGACTGAGACTTATGACAGATTTTGCAAACTGTTGAACGATCTGTCTCTGGTAGATAAGGAATATGAACTTGAAGAGTCCAATCTCAAGTTTCTGTTATCTCTACCTGAAAAGTGGGACTTAAAGGCAACAACAATCAGAGATAATTATGATCTTGCTGATACAGATCTTGATGAGATCTATGGATTGTTAAAGACTCATGAACTCGAGATAGAACAAAGAAACAGGAGGTCCAGCAAGAAGACAAAATCTGTTGCTCTCAAAGTCGAGAAGAAGCCCATCAAGAAGGAATCATCAAGGAAGAAAGCCAAGGGAAAGGCTTTAGTTATTAAATCTGAGAGTGAGTCATCAAACTCTGATGATGACTCAAACTCTGATGAAGCTTCTGACTCTGAGGATGATGAAGAGGAGTTGATGCAAATGGCTGCATTGATGGTGAAGACCTTTAAGAAGATGGGATTCAAGAACTTCAAGAAAGGAAAGAGATTCTCAAGGAAAGATTCAAACCCTGAAAGGAGAAGTTTCAGAAAGTCTGATGGAAAGGAGAACAAGTCTGGCAAGAAGGATAAGTCTCAAATCCAGTGCTACAAGTGTAAGGAGATGGGTCATTATGCTCCAGAGTGCAAGAAAGGCAAATCTGAGAAAGCACTCATCTCTAAAGGCAGAGACTGGGCAGATACTTCAGACTCTGATGATGGAGAAAACTATGCTCTTATGGCAACTGTCAGAGATGAGACTGAATCTTCTGAAAATAAGGTACCCCTAACTACTTATGCTTATGATACTGATAATATATCTGAGTTAAGAATATATCTGAAAAGTGTTCATGTTAGTTATAGGGATCAGACTTTAGAGAATGAGAGGATTAAATCTGAGAATCTTAGTCTTAAAGAAAGAAACAAGTTTCTTGAAAGAGAACTTGAGAATATGAAGCAGATTCAAAAAGAAAGAGATGATGCTGTTTATGTTGAACAGGAGTTGCTTAAAAGGTATAGGCAACTAGAATCTGATTTAGAAAAAGAAAGAAAAATAATCAAGACTTGGACAGATTCTGGAAGAGACACTCATCAAGTGTTTCAGACTAATTCTGTGGGTTTAGGTTATTGTGAAAACGATGAACTTAGGTTTAAAGACAAAGTTAAGGTTAAACCACAACTTAAACCTGTGATATTTGTTCCAGAATCCACCAAGCTAAAATCTGTAGTTGTGAAAGAAGCTGTTATGGAGTCAGTTGAAGCTTGTGTTGAACAAGTAGATATTGAATCTAAAACAGAGAAGCTTGTTGAGCTAGAAGCTGTTAAAGAACCAATTAGAATCTGTGAGAAACAGGTTAATGTTGGTTTAATGACAGGAAAACAGTTTAAACATAAGCTCAAAGAGGTTAAGTCTGCCATGAAACCTAAAGGGTCCAAGAGAAATAGGAATGGAAAAGTAGGCATAAATAATAGAAATAATCATATGCCTAATGCTAGTGCCTCAAGAAAAACATGTTATAATTGTGGTAGTTCTAATCATCTTGCTAGATTTTGCACTAAGAACAAACATATTAATTCTTTACCTTCTACTTCAGAAGTAAAGAATGATTATGTTAGAGTAAGACCACAGACTTTATGCAAACATTGTGGGAGCACTTGGCATTCTATTTACACATGTAAGAGTTATCATGCAATTTATCATAACTATTATGAGCTAAAACCCAACTTGAAATGGGTTAGAGCAAACTCTGCTAGTGTAAAATCTGACAATGTTAGTTTAAACTCTGATAATACAGATTCCGCTGCAAAAACTAACACTGTTAAGAAAGACAAAGGATCCAAGCAAGTCTGGATCCTCAAAACTAACACTTAGTGTTTGTTTGTGATTGCAGGGTATAATAGAGAGCACACTTATCTTAGATAGTGGATGCTCAGGACATATGACTGGAAATAAAGCCCTGCTATCAGACTTTGAGGAGAAGGCTGGCCCAAAAGTTTCCTATGGAGATGGCAACATAGGACACACTCTGGGATATGGCAATATTAATCTTGGAAGTGTCATCATCACAAAAGTAGCTCTAGTCTCAGGACTCAAGCACAATCTGTTATCTGTGAGTCAAATCTGTGACAGAGGAAACCATGTAGATTTTCATAGCGAATACTGTGAAGTTATCAGTAAATCTACTGGAAAAGTTGTTCTAGTTGGACACAGGCGCAACAATATTTATGAAGCAAGTTTGGTAACAAACTCTGATGGAAAAACAGTGTGTCTGACTGCAAGATTGTCAAATGAAGAGAGTTGGAATTGGCACAAGAAGCTCTCTCATCTCAATTTGAACAACATAAATGAACTTATTAGAAAAGATCTTGTAAGAGGACTTCCAAAATCAATACTCAATCTAGATGGTCTATGTGATTCTTGTCAAAAGGCCAAGCAAAGGAAGTCATCTTTCAAGAGCAAATCTGAATCTTCAGTAGTGGAACCTTATCATCTTCTACATGTTGATCTCTTTGGACCAGTGAATGTGATGTCCATGGGCAGAAAGAAATATGCTTTAGTAATTGTTGATGAATATACTAGATATACATGGGTGTATTTCTTGTCAAAGAAGGATGAAACTGCTCAAACGTTGATGGATCATATAAATCTACTAGACAAAGGATCACAGCACAAAGTTAAAATTATAAGGAGTGATAATGGAACTGAATTCAGAAACTCAATAATGGAAGCTTTCTGCAAGGAAAGAGGAGTCAAACAAGAATTTTCTGCACCTGGAACTCCACAGCAAAATGGTGTAGTTGAAAGAAAGAACAGAACCTTAATTGAAGCTGCCAGAACTATGCTAGATGAAGCAAAATTGCCAACTTATTTCTGGGCAGAAGCTGTTCAAACTGCTTGTTTTACTCAAAATGCAACTCTGATCAACAGGCATGGAAAAACACCATATGAGATGGTGAAAAACAAGAAGCTAAATTTGAAATATTTTCACATATTTGGATGCAAATGCTTTGTGTTGAAGACTCATCCTGAACAGTTGACCAAGTTCGAGTTAAAAGCTGATGAAGGAATCTTTGTTGGCTATCCATTGTCAACAAAAGCATTCAGAATTTACAATCTGAGAACAAAGGTGATCATGGAATCCATACATGTGTCGTTTGATGACAAGAAAATAATTGGACTTGAAGACAAGGATGGATATGATCAACTACGTTTTGAAAATGAAGATCTATTCTCTGATGATATAAACTCTGATGAAGCAGGGTTGACAAACTCTGACGAAGCATACTCTGAACCTCTACTGGTAAATACTGGAGAAACTGGAAATTCTCAAATTGAAAAAAATAAAGAACCAGTTGAGGGGGAGCGTGAAGAAGCTCAACAAGACACAGCAAGTGCGTCAGTTGAGGAAACTGATTCAAACTCTGACAGCTCAAACACTGAGCCATCTAACTCAGGGGGAGCCTCAGATAATGCAGAAAGTCAACATATGAATCAGGAGAGCATGGATCAAGGGGGAGGATCCAATACTGATACAAGAAGCCACTTACCAACAGCAAGAAAGTGGACGCAGGCACATACACCTGATCTTATAATTGGAGATCCTGATGCTAGTGTAAGAACTAGAAGTGCAACAAATAATGAGTGTCTGTATCATGCTTTCTTGTCTCACGCAGAACCAAAGAAAGTGGAGGAAGCTCTTCAAGATGCTAATTGGATTACAGCAATGCAAGAAGAGTTAAATGAATTTGAAAGAAATGAAGTCTGGACACTTGTACCTAGACCAAAAAATAGATCAATTGTAGGTACAAAGTGGGTTTTCAGAAACAAGACTGACAGTGAAGGTGTGATTACAAGAAACAAGGCTAGACTTGTGGCTAAAGGTTATTCACAACAGGAAGGAATTGACTATGATGAAACCTTTGCTCCAGTTGCAAGATTGGAGGCCATAAGAATTTTTCTGGCCTATGCTGCACACAAGAAGTTTAAAGTTTTTCAGATGGATGTAAAAAGTGCTTTTCTCAATGGGAAGCTTGAAGAAGAAGTGTTTGTTGAACAACCACCAGGATTTGTAGATTCCAAGCATCCAGATTATGTCTACAGGCTTGACAAGGCATTATACGGATTAAAGCAAGCACCAAGAGCATGGTATGAAACTCTTGCTCAATTTCTTTTAGAAAGTGGGTTCACAAGAGGTACAATTGATAAAACCCTGTTTTATTTCAATTCTGGTGATGATTTGCTTTTAGTTCAAATTTATGTAGATGATATTATTTTTGGATCTACTAATGACAAACTTTGTAAGAAGTTTGCAAAGCTTATGCAATCCAGGTATCAAATGAGCATGATGGGAGAGCTTAGTTATTTTCTAGGCTTACAGGTCAAGCAAACAGATGATGGGATTTTTATCAATCAAGCAAAGTATACCAGAAATCTTCTAAAGAAATTTGGTATGCTTGATAGTTCATCTGCTACGACTCCCATGGCTACAGCAACGAAGCTTGACAAAGACACAGGAGCCTCAATAGATATGACTAACTACAGAGGAATGATAGGGTCTCTTCTGTATCTCACAGCAAGTAGACCTGATATCATGTATGCCACATGTCTTTGTGCAAGATTTCAAGCAGATCCCAGAGAGCCTCATCTAACAGCTGTAAAAAGGATTTTCAAATATCTCAAAGGAACCATAACCTTGGGTTTGTGGTATCCTAGAGAATCAGAGTTTAAGTTAATTGGTTACTCTGATGCAGATTTTGCAGGCTGTAAGATAGACAGAAAAAGTACAAGTGGAAGCTGTCAATTTTTAGGTGACAGATTAGTTTCTTGGTACAGCAAGAAACAGAAGTCAATCTCCACATCCACTGCTGAAGCAGAGTATATAGCAGCTGGTAGCTGTTGTGCACAGATTTTATGGATGAAGAATCAGTTGCTGGATTATGGGTTGAGGTACTCTAAAATACCTATTTTCTGTGATAACCAAAGTGCTATTGCTATGACAGGTAATCCAGTACAGCACTCCATGACCAAGCACATCAGCATAAGATATCATTTTATCAGAGAACATGTGGAAGAAGGGAACATTGAGCTTCATTTTGTGTCTACAGACCAACAACTTGCAGATATCTTCACCAAACCTTTGAGTGAAGCTACGTTTACAAGATTGGTAAATGAACTTGGAATGATCTCTGGTTCAGACTAGAGATACGGGTTAGACTCAAAATCTTTTCATGTTTGATTGTTTAAATGCTCATGATTCCTTGCACATGTTAACTGTTATGTGAACCAGCATGTTAAACTCTGATGATAAAATCTGTGAAGTGTCTGTCATACACTGAAAGTAAGCTCTGATGGTAAACTCTGTTGGTCATACTCTGATAGTTACAGTCTAATGTTATACTCTGATTGTAATTTTGTCTGAAACATTTGGACCAATGAAGAAATTTGTATGAAGCATAATTCTCAGTAAGTAATTGTGAATCCTTAAGAGTTGATAGATTCTGATCTCAAATATGTGCAGTAAGCTAACACAGCATGATACTGTCTCTATATTTATAGCATCTCTTAGTTTATTGATCCTATACACTGAGTCTGTATTAGCTGTTTGCATCTTCTCTCATAAGTTAATTATAATTACTGATGAAAAGTTTAAACTCTGATTATTTAATGCAAATAATTCACCCTCACATCAAAAGATGCCAAACAGAGCACAAATTCCTTTGAGATCATGTTGTGCCTAGGAAGATCCAGGAACTTATTGTATGAAATAAGGGCTAAAATCTTTGATTTTTGGTGACTAGTGCCAACCACTGATTACTGGAAAAAAAAATTAAAAAAAAAAATAATAATAATAATAATAATAATAAAGGGGATGAAAAATAAAAGACATATCCAAATGAAAGGATATCAGTAATACAGAGTTTAGATAGAAAAATCAGTGTCTATGTTAAACATGAGAGTTTAGGCAACCAGTTTTTACTACTTTAGTTTGTGGATTTTATGCACTTTGAGATGATCTAAATACTGATTTCGGTAAACTCTGCTACTACACACACATATTTTCACAACTGTACAGATTGAGAAAAGAGTTTAGTGACAAAGAAGGACAAATGGTAAACACTGATGTATTGTGTGAAATACGCCGAGGTTACTTTGTTTTAATCTCTAATGGTTAAAATAATCTCTTTGTTTCAGACAGTTTATAATTTTGAGATTAGCTATTTGTTTTTCGGAAAAAGTATGATTGAACGGAGCAATGAAAGAGTGTGTTTGATAAGTCCTGATAGTGATTCGTAATGCTGCTGAGTATGTTAGTTTATTGTTTAAAGTGATATTATTTCTTTCACTTTACAATTACTATGCAAAATTGATAATACTGATATGTAAAGAAACAAATTTTTTTTCATTAATTGATTCAAATTTACATTCAGACCATTTCATACTCATGGTTAGCTAAACTTTCTGATACATACTAATCACTATGGTTACAAAAGAACAGATCTATTTAACCAGGATAAGTATCTGAATGCTACATCTGAAGCAGAAGAGCTAGAGCCAGAAGTTATTGTGCTCTACTACTTCTGATGATCGCTACCCAGTTGTTCAACTGATCATTATACCATCTGGAATTGCTTGACAACATCCTAAAGATGAATCTTCATACTGTTGCCTGCATCAGTGCAACAATTTCTTGACTTACAACAACAACAAGTCTCAACTGCTGAAGCTGGACCTTCTGTGTCTCAACCACAGAGGTCAAAGAGATCCAAAGTTCGAGCAGTTAAGTCTGGTTTGCAACAACCTGAAGCTGAGGCATCAAATGTTGATGCTGTGCCTCAGAGAAAAAGAATGAAGAAAAGGCGAGCCCAAAGGGCAAAGTCTGTTGCTGCTGATTCTAATATAGACTCAGAAACTGAAGCTGATGAAGAGACTCTTCATCAGAGAAAGAGAAGACTAGTTGCTGATCAACTTTTTGGTGATATCATTGCCAATATGGACAAAGAACCTGAAGACACTGAAGCTCCTACATCAGAAAATGAGGAGATTGTGATTACAACTGTACCTTCAAGTACTCCTGCAATTGTTGAGGAGGATATTCTAACTGCTGAGGATGCTGCTAATCCTGAACCTATTCTGATGGATTTTGAACCAGAAGCTCCTACATCAAAAGCTGATGATGTAGTTGAGGAAGCTGCTGCATACTCTGACAGCAGGATTGTGGATCATGAAGATATTGTACTGGAAGCTGATCAAGCTACTACTGAATTAGTAGAACCTATTGATTCTCACACAGAAATCATTTCTCTTGATTTTGAGAAAGGTGAGGAAGTTGATCAGATTAGAGTTGATCCAGTTCCAGAAGCTGTTGCTGTACATGCTGATGCAACAGATAATGATCATGAGGATATTGTTTTACTTGAAGCTTTGCAACAATCAGTTGTTGAGATTGTTCAGAGAGAAGCAGAGGTTACTGCTCCAGCAAACTCTGATGTTCCTCAAACTGTAGCAGATCAAGTACCTGATGCCACTGCACAGTTAATTGATAAAATCACTGCTGAAAATGTGCTTGAAGATATTCACAGAGAGGATGACAATGCTGAAGCTAGTCCTGCTCATTCAAACTCTGATATTCAAGTGGAAGTTTCTGATATTCAAGCAAATTCTACTGAAGAGAGGGAAGTTCAAAGGGCTGCTTCTGAGCATTTTCAGAATATGTACTACAATGCATGGGCTAATGCAGATTGTGTTTTTCCAGCACAACGGGCTGCAGATTTTCTATCTGATTCTGTTAAGAAGATTACAAATCCTGATGTCCTTACGAGCTTACAGGCCACTGTTATTCAAGTCAAATCTCTCAATAATAGATTTGATGAGAATCAACAGATGCTTACCAAATTGAGGAATGAAGTAAGTCTGAGGGATATTACTTTAAAGGCTGACAGAACTTCTTACTATGCCATGTTCAAGCAGCAAGCCAGGGATTCTGAAGAAATCAAGAAGAGGCTTGGGACAGTTGAGGACAACCAGCATGCTATGTCTGCTCAACTGACTTCCATTTCTACTGCGCTTGAATTGCTGACATCAGTACTTCTTTCTGATGATGTCAAAAAGGGGGAGAGTGTATCAAGTGACAAATGCAAAGACACTCAAACTCTGAGACGGAGGGATGATGGTAATGATGGTGGAAACAAGGGAGGAGATGGAAAGAGCTTAAGATCAAATGATGATAGAAGATTACTTTCAAGAAGATCAAACTCTGATAAAAGATCAAACTCTGGAAAGGGACATGTAAACTCTGCCAGTGGTTCAAGATATAAAAGTTTGATAATCTCTGATAAGCCATCTACTGATGAGGAAATTGCTGCTAAGATGTTTATGGCAGAACATGGAAAAGATGTTACAATTGAAGATATCCAAGCTGAAGAGCAAATGCTTGCTGAAGAACACAAGAAGAATGTTGAAGCTGGAATCTACAACAAGAAGGAAATCAAGGCTCCTAGAAAGAAAGAAAAAGGAATTGTTATCAAAGAGAATGTAAACTCTGATCAGAGTTTACAGTACTCAAGGAGGCCTGTGATTAAAAATGCTGACAAAGGAAAAGGTAAACTGGTAGAAGAAGAACAGTTACCTAAGAAGATTTATTCAACCTCTGACATTGCTCAAGTTGAAACAAGATTAGCAAAATCAACCTCTGACGCTGCTCAAGTTGATGATCCTATTGAAGTTAAGCTAGCCTCTGACAAGGCTCAAGCTGTGCAAACTCAGCTAGCTCCTCAACTCAAAGGTTTCTTAAGACCTGTACTCTCTGAAACTCTGACACTTCAACCTGTGGATTTTTCTCAAACCAGGACTGTACTTGGAAAAGAATCTTATGATAAGTCTGGTTTAGGTTCACATAGGGAGAAGAGAATAAATAACAGATCTCAAGACAATATTTCACTGGCAGGATCTGGTATTAGGGATACACAAGAAAATCTTGATAAGTTAGAATCTGTTCAGTTGATTTTTCACAGAGTCTTGAAGAAGCAGTTTCTGTTATACTTCATGAGTGATGGAAGTGTTTATAGAGTTGGAGAATCTGATGTAAATCTCAAATCATGGGAAGAACTTGAATATATACTTTATCTGTTGAAAGTTAAGAACAGACATACCCATAATGTTGCTCAAATCTTAAGAGAAAAGATGCTGAGATCAAAAGTGATGCTTGGAGGAGGAGAAGTCTCAAATACTTATACTCCAAAGTATAGAGATCATGCTGGAAAGTTGGTGAAGATGAAGAAAAACAGTGCTAGATTTACAACTGCACTTGGAATAAAAGTCTTAGAATTCAACTTAGAGTCAGATAAAGCTCAGTACATTCGGTTAGGAAATGACATGAAGAAGAACAGTATTTATTCTCTGAGGGCTGCCATATATCAAACTGGTGAAGGAGATCCAGAGTATAAGGAGCTGAAAGAGATTATGATAGCTGAACTTGAGAATGCTGAGAGAAGACTGCTGATTGATTATCTCAGGACTGTACCTGATATTGAAGAAGTCAAGTAAAGTCTGACTGTAAGTTTTTAATATTTTCTATTCTAAGTCAAATTTAAACTCTGTTTTAAATCAAACTCTGTTATATGTTAAACACTGCATTTGTTAAATGGTTTTGACATCATCAATTATATGTTTAACTTGTACATTTTATTATGAACAAGTTGGGGGAGATTGTTAGATATAATTGCTAATGTTTGTTTATCAGTGTTTAAGCAACAGGTACTGACAAGAGTTTATCAGAAGCCAGTCAGAGTTTAGTTAAACTCTGACAGGGTGAAGAGTTTAATTGAAGCCGGTCAGAGTTTATTTAAAGTCTGACAAGGTGATAGTTGAATTAGCTGTCGGTGCTGAATTGAAGATTCTAGAAGCAATTTATTCTGAAGATGGAAAGAAGCAGAATATATTGATACAGCTAAGGAAACGGAATAGAAGATAAGAAGCAATCCTTAATTGATAAGTTTTGTATAGCTAACTTGTAGGAATATCAATTAGATAAGGATTGTATGTAGCTGTGTACTATATAAACACAGATAGGTTATCCCTAGAAGGGACGCGAATATTGATATATTATTCTTGTAACCTAGAAGCTCTTTGTGATTCATTAACATCATAAAGAGAGAAGTTGTTAATATAAATACAGTTTATCGATTCATAAACAGTGTTCTTAATTATTGTTATTCTCATACATACTTGATTATATTGTGTATTCGGCCTAACATGTATATATATATATATATCCATTGGTATATTTAATAGTATTCTATTAGCATGTATTACTTGGTACTTCTGTTGGCAAAAGTGTTACAGAGAGTTGTTAAGAACTACCAACAAATATTCCGTTAGCAGAGCATTGGCAATTATAATCAGCTGGCATATGGTTGTCCAACAGAATATCTGTTGGGAGTCTGTTACTAAATTTAACAACGGAAGTCTGTTGATAAGGTGTTGCTATATATACCAATAGAATAGTCTGTTATGGATTGGTTGTAACATGGTTGTGGCTTCGAAAAAGAATTTTGTTATTATTCTATTGTGATTCCATTGGTAATTTTAGT
This sequence comes from Heracleum sosnowskyi, assembly GCA_030848705.1. Taxonomy (NCBI): domain Eukaryota; kingdom Viridiplantae; phylum Streptophyta; class Magnoliopsida; order Apiales; family Apiaceae; genus Heracleum; species Heracleum sosnowskyi. Next base: position 9,410,333 of record CM061243.1, read on the forward strand.
AATGAAAACAACTTCGTTATTAGATATTTCCCAACGACGTTTCCTCCAACAGATAGTTTCCGTGGTTATTCTGTTGGCACATGGTCTTCCCAACGGATTTCCTTAACATACTAACGAAATTTTTTGTTGTTGAAATTGGGTTTTCTTGTAGCAAAGTTGAAATTTTATTATAACACAAAAATATTTTTTGGAGTCAAATTATAAAAATACATATAATCATCTTTCCTGTAAAAAAACTAGAAATTACTTACATTTTTACATTGGATTTGCTCTAAAGGGGAGATAACTAGGCTATCTAAAATGGCTACAATTAGAGCCGACTCGAACTCGTTTAACAAATTTTGACTCATTTAACTCAGTTTTTTTCTTTCTCCTCTTTTTTTTCCTTTAACTGATAACTGAAGCACGACATAAGTTTCTACGATGCATTTTGTTTGGATTTGTAAGATCCAAACCCTTTTTGGTTGGATTTCATGAAATAGAATACAATTAAAGATTTTGTCCAAATTATTCATTTTGAAGACAATGAATATAGGGTGTTGATGTATGCACACCCTTAATTGATGGTGCACACCCTACAAACACATTTGGCCTAAAATACCCCTTTCACTTGTTAGTCTTACCTATTCTAACCCAGTATCATTAATTATACATAAACTCTGTTTTATTTTCCTAAAATGTCACAATAAACTCAGCTCTAAACAAAGGAAGAGTAACATCATAGATACAATCAAGAGTTAGTAAAAAATTGAAATTAAAACAAAATCAAACTGAAACCAATAAAAACATATGAAAATTAAATTGGATAAAATTGAACCAATTCTAATTATTCGGTTTCAGTTTTAGGTTTCAACTAAACTGAAAAAAACCAATAACACGTCTTTGTTTTATAAAAATAAGCAGTAATATAATGCATCTAACTTATTGCATATGGTCTTAGCAAAACAACATTTAGGTAGTTAAAGTTTACAATTCAGTAGGTGATGTGGGCTAAAATAAAGCCCTGATGACACTTTTAATGCTGCATAAATTAGACCTAGGATGGTCCAAATACGAGGCCCATTAATGAGGCCTGAAACCCTAACTGTGGTATTAAATTCGTGGTCAGCAATTAGGCCAAGGTCCAACCCTTGTCTTAAACCACTAAGGCATGGGCTTGGTTCATAAACAGCCCAGTGGTTGGAAACCACTAGGAAGCTTCTAAGGCAACGTTCAACATGGAAACCAACTCCAACATGGAAACTAATTCTGATAAAAGTTATCCACTATCAAGGAGGTTACTTGGCCACCAAGTAACCTAACCCTAACACGATTCTAAGGCTCCAGACGCCTATATAAGGGCCTAACCCCTCAACATTAGAACTACGTTTTCTTGGCTTGATTCTCAGTGATAATTGAGATACGTAGGCATCTTGTGAGGACCTGTTCAGTCACGAAACACGAGAGCAGCCATTAAGACACGTTTGTCCACAACCTAGCATTAAATACTCGCCGTCAATATCTAAACCTACTTTTCGTTCCATAACATTTGGCGTCGTATGTGGGAAGCCGAACAACAACCATGGCTATCACACAAAGAACATCAATCGTTACTGGATCGACTGTCACCACCACTGTTCCAGTTGTCACGGAACAAGGGTCGTTACCCCTCACGATGGTGGTTTCTCAACCACTAGGGACTTACCCATCACAATGGAAGTGGTTTCTCAACCACAAGGGTCGAATCCCCAAACTTCCATACCTCAGAACGAGACAAACCCTCTTCAGATGGTTGTCTCGCCGCTCGGCCACAGCCTTCCCCATGGAGCACAAATCTCCACGACCGTGCTCCCTATGAGCACAAATCCTACTTATGGGCTGCCTAACTACCCCCATGAAACAGGAGGTAGTGGTCATGCCCCCATAATCCATGAACCATACGAACCAACCTATATTCGAGGTTTGGGACATGTCCATGAACAAGGGTACTTGGATTACTCTGGGCCCTATACTGACGACTACTCATCTGATGAAGGTCGAGATCAAGCGCCCAGGAGAAAAAGAGCCAGCAAAGAGCCCCTTGAAATAAGGAGTCGGGGGGCAACTGCAAGGGCGCCTATGACTGCTATGGAAAGGATAAAGGCTCATGAAGCCGAGATCCAAAGTTTCAAGAAAGACATGAAGATAGAGAAGCAAAGGAGGCAGACTCAGCCTTTAAACCAAGGGGCAGGAGATGTTCCCGTAATTGATTTAGAAAGACCTTCAAGGAGGCAAGGAATAGCTAGGGCTCCAAGGACGAAAATCCCCAGGTCAGATCCCCGTGTTTTAATGCAACTGGGCGACCCAGACGATCCTATTCCACCCTTCACTGAAGAGGTAATGGCCGCTCACGTAACAAGGAAATTTAAGATGCCTACTATCAAGGCATATGACGGAACGGGCGATCCCGCAACCCATGTAAGGACTTTTTCGAATGCGCTGTTGTTGCAACCAGTCACCGATTCTCTTAAGTGTAGGACATTTCCTCAAACCCTGGCAGACATGTCCCAAAGATGGTATAGTCGTTTGCCACCCAACTCTATCAGTTGTTTTAGAGATCTGAGCACGGCTTTTATCAACCAATTCATCAGTGGACGAGTACATGAGAAAAGCTCTGCTTCACTCATGAATCTAACCCAAGGAAAGAACGAGACGTTGAGAGATTATCTCAAGCATTTCACCAAGGAGACATTGAATATACAGGATCTAGACAACAAGGTAGCTATGATAGCCCTACAACAAGGAACCACGGATGTCTTTTTCAAGATGTCGTTGGCTAAACACCCCCCTGAGAGCATGGTTGAGCTCCAACAAAGGGCTGGAAAGTACATCAAGGCTGAGGAAAACATGAAGAAAACTGACACCACCACTGCAGGTGGTGGCAATAATAGTGGCTCAAAGAAGTGAAAGGCGGAGCAAGAGTATGATGTCAAGGACAAATATCCTCGTACGACTAAAGACTCTGATTCAACTCCAAGGAAAAGCAATCTAGGCACGAAATTTACTGAATATGCAAGGTTGAATGCTCCAAAGAGTCAAATCCTCTATGACATTGAGAAGGATAGAGATATCCGATGACCGAAGCCACTAAGGGGAGATCCTGAGAAGAGAGACAAGAACAGGTATTGTATGTACCATAAGGACACGGGCCATGATACTGATGATTGTAGGCAACTCAATGATGAAATTGAGTTTCTGATCCGAAAAGGGAAATTGAACAAATTTACCAAGGATGGGGACAGGGGTGCCCCTCGGAGAGAATATAATCGAGATGAAGATCGAAGCCAAGGTCGCAACCCCCAGCCTCGAGGGCCAGTAATCAACATGATTTCAGGAGGGCCAACCGCGGCCGGAACCACTAGAAACTCCCGAAAGGCTTATGCCCGAGAAGTAATGCATATTATTGGAGAAGCACCCAAGCGTGCAAAAACTGAGATGTCGATTGGATTCGATGATTCGGACTTTGAAGGGGTGAAATTCCCCCATGACGATCCTTTGGTGATAGCCCCATGATTGGAAATAACGAGGTGAAACGAGTCCTGGTGGACAATGGAGCCTCTGTTGACGTCCTTTTCCATGACACGTTCTTGAAGATGGGGTATAATAATTCTCAACTGATCCCCTCAAACATGCCCATATATGGGTTCAACGGGGTGGAATCCAAAGTTGAAGGCACAATTCAGTTGTCTATGACTATTGGTCAGGAACCAAAGGAAGCAACTCAAATGTTGAACTTTGTGGTAATCAAGGCATCCTCAACCTACAACACCATCCTCGGAAGGACAAGACTTCATGCTTTTAAGGCCGTGGCCTCAACTTATCATCTGAAAATCAAGTTCCCAACTAGGAGCGGTGTTGGAGAAGAGATGGGTGATCAAAAAATGGCTAGGAGCTGTTATGTAGCCGCGTTAAGGCCGGATGGATCAGGGGAGCAGGTCCTCCCAATTGAGGACATGGATGTCAGAGATGATGAAGAACATAGGGGAAAACCAGCCGAGGACTTGGTTCTCATTCCCTTGAGCCCGATTGAGTCAGACAAAGTGACCTACATCGGGGCACTACTGAAAGAACCCTTGAGGGGTGAGTTGATTGTGTTCCTACAAGAGAACAATGATGTATTTGCATGGACGACAGCAGACATGCCAGGGATTGATCCCCAACTTATAACTCACAAGCTCAATGTCGATCCGAAAAGAAAGGTGATACATCATAAGAAGAGGAACTTTGCACCAGAGAGGCAAGAAGCCATAAAACAAGAAGTTGATAAGCTCCTAGAAGCTGGATTGATTGAAGAAATCCAATTTCCAGAGTGGTTGGCAAACCCGGTTATGGTTAAGAAAGCCAATGTAAAATGGAGGATGTGCATAGACTTCACTGATTTGAATGATGTTTGTCCCAAGGATTGCTTTCCTTTGCCAAGGATTAACACCTTGATAGATGCTACTGCAGGACATGAGATGCTGAGCTTCATGGATGGTCTCAGTTGCTACAACCAGATTAAGATGCATAAGGATGACATAGCCAAGAATGCATGGGCGACCTACCAACGCCTGATGAATAAGATCTTCGCCCACCTGATTGGGAAGACCATGAAGGTCTATGTTGATGACATGCTAGTTAAAAGCTTGTTTAAAGATGACCATATTAAGCTCCTCAGAGAGGCATTCGAAGTGATGAGGCACAATAAGATGATGTTAAATCCTGGTAAGTGCGCTTTGGGAGTATGATCAGGAAAATTCTTGGGTCTCATGGTCTCCAAGAGAGGCATTGAAGCTAACCACGACAAGATCAAAGTTATCCTCGATATGGAACCACCTCATTCCATCAAGGACGTTCAAAAGCTGACTGGAAGAGTAGCAGCCTTGGGGAGATTTATCTCCAAATTTGGGGACAAATGCTTGTCATTCTTTAGAGCATTAAATAAGGTGAAGGATTTTGAGTGGACATCATAGAGCCAAGAGACCTTTGAAAGGCTCAAGAAATACATGGCTGAGGCCCCATTGTTGGCCAAACCAAGCCCGGAAGGCACTCTTTATCTCTACCTAGCAGCCTCTGATCAAGCTCTGAGTGTTGTCCTAGTAAAGGAGTAACGAAAGATTCAAAATCCAGACTACTATGTAAGCAAGATTTTGCATGGGGCAAAATTGAACTACTCTGTTGTTGAAAAATTTATTTTGGCACTAATCACTGCTTCAAGGAAACTACGCCCCTACTTTTAGGCACATAAAATTGAAGTCCTAACGGACCAACCATTGAGGAACATCCTACATAGCCCTAAAGCCAGTGGAAGGCTAATCAAATGAGCAATCGAGTTAGGAGAATTTGATATCAAATACAAGCCTCGAACAACCATTAAGGCTCAGGCATTAGATGACATCGTGGTTGAATGTACCATTGACAACCAAGAAGTCGGGGGGCAAGAGATATTACCCCAGAAAGAACCTGAGGTTGAAGATAAAAATGAAGAACTTGATATGAAAGAATACTGGGTGCTTTATTTTTATGGGTCATCAAAAACAAAGTCTAGTGGTGTAGGCCTGGTCTTGCAAAGCCCTGATGGGTTTACAATCGAGTACGATTTAAATTTGGAATTCCCCACAACCAATAACAAAGTTGAGTATGAGGCCTTGATAGCTGGTTTAGGCCTGGCTAGAATTTTAAGGGTTAAGAACCTGAAGGTATGTGGAGATTCAAGGTTGGTCATCTCACAAGTTAATGGTGAGTTTGAAACCAAGGATGAAACTATGGCTAAGTACCAAAGAGTTGTGAAAGCTCCTATGACTCAGTTTGATGAGTGTTATGTAGAACACATCCCCAGAAAGGAGAATGTGAAGGCTGATGCCTTGTCTAAATTTACTTCTTCTGAGATTGAGAACTACTCAGGAAGTGTTTACTTCCAGGTCTTGAAGGCCCTACTATTAATTCGAAACTTGTGGCTCCTATCGACATAGGAAGTTGTTGGATGGATCCAATCATGGCTCATCTTGAAACAGGATGGCTCCCCGATAACGCCCAAGAGACACGCAAGTTGTCTATAAGAGCGTTGAGGTATACTTTGATCGAAGGGCTACTTTATAAGAGGTTTTTTGTGATCCCGTACCTAAAATGTCTAAGGCCCCAAGAGGCACGAGAAGCACTTAAAGAAGTCCATTGAGGGATTTGTGGACAACACTTGCGGGGCAGAGTCTTTGCTCATAAGATAACCATGCTAGGCTTTTACTGGCCCGAAATGCTGACTAACGCCAAGGATTTTGTTAAAAAGTGTGATCGTTGTCAGAAACATGCACCAGTGGTTAGGCAACCACCTGAGATGCTGACCTCAATCAACTCTCCAATTCCGTTTGTAATGTGGGGAATGGATATACTTGGTCCCTTTCCTATGGCTACAACACAAAGGAAGTTTCTGATAGTGTCAATTGATTACTTCACTAAGTGGATTGAGGCCAAACCCTTGTCCAAGATAACCACCAAGCAAGTTGCTCATTTCCTATGGGAAAGCATCATGTGTCGGTACGGAATACCCCGCATTCTTGTTACGGATAATGGACCACGGTTCAATAATGAAGACTTCAGGAAGTATTGCGAAGAGAACGCCATTGAGCTTGGATTCACCTCAGTTGCCCACCCTCAAGCAAATGGGCAAGCAGAGGTTGCAAATCAAATCATACTTGATGGATTGAAGAAAAGGGTCGAACGTTCCAGGAACACTTGGGTGGACGAGATACTGCCCATATTTTGGGCTTATCGTACCACTTGCAAAGTTACCACTGGAACAACCCCGTTTATGCTTGCTTATGGAGCAGAAGCTGTTGTGCCTCTAGAAATCTCCCAGGGTCGAGTCCTTTGAGCCGGAAACAAATGAAGAATGCATGATGCTTTCTCTCGACTTGATTGATGAAGTCAGAGATGAAACTAATGCCCAGAATACTGAGCATCAGAAATGTGTCTCTTTCCATTACAACCTAAAGGTTAAGGATAAGTTTTTTTAACAAGGGGACTTGGTCCTCAGGAAGATCAGAGCACCTGAACTTGGACAAAAATGAAAGTAAGCTTCTGACTGGGAAGGGTTGTACAAAGTCAAGAAGACACTTAGGCAAGGATCCTATAAACTGGAAATCTTGAATAAGGAGGAGGTGTCTCACACTTGGCATGCTTTAAACCTCAAGACTTATTATGCTTAGACATCCTAGTAGGATGCAGCTTAATACTTATTTGGAAAAGTGGAAATAAGGTACGATGAAACCATTACAAGGCTTGTTGCCCCAAGTAGAAAAGTAGCACTCTAGGTAAGGGTCGAACCCATTTTAAGCATGTTTGCTTTCTTGTCTCATGTTATGCCAATTATATTTTATGTGCCAAGCACCCGATGAGTTCAAGTACGGAAAACAAAAGAACTGGAGATACAACGAGCAAAGTGCATTGATAAAAGATCCTAAGCGATCAAAATGTCAAGATACAACGACCAAGTGGTAATACTAATCGAGGATCGAGATGTTAATCTTAAGATTGACAAACAAGTTTAGCATCTTGAAATGGGACTTAAAGAAACAGTCTGAGATTGTGAATCCTAGGTCTAGGATTGAGAAATCCTGCACCCTGAAAATTAGAACACATAAGGTGAGTTTCGAAGGCCAAACATAGCCAAGAAGGCCAACTAAATGAACATCTTGAATTTTAAACCAAGAATCAAGAATGAAAAATCTGGTTTGGATCTTGAATCCTATACTAAGGGATCAATATGCAAGGTTGAGTCTCGGGGGGGGGGGGGGCAAATAAGCCAAGGAGGCTGTCTAAATTACATTCTAGGTCTTCAACAACCTAGAACTGGAACCAAGTGTCAATTTTGAATTCGAAATTATGGATCAAGAAATTGAGAATCAAATTTAAATTCATGATTAAGGATCCAAGAATAAGGGAATCAATGTGATAACCTTGATGGGAAACACACAATTAGATACAAACAAGTGCCTTGTTTATAACCAAGAGGTCAAGAAAACCAAGGCTTTCACCAAGCTGAAATTTTTTCAAAAGATTATGGGACCATGGCCGACCAGTGGTGTTAGACTATCTTTGATCGGAAACCACCCCTTGTTTCCAAACAAGAGAACAAGGATTGAAGGTGAGAAACCACTTAAACCTTGATTCCAAATCACCGAGTACAAGGCACAAGCCTTGATTTGAAACAAGCCCTAGGTACTTTGAAACCAAATATGGGAGTCCATCATACATCCTTTAATGGAAACAAAGACGAGTTTGAGGCAGTGCTTATATCCTTGAATGAAAACAAGGATGCGCTTGGAATAGTGCTTACATCCTTGAAAAAAAGAATGAACAAAAGGGAGAATTCACATCCTTGAATAAGGACAAAGAGGAAGTTTGAGATAGTAATTACGTCCTTGAATGAAAATAAGGATGACCTCAAGGTAATGGATCCTGCTTAGAAGACACCAGATCAAGTTGAGACCTCGAATTCAAGGTCCTTGAATGAAATCAAGCCTTGATAGTCAACACGGATTTGAAAACTAATTAAAAATGTAACTTGAACTTTAGATCTATGATCAAGAGTCGAGGATCAAGAACCAAGTTGAAATCAGTCATCTCGGACCAAGAATCCCTGAAACGAGTTGAGGTCGTGAAGGACAAATCAAGCCTTGAATGAGCCTTAATTTCAAACAATAAAACAACTGAAAAGGTTCATATAGTCGAACCAAAACTCCTATTGTTTTGAATAAGAATGAAGAAAACATCTATTCTTTTGAATAAGAACGAAGAAAACGAATGAAAATGCAACCTGGGGCAAAATAAAGCTATCAGTTGAGGAATTAAGTCTAATTGAGCATGATTTTCTTAACAAAGCAAAGTTTAGTCCTAATTAAGGATTAAGTACAATAATCTGATTAACTTAGTTTTGTTGGGAAAGTTAATAACTTGGTTTGAAAACCAAGAAGTTAAAACCTTTGGTTTGAAGACAATCTATTGCTTTCAAAGCACCCATGTTGTTTTTAAAATAAGGAGTTCATACTCGGGGGGCAACCAAGGGCTTTGGATGACCAGCCCCAGATGACTAGAACCTCCGTGAAGGCTTTGGATGACCAGCCCCGGATGACTAGAACCCCCGTGAAGGCTTTGGATGACCATCCCCGGATGACTAGAACCTCCGTGAAGGCTTTCGATGACTAGCCCCGGATGACTAGAGATGTTACCAGAAGGCTTTGGATGACCAGCCCCGAATGACTAGAGATGTTACCACGAATGAAACCACTCTTTTGTCAAAATAAGCCAAAATGGCCAACATGTTTGCAAACACCAACCAAATACCATGTTTAAATCTTGGTTTCAATCTTGGATGGTTGAAATCACGCACGATGGTTGAAATCACGCACGATGGTTGAAATCAAGCCAAACGGCCAAAAAATTTAGTGGTTGGAAACAAGAACCTTGTTTCATAACAAACAACCCAGAATCCAAGAAACATTCCACTTAGTTGAAATGCTTAAAAAAAAAAAAAATCGGCCGACCTAGCCCCGGCCGACCAGACCCTGTCGAGCAGGCGCCCTGGAAGGCCTCGGCCGACCAGGCCTTGCCGAGAAGGTGCCCTGGAAGGCCTCGGCCGACCAGGCCCTGCCGAGCAGGGTGCTGGCGCCCGGCCATGGTTTGAGTCGGGTGATCCCCGGTCCGGTGGTTGCTCGGCTCGACTCCATCCGTTTCAAAATTTTTGTCGAAAAATTCCAATTTTTTTATACTTTATTTTATTTTCGTAAATTTTGCGAAAATATAAGTTTAGCACCGTTTAACGCCATTTAGCGTCGTTTAGTGTCGTTTAACGCCGTTTAGCGCCGTTTTAGTGCTGTTTAGCACCATTTAACGTCGTTTAGTGTCATTTAGCACCGTTTAGCGCTGTTTAGCACCGGTTAACGCCGTTTAGCGTCGTTTATTGTTGTTTAGCACTGTTTAGCGCCGTTTAGCGTCGTTAAGCACCGTATAGCGCCATTTAGGGCTCATCGCCCACCAAACATAACCTGTTTAGGGTAATACCCAGTGATCGTTCTTCGGAATTAGCCAAATTAAGGCAAAACTCAAACCTTCACTAACAAAAACTTGGCTACACTTGATAGCTTAGTTATCAGGTGCCTTCATCCAATAAAAATGAAGCATCGAATAAGGCTAATCGTAGTGAATGTGTAGGTCGCTCAACACTTCACGCTAAAAAACGATACTCGTGAAACACTAGTGTACCTTAGGCCGCAAAAGGCCATACCCGAGGAGGGCCACTGAAAAATTAGTCGACTTAACTTCGAGAAAACCTGATCAGTTTTCCTCGAAGTTAGGGGGGCAAATGATGTGGGCTAAAATAAAGCCCTAAGGACACTTTTAATGCTGCATAAATTAGGCCTAGGATGGTCCAAATACGAGGCCCATTAATGAGGCCCGAAATCCTAACTGTGGTATTAAATTCGTGGTCAGCAATTGGGCCAAGGTCCAACCCTTGTCTTAAACCACTAAGGCATGGGCTTGGTTCATAAACAGCCCAGTGGTTGAAAACCACTAGAAAGCTTGTAAGGCAACGTCCAACATGGAAACCAACTCCAACATAGAAACTAATTCTGATAAAAGTTATCCACTGTCAAGGAGGTTACTTGGCCACCAAGTAACCTAACCCTAACACGATTCTAAGGCTCCAGACGCCTATATAAAGGTCCTAACCCCTCAACATTAGAACTACGTTTTCTTGACTTGATTCTCAGTGATAATTGAGATACGTAGATATCTTGTGAGGACCTGTTCAGTCACGAAACACGAGAGCAGCCATTAAGACACGTTTGTCCATAACCTAGCATTAAATACTTGTCGTCAATATCTAAACCTATTTTTCGTTCCACAATAGTAGGTATTACTCACGTATCACAATTCATACCCCACAAGAGAAACCTAAGTTTGAGTTAGTTTTTGATTTGCTAATTTCTGGATGCTGAATATATTTAAGTGTAAGTGTGTCACTATGTTCCATACTTATAAAATTTCAGTTTTTTATATTTAAATGATGAAATTATGCATGTAACAATAAGTTGTTCTCTAATTTTTATTGTATAATAAACTCATTTAGTACATTTTATTTTAATCTATTTTTTTGTATTAATATATCAAAGTCTATATTTTTATGGTTTCAAAGTAAATAAAAAAAATACTTTTTCGTGTTGTACATTGGTTTGAAAAAAATCAATGACATGACGCTTGTTGTTAAAGTTTTTGAAAAATTCATGACTAAGAGATTGTGGAGTCTATTATTCTATATCTGTTGTGAGATTTTTGTTTAGGGTCCTGATAATTGATTGTCAGGGACCATTTTATTTAACAATCTGTTTCTTAACCGTTAGATCAACATTTCGACGATCAGGATTAAAAAAAATAAAAAATTAGTCACTCCGTGTATTTTTTCTGCGAAGCCCTATCCATCCGCGCAAATTTATCACGGAACACTGTATCCGTTCTGCAATTATTTTCCACGGAACTTCTGAAAGGCGCCACTGTGGGTGACACTGTGGGTGCTCCTCCTGTGGCTTGTGCCATGCCATGATTGAAATTATTAAGAAAGATTCTCAGTTCCGCCCATGTTTGTATTTTAGTCCCTACAAGTGATAGGGCAGATGTGTGGGCCATTTCAAATTTTCTTTAATTGTTTTTAGTTGTTTTTATGTTGCATATTTTTCTAGTTAATTATTCTTTAATTATATATATTAATTTCTTAATAATAGTATTTTCTATTCATAAATTATTTAATGTTCAGTTTACCATGTGAATTCTATAATTTATGAAATAAATAGAATAAATAACTAAAAAGGAAATTACTTTGCTAGAAATAAAGTGTAATTTATTCAATTAGCAAAAAAAAAGTGTAATTTATTTATTTTCAACGTATTCTATTCTAGCTCCAGAGTCCAGGGTCTCCAGGCTAATGAAGTTAAGTAGGTCGGCAGGCGTAGCACATGCATTCTTTAGAATCTCCTCGTATTTAATTTAAGTTTATTTTAACAGAAATGACAGAGGTCCCGAACAGAAGTTTCGCGAAAAATAATCGCGGAGCGGGTATAGTGTTCCGCGATAAATTTGCGCGGAATAACAGGACTCTGTGAAAAAAATACGCGGAGTGATTGATTTTTTGTTTAATCATGACCGTTGAAATGTTGATTCAACGATTCAGAAACAGATTTTTAAATAAATAATCTCTGACAATCAATTGTAGGACCATTTTGTTTATTAAACTCACTAACAAAGTAACAATGAAGTAACAATGATACTCTATTGGTATATTTCTATCTTATTTCTTAAGCAGTTAAGCTGAAGTGCAGCTGAAATGTTTCCTTTATTATTTAAGAGTATTTTAGTCTTAAATTACATTAGAGTGTGTAATCATTAATAAAAGGTGTGCATATATCAGTATCCAGAATATAATTTTTTTACATGTAAATTCGAAGTACAAAAAATTAAAAGTCAAATGTGATCACAAATATTATGCAGATATTACAAAAACATACATAGGTTTATAAGCACATCGGAGGAACTAAATTGTATCCACTCATGTGAGCTATATTGAATGAAGAAAAAGGTCATGTTTTTTTTAACTAAGAAAAAGGTCATGTTCATGACAAAAAAAAGGTCATGTTAAAAGCATTTTTCATATTAATTTATTAGAAGTACTTTCAAACGCATTATTTATTTGTTTCAATGTATTAAATACTCGATGAATATCTCCCAACGCATATATGAGAACTAATTCGTGTTTCATAAAATTATGTAGCCTGATATTTATTTTTAGTAAGAGTGTAAATTTATTTTAAATTATGAAAGAGATATGGGAGGAAACTAATTACAATATAATTTTAGAACTTATTAATAATAGATTATTGTTTGAAGGGTAAAATTTGTTGGTCGTTCACGTTGAGATAAAGGAAGCGTGAATATCAATATATTCAATATCCCCATACTTATTTACAACTTTCTGGTTCTCAAAATAATGTTGGTTTACAAATTTTAAAAGTCAAAATTCTTCATTTCAATTACAAAATTGTACATGGCTAATTAATAATTTTAAAAACTTATGAATTGAATTTAATAGTAAATGAAATATGCTTTCTAATGATACTACTTTCATAATTTTTATTTCTAATAATTTTTATTAATTATCGGTTAAAGTTAAACAAGTTTGACTTTGAAATTTTATTACTTCTCTGTCTCTATTTAGTTGTCATGTTTTGACTTTTAGCGGTCAAATTAATCAATCTTTGACTAACATTTACGTGCTCTCAATTTATAATTAGCAAAATTAGAAAAATACATATTAAAGTAAATTAAATGTACTTTCTAATGATATAATTTTTATTATACTTTTTATTCATATAATATATATAATATTTGATCAAAATTTGATAAATGTAACTAGTCAAACATGACAACTAATTAGGGACGGAGAGAGTAAATGACAGTTATTATTACAAAACGGAAGGAATATCTGTCGTCCTCATCCTAGTAGCTTATTTGTTTCTTACATACGCTAAAAATCAAACAAAAAATTATGCTTATAATGGTAAAGGACATTGGACTCAAGTTTTTCATGTTGAGTACTTGAGCTTTACAGGATATCTATTTCTATATATACGCATGTAGTCAATTCATCCTTTTTAGTCCAGGAAAGAGGGTGAAGGCCCAAGATACCTGGCCCAAGTCTCATTAGATAATAGATACATTATCATTTAGAAAAAGTCATTCCGAGCCATCAATTTGGCATGCAGGCTACACTACAAGCTACAACAGGAATTTCAGATGGTTAAAGTAGCATCCAGCATGTCACATAATCGTCCTACGTGTCAACGCAGTGGATCCCACAACCTTCTTACAACCAATAAAAACAATGCAATATATATGAAGATCATATACAACAACAGCCAAGATAAGGATAAGGACCTTGTAACCCGATTGGGCAATCCAAAATCATAACATCAAATCACAACCGCTGGTTTCCGAAAATCCAACTGTCTGATTTTTACATTGAACCAAAGCCACAAGTATGGTTTGAAAATGAAGTACAAAATGGCAACAAGAACATACATTGAAAACACCAGCATAATAGACCATTGCTCAACCTATAACTTGGTAAGAACACAAAAATGGCTGCAGTCACAACTCAAGCTTCCATAGCCGGTCTCAGGCCATGTGCCTCCAAGACAAGGTTCCTCACGGGATCATCGGGCAAGTTAAACCGCGAGGTATCGTTTAAACCAGTGGCTGCAGCCTCGTTCAAAGTTGAAGCTAAGAAAGGCCAGTGGTTACCTGGCCTAGCTTCACCCGGTTATCTTGATGGCAGGTACTTTTGTGGAACATTTTTATTTTTTGGTACATTGTATTTTTTTTTTAATGCATTAGCCTAAAAAATGTTTCTACATGTGTGATTTGTTGATAGGTTGCCACAAAACTACTCCCTTCCTCTGTTAACAGACAGAGGGTGATCTTATACTTTTTATTTTAAATAATGTGTGATTAACTACTAGTTTACATCTGTCATTGATGCAGTCTCCCCGGTGACAACGGATTCGATCCTTTGGCACTAGCTGAGGACCCTGAGAACTTGAAATGGTTCGTTCAGGCAGAGCTTGTTAATGGACGATGGGCTATGTTAGGTGTTGCTGGAATGCTACTACCTGAGGTTTTTACAAAGCTTGGTCTGATCAATGCTCCAGAATGGTTCGATGCTGGAAAGTCTGAGTACTTTGCATCATCATCAACCCTATTCGTGATCGAGTTCATCTTGTTCCACTACGTGGAGATCAGGAGGTGGCAAGACATCAAGAACCCTGGTAGTGTAAATCAAGATCCCATCTTCAAGAGCTACAGTCTGCCACCAGGTGAAGTTGGTTACCCAGGCGGCATCTTTAACCCTCTGAATTTTGCAGCTACTGAAGGAGCTAAAGAGAAAGAGCTTGCCAATGGTAAGTCTTGTTAAATATTGTTTAATTTTAATTGCTATAAAATTTACTTTGCATCAATAAAATATCAAAACTAATTCAAGTATTATGAATTTTACAGGAAGGCTGGCAATGTTGGCATTCTTGGGGTTTGTGGTTCAACACAATGTGACTGGAAAAGGACCATTCGAAAACCTTGTTCAGCACCTATCTGACCCATGGCACAACACAATTGTTCAAACTTTCAGCGGTTGAATACAGGTTACGTTTTCCAGACAGGAGTCAATTATAAACAGAAAATCATGCTACTTTGTTTTGTAAACCATGAATACATGATTTTGACGGAGAATTTGCTTTACTGTGTACCTTCAATTCAATGTACAGAAGTAAGATTGCAATAGATTTTTTGCTCTATCAAGCTCCTTCAACAAGCAAAACAAATTGAAACCAAAATTGTGCACAAAATATGTAATCTTCTCGATTTTCTACTCAACATTAGTATCAAGTGCAATAACTTAGAGCAGCATACATCAAGGCCTGTAATTGCAACTTAAACCTAGTGCAGGAAAAATAAAAACTAATATAACATGCCTGATGTTGTCCATGGTCCATAGTTACAATATATATATATATATCTTAAGGCATTGCACCACATCAAAACATGACAAAAATTGTTCTTTATTCTAGCAAAACTTTTACCATCGATGTCCAAGAGTGTTTTGTTCATATGATGCAGACCCTAAAAAACACCTACAATTTGTAATCAGTAGTCGATGACAACATATCAATTATCCTAAAGTATATTAATTGGGTGATTGCACATCTTGTTTCTAGAATAGAACTTGGATAAGAAGATGAATAAAATTCATAATATTCAATGATCTTACTAGAATCAAGTCAAATACCATGCCCAAGTAATTACAAAATATTTAACTATATGAACATAAATAGCATATTTTGAGTCACCCAAATGTTCCTATAAGAACACGACAAGATCAGATGCTACATATGATACATAACTTAAATTTCTTAAAACAAGAAGCAAATCCAGAATTCCAAATCCGCCCTGGATTTATAGATGATAAACAAAAACATATCGACAATAACATTCCCAGCACTTTAAAAGCAACCCTATCATTTCAAACTAAAAAAACACTAGATATATGAAACTACTAACATATGTAAAGAATCCTTAAAGAATATAGTTGAAAGACAACAAAGTAAAAGTTTTAAGCTGCACCTGAATAATATGAAGAATTGAGACAGTACATAGTATATACACACATATAACTATACATATGTGTGTGTCTGCTACATATGCATGCTTCTGCCTGTATATTTCTACAAATTATAGTCATCCCTTACATTGTAATGGACTAATGGTTGGTAATTACTATGGAGAGCTTCTGACTTCAGAGCCAGGAAGAGGTGGAAGGTCAAATGAGTTCCAGGAGTAGTGTTAGCAAGGTTTTTCCAACAAGGAAATTTCCCCATAATTTTTATTTCTCTTAATTATATCATTATCGAATGATGACAGTTACAACTTAATGACTCGGGAGCATTAAATCTACACAACTCTCTCATGTTCCACTCTCCAGTAATTTATCAAACACAAAAATCCAATAACTATTGTTTATAAAAATATCGAGGATTGTGCCATCAACATCAACAACAAATATAAGGTAAGCTACACACAAAATGTAGTATCCTCTGTGCCAAAATCACAGAGGATATTAGTTTCAAACCATTCAAATGAAATTAAATAATTACCTTGTATTGTGAAACAAAGAGAGCAATATTTATCGCCTCTCTCTGTCTGTATCTCTGGCTTTTGCTACCCAACTCTACAATACTAACTAACAAAGAGTAACTTGTCATCCCCAAGCAATCCTAAAGCAGCTTCCTCCAGTTCCTGCTCTGTCAGTATTTTTGAGGAATTAACAAACTTTGCACTTGGAGGAGACTCGACTGCTTCCAAGTCTACAGTTTTAATAGAAAACTCCTCTTCAAGTGCATCAACAGTTCTTGTGATGAAATCTGTCCTTGGAATATATTCTTTCATGCGACATATAAAATCCGAATGACACCTCTCCTGAACATAAATTGAAGTGCACCCACTTACAGAAAACTTTTAAGGTAATATTCATTGCAGAACTATAGATAACATGTAATGTTCAGTTGTTCACTGCAGAACTATAAATGGCATCCCTGTTATCAATAAGCCTACACAAATACAAGTAACCAGCATATGACCTTATAATTTACCAAGTCCTGACCGTAATATTCCCTCAGATTTCTGACCATAAGTTTGCATCCACTAAAAACAGTTGAGTATATTCTCAAAGTAAGACACTACGGATGAATTGATTATTATTGTAGATGCTAATCATATTACCAATATATAGTTGGAACTTTTGACAGGCACAATCAATAATATGCTTTCAGGAGTTGATGTTTTGTTCATAGCCTAGCAGCCAGACTCCTCCCCCTCATGGATTGAAAAATATGTAACATACCCAAACAAAATATTATGCCCGGAAAAGTCTCACGTTAATTTTTAGTGATAGTGAACTCATTCTGCAACGAATATATGCCCTTAGGGTTCGTAGTAAAAGTATGATTAACTTTATGGTGCTTAATCTTCAAGTATGGAACATATTCTGCTAGTCCAATGAACTTAAAATGTATTTTCATAGCATCAGTTATATATGTTCACTATGTTCCATTTGTCTATAGATATAAAGACATCTCCATACTTAAGCAGTGAAAGGACATTTTAAATACTGAAGGTGTCAAATGTAATTAGTCTACCAGATTGTAAAAGCTACGAGATTGCTAACATACTTGTCTATATTCAGGAACCCGTTTCGGAAGCTTGAGATAAGCCATGTTCTTCATCTCATAGTCCCACAAAAACGATGTATGATGGATCCAACGATTTTTGGTGATAGATTGAGCATTCCCACCAAACTTGCAGTTGCCAAAAGCGTAATCTACATCATGCAAAAAGAATATTGAGTAACTTCAGCCCCTACGAGAATTTCAACACATAATAATAAAATGAAAGGAGCCATAACCGCTGAATTGTAATCGATCAATTACACCTACACATATTGAAGGCATTCTACTTATCACCTAAACGTAGTTCGTGAGAATGTACATACCATTCTCACGGAGAACAAAATCACCAACACCCTGAAACACTTTACTGTACAATAAGCTACTCCAGGACATGATAGGCCGTGGATACGGTTGAACTTCCGGAACATCATCCTTATTGCATATAAATGTTACGAAAATCGTGCCAGTATCAACTATAACAGTACCACCACCACTAAATCTTCTGATCACAGGAACTTTATCTCTTAAAACAGAATTAATTTCGACAAGTTCGGCAGCTTTCCTAAGCAAGAATAATCATACAAGAAATATTAATTTCTTAATAAAATAAACACATATTTAATGCTTCTCACAATTTTTTGATTAACAATATAAAAATACAAATTCATTAAATAAATATTCGATAATATGGATAAATGAATAAAATTCTCCGATTCCGATGTTATTAATTTATCGAGATTTAACAGAATTTCGAGATTATTCATTTATCGAGATAGATTTAACTATTACGTAGAGTGAAAAAGTGAATACCCGGAAATGCCCATAACAATGGAGGGGAAATTGGTGCCGTCATTAATAATACACCAATTGTGAGGGGATGTACGAAGCAAA
This sequence comes from Heracleum sosnowskyi, assembly GCA_030848705.1. NCBI lineage: Eukaryota > Viridiplantae > Streptophyta > Magnoliopsida > Apiales > Apiaceae > Heracleum > Heracleum sosnowskyi. Next base: position 9,429,040 of record CM061243.1, read on the forward strand.
CGTTCCTCTAAATGTAATTGTTGTAGTATTGGAACTCCTCTAAGTCTTATAAGATTCATTAACGGAAGCGCCGTCATTTTACTTGACGGTGTTATTGTACTTTGCTGCTACTTGACGGCGCCGGAAAGACAATTGGTCGCCAGAGATCCGGCCAATTAAATAAAATATGTATGTAAGATTATCTTTCTGGGTTTAACTTTGGGCCAGTTTTGTTTATAAGACCACTTTGGGTCTTTGTATTTTGTTTTGGGTTACCGTAGGCCTGTAAAGTGTCAAAATAATAGCTTCACAAAAAGAGAAGGATCGTAAATCAATATATACCGGCGGAAACTCATATACAATTTTAAGATTCGTTTCTTTCTCAATTTTTATTTAATAAAATGAAAGTTCCTTATATAAATTTGAATTTATAGGATAGTAAAAAATCTCAATTTTCTTTTAAATATATACTAATGGAGTAAACATAACATACAATTATAATATTCTTTCGTTTCTCAATTTTAATTAAATAAAATTAAAGTTCTTTGTTTAAATTTGAATTTATATGATAGAAAAAATCTCAATTATCTTTTAAATCTTTGTTAATGTAGGAAACTAAATAAACAATTTTAATTCAATAAAATTAAATTTCCTTATTTAAATTGGATTTTATAGGATAGAAAAATATCAAATATCTTTTAAATCTTTACTAATGAAGGAAACTAATATACAATTTTAAGATTATTTCCTTTCTCAATTTTTATTCAATAAAATTAAATTACCTTATTTAAATTCGAATTTATAGGATAGAAAAATATCAACTGCATTTTAAATCTTTACTAATGTAGAAAACTGATATATAATTTTAAGATTATTTCTTTTCTCAATTTTGATTCAATAAAATGAAAGTTCCTTATTTAAATTTGAATTTATATGATATAAAAAATCTCAATTGTCTTTTACATCTTTGCTAATGAAGGAAACTAAATATAACTATTTATTTATTTTTCTAGAGCTCTTGAATTTTAATTTAATATAAATAAATTTACTTATTTAAATTCAAATTTATAGGATATAGATAATATCAGTTGTCTTTTAAATTTTAACTAATGGAGAAAATAGAATATAAAATTTTAATATTATTTTCTTTCTCAATTTTAATTCAATAAAATTAAAGTTTCTTATTTAAATTTGAATTTATATGATAGAAAAAATCTCAATTGCCTTTTAAATTTTTACTAATGAAGGAAAGTAAATATAACTATATATTTATTTTTATAAAGCTCTTGAATTTTAATTTAATATAAATAAATTTACTCATTTAAATTCAAATTTGTAGGATAGAGATAATATCAGTTGTCTTTTAAATTTTAACTGATGGAGGAAATAGAATATACAATTTTAATATTATTTCTTTTCTCAATTTAATTCAATAAAATTAAAGTTCTTTATTTAAATTTGAATTTATAGGATAGAAAAAATCTCAATTGTGTTTTAAATCTTTGTTAATGGAGGAAACTAAATAAACAATTTTAATTCAATAAAATTAAATTTTCTTATTTAAATTGGATTTTATAGGATAGAAAAATAACAAATACCTTTTAAATATTTACTAATGGAGGAAACTGATATACAATTTTAAGATTCTTTCATTTCTCAATTTTTATTCAATAAAATTAAATTTAGAGAATTGAATTTCTTCATTTACATTCCAATTCATAGTAAAAATAATAAATATATAAAAATCAATCATGTTCAAAATTTAATTATACAAATGTTAATTTTTTTTCTTAACTAAACTAACATTGAAATCCCTTATTTACATTTAAATTCACGTGAAGGACAATGATTATATAAAAATTGATTATGTTTTCATGATGAACCTTTTATATTGTAATGATGCACATGTACGCACAAAAAAAGTTTTATTATAACGTCTAAGAATATTTAAGAAATTTTTAATTTTGTGATAATACAAATAGTTGAAGTTTGATGTGGTGGTTAGTACTTAAAATCTTTATTATTGCTTAATTTTAGTATTTTTAATTTATATGTATTTAGTGCATTAGGCGCCGACTCAAGAAACTATGACACAAAATCGACATATAAAATCCAGGAATACTTAAGAAATTTGTAATTTTTGTAATGATACTAATAGTTGAAGTTTGAGCGGTGATTAATACTTAAATTTTATTATTTCGTATATTTTTAGTATTTTTTATTTATATGTATTTATGCAACGGACGTCAGCTCAAAAAACATGACACAAAATCGGCATATAAAATCTATGGATATTTAAGAAATTTGTAATTTTTGTGATAATATGAATGGTTGAAGAATTAAGTGGTGGTTAATACTTAAATTTATATTATAGTATTTTTTTTATATGTATTTAGTGTAGCGGGTGTCGGCTAAAGAAAATATGATACAAAATCGGCATAAAAATTTGTAAATAGATTATTTTATTATTTATGTATGTTACTTTGTAAAATATTGTGTTCACTATTTATGTATACTAGCTTAATAGTTAAAACTCGTGCATTTGTTACTATATTATTTACGTTTTAATATTTTATTAATTGCATTTGTTAAAAAAAAATAAGCACGCATGATAAAATATGTAAACTTTTTTAAAAATTAAAAGCCTTAAAATTGGTTTTTAAAATAAATAAGTAAAGGGTTTGCCTGTGATATTTTTAGAAAAAGGAGGGATTTTAGTAAGAAAAATATAAAAAGTAATTTGAAAATTGAAATTGCCCATGATATTTTTGGAAAAAGAGGGGTTTTGTTAGAAAATTTTATAATGTGTTTTAGCTGAAAATGTAATTGGTTATAAATAGATAATGTTATTATTTAATATTTTTTTATAAATCAGTAAAGGTAATTAAGTAAAAATATGATTTTACCAACTGATCAAAGTTTTAATATTTCGTCTATTCTATAATAGTATAGACTGACTTATTGCCCGTGCCATTTACGGGTGTTTTAGATTTATTTTATTAAATAATTAATTAAAAGATATATTTGAATGTATTAATAAGTTATAAATATTATTAATTATTGAAAGATATCGTGTAAGGTATTTTTGGGAGTGTATTAATGATTGAAAGATGTTGTACAATTAGTATTTTTAGGTGTGTTTGGAAAATGTAATATTGTTTAATTAAAAGATAACATGTTAATTTAAAAACATTACATAAATGACTGAAAGATATAATATAATTAGTATTTTTAGGTGTGTTTATAAAAGGTTGTATGTTTTAATTAAAAGGTAACATGCTTTTAATGATTGAAAAATATTATATTATTAGTATTTTTAGGTGTGTTTATAAAATATAGTGTTTTTTTAATCAAAAGGTACTCCCACATTCTTTGGAAGACAAAACTTGACACGCTTTTTAAGTCTCCTAAAAAATATAATTTCATAACTTATTTTTTATTTACATTTTTAACATAATTTAATAAGTTATGTTAATAACCTAAATAGACAGAGGGAGTAATATGTTTTGGTTAGAAAATACAATTTCCTATTATTCGTATTATTTATTAATTAAAATGATCGAAAACCTGAAAACCAAAGTTTTCCATGAAACGTCAATTATATAATAGTATAGATTATATAAAAAAAAAATCTTAAATAGTCAATATTTAAAATTTTACAAAAAATTTATAGGACCGCTGCGAAGCGCGGCTTAGTAGACTAGTATATATATAAAGGAGGATACGCGGGAGGTGAGGTGGCGCGATGGTCTCGATCTATTTTTTCGATTTTTTGGAATTTGAGAGTTTTAACTACTAATAAATAAAAAAATATCTTTTAACATAATAGAAGTAGAATATGTGTTCGAATTTAAAAAGGAGAAAAATTCAAATTTATATGAAAGACATGTAAATAAAAGTTATATTAGAAGTAGAATAGGTGTTCAAATTTATGAAGTAGAATAGAATATGTGTTCGAATATACAGAGAAGAAGTTCGAAAAGATGTGGAGATTAAAAAATTATACTATATATATATAGGGTCATATTCAACTAGAAACATGTACTAATTAAAAACTAGAAACTGCACCACACACAGTTAAATACACCCTCTCACATACAACCCCACCTAATCCCCTCCATTCGTAATTATATTTTTCCCGTTAATTGATGATCTTTTTTTGAAATATGACTTCACTGTATTTTTTTTCATCTCGCAACAATTAGTTTGCATACCATATTTGATATATTTCGATGATAAATCACTATTTATGCTTGCGAGAATCACTAAAATGTTGGTGATTCATGTAAGAATAAATAGTGATTTCTGCGTAAATGTTGTGATTTTTTCTCCAGATCTATACGTAAATTACAAATTTTGTACTGCAAAATCACTAAATTTATACGTATATAAAAAGAAATCTCTAGATCTATGCTAAAATCAGTATTTATTATTACAGAAACCACTAAAATTTTAGTACTCCGTAATATAGCACGTATGGTATGCATATTGATCGTTGGAAGATGGAGAAAAATATAGTGAAGTCGGATTTCAAAAAATGTTCACCGATTCACGGGAAAAATCAAATTAAAAATGAAGGGAATTATGTGAGATTGTGTATGTGAGGGTGTATTTTAACTGTGTGTGGTGCAGTAGAGGACCATTAGATTAGATTAATCTAAGGGCTTAGATTAGTTTTTAGTTTCTATTTTAATTTTAGTTTCTAGTTGAACAAAAGTCTATATAGGGGGCTATTCTACTACAAACCACTCTTAGACTACAAACCTACAAACTAAATAAATTTTTTTCAAATCGCGTCGAAACATAGCACATATGGTATGCAAATCGATCGTTGGGAGATGGAGAAAAATACGGTGAAGTCGGATTTCAAAAAAAACTCTCCGATTGACGAGAAAAGTCAAATTAAAAACGAAGGGGAATAGGTGTGATTGAGTGTGGGAGGGTGTATTTTAGTTGTGTGTTGTGTATATAGGGGGGCCATTAGATGAGATTAATCTAAGGGCTTAAATTGGTTCTTAGTTTGTATTTTAAAAAAGGTTTGTATTTGAACAAAAGCCGGGCTATTCTACTACAAACCACTCTTAGACTACAAACCTACAAACTAAATAATTTTTTTTCAAATCGCGTCGAAACATAGCACATATGGTATGCAAATCGATCGTTGGGAGATGGAGAAAAATACGGTGAAGTCGGATTTCAAAATAAATCCTTCGATTGACGGGAAAAGTCAAATTAAAAACGAAGGGGAATAGGTGTGATGGAGTGTGGGAGGGTGTATTTTAGTTGTGTGTTGTGTATATAGGGGGGGCCATTAGATTAGATTAATCTAAGGGCTTAAATTGGTTCTTAGTTTGTATTTTAAAAAAGGTTTGTATTTGATCACTAGCCTATATATATATAATCTTTGATCGTTAGAAAATGTATATACAATTTTTCTTCAAAGGTCTTCCGCTCTTTGCAGGAATTGTTTTTTACATTTTCTCCTTATAATTTTAAGCATGTGTATTATTTATGTCATACATCAATTTATCAAATTATGATCCGAGTTTGTGCTGAACCAAACCAAGGTGACAACTAAAGTAGCGCGTTTTGTATGATTTTTGTTAACGGTTGATTAATTTAGCTAATTACTAATTAGACATGAAAAAATATAGTATTTTGTATATTTATTCCTGTTTTTTAGAATGATATGCAGAGGTGTCATGGTTTCTCATATTAGCTTTTAACTTTGCATGTTGTGCAACATGATTTCTTCAAAAAGTAATTCAAGATATAGTGTATGTATTTACAACATCTAGAGAATGAATATTTTTATGAAATTTGTATACTTCCTTATGATTCTTTAAAGAAACTTTTTTCCGAGGATTTATATTTCAAGAAAGGCCCTTTCAAAAAAAATTTAGGAAACCGAAATTTTGGACAAATATTTTTTGAGAAAATATTTTTCAGAAATATATCTTCCATTAAAAATTTGACATCTAAGAGATAATGAGACCGATTAATGAATTTATTTATGGAGAGAGCACCTCAATAACGAGTAAACTATTGAGTACTGACTCTCAACATGTAACATTCATATCATACTTTTTGTTTATACATTTTTTTTTATCGGGATGTATTTTTGAAATTTGAATGTTAAGAAATATATATAGTGATGAGTGGTGATAGATAAAATAATTTTTGAAACTGATGTATTTAAGTGACTAATGAAGTTAAAGTAAACAAAAAATCTTTAAATTTGATTAAAAATTATTATTTTATTTAAAGTTCTGATGATAGAATATCCAATTTTTGACTTCACTTGAATTCGAAGCGAGAATTTTGTGTTCTGTGCTTGTACAGTTGTACTATACAAGAAAGAGTAAATATACTTGACTCATTCTAGAAAACCGGGTTGAACTATCGGCTTTTGTTCAACTAGAAACTAAAATTAAAATAAAAACTAAAAACTAATCTAAAGCCCTTAGATTAATCTAATCTAATGGTCCTCTACTGCACCACACACAGTTAAAATACACCCTCACATACACAATCCCACTTAATTCCCTTCATTTTTAATTTGATTTTTCCCGTGAATCGGTGAACTTTTTTTGAAATCCGACTTCATTATATTTTTCTCCATCTTCCAACGATCAATATGCATACCATATGTGCTATATTACGGAGTACTAAAATTTTAGTGGTTTATGTAATAATAAATAGTGATTTTAGCATAGATCTAGCGATTTATTTTTATATACGTATAAATTTAGTGATTTTGTAGTATAAAATTTGTAATTTACGTATAGGTCTGGAGAAAAAATCACTACATTTACGCAGAAATCACTATTTATTCTTACATGAATCACCAACATTTTAGTGATTCTCGCAAGCATAAATAGTGATTTATCGTCGAAATATATCAAATATGGTATGCAAACTAATTGTTGCGAGATGAAAAAAAATACAGTGAAGTCAGATTTCAAAAAAAGATCACCAATTAACGGGAAAAATATAATTACGAATGGAGGGGATTAGGTGGGGTTGTATGTGAGAGGGTGTATTTAACTGTATGTGGTGCAGTTTCTAGTTTTTAATTAGTACAGGTTTCTAGTTGAATAGGACCCTATATATCTATACTATTAACTCCTTATATATAATAAGCATAAGGGAGATCTTATCCAAAATTTTGGTCGGTCACTGTACTACCAAAAATATATAATCCGTTGGATTATAAAACTATAAATATTCAAATAGATGAGGACCGTTAGATATAATATTAAAAATTGTATTTGATTAATAATAGGATAGTATTTAAATACTAAAAGATGTATTTTGATAATTTAAACCAATTATAAATGGGTTTTCTATATTGAATAGAAATCTTTATGTAAAAATTCGTAATTATCTTTTCTCTTTAGTTTATGGATAGTTCCAGTTAGATAAAAATTATTAAACCAACATTAAATTAAAGATAATTTTGTTAGCTTCGCATGGGCTGTAAAATCGTTAAAATCTGTTGTCTAAAATTCAAGATAGAGCCCAAACAGTAAAGTGATTATCTAAATTTTAATAAATATTTTTTTTATTGTAGCACCAATTTAATTTTTTTCTTAATTCTTTTAAATTTATAAATTCTATTTTTATTTCAATAAAATATTAAAATCAATTTAAGAAAAAATTAAAATTGATCTGGTCCGTGTACGATCACTATACGACCAAATTAATAATTACAGTTAGATCTTAAATAGATCGATGAGAATTGTTAGATCTAATATTAAAAAGTGTATTTGATTAATAATAGAATTATATTTAAATACTTAAAAGTGTATTTTGATAATTTAAAAGTTTTATATGTAAAAATTCTTAAATATCTTTTCTCTTGAATTTATGTATAATTTCAATTAGATAATAATTGTTAAACCAAATATCAAGATAACAATTTATATTGATTACAATATTAAAAATTATCAATATAATGTTGATGTATATCATAATATACGTGAACCTACGGAGACTTATGAGAACTCCTGTACATAAATAAATTTAAACACTTTTTTATGAAGGAACAAAACAATTTGATTAATCCAAATTATAATTATATTATTTTACATATAACAAACATAAATGAATAATATCAAAATATTATTAAAATATTGAGGGTTTCATATTCATAAACGATAATTTTGAATATAATACTTATATTAAAATGTGTATTTGATTAAATGTAGGATTATATTTAAATACTAAGAAGTGTGTTTTGATAATTTAAACCAATTATAAATTGGTTTTCTATATTGAATTGAATTTTTTATGTAAAAATTCTTAACCATATTTTCTTTTCGGTTTATGGGTAAGTCAGCAGGTCAAGTTAGATAATAATTATTAAACCATCATTAAATTAAAGATAATTTCGTTACTTTCACATAGGTTGTAAAATCGTCAAAATTCAATTCTAAAACTCAGGATAGAACCCAAATAGTAAAGTGAGTATCTAAATTTTAATAAATAATTTTTTATTTTTGTAGCACCAATTTATTTATTTTTCCACTAATTGTTTTAAATATAGAAATTTTATGTTTCTTTCAATAAAGTATTAAAATTAATTAAGAACAAATTCAAATCGATAAAGAATATAATAATATGAGAATAAAATTTTATATAATCATAACATAATTTTTATTCTATTTAATAATTTTTAAGTAATAATGTATTTTAAAATTTTATATACACTGTAAATAAAACCGAAACATTAAAAGTAAAAGCAGTTAGTAAGATACTCATATCAGTATATACTTGATATCCTTATTATATTAAATCCTTATATTAATAAGCATAATAGAGATCTTATCCAAAATTTTGATCGTACGGTCTTGAACAACCAAACTAATAAAAAAGATTATATTTTGTAATCAAAAAAGTGTAAAACGTATTATTTTGCAAAACATGTTTTATGAAAATCACTATTTCATTGAAAATTTTGAAATTCATTTAATTTTAACAAACTAAACATGAATGTTCTGCAAGTCGAATATGTTTTACGGAACAATATATTTTGCAATGTTCTAATTGCAAAAAAATATATAATTTTAAATATTTTCAATGAAATAGTGATTTTCATATCACATAATATACAAAATTTTACATTTTACAAATTTTACTTGCAGAACGTATATGATCTCCAAAGTTTCCAATGAAATAGTGATCTCCATTGAACATAACTCTGTTTAAAATATACTATTATTTGCGTGTACAATATTTTTTTTGAAGTATGCGTAAAAATATCTTTATGTTTGTCCTAGAAAAGGTAAATAATATTATGTTCTCCAATATTATTTCCGGCCTTTATTTTTCTATATCTATTTTTTTTTTGAATAATTAAGTTCATTAATCTTACACCGAACAATAATAAATAAATCGTTATCATTTAAGTTATCTGATCGCGCTCGTTTTTTGTACTTTTAATTCACCTGAACTGTCTACCTTCTTATTAAGAGAGGTATGAGGTATCTGATCATTTACTTTGTCGACCTTTTCGCTTTATCTTATTAGCTACTCTTTGATATGGATTTTGGTGGACAACCAGTTAGGTTATCAACTTTTACTAGCTTTATAGCCCGTGCGAGGCACGGGCATATTCTAGATATCAATTTTTAATAAAACATTAAATATGCTTAAACTTTTGAACTTTTCTTTTCCGAACATTTTTTATGCTATTAAAATCATTAGATATGTAATAGGTTAATAAGAAATTTTATTTGTATACCAGCAACATCAATTCACTTGTTAAAGACAACTCCTCACTGATTGTTGTGACAAAATTACAATGTTGTCAACATATACTCAGCGAAATATAGTATAATATTATAATTTACAACGCATACAATAGTACAATATTATGTTTTTACAGGATGGCGTGACCACGTTCTAGTACAAACGAATCACAGTAGGCTACCTCATTCTCGACTCACCTCTGCAGCATTGTAAAACATTAACGTGCAATTGATCCTTCTAATAAAACAAATCCTTGGATGGGGCATTTTCATCTTTGTGGCTCAACATCGTACCTGCGTGGAGAATAAATGATTAGTCTTTCGGATCTTAAAAAGAAATTTTGGATAGCTTTTTCATGTGATCCTTTTAAGATAGCTCAATCTCCATCTTTTAATACAATTTTTCTCTATCCTCAAAATCTTTTTAAGTCTTCTTAAATTTTTATTCTTGACCCTAGGAACTCCTCACCTCCCTTGTTGAATTTTAACACACATATCTGAACATGCTAGGCATGGCCTGGTTGCATTTGATACAGAAACCTTACCAAGCCATTCGTTTCGGTAGGTACAATTCTTTCACGCCACAACGTGGAAGGACGCATCAAAAGATCAGTATAAAACCAACATGATCATATGTTTTATAAAGACTATAAGCTAAAGATCATATATATTCATATCGTACCATATATTTCAAAGAAGTAAGCGGCAGCACTAGAGAAAGAGAATGGTGCATTTATCGGTCTTGGCGATAGAGAAAAATAAAAATATATCTTCGAGGTCCACTACTTGAACACAATGTAATCTTCAACTAATAGTTGAACCTACCCCTATCACAACATAAGGAACCAATGAAGTATAGTCAGGCCTTCTGATATATGAAAAGAATACCCTAATGCCAACTTTTCACTGGGGTAAATTACAAGCAGCAGCTCAACATACCATTTCCTCGACTAACATACCAATAAACAGCCACTTCTTGAGTCCCACTTTTGTCTTAAAAGCATGACACAAAACTCGTTATCCTCACTATAGAAAGATTAGAGGAATCACTTGCAAGGGGAAGAGTTGGGTGGGCTTGATTAAACAGGCTTATCTGTAATCTAAATGAGACTTAATTATAATATGAAGGATAAAACTTCATCTTGTTACCAGTGTGCCTATCTTTCAAATAATTTTGTTGTCGTTTCTGTGAGGCACACAAGTGCCAAACAAAATGATACATATTGCTATATAATTAAATGCACATGTTCAGTTAACGAATGATTCCCAAAAAAACCTATATGCCTTTTGCCATACACGAGTAGATTTCCCCAAATTCTGTTTGTATCCCCCCTCCTTATAAATTCACGGGTATAATGGGTAATATTTGTCCACTAATCAGCTTTTGACTTAACATACGAAAGAATCATACTCTGAATCAGAACTAGTAATGCATGCCTCTATAAGGTTCTGGGGCGAGGAAGTTCAAAAAAAATACTCTATGATTAAATTTATACATCTATATACACATTATATAAAATACAAGCATAATTGTGTACTAACCTTCATAGGAGGCTTCGAGCAGTGGCGCGTTTCACCCTGATGCTGCAAAATTGGTTCTTGTTTTGTTTTGATTAATATCCTCTAATTTATCAGCTCAAAAAAGATTTATAAAATCTGGAAGACATGGGTATATGATCACCATGAAGAACATCATGCATGACGGAAACTCAAATCTCTTAGTCAAAATGGTTGTGTTTTTATGTGTGCGCTGACACACGTTTGACATGCGTATTAACTTTACTTTGAATCCTCAAACAGACATCAAGTAAAATATAAGGTTGGCTACATCAAGCTATTAGTATTATCTATATGAATGACTGCCATTACCAAGAAACATAGTAATAGATTCTTTGAACAAAACTCAAAACTCTATTTTTAAGAGAGGTGAACGAGCCATACAGGATAATAGTACACAATGATGAAGAAAAATTTATACTACTTAAATTTGGCTAGAGGAGAGCAACATTAGTTAGTTCGATAAAGATAAAATTCTAAAAAGACAATTATACTACTGCGGCAGGCAAAAACTTGTAGGCTTTACCACATTTGGCCTTTAAAGGTGCAAAATGCAAGGTTGTGGACGATATCAGACTAATGAATTTATATTATAGCTAGTATTATGTAGAGCTGATCATCTAAAGACTTGTGACTAATGTTTGCCATATTATGATACTAAATCAATATTTTACCAACTCCTTTGTCTCTTCCTAAATTCTAAAAATGTAATTTATAGCCTTTAAAAAGATTTAAGAACACTTAAACTCTAAGGAAAATCGTGCATAAAAGTCCTAATCAAAAACCCCAAGAGAAATCACTGGAAGAGTGGAATTAAATTGAAGAATACATTATAGAATGACATTTACCTACCACTAAAAGCAGTCTGTCCAGAGAAAGAAGCATAGGCCTCGAACCAAAATAAAGTTAAACGCAATACTATGTTCCTGGAAAAGAAGTAGTGTATCTGCATCAAAAGGGAAAAAGAAAAGAGAACATGCAATGGTGATTAGCAGATTCTTATGTCGTCTTTCTTGTTAAGTAATTATAAAGCAATCAATATGCACTGCTAGAGATTAAATAGAGTTTGAATGGTATTTGACTCGAAAGGTAGAGTATTCTTTTCTTTCTTTTTCCCTATTTTCTGGTAGTTTAATTGGTTTTTATTCGAAGCTAAATTAAGTAATTTTTTAATTTATTATTTTGGGAATTGATATAGCTATAGTTGCAGGATAAACTAAATTACTTATTTCTTTATTTAAAGCTATATTGAAGAACTTGCACCTGATTGTTAAATGTGTCGTGGTCATGGCGTTCAATCCCACCCACATGGATTCTATCAGCGTATATTTCATATAAAAATATAAAAATAATTTTATAATTAAAAGCATATAAACAGGCCATTCTCAAATAAAATCTAACTTATGCAGTGCAGTGGAGGTTATTTTAATTACTTGTAAGAAGGCTTTAATAAGACACCGTTAGGCCGTGAACCTCGGACCCTGGCATTCGTAATTCTTTGTCAAATAATCCAAGTTTGCTTTCATATTTCTGCAAGCATGCAAATAGGATAAAAGTTTAGGATTAGTAGCCCCATACTTCTCACATATGCTTTAAGATCAATACAACGTTTCAGGCTAAAGAATTTGACAGAAAACAACATTTTGATAAATGAAAATACTTTTTCTGCTAAACTCCATAAGTACAAATAGTAATAAATATATGCATACAAAAAGAGAGAAGCGAGATAGGGGGAAGACAAGCTGCAATCAAAAGCCCTCACATATTCTATCTTGCAGACCATGTGTTTGATTACATGGACATACTATTGAAATGCTGAATTCCACGAGGCACATGGTAAAATAATTTATAATTAATTTAAAATAATCATATTTAGAGATAGTGGACCAACAGTAATAGCCCTATGCAGTTGACCTAAGCATTTTGCTGCGAAGGCTTGGTAGAGCTGAATTGTCTATGTGATAATCTGAACAGTGAAAAATAAATTATTTAATTTAATATTCTGAATCAAGGGAGCGTTAACACCAATATACACCCTCGTGTGATTTTTAAAATTCGTGACTCTAAAAAAACTGAAGAGCTTATATCTATGATATGAGTTTAACCTACAACAATACCGACAAGTGTTCCTTCCATCTGATATTCCAATAAAAGCCAGAAGAATACCTTAGTAACTAAGCCGAGCCTCACAAAAAATGCTAAGATACTCGATGTTTTACTCATTTTAACTATACACTGATCTTTTAATAATATATTATAGAATCCAAGATAATATATATTCATCCATAGAAACATAATTGAACAGCATGACTCTTAAATTAATCCAACTAAAGATGCTTGTTTTGCAATGAAGGTATCACAAGAGAAAATATATAAATAACAAGGACAAAGTGCACAGTCATCACAACATAAAAATATCAAAGCAATGTTGGCACTTAGAAACCACAGAGGCTAAATGTCAAGTAAGAAAACCGGTTTGAAATTGCAATTCTATTTCGTGTTCGAATCGAATAACCTAATTGAAAACAATTGCAATCTGGCAAGTACAAAATAACGGGTAAAATGACCAATCCCACCAATTAGCATCTATTGTTACATAGACATTCCTAACTAAACATTAAACCACGCCAACTCCGGAATCAAATTTCTCTAATATATCACAACCAAACAAAAGAACAATGTAATTGTCAAATGGAAGCAATTTTTTTTTTTCATTTGCTAAATGAAGCAGAGCATTCTTATCTGATGGAGGCTAGAATTGACGAGAATGAGTGACTATAATTAGAAAGCAACACATTCTTATGAAGGCTTTATTTGACAATAATCAGAGGGAGGTGCTGAAAGGAGTTATATGTGACTGTGCATGATATATATCTCCATGAATTTCAAAGGTTTCATGTCTCTCCTCATCTCCCTGCCTTGGTCTTGTTATTATAATACCAAACACCTAAATCACCACAAAACCCTCAGATTAACCGAAACAAAGTAATAGTCATTTAATTTCTCTTCGCTTAATTTCTCTTCGCATTGCACTTAGCGAAACAAAGAAATGCACCATACATAGCTTCCACAACAATTAACTATGCTTATAAAAAAAAAATTACCAAGTGAAAAAGATGAATTAGATGTTTTCCATAACATCTTGAAAGCACGACATAATCACTCCCATCATTATTCTTAGATATCATGGCAGATAAAGGAAATACAAATAAAATTGCTATCGAGATCTATCTTTACAAGATGCTTACATATTCAGAGTCATTCACACTAAAATGCAAATTACTGTGAAGGGTGTTAGTACTTTATAGATAGGTTGGTAGATTGTGTAAACCTTGAAAGAAATTAAAATTATTAACCCAACTAACTACGTACTAAAATAAATTAGTGGAGAAGTAAATCACAATGATGAACAGAATATTTATTCACCAACAAACCAAACATCAAACATATGGTAAGCACTGTATCTATGAAATTATACAAGTCACATGCCACTTGAACATGTCTGAATGGTGTACGGAACACGGGAAAAACACGCCGGCTCTTTTGGCACATGTGTTTCTTACCGCCTATGTTCAACGCCTGGTAGGCTGTTTCAACGGTTTAAAGGAGGTGTAGAGGTGCTGCAATAGGTATACCGCAGGTTCGTAGTAGCTAACGGGAGTTTGACGCTGTTATCAAATTGCGAATAAAATGATTCATGGAAGGTGTATGTTGCCGTATTATATATAGAATAGATAGATTTGCAGAACAAGCGTCCCTCAGTAGGAAGAGACTTGCAATGAAAATTAAGAATGATTTAGATTATGCACGGTTAAAATCCCTTCCATGTCTCTTATGATATAAAGTCATTTCTACTAAAGCTTTAGAAATAACAGCCATTTTATCTTGGGAAAAAAAGATGCTTAATCCTAGGTTTTTTTAACATATGACGTTTGATCTTGATGAGTACCCCAAATTTGTTTCCATAATACGTATTATGGCATATATTAATTTATGGGTGCATATTTAGGCACGCGGCATCTCATATTATTATTAGAAAAATTACCATTATAAGCATGAAACATAAGCTTTTGGTAATAATTTTTGGGAACAATTTTGGTGCGTCTAGCATTTTTCTTGATTTTTTGCACATTCCTTTGAACTATTTTGACGTTGTAGATACAATTATTATAGTTTGGTTTTGATTTTAGAAAACTGACCAAAGAATCCATATCCCATCATAAGATCATAACTAAACATACACATGCAGGGTTGCAGGTATCTACTACATACTCATGATCATATATATAAGCCAGGTACCTGTACTACTTTGTAGATTTTATTTGTACAGGCTGCACTTATTGACAGAAATATCTTGAGCAATGAATTTGCTGATATATTAAAGGGCGTGAAGCATTCCTTATGTACAGATCAACTGTGGTAGTGCAGACGAGACCTTAACAAAAGCTGTCCTCAACAAGCTTGCAGAACTCAGAGAAATCAACTAGTCCATCCCCATTCCGATCATAAATTTTAATCATCCTCTGGCAATCCGTCTTGGAAAATTCTTTCAAACCCAACCTCTTGAGGACACTATCTAACTCCGTTTCGTCTATATAACCATCACAATTCTCATCAAAGAGATCAAAAGCTTGCCGGACTTCCCCTAGGCTTGGCTCGTCTACATTGAACATATTTTCAATTTCATGATAACTAAATTTGTCTTTTTTGTTACAACTTGGATTGCAAGACAATCCTAATCTTTTCATTACCATCTCAACTTCTTCCCTCAACAGCCATTTAGTGCCTGTATGATCTTGATCGTCATCATTAGACCGAGGGCTCGTGAAACTCTGGCTCTTGGCGGAACATTTCCTTGCGACAAAGAGGAACTCTAGTGTGGGACGAACTATAGATAAATAAATATCATCATACAGTTCTATTAAACAACAAAGTACCATAAACAATACGCTAATGCTTACAAGTGATGCGAGGCTAGCTGATTTAATTCCCATCAAGATTATCCCCCCTACTGAAATTGGATTACTCATATTTGTTAAAAATGGGAGCTGCAAACGAGTGAGCTGTTGAATGAGTACACTCTGTATATATGTTAGTGCTAATGTTAGATGTGCAGATTAATCATATTGCATTGTGGCATTTATATATAGGGTGGTCTGTCAATTTTGTAAACTTTCTTGTAGGGGCATATAAGATAAGCTGGCTTTTGTGAACGTTATTTGGAATTCGAGGAAACTTCATAGCAAATCTGCAAGAGTTGATAATAGAAGATTTCGGCCAGGACAAGCACGCATAAAGCACAAAAGTCTACTGTGTTTTCTTTAAAACCACAAATTATTAATATATTTCTTGTCTACAAAGCAAAGGAAAGTCTACAGCCCCTGTTTTTTATGATGAGATTTATGCTCTCATTGGATTTGGTTACTACTAAATTCTGAAATCTTAAATGTTTACGTTGCTAAAACTCGAACACTCAACCTCGTTAGCTACGAAGAGTCTGTATTGTAATACATACTTCAGATAAAGAAATTGATTAGATATATGATTTTTATAAACAAGCAATAAAAGAAATAATAGAACTAAAACCCAAGCGTGGAATGGGACAGGTTGAAGAAAATTCCAGGTAATTTCTTGGATGTGGTCACTTGCACATCTCTTTATAAGCTCATACGTCAATTGTCTAAGAGTTGTTCTGCGGCTCTGCCTATGATTATTCTCTTTTCTCACTTAATTTCTTAAACTTGTTCAGCTAGTACTTTCCTTTATAGCATAGCACAAATAATTAATAACTCCTTTACAATCGTAAATTTGAATTTAATATACAAAACAAAAGTTTTGCTATCACTACGTGAATATATTCACAAGCTACACAATTACAAGGAAATTTCAGGATGTAGAAATCTATAGCAGAATCCACAAAGTCAATAAACTTTTATCAGACTCCAAGTCATCTTTCTGTCATCTCAAAGCAAGCAACGGGATCAGACATCGAAAGTCATCTAAATCGAGCTATTCTGTCCGTGTGATCACATTTCAATATTTAATTCTTTAATTTGTTCTTAATTACTCCACGTGAAGTGTTAGAATATGACTTGAATCAGTAATGCTCCGAGCGTTGGGACTTCGGGGGTCTCGCTGGTATAACAAACTGGTATCAGAGCTGTTTCGGTGAGAAAAATGTCTGGTTGTATTAATGTGAAGGTTGACAAATTTACTAGGAGAAATAGTTTCAGTCTATGGCAAATCAAGATGCGTGCCTTGTTAAAGCAACAGGGGCTTTAGGCGCCGTTGAAAAAAAAATCGACGGATCCTCAAAGCGTTGAGATGGTCTAGAAGAAAAGGCACACTCAACAATTTTGTTGTGCCTTGCAGATGATATTATTACTGAAATCGCGGAGGAGGATACCGCGTCTGGTTTGTGGTTGAAGCTTGAAGGTCTCTACATGACAAAGTCTTTAACAAATAAGTTGTTTCTGAAGCAACGTCTGTTTAGTCTGCGAATGCAGGAAGGTATGCCTCTTCGAGATCACTTAGATCAGTTAAACACAATCTTATTAGAATTGCGTAATATTGATGTGAAAGTTGAAGATGAGGATGTTGTTTTAATTATGTGAGTTTCTTTACCATTATCGTACGAGAATTTTGTGCAATCGTTTATTGTTGGTAAAGATACTATTTTTCTAGAGGAGGTTAGATCTTCTCTTCATTCTAGAGAGCTGCGCCATAAGGCGGCTAGTACAGGTGCAGATTATCAGGCTGTTGGGTTAGTAGCCAGCGCGGGAGTAATGGACATGGAAAGCCGGGGAAGAATAAATTCAAGAAACCAGCTTCTAAGGGTCCGAAATCTAATAATGTCTGTAATTACTGAAAAGAGAAGGGACACTGGAAATCTGACTGTCCCAAGAAAAAGAAGCAACGGGATAAATTGACAGGTACTGCTGCTACAGCTGGTACCAATTCTGAAGAATATATTTCTCTAGTTGCTGATGAGCACACACATTACTCTGAAGTGTGGATCCTTGACTCTGGAGCGTCTTACCATGTATGTCCACGCCGGGAGTGGTTTACAACCTACGAGCAAGTAGACGGTGGCAAAATTTTTATGGCTAACAGTTTTGTTTGTGAGATGGTTGGAATATGCTCTATTAAAATTCGGACACATGATGTTAAATTCTGCACATTGAATGATGTTAGGCATGTTCCACTTATGACGAAGAATCTGATATCTCTGAGTATGTTAGACAGCAAGGGTTTCAATTTTCAAGGTGAAGGTTGAAATACATGTCTGCAAGGGTTCTGATGTGGTTTTGAAAGGTGTTAAACGTGGTACCTTGTATCTTCTTCAAGGTTCTACATTATCAGGTTATGTTCTTGTCGCGTCCTCGGAGATTGATAAGGAAAACATGACCAAGTTGTGGCACATGAGGCTTGGTCACATGAGTGCAAGAGGGATGCAAATTCTGTCAAAAGCTGATCTTCTTTGTGGTCATAATGTCACAGGTCTTGAGTTTTGTGAACATTGTGTTTTTGGAAAGTTACATCGCAACAAGCTTCCTAAAGCAACACACAGAACAAAAGGCACACTTGATTACATCCATTCTGATTGTTGGGGTCCTTCCCGGGTGGAATCTTTAGGGGGTCACATATATTTTGTGCCAATGATTGATGATTTTTCAAGAATGACTTGGTTGTTCATCATGAAGTATAAAAGTGAAGTCTTTAAGATTTTCAGGCAGTGGAAGACATTATTGGAGAATCAAACAGGGAAGAAGATTAAGAGGCTGCGAACTGATAATGGTCTGGAATTTTGCTCGTCTGAGTTTGATGAGTTCTGCAAGAATGAAGGGATTGCTAGGCATCATACAGTCAGGGATACACCACAGCAGAATGGTGTAGCAGAACGTATGAATCAGATACTTCTAGAGAGAGCTAGGTGCATGCTCTCTAATGTTGGACTAACTAGAAGATTATGGGCAGAAGCAGTTAGTACAACATGTTATCTGATAAATCATGGACCTGACACAGGTATTCATCTCAAAACTCCTATTGAGAAATGGTCTGGTAAGCCTGCTGATTACTCCGATTTAAGAGTTTTTGGTTGTACTGTTTATTATCATGTAAATGAGGGTAAATTGGAGCCACGAGCTAAAAAAGAAGTATTTTTAGGCTATGGGGATGGGGTTAAAGGTTATAGAATCTGGTCTCCATCTGAAAACAAGGTCTGTAACGCCCTCCCGACCCGGGGTCAAGATCGGGTAGCGCACACTAAATATAAATCACAACCCTGGAAAGGTAAACATAAATAATAGCAGTGACCCCGTAAAGCTAAGGACCGAGCACGGGTTATAATATGAAACAAGTCAACAACTACTAATATGATTACAAACCATAATGTTATTAGAATAATTCCAATATGGAATTATGCTAATAACCAAATGTCTACAAAAGTTTTACATACTAATTCAGTTTTATCACTACATTCCTTTTACACACTTTCTAGATCTCAAAACAAACTACTACCTGCCCCTGAGCTCCAGGGAACTGTCGGTTCACTCTCACTCCCCCTGCAGGCCTAACATGTGCCATCCTCACACCTATCTGAAAGGTTAGAATAATAGAAAGCAAGAGTGAGCCAAAATTGCTCAGTCAGTGCAATAGAACATAACTCTAGATATCCACATAGGATCCAAGAAATAAGCAATTTATCAAAACAGTATAACACAGGTATTATGCAAATCTCAAAGGAAGTTAAGAAACGATGCAGTTAAACCCTTTATAATAATTCATAACTTTAAAAGTAATCCAATATCATATAAATAACTTCCCAATTAATCATCAAAATAAATGAACTGGAATTCACTCGACGCTACGAGCTAAGCCGGCGATCAATCGCTCATAGCTCGCCAACCAAACTGTGGTACACAGCAGGCTCATTACATATGGGGTTCCCCGGGCAAAATCCGCCCTCTCAGGCACTTATTGACATTGGCCAACAATTCTTATTCTTTTGACCGGCGCGCGGCCATGTGCATTTCCAATTCACGGGTTCAATACAAAACCCTAATTTTCCAAAACATATCTTTTACCCTTATCGGGTTCATAAATTCCCAATCTTTAGGGATTCCACAATTCAACTCAAGAATTCTGTTTTTCTCATTTAACCTGACCGTATAAATCTGATAATAACAAGGAATGAAGCAATACTTGTGAATTTATGAGATTATATAAACAGTTGTCAATTTAATTGAAACAACATCACTTGAACAATAAGTGAAGAAATAACACTTGCCTGATTAGCGATAATAAATCCTGGTCAATCTCGTTCGTCAAACACTTCTATAACATAAAAATCAATATCCAAGTCAACGACCCGTAAACCTCATTTTCTAGAAATACTGACATATTTTTATTTTAATAAACCTTTATAGTCATGTCAACCACAATCAAAACATTCAAATAGGTCCTGAAACAGTTATTCATAATTATAATTCAATAATCAGGTTTTTCTCACAATTTATACAACATATATCATCATTTAAATGAATTACATGCATCATATAAGTCACGTAATCGTCACAAAGAAATTTTAGAATATTATTCAACTCTCGTTTGAAAAGAAATAAGTCACAAAATATTTTTAGATCGAAAATCGGATCATTTTTGACAATATAAGGATTTAAAAATAATTTAATCAATTAATATAAAATTAATTGACTAATTATAAATATTTAAACAAATTTTATTGAATAAAGAAAAGTGAAGAAAGTAATTAAATCTAATTTAGATTAATTAAATTCAATTAATAATGAATTTATAAAAATTAATTGATTAAAAATTAATCAATGATTTTAAATAAATTAATTATTAATCAAAAATAATTAAAATAATTAAATTTAATCCATTTTTGGAAATTAATAAATATTTAAAAAATTATAAAAATTATTTTGAATTATAAAATCAATCTTAAAACAATTTTCAAAAATTTGAAACTATTTTCTGAATTTAAAACTAAAATAAATAAATAAAATAAAAATTTAAACCCAGAAACACTTTTCACGTTTTTGCAATTGGGGAAAACAGATTGAAAGCGGGTCGGTAGGGTTTTGAAAATGGGTCGTGAAGAACGGATTCAGTCGCCAAGAACACCCGCCGCCCGAACGCAGTTCCCGACGAGTCGAAATTGACCAAACACGTTACCAAATTAAAGGGCTTTCACTAAGGAACTTATGGGCTCTCAAAATCCGTCAAAAACACGCCGGAAACGCGACTTAAACGTACCAAAATCGAAAACCGCCGGTGGCGGCTCCGTTTTCCGGCAATCATAAAACAATCACCAAACTGTAAACTAGTTATATGAATCGATTCTAAATGAAACAATCTATTTAATGATGGTAACCAATTCAAAAACCGATCCCTGTAACTAAAAATCCGGCAAAAACTCAAACAAAGTCCGGTGAACCTTAAACTTTCCGATCTCATCGATTTCAAGCTCAAAAATCAAGTTATAAATCATTACAATGCTCTACATCACATAATAAACACGATTAACCCATCAATTATCAAGAACAATCAACCACAAAGAATTCCCCAAATTAATAATTCGAATTAAAAATATAAAAATCAGAAAAAATCAAATCCTTACCCAAACTGAAATCTGATGGTGGATTATGATAGAGGATGAAAAGAGCTTTGATTTGGTTACTAGAACTTTGAATTTGGAATCCGGTAACGCCTTCAAATTTAGGTTTGATTCTCAAGAACGCGAAGAACGAAATTAGGGTTTCGGGTAATTTAGGGATAATTAACAGTATTTAATACTTTTATTATACGTAAAATAATTACGGTACGCCTATTTATATTTAACGAAAAATATTACCCGAAATAACATTTTTGGTTCAATATTGATCCGTTGGATCGTTTTTATTCGAATAAAGCGTACCGGTTACAAAAACGATAATTATCCAACTGTACAGATAATTGCAGGAATATTTTAATAATATTTAGATATACGAACCAAAATATCTTTGTAACGAATGTTCGGGAACATATCCCGCTTTAACGAACAAAATATTGGTACGAACGATATACCAATTTCTCCAATAATTGCGAAACGAACAGAATTCTTCGTTCAATAATTACTATAAATTAGAGATAAAAATAAATTCACTTTGAAAACAAAATTTTCAATAATCACATAATTCCACGTAGCATTTATAAGGCATGCACATACGATCATTTAAACAAAACATTTTCCATAATTAACACATAATGTACTTAAATTCACAAATTATACCCAGGAATTATATTAAATTTCTAAAAATATACATATGGTTTCTCGGTTCTTACAGGGTCATACTAAGTAGAAATGTAATTTTTGATGAAAAATCTATGTTTAACCCTACTGTGAAGTCTACTATTTTGTCAGAAAGTGGTAGTGTTGAAAAACAGACGGAGCAGCAAGTCACTCAAGATGAGAGTGAACCACAACATGAAGTTCAACAACCACAGTCAGAATCAGAATCATCAGTTTCACCATTACTAGTAGTGAATCAGCACAGTTTGACTCTTGATCGATCAAGGAGAGCTAATTATAGGGTGCCTCCAAAGAGATATGGTTTTGAAGATATGGTGGCCTCTGCACTACATGTTGTTGAAGAGGTGGATCCTAACTCTGATGAGCCATCCACCTACAAAGAAGCAGTTACATGTACTGACTCTACCAAATGGTTTGCTGCAATGGGAGATGAAATGGAGTCACTTCATAAGAATCAGACTTGGGAATTAGTCAAGCGGTCTCGAGAAAGAAAGATCGTCACTTGTAAATGGGTCTACAAGAAGAAGGAAGGAGAAACATCTGTTGAGGGTATCAAGTATAAAGCTCGATTAGTAGCCAGAGGGTACTAAGAAAGAGGGAGTATACTACAATGAGATTTTTTCGCAAGTGGTCAGACATACTTCCATCAGGGTTCTACTAGCAATAGTTGCACATCAGAATCTGGAGCTTGAACAACTAGATGTGAAGACAGTTTTTCTACATGGAGAGCTAGAAGAGGAGATATACATGACTTAACCGGATGGTTTTCAGGTTCCTCGTAAGGAAGACTATGTTTGCAAGTTATTGAAGTCCTTGTATGGACTAAAGCAGTCTATGAGGCAATGGTACAAGAAATTCGACAGCTATATGATAGGTATTGGTTACACCAGGAGTTCGTATGATTGTTGTGTTTATTATAGTAAGGAAGCAAATGGTTCTTTGATTTATCTGGTCATGTATGTAGATTAGCTGCAGAGAACAAGTCTGATGTTCAGAAGTTGAAGGGTCTCCTTAGTGCTGAGTTTGAAATGAAAGATTTGGGTGCGGCTCGAAAAATTATGGGAATTGAGATATATAGGGATAGAAGCAAAAGAAAATTCTTCTTATCACAGAAAGGATACATTCAGAAGATTTTGTCAAGATTTGGCATGTCTACAACAAAGCCCATAGACACTCCTAGTGCTGCAAATGCACATCTATCTGTTGTTTTTGCACCTAAGTCTACTGAGAAAAAGGAGTACATGTCTCGAGTTCCCTATGCTAGTGCAGTAGGAAGCTTAATGTATGCAATGGTTTGCACTAGACCTGATCTTGCACAGTCTATCAATGTTGTTAGTAGGTTTATGGGTGAACCAGGCAAGGAGCATTGGCAAGCTGTAAAGAAGGTTTTTCGGTACTTAAAAGGTACGTCTGATGTTGGTCTCATTTATGGAGGTGATACAGAGTGTTTGGTGACAGGGTTTTCAGACTCTGATTATACAGTAGAAGATCTATGACTGGTTATGCTTTCACTCTGGGTGGTTCAATTGTCAGTTGGAAAGCTACTCTGCTACCTACGGTGACTTTGTCTACTACATAAGTAGAGTACATGGCATTGACAGAAGCAGCAAAATAAGGAATCTTGTTGAAAGGATTGGTCAGTGATTTGGGTCTACATCATGATCAGGCTACAGTGTATTGTGACAGTCCTAGTGCAATTTGTTTAGCTAAGGATCAAGTCCATCATGAGAGGACTAAGCACATAGATGTAAGATATCATTTTCTAAGAAGTGAGAAGAGAATCAAGATGAGCAAAGTGGTTACTGCTGATAACCCAACTGATATGTTCACCAAGCAAGTTTCAACATTGTTTGGACTTGCTAAATGTTCGGAGTTGTTGATTGCCCTTTTAGGGCAAAAATCTGAGGCAGAAGAGTTTTTTCTGGTACGTTTGGCATTATTATGGTGCATCTGTTTTTTGTGAGAAGATTCAAGTCAAGGCGGAGATTTGTTAGAATATGTCTTGAATCAATAATGCCCCAAACGTTGGGACTCCGGGGGTCTCGCCTAGAGAGTACTATATAAACTCTCTAGGTCATAACCTAGATGTATGCTGTAATATGTATCCTGGGGATCAATAAAACTTTTATTTTCTGTCTATCTGTGTTTTTTCTTTACGTCTATTATAATATTTCTTGATTCCGTTATAACATAGTGTTAAAGATAAGTACTTATTGTGGACCTAATGATAGAAAGAAGCCAACGGAGGAGGATGATTACTGTGACAAACCTTATGTGAAATGCATATTATGTATCTGCAATTTATGTTAGCGTAATAGCTTTCCAATTTTGTTATTTGTCTTGTGATGATGAAATCGTTAATACGAGTGATGCACTTACAATATTTAGAAATTTCTGGGCTAAGTCTTGTTAATCTTCAGTTGAGATTATTATATATTAGAGAAGTTGGACATGTTATTACTTATTAGTTAATGCTTCTGCGCACGCTGCTAGCTGAGATCAGAATGCTGCTGTAATGCTAAATAAATATGTTCCATTCCCATGTTGTGCTTGTCTTTATATATCTAAAACTTTTGTTCTGAAACTCATGAGAAACATAGTAGCAACTGACCGGAACCTTATCACCTTTTTCCAAATTTTTGGTATGTAACTGCTCTTGATTAGAGAGGGCTACGATACTTCTTTGTTTGAATACTGGTGCTTGCTCTCTCTTTTTGAGTATACGTTTAAATTTGCCATCATGAAATTTCTAGTCGTAACTTTCGATTAGATATACAAAACAAAACAAAAATATTGCTATCGTCAACATATACGCATGCTACACAATTACCAGGAAATTTCAGGATGTAGAATATAATAAGATCTATCGCAGAAGCCAAATAATCTTCCATGTCTTCTTTTTGTCACCTCAAAGCAAGCAACTGGATCAGTGTGTATTCCGTGTATAGCATAGAATTATTATAACAATGCCGCTGTAGACTGTTGTGCTAAGTAACCAGAATCCATTTCCATGCTGTACTTGTCCAACTTGTCTTTACGTATCTAAATTTGTTGTGAAACTCATAGGAAACACAGATAGGCGAAAGAACCTTATGATCACCTTTTTCCCAAAGACAAGAATAAACTGAGTCGCGAAACAATATTTTTTGGGTATGAAATTCCTCATTTGGATGTTATATATATCTGAGGTCATGAAATTTCTAATAAGAAGTAGAACTGTAGCAGAAGAATTTCCATTGTGTTAATTTGATCCAAGTAGATAGGAGTAGGTGTTTGGAGTTCACTTTCTCAAACTATAAACTAGCTACTGAATCATTCCCAGTATAACACAGTTAATTGTTCAAATTTGGTTTATTAAAAATAATATTTTCGGATTTTCTTAAACAGAGAATGAGAAGGAAATGAGAGAGCAATAAGAAGTAACAAGGCAGGTAACTAGGTAACAAGGTAAATCCTAAGGTATTACAGAAGCCTGCAAAGAATCATGCCTCATCAGCACCATATGGCATGAAGTGTGAGAAGCCTTTAATAGAATTTCAGGACAATATTAGAAACACATCCTAAAGTATGTATCTAAGCTTGCTGAAGATTTAATCTACGATTATATATGACTTTGCATCACTTGCACGGCAGAGGGCCAAGTAAGATATGATCTCATTAATATAAGTTGTGCTGAATAAATTGTAACATTTTGACGAAGACGAAAAAGGATACTATACCATTTCTTAACCAACAAAGACGAAAAAGGATACTATACCATTTCATTAGACAGATAAACAAGTACTATATTGAACATATGCTCCACTGAACACTCTTTAATCAGTCATGTCTACAAATTTACAACCCAAATATTCAAATTCAATCTCAAGGATTTAGATTCAGAGAACGGGAAGGCAATCAACAAATATAGCACACGATTTCTAAATACGTATAATTTTAGGTAACAGACAGATGTGGTTGGAGTGTCAGAAATTTTGAAGAAAAGGTAAAATGGATACTATTTATATGTCATGTGGACATTATACCTAACAAATCCTTAAGGTTGGAGATGCTCTAAATGTTGATCTATTGAAATGCTTCAGTAACAGCATCTAGTTCAGATTGTCACAAGACACACAGTAAGACACTATGAAATTTACGGATAACGATATCCTATAATTAAAGTAATTGAATATAAGTATTTTTACTAATAAGGAATTGACTTGTAATATCCAAAATGGATTACTTGTCATGAATCAACCACTATGTCCCTGTACTCCCATTTATATGCTGGTAGAACCAAAGTGTCTCTCCACCATTAGGCACAAGTAAAATAAAGGAGTTGAGTTGGATTCCCAACTGCCTTTTTTTCTATAAATTATGCCTTGAAAACCACTTTTTCTTCCAATAACTTTTCCAAGCACTGATTATTCCACAACCCACAAACAAAGAAAATATCTACTTACATGATTAATTTGATTGACCTTAGAAACATAGTCTCCAATTAAGTTTGACTAGGTTAGTTTATATTCGACTTATAGAAACGACAGGAAAATGTATGTATCAAAAAAAATATAAATAATGAGGAAGAAAATGTTGTTCCCTTATTTAGCGAAATTTTCGTTTAGAAATTTGTTTATGGATGTGTGGTAGTGGGACATAAGATTAAACCATAGTTCTGTTTAATAGAAAAAAATGCACCAGCTGATTGGCTGATTTTTACTTAAATAAGAAGCCTGCTTTTTATTCCTAAAAGCAAAAAAGAAGTAAAAGAGAGTGTCTGCTGGGATTAAACACAGATATGACATTTAATTTCTTTAACGGTTCTGTTACGAGGATTTAATCCTACTAGGACCTTGACTAGGACGAGACATTCATCCAAATCATTACGCACACTCACATGTTTTAGTAATTGTATATTATTCATGCACATGTTATTATATAAAGTCACCAACCTCTTATTACTAATTATATGTGGGACAAAAGTTTTTTCAACTTAAACAATCCACATAACCCATTTTAAGCAATCTATTTCAACTCAATTTATTTATGGATTTCACTAAGAAAATGTCTTAGATCCAAACATGAAAGTTTAAGTTCTCATAACAAGGAACAACCTTTAATTGTTAGTTTCCGGAAATTTCATCAACAACATATATAAAATATGTCTCAAACTTTCCATTTTCTAACCTATTCAATATGATAAAAGAGTGACACTTGAAATTAATTTGCTACGATTATCGAATTGTGAAAGTGATATATTCTTGGATTTGCAGTTCCTGCTATTAGAAATGTTGCAGCTGTATTTTCCGAAGTCGAGTTTACGGAAATGTTTGAGTACATGACAAAAGGATAACAAAAAAATCCACAAGAATGGGCTTTCTCATTTCCAAGCTAAGCGACATGTGGTCCTATAAATCCATGGCTGCTAATGGTCTAGAATTAAAATATATATGCTAAAGAAAAAGATGTATATCTACATACAGTGACAATCAAGATTATTTATTTCTTTAATAGCTCAACAAAATTACATATCCTGATATTTTGTGAAAGAGTGGCTAAGATTTACTGATATTCAACTTGAAAATATTCCAACTAACTCTGAAGCTGCTACACCCCATAAATGATTAAAAAAAAAAAAGCAAAGTTTTGGCATTTGCATTGAAGTGGGTAGGCTTTTGTGCCTTTTTCAAAGGGGAAAAAGTGGAATGGGGATTCAGATACAAAACACAGAGTCAATTTCATGACCTACCTAATTCAATTTGATACACAACCAGTTGTGGTTGTGCTTGTGGCTCATATTTGTTTGTGACAACAAAATATCTGTTGGGTTTCTTCTCTCGCTTTGAACATGGTACACATATTGTTACTCCAAGAATCAAGTGGACAATTTTTATTAAACAATTATGGTTGCATTCAACAACTCAACAAGACATTGATACTACAACATCAGATATTCATTATTGATCATCCTGTCAAGGAAACTGAAATTTTACATCATTCAACATCTGCAATATTGGAGCTTTAAAAATGTGTAGCTCTTGTTACTCCTAGTGTCAGTAAGTTTTGACACGCACACACAAAGTTTAGACATGGTTGGTCTACTGAGATATGTACATCAAAGCTAAAAGGCTCAAATACTCACAGAATAATCAGGAAGCATGAAGCTGGTATCTTCCGCAGCCTGCGGGAGGCACTTCCTACACTCCACAGAATAATTTCCCAAAAATCTTCTGCATTAATTTTATGCGGGCTGGACCCTGATATCAGCTTGAATCTTCTCTGATGAACATAATTATCCCGGACTTAATCCACCGGATTGATACAAACATATGTCAAGTACTGACAACATAGTTTAGACTTTAGACCCTCTCTTGGAATTGGAGGGACCTTGACATAGCTGCAGGGTTGGCGTGAAAAATCGGCGATGGTTTAAGTATGTGATCCTTTTCGTCTTTCTTCGGTTGGAAGGCCTTGCTAATGGAATCATTCTTTATTCCAAGGCTAGCAAATATTGAACCCTTTGCTGTTTCATCAAGGTCATCAATTCTCAAACTTTTTGGAACTAAAACAGATCTTTCTGAATCGTTCTGTTTACAATGTTCATTTTCTTCGACATTGATTGGTCTGAGCAAGTCACCTTCTCTAGAATGCTTTCCCAATACTTGTGAATTTGAATCATAAATTGGCGCATCTTGGTTTGCCACCTGAGGTGGAGGCGGCATCCAAGGAATACTCCAAGAACCTGGGACACTATAATTCCAGTAAGGTGTTGGATAGTATGGAAATGGAAATCCAGAAGGGTAAATGGCTTGTACCGGAACTGTAGAGTTCCAAGGACAAGGCCAAGGTAGCGCCGGATGAAATGGAACTTGAGAAGGGAAACCATGAATTTTCTGTACCTCCGGCTCTGCAATTCCATCTTTCTTCCCTTCCATGTTTGAGTTCAATTTTTTTATGGAAGATCCACTGGAGCAATCATCAACATATTCTCCTCCTTTGCAAGGGATTGTAACTCCTTGTTTGTGATGTCCATTCTGAAAACTGTTTGAGACTTTTTTCTCAGCAACAAAAACAGAAGACATGGATTCACCAAGGGGAGAGTCTGCACCAAATGAGAGGACTGTTTCATTGTTTTTTATTGTGCCATTGTGGATTCCATTTGAAGCATCAATTCCAGCTGCACGGAGTGCTACAGATACCGTCATATGACGACAGTGTGAATCAGAACTCTTGTTCTTGCGACGACCAGCACCAACAGGCATGTTCCTCATTGTTCCTCCAGCAGTCCAGTATCTCTGGCAGCTCTTACAAAAGTGTCGGGGTTGGCTAACATTGTAATTGTTGTAATAACAAAACTTTGTATCCATGCTGTTACATCGAGGACAAGGAAGGATCTTGTCTGGCTTCTTCAACGTCTTCTCTTGCAAGTCAGTTGCATCACTCTGCTCATTGTCCGTATTTGGAGGTTTTAATGTTGCATTTTCTTCATTTATTGAGGGAGTTTTAGGGCTGTCACCTCCACCTGTCGATCCTTTTGATTCATCTGTGATTGGCAACACTGTTTTGTCTTGTGGTTTACTCTCACTTTTTGCTTCTATGAGGTCCTGGAATTTAGCAAAAATCAACATTAAGTACAGTAGCAAGAGCATAATACGATTCAGATGATTATTTTCTACAACTAGGTAATAGCCAACCATAACTTATACTGCTAATAACTACCCTCGGATCTAACAAGACAATAATACAACAGCGGACATCCTTTAATTTCTATCCAATTTCTTACCAAGGATAAATCAAAGTTTAAAATTTATCCTTTCCTTGGAGTGGATAATACTATAAATCATCGATCTTCACCAAAACAGCCTCTCTACTACTCTAATCTCTAGAGTAGGTGCAAGGTCTGCATACAATCTTATCCTGATTTCGACACACATAATTAGTATGTTCAGCTTCGTACAAGGACATCATTTTCAATCTAACTTTGAATATCTGCAAATATGTTTGTAATGACAGCAAAACCGCAAGATTTTACAAATTGAGTAGTACAAGGATTGAATGAGCAAAAAAAAAAGTGTAACAACTACCAAGAATATCAAGTCACAAGTTCAATCCAATTCATTTAAATGTCACAATTGAATAAAACTTATGTAGCAGTCCCTGTAGTATTCATTCAATCAGTACCAAAAACACCAAGCAAATAAAACTAGAATCAAGACACAAGATTCACAAAAACTAAGTGTGTGCTTTATCAAATGGGCCAATCCAAGAAATACAATAAAACAAGAACATACATATATTTTACAACTTATAAGTGCTATCTCAACTTAAAATTCATACCTTTTGAGCCTCTGATACATCTTCACCTCCAAAGTTACTATCTTTACCATCCTCTGACCGGACCCCGCCGGAATCTTGGCCGGAGCTCGCCGGAATTTTTTCATTTTCAGTCAACACAATCTTTTTCCCAAACAGCTTAATACCCAGATCTTTTTCTTCACCCATTTCTCAAAAAACAACTCGCCGGAAAATTATGACGGCGTTGAGTAAATATAAAATACTTAGTTGTATGGAGAGAGAGAGAGAGAGAGAGAGAGAGAGAGATTTGTAAGTCTTTGCTGGCAGGGAGGGGAAGTAAGAAAATGATCCACTTGGAATGAATAAAAAGCACCACTACTATATGTGGATCCCACGTCAGCACAGGATGGATTTTTCTCAGCCACAAATTATTTTAGGTCTTTTCATGGGTTTTTACAGTTTTGCCCTTTGTTGCTTTGTAAACTCAAATACATGGTGACAACTAGGTAGCTTTTTACAGGTGGCTTTGTTTTATTGGTTGGAGTGAGGGTAAAATTGTACTTTAAGAGTTATATCCAGATCTTGGAAAAGGTAATTGGAGTATCTGGTATCCAATAGCTTTGCTCACTTATCCAACCTGGCATGATTCTGTTACACTGGATCACTGCCTATTTATGGAACCATTAATATTTGTTTAAATAAAAACAATATACAATTATACAAATACTTTACTCATTTAGGCGAGCAATCTTCCCCTTTACAAACTTTTCAACGAAAGGGGCTTGGGCTTTAACAAAATCTCTATAATGTATTAAATATATATGATAATAATATTTGCATTATAAAGATGAATAAATTTTATTTTGTGAAAATTTAAATTTTTTAAGATGTTAAAATTATAAAATGACTATTTACTTAGAAATGTAATAGGTTAAACTTAGAATTTATATTCAGATCTGAACCGAATATGGATTATGGATCATATTCGGGTAGGATCATTTTATAAAAAATAATATGAGACCGAATCTGAGCGGGTATATAAGTGTTCATATCCGGATCATATTTTTTCCAGGTTTGATTTTTTCGTCAGATTTGGATCATTTGTAAAACGAATATGAGACATGTATCATAATTTTTAGCCGGATATAAGTCGAGATACCGGATAGTTCGGATTAGTAGTTGGCACATCTATACTATATTATTAAAGTCAAAACATTGAAAGTTTTGGTTTTCGGTTTTCGGTCGGTTTTTGATCTTTTATTCTATTTAATAAATAATAAAAATATATAAATAT
Source organism: Heracleum sosnowskyi (assembly GCA_030848705.1). Taxonomy (NCBI): domain Eukaryota; kingdom Viridiplantae; phylum Streptophyta; class Magnoliopsida; order Apiales; family Apiaceae; genus Heracleum; species Heracleum sosnowskyi. Next base: position 9,461,213 of record CM061243.1, read on the forward strand.
AGTAACTAGATGATTGCCTTTTATAATTAATATATTTTTTTTCTAACAAAATCTACTGTTTTTCCAAAAATATCATGGCAATTATCTTTAAATTAAAACATATTATCTTTTATATTTGTTATCACTAAAATCTCTGTTTTCCAAAAATATGAGGTGCAATTCTTACTTAATTATTTTAAAACCTATTTTAATACTCTATTTAATAAATAATAAAGTAATATAAAAATAGTAACTATCTCATTGTCTTTTATAATTAAATTTTTTTTTAACAAAATCTACTCATTTTTCCAAAAATATCACGACATTTACCTTTAAATTAAAATAAATAATCTTTTATATTTGTTATCACTAAAATCTTTATTTTCCAAAAATATGAGGTGCAATCCTTACTTATTTGTTTTAAAACCTATTTTAATACCCTATTTAATAAATAATAAAATAATATAAAAATAGTAACTAGCTGATTGACTTTTATAGTTAAAACATTTTTTTCTAACAAAATCTACTTTTTTCCCAAAAATATCACGGGCAATTACCTTTAAATTAAAATATATTACCTTTTATATTTGTTATCACTAAAATCTCTATTTTCCAAAAATATCAAGTGCACCCCGTACTTATATATTTTAAAACCTATTTTAATACTTTTAATTATTTAAAAAAATTTACCTATTTTAACAAGTGAACATATTTTTTAACAAATGCAATTAATATAATTAAAACATATCTAAATATATTACATGCAATTACTTTTTTAATTAAAACATGTTAGCTTTTCTATTTATCCTTATTAAAAAAACTTACTTATTTTAACATGTCAACGTATTTTTTTAATAAATACAATTAATATAATTAAAACACTTCTAAAAATATCACGGACAATTACTTTTTTTAATTAAAACATGTTATATTTTGTATCTGTCCTTATTTTTAATATTATTTTATTATAAAATAATATTAATAATACCTCATTTATATTCCTCAGCAACATCTGTATTTTTTTATATTTTTTTATGTTCCAATTAATATTTAACTTTCTTATTTTATAATTTATCATATTAATTTTTACTTTTATTTTAACATTTTCCGTTCACATTAAATTTTTTAGTTTATTATTTTTTATGGCTCGTGCCTTGCACGTGTTATAGGCTAGTATCTATATTATATTATTAAAGCCGAAACATTGAAATTTTTGATTTTCGGTCATTTATTCTATTTAATAAATATAAAAATAATATAAAAATAGTAACCAGTTGATTGCCTTTTATAATTAAAACATTTTTTCTAACAAAATCTACTCATTTTCCACAAATATCACGGACAATTACCTTTAAATTAAAAAAAATATTTTTTATATTTGTTATCACTAAAATTTCTCTTTTCCAAAAATATCACGGGTAGTTACTTTTTTTAATTAAAACATGTTAACTTTTTTATTTGTCATAAAAATTACTTTTTATATTTGTAGAAGGGGGGTTGAATACAACTCTTGATTTTTATAACTTTTCTGTAACTTGAAAGTAAGAACATATAAACTAAATTGCAGAAACAGAATAAAGATAAGAACATAGTGCTTTAAAAATTTCAAGTGGATTGTTTTGTGATCCACCTGAGATATATATTGAAGAAATAATATGTGATATTTGGTTACAAATACACAGCTGCTATTACAGTTCTTTGCTTTTAAGAAATGTAAGAGAGAAAACCTAAGCAAAGACATTGTAAACTATTTTCTCTGTTTTCAAAGAATTGTTACACTTGGTTATGAAGCCCAAGTTTGCAAGTCATACTACAGACAAAAACTATCTCTATTTTCTAGGTCCAGTATGCTTACTTCTTCATTCCAGATGCATGTGATTGAGATGTTGTACTCTTGACAAGTTGACTTGTTTGTACATCTCTTATGTTTGCATGGAAATTGAAGGTTTCTTCTTATTCGAGGTTCACCAGTGTTTGGCTTCCATATTCTTTTTGTTTACTCTATTAACTCATGTGTTTCCACCAGTGTCAAGTCATCATCAACCTTTAGTCTTGAGTTTCATCCGTTGATAGTGTTCTTGATTATCCATGGATAGTATTAATTTGGTCATCCGTGGATAACATTAAATTGATCATCCGTGGATAACATCAAGTCTTCATCCGTTGTCATTCATTTTCACTTAAACAAAATTACATAGCACAACCTATTTACAACTAACTATTGTATCCTGCTTATCTACTGAAAGTCAACATGACTTAGTACTTAATACATTTAATCTTTAGACTAAAGTAAAATTGAATGTGCTACATGATTAATTATCCGTGGATAAGTTTCCCAACAACGAATACTACAGAAAGTATGACATTCGTTGCTAGTTACAAAATGACTTATACATAAATGTGTTATATGTTAAGTTATTATCAAGAACAACATATTTTCTAACATTAATATTACTTTAATAAGTAATAAAATAATATTAATAATGACCTATTTAGTTTTCTTAGACATTTTGTATTTTGTATTTATTTTTTATTTATTCCAATTAATATTTAAGTTTCTCATTTTATAATTAATCATATTGATTTTTATTTTTTATTTAATATTTTCTATCCTCTTTAAGTTTTTTAGTTTGTCATTTTTTAATCTATTTTGTTGGCCCCGATTATATGCTTAGTTTTCGATTATAGCCTAACCGTTTTTCTGCTTTCGGTTCAACGCCCTTCCCTTTAACTTTTTATCCATCCGCTTTTTTCTCTTTTAAATTGGGTTTACTTGTAAATTGGGTTAATTATCTTGTTAATCATTAAAGTGGGTTTAAAATATCAAGTTGGTCACCAAACTGAAAATGATCTCAATCAGGTTACTAAAGTCGGCTACAGGTACACTCCACTAAATAAATAATTTTTTTAGACAAAAAATGATGATGTATTAAAAAATATTTAATGTGATATCTACATGTTAGGGTAACATACCCATTTTACACCATAAAATTGAAGAAATTTGCATTAATATTAGTGTTTACCATCCATAAAAAAGTAAGTTATATAATAGAATGTACTTGTAGCTGACTTTAATGACCTGTTTGAGACCGTTTTCAGTTTGGTGACCAACTTGATACTTTAGGCCCAATTTAGTGACCAACAAGATAATTAACCCCTCGTAAATTTGTCAAGAAAAAAATTCATCAATAAACTTAATCCATACACGAAATCTAACTTTTTTGCTAATCTATGGCAAATTGCATGATTATTTTATTTCTGATACGGACATTTTGTCATTACATTAAAAGTTAACTAAGGTAATTTATTTATTTTATACTCAGCATATACCATTACAATTGTTAATGACAAGGCTAGCCGACCAGATAATAAGATGATTTAAAATTTAATTGTTGACAAGATTAATTTAGTAATTACCTAATAATTATTTAACTGATAAAAAAAGCCAGAAGGCCACGATTTCACAAAGACACGAATTAGCAATTACCTTTGTTTACAAATTGCAGCACTACAGATGTCTTGATCATATTTGCGAAGAGTTGAAAACTTTTTACAACCAAAAGATACGGGTCTGTTCGGCGATTTGAATAAAAGCCAACTTATAGTTTATAATTCCATAAAAATTTATGAGGGTTGTTTGTATATCCAACTTATAACTTACATTAACTTATAAGATGATAAGTTGAATGTTAATAACAACATATATTTTCTCTAACTTATTAAATTATTATTTGATTTCTTTGATTTTTAATACTTTATTTTTTTACATTTGTGTTTTTGAATGTCTTTTTAATTTAAAATGCATGGATTGAGATCATTGTGTTTATTAATTAATTTTTCAAATTTAATTTAGCAAATTATTAACTAACTTATAAGTAAATTTATCCAAATATTAATATAACTTATAAAAATTTATCTACTTATAACTTATATAATACTTATTAATTTTAAAATATAAGTTAACTTTTTTAAGATATCTCAAACACGCACATATAAAAACTAAAAAAAAAGCGCCAATAACAACGTCTTTCTGTGTCTTAAACAAGTTTAGGGGAGTTTACTTAGCAAAAAAATAAGAAAGTTCTTTTGAGTTTCAACTTTCTACGCCCTCTTTTACATTTTTGCTAATTGATATTTCTTCGAAAGAATGTCTTTTTGACAGTACGAACTACGAAGGTTACATGAAGATTGTCAAAAGTATGTTTTTTAGGAAACATGATCGCCATTAAAATAATAAATTTTAACTGATAGTTTGTGGAAATATAATATTAAAATAAATTATTATTGTGTATATTTTCTATTTTTAAATTTTTTCAAATATCAAGCTAGATAATAATAATATGAATTAAATAAGAATAATTTATAATTTTCAAAAATGATACTTTACTGGGAAAATTATTTATAAAAATTTCAAATCAATTTGGAAACATATCTTTCTCAATTTGACTAGCAGAATTTTTCCCTTTATTATTTCATTTGTGTATCTAAATATTTTAAAATATTTTAATGCTCATTCACAAATAGAAATAAATTGCACCCTTCATTTTTCTTTTTTTGATGTCGCAGGTTGTAACATAACTCACTTAAATTAAGGGTCGAATCAATAATATAAACATTCAGGTAATAATAATATCGGAGCTTGCCAAAAAGAGATTTAGGGGTCGTTTGGTTCGAGCTTTTCTGGTATCAGGTATGAGTTTCGTTCATTCCAATCTCATATCTGATGTTTGGTTCAGAAAAAATCTTTTTTAAACTCATTCCTCAAACCCTCAAGGTATGGATTTTTGATACCGTAGAGGGGAGGTGGGTATGAGGGAGGGGTATGAGTATCATGCTCTTTCTATTATTTTCACATCTTTTTAAACAGTTAAATGTAAATTTTAATACAAAAAAATCAATAACTTTAAAACATATTTAAAAATATAATTAAATTAATATTTTAAATTAATTAAATTAGTCAATTAAAAATATCATAAATAAAATATATTCATTCCAGCACTGAACCAAACACGTGATATCAGAAATGATACCTCAACCCTATACCACATTAACCCGATTCCTGATTTCAATCTCATACCACTTTACGAACCAAACGACCCTATCAGAGTTAGGTTCAATAATATGACAAAAAGTAAGTGGATGTCGCATTATCTTCAGGTTAATTGAAAACTTCCAACGCATTTACCAATATTTGACAAGGTTAAAAAAATTTGTCCGACAAGATTGTATTTGTTGTAGCGTTGAATACATATATTGAGTGTAAGAATATTGTAACTTTGTAAATGACTAAATGAGATTTATCCGACATGTTCACTTCACTCAGGACTAACTAATTCCAGTTGATTATGTTGTATACACGGAGTCAGGTAGAGACAATGAAAATAAGTAACTGGATCAAACTGTTTTGAATCACAGAACGGAAACTAGTAATGATAAGGAGTGCCAATATCATATAAGGATGATGCAATAAACAAGAGGCACACAGAAGATAACATAGCCAGCCAGCTGCATTCGGAAAAAATACCAGATTCTTGCATGCAGGAGAATGGTGCATATAGCTAGTGATATAGTAGTAGCATATATATTAACGATCGGTTTAACGACATATTTTCGGATGGATCGTTACAGTGTTTGGTTGTTCAATCACTCCGAAAACAATCTCAATGGATAAATAATTCAGTAGAAGCTGTAGGATTTAGAACTGATATAAGGTTGATATACTAATACACACACACGATACAAAGACACTGGAAAGCAGAAACATTTTATTCCTTGCCATTACTCAAACATAATGCATACAACGTATATAAATAAGCCCATAACAGCCCATAACAGAGCTAAGCGAATAAGAAGCAACTATCTCCTATAAAATCTCTAACACTCCCATTTATTCAGAACTTTCCTACTAACACTACAACGGCCACAAGACTGGTTCAACCAGCTACTAACGTGGCTTACTAGACACAGCAGTAACACAAATAAATAAAACATAATACTAAAGAATTAAGTTTAAGATTAATTTCCAACATTCACCCCCATAATCTTAAACTTATGAAGCACTTCTCTTCATTTTGTGATGCACTTCTCATCACCGTCTCTTCATTTTGTGATGCACTTCTCACCACTATCAAGTTTGATGCACTTCTCATCAAAAACAATTTTGGAGTACTTCTCTCCAGGGTGCACTTCTCACCCACAACTCTACAGGAGTGGTTCTCCCTCGATCAAATGTACCATGTCTTCTTCATCCATTTGGGATCTACAATTCTTTGCCAAATGCCCGTATCTTTTGCATTTGAAACATTGTAGCTTTCCTTTGTGCCAACAGTCTTTTTCTTCATGACCCATCTTATGACAATGGTTGCATTGAACTTTGTTGCCTGTGCCTTTTGAGGATGAAGCTTTAGCTAATAGGAGTCCTTCATTTTTTTCTCCAATTTCTTCCTTTCTCATGTTCCTCCTTTGATCCACGGCGTGAAGTGAATTGATCAATTCTGAAACAGTTAATGTCGAGAGATCTTTAGTATCTTCAAGTGAGGAAATTTTAGTTTCATACCTCTCCGGAAGAGTTACCAAAAGCTTGTCCACGACTCTTTGACTTGAAAATTCTCCACCAAGTAATTTGATTTGATTGACAATGGACATCAACCTACTCCCATATTCGTTGACACCTTCGTTATTTTTCATCCCCATCATCTCAAACTCCCTTTTGAGGTTGAGAATTTTCATAAGTTTGGTTTGTTGGTTACCTTCGAACTCCTCTTTGATTTTTTCCCATGCTTCTTTAGGAGACTCACAACCCATGATTGTTGTGAAAATTTCTTCAGACACCGCTGAATGGATACATGAAAGTGCCTTTGGCTTTCGTGCCATTTCTTCTTCATGCTTCTTGATTTGGGCTGATGTTGGATTTCCTGGTAGTGGAGTAGGCTCAGTGTCACTTTCAATAACATCCCATAAACTAAGAGCTTTCATGTATGCTTTCATTTTGATGGCCCATGAATGATAATTATTTCCTTTAAACAATAGAATAGAGATGGAGAAATTGTTTGATGCCATTGAATATGAAAGATAAATACTTAATATATATATAGGTGTATGTATAAAATATTAACTCACAAGCCCTAGATCAAGTGAGCTCTGATACCAAGTGTAGGATTTAGAACTGATATAAGGTTGATATACTAATACACACACACGATACAAAGACACTGGAAAGCAGAAACATTTTATTCCTTGCCATTACTCAAACATAATGCATACAACGTATATAAATAAGCCCATAACAGCCCATAACAGAGCTAAGCGAATAAGAAGCAACTATCTCCTATAAAATCTCTAACACTCCCATTTATTCAGAACTTTCCTACTAACACTACAACGGCCACAAGACTGGTTCAACCAGCTACTAACGTGGCTTACTAGACACAGCAGTAACACAAATAAATAAAACATAATACTAAAGAATTAAGTTTAAGATTAATTTCCAACAGAAGCTCACCTCGCCTATTTACAGCCCCCTAACTCGTTAAGTTTAGTCGACAGGTAATAAATTTTTCTTGTAATTTGACAAGAAGCTATAATTTATACATAGTTGAAGGAGTTTGGACAAAATAATCAACAAGCTAGAAGTAATTTAATTATAACAGGAGATTAGAGTACTAGGTCACTAAGCATTAGCTAGTGTTGGAGGTTTCAAGGCCAAACCATTAAGAAGATTGCTGTTTTCCTGTATGTTAACAAGACTTTAATCTGTTACCATTCCATTAATTTCCAGGTAAAGTAGCAATGAAGTACATTGTACTACAATCAAAGTTTCCAGAAATGATTATTTAGGTTCAATTCACTTGTTTTCATGGAAAAGTTTCCACTCTATACTTGACTTTTGTGCATATACTCCACACCTCATTCAACTGTCAGCTTCCACTTGAAGACGGTGTTCATCTTTTTGCTCGCAAATTTACTTAATTTAAGGCATCATTATGTCTTCCACTTAATTCCGTGAATTACAGCGGAGGGCAATAGGCAAATGCGTCTGTTTTTCGACAGATTTTTAATCCCTTTTGACTTTAGGTAATTAGATTAGGGACTCCTACTTCATATAAACTTTTTAAAAGATAGTACATGCTTCTGGGAGTAAATATATATATATGGATCACTAGTTGGCCACTTGGGTATACGAAAATGTCACAAGCCAAGGAAACAGTGTTTGCTACAAAAATGGGAGGCAAGTTTCTTCGGCTCCTGGTGCTGCTATTAGCATTTTCTCAGCTTCTTAGCTTGAATGCTATTCCTGTCACAAGTAATTCCTCGAACTACTCATTTAACCCTTTCATTTTTCGGTCTGGTTAATTATGTTGATAATAATGATCATTGGTTTCTTTTTATATGTTTGGTCTGTAGGAACGAGGAGTCTTAAGCATGAACTTCATGGTCATGTAGTTTCAGAGGATGATCACTCGGTACATTACAAACCTTATGTTAATTGCTAGAAAAGAACTGGCTCCTGAGTCCTGACTCTGCTATGTTCTGACATTGTTGAAATCAACTATTTTTTGACAACCAGGCACACATGGAAGAAAGAGGGAAAGCGGAAGGCATAAATGGAAGAATGAACATCGAGCTCAATGACTATCCAGGACCCGGTGCTAATAACAGGCATACCCCGAGAAGAGGCTGCACCGATTGCTAAGAAAGTTTGAGGAAGACTAGAGAAGTAGAATGTTGTATGTACAAATGCAATCGTTTGTTTTGATATATGAATTTCATCTTTGCAGCTGTGAACAAATATTGTTGCATTTTATAGTGTTGTTGTCCTGTTGAGTTTTGCTAGAGAAACGTATGTATGTACAATTGTAATTTGTATGTGGTTAAAAGTAGAGGAGGAGAGGTAGTCATATCCCACATCGAAAGGGTGAAGGGAAATGACAAAGCGCTGCAGTATAAAAGAGTGACTTGGGCCTCATACAAAACCATGATCCTTCAGGCAGATAATGGGATGTGATGAGTGGTCAGAATATTGCACATAAAAATGCAATATGGGTGTTTAGCCCAAAGCCTGTTACGACAACATAGGCACTCTCATCTTGAACCAATCTGATCCCTAGCCCATCTTTAAAACTTAGTTCAAACTTTTTTTCTTTTTAAATTCTGAGTTGCCTAAGTTTTTAGGTTTTTCAGTTATTTAGTATTAGCTTATAATCTATACGGGCGGAGCATGAGTCGATATTAAAATATTAATATTAATAAATTATTAATAAATATTATTTAAAAATGTATTTTTCGAGAATTGAATGATAAAAATATATAATAAATAAATAACTATTTAATTATGTAGTTATAGACAATCGAACTATGCATAAAGCTAAAAAAATTAAAATGAATAAATCTTGTATGATAACGTAGCTGCAAAGAATCTAACGCTCGATGAAGCAATTGAATTTAAAGTAAATAAATAAATCTTGTATAATTATGTAGTTGTAAGGAATCGAACCCTGGATGAAGCTAAAGAATTTAAAGTAAATAAATATTGTATAATTATGTAGTTGCGATAACATTTTTTCTATAACGTTCTTTTGGGATTCATTCATTCCAAGATAGTATCAAGAAGAAATAATGAAAATTGGTTGAAAATTTTGGCTTTTAAATTGTGTTCATTCTTTTCAGTGTGGGATGCATGGGTTTTACAAACACCATCTTCTTCTACTGAAAAGTAATTACTACTTGTGTTTCAAAAACAGTAAGTTAAATATTCCATGCAAACCGTGAGAACCAACAAAACATTCGATGCAAAATCAATCCTTATTGTAAATTCCAAACAAAATACTCTGCCACTTCTCTCCTTGCACATATGCGATCAAGCAATCAATTCAAGTGACGATGCCGCTAGAAATTTCAGTTGGGAGATGGGGCATCAGCTGGTGCTGGAGACGGACTATTGTTTTCATTAACCCGTGTAAAATTAAGCCTTTTAATGATTTCATCAGCAATCAATTCGTTTGCGCTATCTGATGGGTGATACTCGTCCCAAAACAGATACTTGCTTCGGTCTTTGCACAATGTGGATGCAGGAACACAGGTAAGGGCTGGCCTAATTCTTCCAAAGGAGCAGCATGGCGAATCGGAGTTCTCAAATCCTGCACATACAGAAATGTAACTCACACTATTGAGGCAACGAATATGCACAATGAAAGCTTTTTTTCATTTTGACAAGGGGACGCACCATATTTTGAAGGATTTTTAATGACATTGTTAACGACATCATAACCGTCTCCAAATCTATAGCTTGCATTTGGAAGGTTTTTTGACAAATCTTCGAGAAGATTGTTTGCAGCCTTGTTGAAGGAAAGAGCCAGGTTATTGGTCTTCTCTTGGCATTCACCAGAACCAGATATACTAAGAACTCTTTGAAGTGGAATGCAACCCATAGGTCCTAAACCAAACACCATTAGCTGTCGTGCCCCTAGCTTATGCAAGACCTTGATTCAGGAAAAATGTAAAGTTTAGATGTTAATTCACTTTTAATTTAACAAAATATAGGTTTCAAAAGAAACTGTACCCTTAGCTGTGCTCCAAGTGTTTCCATTAAATAATCAATGAAGCCTTCATCATTGTATGTCCATGAATCGCGATAGATAGGCATCAAGTAATTATTGATGAAATCGTTGCTTCCTAGAGCTACAACATATTGCGATTCTTGGAAAAATTTATCTGCTGCTGCTGTCCCCAATTTGGCTTTTATAAGTTCTTGTGTTCCTTGAAACAACTTAATTTGCTTGTAAAATGAGAACCTTTGTATCTGCAATAATTTTGTGTCACATATCTTCACGTCCAATCAAAAGATGTAAATATAAATTTCTTTTGGTTTACAACTTACGAATAAACCACCAGTTTCATTCAAGATTCCACCACCTCCAGAGGCAAAATTCACACCATTCTCCAGGATCATTTCTTCTGTTAAAGATGGGTCAAGAAAAGCCGGTGGTCTTGGAAGCCCCATTTTATCTCCTGCATTCATAAGCAACTTAATGTTGAAGACAATGTCACAAAATAATTGTATTATGTCTATTAGTATGTGCATGAATCAAATGAATATATACTAACAATGTACCTATGATATCGGAAACAGTTCGACCATTAGTGAACCTGCCATTAGGCATGCCACTTCCAAAATCAATGCCATACCAAGGAAGGTTAGCCCGGGCTAGGCTCCTGGAGAGTCTGTCATTGTTACCGACATCTGACAAGGAGTCTCCAAAGATGAACTGCACAACTTTGCAATTGTAACCATCAATACTAATGACTAACAAAGTCACAACTGTTGCAAATGTTACCAATAACGTCATGACTAATTTGCTAAGAAACCCGTAATTGCTTAGGTATTAGAAGATGTGATACGAAATGTTACTAAATGAAGGCTGGATTATAAGCATGAAGAAAATGTGAAAGTCATGTTGTGGAGGTTGGGACTTGATCAACGTGAAAACTTGTTTTGTTTAGGAGAGAAAAGAGACAGAGAGTTTGATAAACCAACTGCTACTGATTCTAACCAACTGAATCTAACTTTCTATTTTTGCCTTCTTGTTGATCCTTTGTAAGAGATTACAGTAACAAATTTAGAAATAGATAGACATGCAGTAAAAAAAAAGAAGATAAATATAAGATTACACTGCTTGCAGACAAACCAAAATGTAAGATTGTTAGTTGTGGTAAGTTGCCAACTGAAAGTATTAGTTCCTTTTGAGATATTAAAAAACATAAAATGTTATATTCAAAGCAAAAGAATGCAGTTGATATTTTAGGTATGGGTTGGTGGGTAATTAGCACCCGTTTATGTAGTACCTCATATTTATTGTTTCTTTTTATTGTTGTGTCTGTAATTCATTATTGTAATTTGTGATTGTAACTTGAGATCGAGGCATCTCATACCCTTCTTGGAGCGGAATACATCGAATATGTTTGGTTTGATTAACTTTATCAATTATTAACTCATCTCCAAATATTGATACTAGTTTAGGACTACTATGTCTACAAATCCATCTTACTGTGCTAAAGATTGATTTAATCAAATAGTGGGAAAGAGGAGAAGAGATGAGATGATCAGGTTTGAAGTGAACAGAGCAGAAAATCAAGATAACCCATTTTAATTCATTCAAGCATGCGAATTATACCTTCCATCTTCGCTTTCACTATACATAACGAATGGACCAAATAATAAGCCCACAATATGAATTCCCAATTAGCATAAAAGGTAAATCTATTCTTAATTGGCCCAACTGTTTCTTTTGCTATTGGCCCAACTATTGAATCTGAATTTCGAGTGTCTACCGGCTACAAACTCAAGACCAACTTCAAATTTGATAAGATAGCTTAGAATGAATAATTGCGATATAAGTGATAAGTTGATGAATTCTTGTAAGTTATAAAGATGTTTGGATAAATTTATTTATAAGTTAGTTAAGAGTTTGTTAAATTAAATTTGAAAAAATAATTATTAAATACAATGATTTCAACACTTGCATTTTAAATTATAAAAATATTTAAAAACACAAATGTAAAAATATAAAGTATTAAAAAACAAAAAAATCAAGTAAAAAGTCAATAAATTCAGGAAAATGTATCTTATTAACTTAGGATGTATAAGTAACGTCGGCCAAACATGCCCTGTATACCGGAAGGCATTCTTAATTATCTTTAAGAAATCAAAAATATTAAATCGAACAAGACGAATTATTAGAGCCACAACACAAGTAAGTACTGTGACGCGTCACTTTCTCATTCAGACAAACACATGCAGCATCAGACACTACCACTGTATCACTTGAATAACCCAAACGAAATAGAGTACTATTTAGAAACCAAACGAAATCTATCTCCATTATCCACACCCCATCTCCACCATCCATTTGTAAAATCCAACGGTCCATAACTCCAAGTATCAGCAACCATATCCAACAAAACAATAAAAACACAACGAATCCTCAACACACTCCCAACCATACACACGCACACAATGGCCACTTCTATCGCCCTAAAAACCTTCACCGGCCTCCGTCAATCCTCTCCGGAAACCACCGTCATTTCCCACCGTCCCACTACCTTAACCTACCGTCCTCTCCGCATCTCCGCTGGTAAATTCAGCCCCAAAGTCACTGGCCGTAATCTCCGTGTAGCTGTCATTGGTGGTGGCCCTGCTGGCGGCGCAGCCGCCGAAACTCTCGCTAAAGGTGGCATCGAAACGTTTCTTATTGAGCGTAAGATGGATAATTGCAAGCCTTGCGGCGGCGCAATTCCGTTGTGTATGGTTGGGGAGTTTGATCTTCCGTTGGATATTATTGATAGGCGTGTTACGAAGATGAAAATGATTTCACCTTCGAATGTGGCGGTTGACATTGGTCGAACACTTAAACCACATGAGTATATTGGAATGGTTCGTCGAGAAATTCTCGACGATTACCTACGCACCCGAGCTTCTGACGCGGGTGCGTCCGTTATTAACGGCTTGTTTCTTAAAATGGACAAGCCGGTTAATAAGACAGCACCGTATGTGCTTCATTATACTAAGTATGATGGAAAGACGGGTGCGAGTGGAAAGCGTGAAACCCTGGAAGTCGACGCGGTTATTGGCGCTGATGGTGCCAATTCCCGCGTTGCGAAATCAATTGGCGCAGGGGATTATGAGTATGCTATTGCATTCCAGGAGAGAATTAAGATTCCTGATGAGAAAATGAAGTATTATGAGGATCTGGCTGAGATGTATGTCGGTGATGACGTGTCGCCTGATTTTTACGGATGGGTTTTTCCGAAATGTGACCACGTGGCTGTTGGCACTGGCACGGTTACTCACAAGGGCGATATTAAGAAGTTCCAGCTGGCAACTAGGTTGAGAGCTAAGGATAAGATTTTAGGAGGGAAGATTATTCGTGTTGAGGCTCATCCTATTCCTGAGCACCCACGCCCGAAGAGACTAGCAGACCGTGTCGCCCTGGTCGGCGACGCAGCTGGATACGTCACGAAATGTTCGGGCGAGGGGATTTATTTCGCAGCCAAGAGTGGGAGAATGTGCGCAGAGGCAATAGTGGAAGGATCGGAGAACGGGAAGAGAATGATTGATGAAGGGGATCTCAGGAAGTACTTGGAGAAATGGGATAAGGCATATTGGCCAACATACAAGGTGCTTGATATTTTACAGAAGGTGTTTTACAGGTCGAACCCGGCCAGGGAGGCTTTCGTAGAGATGTGTGCTGATGAGTATGTGCAGAAGATGACATTTGATAGTTATTTGTACAAGAAGGTTGCACCAGGGAGTCCATTGGAGGATATTAAGCTGGCTGTGAATACAATTGGAAGTTTGGTGAGGGCTAATGCTCTTAGGAGAGAAATGGACAAGATTAGTGTATGAAAACCGAGAAGAAGACGATCAATTCGGACTCTTATTATTCAGCATTGTTGTTTGTTAAGTGTTTTTAATCTTCAGACCGTTGTAGTCCCATGTACTATATTTTGTATAACTCTGTTTCCTCGAGCAATCTAAGTATCGAATATCTAGAATGTGGCATGAATATTGTATGAAACTGCAAGTAAACCGGACTTTACTTTGATCAAAATACATTTCAGAATATCAATAACTCTAGTCGTTCAACAAGGTGATCAAATACAATTAATCAAACCTTTTACTAATGTGAAGCCTTGGCTTATACTTTACATTTACTTGTTCAGCAACATCATATACTGTGTTTAATCTATACCAACTTGATGAAATGTTCTGAGGTTGAAATGGTAAACATAGAGAGTTCAACTTGGACAAGAAAGAATGGGTTCGAGTCCGAAATATTGTGAAGTGAAGGGGGGGTTTTGGTCCGGAAGAAGGCTCTGTGGCGAAATGAGACAAAACAATATCTTAGAAAATGTAACATTGTTTTTTTGCTAGATAGAAAATGTAACATTGACATATTATGGTCAACTATTATTAATTATGGCTGCACATGGGTTGGTCGGAACTACTATTAATTATGGCTGCACATGGTTGGTTGGAGCATTTTAACAACCCAACTTAATGAATTTGACCTCAAAAATTTTAACCCGTAAAAAATAAAATTATTGTGTAATCCAACCCTACTCTATACAAGATGGTTCGAGTTGGGTTTGTTCGGGTTGATCGATTTTAAAGTGAAGCAGATGAGAAAATAAAATCACCAATTTGAGTGAGTAAATATTGGCATCGTTAATTAGCAAGCTTTTATTTTTATAATTAATTAACTAATAAAAAAAACTTTAAAAAATGAAACTTCATGGATTGTCTGTCTTGATTGATTGTTTTTCTAATAAGAATTATTATGGGGATGAAGGTTTATTTAAGGTCCTGTTTGGCTGCAACTTAAAGTTGCAGTTTATGGCTTATAAACCCAAAAATGTTTATTGGGGGTGTTTGCCAAAATAAGTGAAACCAACTTATGGCTACTTAAAATGGATAAGTTGAATGTTAAGAATCCTTAACATTCAACTTATAACTTATTCTCGATACACGCAATATATAGGGTCTGTTTGGCTGCAACTTAAAGTTGCAGCTTATGGCTTATAAACCCAAAAATGCTTATTGGGGGTGTTTGCCAAAATAAGTGAAACCAACTTATGGCTACTTAAAATGGATAAGTTGAATGTTAAGAATCCTTAACATTCAACTTATAACTTATAACTTATTCTCGATACACGCAATATATAATATTCTTCAAATCTTCAAAACCATATATCTTTTGATCTGTTCATTAAAAAATTGATATGTATATATCAAATTTCTCTACTCATCGAGATCTATCCATTGATATCCATTTATATATATTAAAAAATAAATATTTTAAAAATAATAAAAAAAAGTTAACTTATAAGTTCTGACTAGCGTAACAGCCCGTGCAAGGCACGGGTCTGCATAGAGATGTCAATAATTTTTATCATGAAAAAGTTGGTCGTGATCGATTTATTAGATTAAGGATTGTGTAGTCTAAGTTTGAGAACGTAAAATGAGAAGTATGGTTCATGCATAGTGAGGAGTAAAGAATTTTTTTGATGAATAGTGTAATTACTTTGAATCACAAACGTAACTATGCCAAGGCTCTAAGACTTGTTTATAGTGACTATTATTGATTTTGAGACCAGATTGAAATAATGTAGAATTTGTAGCACGAATGTACTATTGTTCTTCTTGTGATTATAAGCAGGTTTACCTGTGTTTTGTGTGTCAGAGAAAGGATAGTTTGTAGATTGGTAATTTGTGTTAGAGAGCGGTTGTTATATGTTTTTCGGGAATTGATTGTTTTTTTTTTTTGCAATCTAGGTTATGAATAGGTTATATGCATGCAATATTATTGTAATATAATCGAACATGCATGAATGAGATAGAGGATTTTAAAAAGAAGCTGAAGGCCGATGCATCTTTGCACACCCTCACATCACCCAAGTTTGTGATAAACACCTTGGGAGATGAACACCTATTACAGTTTGGAGTATTCATGTCACCTATTTGTTTTTGGTTTTTTACTTGGGAACTGATTCTGCACTTCTCTCATGTGTTCATCTTTATATTAAATTATATTAACACACTTAGTAAATGCATTAAGAATGTGTTTGGAATATCGTTTTACAGTTACACATTTTAATCCAATTTATTACTATATATTAAACCTCAACACAAGGGCAAAAATTTCCAACTAAATGGTCGTCACAAAAATGTCACTCATATATTATTATGCAAAAATATATTAATAGTTGTTAGTACAAAGAAACAAACCTCCAACCTCCTTCTCAGATCTTCATGGGTTTAACCACTATTCTACATGCCTGTTTGAGTTTACTTCAAAAAATTTATTAGATAATCCACGTCTTTCTTCTCTTATCTTATATTATTTTTACTTTGATGTTTAAATAAATAAAATATTGGTTTGTATTATTTATATAAATCAGTTTTTCTTTTCATCTTTTCGTAATTTTGGTCAAAATTTTTATTTTCCGGACACCCCAACCGGTATCACGCCAGACCCTAGAGTGCAGGAAGAATTCCCCACGCTCCCATGAATCAAACCTTGAATGCTTTGGTCAATAACCAGTTCTCTCACCAACTCATCTACAGATCCGGAGGCTTCTTTTTGTAATTTTATATACCTATATATTCAATCACTGAATTTTATTACAGTTGTATGTTTTCGATTAAATATATATTAATTATGTTGTTTAAAATTCATACTTTTATATTATATATCTTTATTATACTTTATTTGAATTAAACTAATTATTCATACATAAAATATACTATTGAAATTTGACCTAATATAAGAAATATTGTATATGTTGTAGATGATGTCGTCAAGGACCCACAAACCCTATTTAGAATTTCATTTTATCAAAATGATTATATGACATTACGAATCAATTTAATGTATTCTATAAAGTTCTATTATTATTATGAAAGATTGTACTTTTTTTAAACATCGTATAATAATTTTTGGAATACAATTTGAAATTCTATTTTCAAAACTTGTAATTTTCAATTTTTCGAAACTTCATCGTCTACTAACAGTCTGACTGATCATTATGTAATTATATACTATGTAATATCCTATATTTTAAAAACTCACCCCGATTTTTGACACGAACGTCACTGGGGTTGAAGGGGAGGGGGTTAGAAAGGTGAAAAAAATATAGATAAGTTAATAAAGAATGACATGTTACTTTAGAAAATGTTAACAAATGAACAATACATTCTGGAAAAGAAAATTGTTAATAAATGGATGCGACGAACAGAGTAGGTAGACGAATTTTTTGTATAATTTGAATGCTAATGTTCTTAGTTTAAAAATTATAGAAATAACTAATAATGAGAGATATAATGTGTATAATATTTCTTATATTAGATCGAATTTTAATAGTATATTTTATGCATGAATAATTAATTTAATTCAAATAAAATATAATATAAATTATGAATTATAATCAACATAATTAATATATATTAAATTGAAAACATACAACTGCAATAATATATAGTGATTGAATATATAGATATATAAAATTACGAAAAGGAAAAAAGAAAAACAAATTTATATAAATAATTCAAACCAACATTTTATTTATTCAAACATCAAAGAAAAAAATAATAATATAAAAGATAAAAGACGTGGGTTATCTAATAAGTTTTTTGAAATAAACTCAAAAAGACATGTAGCATAGTGGTTAAGCCCATGGATATCTTGGAAGGAGGTTGGAGGTTCGAATCTTTGTAGTAACACATCTATTAAAAAAATTTGTATAAAAATATACGAGTGGCATGAAAAGGAAAAAAGAAAAATAAATTTATATAAATAATTCAAACCAACATTTTATTTATTCAAATATCAAATTAAAAAAAATATATAAGAGATAAAAGACGTGGGTTATGTAATAAGTTTTTTGCAATAAATTCAAAAAGGCATGTAGCATAGTGGTTAAGCCCATGGATATCTTGGAAGGAGGTTGGAGGTTTGAATCTCTGTAGTAACACATCTATTAAAAAAAATTGTATAATAATATACGAGTGACATTTTTGTTATTTTTCAAAAAAAAAAGGTAAAACGGTAATTTTGCTGAAAAGGAAAAAAGAAAAACAAATTTATATCAATAATTCAAACCAACATTTTATTTATTCAATCATCAAAGTAAAAAAAATATTATAAGTGATAAAAGACGTGGGTTATCTAATAAGTTTTTTGAAATAAACTCAAAAAGACATGTGGCATAGTGGTTAAGCCCATGGATATCTTGGAAGGAGGTTGGAGGTTCGAATCTCTGTAATAAAACATCTATTAAATTTTTTTTGTATAATAATATACAAGTGGCATTTTTGTTATTTTTCAAAAGAAAAGGGTAAAACGGTAATTTCGCGACCATTTAATTGGCAACTTTTGCCCTTGTGTTGGCCTATTATATATAGTAATAGATTTACCCAAACACTCTACTGCTTATAAGTTCTGATTTACCAAACACTCTAGGACTTATAAGCTCAGCTCTACTTATCACTTATAAAGCACTTACTCATTTTAAGCTATAAGTCAACTTTTGCTTGATACCCCAAACGCCCACATAATATCCTTCAAATCTTCAAAACCATATATCTTTTGATCCGTTCATTAAAAAATTGATATGTATATATCAAATTTCTCTACTCATCGAGATCTATCCATTGATATCCATTTATATATATTAAAAAATAAATATTTTAAAAATAATAAAAAAAAGTTAACTTATAAGTTCTGATTTACCCAAACACTCTACTGCTTATAAGTTCTGATTTACCAAACACTCTAGGACTTATAAGCTCAGCTCTACTTATCACTTATAAAGCACTTACTCATTTTAAGCTATAAGTCAACTTTTGCTTGATACCCCAAACGCCCACTAAATTTTATGAACTCATCTACAACTTTCTAAAAAAACAATATCTATTATCTATATAATGGGCCAACATGGCTTTCTATGCCATTTAGTAAATTACTTATATACCCCTATAATGTATAAATATATTAAAAGTATTGTTACTAGCAAGGATTGAACACATGACCTTTGGATGCAAATGTATTTTATGTTACCACCTGAACCATTATGCTAGGAGCTCATTTGATAAACTTTTGAAGCTCATTTACCCCATACTTAAATAACTTTTAACATGTGTATGTTATTTAAACTTTATTTTAAAACTCATCCATCCATCCGATATATATTATATTATATTACATATATTAAAGGCCAACAAGCCCTTTCAAGAGTATTTAGTAATTTACTAATTCGCTCTTTCATCATATTAAAATTAAAAAATAAATTATATTCACATCTCCTACACCAAAGAAATTTTGAGAACCATTTTATGAATCATTGGAGCATCTCCAATGGAGATAGCTAAAATGGTTGGCTAAAATAATATAAAGTAATATTTGGGTAAAATTTACTGAATTTGTAAGGCGTTGTACTCCAATGTGTTGATTATAATGGTTGGATATATTTTGAAAATAGTATATTTATAATTTTAAACAATACTTTTTCATTGAAAAATAATTTATAACCCATTTCGATAAAATTTTGAAGCTCATTTACCCCATACTTAAATAACTCTTAATATGCGTATGTTATTTAAACTTTATTTTAAAACTCATCCATTCATCCGGTATATATTATATTATATTACATATATTAAAGGCCAACAAGCCTTTTTAAGAGTATTTAGTAATTTACTAATTCGCTCTTTCATCATATTAAAATTAAAAAATAAATTATATTCACATCTCCTACACCAAAGAAATTTTGAGAACCATTTTATGAATAATTGGAGCATCTCCAATAGAGTTAGCTAAAATGGTTGCCTAAAATAATATAAAGTAATATTTGAGTAAAATTTACTGAATCTGTAAGGCGTTATACTCCAATGGGTTGATTATAATGGTTGGATATATTTTGAAAATAATATATTTATAATTTTAAACAATACTTTTTCATTGAAATATAATATATATATATATATTAATATCAATGCTCGATGTGCCGAAATTGGGTACGAGATAATGTGGAGTTGCTAATATGTCAATTTGAAATATTTTAATTTATGAAAATGATGTAAATGATATTATACATTTATTTATAAATAATCAAATAATGAAACATGTCATTTTATATCCAATTTGATACCTCTAGCATTATTTTTAATACTAACACTAGCTAATTTTTGTGTTGCCTCCATAATTTTTGATTTCACACAAAAAAATATTAAAAACGATATTGAAAATTTCGGTCGGTGCAAATCAAAGCTGCAGCTGAAAAGAAAAAGAGAGAAAAAATCAAGGGAGAGAAAAAGTAGGTAGAGAAAGTCTCTACATATATGTAAGACTTGGCCAAATATGGCCAACCATATCTTGATGGCTATAATTTTGAACAACAACAATCAGTGGTTGGAGTGACCATATTCACAGAGGTTGGCTATAAATCACAGTGTTTAGTTGCCAGTTGTACTTTTAACCTAAGGGTTAAGTGAGGTTGGAGATGTTCTTAACTACATACACCAATAATTCATTGTTATAATGTTTTACATTTTTATTTTCATATATATTACACACATATATATATTATAGGCCAACAAGTCCTTTCCAGACTATTTAGTAATTTACTAATTCAAACTTCCATCATATTAATATTAAAAAAATGAATTATATTTGATATGGTCAGAAAAGTAATTATAGAAATATAATTGACTATTCAAACAAAAGACCGATATTTAAGGCCCGACACCCTAATTATTCATTAATTTCGTAATTAATGAGTAGGGAAAATATACAGCTCATGAAAAGAGCCTTGATTATGGAAAATTAGTCAAAGAAGGATCTGGAATCCCAATTAAAGGCAATCAATGAGTCATAACCTTTACCAACAAGGAAACGAATTCTTCAGCAAGAAATACAATACTTATCCAATATCAAAAAGAAGACTTATCCGTTAAGTCTCCCAAACATACCGTAAATACTAGGCTCCAGACGCCTATATAAGGTCCCTGATCCTACAATCAGAACTACGTCTTGGCTTGATTCTCAATAACGAATTGAGATACGTAGGCATCTTGTGAGGACCAATTTAGTCCGGAAACACGAGTGCAGCCATTAAAGCTCGAAAGCTCATTAATCCTAGCAATTAATATACAAATACGTTTTTTAATCCATAACATTTGGCGCCGTCTGTGGGAAGACAACATCAACCATGGCAAACACGCGAAGAACAACCAGAGATTCTGATACTTCTGAAGGCCTCCCTATCACCTCCGGGGCTGATACTCATGGGAGCCAACCACCGCCAACTACTGGCACTCAAGGGGCGAATATCCCCACCAACACTCAAGGACAAGAAGTCCCGATTACTACTGAAGGGATGAATCCCCTACAAATGGTTATTCATGGATCTAATCCACAAGAAACCGTTCACCAGCAACCAATTACAACCTCTGCGCTGCTTATAAACGCACCTCGCAGTCTTCAACTCCACACTACTGATCTCCCTCAATACGCGAATCAGACTTTGGGGATGCCAAGCTATGGCATGCCCCCTCGACCCATGGCAGGCGGTAGTGGAACTAATCCAATCTACCATGAGGCATATGTGCCCCCTTATATTCAAGGTCTGGGACCCCAAAATCAACAGACTCGTCAGACCCCTCTCATTCAAGATTACTCTGGCCCATACACTGAGGATGAAGGTTATACAACTGGGGAGGATGTTGCCCCAAGGAGGAGACGTTCTTCACAGACAAATCGGGAGCCACCCCAAACTACTAGGGAGAAGCTTGCAGCCCATGAGGCAGAGACTGCAAGGCTCAAAAAACTCCTTGCTGAAGAAGAGGCCGCTCAAACTCGGGGCCGAACAACTGAAGGAATCCCGATAATCAACTTGGATCCACCAAGAAGGACCAAGAGGGCTGAAGCCCCAAGGGGTGATCCTAGTAATCTGTTGCCCCTAGGAGATCCTGATGATCCTACACCACCGTTTACTCAAGACATCATGAAAACGGCTATATCCAGAAAGTTTAAGATGCCTTCGATCAAAGCCTATGATGGAACGGGAGATCCCGCAAATCATGTAAGGACATTCTCCAATGCACTGCTGTTGCAGCCAGCCAACGATGCGGTCAAGTGTAGGGCGTTTCCCCAAACTCTTGCGGGTATGGCTCAACGTTGGTACAGCCGTCTACCTCCCAACTCTATTGGGTCCTTTAAGGAGCTAAGCAAGGCTTTCATCAACCAGTTCATTAGTGGAAGGGTGCATGAGAAAAGTTCTGCATCACTCATGGCAATACGTCAAGGAAAGAATGAAGCCCTAAGGGACTACATTAATCGATTCACACGAGAGGCTTTGAAAGTCCCGGATTTAGACGACAAAGTGGCTATGATAGCCCTGCAACAAGGAACCACTGATGACCACTTCAGGAGGTCGTTGGCTAAACATCCACCAGAGAGCATGTTGAAGCTCCAAGATAGAGCCGGAAAGTACATCAAGGCTGAGGAAAGCATGAGAAAGTATGAACCCACCGCTGGCGACGGTGGAAACTCAAAGAAAAGAAAAGAAACTCAGGAGTACGACGTCAAGGAAAAGTTTCCCCGAACATCAAAGAATTCTGACTCTCCACCCAAGAGAAATAATTTTGGGCCGAAGTTCACGGAGTATGCAAGATTGAATACTCCCAGGAGTCAAATTCTGATGGAGATAGCCAAGGAAGAAGATATCAAATGGCCAAAGCCAATGAGGGCTGATTTGTCCAAACGGAACCAAAATCAGTTTTGTCGGTTCCACAAAGAAGTTGGTCATGACACCGATGATTGTAGGCACCTGAAAGATGAGATCGAGTTTCTAATACGAAGAGGAAAACTCAGCAAGTTCACCAAGGATGGAAGCCAAGGGAGCCAAAGGGGGAACTATGAAAGAAAGGATTATGATAGAAGAGACAACGATCAAGATCGAAATCCCAAGCCCCGAGGGCCCGTGATCAACATGATATTTGGAGGACCAACCGCTGCTGGGTCCTCCCGAAACTCAAGAAAAGCTTATGCTCGAGAAGTAATGACTGTGGTTGGGGAAGCACCGAAACGTGCACGAACAGAAGTGTCAATAGGTTTTGATGATTCAGACTTGGAAGGGGTGAAGTTCCCCCACGATGATCCTCTTGTCATAGTACCTGTGATAGGCAACTCCGAAACAAAGAGAGTCCTAGTCGACAATGGAGCCTCAGTGGACATCTTGTTCCACGATGCCTTTATCAAGATGGGTTACACTGATTCTCAGTTAACACCCTCTAATATGCCCATATATGGGTTCAATGGAGTGGAATCAAAGGTGGAAGGCACTATCCAACTCCCAATGACCATGGGGCAAGGAACAAATACATCCACTCAGATGCTGAACTTCATAGTTATAAAGGCAACCTCAACCTACAATGCGATCCTTGGAAGGACGGGTCTTCACGCGTTTAAGGCTGTTGCCTCATCTTACCACCTGAAACTCAAATTCCCCACTCGGAATGGGATTGGTGAAGAACGAGGAGACCAAAAGATGGCTAGAAGTTGTTATGTAGCCGCGTTGAGGCCTGATGGAATTGGGGGGCAGGTTCTCCCCATTGAAGACATGGACACTAGAGATAATGAGGACCGAAGAGGGAAACCAGCTGAGGATTTGATCCCAATTCCCTTAGTCCCGGATGAACCAGAGAAGGTGACTTATGTTGGGGCACTACTACCCGAGCCATTGAAAGGCAAACTCGCATCTTTTCTTCAAGAAAACAATGACGTTTTTGCTTGGACAGCGGCTGACATGCCAGGGATTGATCCCCAACTAATATCTCACAGATTGAATGTGGATCCAGAAAGGAAGGCAGTGAAACAAAAGAAAAGAAGCTTTGCTCCAGAGAGGCTTGAAGCCATTAAGCAAGAAGTAAATAAGCTTTTAGAAGCTGGGTTTATTGAAGAAATCCAATTCCCGGAATGGTTAGCTAACCCTGTGATGGTCAAGAAAGCTAACGGGAAGTGGAGAATGTGCGTCGACTTCACCGACTTGAATGATGCATGTCCTAAGGATTGTTTTCCCTTACCAAGGATTGATGCTCTGATAGATGCCACTGCTGGGCACGAGATGCTAAGTTTTATGGATGGCTTCAGCGGATATAATCAAATTAAGATGCACAAAGATGACATAGCCAAAGTGTCGTTCATCACTGACTTTGGTGTCTTCTGTTTCTTAGTCATGGCTTTTGGGCTTAAGAATGCTGGAGCAACCTATCAAAGGTTGGTGAACAAAATCTTTGAGCATCTGATTGGAAAAACCATGGAGGTCTACGTAGATGACATGTTAGTCAAGAGCCTTGATAAGGCCGATCACATTGAGCACCTTCGAGAGGCTTTTGAAGTGCTAAGACACCACAAAATGATGCTAAATCCAGCCAAGTGTGCCTTTGGTGTAGGCTCGGGAAAGTTTTTAGGCCTGATGGTTTCCAAGAGAGGAATCGAGGCAAATCCCGACAAAATCAAAGCGATTCTAGACATGGAACCACCAAAGACTGTCAAGGATGTCCAGAAACTGACGGGAAGAGTGGCTGCTTTGGGAAGATTCATCTCCAAGTCTGGAGAGAAGTGTTTGCCCTTCTTCAAAGCACTCAAAAAAGTGAAGAATTTTGAATGGACAACTGAAAGTCAAGAGGCCTTTGAGGCCCTGAAGAAATATATGGCTGAAGCACCACTGTTGGCAAAACCCAAGCCAGGAGAAATTCTCTATTTATACTTGGCGGTTTCTAACACAGCCCTTGGAGCTGTTTTGGTAAAGGAAGAAATGAAGGTTCAGAAACCCATTTACTATGTGAGCAAGATTCTACATGGGGCAGAAATAAACTACTCAATGGTGGAGAAGTTTGCCTTAGCCTTGATAATGGCCTCAAGAAAGCTACGCCCCTACTTCCAGGCTCACAAGATAGAGGTTTTGACTGATCAACCTCTAAGAAACATCTTGCATAGCCCTCAAGTTAGTGGAAGATTGATCAAATGGGCCATTGAATTGGGAGAATTTGATATCAAGTATAAGCCTCGGACGGCCATAAAAGCTCAAGCACTTGCTGACTTCATGGTTGAATGCACCATTGACAACCAAGAAGTCGGGGGGCAGGAAGTAACTATGGAAGATAAGAAAGATGAGGAAATGACCTTCAAAGAATGTTGGGTGCTCTATTTTGATGGAGCATCAAAAACAAAATCAAGTGGAGCTGGTTTAGTGCTACAGAGTCCTGATGGATTCCTAATAGAGTATGCACTAAAACTTGACTTCCCGACGACAAACAATGAGGCTGAGTATGAAGCTCTGATAGCTGGCTTAGGGCTGGCTGGAGCCTTGAGAGTCAAAACTCTGAAAGTATGTGGAGACTCGAGGCTAGTGGTTTCCCAAGTAAATGGGGAGTTTGAGGCCAGAGATGAAGTCATGGCCAAGTACTTAAAACTTGTCAAGGCCATTATGACTCAATTCGATGAATGCTATGTGGAGCACATTCCAAGGGAGGAAAATGTGAAGGCTGATGCCTTGTCTAAGTTTGCCTCTTCTGAAATTGAAAACTATGCCGGGAGTGTATACTTCCAGGTCTTGAAGACCCCAAGCATCAATGGAAAGTTGGTAGCCCCCATTGGTATCACCAGTTGTTGGATTGATCCCATCAAAGCTCATCTGGAAACTGGGTGGCTGCCCAACGACACTTCAGAAGCACGAAAGTTATACGTCAGAGCACTAAGGTATGCCCTAATTGAGGGAATCCTATACAAGAAATCTTTTGTTATTCCATACTTAAAGTGCTTGAGACCTCAAGAGGCAGAATTGGCCCTAAAGGAAGTGCATGAAGGGATTTGTGGGCAACACTTGGGGGGCAGAGCCCTAGCTCATAAAGTCACTCGTCTAGGTTTCTATTGGCCAAGCATACTTGCTGATGCTAAAAGCTACGTCAAGAAATGTGAACGGTGCCAGAAACATGCACCAGTGGTTAGGCAACCACCAGAGATGATGACATCCATTAACTCACCTATCCCCTTTGCTATGTGGGGAATGGATATACTCGGACCATTTCCTATGGCAAGTGCTCAAAGAAAGTTCTTGATAGTAGCAATTGATTATTTCACCAAGTGGATTGAGGCTAAGCCATTAGCCAAGATAACCACCAAGCAAGTGATGCAATTCTTCTGGGAAAATGTGATATGCAGATATGGAATTCCACGAGTCCTGGTCACGGACAATGGAACTCAGTTTAACAACGATGAGTTCAAGAAATATTGTGATGAAAACGATATCAAGTTACGCTTCACTTCTGTCGCCCACCCTCAAGCCAATGGGCAAGCTGAGGTTGCAAATCGAATCATCCTTGATGGACTAAAGAAAAGAGTTGAACGCTCCAGAAACACTTGGGTAGACGAATTACTCCCTATACTTTGGGCATATCGTACTACTTGCAAAGTCACCACCGGGGCAACTCCATTCCTATTGGCTTATGGAGCAGAGGCAGTGGTCCCAGTGGAAATTACTCACACCTCCCCAAGAGTTGAGGCTTATGAACCAGAAGAAAATGAAGAAGGCTTGAGGCTAGCTTTGGATCTAATTGATGAAGTTAGAGATGAAGCAAACGCCAAGATAGTTGAACATCAAAAGAAAGCCTCTTTCTACTACAACCTAAGGGTTAAAGAAAGGTTCTTTCGTCAAGGAGACTTGGTTCTCAGAAAGATTGAAGCATCCGGAGTTGGACAAAAAGGGAAGTTGGCCCCAAATTGGGAAGGACCATATCGCGTCAAAAACGTATTTGGTCGAGGCTCCTACAAGCTAGAAACCCTTGAAGGGCATGAGGTGCCAAGAACTTGGCATGCCTCCAACTTGAAAGTTTATTATGTTTAAAAGTGTTTCCCAAGTGGACTTACTACTAGAAATAAGGTTCGATGAAACCATCCCAAGTTTTTAAAAAAAAAAACTTGAGTGCTATGTAAGGGTTGATCCCATTTTTAAGTTATGAATTTCATATTCTTATGATTTCATTAAATATGCAACGCATTATGTTAGACATGTGAACTAAGCATGCGAAATCAAGAAAAGCTAGAAAAGCTGAAATAAACTTACTAAGAAAGTTAAATTAAAACCCCGAGGGGTAAGTTCAGAAAAGAACATAAATAAAGGTAAAAGCCACGCAGGGCCAACCTATGCTATATCGTCTTGAGGAATCTCCTCCTCTAAGTTAAGGGGGACATCATCCTTAGCAGCATCACCCAAATCTCCATCTCTAACTGGCTCAGAATCCAGAAAGAGCTCAGAATCATCGATGGGCTGAGAAATGGGGATGGCAGTATCCATGATAGTGTCCTTGGATGCCCCAGATAGATCAGGAACGGGGAACTTATCCAGAGACACTCCTTCGATCTTCGTTCCCAGCTCTTCAATGATGGATTCCCAACAATCTTTGAAAGTGCTAGGAAAGTTAGCATCATACTCAGCATTAAGGAGATCATCAAACTCCTTAGATGCTCTGTACTCAGCAATAACATCCTCACGACCTCTTTGGAGTTGGGCCTCCAGCTGCCTGACCCTCTCCTTCTCATCTACAAGCTCCCTCTCAACTCCTCTGAACATCTCAAAGTTCGAGGTAGAGGAAGCAAAATATCTGTCCCTGTCCCTCTCAGCAATCAGCTTTTCAGCTCGAACTGCCTTCAAGTTGTGAAGGGCAGCTTGGTGATAGGTGTTAGCCTATAAAACAAAGGCACATATTTCAAAAAGTGAACTAAAGAATGAAAGATTAAACTTAAGTGAAAATTACTTACAGAAGCAAGGGCTTGGGCCCCAAGAAGCTCAATCTGGAGATCCTCCGAGGACTCCACAACATGGGCCACGTCCCTTGGAGTGACCACATTTCTGGACCACTCTGCGGCAGCCCTGGAATCACCCACTACGGTATCCCTATTAAGCAAACCCCATTTTACCACAAATGGGTTGGGATCCTCGTCAACAAGTACATGCCGCTCAGCCAAAAAAGCAGGCACCTTCTCCACAGCAGGGGATCCATCAACGACTTTCTTCCGCTTGGAAGGCCTGTCTATCTCCACAATCACCGCCTTAGAGGCGTGATCCTCCCTCCTCTTGAAAATAGCATTCAAGGCAGTTTTGGCTGGAAAGAAAAAACAAGCGTCACAATCATATTATATGACAACAAAGAATAAAAGAAAGAAAGTTAAGTTATATACCCCGAGGCTCAAGGGTGCTAAGCCCCATAGCTTGAAGGTTATCCTCAGAAATTAAGAGATTGCAATGATGCAAGCAATCATCCGTCAGGAGTTGAATTGCCGCAAGATCATCTACCCCTAATTTGAGGGACCTTAAAGAACCATCCGTAGCCCTTGTGAAGTTAGGACAAAAATAATTGTTCCAATCATCCCCATCTAAGTAAATATAAAACCACTCTTTTTTCCACGAAGGAAGAGAGTCGGGAGAAGAACCAGAAACGAAGCAACTACGGTTTAAGGTTCGATATTGAATCTTAACCCAACCTATATCATCTGGAGCATTTACAAATTTAAAAAGATATCTAAATACGGATACACTAGGTTCTACCCTATGTTTCATGCATTGGGCCAAGAAGCAGTATATGAATCTCCACCCATTGGGCATTAATTGTGTGGGACAGATTTTGACCTCAGCTAATAAACGAAGAACAAACGGGTGAGGAGGAAGGCGAAAGCCAGAATGAAAAGTTTCCTTGTACATCCTAATGGCCCCAGGCTTAGGATAACAGGCCCTATCATTTGGGCCAGGAGCTACGGCCCTATAAGGGGTCTTTATGCCGAAGAGAACGGAAATATCATCGACTCTACTTTGTTTATATTTAGAAGGAATATTATGGGCCTCTAAATGAAGAAGATTTGGGAAAGCATCCCCAAAATCAGAAAGTAAATCCCTAAGGGAAAAAACATTTGCATGAACTAGAGATTTTGGAGGTGGATTACCTCGATTTGCTCTGGCAGGGCGAGAAGGTTGAGATAACTGGGATTGAGATGAGCTTGAATCCGCCATTAAAATCCTTCCGAAGAATGCTTGAACCCAGAAAACTTGATGGAGAAGATGAAGATATAAACAGAAACTGGAAAGTGCACGGTGGCTTAAACGCGGGAAATCGCTTTGCCGCGGAACCCTAGCAGAGCTTTTCTAAGGAAAGTTTCTGAGAAAATTTAGTAGAATGACTTTGAAGTATGAAAATGGAAGTTCTACTCCACTTGATTTATAGGAGTAGTAGCCGGTGACAACGTTCCAATAAACCGTCTATAGACGGTATATGGACCGAGAACAGGTCACTGGGCCTTTCATAGGCGGGAAGCCCAAATAAATTCAAAATTTGAATTACGAGTTCTAGAAGAACCTGGAGAATCGCTAGGCGGGAAGCCCAAATAAATTCGAATCGAAGTTCTAGAAGAATCTAGAACATTCAACATATAAAAATATATATGAAAAAGATCCGACATAAGGACCAATTTCGAAAAACTTATGTTCAAAGTTCCCTTGGCGTTCATACCAACGCCAAGAAACTGATTAAGGCAGGGCCTCTAAAACCCACGCCCAGGAGACATAGTTTCTAGGCGTGGCAGCCTAGAACGACTCCTAGGCGGGGGTACCCACGCCAAGAAACTGATTAAGGCAGGGCCTCTAAAACCCACGCCCAGGAGACATAGTTTCTAGGCGTGACAGCCTAGAACGACTCCTAGGCGGGGGTACCCACGCCAAGAAACTGAACAAGGCAGGGCCTCTAAGACCCACGCCCAGGAGACATAGTTCCTAGGCGTGGCAACCTAGGATGTCTCCTAGGCGGGGGTACCCACGCCCAGAAGCTCATTGAGCCAATCTTCAAAGACCCACGCCCAGGAGACATAGTTCCTAGGCGTGGCAACCTAGGATGTCTCCTAGGCGGGGGTACCCACGCCCAGAAGCTCATTGAGCCAATCTTCAAAGACCCACGCCCAGGAGACATAGTTCCTAGGCGTGGCAACCTAGGATGTCTCCTAGGCGGGGGTACCCACGCCCAAAAGTTCCTTGAGCCAATCATCAAAGATCCACGCCCAGGAGACATAGTTCCTAGGCGTGGCGACCTAGGATGTCTCCTAGGCGGGGGTATGCACGCCCAGAGCACAGATTTTCCAAAAAATAAAGGGGAAAATTATTATTAATTATTTTCCGGGAAAGTGGAACAAAAATTCGTGAAAAATAAGATCTCGAAAAATGACTGTTATAACTTCTACGAAAATCCCGGGGAGATTTTCCCAGAAGTTGGGGGGCAAATGATATGGTCAGAAAAGTAATTATAGAAATATAATTGACTATTCAAACAAAAGACCGATATTTAAGGCCCGACACCCTAATTATTCATTAATTTCGTAATTAATGAGTAGGGAAAATATACAGCTCATGAAAAGAGCCTTGATTATGGAAAATTAGTCAAAGAAGGATCTGGAATCCCAATTAAAGGCAATCAATGAGTCATAACCTTTACCAACAAGGAAACGAATTCTTCAGCAAGAAATACAATACTTATCCAATATCAAAAAGAAGACTTATCCGTTAAGTCTCCCAAACATACCGTAAATACTAGGCTCCAGACGCCTATATAAGGTCCCTGATCCTACAATCAGAACTACGTCTTGGCTTGATTCTCAATAACGAATTGAGATACGTAGGCATCTTGTGAGGACCAATTTAGTCCGGAAACACGAGTGCAGCCATTAAAGCTCGAAAGCTCATTAATCCTAGCAATTAATATACAAATACGTTTTTTAATCCATAACAATATTCAATGTAAAAATTGGAGTACCAATGAAACTTGAGCTCGAGTTCAGGCTTGACATAATTTTTTTATCGAGTTTGAACTCGAGTCCGGCAGTGTTCGACTCGATTACACCCGCACTCTCACAAGGAAAAATATTTTTATAGTCTATAAAAAGATAATTTAAGGGGGAAAAATTATTCTAGATGAGATTTGGAATTCATATTAGTTATTAGATGAATATTTAGATAAAACACATAGTTAGTTAAAAAATATTTATTAAAAAATAGAATATGGATGCTATATTAAAAATAATTTAAAACGTCTCACTGTATTATTCAAGTATGCTACTTAGTAGATAATATATCACAATGAACATGAATACAAACCAAAATTTTAGCTAATTTTAATATGAACTAAAAGAATATTAATGACATTTAGTAAATTACTTATATACCCCTATAATGTATAAATATATTAAAAGTATTGTTACTAGCAAGGATTGAACACATGACCTTTGGATGCAAATGTATTTTATGTTACCACCTGAACCATTATGCTAGGAGCTCATTTGATAAACTTTTGAAGCTCATTTACCCCATACTTAAATAACTTTTAACATGTGTATGTTATTTAAACTTTATTTTAAAACTCATCCATCCATCCGATATATATTATATTATATTACATATATTAAAGGCCAACAAGCCCTTTCAAGAGTATTTAGTAATTTACTAATTCGCTCTTTCATCATATTAAAATTAAAAAATAAATTATATTCACATCTCCTACACCAAAGAAATTTTGAGAACCATTTTATGAATCATTGGAGCATCTCCAATGGAGATAGCTAAAATGGTTGGCTAAAATAATATAAAGTAATATTTGGGTAAAATTTACTGAATTTGTAAGGCGTTGTACTCCAATGGGTTGATTATAATGGTTGGATATATTTTGAAAATAGTATATTTATAATTTTAAACAATACTTTTTCATTGAAAAATAATTTATAACCCATTTCGATAAAATTTTGAAGCTCATTTACCCCATACTTAAATAACTCTTAATATGCGTATGTTATTTAAACTTTATTTTAAAACTCATCCATTCATCCGGTATATATTATATTATATTACATATATTAAAGGCCAACAAGCCCTTTTAAGAGTATTTAGTAATTTACTAATTCGCTCTTTCATCATATTAAAATTAAAAAAAAATTATATTCACATCTCCTACACCAAAGAAATTTTGAGAACCATTTTATGAATCATTGGAGCATCTCCAATAGAGTTAGCTAAAATGGTTGCCTAAAATAATATAAAGTAATATTTGAGTAAAATTTACTGAATCTGTAAGGCGTTATACTCCAATGGGTTGATTATAATGGTTGGATATATTTTGAAAATAATATATTTATAATTTTAAACAATACTTTTTCATTGAAATATAATATATCTATACTATATTATTAAAGACGAAACATTAAAAGTTTTGGTCGGTCGGTCGGTCGGTCGGTATTTGGGCCGATTCACGGGCCTATCTATAATCAATTTATTAATAACCAATTACCTTTTTTCACTACATTACCTATTTTATATTTATTTTTTAAACCAAACCAACTCATCTTCTAAAAATAAAACGGGCAACATATATATAATATGGTAATATTATTATATATTTATAACTGATTACCTTTTTCAGCTAAAACACATTATTTTTATATTTTTTACCTAAAACAACTCATCTTATAAATAGGACACATATATGGAAACCAAGTTATTGATAAACAATTACCTTTTTCACCTAAATTATATTACCTATTTCATATATCTATTTAACTAAAACAAATCATTTTCTAAAAATAAGACGGGCAATATATGTATAAAATGGTAATATTATTATATATTTATAACCGACAGCTAAAACACATTATGTGTTTTATATTTTCTAACTAAAACAACTTATCTTCTAAATATAATACATGCAAAATAAATATACAATGGTAATATTGTTTTATATAAATATTAATAAATAACAAGTTATTCTTTTCAGCTAAAATAAATTACCTCTTTTATATTTTCTAACTTAAACAACTAATTTTCTAAAAGTAATGCAGACGTATATATAAAAAATTAATATAATTTTATATAATTATTAATAAGTAATTAATTGTCTTTTTAAGGATATTACCTGTTTATATTTTTTAACTGAAACAACTCATGTTCAAATTAAAAATAACGCGGGCAAAAGATAGATATATTGGTAATATTATTATATTAAACTTATGAAATTCATGTTTATTATAATTTTTTTAACATTCAATTTAAACGAGACAATTAATTAAAATAAAAGTAATAGTATATTCAAATAAACTCGGTATATTGAACAAGCACATATTTTGATATTTGCACTTGAGTCCCTTTTTAGATTTTTAAAAGTAAAGAAATACGAATCATTAGATATGTTATTTTAAAATATTTTATATTTTAATATCTAAAATCCTACTATTGATTACGTCAATAATATATTAAATTTAAATATTATATTGTTAGATTTATAAATCCAATATATATATATATATATTAAAATTTTATCAAATTATATATAATAACTAAAATCTAAATAAAAAATAAGAAAATATTAAAGAAGACCGTGCATCGCACGGGATATAAGCTAGTATATATATATATATATTAATATCAATGCTCGATGTGCCGAAATTGGGTACGAGATAATGTGGAGTTGCTAATATGTCAATTTGAAATATTTTAATTTATGAAAATGATGTAAATGATATTATACATTTATTTATAAATAATCAAATAATGAAACATGTCATTTTATATCTACTTTTATATCCAATTTAATACCTCTAGCATTATTTTTAATACTAACACTAGCTAATTTTTGTGTTGCCTCCATAATTTTTAATTTCACACAAAAAAAATATTAAAAACGATATTGAAAATTTCGGTCGGTGCAAATCAAAGCTGCAGCTGAAAAGAAAAAGAGAGAAAAAATCAAGGGAGAGAAAAAGTAGGTAGAGAAAGTCTCTACATATATGTAAGACTTGGCCAAATATGGCCAACCATATCTTGATGGCTATAATTTTGAACAACAACAATCAGTGGTTGGAGTGACCATATTCACAGAGGTTGGCTATAAATCACAGTGTTTAGTTGCCAGTTGTACTTTTAACCTAAGGGTTAAGTGAGGTTGGAGATGTTCTTAACTACATACACCAATAATTCATTGTTATAATGTTTTACATTTTTATTTTCATATATATTACACACATATATATATTATAGGCCAACAAGTCCTTTCCAGACTATTTAGTAATTTACTAATTCAAACTTCCATCATATTAATATTAAAAAAATGAATTATATTCAATGTAAAAATTGGAGTACCAATGAAACTTGAGCTCGAGTTCAGGCTTGACATAATTTTTTTATCGAGTTTGAACTCGAGTCCGGCAGTGTTCGACTCGATTACACCCGCACTCTCACAAGGAAAAATATTTTTATAGTCTATAAAAAGATAATTTAAGGGGGAAAAATTATTCTAGATGAGATTTGGAATTCATATTAGTTATTAGATGAATATTTAGATAAAACACATAGTTAGTTAAAAAATATTTATTAAAAAATAGAATATGGATGCTATATTAAAATTAATTTAAAACGTCTCACTGTATTATTCAAGTATGCTACTTAGTAGATAATATATCACAATGAACATGAATACAAACCAAAATTTTAGCTAATTTTAATATGAACTAAAAGAATATTAAATCACTGTCACATGACCACTACTACGCCACCACCACTAACCACGTGCACACCACCACCACTTACACAACCAAAATTACCATCATCAAAGCAAGTCACTAGAAATTCAAATAAAATTATCAAAATTTAAACGTAAATCACTAAAAAATTTGAACGCAAATAACAAGAATATTCAAAATTTGGAATTGTGTAAATGTTCGAATTTGTTGGTAATAGTGTTGACGGTAGTAGAGTGAGTGAAAATGACATCGATCGGTAAACTTAGATATGTTGAGAGAAGGATGAATGAATTATTGGAGGTGTGGTCAGGAATGAGACTGGAATTTGCGACAAACATGTTCATAAGTTACTTTCGGAGTGGTGGTCGATTTGGTGACAACAAAACATTGTAGAGTGATTATGGTTTATTATACACACAATTTCTCTCTCTCGCCCACTCACACACATTATATATATATATATATATATATATATATATATATATATGTGTGTGTGTGTGTGTGTGTGTGTGTATCATGAATGATGATGACAAATGGAATGAGATGGTGATAACATCGGTGTAAAGTAAGTGATGGTGTGTAAGGTCGCCGATAATGGAAGGGGCATAAGAGTGAATATGGGTGATGGTTGAGATGTAAATTAGATTTGAATGTGTGACCATAATTAGTTTTCGCTTCTTATTTATGTAAATTATCTTATTTAGCACTTCTTTATATATAAACACGTCAGTCTACTAACTCATGATTAGACTTTTAAATTACATATTTTTTAATCATTCCAAGTTATTTTTTTAAATGGCTAGATGTGATTATATTGTTACGATCATATATGAAATTCAAGTAAGAAATTTGAGTTATTGCCAATGTCCATAAAAAATACCACATTAATGACGTATAGTATTTCAAAAATTATAAATCGTCTATATAATAAAATCAAAACAACAACATTTTATGAATTTAAATGGTGTCCGTGCTTTGCACGGGCTATCATGCTAGTTTACTTTAATATAACAACAAAAAGAAAGTGAAAAATGACACTTATATATAAGTACTCCCTCCGTCCCACTCATTTCTATACATTTCTTTTTCAATGCTTGACACGCATTTTAAGGCTCCTATAAAGTATACTTCAACAACTTATTTTTAAATTATTTTTTCTCTGAATAAAAATTTCAACGTTAAATTTTAATTCAGAAGAAAAAAAAATTTAAAAAAAATTATGAAAGTATACTTTATAGGAGCCTTAAAATGCGTGTCGAGCCCCCGTCCCCCAATGTATATAATTGATTGGGACAGAGGGAGTATTATATATAGAAGTGAACACTTGGGGAGTATATGTGCTCAAAGTTGAGAAAGAATTGATAGTGAATGACAGTGAAGCGAATAGACACTATACTAAGTTAAACCAAACACACAAAAGAACTAAGAAAACAAGCGAACATATATACCAAAATTAGAAAATCTTAAAAAATAAAAAAATTCATATTAAAGTATCGGGTTGGGTTGGTTTAGGGTAAAAATAATAGTAACCTATATCCGACCTATTATATTCGGGTTGAGAAAATATCAAGCCATACATGATTCGATTTATGTTAGGTCGGGTTTTTCGGGTTAAAAAGGGTTGGGTTGGATCGGTTTGATAGATTTATGCAACCCATATGCAGCCCTACTATTAATAAATTTCTCTAATTACTTCTATAAACTTTAAATTTTTCGTAGTCTCCGTAATCATAATAATTTATTATATTTAGAAATATCATCATCAAAATATTAGAAAAAATATCATTTAAATCTTATGAAAATTGTCTATTGCATAAAATAGCGATGCATACACATACAATTCCTTTACCCAGGTATGTGTTATTTTAAATAATCTGATGATTAAGTGATTTGAAATATGCATTTCATTTATTTAGTTATATATTTTTAATTTTTTTAGAAAAATTTGATATATTTAGAAATGTTCTCTAGTATCTGTTACAAAAAATTACTGTAAAATCTCTTTTATTTATCCTCAAAAGAGTAATGATCAAGAATTAACTTAAATTATAATAACATTTTCACCGTTTAATACTTGGTAACTAGAAAACCAAGATCTATCACATGAACACTAGCTCCCGAGTCTAGCCAACAATCATTAGAATCCGTAACTAAATTAATAACAGACATCGAATTATCTAATCTAACCATATGATCAGCCTTACTATTAATCATGATGCTAAATAAAGCAAATTATTAATTATAATAATAATCAGAGCAGACAAATTGATGATTTTAATATAGTTAAGAATATATAAACGGGGAAGACTCTGTGGGAACTCCTTAAGTGGGTAACCTAGTAACTCCTTACAATATACATGTTACTACCTTAAGCACGTACAAGCCGTTATTCCTTAATTTTAATATCTTGATTTTATTACCAGTAGTACAAAAATATTATTATGTCCTCTAAAATATAATATGTGTTCTGTATAAAAATTATTTATATAATTTAAAAGTTGTTTATATTTTGTAAACTATAATACATGCGTTCTGTAAAAATTGTTCATGTTATGTATATAAATATTTGTGTTTTGTAAATTAGATCACATGTAAAAAATAATTTTTTATGTTCTGTAAAATATTTATATAATGTAAAAGTTGTTTATATTTTGTAAACTATAATACGTGTGTTCTGTATATAAATTAGTTGTGTTATGTATATAAATATTTGTGTTCTGTAATTTAAATTACATGTAAAAAATATTTTTTATGTTACGTAAAATTAGAGTACTTCTACAAAAAAATTATTCTAAAAAATGGGTCTGAGTGGTTTTACAAAAAGTTGATAAGTTTTGAAATAAAAAAAATTATTCGTTTATAACGAAAGAAAGTTAGTTTACAGAAACCATGCAATCACGTGTACACCTTTACATATCATCCGTTGAATATAACACAATCTAACGCTAGTGAACAAGTTACTAGGTTATTCACTAAAATTGGTTCCTCATTGAACCTTCCTCTATATAAACAGGTTTATAGGAAAAACAATTATGCCACAGATAATCAAACAAATAAATAGATAATAGTGGCACTTAATAAACAATTAACAAAGAGACTCTGCCATCTCACACCCCAGAAACAGATCAGAATATCACAAAAGTGACAACGAGGCCAGCAACTAATATCTCCAACAATAAAGCCAATATTTGTATCAATAACTAAGAATTAAATCCAGCAACTAAATCAAAAGACCACTCACTAAACAAAACAAAGTACCGAACTTATCAATGTAATGCAGTGACAAACAATAAAGCAAATAATCAATTAAAAGATAATAGTGAGACACTGAAAACCAAGCCCGCCTCTCTTAGTGCTAAAAGTAATTTTCCTATAAATTTATCAATTCAAAATTTACTTAGATTGTTGCAAAAAACTATTGTAAAATCTCTTTTATTTATCCTCAAAAGAGTAATGACCAAGAATTAACTTAAATTAACACCTTATATATAATAAGCGTAAGGAAGATCTTATCCAAAACTTTGGTCGGTCATACTACCAAAAGTATATGATCCGTTGGATTATAAAACTATAAATATTCAAATCGATGAGAACCGTCAGATATAATATTAAAAATTGTATTTGATTAATAATATGATAGTATTTAAATACTAAAAGGTGTATTTTGATAATTTAAACCTATTATAAATGGGTTTTCTATATTGAATAGAAATCATTATGTAAAAATTCGTAATTATCTTTTCTCTTTATTTTAGGGATAGTTCCGGTTACATAATAATTATTAAACCATCATTAAATTAAAGATAATTTTGTAATCTTCGCGTGGGCTGTAAAATCGTTAAAATCTGTTGTCTAAAACTCAAGATAGAGCCCAAACAGTAAAGTTATTATCTAAATTTTAATAAATATTTTTTTATTATTGTAGCACCAATTTTATTTTTTTTCCTAATTCTTTTAAATTTATAAAATTATATATTTATTTCAATAAAATATTAAAATCAATTTAAGAAAAAATTAAATCGATTTGGTCTGTGTACGATCAGTATACGACCAAATTAATAATTATATTTAGATCTTAAATAGATCGATGAGAATTGTTAGATCTAATATTAAAAAGTGTATCTGGTTAATAATAGAATTATATTTAAATACTAAAAAGTGTATTTTGATAATTTAAAATTTTTCTATGTAAAAATTCTTAAATATCTTTTTTCTTGAATTTATGTATAGTTCCAGTTAGATAATAATTGTTAAACCAAATATCAAGATAACAATTCATATCGATTACAATGATACCCTAAGTTATAAGAGACTTACGAGAACTCTTTAAACACTTTTTTTTGAATGAACGTAACAATTTGATTAATCCAAATTATAATTATATTATTTTACATATAACAAACATAAAAGGATAATATCAAAATATTATTAAAATGTTGAGAGTTTCATATTCATAAACGATAATTTTGAATATAATACTTATATTAAAATGTGTATTTGATTAAATGTAGGATTATATTTAAATACTAAGACGTGTGCTTTGATAATTTAAACCAATTATAAATTGGTTTTCTATATTGAATTGAATTCTTTGTGTAAAACTTCTTAACCATCTTTTCTTTTCAGTTTATTTTATTTTTATGGGTAGATCAACTGGTCAAGTTAGATAATAAATATTAAACCATCATTAAATTAAAGATAATTTCGTTAGTTTCGCATGAGTTGTAAAATTATCAAAATTCAATTTCTAAAACTCAAGATAGAACCCCAAATATTAAAGTGAGTATCTAAATTTTAATAAATATTTTTTTATTATTTTAGCATCAATTTATTTATTTTTCCACTAATTCTTTTAAATATAGAAATTTTATGTTTCTTTCAATAAAGTATCAAAATTAATTAAGAACAAATTCAAATCGATAAAGAATATAATAATATGAGAATAAATTTTTATATAATCTTAACATAATTTTTATTCTATTTAATAATTTTTAAGTAATAATGTATTTTAAAATTTTATTTACACCGTAAATAAAACCGAAACATTAAAAGTATAAAAGCAGTTAGTAAGATACTTATATCAGTATATATTTGATGTCCTTATTATATTAAATCCTTATATATAATAATCATAATAGGGATCTTATCCCAAATTTTGGTGGACCATTAGATCTTAAATAGATAAATGAAAATCGTTAGATCAAATATTTAAAAAGTTTATTTTATTAATAATAGGATTATATTTAAATTCTAAAAGGTGTATTTTGATAATTTAAACCAAATATAAATAAGTTTTCTATATTGAATAGAATTCTCCAAGAAAACAATTCGTGACTTTCTTTTATCTTCCATAGACAATTTCACCTAGATAAAAATTGTTAAACCATCTTTTAATTAAAGATAATTTAGTTATCTTCATGTGGGGTGTAAAATCGTCAAAATCTGATTTTTAAAGCACAAAATAAAGCCCAAATTAATAAAGTGAATATTTAAATTCTAATAATAATTATTATGTCATCATTATTTTAACACCAATTTAATTAATTTTTTCTAACTATTTTAAATTTAGAAATCTATGTTCAAAAATTAAAATCAATCTAAGAAAAATTCAAATCAACAAAGAATATAATAATACGAGGATAAAATTTTATAAAATTGTGCATATTTTTAATCCTATTTTATTAAGTTTTATATCATAACTAATCAAATATTATTTATTATTAAATAATAAATTATACGTAAATGGTGATTTTGTTTTATAAAAACTATATTCATATTAAAAAAAACCTTATTTTGAAATTTTAGACTCAGCTAGGCCAAACTTTTTAAACCTATATACATTGTAAATTATTAAATTCGAAACTTTAAAAGTTTGTTAATCAATTAGTATAGTACTTTTCTGAAAAATAGTACTTTACAAAAAATATTATCAAATAACATATGTGTGCAAGAAAAAATGAAAAAATTCTTATTTTTCAAAAAACCCTATAAATTTTAATATGTTGTTGGTAGATTCAAACCTTAGATCATTCTACATGATAATTTTACTATTATATCTAACGTTTTTCAACAATTTAATTTGAAAGATTCAACGATTATGGATTGAGTGATCAAACAAAACGACCAAACTTATAAGGAAGCTTTCATTAATTAGTCTTTAATATAATAACATAGATATTTACGGGATATACTAT
Source organism: Heracleum sosnowskyi (assembly GCA_030848705.1). Lineage (NCBI taxonomy): Eukaryota > Viridiplantae > Streptophyta > Magnoliopsida > Apiales > Apiaceae > Heracleum > Heracleum sosnowskyi. The sequence goes on from CM061243.1 coordinate 9,502,539, forward strand.
AAAAAAATGAAATTTATACAGAATTTTGATCACGGTGTACTACTTTAAAAGAAGAACTATTACAAAAAAAATTATATTTTAATTGATAATTTATTTTCTCAAAAGTTCAAAGTTCCCGCATCTTTAACATATTACAAAAAAGAGTATATTATATTTTAGCAATAAATATTTAAAAAAATTATATATTATAAATATTAAGAAAAATTAATGATGTTATCATGGTATTTTGGTCCTAAATACCGCCAAAACATTCTCAACCGTTAGATCCAATACTTTTAAAAATACATGATCAAGATTATATCATATAAAAAGAAGTTATTATCTAAAAATGATATAAGTTAAAAGATATTATATTATGATTGGATTTTCTAAAAAATCAAAACATAAAAATAGTTGTAATTAAATAAGGAAACTCATTTAATACCAAAATAATAAAAATCGTTTAATGTTAAATAGATAGGTGAAAACTGTTAGATTTAACATTAAAAACTATATTTGATTAATAAAGCGTATTCTAATAATCTAAACTACATATAAGTAGATTTCCTAAATCGAATAGAATTCTCAACATTAAATTTCGTCACTTTATTCTCTTTTTAGTTTTAGAATAGTTTTTAATTGAAAAAGAACTATTAAACCACAACTAAATTAAAGATTATTTTGTGAATTTCATGTGGACTATAAAATTGCCAAAATCTAATTTTTATAACTCAATATAAACAAATATTAAATTGAGCGTGTAAAATAAATATCAATTTTTTAACCATAATGTTTTTGGCTAAATCTTTTTTAATAATAATTTAATCATGTAAACTAATAACTTTTAAATATTAAAATATTCATAAATAAATATAATTATAAATATTAAAAAAACAATAAAATTATAATTATAAACAAAATAATTATAAATAAAATTTAAGTAACCGTGCATCGCACGGGCTATAAACTAGTTATAATAAATAATAAAAGGAAGAAAAACAAAAAAGCATAACAATGACAAATTTAAAAAAAAATGGCACTGCAATAAAATTATGAGTTAATTGCACTTTGCATCCCTCAGCTTTACCCCAATTTCAATTATGTATAGGTAATTTCATAAATTGCACTTTGCATCCCCAAACTTTAAAATATAAGTCGAATCACAACCCCTTATACGTTTTTATCAAAAATAATATTGTTTTTAACGAATATATTGAGAAATGCGATATAAATTATTGCAGTGATGATATAAATTTTAGATTTTAAACATGTACAAATTTTAAATCATAATTTAATATTATTTTTTTGAATCTCAAACTTTAAATCATAGATCGAATCACAACCCCTTATACGTTTTCTATCAAAAATAATATTTCTTTAACGAATGTATTGACAAATGCGATATCAAATTATGCAACGATTATATAATCTATATTTTAAGATGATACAAATATATTTTAATGATTTTATACGTATCATATATCATAGTAGTCACAACTTTATTTAATGAAAACATATTAGTTCAATTTTTTATAAATAAATTATAATTGATTAATGGTCATAAAATAATATTAAATTATGATTTAAAATTAGTTACATGTTTAGAATTTAAAATTTATATCATCACTGTAATAATTTTATATCGCATTTGTCAATATATTCGTTAAAACAATATTATTTTTGATAGAAAATGTACAAGGGGTTGTGATTCGACTTATATTTTAAAGTTTGGGATGCAAAGTGCAATTTATGAAACTACATATACATAATTGAAATTGGAGTAAAGTTGGGGGATGCAAAGTGCAATTAACTCTAAAATCATCAATATATATATATAAAGGAGGATACGTGGAGGTGATGTAGCATCTCTACAATCATCTCATTCTATTTTTCTAATTTTCTCGTAATTTCATAATTTTAAGTAGTAAATATTCTTTAACCTATCGTAAGTAGATAACCTATTGTAAATAGAAAATTTATTCGAATTTACAGAAGAGAAGAGTTTAATTTTATAAAGAAAACATACAACTAAAATTTAATTTAACATATTTGAAGTAGAAAACATATTCTAATTTAAGGTGAACGAGAATTTGTGTTACTTATTCTTAAAGAAAACGAAATCTAATTACACAAGTATATAATATGCTCTATTTGCATGCTACCCCTTTTTTAAATATGCCACTCGAAATTTAAAAAGATTCATCTCTTCAAATTGACTATATTACCAGACATTCACATAAATGTTTACTACGACCTGATTTATTTTGTTTGATAATTTTATCCAGAGTTTTTTAACCTTATAATGCACTTTGCTATAGATGTTCTTTTTCAATGAACAACGATCATCTATGTCTGGTACATATTTGATGGAAGTTTTTCATTATTTTTCTTATATGTTTGCATTATAATATTTTATTAACATTAATTGTTATTAGATCGAGAGCTAATAATGGGAATTGATCAGCAGAGAAATCCAAGCTCACAGATTTTGGAGTCCAAGATTGTAAGTTGTAACATTATCTAATCATTAATTTTGTAAGATGAAGACGTATCAGCTGGATTATTAGGTGCTCTAAAGTTATATTGTTTGTTATGGGTTTAAGATGGTGTATTTGTGTTTGTATTAATGTACTAAACTTGCTTTTTAAGAGTATTTTTTCAGTTGCAGAGTAAGATGGGCAAGACGAGAAAGAGAAATACGAGACAAAGCAAGTGTTTACTTTTACCGGCTTATCATTTTTTAGTCGCATACCAACTTATCACTTCAAAATTTTGAGATTCTATTTTTTTTAAAACTTCTAGGAGATTTACGTGATGAATTGACATGTTTGAGGATTATTACAACTTTATTTTTACAAGAATGTTTTTATGTTTCTTTATTTAAGAACTTGAGTTTTGTTTAATTGTGACTTGCAATATTTTTGCACTTATTATGTTTAAATTTAGAATATGATTTTGAATCAATATACATCTTCAATATACATAAAGGAGGATACGTGTGAATTTATATAGTTATTTTTTCAACGAGAGCGACTTATTAGAAATGAATATATAAGATAAGTATTTAATATAAAATTTGGAATTTCGATCTTAACTAAGAAAACGTGTTTTACGGGAATACGGCTTATTAGGGAGGAACAAGTAATTGTTATAATTAAATGTATAGAGTTTTAAAAAAAACTATAACGCCGCCGCGAAGCGCGGTTTTCAAAACTATTATACATATAAAGGAGGATATGCGGGAGGTGAGTTGGCCCCCTTAAGATTGTCTCAATCTATTTTTCTATTTTTCTAATTTTTTTGAATTTTTTAATTTTAGATACTAATAAATCAAAAAATATTCTTTAACATATTAGAAGTAGAATAAGTGTTCGAATTTATTGAGGAGAAGAGTTCGAATTTATAGCGAAGACATATAATTAAAAGTTCTATTTGAAGTAAAATAGGTGTTTAAATTTGTAGAGGGGAAGAGTTCAAATATAAAAGAAGTACTTGCAAAGTTATATTTGAAGTAGAACATGTGTTTCAATTTATAGAGGAGAAGAGTTTGGATATATAAAAGAAGTACTTGCAATTAAAAGTTCTATTGGAAGTAGAATAAACGTTTGTAATACATAACTAAAAGTTCTATTTGAAGTAGAATATGTGAAGTTATATATGTGTTTTTTCAACGAAAGAGTGACTCATTAGAAAGGAGTAAAAGAGTATGATAAAATAAAAATTAATATATAAGACAAGTATATATAAAATTTAAGATTTTGATATTAAAAAGGAAAGCGTGTTTCAAGTAATGACGGCTTATTAGTTAGGATCAAATAATTATCGTAATTTAATTGATATAGTTTTTTAAAAAAATTATTATGTCGTCGCGAAACGCGACTTTTTCAACTAGTTATAGTATAAAACCAAAACTTCTCAGACTTTTGTAGAGACACAATATCTTTTAACGAAAAATAATCAGCTAACTTCAAGAATCAAAAAAGCCGCTTCAAAGTTTGCTCCACCACAAATCCCTGCAAATTTATATTAACATAAACAAAAAATAAACGAACAATTACAAAAGAATATTCAAATGACACAATTATAAAATCTCAAAATTAAAAGAAAAGGATATATGTAATTTCGATATTGGGACGATGCACGTAAAAACACTGTCCTAAGAAAATTTTGCCCATTCTCGTGCAAGGTTTCAAGTAGCAATTCTTTAGCGGTACAACACCCCTTGCGGTTTATCTTCCTCCATGCACGAACAAAAGGAAAAAAGAAAGATGAATCTTCTAGTGCTCAAAAATCAATATAAAATATATAGAAAACTTATATATATAATTCTCTCAAAATCAAGAGAATGATATTGTACTAATTTAATCTTGAATTAGATATTGTTACGTCATATTTTCGGTTGCCTCAATTATCTCATAATTTCCCGATATTAATCATATAAGATATCTCCAAACGATTCTTTCAAATCAGGAAAGAATCACAACGCTAATATAACTCTAAAAAGATAAAATCAACTTATCTCAAGATATCCCTTAACAATAACAGGGATTAAAAACACTATCCTATCACAGAACTGTGTTGGCTTGATCCTTATATATAAAGAGGGTACGCAGACATCTTAGAATAGGATCCGACACATCTAACAAGTCGAGACACCTTTCAATTCCAGCCCCAAACATCTAAAATTCCTGAATCCCCCTATTTTCAGAATTCGTTATTCCAGCAATCCCCGAAATTGGTTATCACTAAATTCCTCCGTTAACAATTGGCGCTGAAGGAGGGGATAATTTTTTGATTGTGGAGGATAATCAATAGATCCAATACGCATGAGGGTTATTTTGGATTTGAAGCTGGTTTAATGGAGGAGATGAACGGTGGAGACGGTGGTTCGTTCGTGGTTCTATACAAAAGTAATATAAGTTTTCTTATGCTTTTGTCCGTATACATAAGTTATCTTATAAAATTCGTGATAAATTTAATACATGTCAGATTTTGATGATTTTTTATGATCTGGAAAGTTTTTGCGATTGCCTACAACTTTCATTCTCAGTGTTTTCTCAGATTACGTTTTGATCTATTTTCGAAATCACAAAACATAATCAGATCCCGTTTTTCAATATTGAGAAATTAATCAGCATACGTTTTATTTGATTTTTGATTCGTTATAAATCCGTTTCTGACGAGCCATATATCATCGGAAAGCTCTTTTCGTTTCCCACAACTTTCATGTTTTGTGTTTTCCAAGAAAATATCGTTTACAGGGCCAAAAAGGTAAAAAATAGATACGGACAGAATCTGAATCATGGAGATGTTAAAGAAATTGTGATGCAATATTCGTAGCACATGATTTGATTACTTTACTAGCTCGTGCATGGAAAAAAATAAGTGTGGAAGGTCCTTATCTAAGAAGGGTACTGTTTTTGAAAGCCCTATTTTCCAAAGAGGATAATATTTTTGAAGATCCTTTTTCAAGGAGAATAATATTTTTGATGACCCTCTTCCAAGAAGGATAATATTTTTGAAGACCCTCTTTCGAAGAAGATAATATTTTTGAAGACCCTCTTTCGAGGAGGATAATATTTTAGAAGACCCTCTTTTAAAGATGATAATCTTGTTTGAAGTTCTTATGGGTTAATCATCTTCTGAAGGTCTTTTAGGGTAATCTTGTTTTGAAGGCCCTGCATCATTCGCATCATGCATTCATTAATCATCATGTGCATCATTCGCATCATGCATTCATTCATATCATCATTGGACATTCTTAGATTATGTGGTTGTCTCTGTGTGATATTTTTGAAGGCCCTTCTTTGTGAAAGGTGTTGCTTGAAATTTATTTTTGAAGACCCTTCTATGAGTAGGGTACTGCTTGGAATACCTTGGTAAACTCGTACTTCCGGGGTGCTTATCCGTACTTCCGGAAAGCTCACCAAGAAGAGAGTCCTCTGTCTTACGGAGAAGAGAGTCCACCCTCTATTAAGGTGAAGAGAGTCCACCCTCTTATAGGTGAAGAGAGTCCACCCTCTATTAAGGTGAAGAGAGTCATCCCTCTTATAGGTGAAGAAAGTCCACCCTCTTATGGTGAAGAGAGTCCACCCTCTATGGTGAAGAAATTTACAGACAAATCACGGGTACCTATGTGCTTCATATTATTTGCTAATCTTCAACTCCTAGTTGTTTCAGTGACTTGGGAAATTCAGAAAATCAAAGCATACTTAGTTCTCCAGTCCATCAAGCTGCACTGAAGAACTGGGGGGTAGTTGTTACGCCATATTTTCGGTTGCCTCAATTATCTCATAATTTCCCGATATTAATCATAGAAGATATCTACAAACGATTCTTTCAAATCAAGAAAGAATTACAACACTAATATAACTCTAAAAAGATAAAATCAACTTATCTCAAGATATCCCTTAACAATCACAGAGATTAAAAACATCATCCTATCACAGAACTGCGTTGACTTGATCCCTATATATAAACAGGGTACGCATGCATCTTGGAATAGGATCCGACACATCTAACAAGTCGAGACACCTTTCAAGTACAACCCCAAACATCCAAAATTCCCAAATCCCCCTATTTTCATAATCCGTTATTCCAGCAATCCCCGAAATTGGTTATCACTAAATTCCTCCGTTAACAGATATGAAATTTGTGAAAGTATAATATCAAAAGAAAAAGGGATGTTTGTAATGTAAAGAGAGCTACGAGCATGTGCTGAGTATGAGATCAAAGATGCAATTCGTTTCTCCATTGTACCGAAAAACAAAATGTGACCCTATTTTATATATAATCCAAAACAAAGAAGATAAGTAACGTAAATATAATATGAGGAAAGTTCTATGGAGACCCTATAATTGTTGGAGACTAAATCCAGGCCCTTCAATTCAATCCAATCTAACGGTTATATATTTATTTCATTTTAATTATACATTTAATATATCTAGGGTCATATATGTCAATGAAATTTTTTGATTCATATCTATAACTAACCGTAGCGACTCCGGCGACAGTTTCCCACGACCGTGATTATAACACTACTAGCTTAAAACCCGTGCGATGCACGGATTATTAATAATAATTATTATTTTTATTATTTTTATTATTTATGTTTTAATATTCTATTAATCTGCATTTGCTAAAAAAAATAAGTAGGCGTGTTAAACTTTTTTAAATAATTAAAAGTATTAAAATAGATTTTAAAATAAATTAATAACTGTTTGCCCGTGATATTTTTGGAAAAAGAGGGGTCTTAGTAAGGAAAAATAGAAAAAGTAACATGTTTTAGCTGAAAATGTAAGTGTCCGTAATTAAAAGTATTTAAATAGGCTTCACAATAAATAAGTAAGGATTTGTCCAGAATATTTTTGGAAAATGAGGGGTTTAGTAAAGAAAAATCAGACAGAGTAACATGTTTTAGTTGAAAAAGGTAATTGCCCACGATTTTTTTAGAAAAAGAGAAGATTTTGTTAGAAAAGATAATGTATTTTAGCTAAAAAGGTAGTTGGTTATAAAAATGTTATTATTTAATAATAATTTTTTTAGAAAATAAAAAAATAGAAAAAGTAACATAATTAAAAGTATTAAAATAGATTTTAAAATAAATAAGTAAGGATTTACCCGTAATATAATTTAATTGAAAGAGTAACTGATTATAATAATTAAATAAACAATTAAATAAGGCAAATATCGTATCAAAAAATAGGTACAAAAAAACAGGTACCAAAACTTTCAATGTTTCGTCTTTGATAACATAGTTTAGATAGAGAGATATTAAATCCTTATATATAATAAGCGTAAGGGAGATCTTATCCAAAACTTTGGTCGGTCCTCAGTACCTCCAAAACAATCTCAACCGTTGAATATTTTTAAAAATTAACGATCAAGATTATATCATATAAAGATTAAATTATTATCTAAAACGGATATAAGTCAAAAGTGGAAGTATTAGCAGTAGAATTGGATTTTATATAATTACAATTATTATATATCAAAATAATAAGGATTGTTAGATTTTAAATAGATGAAAATCATTAGATCGAACATGAAAAAATGTATTTGGTTGTTAGTTAAATTATATTAAAATACAAAAAAAAAAATCTTGATAATTTAAATCAAATGAATGAAAATTTTCTAAATCAAATAAAATTCTCAAAGTAAAAATTTGTCGTTTTCTTTGATCTTTAGTTTTGGTGTAGTTTTAATTATAATAAATTGTTAAATCATCATTAAATTAAAGATTATTTTGTTAGATGTTAAAATTGATAGATGAAAACCATCGATGTAATATTAAAAATTGTATTTGATTGTTCGTAAAACTATATTCAAATACTAATAAGATTAGTTTGATAATAAATTCAATAAGAATTCTTAATGTACAAATTCTTTACTTTTTTTCTCTTTAGTTTGAGGGTACTTTTAATTGGGGAAAAACTGTTAAATTTTCACTAAATTAAATATTATTTTGTGAGGTTCGTGTGTGTCGTAAAACATTCAAATATGATTTTTTAGAAATCAAGATATAATACAAATAGTTAATTGAGTATTTAAAATTAAATAAATATAGTCCAAAAATCAAACTAATAAGAATCATTGATTTTTGAAATTTATAAATAAAAATCACCGGATCTAATATTAAAATGTGTTTTGGATTGTTATTAGGATTACATTCAAAGACTGAAAACTGAATTTTAATAATATAAACAAAAAATGAGTAGGTTTTCTAAGTTGAATAGAATTATCAATGTAAAAATTCATAATTTTATCTTCTATTCGGGATTCTGGATAATTTTAGTTGAATAATAATAACAACTAAATCATCATTAAATTAAAATAATTTCGTTAATTAATATAATTATAAATTATATAAATAAAAAAAAACCGTGTTGCACGGGTTATAAGCTAGTATTCATAATATTAGTATTTTATGCTACTAAATGGAATAATCCGTGATATTTTTGAGATTTTAGTTAAGAGAAATATTAGTTAGAAAATATAAAAAAAAATACGTTTTGAAAAAAAAAAACTAATTGGTTAGTCATTAATAATTATAATATTATTATTTTATTTTATTAAATAGAACTATTCATGATATTTTTGGAAAATTAGAGGTTTTATTTAGGAAAAATAGAAAAGTAGAAATTTTAGTTAGAAAATATAAAAAAGAATATACACTTTGGCTAAAAATGGTAATGAGTTATTTATTTGCAATTATAACCTTATTATGTTATTTTATTAAATGAAACTGTCTCTTATATTTTTGGAAAATGAGATGTTTTAGTTAGGAAAAATATAAAAGATATTCTATATACTAATTTTAATATTTTATCTAACGGTTCTCAATGATTTGATCAAAAATATCTAACGGCTATGAATGGAGTGACCAGACTACAAAAATTTTCATGACCAGACTACAAAACTTTCAATGTTTCGTCTTTAATATAATAGTATAGATACTTACATGCATCATCTTTATGTATATTCAGTTCTTATCACTCCAACAAATTTCAACATTCTGCAGTTTACACTCCGTTTTAATATTCACCACCCACCTGATTCATGTTCTTCTCTCGCTTGTCTTGTTTTTTATAAAGTTCAGCAAATATGGCGGCTAATTTTGAAGAATATTCGGGTAATCATCTATATCTTGCTCCTTATTTTTTTGAAATTTGTAGATTTTATTATCTAGTTTTTGTCATTGTAATTGATTTTATTGTTCATAATTAGGTTCACAATGCCCTCCTCATATTGAGAGCTCTGATTCTGAAATGGAAGTTGTGGGTAGTGAAAGTGAAATTTCAGAATCGGATGAGGACGTGGATGAATTGGATAATGCAAATGAATCAGAATATACCTGCTTTGTTGCTGCAAATGGTAGTAAATATTGGACACCTAACTGCGATGACAAGTACAAACCACAGACGAATACGTACATTCCAACTTTGGAAGAGGCTTTCACATTTTATGTGGATTATGGTCGCATTTGTGGATTTGATGTGCGGAAATCGACAAAGAAATCTGATGCCCGTGGAAATCTTTTAGCAAAATACATGTTGTGTAACCGTGGTGGTAACCCAAAGAAGAAAAAATCTGAAGAGACATGTGTAAATGTTGGTGAGAAACAAAAAAAAACCAGAAGAACGACATCACGCAGATGCAACTGCAAAGCTCAAATAATTTTGAAACCTGCTGGTCCGAGAGGTTTTGTTCTGATGAGCTTTGTGGAGGAACATAATCATCCTCTAGCATCAGGAGCTGAAAGAATGTTTTTGAGATGTAATAGGAATATGTCTATTCCTTACCAGAACTTTATAATGGATTGTGCAAGAGCAAATATAGGTCCTACAAGGGCCCATAGTTTAGCGAAGGAACAATTTGGATCATTCGAAGATGTAGGCGCTACTGTTTTTGATTTTAAGAATTTTTCCAGGGACATAAAAGTTCGTATTGGAGATCATGATGTTGATATGATTTTGGCAAAACTCAAATTAAAGAAGGAAACATCTAAGAATACATTTTATTATGACTACAAAGTTGATAAAAACGGTCATTTGACTGGCCTTTTTGGACAGATGCTATTGGGCAAGCAAACTTCGATGCAATGTTAGTTGTCAGATATATTTATTTAGTCTCTTTTAGTTATACTTTCTTTGTGTTGAGCTTTAGAGGTGAGTGGTCTGCCTCACCCCTTGTTATGTCATGGCTTATGAATAATTCAAAGAGTAAGTTCCTTTAAGTTTTAATCGAGTTTAAATCAATTGCTTAATATTTAATTTAGGATAACAACTGATCTGATTGTTAGTTGCATTGCTCATAGTGTGATAAGAGCTGTGAACTCCCGACTAGCCAGATAAGATATATACTCGCATTATTGTTTAAGCAAATCAACACGAGGACATGATCCAAAAAGGAGAATGGATCTATAATTTACAAAGTTTGTTTGAAACTGTTCTGCAACTCATTTATTCAACTTATAAGTGTAGTACCTGAATGATATTGCAACATTTTTAAGATGCCTGAATTGCATTTCTTTTGTTTACTATATGCAAGATATACCATGGTATTTGTACCTTTTACTAGTGTTGATAATCATTGGAAGAACGTAACTTTTGCTGTTGGTTTATTAGCGAAGGAGAATTATAAAAATTTTAAATGGCTCATTAATTCTTTCAAGAAAGCAATGGGTCGTGCCCCATTTTGTGTCATTACAGATCAGTGTCCTGCCATCAAAAAGGCTTTGAATAAATGGTGGAAGCAAACAAAACACTGGCTGTGCATGTGGCATATAATGAATAAGTTGCCATCAAAGGTAAATATAAATATTTCAATTTTGCATTTTATGTAATTTTATGCAAAGCATTCTCCAATAAAGATTTTATGAAATAAAAATTTGTCATATGCGAAACAGGTTGGACCTTCACTAGCCACAAACAAAAAATTTGTAGAAAAATTAAAGTCTGCTGTTTATTCGGATTACCTTACACTGAGAGAGTTTGAAGAACGTTGGAATGTCGTCATTGCAGAATTTAAATTGGAGTATAATCCTTGGTTAACCGAAATGTTCAATATACGCGATCAATGGATTCCTGCTTATTTTTCTGACATAGAAATGGCTGGATTATTGAGAACTACCTCAAGGTCTGAGAGTTCCAATTCTTTTTTCCAACACTTTCATGAGAGCGGTGACACGCTTGTGGAATTCTATTCCAGTTTTGAGAGTGCCATGGACAAGCAGCGTCTTCGGAATGTGGAGGATGACAATAGATCTGAAAAAATACCTCTAAAGGAGACATCAATGAGCATTGAAATGGATGCATCTAAGTTGTATACACTGGAGCTGTATTATCGTGTTAGGGAAGAGATAAAATTAGCTTGTTATCATACTAGCATGGAAGATATGACAAGGGATAATGATTCACGACATTTCAAATGTAAAGATGATCTACTACAGGGTCAAATTTTCGAGGTACATCACATATTTTAGTTACTCTTATTTTCAAGTAATGCTACATCCAGTTTTTTTTGCCATTTCAATCTTTTGGGTATACCACAACTGTAATTTATGATTTTCTGTTAAATTATTGTTAACTGCATTATTTTTTATGCTATGTTCTTCTTTACTTTGATGTAAATTATAAAAGTTTAAAGGCAACAGTTCTGATCTGCACTATTAATCAGTCTTAGTAACAAGAATTGCACTCGCATCCAGTGTTTCCTGATTTTCTGTTATTTTATTGTGAACTGCAGAATATGTGCCTCTATGTTGCCTTTTGCAGAATATGTGCCTCTATGTTGCCTTTTACCGTGAACTGCATAATGGTGCTTATGTCATTTATAAGTACAATACCTTGTACAACAACTACATGCATCTAGAACTGGTTGTCCTAAATTTATTAGTTGCAATACAGTTTTAAAATTTTTCACTGCCTTTTGTGAACATATTTCAATATCAATATAGGTTTAACTTAACTCATATTTATCATGCTTTAGTTTCTAATTTCGCATTATATTTATGAGATATTACCTACATTTTGTTAGTTTTTCCACTTGTTTTTTTATTTATCCTTTTCATTGTACAGTTCATGCTCTTTTCTCAGTCTTTGATATTTATTTATCTATTCACAAATTTTACCTTCTGTCAGGTTTCAGTTAGATTAAGCGACAACTATGTAAAATGTAGCTGCAAATTTTACTTCCGAAGGGGTTACCTCTGTAGACATGCATTTGCTGCTTTGCACAATGCAGTGTGATGAACATACCTCCTGATTTAGTGAAACCAAGATGGACTAAAAATGCTGTTAAACGCTACTCATTCCTCGGGTCATCCCACATGTTAAATTTTTGTGAAAAACGGGATCCCAAAAAATTGAAGAGGACAAGGGCATGGATTGAATTCCAGAATTGTATGAATCGTGCCGGAGAAGAGGAGGAAAAGTTGGATTCAGTCATCACAGGCTTGCAATTGATTAGTTCTTCAATAACCAAAACAACAGATACTGATATGGAACAGGGCAGCGCTCACAGAGCTAATAAGTTCATTGGCCCTATTCCGGACAAAGAAATATCTGTTAAAATTCCAAATATTAGTAGAAACAAGGGATGTGGCAGCTGGATTAAGAGCAGTCGCGAGATTTCAATTAAAGCAGGGAAAGGGAGAACCTGTTGTCGTTGCAACCAAGCAGTTGGCCACAATAAACGAAGTTGTCCGCAGAACAATTAACCAATTCAAAAGAAAAACCATGGTTCTACTGTTCAAATGTTACTGGCAACTATTTGATGTTAATGTTGCCCTCCTTTTATTCATAATACAGGATTAGTTCTACAAATAATTTCTTATATGCCTTCATTGGATGTTATCTTATGTTGACTTTATAGGAAACTATGTACTGCACTTTAAGGCGGAATTAAAATTAAACTATGTACTATTTTATGTTAACTTTGTACTGCACTTTGTAGTATTATTTTGACTTTTTAGGAAACTATGTTTTCTTATGTGCATAAATTTATACTACTTTTTGGTGCAGTTTTTCTGAATTATTTTGTAACAGGTTTGTGATCAGTTTATGCAGATTTGTATACCAATTTTCTTCGGTGAAGTTTTATGCAATATTTTGTACCAGTTTTCTGCCAATTTTGGAGCACTGTTATGCCAGTTTGTGGATCAGTTTTTGCAGAGTTTCTGTAACAGTATTTGCTATATTCTGGTGCAGTTTTCTGCAATATTTTGTACCAGTTTTTTGCAAAATTTTATAGCATTGTTCTGCAGGATTTTGGACCAGTTTATGCAGATTCTAAATAGTATAAACTTGATTCATGATCTAGCAAAGCCCGAGACCCTGAATTTTGTTGTAAAACCTTTTCTTCAAATGAATTATCCTCCTTTGTCGTTACTTATAAAATAATGCCATGTTTTTTTTGCTTGGCAAACTTACCTGGTGTTATCTTTTTTCCTTGGCAACAAGTGAGACTACATCTTTCTACCTTATCTTTTTTGCTCCAAGCGTACGCTGAAAAAAGACATTAACTAAACTAACTTGTACACCCAATTTAAGAAGTCATCTGAGTGTCAAAGTGCACACTTTTAATCTATACTTGAGTTCTTGAATGTTCTGCAAACTCCTAAACTATTTTTAAGAATTGATTGTGGTCAATGTTCTGCACTTGAGTTCATGGAAAATCTGCAAACGCAAAAAATATTATTGGTCACTGCAGATCATTCCCAAATCTATTTGTCCTCTACCATGTCCTAATTCTATCATAGCAAAAAATGAACTACAAGATAATCCATCCATCATAATAAAAATCAAACTAGTAGTGCAATTTCAGTAGCAAATCAGATTACTAAAACTGCCGAGAATCCAATAATACAAAAAAAAAGTACATAATCTTAGCTTAGTGCAATAAGAATTTTATCAAAGTACAATATTTCTCCTAACACGTTCACGTAACCAATTTATTTTCCTTTTCCCAAATTTGCAGCATCTTCCAATATGATAGTTTTTTTTGCTATTTTTGCTCCAAGTCAAAATATTATGGTAGTAGATAATCCTTAACTTGTTGAGCAATTGTCGTTGGTTCTCCTGCAAAAGAGACATAATTTTTACTCAACTACTTACCACAATATACATTATCATTTAAGAACAAATAGGAAATAACATAAATTTACCTTTTCAACACAGAGCCCAACCTTCCATCCACACAGATTTCCCATATATGTCTCCATATGTCTCATTACAAAGATTCCGCAATCAACCGAGTTATGAACTCTTGGTTTCAAATTGATAATCTCATTTTCTTTTGGCAGGTCATAAATTGAAATCCAGTGGCAAAAACAGTCATGCTGCTTTCGTTAATACCATACAGTAAGTAGAAATAAGAGTATGTCACACTATGTTCCTTGTCCTAAATTCAATATGACAAGGCTGTCGCGTGCCTATCAAATAATAATATCTAACAAATCCTTCTAACTATGTAGTAGGGTAAGTCAGAGTCGATCCCACAGAGACAAACGTATCAATCACTAGTTATTCTTGATTCAATTCAACTAAGAAAGTAACACAATAAATTGTTGAGAGATTTTTAAACTAATATTATACTAAGGCAAATTGTGTTGTATTATCAATTAACTAAAACATCTAGAATTAAGTATCCCCACTAGCATGAATCAATGCAATTATGATTTTCCACCCCAATTAATCATACGCTACTCAAGAGGAAAGATGCGCCCTATAAAATACCAATAACCTCTCTCGAGTATTAATGGCTTCTCTAAAATACACTCAAGCCTATTTTCATGGTATCATGCAATTTAGAGACATTAAACACAGCATCCTAACTTCCTAACAATCCGTTCTACCTATTTTCATGGAGAAGTTCATGTCCTTATTGGATAAATCACAACCATCTAAGTCCAACTTTCGATGATAAATAGATATTAGGTTCAAACAATACGCATTATCACGTCTGACATGTTATTGTTAATTAAGCACAACTCAATAAGCAAGAGCATACAACATAACTAAATTGGGGGGTTATGGAAAATCATACATCAATCATAACTAGGGTTCAACTTAACCCTAGATTAAATAACTATTCACTCATAATTAAACTAACAAAACACATAATATAATAAGAACACATGATAATATTAAGAACAGAGAATAAAAACCTTTAATCTTTTTCCAAGAAGAAAAGTACAAGATCCGCTCCGTCTGTATGTATCTATGTATATCTGTGTATCTGTATATCTCCCTATCTCTCAGATCTGATGTCTATATATATATCCTCAAATATTTTAATGCCTTGAGGAAAGTACAAGTACGTTTCCTAAACTGATTATGTTTTACAAGGAAAATTCGTAGCTGACTTTTCTTCAGTAATTCTGAGCCGTTCCTGATGTAATTTGATAATTGGACCACTTTAGAATAAAAGAGATTTCCATTATCTTCGCGTGGGCTGTTAAATCGTCCAATTCTGACTTCTAGAACTTAAGATATGACCCAAACAGTGAATTATGTGCAGGCAGCCCAACAAATCCGAATTTCCTTCTAATAAATCTCCAAATTAAGCTTTTTATTCTTCAATCCTTCCAAGTTTAGGATTTCCTTGCTTCCTACAATAAAACATTAAAATTTATTAAATAAAAATCCAATTAAATGCAAAATATAATAAATATGAGAAATAAAATCATATAAAATATATATAAATATATATTCTATCAAACATCCCCACACTTAGCATTTTGCACGTCCTCGGGCAAATAAAGAAATAAAAAAAATAATAAATAATAGGACCACCACTTTCGTAGATGACACGATTGCATTGAGCATATGCAACAAGCCGTTAAACCCCTAGGCAGCCCTAGTAGGACGAGTTTTGTCTCGTGAGGGTTTATAGAAGATATACCCACAAAATCAAATATTTTCAACCACCAAGTCTCTCAAACATGCAACATATCATAGTACTCCACACATTGTAAATCTCAATCACATAACAACCTGAAAGTGTCTGAAAGTACAAGTACTCTCACTTTAAGCATCATTAACACAAAATAATCCAAGTATGCACACAATGTCTAGATAGACAAAAATATCATGAGATAGACATCAAAATCGCATTCAACAAGTAAGCATGCTATGGATAAATATCTCACATTGCTCTCACTTCACACAAGTGTATGGGTATAAGTGTATCGCTCAAGTTCAATCAATGTACTCATGTGCTACCATATGCTTGGTTGTCCACCAAATCTCCACCACCTCGTATATATGCATACATGAATCAAAAGGTCTTTGTTAAAGGTTGTAACGGGGCTTAGGTACGGGTAGGATATCACAAAGACAGGCTAACAAGTGGCTAAATTTGATAACTAATAGAGCATAATGTTCACTTTTAATTAAAGCACCCAACATGAAACTTAGATCATGTAAAAGTTGATCAAGCTTTCACAAGTAGTAAACTTCCAAGTACATATAGCCCATATACTTTCCCACTTTCACATTGTATCAATAAAATGAACACACTCTACTTTATCCTCCTCTTGCTCATAACTTCTTCTTTTCCTTTTTTTTCAAAGTCAAGTCATTCTCCAGTAACCAAGGGCAGTGAAAAGTCACCAAGAATGTACTTAATACCAGCACACATGGATCGTCCCTTTAATATGACATTGCACTTGCTACCCATTGATCTCAAAGGAGTACTTGATACTTGTTTGCAATTCCATACCATATTGTATCCCACCAAAATGTAACCTTTAACCAAAAGAAATCCCCACACTAAATATTCACCAACCCTTGAATTGAATCAATATGCTCTACCAGTAAATCAAGACAAGAATAAATAAGTAGGCTCAAAAAATTTTAGATTGGTGATATACGAAAGAAACGAGTATAAGCTCAAAGGGTTTCACTAAGGATTATTTTTCATATGGGTACTGTTTCGGTAAATGAGGTTAATCCTAGTGCCTTTATCATATTCATGCATACACATATCATGTAGTCTCAAAACGGTTTAAAACAAGTTCTAGAGCAACAAGAATCATGATGAACAACACACAACAAAAAAATGGATTGATAAAAAAATCTATCAATCATAAATTAGGCTCAAATCCTCACATGGTGAAAGCATGCTTAACTCACTAAAATTGACCAAGAAACATCTCAAGTTTTCAAATTTTCGCAAGCACACAAGGAATTACTAAGCATCAAATGATTTATCATGAAAGTGACACTCAGAATTAATCATGCGAAATTAATCTACACAATGTGTACTTATCCATGCTTTTGGGTTTTTTACATCATTGAGAACTCATCCCCACACTTAAGTGGTTCATTGTCCTCAATGAATAATATATATAAATATACAAAACTAACAAGATCCTAAAAGAAATACAAAAAGAATAAGAGTGAAAAATTATACAAAGAAAGGTTAGAAATACTCCCCTAGTGCATGAAGTCCCGGTTGAAAATTGTGGGAGAGTGTTCCTCCTCCAAAATCTTGGGTTGCCTCCCAAGAAGCGCTTTTTTAAGGTCTTTAGCTCGACCTTCTTGTCAATCAACCTGGTGAATGGATCGAAAGTGGAGCATCCACTTTCTCAACATATTTTCTCATGACCTTTCCCAAAAACTTATAAGTTTCATCCACGGCTTTATCCAACAATATTACTCTTTTATCTCGAGCAAACTTTAAGAGTGCAACAATTATCCTTGACATTTCATCTCGTGAGACAAACTTAAAAAGAAATTTTATAAGTAAGTCTTCCCAAGTAGTAATGGAATTTGAGGGTAATGAAAATAACCAATTTTTAGCTCCATCCTTTAAAGAGAAAGGGAATAATCGAAGTCGAATGGCCTCATAAGAAACTCCATCACACTTGATAGTATCACAAATCTTCAAAAAGTTTTCAATATGAGCATCAGGATCTTCAACAGATAATCCACCAAACTGAATTTCACCAATCGATTTCATTGTTGAAGGCTTCAAATCAACATAATTAATGACATGTAAATCTCTCACCAAAATTGCTGGAGGTTTAGAGAGAAAAATATCAACCTTCATATCTTGATCTCCACCCAAAGACTTAACCATAAGAACAGGTTCATTATTATTTCCAAGATCACTCTTCTTCAGAGAAGGGCTAAGCAAAGAGTTGGAAAATTTAAATTCCAATTTCTCATCTCCAACTTCAAAAGAAATCTTCTGTTGCATGATATCAACTTTTGCACCAGCTGTAGCTAAGAAAGGTCTTCCGAGAATAATAGAATTTTGTACATCTTCCTCCATCTCTATGACAACAAAATCACATGGAATAAAAAACTTTCCTACCTTGACAGGAACATCTTCAAGTATTCCAAGTGGAACTTTTACACTTCTATCTGCAAGTTGTAAAGATATACGTGTGGGTTTGAGTTCACCCATCTGAAGCTTATTGCATATTGATAAGGGCATTAGACTTACACTTTCCCCAAGATCACATAGAGCTCGTTTGATTTCAAAATTTCCAAGTTTCACAGGAATAGAATAGCTACCTGGATCAATTAGCTTTTTAGGAAGACTATTCTGCAAGAGAGCACTACACTCTGCCGTTAATGAGATAATAGAACTTTCTTCAATCTTTCTTTTGTTTGACAATAATTCCCTAAGGAACTTCCCATAAGAAGGCATCTCATTGATAACATCTAAGAAATGGATATTAAGTTCTAACCTCTTCAAGATATCCATAAACTTCATAAACTTCTCTCCAAGTCTAGCTTGCACCAATCTTTGAGGAAACGGAACAGGTGGTACGTAAGGTCTGACAGGAGCAACTGTGGGTTCCTTCTTCTTTTCTTCAATCGCTTCTTGCACAACCACATTTTCAAATTGAATTTTTTCCCCATCTTCTTCAACAATAAAATTATCACTACTCATCTTCATCTCTGGCCCTTGAAATTCCTTACCACTTCTTAACGTTATAGCATTCACGTGGGCTCTATGTGGTTGTTCAGTTTGGCCAGGATGTTGGCCTAAAGACTTGTTAAGTTGATTCAACTGTTGAGCAATTTGAGTGATTGAATTCTCCATTAACTTGTTATGAGCTTTTATCTCATTTATGCATGAGTCAAAGTAATCATTCTTCTTTGCTTGTGTAGAGATAAATCCTTCCAAAAGATTTTCCAAGTTAGATTTTTGTGGCTGAGCTGGTTGAAAACCTGGCGGCTGAGAAAAGTTATTTTGTGAAGGTTGAGCTTGAGCCTGGTTATTTCTGTAGGAGAAATTAGGATGATCTCTCCAACCTGGATTGTATGTGTTGGAGTAAGGATTATATTGTGGCCTTTGATTTTGGTTGTAGAGGGCATTTGCTTGTTCCATTGCTGTTCCAGACGGATTGTATTGACAAGCATGTTGAGTGTGTCCAATTACACCGCATATTTTACATGAGGCAACCGTAGATGAAGTTCTAGAATCCAATTGCTCAATCTTCTTAACCATTGCCTGCATAGTAGTATTCAACATGGTTAGAGCATCAACATCATACTTACCACCCTTCTTAGGATGATTTCTGTCACTGTAAGGATAATTATCATTAGACGCCATCTCGTCTAACAAAGTTTTTGCATCCTCCGTACTTTTTTTCATAATAGATCCACCAGAAGAAGCATCAACAAAATTTCGAAACTCTTGTGTTAACCCATTGTAGAATGTTTGGATCAACAACCAGTCAGGAATTCCATGGTGAGGGCATTGTCTCTGAAGTCGTTTGAATTTTCTCCAAGCATCATGAATTGTATCGTCATCATCTTGACGAAAGTTAGATATTTCATTCCTGAGCTTTGAAGTCTTCTTCTGACTGAAGAATTTAAGTAGAAACGCCTTTGCTAGACTATCCCAAGTAGTGAATGTATTTGGTCTTTCATCCTTCAACCAATCTTTTGCTGTATCTCGGAGAGAGAATGGAAATAAGCGCAGCTTAATAGCATCATCACTAACATTGGTCAGCTTTATAGTATCACACTTTTCCAGAAAACTCTCAAGATGATCAACAGGATTTTCAGTGGACAATCCTGCGAAAGAATCATTGGAGACGAATTGTATGAATTATGGTTTGAGTTCAAAGTGGGTAGCCGTGATTATTGGTCTGACAATACTGGAGAGTACGTCTGTAGTGTCTGGCATACCATGCTCCCTGAGAGCTTTAGCTGCTGTCTCACCCATAACTTCTTTGTCTTTATTTTTTTCTTCGTAGTCCTGCTTGTCTTCTTGCTGTAGCTTCAATTTCAGGATAAAGAGCAATCAAATTTTCTGTACCTGAACTTCGAGTGTGCATGCAACAAGGAAACTAAAAACAAAGATCAAATAATAAGGGAATAATAGCCGAAGCAACACAACAAAAAGACTTAGCTAAACAAACTCAAAAATTAACTAATCTAATACCGCTTTGTCCCCGGCAGCGGCGCCAAAAATTTGACAAGGCTGTCGCGTGCCTATCAAATAATAATATCTAACAAATCCTTCTAACTATGTAGTAGGGTAAGTCAGAGTCGATCCCACAGAGACAAACGTATCAATCACTAGTTATTCTTGATTCAATTCAACTAAGCAAGTAACACAATAAATTGTTGAGAGATTTTTAAACTAATATTATACTAAGGCAAATTGTGTTGTATTATCAATTAACTAAAACATCTAGAATTAAGTATCCCCACTAGCATGAATCAATGCAATTATGATTTTCCACCCCAATTAATCATACGCTACTCAAGAGGAAAGATGCGCCCTATAAAATACCAATAACCTCTCTCGAGTATTAATGGCTTCTCTAAAATACACTCAAGCCTATTTTCATGGTATCATGCAATTTAGAGACATTAAACACAGCATCCTAACTTCCTAACAATCCGTTCTACCTATTTTCATGGAGAAGTTCATGTCCTTATTGGATAAATCACAACCATCTAAGTCCAACTTTCGATGATAAATAGATATTAGGTTCAAACAATACGCATTATCACGTCTGACATGTTATTGTTAATTAAGCACAACTCAATAAGCAAGAGCATACAACATAACTAAATTGGGGGGTTATGGAAAATCATACATCAATCATAACTAGGGTTCAACTTAACCCTAGATTAAATAACTACTCACTCATAATTAAACTAACAAAACACATAATATAATAAGAACACATGATAATATTAAGAACAGAGAATAAAAACCTTTAATCTTTTTCCAAGAAGAAAAGTACAAGATCCGCTCCGTCTGTATGTATCTATGTATATCTGTGTATCTGTATATCTCCCTATCTCTCAGATCTGATGTCTATATATATATCCTCAAATATTTTAATGCCTTGAGGAAAGTACAAGTACGTTTCCTAAACTGATTATGTTTTACAAGGAAAATTCGTAGCTGACTTTTCTTCAGTAATTCTGAGCCGTTCCTGATGTAATTTGATAATTGGACCACTTTAGAATAAAAGAGATTTCCATTATCTTCGCGTGGGCTGTTAAATCGTCCAATTCTGACTTCTAGAACTTAAGATATGACCCAAACAGTGAATTATGTGCAGGCAGCCCAACAAATCCGAATTTCCTTCTAATAAATCTCCAAATTAAGCTTTTTATTCTTCAATCCTTCCAAGTTTAGGATTTCCTTGCTTCCTACAATAAAACATTAAAATTTATTAAATAAAAATCCAATTAAATGCAAAATATAATAAATATGAGAAATAAAATCATATAAAATATATATAAATATATATTCTATCACAATACAAAATTTTTTAAATTTACACATACCAATTTTGCTGGCAGATCATCGTAAGTTTCCTCCACTCCAGCAGTTTGGACTATGTTATCTATCATCTCTAACCGTGTCTTCTTCATGTTATAGCATATGATATAGAAATGTGCCGAATTGAAAATAGGGAAAACAAACTTGACAATAAACAAGTAAAATGTATCAGTCAAATATCTATTATGTGGTATACAAAAACCAAAAATAAATAAATTCATACATCTTACCATATCAAAATCCTTTACTTCGTACTGTTTGTTATGCATCTCATTTACCATTTTAAAGACAACATCCATGTGGTCGTCAAATGCAGCATAACGACCAATCTTTGAAGAATAAGAACCTTCACCTACATCAATTTTTAAGGGTCCATACTGCATCAATACATAATAAAAATTAGTACTTTTTTCACCACAAAGCAACTTTAAAAAATGTCTCATATGTACTTTTATTCAGGTACAAAGCACGTACAGTGGTTTCAGTAGTCATGAAAAGACGTAGAGGTGAAGAATCGTCTTTGAGTATCTCATTCTCGTTCAACAGGTAGGTCCATGAGTCAATCACTGTGGACATTATCATTTTATTATCTTGCAGTGACTGAAAGTGCTTTTGTACACTTTCTACCGTTCCATTCAAACAAGTTTTCCCTGAGAATCATATTAATCAATTAGAACATATAGCTCCATTTCGATCAAATACAAAATATGCATTAGAATTGCAGATCAAATTACACAATTATCCAATACACATACTTTCTGTTCTTCCTGTTTTGGAAAAGCCACTGTCATACATGTTAGGCCGAATACACAATATATAATCAAGTATGTATGAGAATAACAATTAAGAACACAGGTTTGTAAATCAACAAACTGAATTATATTAAATAATTCTCTCTTAGTGATGTTAATGAATCACAAAGAGCTTCTAGGTTACAAGAATAATATATTCAATGATCGCATCCCTTCTAGGGATAACCTATCTGTGTTTATATAGTACACAGTTACACAATCCTTATCTAATTGATATTCCTACAAATTAGCTATACAAGTTATATCAATTAAGGATTGCTTCTTATCTTCTATTCTGTTTCCTTAGCTGTATCAATATATTCTGCTTCTTTCCATCTTCAGAATATATTGCTTCTAGAATCTTCAATTCAGCACCGACAGCTAATTCAACTATCACCCTGTCAGACTTTAAATAAACTCTGACCGGCTTCCTTTAAACTCTTCACCCTGTCAGAGTTTAATTAAACTCTGACTGGCTTCTGATAAACTCTGGTCAGTACCTGTTGCTTAAACACTGATAAACAAACGTCAGCAATTATATCTAACAATCTCCCCCAACTTGTTCATAATAAAATGTACAAGTTAAACATATAATTGATGATGTCAAAAACATGTAACAAATGCAGTGTTTAACATATAATAGAGTTTAATTTAAAACAGAGTTTAAATTTGACTTAGAATAGAAAATATATTAAAAACTTACAGTCAGACTTTACTTGATTTCTTGAATATCAGGCACTGTCCTGATATAGTCTGATAGCAATTTCTTTTCAGCTCTTTCTAGCTCTTCCACCATGATCTTCTTCACTTCTTTCAACTCTGGATCAAATTCTCCAGTCTGATAAATTGCAGCTCTCAGAGAATAGATGGAATTCTTCCTCATCTCATTCCCTAGCTTAATATAATAAGCTTTATCAGATTCTAAATTGAATTTAAGAACTTTTGTACCCAGTGCTGTTCTGAACTTAGCACTGTTTCTTTTCATCTCAATAATCTTCCCATGTGCATTTCTGTATTTGGGAATATATGCACTTGATACTCCTCCTCCAAGCATCATCTTCGATCTTAGCATCTTTTCTCTGATAACCGAAGCAGCATTGTGAGTATTTCTATTTTTGACTTTTAACAAGTACAGAACATACTCCAATTCTTGATAAGATTTGAGATTTATATCAGACTCTGCAACCTTATAAACTCTTCCATCATTCATAAAGTACAACAAAAATTCCTTCTTCAACACCTTATGAAAGATCATTTGAACAGAGTCTAGCATATCAAGATTTTCTTGAGTAATAATACCAGATACTGCCAGTGAAATGTTGTCTTGAGATCTGTTATTTGTTCTTCTCTCTCCGTGTGAACCTAGACCAGATTTGTCTTTTCCTTCCTTACCCAATACTGTTCTGGTTTCAGAGAAATTTACAGCTTCAAGCTTTAAATCTTCAAGAATTTTTGGTTTGCAGAATCCTGGAAGTAGTGTAGATTTCTGTACAACTTGAGCAACGTCAGAGGTTGTCATATCTTCAATAGAAACATCAACTTGAGCAACGTCAGAGGTTGATTTAGCTAATCTTGTTTCAACTTGAGCAATGTCAGAGGTTGATTTAAACTTCTTAATCAGGTTAGGCTCTTCAATCATTATGCCTTTACCCTTATCAGAGTTTCCAATCACAGGTCTCCTTGTATATTGTATACTCTGTTGTGTATTCTCTTTGATAGAAATACCAACTTCTTTCTTTCTAGGAGCCTTGATTTCCTTTTTTATGAATATTTTAGCAGCAATCTCTTCATCAGTAGATGGATTAGTTGAAACAACTAAACTCTTGAGTTTCGAAGTAGATTGGCCACCAGAGTTTATCTTGTCAGAGTTTACTTGTCTATCAGAGTTTACTCTTGTCCTGCTTTGCCTTTGAGCAAAAATCTTTCTTTTATTTTCTTTGCTTCCCCCATCAGTAGAATCATCCCTCCGTCTCAGAGCTTGAGTGTCTTTGCATTTGTCTTTAGGTACACTCTCCCCCTTTTTGACATCATCAGAAAGTAATACTGATGTCAGCAATTCTAGAGCATTAGAAATAGAATTCAATTGAGTAGATATTTCAGCCTGATTCTCCTCAACTTTTCCAAGCCTCTTCTTAATTTCCTCAGAATCCTTGGCTTGCTGCTTGAGCATAGCATAATAAAAAGTTCTGTCAGACTTGAAAGTAAGATCCTTCATACTGGCTTCATTCCTTAGATTTGTAAGCATTTGTTGATTCTCATCAAATCTATTATTAAGAGATTTGACTTGAACAACAGTTGCCTGTAAGCTTGTAAGTACATCAGTATTTGAGATCTTCTTGACAGAATCAGATAGAAAATCTGCAGCCCTTTGTGCTGGGAAGACACAATCTGCATCAGCCCATTTGTTGTAGTACATATTCTGAAAATGCTCATTTGTCTGTCTATTGACTTCCCTTGCTTCATCACTATTGACATCATCAGCCAATGAAACTTGAATACTAGGGTGTGAATGAGAACCCTCAGCATCATTTCCAGCTTCTTCATTATTGGCTGCTTCATTTTCAGTAAGAATATTGTCAGCAGTAAACTGTGCAGCTTCATCAATTTTCTCCTCTACTACAGCTTCAGGAATATCAGAGTTAACCTGAGCAAAAACCTCTGCTTCCCTTTGAACAATCTCAACAACAGATTGTTGCAAAGCTTCAAGAATCATATTCTCAGAGTTTAGCTCATCAGCAGTGACTTTTATCATCTGATTAACCTCCTCACCCTTGTCAAGATCACAAGAAATAATTTCAGTGTGAGTGGCCAGAGAATCTTCTATCTGATCAGTTACTTGATCAGCTTCCACACCCTCTGTATAACGATCAGAATGTATAGAGGTGTGTGCTTCAATATCAAAAACTCTGCTATCAGAATGAGTAGCAGCTTCCTCAACTACATCATTAGCCATTGATGTAGGAGCTTCTAAATCCAAATCCATCAGATTAGCATCAGTATTTATCCTGTCTAGATTGACAGCTTCAGTATTTGCAGCATCCTCCTGAACAAACACTTCAGGAGCTTCAGTGTTTACAAACACTCTGTCCTCATTAGCATTTAGAATTTCCTCCTCAACAACAATTGCAGGAGTATCTTGAGGAACAGTTTCAGTCACAATCTCCTCATTCTCTGATGCAGGAGCTTCAGTTTCCTCAGAAACTCTGTCCATATTGACATTTATAGCACCAAAAAGATGTGCAGCCACTAGTCTTCTTTTTCTCTGATGAAGAGTTTCTTCATCAGTTTCAGTCTCTGAGGCTTCAACAACAGACTTTGCCCTATTGGCTCTTCTTTTCTTTAGCCTTGGCTTCTGAGGCATCTCTTCAGGTCTTGATACCCCAGCTTCAGTAGATGGTCTCCTTGCAGGTTTAGTACCAATATGTTTGGTCCTACCTCCCCTTACAGGTTTAACAGAAGTTGATGGAGGTAACTCTGTGTTTAAAGGTTCTGGTTGAGATTCAGCTTGTGTTTGTGGATGTACTTGAGCATCCACAAACTGTTGCACAGAAGCAGGTAACAAAAGGTCTCCAACAATTCCTTTCTTAACATCTTTGTTAATGAGATCAGAAAATACTCTCTTGTGTAATTTAAAACAAGAAACATCTTCATTAACAACATCTACCCCTTCAACACAGTAAGAGAATAAAGTCTGACAAAATCTAGAAAAGTATACTACTCCTCTATTCTCTGTCATTTTCTCTCCTAAATTATTCAAGACAAGTCGTGCAAAATCAAAATGATTATCGAATAAAAGAGAATACCCGATTTGCAGACTGTCCGTGGGAATAGCATCCCAGTTTGTGCATTTCTTTCCGAACGTTCTCGTGATGCAATCAAAGAAGAAGCTCCACTCCTTCCTTAAGAACG
Organism: Heracleum sosnowskyi; assembly: GCA_030848705.1. Lineage (NCBI taxonomy): Eukaryota > Viridiplantae > Streptophyta > Magnoliopsida > Apiales > Apiaceae > Heracleum > Heracleum sosnowskyi. The sequence continues at coordinate 9,529,490 of CM061243.1, forward strand.
GTCGCTTCAGTTGTCCAATTTTATTCAAGGGACCAGAATACCCAATCTCTCTCATCATCCTTAGCAAATCAGAGTCACCCATTCCAATGGTATAAGAAGGATACTCAGGAAACCCCATTGCAGCTCGAACAGTATCAGCAGTAATAACATACTCTGTTTCTTCAAACTCAAAGATTATGGATGGGTTGCCAGTTTCACCACCATCATCATAAACCCCTGACTCCCAGAACGCCTTGATTTGTAAACCAGAAAGTTTGGCTGGTTCAACTAAAGCACGCCCAATCGCTGACTGAGCAAGAAACTTTTGAATCATATGAAATGCTTCTGGTGCGTTTGCAGTGTTTAGTGGTGCGGTATAGTTGTTTGGAACGAACTCTAACCCAGACGAAACGAAAGCTGTGGTTGCCATTAGAAGATTTTGAAGAAAGAACAGTAATTGATGCGAAAGCTTAACAGAGTTTATGTGTAGAAAGGTGTTTGTGACTATGTGTGTGTGATAATAGATGTGTATGAGTAAGATGTGAAAAGTTTAACTGAAGATGTGTGTATTGTATTTAAAAGAAAATTAAAGATTAAAAACTGAAGAGTTTTTAATCATTAATACACAACTGTCTTACTCCTATAATCATGTGAGTGGGACACATGTCAAACGTGCATACGCTGACAGCTGTATTGAACAACTTCCAATACACACGTGCAGACGAGGAGACACCTGGCATCACATAAGACACTCAAAATATCCGCTTATTGGCCAAAAAAAAAAAATCAATAATAATAAAATTATCGATTTTAATATTTCAGAAACATAATAACGAAGTACGAAGGGGCTCAACAGCCAGAAGAATAATGACTGTCTTGGAACTCCGCACTTTACTGTCCCCATAGCTTCGAGCCAAGCAAAACCTTTCAGTTGCCCTGTTGGATGCTATAAAAGCTGGAGCATTGTAACAACAGGCAATACATATATTAAAATTACCATACATCAAATGGCAGGAACCTTTGAATTCATGGATGTAGAATCATTCTTGAATATGAGCTGGCGTCAACAAGAAAACTATATTATTGATGAGTTTCTTGTTTTGTCATTTCTGAATGATGAAGGTCTCATTGCTGATGATGAAATAGCTGAAGGACCTATCTCCAATCCTTATGTGTACATCATTCGTCCTGGTCCATATGATGTGCCCATCCTTGCAGATGATCAAGCTGTGGAGATTTGTATGATGCTATTTTATCAGAGCTATTTGACGGGTTCGAAGGAGAAATTCTTCTTGGAATCCTGCAAGCTGCAAACCAGAAAGAGAATTCGAGAGGATGATGATGATGATTCAACATCAGGGGGTTGTCAAGCCTTGGAAATCCCAGATGGTATAATGACCAGATAACCGAACAAGTAGCTAGACAAGAGTATGAAATTGTCTGAATGTAAACAAAGTTTGAATCAATTAATGAAAAAGATCCATTGTTTTGCTTTACATATCAGTATTAATGTTATGATGAATGTATAATCATAAATGAATTATCAGAACTACAGTCATCAGTATCTCATAGTAATTGTAAAGTGAAAGAAATGATATCACTTTAAACAGTAAACTAACATACTCATCAGCACTACTAATCACCATCAGGACTTATCAAACACACTCTTTCTTTTCTCTGTTTAATGCAAAATAGATCCGTTACCAATCATACTTTTTCGAAAAACAAATGTCTAATCTCAAAATTATAAAATGTCTGAAACAAAGAAATTATTTTAACCATCAGAGATTAAAACAAAGTTACCTCGGCATATGTCACACAATACATCAGTGTTTACCATTTATCCTTCTTTGTCAATAAACTCTTTTCTCAATCTGTACAGGTGTGAAAATATGTGTGTGTAATAGCAGAGTTTACCGAAATCAATATTTAGATCATCTCAAAGTGCATAAAATCCACAAACTAAATTAGTAAAAACTGGTTGCCTAAACTCTCATGTATAACATAGAATCTGATTTTTATATCTAAACTCTGTATTACTGATATCCTTTCATTTGGATATGTCTTTTATTTTTCACCCCCTTTATATATATATATATATATATATATATATATATATATATATATATATATATATATATATATATATTTATTTATATATATATATATATATATATATTTTTTTTTCCCAGTAATCAGTGGTTGGCACTAGTCACCAAAAATCAAAGATTTTAGCCCTTATTTCATACAATAAGTTCCTGGATCTTCCTAGGCACAACATGATCTCAAAGGAATTTGTGCTCTTTTTGGCATCTTTTGATTTGAGGGTGAATTATTTGCAATTAATAATCAGAGTTTAGACTTTTCATCAGTTAATACAATTAATTTATGAGAGAAAATGCAAACAGCTAATACAGACTCAGTGTATAGGATTAATAAACTAAGAGATGGTATAAATACAGAGACAGTATCATGCTGTGTTAACTTACTGCACATGTTTGAGATCAGAATCTATACAACTCTTAAGGATTCATAATTACTTACTGAGAATTATGCTTCATACAAATTTCTTCATTGGTCCATATGTTTCAGACAAAATTACAATCAGAGTATAGTATTAAACTGTAACAATCAGAGTATGACCAACATTTTTATGACTAACAGAGTTTAGCATCAGAGTTTAACCGACAGAGTTTATGACACTGGTACTCATAACAGTTAATACATGCAAGGAATCATGAGCATTAAAAATCAAACATGTATAGATTTTGAGTCTAACCCGTATCTCTAGTCAGAACCAGAGATCATCCCAAGTTCATTTACCAATCTTGTAAAAGTAGCTTCACTCAAAGGTTTGGTGAAGATATCTGCAAGTTGTTGGTCTGTAGACACAAAATGAAGCTCAATGTTCCCTTCTTCCACATGTTCTCTGATAAAATGATACCTTATGCTGATGTGCTTGGTCATGGAGTGCTGTACTGGATTTCCTGTCATAGCAATAGCACTTTGGTTATCACAGAAAATAGGTATTTTAAAGTACCTTAACCCATAATCCAGCAATTGATTCTTCATCCATAAAATCTGTGCACAACAGCTACCAGCTGCTATATACTCTGCTTCAGCTGTGGATGTGGAAATCGACTTCTGTTTCTTGCTGTACCAAGAAACTAATCTGTCACCTAAAAATTGACAGCTTCCACTTGTACTTTTTCTGTCTATCTTACGGCCTGCAAAATCTGCATCAGAGTAACCAATTAGCTTAAACTCTGATTCTCTAGGATACCACAAACCCAAGGTTATGGTGCCTTTGAGATATTTGAAAATCCTTTTTACAGCTGTTAGATGAGGCTCCCTGGGATCTGCTTGAAATCTTGCACAAAGACATGTTGCATACATGATATCAGGTCTACTTGCAGTAAGATACAGTAAAGACCCTATCATTCCTCTGTAGTTTGTCATATCTACTGAGGCTCCTGTGTCTTTGTCTAGCTTTGTTGCTGTAGCCATGGGAGTTGTAGCAGATGAGCTATCAAGCATACCAAATTTCTTGAGAAGATTTCTGGTATATTTTGCTTGATTGATAAAAATACCATCATCTGTTTGCTTGACCTGTAAGCCTAGAAAATAACTAAGCTCTCCCATCATGCTCATTTGGTACCTGGACTGCATAAGCTTTGCAAACTTCTTACAAAGTTTGTCATTAGTAGATCCAAAAATAATATCATCTACATAAATTTGAACTAACAGCAAATCATCACCAGAATTGAAATAAAACAATGTTTTATCAATTGTACCTCTTGTGAACCCACTTTCTAAAAGAAATTGAGCAAGAGTTTCATACCATGCTCTTGGTGCTTGCTTTAGTCCATATAATGCCTTGTCAAGCCTGTAGACATAATCTGGATGCTTGGGATCTACAAATCCTGGTGGTTGTTCAACAAATACTTCTTCTTCAAGCTTCCCATTGAGAAAAGCACTTTTTACATCCATCTGAAAGACTTTAAACTTCTTGTGTGCAGCATAGGCCAGAAAGATTCTTATGGCCTCCAATCTTGCAACTGGAGCAAAGGTTTCATCATAGTCAATTCCTTTCTGTTGTGAATATCCTTTAGCCACAAGTCTAGCCTTGTTTCTTGTAATCACACCTTCACTGTCAGTCTTGTTTCTGAAAACCCACTTTGTACCTACAATTGACCTATTCTTTGGTCTAGGTACTAGTGTCCAGACTTCATTTCTTTCAAATTCATTTAACTCTTCTTGCATTGCTGTAATCCAATTAGCATCTTGAAGAGCTTCCTCCACTTTCTTTGGTTCTGTTTGAGACAAGAAAGCATGATACAGACACTCATTATTTGTTGCACTTCTAGTTCTCACACTAGCATCAGGATCTCCAATTATGAGATCAGGTGTGTGTGCCTGTGTCCACCTTCTTGCTGTTGGTAAGTGGTTTCTTGCATCATTATTGGATCCTCCCCCTTGATCCATGCTCTCCTGATTCATATGTTGACTTTCTGCAGCATCTGAGGCTCCCCCTGAATTGGATGGCTCAGAGTTTGAACTGTCAGAGTTTGAATCAGTTTCCTCAACTGACTCACTTGTTGTGTCTTGTTGAGCTTCTTCACGCTCCCCCTCAACTGGTTCTCTATTTTGTTCAATTTGAGAATTTCCAGTTTCTCCAGTATTTACCAGTAGAGGATCAGAGTATGCTTCGTCAGAGTTTGTCAAACCTACTTCATCAGAGTTTATATCATCAGAGAATAGATCTTCATTTTCAAAACGTAGTTGATCATATCCATCCTTGTCTTCAAGTCCAATTATTTTCTTGTCATCAAATGACACATGTATGGATTCCATGATCACCTTAGTTCTTAGATTATAAACTCTGAATGCTTTTGTTGAAAATGGATAGCCAACAAAGATTCCTTCATCAGCTTTTAACTCGAACTTTGTCAACTGTTCAGGATGAGTCTTCAACACAAAGCATTTGCATCCAAATATGTGAAAATATTTCAAATTTGGCTTCTTATTTTTCACCATCTCATATGGTGTTTTCCCATGCTTGTTGATCAGTGTAGCATTTTGAGTAAAACAAGCAGTTTGAACAGCTTCTGCCCAGAAGTATGTTGGTAATTTTGCTTCATCAAGCATAGTTCTGGCTGCTTCAATTAAAGTTCTGTTCTTCCTTTCAACTACACCATTTTGCTGTGGAGTTCCAGGTGCAGAAAACTCTTGTTTCACTCCTCTTTCCTTGCAGAAAGCTTCCATGATTGAGTTTCTGAATTCAGTTCCATTATCACTCCTTATAATTTTGACTTTGTGCTGTGATCCTTTATCCAGTAGATTTACATGATCCATCAGAGTTTGAGCAGTTTCATCCTTCTTTGACAAGAAATACACCCATGTATATCTAGTATATTCATCAACAATTACTAGAGCATATTTCTTTCTGCCCATGGACATCACATTCACTGGTCCAAAGAGATCAACATGTAGAAGATGATAAGGTTCCACTACTGAAGATTCAGATTTGCTCTTGAAAGATGACTTCCTTTGCTTGGCTTTTTGACAAGAATCACATAAGCCATCTAGACTGAGTATAGATTTTGGAAGTCCCCTTACAAGATCCTTTCTTATTAGCTCATTTATGTTGTTCAAATTGAGATGAGAGAGCTTCTTGTGCCAATTCCAACTCTCTTCATTTGACATTCTTGCAGTCAGACACACTGTTCTTCCATCAGAGTTTGTTACCAAACTTGCTTCATAAATGTTGTTGCGCCTATGTCCAACTAGAACAACTTTTCCAGTAGATTTACTAATGACTTCACAGTAATCACTATGGAAATCTACATGGTTTCCTCTGTCACAGATTTGACTCACAGATAACAGATTATGCTTGAGTCCTGAGACTAGAGCTACATTTGTAATGATGACACTTCCAAGATTAATATTGCCATATCCCAGAGTGTGTCCTATGTTGCCATCTCCATAGGAAACTTTTGGGCCAGCCTTCTCCTCAAAGTCTGATAGCAGGGCTTTATTTCCAGTCATATGTCCTGAGCATCCACTGTCCAAGATAAGTGTGCTCTCTATTATACCCTGCAATCACAAACAAATACTAAGTGTTAGTTTTAAGGACCCAGACTTGCTTGGATCCTTTGTCTTTCTTAACAGTGTTAGCTTTTGCAGCGGAATTACTATCAACAGAGTTTAAGCTAACATTGTCAGACTTTACACTTGCAGAGTTTGCTCTAACCCACTTCAGATTGGGTTTTAGCTCATAATAGTTATGATAAATAGCATGATAACTCTTGCAAGTATAAATGGAATGCCAAGTGCTCCCACAGTGTGTGCATAAAGTCTGTGGTCTAACCCTAACATAATCATTCTTTACTCCTGATGTAGAAGTTAAAGAATTGATATTTCTATTCTTTGTGCAGTAATTAGCAAGATGATTAGAACTACCACAATTATAACATGTTTTCCTTGGAGCAGCACCAGTAGGCAAATGATTATTTCTATTATTTATGCCTATCTTTCCATTCCTATTCTTCTTGGACCCTTTTGGTTTCATGGCAGATTTTACTTCTTTCAGCTTATGATTGAACTGTTTCCCTGTCATCAAACCAACATTAACCTGTTTTTCACAAGTTTTTACTGGTTTTCTAACAGCTTCTATTTCCATAAGGTTTTCTGTTATAATATTTTCCTGTTTTTCACAGGCTTCATCTGATTTCATATCAGCTTCCCTTATTACAACAGATTTTAACTTATTGGCTTCTGGAACAAATTTCACAGGTTTAAGTTGTGGTTTTACCTTAACCTTGTCTTTAAACCTAAGTTCATCATTTTCACAATAACCTAAACCTACAGAATCAGTCTGAAACACTTGATGAGTGTCTCTTCCAGAATCTGTCCAAGTCTTGATTATTTTTCTTTCCTTCTCTAAATCAGATTCTAGTTGCCTATATCTTTTCAGCAACTCCTGTTCTACATAAACAGCATCATCTCTTTCTTTTTGAATCTGCTTCATATTTTCAAGTTCTCCTTCAAGAAACTTGTTTCTATCTTTAAGACTAAGATTCTCAGATTTAATTCTCTCATTTTCTAAAGTCTGATCCCTATAGCTAACATGAACACTTTTCAGATATACCCTTAACTCAGATATATTATCAGTATCATAAGCATAAGTAGTTAGGGGTACCTTATTTTCTGATGATTCAGTCTCATCTCTGACAGTTGCCATAAGAGCATAGTTTTCTCCATCATCAGAGTCTGAAGTATCTGCCCAGTCTTTGCCTTTAGAGATGAGTGCTTTCTCAGATTTACCTTTCTTGCACTCTGGGGCATAATGACCCATCTCCTTACACTTGTAGCACTGGATTTCAGATTTATCCTTCTTGCCAGATTTGGTCTCCCTTCCATCAGACTTTCTGAAACTTCTCCTTTCAGAGTTTGAATCTTTCCTTGAGAATATCTTTCCCTTCTTGAAGTTCTTGAATCCCATCTTCTTGAAGGTCTTCACCATCAATGCAGCCATTTGCATCATCTGTTCTTCATCATCATCAGAGTTTGAGTCATCATCAGAGTTTGATGACTCACTTTCAGATTTAATAACTAAAGCCTTTCCCTTGGCTTTCTTCCTTGATGATTCCTTCTTAATGGGCTTCTCCTCAACTTTGAGAGCAATAGATTTTGTCTTCTTGCTGGATCTCCTGTTTCTTTGTTCTATCTCAAGTTCATGAGTCTTTAACAATCCATAGATCTCATCAAGATCTGTATCATTAAGATCATAATTATCTCTGATTGTTGTTGCCTTTAAATCCCACTTTTCAGGTAGAGATAACAGAAACTTGAGATTAGACTCTTCAAGTTCATATTCTTTATCAACCAGAGACAGATCATTCAACAGTTTGCAAAATCTGTCATAAGTCTCAGTCAAGGTTTCATTAGTTCTTGAATCAAAGTGCTCATACTCCTGTGTGAGTATTGTCTTTCTGTTCTTCTTGATAGCACCTGTTCCCTGGCATCTGACTTCTAAAGCATCCCATATCTCTTTGGCAGTTTTGCAGCCAATTACTCTGTTAGACATAACATTATCTAAAGCACTGTGGAGAAGATGTCTAACCTTTGCATCTTTTGCAATTGATGAGATGTCCTCAGGAGTCATATCTTTCTTTTCCTTTGGAACAGTCTTTTGTTCTTGTCCATCAACAACAGGGGACAATTTAGTTGGCATATGAGGACCATCATAGATTCTGTCAAGGTATTCTGGATCTGTAGCCTCCAGAAACATGGTCATCTTAACCTTCCAAATCGGATACTCTACTGGCCTGAGAATTGGAACCCTGATTGTTTCATATCGACTGACAGAATTGGGCTTAACCTGTTCAGCCTTAGGAGCAGTTTGATTTTCTTCAGACATGATTAATACTGTGTTTGAATCGTAAAACTGTATATATTAAACAGCCTTGGCTCTGATACCAATTGTTAGGCCGAATACACAATATATAATCAAGTATGTATGAGAATAACAATTAAGAACACAGGTTTGTAAATCAACAAACTGAATTATATTAAATAATTCTCTCTTAGTGATGTTAATGAATCACAAAGAGCTTCTAGGTTACAAGAATAATATATTCAATGATCGCATCCCTTCTAGGGATAACCTATCTGTGTTTATATAGTACACAGTTACACAATCCTTATCTAATTGATATTCCTACAAATTAGCTATACAAGTTATATCAATTAAGGATTGCTTCTTATCTTCTATTCTGTTTCCTTAGCTGTATCAATATATTCTGCTTCTTTCCATCTTCAGAATATATTGCTTCTAGAATCTTCAATTCAGCACCGACAGCTAATTCAACTATCACCCTGTCAGACTTTAAATAAACTCTGACCGGCTTCCTTTAAACTCTTCACCCTGTCAGAGTTTAATTAAACTCTGACCGGCTTCTGATAAACTCTGGTCAGTACCTGTTGCTTAAACACTGATAAACAAACGTCAGCAATTATATCTAACAATGCATTTCTCTCCTCGGTAGTTATGACATGACTAATCACATCCACAACCCTGCTAACATACGGAGACCTACATAGATGTGATGTTTTTATCTCTCGGCGCGATTTTACTATTTCTCCAGTTACATTACCATTTTCTCGGACCATGCGATTCACATCCTGCTCATCAATAACATATCTGGGCACAGTCTGTCCTTCACCCGAAAAATTCAATAATCGTAAATGCCCTTTTTTTGGCGAGTTACTAATTTCCTCCAGCTCAGTACAGAGGTTTTTAGGCGTCAACTGAGACAATCCCAAAGAGTAGTTGGGTATGAAATCAACTTCATTTATTATTGCAGATTGTTTCCCAGCTTTGTCAACTACATTACCAACTAGTAAGTTTTTCGCTATTGGACTCGCAGCTTCAAGCATCTTGAAATATTGGCTATATTCCTTTTTCAGTTCTGCAAGCCGGATATTTTGAGGATATAGTGCTAACGTTAATTCAAAATTATTCAAGCATCTTCCATACACATCTACAAATTCCTTTAAATTATTTTCAAAGGAAATCATGTACGTCTGTCAAAACACATTTAAAAACAAATCATAGTTAATCATATGTCAAACTCACATTACAAATTAAAAAAACAAATTATTTATTAAGTAGACATACGTCCTCCTCGAAATGCTTCTCAATTTCTTGATCATCACATGATTGCATGTTATGCCCCACATCAACTCCAATGCTAGCCATCTACAATTATAGATTAGCTAATATAAACATTCAATTTAAAAAATTTAATACACAGTTCTCCACAAAAACAAAAAATTAAATTATTTACAATGATATCATTGTCATTGAAAAAATATTTTAATTTGGATTCTTAACACAGTAACTAATCAGAAAAATAGAATAATACTACTTCTTACAATTTTGTTTACTCCAACATCCATGTCAAGAATGTGTTCCTGTACACTCAGATGTTCCTCATTCTCAACATCCGCATTAGTCTTCCCACTTTCAAAGTTTACTAGATGCTCCTGCAAACCATTTTACCGACGAATTTTTCGTTACTGATCACAATTGAGGATTAGTAAATGCATGATGTAGCCTAAGAAAATATTGCTTACATAAAAATTTTCCTCAACAACCATCGTACTAAGTTCTACGCTGTCAAGTGTGTCCATTCCTCCCTCGTTCTCAATCTCATCCCTAACAACTATGTCCAGCATTGTCAAATCCACATCTTCTTCATTGTCCTGCATTTTTTTTGACATAGAATAAACAATCACTTTCCGATTATTCAATCCACTATTTATAAATATTATTCAATTTCTTACCTCCCTTTCATTACTCATCTCATTCTCCCCAACCTGCATACATATGAATTTAAATTAATTAAGACTAATTTAAGTGTACATTAATAATTACTGGAAATGATTAAATTTCAGTTGCTTCCTTACTGGTGTCCGATCAAGTAATTTAAGTAATTTTCCCTCTCCAAAACAACCCTTGTCTACATCATACTTCTGACGCTCGCGTACTAGCATATCTGACCAAGCACGGTAAGCTGGATAGGCTCTAGGGACACGAGTAGTGTTTTTGTTCCGTACTTTACAAACATACAAGTACTGCATAAAATGAATAAACATCGTTATCATAGACCTAAAATAAAAACAAAGCTATAAAAAAAACTTATAATCAAAAAAGGCAATGGCCCTGCAAAGTTTCTCTTCCTATCCGCAGCCCAATACCCATGTGTTGTTTTCAATTTATCAATCAACAGCTGGCACCAGTTATAGTTGCTACATTTCTTAATATTACCGGAAAATCTAAGTATATCTCTCATTAGATATCGATTCTGATTTCATTCTATAAAGAAATTATAAACCATAATCAGAAAATTCCATTTGAAATTAGTATCCGCTCGGCGATTTCCAAGAAGTTTGTTCCTGACCATCAAAGGTGTAATTTGGGAACTTGCACAACCGGGAAACTGTTCAGCCCAAACAACATATGCTGAGTTTTTTTCATTACACTCAATTACTTCATTCCCAATCGGCAATCCCATAACATTATGGACGGTCGTATCATCTATTTTAATGACTCCTGCTTTAATCTTTACTGAACAAGTTTTAACATCAAATGATTCAACAACATTGTAGCCTAGATTGTGGGCGTAACACTCCATTCGAAAATTCAACAGCTCACCAAATCCAGTTGTATTTAGCCATTTAATCTGCGCTTCTGATAGATTACCTAAAACATCTTTCATAATCGACAGCGATAATCTTTTTTGTATATACCGTTTATAGATCCTCACTGATTTTTTCTTTTGATTCGTTTTTGGAGTAATGTTCTTCGCTTTCCTTATAATCTCTTTTGATCTTTTCAAAACCAATTTCCTCTTCATGAAAGTACTACTAGAATCAACCTGTGTCTGCACCAAAAAAATAATTGAACATATATTGTACATAACCACTTAGGAAAGAAACACTTTACTTCTTATAGTAAAAGCTAAAGTACTAAAATATTTTACACATACCTTAACTTTTTGTTTTGCAGTGCGTAACTGTTTCGCGCTACTGAATAACCCTATCCCCTTCGTCATACTCAGACTTTTTTCCTCCGTGGCCTGCATGACACAATAAATTAAATAAATATGCGTTACACAAACACATAGCGAAAAATAGCATGTTTAAAAAAATATTAGACCATATCAAATTCATAATCTTTAAAAATTACCTCATCTTCCCTCATCCTTTTCCTAGCTTTTGATTCATATCTACCCGTACCTTCTCTATTCATACTAGTCCTTACCATTTTCATTGACAACTTCATCTTGCTCTCCCTAACATTATGACCTGATTGACGTGATCCACCCATATTTTCAAATACTTCACCAGGTGTAAAGAAATTGTCATCTGCATCACTTGAGTCTGAGTTTTGCACTTGTTTGCAGATTTGCCTTTCCCTTCTCACATCAAGATTATCTAAAACATCTCCACTACGTACAATACCAACTCTGTTTCTGACAATACTAGTAGTAAAACTAGGAACATTATGGAGGTTCGAATTCATCCTACTGGATCCTTGATCATTTCTGCTATTCTCACTTCCGTCTAAAACCATGTAAACAGGCTTCTTTTTCGGCCAATTGTAGAGCCTAGAATTTGCAATTAGTCTCCCGCTCCTTCGACAACCTATAATTGAAACAAAATACAAACTCAACTTCAATGTTCATTTAAAGAACACATTACAAAAAAATGGTTGTAATCAAAGTTCTACACCAAAATTTCTTCTCTACAAAATGGATGCAGAACTTGCATAAATTTTCTAGCAAAAAAAAAACTTAATAATGATAAGCATCAGTACATGAAGGTATACAATAAAATACACAGAAAAAGAAACATCAACACAACGATTACCCAAAAAGAGATATACATTTTTTTAATACAAAACAAGAATTGCAGAGCATAAGTAACTTGACCTTAATTTCTACAATTAAAATTAAAAATGATACAAATTAAAACATATCTACAACATAGAATCCTTGTAACCTTAAATTCAATTTGTAAAACATAAAAATAATCAATACCTTCACTCATATTTGATGAAGTAATGCAATTGAACTTTCACTCCCAAATCTCAACTACTCCCCCTTTAGAATTACATAATTTGTTCAGAAAGAAGCAAAAACTAATTGTGTTGGTGGATAAATTCAATTTGTAACCGCCGAAGTGATTTAGATTAGTGCGAGATATTAGCAGTTTTAAGTTCCACGTTTGTACTACAAAGATATAATATATGTATAATGTTCTCAAATAATTGCAACACATTACCCTGCAGACTTAAATTATTTACAAAATTGTCATTAGTTCCCTTTTAATCTGAACCACTGATTGAAAATTGATCCAACGGTTATGTAGCTAGTTTCTAAGGTCTCCAAATAAGTTGGTACTCCATAGAACCCACCTCAATGTAACCCTAACTCGGGTTATGTTCCTTGTAGACCCTTAACCTTAGAACCCTTAGAACTCTATCTTATTTTTTAAAATAATATATATTTATTATATGAAGGTCATGGGTAAAGTTGTCCAAAAACACAAAATACATAATTTAGAGCTAATTAATATTTTATTAACGATAATAATCATACATCGATATCGATCACAAAATTCTCCATAATCATCATCAAATTTCCCCAATTATTTTTATCATTTTTTGTGAAAATATTCAAGTTATTGTATAAACACAATATCAGATAACAGTGTTCAGCAGCTGAACATTTAAATACAAGTAAGTTCAGTTGCAGAACTTTAAAATTTATGTGTTTGATTTCAAATTTGATTACATGACTTTTATGTTCAACGGTAGAACACGAAATTATGGTATGAAAATAATGTGAATAACATTGTTCAACAGCTGAACATTATAAAAATAATCAAGTTCACTTGTAGAACTTTGTGGAAAAAAGTAAGTTCAGTTGTAGAATTTTGAAGTCCATATGCATAACTTTTAAAATTCAGCTGCAGAACACTGTATTTATACTATGAAACAAAATAGGTTCGGCAGTAGAATCCTTTTATTCCAAAAATACCCTTATAAGATTTTGTATATAAAATGAGTTGAATCTGAACAGTTGATCTAGTAATAATCCAACGACTTATAACAGTTCTAAAGTTCTTTTTTAGTGATTGGTTCTGTCTTGAGCATAACCCTAACTCCTAATAAAACATTATACCAGTAACTGCTAAAGCCCAACGGCACCAAAACCAACGGGAAAATATTAGAAATGAAATTTTTTACTATTAATAATGAAAAATGAAAACAGTACTATTCAGAAAATCCCAAAAAAACAAAATAAGTTGGAGCATATTCACATTTGTTCGGTTTATATGCTTAAAAAATAACAGCCGTTAAAACAAAAGGCGTTAAAAACGATGGTGAGTGTGAGTAATTTAGTCACAGGGGGTTGGATTCAGAATCAATCAGCAGATTCATTTTGTGTAGATATCTTCAAGGCGGTACCGGTGAGGGCGAGGTTACGCACAACAAACTTCTCCAACGCCATCTTATTCACTCCTCATTCACCGAACAACAAAGGTACATCATTTCACACCTCTAATTTCTCCATTTCACTTTTCGAGATCTGACAATTAATCTGAACTTTTATTTTATTTATGTAATTTTGTGTTTATATTTATTTTGATATGGTGATTATTATTCTAGGTTAATGAATTGCTTCCTTTGAGAAATGTGATGAATAATCAGTTTGTTAAATGTTTATTAAGTGTATATGCGGCTGATTTAGTGAATTTACATAATTCTATTTTTGAATTAATGATGTGCTGTTGGTAATGCTACTATCTACGATTAATTTGCTTTCTCTCTTTGCTTGTGATAGAATCCCGACATGTAAGCTGATGTTAGATTAGTGTGTTTGCCGTGTTGCTGAATTTTGGATATATGAAGATTACGTAGAATTGGCTTTGTAAGCTGATGTTAGATTAGTGTATTTGCGGTGTTGCTAAATTTCGGATATATGAAGATTACGTAGAATTGGCTTTGTAAGCTGATGTTAGATTAGTGTATTTGTGGTGTTGCTGAATTTCGGATATATGAAGATTACGTAGAATTGGCATTGTTTAGTGAATTCGCAGCAAATACTTATGTAAATGACTTTTATGTAGTGTAGATTGCAGGTGTTACGTTCGGCTTTTGTTTTGTTGTGGTGCTTTTTATCTTTATTTTTCTTGTGAGTTTGTCATAGAGTTGGTTTCCGCAGCTGATTTTGTTTCTCGAACAACTTTTGTTTATTTAGATTACAGCAGCGTGTTATTTTGTTTAATCACAAAGTTTTTTTTAATCTTTGATTGCTTGTGATGAGTTCACATTGCTTATGAACTCATCTGATCTGCACATCTTTGCTCTATAAGACTGTAACAAGAAATCACCTTATCGTTATTTGCCACCAAGCACTTCTGTTTGTTTTTTTCTTAGTGCTAGTTCACAATGGATTCAGATTTGTTGTCATATTCTTTTGTGGTCACTGTTTTCCTCAGGGCATGGTGAAGTTAGCTTTGTAAATTGAACTTTTTGTGTTTGATGATTAATTGAAGATAATTGAACTTATTGATTACTGTTTCGAGGTTTAGGATATAATTTTTTATTTTGTATCACTGGTTATAAATCTCTATTCTTTGTCTTGATACCAAATTTAATGTCCATACAAGATACACCACATCCACCTGTTTTTTTCTTTTTGTTGTTAATTTGATGTGTTGCTTCTGTACTTGTGTCTTTATAAATATGAAATTTGGAATCTCTCGGATATAATTAAAGAATGCTCTCGCAAAAAGTGGTTCGTGAGTGACTTCGTGAACACTGCTTCATATCATAAAGAGTACCCATGTGATATTATAGATAAATGGATATCTCATTTGGCCATTTCATTTGCTTTCTGGAAAGATAAACTAAAAGGTACCTCCCGGAATATTTTTTCCCCTACTAGTACTGTAGTTGGAAACAGTGAACGCCAAAGGCTGCAATTTTTTTTTAATTACCTTCAATCTGAGCATAATAGTACCTTAATATGCATGCAATTAAAACAAGAATATTGAGTCTTAACTCAGTTATCTATTCATTAAATTTTATCAGTTCATTTGCTTGTCCTGTTAAAATTAAACCTTAATATTGAGCACTAGCCCTTTTATTTATTATTTGCTATTCCCTTCAGAGTGACTTTAAAAGCTTTATGGGTTCCATGAGCAGAAGACAGTTGCATGTCTAATTGTCTATCATTATTCATTTGCTATGTCTTGTTTATTTTTATGTAGGCCGCTGTCATAGCTCACCTGTTTCCAGATTTTGCTGTTTTTTATGAAGTGTTGCTAATCTATTGATTGAATAGATATCTAATCTATTCTGGAGTATCGGAGATCTTCTTAAACTTCTTATAAGTTATTAGTAACTTTCTAATGGTCAAACTAAGCCATTCTTTTTTTTTCTCCTCAGATGGCAGCAGCAACAGCAAGTACCTTTTCTGTTGGATCAACATTACCATGTGGGTCTAAAATGAGTCCACTTTCGCAGTCAAAGGTCACAAGTGTGCAATGCAACATCAACAACAAGATCAGAAGTTTCAGTGGCCTCAAGGTTGCTACAGCATTTAGCTGCGAGTCAGAGTCGACCTTCTCAGGCAAGGACAGCAGGGCTGCTCTTCAAGCCTCATTTGCTTGCAAAGCACATAATCAGAGCCAGAGTTATCTAGCTAACAATCAGATCAGGTCCTCTTTCAAAGTAGCAGTTCTTGGAGCTGCAGGTGGTATAGGCCAGCCATTAGCCCTTCTCATTAAGATGTCTCCACTAGTTTCGACTTTGCATCTTTACGATGTAGCAAATGTCAAGGGAGTTGCAGCTGATCTAAGTCACTGCAACACACCCTCTCAAGTTTTGGACTTCACAGGAACTCCGGAACTGGGTGATGCGTTAAAAGGTGTAGATGTGGTTGTCATACCCGCTGGTGTTCCGAGGAAGCCTGGTATGACACGAGATGACCTCTTCAACATCAATGCCAACATAGTAAAAACCTTGGTCGAGGCTGTTGCTGACAATTGTCCAGATGCTTTCATCCATATAATCAGCAATCCAGTCAACTCTACTGTACCAATTGCTGCAGAAGTGTTGAGGCAGAAGGGTGTTTATGATCCCAAGAAGCTTTTTGGTGTGACGACTCTAGATGTTGTCAGGGCTAACACATTTGTTGCTCAAAAGAAGAACCTGAAACTTATTGATGTTGATGTTCCGGTAATTGGAGGACATGCTGGAATCACTATTCTTCCTCTGCTGTCAAAGACAAAACCATCTGTAACTTTCACTGATAAAGAAGTGGAAGAGCTTACAGTCAGGATTCAGAATGCTGGAACAGAAGTTGTGGAAGCCAAGGCTGGGGCAGGATCCGCTACCCTGTCCATGGCATATGCTGCCGCAAGATTTGTTGAGTCCTCCCTTCGTGCTCTTGATGGAGATGGTGATGTCTACGAGTGTGCTTTTGTCCAGTCTGAATTGACCGAGCTTCCTTATTTTGCGTCAAGAATTAAGCTTGGAAAGAAAGGGGTTGAAGCTATTATCTCATCTGATCTTCAAGGACTGACAGAATATGAACAAAAGGCTTTGGAGGCCCTTAAGCCTGAGTTGAAGGCGAGCATTGAGAAAGGGGTTGCATTTGCACAAAAGCAAGCAGTAGCTGTTTAAAGTTGACAAGTGAAGCCACCAGAGGAGATAAAGACATACTATGTTAGGCATATCGATATAAATTCATTAGTGCATCGACATTATCAATTTTGTAGACTATTAATTCCCTTATTTCCTGGTTACAGTTTATGCGGATGGGCTCCTATGCTGAAGAGTGAATGCACTATTTTAGAATTTTGTTCTCATTGACAAATAATCTGTAATAGCAAGTATAACATTAACCGTGCTTTTTGTGGCATTAAACATCTGGAGCATTATCTATAATGAAGTGACATTAATCACTAGAGTCTTGATTCTTCTATTTTATTTAATGTTTGAAGAATTGTTTTATTTTTGCTACTTATATGAAAAAAAGAAGAAAAATCATGCATTTTACTAATCGAACAGAAGTTCTCTTGTTTATTGAAGAACTCTAATATTTAAACTGATGGAAGTTGCTGCATGTAGGTCTTGAAGAAAAGTAGGAAAATTTTGACCGGCTATTTGCCACATCTGTATTACTACTATATTGTGGAGTGTGGACTTGCATTTACACTTGTGCAATATCCATCTTAAAAATGAGTGCGTCCTTGCAAGCTCTAATATCCATAGTTGTTTCCGATGTCGGGGGGAAAAAAAATCTTCTGTAGATGGCTACTAATTTCTGTTGCAAGAGCAACGCCCTTCCCGGAAATGATGAAAGTGGGTACGATCTGTGATTACCACCTCACGGTTATAAACCCCTGAAAATATTTCTGCAAACTTATGGCAGTCAGCACAGGTCCTTAGGTTCTTCGCAACTCTAATCTTTGTACCAGGTGGAGTCATGAGAACTCCAAAAGCAATTGCCAACTTCTCACTGTGACAAGAAAATCTAAACTGATTTCCTGCAGGTGCTGCAGCATCCGTTTTATGTAATTCCGTTGTTACTTCAGTAACATAACCAGCAATTTTCAGTTGCTTTTCTATCTCTTCAAGCATTTCATAAATCTCTTCCTTTTTTGGATGTGAAGTATCATCAGCAACAAACGAATGTATATCTCCTTTCAGCTCAATTGTACAAGAAGCCGGGGTAGTTTTAATACTATTTTCCTTCAACAATTTCCTAACTTCTAATACCTTTTCCTCGTCACCTGCTGAAGAATATATATTCAGAAGCAGTAGATAATCTCCTGCTTTTTGAGCCTTAAGCTTAACTAGCTGTCCAACTATACGTTCTCCAAGTTCAAATTGACTGTGAACTTTACAAGCCCCCAGTAAAGTCCTCCACATAACTGCATCTGGCTTCATTCTCATAGATAGTATAAGATTGTATGCCTCTTCAAGCAAACCTGCTCGACTCAACAGATCAACCACACATCCATAGTGATGAATATCAGGCATTATTCCAAATTCGTTACTCATACTATTGAAAAACATACGACCTTCATCAAGCAATCCAGAGCGACTACAAGCAGAAAGTACACCAGTAAATATTTGCTCGTCAGGGGTAATACCCATTTTATGCATCTCCCAGAACGCTTCAATAGCTTCTCGTCCAAATCCATTACTAGCCAAACCCGATATCATTGCGCTCCACGAAACTACACTTTTATTATTCATCCCCTTAAAAACTTCATAAGCCTTGTCCATATCTCCACACTTAGAATACATCGCTATAAGAGTATTACAAATATTTTTAATTTTATCATACCCATTTTCTCTAATATACTTATGAACTCTTTCACCAAATTCAAGCTCCCCTAGTTTCGCACACGCCTGAAGAACAAGCAAACACGTAACATCATCCGGTTTCTCCTCACATTTCAAGCTCTCCATCCTATCAAACACATCCAACGCATCCCGTGTACGCCCATTCCCAGTACAACAAGAAATCAACACATTCCAAACCACAGTATCTCTCCTAGCAATTTCATCAAACACCTTAAACGCATCACCAACGACGCGAAAACACGAATAAAAATCCATCAAACCAGTCATCAAAAGGCTATCCAATTGATGCCCATCTCTCAAAATCCTCCCATGAATCTGTAAACCCCCTAACATCAACGACCCATTAACACAAGCCTTAGTAACAAACGAGCAAGAAACAGGGTCTGGGCGTATGTTTTTTCGCAACATTTGTCGAAACAAAACAAAACCCTCAACAGGGTTTAAGCTCACTGAGTAAGCCTTTATGATAACATTATAATGAAAAACATTGGGTTTTTTCACCTGATCAAAAATGCGGCGAGAATGGATTAAATCATTACAAGGATAAACAGAGAAACGATGTAATAAAGAGAATGAAACATTGGGGTTTTTAACAAAAGATGTGGAAATGAGATGAGCATGTAGTTGAAGTAATTGTTGTTTTTTTATAGATGGTGATTTTATGATTGAAATGATGGCTTTTTCAGTGTTGGGTGCTTGGTTTATTAGTGCTTGCAGAGATAGAATTTTCATCACTATTTTCTCCAGCTTTGAAAAGGTTGCTAAAAGTTTATATTTTTAAGTTAGCGCCAAATTGTGTATCTACGTTTTTTAAGTTGAACGGGGCCAGAGTCGAACTCATAATTTTTTGAATTAATGTATTGATACTTTATTATTGGGATAGCTTGGACACTCAATTATGAATATACGTTGATTGTACATAAGAAGTGACGACTCATTTTGGTAAATAAAAACGAGTCTAGCTGAAAATCGAAATTTTGGTTTGAAATTTTTAATGCATCCGAAAGAGGTAAATATATTTTGGTGGCGACCCAATTTATCTTGGGTATAACATGTGATCCATGCCCAAAATTTACGGGTAAAAGTGATTTTCATCAAAAAAATATTTAATCAATTAGAACTTTATCATAAATTTAATCATTATCAATTTGCTGCTTGCTTTGCAGACTGCAGTTGATATCATAAAAATCCTCTAAAATTCCTTGCAAAACAACTGGATGTCCGGTACATGTAAAATTACCATGTAGAAGCTTAATTATACCTGCATTTTACTGATATTATATAAACATGTAGTATAATGCTTAGGGTGCTCGAGTTGATCCTAAATTGTGTTGGTAGGAGATGTCTCACAATCCAGAAATAGCGATTCCATCTCCAAGTCATCGACATTGAAATATTCTCCGGGGCTTGTCCAATTATCATTTGTTAAGTCCGCACTGATATAAAGGCCAGTACTGCTGGAAGAAGATCGATCATCAGCAGGAGAGTAACCATGGTTGCTGGTATTATCATCCATGATCATCAGGATATCATCTCCTTTGACGTTCCTGGCAGACTTTCTCCTCTTGTAGTTGGCTTTAAAGCAAGCTTGTCGAAGCCTTTTTGTTTTGTCTGCTATTTTAACATCCGGATTTTCTTCTATCCGCTTTCGCTCTTGCTCCAGTAATTCTATTGCTTCCCTCAGCTTCTCATTGTCGCCTGCATTTTCTTCTTGCTTCCCCAGTTCCTACCACCATATTTAAATTGATTAGTTGTCCATTTGATAATGTAACAAAATGCAATGCAGATATCCAGTTACAGATACATGCTAAATGACTCTACAAGAAACTTTTAGGTATTGGTAACACTACCTTCAACCAATTGACACTAGTGTAACACCATAAAAATCCCAACAATGGACACAATCTCTCACCTCGGAGCAACAAAAGGACCACAATTCCACTAAAAAACACAATTTTATTGAGGATCAACAAACAGACAAAATGTCGACATCTTGAGAAAATTATTACTGGAGAACAGTTTTAGCGTGAGAACACGTGAGAATACTTGATGTCACATAATTGTGAAGTTGTTTGAAATATCCTCTCTGAACCATATTATAGTCTTAAATTACCGAATCTCTTTAAAACATAGATTATTCAGAAACCACAAAATGTATGTTCATTCTTTTTGACAGTAGAATCATTTAACTGTAATTAAACACTGACATTTCACAAAATGTATACTATATCATTTCACTTCTTCTGAGAACAGGTTAAAAGTTAATCAAACACTTAAAACCATCATAAATGAATACTAGAATTAAAGAAACCTGGACATTATTGATGAGCGATTGAAGGCTCATCAGCTTTCTATGTGGCCACCTTCTGATTCCCAAGTCTCTGCACTTTTTCTTAAGACATGTTAAACCAACATTGAGTTCCTTGGCTGCCTGTGTAATGGGCAGGTAGAAGTGCCCCAATATTACTTCTTTCGTTAACATTTTCGAAGCATTATGTCTCCTCTGTTCTCCAGCTGCAGATCTGCAATTCCTCACCTCATAAGTTTCCTCCTCTTCACTATAATTTTCCACTACAGTACTTTCGTCACACAATAGTAAAGGCTGCACTTGCTCTTGAGTACTATCAAAATCATTCATCATCTCATCAACATTCCATTTGGGCCATTCCCCAAATCCAGTTCCATGAGTACCATCATGTCCATATAAAAACTCACCTGGATATACAAACACGAAAAACGCAATCGAAAATTTTACAAATTACTTCCGTAAAACACAATATATAGACAGTTTATCTATCATCACCTTTAATGGGTATGTTTTGGTCTGGTACTAGACCCCAAGATAGAGGTTCAATATTCTCTTGTACTGCTATGTCAAAAGGATTGCTATCCAACTCCGAAAATTCACTTGGAATCACAACAAACATATCTTAATTAATTAAATTTCAAGCTTCAACCAAACACTAGTGCACATAAAATGCAAAACATAATACACTTCGAAAATGCAAATTTTTTAAAAATAAAATCTAATGATATTTGCATGTGTGTGTGTGTTACCTGTAATCTAGAGAAGGGAGGGGGAACATAACTTGACTATCGGTAGTTGTAGAATTGTATTCTTCTTCTTCTTCCCCTGCAACTGCACAAACTTCAGATTTTGACCAAGGACTGATAGAGTGAGGCTCCATGTTTTTGGTGAAATTCTATTATGATTTCAAGGGAAAGAGAAGAGATGCTTCAACGTACTTATATGGGAAATGAAAAGGATTGGCCATTGCATTCAATAATGTGAAAGCAATTAATTAAAAGGCTAAATCAATTATAGAGGGTGATAAATATACTTACTCACTATAATCAGTTAAAGAAGACAAGTGCCTCTTCATTCAACAGACTGCCCCTATTTAGTAAACATACACGGAGCATATTCATGCATGCACAATATTTGTAACAAATATTAAACATGTCTACATATCAACAATACATATGCACAACTAGCAGGGGTACTGGACATGTACGTAGACCGTAATTTTGTCGATGAGGTCCAAGTCTAGTGTCTATTATCATGACTAATTTGTACCGTCTTTGTGACTCATTTGGATTAAAAAAACATGTCTGTATTTGTTTCTCTTTTTAAAATTACATTATTACAAAAATAAAGAAGTGTCTCACAAAAATTAAAACCCGAGAGAGCATATCTTTCTAGAATTATTTAATTAATCGCGTAAAATATTCACACGTATCCCCCTGTTTTGCTTATACACTCCCCTTACTAGTACTACTGAATACAGATTTGGACACTGAGGTGAGAAGTGTCTAATAATATGGTTATGGATTCGAGTGAATAGTGAAATCTCATTGTTTCTGGTGTTAGCTATTTAGCCTTACTGGGCTCTCTTGATATGAAGCAGTTGCCAAAACTGGAAATATAAGAGGAAATTAAATAGTTCTGGGCTTCTGGCAGTGGCAGCCTGTACCTTTTTATAGGCTAGTTGACCATAAGAATTAGATATCTTGAAATAGGCCTTTTTTGCAGAAAGAGCTCAAGGTCTTGCAGGTAGTACTTATATGATGTATAGTTACTGTCCATCAAGCTGTCTCATATACAAAAACATGTCAACATATATACTTTATTTTCTTTGAATATTTTGTATCCTCTGAAAAATGATACTCCAATTAATATGTTACAGTTTTCACAGAACTTTGCTTTCTGCATGTTACAAAAATCCCTTAATAGTGATTCAACTTTCACAGAATCACAGGTGTATGACATTGATGTCAACTTTATGTCTTTGTCTTAATAAGCTCAGTGCAGGCTGCTAGCACAGTACAAGGTTTAGTTCATGTCAGAATAGGTTGAGCAGCCATTATTCATTATATATGTAGACTTTGGTTCGGATGAGGATTAAAAAACCATGACAATAGTTCTGCATAACAAGAAAATGATCTGGGACCTGTGTCTGTTCTTTCCATATTCTCCGTATTACATTGAAGACAGCTTCCGCCTTCCAGCCTTCCATGAAACTGCAATTCACCTAACAAAAAAAAGAAACAAAACTGCGAAAATGAAACTGCGATATCCATATTTCACAAATAGGCTTTGGACTTGTTAGGTATTTGCGGCCCAATACAATACAAAGTGAACTCCCAAATTCTGTGAGGCCGAATTAGCTAGAACTAGAAAAAATTGTTGGGGGGGGGGGGTGGGGGGGGGGGGGGGGGGGCGGGTGGCGCAAATATACTCCGAGGCTCCACCAGAAACATGAGAACATGAGAACAGTCAATTCTTTTTTAAAAAATTTCTTTAATTATTTTACGTGATAAAAAAATGTATATCATACATTTAGAGTCCTTTTTAGTGAAATTTAAAATTATTCCTTATGACTTAAAGTTATTAAATGGACTAGTAATATGCCCCGTGCTTCGCACACAGAATGACATTTATTTATTTAATATTTTATATTTGATTTTTTTAATATTTTATCTTGATATTATATAAGTGATTTTTTTTATTAAACATATACTATAGTACTATAACAGTTATATCGTTCTCTCTTAAATACATATTAAAAGGTCATTTGGTTGACAGATATTAAGGTGTATATTTTAAATACCCGGAAAATTAGAAATTATAAAGTTGTTTGGTTACATAAATCATGGGTATTAGAAATTACTTACGAAGTGTAAATACCTATAAAACATGGAAGTTCCTTACCCAACCCCACCTAGATTATCCACACTTCTCCTCCTAAAAAATAGCTATAGACACATATATGTACACCTATATTTATATGTGTGTATATATATTATTACAAATACAAGTTGTTCCATGTAAACCAAACAATATTTTACACTTCCTAGTTACTTTAAATAGATGAGAAAATAAAAATTACTTTAGGAAGTTAATTCCTGTTGTATACCAAACAAGCACTAAGAATATCACATGTTCGTGTCATTGTACAGGCTGCTAGCACAGTACAAGGTTTAGTTCATGTCAGAATAGGTTGAGCAGCCATTATTCATTACATATGTAGACTTTGGTTCGGATGAGGATAGTGAGAATCAATGGTTCTGCATCATACATTTTGCAGTAGGAATGGTTTTGCACAATACAAAAAAAATGCAAAGTTCGTTTAGTATTAAAAGAAAGACGATCTTGGGAGGGCATGAGGAAAACTATGCAGGTAATTCACTCGATGGAGTTACTGGTTGGTTACATAACACATAAATTGTTGGAAAAGGGACTTATTCGTGGTGGAGAAAACTATGGAGGTAATTGCAAAGTCCGCTAGTTCGGTATTAGTAGGACATTATCTAGTCTTTTATATATGATCCGAAAGCACCAAAGATTTGTACCCAGAAAACGGATAAAGAAAAAATATGAACAATTCTATAAATTTATTGTTTAAAACGATATAAAGCGCGTGGTGTGTATTACTCCCTCAGTCCTCCTCAATTCTTTACATTGAGGGACGGGCTCGACACGTATTTTAATACTCCTTTAATATATATACTTTGATAAATTTTTTTTTTTGTTCTTCTGAATAAAAATATAATGTTTAAATTTTTATTTAGAAAAAGAAAGTTTTAAAAATAAGTTGTAGAACTATACTTTATAGGAACCTTAAAATACGTGTCAAGCCGTGTAAAAAAAACTGTAAAGAAATAAGAGGGACATATGGAGTATAAATTTGTATTGGGTAGCTAATAAGGATAGAGTGGTAATTTACTTTTCACTCGACTTCCAATTTTCAATCCTCTCATGCGTAACAAGAAAATGATCTGGGGACCTGTGTCTGTTCTTTCCATTTTCTCCGTATTACATTGAAGACAGCTTCCGCCTTCCAGCCTTCCATGAAACTGCAATTCACCTAACAAAAAAAAGAAACAAAACTGCACTATACATATACTCCCGTGAAAAGTAGTTGATTTTTATATTATAAAAATTTACTATTTTTAATAAATTTAGAAGTGAGAGAAACATTTAAAAAGAAAAATGTAAAGAATTGATATTTTTTATGAAAAGAAAATGAAACTGCGATATCCATATTTCACAAATAGGCTTTGGACTTGTTAGGTATTTGCGGCCCAATACAATACAAAGTGAACTCCCAAATTCTGTGAGGCCAAATTAGCTAGAAAAAATTGTGTGTGTCCCAAAGCCAAGTCACTATGGTATTCTCCGAGGCTCCACCAGAAACATGAGAACAATCAATTCTTTTTTTTAAAATTTCTTTAATTATTTTACGTGATAAAAAAATGTATATCATACATTTAGAGTCCTTTTTAGTGAAATTTAAAATTATTCCTTATGACTTAAAGTTATTAAATGGACTAGTAATATGTCCCGTGCTTCGCACACAGAATGACATTTATTTATTTAATATTTTATATTTGATTTCTAATCGATATTTGATTTTTTAATATTTTATCTTGATATTATATAAGTGATTTTTTTTATTAAACATATACTATAGTACTATAACACTGATATCGTTCTCTCTTAAATACATATTAAGAGGTCATTTGGTTGACAGATATTAAGGTGGATATTTTAAATACCCCGGAAATTAGAAATTGTAAAGTTGTTTGGTTACATAAATCATGGGTATTAGAAATTACTTACGTAGTGTAAATACCTATAAAACATGGAAGTTCCTTACCCAACCCCACCTAGATTATCCACACTTATCCTCCTAAAAAATAGCTATAGACACATATATGTACACCTATATTTATATGTGTGTATATATATTATTACAAATACAAGTTGTTCCATGTAAACCAAACAATATTTTACACTTCCTAGTTACTTTAAATAGATGAGAAAATGAAAATTACTTTAGGAAGTTAATTCCTGTTGTATACCAAACAAGCACTAAGAATATCACATGTTCGTGTCATTGTAACACTCGGGATATTCCCCACTTTTATGGCACCTTTCGCTCATCCATTTCACACTCCTGTCCAAACGCGACGCCCTTTCTCATTATCATCTATGACCATTTCTTTCCTCCCGGTTATTCACGCATGAAAATACTTATACACCAGGCACTGATTAAATCAAACCAACATTATGGACAAAAAAGTAATTCTAGAAATATAATTAATGATACATTAATTAGACCTAGAATGGTCCAAGAATACGGCCCAAGACCCTAATTATTTATTAATTTCGTAATTAATAAATAGGGAAAATATACATCACATCAAAGGAGTCCAAAATATGATAAATTCATCAAAGAAGGATCCAGAATCCCAATTACAAGAAATAATGAGTCACGGTCCTTATCGACAAGGAAAAGTCTTGTCCATCAAGAAATAAAATGTTTATCCATTATCAAAAAGGAGACTTATTCGCTAAGTCTCCTAAACTTACTCTAAATACAAGGCTCCTAACGCTTATATAAAGGACCTGATCCTTCAATCAGAACTACGTCTTTGGCTTGATTCTCAGCACTGATTGAGATACGTAGGCATCTTGTGAGGACCGATTTAGTCACGAAACACAAGAGCAACCATTAAAACTCGAAACTCTCTTAAATCCCAGCAATTAATTTACAAGTACACTTTTTAATCCATAACACACTCAATACAACTATATATCCAATTATTCATGACATTGTTTTCCATTTTTTTTATATAATTTTTTTTTATAGTTATTGGAATAGATTTGAAATTGTCTTAACACTAAATTACTGAGAAATAATTTTTAGAAAAAATCCAATAATATATTTATTAAGAATATAATATTAAGTGGTGCAATAATTTCACATATTTTTAAAGAATATTTATAAAATATGTTAATTAAAAAACATGTGCAAGTTTGATTCAATTAAATACGTCTTAAATGAAATGTGAATCGAAAAGTCGTTCCAAAATATAATTATTATTTGAGAGAAATTTTAAATTATGAAAATATTTTTTTTCCAAAAAACGTCCATAATTTTTATCAACGATAAAACATTAAAGAGGGCGTACATTTTTTTAATAATCTTCGTTATAGGGACATACAAATAATAATTTTGCGTAACAGACAAAGCATGAAATCAAAACATTTATCATTACCCTGTTCACGGTATTTAACATCCAAAGACTTACTAATGGTGGTCAGGAAAAAAAAAGGTGAGAAAAGGTATAGAATTGTAAAGCATCAAAATGTTATCTATAGAATCATATACTCCCACTCTGTAACTTGGTATCCTATATCAGGACAGAGCAAAAGAAATTCATTTAGAGACTTGTAAAAACATACTCAATATCTGATCAATTTGCTTCTTAAACATTTTTTATGAATGCTTTATCACTTTAACAGAATTGGAGAAAGGATAAGGTAGTGTTCAAAAGAATCACTGCAATAGGCTTTTCTAATAATAAACCAAGTCCAGTGGAATAACATACATCAAGAAGACACACTTGTGTAATTTCCACATGATATTGGGAATCTCTGGCTGTCTCCGGAACATGAACATGTCATTTCCACATGATGCTGTTGAACATGTCATTTCACCAACTTCATCTTCTCACATTATTGCTACATGCCTTGTCTTTTCGGCAGCATCCTTAATTTGCATCCACTCATAACCTAAGATTGTCTTTTCGGCAGCTTTCTTAATTTACATCCACTCATGACCTAAGATTGTGTACGACTCTAGCCTACAACAGGTATAAAATAGCAAAGATGCATGGTCAGATATAAGCCTAGGATGCTAAAGTTCAGGTGTTTGCTACAATGAAAAGTACTACTTGTGGAGTTCAGACGCCAAGCCACTTTGTTGATTCATAACCAAGGCACTCTAACTGTGTGACCATCCTTAAAGAAGATATCTTTATCACTGCCACTGCATCCTTTGAAGCCACGACTTCTCACCTATAAAGCTAGAAAATAAAAGATCTTTTAAAAGATCTTGTGTTTAAAATTAGGAAAATCATAAATTATAATTTGTACCTGAACCCGAGGCTTGTGTTTAAACACTATCAGTTCAGTTGTCTAGACAATTGGTTATTAATTTTCTTGTAGTTTCCAAATATGGACTTGGACTTCCCGTTTGACATGTTTTTTCCTACTCGATACTGCAAGCTTCTAGAGGAGAACTCTGTCAGAGGGAGGACATCAGATTTTTTACATGCTCTTATTTGGTGCTACTGTTTAACCGAGATTGTTTTTATTGGTGGGATGATACCTTATGTGTTCAAGTCTTTTGCAAAGATTATATTTTTTTAGCAATTCACTGACATTTATGATGGTGTATGTCTGGAGCAAGCAAAATCCATTTATTGATCACATGAGTTTCTTAGGTCTCTTTACTTTCACAACAGCTTACCTCCCTTGGGTTCTTTCTGGGGTTCTAGGGTTTAGGGTAAACCCTAAAAACAAACTCAGCATAGGATAAATCTGTTTCTAAAACTTTTCTTAGCAATGCTTCATCACTTTAACAGGCAATGGTTGTAGAAAGGATAAGAAATTGCTCAAAATGGATTCATTGCAACATGGTTATCTAATAATTAACCAAGTCCAAAAATTTAACTTTGAGCACATCAGCTAATCTTGATATCAATCTTGCCTAATGGAATAACATACATCAAGAACAAATGCTGGTACCATTTCCAACTGATGTTGGTAATTGTTTGGCAAATTAAATCATGTGGGAGGCGCTGGAATTTCTGGCACTGCTGAGGCTGTCAGTTGTCTCAGGAACATGACTCGTGCACTCATCACCATCCTTTTTTAGATCATTAGCCAGTAATATTGCTGAGCAGACCTTACTAACTTACTGTTATGAGCCTGCTAAAAGATACATGCTAAAACTCTAACTTATATAAGACACACACACACACACACACACACACTAAATTCATAGAACTTGTGCTTGAAGCAAGGAAATTCTAAACAAAATAACAAAAATAAAGATGAGTTTGAAACCACTACCTCAAGTTAATAGCTTTGTGTAGAATCTGAATTTATATAGAGTAGGCTAGAAGAAATAGTCCCAATGGACTTGCCAATAAAGTCATTAGCTACAACAACAAAAAAAGACATAATCAACCATTTCTTCTGGGTTATCTCAAAGTAGACACTGATGGGTTCACAATTATCACAAATATAAACAAATGTTAAAGCTGTTACGAGGCAGAAGCACATGAAGATAAAACAATGTTGGATCTGCTGACGGGAAAGTGCTCATGTACCTAGAAATGATGATTCTAACCGGAAATAATATACCCCAACTCACAGCATTAAGTCCTTAGTGAATCTGAAACAAAATAATGGATATAAATTCTCTTAGATTCCAATAAATAACTCTTTATTCGAACTGCAAAAACTGTACAGAAAAATACGTAAATCTGCAGAAAATTACTACTGAAATCTGCTATAAAAATTTGCAGTAAAAAAATGCAAAAATCTGCAGAAATTTTATGCTGAACATTACTGCAGAAATCTGTTGTAAAAATCTGCAGAAAGCTAATGTTATAATCTGCAAAAAACTGCTGTGAAAATATGCAAAAATCTACAGAAGATCACCTTTCGTAGTATCCAGATTCCCCCATTCTTTTTTACGTGTTTTACATGAATCATCGTAATATTATAATTTTAAATATTTAGCAAGGGTAAACTTTCAAAAACTTTTGTAGTTCATTGCACAGTAATGCACACTGTCACATGACAAGAACAACATAAAGGAAAAAAAGAAAACTGATATTATCAATACATTTATAGAGTGATCCCTAAAATTTTAAAATCTCACAAAAGTATAGAAGATATTATCAAAATTCTACAAAAATGTACGATATTCAAGTTGCAAATATATTCATGTAGCGTATACTTACACAAAAGTAGCTTTTAATCAAGTGAATTCACATACCATGGTAGAATACGTGGAACCGAGAATATATCCCCAAATCTGATTCATTTAGTCTGCATTATGCACCTATATCAGATGTCCTAACCATTAATTTAAACTTACACAAAAATTTTAATAATCATATTAAAGCTACATAATACAATTGACTTACCACCTGATCCGAAAACTTCGCAATCTCTAAAGTCTTGAAACAAAGACAAAGTGAGAAGAAAATTTCTAGAATGATTACTTTATCAACTGGAGTTGGTATCAACATGTTGTATCCACGGTCAACAAAAACAAAATCTCACTTCCACGAAACAAAAAATTATTCAATTATAGAACATTAGGCCATAAACTTTTGATAGATAATTTTTTGGCAACACATATATATTCATTAAAATATGTTTCAACAATATAAATAAAATATAAAAAAAATGTAAGCCTTCTTAATGTAAAATATTATACACAAAAAAGAGAGAGCAACAACACATACAGAAACCGTGAATGAAAAGACTTATATACATATATACATATATTGCTTAACATTGACATGGTTAATAATTCGATTAATATATCATACCAAACATGACTACAGAGTGCTTACGCTGAATTGTGTAGTCGAGTGGCCAGGTAAAGAACTTGCTGCAAATGTCAAAAACAAATCAAAGTGCATCAATTAATAAAAAAAACAATATAAACATCAAATTCAAATCAGAATACCCAAAAACATAAATTATACACATAAACACAAACACAAAATAAATACAAACATAAAAAGATCATAGAGAGGTCGAAAAAACTTGATTATCTTGATGACTTGAATTCCATGACAATGAGCTCTTCTAATACCACTTCTGAAACATCTGCATCAAAAGATACCCATACAAATTAGTTCATAACTAACAAAAACAGAAATTAAATACTATATAAACATACATATATACACATTATATACATCCAAAATTGAAAATCAGTGCTACGGAGAATGAGAGAAAGATAAAAGACGAAGATAAAGAAAAATAGATGAGACAGATGATGATAAAAGAAACTGAAATCGTGGGATATAATCAAAATAAAAAATTAGATACATAATCAATTAAGAATTTGAATTTTGAAAATAAAAGAGAAAATTAAGCAAGATAATTAGGAAGATATGTAACCATAAATAAGTATTTTGAAATATAAAATTAGGACAACATTAATTGGATTGATCGTTGTGACTTAATCAAAGAATATGGGTAACTAAATTGACCCTTATGTATCCGGGTCAATGTGATTTGTACTGATTTATTAATGAATTTAGTGATGGATCAGATCTGATTGTAAATGGAGCGACCCAACTATAAAATTATGGACAAAAATGGACATCATGTGTAATGTTAATTTAAAATTGGAAAGGGTAGAAAATGTCATTTTCCAGTTTTTTTGTGTTCATGAATTAAGATTATATAGATAAGTGAGTAGTAAAAATTATCTGTTTGGGTAATTTTGTATTATGGGTAACTTATGACTTATCGCAAATATAAAAATAAATTTGATAAATAGTATATTTGAATAATAATATTAAATTTTATTAAATAAAATCACATAAATAAAATAAGTTATTCAAATAAATACCTCATAACAACTTCTGGATTTAAGTTGTTTTTTTAATTTTAAGTCATTTTTTAATTTATAACACAAACATATATTTTTCAACTTAAAGTAAAAAATCATTGTCAAACACCCACTTAAGTTCATAATTTCATACCACTTTGTTATTTCAAATTTACAAGTGTTTTTAATTGTTATTTTATTTTACCAAGTCGCTAATCTCAAAAAAATTAAGAACCATATAATTATCTTCAATGCAAGAGAATCATATACATGTTATGTTACCTAAGTTATAGCAAAAAACAACTGAACAACATTAATAATGAGTTTGCAGTCTAGTATCCGAGATGTATCATCAAAACAAGAGGGAAACGATTGGGAACTAAATCTTGTGGGCCTCCTCACCAGAAATATAAAAATAGAATCTTCGTGGGCCTAATCATTATCCACACTCTACTACGTTATATAAGCCCAATCCGCACCCTAGCTGCCTGCTACCCAATAAACAAAAAATCATTGCAGAGAAACCGCTTTACCGAGAAGCTAGTAGTAGCATTGTACAGAAGCCGAAGTGTCTGTTAACTGATTTTTGATTTTTAAAATAAAAAATATTTGTTTGTATAATAAATTATAAAATGATTTAAAGTTAAAAAAATAGCTTAAAAGTTGATCGGAGGTACTTTTTTGAACAACTTATTTTTTTTTAATATTTTTATTTGATAAAAAATAATATCATTATTCAAATATATTATTTATCTAATAATTTTAAATTTACCCAAACGGTCTCGAAGTTGGTCACAACTCACCAATTCTCAATTTGAACTCTTGTCTAGATATTGACTTATAATTATTATTATCATTATTATTATTATAAATCTTCAAAAAAAACATTTTTAATTATAGATTAATGTCATTGTATTGGCAGAAATTTGGTCCATTTTACAATCATAAACCGTAATTTAAAGGAGCGTTGACCTGTACTTTACTTTGATTTCCTTCTTTTTTTTATTTCTTTATTCTGAAACAGTAAAATATTTAATTTAAACAGATAGATTACAAATACAACGAATATAAAATATATAAGGGCTTTTTTTCCCAATAAATATCCAATCAAATTTTTTTTTTGCAAAAATACTATCTTTTGAATTTTTTTTGCAAAAATACGTTCTCCAACCAAAATCAATCAAATGCAACCTATTTGCAACCCCATACTTTTAAAATTTTCACAATTCACCAAAATCAACTATCCCTCTCATTTTTTACACTTTCCTTTTTGGTACGTCCCTCTCATTTCTTTACGTACCAAAAATAGTAACATTTTATAATATAAAATCCAATCACATTCACTACTTTCCTCCACTATACTTACTTTATACCCACTTTATACATTAAATATTGATTGGTCCCACCACTTTACTCATTTTCTTACTTTTTCCTATTAATTTACAATTTTTCTTAACTTTCGTACCGTCCCCTCAATGTAAAGAATTGAGGGGGACAAAGGGAGTAAATTCTACCAACATATTGCATTTAGTTGATTTGGTTGCGGAACGTATTCTTGCAAATATTTTATAAGAATTGGTATTTTAGTTAAATATTTTTTTTTAAAAAGATATTTTTGCAAATATTTTTAGAAGATGGTAAATCGCAAAAAAACTTAGAAAAAAAAATAATATTTTTAAGAAATATTCGATATATAATTTAGATTCCTTCAAATCTAGTCAACTTATTCAAATTTTTTTTGGGAAATGTTAATCATAGCCTTAAATACTAGGTTTAAGCATTAAATTATTTTATATTTTTCATGTTTAAACATTTAATATTAGAAATAGTTTTTCAAAATTGTAAGATATTAGAAGATTATAAATGTTGATTACTATGTTTTCAATGAAATTAATTATATTTATGAAAATAAATCAAAATTAGAAATGTAATTATGAAAATAGACATAAGTGTATTAATGACAATATATATCTATACTATTATAAACAAATCACCCTCTATTTGGTTGGTCTATTATAAGCAAATCACCCTCTATTTGGTTGGTAGTTTAGTCATTTAGTTTGGTCCTCTAAATAATAACAGTTAGATGTAAATATTGGTAAATGAGAACTGTTGGATGTAATATTAAAAGAATATTCTTTTTTTTTATATCTAAAATGCTCCCACGGGTTCAAGATTCGAATCCCGTCAACAACATATTAAAATTTTTAAGATCAAAATACAAATAAATGCTAATAAAATAAGATAAAAAATACTAAAAAATCATATAAAAAAATACTATTATAAGCAAACTACCATCTATTTGGTTGGTTGGTAGTTTGGTTCTCTAAATAATAACCGTTAGATGTAAATATAGATAAATGAGAACCGTTTGATGTAATATTAAAAGAATATTATTTTCTTGGTATCTAAAATACTCCCACGGGTTCAAGATTTGAATCCCGTCAACAGCATATTATTATTATTATTAAATATTTATATCATCTATTTTTCTAAGCTACATTCAAAATTTCAAGATACTATTCCGTCGACAACATATTAAAAATTTTTTAAGATCAAAATACAAATAAATGCTAATAAAATAAGATAAAAAATAATAGTAAATCATATAAAAATACTAAAATAATAAATTAAAAAAACTAAAATTCATCCGTGCATCGTACTTGTATAATATAATTCTTAATCATAGTTCTTAGGACCGTTGTTAACCGAACCTTTTTTTTTACATGATTAAGATTTGTACGTGAAAAAGTAGGACTCGTGACCTTCCAATTATTTAACAAGGGGACAGGAATGAAGTAAAATAAGTGGGAAAACTGGGAAGGGAGGAAGGTACAGAAAAGCATTTGGAATGGTGCAGGGCGATGAACTAAAATGCACGCACGGTTTTTTCTGATGCTCCCTCCTGTACCTGTACCGCTGTACGTGGGGAACCTACTGAATACTGACTCATGCTCATGCTCATGCACACTGACACTCACAATTTGAACAGCTGGCATTCTCTATCCAATTATTCTCCTTTTTCCTGGTTATATACAGCGGTAATTTATCGTTTTTGCTCCTGTTACCAAAATTAAGTTATCAAGAGAATAAAAGAGAATTCATTGTCAAATTTATACATGCATGCTATTCCCTCCGTACCACTCATTTTTATATAATTTTTTCATTGATTGACACGCATTTTAAGGTGTATATAAACTATATTTCTATAATTTATTTTTAAATTATTTTTTCTCTAAATAAAAATTTAAACGTTAAATTTTAATTTAAAAGAAAAAAAAAGTTTAAAAATAATTTATGAAAATATACAATTGGGTGGGACGGAGGGAATAATATGCAGTGGTTTACGTACGTCGTGAAATGTTGCATGCATGTTCCATTTGATTAAGATGGCAGGACACCCTTTATCGTGACCACAATAGAGGGATGTATAAGGTTTATTTGGTCGTTATCCTTTTTTTTTTCTCGACAATAAGAGGTCGACGATTGACTACATGTAAATGTGCGAGTATTTATATTTCTCTATACGACGATATCGCAAAAGAAAAGGTTTGACCACGTGAGAAAGGCGAGGCAGTTGAAAGCTGGAAATGGTTTTCAAACAGCACAAAACTAAAGCTTATCATTTGCAGGCCCATATCTGAGTTAATAATTAGTGAAGACTTTAATTAAGAGATTAGATAATGAAAGGGTAGCGAGGCTGAAGGTTATGCGAAGGGAGTGGGCTAGGATGGATTGAGTGAGTTGGCACCAGCACTACTGTTTATACTAGTAGTATATTCCATCTTTCACTCTGCACCATATATTTGTCTTCTTTTAATAATTTTACATAAATTGAATCAAAAGAAACCCACCACTGGGTATATACTATACTACTCCACTCCATTGCTTTGACCATTAATTCACTGTTTCTTTCTTTATCGGAAAAAGCATTTAGGACGGAAGAGTACGTTGCAACTTTTACCCTCCTGCATCTGTGCACATGATCACGGTCTTTTCAACAATGTACAACTACATGCCCCCTCTCTGGCTCTCTCTCTCTCTCACCCTCTCTGTTTTCTCTGGTTTCGCGAATGCAATTTTGAATTTGTTTGAATATTTGACTCAGTTTTTTGTCCAAAAACTCCCAATTTTTCATTGCCATAAGTTTGAGGGGATGTTAACATAAGTATAATAGAGTTAATTGCACTTTGCATCTCTCGGCTTTACCCTAATTTCAATTATGTATATGTAGTTTCATAAATTGCATTTTGCATCCCCAAATTTTAAAATATAAGTCGAATCACAACCCCTTATACGTTTTTATCAAAAATAATATTATTTTTAACGAATATATTGACAAATGCGATATAAATTATTGCAGTGATGATATAAATTTTAGATTTTAAACATGACTATCCTATCCACAGTGTCCTGAGCTGACAAGTTTGCTGTCAGAAGAATGTGCTTTTGGTGACAGTATGAAATCCCCGCCATAGTTGTTGTCAGGAGTTCCAAACTAGCTGTCAGGGTAGAAGAATGTTGCTGTCTCTAGGCTTCCGCCAATTTTGCTGTCAGAGAGGATATGCTGTCATGACTTGCAACATACTGTCTTCTTGTAACCTTACTGTCAATGATATGACAGTAACTTTTATTATTGCTGTCGACCTGATGTACTCCTTGAGGCTTGAACAAATGAATGAACTTCTTCCAAGATATACAATCAATTTTATTACAGTAAATTAATTGGTTACAAGAACATACTCTGGCTGTGACAGTATATTCTACTTAATAAAATTAAGCATTGTTAAACATGAAGTTAAGTTGTCTCTAAGCCATCACCCATAAATCCTAACAATCTCCCCCAATTTGTTTTTATGGACAATAACAACAAATTTACAAACAATGCATGCTGACAACTTAACTAACAAAGATCAGAATAGCTACAAACATATTTGCTCCTTAATGATTGAGCAAATATAGAGATTTTACTTAGCTTGAGCTTGAGACCTTCTTTTTTGTTTGGTTTCTTCCTCTCTTCTGAGAGCTTCTACTAAACATCTCTTGAGACCATCCACCAGAGATATTTCTATAGGAGAATTTGCATCATCTTCAATTTCATCAATGTACTGTTGAGCTGTTCTAGAGCTGACCTTCTGGGCATCCTTGAGATCCATCCACAACTCTTGACCAAAGACATAGATTCTGAATTTTAAAGTGCCTTGACCAAACTTGAATCTCCTACCAGGAAATTCATTTAGAGTTGTCCTCCTTGCTCTGTCCAGCTTTGAGTCTTCACCCTTCCTTCTCTGAAGAATATCTTCAATTTCAAAAGAACACATCAGTTCTAGATGGTGAGTTGATCCAACCACCAAGTAGTATAAATCTTTCAGTACACTGGTTCTGAGCTTGTGAAAGCTGTCCACATAAATTTCTTCTCTTCCTTGCTTGATTCTCAGAGGATTCTCTAACACACATGGTTGAAAGTTGGGTTCTTTACTCTTCATTTTGTTCAGACTCTTGTATTTGCTCAAGAGTGCAGCTTTAACTTCCTCAACATATTGATCATTTGCAGACTTGGTTGGTCTCTCTTGACTTGGCTTGGCTTGCTCTTCTTTTGTTGGGAGATCATCTTCAAAGTCAAGTATTTCTTCATCAGGGTGCACTATTAAGTTAGCAATATCAGCATCATCATGCTCTACCCAATTCCCATGCTTCTAATAGAATTCATCATCCTTTTCAGCTCTATACTTCAGAACACGCTCCATGACTTTGTTGGGCATATTTTCATAACTTAGCAGTAGATTCACCATTCTCTCCAAGAAGAAATAATCAATTCTTCGTCTCACTTTCTCCTTGTGATGTCTTCATTCACCACATTTGAATCAAGTTTCATAGTGAAGTCCTTTTCAACCTTTACTGATTTGGATCTATCATACCAAAGAACATACAAGTTTGCTTCATCATTGGCATCCAGCTTCACTTCAACATTCTTGATTTCTTGAGCCTTTGCTCTCAGCAAGTCAAAACTGTTCGCGGGTTTTGCTTTGAGTGGTTTCCACAGCTTTCGACCAAGTCCTGTAGACTTTCCTTTGCTTGAGTACTTCATTTTTCCTTTCTTTGCTCTAGTGGTTTTCTCAGCTTCAGGTTCCTGTCTAGAAAGCCATGCTTTAGCTAAGGATTTTGTCCTTTTGGGCTTGACCACTTGCTTGGCTTCATCCTTGACAACATCTTCCATGACAGTGTCTTCCACGACAATGTCTTCCATGACAGTATCTTTGTCTTCCTTGACAGCTTCTTTGGTGACATCATCTTTTTCAGCATTGATGTTGTCAATTGCACACCTTAAGATGTTTGCCTCCAAAGCTTCAAGTGTGTTGACTTCCTCCTCATCTGTAGCACAATCATCTTTTTTTCTTTTCCAGGAGCTTTTTTCTTGTTTTCCTCCTGGGCTTGATTTACAACCTTCCCAGCAGCTTTTCCACCAGCATTCTTTGCCACACCAGATCCTCCACTTCCATCTATCTCATCATCATCAAGAGAGTCATCATATGCACAACTTTCACCTTTTTCAGTTCTATTGGCATTGGCTTTAGAGATCAACTCCTTGATTTTTAAGATTTGCTTCTTATCTCTCTTTGCCAGTAAGATATGAATTGCCTTGACAGCTTTGACTCTCTCCTTGTTGACTTTAGATTTGAGAATCTGTTTTAGCGCCTTCATTATGGACTTGGACTCCATTCTTGACGTGCCCTCTAGATTCAAATATCCACACTTCTTGGCACCAACCTTTGTGACTACTCTGTGGTAGACACATAATGGATCAAAGTATACTTCCGGAAGTTTATCTGAGATTAAGTTTTGGATTTGCATATGTAGAATCTCATTAAAGGATGTGTGGTTTGATTTTATCTTGGATTTCATCACACTTAATACTCTTGCTGGAAGGTTCTGCAATAGCTGTATAGTGATGAACATGGATACTTCTGTGTCCAAGTACACATTAATAGACCATCTTCTCTCCTCACTGATCTTCACACATACACTCACAATTTTGTTCATCAGTAATGTTGAGGTTTTAGTTAAGGTTTCACTTGGCTCCCTCACTATCTTCTCAATTATCTTGTTGAATTCTTCATCCTTGTTGTGCAGTGTGCTCTCCCTATAATCCACCATTAAGGCATTTGCTTCTTCTTGATCAATTTCAGTTCCCTCAGTCCATATAGCCGTTGAACTGCAATATTAAGGCATCTTCCCTTTGCTTTTTCTCAGCTTCTTCTGTTCCTCCTTTTCTCTCCATAGCCTTTGATATACAGTTTCCTGAGTTTGAGGAGTTGGTTCTCTTATTGACACATGAGGAAGTATTGGTCTTTTAGATTTTTGTTTCCCTTGCATTTCCTCCAATGCTTCTCGAGACATCAACACTTTCTCTCCATCAATTTCATACTCAAATAGATTACCAGCTCCACTTGCTTGTTGACCTGCAAATTGCTCCCCCTTACTTCCTGACTCCCCCTTACTTCCTGCTCCACCTTGCTCCTTGACTGATTCTGATCTTACCATTTTCTCCCCCTTAGGTAAGTTGGCAGCATCAAACTTAACAGATAAAGACTGAATTGACTGTTGGATACTAGAAAATCCAGTAGCCACCAGGCGAGACAGACTGTCAAGTTTAGCTTCCATAGACATGCATCTGTTTTCAAGGGCTTCCAATCTGAGGGCAGTTTGAGTAGAGGGGCCACCAGTTCTCAACCTTTTTGGAGGTGAAGGAAGAGAATGGGGCAGGGAGGCTGATGGGTTTCTCACACTCTCATTGTTTTTCTGAGTGATCTCATCACTCCTCATTGTTGAACTCTCAAGGCCTAGTGCCTGATTTGTGTGGGCTCCCTCAATTTTACTCTGGACATGCTCAAGTCCCTCTCCTTTTTCCAACTCATTTGGCTGCTTCTCATTTTTTGACTCACCTCTCTTTTCTTTATCTCTCTTTTCTTTTTCTCTCCCTCACTCATCCTAGATGCATGGGTATGAGCAGTACTTGCATGCATTGAAAAAGAAGGTGTAGAGTGTACCTTGAGAAGGTGAGATAGTGGCACATCATCATCAGAGGCATCTTCAATAAGGACTTCTTCATGAGTAGGCTGTGTAGAGGTGACAACATCTTTTACAGAAATGTTACTGTCAACAGAAGGGGTGACAGTAACTTTGACTCCATCTTTGACAGCAGGTTTGGTTGTGACAGCAACATTGATGGTGTCTTTGACAACAACTGAGGCTGTGACAGCAACTTCCCGAAAGTAAGATGCTCCTTGGAGATTGAACAAGGTATTGGCGGTTTCAATTTCTGGCAGAGTTGCACCTTGTTTTAGCTCAGTGTTTGAAGAGGTGGTTTCCATCTCACTTTGAGAAATTGGTTCTTGTGGACCACTAGATGGGGGCTCATCCATGATAGGAGATGGATGATTAAAACCTGAAGGGTTGGGACTGTCCCCCTCTCTAGGTTGTGGAGAAGAAACAATAGATGAAGTAGGGAAGGAAGAAGTTGAAAGTGAAGAAGAGAATTTTGGCTGCTTTACAGGATGAACTTGTGAAGAATCAATGATAGAGGTGAAATCCTCACTATGCCCTAACTCCTTGTGTGTTTCTGCAAGTTTAGGCTCCTCATGAGGTGAATCATGAGGTTGTGTAGACTATTTACAGGGTGCCTTGGGAGACAGACCGGTTTCAATAGAGGTCCCTTATTGAGAAGGAACATCTAGGGAGGTGTTTGATGCCCTGTTTTCCTCTACAGTCTTTTGGGAGACTGCAGAGTGGCTGATAGTGATTTTGACCCTCTTAGCTCTCCTCTTCTTAGGCTCAAGAGGAACCACTATGGGTTCAGTTTGACTACCTTCCTTATTTGCTGCACTAGGTGCAGTAACTCCCTCATTACCCTCAGTACTACCTCCAACACCAGTTTCCAAAGGTCTTTTCTTGGATTCTTGTAAGGCATGTCTCTGTACTTTGAGTAGTCAAGAGAACCTAGGTTGAGTGTATGGTGTAGAATGTGGGTTAGCTGAATTTGGGTCTAATTCAGCCTCATCCTTGAGAGAGAAAGTATCATATACAGTGGACAATAGTTAATCAAGGTTAGGCACTTGATCAACCATATGCTGTGTGAAACAAAGTGGAATATGTGCATTCAAATTTTGTGAAGTGAGAATTGAGTGTGTGTTCCTTTTTAAAACATTGCAGTCCTCTGTGCGAGGAGCATTTTCATCAACATCACATAAAGAATTAATACACAACATTAGAAAGCGAGAATAGATAGAGATCTTTTTACCTATGGCAGCTTTGAGGTGTGCCATGAGTAGCTTTCCAACATCCACCTTGTAACCATGGACAAGAGAGTGAGTGAGTTTCTTGATGTAGGTGGGTATACCATTCCAACCAGTGGTCTTTGTGGAGAACACCTTCACCATTGCATCAAGAATCATGCTCCATTCTTTCCTTAAGTACTTCCTGTCCATTTCACTAGATGTGTACCACTTTGTTGTGCCTTCTTCGAGAATGGGTCCTTAATACCCAATTTCCAGGAAGAAGTTTTTCAAGGTTCCATCATTTGCTAGTTCCTTGTAGTTTTCTCCTTGTTCAAGCACAATTCCCAAGGCTGCATTGATGCCTTGGATGGTGAGAGTGTAACCGTTGTCTTTGATTTTGAATTGGATGGCTTCATTGTCACCATCGCCCTAAGCAACAGCTGACTCCCAAAATTTCTCAATCATGTCTAGATCTAGAACAAGGGTTGAGGTAATGGCATTTCCAGGATAGGACTTGTTCATGAAGGAGACAAGCCCTTTGAATTCCTCACCAGCATCATTTGGTGAGTAGATGCCAACAAAGTTAGTTTGAGAGATTGATTGCTTAGGGGCCATTTTTGCTAATTGAGGTAAGAGAGAAAGTGAGTAAGTTGTTTGAGTAGTGAAGAGTGTTGTGTTTGCTTTGTGGTTGTTTTGTGTTTGTTTGAATAACTGATGAATAAAGAGGGAAGCTCAGACGTTTCGCTGAAAAAGGGGGAAAAGTGAAATCATGTCTTTATTCAGTAACTCCATCACATGGGTTACTCGCCTTATTCTCTATCTACGTGGATGTTGAATTAACACCTGTAACGGTCCACTACTTTTGACAATAACTGTCAGTAACTTTTGGTGTGATGACAGTAGGTTTTGCTTGACAACAACTTTTTTCGCGAAAACTTACTATCATCGTTAAGTACCTTAATGACAATATCTTTTATAAACTCTTGACAGAATGTTTTTCACTGCTGTCAAGAAACTAACTATCATACTGTGACAGTTACTTTTCTTGACGACAGTAACCCTTGCGGAAAAAAATACATGTCGAGAATTTTAATAGATCTTTTCATTAATTTACTTAACTTAAGAGTCACCAGTTACACGTATTCAAATTAATCAAAGATTTGTTTTCATGCTCAGTAGAATAATCAGTCAATCAACGCAAACATATACCACTCAGATAAAGAATCATAGAAGAGAATATGATGAGTTTCATTAATAAAATCATTTCAACAGATAAGATTTACAATATCTGATTAATGATTTCATTAACTAATCCTAGAGCCTCTGAACGAGCTTCTTCTTCTGTGCGTCCTTCCTGCTCGAGGAGCATTTGAAGTTCTTTCTCTTACTCTTGCCACTTTGCCTCTTCAGCGGCCTTAACAACTTTTTCTTTTTCTTTTTCCTCTTCGAGGAACTCGTCCACCATTTGAAACATCTTTTCCACGTCTTCTTCATGTGAAGATTCACTCCATATCTTAGGCGTGTACTCGACTCCTACTTTGTTTTCCATTTTTCTTTTTCTGAATATGAAACTAATTTGGCCTAAGGTTCAATTTATAGTCATACTATGTGAGAGGTAAGGTAAATGGTCAACAGTTTGGAATACCCATACAACTACCACATATTTCAATTAAGAGTTATGTCCTCCACTAATCCAACAATGAATATACATACAACCAATTAGTACAATTTCCTTGACCAATTTCTCTCAAATTTTAAAGTTTACCGAGTTAATGTTACACAAAGTCCAACTATCAAAAATAAGACTAGCAAAAAATTCAAGTTTAGAATAGTCATAGCAAACATGCTGTCAAAAATGAATAGTGACTATGTAGACAGTAACTTCTCATGACAGCAACTTAGAAGCTATTGTCACAAGCTGCATTGAGAATCTGAAAATGTAAAACTAGTAAGTTAACATACCAGATTGAGCATTCCCAATTCACTTACCAACATGTTAAAGGTGGCTTCATCCAATGGTTTTGTGAAAATATCTGCAAGTTGATTTTCTGTAGGGACATAGATCAGTTTAACAGTTCCTCGTTCAACATGCTCTCTTATGAAATGATGTATGATATTAATATGCTTTGTCCTAGA
This sequence comes from Heracleum sosnowskyi, assembly GCA_030848705.1. Taxonomy (NCBI): domain Eukaryota; kingdom Viridiplantae; phylum Streptophyta; class Magnoliopsida; order Apiales; family Apiaceae; genus Heracleum; species Heracleum sosnowskyi. The sequence goes on from CM061243.1 coordinate 9,572,776, forward strand.
GTGTTGAACAGGGTTGTCTGAGATGGCTATGGCACTAGTGTTGTCACAGAAGATAGGAATGTTGTTTAACACTAGACCATAATCCAAAAGCTGATTTTTCATTCATAGAATTTGTGCACAGCAACTTCCAGCTGCAATGTATTCAGTTTCTGCAGTTGATGTAGAGACGGAATGCTGTTTCTTGCCAAACCATGATACCAATCTTTCACCAAGAAATTGACAACTACCTGTTGTACTTTTTCTGTCAATTCTACATCCAGCATAGTCTGAGTCAGAATACACGACACCATATTTGACCTATTGCAAGCCTAAAAAAGTGTATCATTAGACCCCATATGTGTTACAATAGAGTTTTATGTAACGTTTTAGCCAAAACTCGGTGTTGCATTTGCGGCCGTTGCGTACGAACCCATATAGTAACGCTTTTATGTACTTATTGCAACATTTGTCAAGTATTACAATAGCGTTTTATTGCAACACTTTGTCCATTTTGGTAACACATTTAAGGTGTTGCAATAGACTAATGTAACACATTTTTGCAACATTTATTGGCTTAGAAAGTTACAAAATCAATTTATTTGCAACAGTATGATGCAACATTTTGAAGCTGTTGATATGTTTTCGAGTTTTTTAGCAACATTTATCTGCAACATTTTTATCCCTATTGTAATATTTTATATCTTATTAGTAACACATGTTTGCAACACTTTTTATTAGTCTAGATTGCAATGTATTGTTCGAAATTTTAATATACCATGCACAAAGGCATACCAAACCAGAAATCAAGTTCATCATTTCCCAAATGACAAATCCAACAAGTCAAAAAAAACCCAAAACATATATATTTGGCTTTTAACACAATATCATCTTGCTATAGTACTTAAATCTAAAGTTGAAACACATGTCGACTTACACCATAATTTTACTACATTAAAAACTTAAAGGAAATGCCAAAATACCAATGTCTACCAAAAGTACGTACATAGAAAATATAAGTACTGATCATCAATCATCACTTTCGTCGTCCACATAATTTTCATCCTCACAATCATCGACCTCCTGATCACTGTCCTTAGTGTTGTCGTCACCAACGTACCCAACTAGATCAAATCCAGTATTTTTAGGATACCAAAGGCCGAGATTAGGAGTGCCCTTTAGATATCTAAAAATTCTCTTGATAGCAATTAAGTGTGACTCCTTTGGATCAGCTTGAAATCTTGCACATAGACATGTAACAAACATTATGTCTGGTCTGCTAGCAGTTAAGTAGAAGAGAGATCCTACCATGCCTCTGTAAGCACTAGAGTCCACTTTCTTTCCTTTGGGATCAATATCCAGATTGGTTGATGTGGAGATGGGAGTCTTGGCAGGTGATGAATCTTCTAAGTTGAACTTCTTGAGTAATTCTTTGATATATTTGGCTTGACATATGAAGATTCCATCATCTTGTTGAAAAACTTGTAGACCAAGGAAGAATGACAGTTCTCCCATCATACTCATCTCATATTTGTTTCTCATTAGAGATGAAAACTTTTCACACAGTTTTTCATTTGTAGATCCAAAAATAATGTCATCAACATATATTTGAACCAGAATGATGTCTTTGCCATGATACTTGTAGAATAGAGTTTTGTCTACTACACCTCTTGTAAATTGATTTTCCAATAGAAAGGTAGAGAGTGTATCATACCAAGCTCTGGGAGCTTGCTTCAATCCATATAGTGCTTTGAACAGTTTGTATACAAAGTTAAACAATTCAACATCTTCAAATCCAGGTGGTTGTTCAACATACACCTCTTCCTCCAACTCTCCATTAAGAAAGGCACTTTTGACATCCATCTGAAACACTTTGAAGTTACAGTGTGCAACAAAAGCTCGAAAGATCCTTATGGCTTCAAGTCTGGCAACAGGTGCAAATGTCTCATCATAATCTATTCCTTCCCGTTGACAGTAACCTTTAGCTACTAGCCTTGCTTTGTTTCTTGTCACCATTCCACTTTCATCCAGTTTGTTTCTGAATACCCACTTTGTCTCAATGACTGATTTTCCTTTTGGTCTTGGAACCAGCTTCCATATATTGTTTCTTTCAAACTGGTTGAGTTCTTCTTGCATGGCAATCACCCAATCAGAATCCAACAATGCTTCGTCAATTGCTTTTGGTTCTATTTGAGACAGAAAACATGAGAACATGCTGTCAGCAGAGACATTATTTCTTGTTCTTACCCCAGAGGAAGGATTTCCAATGATTAGATCATTAGTGTGATCCTTGTTCCATTTTGTGGTTCTGGGCAAGCTTCTGTTTTGATCTGATGGATTAGCTCCAATTTGAGGAATTGAGTCTTCACCAGTGCAGTTTTCTCCACCATGCTCTTCATTATCTCTAGAGTCACCATCATTTTGAAGATTAGTTGAAATGGTCTGTGACTGAGCCGGAGTTTGATTAACAACATTAGCATTGACAGCATCTTTCTCAAGATCAACAGTTTGAGTATAACTGGGCTCTTCATCAATAATTTCTTCTTCTTCCAAGTATCCTTGATTTTCAAATATAAAGGTCTACATTTGACCATCTTCATGCAGCCCTGGAAACTTGGTTTCATCAAATGTGACATTCACACTTTCTTCAATGATCTTGTGTTCTATGACATAGACTCTGTAAGCTGTCCTTTCTATCCCATATCCCATGAAAATGCCTTCATAAGCTTTAGTATCAAACTTTCCTTCCTTTTCATGGTTGTCCTTCATCATAAAACACTTACTTCCAAATACATGAAAGTATTTGACAGTGGGTTTCTTTTCAGTCAACAAATAGTAATGAGTATTTCCATGAGTCTTGTTGATTATGGTTCTGTTCTGTGTGTAACAAGCTGTGTTGATTGCCTCTGCCCAGAAATATGTTGGTAATTTTGCATCATGCAACATTGTTCTAGCAGCTTCAATGAGGGTCATGTTCTTCCGTTCCATAACTCCATTCGGCTGTGGTGTTCTGACAGCAGAGAATTGTTGTACAATGCCTTCATCTTTGCAGAAATTTCTAAGTGATGCATTTCTGAACTCAGTACCATTGTCACTTCTTAAGATTTGAAATTTGGCATTTGGAGTTCTGTCAAGAACTCGTATGTGATCAATGATTTCTTGAGCAACTTCATCTTTTGACTCTAGAAACTTCACCCAAGTGTACCTAGAGTAGTCATCCACCATGACCAGTGCATATCTTTTTTTGGCTAAGGATGGAACATTTATTGGGCCAAAAAGATCCATGTGAATCAGCTTGAGTGGTTCAGTGTTGGTGTTTGCTTGCTTTGTCCTGTGCACAGCTCTTCTCAATTTTCCCATTTGACAATCCTCACACAGTCCTTCTTGACAGAATTCCTGTTGAGGTAGTCCTCTTACAAGCTCTTTCTTCATTAACATATTCATTGTTTTGAAGTTGAGATGAGAGAGTTTCCTATGCCAAAGCATGTTGTCACCAACAGAAGTTTTACTGTAGAAACAGTAGATTTTGTCCTTCTTTGTTGAACTTAGATCGACAACAAACAAGCTTCCTTTCCTCACTCCTTTAAGAGAAAGGCTTCCATCTTTCTTGTGATAGATGTTGCATACTGTTGGGATTTATGGGTGATAGCATAGAAACATCTTAACTTTGATTGTACTTAATTTTTTAAATTAAGTAGAACATACTGTCATAGCCAAAGTATGTTCTTGTAATTAGTATGTAATGTTATTCTAGTTGTATTGTTTGAAAGAAGTTCACTTATGTGTTCAAGCCTCAAAGAATGCTTTTTGGATGACAACATGAATAAAGGTTACTGTCCTAAAGCTGTGACAGTAAGATTACAAGAAGACAGAATGTTGCAAGTCACGACAGCATATTCACTCTGACAGCAACATTGGCGGAAGACTACGCGACAGCAACTATTGCCCTCGACAGCAAGTTTGGGATCCTCGACAGCACTCTATGCGGGGAACTCATACTGTCACCAAAAGATCATTCCTGTGACAGCAAGCTTTGCGGCAAAAGTAACTGTCTCAATAAAGATCCTTATGCTAGGTATCTTTCTCAGTCAAATCCCGTGACAGTTTAAATGTTCAAGAAACAGGCGTGATGCAGCATCCCTAAGCTGCACCAAGTCTGCAAGACTACGACAGAAGCTTCAAGGCACTACAAATCAAAAGCGAATCAATTCAAGAGCAAGGTCAAGTCTTTATCTGCTGAATTGGTTTAGCTGGAAATAGAATGAATCTAGGTTGCTTTCTTTGTAATGTATATCTGACATGTTAGCAATTTAGGAAAGTCACATGGGTAAGACAATCTGTAAGAAGCTGCCACTTGACAGTGACAGCAGCTTCACAAACCCGTGACTAATAGTGATAGGGTTAGTCCTATACCTTCTATCAACTCATTCTAGAATAGTAACGAAGACAAGCAAGTGTCTTTGAAGAAAACCCGAAGCTCGAGAATTCTTTCTTGAGGTTGTAGCAACACTTTGCAAAATAAATAAAACATTTATTTTGTGAATCTTGTTCTTACTAAATACTGTTCGTGATTGCATATATTGCTGATAACGTTTAATCTTGATTTTAGTTGTTGAAATTTAGATTGAATTTTATCAGTATTGCATTCATCCCCCCCCTTCTGCAATACACAAGGACTAACAACTGGTATCAGAGCTTTCAGATTAACATACATATCTGAGATCCCGGAGAAAATGCAGAAATCAAACAGTATCAAGATCCCAGCTTTTGATAAAGAGAACTACAGCATTTGGAAAAGAAAAATCTTGTTGTTTATCAAAGCTGCAAATCCACTATACCCAGGTATACTCGAGAATGGTCCTTTCATTCGAAGAAAGGAAATTGAAGCCACAACAGTGAATGGTGAGATTATTCCTGCACATTGGGTTCCCAAAGATCCCTCAGAAATCTTGGAACCTGAAAAGGAGAAAATGGTGCTAGATGATCATTTGCAACTTATCTTGCTCGATTCTCTCACGCTGGATAAAGCCATGTGTGGAAGTGTAATAAGCTGCACATCAGCCAAGGAGATGTGGATCAGGTTAGCCTTACTCTGTGAAGGAAGTGAAGAGGTTAAGGGCAACCAAAGGCAAATTCTAATATCTCAATATGAGGCATTCATGGCCAAGCCTGGTGAAGACTTAACCTCCATGTTTGAAAGATTCAGTAAGCTCTTAACTGAATTACAGATACATGGCAAGTACTATGACAGAAAAGAATTAAATGTCAAGTTCCTGCTCACACTGCCTGATCACCTTGAACACAAGACAACAGCCATACGAGAAGGAAGAGATCTCAACACTATAACCTTTGAGACACTTTATGGTATTCTGAAATCTTATGAACTCGAACTCTTTCAAAAGAGAGCCATACAAAGTGGAACAAGGAACAAGATGGCTAATATGTCAAGTGCCCTAGTTGCACATGTGCCAAGGATCACACAGCCAAGTGAAGTACTACAGATCACACAATCAACCCCAACACAAACCTTGAAGATAGAAGAGGTGGTTGAAGATGATGAGAAAGTGGTACTACAGCTTAAAGATGTGGAAGATGAAGACTTCTACACAATGGAGGAACTGGAAAGCATGGACAACCCTACGATGGCTTACATGGCCAAGAAGTTCAAGAACTTTAGGTTCAAGAAGGATAGGTCATACAAGCCTCAAGGCCAAGCATCCAAGTTCAGCAAAGGAAGCTCATCAAAGGCTGCTGTGGGAAGTTCAACCAAAGGAGGATACAAAACTGGATTTGTGGATAGATCAAAGTTCAAATGTTACAACTGTGGAGAACCTGGTCATTTTGCTACTGAATGCAAAAGACCCAAACAGGTTCAAAGATATGAGAAAGGAACTGGTGGATACTCTAAGAAAAATCAAGGTAGAGCCTATGTGGCTGAGGGAAAGTGTTGGGATGATTCTGATGATGAAGAAGAGGAAGAATATGTTAACCTAGCTCTCATGGCTAGTACTGATGAGGTAGCATCAACATCTTCAAGTCAGGTACCTTCACTTGTCTTACTTGATATGTCTACTGATGAGTATAAGAAAACCATTAAAGACTTAAGTGCTGAAATGTTCAATGTCTATACTAGCTTATCTGCTGCTAATGAGGAAATCTCTAGACTAAGTAAGCTAAATGAAACACTTCAGTCTGAAAATGATTCTCTTTTTCTCAAAACCAGTTCACTAGGCTCTTTAGCTCAAGAGAATGCTAAACTTAAAAATGAATTAAAATGTGCTAAGGAGGTTGAGGAATTCCTGAGGAATGAGATTGCTGAAAATGAATTTAAGATTAAGGCCTATAGAAACTCATCAAAGATAGTTCAGGATTACAATGATAAGCATACAGAAAATCAGTCTGTTGGTATAGGTTTTTCTTATGGTAGAAGACCTGGAAAGGAAACTGTGATTCAAGATTGTCCTGGAGTTGCTGCTGTCAAACCCACCATTCTCAAGAAAGTTAAAACTCCTATTTTCAAAGCTGCTGAAGTTGAGTTTGATGAAGAAGCCATGCTCATCAAACAAGAAATTCTTGATGAGGATGAAGGTGTTGACAGCACATTCAAGGAAGGAAAGGATACTGTCACAATCCCCAAGACAGTAAACTTACCAAGCAATCAGACAGTAAGTTCAAAGGATGCTGTCACGATTGGCAAGACAGAATCTTTCAAAGATACTGTCAAGAATGATTCCAAGACAGTAACTCTCAAACCTTCTGTCAAGACAGTAGGAATAAAAGATACTGTCAAGGATAGTTCGACAGCAACTTCTGAACATACTGTCAATCCAGTAACTCCCAAGTCTAGAAACAGGAATGGTAAGGTAGGTGTCAATAAAGGAAATGGATACACTAATGTTGGAGGTGCTTCTAGGAAACTATGCAATAACTGTGGATCTACACATCACTTAACACATGTTTGTAGGAAACCAATTGAGGATAAGATCAATGCAACTGAACTCAATGGTAACTTACACAGAACCCCCCTTATGCATAGAACTATGAGTGTCTGTAATAACATTGATTGTATGCCATGCAAAATCACTGCCATGAGTACATGCTTTAACTTACCTGTTCTCTCTACTGAAAAATGCTCATACCTAAACACCGTTGAGACTTCTGAGCCTGCTGGCAACAGCAAAAAGGCTTCATCCACTAAGAAAAGGACCAAGTCCAATTCTAAACCTAAGTGGGTGAAAAGAGAAGTCAAACAGGAAGTCTTTGATAATGCTTGTGATGTTGTGACTGAAAGAAACTCAGGAAACACTGAAACTGCAGGACCCAACAAAGATTGGGTACCATATGCAACTTAGAAACATTCTGTTTTGCAGGGTAAGAAGAAAAATCAGGTCATGTGGATAATTGACAGTGGTTGCTCAAGACACATGACAGGTGATAAAGCCCTGCTATCACATTATGTAGAGAAAGCTGGCCCAATCATAACCTTTGGAGACAACAGCAAGGGTTACACAGTGGGATATGGCTGTCTGGAAATTGGAAATGTTGTCATTGAAGATATTGCTCTTGTGGATGGATTGAAGCACAACCTACTCAGTGTCAGCCAATTCAGTGACAGAGGATTTAAGGTTGACTTTGACATGATGGTGTGCAACATCTATCACAAGAAGGATGGAAGCCTCTCTCTAAAAGGGGTCAGAAAAGGAAGCTTGTTTGTTGCTGATCTAAGCTCGACAAAGAAGGATAAAGTTTACTGTTTTTACAGTAAAGCTACTGTTGGTGACAGTATGCTTTGGCACAGGAAGCTCTCACACCTCAACTTCAAGACAATGAATATTCTGATGAAGAAGGAGTTAGTGAGAGGTTTGCCCCAACAGGAATTCTGTCAAGAAGGACTGTGTGAAGATTGTCAAATGGGCAAACTGAGAAGAGCTGTGCACAAGTCCAAGCAAGTAAACACCAACACAGAAGCACTCAAGTTAATTCACATGGACCTCTTTGGACCAGTCAATGTACCATCAATGGCCAGAAAGAGGTATGCCTTAGTAATGGTGGATGATTACTCAAGGTACACTTGGGTGAAATTTCTTGAATCCAAAGATGAAGCTGCTCAAGTGATTATTGATCAAGTCAGAGTTCTTGATAGAACCCCAAACTCAAAAGTTCAAATCTTGAGGAGTGACAATGGTACAGAATTCAGAAATGCCACACTTGGAAATTTCTGTAAAGATGAAGGAATTGTACAACAATTCTCTGCTGCAAGAACTCCACAGCAGAATGGAGTTGTAGAAAGAAAGAACAGGACTCTCATTGAAGCAGCTAGAACTATGTTGCATGATGCTAAGTTGCCAACATATTTCTGGGCTGAAGCTATCAACACAGCCTGTTATACTCAGAACAGAACCATGATCAACAAAACTCATGCAAGTACTCCTTACTGTCTGTTAACTGGAAAGAAACCTACTGTCAAATATTTTCATGTGTTTGGGAGCAAATGCTTTATGATGAAAGACAACCATGAGAAGAAAGGAAAATTTGACACCAAGGCTTTTGAAGGATTATTCATGGGTTACAGCACAGAAAGGACTGCCTACAGAGTTTATGTTATGGAACACAGGATTATTGAAGAAAGTGTTAATGTCACATTTGATGAAACCAAGTTTCCAGGACTGCATGAAGAAGGAAAGATGCAGACATTCAGATTTGAGAATCAAGGATACCTGGAAGCTGAGGAGATTGTAGATGAAGAACCTAGCTTCACTCAAATTGTTGAAGTTGACAAAGATGCTGTCAACACCACTACTGTCATTCAAACTCCAGCTCAATCACACACCATAACATCTAACATTCAGAACAGTGTTGACTCTGGAGACAATGAAGAACATGGTGGAGACAATGGTATTGATGAGCATTCAACTCAACAAGCTGAAGCAAATGTTCCTGTTCAATCAAGTAGCTTGCCCAGAATCACCAGGTGGACCAAGGATCACACAAATGACCTAATAATTGGTGATCCTAATTCTGGAGTGAGGACAAGGAACAAAGTCTCTGCTGACAGCATGTTTTCATGCTTCCTGTCACAAATGGAACCTAAGACAATTGATGAAGCATTGTTGGATTCTGACTGGGTGATAGCCATGCAAGAAGAGCTAAATCAGTTTGAAAGAAACAATGTATGGAAATTGGTTCCAAGACCTAAGGGAAAGTCAGTTATTGAGACCAAGTGGGTTTTCAGAAACAAACTTGATGAAAATGGATTGGTGACAAGGAACAAAGCAAGGCTAGTGGCTAAAGGTTACTGTCAACAGGAGGGAATAGATTATGATGAGACATTTGCTCCTGTTGCCAGACTAGAAGCTATAAGGATCTTTCTAGCTTATGCTGCACACTGCAACTTCAAAGTATTTCAGATGGATGTCAAAAGTGCCTTTCTAAATGGAGAGCTGGAAGAAGAAGTGTATGTGGAACAGCCACCAGGGTTTGAGGATGCTGAAATGCATAATTTTGTGTACAAACTCTTCAAAGCTTTGTATGGATTAAAGCAAGCACCCAGGGCATGGTATGACACACTTTCCACCTTTCTTCTGGAAAACCAGTTTACCAGAGGAGTTGTGGACAAGACACTTTTCTACAAGCATCATGGCAAGGACATCATTCTGGTACAAATCTATGTGGATGATATCATTTTTGGTTCTACAAATGAGAAGCTGTGTGAGAAGTTTTCCCATCTCATGAGTAACAAATATGAGATGAGCATGATGGGAGAATTGTCATTCTTTCTAGGGTTACAAATTCTTCAACAAACTGATGGAATCTTCATAAGTCAAGCTAAGTATATCAAGGAACTTCTCAAAAAGTTCAACTTGGAAGATTCATCTCCTGCAAGAACACCAATGTCCACAGCAACCAGTCTGGATCTTGACCCTAAAGGAAAGAAAGTTGACTCAAGCACCTATAGAGGCATGGTAGGATCTCTCCTATACCTAACTGCTAGCAGACCTGACATCATGTTTGCTACATGTCTCTGTGCAAGGTTTCAAAGTGATCCAAAGGAGTCACACTTGGTAGCCATCAAGAGGATCTTTAGATACTTAAAAGGCACTCCTAACCTAGGCCTTTGGTATCCTAAGAATACTGGATTTGATCTAATTGGTTACTCAGACTCAGACTATGCTGGATGCAAGATTGACAGAAAGAGTACTACTGGTAGCTGTCAATTTCTTGGTGGAAGATTGGTCTCTTGGTTTAGCAAGAAGCAGCATTTAGTTTCTACCTCAACTGCAGAAGCTGAGTACATTGCTGCAGGCAGTTGCTGTGCACAAATTCTATGGATGAAAAGTCAACTTCTAGATTATGGTCTAGTGTTAAGAGAAATTCCTATTTACTGTGACAACACTAGTGCCATAGCCATCTCAGACAATCCGGTTCAACACTCTAGGACAAAGCACATTGATATAAGACATCACTTTATCAGAGAGCATGTTGAACAAGGAACTGTGAAGCTGATTTATGTCCCAACTGACAAGCAACTTGCTGACATCTTCACTAAGCCATTGGATGAAGCAACCTTCAACAGGTTGGTAAGTGAATTGGGAATGCTGAATCTGGTATGTTAATCTACTAAGGTTTCTAAATTTTCAATTCTTATTGAAGCTCATGACAGCAACTTCAAACCTGCTGTCAAGAGAAGTTACTGTCTACTTGGTTTATGTCTGTTATGTGACAGCATGTGTTGATTTGACTTCTCATGTCAGTATTTTTGTGCCAGTCTCATACTTTTAAACCGTGTATGACTTTAATGTGGTTATCTGTTAAGTTTGAGAGTTAAAAATCTGTTCCATTGGACTTTCACACTCTTTTGCATTAATCTGTAGGATTAAAGGAGGACACGACCATTAATTACTTTTGTGGTAGTTGTATGGGTACTCTAACTGTTGACCATTAGACTTTAATCCTTAGACGGTTTTGCCTATAAATTAACCTTAGGTTTCATCAGTCTGCTCTCAGTTTTAAAGTAAATAATGGAAAACAAAGTAGGAATTGAAGTTGGTCTAAAGAAGTGTGATAGTGAACCCGACAATGAAGAGATCGACGAGCTCTTTGAAATATTGTTGGACGCCATGGATGAGATAGAAGAGGAAAAGGAGGCCAAGGCTAAGGAAGAAGAAGCCAAGGCTGTGGAAGAAGAGAAGGAGCTTCAGGCACTTCTTGAAAAAGAAGGCCGCTCTGAAGAAGAGATTAAGGAAGAAGTCTTAGAACTAGTTGATAAAATCATAGAATGATGTACTCAATGCTCAATTTTAATGATTTTATTAATAATAATAAAAGTTCCTGTTTATGTGGTTATTGAGTTTATGATTTGTCTGTGTTAATTGCTTAATATCTGTGTTCAAAAGATTACATTGCTAAATCCATAATTTGTCAATATTCAGTTAAGTGTATGAATCAAGCATTCTAATAAGTTCATGACAGAACCATTTCCTAATCGAAGTTACTGTCGTTAAGAAGGATACTGTCACGTGTTTCTTGACAGCAACCTTCTTGACAGCAGGAAAAGACTTTCTGTCAAGACTTGTACAGGACACTGTCATTCATATGCTTAACGGTGACAGCAAGTTTTTGCGCAATAGTTGCTGTCGCGCAAAACCTACTGTCACCACCACTTCTTACTGACAGATTGTTTCTAGCGCACAGGTTACTGTCAACAATAGTGGACCGTTGCAATTGGATATTCACCCCACGATTGACAGTGAATAACGGGCAGTAACTCACGTGTTAAGAGAGTGGGTTAAGACACGTCCTTTAACTCCACTTTTTGAGCAAACGTTTGAGAAACCCATATTTATTCTCCAGTTACTCAGACATATCACTCTCACAAAACTCAAGGCAAAATACTTTTCTTCAAGCAAAAAAAGCTACTTTCTCACTTTCTTCTTTTCTTGAAATCTCCATGGCCCCCAATCAGACTCTCTCTCAAACAAACTTTGCTGGCATCTTTTCCCCAAATGATGCTGGTGAAGATTTCAAAGGACTGGTGTTTTTCTTGAACAAGTCCTATCTTCGTTCAGCCATTACCTCAACTCCAATTCTCGACCTAGACAAACTTGAGGAATTTTGGCGAACTGCTGTTGCTCAAACTGAGGGTGAAAACCCAGCTATTGAATTCAAGATAAATGGGCAACAATACATTCTCACAGCTGAGGTCATCAACACTGCTCTTGGAATTACATTTGGAACAAGGACAACACTTTTCTCCACTTGCTAATGATGACACTCTGAAGAAGCTCTTCTTGAAGATTGGGTATGCAGGCCCTATTCTCGAAGAGGGAACAACCAAGTGGTACCCGTCTGGTGAAATGGACAGGAAGTATCTAAGGAAGGAGTGGAGCATGGTATTTGATGCAATGGTCAAGGTGTTCTCTACCAAGTCCACAGGCTGGAATGGGATACCTTCCTACATCAAGAAACTGACACATTCTCTTGTCCATGGATACAAGGTGAATGTTGGAGCTCTCCTCATGGCACAACTCAAAGCTGCCATAGGTAAGAAGGTATCACACTACCCTCGCTTTCTTATGATGTGTATCAATACTTTCTGTGACTTTAATAATGATGCCCCTCGTCTAGAGGTTTGCTCTGTCTTGAAAAAGAACACACACACACACACACTGTTATCTTCACAGGATCTAAATGCACATATTCCACTTTGCTTCACTCAGCACATGGTTGATCAAGTGTCCAACCTTGATTATCCATTACCTACTGGTTATGATTCGTTTTCTCTTGAGGATGAAGCTGGATTAGACCCAAATTCAGCTAACCCGCATTCAACACCATACACTCAGCCTAGGCCCTCTAGACTTCCCAAAGCCCAAAGAGAAGCCTTGCAAGAATCCAGAAAACGATCCTTAGAAGCTGATGTTGGTGGTAGCTCTGTTAGTCAAGAGGGAGACACTGCACCTAGTGCAGCAAATAAGGAAGGTAGTCACACAGAACCCACAGTGGTTCCCCCTGAGCCTAAGAAGAAGAGAGCTAGGAGGACCAAAACCACTGTCAGCCACCCTGCAGTCTCCCAAAAGACTGTAGAGGAAACCAGGGAAATAAACTCCTCCCTAGATGTGCCTTCTCAACAAGGTGCTTCTATTGAAATTGGCCTGTCTCCCAAGGCACCCTGTACAGAGTCTGCACAAACTCATGGTTCCCCACCTGAGATACCCCCACTTGAAGAAACACACAGTGAGTTAGGGCACAGTGAGGATTTCTCTACTCCTATTGATGGTTCACATGTTCCATCTGTGAATCAGCTCCCACTCTCTACTACACTTTCACCTTCTTCCTTCCCTACACATTCATTTGTTTCTTCTCCACAACCTAGAGAAGGGGACAGTCCCAACCCTTCAGGTTTTGATCATTCATCTCCAATCATGGATGAGCCCCCATCTAGTGGTCCACAAGAACCCATTTCTCAAAGTGAGATGGACACCACTCCTCCAAACACTGAGCTAGGGCAAAGTGGTATTTTGTCAGAAATTGAAACAGCCAACACTTTGTCTGACCTCCAAGGAGCATCTTACCTTCAGGAAGATGCTGTCACAGCCTCTGTTGCTGTCAAAGACACTGGGGATGCTACTGTCCTGGGCACAGCCACTGTCAAAGGTGGAGAGAAAGATACTGTCACTACAAAACATACTGTCACTCCACCTCCCAAAGATGCTGTCATGCCAGAACCTGCTGTCCAGACTACAACTGACAGTAACATTCCTACTCAGTATGCTGTCAAGCCCTCCCAGCCTAATTTTGATGCTGTACTGGTTGAGGATGCCTCTGATGATGACCTACCTCTTGCTAAACTCCTAAAGGTACATTCTAAATCTTCTCCTTCCATGCATGTTAGTACTGCTCATACCCATGCATCTAGGTTGAGTGAGGGTGTGCAAAAGAAAAGAGAGATAAAAGAAAAGAGAGGTGAGCATAAAAATGAGAGGCAGCCAAATGAGCTGGCAAAAGGAGAGGGACTTGAGCATGTCCAGAGAGATATTGAGGGAGCCCACATTATTCAGGCACTAGGCCTTGAGAGTCAAACTGTGAGGGGTGATGAGATCACTCAAAAACACCCTGAGAGTGTGAGAACCCCCATAGCCTCCAAGCCCCTGTCTTTTCCTTCCCCTCCAAGAAGGTTAAGGTCTGGTGGCCCCTCTGCTACTTTTGGTGACAGGATTGCAGCTCTTGAAGGACAGTGTATTACTTTGGACTCCAAACTGGACTCTCTCTCTCAACTGGTGGTTGATGGTTTTGCTGCTACTCAACTCTCTATTCAGTTCCTAACTGACCTGGTAGCTGCCAACTCAACTAAGGGGGAGAAGGTAGCAAGATCAGAATCTTTGCCTATTCAAGAATCAGGTGGAACTCAGGGGGAGCCTGTAGCTGTGAAGACCAGAGGGGGAGCTAAAAGGAAAGCAATGTCTAAGGGGGAGCAAGTCAAACCAAGCAGTGCAAAACCACAGGATAAAGCTGAACAGCCTGTTGAAATGGAAATGGATGGAGAAAGGGTGTTAATGTCAAAGGAAACTCAAGATGCATTGCAAAGAAGACCTGCATCTAGACATCCAATCTTGCCTCCTGTGGTGATTAGAGAACCTACTCAAGAAACTCAAGAAACTGCTCTACAGAAGAAATGGAGAGAAATGGAGGAACAAAACAAACTTGGGAAAGGTAAAGGGAAACTGCCTGAATCCATCCATAAAGGAACTACTTGGTCCAATGGTACTGAGTATGATCAAGAGGAAGCCAATGTCTTGATGGTGGATTACAGGGAGAGCACATTACACAACCATGACAGTGAATTTAGCAGTTTGGTGGAAGAAGCAATGAATGCTCCTAGCAACCGTCCAACCAACACCACAACACTGTTAAAGGAACAAATTATCAGTGTCAGTGTAATGGTGAATGATGAGAAAAGATGGGCTGTAAGTATTTATCTAACTTCTGGCATATCTTATTTCATCACAATGCAACTATTGCAGAGTCTGCCAGCAAAGGTGTTGTGTGCTTTGAAGGGAAAGATCAGGGCAACTCAAACACCATTCAATGAAATATTGGATATGCAAATCCAGAACCTGATCATACAGAAGCTACCTGAAGTCTACTCAAATCCACCAAGTGTTTTCTACAGATCTGAAACTAAGGATGACACAAGAAGGAACAGCTTCATGAATATTGGTAGCCCATCCAGAATGGAAACCAAGTCAATTCTGAAGGTACTAGATGGAATACTCAGTTCAAATGCCAATCCAGGAAGAGTTCATGCTGTTCAAGAAATCTACAAAATGCTGGTGTTGAGGGACAAGGCACTGGGAGCTAGAATAAAGGAGCTAATCACTAGAGCCAATGCCAAAAGAAATGATCAAGGTGGAAGCTGCTTCTATAACATTCCTCCCCATGATGATGATGATGATGATGATGAAGATGGTAAGGATGGAGGTGGTGAAGCTTCTGGAAATGCTGGAAATGCTGGTGGAAGTAATTCTGGGAATACTGGTATTCAATCTCAGAATGAAGGCAATGAAGAAACTCCTAGCCAGGAAAAGAAAGATGCTGGTGCAACAGATGAAAAGGAGTCAAGAATACTGGAAGCTTTGGAGGCAAGCATTCTTAGATGTGCTATTGATTGCATAAATGCTGAAAAAGATGCTGTCACCAAAGGTACTGTCGACAAGGATACTGTAATAGAAGATGCTGTCGACAAGGATACTGTCAAGGAAGGTTCTGTCAAGGATGAAACCAAAGCTGCTGTCAAGCCCAAGAGACTGAAAGCTAAAGCAAAGGCATGGTTTACTAGACAGAAACCAACAGGAAAGCACAAGTACTCAGGAAAGGAAAAGGCCACTGGATTTGGCAGGAATCTCAAAAAGCCAATTCAATCAATTCCTCCCAACAGTCTTAAGATTCAACAAATGAAATCAAAAGAAATTAAGAGTGTTGAGGTTAAGCTGGATGCAAATCAAGAGGCCACTGAGTACATTCTGTGGTGGGAAGAATCAAGGTCTGCCAAGATTGACAAGGACTTCAATCTGGTAGCCACATCAACCAAGAACAGCACATCAACCATAGATAAAAGAAGAATTGATTTCTTCTACCTGGAAAGAATGGTAGAGTTGCTGGAGAGCTATGATAATGTTTCAGAGGCTGTCATGGAACATGTTCTAAAATATCAGGCATATAGGGATGCTGAATTTTATCAGAAATTTGGCTATAACTTTGCAGATTTTGATGATGCTGATATTCTTACTGATCTCCCAGCCTCTCCTATACCATACCACTGGTACTATGAGTTTGATGACTCACCCACAGAAGAAGGGCAAGCCCAACCAACTCAGGAAGGGCAACCCAAGCCAAGCAAAGGACCTGAATCTTCTGCATATTCTCAAGCTCAGACAGAACTTGATAAGAAGGAAGCTGAATTACTAGAAATTCACAAGGCCTCTAACAAGGCAGAAAGTGCAGCTCCAAATTATCAACCATATATGCTGGAAAATCCCCTAAGAGTCAAGTTCCTAAAAGAAGAAATCTATGTTTACAGCTTGCATAAGCTTAAAACATCCACTCTGAAGGATTTACAGTATATGGTAGCTGGTTCAATTCATCCCTTGGAACAGATTTGTTCTGATGAGATAGAGAAGTTATTGGAAGGGAGAAAAGGAGAAGACTCAAAGCTGGACAAGCAAAGAAGGAAGTCTCTCAATGCTTATCCTGGAAGAAGATTCAAGCTCATTAATGAAGAACTTCATTTCAGAACCTATCCATATGATATAGAGCAATGGCTGAATCTCAGGGATGTCAGCTCTCTCATATCCCCCTCCATAAAGAAGATCATTGATGAAGTAGAGGATGATGCAGTGTCTGCTGCTGAAATTTCTCTTGTAGAAAGTCTAAGAAGCTGCTTGGCAGAAGCTCTCAAAAGAGAGGATGCAGCAAGACAGAAGAGGAAATCTCAAGCTAAGTGAAAATTCTTGAATTCTGATCTTGTTAGTTAAGTTGTCAGCACATATTGTAAATTTGCTGTTATTTTCCATAAAAACAAATTGGGGGAGATTGTTGGGATTTATGGGTGATAGCATAGAAACATCTTAACTTTGATTGTACTTAATTTTTTAAATTAAGTAGAACATACTGTCATAGCCAAAGTATGTTCTTGTAATCAGTATGTAATGTTATTCTAGTTGTATTGTTTGAAAGAAGTTCACTTATGTGTTCAAGCCTCAAAGAATGCTTTTTGGATGATAACATGAATAAAGGTTACTGTCCTAAAGCTGTGACAGTAAGATTACAAGAAGACAGAATGTTGCAAGTCACGACAGCATATTCACTCTGACAGCAACATTGGCGGAAGACTACGCGACAGCAACTATTGCCCTCGACAGCAAGTTTGGGATCCTCGACAGCACTCTATGCGGGGAACTCATACTGTCACCAAAAGATCATTCCTGTGACAGCAAGCTTTGCGGCAAAAGTAACTGTCTCAATAAAGATCCTTATGCTAGGTATCTTTCTCAGTCAAATCCCGTGACAGTTTAAATGTTCAAGAAACAGGCGTGATGCAGCATCCCTAAGCTGCACCAAGTCTGCAAGACTACGACAGAAGCTTCAAGGCACTACAAATCAAAAGCGAATCAATTCAAGAGCAAGGTCAAGTCTTTATCTGCTGAATTGGTTTAGCTGGAAATAGAATGAATCTAGGTTGCTTTCTTTGTAATGTATATCTGACATGTTAGCAATTTAGGAAAGTCACATGGGTAAGACAATCTGTAAGAAGCTGCCACTTGACAGTGACAGCAGCTTCACAAACCCGTGACTGATAGTGATAGGGTTAGTCCTATACCTTCTATCAACTCATTCTAAAATAGTAACGAAGACAAGCAAGTGTCTTTGAAGAAAACCCGAAGCTCGAGAATTCTTTCTTGAGGTTGTAGCAACACTTTGCAAAATAAATAAAACATTTATTTTGTGAATCTTGTTCTTACTAAATACTGTTCGTGATTGCATATATTGCTGATAACGTTTAATCTTGATTTTAGTTGTTGAAATTTAGATTGAATTTTATCAGTATTGCATTCATCCCCCCCCTTCTGCAATACACAAGGACTAACACATACCATCATATCAAAATCAACCTTAAATCCTTTGTCACTGAATTGGCTGGCACTGAGTAGATTGTGCTTTAATCCATCAAAAGGAGCAATATCACTGATGAAAACATTTCCAATTTCCAAATAGCCATTTCCCATAGTGTAACCTTTCCTGTTGTCTCCAAAAGTTATGATTGGGCCAGCTTTTTTAACAAAATGTGATAGCAAGACTTTATCACCTGTCATGTGTCTTGAGCATCCATTGTCAATGATCCACATAACCTGTTTCTTATTCTTGCCCTGCAAAAAAAAATGTTTTTAGGTGGCATTTGGTACCCAAATCTTGTTGGGTCCTGCAGGTTTAGTAACACATGATTTTTCATCACTTTTAACATTAACATCAACATCAGAAATTTCCCGTTTGACTTCTTTTATCACCCACTAAGTTTTAGAATTGGACCTTGTCTTCTTTTTAGTGGATGTTGCCTTTTTACTAACATCAGTAGGCTTAGAAGTCTTAACAGTTTGCATGTAAGAGCATTTTTCAGTAGACATAATAGGCAAATTGAAACAAGTACTCATGGTAGTGATCTTACAGGGCATGCAATCAGTGTTGTTACAGACATCCATAATTCTATGCATAATGGGGGTTCTATGTAAGTTACCATTGACCTTAGTCACATTGATTTTATTCTCTGTTGGTTTCTTACAAACATGTGTTAGATGGTGAGAGGAGCCACAATTATTGTATAGTTTCCTAAGAGCATTCTTAACATAAGCATAGCCATTTCCTTTATTGATTCTTAACTTGCCATTCCTATTCTTAGACTTGTAGGCATCTGTGTTGACAGTATGTTCTGAAGTTGCTATCGAGTTATTCTTGACAGTGCCTTTTACACCTACTGTCTTGACATCAGGTTTAGAAGTTACTGTCTTGGATACTCTTTTGACAGTATCTTTGGAAGTTTCTATCTTGCCTTTGATGATAGCATCTTTGGAACATTCTGTCATATTGTTTGGCAAAGTTATTATCTTGGAGATTTTGACAGTATCTTTTCCTTCATTAGGTGTGTTGTCAACACTCTCATCTTCATCAAGGAGTTGTTGTTTGATGAGCATGGCTTCCTCATCAAACTCAACTTCCGCAATCTTGAAAATTGGTTTGTGAACCTTTTTGAGGATGCGAGGTTTGACAGTAACATCATTAGAATAATCATGATCCACAGTTTCCTTTCCAGGTCTTCTACCATCATCAAAACCTACTCCAACTTTCTGATTCTCAGTGTGTTTCTCATTGTAATCCTGAATTAGCTTAGATGAGTTCCTGAAAGCCTTACGCTTGAATTCATTTTCAGTGATCTCATTTCTTAGAAACTCTTCTATCTCCTTAACACAGACTAAGTCATTTTTAAGTGTAGCATTTTCTTGAGCTAAGGAATCTAATGGACTGGTCTTAAGCAAAAACATTTCATTTTCAGATTTTAGTGTTTCATTCAGTTTAGCTAGCCTATCAATTTCTTCATTTGCAGCAGTTAAACTGGTATGGATGTTAAAAATTTCAGCACTCAATTCTTCAACAGTTTGCTTATATTCATCTTTAGGCATATCAAGTAAAATAAGTGATGGTACCTGACTTGAGGAGCTTGATGAAGTATCATCAGATTTAGCCATGAGGGCTAAGTTCACATACTCTTCCTCTTCTTCATCATCAGATTCATCCCAACATTTTCTTTCAGCCACGTAGGCTCTTCCTTGTCCTTTCTTGAACTGTCCACTAGATCCTTTGTCCATTTTCTAGCTTTGTTTTGGCCTTCTGGATTCTGTAGCAAAATGACCAAGTTCATTGCAGTTGTAGCATCTAAACTTTGATCAATCCACCATCCCTGTCTTGTATCCTCCTCTTGTGGCACCACCAACAACCTTAGATGAGTTCCCTTTGCTGAACTTAAAAATTTGACCCTGAGGCTTGTATGGCTTGTCTATTTTGAATCTTATGTTCCTGAATTTCTTAGCCATATAAGCCATGGTTGGATTGTCCATACTTTCCATCTCTTCTATAGTGTAGAAGTCTTCATCTTTAACATCATTAAGTTGCACCACCACCTTCTCCTCATCATCCACCACCTCTTCAATCTTTAGAGATGACACTTGAGTTGGTTGTGTGATTTGCATTGCTTCACTTGGCTGGGTGATCTTTGGATCATGAGCTATAAGAGCACCAGACATATTTGCCATTTTGCCTTTTGATCCACTTTGTATGGCTCCTTTCTGAAAGAGTTCAAGTTTATATGACTTGAGCACACCATATAATGTTTCAAGAGAAACATTGTTCATGTCTCTTCCTTCTCTGATTGCTGTAACTCTGTAATCAAGATGCTCAGGAAGGGTGAGCAAGGACTTAACATTGATTTCTTCCTTTTCATAGAACTTACCATGAATCTATAGTTCAGTTAGAAGTTTGCTGAACCTTTCAAACATTTGTGTTAGTTCTTCACCAGGTTTTGCAATGAAGGCTTCATATTGAGATACAAGAATTTGTCTTTGATTTTCTCTAACCTCTTCACTTCCTTCGCAGAGTAGTTCGATCTTGCTCCACATCTCTTTGGCTGATGTGCATCCAATGACGTTCCCACACATGGCTTTGTCCAAGGTGAGAGAATCAAGCAAAATGAGTTGCACATAATCATCCAGAGCTACCTTTTCTTTTTCTGGTTCTAAAAATTCTGAAGGTTTCTTGGCGACCCAGTGTGCTGCAATAGTGACATCATTCACCGTCGAGGCTGGAATTTCCTTCTGAGGAACAAATGGACCATTCTCGAGGATTCCCATGTATAGTGGATTTGCAGCTTTGATAAACAACAAGATCTTTATCTTCCATATGTTGTAGTTCTCTTTATCAAAGGCTGGAATCTTGATACTACTTGACTTCTGCGCACTCGTCATGATCTCAGATTTGTATGTCAATATGTCACTCTGATACCAGTTGTTGGTCCTTGAGTATTGCAGAAGGGGGGGGGGGGGGTTTGAATGCAATACTGATAAATTACAATCTCTGTTTCAAAAACTAAAACTAAGATTAAGATTTATTAGTAGAAGAAATGCAAACATAAGTAGTTTACTCACAAAATAAATGTTTTATTTATTTTGCAAAGTGTTGCTACAACCTTGAGAAAAATGTATCTTTCTCAAGCTTCAATTCCTTCAGATATACAAGACTTAGAAAGAGAGATAGCCTATATATCTTACTTCTATCTCTTTCATCACAGGTTTGTGGAGCTGCTGTCATTATCTTGTGGCAGCTCCTTACAATTTGTATACCCATTTGACTTTCCTAATTTGCTATACAATCAGAGTTATCAGTACATCAAAAGCAATCTATATACATTCTAAATTAAGCTAACACAATCCCAGTAGATGTTGATTTGTCATACTCTCGAATTGGTAAGCTTTGTCATGTTATCTCTAAAGCTTCTGTCGTAGTCTTTGCAGGCCTGATATAGTGTTGGGATACTGCAGCACGCCTGTTTCTTGAACATCTAATATGTCACATGTTTGACTGGGTAGATCCCCAATTCAAAATGAATCCCCTTGAGACAATGTCCTGAGCTGACAAGTTTGCTATCACAAGAATGTGCTTTTGGTGACAATATGAAATCCCCGCCATAGTTGCTGTCAGGAGTTCCAAACTTACTGTCAGGGTAGAAGAATGTTGTTGTCTCTAGGCTTCCGCCAATGTTGCTGTGAGAGAGGATATGTTGTCATGACTTGCAACATGCTGTCTTCTTGTAACCTTACTGTCAATGATATGACAGTAACTTTTATTATTGTAGTCGACCTGATGTACTCCTTGAGGCTTGAACAAATGAATGAACTTCTTCCAAGATATACAATCAATTTTATTATAGTAAATTAATCGGTTACAAGAACATACTCTGGCTGTGATAGTATGTTCTACTTAATAAAATTAAGCATTATTAAACATCAAGTTAAGTTATCTCTAAGCTATCACCCATAAATCCTAACAGTATGTATGATACATGTGGCAAACAGTTGAAATAATGACTATCTTTTAATTAGAAAAAACATAATTTGCTATATTTAGACTTTACATTTTCATTTTATCGGTCCCACATGTGGGTCCCATCAGAGAGACCCCACATGTGGGACCACCAAAGTGGGGCCACTCACTAGAGAGATTTCACGTGTGACCATCAAAGTGGGACCCACAGGTGGGCCCCACTGATTATTAATTTTGAAAAATTATAACATTTGTGCCAATAGATTTGGTGTTACAATAGAGTGGTTAGTATGTTGCTGTATAGGCCTTTTGTAACAAATATGGCTATGTTAGCCTAGGGTAGGCAACATGTTGCCATTGATGTCTCCATTCACATTAAGGCTGGAAGCACAACCTCAAGACAAGAAAGCAAAGCACCCTCAACTCAGGTTCTACAATGGAGACAAGAACCTGGGCGATTAGACCCAGTTTTTCGATCAACAAATAGCGTTGCATGACTATAATGACCTAACTAAGTGTCAGTTATTTGCTTCCACCCTTGAGGGTCATGCTAAAAAATGGTTCTCCCTGTTAACTCCACGAAGCATCGATACGTGGATGGAATTCAGAGCTGCTTTCCTTCGAAAGTTTCGGGCAAACCGCCCGCATGATATCCACACTGTCTCTCCTGAAGGAATTGTTCAGAAAAAGGGTGAAAGCCTTCACGATTACATTTTTCATTTCAGAGAAGGAGTAAATCGTGTTACTTTTGTAGATCAAGGCGAAACAATCAGCACCTTCAAACGAGGGCTGGACTGTTACGAATACAAAGACTATGTTCTTGATCTCATTCGCAAAGACCGTAAAGACTTAGCCAAGGTCTACACAATGGTATCCGAGTACATTACCAGAGACAATGCACTTCGGGCCATGAGGCTTACCCGACAAAGAGAGCACTACGAAGCAAAAGTTGATCAGCATGCTGTTAAAGAGTTTAACAACCATCACAAAGATAAGAAACATAAAAGTAATGGTTCCGACCAACATAACAACATTGCACATGGTCCACATCGTGGTGCGTAATCCAATCGAGATGTCCGACCCCAAACTCAGAACGCACCTAGGTTGCCTCCAAAACCGAATCAAGAATGGACAAGGTTCAACCGGAGCACTGCGGTCATACTCAATAACCAATAACCAATCCGAATACGAGGCCCTTCTCGCGGGTCTCAGGTTGGCTCAACACCTAAGAGATTCAAGGGTGCTCGTTCATAGTGACTCTCAACTAGTGGTACGCCAAATTAAGGGGGATTACCTGGCCAAAGACCCCATCATGATCAAATACCAACGTCTTGCCAAAGAGGCCATTGAAACTTTTGAACACTTCCAACTTTAGCAAGTTGAACGAAGCGACAATGCGGTAGTTGACGCCCTCTCCAAGTTAGCAACCTCCGACTTGGAGAAGTTAGATGGAGCGGTCTACCTTGAGTACCTTGAGAAACCAATTATAAAAGAAGGTCCTTTAGTTTCCAACATTAACACGGAGTTAAGTTGGGCAATCCCTATCATCAACTACCTTCAGCATGAAACTTTTCCATCCGACTCCAAAGAAGCTAGATCTGTGAAGGCAAAGTCCACTCGTTTCAGTTGGATTGATGGAGTCTTGTATCGCAAAGGATTTCATGACCCTTTACTTAAGCACCTTGCCCCATCCGAGGCTGAGTATTGCATGAAAGAAGTGCACGAAGGCATGCGCGGTGACCATATGGGGGCAAGGCTCTAGCGCATAAAATTTTAAGGCAAGGCTATCATTTGCCTACTCTCTTCAAGGACTCCCTTAGCTATGTGCAAAAATTCAAGCAATGCCAGTTCTACAACAATGTGCCAAAACAACCTCACCGTCTCACTCCATCCCCCCATTACACCCCTGAGAGACGGACGATCAGATGGCTTAGGGCGGGGCTTAGTCCTGAAATACTCACTATGACCCTCAGGAATATCACGAAAAGAAATTTCTCTCGGACATGCATGGCCTGTTGAGGTCCCTACATGATCCCGATCATACAGTGTCTGGTCATGTGGTAAACTTATGGTCTTGGCTATCCAAGCTCGAGAATTCTCCCACACTCTACCTATAACGGAAAGAGAGTAAACGGAGTCAAAAACAGGTTCAACTCACGTGAACTCTAAAAACACAAAATCTTGCGGAAACATGTACCCACATGTACCAAGTAAACAAATACAAGGAAAAAAGAC
Organism: Heracleum sosnowskyi; assembly: GCA_030848705.1. Taxonomy (NCBI): domain Eukaryota; kingdom Viridiplantae; phylum Streptophyta; class Magnoliopsida; order Apiales; family Apiaceae; genus Heracleum; species Heracleum sosnowskyi. The sequence continues at coordinate 9,597,127 of CM061243.1, forward strand.
AAAAAAAAAAGAAAAAGAAAAAGACAGAAAAGAAAGAAACATGCAAACTAAGCGGTGGTCACTTGTAATAGCCCGACTTTTCGGACTATTAATTCTAAATACAAAACTTAAATAAAATAGCTTCTTTATTCAATAAATCCAAAATTTTCACAAAAGTCAAAGCAGCGGTCAAACTCAATAATTCGAAAACACAAAATCGGAGACGCAACTCCACAAATCTAATACTCAATGCCAAAATTTATTCTAATAATGCGATAAGTCTTTTCAATAAATGCATTCAAATCAGCTAACACGAAAATCCACAAAGTTCACATCCTTATTCTCATAAGCTTCCAAAAATCATAACCTGAAATATTAGAAAAGAGTGAGCTACACAACTCAGCAAGTAACAGTTTGACTTACGGATATTCTCAAAATCATTGGGTGTTTTAATAAAACAAATTTTCTCAAAACAATAATAATTTTAAAAGCCTTTGCGAAAATAGATCCAACCCAAAGTTTATATTTAAAAATCCAGAATTTAAAACAGAAGAAAAATTTAAAACAGATAAAGAAGCAGAAACAAAACGAAAATCAAAAGTACCACAATCTTGCTTTACGACCACACTTTCCCAGTAGTTTTAAATACCGAAATCAATGCGAGCAAATCCTATAGTTTTATTAAACCAATTAAAGTCAAATAATGTTCACACCACCTTAATATAACCCCTGCGACGCTTACATATAACATACTCAATGAAATTTCAAAAATCAGACACCAAAACATTTTTCAAAATAGACCATTATTAACAAAATCAGTTATGACCAGTTCTAGAAATTGACAAATTACTCTATGAAAATGACTTTATCTGAAAAAGTACAAAACACGAAAAAGGTAGGCAATTCCGAGACCTTTCCAGAATGGTAAGGCTCGATTAAAACAAACAAGTAACGAATTCAGAATTCAAACAAATGCGTTTTTCAAAGCAGAATCAAACCCTGACTTCCCTAGTATTCTACTGATTAAGACTTCCAAATGACAGAATTTGATTGAAAAATGCAAATAAACACGTAGAGCTCGAAAAGACCTTTCCATAATGATATTACTCATAATTTTTGTTTAAAACTTAATTTATTATGAATTTTCAAAGTTAGACATCTCATCTTCAAAAATATACTGGCTGGTTAATTAATCCCAGAAAAACTCACGTTTGCATACCGAATTTTGAAAAACAGAAAGAATCAAAGTCGTAGATAATTCAAATACCTTTTTAGAGAGTCTAATATCATAAAATTCCAACAATTAACGAGTCAGATACGATTTTTACAAGAATTCAGACTTTATATATAGTATACAAACAAAATCGGAGTAGTCATACGAACACAATGGACAAAACAAAGAACTCATGGATATATCATATTATATACCAAAACATTATCACATATACAAATAATCAAGAAAATATGATTTACACATAATATCATACACAAGAATATATTGAGAATACAAGAATCGTTACCTTTTTTTTAAATTTGTTATGAGACCTCCTCTCGTGCTCTTCTTCGTCTCCTCCTCCTCTCTCTCTTTCGGCGTCTCTCTCTCTCACCCGAATGTTTGCTAGGGTTTTAATCTCTCTTTTTTTTAACACGCTTGTATCTAGATATGTATAGGTCCATTTTAATAAAATTCGGCCAACTAAAATTTTAAACTAAAACCCAAAGAAATTAAATTACTACGACCCGTTAATTTAATTGTATTCTAAAGTCAATTATGTAACTCATTAATACAATTATTTTAATTCACGTCTAATTCTAATTTCAATCTCAATCAAATTTTAATCTATTAAAATTATAAGAAAAACGAGTGATATTACATCACTCGAAGCATACAAGCTTGGTTTGAACTTCAATTTATTTGTGCAAGGTCCAATCATCCGAGCAAAGATAAGTATATCCGGACTCAACCATTTTGTACAAGGTTCAATTTTAACGGGATCTCATTTATTTAAAATTTATTTTTAATTAAATCAAAGAAAATAACTATAAAATCAAAAATAAATTTTAAATAAAATTTTAAAAATCTGAATATATTATCTAAAATACTAGAATACATAACTTTTCATTTGGTTACGGTGGCATTGAAGAAAACTGTATAGAACTGAATAAAAAATTATTTTACTTCTTGATCACATATTTAGAGGTATCCATTTGATATTTATTATGACTTAAGTGATTTAATTGAGACCCCATTAAAATTGATGAAGAAATTGATATATGAGCTCCACTTCAGTGACCAATTTGATATTTAACCCATTCATTTTATAACCTTAGCTCCATTTACTTGTCAAATTGTAAAAGCATCCGGGCTGAACTCACAAGTCTCGGATAATCTCTCTACAGTGAAAGCTCAATTCTATGTCAATTAATACGCATTCGAGTACCATCACTTGTAACGAACTATTTGTAAACTTATTTACAATATATAATTAACTGTTTTTTAATAATAATATTAATAATAAAAATAATAATATTTTATATTATTATTTTTAATTATTAATTATTATTATTACAGTTTTTTACATGCACCCTTCCGGGTCAACAAGGTCTTCTCGGACAAAGCTCCTACTTAATTCATTAGACCAATCCAAACATAAGTGAGGAGCAAAATGTTTTTTATAAAGACCCTTTCCGGTCAACAAAGTTCTTTTGGATCACCTTGTTCTCTCGGAAAAAAATCCTACTTAAGTCATTGGACCATTCCAAACATAAGTGGAGGACAACAAATTTTTTACAAAGGCCCTCTTGGGTCAACAATGTCCTCTTGGATCATCTTGTTCTCTCGGACAAAACTCCTACTTAAGTCATTGAACCTATCCAAACTTAAGTGGGGGGCAATACATTTTTTTCAAAGGTCCTTTCGGGCCAGCAAGGCCCTCCAGGGTCAACAAGATTATCCTGGATCAACTCGTTCTCTCGGACAAAACTCATACTTAAGTCCTTGAACCTATCCAAACTTAAGTGGGGGACAACAATTATTTTTTACAAAAGCACTTTCGGCTCAACAAGATCCTCTTAAATTTACGTATCCTCTCAAACAAACATCCTACCCAAATCCAACATAAATCTTTTACTACTCCTCCATCCCTCTAAAGAGGAATGAAGGAGTGAGTGGCAAATGATAGTACAAGGCCTGCAAGGTCCACCAAACCCACAAGGATTGGACATGACACGTTGCACAACAGACAAGTACACACAAGACAAAGCTAACAATGATAAAACACTGATATCTGCAACAAAGCTGGCACAAGTTCCAAACGTCATGACAAAATGCAACTGACACAAGGTGTACATTGACCCCCGACCAAGATCCTAATTTGTAGCTCTTGTCCCCCACGTGGATACTCAGTCATGTGCACTGCACATGACATGAGCCTATATATACCTTCTAGTCACTTCAATGCAAGGGGTTCACAACTTTCATTACACTTTCACTACATTCAATTTATGATAGGTTTTGTTCTACCTTCTCTCTATTTTCTCTCTCAAGAAATTAATACACATTTATATACTTGTATTATGATTTCCGTCCACCAGATACTTATTCTCACGTCGGAGGTGTTTACGGGGACATAACCCCCCGCGGGCATTTTCATTTCTGGGAGCTTGGAGGCGATTCCGGCAAAGTTCAGACAAGACCTGCAAAGCTTAACAAGCCCGACAAATTTCAACAAGTCTGACAAACTCAACAAGGCCGACAAAGCCAACAAGTCTGACAAGCTCAACAAGGCCGACAAAACCAAACATTACGAGCTCAACAAGCCAAACAAACATCTATTTCAGCATAATACTAAGAAAGTAGAGCCCGACGATAGAACAACTTATCAGTTATATAAGCTTTGATAATTGAGAACAAGTTTCATTATTATAAAACATTACTTTTTTTTCTTCTCTACTTTATGAAATTTTTTACTGCAAAACTGTCTGATTAATGGTGAAAACGGTCGGACAGACTCAAAGGAATTTTAAAAAATTATTGTTGGCCATTTAACTCAAACCCCAGTACTACTAAAATTTCTGTTAATTAGTTATCTAGCTAGACATCCATGAAATGCACAAGACCTCACTACAAGAAAAACTGAATCAGACGACACCTTTCAGACAACGGACGGCCGAAAAAGTGTTGCCTAAAATTAACAGACGACAGTTTATTTTTTGGCTCGAAAAAATATTGTCTAATTCACTACATTACAACGGTTTGCGAACCGTTGTCTAAGAAAGTGAAAAGTACTGGATATAGACGACACAAATGAATGGGTTTAGACAACAGTTTTTTTAACTCTTGTCTAAATAAAATTGGGACAATGTTTTACTTTAACCGTTGTTGGATTGAGACAACGGTTTTGGGGTCTATGTTGTTTAAAAGGTGTTCAAACAACAGTCAAGAAATAGTGTTGTGTGAATACAACCCGACATACGAGTGTATTTGTCTGTTGTATTGTCACTTGTCAGACAACGGTTTGAAGTTTAAAAACCGTCGTCTCATTTACTGTATAGGGAAAAAAATAACAGAAAGTAAAACATCTACCAGCTGCATAAACCAACAAACCAACCAACAAAAAAACCAAGCAACAAACCAACCAACAAACAAACCAACCAACCAACAAGCAATTTAACAAAAACAATGCAAGCAAACCATCAATAATCATAGGATCACCAAACCAAAGTTATCACGAAAGTATACTAATTAGATAACATTATGAAAGTTGAATTAGTTCATCTACATCTCGCAAGTAACTAGCCGCGTCCTCTTCAACTAAATCAACATCTGGTATATTAGGCACAAAACAGTCATTCTCCAGTTCTACTTCGACGGATCCCTCATTTTCATCATCGTTGTCTTCATAGTACTTTCTCTCGGGTAATTTCAGCACCACGGACCATAATTTATCAAGAGGATCGTCGATGTAATAAACTTGCTTAACATGTTTGGCCAACACAAATGGATCATTCAAGAAGCCCAACCTATTCAAATTAACCAAAGTATATCCCAAGTCATCTGTCTTAATCCCTTTGTTCATTTCTACCCACTTACAATAGAAAATAGGGACCCTAAAGTTGTTATAGTCCAACTCCCATATACTTGTTATAACTCCATAAAATGTATGTGCACTATGCTCAATATTTTGATCCTTACCCTGCACAACCATTGTATCGGCTTCTACACACACGCCGTTGCATTGAACTTGACGATCATCATCACGATCCTTGGTGCTGAAGGTAACCCCATCCACTCTATAGCCGCTGAATGTAGGAACATCTTTGTTTGGTCCATCTGCAATCCATCTTATCTCTTGCGGTACCTCATTTTCATCAACCAAATCTGAAACAATCTTTGGAAAAAAACATATAAGTTTCAAATGATTCATGTGGGCTAGAGAGTTGTAAAGAATACAGAAAACTATTAATAAATGCACATAATACCTTTTCTTTAAACCATTTTGGGAATGTGTCATTTTGTTTGTTCTTTAGCCACATTTCATCATTTTCAAAATCCAGATATTTGGTCATCAAAAATGACATGTGTTCACTGCATAAGCATAAAATAACGACATAATTGCATAAAATTTTTCAGTATGTTTTCATATAAAAAGCAGAAAATGGCTACATAATGAAAATAAATTTAAGACTCACTCAAAGTATGGCCTAACAGTATGGGTATTTTGTAGAACACATAAATGCGCTCTGTGCAAATCTGTTCAGCTTGGGGTTATTATTGTTGCATAAAATATTTAAGTATGTTATTATCTGTCTCATTTTTTCATCCTTGATTCTCTCCGTGTCATGCCAAGTCAAGTCCTTGGCTGTTTGAGGAGAACTGTACAAATTTCTCAAACGCGGTATTAATGGAAAATACCATAGAACTTTAGCTGGAATCCCTACCAATTCATCTCCTTTTTTGTTTAACTTCCACCTAGAGGCCTGACAAATACGACAACTCATCTCATCTTCATCTCTCACTCCGCGGTATAAGAGACAATCATTTGGACACACATGGATTTTTTCATACTCCATTCCTAAAGCACACAAGGTATTTTTGGCTTCGCTAAAGGAAGAAGTAAAAGTGTTGCCTTCCGGAAGCATAGACCCAAACAATAGTAGCATTTCAGAAAAACAAGAATCAGAAATCTGAAATTTTGCCTTCATGTTATATAACTCTACTAAAGCCTTCATCTTAGTAAATCCTTCACAACCCGGGTAAAGGGGTTCATTTTCTAACAGGATATGTTTAAATAAATAGCTAGAATCTAGGGAAACATCATCATCACCATTATCATGCTCTTTTTTCATCAGGATTTGGTCCACAGATTGTGAACTGCCAGTTTCTTCAGCGGCATCCGTTTTTTCTTTTTCGTGCCAAATCCAACAAGTGTAGGTTTTATCGATACCATTTTGGAACAGATGGCCCCTCACTATTTGAGCTTTCCATGATTTACTATGTGCACATTTCATACAAGGACAACTAATTGTTTTTTCATCATATCCGTTCCGAAATGCAAACAACAATAATTCATCCACTCATCTTCTAAACTCTTGTGTTCTTCTACCGGCCTTCAACCAAGACCTGTCCATCCTGTGTAAGACAATAAAAAAATAACATTAACACAAGATTGTAAAGAGCTCAATAACAGTTCAATATATACTAGCGAGTACACTACGTAAATTAACATTTGACTAAAAATAGAAAAGAATGACAATTGCTGCTATGATATCCAATAAAGCAAGCAATAGAACAAGTAAATTAAAGGCACCACTGAAGAAAATACAAGGCACCACTGGAGAAAATAACTAGTATTAGTTATAATTGTTAGAATAAATTGTTATACCAAAAACAATTGTTATACCAAATTGTTTCTTAAATAAGAAGAGAGTTTAATACAATTAATATACCAAATTCGATTATTTCCCCAAATCCCCAAATTATTATGAACCCTAATTTCGCATTCTTCTAACAAATTTCATCAAAAGGAAGCAAAATGTCATCACAACAACTCAAAACTGAGCTAATACCTGAAAGATGCGATGCAATTAACTGAGGAACTGAGCTAATAAGAACTGATGCAAAGATGCGATGAGGCTTGATTGTTGTGGATGCAGAGATGCGATGAGGCTTGATTGTCTTTGTACGTGGAGATGTGGAAGTGGGGATGTGTGGAGGTGTGCAGGTACGGAGGTCGCGCGGCAGAGAGATTGATTTTAGACAATGAATATGTTTCGGACATAGATACACAAAGATAATAAATTTGTCTTTATATTTATATTTACTAGTCAATAGTCAAGGTTACAATAGTCAATGTTTATAATTATATTTATATTTAATTTTTTAGATGAGTGATACAATAGTCAATGTTACATAAACTGTTGTATGACAGGTATTTTACAACGATTTAATGCAACAAACCGTTGTGTACTTATGAAGAAGAGTGTTAAACAACGGTTTTTTGTCAATTACCCTTGTAATACAGTCTATTAGGCAAGGCTCTTCTGCCCTAAACTGTCGTATATATTAAAACAAGCGTTTTTTAAGTTTAACCCCCGTAACAATGGCTTTCAGACAATGGTTTGTTGATGACAACAATATGATTAACACCTAGAATACGATCACATTAAGATATTTGTTAATACACAATAGATGTTGACAACATATATTGTATCAATTTCCGATTATACACTTGATACATGTTCGAGATGGTAACATCACAAATTCGCAAGTTAAACAAAACACATTATACATTATGTAAGAATTATACTATTATTCAGATGAAAATCCCACGAACTTATATATCAAATACTACTAACAATGTTGTCAGATTTAAATTACTAGTTGTACGTATCATTATGTCTATAATTTATTTATAAAGTCATCGGTAAATTGACTCATTCTATTTTCCGTACATATGAGTCGTGAGTAACGTATGATTTGGTTATTTGATATTTTAGATGAGTGATACAATAGTCAATGTTACATAAACTATTGTATGACAAGTATTTTACAACGATTTAACGCAACAAACCGTTGTGTACTTATGAAGAAGAGTGTTAAACAACGTTTTTTGTCAATTACCATTGTAATACAGTCTATTAGGCAAGGCTCTTCTGCACTAAATCGTCGTATATATTAAAACAAGCGTTTTTTAAGTTTAACCCTCGTAACAGTGGCTTTCAGACAATGGTTTGTTGATGACAACAATATGATTAACACCTAGAATACGATCACATTAAGATATTTGTTATATACACAATAGATGTTGATAACATATATTTTATCGATTTCCGATTATACACTTGATACATTTTCGAGATGGTAACATCACAAATTCGCAAGTTAAACAAAACACATTATACATTATGTAAGAATTATACTATTATTCAGAAGAAAATCCCATGAACTTATATCGATTGAGATATCGATTTAGGATTAATCGGAGTAAAAATCAAATGTATTTTAATATTTTAATATTATTTAATTTATTATTCCAATTCTCTTAGTTATTTTTTAACTAATATGTAATTATAGTTTATAATTATTTTTATATGATTATTTTATTATTTTTTAACTAATATGTAAAATACTTTTCAGCCCTTAGATTTGTGACAACACAATCTGTACCGTCCATTTTTCTTTTACCCTACTTCCCCCCAATTAGTCGACTCATTTCCCCCTTTTTCTCTTTGTGCAGCCTCCCCCTTTTCTCTTTCTCCCCAATCTCTACATCCTTCTCTCCTTCTCTCATAATTAACTCACTGGTACTTCCTTTCTGTCCTTCTCTCATAATCAATCTTTGATAATCTTTCATTTCTTTTTCTCTCTCTCTCTCTCTTTACATGCATTTACTGATTTTATTTCATTTCTCTCTTTTGTTTCGATTTTAATGCTTTGTGTTATCTGTATATGTTGGGTTTTACTTTCTTCGTGTTGGGTTTTCTGTGTTTTGTATTATATTTTCTTGATTTAAGAACTGTTAGCATTTTTCGATTTTGATGCTTTGTGTTATTTGTTATATGTTAGATATTCTATATTTTAATGCTCAGTCTTTCAATTTCAGAACTGTTAGTCCATTTTTGTGTTTGTATTTTATTTGTTTTTGTCTTATTTTCTTCGTGTTGGTTATTATATGTTTTTTGTGTTAGGTATCATATGATTTAAGAACTGTTATCATTATATGCCTTTGTTTTGATTTTACTGCTTTGTATTTCCATTTTACTGTTTTGTTTTTGATTTAAGAACTATTTTTGTGTTTCAATTTAAGAAATTTTAGTCCATTATATAAAATTAATCTGCTTTTGTGGTTGGGCAGATTAAGTATGGTGGCTTCAAAAAAGACAAAATCTGCTCCGAATGCAACATGCATTACAAACCTTATGAAAGCTTTAAAAAGGAACAAGTCTATGGAGATGGTACCCGTAAAGAAGAAGTCAGTGAAGAAGAAGGCAATGCAGTCCCCTCAAAATTCTTCGCCTCAATCTGTAAAGAAGGCCATTTCTACAAATCTACAAAAGAAATTGTCAAGGAAGAGGAAACGGGTGGATGAACCGATGCCTAAGCAACAAGGGCTTAAGCTTTTGAAACGTGGAGCAGTTACAATGCATAGGATTCTTAGGCGTAAGATTCTGGGAATCAAGCTCACGGTACATTTTAATGCTAAGGGTGAGCCGTATGGTCCAGAAGCGACAAAGATGCAATCTTATATTGGAGTCCTTACCAGAATGAAATCCCCAATATGGTATGATTCTTGGAAAGAGTTCCAAAAGAAACGAAAAATAAGATTTGGGAATGTGTGCAGGTAAAACAAATTACATCTGACAAACTTATTTTGTACACATATACTCTTCTAACTACTTAATTAAATAAACAATCTTAATTTTGTAGATGGCATTTGATGTACCGCCATCAGCAAAAAAGGTAGTATGGAAGTCCGCGTGCTCTAAGTGGAGGGAGTTTAAGAGCCGATTAACAACTGATTATATTCTTCCATATCGTGATCAACTTGAGTTGCTTGCATATCCTCCAGCTGACTACTCATTCATTGAGAAGGCACACTGGGATATTTTCGTTGCTGACCGTATAACTGATGAATTCGTTGTAAGCTTTTGACCTTGTTTATTTATAAAGATGTCAAATAGTAAAATATTTAGTGTTAAATCCTTCTTCCTAATATTTTGGTGTTTTTTATGAAGGCGCTCCACGAAGAACAAAAAAGGAGAAGGGAAATGAATCCATATGATCACTACCTGTCTCGCAAGGGTTATGCCAACCTTGAACAAGAAATGGTAAGTGATCATTACACATTGCTTTCTTATTTTCTTGTGACATTATTTACTATTGGTTTAATATTAATGTTTTAAACATGTTTCTACATGCAGTCCAGTGGAGATCCTGAAATTGAGATAGACCGATCCGATACCTGGCTCCGTGCGCGACAGGATAAAGATGGAAATTACAAGTCTGAAGAAGTTAAGAACATCGCTGTTGAAATTGTAAGTTATTCATTTATGTTTTAAGTCAAATTCTCCATCAATATAAAAGTGTGCAAGATTAATTAACTACTTCTACTTTTTTATTTAATATTTCAGGTGAAAATGAAGAAGAAAGTTAGTGATGGGGAAGTGATTCTGGAAGGCACCGATCATGTCTTGACCAAGGTGCTTGGTAAGCCTGAGCATAGAGGACGTGTACGAGGCCAAGGGGCTTATGTAAAGCAGTCGGTCTACTTTGAGCTTTCGAAGCAGAAGAAGAAAGCTCGGACGATTGAAGAGAGGATTCAAGAGGGTGTTCAGATGTTTATGGCGAGTGAGACTGATAGGATTATTAAAGAGCGAGATGCATTTTGGGCTTCAGAAATGGCAAAGTTGAGTGCATCTTTACATGAAAAGAATATTTTTTTGGATGGCAGTCCAAATATTGGATCACAACACGGAAGTTGTTCCAAGGGCGTACCTAATTTCATGGAGTTGGAAGGTATCAAGAAGAAATTGGATTTAGCGGAAGATGTTGTTTGTGATGGAGATGAGAACGAGGTTGAGAAAAATACTGAGGTTGAGAAAAATACTGAGGTTGAGAAAAATATTGAGGTTGAGAAAAAGACTGAGGTTGAGGAGAAATTTGTTGAAGAGAAGAATGATGTTGATGAGAAGAGCGAGGTTGACGGGAGGAAACCGGAGGTGGTAGAAATTGAGGATGAACATAAGGAAGTTGGATTTCTGATTAATGAATGTCCAGAGTGGGAATTGACAATTGGATCCCCGAAAAATGTTGTTGCTTATGCAATAGTTGACATAGAAAGTAATGTTCTTCATGGGAAGCCACTTGCAAAGGAGAATGCACGAGTATCAATTACTCGTGTAATCCAGGGTGCTGCTCAGATTCCTATTCCAATCAATGATGAAATTATGACTGTGGAGCAGGCTGTTGGTACTTATATTGCTTGGCCGAGAAATCTCACACGGGAAGTCAAGACAAGCAGTGCTCCAGTCAAAGGAACTGTGAAGGTTAAGTTTACCATTTAAATTTTTGTTACTTTGTCGCGATTTGGATTCTCAATTTTCTTTTTAATTTGGGCATGATTTGAATTCTCAAATTTCTTGTTACTTTTTCCTTTTAGGGAGGCAAGAAAAATGGCGGAAAGAAGTTAAAGAAGCTCAAAGACTGTGTCTCGGAACCAGATTATGTGGTTACAATGGGTGCTGATTACCCCCCTTCTTTGAAGCGTTTGTGGCTTTGGGCAAGCGATGCCTTGAAGGATGGTCGTACATGTTCTTTTCAATTATGCCAAGAAGCTTTTGGAAATACAAATAAGCAGGTTTTATTTTCATCAGACGTGCATGCTTTGTGTTTTGGAGGTGAAATATCAGGGTCGGTCATTTGCTTGTTTATTAAGTAAGTTTCAAACTTTAAATGTTTAATTTTGTTCACTTTGTCAATAATTCATTAAGGAAGTTTAAGAAATTTAATAATATTTCTTTACGTTTTGAATTCAGTGTCTTGCATGAAATTTTGAGAAAGCACAAGATGACCGACATGATATCATTTGTTGATCCTGTCATGATTGGTGCCCTTGGTTGTGGTACTCCAGTGGAGAGGTCTCGTGCCCTTTCTAACAGATTTAAGAATGCTAAGCCTAGTCAACTTTTTCTATTGCCATATAACCATATGTAAGTGCTTGTTTTTTCAATTTTTGTCCTTCGATATTATTAATATTACGATATATTAATTGATATTCAAAAATATCTCTTTGAGTTTAAGCTGAATAGTAGATTGATTGTGTATACTTGTAAAATTTGAGAAATTAATTCATCTAGGATAGTTGTGTAGTTCATGCGCAAATATAGCATTTTATAAAATTAAGTTGTAATATGTCTATTGCCCAGTAATAAACAATTGTAGAAGGGGGGTTGAATACAATTGTATAAGATTCTCGACTTAATAAGATATGAATCACAAATATGAAAGAATAATAACAGCTTTATTAAATCTGATATAAAACTGTTACAAACTCTCTCAAGAAATTCTGATGTTCTTGAGAGCTGCTAGGTTACAAAGATACTCGTGTATGCGATTGGTATGTTCACCAAAACCTAAACTGTGTTTATATACTACACAGCTTCTCTATCAATTACATGATAAGTCCTAATCAATAACAAAGATCGAAACATATCCTAAATTGATAGCTGCATTCCTACAGACCACGAACCGACAGAATAATCTTCCTTATTTAACTAGACTCCAAATATAACTCGAAGTAGGAATCCTGATCAGCTTCCAGTCCTGATGATCAATCCTGATCCCAGTCCTGATATTCATCCAGATCCTGACGATCATGCAATCCTGATGACTATGCATTACTGATGACGTCAGCAATCCTGATCAGTTGAGTCTAGATCCTGACGATCATTGAATCCTGATATAACAATCTCCCCCAATCTTATACTTTGTGAAATAAAGTAAAGATTCATAAGATTCAATGATGTCAAAAACATATTTACAAAATGTACAAATATCAGCAGCAACTTATCTGTTTAAATTCTTTGATAGAATAGATTCATCTTCAAGAAGTTGGATAACAAATTTTCTTCTTTTTCTTCAAGAATTTGAATCAGTCTTTCCTTAAGATTTCTGAGTTCTTCATCTTCCTCATTAATCTGGTAGATAGCTGCTCTGAGATTTTGTATGGAGCTTCTTTGTAGACTGTGCTCTTCAAGCAAAATATAAGCAATTTCCTTCCCATCAGGATTGAGAGTAAGTTGAGTCATGCCAAAAGTCACTTCTTTAACAACAGTGCCCCTTTGCATTTCCACATCTTGACCTCTTTGATTTAAGTACATGGGAGTATAATTACCATTGAAATTTCTGTTTCCATACAGTCTTCTTCTTATTGTTGACAAAATCATGTCACTCCACACTTTGCACACTTTATTCTTCCAACTTAACAGATAATGAACATATTCTAGTTCCTGTGTAGTTTTCATCAGCAGATCTTGAATGGACAAAATCTTCACACTACCATCTTTCATGAAGTACAGAAGGTTTTCTTTCTTTTCAATACCATCATGACAATCTATAACTATATCAACAGCTAATAAATTGTTCAGGTTTTCAGAAGTTAAAGTACCTCCAATTTCAGTCAAGGAGTAAGGATCAACATATGACATATTCAGATATTCAGCATCCATGTGTCCAATACCTCCTCTTGAATTACTTGTCAATTGTTTCAGATTTGAAAACATTCGTAGCCAGAGTGCTTTTGATCTAACCATATCAGACAAATCAACAACACCTGTTATAATTCCTCCATTCTGAAAATTGATAGGTGTGTTACACCTCAGTGTACTTATGTGTTTCCACTTCTTATCTTTCTCTTTTTCAAAAGCATAGCTTCTTTCTAGTAAAGATTCTCGTCTGCTTGAATTTCTCCACAATCTTTCGTTTGAGAGTTTAAGCCTTTGTACATAGAGATTGAAATCTCTATTTGTTGATCTTGTGATTTCTCTTCTTCTGGCTTCTTCTTCTTCATCCACTTCCTTGTTGTGAGAATCAACCACAGTAGATAAGATTAACAACTCAATCTCTTGCAGAATTTCAGATTCATCAGGATCTTGAACATTGTCAGGAACAATATCAGGATTAGAATCTTCAATTTGATTTGTATTGCAGAGAATTAATTGTATTGGTCTTCTTCTCAATTCAGGTTCTTCTTCAATAAATTCCTTGTCTTCCTTCTCAATGATATCCTTGATAACAGGATCTATTAGATTTTGTGAAGCTTCAAGAATTTCTTCAATTAATAAACCTCTAGACCTTGTCTGTCTAGGCACTGTTTGAGTTTAAGAACTTCTTCTACTTCTTCTAGCACCTCTTCTACCTCTGCCTCCTCTTCCTCTAGCAGGAGCATGGTTATTAAAGCTTTCCTTCATTTCTCTCTGTTGTCTTAAGAATTCTTCATGTGAGAGATCAGGATATTCTTCACTTGCTCTAGAGAGTACTTTCCTTGCAAATAATTGTTGAACTCTTTTATCAGTGTGATAGAGAGTAACAATTCTACCATCTTTTGTAGTAAACTTCTGGAATAGATTTGATGCATCTTCAGGATTATCAATAAACACATCTTCATAACCTTCAGGAATTGTAGCAAGAGTCTGTTCATGACCAGGCATCATGATTTGATCACCTGTCAGGATTTGTTCTTCCGTCAGGATCTGAGATTGCACTAATGTCCTCATTGTCCTTACTCCAGAATCAGAAACATGAGTTGACTGCGTTATTTGACTTTGAGAAGTTTGAATTGTCTTCATAACAGCAGCATCAGAGGTTTCTCCTTGTAGAATCTTGTCACCACCATCATTTCCAGTATCATCATCATTATTTCTCAATACTAGATCAGGTGTACATTTTGTCCGACTTACCTTCTCCCCCTTTTTGACATCAGTATTTGACAATATATTCAAAATTAAGGCAAGAGAGGTTTGAATGTCAGTTACCTTTGTATCAAGAGAATCAATCCCGTTGTTGATTGAAGACTGTTCAGTAATGATTGACTTAACTTGGGATTCCACTACCCTGAGTTGAAGAGCAGTAGGCACCTTTGTAAAGCTTTTAGAAATATCAGTCCTCACTTTGTCAGTAGAATCTTTGACAGAATCTATTTCATGTTTCAGGCTTTTGGATAACAGAGTAGTAGCCTTCAAATGATTCTTCAAATCTTCATTCTGAATCAACTTAGCAGCATTATAAGCATGATCCAATGCATAGGGATAGCTTACAGATTCATCAGATCTATACCATTCATTTTCCCATTGATGCATTCTCAGCTGCTCAACAGGATCAATCTCAGAAGGAACAGAAAAGTCTTGTCTTAAGTCCTTTCCAGTAGACGCCTTGCTAGCCATGAATGTGTTTGATGAACCAAAGTTAGTTCCAAGACTAGATTTAATAACTCTGGCAAGCTGATCCTTCTCTTCATTATCATCATCATCACTATCATCAGAATCATCACCATCAGTATCATGAGTAACATCAGGATCAGAAATAGCAATACCTTTCAGTTTATCCTGTGAATCTGTGATAGGATGGTTCATTGGTCGTGATCTTAGTGGTTGTATAAGAATTGGCTCAGCATCAGGAGCACCACTATTATCAGGATGAACAGTGTCAGGATTTGATAAGCTTGCATCAGTATTTGTTACCAATGGTTCTTGTGTAGCATGAGGTTCTGAAGCTGCTTCAACACTTTGAGTTGGAGGTTCTTGTGTGCTTCCCTCATTGACAGTGTCCTTGACCAATCTTTCACCAGAAGCTGTAGCTTTGCCTGCATCTTCACTTTGAGAAGATGGTTCTTGTGTGGCTGGAATGTTGATGTCTTCACTCTCCCTTTGAGAAAATGGTTCTTGTGTGACCATTCCAATAGCTAAGCCTTCACCCAAACTTTGATTGAGTGGTTCTTGTGTGGCAGGATCTTTAGTTTGAGCTGTTGAATCACTTTGAGATTCAGGTTCTTGTGGGCTTGATCCTTTCATCTTCTTTTGTCTCTTGAAAACTATCTCTGCTTCTTTCCTTTTCTTCTCCCATGGATGTAGAAACCCAAGATTGGAAGCAGCAGCACCATACTTCTCCCATGAAATATCAACATGTCTTGTAGAGGGAGATGATTTGGCTGGAGAGTCTGAAATAGAGACAACTTTTGTTTGTGCATCAGGAATACCAACATCAGGATTTGCTAGAGCATCAGGAGTAGATGACTCATAAGGATCTGATGTCTGAATATCAATATCCTTCATTTGCACCTTCAAAGGAATATGATACCTGCTTTTCGATAATGTCCTTTTCTTCTGTGGCTTTGATGAAGGTGCCACAGCTTCAGTAGCAGTATCAGCAACTTCCTTGTTTATCTTGAATTGAGAGGAAAGTGGCATGTCATCTTCAGAATCAGATTCATCCCTTAATACCAATTTTCTCTTCACAGAAACAGTCTCATTCACCTTCTCAATTTTCTTCTGAACCAGGACCCCTTGTACACCCCCTTGTTCCTTCTTTTTAGTGAGTGGTGTAGAGGAAAAATCCTTTGAACCTGATTGCCTTCCAGACACATCAGTTCTAGCTGATTTCTTTGATTTTACAACTAAAGTCTTTTGAGAGACAGTAGAGGTGGCTGTGAACTGTTTAGACTGTTTAGGTGGCATTCTTGGGTCAAGAACAAGGTGTGATGGACCTTTCCCCATAGCATTAGAAAGTAATCCATAACAAGTAGGCATTTTCTGATGTAAGAAAAACCTGACCTCATCAGGAATAAATGCATTGCCAATAAAACCATTTGCCTTATCACTGTTGACTAAGGACTTAATATTATTCTCAGTAATTCTACAGATAGGTAGAACTACATCATCCTCAAAAACAACATTAGGACATAAGTGATTAAATATCAACTGTAAAAATCTAAGAAAACAGACAGAACCTAACTTATCTGATTTCCTATCACTTAAGGCTTTTAAGATAAAAGACCCATAATCAAACACTGTAGAATGGATAAGAGAATACCCAATTTTGAGAGATCCTGATGGAAGATCATCAAAATTTGATGTCTTGTTCAGGAAACAGCGACTGATCGTATCAAAGAAGAAATTCCATTCCTTCTTCAGCTTTGTCCTAAAGAGATTTCCATACCTCTTTACTTCCCCATTGTAAACTAATTTTGTAACAAACTCAAAAAGAGTCGAGTCTGAAACATTATTAGGAACAGCATCACCAAGAACATGAAAATGTAATGCTTCCTCCACAATTACAGGAGTCACATAGTGAGTAACCCCATCATATTCAAAACTCATTAGGATTGAGTCAGAATGCCCTTTGTCAAAAGTAACCGAGTTCCAAACCTGCATGATTGACTTAAAAGAAACACTTGCAGGTTCTGTTAAAGAAAACTTCAATGGGCTTGAAGCTAGAAAATCTTGGATAATGTGAAACTCAGAAGGCAAATCCTGATGATTCAGAATAGCTACAAAATTATTAGTGGTAAAAGTAACACCACTAACCACAGTCTGTTTGTTAATGAATGATGAAGACGCCATTAAAATAATATAAAAAGCTTGAGAATTGAGATTTAGAAAACAGGGTTCTTGAGCACAGAGAGAGAAAGAAAATGAAAAACTGATGAAGAGAGAGTAATCAGAAATTTAGCAAATCAAATGTATTTTGTTAAAACAAAATATTACTCTCAATGACAGGTGGCAAATTATGATTTGTGCAAAAATGATTAGTGGAGAAATTACGTGCGTAATTAGACATAAATGCACTGTTTTTTATGTGTACCTATATGTAAATATCTATCAGTGTGACACATGCGTGCATACAGTTGTCCAATAAAAACTCGAACGTTTCTTATCAGTTACTGACTAAAAAATAGGCACAAATTAAGCAATGAAATAATGACATGTACATCAGGATTGACCAGTTGACTTCCTGTCAGGATTTTATCCTATCAGGATTTCATCAAAATCACTTACCTTTCTGTATGACCATCAGGATTTGATAGTCATCAGGATTTCTTCTCTATAGCTTTTCTCAGAAATTCTCAAAGTTCATCATTCCAAGTTCATTCACCAACTTATTGAAAGTAGCTTCAAACAGTGGCTTGGTGAATATATCAGCTAGTTGTTGATCAGTAGGAACAAAGTGAAGTTCAATTGTTCCTTCCAGAACCTGTTCTCTTATAAAATGATATCTAATATTGATGTGTTTAGTAAGAGAATGTTGAACTGGATTTCCTGTCATGGCAATAGCACTTTGGTTATCACAATAAATAGGAATATTTGAGTATGACATGCCATAATCTAACAACTGATTTCTCATCCACATTATTTGAGCACAACAACTTCCTGCAGCAATGTACTCAGCTTTTGCTGTTGAAGTAGAGATAGATTTTTGCTTCTTACTGAACCATGAAACTAGTCTACCACCCAAAAACTGATAGCTTCCTGAAGTACTTTTCCTGTCTATTTTGCATCCTCCAAAATCAACATCTGAATAACCACACAAACCAAAATCTGATTCCCTTGCATACCAAAGACCAAGAGAAGGAGTGCCTTTGAGATATCTGAAAATTCTTTTAACTGCAATCAGATGAGGTTCCCTAGGTTTTGCTTGAAATCTTGCACACAGACAGGTTACAAACATGATATTTGGTCTACTTGCAGTGAGATACAATAAAGAGCCAATCATTCCTCTGTAATGAGTTACATCTACCTCAGTACCTTGATCAGGATCAAGTTTGGTAGCTGTAGCTATGGGAGTACTTGCAGTAGCACAATCTTCCATGTTAAACCTTTTCAACAAATTCTTTGTGTATTTTGACTGATTGATAAAAATGCCATCATCAGTCTGTTTAACTTGAAGACCAAGAAAATAACTCATTTCTCCCATCATGCTCATTTGATATCTTGACTGCATAAGCTTAGAAAACTTTTCACACAGCTTATTATTTGTTGACCCAAAAATGATATCATCCACATAAATCTGAACTAAAAGCAAATCCTTACCATGATTCAAATAGAATAGAGTTTTATCAATAGTACTTCTTTTGAATCCACTTTCCAGTAAGAATTGAGCTAAGATTTCATACCATGCTCTTGGAGCTTGCTTTAGTCCATAAAGTGCCTTATCCAATCTATAAACATGATTCGGATACTTTGGATCAATGAAACCAGGAGGTTGTTCAACATAAACTTCTTCCTCCAGTTCACCATTTAAGAAAGCACTTTTCACATCCATCTGAAAAACTTTGAATTTCTTATGAGCTGCATATGCCAGAAAGATCCTGATGGCCTCTAGTCTTGCAACAGGAGAAAAAGTTTCATCATAGTCAATTCCTTCTTGTTGAGAATACCCCTTTGCAACTAGTCTTGCTTTGTTTCTGATAATTACACCATCTGAATCAGTCTTATTTTTGAAAATCCATTTAGTACCAACAATAGACCTGTTCTTTGGTCTTGGTACCAGTTTCCAGACTTCATTCCTTTCAAATTCATTGCATTGTGGTAAGTCATTCCTTGATGTAGATGCTCCCCCTGGATTGGTGTTATCTCGAATAGAAGAATTGGTTTCATTAGAAGCTCCCCCTGAAATATTGTTATTTCCTCCTAATGAATTATCAGGATTATCACTTGAATCAATATCTGGAGAATTTTTTCCTGATGATTGAGTAGTTTCAGTATCAGTAACAGTCTGCTGTTGCTCCCCCTCAACATGTGAACTGTCAGTAGCACCATTAGTAATTGATGTGTCATCAGGATTTGATGGATCATCAGGATTTGGTGACCCATCAGTATCTGATGAATTGACAGGATCTGATTCATTTTCTTCAGGTTCCTTGGTAGCTTCATTTTCAAAAACCAATCTATCATGTGAATCTTCATTCAGGCCTATTATCTTCTTATCATCAAAAGATACATGTATTGATTCCATGACAGTCCTTGTTCTCAAATTAAAAACTCTAAAGGCTCTTGATGCAGGATAACCTATGAAAATTTCCTCATCAGCCTTTTGTTTCAAATTTCCCTAGCTGTTCAGGATGAGTTCTGAGAACAAAACATTTACAGTCAAACACATGCAGATGCTTCAAACTTGGTTTCTTCTCGTTGAGAGATTGATAAGGAGTAACACCATGTCTGTTTATCAATGTGAGATTTTGTGTATAGCATGCTGTGTTGACTGCTTCTGCCTAGAAATATGTTGGCAACTTAGCTTCTTCCAACATAGTTCTACCAGCTTCAATAAGAGTTCTATTTTTCCTTTCAACCACTCCATTTTGCTGAGGTGTGCCTGGAGCAGAGAATTGTTGAATTATTCCTTTGTATTTACAGAATTCTTCCATTTTTGAATTCTTGAACTCAGTACCATTATCACTTCTCAGAATCTTGACTTTGAACTTTGTGGTTGTCTCAAACATTCTCACATGATCCAACAGTATTTCAGGAGTTTCATCTTTTCTGTGCAGAAAATACACCCAGGTGAATCTAGAATATTTATCAATAATTACAAGAGTGTACCTTTTCTTACTGATGGTCATAATGTTGACTGGTCCAAATAGATCAAGATGCAGCATGTGATATGGTTCTTCAATAGAGGATTCTGATTTACTATGGAATGATGTCCTTCTTTGTTTAGACTTTTGACAAGCATCATAGAGTCCATCAGGAGTATACAAAGCTTTAGGTAATCCTCTCACTAAATCTTTCTTAACCAACTCATTGATATTGCTGAAGTTGAGATGAGAAAGCTTCTTGTGCCAATTCCAACTTTCATCTACTGATGCTTTACTGATGAGACATGTAGGGGAGTCATCATTATTTGAGAGAATGTTGGCTTCATATATGTTATCATGCATGTAGCCAGTCAGTGCTATCTTTCCTGTTTCTTTGCTGACTACTTCACAATGTGTGGAATAGAAGTTGACATGATAACCTCTGTCAGTGATTTGACTAATACTCAACAGATTGTGTTTTAGTCCCTTCACTAGAGCTACTTTTTCAATGATGACATTTCCAATTATTATATTGCCATATCCCAAAGTTTGTCCAATGTTGCCATCTCCATAAGACATAGTTGGGCCAGCTTTTTCCTCATATTATGATAACAGGGCCTTGTTTTTAGTCATGTGCACAGAGCATCCACTATCCATGACTAACACATTTTTCCTTTTTCCCTGCAATCAGAATAGAAACACACTAGTTAGAACATTTAGGAACCCATACATGTTGGGTTCCTTTTCCATGCAATTTATTAATTTTAACATCAGAAGACTTTTTGACTTTAGCAGTCCTGACAGGATTTACTCCATCAGGATTTGCTTTGTCAGTATCAGTATTAACGAAAGCATGCTTCAACTTGACATTCTTAAAGCTACCAGAATTTGCACTATTTTTATCAAACTTAGGCAATGGATCATAAAAGTTATAGTACAAATCATGATATTCTACACAAGTATAAATAGAATGCCATATACTACCACAATGAAAACAAGACTTCTGTGGTTTATAAAATACTGATCTACTCCTAACATCAGAAATAGGAATTTCAGTACTTTTCTTTAAACTCTTTTTATAATCAATGGCAAGATGATTAGAGTTACCACAGGTAAAACAACATTTCCTAGGTGCATTTGGGATATACTTATAACCATTCTCTTTATTGATCCCAATTTTACCATTCCTGTTTCTCTTAACAGTAGCTTCCTTTTTCTTATCTGTAACCTCACAGATTTTATCCTTGAGTTGTTTCTGAGACAGGAAACCTACATTCTTAGTGACTTTATTCAAAACAGGTTTAGACTTTACAAGATTTATACTTTGAGCAGAAGTAGATCCTTTTTCAAAAATTGAATTGGAATCTTTACCAAAAACAAAATCAACAGGAATAATCTTAGATTTGGTTTTGTCTATAACATGTCTATAGGTTTTTGGACTAACTGTCTCATCAACAACAATTTTCTCCTTAAATTTCTTATCTTCATCTGACTTATATCCTAGACATTCTTTCCAATTCTTAGAGGTATTAATCTCATGAAATTTTCTACCAGAATCTGTCCAGGTCCTGATTTTCTCATTAGCATATTCTAAATCCTTTTCTAGTGTAGTACATTTGAGTTTCATCTCTAAATACATGTGTTTAGCATTATCACATTCTAGAATTCTCAGCAGTTTGACTTCTAAAGCTAATATGCAATGATTTTAGAAAACATCTTAACTCAGAAGCATTATCAGTATCAAAATCAAAGACATTATTTAGTACCATATCATCAGGAATAACAGTATCATCAGTATTGGCCATTAGGGCATAGTTGACCACCTCAGTATCAGATTCTGAGGAAGAGTCCATCCAATCCTTGCTTGATGTGATGAGTGCCTTTGTCTTCTTGCACTCAGAAGCAAAGTGACCCATACCATTACACTTGTAGCATCTAACCTTTGACTTGTCAAATTTGCTACCCTTACTTTCCTTTTTGATATGCTTGTCTTTGTCTGCATTAAAGGTCCTTTTCTGGAAGTTGCCTTGTCTTCTAGCCTTCCTGAACTTCATATTTTTGAAGCTTCTGACAATCATAGCAACCATCTCTTCCATGTCTGAGTCAGAAGAGTCATCATCAGTATTGGCATCAGGATTTCCATCAGTGTCTGATGAAGAGTCATCAGGATCTGACTCATCTATTCTTGATTTCCTTCTAGAGACCATCATTGCTTTTCCTTTTGATTTAGCCTCTACATTCAAGGCAATGGTCTTCGCCTTGCTGTTTTTCTTATTTTTTCTCTATTGAATTTCAAGATCATGAGTTCTTAGCATCCATAGACTTCATTAAGAGACACAGTGTTGAGATCATACTGATGTCTAATGATCGAGGTCTGTGTATCCCATTCTTCAGGTAAACCTCTTAGAAACTTGGTGTTAGAATCTTCAGTTTCATATTCCTTGTCAACTAAAGATAAACTGTTCAAGAGTGTCAGGAATCTATCATATAAATCAGTCAGGCTCTCATCAGGTTTAGCATCGAATTGTTCATATTCTTGAATCAAAAGAGCCCTTCTGTTTTTCTTGACATATGCAGATCCCTGGCACTGAGTTTCCAGAGTATCCCAGATTTCTTTTGCAGACTTGCATGCAATCACTCTGTTGGACATGACAACATCAAGACTACTGTGAAGTATGTTCTTTATGTTTGGCTCCCTCAACACATGAGCTTTTTCTTCTGGAGTCCATTCACTCTTTGCCTTGACCACATAGTGTTCAGGTACCGTTTCAGTTCGTTCTATGATCCTTGTAGGAATATATGGTCCATCACGAATCCTGTCTAAATAATCAGGATCCATAGCCTCCATGTACATCAGCATCTTTACCTTCCATGTTGGATATTCTGATTTCTTCATAATGGGAATTTTCATACTTTCATACTTGGTTGTCGACATCTTAGATCGTATCTGATTAAATTTAAATCAGTTCGCTCTGATACCAATTGTTGCCCAGTAATAAGCAATTATAGAAGGGGGGTTGAATACAATTGTATAAGATTCTCGACTTAATAAGATATGAATCACAAATATGAAAGAATAATAACAGCTTTATTAAATCTGATATAAAACTGTTACAAACTCTCTCAAGAAATTATGATGTTCTTGAGAGCTGCTAGGTTACAAAGATACTCGTGTATGCGATTGGTATGTTCACCAAAACCTAAACTGTGTTTATATACTACACAGCTTCTCTATCAATTACATGATAAATCCTAATCAATAACAAAGATTGAAACATATCCTAAATTGATAGCTGCATTCCTACAGACCAGGAACCGACAGAATAATCTTCCTTATTTAACTAGACTCCAAATATAACTCGAAGTAGGAATCCTGATCAGCTTCCAGTCCTGATGATCAATCCTGATCCCAGTCCTGATATTCATCCTGATCCTGACGATCATGCAATCCTGATGACTATGCATTACTGATGACGTTAGCAATCCTGATCAGTTGAGTCTAGATCCTGATGATTATTGAATCCTGATCTAACAATGTCAATGTCTAGGAACCATTGGGCGTTGAGTGCTGTGAATCCAGAATCTCAAGTGGTTTACCACATGGACCCGTTAAAGCGCAGAATTGCAACTGAAGAGTGGACAGAAGTGGTTGACAAGTGAGTGTGGCCGGTTAATTTTATTTAATTCAAAATCAGTTTGATAATTAAGGAGAAGTGTCTTAATTTTGATTTATATTTATTATTTGTAGTGGCATCAAACTCTATAAGGACAAGGCGAAGAAGATTCTAAAGAAGAAAATAGTATGGGAGAATCTGGCGGTATGAAAACTTTTCAAATCTTACAGTTTCGTCTCTCATCCCTACAAATATAGTGTAGACTTCTAATAATTGTTTGTAAATTTTTCAGGGTGTTTCTCTCCATACGGGGACCAAGGATTATGGCCTGTTTTTGATGCGTTATTTGAAAGAAATATTTTTGGATAAGGAACTTAAATTTTCTTCAAAGGTATAAAAATTACAATTTATCATATTTTTTTTATCTATGTCCAGAGTGAAAACTGTGACTAATGTTGTTTTCATTTTTCAGTGGGCACGGAGGAGCAACCTTTCTTATGACATGAATGATCTCAATGAAATCAGGGTCGACTGGGCAAAGTACTTCATGAATCACTACGCTCGTTAGGTGCTTCAGTACGAACTTGGATAATAACTGGTTTTTTGGATGCACATATCATATATTTTGTGGAACTCCTGGTGGATATTACATGGTTTAGCGTACATATTGCGCTTATATTTAAACTTATGAGTGAACTTTCAGTTGCTCTTTTTTGGATATGCTCATCCTTAAATATAACAGTCCAGTTAGAAATGGTTTATATTTTGTCAATGACTTGTATTGGTGAATATTAGAAATGGTTGGAGCTGGTTGGATGAATGGATTATGTAGGGGTGAATATTAGTTTGTGAATTTGGTGAATGGTGGTTATGATGGTGAATATTAGTTGGTATTATATGAACTTGTTGGTTTTTAATTGTTGGCTTCTAATTATAATGTCTAGCATTGTTTCATTTGGTTATAAAACCATTGTCTCTTATGCTTTTGGCTTAGTGATGCATCGATAAGAACTATTGTTATAAGCTATATCAAGCAATGACCACTGTCTATTTAGCCTGTTGTGCAAATGTTTTTCATACAACATACACATAAAAAGAAATATGTTGTCTAATTAGACTAAATTCAAGAGATTTACCAAACAAAAACGTTATAAAAATAATCTCTTACAAAGCATTCCTAAAATAAAACTGTTGTCTTACAAAACAAAACACAATGGTAAATACATGTGAAGTATTTTTCAAAAGCCTTCTTGCTACACACTTAGAGATAAAAACCGTTGAGTAAATGCAGGTATCGAGGAGAAAACCGTTGTAGATAAAACTTAAACCATTGTGCAAAAGAAATATAAACAAGGCTTATTAAGAAGCAAACCGTTGTAGATAAAAGTTCGCACAACGGGCGACGTAAACAAATCTATTATAACTAATGTCTTCTTACAATGGATTCTGCCGTGACCTATTGTTGTTTCTAGCTGTTATACAACACTTTAGATTTACCAGAATGTTGTGATCATCAACTTATACAACGGGCTGTATGGTAGGAAACTGTCGTTCTTTCTGGTGGTTATACCACACTTTGTTAATCGGTGACTCTCGTTTCAGTTATTTTGCACAACATTTTTTAAGCGTTGTCTGAGGTCCATCTGACGACATCTCAATAGTCATCGGTTTTCAGGGGTAATAGACAACGGGCCTGGGTGAGTCGTCTGATTCAGTTTTTCTTGTAGTGCCTGCTAGTGCTTAAACAAGAAACCCAAAGTGATTGGTCTTAATTTGCTTGAGAGTTAGATACTCTCTAAGTCTCCACGGTCTAAAGACGAACCCGCTGCTAAACACTACTAATTATTATCTATATAAAGAGAAAGAGAAGCTGGAATGCCTGCAGTGTGCGTAGAGGCAGTGAATCCAATGGTGAAATGGTGATGCAGTTTGGTAAATAAGTTCAAATTAAGCTAGTGAACCGGCTATTCATCTGGCAAAGATAATCTAAGATCTTGGTAAGCAACACGTTGAAATTTTAGGAAAACTGGTAATTTAACATCTTTGGTGTCGTACTTTAAGCAAAAGGGGCCTATCAGTTACAAATAAACATGATATGCTACAGATTATGTAAGGCTCCTAGCATCTTAGGAATCTAGGACAATAAACATGATATACTACATATTATGTAACGCTCATAGCATCTTAGGCCGACTTCAAAAATAGGCTCTGAGCTAGTGAATTCTATTTCTAGCTCCCCTTCAATCCCAAAAATGATTGGGCCTATTAACATGATATAGTGCATATTACGGAAGGCTCCTAATGAAACATATCTTGAGTTTTTAGGACAAAAACTTCAACGTTAGGTGCACCACATGAGGGTCATTCATAATAATGGTTTCAGTAGATTTATTAGCTAGATACAATAAGACAATGACTAAAGACCTAATTAATTATTTGACCATTATATAATCATGCACAAATTATATACACACATTAAAGTTCTATCTGTCCAGATACCTTCTAGGGACAAAGCCAAGATTGCTACTGCTGCTACTACTTGGCAAATGCAGTCATGAGGGGTGGAGCTGGTAGGGCCGTAAACGAACAGAGTCGAACCGAATTTTGATCGAATCGAGCCGAGCTTGATTTTTTTTAAAACGAACCGAGTTGAGCCGAGCTTTCTAATCGAACAAAAAGTGATGTTCAAGATCGGCTCGTTAATAAACGAGCCGAACACGAGTTTGTTCACGAACATTTCGAATCGAGCCGAACACAAACCGAACTCGAGTCGAGTTGAGTTGTAGTTCATACTTTTATATTCAACCAAATCCAATTTTTAAAATTACTTACTCAATTTACGGTCTCACGCCTAAAATCACATCTTAAGAATACACAATTATGTTTGAATTTCAATACTAAAAGTTAATTTATTTTCTTCTAATAATCATATTAGGTTAATATTTATATTTATGAGTAATCAAACCTTACTCACTTCACCTAATAACAATAGTTAAAATAAAACAATATTATCACTAACTTATTAGAGCTTCTTTATCTTGGCTCTTAATTTGAAATTTGAGGAGGTTTGCAACTTTTCTCTTTCTAAGATACTTTTATTAACCTTAAATTCACTAAAAGTCTCATCTTTCTCCTCAATTTTAAGAGGTACGAGCCACTTTTAAATAATATTATATAATAAATTAATAAGACAAACTCTCTTTCTCTATTCACTTTCTTTTGTAATTTTATGAATGTAACTTATAAATTTTAATAATGAAAAACTAATTTGGATTGGATATAAAGAGTTTAACTTTTGGTAGTACGTTGATGTTATACCTTTTAGATATAATAAATACAATTCCTATTCAACCACAAAATAACTAAAATAGATCGCAATTTAGTTTTATTTAACATATTCAAATTGTTAAGGATATTATGAAATTCACAAATTTATAATTAGTTAAACGAATCGAGCCGAGTTTAACGAGTTCGAGCCGAGCTCAAGCCGAGTTCGAGTCGAACAGGTGTAAAGCTCGGCTCAAGCTCATTTACTTACTAACCGAACACATTTTTATGTCCAAGCTCGTGTTCATTTAGTAAACGAACCGAACCGAGTTCATCTAAAACGAGCCGAGCTCGAGTTTTGTTCACGAACGACTCTGTTCGCTTACGGTCCTAGGAGCTGGTGCATATCAACAAACCAACAAACAGCAGACCAAAATACAACTTCGAATTGACATGGTTTAGCTTTCACAGATGCAGCCATTATGTACTAATTACAGTAACATAGACCCTCTAACTTGTGTAGCTACATGAACTAAGAACACATGCCGTGGACACGTGGACACATATACAGTTATCCGTGATTTCAGCAACTAGTTAAGCAAGTTTGTTAGGATGTCACATTTAATGATGATTATTTAGAAACTCATTCTTAATAATTATAGAGATCTACATTATTGCCAGGATAAGTACTTGACATGACATATTGACATACACTAAAACACATAAATTTATACAGTAGCGTGAGTGAAAATTTCAGCTTCCCCAATTCAAATGGTACCGGAGATTACCTACCATTCCGGTAAAAACAAAACATCGAGAAGAAAGGGGAAGGTGTTGAAGAAAGGAGTACTACAAATAACTCAAGATTTTAGGAGAACGGACAAATTAACATGTTATTCGTGCCCAGGTTGTGAATTTAATAAAAAACTGGTACGTGGCATAGAAAATGGAGGGAATAGAAAAATAAAAAGATAGTTGGATCAGTGTAGGCATTGTCTGCCCTGTGGTCTCTTGATCAGAACGCCAATGTGTAAATCACAAAGAGGGAGGCCTTATTATATTCATAGAACTAAATGATTCAATGCTAAAATCCCTTAACTAAAACATTAATTGAGGTGGCATATCAAAATTGAAAAATATAGATAATCTCTAAAATTTATACATCTTCATATTGGCTATATATGCTGAATCTCTAGGGGCTGTAGTGAATCCACGTCATCTCTTACCATGTCAAAATAATAATTTAATATCATTTTTGAAATGTAGCCAGCGATTATAGCCAATCCCATCGGAGTAAAACACGTTCAGTAAAATTTAGTCAATCATTATTTTTATCATTTTAGATAACATCATTGAAGATGCTCTAACTAATTAAATTAACTATAAGTAATAGCAAAGTAGAACAGATTCATATTATATACAAGGGACATGACAAACCTGTATTGTGCCACCATATATGGATGTGATAAGATTTGCATGAAGCTTTAAAGTGCTATAGATATACTTAATTCTCTTCTACAATGTTCTATCCTTTTTCTCATTTCGTAAATGATCATTTTTATATAAACATTCCGCAATTAGTACGTTAGTTCTCCAGCTATATATATGATTAGTAGTGTTATTTTAACCAACATCGAACTTGAACTCGAACTTTTTAAATTAAAACAAGAGATAATCACTACTAATGCATATACAAAGTTAGCTAGCTTGCTAAGTTGCTAGCTACAGCTAACAGATGCCTTGTAATATGAAGCTTTGAGATATATAAACTCATGTGAGGAAACTTATACATATTTGTATATTCGTATCGATTACTTAATTAATTGAGCTTCAGACATATACAATATATTCAAATATGATCACACTGATGAATTGAGTATATATATAAATTAAGATCACTGTTTCTAAAACAGTGAAGTAGTAAATTAAGTAATGCAAACATGGATTCTTTAATTTGTACAAATATAAATCTCCCTTTTTTGTCTTGAATTTGTGGATTAAATTGGATCCGATTAAGCACCAGTAGTACGGGAGTAAAAATTAGTTGAAAATGACTCAGAAACTACCTCATCCACTTCTCTCCTATGAAAATTCCTGTGACAACCGCAAGCTGCACAGTTAAGTGCTTCTGTAGAACCTTCATCTCCATTTGCCATGAATTCTCTGCATCCATCTACAGCATATCCTCCAATATTCGCCGCATGATTCTTCTGGCATTCTCCGTACCTCACGCTTCTCGCCATCGATGTGCTGCTACTTCTGCCCGAATCTCCTCTTGATCTCACTACCACTTGACGCTTCTTCATCATCTATCAATTCAATGTAACCCTAATTACTGTGAATTTTGCAAGCTCTAGCTAGTTTTCTCGAAACGCAGATCTGTATATTTATACCAGATCTAAACTAGATTTAGCTATATAAAAAATATGGTTTGGGAACAAGTAGAAGAAGAAAGAAGAAGCTATCTAGCTGGTGGGCTTGTTACGCTAACCCTAACATGTTCTGGTATTTATCAAAAGATACACTAAAAATAAATGATTTTGAGTTCTCACTATATGTTTATTTTTATATATCAATAGGAACAATGTGAGTGACCTTATTCTATTATTTCTGTCATTTTACTTCATTATTAATTACTTTGTAAAAATGATTTTTTCTTGATTATAATAATTTGATGTCCAACTTGCTGGCCAATTATAGAATGCCACCTAATGCTTACAACAATTTTATGAAAAGCCAGCACTGAGACACTAAAATTTCTTATTAGAGTTGGACAAAAGAGAAGGTAATACATATGATACTACTATAATTGCTTTAAGCCCAACTACTTGAGGATAATTAAGGCAGGCTAGATGCTTAGAAATTGTTCCCACTTTATTTAAAAACTAGCATGAAAACCCGTGCCTCGCACGGGTCACTATCTAGCATAATTGTTTTAACTTCTAATTAGTTCGTTGTTTATGATAATTTATAGATCGTTTGACAGACGTCTCATTATGGGTACAAAAGCTGGACTTGATCTCTGTAGTGAGATAGTTAGCGTTGAAAAGTATCCTTGGTTGAGGTGTTTTTGAGTTAAGAAATGAGTAAATTCGATACTTATGATATTTGTTATGGGTAACATCTATGTCAAAATATGATTATCTTACATACAAGACATTAACCTACACGATTTTACTAATTTAGCTCATTGAGCGAATGATACATTTTCTTGTTTGTGAAATGTAATTTGCATTGTAGAATATGTACAATAAAACATTTTCTTGTTTGTGAAATATAATTTGCATTGTAGAATGTGTACATGCATAATATTAAAATTTAATATATAATGAATTTTCTAGTATGTTCACGTGAATTAAGTACCTTTCCAATCAAATCAATGAGAACTGTTAGATCCACAATCGTTAGATCTTTCCAGTCAAATCAATGGGAACCATTAAATAAAATACTACAAATTTTATATAGAGTACATTTTATATTTTTTATAACTAAAATTTCTCTTTTCTAACAACATTATCTATCTATACTATTATATAATAGACGGAACAATAAAAGTTTGGTTGGTAGTCTGGTCCCCCATGGTTTGTTCACTCATTCCACAACCGTTAGATATTTCCAATCAAATTAATGAGAACCGTTAGATAAAATACTAAAAATATTATATAGAGTACCTTTTTATATTGTGTATAACTAAAAATATTATATAGAGTACCTTTTATATTTTTTCAACTAATTTGTTTCATATAAGTTTTATAAATAAGGACAAAATAGAAATCAATTAGAACCGTTAGATAAAATCCTAAAAAAATTATATAGAGTACCTTTTATATTTTTTATAACTAAAAATATTATATAGAGTACCTTTTATATTTTTTCTAACAAAAAATATTATATAGAGTACCTTTTATATTTTTTCAATAGTTAAATTATCTCACCTATTAGAAGATTATGTTAATCGATATAATAATAGATACCAAATACTCCTCTAACACACACATACATATAATGTGTTTGATAGAGAACACTTATGACTAAATAGTGCTAGGAAGATGAACAAATTATTGCATAAACCTAAGTTGGATTCCATTCATTAACAATTTGTTTTTAAAAAAAAAATAAACACAGGGGAAATTTAAATATTTTAAATTAAATAAAATGTCTCGCCAATTTAGATTAGATTAAATGTCTCATGAATCATTGCTTTTATTGGGCTATAATAAAATAGATAAATAATAATAATAATATCAAATATTTTTCTACTCAAGCGACACACACACATATGATGTGTGTAATTGACAACACATATAATTAAGTGGTGTGGTGGTAAGAGAATGTGCAAATTATTGTATAGACCAAAGTTCGAATCCACTCAACAACAATTTTAAAAAAAAATAGTAAATACAAGGGCAATTTGGACATTTCAAATGCATTAAAATGTTTGCCAATTTAGATTAAATAAAATGTGCCACCAATTATTACCCCATGTTGGGCTTTTATTAATAGAAAGAAGATGGGAAAGTGTAAGTAAAATTGTTTTCCATTTTGTAATATATAAATATGGTTACAGCCTTACAGGATATGATTGTTGACCAACTAATTAATTACAGTTTAATCTGGATTAGGGCAACCATGGACATAGCCGGATGAATATGCATGCATAATTAAATACTAGTAGCAGTTGATCAACCGATCGAACAGCTAAATTTGCTCTTTGATAAGTAGTGTAGAAGATGTTGCAACATCAAGAAGCATGATCAGGCGGAGTATCAAGAGGTAAAATATTTATATTTGTCATTTCGAATTTATTTTTATAATATTTAGATATCTATTTTTTGTCCATATTAACAAGTATTAGTAAGTTATTTACAAATTTCATTAAATTTGATATAGGTGTTGAGGAGGGCAGAACAAGACACCAAACAAAAGTTAATCACAGTGGAATAAAACAGTGAAAGACAGTGTGAAAGCAGTAGAAGTACCAGCAGGAAAGGGTGGGACAACAGAGCTCATGCGAGCCAAAGACGTGG
This sequence comes from Heracleum sosnowskyi, assembly GCA_030848705.1. Lineage (NCBI taxonomy): Eukaryota > Viridiplantae > Streptophyta > Magnoliopsida > Apiales > Apiaceae > Heracleum > Heracleum sosnowskyi. The sequence goes on from CM061243.1 coordinate 9,629,581, forward strand.
AGGTACAACCATGGAGGCTCTACGAAGGGATGGTGCCAATATTGGTAGGACTGGAAAAGGCTCTACAAGGCAGGTTTATGCTCTGGCTGGAACTGCTGAGGCTCGTGCTAGTAGCTGGCAGAGAAGGAGAACTGAAGATAGGAGCAGGGCAGGTTTCTAAAGACTTCAGCAACTCTCTTGATTGATGAAGTGTGTACAAAGAAGATGAACTAACTAATCTGTAAGTATAGATGTAAGCATATGATGTAGAAGAAGACAATGACTCTCATATCTCAGAAATGATGATACATCTTGTTAAAAACAAAAGAGTACAGACTATGTTTATTTATACATATCAATGACAGTAAGCTAAGCTGTCATTCCTATAACAGAATTAGTTACAAACTGTAACTTTCTGTTTGACTAAAAGGTAATATTGACTTATTGTTGACATGTGCCAAGTCATTAGCTAGAAATAGCAAATCATTAGCCCCCCTTCGAACTGGAAGTACTTGACTCACAACATTAGCATTCTGAACACCAGTGGTAACATTCTGAACATCCTGAACATCAGCATCAGTAGCAGCTTTAGCTTTATCCCCCCCACAAATTGAGGGCTGAAAGAAGAAAGAAAGACCAAATTTGTGACAGCAAGTCCAGTGAGGAGTCTTCCCTAGACCTTTGGTTAAAATATCTGATGTATTATCTTTAGAAGCAATTTGACAAATTGAAACAAGACCTGCTGCAATCTTTTCCCTGATAAAATGACAGTCAATCTCAATATGTTTGGTACGTGCATGATAGACTGGATTAGCAGTAAGATCAATTGCTGCCTTGTTATCACAAAATAATGGAACATGAAGAGAAATAGGGAGTTGTAGATCAGATAGCAGATTCTTTAACCACATGACTTCACATGAAGCATCAGCAAGGGCCCTATATATTCTGCCTCAGCTGAGCTTTTAGATGTTAAAGATTGCTTTTTAGACCTCCAAGAAACAACCACTGAGCCAAGAGTAAAACAATATCCACCAACAGATCTCCTATCAACAGGATTACCACCCCAATCACTATCACTAAATCCCCGTAACTGTAGAGAATTACTAGCAGGGAAAAACAAACCATGTTGACAAGTCAACTTCAAGTATCGTAAAACTCTCTTAACAGCTTCCATGTGAGCAAACCATGGAGCATGTAAAAACTGACTAAGGGATTGGACTGAAAAAGAAATATCTGGCCTGGTAGAAGTAAGGTAGAGAAGTTTACCTACTAAGGCCCTGTAAGATGAAGGATTAGGTAATAAGGGACCAGAATTATCATCATCATATAGTTTCACATGTGGATCAATAGGAACTGACAAAGGCTTGCAGTCTTGCATATTGACAGATTTAAGTAAATCCATAATGATTTCATAGTAGAAGCAGAATAACTAAGCATAGAGTATGCCAAACCTGCCATGTTAAGAGAAGTAACATGATCCTCAGGTGTTGAAGTTGAATATTTCTGACTCATGAACATTGTCATTAGCTGAGCCATTTGTGAAACTTGTTGTTGAAGTTGATCAATAGAAGTTGACTGACCAGGTTCTGAGGAAGTTGAATGTGAACCAGGGGTAGTGGACACCTGCATAGCCTGAGGAAGTTTTGTTGAAGCAATGTTTTGTTGACCAACTTTGCCCCTACCACGACCTCGAGGTGGATACCCAATGAGTTTGAAACAATTTTCCTTGAGGTGACCATCCTTATGACAATAAGTGCATTTGAGAATTTGTTTGTTAGAAGCATTACCAGCATTGTGATAGGCTGCAGGAACAGATTTCTGATTGGTTCTGGTGACATTGGTATTGACATTGGCTATAAACGAAGTAACAGAATGAGTGCCTTGTCTTTGCTTTTCTTCTTGTTTAACCAAAGAAAAGGCTTGAGCTAAGGTAGGAAGAGGAGTCATCATTAGAATTTGCCCTCTTGCAGCTGAAAAACTCTCATGTAAACCCATCAGAAAAAGCAACAATTTCTTCCTTTGCTCTCTGTCTTCTTGCAACTTGTGGGAGTCACATTTGCAACCAGATTTACAAGGAAATGTAGGTTCAAGAGCAGCGTACTCATCCCATAAATTCTTCAGTTTATGATAATAGATCTCCACAGATTTATCACCTTGTTCTAAAGAATGTATATCCTTAAGAACCTGATAAACCCTATGACCATTGATACTGGAAAACTGAGCTTCTAATTCTTCCCAAACCTCTTGAGCAGTGGTAACAAAATCCATACCATTTCCAATTTCATCAGATACTGTATTCAAGATCCAACTAATAACCATATCATTGACTCGATCCCATTGAGACCTTAAGGGAGAAGTTTCTTCAGGTTTAGATACAACACCATTAACAATTCCCAATTTGTTTTTAGCTGACAATGCTATAGTGAGAGATCTCTTCCAAGGACCATAGTTTTCTGTTCCAGTAAGCTTTTTGGAAATCAGAACCAGACCTGGATGATCGAGATTTTGAAGAAACAAAGGATGTGAATTGGAATTAAGCAAAGTATGAAGGGAATCATCTCCTTCTAATACAGGTGGTGTTTGAACTGAAGGTGACACAGTAACATTACTAGTACCAGCTACTGCGTTAACATACGTATTGCGAGCCATGTCTAAGCAAGAATGAACGTATACTCTTAAGATCAACTAATCAACCAGTGAAAACACGTATATACAACTAATCAACCAGTGAAAATGATCAAATCAATCGTAGCAAACAATCACAAACAAGTTGAAACAGTAGAATCGCGTGCAGATCATTTATATCATTGAGACGTGTTAATTCTTACTTGAATTGATGAAATCTTTGCGAAACTAAGAACAATTAACTCGAACACAAACCCTAGAAATCAAGAAACTGTCGAGAACCTCTTCAATTTTGATGCGGAATTGCTCTGATACCATAAAGACTTCAGCAACTCTCTTGATTGATGAAGTGTGTACAAAGAAGATGAACTAACTAATCTGTAAGTATAGATGTAAACATATGCTGTAGAAGAAGACAATGACTCTCATATCTCAGAAATGGTGATATATCTTGTTAAAAACAAAATAGTACAGACTATGTTTATTTATACATATCAATGACAGTAAGCTACAACTGTCATTCCTATAACAGAATTAGTTACAAACTGTAACTTTCTGTTTGACTAAAAGGTAATATTGACTTATTGTTGACATGTGCCAAGTCATTAGCTAGAAATAGCTTTGCTATTTCATTAGTTTCAGAAGTGGATCACCAGAAATGAAATGAGGATCATAGGACATACTAGGAGTGAAGGAAGCAGCAGGGTGGATAGTAGTGTGGGAGGCACCGAAGAGAATGAGTTATTCAGGCAGGACCAGCGCTTTGTTGTTGCAGCCTCTCGCAAGATGAGTAGTTAGCCTTTAGCTTATGTTTCTTAAGTAAGACTGTTATAACGGAAGCAAAAAAATTTATAATAAACGTTATCTTGAGGATAAAGATTACAACATACAGATACAGATCTAGGTTATAACCTAGAGAGTCAGATACAGATACGTTATGCCCTAAGGAGTTTATATAGCACTCTCTAGGCGGATAAGTATCATCACTTTCTTGGAGGATAAGTCTTATCCTCAGGATAAGTCTTATCCTTGACAGTGGATAAAGATTAATTCTAGATCCTTCCTTGTAGGAATTATTTCCATCGTAACGGGTAATTACTTATTCAAGACATATTCTAACAAATCTCCACCTTGACTTGAATCCTCTCACAAAAAAACAGATGTACTAGATGCACCATAATAATGTCAGATGTACCAGAAAAAACTCTTCTGCCTCAGATTTTGCCCAAAAGGGCAATCAAACAACTCCGAACATTTAACAAGTCCAAACATTCTTGCAGAATTCATCAAACTCAGACGAGCAAAATTCCAGACCATTATCAGTTCGCAGCCTCTTAATCTTCTTCCCTGTTTGATTCTCCAATAATGTCTTCCACTGCCTGAAAATCTTAAAGACTTCACTTTTATGCTTCATGATGAACAACCAAGTCATTCTTGAGAAATCCTCAATCATTGGCACAAAATATCTGTGATCCCCTAAAGACTAAACACGGGAATGACCCCAACAATCGGAATGGATGTAATCAAGTGTGCCTTTTAATTTGTTCTGTGTGTTGCGTTAGGAAACTTGCTGCGATGTAACTTTCCAAAAACACAATGTTCACAAAACTCAAGACCTGTGACCTTATGACCACAAAGAAGATCAGCTTTTGAAAGAATTTGCATCCCTTTTGCACTCATGTGACCAAGCCTCATGTGCCACAACCTGGTCATGTTTTCCTTATCAATATCCGAGGACGCGACAGCAACAGAACCTGATAACGTAAAACCTTGAAGAAGATACAAGGTACCACGTTTAACACCTTTCAAGACCACATCAGAACCCTTGCAGACATGTAGAACTCCACATTCACCTTGAAAACTGAAACCCTTGTTGTCTAACATACTCAGAGATATCAGATTCTTCGTCATAAGTGGAACATGCCTATATAACATCATTCAATGTACAGAATTTACCATCATGTGTCTGAATTTTAATCGAGCCTATTCCAACCGTCTCACAAACAAAACTGTTAGCCATAGAAATTTTGCCACCGTCTACTTGCTCGTAGGTTGTAAACCACTCCCTGCGCGGACATTCATGGTAAGACGCTCCAGAGTCAAGGATCCACACATCAGAGTGATGCGTGTGCTCAACATCAACTTGAGCAATATCTTCTTCAGAATTGGTACCGGCTATAGCAGTAGTACCTGTAGTAGCAGTACTTGTCAATTTATCATGTTGCTTCTTTTTCTTGGGACAGTTAGATTTCCAGTGTCCATTCTCTTTGTAGTAATTACATACATCATTAGATTTCAGACCCTTAGAAGCTGGTTTCTTGAATTTATTCTTCCCCGGCTTTCCATGTCCATTACTCCCGCTGGCTACTAACCCAACAGCCTGATTATATGCACCTTGCTGCATTCGTAGACTAAACAGACGTTACTTCAGAAGCAACTTATTTGTTAAAGACTTTGTCATGTAGAGACCTTCAAGCTTCAACCACAAACCAGACGCGGTATCCTCCTCCGTGATTTCAGTAATAATATCATCTATAAGGCACAATAAAATTGTTGAGTGTGCATTTTCTTCTAGACTGGCCATCTCAGTGCTTTGCGGATCCGTCGATTACTTTTTCAACGGCGCCCAGAGCCCCTATTACTTTAACAAGGCACGCATCTTGATTTGCCCTAGACTGAAACTATTCCTCCTAATAAATTTGTCAACCTTCACGTTAATACCACCTGTTTGATCAGGATTCAATGATCGTCAGGATCTAGACTCAACTGATCAGGATTGCTGACGTCATCAGTATAACATGGTGATCAGTATTTGATCAAGCGTCAGTATCAGGATTGTCATCAGGACTGTGATCATGATTGATCATCAGAACTGGAAGTTGATCCGGATTTCTATTTCGAGTTATATTTGGAGTCTAGTTAAATAAGGAAGCTTATTTTGTCGGTTCCTTATTTATAGTAATGAAGCTATCAATTTAGGATAGGTTTCAATCTTTGTAATTGATTAGGACTTATCATGTAATTGATAGAGAAGCTGTGTAGTATATAAACACAGGTTAGGTTTCGATTTATGTGGTGAACATATAGAATTACACACTCGAGTATCTTTGTAACCTAGAAGCTCTCAAGAACATCAGAATTTCTTGAGAGATTTTGTAACAGTTTTATATCAAATTTAATAAAGCTATTATTATTCTTTCATATTTGTGATATATACTTTGATAAGTCGAGAATCTTATACAATTGTATTCAACCCCCCTTATACAATTGTTTATTACTGGGCAACAATTGGTATCAGAGCAGACTGATTTAAATTTGAATCAGATACGATCTAAGATGTCGATAACCAAGTATGAAAGCATGAAAATTCCCATCCTGAAGAAATCAGAATATCCAACATGGAAGGTAAAGATGTTTTTGTACCTGGAGGCTATGGATACTGATTATTTGGACAGGATTCGTGATGGACCATATATTCCTACCAGGATCATAGAATGAACAGAAACTGTACCAGAACACTATGTTGTCAAAGCTAAGAGTGAATGGACTCCAGAAGAAACAACTCATGTACTCAGGGAGGCAAAGATAAAGAACATCTTGCACAATAGTCTTGATATTGTCATGTCCAACAGAGTGATTGCATGCAAGTCTGCAAAAGAAATCTGGGATACTTTGGAAACTCAATGCCATGGATCTGCGTCTATCAAGAAAAACAGAAAGGCTCTTTTAATTCAAGAATATGAACAATTTGATGCAAGACCTGATGAGAGCCTGACTGATTTATATGATAGATTTCTGACACTCCTGAACAATCTATCTTTAGTTGGCAATGAATATGTTTCTGAAGATTCAAATACCAAGTTTCTGAGAGCTTTACCAGAAGAATGGGATACTCAAACTTCTATCATTAGACATCAGTATGATCTAAACACTGTGTCTCTTGATGAAGTCTATGGAATGCTAAGAACTCATGATCTTGAAGTTCAGAAGAGAAAGAATAAGAAAAGCAGCAAGGCAAAGACCATTGCCTTGAATGTAGAGGCTAAATAAAAAGGAAAAGCTATGGAGGTCTCTAGAAGAAATCTAGAATAGTTGAGTCAGATCCTGATGACTCTTCATCAGATACCGATGGCAATCCCGATGGCAATACTGATGATGACTCTTCTGACTCAGACATGGAAGAGATGGTTGCTATGATTGTCAGAGGCTTCAAAAAGATGAAGTTCAGGAAGGCTAGAAGACAAGGCAACTTCCAGAAAAAGACCTTCAATGTAGACAAAGACACGTATATCAAAAAAGACAACAAGAGTAGCAAATTTGACAAGTCAAAGGTTAGATGCTACAAGTGTAATGGTATGGGACACTTTGCTAGTGACTGCAAGAAGACAAAGGCACTCATTACATCAAGCAAGGATTGGATGGACTCTTCCTCAGAATCTGATACTGAGGTGGTCAACTATACCCTAATGGCCAATAATGATGAAACTGTTATTCCTGATGATAAGGTACTAAATACTGTCTTTGATTTTGATACTGATAATGCTTCTGAGTTAAGACATTTTCTAAAGTCATTGCATATTAGCTTTAGAAGTCAAACTGCTGAAAATACTAGAATCTTATCTGAGATGTCTGAACTTAGGAAAAGGAATGAGCATTTAGAAGCTGAATTTTCTCGCATGCAAAAAGTACAGATAGAATGTGATAATGCTAAACACACGTACTTAGAGATGAAACTTAAATGTACTGCTCTTGAAAAGGAACTTGAATATGCTAATGAGAAAATCAGAACCTGGACAGACTCTGGTAGAAAATTTCATGAGATTAATACCTCTAAGAATTGGAAAGAGTGTCCAGGGTATAAGTCAGATGAAGATAAGAAATTGAAAGAGAAAACTGTTGCTGATGAAACAGTTAGTCCAAAAACCTATAGACATGTTATAGACAAAACCAAATCTAAGATTACTCCTGTTAATTTTGTTTTTGGTAAGGATTCCAATTCAACTTTTGAAAAGGGATCTTCTTCTGTTCAAAGTGTTCAAATTATTAAGTCTAAACCTGCCATGAGTAAAGTTACTAAGAATGTAGGTTTACTGTCTCAGAAACGACTAAAGGATAAAATCTGTGAGGTTACAGATAAGAAAAAGGAAGCTACTGTTAAGAGAAACAGGAATGGTAAAATTGGGATTAATAAAGAGAATGGTTATAAATATATCCCAAATGCACCTAGGAAATGTTATTTTACCTATGGTAACTCTAATCATCTTGCCATTGATTGTAAAAAGAGTTTAAAGAAAAGTACTGAAATTCCTATTTCTGATGTCAGGAGTAGATCAGTATTTTATAAATCACAGAAGTCCTGTTTTCATTGTGGTAGTATATGGCATTCTATTTATACTTGTGAAGAATACCATGATTTGTACTATAACTTTTATGATCCATTGCCTAAGTTTGATAAAAGTACAAAGTCTGGTAAAATTGAGAATGTTACAGGGAAGCATGCTTTTGTTAATACTGATACTGACAAAGCAAATCCTGATGGAGTTAATTCTGTCAGGACTGCTAAAGTCAGAAAGTCTTCAGCTGTTAAAATTAATAAATTGCATGGAAAAGGAACCCAACATGTATGGGTTCCTAAATGTTCTAACTAGTGTGTTTCTATTCTGATTCCAGGGAAAAATGAAAAATGTGTTAGTCATGGATAGTGGATGTTCAGTGCACATGACTGGAAACAAGGCCCTGTTATCATAATATGAGGAAAAAGCTGGCCCAACTGTGTCTTATGAAGATGGCAACATTGGACAAACATTGGGATATGACAATATAATCATTGGAAATGTCATCATTGAGAAAGTAGCTCTAATGAAGGGACTAAAACACAAACTGTTGAGTATTAGTCAAATCACTGACAGAGGTTATCATGTCAACTTCTATTCCACACATTGTGAAGTAGTCAGCAAAGATACAAGAAAGATAGCAATGACTGGCTACAGGCATGGTAACATTTATGAAGCCAACATTCTCTCAAATACGGATGGCTCTCCTACATGCTTAATCAGTAAAGCATCAGTAGATGAAAGTTGGAATTGGCACAAGAATCTTTCTCATCTCAACTTCAGCAATATCAATGAGTTGGTTAAGAAAGATTTAGTGAGAGGATTACCTAAAGCTTTGTATACTCCTGATGGACTCTGTGATGTTTGTCAAAAGGCTAAACAAAGAAGGACATCTTTCCAGAGTAAATCAGAATCCTCTATTGAAGAACCATATCACATGCTACATCTTGATCTATTTGGACCAGTCAACATTATGTCCATCAGTAAGAAAAGGTACACTCTTGTAATTGTTGATAAATATTCTAGATTCACCTGGGTGTATTTTCTGCACAGAAAAGACGAAACTCCATAAATACTGTTGGATCATATGAGAATGATTGAGACAACCACAAAGTACAAAGTCAAGATACTGAGGAGTGATAATGGTACTGAATTCAAGAATTCAAAGAGGGAAGAGTTCTGCAAATACAAAGGAATTATTCAACAATTCTCTGCTCCTGGAACACCTCAGCAAAATGGAGTAGTTGAAAGAAAAATAGAACTCTTATTGAAGCTAGCAGAACTATGTTGGAAGAAGCTAAATTACCTATATATTTCTGGGCAGAAGCAGTCAACACAACATGCTATACTCAAAATCTCACCTTGATAAACAGACATGGTGTTACTCCTTATCAATCTCTCAAGGATAAGAAACCAAGTTTGAAGCATCTGCATGTGTTTGGCTGTAAATGTTTTGTTCTCAGAACTCATCCTGAACAGCTAGGAAAGTTTGAAACAAAGGCTGATGAGGGAATTTTCATAGGCTATCCTGCATCAAGAGCCTTTAGAGTTTTTAACTTGAGAACAAGAACTGTCATGGAGTCAATACACGTATCTTTTGATGATAAGAAGATAATTGGTTTGAATGAAGACTCACATGATATATTGGTTTTTGAAAATGAAGCTACCAAGGAACCTGAAGAAAATGAATCAGATCCTGTCAATTCATCAGATACTGATGGGTCACCAAATCCTGATGATCCATCAAATCCTGATGACACACCAATTCCTGATGGTGCTAATACTGATGATGCAAATAATGATGATTCATTGAGTAGTGCAAATGTTGAGGGGGAGCAACAGCAAACTGCTACAAATTCAGAGTCAACTCAATCGTCAGGACAAAATTCTTCAGATACTGATTCAAGTGACAATCCTGATAACCCATCAGGAGGAGATAACAATAATTCAGGGGGAGCTTCTGCAGATTCAAATTCTTCTAATCAAGATAACACCAATCCAGGGGGAGCATCTACATCAAGAAATGACTTACCATCAGCAAGGAAATGGACTGCAAGTCATACTCCTGATTTGATAATTGGAGATCCTGATGCAGGTGTTCAGACAAGAAGTGCAACTCAAAATGAATGTCTATATAATAACTTTCTGTCAAAGGAGGAGCCAAAGAAAGTTGAAGATGCACTTAAAGATGCCGATTGGGTTACTGCAATGCAAGAAGAATTGAATGAATTTGAAAGGAATGAAGTCTGGAAACTGGTGCCAAGACCAAAGAACGGGTCAATTGTTGGTACAAAATGGATTTTCAAAAATAAGACTGATTCAGATGGTGTAATTATCAGAAACAAAGCAAGACTAGTTGCAAATGGGTATTCTCAACAAGAAGGAATTGACTATGATGAAACTTTTGCTCATGTTGCAAGACTAGAGGCCATCAGGATCTTTCCGGCATATGCAGCTCATAAGAAATTCAAGGTTTTCCAGATGGATGTGAAAAGTGCTTTCTTAAATGGTGAACTGGAGGAAGAGGTATATGTTGAACAACCTCCTGGTTTCATTGATCCTAAATATCCAAATCATGTCTATAGATTGGATAAAGAACTTTATGGACTAAAGCAAGCTCCAAGAGCATGGTATGAAACCCTAGCTCAATTCTTACTGGAAAGTGGATTCAAACGAGGTACCATTGATAAAACTTTATTCTATTTGAATCATGGTAAGGATTTGCTTTTAGTTCAGATTTATGTTGATGATATCATTTTTGGGTCAACAAACAATAAGTTGTGTGAAAAGTTTTCTAAGCTTATGCAGTCAAGATATCAAATTAGCATGATGGGAGAAATGAGTTATTTTCTTGGTCTTCAAGTTAAACAGACTGATGATGGCATTTTTATCAATCAGTCAAAATACACAAAGAATTTGTTGAAAAGGTTTAACATGGAAGATTGTACTACTGCAAGTACTCCCATAGCTACAGCTACCAAACTTGATCCTGATCAAGGCACTGAGGTAGATGTAACTCATTATAGAGGAATGATTGGCTCTTTATTGTATCTCACTGCAAGTAGACCAGATATCATGTTTGCAACCTGTCTATATGCAAGATTTCAAGCAAAACCTAGGGAACCTCATCTGATTGCAGTTAAAAGAATTTTCAGATATCTCAAAGGCACTCCTTCACTTGGTCTTTGGTATGCAAGGGAATCAGATTTTGGTTTGTGTGGTTATTCATATGCTGATTTTGCAGGATGCAAAATAGATAGGAAAAGTACTTCAGGAAGTTGTCAGTTTTTGGGTGGTAGACTAGTTTCATGGTTTAGTAAAAAGCAAAAGTCTATCTCTACTTCAACTGCAGAAGCTGAGTACATTGCTACAGGAAGTTGTTGTGCTCAGATAATGTGGATGAGAAGTCAGTTGTTGGATTATGGCCTGTCATACTCAAAAATTCCTATTTATTGTGATAACCAAAGTGCTATTGCAATGACAGGAAATCCAGTTCAGCATTCTTTTACTAAACACATCAGTATCAGATATCATTTTATAAGAGAACAGGTTCTGGAAGGAACAATTGAACTACATTTTGTTCCTACTGATCAACAACTAGCTGATATATTCACCAAGCTATTGCCTGAAGCTACTTTCAATAAGTTGGTGAATGAACTTGGAATGATGAACTTTGAGAATTTCTGAGAAAACCTACAGAGAAGAAATCCTGATGACTGTCGAATCCTGATGACCATTCAGAAAGGTAAGTAATTTTGATCAAATCCTGATAGGACAAAATCCTAACAGGAAGTCAACTGGTCAATCCTGATGTACAGGTCAGTATTTCATTTGCTTAATTTGTGCCTAATTTTTCATCAGTTACTAATGAGAAAATGTTTGAGTTTTTATTGGACAACTGTATGCGCACGTGTGTCACACTGACATATATATACATATAGATACACATAAAAAGAGGTGCAGTTATGGCTAATTACGCACGTAATATGTCCACTAATCATTTTTGCACAAATCATATTTTGCCACCTGTCATTGAGAGTAATATTTTGTTTTAACAAAATACATTTGATTTTCTAAATTTCTGATTACTCTCTCATCATCAGTTTTTCATCTTCTTTCTCTCTCTGTTCTCAAGAACCCTATTTTCTAAATCTCAATTCTCAAGCTTTCTATATTGTTTTAATGGCGTCTTCATCATTCATGAACAAACAAACTGTGATTAGTGGTGTTACTTTTGCCACTAATAATTTTGTAGCTATTCTAGACTATCAGGAATTGCCTACTGAGTTCCATATAATCCAGGATTTTCTTACTTCAAGTCCTTTGAAGTATGCTCTAAGAGAACATGCGAGTGTTTCTTTCAAGTCAGTTATGCAGGTATGGAATACAGTTTCTTTTGGAAAAGACGATTCTGGCTCAATCCTGATGAACTTTGAATGGAATGGAGTTAATCACTGTGTGACTCCTGCAATTGTGGAGGAAGCCCTGCATTTACCTTTTCTTGGTGATGCTATTCCTGATAATGTTTCAGACTCGACTCTTTTTGAGTTTGTTACAAAATTAGGTTACAATGGGGAAGTTAAGAGATATGGTAGTCTCTTCAGGACAAAGCTCAAGAGGGAATGGAATTATTTCTTTGATACCATCAGTCGATGCTTCCTGAATAAGAGATCTAATTTTGATGCTCTGCCATCAGGATCACTCAAAATTGGGTACTCTCTTATCTACTCTCAATTTTTTGATTATGGTAGTTTTGTGTTGAAAGCTTTAAGTGATAGAAAAGCTGATAAATTAGGCTATGTCTATTTTATTAGATTTTTCCAATTAATATTCAATCACTTATGTCCTGGTGTTACTTTTGAGGATGATGTAATTCTACCTATTTGTAGAATTACAGAGAACAACTTGAAGTCCTTAGTCAATTGTGATAAGGCAAATGGTTTTATTGACAATGCCTTTATTCCTGATGAGGTCATGTTTTTCTTGCATCAGAAAATGCCTACTCGTTATGATTTAATTTCTAATGCTATGGGGCAAGGTCCATCACACCTTGTTCCTGACCCAAGCATACCTCCTAAATAGTCTAAACAGTCAACAACCACCTCTACTGTCTCTCAAAATACTTTAGTTGTAAAATCAAAGAAATCAGCTAGAACTGATGTGTCTAGAAGGCAATCAGGTTCAAAGGATTTTTCCTCTACACCACTCACTAAAAAGAAGAAACAAGGGGGTGTACAAGGGGTCCTGGTTCAGAAGAAAGCTGAGAAGGTGACTGAGGCTGTTTCTGTGAAGAGAAAATTGGTATTAAGGGATGAATCTGATTCTGAAGATGACATGCCAATTTCCTCTAAATTTAAGATAATCAAGGAAGTTGATGATACTGCTATTGAAGCTGTGGCACCATCATCTAAGCCACAGAAGAAAAGGAAATTATCTAAAAGCAGGTATTATATTCCTTCGGAGACACAGACTACTGATGGTCAGGATCTATCAATTCCTAATGAGTAGTCAAATCCTGATGCTCAAGCTAATCCTGACGTTGGTACTCCTGATGTCACTCCAACAAAAGTTGTCTCTGTTTCAGACTCTCCAGCCAAATCCTCTCCTACTACAAGACATGTTAATATTTCATGGGAGAAGTATGGTGCTGCTGCTTCCAATCTTGGGTTTCTACATCCATTGGAGAAGAAAAGGAAAGCAGAGAAAACGGTCTTTCAGAGACAGAAGAAGCTGAAAGTATGAAGTCCACAAGAACCTGAATCTCAATGTGATTCAGCAGCTACTGAAGATCCTGCCACACAAGAACCACTCAATCAAAGTTTGGGTGAAGGCTTAGCTATTGGAATGGTCACACAAGAACCATTTTCTCAAAGGGAGAATGAAGACATCAACATTCCAGCCACACAAGAACCATCTGAAGATGCAGGCAAAGCTACAGCTTCTGAGGAATTTCCTGACAATGCTCAAGGGATTTCTGGTGAAAATGAAAGAATGGTCGAGGACACTGTCAATGAGGGAAGTACACAAGAACCTTTAACTCAAAGTGTTAAAGTAGCTTCAGAACCTCATGCTACACAAGAACCATCAGTATCAAATCCTGATGCAAGCTTATCTCATCCTGGCGGTGTTGCTCCTGATGCTAGTGGTGCTACTGATAAGCCAGTCCTGATACAACCACTAAGTTCAAGACCAATGCAGAGTCTATCACATCATCTCAGGATAAGCTAAAAGGTATTGCAATTCCTGATCCTAATGTTACTCTTGATTCTGATGCTGATGATAGTGATGATAGTGATAATGATAATAATGACGAGAAGGATCAGCTTGCTACATCAATCAAAGATAGTCTTGGAACCAACTTTGGTTCATCAAGCACATTCATGGCTGGCAAGGCTTCTACTAGAAAAGATCTCAGACAAGATTTTTCTGTTCCTTCTGAAATTTCTCCTGATGAGGCACTTAGACAAAATGAATGGAACAATTCATGGTACAGATCTTCTGAGTCTGTTAGTTATCCATATGCTTTGGATCATGCCTATGATGCAGTGAAATTAATTGAGAATCAAGATTTGAAGAATCATTTGAAGGCAACTACTCTTTTATCAAAAGGCCTCAAACATGAAATTGATTCTATCAAGGCTGCTACAGAATTAGTAAGGACTGACATTTCTCAAAACTTCACAAAGGTGCATACTGCTCTTCAACTAAGAATAGTGGAATCCCAAGTCAAGTCAGTCATTACTGAACAAACCGCCATCAACAGCAGAATTGATTCACTTGATTCCAAGGTAACTGATATTCAAACCTCTTTTGCCTTAATTTTGAATATATTGTCAAATCCTGATTTCAAACAGGGGGAGAAGGTAAGTCAGACAAAATGTACACCTGATCTAGTATTAAGGAATAATGATGATGATACTGGAAATGATGGTGGTGACAAAGTTCTACAAGGAGAAACCTCTGATGCTGCTGTTATGAAGACTATTCAAACTTCTCAAAGTCAAACAACGCAGTCAACTCATGTTTCTGATTCTGGAGTAAGGACAGTGAGAACATTGGTACAATCTCAGATCCTGACGGAAGAACAAATCCTGACGCCTGATCATGGACATACACTTTCTACAATTCCTGAGGATGATGAAGATGTAATCATTGAAAATCCTGAAGATGCTGCTAACCTATTCCAGAAGTTCAAAACAAAGAAAGGTAATGTTACTCTTTATCACACTGATAAGAGAGTTCAACAATTGTTTTCAAGGAAAGCACTCTCTATAGCAAGTGAAGAATATCCTGATCTCTCACAAGAAGAGTTCTTAAATGCTCAAAGAGAAATGATGGAGAGTTTCAAGAATCCTGCTCCTGCTAGAGGTAGAGGATACAGAGGTAGAAGAAGTGCTCAAAGAGGTAGAAGAAGAGGATCATCAACTCCAATTATGCCTAGACAAACAAGGTCTAGAGGATTAAGGATTGAAGAAATTCCTGAACCTACTCAAACTCTAGTAGTTCCTGACATGTCTACTTTTGGTGATGATGGAAATGTTGAAGAAGAACCAGAATTGAGAAGAAAAACAAGAAAATCAACTCTCAGCAATACAAATCAAATTCAAGATTCTAATCCTGATACTGTTCCTGACACAGTTCAAGATCCTGATGAATCTGATATTCTACAAGAGGTTGATCTGTTAATACTTTCTACTGTGGTCGATTCTCACAACAAGGAAGTAGATGAAGAAGAAGAAGCCAAAAGAAGAGAAATCACAAGAATAACAAATAGAGATTTCAATCTCTATGTACATAGGCTTAAACTCTCAAACAGAAGGTTGTGGAGAAATCCAAGCAGACAAGAACCTCAACTAGAAAGAAGCTATGCTTATGAGAAGGAAAAAGATAAGAAGTGGAAACACATTGACACACTTAGGTGTCATAGACCTATCAATTTTCAGTCTGGGAGAATTGTCACAAGTACCTCAAGTGTAGCTGATTTTTCTGAGTCAGTTAGATAAAAAACACTCTGGTTTCAAATGTTCTCAAATCTGAGGCAAATGGCAAACAATTCAAGAGGAGGTATTGGACACAGGGATGCTGAATATCTGAATACACCTCATGTTGATCCTTATGCCTTGACTGAAATTGGAGGTATTTTAACTTCTGAAAACCTGAACAATTTATTATCTGTTGATATAGTAATAGATTTTCATGATTGTTCTGAAAAGAAAGAAAAGCTTCTGTATTTTATGAGAGATGGTTCTGTGAAGATTCTATCCATTCAAGACTTGTTGGTGAAAACTACAAAGGAACTGAAATATGTTCATTATCTGTTAAGATGGAAGAATGAAGTGTGCAAAGTGTGGAGTGACATGATCTTGTCAACAATAAGAAGAAGACTGGATGGAAACAGAAATTTCAATGGTGATTATACTCCCATGTACTTAAATCAAAGAGGTCAAGATGTGGAAATGCAAAGGGGCACTGTTGTTAAAGAAGTGACTTTTGGCATGACTCAACTTACTCTCAATCCTGATGGGAAGGAAATTGCTTATCTTTTGCTTGAAGAGCACAGTCTTCAGAGAAGCTCCATACAAAATCTCAGAGCAGCTATCTACCAGATTAATGAGGAAGATGAAGAACTCAGAAATCTTAAGGAAAGACTGATTCAAATTCTTGAAGAAAAAGAAGAAAATTTGTTATCCAACTTCTTGAAGATGAATCTGTTCTATCAAAGAATTTAAACAGATAAGTTGCTGCTGTAAATATTTGTACATTTTGTAAATATGTTTTTGACATCATTGAATCTAGGAATCTATACTTTATTTCACAAAGTATGAGATTCGGGGAGATTGTTAGATCAGGATTCAATGATCGTCAGGATCTAGACTCAACTGATCAGGATTGCTGACGTCATCAGTATAGCATGGTGATCAGTATTTGATCAAGCGTCAGTATCGGGATTGTCATCAGGATATCTACATCAGGACTGTGATCAGGATTGATCATCAGAACTGGAAGCTGATCAGGATTTCTATTTCGAGTTATATTTGGAGTCTAGTTAAATAAGGAAGCTTATTTTGTCGGTTCCTTATTTATAGTAATAAAGCTATCAATTTAGGATAGGTTTCAATCTTTGTAATTGATTAGGACTTATCATGTAATTGATAGAGAAGTTGTGTAGTATATAAACACAGGTTAGGTTTCGATTTATGTGGTGAACATATAGAATTACACACTCGAGTATCTTTGTAACCTAGAAGCTCTCAAGAACATCAGAATTTCTTGAGAGAGTTTGTAACAGTTTTATATCAAATTTAATCACTACAAGAAAAACTGGCATTTGTGACGGACATTTGTGACGGATTTTTTCCGTCACAAATAGTGACGGATTTGGGACGAATTTTTCCGTCACAGAGTTTTGTGATGGTTTTGTGACGGAAAAAATCCGTCACAAATTTCCGTCACAAAACTGTCACAAATCCGTCAAAAAACTATATTTGTGACGGATTTGTGACGGATTATACCGTCACAAGTTTGTGACGGATTTGTGACTGAAAAATCCGTCACAAAATGTATAAATAAAAAAACATGCAAATTTGTAACGGATTTGTGATGGAAGAAGTCAGTCACAACAGTAGTGACTGAAAAAATCCGTCACAAAATATGTTAATAAAAAAATTCGAAAATATTTTTTATTTGTGACGGATTTTGTGACGGATATTTGTTTGTTGCAAAAATTAATTAAAAACAAAACAAAGCTATTTTGATTCAGTGACGGATTTGTGACGGATTTGAGCTTTTGACGGATTTTGTGACGCATTTGTGACGGAATATTCCGTCACAAAAGGTCAATAATGAAAAAAAAACTACTTTGACCGTTAAAAAAAGACATCAAATAAGCTTGTAATTTTTTGTTTTTTTTTTGTGTATCAGTAAAATGATATGGTATTAACATCCGTACGGTTGGATCGTCGAAAAAAATAATTTAAAATATCATTTTGTGTAATTGGGACGATACTAGGTATCGCGAGTATTGTGTTTTGGAAATTTACATTATGAAATCATACAAGATGAGCTTGTAATTTTTTGATTTTTTTTGTATATCACTAAAATGATATGATATTAACATCCGTACGGTTGGATCGTCAAAAAAAGATTTTAAAAATATCGTTTTATGTAATTGGGACGATACTAGGTATCGCGAGTATTATTTTTTGGAGATATACATTATGAAATCATACAAGATGAGCTTGTGATTTTTTATTTTTTTTGTATATCATTAAAATGATATGATATTAACATCCGTACGGTTGGATCGTCAAAAAAAGATTTTAAAAATATCGTTTTATGTAATTGGGACGATACTAGTTATCGCGAGTATTATTTTTTGGAGATATATATTATGAAATCATACAAGATGAGCTTGTAATTTTTTGATTTTTTTTGTATATCACTAAAATGATATGATATTAACATCCGTACGGTTGGATCGTCAAAAAAAGATTTTAAAAATATCGTTTTATGTAATTGGGACGATACTAGGTATCGCGAGTATTGTTTCTTGGAGATTTATATTATGAAATCATATAAGATGAGCTTGTCATTTTTTGATTTTTTTTGTATATCACTAAAATGATATGATATTAAGTCAAAAAAAGATTTTAAAAATATCGTTTTATGTAATCGGACGATAGTAGTTATTGTGATCTTTTTTGGAAATTTATATTATAAAATCATACAAGATAAGTTTTTATTATTTTTTTTTCTCACTAAAATCATTAGATATTAAAAATATTTAATATTTAATTTTTTTAATTTAATATTTAATATTTTGTGAGTTTTTAAAATTTATTTCTTATTTTAAAATTATTAAAAATAATATTTTACTATTAAAAACATCCGTCACAAATCCGTCACTGATCACATTTAGTCAAAAAAAAGAACATAAGTCCCTAAATCTAACCTAAATCACTTACTCGTTTCATCACTCAGCTCAGCTCGTGTCTCTGCTCAAATCATTGTCTCTCTCAGCTCGTGTCTCTGTGCTCGAATCACTCTCTCCTCAGCTCGTTTCTCTGTGCTCAAATCACTCTCTGTGTTCACTGGAGTGATCCAGATTTTCAGAAGATCAGCTCTATTAAAAGGGATAACAGACACAGCGAGGTCTGTGGCCAAGGAACGGGGATGTCGCGACATCTTGGGGGATCTATTCCAGTGCTCAAACACATGGATAATATGGTAAGCTTATTTACTCGAAACACGTTCCTATTGTTTGCACTGATGCTTTCACCTTAAGATATTCACCATCTGAATTAACTAATTGGATTCAGAAATTAAAAGTTAAAAGAACAGAGGTCCTGTTAATGGTCACGTAAACTGGTTGATAAATTGCCTAATGAGAATGTTTTTTTGAATGTAGCGGAAGAAAGCATCCGGTGAGTCACCAAATGCCTGGGAAGTTTTTCAGAAGATAAAATGTCGGAATGGAGTACCCGTGGACGAACAATCAAAGCAAATCAAGGTACATATTTCAGGGCTTAAGCAAATCTGAGTTTGTCAATGATCTTGTCCGTTGGAAACAAATTTGGTGATAGACTTTCAACTTTCCCTGGCTACTAAAATCTAAAAACTGGGACAAGATGTTGCTGGGTTGATGGATTTGATATATTTGTAAATCTCGTAAATGGGTTTGTTAAAGATACTTTGGTTAAATGTTATTGATGCTAGGAAACAACTCTAGGCAGGATTATGTACTTGAACGATTAAAATTGTATTAAATAATTAAGGTAGAGGGGAAATCTTGTGTCCGAATTAGGTAATTGGTAGTTAATTTGTCATTCAACTACTAAATCTTGTGTCCGAATTAGGTAATTGGTAGTTGTAAGATCTTAAATCTGGTAGTAGTGGTTGCGTACATCTTTAATTAAAATCCTTTTAGGAGTAATTTTTTAAATTTTCCTTAGTTTTGGAAATGAGAAAAAAATGGGTTGTTACAACGAGGACTTGGAAAAAATCTTCGTAGATTTTATTTTTTCACAACTACAGGCCTACACTTCTGATGTGGTATATTATATTTGTTTTTCCTCCTTTTTAAACAAGCCAGCCCATCAAAACTTATATGAATATAATTAATAAGTATTATTTACATAAAAACTTGTATAGAATTGAATAATAAAAGTATATGAAAAATAAATAATATTTAAAATTGTCGTTGAAAAGACAAAATGTAATATCTGTTTTTTTTTTTTGCATTAACATAAATATACGAATTGTTTAACTGATTGTTTCCCTTACATGACATATAATATGGAAGATTGTTACATTTTTGCAATTTATTTGAAAACCAAACCAAACTACTATTTGTTAAGGTTGCTCATTTTATTCCTTAATGAATTTTGTATCATTGACTTTATAAATTTTTGCAGGACCGAATGGATGCAAGGATTAAACAATTGACGGATGAAGGTGTTGCTTATGATATAAATGAAGTTTTTGGTGAAGTCAATGCCAAAACCAAGAAACAGCGGGTCGTTGGCTTAGGCAGCGCAGCATCCTCTTTCTGCATTGCTCCTAGTGGTCCTAGTGGTGAATCATCAGGGCAAAGCACCAGGCAAGTGACTGAGGAGATCCAACAATTGAAGGAAAATCTTAATATTAAGGACGAGGAGATTCGGCGATTGAAGGAGGAACAAGAATCCATGAAGGAGCAGTTCAATGAAAAACTTGCTGAGGTGTTCCGAAGGCTTGATGGAACTAATGAATGTTGATTGTTGTATATTGGTATTGTATTTTGACTGTTGGATTTGTTGAATTGGTAAAAATGATGTTTGTGTGGATTTATTACTATAATTTGGTAATTTAATTTGGTAATTTAGTAGTGAATTGAATTTCATTGATTTGTCATAATTTGGCAATGGTACAGGTTCAGAATGCATTTTTGTGTATTGTTATTACTGTTTTGGTACAGTACAGGGAAAGGTATAAAAGAAAAAAATTATTTTCAAAAATTTAGTAATCAGTGACGGATTTGTGACGGAAACAGGCTGTCACGAAACTTGTAACATAAAAAAGCCGTCACAAATCCGTCACAAAATTGATTTGTGCCAACAGTTTGTGACGGATTTTGTGACAAATAATTCCGTTACGAAATTTTGTGATGGAAAATTTTGTCACAAATCCGTCACAAATATTTGATTTGTGCCAATAGTTTGTGACGGATTTTGTGACAGAAAATTCTGTCACGAAATTTTGTAACGGAAAATTTTGTCACAAATCCGTCACAAATATGTCCCGTGTGACGAAAAAAAGTATACGTTTCGTGACGGATTTGTGACGGAATATATCCGTCACAGAATATGTGACGGAAAAAAACCGTCACAAATTCCGTCACAAAACATTTGTGACGGATTTTTTTGTCACAAAATCGATTTGTGACAATGGTTTCTGTGACGGAAAAATTCCGTCACAAATCCGTCACAAAGCCATTTGTGACGGATTTTCAGCCTGTTTGTGACGGATTTGGCCGTCACAAATTCCAGTTTTTCTTGTGGTGAATAAAGCTGTTATTATTCTTTCATAACTGTGATATATACTTTGATAAGTCGAGAATCTTATACAATTGTATTCAACCCCCCTTATACAATTGTTTATTACTGGGCAACACCACCAGACTGCATCTTTCTCACCGAAACTCAAACCCTAGAAATAGAACCAGGCTCTAATACCAGTATGTTATAACGGAAGCAAGAAAGATTATAACAAACGTAAAGAACAAACACAAATAGGTAGAAGAGAAAAGTTTTATTGAACTCAAGGATACAGATTACAACATACAGATTCAGATCTAGGTTATAACCTAGAGAGTCATATACATATACGTTATGCTCTAAAAAATTTATATAACACTCTCTAAGCGGATAAGTATTATCACTTCCTTGGAGGATACGTCTGATCCTGAGGATAAGTCTTATCCTTGACGGTG
This sequence comes from Heracleum sosnowskyi, assembly GCA_030848705.1. Classification (NCBI taxonomy): domain Eukaryota; kingdom Viridiplantae; phylum Streptophyta; class Magnoliopsida; order Apiales; family Apiaceae; genus Heracleum; species Heracleum sosnowskyi. Next base: position 9,651,487 of record CM061243.1, read on the forward strand.
GATAAAGATTAATTCTAGAGCCTTCCTTGTAGGAATTATTTCCATATCATAACGGGCAATTACTGATTCAAGACATATTCTAACAAGACTTATCTATGGTTTGTAATAGTATGATCGTTGTTGGTTCCTTGGAACCAGTGTGAACTTTGCTCCGTTATGTATTCCCATTTTATTTATATGTAAAACTAGATGCGTTAACAAAAAAGGTTATATTCATTTTTATCATTCACAAATTCAAAATAACGAGTAATGACCATCTTACACAATTGTGATCGAAATGTGAAAAAAAATTCAACAACATTCATAAAGGACAACTGGTATTATCCCGTCGTTACTGGTGCTTGTATTGGTCTCTAATGTAAACAACACTGATCGCATCAATCGGTCACTGACTGCGACCAAAAAAATGATTAATTTCAATCTTTTACAATCGAGAGGTGGTCTAGTCATAGTATATGAATATCACCTGGCTACGCCATAGATGACTTTCTACAACGGTTTTGCAGGGTGTTGCCGTACAAAGCCGTTGTAATAGCCATGCTGATATCGTCTACTACAACAATGGCAACTGGTTGTTAGCTTAGATATGATTAAGTGTTGCCCTAGATGCATTATAAATAAAAACTTTAAATCAATTAAGCATTTTAAAAAGAGAAAGTAATGTAACTTTTGTGCTGAAATTTAAAGAAGTAAACCTGCCAAAAAAAGTTTTTAATAATTTTAAAATAAAGAAATCAAAGAAAGTATATAAAAAAAGAAGTAAAAACATGTGAGTATCATATTTGGGCGAAAGTAGCGAGCGGCAAAACCATAGGCTTGCCAAAATTTTGTAAACAAAACCAAATTCTCTCTCTCTCTCTCTCTCTTAAAACTCAAAACAATATTTTGCGAGAGTAATTTTGTAAACTACTCTCATTCTCTCTAGTCCGACAAACGCAACTACTTCAATTAGGTCCGGACCTTCGATTTCAATTAGGGGTTCAAGAGTAAGGGGCTTCGAGATTAGGGTTTTGATTTAAGGGTAAGACTTAATTTGAGCTTATAAATTAGGGGTTCAAGTTTATGATATTTTGCTCCTTCATTTTAATCTGCTATATGTTTTTGTTAATTTGTGTTGTTAATTGTGGTTTTGTATGTGTCTAGGTATGTGTATATATGTATAGGGCTTTTTGGATTTGACCCTCGATCTTAGTTATTTCAGCTCTTTCTCATTTTCAATTCGATTCAAGCAATATTTTTCTTCAATTCAGGTTTTTTTTTTATTTTGTATTTTAGTTTGAATTTCAGGTAATTTGGGGGTTTCAATTTGGAACTCACTATGGTAATTTAGTTTGTATTGTGTATGTTTTTTAATTGATTTTGAGTTTATTTTAATTATTTGTTGATAATGAATAGGTGTATTGATAGGACTTCAACTTGAGAATTCATGCGAGATTGGGGGTTTTTCCAAGTTGACCAATGCTTACTGTTTGGTTACTATTGTAGGTTCCGAGAACTTCTACATGTTTCGTTTTTCGTATCATTTATCGTATTATTTTGTTCCGCTCTGTCGTGTATTGGTTTATTAAGCGATTTCTATTAGTTATATGAACGACTTTCGAGTCTCTGTTGTTTTACAATCCCAAGCAGAGGCAGTTTTGTTTCACCTGTGTATGTTTGTGTATTTATGTCAGTTTGGGTTATTATTTGTGATATATGAATTTGTGAATGTTTCGTTATGTGGTGTGTTCGAGCCTGAGTTAGCTGGCGTGATTCCGGTTGTTAAAACATCAATTGGTGGGACTCGAATTATTGGAAGGCTTTGTCTGGTAAGGGATACGAATGTTACTTTTATCCAATATGTAAATGTAAATAATTTTGTGTTTAATTAATTGCTTGCTTTGTCTTTTTCTAGGTAACACAAAATGGGCTCCTCTTGCCTCACACTACAACTGACCAAGGTAAGATTGTTGTTGTACCAACAGATTTCTTTGTTTTGTCCTGTACTTGAGGAACTATTTGACTCTAATCTAGTCACATTCTTTTATGCAAACAAGTAGATGTATAGATCATACAATGTCTTTGTGTGCATTGGCATAGACAACTATATAGATATATATTGGGGTATTGATAAATCAATTATATAGAAATCATTTGAAGCCTACTAGGAGAAAATTATAGAATAATTGTATACCTCAATATTTTATAGAAAGTTTTATGTTCCTAACCACTATAGTTAGGACTTGTTGGTTGTCGGATGCATATGCATTGCTCAAGAGATGGTTAGTGACTTAGTGCCTTATATTTGGCATAGTGCGTAAATGTTTTGAACCTGGCCTGGTTCTTTTTATGTTTAATGGTGTTGACATTTTATGGAGACAAAATTTGTTAACAAGTTGAGTGCAATTAGCTTCTTTCACTCTCACGTGCTTCACTCTTAATATAGTCATAGTAGTGTGTTATTTATCATATGATTGCAAGCTGAACTACAAAGGAATCCTTTTCTTTAGACTAATTTAGAATTTTACCTCATTCTGTGATTGGTATTGGGAGAATGGATACACCATGGGAGGATTTAAATATAATTTAGTATTTTTATAATTAATTCAAAGCTCAGGTGCAATGTAGAACAAGACCATTATGTAGCTATTTTAATAGAGGGATCAATTATCTATTTTATTTTACTATGGTCATTCTAAAGTATGGAGCTTTATGGAGTTTCACTCATTTGATAGCTCTCTTTCTTACTGTTATTCTGTTCCCAAATTCCAGTCGTAGCAAAAGTATTTTCTATACAGTGATCAAAATGATAAATTATGCCCTATGTACTTCGTTACAACAATAAAATAATAGTTGATAAACATTGAAGCTTACTGTCTCTAAAATGAGTTCTATGTATACTTTGTCATGGGGTAATGTAAGGCCCTTCAACATTTTTTGACACTCGAATGATTAGTACCAGATACCTATCAAATTAATAGGTAACATAAGTTTATATGAAGCATGAACGCAATAGAATTTAGAATTTGTAACCCAACTTTGAAAATTCATATCTTGAGCCTCAAATGTCCGATTTTTATGATTCAAGTTGTTTCGGAAACCCCGTAAACTATTCTAAAACCAGATGAATGAATTTCATCTCAGATGTTCTGTTTTTCTTGTCCAAAACCTGATTCAAAATTTCTGGACAGGTTACAAATTCAGCAGTCCTGCGACTGAATTAATTATTTGTAATTTGTTTGGTGCAAATCCTTTGATAGTAAGCCTTATCTTGTCTCAGGAATTGATCATTTGTCTTCAGGTTTCATGTTTAGATGTCGCCTTAAATCAGTTTGGAAATTTCATCATAATTCAGAATGAAAGCAGTGCGCCTCTGTTTCAGCATTATTTTCCTTGACCTGAAATTTTACCAATCTCTTGCAACTAGGTTGAGAAAATAGAAAATGGAACAACCTGATTAGTTCTCTAATATATGTGAAATAAATCAGTAATATATGTTTGATGTAGACACTGAGGAGACTTGCTCAGAATCGAAAGGAAAAGCAGGCTCCGGAAAAAGGTCAGCTACGACGTTTATACAAACACAACTTTAAATCAATTATGCTAAATTAAAGACAGAATCATTAAATTTGATTATTCACAAGCATTTACATTATTTGACATAAAAAATGGCGCATGCTTATATCCAGCAGCTAGAATCTAGCAGGGTGAAGCTTGCTCAATTGGAACAAGAAATTAAAAAATCAGCTAGAGCTCGGGTCAGTTCATGTTTATTCAATTAATTAGAGAAACCTTATAGTTATAATTAGTACTAGCTTGGTAGCTGATATTAAGTTCTATAATTACTGCAGGGATATGCTACGGCTGGAAGTTCTCTTGTAGGAGAACAAGGATCACTTCCGCTTGGAATAGGACCTCAGCCCAGGTAGCTACGACTTTAAATATATATTAATAATTTTAATTTCCCTAAAATTATAATGTGTAAGATAATAATTAATAATGAGAATAGTTTTAGATGCAATAGTATTTGACTTAAATTAAACACTCTGTTGGAAAAACCATATTACTACTACTCATATCTATATGCTTAATTTAAATACCTAGCTAATGTGGTACATGTTATACATCCATTACATGTTATACGTACTTGGATTGCAGGCGGATAGTTTGAAGCAGCAGACAATACATCGATTGCACCAACTTCTGACGACTCGACAATCAGCCCAAGGATTGTTAGCAATTGCAGAGTATTTCCATCGTCTTCGCACCCTCAGCTCTCTTTGGCATCAAATACCTACATGATTACACACACACACATGAAAATACAAACAGGTATGGCCGTATGCAGAGGCGGAGGCACATGGGGGCCTCTGGGTGTACATGCCCCCATTGGTTTCTTTCAGAAAAAATATTTTGTATATGATCCTCACGTATTTCACAGTACCAACATATAAATGGTATTTTGTGTGCCCCCAAACATCTGTTATTTTCTTACTCCCTCTCTGTTCCAACTTTCATGTACCATATCATCCATACATATGTGCTAATCATGTATCACAATCTTCAGCTTTAAATACTTTAATATAATTTCAATGTAAACAATTACGATAAAAATTTATATACTATATATGCTGTGATGTAAGTTATTTTTTTTGCCCCCACACACCGGGGAGGCTGGCTCCGCCACTGGCCGTATGGCTATAGCTGATATTAATTGTCTCGTGCTTTGTGTTTATTATTGATGCCACTGATTTATGCACATTTTTTGTATGAACATTTTTTGATAGTTAGTAGTAGTAACACTAGTTAAAGTTTGGGTTTTTTAAGAGATTCTTTTACTTCCCCTTTGCAGGTTGCAAAGTACCTTCTCCCAACCATTAGATCGATTCCTGCTAATGGATCAACAAAACCTACTTGCATTCATTTACTTACCCGAATCAAAGCTTACTCCAAGATATTCTGGCTAATGGATCAACAAGACCTATTTACATTCATTTTCTTCTTATTATTGATGTCTAAGAAGATGATGTGTATTTTAGTTCTGTACTGAATTACAATGTTTTATTTTGGGGTTGATGATAGTTTAATTTAATGTTGCCATTTGCTCAAAAAAAGTGGTGCTAAAGGGGTACACATGTGGGGCCCACTAATGGTGTGTCCCACATGTGGGGCCCAGAATAGTGGGGTCCACATGTGGGGCCCACTTGTTGGGCTCACATTTTTTTGAACAAAGTCTAATCTACTGCAACATATTTTAACTTGTTGGCATAGGTAGAAAAGTGTTGGCATTGACCCCTAAGGCAACGGGGAAAAAACTAATAGTGAAAAAGTGTTGCCTTTGAGATTTTTGAGGCTATGCCAACGAATTTTGAACTTCCGGCAATGGTTTTCAGGGGTTGCAAAAGGCCATTAATGGTGTAGTTATCATTGTTGATGATGTGGCTTTGTCACGTCATATGATCCAACATACACGATGTCTAGCTGTCATAAGTGGGACAATATCAGCTAAGACCATTCCATATTACACTGGCACATGAATTAAATATTCTGTCAATCAATGTAAATTGCGACCAAAGCAAATAATAATCAGATTTTATGCAACCGATGTCAATCGGTCGTTATTATCTAATAATGATCAATTTTTTACTAATACTAATCATTTTTATGATCGACATAAGCCCTAATTCTTGTAATGTTAGTTTGTTATTTGTTAACTAGCGTAAAAGTCCGTGCGAGGCACGGGCACTGCAATAATTTCTCACCCGAAATTGTTTATATATTGAGATAATTTTGTAATTTAAAATTCACCAATTACATTAACCAGATATTCTATAACTTGATTAAATTTCATAAAATTTGGATAAATATTCATACGATAATAATCACATGATTACTTTTAATTGTTAAAATATTAATACGATTTTCGATTACGTGATAGGAACTTTATCAAATTGAACATTTGAGTATAAAATAATATGGTTTTCGATGACGGAACTTTATCAAATTGAACATTTGTGTATAAAATAAATAAATATTTTTGAAAAATTGTCAATATATAACATTGACAACATGATTTAAACTTAGTTAGAGTACATTTATAAAGAATCGATATATACGTAAGGTAGAGACATATTATGAAACTATTAATATTATGTGAAAGTCGTCCTTGTGGTGTCTAGCTCATTTTTTTTATATAATACTGATATGGTCAGAAAAGTAATTATAGAAATATAATTAATGATTCATTGGAAAGGCCCAATAATTAAGGCCCAAAACCCTGATTATTTATTAATTTCGTAATTAATAAATAAGGAAAATATACAGCTCATAAAAAAAGTCCAAAATATGGTAAATTCATCAAAGAAGGATCCAGAATCCCAATTAATGAGTCATAGCCTTTATCAACAAGGAAAAGACTTATTCAGCAAGAAATACGATGTTTATCCATTATCAAAAAGGAGACTTATTAGCTAAGACTCCTAAACTTACCCTAAATACAAAGCTCCTGACGCCTATATAAAGGACCTGATCCTACAATCAGAACTACGTCTTTGGCTTGATTCTCAGCACTGATTGAGATACGTAGGCATCTTGTGAGGACCGATTTAGTCTCGAAACGCAAGAACAGCCATTAAAGCTCGAAGCTCTCTTAAATTCTAGCAATTAATATACAAGCACGGTTTTTAATCCATAACAAATACATACATATTTTTACATTTGTAAACTCAAATATATAGTTTTAGTCTAAAGTTTATTACACAGTATCAAAATTCTATTTTAAAATTTTGGTAAATTGAAACATTTTTTTATCTTATAATATGAATTACTTTTAAACTTAACTTAAATTTTTACAAATATTTTGATCAATGTAAATTATGATTACACGCCCTTAATAACTATGCATCAATATAAAATCCAAGATCAAACTTTTTGGTTTCATCATAGGTTGATCTAAGTATATGTTATAACTCAACCATCATATATTATGCTGATTGTTTGATCAATTTAGTATACTATATAAAATTCATATTACCATACTTTGAGTTAAAGTCTAATTGGTAATTGTTAATAATTATTACAATTTTGTAATATTTATAATTCAAAAAAAACATATCTTTTTTCATTGTATATTGAATATTAATTACGTTATTTTTTATATATACAACATAAATCCTATTTTTAAAGTTATCATTTTTGTTAAACATAAATTCAATTATATTAGTTTTCTTTTTAATATTTTTTGTTTTTAGATCAATCACACTTTTAAATCGATGAAAGTCTAAATAGTTGATCGACCAAAAATCTCTAATATGACTCGCAAATTTAAAATTATATATACCTAAAAAGTATGTGAGACACTCATTTATTATGTATAATTTTATAAATAAAATTAAATATTTCTTATAACCAAATCTTTTTTTTTGTATTTCAATAGTTTAATATCTACACACATGAGAATGTAAATAAATTCATATTTTTTTAGGACTCGATTACATTAATGTATAATTTTATACTCCTTTCGTTCCTATCATTTCTTTACAGTTTTTACATTGTTTGGCACGCATTTTAAGACTCCTATAAAGTATAGCTCTACAACTTATTTTTAAAACTTTCTTTGTCTAAATAAAAATTTAAACATTATATTTTTATTCAGAAAAATAAAAAATTTAAAATAATTTATCGAAGTATATATTAAAGGAGCCTTAACATGCGTACCGAGCTCCGTCCTCCAATGTAAAGAATTGAGAGGGACAGAGGGAGTATTATTTAAAATTTTATTTTTTATATCAATCATTTAAAATGACAAAAGAGAATTATAGAGTATACTCAATCCATTAAAATATTTGTTTTTGTAATTATATACAATGAAACATTCTATAAATAATATAAACCAATATTTTATTTACTCAAAAGTAAAAATAAAAAAAAGGTAGAAGAGGAGAAAATGTGATTTATCTAAAAATATTTTTAAAAAAAACTCAAAATAACATATAGTATAATAGTTATGGTATGAGTTTGATTAGAGAAGGTTAGTGGTTTGATTCTCAACACATAATTTCATCTATTATTTGCATAAATATAAAAGAGAATATGTTTTTGTAATTTTTTAACATATAGGAGCAAAATCGTAAATTCATAGGTATTAAAATGACATATATCAATCATTTAAATTGACAAAAGAGAATTGTAAATTATGCTTAATCGATAAAAATATTTTTTGTAATTATATATTGTGCAATATTCTAGAAATAATAAAAATTAATATTTATTTACACTATAATAAAAATAAAAAAAGATGGGAGAAGATGTGGTTTATCTATTAAGATTTTGAAAGCAAACTCAAAACAAAGTGTAGCACAATGGTTGTGGTACGAATTTGAGTGTAGAAGATCACAGGTTCAATTCTCAAGACTATCATAATTTAATTTATTTTTTGCATAAACATTAAATGGGTGGCGTTTTTGTAATTTTTCAAAAAATAGGGGCAAAATCGTAAATTCACAGGCATTAAAGTGACACTTTCTACCCTTGTGTTGTGGTTTAATATATAGTAATAGAAGTGTGCGCATCATCCCAACATAAGATGATACCTAATAATTGATTTAATTTATGTAATTTGGTATTTAGCCTATCTTAGCGGAAATGGAGCAACTTATCTTCAAATTTTAAATATATTGATTTATTTAAGATGATATGTTTGGAGAGCTCGATTTAGAAGGGTTTTTAACTCGAGTCATTTCATCTATTTATTTAAACTAGTTGTTTAGCCCGTGCAATGCATAATATGACTAAATTATTAATTTGTTTGGAATTTTTTTTGTACGTGTTTGCGTATTTCAAGCAGTTTATGAGTTATATAACGAGTGATGTTAGTACAAGTTTGTATTACACTTATATACGTGAAAGTTCCCATTTTTTTTGTAATCTTTGTGTTGATATGAACGTATTTGTATCATACAAATATAATACTTAAAATATGGTAGAGGTTATGTATAGTTTAATTTATTATATGTATAAATAATTAAAATGCATATGCATGCTTAATTTATAAATTTTATTCAAATAATATATTTTATAATATTTAATTCATGAATATTTGCAGTGAATCTAGATAATAGTATAATAAGATATGGTACGTTAGCATATATGATCATAAATTATAATACATTTACATAAATGTATGTATATATATACTAGCTTAAAACCCGTGCGATGCACAAATTGTTTTAATAATTGTTATTTTACTTGTGTACAATGACGTGACTGTTATGGTCAAAATCACAACCTCGCCTTACAAGGTAGCATTCCCTTATATTAGGTTTAAAATAGAAACCTAGTTTGCTGATGAGTCTATTGGGCTTAGCCCATAGATTACATAACCTCGCCTGTATGTGAGGAAAGCTTGCCTCGAGTCTAGCCCAATGATTGTCACTCATCCTAAACAATGCCCAGTAGGTCCAGAGTGTTTTGACAATAACCTCGCCCAATGGTTTAGTAGGCAACCTCGCCCGGGGGTTGAGTAGGCAACCTTGCCCAGGGGTTTAGTAGGTAACCTCGCCCAGGGGTGTGGTTGGCAACTTTGTCTAAGAGGCTCGAAGATAACTTCGCCCAGAAGAAATAAACTATTTATATTATATTTATCAGATTAAACTTTATTCAAGTTGAGAAGCTTCGTCTTGCTAGAAGGATCGAGAAACCTCGCCTTTTGAGATTCATAAGAGTCTGTCTTTCCTTATTCTCCATGGATCAAGATAAGCATTGACTCCGATAAATTCGGGTCAATAACTTATCCGATAAGTTTCAAGAAAATAGTAAGACCATGACAGCTCATAATGAAGTATCAAAGGCGGTGACCCCGGTCTTTTCGCTTTTTAAAGAAGGAAACTCGGCTTATGGGTTACTTACTCTCCAAGAACTACGTTTGGCTTGATCCCTGTAAATAAGGGTACGTAGGCACATTGTATGACGCGATGCGATCTGGCGAAAAAGAGTGAATTGAATATTCAACTTCAATCGCGACCTATTCTCACATACAATATCAGTCATCCCAAATCATAAACCTTAACCCTCTTAACCTACGTTGAATACCATCATCAATTACCATCACAATTCCAGCAACCCTCCCTGAATTTGTTTTCACCAGATTCCTCCGTTAACGGTGACAATTAAGTTTTGTAGTGGAAGATCTGAATTAGTGATTGAAATAAATAATAATCGAATTAGTTGCTTCTAGTGAATGAAGCTTTATATGGTGATTGGAATCTTGACTAGTCGTGATCGGAAGATTTGATGGTGAGGGTGAAAAAAGGCACAAACACAAGGCCCATCCGACAAGCTTTGCGCACCCATATATCCCCTTCTGATTTTGTTGTTCCTCTTTGCCAGGAAATTTTTGCTAGCTTAATTAAATTTGTGGAGGGGTCGTTACTATTTTATTTTGTATGCATGATTTATGAATATTCGTATAGTCCCTAATCTTATAAATTTATTTAATTACATCGAGAGGGTTATAGAATTCGAGTTTATGATTACTTTAACATACGCGTACCTTATCTTGAATAAAATTCGAACTCTATATTTTTGATAAAGAAATGAAAGAGATATCGTTAGACAGATTTGTGTTGAGTCGCCACGGGCGATACATTTTGCTTAGTAAATTAACTATGTATCCACATGATGCACCAGTACTCTACGAGTCCTGCAAAGTTGGTACGTGGAAGGTGAGAATTGAGAAATAAGAGCCGCATGCAGTGGAATCAGAATCAGTATAACCCACCACATCCTGAAATTATTATTGTTGAAGTTGAAGGTTGAAGGAACGTTTTGTCGTCTAAACAAGAGTTTTTGTTAAGCGGTCGTAGGTGGCATTTTTAGCAGCTTTGTCAAAATAACTAATATACGTTGAAAAATTGTAATCTGACGGGACACCATAAAACAGCTTGGGTCTCGTTTGATTTGACGTAACAAAGTCATGTAATTAGAAGTTTCTTGGATTAAAAATGAGTTACACTGCTTGGTTCATTATATTTTAAATTGGATAAGAGAACTCAAACTTTCAAGATTCTAGTGGTTACCACAAAACATAAAAATTTAGTTACCAAGGTTCATCATGGTCACTATAAGTTACATAGTTATCTAATGTAAAATCATTAATTACTTACCAAAATTAACGACGTAATTTTTTTTTTTGACTAATTAGGCTTATATGCCTTTACATGTGAGTATCTGTTCTCAGAAATCTCGGGGTGAGCGAGAATCGAACCCAGGACCTGGGACGACAAGAGATAAGCTCTTTACCACTTGAGATATCTCATCGCGCTTATACAGTAATCATCCAAACACAAATTTTTGAATCATCTTGGAATTTATAGTTGTAATTCAGTTACGAGAAAGCTTAAGTTCCTACATAATTATAAAATTGACGAAACAAACGAGACCTAAGAATTATCAAAATATACGCATTGTTTTTTTGGTTATACTAAGTGAATGGTTTTGGCAAACCGAAATTTTGATACATACAGTCAGTGTCGTAAAAAACGGGAATCGGAGTTAATCGGTGAAGGCACCGTCCAGGGATTAGTCAGGTAATCGGGGATTAATCGGAATGATTAATCGGATTATTAATCGGAATAAATTTAATAATATTTTTATATACAATTATAAAATTATTTCGTTATTTCAACTAAACATATGTTATTATCATACATTTATGCAAATATGTTAAAAATGTTATATAATTGTAATAAATAAAATTTTGAAGATTTAACTTTTCAATTAGAGATCAATTTAAGAGAAAAATTTAAGAGAATTTACGATTTAGGCATCTAAAATTATAATTATATGTACAAAATTAATGTTTTTTCCTATTGTTTAATCAAGTTTCTACCTTTAAAATTTATTATTATTATTTTTAATTATAAATATTTTTTACTATTTTTTAATAATTAGCCCGATTTTTGACCGATTAATACAATTTTTGATCGATTCAGCCGATTTTTGACCGTTTTTATGAAAAAAAACGATTAATTGACCGATTTTCGCTTAATCAGTTTGGTGGCCCGCCGTCTAGCGATTAATAGGCGATTAATCCCGATTAATCACCGACTTTTATAACACTGCATACAGTATATACCCTACTGAAACTGTAGATAATTTTTAATATTCAAATACGTGTTGTTTGATTGAATTTTATTTTACAAACAATATTGGTTTAAAATTTTATTAAAATAAAAAGTATTGAGTTTGATGTTCCTAAGTAGTAAGTACATAGTACAATGAGATTTTTCATATAAATACATAGAAGATATTTTGATAATTACAAAATTTATTAAATATTTACAATTATGTCATTAAAATGTACTATGTACTATATACTCAATTATTAATGAGAGGCTCTCTTCTCTCTCTTATTTTTCACCTTTCTTCACCTCCTTCTTTCTCTAACCATAATCATTTTCTTCCTACAAACCTACATCCTTCTTCCCCAATCCCCACCTTTTTCCTCTCTAATATTAGCGTCTTTTTCCTTGTTTTTTTAGAGCTTGGGGTTTTTTCTCAATTCATTTCCCGGAATGGAATTCGTGAGGTTATTGTTCAAGATACTTTTATTTTATTTATGGATGATTCAAGTGAATACAGGTGGGTTTGTATGTTCTTGGATTTTTCGAGGTCATTTCGGGCTTGTATTAATTCTTTGGATGTGGTTCTTTTCCTGGACCTTGATTCAAGAGTGAATGTTGTAATTGAAATTGGGCTATCAATGATCCATATCATTTTCATAACTCCACAAGAACTAACTCATGGCTTTGTTGATACACACTTAATCTTAGTGATGGTGAGTTCCAAAGATGCGGGCAATTGCTCCGACAAAGATTTCGATTTAAGAAAGACAAGAAACATCTCATGTTAGAAAATGGAAAGTTTGAGGCATATTTTTAATATGTTGTTAGATCCTGATAAGTTTGTAGAAGGGGGGTTGAATACAAACTATACCGTTTAATCGAATTTGTCCTTTAAAAGATTTAACAATTTAGAACAAATTAATGCGGAATAAAACTGAAACAATATTCAAGTTAAATATAACTTATATTAAACTTGACGAGTGTTACAATTTGATCACTGATTACAAGGGTTCTTAATAAAACAAACCTAGAATAAATTCGACATGAATTTATCTATTTTTGTAATAAAAAGGATCGAATACTAAAAAGTAGTTCTATATAAAATCTAGGGATTATGATCCGCTAGAGAGTCAAACACTACTGACAAACAACCTGAGCCAAATGTTCAAACCAGTCAAAGAAGAGTTAGTGAAATAGCTGCAATGAGTGTTCCCACAGCTCTGTCTCCACCCTTAAAGAAAAGAAGCACCTATAGGGAGGCATCTGTAAGCCCATCTGTATCCTCTCAAAAGGATATGGATATTGATATGGCCACTGAACAGTATCTGGAGACATCCTCTCAACAGGATGAATCTATTGAAATTCGCCATCGGGCCATGGCATCCTGTACTGAGTCAAGCACTCTCCCATTACTCACAATGGGAGAAGATATCCAAATAGATTATACTCAGGACACTATGCAAGGAGAGCACTTTACTTTTGACTTTGAAACAGTGTCTACCATAGTTACGGTAGAAGTGCCTTCACAGGCATCAGAGGGAAAATTTGATTCTTCGCCACCAATAATAGAATCATTTTCTCCCTTCTCAGAGGGAACATCTCTGGCTCCACTAAGGGATTTTTCACTCGCAGTTTATACTGGAGAAAGTGAAAGGCAACCAGGTGAGTCTGTCACTGAAGCAATTCAGTTTACAATGTCAAATATTTTGACAGACTCAACCAGGGATTGGGATTTGCGAACTCCCATTGCACCACCACTGACCTCTCTTGAAGGGGCTAGGGTGATTTCTTATGCAGGTACATCCTCTGAAAACATGGACAGACAGTTAGTTGTGAGAGATGAGAGTCAAACACAGAGTGATACACAAGCACGTGAGTTGAGTGAAACACCACTGAGAGAAATTGAAGTGAGTGCACACACTGACACAAACATTGCTTTGTTGTTGAACCAGCTAGCTGATCTACAGAAAAAGTTACAAGAAACCCAGGCTGAAAACAATCTTCTCAAAGCACAAGTGGTTGCATAATCTTCCACCTCTGTATCTAATCAGTTGGGTACTATCAAGGATGATCTGGAAGGACTGAAGAGTACTCTGCTCCCGAAGCTGAATGTCATCCAACAATCTCAAGTACTAGTGGCTTCAGACATTTCTGATTTAACAACGTCAAATGCTCAGATTTCAGAAAGTGTCAAGGAGATTGCTGCCATTTCTACCAAGGTGGACTTTATTCTGCAAACAACTGATGAAAATCAAACGTTTAATGAAGAAAGGATGTCAAGGATAGAAGGAGGAATGAAGCATCGGAATGAAGGTATGAAGCACTTGTACAATATGATAAAGAACTCACATCAACCTACAGCACAACAAAGAACATTCTTTGAGGGAGATGATGAAGATGAGGATGATGATGCTAATGAAGGAGGAGATAGAGGAGAAAGGAGAGATAAGGAGAACTTCTGAGGTGAATCCTAGGGCTTCCAAAGCTCAATCTGTAGAAGATTCCTCAACTAAGGGGTAGAAGGAGAAGAAAGGAGAAATAGAAGCTGGAGGAGCTTCTGGAGTTGGAAAAGATAAAGAGAAAGGTAAACAATCACTGGAGGATACTGTCTTTGATGATGTCTACTACTACCACGGTGAACAGGATGACTTCCAATTTGACACATCTGGTGATCTGGAGAAGACCATACCTGAAGAAGCTTTTGGTGAGGAGGAGGTTGAAGAGGCAGCCAACTTTGATGATTGGGAAGATGAAGCTGATTTATACACACCTGACCCTTTGTTTCAAAAGGAGTTGAAGAAGCAACAGGCAGATTTAAGGAGAAAGGAGGATGAGAATTGACAAGGTCTCCGACATCATATCTCAAAGGCTAAAAATTCAAAAGGCTGAACATGAAGACAAACAACGTCTTCATAGTATTCATGTCAAAGAAAGGAGATTGGATGTGAGGATGAAGCATGGAAGCAATTGGGACAAGGCAAGGGAGATGTTTGATATCCCTCAAAGAGGCACAAACAATGATGCTACTTTTCTGAAGTTACTTGAGAAGATCAGAAATGTTAATCCGGACAACTCATTATACATGAAGGCATTGAAGGAAGATATCCTAAGGATTACATCTGCATTTGATCAAGTGAGGCAAGAACTGTATATCTATGTGTCTAGTGCTCTTGAAGGGTCATTCACCATTTCTCTTGACCTCTTACAAAGAAGATCTCTCTCTGAATTATGGATTCTAATGATTAAGGTAAAGAGATCTTCATGCTTAAATGAGCTTCTATATGACAGGCTAAGAGATTCTGCAATGAAGGCCAGCCCTCAAGTTGTACACTTCCCGTATGAAGTCAAAATCTATAGAGGTACAACTTTGGAGACGGTAAGGCTGGATCCTGATTCTTTGAAGCTACAGACAGCAATGTAACTGGTGAAGTTGGAGAATCTTCTGAGAACTTCTAGGTTTACTACTGTAGAGAAGCCTGAAGTTTCTGATATGATTTCAGACTACTGCACGGAGAAAGTTCCAAGGTATGCTCAGATGAAGAACAGATTGAAGAAGATCACCACTCAACCAGTAATGCCAAGTGGTGTGGTTTCTGAAAGTGATCGTGTCCTTGACAAAGATCTTCTAGTCACCTTGCAAGAAGCTGAAGATGGTGAAATTAGAGACTAAGACATGATAGAGTTAGCTCAAATTTGTAAATGTTATATGTTTAGAGCTAGGTAAATCAAGATAGGAAAATGTATCATTTGTTCAGTCTAGAGGAACAACTATCTTGTATTTATCTTTACTGTTTTAATTTGGAAATTGTTATATTTAATCCAGAACTTTTAATTATTTGCTTGGCTCTTAAAAGTCTTATCTTTTCTTGTTTTAGTTGAGTTATCCTCTAGAGTATTTGGTTGTTATTGTCTAACAAACAAATAGAGGGAGATTGAAAGGCATATGTCTAGGCCTATTTGTAAACACCAAGGATTCTACTCAACTTTAATTAAGATGTAATAAGTAATTAATAAAAATAAAATATCACAGGAATCTCATAAGATTATATTTGTCAAAGAATGAAGATTAAAGTCATCTACAGACTTGAAGTGATTCTACATTGAAAGAAGATCAATTTGTTGATCAAGCCTCAGTGAAGTATTCAAGCTCAGTGGATTTATTAAAGTGACAGAGATTTCAAGTGGTGACAGCAAAAGATACTGGTTACAGAGTTCTTGAATGAGAAGAAAGTGAATCACTGCTTAAAGTCAAACAGATAAAGAACAGACATTGTCGTTAGTCACTCATGAACCAGACCGTGCATTGAGTGTCAACGTACTAATATGTTTATTCTTTATCTAAGTTTTAAGTGATTTTGAAATTAATTGAGAAGTCAACTAATTCTATTTATTCTCTTATAAATAATTAATACTATTAAGTAAATTATTTATTAAATTAATTCTGTAAAGAATTAATTTAATACATAATTTATTTAGTTAATTATTTAAATTAGAATAAAAATGAACTAGGAAGACTTAGGTTTAAACTAGGAAGACTCTGTTTTTTAAACTAGGAAGACTCACAAGTGAGTCTTCCCGATTGTCTTTCTAGAGTAAACCCTAGTCTTCCCGGTTGTCTTCCCAACTCATTTCTTGTCTTCCCGATTGTCTTCCAAGGGATAATTAGTTGTTTTTCTTTAAGTCTTCCTAGTGCAATTTCTATTCTGTGAAATGGCTTGCACGTGGGTTGATTAAAAAGAAAAGCATTAGTTTAAATACAAGGATTCGAAGACATTACATCAATTACAACAGAAAAGAAGAAAAGACACAGAACATAAAACATTACATTCTTCTGTCTTCATTACTTCTCAACTGTCCAAGCTTTTAAGATCATCTAGAGAATTAATTCTTGTTTGGTTCTTAACATTTAATTCATAAGAACTGATTCTCTTGTACTGCTTTGACTTTCTAGCGGATCATAATCTCTAGATTTTATATTGAACTACTTTTTAGTATTCGATCCTTTTTATTATAAAAATAGATAAATTCATGTCGAATTTATTCTAGGTTTGTTTTATTAAGAACCCTTGTAATCAGTGATCAAATTGTAACACTCGTCAAGTTTAATATAAGTTATATTTAACTTGAATATTGTTTCAGTTTTATTCCGCATTAATTTGTTCTAATTCTTAAATCTTTTAAAGGACAAATTCGATTAAACGGTATAGTTTGTATTCAACCCCCCTTCTACAAACTTATCAGGACCTAACATATGTTCTTGATGAAATTTCCGGAAACTAACAATTGGAGGTTGTTCCTTGTAATGAGGACTTAAACTTTCATGTTTGGATCTAAGACATTTTCTTAGTGTAATCCATAAATAAATTGAGTTGAAATAGGTTGCTTGAAATGGGTTATGTGGGTTGGTTATATTGGAATAACTTGTATCCCACATAGAAATGGTAATGAGAGGTTTGTGGGTTTATATAGAACCATGTGCAAGAGTAGTGTACAACTACTAAGGCATGTGGGTGTGCATGGTGTTATTATGTGCCTCACGCGCACACACACACACACGCGCCGCCGCCGCCCGCCTCGCCACGCCACGACTCGGGTCGAAGGGCGATTTGGGTGAATGTCTCGGCGCCTCGCGTACGCAAGGCGACCTGAGCGAGGAATTTTATTACATGTTTATTTAATATTATTTATTGATTTAATTTAACAGTATATATTAAATCAGAATATTTGGTATTAAATGTCATATCTTTTGTTTTATTTTTTGTATTATATATACAAAATATAACGTTTGACAGAAAGTGAATATACGTAACTCTGAAAACCCTAGCAACTATCATCGTCTTTGTTCTCTCTCAACACATACAGATTAATTACATAGTTCTTGGACGAAGTGAGGTGCAGGTCGCTGTTGCTCATTGCCATTTCTGTGAGTGGATTGATCTATGATGTTTTATCCTGGGAGTGATATTGCTGCAACCCAACACAGCGTAAGTGGGGCAATAATCTCTTCAAGAACAGTCAAGACTTCTCTAAGGCTTGGCGACTCAGCTGTTTATTATCTATCAGTACTTGTTAAAAGCTATAGAGAGATAAGTGTTCTTTCTTGTATTGTTATTTTCAGTCTCTGATTATACTTTTGTTTCGACCTTTGTGTTTGTTTCGTTATTTGGTAATTTTGCATGTTCTTGTTAATACAAAAATATATATAACTGTCCTATTGTTGCTGTGTAGTTTAGTTAATTATACCCAACATCTCCGAGGTATGGGTATCTTATGTTGTACTCATTGAATTTAATTGCAAGATTTTTGGTCATGTTATGCCACATTATACGATTCTTTGGTCTTGTGGTGGGTTCAAAAGTGAAAACTTTCATGATTTTGCATATGGTCCTTTATCACATGTTTATGTTTGGCTTGTGAAATTTCTGTATTGGACGGATTACTTGTTTATTAGTTTCAAGAAAGTGGCTTATGACGAAGTTGATGTTAACTATAGAGTTAACTTCTTGGATGTATTTGTGTTCAACTTGTATAATTTAGTGAATTGTTTATGGGGATTAATTGATTTTGGGGATTTGTTCTCTTCCCATTACAATTATGAATTTATATTCAACCTTGATTTTACCAGTGAAGACAATGCTCCCACTGCTAATTTGGCATATGAGCATGATTTGAACTTTGAGTTTGTTTTATTGAGATATGTGATGTTCCTTTGTTGCGAGTGAACTCTGGCGGTTTAGCTATGGACTATATTGTGATTTATGTTGTTTTTGTTCAATATGAAGTTTTAGCTTTCCGGGAGTTTAGTTGGGTGTTTCTTCTGTGTATTGTTTGTGTGACTCTGCTCACTCAGGGAAAGAGGTACAAGACATATATATTGGTGATTAGTACGGGAGATAGTTTGTATGATGTTTTGACTCCCCCAAGGTCAAGATCAAGTCCTACTCCCACTGTGACCAAGCGACAGTTGAGTGCAGAGTGTCAACACCGTGGACAATCTTATCAGAACAGGAACCAGACTCGGAATTCTAACTTTACTAAGCAGGGAACACAACAGCTACAAATGAGACAAAAGAGGCAAAAAAGGACTAAGGATGGATGTCCTGGCAGGGAAGCAGAGGACAACAACGCATTGCAACCAGTGGCATGCAAAAGAGTTGATGTTCCAAAGGATTACCTACTTAATTGGGGTAGAGACATCATCCAAACTACATAGTGAAGATGAACAGATATTTATAGGACTTGGTTCCTACGTACTTGAAGGTCAAAAAAGAGTTTCTAGCAATGTTTGACCTTTGAGGATGCAAGCAAGTAGTTAATTTTTACTTGTATGTAATTTGTTACTGTGAACTCTGCTTACAAGCTTGTTTGTAAGCGTGAACTTTCTCACTCGAGGAGCCGGGTTTCTGTCATGGATTCTCGTTTTAATATTTATAAAAAAAATTAGATGTTTTAAAAAAAATGTATTATGTACTAATATAAGCTCCTAAGAACATCTCAACCCGTTTAAAAAAGTGAGTGTAATATACTATATATAAATATTTTATATATAAATATTTTAGAGAATATGTCGACATAATTCATCTCCAACACATTCCTATTAGCTAAAATTACAACTAAGCCTTCATACTAATTATATTTGTCGAAACTCGGGGCTTATAGTGAAATTTCACATCATCTATTAACATATTAAAATAATATATTCTATTTTTAACAACTTAAAATAACAATAACAAACCATTTTTAAAATATAACTGATTATTATATTCAACTCCATTGAAGTAAAACATGATTCAACAAATTTTACGTAATTATTATTTTATATTATTTTAGCTAATTATTTTAATTAACACTACTCAAAATGCTCTAAATACGGGGCATTTTTTTCTAATGTATTTTATACAAAAATCAGACAACTGTCTTTTTCAACAGTGTGGCCATTGACTTGTATAAAGAAGAAATGGTCAATACAATTATGAGAAAATCAGAATCTATACAATTGATTCCGAAGATTTGCAAGAGAAGAGAACCTTTACTAGATCATGTAAAACAGCACAATTGTTACAAAATTTGAGTATTGGGAGCAGTTTATGATTGGACTCTAAGGGGGGTATTCCTTTTGGATTTTGGAGGTTCTGTTTGAATTTAAAAATCTTACATTTTGATTTTTTTTTTAAATTTAGTAGTATTTTATAAAGATTCTGAAAAATATTTTTAAATTTTGGTATATTCAATTGGGTAAAGGGAATCTAAAGTTAACTTTAAATAATTTTCTTAAAGTTAATTGCATTGTTTACCTTTTAACAAAGTAAGTCTACCATCATTTGTGATTTCAAACGTGAATGAAAACTTCTAAATATGTTTGTAGTAAGTATTAAATGCTTTGTTGGATTTAAAATAATGCAGGAGAGTAGTTTAATATGATCAATTTTACGGAAGTTATCTAAAGGTAACTATAGATTATTTTTACCCAATTCAATTTAAATTTTAAATTTTTTGTTAAAATCTAAAGGTTTTCAAGGGATATATCTTGGTATCTTTCTTTCCTTTTTTTAACGCATGTGTCAGTGCAGTCCATGAAAAATTGAAATTTGACTAGGCGGGCCTGGGCTGAAGCAAACTTGACAAAAGATAGAGCGATAGCCCTTCTTCTTCTTCTTTCTTTTTTTTTTTGCTCAAAATATATTTTGTAAGGAATTCACTGCCTAGTTTAGTAGAGTATAATTTTTTTGCTTTCGTTCTACTTTTAAAATTATTACTCCAGAAATTTGTCCTGGGAGTGTCATAACTTATTCATGATAAAATATAAATTCGTTTAGATTTTAAATTTTGATCTAGTGTAAATGCTGCACGTAAAACATAACACCCTTGGACAAGATTGATATTTCTTTGGTAAAAACACAGGTACATGTACGAAACTGAGGTCCTGGATAAGATAAAAATAGATTCAAATACAAGAAATAATATTTCATAGGCTACAAGATAAGGACATTATCTAGCAAGCCTAAGGAAATTATGCAGTTTATCATAAAAGCGATTCTCTACTAAAACTTGTGCACCACATAAAAATTTCACTTTGATATGAAAGACATGTTCAGACTTTGATTCTCTATTAAATTACGATGTATGGGTGCTGTGAAGGATAAAAGTTTCAGAAAAATGGCCAATCGGCCTGATCACAAGGAAAAGACATGTTCAGCTGCGGCAGGCGGTCATCCTCATTTTGCCCACCAAGAGAAGCTGTAGCAGCAAATGGAGCAGGAGGCGGGTCATACTGTTGCCCTTCAAGAGAAGCTGGAGGAGTAACTGCAGCAGGAGGTAGAGGCGAATTGTCAGCGGATTTAATTTCCTTTGAAGTCTCCTTGTTCCAATTCAGCAGCCATAGTGCTACGTTTTCACAATTGAAGACGTAAGGCTCAGTAGTTGAGCAATAAGATGCCCGATTGATTCGGGGTGCTGCTTGGCTGCGCAACTGATGGTTATCTGCAGGAACATATAGCTGTTGGCGACTAGTCTCTTGATTCCAGCCATGAGGTGGCTTGAAGCTCGTACATCCCGACGACAGCAGTGGTGCTGCCATTGGAAGTGAGGAGCCGAGCCCAGGTGCAGATGCCCGAGTTATTTGGGATGCTCCTTGGCTGCACAACTGATGGTCGTTTGCAGGAATCATCAGCTGTTGGTGACTAGTCTTTTGGTTCCAGCTACGAGGTCGCTTGAAGCTCATACATCCCGACGACAGTTGTGGCGCTGCCATTGGAAGTGGGGAGCTGGGCCCAGGTGCAATCGGGGGTAGAATAGCAGCATAGTCTGGTGGTGAAAGAGATACATCATCATGATCCGGAATACCGGCTTGTGGGGGAAAAGAGATCATCAGCTGTTGGTGACTAGTCTTTTGGTTCCAGCTATGAGGTGGCTTGAAGCTCATACATCCCGACGACAGTTGTGGCGCTGCCACTGGAAGTGGGGAGCTGAGCCCAGGTGCAATCGGGGGTAGACTAGCAGCACAGTCTGGTGGTGAAAGAGATACATCATCATGATCCGGAATACTGGCTTGTGGGGGAAAAGAGATCATCAGCTGCTGGTGACTAGTCTTTTGGTTCCAGCTATGAGGTGGCTTGAAGCTCATACATCCCGACGACAGTTGTGGCGCTGCCACTGGAAGTGGGGAGCTGAGCCCAGGTGCAATCGGGGGTAGACTAGTAGCACAGTCTGGTGGTGAAAGAGATACATCATCATGATCCGGAATACTGGCTTGTGGGGGAAAAGAGATCATCAGCTGTTGGTGACTAGTCTTTTGGTTCCAGCTATGAGGTGGCTTGAAGCTCATACATCCCGACGACAGTTGTGGCGCTGCCACTGGAAGTGGGGAGCTGAGCCCAGGTGCAATCGGGGGTAGACTAGCAGCACAGTCTGGTGGTGAAAGAGATACATCATCATGATCCGGAATACCGGCTTGTGGGGGAAAAGAGATCATCAGCTGTTGGTGACTAGTCTTTTGGTTCCAGCTATGAGGTGGCTTGAAGATCATACATCCCGACGACAGTTGTGGCGCTGCCACTGGAAGTGGGGAGCTGAGCCCAGGTGCAATCGGGGGTAGACTAGTAGCACAGTCTGGTGGTGAAAGAGATACATCATCATGATCCGGAATACTGGCTTGTGGGGGAAAAGAGATCATCAGCTGTTGGTGACTAGTCTTTTGGTTCCAGCTATGAGGTGGCTTGAAGCTCATACATCCCGACGACAGTTGTGGCGCTGCCACTGGAAGTGGGGAGCTGAGCCCAGGTGCAATCGGGGGTAGACTAGCAGCACAGTCTGGTGGTGAAAGAGATACATCATCATGATCCGGAATAGCAGCTTGTGGGGGAAAAGAGATCATCAGCTGTTGGTGACTAGTCTTTTGGTTCCAGCTACGAGGTGGCTTGAAGCTCATACATCCCGACGACAGTTGTGGCGCTGCCATTGGAAGTGCGGAGCTGGGCCCAGGTGCAATCGGGGGTAGACTAGCAGCAGAGTCTAGTGGTGAAAGTGATACATCATCATGATCCGGAATAGCGGCTTGTGGGGGAAAAGAGAGCGCATCTGACACAGCTTTTCTTGCCAAGTGGACATTTCCCCGTAGCATTCTCTCCCAACGCCTCTTGGAAGTGTCAGAGTCAGAGTCCTGATCAAGCACACTAGTGGTAGTATTTACACTACTACCAGCATGGTGCTGATCATCATCACTGCGGCTGCCACGAGCCCCGTCTACCTCCTTCTTCAAATTCGAATTCCAGTAGTTCTTGATATCATTATCGGTCCGTCCGGGAAGATAGTGAGCTATGCCAGACCATCTACAAATATATGCACAAATGAAATAAGCGATATTGATATAATCCAAAGTTAGATATGGTAACAAAACCTCAACTTCTTTATCAAACAGACATCAAACCATCTTATCATAAATTCACAATCAATTATATAAATGGCTGATAGATTTCATTAATTGATTATACTAATTACATTAAGAATCTTGGGTTTAAAAAAATCTAGGGACAAAATCAACAAATGAATGCAAAAATCCTTACTTGTTGCCCATAACTGCCTGAAGTTGGACAATTTTTCTGTCTTCCTCAGTAGTGAATTTGCCCCGCTTGATACCAGGCCTAAGATAGTTCATCCAGCGAAGTCTGCAACTCTTTCCGCATCTGTTCAAACCTATAGTATCCATTAAACGGTTAATCAATAAACACACATATGGATATACGGGTATAAATTTCAGCGTAAATACATATACACAGAGAAACACAACTGATGAAATGAGCTATATTAATTTATGAAGTAAAAATAAATTAAAGATTTAAGTGTATATATACCAGTAATAGTAGGAATAGATGTCCAATTGCCTGGACCATTTTCTCGGACGTAGGATGATAAAATAAGGTCCTCTTCGGAAGTCCATGGACCTTTCTTTATCTCTCCTCCCATTCCACCAGGTACTCTCTCCATTGTAATCTTTCTCTTCCTTTTTTCTCTCGGTCCCTGTATATCTCTTTGTGTGTGTAGAGCAAACAATTGATGCAAAGTTCTTACAAGGTGAGGGTAATTATAAGGAAAAAACGGACGAATTAATTACTATACATTGACTAAAATCTGCAAAAAAATCTAGAGAACTTTAGTGATATTCGCTGGCAAAAGTTATTTAATTTAATAGTGATTACTTTTTGAATTAAACTTTTTTCATTAACATGGATTTAGGTCTTAGGAGCCCCTATCTCCATGCACAATCCAACATAAACAGTTAGCTAGAGTCAACTTCAGCGATACTCGCCGACAAAAGTCATTTACTTTAATAGTGATTACTTTTTGAATTAAACTTTTTTCCTCGCCGACAAAAGTCATTTACTTTAATAGTGATTACTTTTTGAATTAAACTTTTTTCCTTAATATGGATTTAGGTGCCACTATCTCCATGCATAATCCAACATAAGCGGTTAGCTCTTTTCGGCTCAAATTTTAGAAAAATTAAATCACACGCATGACACTTATTTCTCAATGTATAATTAGAAAAAGGTATTTGTAGGTGTTTAAATCTATTAACAATCATGATAGTATCGTGATTATATAATATAATTCATAAAACCAGCTAAGAAGCAATTATCATTTACGTAATAACCATCTCCAAGCAAATTAATAATAATTTTTTAATACAAAATCCAGGATCTTATCTATACCTTCACAATTTACTTTGTTAATGAAAATTAATTTGTAAAAGCTACATCTTTGATAAGCCAATCATCACCCAGACATAATTTCATTCATTATATATATATAAAATAAATTTACCAACAAACTAAAAACAATTTCAATATACCCATTAAGTAGAAATTATTTACGATACACTAACAAGAGCATGTCTATAAATCGCTTGTCATGAGTAGTATTTTAATCACAATTTTTTGCCTTTAGTATATATAAAATTTTGCTTAAGCAATTTCTATTTTCACTTCAAAAATTTCAAAATATCTATACTATATTATTAAAGTCGAAACATTGAAAGTTTTGATTTTCGGTTTTCGGTCATTTATTCAATTTAATAAATAATGCAATAATATAAAAATAGTAACTAGCTGATTGCCTTTTATAATTAAAACATAATTTTCTAACAAAATCTACTCCTCTTCAAAAAATATCACGGGCAATTACCTTTAAATTAAAGCATATTACCTTTTATATTTTATATTTTAAAACCTATTTTAACGCTTTTAATTATTTAAAAAATCTTACATATTTTAACATGTCAACGTATTTTTTTAACAAATACAATTAATATAATTAAAACACTTCCAAAAATATCACGGACAATTAATTCTTTTAATTAAAACATGTTATCTTTTCTATTTGTCCCTATTATTAATATTATTCAAAAAATATCACGGGGCAATTACCTTTAAATTAAAATATATTATTTTTTATATTTGTTCTCACTAAAATCTCTCTTTTCCAAAAATATTGGGTGCAACCCTTACTTATTTATTTTAAAATCTATTTTAATATTTTTTATTATTTAAAAAAGTTTACCTATTTTAACATGCCAACGTATTTTTTTAACAAATACAATTAATTTATTTAAAACACTTCTAAAAATATCACGAACAATTACTTTTTTTAATTAAAACATGTTAGCTAATCTATTTGTCCTTACTATTAATATTATTTTAATAAATAATAAAATAATATTATTAATGCCTCATTTATCTTCCACAGCCCCATTTGTATTCTTTATTTATATTTTCTATGTTCCAATTAATATTTAAGTTTCTCATTTCATAATTTATCATATTTATTTTTATTCTTTATTTAATATTTTTCATTCCCCTTAATTTTTTGAGTTTGTCATTTTTTAATCTCCTTTGATGGCCCGTGCATTGAAAGTTTTGGTTTTCGATTTTCGGTCATTTATTTTATTTAATAAATAATAAAATAATATAAAAATAGTAACTAGTTGATCGCCTTTAATAATTAAAACACTTTTTTCTAACAAAATCTACTCTTTTTCCAAAAATATCACGGGCAATTACCTTTAAATTAAAACATATTACCTCACTAAAATCTCTCTTTTCCAAAAATATCAGGTGCAAACCTTACTTATTTATTTTAAAACATATTTTAATGCTTTTAATTATTTAAAAAAGCTTACAGATTTTAAGATGTCAACGTATTTTTTTAACAAATACAATTAATATAATTAAAACACTTCCAAAAATGTCACGAGTAGTTACTTTTTTTGATTAAAACATGTTAACTTTTCTATTTGTCCTTATTATTCAGGTGCAAACCTTACTTATTTTAAAACCTATTTTAATATTTTTAATTATTTAAAAAAGCTTACATATTTTAACATGCCAACGTATTTTTTTAACAAATACAATTAATATAATTAAAACACTTCCAAAAATGTCACGAGCAATTACTTTTTTTGACTAAAACATATTAGCTTTTCTATTTGTCCTTATTATTAATATTATTTTCATAAATAATAAAATAATATTAATAACTGTTTATTCATCATTGTTTATCCAAATATACAACTATTTACTCTAAAACCAAATTTTCATGAACACATATATTCTAGTTCCTCTTTAAAATTTAAACCATAAATTTACTACATGTCTCAAACCAAATAGCAATCAATTTCAAACGTTACATAATCGAATATTTCATTCAAACAATCCAATTTGTCAACAAAATTAACTTAATAAAAAAGTATCAAATTTATTCAACCAACCAACAGCAAATCTACTATGCAAATGTTCTAATTATATACTATTATTTACCAAATACCAACATAAATACGTTTTCTCATTTCAATATTATGTTTTACTAATGGCATAATCTGCTAGTAGACAAAAATGAATCCATGAATATCTGTGAAATGATTTGCATTAAATTCTATTTAAAAATGAATTGTTGTATCCATGATCACTCACTTTTTATAAATTTTTATTGTCAAGTTATGTTGTGACAATACTAACAAGAAGATTGTTACTAAATACCCTATTGTTATTTACTTAAAAAAAATTGAAAACAACATTTTACCAGAAAAGCAACTCACCATGGGTTCTAATACAATAAGTATAGGCAACAATTTAACTTTACAAAGTTATTAATTATCTATAGCCAAACGTCAACTCTTTAAAAGTTGTGACATAAAATTTGGTACGACAAGTATGTTCGTTTATCCTGGAAGTCAAGGTGAGGCATGAGAATATGTATTAAATCACACACTTTTGAAGAGAAACTACATTGAAAGTATAGCACATTAAATCCAAGATGTCAGTGTTCAGTAATGCCTTACCAGGATTGAGAAGAGTTGTCTGTTGCCTCAGAGATTCTTTAAGTGTGCCTATATTATTACTCAGGGAGAGTATTTATTCCCTACTATGCTGGTGCTTTGCTTTCCATGGTCCTCGAAGCATTTTCTGATTATTCTATTTCATACCTACATGATACAAACCATAAGCCACCAACCATCAAATTTATTAATCTTCTGCCGATCAAAAATCCTCCTGGCAACGATGATACAAGCTTTTTCTTCATCACAATGAGTCATATAATTTATCACTGATTAATATTCAAACATCATTTTTTAATCTTATTTCAACATAATTTGCTATTGACATTATGTAACCACACCTATTCATGAAAGTGTTTTGAGTAAAATTTTATTTCACGACAAAGTTTTGTATCCATGCTTACTCACTGAACATCAGTGTTTTTTTTGGTCATGTAATATCATGACAATGACAATAGGAAGATATCGCAAAATTCCTTATTGTTATTCTACTGAAATCACTCTATAAACAATTATTTTATTGTAGGATATTCTCAAAAGTACCACCGTACTATTGACTTCTGCCAATACTGTTGCCACTATATGTGGTACCCTTGTACTTTTGGTTTTGTATATACAAATACCCCCTGTTACTTAAACGTTAGTAAAACATTAAAATTATGCTCAAATGGCATCCATATTCCTTTTACACTAAGATTTGTTGCCCTTCTTCCTTACTCAATTGTATGCTTTCATATACTATGTACAATCACATGCACGAACGTAACTGCCACAAATTAAGAATAAGATATTCTCATTAGTACCATCGCGCTCTTGACTTTTCCTAGTGGTGTCACTGCATTTTGTATAATTTTAACGTTTTAATAGGGTTTAAGTAACCTAAGAGTACTGCAAACACAAAACCACAAGTACAAAGGCTCTCTAATAAGAAGCAAAAAGAAACTAGCATCATAAACAAAAGTCAATAGCACGACGATACTACTGAGAATTTCCATCTATTATAAACTACCTCACCACATAAAGTTGACCAAGTTGTTAATTAGTTGTCAGTAGCCAAATCTAAACTCTACAATAGTTGTGACAAAATAATACTCCTATTTGGTGAAAAGTACATTAGTTTATCCTGGAAGTCAAGGTGAGGCAAAAAAATGTCAAGTCAGACTCTTATAAAGGGAAACTAAAGTAAGTACAGCGCTAGGATCCAATATGTCAGTACTGCCTTACCAGAATTGAGGAGTCATCCCTTGCATCAGAGACTTCGTTACCTGTGCCTATCTCATTTACTCGAGTGGTTTTTACTCATCACTAAGCTTAGTGCTTTGCTTTCCATGATCGTTGCAGCACTTGCGATGATTCTCTTTCATTCCTCAGTGACCAATATCCATCAATTATCAATTATATTCATCCTCGCAGATCTGAAATCTCTTGGAAAGAATGATACTACCTTCTATTTCTCCTCGCCACCAGTACAATCTTTCACCAGTGGTGGTCTAGTTTCTTTACTATGCGACATTCCAATCTATCAATTCTTGATCACCAGTAGTCTTTGCACGAACACAAACCATCTTTAAACGAATGGAACCGACTTCTATCCCTCAGCACTATCTCTAATTTATAAACCTTGGATATCAACTTCATCACCATATGACAATCCGTACACACCCTCAAGTTCTTAACAATTCTCAGCACTCTCCCTTTACACAATCTTGTCATCCCAAATGCAACAGCAAGCTTCTCACTGTGTTTAGACACCGCATCTTCCTTTTCTTCATCTTCCACATCATGCAAAACGCCTCCAGACTCTGGTATGTATCCTCCTATTTTTAACTTCAACATAATCTCCTCGAGCTTATCATAAGCCTCTCCAGTGATCTTATTTCGCTTTTCACCAGCCACAAAACTGTACATAACCTTGTCAACTTCTATCATGCTCCAACCTGGAGTTTTATTTAACTTATGACTTGTCATTGAATTTCTCACACTGGAGACATCTTTCCATTTACCGGCAACAGCATATATATTTGACAACAAAACATGGTCACCAGAATTGTTAGGATCCATCTCAAATAACCTTTTCTTCACCTGCTCAGCTAAGTCAATGTTACCATGAATGCTGCAAGCCCCAAGAAGAGTCCTCCAAATTATGGGATTTGGAGCTATTGGCATTTGTAATATGAAATCGTATGCTTTGTGCAATTGTCCAGCACGACCATATAAATCAACCATACAACCATAATGCTCGATTGCAGGTTCTATGCCATATTTTTCTTTCATCTCAGAAAAATACCTACATCCTTCTTCAATCAACCCAGCATGACTACATGCATAGAGGATAGAAATGAAAGTAATGCCATCAGGCCTAAGTCCAGACGCTTCCATCTCCATGAAAAGAGCCATTGCCTTTTCAGCATACCCTTGCATTGCTAATCCAGCAATCATTGATGTCCAAGAAATCACACTCTTTTCTCCCTGCATTCTTTCAAAGATCAAACGTGCCATGCACACATTACCACATCTAGAGTAAGTATCCACTAGAGCATTATTCACAGAACTAATCCAAATCAACCCCAATTTTTCCATAAATGCATGTAAGATTTTTGCAAACTCAAACGCTCCAGCTTGTGAGCATGCAGACAAAACTCCAGTCAAACTCACCTCATTCGGTCTCATTCCAATTCGTAGCATCTCTCTAAAATAACCAAAAGCCTCATCAAAACAACAATTCTGAGCAAACCCAACAATCATAGTACTCCAAGAAACACCATCCTTATCCGGAATCTTCAAAAAAAACTTCTCAGCAACCTCCACCTCCCCCGCCTTCACATACCCCGCAAGCATCACATTCCAAGAATTCAAATCCCTCATCGGCATCAACCCAAACACCTCCTCCGCACCCTCCATATCACCACACCTAGAAAACCCAGTAACCATCGCATTCCACGTGACAACATTTCTCTCAGGCATTCCATCAAACACCTTCCGTGCAAACTCCAAACCCCCACATTCCGCATACATACTCACCAATGTAGTCCCAACAAACAAATGGGTATCAAGCCCATACTTCAAACCCAAACAATGCACCTGAATCCCACTCCTAAAACACCTCGAAAGAGCTGCCGCCTTGAGAATAAAAGCAAAAGAATAGCTATCAGGCCTCGAATTTCGACACATTTCGACAAATGTAGTAAAAGCCCTCTTCGGGGAATTGGATTCAGAGAAGCCACGAATAAGGGTATTGTACATGAATGCATCAGGTTTAGGAATATCAAGAAACAGACAGTGTGCGTATTCGATAGCATTGGTGATCAACACTGCACAGTGGAGAAGAAATTTTCCGGCGATTAATGGGTCGTTTTTTAGGCCAGTTTTGTAGGAAAAAGCATGAACTTGTTTGATAGATTTTAAGGACTTGCAGAGATTCAGGAGAGATATACAGAGATGTTCTGTACTAATCATAATATCAGGTTTGTTTTTTGAGGTATTCCTCTGTTTTTAATTAGGCATCTTTTAAGCTAAATTTTGGAGGCAAACATAACTAACTTGTACTGTACAGTACTATTTAGGTAGGCATCCTATTTAATTATTAACTCGTTTTTTTATAATGTCTCATTCAATTATTAATATCTTTTAAATAATTTGATTTTTCATTTTTTTATTGTTGTGAGAGTAATTTGATAACAACACTTTGAGAGAATATCGCTGGAATAATCAGGTTTGTCCTTGTTTTCGGACAACGGCTGCAGATATGCACGTGCACAGCTTCAGCTTTAGTTGCGACTGCCAGAGCATGTGGAGAATGTGGTGTTTTTGAGATGGGCAACTAGGACAGAATAGCTGCCGAAAATGTGTATTGCTCAAGTGCTTCTACGAATCCTTGTAGAATAAAGTGAGATTACAACCCTTGCAAAGTGCCTACATATCCTATATTTATAGGAATCAAGTCACATGTGTTCTTAGGTCTTGGGCTCTTTTACTTGATGATTAAGCCACGTTTTGATAAGCCTTTGAGGTATTTTCAGAGCTGATCCAACTGCCTTGTGATAAACCAACCGAGAGTTTGTAGCTGATACAAATATCCTTTAGTTGAGCTTCAAAGAGACCATGTCCGAGTGAACCACTAAAAGCTGATTATCTATCATATATTCAATGATTATCCGAATATATTGATATAAATCATTTATTTATTATAATTATCTCGTTTGTAGTGATAGAAGCCAGCTAAAAACTCATCTCTTGTTGATATATATGTGTTCCCAGAGTATAGGAGGTTGAGTCCTTATCCAACTCTGATTCTGTCACGTGGAGGTGTAGACTATTCTAAAGATGCACCTCAAACTACTCTGAACCTCGGCAGCTGTACCTCAGTCCGTCCAATACTCACATGCCAATTGAACATGTATTAACCCATGTAAAATTTTGGACACAACATTTACTATACTTATTTCTAGTAAAAAATTTGTGAGCATGTATTGTTGTTTTTTTTATTGGTTACTTTCTTGTAAATGTAATGGAAAAGAAAAAGTCACATACTTCATTTTGTGAGTTATTTTGAAATTTTAGCAAACCAGAGTACAAACAGAAGCCATCACAATGCACAAACACACTGATGAAGGTATTCGTCAACGGTTGTGTACTTGACATCAGGGTAAAGCTTATTTTGAAATTTTAGCAAACCAGAGTACAAACAGAAGCCATCACAATGCACGGGATCAATGTAATACATTGTTTGAGACAATAATTATATCAAGAAAGCATGAAGACAAAATCAACTCGAAAAAGATAGTGAACCACGAGTAGGCATGAGCAGGCTACATCTTTATTGAGTGCATGGTACAAAGCGCTCATAC
This sequence comes from Heracleum sosnowskyi, assembly GCA_030848705.1. Classification (NCBI taxonomy): domain Eukaryota; kingdom Viridiplantae; phylum Streptophyta; class Magnoliopsida; order Apiales; family Apiaceae; genus Heracleum; species Heracleum sosnowskyi. Next base: position 9,683,763 of record CM061243.1, read on the forward strand.
GCATCCTTTGTTTATTTGGTTAAGATGTAAAGCTCAAACAAACTGATGAAGGTATTCGTCAACTGTTGTGTACTTGACATCAGGGTAAAGCTGAGAAGCCTCATGTCCAAAGGAAGGCTCTATCTCGAAATTGGTTTGAGATCCCTTGATAAATACCGAATGGCTGATTGACATTAGAACATTCAGCGGTACTGGTGCCTCTGCAAAATTACAGATAAACAATCACAAACAAGTTCAGATCATGTCTTTCAATGCTTGTTAATTTGGGAAACCAAACAATCAAGCATTTATAATCAATTTTCACAGCATTACCCCCATTGATTTATGAGATAGTGTCAATCGTACAAATTAATATTTTTATTATATTGGTTTGAAGATCAACTAGTTTGTAGTACTATTTGGTAGTAGTTTGATTCGGATACTATCTTTGTTGTCATGTTATTTCTTACATGTCATGTACACATAGATGAATCTTAGTATGTCGAATGTTCTTACATAAATGACAGTAACACCAGAGGCTTTAAAGCTCTCGATGAGCTTTCCCTTGGCAGGCTCTGAAACTGCACTTTTTCTCACCAAGGCAACGGTTTTATGGCCATTTTTTGCTGCTGCTTCCACCATGAATTTTCCAATGTACCCGGTAGCTCCGATGACTAAAATCTTGCTTTTCTCTGCCATTCTATATATTTGATTTGAGCTCTGCTTACTTGCTGTTATAAGTTTCAAGGTGGTTTGTGAATGCTGTGATTCTTGATTTGCTGAAGCAACCTCTCTATTTATATACATTATACATTAAATATCAAAATTGTAGCAAGAGTAGGTTTTTTTGGAATGTAAATTGTGGCAAATTAACATGGATTGTCGGTAGTAAAAATATTTTCATGTTCATTGACTGAACTTAATTTCTGTTTTTTCTAACTAAAATAAAATAATAATGTTAGGGGTACCGAATTTGGTACAAAAAGATGTACCGAATTACATTTGTTAGAATCTGATTGACTCTATATTAATGGACCCATATGCATTCACATTAATAGCACCAATAAAAATATTTTCAAATGACACATCACAATTGTCACATCATTTTGTACCAATTTTTGGTACCCAATTCGGTACTCTACCAACGAAGTATGTTCTTTTTACTATCTAGATTCATCTAATTTCTAGAGTAGTTTTTTTTTATGTGTTCATATTGTTGGTGTTTAAATTGTGGCAAGTAACGTGGATTATAAACTTAAATTTAAACAAAATTGTCGTTTTTAGTCATACAATATGTGCTTATATTAGTTCAACACAATTATTTCATAACATATAAATTATTTGAAGTGAAATTAATTTGACGAATGAATGGTGTGCTTTTGATTTTGTAGATGATGCTTATTCGTTCCAAAGATATTCCAACATGTACAATTTTAGTCTTTACCATCTTTTGTGAAAAGACAAATTGCTGCATTTTGTAGGATCAAAATTGCTGAACTTGATTTCCTTTGTAGCCACCGTCTCTGATGAAGCTTTAGGAAGAACTTCACTTGCTTTATAAACAAGCTTCTCTGGTGGTGTGTTCTAATTGAAATCCAGATGCGCTCAACAAGAGGCCACCTTATTTGGTAATGCATTACAGGACATTTCTTAGGGAGCGTTTGGTTGCGGGTAATAAAGAAAGAAAAAGGTAAACAAGAAGACTCATTCCATTTGTTGATGTTTGTTTCATAAAAAAAATCATTTTATTTCCCTTTTTTTAGTTTTAGGATTAACAATATCCCTCCACATCCATTCCCCACCCCACCTAGGTAGGGCTGTCAATGGATCGGAGATCCGACCCGATCCGATCCTATCCGTAGCTAAATTAACGGGTATGGATCCTGTCAAAAAAAATCCGATCCGTTAATGATACGATCCGATAAGGGTCCGATCCGATAACAAGCGGATATGGATTTAGTATGATCCGATCCGATAAGGATCTGATCCGAATATATTATATTTATTTTATATTTTATGTATTAATATTATATATTATTAAATGTAAAACATATATAATATTTTATATTTTATATAAATAATATTATTTTGAAATTTAAATTTGAATTTGTCAATATATATGTCATAATTTATTTTAATTTCATAAAAAAATTTAAAAAAATTATTTTTTGAATCCATAACTCCTGATCCGATCCGATCCGAACCCGAAAAATCTTAACGGATTCGGATATGGATTTACGGTAATCCGATCCGAATCTGACCTGTTGACAGGCCTACACCTAGGTATTTCAATTCTATTTCTCAATTTTGTTTCATTTTCAATTATAATTTATATCTTAAATCATTAAATAATAAATTAACATGTAAAATATTTTTAAAAATTGTAAAATAATTTATAATTTTGTTTTATAAATTAAAAAGTAATTTTGATATAATTTATATGTTAATTTATTTAAAAACATTAATGATAATATTAAACTAAAAATTATATTAATTTATTAAAATATAAATAAACTAAATTGTTACAAATAAAAATATACTTGTCTCTTTTGAAAATATATAATATTAGAAAAAAACAATTACAAAGGTAATCATATAATTTTTCATTCCGTTTCCGGATCATAACCAAACAGCTAAAACAATTAAGTATCATTCATTTCCTTTATCATTGTTTCCCTGTCTGGTTTCCATTTCGTTTCCCGAATTCAAACCAAACTCCCCCTTAAATATATTAGAGGATTGGTTGCCTAACATACTCCATATTCGAAAGAAAAAGGCTATAATTCCCGAAACTGTTTCCAAAACGATTTCTAAATTATGAGGTATTATCATATTATTGTATACTAGCATAATAGCTCGTGCGAGGCACGGGGCTTTTTCTAGCAAAGTATGGAAGTACGGAGTGTTTAGGATCTGAGAATTCTGATTGTACATCGACTTTTATTTAAAATGAAATATGTGAGCTTCTAAGAATTGTATTTTAAATGTATGAGGCAACTAAAATGCAACCGGAAGCACCTAGTGAATGTTTACGCACACGGGTGACGGTAGATCTTGTCATGTTTGCCTTTTTTCCTCTTTTGTTGACATTTGAAGCTTAGATGATGCCAGTGATCGCATATATTTTGGTTGTAAGTGATCCGTGATTGATGCTCTCACGTACTTCGGATGAAACTTTAGTTACTTTGATAACACAAAAATTTGTTGTGAACTCGGCATTGTCATAGCATTCCGCTATGTATATATATGTGCATGCATCTATGCGTTGATATTGGATGGGATTTTATGGTAATACCTGATATCCTTTTTTTCTTGTCAGTAGTGGTAGAGGGAATAGCTACGCTAGTTCCTTAGTCTGACTGAAAGATTAAGCAGGTTCCGATTTAGAACGGGAGCTTGTTGCATCTTCTAGTGTCATTATCCTCGATCCGGTAAAGCAGATTCTCAGTCACCGGTTATTTTCTAGTGATCGACATTAATCCATATACTTTATGATTTAAAGAATTTTTCTGAGTGTAATTATACATTTTCCGTTCGTATTATCAAAATGTCCCTAATTTAATCTATAGAGAATTTGATTTATTCAAAAATTCGGTATGCACTAAAAATAGGATATTTAGTAACATATAAATATGTTGTATAAGACATATTTAGAATGATTCACTAAACGTGTACGAATTTATGACACATCTTGCAGCAACTTTGAATCATAAATTTTTAGCCGAAAAACAAAGAACTGAAGTTAAAATACACAGTTTTAGTGTCAGTTGGACAGGGTGACATATTTTTTTGCATCAGTTATGTTATTTAAATTTTGGTGTTGTAGGAAATTTAATATTTATCCTGAGAAGCGGTAGAGGTATTATCCAATCAATATACAAGAAAATAATTTACATAACTATATATTTTCCGTACTTGTATGATATGAAATATCATGTTTTCTAAAATTTGTGAACTTAACTATATATTTTAATCTATTTAATTTATTATTCGACCTTCTCAACATGATTATATAACTTGTTTAATTATTTTCTTGTAATGCCTAATATTTTTAAAATCTCATCATTTAAATTTTTTAACTCAATACAAATAATTTTTCATACATAGATTACTTTTAATACTTTTATATTTATTGTTTCAATGAATTTTTTTAATTATTATAGATTCTTAAATAAATTAAATCCATTAGAATATTTTTATTCTATTTTGGGCTAAGTAACGAAAAATAAGTAATAAAACCCGGTTTAAATACTTAAATTTTAGTATTGGGTCTTATTATGTATATCTATAAATAAAAATAATTAAATAAAGGTAATTAAGTAAAAATAACTAAGTAAGGGTAGTTATGTAAAATAATTAAATAAGGCATATCTATAAATAAAAATAATTAAGTAAGCGTAGTCAAGTAAAACATTAAATAAGGCAAGTACTGTACCAAAATACAGGTACCAAAACTTTTAATATTTCAACTTTAATAATATAGTATAAATAGATATATCATTTATGATTTTTCAAAAAAAATTCAAATTTACCTATATATATATTTATTAATTTAATTTCAAATAAGATATTATTTTTTTCCATAAAATTAATATAAAAAATATATATTGAACTTAAATAAAAATACGTTACATACATAATTCATCAAATATAATTCTAAATCTAGTCACTTCTATTATATTTATACTATATTATTAAAACAAAAATATTAAAATTGTGATAGTTGGTCGGTACGACACTCATATTTTGGTGTTTACACTTTAGTTCTTTTATTTTTGCAATTTAACCATAATTTTTTAAATAATAATTTTATTCAACACATATCTCAAAATATTGTTAAACACAAAATTCCTAAAACACAATATATCACGATCAAATAGAGACACCTACGTCAATTCGACACCGAGTTTAACAACCATATATATGTGTTTAACAACCATATATAAGAACCTCGATAAATGAATACCTTTGGGACAAAAAAAACATTCATTTGGCGAGATTATTTATTTATCGATTAATGAATATAATATTTATTTATCGATAAATGAATAATAATTCATTTAGATGATATTTTTAGACTTTTTTTTGTAATTATATCATTTTGTATATATTAAGTTCAAATGTACCTGAAACTCACGGTAGTTATAACTTTTATGCAAACTTTAATTACATTCATATTTTTAGAATTCTAGATTAGTTGTACATGCATGCATGGAGTAGATAAAGTGCACAGTACCATGTATTGAGACTACTGTGTACATGCATGATAGTTAGAGTTAAGATGTCTACTCAATACCTCATACCAAGCTATATATAATTCTAAATTTTCACTGTATCTTCATAACACAATCATATTACTATTTTCGTGTTCAATCTACTATAATGGCTTCCAACGACCAGGTAAAACCAGTAACAAAAATTACTTTTAACGGATCAGATAAGGAGAGAATCACTATTGTTGTTTGCTGTAACGGCCTCTTTGGGTTATTGGTAAGTATGCAAAACCCAAATGCTTTAAGAATGTGAATGTGAATAATCTTAATTGCGAGTATCGATTTAATAAGAAAGCTTGGATGATTGGTTTGCTTTTTCAAGAATATTGTCATTAGTTTGACAAGAGAATGAATGGTAGAAAGGTTCTCTTGCTATTAGAGAATTGTCCGGCACATCCAAAGATTGTTGAAGGCTTGAGAAATGTGGAGTTATATTTTTTGCCCCATAACACAACTTCTAAAATTCAACCATGTGATGCCGGGATTATTAAAGCATTCAAAGTTCATTATCGACGTCGTTTCTATTCTAGCAGTTTGCAGATGCTTGAGGTTGGCTCACCAAATCTTGAAAAAATAAATATTTTGGATGCTATTAATTTTGCTACCATGACTTGGAGTTTTGATGTGACAACAAAAACAATAGCAAACTGTTTTCGCCACTGTAAATTTCGATCAGAAGAAGTTGATGTTCCTGAAGTAGAATATGGTCAGCTAGAGCAAGAGATCCAAGATTTAACTAAACTCCTTTCTAAATTGAGCTATAGAAATGTGATGGATGTTGAACATCTTCTGAACTATCCTGAAGAGAATAATGCGGTTATAGAATCTCCTACGAACGAAGAAATCATTGAAGCTGTACTAAATGATGAGGCAAATGATCCTGAACCCGATGATAGTATCACTATACCACAAGTGTCCTCGAGAGAAGCTTTTCAAGCTATTATCACTATACAAAATTACCTGCTGCAACATGATCAAAATATTCCAAAAGTGGTGCATGCTTTACACAAAATCAAGGATCATATGCATTTTGGGGGAGGAAAGAAACAATCAACTTTGGAGGCATTTTTCGAAAAAATATGACTTATTAATATGTTTGAAAATTAGTCATTGGATGAAATGTATTCATGATATATATATTATATAAATAAAAATATATTATTTGAAATATAGTGATTATTTATTTATATTTACATAGGGCCTATAAAGACTTCATTTGTATTTATTCGTTAATGCATTAAGCGAGATTATTCGTTAAGCCCATTGGACCAAGTTGGGACCGAAGAAATTTATTCATTAGATGAGATTATTCATTTATCGAACATTAATTTATCGAGGTTATACTGTAATAGGATTTTTAACTAATAACAAAAGAGGTGGGTAGCATAATGGTTACAAGTAGGAGCTTGTTGATTCAATCCTTCATAGAAATATTATTTAATCTTTTTTTTTCTTTGAATAAGAGAGCACTGACATGGTCATGTAATTTTTTAAAAAGGGTCGTTTTCTAGCGATTAGCATAAATTATTATTCTTTGTGGTTTATAGATTCTTTTAGATGTAATCGTACATTTTTTGTTCATCTTATTATAATGTACTTACTTTAATTTATATAAATAATTTGATTGATCGGACCTTTAATTTTAAATAATTCGGGGTGTATAATAGGATTGATCGATCATAATATTTTTGTATGTTATGTAATATCCTATTTTCTAAAATTTGTTAACTTTTAACTGGACTATATATTTTAATTTATTTATTTTTTACACAAATTAATATCAAATTTTTGGTATTTTTTTAAACCCAAATTTATGTGTTTATATTGTCTAACCTTTTCAACATTACTATATAATTCGTTTAATTATTTTGTTGTACTATCTATTTATTTATATTATCTCATTATTTAAATTGTTTTAACTCAAAATAAATAGTTTTTCATATGTTTTATCAAATGTTTTATTTATGATTTTTTTAGTTATTTTACAAATATATATATATATATATTAATTTATTTCCAAATAACTCATTGTTTTCTTCCACAAATTGAAATTAAAATTCATTTGATATTAATTAAAAATGTGTCATACACATAATGCATCCAATTTAATTATAAATCTAGTCACTTCTATTATACCTATCTATTAAGATCGAAACATTGAAAGTTTGGTAGTCGATCAGTGCAGTACTCATATTTTGGTATTTGCACTTTAATTCTTTTACTTTTACAACTTGACCTTAATTTTTTGAAAACAACGATTTTAATCAAAATATAGTTTGGTAGTCTGTCGGTCATCACGATACTTGTATTTTGATATTTGCACTTTCGTCCCTTTACTTTTGCAACTTGACCTTGATTTATTAAAATATTTTCAACACAAAATTCTTGAAACACAATTTAATCACGCTCAAACACAAACACACACGTCAATTCAACATTGAGTAACACTAATTTTCATTAATTTAAAAATAAATAATTAATAAATATGTAAAGAAACTACTTGTAATATATTATTCATGTTATATCAATATTTAATAATACATGTTATATATTAAATATCTGAATAATTCAAATGTATTGTTTAGTATAAGAAATGTTACACCCCTTATATAAGAAAATAGAGTATATTATAGTTAACGTAAGATAAACGAAATATTTGTTTAACTAAAAGAAGGATAAAAATACACCACACCTAATATTTGTTTTTAAAATTTATTATTAAAATTTTATAAGATTGGTAGTATATAGTTCTGTATGATATTTTAAGAATTAAGAAAATAAATGTTACAAATCACCTTTACAAATATATTCCGAAAGAAATAATTAAAAAAATAAAGTTTAATATTATAAATCACCTTTATTTTTACACAAAAAATTAAATAATAATAAATATATGATTAAGAATGATGTGAGGTTCATGTAATATGATTTTTCATTCAAAATCCAAAAGAGCCATGTAGCTTAATGGTTGTGAGGATGTATTTGTTAGAGAAGGTCATGTGTTCAATATGAAAACATTATTTACTCAATTTTTTTTCTTTGAATAAGAGAATAGTGACATGTCATGTAATTTCGTAATATATAATGGTAAAATAATAATTTCACAAAGGATTTATTTGTTCAAAATACTCGTAAAATATATCCTTGTTCTCCTATTATATATAGAATGAATGGGTGAATGGATGGATTCATAAATAAATGAACCTCTCATGTATAAATATGAATTTCACAAATATAAATAGGACACATATTATTCTGGAACAAATTTCATAATTAGGGGCATGTAGTATTGGCCTATTTGAAATGCTAACTTTGTTCCTCTGGATTGCTCCTTGACAAATGCATCAGTTAAGGCAAATTCGATCTTGAATAAAATTTTATAACTAAATTCAAATTCAAAACAATGTTTACCTTTATTGAATTACACCGAAACCAAATCTATTAATAGATAAAGATAGAATACTGAAAAATTAGTATCCATGTTTTCTTTTTTGACAGGAAATTAGTATCCATGACACTAAATTGAAATTCACGTTTTAAATTTTGTATTCTGAAAGTAACACAAATAAGTTATTTTTAATCTTTTTTAGAACTTCATCATAACTTTTACTCTAACTTTTGAACCTTAATTTGTGAAACACTATATGTGGAGATGAAGAATAGAGTTGTAGAGCGTGAGAGCTGCCTCAGTGGAAACGAGGCATAGCGTTGATCCAAAGGGTTACGGGTTCGAACCTCACCCGCCCCCTGCGTGTAGTCGTGTTGGAGAGACAGTGGACTTTGAACAAGACAGGGTGCGGTGTATCTTGCGTATCGCTGGGAAGCCCAGCCACTGGGTCTTACCGCACGGTTAGCATGATTTACATGCCGGTGTTGACCATGGGGCTGGTCGGCCGGTCCTGTGTAAATACACCAGGCAGGCCTGCGTGTATATTGACATACACTAAACTGGGTCCGAGATTTATTCCCTGTACCTCAGAATTAATAAATAAAATTGGAGTAATTCTAGATGTCCTAAAAATTTTATGAGTTATTACTTTTTTATTGATTACTTTGTCATGAATGTAAAAAAAACTTCATGCATCATTAGAAAACACTGGGATCCATTTTGAAAGACCCTGCTCTTCAAATTGTGTTATATTGACTTTTGTGGTAGGCTCTTACAGCTGGTTACAACATCGCAGTCGCAGGTGAAACAATATAACATCCTTAAACGGACGTTTCAAGTACATTCTTAAAATTGAAAATGAGGTCCTTTATTAGTTTAAAAATAAATTAAAACACAGGAACTAAAATTTCTTAGGCAGACAAAGGAGGACAATAAGGTATGTATGCAGTTTCTTGAAAAAGCAATACACTACTAAAACATCTGCGCCATAACAAAAAGGTACACCTCAAAGCTAAAGAAAAGTCGGAAGATGGCAAAGTAGCCTGAACATAAGGAATAGACATTTTCATATGAAGCAGGCAGCCATCCTAATTCTGCCCACTTGGAAAAACTGGAGTAGCAATAGCAGGAGACTGGGAATCCTCATGTTGCCTACCAAAAACAACTGGAACAACTGCAGTACGAGGCAGAGGCAGATGACGAGCAGAACCATTATCCAGGCTTAAATTAGGAGTCTCCTTCTTCCATCCCTGCAGCCATATTGCTATGTTTTTACAGTTGAAAACATATATTTCACTAGTTGTTGAGTTAGTAACTGCCTGAGTAATTTGACCTGCTGTTTGGCTGGGGAACTGATGGGTTTCTGCAGGAATCATCAGCTGCTGTTGACTATCATTTTGGTTCCATCCATGAGGAGGCTTGAAGCTCATACATCCCGACGACAGCAATGGTGCTAATGCCACTGGAAGTGGGGAGCCGAGCCCAGGTGCAGTTGGGGGAAGTGTATCATTGGAAAGAGTAGGCGCTGGTGTAGAAGGAGATATAACATGATGATCATGGACAGATGCTTGGAGGGAAAGAGACAGCGCATCCGACAGAGCTTTCCTTGCCAAATGGACATTTGCTTGTAGCCTTCTCTCCCAACGCCTCTTAGAGGAGTCAGAGTCCTCATCAGGTGCACGAGTGGTAGTATTAATACTACTACCAGCACCACTGCTGCTACCACTAGCCTCGTCTACCTTTTTCTTCAAATGCGAATTCCAATAGTTTTTGATATCATTGTCCGTCCTTCCAGGAAGATAGTGAGCTATGCTTGCCCACCTACAAATATATACAAAAATGAAATTAATAATATTGATATAATTCTTAGTTAAACATGGAAATAGAATCTCGGCTCCTTTATTAAACCAAAATCTAAACATCTTATTGAGGATTCACAATTAAATATATATAGCTGATAAATTTTATCTTAAATCAATTAAAAATCTCAGGAGAAACTTAACAAATGACTCCAAGTATACATACTTGTTGCCCAAAACAGCATGAAGTTGGATAATCTTTCTTTCTTCCTCACTAGTGAAAGTTCCCTGCTTGATACCAGGCCTAAGATAGTTCATCCATCGTAGTCTACAACTCTTGCCGGATCTATTCAAACCTATAGGACCCATCAAACAGTTGATTAATAAACACACAAACACACACGTGAATATGAGGCTGTTTGGCTCCACCTTTAAGCTGAAAAATGCATGTTTCTGTAATAAGTCAGAAAATGACTTAAAAGTTAAAAAAACAGCTTAAAATCAAAAGTTGGTGGGAGGTACTTTTTTGAACAACTTATTTTATTTTTGTAATTTTATTTGATAAAAGTTAATATCATCATCCAAATGAATTATTACTCAAACCTTTTTTTATTATTACATTTTTAATAACTCATAAGTTACTTATAATCCAAAATTACCCAAACAGATATTAACTTAAAAATTTTCACTTTCAACTTATCACTTTAAACAACTTTAAGTCATAAGCAATAATTTTAAATTTACCCAAACGGGCTCTATATGATTATAATTTTCAGACATATATACTAATACACACAAAAAAAACATCTGATGAAATAAGATAATATCAATTTATAAAGTAAAAAAGAAAACGCATATATATACCAGTATTAATAGAAACAGATGTCCAATTGCCTTCACCAATTTCTTGAATGTAAGATGACAACAAAAGGTCCTCTTCAGGAGTCCATGGACCTTTTTTGGTTTCTCCCCCGATTCCACTAGGTAGCCTTCCCATATTTGATCTTTCACTTCTCTTTTCTCTTGGTCCCTGTATATTTCTCTCTGTAGAGTAAACACTTTACGTGAGGGAATGACAAGGAGGGGTATTTATTGGGAAAAATAGAAGAAATAATTACTGAATATTGACTAAAAAATAACATAAATTTATAGTGTTATAGCGGTAGTCGGTAGCAGAAGTCATTAACTTTAATAGTGATTACTTTTTGAATTAAATTCTTCTCCTTACTATTGACTTTGCATAATCCAACAAAACAAAGTTGCAAGTCTTTTCAACTCAAAATTCTATAACAGTTAGATCACACGTACTCTATCCTCAATTCATAATTAAAAAAAGTTTTTGCAGGTGTTTAAAGCTAATAACAAGCCACTGTCGAAAATCTATAGAATTATTCATTAATGCCATCGAACCAATTATCATATCCGTAGTAACTACTTATATCTGCACGATTTAATTTGTCAATGGAAACTAAGGGGTAACATCTCCATTTTTAATAAGCCAACAACCAATGAATTTTGTACACTCAGTTACATATTAATTCACATATTTCACTCATTTAATATGTACAATATCAACTTAAAATTTTTAATTTCAATACACAAATAAATAAGTACAATTATATAGGAGACACCAGATAAGAGCCTTTTTTTATGTTGCTTCTCATGATTAATATTCTAACCACAATTTTATTTTTCCTTCAGCTTGAATATATAAAATCCTGCTTAGGCAGTTGCTATTCTCAACTCAAAAGTTTAACATTTATTGACTGAATGTACAACAGAAATTTTCAATTTATAACTAGAGAGAGTTTTTTTTTATTAAAGATAATCATGATAACCATAAAATCTATAAAACTATTCATTTATAAATTATAATCATGATAACCCTAAAATCATCAATATATACAACTGTTTACTCTAAAATCAAATATCTCATCAATACATATATGATCTAGTTCCGCTACAAAATTCAATTCATAGATTTACTGCATATGTATCAAGTCAGATACCAACAAATTTCATACATTACGAAATCAAATTCATTCAAACAATCTAATTTGTCAACATAATCACAAAATTCCTTGTAACTTTTTACCCTGGCCTTCCCTTTTCTATGGTTGCACATTGCATCACGCTTTGCTCACTTGGTATGCTTAAGCATTTCATAATTAAATTATGAAGATCGAAAACAAATAATTTCATCCTTTTATAACTGTTGTAGGCTTCAATTTGTATTTTTTACATCTTAAAGTCAGAAAATGCATGTCACCTTCCTAATTGCTGCAAGAAAAATTTATACATGGCAGCCAAATAATAGTTATTTGTAATCTGGCCAGACAGAACTTCATTCCTGAGTAACCAATGTATCCTAAATTATATTTTATGTTCATAAACAATATTCCGTTGTAGCCTGCCACATTTATAATAGCTTCAAACTGATTCCAATATCTGATTAAAATACATAACAACCAATTAATTAATTTTTTGTAATCTAGCGAGACATAATTTAATTAGCGAGTAACCAAAGGCACACAGCAAAAATTATTCCGTGATTCCTAATCCAATTACAGACACCATCGATCAAAGTATAGGCTTGTATTTAAAACCACAAACCGCAAAGGTGTTGCAGCGAGTAGGTTAAAGTGAGAGTTTAAAAAAACACAGTGGTATACGTTTTAAAAAAAGAATTTGAAAACTTAACTGTAAATACCAGATAGTGAAACTTTCATTAGCCAGGGCATTTTTTATCTTTGCTGGCGGAAAGTACAAGGAACGAAAAGCTGCGAGAGACTCGATGTCCAAAGCTAACTATAGCACGCAGCCACGCATATATACAGATGCAGGTTCGACCTACATCTAAAAGTGCTGCAGTTAGGAAATGAGGAACCAAAGACATAGAAGACAATATCATAATCTCTATATCACGAGCACTGTGATGTTAAAATATGACAAACCTTAAGGAAAGTCGCTTTAAGTCTAACTATTGCGGAGATTTATCTGACCCCTGGGCCCTAGCATAATGTCAGCAAACCTGACAAAAAGAAAACACATAGATGGCGGCTAATCTATCTCATTAAAATTATGAAAATGCTGCACAATGAAGAGATCTATAAACATGACAAAATACCATATAGATGCACTTATATACATTTTTAGGAGGAAAAAGAAGAGATATTGCAGAGAAGTTCAGGTTTTTCTTTTGGGTGAACCGTAAGGACCTGGACACACACTTTTGGGTGATATTGCAACTACTTTCTTCTGTTTCATCTATGTTTTTCTCTCTTCCTTCTAAAACCCTAGCAAATATATATATATATATATATATATATATATATATATATATATATATATATATATATATATAATAAATTGCAATAATTCAAACTGTCACGCATGACATCAACACGCCTAATCTACATACACCAAATAAGCAATTAGCATGAAGCATCAACAGGCCAGTTTATATATCATGCATCAGGGACCAGGGAATTTATATGATACAGTTCCTATTAGACATCAAAAGCATATATAATCCACTGTATACCTCCTAGCCCCAGAAGATTTGGAGACAGTAGTCAAGTGCATAGTCTGAAGTGCTTTGGCATAGTAACAATTTGCAATATGTGGTGCCTTGTCTATTAAGGGCTAAAATTTGACACTGGCACTACATTACAGTAGTAGAGCAACCTCATGCCTAATGCTACAAGACTTTGATGTCTTGCAAAACAGAAAACCCCACACCTAAAGTGTTACATTATTAAAAATACTGAGCTTTTTCCGGCCACTTTTGAGGCTTCCTGAACTCGCATCACACTTCTTTGGTGTAAAACATCATCCCATTTCTCTGCTTCAGCAAAAAAGTTAGAAAAAAGGACATGATCTTCCGGATCACTTGACGTCTTCAGTATGTCAAGTGCATTCACTATGTTCAACAACAGATCAGAATGGTTGTGAACTCTACAAGAGTTCATTAACATTCTCCAAATGATTGCATTTGGTTCTATCGACATTTTTTTCACAAATTGATGAGCATTCCCTAGCAATCCAGCACGAGCATTCATATCAACCATACACCCATAGTGCTCTATTGTTGGTTCAATTTGGTACACCTTCTGCATAATTGCATACAAATTGCTGCCAGCTTCTGTCCAACCAGCATGGTTACATGCTAACAGAACTCCGAGGAATGTAATTGAATTCGGCGCAATTTTCTCAGCATCCATGTGCTTAAAAGCAACTAGAGCTTCCTCTACTTCACCATTTAAGGCATACCCCATTATGATGGATGTCCATGAGATAACATCTCTATTTGGCATAGCATCAAAAACCCTTTTAGCTCGAGTCATGCTCCCACATTTTGCGTACAAGTCTATAAGGGCATTGCACAGACGAGTACTCCCAGTGAGATAACTATTGCTCTCTATATATGAGTGTATATGACATCCAGCATGCATTTCCCCAGAATTTCGACAAGCCAATATTAAGCCTAGCATTGTAACTTCATCTGCTTTCAGTTTCTGAGACTCAATCTGAGTGAATAGATCTAAAGCTTCATTATTGAGACCACATTCAACATAACCATGTATCATGGAGTTCCAGGAGTCAATAAATTGTTTCGGAAGTTGTTCAAACAATTTTCTCGCATATTGTATCAGTCCGCATTTGGAGTACATGTTAATCAGTGCAGTTCCAACAGCGACAGTATTATCCATTCCCCACACTTTTGCATAACCATGAATCACATTTCCTACCTTACGGTCTCTACATTTAGCACACGCCGTAATCAAACCAATTAAAGTCACTCTATCTAAAGCTATATTATTCTTCCTCATCTTCCTATACAATGCAAATGCTTTTCTGGAGTCACCACTCTTAGCATAACCAGTGATCATCGTGTTCCACGACACCAAATCCTTGTCACTATCACTAAACACTCTTTCTGCCTCACGAATACACCCACATTTCGAATAATAATCAATAAGAACATTACAAACCTCTTTATTCAAATCTAATCCCGTCTTACAACAATACGAATGAAGAACATTTCCTACATAAAATTCCCCAAACTCCACACAACCCGAAACCAAAATCACCAAAGTAACATAATTCGGCTTCAAAATCAATCCAAAACCACCCCTCAAAAGTTTCACAAACAAACTCAAACCAACCCGAAAATCCCCAGCTTTCATATACCCGGAAACCATGCAATTAAAAGTAACAACATTTCTTTCACAACTTGTATCAAACAACACACGAGCATAATTCAACAACTTCCCACAATCCAAATAAAAGTGAATTAAACTATTCAATACATACACATTACAATCCAAACCAACCTTAATAACATAACATTGCACAGCCTTTCCTTCTCGTAAAGCTCCAATTCTATTACAAGCTTTGATCAAAGAAGCAAAGACAAACGGATCAAAAATCGAAGAACTGGGGTTATCAAGATTCACCATATCTTGGAAAAAGGTGAGTGCTTTTACGGGGTTTGGGTCTGAGGCGTGTTTTCTCATCATGAGGCGCCATTTTAAAGAAGTGGGTTGTTGAATTTTGTGGAAAATTGAGGTAGGTTGTGGGAGAGATGAAGGGGGAGAGACAGAGAGATGGAGGAGGGAGATGAGAAATGAAGGGTAACAAGGGAGAAAACCAGCGGTGAGTGATGGTGGTTTGTTGTGGAGAAGGTTGAGTAGTTTGTTTGTTGAATGGAGGGAACTCATCAAAAAATTGCAGATAGCTGGAGTTTCATCTATGGCCTTGTTAAGTATTAACTATTTCTTTAACAATTTCAAAAAACCTATTTTATAATCATTTTTAAAATGGGTTAAATATCAAAATGTTCGTCGAACTGAATACCATATATCATTTTCATCACTGATTTCAATAGGGTATCGTTTTAATCACTAGAGTCATCATAAACATCAAACACATAACTCTAAATATGTGTTCGAAAAATAAAAATAACTTTTCTCGAGTTCTACACATATTTCTTCAATACTACTGCAACCAAATGAAAAATTATGAATTATAGTATTTCAGATAATTTATTTAGATTTTAAAAAATTCATTTACTATTTATTTTTAATTAAATCAAAGTAAATAACTATAAAATTAAAAATAAATAGTAAATATTTTTTAAAAAATCTAAATATAATATCATAAATACTAGAGTTCATAACTTTTCATTTGGTTACGGTAGCATTCAAGAAACATGTGTAGAACTCAATATAAATTATTTTTACTTTTTGAACACATATTTAGAGTTATCCGTTTGCTATTTATGACGACTTTAGTGATTAAAGTGATACCTCGTTGAGATCGGTAATGAAAGTGATATCTGGTCTTCACTTCAGTGACCACTTTGATATTTAACCCTTTTTAAAATTCAAAAAAAAATAAATTATTTTCATACAAAGTTGATGAAATTCTGTTTGGAAATTCAAAGCTTTTATTACTAGCAATCATTCAGGGAAGATATCGCCGCTTCTATCAGCAATATGATAGGATACTCTAGTAAGGAAGTGAGCAACACTGTTAGCGGATCGTAAATAAATAACACTAAACATTATGTAAAGATTGTAAAAGACTCTTTATAGTTACTAATTATACTCCCAAAGTGTGATAACATAGATAGTGGGCTGCGAATAGACTGCACAACCGTAAGATTATCCGTCTTGACCACTACCTTGTGCCATGCTTTCTTCTTTATCCAACTCAAAGCCTTCCTTAAACCTACCGCCTCTGCCATCTCTGGTGCGATATGACCAGCATGACAGCTCGTAATTGCCTCCAAAACAGCTCCTGTATCATTTCTCGCAACAAACAAAGCTGTATTGTATGTTCCTGCTTCACTAAAGACTGCTGCATGACATTGATTTTTATCACATCTCCTTCCGATTTAATCCATTTATCAGTATCATATGTTGTTGTCAAAAACGCTGCTGTAGGAGTTATACTTCTTTCTTGAGCTCGTGTCCACTGTCCCAGGGAAGTATGTCCTAATGCAGTGACTGCAGCCACACTCGACTACTGGAGCCTTTGATATTCCAAACCAGGTCATTGCGAACTTTCCATAACGCCCAACATGTCATAGCTATGATATTCCTGGTTTCTCCTTCATCCAACCCCAACTTATCATTTAACCAATCTGCAAAAGAACCTGATCCGGTAACATCTAATCCAATCCCAGTCCTTTCCCAACATGCACGAGTGAAAGAGCACTCAACCAAACAATATTTTTATTTTTATTATTCTCACTCTTGTGTTTTTCTTTTGTGCATCTTGGGTCAATTTCATACAACAATTATCCAAACTGGTAGAAATAATTCCAAAGAGAAAAATACAGGCTTCAAATTAAGCTTTGACATTTCATGTATATGAGAGTAAATAGAAACTTGAGTGCCTACATAAATTATGAGCGCAAAAACAATAATCAAATCACTAAAAGTTCAAAGACTCAGGCAGTCCATCTTAAGTTAATCATTTCAACAGAATGATGTACATTGATACATGTTACTAGGTGCGAGCACATTGTTCATTCCTCGATTATCTATAATATGAGCAACTTTTCTAAGTACAGCGTTCCTTACTCTTGATTAACAGCATCTGTGGTGCATCCTTCTCCTCGGTTAGCTATAATCCGAGCAACTTCACAAATCGTAGCAATCCTGACTTGTTGAGTATACAACAACGAAAGCAAAACCCAAAGCGAATAAACAAGAATAAGAAAATAAACGACAATCACACAAGACAAAGAATTACATGGTTCGGAAATTCCTACTCCACAAGCCGCACTAATTTTGTATTGATCTCTCACATTGAATTGTGTTCTGATGTGTTGGTGTTTTACAATTACATGAGACTATTTATAAGAGAAAAACTGGGCCTAAACTAATCAGAGTCTAATTCTGAAATTCTAAAATTACTAACTCTAATTAGAATTCAGATCTGGAAATTCTAACTCAAATCAGAAACCAATTCTGAAACCTGTTAGACTCCACAAACCCAACAATCTCCCACTTGGAGTCTGACCACATCTTCTCTTCACTTTTGTAAATCTAGTAACACCCGATACTTCGATCAATAACTCTAACTAGTGCAGCGCCTTCTCATTAATCAATTCTGAAGGCCAGTTGAAGCTATGCAAAGCTTCAACTTTTCATTGGTAACCAAACATCCACCCAAATCTGCATGAGAGAACCATTCCAAGATAACATCTTTCTTGCAGAAACACAATGCAACCTTGGATGTGTCATTCAAGTAGCGCAACAACCACTTGACTGTTTTCCAATGCTCTTTTCCTGGATTAGACATGAACCTGCTAACAACTCCCACTGCATGAGCAATGTCTGGCCTTGTACACACCATAGCATACATCAAACTGCCAACTGCAGATGCATACGGAACTTTAGCCATATCTTTCTTGCCTTCATCCGTTGGTTGTGAGAGATGAGAGTCAAACACATAGTGATACACAAGCACGTGAGTTGAGTGAAACACCACTGAGAGAAATTGAAGTGAGTGCACACACTGACACAAACACTGCTCTGTTGTTGAACCAGCTAGCTGCTCTACAGAAACAGTTACAAGACACCTAGGCTGAAAACAATCTTCTCAAAGCACAAGTGGTTGCACAATCTTCCACCTCTGTATCTAATCAGCTGGGTACTATCAAGGATGATCTGCAAGGTTTGAAGAATACTCTAATCCCGAAGCTGAATGCCATCCAACAATCTCAAGTACTAGTGACTTCAGACATTTCTGATTTAACAATGTCAAATGCTCAGATTTCAGAAAGTGTCAAGGAGATTGCTGCCATTTCTACCAAGGTAAACTTTATTCTGCAAACAGCTGATGAAAATCAAACGTTTAATGAAGAAAGGATTTCAAGGATAGAAGGAGGAATGGAGCATCTAAATGAAGGAATGAAGCACTTGTACAACATGATCAATAACTCACATCAACCTACATCACAACAAAGAACATTCTTTGAGGGAGATGATGAAGGTGATGAGGATGATGCTAATGAAGGAGGAGATGAAGGAGAGATAAGGAGAACATCTGAGGTGAATCCTAGGGCTTCCAAAGCTCAAACTGTAGAGGATTCCTCAACTAAGGGGGAGAAGAAAGGAGAATGAGAAGCTGGAGGAGCTTCTGGAGGAGAAAAAGATAAAGGGAGGGGTAAACAATCATTGGAGGATACTGTCTTTGATGATGCCTACTACTACCATGGTGAACAGGATGACTTCCAATTTGACACATCTGGTGATCTAGAGAAGACCATACCTGAAGAAGCTTTTGGTGAGGAGGAGGTTGAAGAGGTAGTTAACTTTGATGATTGGGAGGATGAAGCTGATTTATATACACCTGACCCTTTGTTTCAAAAGGAGCTTAAGAAGCAGCAAACATAACTAAGGAGAAAGAAGGATGAAAATGCCAAGGTCTCCGACATCATTTCTCAGAAGCTAAAAATTCAAAAGGCAGAACATGAAGACAAATAACGTCTTCATAGTATTCATGTCAAAGAAAGGAGATTGGATGTTAGGATGAAGCAAGGAAGCAAGTGGGATAAGGCAAGGGAGATGTTTGATATCCCTCAGAGAGGCACAAACAATGATGCTACCTTTCTGAAGTTGCTTGAGAAGATCAGAATTGTTAATCCAGACAATTCATTATACATGAAGGCATTGAAGGAAGATATCCTAAGGATTACATCTGCATTTGATCAAGTGAGGCAAGAACTGTATATCTATGTGTCAAGTGCTCTTGAAGGGTCATTCATCATTTCTCTTGACCTCCTACAAAGAAGATCTCTCTCTGAATTGTGGATTCTTATGAGTAAGGTAAAGAGATCTTCATGCTTGAATGAGCTTCTATATGACAGGATGAGAGATTCTGCAATGAAGGCCAGCCCTCAAGTTGTACACTTCCCGTATAAAGTCAAAATCTATAGAGGTACAACTTTAGAGACTGTGAGGCTGGATCCTGATTCTTTGAAGCTACAGACTGCAATGCAACTGGTGAAGTTGGAGAATCTTCTTAGAACTTCTGGGTTTACCACTGAAGATAAGTCTGAGGTTGCTGATATGATCTCAGACTATTGCACTGAAAAAGTTCCAAGGTATTCTCAAATGAAGAACAGATTGAAGAAGATCACCACTCAACCAGTAATGCCAAGTAGAGTGGTTTCTGAAAGTGATCGTGTCCTTGACAAAGATCTTCTAGTCACCTTGCAAGAAGCTGAAGAAGGTGAAATTAGAGACTAAGACATGATGTAGTTAGCTCAATTTGTAAATGTTATATATTTAGAGCTAGGTAAATCAAGATAGGAAAATGTATCATTTGTTCAGACTAGAGGAACATCTATCTTGTATTTATCTTTATTGTTTGAATCTGGAAATTGTTATATTTAATCCAGAACTTTTTATTATTTGTTTGGCTCTTAAAAGTCTTATCTTTTCTTGTTTTAGTTGAGTTATCCTCTAGAGGTATTTGGTTGTTATTGTCTAACAAACAAATAGGGGGAGATTGAAAGGCATATGTATAGGCCTATTTGTAAACACCGAGGATTCTACTCAACTTTAATTAAGATGTAATAAGTAAATAATAAAAATCAAATGTCACAGGAATCTCAGAAGATTATATCTGTCAAAGAATGAAGATTAAAGTCATCTACAGACTTGAAGTGATTCTACATTGAAAGAAGTTCAATTTATTGATCAAGCCTCAGTGAAGTATTCAAGCTCAGTGGATTTATTAGAGTGACAGAGATTTCAAGTGGTGACAGCAAAAGATACTGGTTACAGAGTTCTTGAATGAAAAGGAAGTGAATCACTGCTTAAAGTCAAACAGATAAAGAACAGACATTGTCGTTAGTCACTCATGAACCAGACAGTGCATTGAGTGTCAACGTACTAATATGTTTATTCTTTATCTAAGTTTTAAGTGATTCTGAAATTAATTGAGAAGTCAACTAATTCTATTTATTCTCTTATAAATAATTAATACTATTAAGTAAATTATTTATTAAATTAATTCTGTAAAGAATTAATTTAATACATAATTTATTTAGTTGATTATTTAAATTAGAATAAAAATGAACTAGGAAGACTTAGGTTTGAACTAGGAAGACTCGGTTTATTGAACTAGGAAGACTCACAAGTGAGTCTTCCCGATTGTCTTCCTAGAGTCTAGTCTTCCCGATTGTCTTCCCTTTGCATTTCTTGTCTTCCCGATTGTCTTCCAAGGGTAAATCCATTGTTTTCCTGTGAGTCTTCCTAGTGCAAATTATATTCTGTTAAAGTGGTTTGCACGTGGGTTGATTAAAAGGAATGATGTGTGTTTTAATATAAAAGGAAAGGCAGAAGACTTGAAGACATATCAATTGCATTACATAGAAAGCAAAAGACAGAACCTCTCAACATTAAACTCTTCTCTGTCTTCATCAATTCAAAACTGTCCAAGCAATTAACTTCTGCCAGTGAATTAAATTATTGTTTGCTTGTAACATTTAATCCTTGAGAATCAATTCACTTGTACTGCTTTGACTTTCTAGCGGATCATAATCCCTAGATTTTATATCGAACTACTTTTTAGTATTCGATCATTTTTATTACAAAAATAGATAAATTCATGTCGAATTTATTCTAGGTTTGTTTTATTAAGAACCCTTGTAATCAGTGATCAAATTGTAACACTCGTCAAGTTTAATATAAGTTATATTTAACTTGAATATTGTTTCAGTTTTATTCCGCATTAATTTGTTCTAAATTGTTATATCTTTAAAAGAACAAATTCGATTAAACAGTATTGTTTGTATTCAACCCCCCTTTACAAACATATCAGGACCTAACATGTATAGTAACACCAGACCCCGAAACAATAGCACCAACAGTAGGAATTACAGTTTCATTAACCATCTTGCTAATTAACAATATATAACACGAATAATCTCTTCAAGATTGTTGGGTATAATTTACTAACTACACAGCAACAATAGGACAGTTATATATATTTTGTATTAACAAGAACAGGAAAATATACCAATTAACAAAACAAACATGAAGGTCGAAACAAGATTATAATTAGAGACTGTAAATAACAAGATTAGAAAGAACACTTATCTCTCTGTAGCTTTAAACAAGTACTGAAAGATAAAGAAACAGCTGAGTCGCCAAGCCTTAGAGAAGTCTTGACTGTTCTTGAAGAGATTATTGCCTCACTTACGTTGTGTTGGGTTGCAACAATATCACTTCCAGGATAAAACAACACAGATCAATCCACTCACAGAAATGGCAATGATCAACAGCGACCAGTACCTCACTTCGCCCAAGAACTATGTATTTTAATCTGTATGTGTTGAGAGAAAATAGAGAAGATGATCGTTGCTAGGGTTTTCTGAGTTACGTATATGCTTAAGCCTACTCAAACATTCCTGGTCCATCAGGATTTGATCATCATCAGTACTTGTTGTCCGTCAGGAGTGACATCAGTACTTGACCAACATCAATCAGGATTTAACTCCAAATACTGACACTGGCCATCAGGATTTGATCCAAGAACTGGTCCATCAGGATTTAATATAAATCCTGACCCAGTTCTTTGAGCTGTTACAAATAAATACTGATACTGTTAAATTAAATCAATAAATAATATTAAATAAACAGATAATAAAATTCCTCGCCCAGGTCGCCTCGCGTACGCGAGACGCCGAGACATTCACCCAAATCGCCCTTCGACCCGAGTCGTGACATGGCGGGGCGGGGCGAGGCGAGGCGGGCGGCGGCGGCGCGTGAGGCACATAATAACACCATGCACACCCACATGCCTTAGTAGTTGTACACTACTCTTGCACATGGTTCTATATAAACCCACCAACCTCTCATTACCATTTCTATGTGGGATATAAGTTATATCAACTTACACAACCCACATAACCCATTTCAAGCAACCTATTTCAACTCAATTTATTTATGGATTCCACTAAGAAAATGTCTTAGATCTAAACATGAAAGTTTAAGTCCTCATAACAAGGAACAACCTCCAATTGTTAGTTTCCGTAAATTCCATCAATAACATATTTAAAATATGCCTCAAACTTTCCATTTTCTAACATTTTCTCAGTTCTTCCCTGATGGTTCCTACATCATGTTCACATGCATTATGATAATAGATGGATGTCAGCACCAATACTGTAGAAAATCAATTTTTTCCTCTTATAATAACTTTTTGAAAATAGAAGTTTCACTTGTGTCAAACCTATATCACGAACATGAAATGAATATGAACAGGGTTGTTCGCCCTCAAATAACATCTGTACATTTATTTAGAATAACTTGAGTATCATATCCTCTTGAGTTACTTTTGATCAATTTCTAGGTAAATTATGAATTATATATCCTCAAAAATTTCTTTGCTTCCAGGTTTATTTTGCAGCCAAAATTATGAAGGAACAACTGCATATATACAACAATAAACAAAACTTTAACATATCTGTGTAATAGCAAAAATATTTGTTTATATGTATATATATACATATATAGATGTATGGATCAGTATAGCATCAAGCTTACTTGGATAGAGCGTCTGTCACGGTCTGAGTTAAATAAACTCCAATTATAGAATCCACAAGGGATCCTTTCGATGTGGAGAAGCTTGTAACACCTGTGTAAGACATGCTTGTGATCTAGGTCAGTCATAACATATATAGATATATGTACAAACTGTAAACCTATCCCTCACAATATTGAAGAATCTTACGTAAGTGATTCAAGCAAAGATAAAAGTGACCAGGACACTTAATGGAATTTATTAAACTCAACATATTTAATTACCGCAAATTTGGTAATTAAATTTGTCAACTTATGAAACAAATGGAACTCGTAGGCGAAAAGGGCTGATATCTAACCTTTTTTTTGTCAGATCGTTGTTGTCAAACTTAAGCAAATAAGGAAACGATAACCCAGATCATTTAACACTGTCAAACTTAATTAGGAAAAACTGAGCAGCCAATATTGAGATTACGGAAACAACGAAGAAGAACTACCTGTCAAACATCGTAAATTCCAAGTTCACAACAAAAATAAAACATTTCCATAATGGACACTCACTCAATACAACAAATAGCGATATATTTCACAACAGACCGGAGGCTAGCTATCTGCTTACATCAGAAATCATGTTTTTGTCCAACAATAATAGTGAACAACATCTTCGTGAACAGCAGTGGCAGACCTACTTTCGCCCAACTAAAAAGTGAATAAACTATTTAACATATACACATTACAATTCAGACCAACCTTGGTAACATCATAAATGAGTTTCAGATTACTTTAATGAATAAACAGGTGCATTTATTAATTTGAAAACAAGGACCTTTATTATTGAAAACTATATTGAAATACATGAACTAATTTTTCTTAGGCTACATAAAGAGAACAATATAGCAAACAATAATCAATTTCTCTAAAATCTAAAGGTATAAGAGGAAGGCCGGATCTTATACTATAACAAATATTATTTGTTAGGTCCTAATATGTTTGTAGAAGGAGTTGAATATAAACTATACTGTTTAATCGAATTTGTTCGGTTCGTGAAATAATAATTCAAGAACAAATTTAAGCGGAATAAAATGAAACAAGATTCAAGTTAATTATAACTAATATTAAACTTGAAAGGTGTTACAATTACAGTACAGATTACAGAGAATGATTATCAAACTAATTAAAACAAATTTAGAATAAATTTGACATGAACTTATCTATTTTTGTAATTAAAAGATCGAATGCTAAAAAGCAGTTCGAGATAATTACTAGGGATTATGATCTGCTAGATAGTCTTTAAGTAGCAAGTAAACTAACTCTAGTGGTTTGGATGTTACAAAAAAAACTAGAATTAAATTCACTGACTTAAACTTTAATCTCGGGCAGTTGTGCGTCCAATGGCAGAGAGAGATGAGATATTTTGCTTTTCTGTCTTGATTTTTACACACTAAAGCTTCTGTCTTGTTTTTGATAATATGTACGCAAATATCTTTGAGTTGGAAAGACTATCCTGAATGACTTGTAATGACTATCGGTATGACTTTGATTAGAACTGCAATGACTATCAGTTGAACCAGTATGACTTTCGGTATGACAATCAGTTGAACCAGTATGACTTTCGGCAGGACTGTCTGAAGAGCTAGTATGACTATCGGTAAGATTATCCTGGATAGTCTTACCAGTTCATTTTGAAAGTCTTTCTAGTATAATATTAATTCTAATTTAATTAACCTATTAATTAATTTAAGGAATAAATTAATTCTTATTGAATTAATTTATTGAATAAATTAACTAACTAATTTAATTAATTAAAAGAGAATTAATACAATTTCTTGATTGCGGATACATTCCTTGAACCACTGAAATTAATGATGAACTTCCACTGTATGATGTTGACACTCGATGTACTGTCTAGTTCATGAGTGACTAACTGTAATGACTGTTCTTCATCTTTTGACTTTAAGTTGTGGTTCTTTTACTTTTCCCTTTAACAGACTCTGTAACCTGTACACTTCTTGTCACACTGTTGAAATCTCTGTCACTTTAATAGATCCACTTTCTTGAATACTTCACCGAGACTTGATCAAATAAATGAACTTCTTTCAATGTAGAATTACTCTAAGTCTATAGATTGACTTTAATCTTCATTCACTTTGACTGATATTATCTTCTGAGATTCCTGTGATAGTTTGTATATTATTTACTTATTACATTCTTGTTTAAGTTGAGTCGAATCCCCGGTGTTTACAAATAGGCCAGTGCATATGCCTTTCAATCTCCCCATATTTGTTTGTTAGACAATAACAACCAAATACCTAGATGATAACTCAACTAATAAACAAGAAAAGATAAGACTTTAAGAGCTAAGTAAATAATAGAAAGTTCTGGATTATATTTAACATTTTCCAAATTCAAACATTAAGGATAAATACAAGATAGATGTTCCTCGAGACTGAACATGTGATTACATTGATCCTATCTTGATTTACCTAAGCTCTAGACATATTCCAATAAAAACTTGAGCTTCAGTTCACACGTCTTCATCTATAATCTCACCTTCTTCAAGATCCACCAAGGTGCTTAACAATTCTTTATCAAAGACACGATCACTTTCAGATATGAGACCTTCTGTCTGACTGGTTGAGTTGTGACTTTCTTCAGCCTATTCTTCAACTGAGGATACTTCTTGATGTGAATAACACAATAGTCTTGAATCATGTCAGCAACTTCAGTCTTTTCCCGAGTAGCAAACCCAGAAGTCCTTAACAAATTTTCCAGCTTCACAAGATGCATGGTAGAATACTTCTTCAGAGATTCAGGATCCACTTTGCAGGTTTGAATTGTTTTACCTATATAGAATTTGACTTCAAAGGGAGAATATATAACCTGAGGACTGGCCTTTCTAGCAAATTCCTTAAGTTGATCACGAAGCAATTCATTCAAGTGAGATGTCCTGCAAACCTTGCTTATAAGAACCCAAAGCTCTGATAGTGTTCGGCTCTCAAGGAAGTTAAGTGAGACCGTGAATGATCCTACATTATGACTATAGACATAGATATACATTTCATTTCTTACTCTGTCAAATCCAGTAGTAATCCTTGAGATTTCAGCTTGCAAAGCTTTCATGTACACTGAATTATTTGGATTGACAGTTCTGTACTTGTCAAGAATGCGAAGAAAATCACTGTCATTATTTGTTCCTCTCTGAGGGAGTGCAAACACTTCCCTAGCTTTATCCCAGCTATTTCCTACTTTCAATTTAATGTCCAATTCTCTTTGTTCAACTTTGAGACGGTGAAGACGTTGTTTTTCTGCATTTTCACGCTTTTGCATTTCTGCCTTCTGAGTGATAACTTCATATAACAGCGAACGGTGTAGGACGTGAGGGTTAGGGTTTGTGATTTTGGGGAGGCTGAGATTGTATGTGAGATTTGGTCGCAATCAAGATCGAATATTGAATTCTCTCATTTTCGCAAGATTGCATCGTACTATACAATGTGCCTACGTACCCTATTTATAGGGATCAAGCCAAACGTAGTTCTTGAGAAACAAGTAACCGATATGGGCTAGGTTTCCTTGTTTAGGAAGGCCCATAAAATTGGGGCAACCGCCTTTGGTGAATCATTATAGGCTTCTAAACCCAACTATTTTCTCTGAGCGTGGCGGTCAAGTCATTGACCCGAGATTATCGGATTTAACACTTTCCTGGATCCACAAAGAAATATAGTTAATCATAGGGCTAACCTTTTGATTACCAAGGGGTGGCGCCCTTCGATCCCCCGGTGGGGGATGCCTGGGTGGGGCCGAATCCTCCTCCATAGCTGCGATAATTGATGTAAAAATAGATGATTCGGGCATGGCCCTTAAACTTCCATGATTCTCTAAATAGTTGCAAGGGGAGGCTCCCCCTCTTTTTCCAGAAATATAGGCGAGGCTCCTTAAGAGGCGAGGCAGCTTTGCTTATGAAAAAACACCATCCATTAGTTATGCTCTAGAACGATCGCTGCAAATGACAAAATAGGCGAGGCACAAAAATGAGGCCTCCCCTCATATGTAGGCTAGCCCATATAGGCGAGGCACATAAATAAGGCCTCCCCTCATCTGTAGGCTAGCCTATATTGGCGAGGCTCTGAAATGCGGCCTATCTTATTTTTACATTAGGCCCATAGATTCCCTTATAAAAGCCCTGTACTTCTTCATTATAGGAGACACCACATAGAGAGGTGGTCCATTAAGAAATTTGGGCTAGGGCCATCAACATAACTGGAGAGGCAGTTAAACAGGTGAGGCATCAAATGAGGTCCCCTCATTTGTAAGTTAAGCCCGCCATCTTTTACGCATGTGAGTTCCATGAATTTCTAAAACCTTTTATTATGAAGGTGAGAGGCATGTCAAAACTGAAAACTCAAGTCTTATGTCCTAAATGTTGCTCCTGCAAAGGGCGACGCCTTCCATAGATGGGTGATGTCGATTCCATGTTAGGCCTGAGAAGTAGGCGATGCCGATTCCATGTAAGGCATGATTCACATATTTCCTTCCTTACTGCAGTAGCTACCTCCTTGGTAGTTGGTTTGTGGGCGACTCCTCAAAAGAGGCGAGGCCTGTCATGAAGTGGGCTAGGCCCAATTGATACATCTTCTTGAACTTTTCTTCTTTTATATAACCTATCATATCCTTCTCCGGCTCATGAGGGTGATGCCTCTAAATGGGACCAATTATTTTCTTACTTAGTAAAAATGGAGCTATTTCCTTATTAGATGACTTGAGGGCGATGCCTCCTAAGGGAGAGGACTACGCCTCCTTCAAATATGGGCTAGGCCCATTACACATATCATTTCTCCTTGTTCATGCTTTGTTGGGCCGGGTCGTTCTCCTCTGACCCAACAAAGGGTGACACCTCTGTGTAAGGGGAGGCTGATTTTTGGGCGTAACAATTGAGTATGTAGATGCCTGAATGATTTAAGATACTGCTTGGTTGTAAAACTGATGATCATCTGCAGGAATCATCACCAGTTGTTGACTAACATTTTTGGTTCTAGCCACAAGGTGGCTTTAACGCGTATATCCCAACGACAACAGTGGTGTTGATGCTATTGAAAGTGGGGAGACGAGTCTAGATGTAGACTCGGTGGTAGAGTAGTATTGGAATCAGGAGCAGAGGCTGGTCGAGAAAGAGATATAGTATCATGATGAGGAATAAAGACTTGTGGAGAAAGAGAGAGCACAACTGACAAAGCTTCTTTTATAAGTGAATGTTGGGGACATATGGCTCAGTAGTTATATAATTAGATGACTGGGTGATTTAAGATGATACTTGGCTACACAACTAATGATCATTTTCAAGAATCATCAGCTTTTGGTGATTAGCATTTTGGTTACAGCCATGAGGAGCCTTGAAGCTCGTTAATTCCGGCGACAACAATGGAAGTGGGGAGCTGAGCCAGGTGCAATCTAGGGGTAGAGCAGCATCAAAATTAGGAGCAGAGGTTGTCAGAGAGAGATATATCATCATGATCAGGCTTAGAGGCTTGTGTAGAAAGAAAGAGCGCATGCTACAGAGCTTTTCTTGCCAAGTGCACAGATGTAGTCTTCTCACTCAGCGCCTCTCAGAGTCCTGGACATGTACACTAGTGGTAGTATTACCAGTATGACACTGACCATCATCACTTCGACTGCCATGAGCCCCATCTACCTTTTTCTTCAATTTCACATTGTAATAGTGTTTCACATCATTACCGGTCCTTCCAAGAAGATGGCGAGCTATGCCAGCCCATTTAGAAATATATGCACATATTAAATAAATTAAATTGATATAATTCTCAGCCAAATATAGAAATAAAATAGAAACTTCTATATTAAACATACATTTAACCGTCTTATTTGAATTCACATATAATTATGTAAATGGTTGCTAAATTTCATAAGTTAATTATCCTAATTTAATTTAGAATCACTGGAAAAATTCTACAAATGACTCCAAAAATACTTGCTGTCTAGAACAACTTGATATGCAAACACAACTAACAAAATGAGATATACTAATTTATAAGATAAAAAGTAATAAAAACAGAAATTTATAAATATATCAGTGCTAGTAGGAACAGATGTCCAATTACCAGGACCATCTTCTCGTATGTAGGAGGACAGAATAAGGTCATCTTCAAGAGTTCATGGACCTTTCATAATATCTGCTCCAATTCCACCAGGTAGCCTCCTCATATATGATCAATCTATTCCCTTTTCTCTCGCTCCATGTATTTTTTTTTGTATGTAGAGTAAACACTTCATGCAAAGTGATTACAAGATGGAGATTTATGGGGGGGAAATTAAAGAATCAATTACTGAATATTGACAAAAATAAGCATTAATCTATAGTCAACTTTAGCAATACTCGGTAGCAAACGTCATTAACTTTAATAGTGGTTGTCTTTTAAAATTAAACTCTTTTTCTTAATAGGGATTTAGGTGCATTTTAATGTCCTATATTCATGCATAACTCAAAATAAATAAGAAGTTAGCTCTTTTCGACTCAAATTTTTAAAAATTAAAACATAGTTTCTATAGGTGTTTGGAGCTAATAATATATAATTATTCATGGGTACCAACTAAGAATCAAAGTAGATTGTATAGGTATAAATAAGATTTTCGAATCTGCGATAAAAAATTATTGTTAATTTACATTGAAGAAGTTTTTATGAATATATGGTAAGCAAAGCGCATTGCGCTATCGTGAAGAGAACTCAATAAAACACATTACTGATTCTTAGATGGTATTAATAAATATATTTATGAAATCATGATATTCTCACGATTGTAATGCTTTAAACTCATACAAAATAACTTTTGCTAAATTACACATAGAGAATTAAACGGTGTAAATGATATAAGTTTCAAAAATTTGAGTTGAAAAGAGCTTACAACTTCATTATATTGAATTATGCATGACGATAGGGCATTTAGATGCACCTAAATACTTATTAAGAAAAATAGTTTAATTTTATAAGTAATCGCTATTATAATTAATGACTTGCTAGTGAGGATTGCTAAAGTTCACTACAAAATTTATCTTAATTTTTAGTCAATATACAAAAATCACTTCTTCTATTTTATTTCCTATAAATATTTTACCTTGTAATCACTTCGAAACAAGTGTTTACACCCTACACAAAGAAATTGCATGGATCGAGAGAAAAGGGAAGAGAAAGATCACATATGGGAAGACTACCTAGTGGAATGGGATGAGAGATTGAAAAAGGTTTATGGAGTCCTGAAGAGAACCTTATTTTATCATCCTACATTTGAGAAAATGGTCCAGGCAATTGGACATCTATTTCTACTAATATTGTATATACACACTTAATTTTTTATTTCTTTTTTTCTTGATAAGTTTATATAGCTCATTTCATCGGTTGTATTTGTGGGTGAAAGGGTATATGTTTAAAATTTATACTTGTATATCTATGTGCATTATTACTCAATAATTTAACAAATACCATAGGTTTAAATAGACGCGATAAGAGTTGTAGACTTCTATGGACAAACTACCTTAGACCCAATAGGGAAACTTTTACTACCAAAGAAGACATGGTAGAAAGATTATCCAACCCCAGGCTGTTTTGTGCAACAAATATGAATTTTTGGAGTCATTTGTTGAGTTTCTCCTAAAATACTTAAGATAATTAGGACAATAAGTTTATGAAATTTATCAGCAATTTATCTAATTAACTATGAATTCTCAATAAAGATGGTTATATGTATGTTTATTAGAGAAATTGAAATTTTATTTTCATATTTGGCCAAGAATTATATCAATGTCGTTAGTTATATGTGCATATATTTGTAGATGGTCGGCATAGCTCACTATCTTCCCGGAAGGAATAATAATGACGCTAAAATTATTGGAATGCATATTTGGAAAACAAGGTAGATGGGGATCGTGACAGATGATGCTCATCGCCATGCTGGTAAGAATATTAATAATACCATTAATGTATTTGATCAGAACTTTAACTCTTCCAAAAGGCGTCGGTGGAGAAGGCTACATGTGAATGTCCACTTGACAAGAAATGCCTTGTTGGATACACTTTCTTTTCTTCACAAGCCTCTATTTCTAATTGTGATGCTATATGTCTTTTTCCACTAACCTCTGCTCATAATTCCGATGGTACTCTTCCCACGATTGTCCTTAGGCTCCGCTCTCCACCGCCATTGACAATAGTGTTACTATTGTCAGGAATTACGAGCTTCAAGCCACATCACTGCTGGGACCAAAATGATAGTCACTAACAGTTGAGGATTCCTTTAAATGTTCATTAGTTTCATAAGCAAGCATCCTAAATCACTAAGGTGTCTAATTACACAACAACTATTTAGCCTTTTCTTCAACATTCACTTAACAATAAAAACTCACTCAGATGTGCTCTATCTCTTTCTTCACAAGCCTTTATCCCTCGATCGTGATGTTATATCTCTTTCTTCATCAGTCTCTACTTCTAATTCTGATTCTACTCTACCTCGTAAGTGCACGTGAGCTTAACTCCCCACTTCCAATTGTAACAGCACCACTGCTGTCATCAAGATTTATGAGTTTCAAGCCACCTCGTGGCTAGAACCAAAATTCTAGTCAACAGAAAATAATAATTCATATTGATTTTAATATCATCAGTTTCATTGCCAATTAGCAACCCATATTAACTAGGCATCTAATTTCTCAACTACTAAGTCAAATGTCTTCAACCGAGAAAAGGTAGCACAATAAGTGTAAAGGTGGAATAAGAAGACTCCTAAATAAAGACTTGATAATAATTATGATAGTCATCCACATCTGCAACTTTCTACACCAGCTCTACTGGTTGTTCTTGATAAGAAATTTATAGCACGAGCCTCTTGTTGTACATTATAGTTGTTACTTTAGCTTCTCCAAAGTTGGCTAAATTGGGATGACCGTCGACTATAGCTGAAAATGTATGTTCCTTATGACCATGCAATTTAGCCATTTTTCTGAGCATTTCATGCTTCACAGTTCACAAACTTTATTTAAATACATGAGATTCAAACATTTCTGTAGTTTTTAAGTGTAACTTTTACTTGGTGCAGATGTTTTAGTAGTGTATTGCTTTTATAATAAACTGCATACATTCTCTACGTTTGCTAAGTATTATCCTCGCTTTGTATCCTAAGAAATATTAGTTCATGTATTTCAACTTAGGTTTAAATAATTAAGGTCTCGTTTTCAAATTTATGGATGTACTTGTTTATTCATTAAAATTATCTGAAACTCAATTATGGTTGTGCTAAAAATTGCAGCTTGTTTAGCGGACCTCTCTAATTAAGCACAGGTCGTCCTAACGCTAGAACCCTAACCCTATCAAATTTTAGTTAAAAACATGAACACTCCCAGACCTTCTAATATACTCAAAAACTATCACCAGTACAATCGGCACGAGAAAACCTAAAATAATCGTCATCATGCATTAAAATTTTGAGAATAAAATGAAAACCCCAACTAGAAACACAACCATATATCAAGTGATTATCCATAAATATATCATCATTCCCAACAATAACCCTAAAATCTGACACACACACACATGTAATGATAAAGTAATTAATATGGAAAAACACACATACACACACATGTAGTGATAAATCAATTAATAGAGAGAATGCGTACCTGTGTTGTGGTGTTCACCAAGGACTCTCAGGTAATTAGAACTCAAAACAATTATGAATAGATGGGTAAGAGATCATGAAAAAGACTCACGCTTAATTAGCACCATATAATCATTGAATAATGCTAAAGGTACCAAATTGGGTACAAAAATATGTACAAAATGACATGTGTCATTATTTAATTGGCTATAAATTAATGGACCCCCCTGCATTCACATCAATATGACCAATTAAAACATTCCAAATTGACACATCAGCAATGCCACATCATTCGGTACCTAAATTTTGTACCCCAATTCGGAACATTTAGCATTACTCATAATCATTTATACCACCACTAAAACTACAAAATAATCATTTTAAAACGTCAATCAATAAATTTTATATGTTAATCACCAAATGTTTATTTTAACACAAATCACAAAGAAAAACTCAATTTTAAGCTATATTTTTTATTAGAGAGGTAAGTGACATCAAAAGGAACAAATCGAAAAAGAATGAGGCAATGGTAGATTGGAAAGATGGAGTAAACTTGGAGTAGCAAGTGGTGACAAATCAGAGTAGGATTAAATTAGAGATGGAGCATATGAAAGAATGAGTTTATGGTGGCGAATAGAGAAGTATGAGTAGATCGGAAAAAATGGAGTATTGGTGGCAATGTATAATGAAGACAAGAGTAGAGAGACGATAGAATGAGGTACAATCGAAAGTGGCAAAGAGATGGTGATGGGTGAAGGATTAAATTCCATATCGATATCTGGTACTGCCGTACTGGTTATATATATATAACTAAATTATATATATCACTGTCACCATCAACATTCATCACCGCCACCATCACCATTACTACTATGACCACCACCAAACACTACCACTACTATGCCCATCACCAAAATCGAATCAAAATCACCAAATTCAAGACTACCATGACAATATCACCACCACCTAGACCATCTGAATCATTAAAATCAATGCAGAATAATCAATATTCAACTCAAATCCCCAAAATTTGAACTCGAATCATTAATAGATTTTTATATAAATTACCAAAAAATTTCAGATCTGAGATATTAGTAGTGTTTGAAATTTATATGAGATGGTGGTTGAGTAGATGAAAGTGACATCTTTGGGGTAGATCTAAAAAGGTGATGTGACGGTAAATCTGAGAATGTGTAAATCGGTGATAGATCGGAGAAGAAAAGTGAAAATCAAAGATGTAGCACATCGGAGAGCAAGGAACTTGTGGTGACAAATCGTACAAGGTGTAGATCAGAAAAAATGGAGTATCGGTGGTGGTAGTGTGAAGAGATAGAATGAAGAGATACGCGGTATAGTGATGTGTGACCGGAGTTGTGACCGAAGTTGGTGGCAAGATAGTGGCAAGAGGTAATGGATGCAGGCGGTGATACCTGTGTATATAATTAATTTATATGACGTAGATTCAAAGGAAATAAAAGGCTAAGATGAGTTCTCATTTGTGTGTCACGATCGTTTCCACCTGTCACAACCACAACCATATATAATATTAGTCATGAAATATTTTAGAATATTCTGGTAGAGATTAGAATAATAAAGTTTCAATATAAATTTTAACATTTCACAAAACAACACAAAAATTGATACCATATAATTAAACATAACAACATTTATTTCACATCTTTTATTAAAAACACGCGAGCATAATATGGATTATAATTATTTACCATAACATAACCTGCATATACTTTTCTTCTAGTGCGATCCAACTTTATCACAAGTTTTGATCAAAGAAGCATAAACAAACGGATTGAAAATTGAAGAACATGAACTTTTAGAAGCAAAGAACTTGGTTGTAGGATTTTGTGAAGAGGTCATATCAAAGAATTGGGTTATCGATTTTTTTGTAATAAACAGAGGCGATTTGTAGGATGGATGAAGGTGTGGAGAGATAAAGCTGGAGGAAAGAGATGAGAAATGAAGGATAAGAAGGGAGAAGTTAGAGGTGAGGTGAGTGCGAGAGTCGAAACAAATTAGTTGAGCGAAAGATGATGAGGATCTTATAAGAAAAATGGGCAATTCGTTGAAATTTCTTTATTGACATATTTGATTTCAATATCTTAAAATTAATATAATCTACAAAATATATTTATTTTAACAATTTGATTCCGATATTTTTCATACAATTTCAATATAATCCAGAAAATATATTCATTTCGGCATATTTCATTATGATACTTTTTCATATAAAATTAATATAATCTAAAATATATTTATTTGATTCTGATATTTTTCATATAATTTTATATAATCCGAAAGGTATATTTATTTTGGTATATTTGATTCCGATAATTTTCATATAATTTGATATAATCCAAAAGATATATTCATTTTTCATACAATTTTTATATAATCCAAAAAATTTATCATCTTGGCATATTTCATTCCGATACTTTTTCACATAAAATTAATATAATCTAAAAATATATTTTTTTGATTCCAATATTTTTAATATAGTTTTATATAATTCAAAAGGTATATCTTGGTATATTTGATTCTGATATTTTTCCTATAACTTTAATATAATCCAAAAAATTTATTCTAATTTTTGAATACTCATTTTTAAGATCAAAGTCCCATGTTCTATTGATTCGTCATATTCTATTGATTCTCATACTAATTTTTGAATACTCATTTTTAAGATCAAAGTCCATGTTCCTAATAATCAAAAAAGTTCTTAATCTTATGTAAGTTTCAGGAACATGTTTCTCAAAAGAATTAGAATGAACTTAACTACGATGCCCATGAATTGCTCACTCATTGACAATTTTTTCTGAAGGCTGCATACTCGGTGACAAATTGACAACAAAGCTAAAAATATTAACAAAGTTAGATAATCACCAATGGGAGAGAACTTTTAGTTAAATTTCAAATCACTTACCATAAATAAGAATTATAAAGAATATGTAAAATGTTTTGCACTCCAATGGTACATTACACTTAGGTAAAATTTTAGCGAAGCTCATTATATTGGTTACATTTGTTGAAACTCTTGAGACCTGCAGTGGAACTCCACATCATATGTTGTCTTATTAAAATAATATATTTTCTCTATATTTATAGAGGTTGAGTTCTATGAAGACCATGTTTAGTTGGAGACCTTAGAGACCATTCATATTTTGCAAATAAAATATATGTATACCATATTTTACACAACCACGGTATCATCAAATTGGATATTTTTCATCGAAAGATCATCTTATTAA
Source organism: Heracleum sosnowskyi (assembly GCA_030848705.1). Lineage (NCBI taxonomy): Eukaryota > Viridiplantae > Streptophyta > Magnoliopsida > Apiales > Apiaceae > Heracleum > Heracleum sosnowskyi. The sequence goes on from CM061243.1 coordinate 9,720,660, forward strand.
ATATCTCGCAGATCATACACGTCATGATTGCAGAACACTGTTATGCATATTATTTGATAATATACGTTCTGCAAATAAAATATGTGCATAACATATTTTTAATACTAAAAAATCAATATCAAATTGGTTATGTTATAGTGTTGGGTATAATTACTAACTACACAGCAACAATAGGGCAGTTATATATATAATTGTATTAACAAGAACAGGCAAAATACCAATAAACGAAACAAACACAAAGGTCGAAACAAAAGTATAATCAGAGACTGAAAATAACAAGACAATAAAGAACACTTATCTCTCAGGAGCTTTAGCAAATACTGATAGATAAATAGAACAGCTGAGTCGCCAAGCCTTCGAGAAGTCTTGACTGTTCTGGAAGAGATTATTGCCCCGCTTACGCTGTGTTGGGTTGCAGCAATATCACTCCCAGGATAAAACAGCACAGATCAATCCACTCACAGTAGTCGGAATGATCAACAGCGACCAGCACCTCACTTCGCCCAAGAACTATGTATTCTGTATGTGTTGAGAGAAAACAGAGAAGATGATAGTTGCTAGGGTTTTCAGAGTTACGTATATGCCTCTGCTATCTCAACGTTCTCATTTGTATATATAAGCCATCAGGACTTGCTGTCCGTCAGGAGTGGCATCAGTACTTGATCGACCATCAGGATTTCGTCTGGACTGGATCATCATCAGGATTTAACTCCGTCAGGATCCAAATACTGACAGGATTTGATCCAAGAACTGGTCCATCAGGATTTAATATAAATCCTGACCCAGTTCATATACTGTTAAATTAAATCAATAAATAATATTAAATAAACAGGTAATAAAATTCCTCGCCCAGGTCGCCTCGCGTACGCGAGACGCCGAGACATTCGCCCAAATCGCCCTTCGACCCGAGTCGAGTCGTGACGGGGCGGGGCGAGGCGAGGCGAGGCAGGCGGCGGCGGCGCGCGCGTGTGTGTGTGTGCGCGTGAGGCACATACTAACACCATGCACACCCACATGCCTTAGTAGTTGTACACTACTCTTGCACATGTTTCTATATAAACCCACCAACCTCTCATTACCAATTCTATGTGGGATACAAGTTATTTCAATATAACCAACCCACATAACCCATTTCAAGCAACCTATTTCAACTCAATTTATTTATGGATTACACTAAGAAAATGTCTTAGATCCAAACATGAAAGTTTAAGTCCTCATTATAAGGAACAACCTCCAAGTGTTAGTTTTCGGAAATTCCATCAAGAACTTATATAAAATATGCCTCAAACTTTCCATTTTCTAACATATAGTCCATATATGTTATAATTGCAAAACATAACATTATATTTACTTATTAGAACATATTTTTAATTGCTGAACATATGTGGTCTCCAACTAAATAAGTGTCTCCATAGAGCTTTTCTATATAAGTTGAAATAATAATAACATACCATTTTTAAAATATACCCAATCATTATAGTCAACTCCATTGGAGCACCACACCTTACAAGTTCAACAAATTACATAATCAGTATTTTATATCATTTCAATCAACCATTTTAGATAACACCGTTGGAGATACCCTTACAACTTACATAATTACATTAGTGTGATTCAGTTTTTAAAAATGTAGTTATTTGAACTTATTAGAAAAATAAATTTTGCACGTTTTGAAGATCCCAGAAAAAGAAAAAATTACAGTTAGCAGTCTTCACCGAATAGAAAAATATGCGAAGACATCCCCACACTTGGTGCTCTAACACACTTAAAATAACAAACCTCATGCGTACTTATAGTGTGTATTGTCATTTGTCTCTTTCATCTAGTAATACGCTGATCAAAGTACAAGGTTGTAATGACAAGTCATTAACGTAGATTTTATCTTGTGTAAATTGTCCTAAAGAGACGAACAAAGACCCATCTTTATAGTTTCTCTTGAATCATCACAATTATTTGAATATGATTGAAGGAGAATGATAGAGAAAACAACGGATTTATAATTGGATCTTCAGGACACCTAACTCTATGATCTATACAGTTCGATCATAAGATTTTTTATTTTTTGTGTGTTATATGTTTTTTTGTTGATTGCATGCAATATATTATTTGTTACTTTTGATTGGTGAATCTGTCTATATGAGATTGATGTTTTTGATCAATGGGAATGATCTCGACGTTTGTTTTTTTTTGAAAAAAAAAAATTATTGTGACGAAACTGTAGGCATGGAAAAATAAAGGGAATGCAGGAGATCGTAGAAGCAAGGGCCAATTGTCTTCTATCTTAATTGTAGCTAGATTGTGGATTTGTTTTTATGTTCTTGGTATATGGCAAAGAAGTGGTTTCGGTAAGGGAGATATCACAGCTGTAGAAATAATGAAAAAGGCGGATTGCAACTCGCTTCCTTGTTTGAATGTGGTGACTTATCATGGTCATGAAGCTAAACCACTTCATGACTTTAAAGTCCGGGAAATTTTCCTTGTGATGATCATTTATTGATTGCACGCCTGGTCAAGATCAAGCGCGTGTTATGACTTTTCGTAGAGAAAATATGAACTATAGGAGATGCATTAAATTTAGATAATGAAACTTCACTATAACAAGCTACGTAATCGAAAAACAACATATAATATGGCAAGATTCTTCTACAGAAACATGATAAATAAATTGTGAATCAGGTGTGGCAACAAGATACGAATTCGTAGGCATTCTTACACACCAACCCAATTAGTACACAAAAAATAAAAATAAAATCTTTAACTAAAAAAACCAAAACAATCTTGAAATTGAACAAAACATAGTATATTCATACCTTAATCAAGCTTAATCACTGTAAAATTCTGATCTTTCTTAACAAATCAAGGCCTAAAAGAAGCAGTAATGGCAAATTTAGATATACCAATGAAAAAATTGAATACATATATAGATACAAATAAAAAACACCTTTAATTTGTTGTTAAAAGAGAAAAGAAATAAGCTAGTTTTTTTAATGGAAAATGCTAGAAGCACAAAATGTGTTCCAAATTTTTTTCCCAAATACACATGGTAGATCCTGATTCGTTGTAATAATAAATGCCCCCCCTGCATTCACACCAACAACACCAATCAAAACATTCCAAATTACCACATTAGCCATGTCATGTCATTTGGTAACAATTTTTTATACCAAATTTTGTGCCTCTAGCAACAAAAATTAGGATTCTTACCATATCTATTCTTACCATCTAAGTTGTATTTTTAGGGGGGATGTACGTGATGGAAGTTGACAGAGTTCTTAGGCCTGGTGGCTATTGGATTATTTCGGGCCCTCCCATCAATTGAAAGACCCACTTTAGAGTATGGTTGCGTCCTCAGGATCAACTTGAGGAGGAACATAAAAAGATTGAAGATGTTTCCAAACTTCTTTGCTGGGACAAGGTATCTGAGAAAGAAGATATAACGGTTTGGAGGAAACCATTAAATAAGAAAAACTGTCTTGGACAAGATTCTCGTGCTCCAGTGTGTGAAACAAAAAATGTAAATGATGTATGGTATATCTTTACTAACTTGAATTGTATATTATGCGAGCCATGTGCACTTTGGGGTTTTCTTTCCACATGGATACTGACTCTAAACTTTCAAAGGTGATAAGTATATTAAGTCCATCGAGAAGCTCTACCTGTAAGTGACGATATAGTTAGTTAAGGTGATATTGCCCCATGCCTTATGTTTTGGTCGAGACAAATAGTATCCAATTGTTAAGTAACCAGTCGCTCTAAAACCTTAAGGTGTCAGAGGAAAGCCCCAATAGGATCTTATACTCTTATATTATAATATAATTATTCAACACTCCCCCTAAATCATGCGATACCTTTCGTCATGATTGACCAGATAGAGAAACAGCAGCAGACAGACAAATATTTAAATTAAATAACGTGTGTGGGAAAGCTCGAACCTGGGACCTCTCCCTAAACGAGCTCTGATACCATGTTAAGTAACCAATCGCTCTAAAATCTTAAGGTGTCAGAGCAAGGCCCCAACATGATCTTATACTATTATATTATAATATTATTCAACAGTACTCCCCATCAATCGTGCGATACCTTTCATCACGATTAAGGAAATTGTCCTAACAAAGGAAACTATTAAAATAACGGAACTATCCAATAATAATAATATTATTATTATATATGTTAACATCCCCCCTCAAACTCACGATGGAAAATCAGTATTTTGTCAATAAGAAACTCAGCCACGCTTTCCAAACAAATCCGAATCTGCAACCGCAAAACAAGAAAAAACAAAACATCCATATCATCCGGTAACGAACACAATCAAAACTTCAATCCAAGTGTATCCAAACCAAAACCAGATCGAACAAGAAAATCCAATCAGAAGAACCATCCATAACATCCAATAACCAAACGAAACAACTTCAAAATTCAAAAAAATCAACAACCAACGAACATACAAGTGAAACCCATGTAAATAGCAACCCTCGGAAACAATACCAATACTGAAATCAAAAAATGAATCCAAAATCCCAAATTGTATCCAAATCTAATATCAAACATAATAACCAATTCGAACTAACAACCAATCCAAATCTACCCACTAGTCCAAATCCAATGACCAACGCAAATTAACCAAATCTAACAATCCCACGAAGGGATAATTTGCATAGAGCACCAGACCATAATCAAATCCCACGAAGGGAGAATGTGCCTAGAGCCCCAGACCATAAAAGAAGTATACAGATGTGCCTAGGTCTACTCCCATAATAGCGCACGAGAAAGAAGGTATAAAGATGTGCCTAGGGTTACTCTCATCATCACGCACGAGAAAAGAAGATATACAGATGTGCCTAGGGCTACTCTCATCATAGCGCACGAGAAAAAGGGAAGAGAAGAGAAGGGAAAGAAAAAAAAAATATCAACGAGCCATTACCATCAAAGAGAGAGAAACATGGAGTGTGTATGAGAGTCCCAACTAAAACAAAACGAAACCAACAGAAAAATCCCAACCAAAATCAATTTTTACCGAAGAAAAACCCGACCAATACTGGGAAAAAAAATTAACCGATTTGAAGAGAATACAAGAAGAGAAAAAATAAATTGGAACACATGTTTCACATCCAACATGTGGCAGCCATCATGTTTCAAATATCAATCAACCTATCCCAGATCGAACAAACCTAGCTCTTGATACCATGATAAAGTATAGGAAGAACAGAGACAAGGAATATATTATTATAATGTACTTGTTATCGATTACAATGGAGAAGGGGCGTATATGGTCAATAACCAAACAATAATAAAGGAAATTGTCCTAACAAAAGGAAATGCTGGACTAGGAAGTTTTGCTGCTGCTATTCAGTCTAAAAAATTGTGGGTTATGAATGTGATGCCAACAATAGCCGAAAAAGACACACTAGGTGTAGTATTTGAGCGAGGCCTCATTGGTACATATCATGACCGGTAACTTCGTGAAAGCAATCTTTCTGTCTAGCCATTTGTCTATCAACTCTTAATAGTCTGCATCTGAAACATTAAACTTTCATTTTGTAGTTTGGGTACTCTTATAGTATCGAGATGCTTAAACAGACTAGTATCGAGATGAGCTAAGGCTTCACTTCACATGGTTGCGCTTTTCTTGTTCCATATTCATTACCTTCCTTAAATCCAACTTCAATATGTAATTCATATTCATTAAACCGATTTGAAGAGAATACAAGAAGAGAAAAAATAAATCGGAACACATGTTTCACATCCAACATGTGGCAGCCATCATGTTCCAAATATCAATCAACCTATCCCAGATCGAACAAACCTAGCTCTTGATACCATGATAAAGTATAGGAAGAACAGAGACAAGTAATATATTATTATAATGTACTTGTTATCGATTACAATGGAGAAGGGGCTTATATGGTCAATAACCAAACAATAATAAAGAAAATTTTCCTAACAAAAGGAAATGCTGGACTAGGAAGTTTTGCTGCTGCTATTCAGTCTAAAAAATTGTGGGTTATGAATGTGATGCCAACAATAGCCGAAAAAGACACACTAGGTGTAGTATTTGAGCGAGGCCTCATTGGTACATATCATGACTGGTAACTTCCTGAAAGCAATCTTTCTGTCTAGCCATTTGTCTATCAACTCTTAATAGTCTGCATCTGAAACATTAAACTTTCATTTTGTAGTTTGGGTACTCTTATAGTATCGAGATGCTTAAACAGACTAGTATCGAGATGAGCTAAGGCTTCACTTCACATGGTTGCGCTTTTCTTGTTCCATGTTCATTACCTTCCTTAAATCCAACTTCAATATGTAATTCATATTTCTCTTTTTCAGGTGTGAAGCCTTCTCTACATACCCTAGAACGTATGATCTTATTCATGACAATGGTCTTTTCAGCTAATTATACAAAGACAAGTACTTTCTTAACTTTGCTTTACTCTTTTGGTCACCACTCTGTAAGATATTTGATGTAAACCTTCATTTCGGTAGGATACCTATCAGTTAGTAAGATTTCCGCCATTCTAGTTGTTAAATTCCTTAATATCGACACATACACCATCTGGTGAAGATTATTTGGCAAATCAATTGCCTATTGAAGTACGATCTTCCATTTTAGCGCCTACTTTGCATATTGTGTATGTAATTGCATTTAACAGAAGGCCATGCAAGTGTAGTGCAGAAGACATTCTCCTAGAGATGGATAGGATTCTACGACCTGAAGGAGCTGTTCATGTGCTAAACGATGTGAAAAGAATTGTAGATGGCATGAGGTGGAACAAGAAAATGGTGGATAACGAGGGTGTCCTCTTATTCCTGAAAAAATATTGTTGGCAAGTTAAATGGTTTTGCCCCTATTTTTTGAAAAATTACAAAAACGCCACCCCTTTAATGTTTATGCAAAATTAAATTAAATTATGTTAGTCTTGAGAATTGAACCCATGAGCTTTTACACTCAAACTTGCACCACAGCCATTGTGCTACACTTTGTATTGAGTTTATTTTCAAAATCTTAATAGATAAACCACATCTTCTCCCATCTTTTTTTTATTTTTATTATAGAGTAAATAAATATTGATTTATATTATTTCTAGAATATTGCACAATATATAATTACAAAAAATATTTTTATTGATTGAGCATAATCTACAATTCTCTTCTGTCAATTTAAATGATTGATATATGTCATTTTAATACCTATGAATTTACGATTTTGCTCATATATGTTAAAAAATTATAAAAAACACTTTCTCTTTTATATTTATGCAAAGAGTAGATGAAATTATCTTAGTGTTGAAAATCGAACCACTAACTTTCTCTAATCAAACTCATACCATAACCATTATATTATACGTTATTTTGAGCTTTATTTAAAAATATTTTTAGATAAATCACATTTTCTCATCTTCTACCATTTTTTAATTTTTACTTTTGAGTAAATAAAACGTTGATTTATATTAGAGTTGGCAATTTGATACACGACACGTGAACACGGTACGAACACGACACGAATAATTAGTGTTTGAGTGCAAAAATTTGATACACGAACACGGAAAAACATGAATATAATTAGTGTCAGGTCTGGGCTTTCAAAATAGGTACACGACACGGAACGAAAGTACATTAATTAAATAAATAAGTAAATAAATTTAAAAAAATATATTTTATTTATAATATTGTATATTTAGAAAATATATAAATAATTATATATGAAAAATAAAATAAAAGTTTCAGATTTTCAGATTTATGGATGCTGAATGAAGCAAACAAGATCAAGCTTTTGACACTTGAACTTCAGTCTTTAATATTTATATTAATGTTGAACAATTTGTATTTTAATATACTAAGCAAGATGTTGTTTTCCTGAACCTTTCCTGCTTGTTTAAGTATTATGTATCAGAACTTATTGGTTGCATGTTGATGTTGGAGCCTGGAGGTTCTCAAATTAGCTAATACATTTTCTGATATTTAAGATTTATTTTTTTATTTAAAATCTGTGTACTTTCGTGTACTTCTGTGTAGACACGAAAATATCCATTCCGGATTAGTGTCACCTAAATGGTACACGGATTCAATCCAGATTGGGTTCGGTTTATAAATTTTTGACACGAAAACACGAAAGTACACGAAACGAATATACACGACATGACCCATTGTCAGGTCTAGTTTATATTATTTATAGAATGTTGCATAATATATAATTACAAAAAATATTTTAATGGATTGAGTATACTCTATAATTCTCTTTTGTCATTTTAAATGATTGATATAAAAAATAAAATTTTAAATAATATAAAATTATACATAAATGTAATCGAGTCCTAAAAAATATGAAATAAAATTAAACTATTGAAATAAAAAAAATAAGATTTGGTTTTAAGAAATATTTAATTTTATTTATAAAATTATACATAATAAATGATTGTCTCACATAATTTTTATGTATATAAAATTTTAAATACACGAGTCATATTAGAAATTTTTGGTCGATCAACTATTTTGATTTTCAGAGATTTAAAAGTGTGATTGATCTAAAAACATAAATATTAAAAGAAACTAAAATAATTGAATTTATTTTAAAAAAAAATGACAACTCCAAAAATAGGATTTATGTTGTATATATAAAAAATAACATAATTAATATTCAATATAAAATGAAAAAAGATATGTTTTTTTGAATTATAATTATTACAAAATTGCAATAATTATTAGCAATGACCAATTAGACTATAACTCAAAATATGGTAATATGAATTTTATATAATATACTAAATTGATCAAACAATCAGCATAATATATGATGGTTGAGTTATAACATATATACTTAGATCAACCTATGATGAAACCAAAAAGTTTCATCTTAGATATTATGTTGATGCACATTCATTAAGGTCGTCTAATCATAATTTACATTGATCAAAATATTTGTAAAAATTCAAGTTGAGTTAAAAAAATAACTCATATTATAAGATAAAAAATGTTTCAATTTGCCAAAATTTTAAAATAGAATTTCAATATTGTGTAATAAATTTTAGACTAAAACTAAACATTTGAATTTAAAAATGTAAAAATATGTCTGTAATATATAAAAAAATGAGTTATACACCGCAAAGATGACTTTCACATAATATTAATAGTTTCATAATATGTTTTTGCCTTATGTAAACATCGATTCTTTATAAATGTACTCTAACTAAGTTAAAATCACGTTACATATGTTATATATTGACAATTTTCAAAAATATTTATTTAATACTCATGTTCAATTTGATAAAGTTCCGTCATAAAAAACCATAGTATTATATACTCAAATGTTCAATTTGATAAAGTTCCTATCATGTCATCGAAAATCATATTAATATTTTAGCAATTAAATATAATCATACGATCGTATGGATATTTATCCAAATTTTATGAAATTTAATCAAGTTATTGAATATCTGGTTAATGTAATTGGTATGCCATATTACAAAAATAATATTAAAATATGAGGTAAAATCGAAATATTATCTTTTCGCATTTTAAATTACAAAATTATCTCAATATATAAACAATTTAGGGCGAGAAATTATTGCAGTGTCTGGGCCTCGCACAGGCTTTTACGCTAGTTACTATATATTAAACCTCAACACAAGGGCAAAGATTGTCATTTTAATGACTGTGAAATTACGATTTTACCCTTATATTTTCTAAAATTACAAAAATGCCATTCTTTAATAAAAATGTAAAAATTGTGAAATTATGTTAGTGATGGGAATTGAACACCTAACGTATCTATGTCAAACTCATGCCATAACCAGCCATAACCAACTGTGCTACACTTTGTTTTGAGCTTATATTCTTCTTCCATTTTTTTAATTTTTGAGTAAATAAACATTGATTTATATTATTTTTAGAATATTGCACAATACATAGTTACAATAAATATTTTTAGCGATAGAACATAATCTAAAATTCTCTTTTGTCAATTTAAATTATTGATATATGTCGTTTTAATACCTGTGAATTTATGATTTTTCCCCTACATGTTAAAAAATTACAAAAACGTCAACTCTTTTATATTTATGCAAATAGTAGATAAAATTATGTTAGTGTAGTAAATCGAATCACTAATCTTCTCTAATCAAGCTCATGCATAAACAGCATAGTACATTTTGATTTGAGTTTTCTTTAAAATTTTATTAATGTTAATTTCTCCTCTTCTCTCATATTCTTTTTTATAATTTTTTATTTTTAAATAAATAAAACGTTGGTTTATATTATTTATAAAATATGGCATTGTATATAATTACCAAAAACATTTTAATGGATTGAGCATACTCTACAATTCTCTTTTTTCATTTTAAATGATTGATATAAAAAATAAAATTTTAAAAGAGTATAAGATTATAGATAACGTAATCGAGTCAGAAAAAGATATGGATTTATTTACATTCGTTTTCGTGTAGATATTAAATTTTAATATAAAAAAAAATATTTAGTTTGAAGAAATCTTTATTTTCATTTATCAAATTATACATAATAAATGATTGCATCACATAATTTTTAGGTTCATAAAATTTAAAATATACGAGTTATATTAGATATATTTGGCTGACCAACTATTTAGATATTCGGCGATTTAGATAAATTATAAAAAGAATTTAATTTATGTTAAAAATATGACAACTCTAAAAATAGAATTCATTTTATATGTATAGAAAGCAACATAATTAATATTTAATATAATATGAAAAAGGATATGATTTTTTGAATCATGAATATTACAAAACTACATTAATTAATAATAATGACCAGTTAGACTATAACTTGAATAAAGTATGCTAATATGAATTTTTATATAATATAGTAAATTGATCAATACAATATGTAATGGTTGAGTTTTAACATACGGTTAGATCAATCTATGATAAAATCAAAAAAATTGATCTTAGATATCATGATGATAAACATGTCATTAAGTTTGTCTAATCATAAGTTATATTGATCAAAATATTTATGAAAATTTAAAGTCGAGCGGAAAATTAATTCAAAATTATAAGATAGAAAATGTTTTAATCAACCAAAATTTCAAAATTTCAAAAGTAAAAAAATTGAGTGAGACGCCGCATGAATGACTTTTATATAATATTAATATATTTCGTAATAAGTCTCAGCCCTACGTATATATCTGACAATGTTAAAATCGCATCGCCTATGTTATATACCGACAATTTTGCTAAAATATTTATTTATTTTATACTCAAATAATCAATTTGATAAAGTTTATATCACATGATTGAAAACCATATTAATATTTTAACAATTAAAAGTAATCTTGTGATTATTATCGTATGGATATTTATCCAAATTTTATGAAATCTAATCAAGTTATAAAATATTAGGTTGATATAATTTGCATAACATATTACAAAAGTACCACTCCCTCTGTCTCATCCATTTGTTAACATTTGAGATGGAGGGTTCGACACGCATTTTAAGACTTTTATAAACTATAGTTCCATTAATTATTTTAAATTTGTTTTTCTTCTGAATAAAAATTTAATGTTTGGATTTTTATTCAAAAAAGAAAAAAATTAAAAATAAATAATGGAACTATACTTTATAGGAGCTTTAAAATGTGTGTTGAGCCCTCCGTCTCAATGTTAACAAATGGATATGACGAAGGGAGTACAATATAAAATACGAGATAAAATCAAAATCTTATCCTTTTTTCGAATTTCTAATTACAAAATTATCTCAATATATATACGATTTCGGGTGAAAAATTATTTCAGTGTCCGTGCCAATATATATACGATTTCGGGTGAAAAATTATTTCAGTGTCCGTGCCTCGCACGGGCTTTTACGCTAGTTAGAGATAATAATGGATCAGACTTACTTAGCAAAAAAAAATAAATAATAATAATAATGGATCAGACTTTGTTGAGTTTAGTAAAAAATCATTAGGGTAAACTTTAAAGTGCTGGCCGAACTTTATCCATTTTTGCATTTTAATGGTCATAATTTCTAATTTGTAATACGGTGGTTGGACATTACTTTTATTTTTCAAAAATGTGGCTACGGACAACCTTTTTAAGTATTTTTTTTTCCAAAATAAATAAAGTGGTAATTTGCAATAGGTAGCCGAATATTACTTTTATTTTTCAAAAAGGTAGTTACATACCACTTTTTTAAGTAATTTTTTTTCTCAAAAAAGTGGCTCTTAGCCATCTTTTTGAAAACTGAAAGTATTGTCCGGTCACGGTATTGCAAATTAGAAATTATGGTCATCAAAATGCAAAAGCGGGTAAAGTTCGGCCATAAATTTGTAATTTACTCTTAATTTTATTATAATAATATCCGCATTACAAGGTTTTTATTGAATTTTAATTTGAATTGAACTTGAAACGGATTTTGAAATTTGAATCGTGTATGAATTCATTCAAATCTGGATCTAATTTTCTTCAAATTTAATAAATAAATCTGATTTGAAATCTCAAGTTTCGCATCCTATTGTTATATAACTTTTTTTATTATAGTTTTTTCGATATGTAATTGAAATCGGAAATTAGTAAGTTACCCTAGAATATTATTATGGTGTAAAGTCTTACAAATTGAAAAACAAATAACCCTATTTAAAATTACTAGATTGAGTTTCTTTTTTTCATTTTATGTGCTTTAACTTTTTAATATTCATAGTTTTAGCGGAAAGTACTCGCTATGTTCTTTATAATGTGAAATTCGATTTTATTTACTTTTAAAGATAATAATACATATGTAATTATAATTATATATATGCTAATTTAATGGTTGGAGATATGGTAACTTATACAATAATGAATGAATTTGATGATATATTTTTTAATGTTTAAAAATTTAATTATTAACTTTCTAATATTTTCACTCTATTATACATAGATATTAAATATAATAAATTTCTTCTTATGTTTGGACTATATTCTTTTAACTTGTTTTTAACTTTAATACCTCATCTTTAATTTTTGAGAAATAATGACATGAAGAAATTGATTTTATTTTTGATAAAAGTGCATTCTATTTGTTGATTTGTGTTTAGTTTTCAAATATAAATTTGACAAAATTTATACAACCGAAGCATGTATACCTGTTACGTTTTTTCCTTTTCTGTGTAGTAATAATTTAAATTTACTCTTCTAACCCTGAACTTGCTTATGCTAATTATATTTTACTAGCTTAAAACCCGTGCGATGCACGGATTGTTAATTGTTATTTTATTATTATTTTGTTTAATATTTTATTAATTGTAATTGTGCAAAAAATAAGTAGGCATGTTAAAATAACTAAACACTTTTAATTAATTAAAAACATTAAAACAAATTTTAAAATAAATAAGTATGGGTTTGCCCGTTAAAGTTTTGGAAAATGAGCGGTTTTAGTAAGAAAAAATAAAAAATGTAAAATATATTTAGTTTAAAAAGGTAAATGCCCGTGATATTTTTGGAAAATGAGATTTTAAAATTTAATAATTAAAAGTATTTAAATACGTTTTAAAATAAATAAGTAAAGGGTTTCCTGTGATATTTTTGGAAAAAGAACGGATTTTAGTGAGAACAATAGAAAAATTAAATTGTAAAAGGCAATTTCCCGTGATATATTTAGAAAAGGAGGGGCTTTGTTAGAAAAAATATATAATGTGTTTTAGCTGAAAAGTTAATTTGTTATAAATAGATATTTGATTATTTATATTTTAATATTTTTAGTAATTGCATTTGTTAAGAAAAATAAGTAAACATGTTAAAATATGTAAACTTTTAAAAAATAGTTATAATATTAAAATAGGTTTAAAAATAAATAACTAAAGGTTTGTCCGTGATATTTTTGGAAAAGGAGGGGGTTTAGTAAGGAAAAATAGAAAAATTAACATGTTTTAGTTGAAAAAGGTAATTGTCTATGATATATTTGAAAAAGTAGGAGAATTTGTTAGAAAAATAGAAAAAAATAATGTATTTTAGGTGAAAAAGGTAATTGGTTATAAATAGGTAATATTATTATTTAGTAATATATTTCTATAAATAAGTAAGGTTAATTAAGTAAAAATACGAAGTACAGTTAATTAAGGGCAATTAAGTAAAATCACAATGTACCATACCGACCAACAAAAAATGTGGGCAATTAAGTAAAATCACAACGTACCATACCGACCAACCAAACTTTTAATGTTTCGTCTATTATATAATAGTATTGATGTGTGTTTTAGTTGATGCAATATAGTACGTGTTTTAGTTAATGTATGATGACGACCAAACCATATCATACCATTTAACCTCTTTACTCATACTAGCTTATAGCCCTGCGATGCACAGTTACTTAAATTTTATTTATAATTATTTTGTTTATAATTATATTTTAATTACCCATGAAACACACGATTGTTTTTTTAATATTTATAATTATATTTATTTATGAATATTTTAATATTTAAAAGTTATTAGTTTACATGATTAAATTATTGTTAAAAAAGATTTAGCCAAAAAATATTATATTTAAAAATTTGGTATTTATTATATTTTACACGCTCAATTTTATATTTGTTTATATTGAGTTATAAAAGTTAGATTTGGCCAATTTTACGGTCCACATGAAATTCACCGAATAATCTTTAATTTAGTTGTGGTTTAATAGTTCTTTTTCAATTAAAAACTATTCTAAAACTAAAAAGAGAATAAAGTGACGAAATTTAATATTGAGAATTCTATTCGATTTAGGAAATCTACTTATATGTAGTTTAGATTATTAGAATACCATTTATTAACCAAATACAGTTTTTAATGTTAAATCTAACAGTTTTCACCTATCTATTTAAGATTAAACGATTTTTATTATTTTGATATTAAATGGGTTTCCTTATTTAATTACAACTATTTTTATGTTTTAACTTTTTGGAAAATCCAATCATAATATAATATCTTTTAACTTATATCATTTTTAAATAATAACTTCTTTTTATATGATATAATCTTGATCGTCTATTTTTAAAAGTATTGGATCTAACGGTTGAGAATGTTTTGGCGGTATTTAGGACCAAACTACCAGGATAACATCATTAATTTTTTTTAACATTTATATATTTTTAATATTTTTTTTAAAAATATTTATTGCTAAAATATAATATACTCTTTTTGTAATATGTTAGTGATGCGGGAACTTTGAACTTTTGAGAAAATAAATTATCAATTAAAATATAATTTTTTTTGTAATAGTTCTTCTTTTAAAGTAGTACACCGTGACGATCAAAATTTTGTATAAAATTCATTTTTTTATAGTATATCCCGTAAATATCTATGTTATTATATTAAAGACTAAATAATGAAAGCTTTCTTATAAGTCTGGTCGCTTGATCACTGAATCCATAATCGTTGGATCTTTCAAATTAAATTGTTGAGAAACGTTAGATATAACCGTAAAATTATCACGTAGAATGATCTAAGGTTTGAATCTACGAACAACATATTAAAATTTACAGTTTTTTTTGAAAAATAAGAATTTTTTCATTTTTTTTCTTGCAGACATGGGTTATTTGATAATACTTTTTATAAAGTACGATTTTTTAAAAAAGTACTATACTAATTGATTAACAAACTTTTAAAGTTTCGAATTTAATAATTTACAATATATAGGTTAAAAAAGTTAGGCCTATTCTGTAACTGAGTCTGAAATTTCAAAATACGGTATTTTTAAATATGAATATAGTCCTGCTAACAATGAAATTAGGTCAGTATGAGTTCTTATAAAACAAAATCACCATTTGCGTATAATTTATTATTTAATAATAAATAATATTTAATTAGTTATGATATAAAATTTAATAAAATAGGATAAAAAATATGCACAAATTTATAAAATTTTATCCTCGTATTATTATATTCTTTGTTGATTTGAATTTTTCTTAGATTGATTTGAATTTTTGAACATAGATTTCTAAATTTAAAATAGTTAGAAAAAAGTAATTAAATTGGCATTAAAATAATGATGACGTAATAATTATTATTAGAATTTAAATACCCACTTTACTAATTTGGGCTTTATCTTGTGTTTTAAAAATTAGATTTTAACGATTTTACACCCCACAAGAAGATAACTAAATTATCTTTAATTATCCATGAAAGAGAAAAGAAAATCACGAATTTTTTACATGGAGAATTTTATTCAGTATAGAAAACTTATTTATATTTGGTATATTTGGTTTAAATTATCAAAATACACTTTTTAGAATTTAAATATAATCCTATTATTAATAAAATACACTTTTTTAATATTTGATCTAACGATTTTCATTTATCTAGTTAAGATCTAATGGTCCTTATTAGTTTGGTTGTCGAAGACCGTACGATTAAAATTTTGGATAAGATCCCTATAATGTTTATTATATGGGTTCAGCGGAGACTAACAAAAAGGTGGAGACGTGGAGACCAATTCCACACCCTTAGATTAACTTGAATTCAATGGTCATCATTTTTTATTATACTTCATAAAATTAAACATAACAAAATTATATTATTATACACAATTACACAGGTTGTTCTTTTTAACCATCCACGTTCTTAAAACCTACAACATCCGACATTTTATTTAGCAAGTTGGGAGAATTTGGGAGGATATATATCACTAAACATTGTACTGCAAATATTATAAACAAAAAATTCTGCATATAAAAAATATGTTTTACAAATAAAAAAAAACAAATGCTTACTGCATAACAATGAAAAAAATGTGTAAAAAATTAAATTATGCAAAAATAAAGAATAAAATAGTAAAATAATAATGTTTTGCAACTAAAGTAATGCACTAAATTAAAATAATAATATATTGCACTAAAAAATTATGAATACAATAATTGAAAGTAAAAAGTTTTGCAAACAAAATAACAAAGAATATTAAAATTGTGCAAATTTTTTGAATAAAAAAATGGAAGACGGGAGAATGAATGTAATGCATATTGTAGTTAACGTTGTTGGTAACGTATAAGCTGTATATGCCTACATACAACCAATTTATAAGTGTGTAAAACAAAATAATATGTACCCTTGGATTAGATAGAAACGAATGGTGTAAGATGTGGTCTCCAGGGTCTCCAGTTAAGTTTAGTTCTCCATAGAACTTTTCTATAAGGATTTAATATAATAAGGATATCAAGTATATACTAATATAAGTATCTTACTAATTGCTTTTACTTTTAATGTTTCGGTTTTATTTACAGTGTATATAAAATTTTAAAATACATTATTACTTAAAAATTATTAAACAGAATAAAAATTATGTTATTATTATTTAAAATTTTATTCTCATATTATTATATTCTTTATCGATTTGAATTTGTTCTTAACTAATTTTAATACTTTATTGAAAGAAACATAAAATTTCTATATTTAAAACAATTAGTGGAAAAATAAATAAATTGGTGCTACAAAAAAAAAATATTTATTAAAATTTAGATACTCACTTTACTATTTAGGTTCTATCCTGAGTTTTATAAATTGAATTTTGACGATTTTACAACCCATGCAAAACTAACAAAATTATCTTTAATTTAATGATGGTTTAATAATTATTATCTAACTTGACCAGTTAACCTACCCATAAACCGAAAAGAAAAGATGGTTAAGAATTTTTACATAAAGAATTCAATTCAATATAGAAAACCAATTTATAATTGGTTTAAATTATCAAAACACACTTCTTAGTATTTAAATATAATCCTACATTTAATCAAATACACATTTTAATATAAGTATTATATTCAAAATTATCATTTATGAATATGAAACCCTCAATATTTTAATAATATTTTGATATTATCCTTTTTTTTGTTATATGTAAAATAATATAATTATAATTTGGATTAATCAAATTGTTATGTTCCTTCATAAAAAAAAGGGTTTAAATTTATTTATGTACAGGAGTTCTCGTAAGTTTATGTAGGTTCACCTGTATCATTGTTAGTATGATATACATAAGCATTATATTGACAATTTTTAATATTGTAATCAATATGAATTGTTATCTTGATATTTGGTTTAACAATTATTATCTAATTGGAACTATACATAAATTCAAGAGAAAAGATATTTAAGAATTTTTACATAGGAAACTTTTAAATTATCAAAATACACTGTTTAGTATTTAAATATAATTCTATTATTAATCAGATACACGTTTTAATATTAGATCTAACAATTCTCATCGATCTATTTAAGATCTAACTGTAATTATTAATTTGGTTTTATAGTGATCGGACCAGATCGATTTTAATTTTTTCTTAAATTGATTTTAATATTTTATTGAAATAAAATTAGAATTTATAAATTTAAAAGAATTAGGAAAAAAATTAAATTGGTGCTACAATAAAAAAATATTTATTAAAATTTAGATAATCATTTTACTGTTTGGGCTCTATCTTGAGTTTTAGACAACAGATTTTAATGATTTTACAGCCCATGCGAAACTAACAAAATTATCTTTAATTAAATGATGGTTTAATAATTTTTATCTAACCGGAACTATCCATAAACTAAAGAGAAAAGATAATTACGAATTTTTACATAAAGATTTCTATTCAATATAGAAAACCCATTTATAATTGGTTTAAATTATCAAAATACACCTTTTAGTATTTAAATACTATCCTATTATTAATCTAATACAATTTTTAATATTATATCCAACGGTTTTTATCTATTTAGAATATTTATAGTTTTATAATCCAACGGATCATATACTTTTGTTAGTACCGACCAAAGTTTTGGATAAGATCTCCGTTACGCTTATTATATATAAGGAGTTAATATAGGATATAATTATGCAAGTTTTATGCACACACCATTCCGTACTTGCATCTCTTTATAAAAGGAACAAGCTTTATTTTCTAGCAACTTATTTGCAGGAGGCCCTGTATTCTGTCTTCCTCAGAAGCTTCAAGGTAAAATTCAAGTTCTTGCATGTTTCTGGTATGAAAATTAAAGTTCTTGCATGTTTCTTCTGGCATGTCTTTCAATAATTATAGAGTTGTAAAAGTTGTGTAATTTTATTTGGTTCATATTAGTTTCATTCAGTTTTAGCTTGCTGCCAAGTCTCACCCTACATCATATAATCAGAATTCAGATGATGGAGTAATAACTAGTAGAAAATAACCTTTGTCAATCAACATCCATTACATGCTAGATGGAAACAGGGACACATCTTGTATAAGTTAAACCAGTCGACGACATGACAACCAGGCATTGGAGGAATTAGTAGAATTAAGGAATTAAAAGGTGAACAACTTTAAAACGATTATCTGTGATAGGTTCCATTAATTTTGCTATATTTGTCCCTTCCCTATGTCTGCTCTTAGGAATTAAACAGCACCTAAAGCCTCCGACAGAACGCAACATTCTTTGTAAAAGGCTCGTTATCTACATTTATTTATCTGATCGATGTCTCATTGTAGAGCTCCCACCAGTTATCGTGCAATAGTCTTCTTCTGAACATAAAAATCTCGTGCTTTGCTTGTTGTGTTTGTCAATTCATGTATTCGCATGTGATCTATATTGGAAAGTGGTTTAGGTTTTTTATAAAGATCTAAGTTCACCTCAAGTGTGCCATTTTTAAATGTCGACGTTTTATCTTCCAGGTTTTATTCTACCTATGAATCCCAACCACATAGATAGTGAAGATCTCCGTGTTCCCTCTTTCTCTTTTTACCTTGATTCTGCAGAAGAAAGTTTTGTGCCCAAGCTCACTAAAGGAATCCCACTTTCATCATCTCCAGTCGTTTCTCCTGAAGCATCTCCATGTTTGAATAACTTGGAAAGAAATGACAACGCTAAACCTGAAGTTAGCATATTTGGTGCTCACATCAGCAACACGATTGAAATTTGCATGAGGTACTGTGGCAGCTTTTTTGCTTCTGAAGGGACTTGTCTAGAGAAGAAAGCTGAGTGCATTAATGGAAGTGCTGATTATGGTGTACATGGAATGGTTCAGTCACAACCTGGACCACAGAATGTAGAACAATTTTCATTTCCTGTTCTCAACTCAAGGATAGAAAATCTAAAAGCGAAGAAGCATGATAATGCAGAAATTGTACTTCAAGGAGACTGGCAGAATTCAGTTGAGATTTTTGGCTCTGGAATGACCGACGAGATAGATATAGCAGTGAACTTGGAAAAAAGGTTCTCCAGGCTGACAACGGAAGCAATTCCAGACACTGGGAGTCGGAGCATCATACCAGCTTCTTCTGGGAGCAGTTCCTGGTGTGGCGACACCGCTAGTGATAATAGCTCAGATTTGTTCGATATAGAGAGCACAAAGCCTGATGCACTAAGAAAGGCCCAAACTTTTGCCGGTGCTTCAGATAAGTCATTAACTGTCTCCGCTGATGAAAAAAAAAATCCTAACTGTGTAGGAGACACAAGCTCTACCAATAGAACCACAAAGCTAAAAGTTTCATCTTGGATTAAAGGTGGAGGCCGCTGGCTGTTGGGATGCACGAGTATCAATGCAGTTAGAGTTGTGGAGAATACTAGCAGGACAAGTGAGAGCACAAAGCCTGATGCACTAAGCAAGGCCCAAACTTTTGACGATGCTTCAGATAAGTCATTAACTGTCTCCGATGATGAAAAAAGAAATCCTAACTGGGTAGGAGACACAAGCTCCACCAATAGAACCACAAAGCTAAAAATTTCATCTTGGATTAAAAGTGGAGGCCGCTGGCTGTTGGGATGCCGAGTATCAATGCAGTTAGAGTTGCAGAGAATACAAGCAAGACTAGTGAGACAGAAAAAGATGGCAAGTAGTATCCATCTACCAGAAATGGACCTTTCTCATTGCAGCCTAAATAAGTGTCTTCATCTCCCTAATACAATCAAGTCCGCTACAGAGTTGCACCCCTAATTAATTATCTAGTATTGAGTTACTCCGTGTAATATTTTTAAATGAAATCCTCAAGTTGAGGTCTTCATGAAAACAATCTCTCTATTCTTTGAAGCAGGTGTAAGATCTGCGTACGTTCTTAAAACTCTACCTTTAATTAGTCGTAAAAGATTGTTATTTACTTTTCTTTACAAATTTTCCAATTCTTTCATGTTCCATTTACTTACCATTCTGTACTTGTTTTTTTTAACTTAATGGAACTTGAAAATGTGTCTGTTTTGTCTCATCAAGGATTGAATCTGCATCTCACAAGTGATTAGACATCTTAAATCTAGACCCTTCTAAAAAAGTGGAAAACAAGAACAAGACCCCTCTTGTCTTAACAAGTAACAACAATCCCTTCTGAGTAAAAATAATTTTATCATGATCATTCAACTTTTCAGTTTTAGGAACATGCAATCTGCTTTTAGGAGGCCACTCTTGCCTTGCTTAAAAGCCTACCATTCTCTGTAGTTTAGTTAGGTTTGCATCTATGTTTCAGACTCCAGGCCCTACAAATATTCTACTACTGCTTCAAAAAATCTTACACTTGTGATAGCCTAAAACTTTTAGCACTTTGAAATAATTGTCAATAATCCAAGTTATCTTGAAATTTTATAAAGAGAAAGTAGCTTTTTATGCCAAGACAATACAAAAAAGAGAGACTAGTTCTTAAATTTGCTAAATAGCTTGTTTAATCTCCCATCATTGGTATTCTATCTCAATTCTGTTGTACATTTTGAGATGTCAGGCTTGTCCAATTCTTTTGGTTTTACTGATTTGGGCCTATTCATTGTTGGGCTAACTTTGCTTTTCACTTTTAGCAAGATGCATCCTAGACTCCTATATAAGCTATTTCAAATTCTGTTATAAATTATTTTAGTAAACCTTCTAATTTTATACATTAGCTAACTAACCTGCAAAATAGCTGCAGATATTTATTCTATGATGACAAAATAATTTAGCAGATACTAATATAAAAACCAAACCAAATATTTCAACAAATCAAATCGAAAAAACTTTAATATTTCAATTTAAATAGTATAATATAAATATGCAACAACTATAAAAAGAATCTAACATACATAACAAAAAGACAATTTTGATTTTCTGATTTTTTTTTTGATTTTCAGTTTTCATAACAAATAAATAAATTTAAAGTGTCACAAATAACAATTCCGAAAAAGGGAAACAGTTCAGTCAGACTTCATATTTTGTTAACAACAAATTTTAATAATTCACCAAGAATTAAATTAAAATTTATTTTTTTCTGACAAACGGGAAAAAAGGGCAGTTGGGCTAAAAATCTAAGCCAACACAACACCAGATAGTGGATCGAGTAAGTCTCCCCAAAACCCTAACACCTTTGTTTTATTATCCCCCCCTCACCCCCTTAAAACCCTAAAACTTTACATCCTATACACACAACTCTCCTTGTATCTATCTTCAACATCTAAAAACCTCAACTTAAGCCTCAATTCAATACAAAACATGGTGGCAGATAAGGGCAAGAAATTGAAGGTTGGTGAAGAAGATCCTTCAGACCAAATTGATGCTGAGCTTGTTCTTTCTATTGAGAAGTTGCAAGAGATCCAAGATGAGCTCGAAAAGGTATAATTTAAGCTAATTCTTGGTGGCCCTTTTGTTTTGTTTTTCGAGTTTTCGTATAATAATTGAGATTGAGATTGAGATGTTGTGTATTGATTGTGATGTGAATTTGGTGTGTTGAATTTGTGTGTTTGTGCTGTTTTTGTTATGTTGTTTATTTTTTGATTTGATGGGTGGGATTTGGTTGGAGGGTGGAGTTTGTGATTTGTTTTTGTAGCTCGATGAGTGAGTTATCGAAGTTGATAGACATTATTGAATTGATGTTATGTAGGGAGTATAATTAGGTGGGATTATTTATTAATGTGAAATTGGGACTACTTTTATTAATGTGAAATTGGGACTACTTCCCTCCGACTTTATGATTGGATACTATGTTGCTTTCTGTTCCACGATGAGCTCGAATAAGTATAATTCCTCGAATTTCCCTTTGTTCTGTTTCCAAATTTGCAATTTGTAAAGTAATTGTAGTTAAGCTTTGAATAAGTTTCGATTTGTGGATTTGCCTTGTGCTTTTTTTCATTCTGTTTCAGTTGTGATGCATGTATAGATAGTTAGATGTTTAAAGTTCTAATTTCGGCATCGTTGCGATGTGTGTATGTCGTGTCACGTGTGAATATACTTTTTTGGTATCACATGTCCATGACAAAGTGGAAATTTGCTAGTTATTAATGATACATAATTTACCATACTACACTTCTTTGATACTACCAGTCTGCATTAGTGACATCGTGCACTATAGCATCAATATTTTCCCTTTGTTATATATATTAATAATGTTTTTAGTTGTATCTTTGTTCTCAATTTGATATAAGAAATTCTGACGATGTTGGAAGCTATATAGCAACATTTCTAGCTATGAGGGGATCAAGTTTGTTTGCAGGCCATAGTCGATACTTACTTTTTGTGGCAAAATGATTTTGAATCATCAACATTGCTAGGCTCTACAAAACTGCCGTTATATGTGCAATATAATGTTGTGTGATATATTTATCACTAAGAATACTATCCCCTGCCCTCACCTTCTAATTGATACAACTTTTTAATATGGATGTGTCTCAGCACTAAAAGAATGTTTTCCTCACTATTATTTTAGTGCACGAAACTCAGATGTCAAATTGCTCTCAACTCTACTTTACATCTGCAGCAACTGGAATATGAACTTTTATGATGATTCTTTTTTTTCCCCTTCAGATCAATGACGAACAAAGTGATAAAGTCTTGGAAGTTGAACAGAAGTATAACGAAGTTCGTAAACCTGTCTATGATAAGCGACATGAAGTCATTAAAAGCATTCCCGACTTCTGGTTCACCGCTGTTCGTAAACCTACCTACTCCTATTATATACACATGTTATAGTATAAATCACTGTAGTTGTGTCGAAATTCTTTGTTATTGTCCACACTTTTTTTTGTCTAATTTATCTCCTTTTTGTCATGCAGTTTCAGAGTCATCCTACTCTCTGTGAACTTCTGAATGAAGAAGATGAAAAGGTTAGCTTATCCAGTAACTAGTATCCACCCTTTCCCCGTAATTAGTTTTGAAAATTCTGTCTTGAACTGAGTTGCTCGTCTATTTTATTCCCTTCAACTGATGGATTTAATTACAAATTGTTAAGTAAGATGATCATTCCGTTTGTTCCATTATGTTAGATCTTCAAATATTTGAGCTCCATTGAAGTGGAAGATTCTAAAGACGTGAAATCCGGTTACTCTATTTCATTCGTGAGTCTCCAATATCGTTATTTATACTCTATTCTGTGTTTTCTTATGCTTACATTATTAATTCATGTGGTTTTTCTCCCCACTTTTTAAGATCTTCAATCCAAATCCGTACTTCGAAAACTCAAAGCTTACGAAGACATTGACCTTCCTCGACGAAGGATCAACCAAAATAACTGCTACACCAATTGAGTGGAAAGAGGGAATGGTATGTCTTCCTTCACTTGCTTGGATATTTTATTCAACATTTTTCATTATCATCAGAAGATTAAATTTTTTTTGAATTCTTTAGGGGCTTGCCAATGGAGTTGCTCATGATAAGAATGGGAACAAACGACCTCATGATGATGAAAGGTTAATATTGCTTCTTTTGCTGCTACTTATATCATTATATGCTTAAAATTCAAAGTTTAAGCTTTGTTTATGTTGTTTAAGTTCCATTCATTGTTGTTTAAAGTGCTATTACTCCTGATTTGCTAGTGACTAGTGACCTATTGTTATGATTAAGACTAAGCACATTAAGTTTATTTTACTATCGCAAAAAAGCACATATGTCTGCACTATGTGCTGCGTGTTTCTAACAACAATACTTCCTCTTTATTTTGTTCTAGCAATTGGGGGATTCTTTAATTGCATGATTATTTATATAGAAAACAGATTTCATTAGTCTCTTTGTTGATTAATTTGAATATGATTAAATCGATGTTTTCTGACCTTCGTGCTATTGCTTATATTTTCTTTTGTATTCCTTTTTTATGTAATTTATCTTCTACTGTGCTAGGAAAATATTTGTGGCACCGCCACTAGTCTCACCTTCTTGGTTTGGGTTTGAAGTATTTATTCAATATACTTGTCTTTTACAGATTATATTCATGTGATGGTTTTATAAAAAAAAAACAGTGCATCCTTGTAATTATTATGTCCAAATTTAGCAACTCTTTTATTCGCATTTAAGAAATTTATAGAATGACCCAAAAAATATATGGCCTCCTATTCAAGTTTGTAATCCTTTGTGTTATTGTGAATGCAGCTTCTTTAGCTGGTTTAGTGAAACTGAGCACAGAGATAATATGGCTGAGAATCCTGATGAGGTAAAAGTCTGCACTCGAAATTTACATACCTGATTAAGTTGATTATCTTTTTTGAAGTACAAAAATTTAAAGTACTAGCCATGCATAGAGATGAATTTTTTCTTTCTGCAGATTGCAGAGTTAATTAGGGAAGATTTGTGGCCCAATCCTCTGAATTATTTTAACCAAGTAAGTGCCTTATCTTTGTTGCCTCACTTTTTTTTTTTGTTTGGGTTACAACTTACAAGCTATATGATTTCACTAAATGCTACCACTTGTAACAGGAGGCTGATCAAATAGAGTTTGAAGGTGATGAAGAGGTAATATACAATTACAGATGCTTTCATATAAATATTACCATGTTGAATCCTAAAGATGTCTTTGGCGGTGCTTTCTCTGATTTATATTAGTTCACTATCTACCAAACAATATTTATCTTATCAGTTATGGAAGTTGTTTACACAGGCACTTCTTGTAACTATGCATCCTTAATATCATCACTATCCCCACCCCAAAAAAAAGAAAGAAAGTGAATGGCAATTTTGTTATCACAATGTGATGGAAGTGTTGAATATGAATTTAAATTCTCAGTTGATATTTGTCTTTATACTGGTGAGCATATGGCAGGTTTAGATAGACCTTATGTATTTCTCAGTTAGTTGGGGGGGGGGGGGTCTCGGCTCTCGCTATAAAATATAGATAAGTATATGGAAATCATAGAAAATATACAGGTTTGGTGAATAGAACTTCTGGATATTTAGAGTTGTACACTGTTGGGAGAGATACATTTGAACTATATATTTGAAGGCATATCTTATGCAGTCTAGATAGTTAACAAAAAATCTTCTGAAGCAAATAATTAAATTTCTTGCCTTATACGAGCTAGATGCTGTGGTCATACATACTGGGTGACTAGGTCTAACTTCTTGGAGTTGGTGGGAGCCAAATTGGTTTTTTGTCTGAATATTTTGCACTGGACAACCTTTTTCCATGTGCATGTCTGTGTGTTAAATATAGGTACACGTTTTAAAACTTTTAAGTTGCCAAATTGTGATTCAGAGTAGGGATAATAGCTTACTTCTAGGTTTGTTTTGCCGGGCAATAGTTGATAAGCAGTATCTGAGCTGGGGTTGAGAGTTTATGGTATCTGTTTTGAATTTTGTTAGAACCGTTATCAAAATGATGCTCAGGTAATAATTTGTAGTAACTGCAAGCTTTAGTTGTAAGTTCAAATTAGTACCCAGAACAAAGAAAAAATGCAGTGGTACCTTCCTGACAGAATTTAGGACATATATGTCGATATGTGTATACTTATGTGTCAGGTTACCAAATTGACTGTCTACGAAAGGAGCATTTTAGCCTATTTCTATATTCAGTCATTAGAATTGTTTTTTCAAATTTTAATATTGCTTACACCAACCCTGTTTGCTTCGGTGTTGCTTCAGATTTTTTCTCTACTAATCCTAATCTTGCCCTGGCCAAAATTTAATTATTCACTTTTGTGCTTGAGGCTACTAGTTTATATCTGGTGACTGAATAAAGATGTCTGTAGCAGGAAAATGGTAGCGATGGCTCTGAAGATGATGACGAGGAAGATGGCGACGATGAGGATGGTGAAGAAGATGAAGACAATTAAATTATGTCCACCTTAATTTAGCTAAAAATTATCTAGCTTTTCGCTACTTGGGTAATGGAATGTGTAAAGTGGTATCTAAAGTTGCAGTTTATTTGGTTAAAGGGGAAGGATTGGAATCAAAGTACCATGTTGCTCTGAGCAGAGTTTTTTCTTGATCTCGTGAATTTATCGTTCTCTATCCATAAATTACTGTTTTATCAAATTGTATGCTATCATGGTGTCAAAGTGAGTCCAACCCAGCTTTAAAAGTTGCACTATTCTAGTAAAAATGCCAAAAGTTGCACCCTTTCTGTTGTAACACTAATTTGGTGCAACTCTTCAAGTTCTGATTAAATCTCGTTTCTCATTTTCTGAAACAACTTGGTCCTAAATTTTCAGTCACAATCTATTTTAAATTTGTAACCTTTCCCTGCAAAGATAATTGTCGAGGTGTGAAGTTGATTTAGGGAAAGTGTATTGGTGCGGCCGCTGTACTACTTTTATAGTTTGATGTAAAAGTTATGCCGGAAAAATGTAATGAGTTCTAGATTGTTTGGGTCATTTGTTTGGTGGAATTCCATAACTCTAGCGATCATGTTCACTTGAGGAGCTTTCTCTCTATAAAATTATAAATAGCCAAGTTAAAAGAAGGTAATGCAGTATCACAAAAGTTTTTTCAAATAACGAGACACGACAAATGAAAGATTTTGATTGGGGAGGCAAAGATTATATTGATCCTAGATTAACCTTTGTTTTATTAAAATAGATTACACAATGTTCATCAATTCTTCCGCTGTAGCACTGGCAATGTGGAAATCTTATCTAACCTCATATCCGGGTTCAACTCCCGGCAGCGGTAAAATCCTTTTTATGTTTTTAATTTTGCTGTACACTCCTCAACTGAATATGTTTAGTAGGAAAACTAGATTATTTAAAGTCCTTTTTTTTTTTTGCTAAATCAGACTATTTAAAGTCAACAATGACTAAACTGAAAAAATAATAGCTTATATTGCTATTGAACCATATATATAGTTGTATAGTTTCTTTATTTTTTAATTCGCACGGGTTTATTTTTTTAAAAAATATATTTTGTTATTATATGAAATTATTTAAATCAGATTTTGTATTTTGACATATATTTAATTGTTTTGATTATGTTTTACTCTCCTATTATAATTTTTTTTATCATTCTCCATATTTTTGAACTGAAATTTCAACACATAATAATTTACAATTTTTTTAAAAAAATTACAATGTTTGAACTTAGAAATCTGTCAAAACACGTTTTTATGTGTAATTTTCTAATTTATACTTTGCCTTGTGTATTTAACATGAATAAGTTTTGTCTTAGCAAGAAATCGAATAAGCCTTGGTCTTGTAGTAGTAATGATTTTAAAATTTGTTTGACTACCAAACCATGTTAAATTACTTAGAAAAAATCAAGCGTCAAATATAACAGTAGGAGTATTACACAAATATAATAACACTAGCCTATAACCCGAATTTTAAATTTTTTTATCTTATTATCTGTATTTTGATCAGAAGAAAATAATTTTTTAAAAATTAATAATATATATATGATGTTATTGTAAGTATTTGTTTATATTTTGATGATAATTGTTTTTAATATATTGTCCACGGTAATAATATCTTGAACTTCTGTAGCTTAGAAAAATAGGTAATATAAATATTTAATAATAATATGTTGTTGACGGGATGCGAACTTGAACCATGGGAGCATTTTGAATATCAACAAAGAAATATTCTTTTAACATTACATCCAACGGTTTTCCTTTTATCTATCTTTCAATCTAACGGTTGTTATTTAAAGTACCAACGACCAAAGACATAATATAATATAATATAGATAGGGATTGGGTTTTGCAAAGTGATGGGATATTATGATGGAAGTTAAATATTAACTAGCGTAACAGCCCGTGCAAGGCACGGGCCTGCATAGAGATGTCAATAATTTTTATCGTGAAAAAGTTGGTCGTGATCGATTTATTAGATTAAGGATTGTGTAGTCTTAAGTTTGAGAGCGTAAAATGAGAAGTATGGTTCATGCACAGTGAGGAGTAAATAATTTTTTTTGGCGAATAGTGTAATTACTTTGAATCACAAACGTAACTATGCCAAGGCTCTAAGACTTGTTTATAGTGACTATTATTGATTTTGAGACCAGATTGAAATAATGTAGAATTTGAAGCACGAATGTACTATTGTTCTTCTTGCGATTATAAGCAGGTTTACCTGTGTTTTGTGTGTCATAGAAATGATAGTTTGTAGATTGGTAATTTGCGTTAGAGAGCGGTTGTTATATATTTTTCGAGAATTGATTGGTTTTTTTTTTTGCAATCTAGGTTATGAATAGGTTATATGCATGCAATGTTGTTGTAATATAATCGAACATGCATGAATGAGATAGAGGATTTTAAAAAGAAGCTGAAGGCCGACGCATCTTTGCACACCCTCACATTACCCAAGTTTGTGATAAACACCTTGGGAGATGAACATCTATTACAGTTTGGAGTATTCATGTCACCTATTTGTTTTTGGTTTTTTACTTGGGAACTGATTCTGCACTCCTCTCATCAAAGAAACAAACCTCCAATCTCCTTCTAAGATGTTCATGGGTTTAACCACTATTCTACATGCCTGTTTGAGTTTACTTCAAAAAATTTATTAGATAATCCACGTCTTTCTTCTCTTCTCTTATATTATTTTTACTTTGATGTTTAAATAAATAAAATATTGGTTTGTATAATTTATATAAATCAGTTTTTCTTTTCATCTTTTCGTAATTTTAGTCAAAAATTTTATTTTCCGGACACATCAACCGGTATCACGCCAGACCCTAGAGTGCAGGAAGAATTCCCCACGCTCCCATGAATCAAACCTTGAATGATTTTGGTCAATAACCAGTGCTCTCACCAACTCATCTACAGGTCCGGAGGCTTCTTTTTGTAATTTTATATACCTATATATTCAATCACTGAATTTTATTACAGTTATATGTTTTTGATTAAATATATATTAATTATGTTGTTTAAAATTCATACTTTTATATTATATATCTTTATTATACTTTATTTGAATTAAACTAATTATTCATACATAAAATATACTATTAAAATTCGACCTAATATAAGAAATATTGTATATGTTGTAGAGGATGTCGTTAAGGACCCACAAACCCTATTTAGAATTTCATTTTATCAAAATGATTATATGACATTACGAATCAATTTAATGTATTCTATAAAGTTCTATTATTATTATGAAAGATTATACTTTTTTTTAACATCATATAATAATTTTTGGAATACAATTTGAAATTCTATTTTCAAAATTTGTAATTTTCAATTTCCCCAAACTTTATCGTCTACTAACAGTCTGGCTGATCATTATGTAATTATACACTATGTAATATCCTATATTTTAAAAACTCACCCCGATTTTTGACACGAACGTCACTGGGGTTGAAGGGGAGGGGGTTAGAAAGGTGAAAAAAAATATAGATAAGTTAATAAAGAATGACATGTTACTTTAGAAAATGTTAACAAATGAAGAATACATTCTGGAAAAGAAAATTGTTAAGAAATGGATGCGACGAACAGAGTAGGAAGACAAATTTTTTGTATAATTTGAATGCTAATATTCTTAATTTAAAAATTATAGAAATAACTAATAATGAGAGATATAATGTGTATAATATATTTCTTATATTATATCGAATTTTAATACTATATTTTATGCATGAATAATTAATTTAATTCAAATAAAGTATAATATAAATTATGAATTATAATCAACATAATTAATATATATTAAATTGAAAACATACAACTGCAATAATATATAGTGATTGAATATATAGATATATAAAATTACGAAAAGGAAAAAAGAAAAACAAATTTATATAAATAATTCAAACCAACATTTTATTTATTCAAACATCAAAGCAAAAAAAAATATATAAGAGATAAAAGACGTGGGTTATTTAATAAGTTTTTTGAAATAAACTCAAAAAGGCATGTAGCATAGTGGTTAAGCCCATGGATATCTTGGAAGGAGGTTGGAGGTTCGAATCTTTGTAGTAACACATCTATTAAAAAAAATTTGTATAATAATATACGAGTGGCATGAAAAGGAAAAAACAAATTTATATAAATAATTCAAACCAACATTTTATTTATTCAAACATCAAAGTAAAAAAAAAAAAAAGATAAAAGACGTGGGTTATCTAATAAGTTTTTTGAAATAAACTCAAAAAGGCATGTAGTACAGTGGTTAAGTCCATGGCTATCTTGGAAGGAGGTTGGAGGTTCGAATCTTTGTAGTAACACATCTATTAAAAAAAATTTGTATAATAATAGAGTGACATTTTTGTTATTTTTCAAAAAAGAGAGGGTAAAACGGTAATTTCGCTGAAAAGGAAAAAAGAAAAACAAATTTATATAAATAATTCAAACCAACATTTTATTTATCCAAACATCAAAGTAAAAAAAATAATATAAGAGATAAAAGACGTGGGTTATCTAATAAGTTTTTTGAAAAAAACTCAAAAAGTCATGTAGCATAGTGGTTAAGCCCATGGATATCTTGGAAGGAGGTTGGAGGTTCGAATCTCTGTAGTAACACATCTATTAAAAATGTTTTGTATAATAATATAAGAGTGGCATTTTTGTTATTTTTCAAAAAAAAAGGGTAAAACGGTAATTTCGCGGCCATTTAATTGGCAACTTTTGCCCTTGTGTTGGCCTATTATATATAGCAAGTAATAGAAGTAATAGATAGATTTCACACAGAACAAACCCCAAATTTCAATTATTACCTTGACAAATCATCAAGAACGTACGAAATTTTTACGAATCAGGTGTACTTCATTGAACAATTATCACTTCTGGAGCTTTGGAAAAATCTCAGTGTCAGGTTAAGACAGAATGCACTATAAGGATCTTGCATTCAAGAACTATGTTTACTCTGGTTAGTTGTCTCTGATATTTTCCCCATCACTACCACCTTCAATATCTGTACTTAGCCTTGCGTCTTCTTGAGCTTCTGCAAATTTGGAGTCCTTTGCATCGGAGGCATACAGTATCTTCTTGATTGCCACTGACATCTGCACAGTTCGAGCAAGAAGACTAACTGACAGCAAATATAGAACTAGGAAAGGCATTAAATTCATCTACTAAATCATGTTTTGCAAAAACATCTAGTTACAAGAAGGAGATGCTACCAGGTTTGCGATTGA
The DNA here is from genome assembly GCA_030848705.1 of Heracleum sosnowskyi. NCBI lineage: Eukaryota > Viridiplantae > Streptophyta > Magnoliopsida > Apiales > Apiaceae > Heracleum > Heracleum sosnowskyi. The sequence continues at coordinate 9,752,832 of CM061243.1, forward strand.
AGAAGATAAGTTGTGTAAGTTTTATTATTAACTCAGTATCAACATCACAGTGAATATTAAAATACAAGCGAGAGTTTTTGATTGAACGATTCAATCCAACAAATGCATAGCTGCCCCATGTTTATATATTATAAACACTAAACAGTATAATGTAATTATCTTTCACAATATAAATAGAATTACTTTTATAAAACCATTTAAATTTAATAATGTTAGGATTGTACTTTTGTTGGTGATGATAATAAATAATATTCTTTTATCAGATGAAATATTTTATTTATATAAAAACTATTATGATCAAATATTTTAAGAAAAAAGTATTAGTAATATATAACCAAACCAAACCAAGAACGATAGGAAAATAACTAAAGCCAAGAACATGTCAGATATATGCAGCCAAAAAATATCAACTAAATTGCTAGAGCTTTGGTTCCTACTTATAGGAAAATGGCAAGATCCTTAAGAATCATTTAAGCAGTTCAAAGTTTTCTCTGATACTTCCTTTCAAGTTATGCAGTCTCGTAGTGTTGAAATTGTCTATAAGATATTAAGATGTATACTTACATACTACTATACTAGGCACAGCTAATAAATAAGGGAACTAATAATAAAACCAGACTTTAATCATGACAACAGATCATGCAACCATGAAAAATAAAAATCATAATGGAAAACAAGGACCTGTGTAAGGAGAGAAAGGCTGTGACAAAAATTTACCGGAAGATTCTCTAGTTCAGGAGTCTGACACAATATTTCAATATCACGTAATTTCGTGAAATAGAAATCTCTCTCCTTTTCCAAAAGGTCAACAGAAAGCTTCAATTCTGCAATCTGAATGATTAATTGACAAAATTAGCATGGTAAAGACGAGCAGGTAAGACATATCTGATAAATTCAAGAATGCATCAGATTCTTAACGGTTTAGTAAGCACCAAGAAGACAAAAAGGCTAGATCACATTTAGCAAGCTGATATTATGTATATGACTTATTCCTGCGTGGTAGATCCTAAAATTCTGAAGATTGACTCAAGAGTTTGAAACAAATTACCTCCTTTGTCAAATACTCTCTCTCCTCCATGAAATTAGTCGCAATTGCTGGCGCAGGTGCATTTCCTTGCTTAGTTCCTAGCAGAAAATATTAAAACAGAAACTTAATATTGAATAAATCACAAATTACAGCCACTTTAGAAGAACATGATTTGAGCTAACCGGATAATTTATCAACACCCACTCCATCCCACAAGTCAGAGTTATGTGAGTTGTTTGCTTGTAGTGACTTACAGTTCTTGTTATAACTTTTCAAACTCTTTTCCTTCCCTAACTTACTTCTGCGTTCAACAGGATTATAGTTCCTGAATGGCATTGAAATATTAAATTAGACCTTAGTTGGAAATATTTCTTTTGGCATTTTATAATTGTTTTATTTTTTGAAGGATGTACTCATTCATCATTCCACCAGTGACAGAGTCGCAGTAACGTTTCAGCCACTGTAGAAACTCCAAGTTATCCAATGGTCGACCTTTGACTAGTCTGTTAACTTCAACGTGCTGTCACATGAACTAGATAATCAATTTGCATGCAGAAAATCTTTTACAATTAACAACAGACTACAAAGAAATGATAACATATTTTGTTGGGGACCTGGGGAATTCTAAATTTACCTTGTCGATTTTGAGTTTACTGAAGACATCTTGAAGCACCTTGTAGTTTTGGATCATATCATATTCCGTCTTTGCGTTAAAGTTCACCTAAAAAAGAAGAAGCGTAGGCAATGCCAACACCATATTGAAAAGCTAAGTAACATTAAAATGTAGTATACTTAGTGAGGAAACCCAGAGCGGAACGTAGATTACCTTGTGCATTGGAACAACTCCAGGATGGGTCATATCCATCATCTGGCATTGAGCAGCACCGGAGGCAGCCTAGTACAATAGTTCTAGTCAAAATGAGAAATCTGAAATTTCACTTGTATTTGTGTGGGGTGAGGAGAATATTTTATGCATTTAAGATACCATCATGAAGTTATCACTAGTTATGTATATGATTTTATGCAATTGTAAAAGGTTAAATGGATATAATAATGGCCAGGGCTGGTCATGAAGTATAATGAAACTATTTCCTGATGCTTCATCAATATCTGATCCCAAACTCATTCATTAAAACTAGAATCCCAAACTCATTCATTTCAACTAGATTAACTTCAGGTCCGTGTACAGGAAATGATAGGATATGGAGAAGCATAAATGTTTCTGAATTCTGACGCCAGATAGCATTAATAATATGAAACATAATTTGCACTTGTGGAAGATGGTTTGGAAGTACAAGGAGATTGAGTGTCACGGGCTTTACCCAGGAATTTCAAGAAAAAGTCCATCTTCATCCAATACATGGGAAGTGGTGAGTATGGTCTACGACTACTAGGTATGTAACCACTACTTATGATACTGATGGAACAAACAATAGTAATTAAAAGTAGGTTCACTTTCTCTTAATCACTTCAGCATCATTGATAACTAAATGCTAAAGATGATTCATGAGTTCTACAATTACAGATAAAATTAAAGGAACACGGGTAAAACTCAACAATTGCACCTAAAAATCTTGTCATTGAGGAATTAGTTTCACTAGAGTGTTGTAAATAAGTTTGCAATCATGTCAGATATTAAGCTAAAGAAATACTGAGAATCAAAAAGTGTTAAAGTGGTCACAAAAGTGTTCCTAGTGGTAGAAGAGGTCTAAGAATTCGAGTCTGCCCTGCTCTACCCCTCCCACTGCTAAAAAATCGGAAAAACATGTAAATCATGGCACTGTAATCTAAATGTGGAACCATGTCTCTGAGAGTACATTGTAGCAGTTCTGTCATTAGCGACATTCCCTATTTGTAAATCAACTGCCCCTTGCATCAGATAGAAAAATTGAAAGCAAACAAACAGACCATGGTAGCAACAAAAACTTATAAAGATTACAACTAAAAGAACCATTTTTTTTAAAAACACATTAACGCAAGAATATAAAATTGGGAATTAATAAAATACAAATTGAGAACATAAATCCATAAAAACAAGGAAAAAAAATAGTGTAAATAATGCAAGTAAATGAAGATATTGAAAAGGGGTACCTCCTCAACGCGAGAGAGATTGAGGTGAAGTCTAGTATTGATCCAAGAAAGAATCTCATTCCTTCCAACAAAGTAAGCACTATCCATCATCCCTATATTCATAGCCATTCTCTCTGTGTGTGTTGAGAGAGAGAGATGGAAAGAGAGAGGGAGAGAGCGAGAGAGAGAGAGAGAGATTAAAAGATTATGTTAGAATTGAAAGAACAGGGAGAGGCAGGCCAAGTGAAAAATGAAGAAATGGAAGTGTCACCGCCGGCAACTGAATGAATGGAGCTGCGGACTGCAGCCTGTCTTGACTACATTTATTTGTTTGTTTTGGAGTACCTTAAAAATAAAGCAGCGCCTCTCGTGTTCTGCCTGCCAGCTGTTTACATCTAAATGTGGGCACGTAATCATCATTACTGTACCGCATTTGTTTAAACAAAGATTATCCTCGAATCTAATTTGACTGACAACATACAATAAAACGGTCGTGCACACGAATAGATTTAACATTAAAAGTTTTTGTGAATACGAAAACAATGTTATTTATCTATGTTTAATACACTATTTTAGGATTTTTTTCCTATTCACGGGAAATTATAGGCTAGAGTTGGTTAACAATCACTCGGACCAGTTTCATTGAAAACCATAATTATTAACTAGTTCTCACTCTTGTTTTGAGAGTTGATTCCCAAAATTAGGATTCGAGCCGTCACTTCTTCATTCTTCAATTATCATCATTTTCACTGATTAAACCCCTTTCACTCTTCCATCCTCTCTTCTATTTATCAATTTTTTAATAAAATCGTGATCTAATTCTTTTTGGGTGAGTTCTTGTTGAGTACCTTGTTATCAAGGTTGTTAGTCGTGCCCATCTTTTTGGCATGTTATTGTGTTCTGTTTTGATGTTTTTGTGTGGTTTATTACGGGTTTCGGTAGCTTTTCTGAGAAAGATTTATACGATAGTTTGGGTGATCTGTAAGGCTTGTATCAAATCTGGGATGGTGGTAAATACCGCAAGAGCTCACCTTTCATAACAAAAAATTGTTCATATTTTGGAGGCATTTGTTACTCCAAAATCAGTTGATTTAACTGATAGTTTTGAACATTGGGTTACAGATGTTTCTTACGTGAAGGTCAATTGCGATGCTACTAGTTCCACAGCTGATGTAGGTTGGATTGCTCGGGATGTTATTGTAATACTTTTTAGATTAAAGAATTTGATATTCTATGTGTTAAGCGATCTGAAAACAAAATGTTTATTTATTTTAGCTTGTTTTTTGTTTCACAATCAGATTGTAATTGATAGTTCGGGGATTTGTCCCGGCTGAATTCAATAATTTGCTAAATTAATAAAATCTATTTGTTCGTAAAAAAAAAAAAAAAATAAGCCAAGTGGTTCTAAAAGCACTCTCACGGATGTACAAGCACCAGCACGGCGACGACCATAACTTAAGTCTTCCACCATGAAATGTAGTGGCACGACAAGGTCAAGAAGACGCATTAACATCTCAGAGTCACAGTCACTCTAAAAATATCGAATACATAATCCAAAAACTACGTAAACTTGCGTTGCTCAGCCATCCAAAACAACACCAAATCAAATTTATTACTATGAATTCTATAAAATCAAACCTCCTCCAACCACAATCCTCACCGGACTTTCCGAAAAATAACACTCAAAAGCCCTGTATCCTCTCTTTGATAGTCTTGCTCACTCTTGTAGTCGCCGGAATACTGACTGTCACCACTGTAATAATCATTCGGGAGTCCAGTCCTAGCATTAGTTACACATTTGTCGCACCCACACCCTCTCAAACCATTCGAGCCGTTTGTTCTTTTACACCATACAAGCAATTGTGCCGCTACACTCTATCATCCTCCATTTTCGATAATAAATCTCATGAAAACTTTGCAAAAACAATAAATAAATCTGATGATTTATACAAGTACAACACTCGTGTTTCCCCGAGAAACATAGTTTTCCACTCGTTTCAACTCGGTGTCAGTCACCTCACTAATCTCAGCTTGTTTCGTAACATCTCTAAACCTAGCAACATTCCAGAGTCCGTGTTGCGTGAGTGTCAAGTGTTGTTGAAGAAAGAGATAAGTGGACTTAACGACTCAGCAGCTTCAGCCGAGAATCTCTACTCATTAAGACTTAATGTTGAAAAATATGTAGAGCAGTTCAACAAGATGGTGAAACTTGAACAAGCCTGTCTTGGTAGACTGGAGGAGAGTGGATCGATGGTGTCTGATAAGATGAGACTGAGAGTACAAAAAATGAGAAGATACACGAGAAACACCAGAGCTATTTTGTTAAACATGGACTCCATTTTCGATGAACTTTGCGGCCGTCCCTCCTTTGATGTTGATCATTATTCGTACTATAGTTACTATTTTCAAGGGCTGAGCTATGAGTATATGGTTGTCTGTGTTTCGCAGTATACATTCTTGATTCTATTACTTATTTTGATGTTAAAACTGTATTGATATGTTGGGTAAGTTGCCTGTAATGAATTTGTTGTATTAGTATTACAATAGATGAAGTGAATTCCAGAATTTCCGTTTCATTAGTGCTCCAGTTGGAACAGAACTGGATGTAATTTTTAGTCGGACTTCTTTATAGTAATATGGACTGTTTGAGTTGAACCTCTTCATCTTGCCTTCTTTGCCTGGAATGTATCTTTTCTTGTAAATATGTTGCTGCTTTGCCCAACAGCCTGCGCCAAGAATACCTTACTAGATAGAGAACCTGAAAATGATACTACTACTACTACTTGGCAGTTGGCATCTCCAATGGGGGGTGCTAACCAAAGTTGTCAACATTGTCGAATCATCAAATATTTGAATATATAATTCTCTCTTTTCAATAGTACTTTTGACACGTTTCTTATCAAAATTTGCTCCAACGATGGACACTAAAAGTTGCCACATATTTGTAGAAGTATAATTATAACAAGATAGGAAGATACATTTCTCTAGTGAGTTGTAATGTAATTTTTTTTATTTTGGAAGGGTTCCAAAAAGTGACAACTTTGATTGGCATCCCCTCTCACTCCAACGAGAGCCAACAAGACTATTATGTCATATGACACTCTTTTTGACACCCACATTGAAGTTGCTCTTAAAGATGACTATGTAGCATGTTTTAAACCGATCACCGATGTCATCACTAAGAAAATTATAATAGTTAAAAATGTCAGTGTTACCTAGGAGAAATCATGCTCTAATCACTTAAGATGAAAGTCAATTTTCTTTTCTAAAACAAAATCATTCATTCGATTATCCCAACCGAAAGCAGCAGGATACGACCATCACTTTCGATAGTAAAATTAGTTAGAGACAATGTCAAGAATATCTCTTAGTCATCTTCCTCTTCATTTACCCCCGAATACCAAATGCATATTAATAGGACTGCTGTAAATTCATCTCATCCACCTCACCAATCTCAAATCAGATTTGTTAAAATGAATTCGACCAAAACAACCCTCCTGGAAAAACAACCCTCGTCCGAATTGCCAAAGAACAACACCCTAAAGCTCTACATCCTGTCTTTGGTAATCGCACTCTCTCTAGTAAGCGCTGGAATACTCTTCATAACAACTGTAATAAATTTCCAGGGCTCTAATCCAAGCAGTCCTGATTTCATAGATCTCACTCCCTCAACCGGCTACTCCATCCGAACCATTTGTTCTTTCACACCAAACAAACGATTGTGTCGCAAAACCCTATCCCCCATTATATCCAGTGACAACTCAGCACTGTCACTGGATTATGTTTTTCCGCAAGAAAACATTATTCTGCGGTCTTTCCAACTGAGTGTCAATCAACTAATCCGTCTCACTAATATCTCCAAACACATTGACATCCCAGAGTTGCGAGAGTGCCAAGTGTTGTTGGACAAGGAGATGAGTGAGCTCAACAACTCGGTGGCTTCAATTCAGAATAACCACTTGTTCAGACAGGAAGTCAATGAATATCTGGATCGATTCAGGAGGATGGAGACATATCAGCAAGCCTGTCTGGATAAGTTACAGGCGAGTGGATCACCGAAGATTGATGAGATTAGATTGAACGTGCAAAAAATGAGAAGATACATGAGTAATAGCAGAGCTGTTTTGTTAAACATCGATCCCATTGTTGAGAAAATATATAGCTCTACCTCGAGCTCAGAACAAGTTGATCATGATTCCATTCGGACCATTCACTCGTATGCCTACTTTTTTATTGGGGTCGGCTATGACTATTTAACTATTTTTCTTTTGCAATATGTATTCTTACTTTGTATACTCATTTTTATGTTAAAGCTCTAGTGATGAAAGAAGTTATCTGTTGTACTTCATCAACTGGTTGGTTGTTAAAAGAGTTTTAGATCATCCTATTCCAGAGTCCGCCTGGTAAGCTCTAGTGATGAAGTCCGATCCCAGAATACTACGTGTATTTTTTAACACCGTTTATGATTTAAACCGATGTCATCACTATTTGTATTTTTTAACACCAAAATATGCGTTTGAATTTTCCCAACCGAAAGCAGCAGGAGACGACCGTCACTTTGAATATTAAAATTAGTCGCTGGACAAAATCAATAAGGCTTAATGATTTTTTGACTCTTAAAGTTTAATGCGGTGTACCCATCAAATCCTCAAATTTCAACTCGGATCTTTTAGTCTCTAAGGTATTAAGAAAAGTCGAATTAACCCTTATACCGTTACCGATTTTCAAAAAAAATTGTAACAATACATATCTAATGTCTGTTTTGCCCATCCGATATATACTATTTTGACTCAAAAAAATTATAGCGGTACATACGGATGGGCAAAATAGACAATAGATATGTACAGTTACAAGGTAAAAGGGTTAATTGAACTTTTTCCGATACCTTAGGGACCAAAAGATACGAGTTAAAAGTTGAGGATTTGATGGATACAACGTATTATACTTTAAGGACCAAAAGATCATTAAGCGGATCAATAATGATCAAAGAGTGGAAACTTCTCATAGTCATCTCAGTCATCTTCCTCTTCATTGACCCCAAATAACAAATGCATGATAAATAGACTATTTCAATTTGCAAATTCTTGTCGTCCACCCACATATCTCAAATAAAATTTATTAAGATGGATTCAACCAGAACAAACCTCCTGGAAAAACAACCCTCCGAGGCGGAAGTTCCAAAGAACAACACCTTCAAACTCTACATCCTGTCTTTAGTAATCTTACTCTCACTAGTAACCGCCGGAATACTTTTCATAACAAGTGTAATAAATCTGTCGGAGTCTGATCCAATCAGTAGTATTCAGATAGTAGAGCTTGCTCCCACAACCGGCCACTCCATCCGAGCCATTTGTTCTTTTGCACCATACAAACGGTTGTGTCGCAACACCCTATCCTCCTCCATCTCCACCAATATATCCAGTGACAATTTAGCGCTGTCACTGGATTGTGTTTTTCCTCCAGAAAACATTATTCTCTGCTCATTCCAACTTGGCGTCAGTCAACTCACTAGTCTTACTAATATCTCCAAACTCAACCACATCCCACAGTTGCAAGAGTGCCAAGTGTTGTTGGACAAGGAGATGAGTGGACTCACCAACTCAGTGGCTTCCATTCAGGATCTCGACTTGTTCAGACAGGAAGTCAGCGAATATCTGGATCGATTCAAGAGGATCGAGACACATCAGCAAGTTTGTTTGGATAAGTTACAGAAGAGTGGATCACCAAAGATTGATGAAATTAGATTGAACTTGCAGAAAATGAGAAGATACATGAGTAATAGCAGAGCAGTTTTGTTAAACATCGATCCCATTGTTGAGAAAATATATAACTCCTCCACCTCCAGCTCGGTACAAGTTCATCACAACTCCATTCACTCGCATGCTCACTTTTTTCATGGCGTAGGCTACGACTACATGATTATTTTTCTTTTGCAATATATTCTCTTACTTTGTATACTAATTTCGATATTAAAACTCTAGTGATGAAAAAAGTTATCTGTTGTAATTCATCAACTGGTTGATTGTAAAAAAAAAAAAAAGACAAAGCCAAGAATCTTGCTTGAGTTTTAATATTGCGTATCCAAATAATTCAAAACTTTATTGAGTCAAGAAGAGTTGAAAGAAGGAACCTTCTCATAGTCTGTAGGCACCTTCCATCAGTTGACTCCCATTAAGCCTAATCATATGAAATGCACAATAAAAAAACCAACTAATTACAATCTCATACATCCATAGAATCAAATTAGAGAATATGGATTCCATGAAAGCAAACCTCCTCCAGCAACAAGAATTTCCAAAGAAGAACACCCAAAAGCCCTACATTCTCACTTTCATATTCGTACTTACTCTTATCGTCACTGGAATCCTCACTGTCACCACGGTTATAGTTATCCGGCAGTCAAGTCCTGGCAGTGATTACTCATTGGTTGAACCCACGCCCTCTAAGTACATCCAAGCTCTATGTTCTTTTGCACCACACAAACACCTCTGCAGCTCCTCCATATTGTCCTCCATCTCCACCAATACCTCCTCCAATTATGAGTTCGCTCCCTATCTCTACCCCGAAAACATCATCTTCCACTCGTTCCAAGTCGCTGTCACCCAACTCACCCATCTCGCTAATATCACCAAACCAAACGGCACCGCAGAGTCAGTGTTGCTGGAGTGCCAAGCATTGTTGAACAAGGAGTTGAGTGGACTTAACGACTCAGTGTCTTCCTTTAGGAATTTTTACTCTTTTACAAAAACTGAAGCTGGTGAATATGTGGCAATACTTAACATGATGGAGACAAATCAGCAAGCCTGTTTGGATAAGTTGGAGGAGAGTAGTACTGGATCAACGATGATCAATGAAATTCGATTGAATGTGGAGAAAACGAGACGATACATGAGCAACACGATAGCTGTGTTGCAGAACATAGACTCCGTTTTGGATAATTTATATGGATACCCTTCATCTGGTACAGTCGATTATTATAGTTACTACTTTTATGGGTTGAGCTACGAGTACATGATTATTTTTGTTCCACAGTATGTGTTCTTGATTCTGCTTTTCATTTTGATGTTGAAACTGTATTGATATATAAACAAGCCACATCTCTGTCATCCCCTTGTAACTTGGAAGTATACTCAGAGTGTTGTATCACAATAGATGAAGTTTCGCTACTTGGTTTCATGTTAAATCTCATTTAGAAACACAAATAAAAAAATCTGGATTCAAATTTATTTAGACAGACATGATGACATATTTATTTAAACAGGGTGTTAAGTGCAGAAGAATAGTCCGAACAGATCATCCTCGCATCCTACATCCACCATCAATTGACTTGGACTAAGACTTGGATCAAAAGTTCAATAAAACATGTAATCCTTTCAAATTCAAGAATATGGATCCTTCAACCGAAACAACCCTCCTGGAAAACCAATCCTCATCCGCATTTCCAAAGAAGAACACTCCAAGTAGTGTTTTTACATTAGTTGACGACCCCACGCCCACCAAAAGTATCCAAGCCGTCTGTTCTTTCGCACCCTATAGACAGCTCTGTATCTCCTCCTTATCAACCTCCAACTCAACCAATACCTCTAGTGATGACCTTGATACTTATTTCTTCACAGAATCTATCCTCTTCCGCTCATTCCAACTCAGCATCAACCAACTCATCAATCTCGCTAACATCTCCAACCCCGACGACATTCCAGAGTTGCGGGAGTGTCGAACCTTGTTGAACAAGGAAGTGAGTGGACTTAGCGATTCAGTGACTTCATACAAGAAACTTTACTCTTTTACAGGACATGAAGTCTCCGAATGACGACATGATAAAAGATAGGACACGCCTCAACTGTACACCTCAACTGTACATCTCAACTGTACACCTCAACTGTACACCTCAACTGTGGCAAGGAGACCCATCCCGCGCACTGTTGCCACAGTAAGCGGCGCCCACGTGACGAGGACAGGTTTTGGGTCTATAAATACTCTGTTATCACACAAAGCACCATACATACATTCACACACAAAAAACTACACACACTCACCAGAAAATACTCTCGATATTTGCTACATCATTACTCTACTCCGTTACTAATTTTCACACCGGAGGTGCTTGACGGCCACCACCACCGGGCAAGCATTATTTTGCAGGTCCCCTATCACAGGTCCAAACCACCACCGGAACAGTGTATTTGGCGACGGAGCAGGTGCAGCACTTATCATTTGGCGCTAGAAGGAGGGGGTTTCCTTTTCTTTAAGAAAAAACCTCCACCAGCATTAACACCACTTTCCAGACATTTAGGGTAAATCTCGGTGGAAGTATCCCACACGAGAGGTAAACCCATGGCGAACACAAGATCCACAACGAACAACCGAAATACAGTCACAAGAGAGAACCTCACCCCCTCGGGAAACGTTCGTCATGAAATTCCCAACACAGTTGGCAGGACCGACAACCCGCGTAACCAACAGCAGGCACCCCCGACAACTCAACCACCTCCCCAGGATCAAGAATCGCCTCCCAACGTTGAGCGTAACCTCGATCTCGTAGGCTACACTCAAGCCCAAATCGACGCCCTCATCCGCGTCGCATCAGCCTTTCCTCAACCCCAGCAAAACCAGCAACCCCAAGCTTCCCAGATCAATCAACATGATGAAAACCTCCAAAGCGAAGCACAAAGCCGACCAAGGCCCGCCAACTCAGTTTTCTCTCGTCTAGGCTCATCCCAAAACACTAAACACAAAGAGCACGGGGGACCACAACACAAGCGACGCCTAGAAAGAGACCTGGAAGGAAAATAGAAAAAAAAGAGACCTGAGAAGGGATATCGAAGAAAAGAAAGCTGAATATGAAAGAGCCAAGCGACGCCTAGAAAGAGATCGATCCCCAGAACCCAGAGTCGAAACAGGCAGCGTACAACCCACAAACGCGGATATGCTAAACACAATCCTTGAACTAAAAAGGAAGCTAGAGGGAGGAAGTTACGCGGAAGCGAGCGAATCACCATTCACCAAGCGACTGGAAAATGAATCCAAGCAAAGACACATAAAACACATCAATCTTAACTCTTTCGACGGTCTGGGCGACCCGGAAGAACACTTGAGTTATTTCGACCAACTCGCTCTACACTACGAATATAGGGACCTAACAAGGTGCAGGTTCTTCGCCGCCACCCTTAGAGGTGGAGCACAGAGATGGTTTTGTCGCTTGCCCGCTCGATCTCTTGATTCTTGGGCCGAATTCAAAAGAGCTTTCCTCAATAAATTCAAAGCTAACCAACCCCACGAGGTACACACCGTCTTCCTGGAGACAGTAGCTCAAAGAAACGGAGAAAGCCTACAAGTATACATTGACAGGTTTAAGGAAGCGGTTAACAAAGTCGTATGCGTGAACGAAACAGAAGCCCTGGTACATTTGCGAAGAGGCCTCAACCCGTACGAATGCGAAAAGTATGTCTGCAAACTCATGGAGGTACAACCCACAACGCTAGCACGGGCCTACGATCTAGCATCCCAAGCAATCAACGAAATGGAGTCCCTCAGCGTGCTCAAACAGTCAAGGGCTCCCCCACCGCCACCTCCAAGACAGCCCTACTTTCAAAGAGAACAATATACCTTCAGTCACACACAAAAGCCAGTCCCCGTCCAGCACCAGGTACAGACGACTCACGGCCCGGGACCAGTCAGGGAGGCCCCCGCCACTGTCAAAGACAGGTTGGGCCCCCCAGTACCCCCATGCCCGGAGAAACGTCCTGAACCCAATTGGACGATCTTGAGCATGCCTAGATCCGCCATCCTCCGCGAAATTAAGGGAAAGCCTTTTTTCCAACCCCCACAACCCATGTGGACCGCCCCGGACGACAGAAACAAAGACAAGCACTGCGACTACCATGAGGCTCATGGACACATGACGGAAAGCTGCCTATCACTCAAACACTTCCTAGAAAGACAAGTCAAGCAAGGAAATCTGAACCAGTACCTTCCCCGCCAACTCCAAGCGGCAGCCCCTAACAAAAACGTGGTAAATACAGTCTTCGGAGGGTCCATTTCCCCCCCAAGGGTCGCCCAACAAGAAGTGCTCGCCATCTCACAAAGCAAAACCAACAACACCATATCTTTTACAGACGCGGATTACGAAGGCATCAACCCGAATCATACCGAGGCCCTCGTGGTGACTTTGGATGTAGCTGAAAATGAAGTAAAAAGAATACTGGTAGATAACGGATCATCGGTCGACATATGTTTCAAACACACATGGGATAGACTAAAGCTCAGCGACGAGAAGTTGGAAGAATGCCCTGATGCGACCCCTCTCTATGGTTTCGGTCACAACGCAGTCCCTATAGCAGGGGTGGCAAGACTCCCGGTATACTTTGGGAAGGCGCCCAAGCAGATCCACCACCTAGTCAAGTTCTACGTGATTAATACCGCTTCTTCATATAACATGATACTCGGTAGACCGACCCTCAACCTCCTCAAGGCCGTCACATCCACACCTCACCTCAAGCTAAAATTCCCCACCCCCACAGGCATAGGCGAGGTACGGGGCGATTCAGAAACCTCGAAGAGGTGCTACGGGATAGCCCTCGCTTTAGCCGCCACCGAACCCAGCAACATGAGGCGTCAAAAAGCCTCACGGAGGCGCCAAGACAGGAAAAGGAAACACATAGAGCACCAACTCAGCCACTCCAAGAGAAAGAAAGAGGTACAGGTTATTGATACTTTCGACCACATGCCGGAAGACCCTCAGAGAATTGACGCTAACTTAAAAAGATGCCTCGAGAAGGACGCACGACCCAATATATCACCAGTGGTGGAAGTCGAGAAAATAGAACTAATCCCAGGCGACCCGACCAAGAAAATAAGCATAGGCACAGGCCTAGACTCAATATTCAAAGAAGGTTTGACAGACATACTCAGAAAATATGCCGACATCTTCGCATGGTCCCCAAGCGACATGCCCGGGTTGGACGAGTCAGTCGCCATGCACAAACTCAGCGTAAACACGAACAAAGAACCCAAAAAACAAAAGAGAAGGAACTTCGCACCAGAAAGACAGCAGGCAATCGATGTGGAAATTGACAAGTTGTTGGAAGCGGACCTGATATGTGAGGTTTCGTACCCAAAGTGGGTCGCGAACGTGGTACTAGTGAAGAAAGCAAACGGCAAATGGAGGGTGTGCGTCGACTACACGGATCTGAATGCCGCTTGCCCCAAGGATCCTTACCCGCTACCCAGCATAGACCAACTCATCGACGCGACCGCCGGGCACCTTATGCTTAGTTTCATGGACGCGTTCTCAGGATACAATCAAATCAAGATGGCACCAGAAGATAGAGAGAAAACGGCTTTCATAACTCATAGGGGAGTTTATTGCTACAAAGTCATGCCCTTCGGTCTCATCAACGCCGGCGCCACCTACCAAAGGATGATGAACAAAATCTTTGCATCACAGCTAGGAAGAAACATGGAAGTCTACGTGGACGACATGATCGTAAAATCACTCTTGACAGAATCCCACTTGAAAGACTTGGAAGAATGCTTCATCACCCTCAGAAAATACAGCATGAAACTTAACCCAGACAAATGTGTGTTCGCTCTCGAAGCGGGAAAGTTCCTCGGATTCCTGGTTAGTCGAAGAGGCATTGAAGCTAACCCTGAAAAAATCCAAGCAATCATAGACATGCAACCGCCCAAAACTCTCAAAGACATGCAGAAACTTACGGGAAGATTAGCGGCGTTACGTAGGTTTATTTCAAAGCTGGCAGACAGGTGTCTCCCGTTCTTCGATACTCTTCGAGGAGCCTCATCCTCTAAAACCATCTCATGGACACAGGAATGTCAGAAGGCTTTCACGGACCTAAAGCAATATCTCTCGTCGCCACCACTGTTGGCTGTCGCCAAACCCATGGAACCGCTGTCCCTGTATCTCGCGGCGTCAGACAGAGCGGTAGGCGCCGTCCTAATAAAAGAAGAAGGAACCGCCCAGAGACCAATCTACTATGTAAGCCAAGTCCTCAAAGACGCTGAAACCAGGTATCCCAATGTGCAGAAATCCGCACTCGCGCTAGTAACGGCTAGCAGAAAGCTAAGGCATTACTTTCAAGGAAGGGAAATCAGGGTGGTGACCAACCAACCTTTAAGAAAACTACTCCACAAACCAGACCTATCAGGAAGAATGGTCAATTGGGCAATGGAGTTAAGCCAATTCACGCTCACTTTCGCGCCAAGAACCGCTATCAAGGCACAAGCATTAATGGACTTCGTAGTCGAGTGCTCTTTCTCCGAACAAGATGTAGGCAACACAAACCCACTCACGGGACAAGAAACGAACGACCTCACAACGATGAGCGACAAAGGCGTCTGGAAACTCTATGTGGACGGGTCGTCCACCTCCCAAAGAAGCGGTGCCGGACTAATCCTCATACGCCCAGAAAACTTTCAAGTTAAGCAGGCAATTCGCTTCGCCTCATCCACAACCGCATCAACCACCCTCTTACGTTTCTTCCCAAATCGGCCTCTAACCCTGACAGTAGCAACCTTCACAACAGTCCCCTCGGGCACAACCTCATCAGGTTCCAACCCCCCATGATCAGCCCCTGCACCACCATCCAGCTCGCTACCGCCATCAGCACGCTCACCCACAGCATTCTCCCCCGCATCAGCCACAAACGGGACCAAAGCCATCTCAACAACATTGTCGCCATCCTCCGGAACACCCTCCTCAACAACCTCTCTACAATCATCTTCACCAGACGAAAACACATCCTCCACAGCTATCCTTTCCTCAGCCTCACCACCATCAGACCCGCCATCCCCCACATCCTCACTACTAGAAGTAATAACCATCTCAGACATACCAGCAGGCGTGGCATCCAAATCCCCGCCACCATCATCAGTTTCAGTATCGCTATCAGCATCGTCGTCATCCTCACCTCCCGGAGCAACAGTCTCTTCATCACTATCTAAGGAGGTGTTGAACCCTCCTACCGCTGCATCATCCATCATCATGGCACCACTTGCATCCAACTCTTCGAAAGCGGCATCCTCCTCATCAACCAAGATAGACTTCTTTTTACGGCTAACTTTCCTCCCAACTGAAGCCACTCCGCCAGCATCTTCCCCAGCAACCGCCCGCCTACCTCTCTTTTCACGCGGAGGATAGACGTTCACAGAATCACGGGGCGCCATGGCATTCAAGAACTCCCTTTGTTTCTCGGGCTCGTTGAAAGTGGCATTCTCAAGAACGGGCAAATCACCCCTAGTTGGTATCAACACTGACACAAGAACAAAAACAAAACATATATCAACAACACACAATCCAAACACATACATAACCACAAAAAACGACCGTATGCCAGATACTTACAGTTGTGCTCAAGCAGTCTCGCATTCTCAAAGAAATCAACTTCAGTCCACACACGTCCAAGCGACCTCACGGTACGTTCTAGAATGTCCGTAACAGACTCGCTCAATCCTTTCTTCTCAGACGGGTACACATTCCTCACCTCCAATGCAAAGTTAGGAAGATAAGCAAGATCACCCCCACGAACCATGATAAACTCCTCTTGCCAATTCGCCATCCCCTTGGGAAATCGAAAAAGATTGTGACCGGACACCCGCTTAGCCACAGCTGTGTAACTATTCCAGTGGATTTCATAGAACGGATTTGCACTGGTCACCCGCACAAAGAATAGAGCGAAGAAACCTTTGAAGGTAGGTTGTCTACCATCTTTAGCACAAGCAACAATAAACCACAGGATCACACGAATAGCATTGGGCGAGAATTGGGCAGGCGGACACCTAAAATAATACTTGAACAGATCCGACATAAACTTATGCATCGGCAACCTCAAGCCAGCTTTGAAGTGCGACACAGGTATCGCCATCCATCCTTCCACATCACGATCATATAACCGCTCTCCAGCACGCGGCATCCTCCATTCGTACCCATCCTCGATACGGAACAGCCGAGAAACCAAACACCCATATTTCTCTTCTTGAAAAGTACTACCACAATCCAAGTGTTTGAATTTTCCAAAAGCTTCGTCCATCTCCCTCTTATCAAAAGTGGTAGCTGGAACTCCCTCGGTACGATACAAACTCTCAAAGGTATCAAAATACCTTACCCTATCGCAAGCGGCCACACCAAGGTAACTGTTAACATGAGTATCAATCCATCGCCCCATAGAATCTATCAAAACCGGGCGAGTTTTAGAGCCAACTCCTTTCGACAGCGACATTTTTCTGCAAACAAAATACAAATAGGTACACAGAGTCGCCTGCTCAATCAACCGCTTACCCAAAACCAACCCACAGATAACAACCACCCTACTAACCCGGGTAGAGCATACAACACACGCGGAAAAGCAACTCAACATAAACTTATCCCCAAAACACCCTCAAACAATTCATATTCTACAAAAACCCTAACAACCACTAACACTCACACAACACCAATCAAATAGCAAAACACGCCAATTTTCAATACAGTTACACATATTCATACAAAAAATACCAAGCAAAAGCACACATCTTAAGCTACACCAGTTTCAAACTGCTAAGACCTCAAACAAACAAACGCCCCGATATCACTTACACAACACAGATCTAACAGCAAAATACACCCATTTACCAGTGTTTCATTTACACATGCATACATAAAACAACAAACACACCGATTCCCACCAAAACCCGCGACATCAAAGAAAGCACACTCCCACACATCTCGAACAAAAAATGTCCACTTACAGCCGTAACCAAACACAGCAGACATACCACATGCAAAAACAAGAAACAAAAAACCAAACATCTCGCAAACACCTTCAGAAATTACCCAGTACACTAAGAACAAAAGCAAAGAGTCTAGGAAGATTTACCAGAAAATGAAGAAAGCAGCAAACAGAGACAAGGAAAGAGCGACGGCGCCGAAATCAACAGCAAATCAAACAGACCCCAACAAGTATCAGAAAGAAGACGATGAATAGGAAACAGATATGCACTGGAGAGTAAAAGGAAGATTAAGACAGTATAATGAAGATTACACAACTTTTTATACTAAAATAGCACGGTTACACACATACATTAACTGCACACCCACGTGGCAGTCTTTCATTGGCGCATGACTCACACGTTCTCACCAACCCAGCCCAAGCATCTAACACCTTTCAAATTCTTTTTCATTTCTCTTTTTATTTATGCCAAAACCAATTTAAAAAATCGTACCCTCTCAGTACAAATTCGTCAAATCAAAAGACATTATACATACATATACACTTGCACACCTCTGACACTATCACATCAGAGAAACCCTTCAGACCCTCATTTAATGTTCATTTATATCCCATCATTCACATTTATTACGGCCAATCAATAATGTAACAACAAAAGAAACCTTTCGCCTACACTCACTCCACATTCCCTCATTAATTCACAAAATACCTCGACCCAAACACAACCGCTCACTTGGGGGACACCAAATTCAAATCTCTCAAAATGTTCCAACTCCAAGTGACGCTCGCTCACTTGGGGGGCACCAAATTCAATCATCTCAAAATCGTCTAACTCCAAATGACGCCCGCTCACTTGGGGGGCACCAAATTCAAATCTCTCAACATTTTCTAACTCCAAGTGACGCTCGCTCACTTGGGGGGCACCAAACTCAAATCTCTCAAAATTTTCTAACTCCAAGTGACCCTCGCTCACTTGGGGGGCATCAAATTCAATCCTCTCAAAATTCTCTAACTCCACGTGACGCTCGCTCACTTGGGGGGCACCAAATTCAAATCTCTCAAAATTTTCTAACTCCAAGTGACGCTCGCTCACTTGGGGGGCACCAAACTCAAATCTCTCAAAATTTTCTAACTCCAAGTGACGCTCGCACACTTGGGGGGCACCAAATTCAATCCTCTCAAAATTCTCTAACTCCAAGTGACGCTCGCTCACTTGGGGGGCACCAAATTCAATTCTCTCAAAATTTTCTAACCCCAAGTGACGCTCGCTCACTTGGGGGGCACCAAATTCATTTCTCTCAATATTTTCTAACTCCAAGTGACGCTCGCTCACTTGGGGGCAACAAATTCAATCTCCTCAAATTTCCCCCATCTCCATTTCCTCCTCTACTCTCCCTACCCACTCAAGCGGCTAGCGAGAGTGGGGGGCAATGATATATACCCAGAAACACAGGTACCGCCAACTGATCAGAGTCGCATTCTATGGTTCGATGTCAGCCACGAGCGTCCGAACGCGGTCGCTCAATCACCTACTCGCCAGCAAAAGGACAAATACACGTCAAAGACAGATCAGAATGTAACACTTAGCCAAATGACGACATGATAAAAGATAGGACACGCCTCAACTGTACACCTCAACTGTACATCTCAACTGTACACCTCAACTGTACACCTCAACTGTGGCAAGGAGACCCATCCCGCGCACTGTTGTCACAGTAAGCGGCGCCCACGTGACGAGGACAGGTTTTGGGTCTATAAATACTCTGTTATCACACAAAGCACCATATATACATTCACACACAAAAAACTACACACACTCACCAGAAAATACTCTCGATATTTGCTACATCATTACTCTACTCCGTTACTAATTTTCACACCGGAGGTGCTTGACGGCCACCACCACCGGGCAAGCATTATTTTGCAGGTCCCCTATCACAGGTCCAAACCACCACCGGAACAGTGTATTTGGCGACGGAGCAGGTGCAGCACTTATCAATCATCCTCGCATCCTACATCCACCATCAATTGACTTGGACTAAGACTTGGATCAAAAGTTCAATAAAACATGTAATCCTTTCAAATTCAAGAATATGGATCCTTCAACCGAAACAACCCTCCTGGAAAACCAATCCTCATCCGCATTTCCAAAGAAGAACACTCCAAGTAGTGTTTTTACATTAGTTGACGACCCCACGCCCACCAAAAGTATCCAAGCCGTTTGTTCTTTCGCACCCTATAGACAGCTCTGTATCTCCTCCTTATCAACCTCCAACTTCACCAATACCTCTAGTGATGACCTTGATACTTATTTCTTCACAGAATCTATCCTCTTCCGCTCATTCCAACTCAGCATCAACCAACTCATCAATCTCGCTAACATCTCCAACCCCGACGACATTCCAGAGTTGCGGGAGTGTCGAACCTTGTTGAACAAGGAAGTGAGTGGACTTAGCGATTCAGTGACTTCATACAAGAAACTTTACTCTTTTACAGGACATGAAGTCTCCGAATATTTGGAGATATTTAACAGGACAAAGACATATCAGGAAGCAATGTGTAATCAAATTGTTTCATCATTTTCTTTTGATTAGTAAGTAGAGCTCCACCCATCTCAAATTTTTAATATGTAAAAAAGAATTAGCTACATTTATTCATATTAATTTGTTGCAAAGTATGTTTTCTTGATTTTGCATTTTCATTCCTACAAATGCAGTTTTGCAACTTGCTTTGATATAAAACTGTATTACACTACCAAACAGCTGCTGCTCTATGGTTTGTTGTTTGATCATTTCATCTACTATAGATTCAACGATCCTGCCTATAGGCGGACAAGACATACGCCTAGTACCCCGTCACTTGAAGCCCCAAAATTTTCGAATCTTTTATGGATAAATATATAAACATGGTAAGGGCAGAAGAATAGTCAACAAAAGAAAGGAAACTTCTCATGAACCATCGTTTGCCCGGACCTTTACATGTGGCTTGACTTGGACTAAGACTTATCAAACACTATGATTTTCTCAAACATCCGAGCCAATCATATTCCATAATATGGATCCTTCAACCGAAACAACCCTCCTGGAAAACCAATCCTCATCGGCATTTCCAAAGAAGAACACTCCAAAGCCCTACATCCTCACTTTAATATTCATACTCACTCTATTTATCGCCGGAGTAATCACCATCATCACCGTAATAACTATCCATAGTTACGAACATGCTGCTCCCACACCCTCCAAATCCATCCAAGCCATCTGTTCTTTCGCACCATACAAACACCTCTGCATCTCCACTCTATCATCCTCCATCTCCGCCAATACCTCGGGTGATAAATTTATTCATTTCTTCCCAACCAACATCATCTTTCACTCGTTCAAACTCACCGTCTACAACCTCATCCATCTCGCTAATATCTCCAACCCCGACAACATCCCAGAGTTGAAAGAGTGCCAAACCTTGTTAAACAAGGAAGTGAGTGGACTTGACCATTTAGTGGCTTCATCCAAGAATCTTTACTTTTTTACAGGACTAGAAGTAGACCAATATGTGGAGGTTTTTGACAGGTTAAAGACATATCAGCAAGCCTGTTTGGACAGATTGGCGGAGAATGGATCATCGGTGATCGATGAAATTAGAATAAATGTGCAAATTACAAGAAAATTCATGTTCAACACCAGAGCTATATTGTTAAACAGAGATACTATCTTGGATAATATATATGGGCGCTCCCAATCCTCTGCTGTTGATTATTACTATGATTATCTTAATGAATATTACAGGAAATATTTCGATTGGTTAGGCTGTGAGTTTATGATTATTTATGTACCACAGTACGTTTTCTTAATTGTGTTGTTGATTTTGGTGTTGAAACTGAATCAATAACAAATTGTATCTGTTGTATTACTGTGCTTAGATCCTAATTCTTGCACTCGAACATTTAAAATATCATAATTCACCAGTTATAATTTGTAATTTTGTAGTATTACGTTTATGACTCTTTGTGGCTCGTTAACATCAAAATTTACTTATCTATGTATACAAAGTGTTGGTGCAGAAGAATAGTCTAAAGGAAACTTCTCATAGTTATGTTCATCTTGCATCCAAATCCATCGACTTCGACACAGTTTTGGATCAAAATTTAGACTTTTCAAAACCATTCTCAAATGCTGAGTTGCCTCGTACATACATATTAATCCCACTGATAAAAATATGTGTCATTTGAGAATATATTTTGGATCGTTTTAAATGTATGTAGCATTACTATTTTTCTTACATGTACTTCAATCAAATTCTAAAATATGGGCTCTACAACCAAAACAAACCTCCTGGAAAATCAATCCTCACCAGCATTTCCGACAGTAAAAAGATTGTCCGAACTTAATCTGTATAAACTACAAAAGATTTGATTAAGAAGGTACTAACATTCTTTCCAGTTTGTGTTACGTTTAATGTTAATCTACTGATCTTGTAATTTTTATGTTCTATTTATTAATTTGTTTCGCTTTAGGTTTGTGTTAAGTTATGTTTAAAGTTTTGTGATTAATATTTGTGTGTGCCTATAATGTTGGATGTTGCAGTGCTCCTGACTATGCATACATCCCAACTGATGACCCTGTGAAAGAAGCAGCAAATTTTTATCAAGATTTTGTTAGGTCTCTAAACCTTGAATTTGGGCCAGAAAGTACTGAGCTCCGTGATTTCCAACAAATGATTCGAGATTGCAAGGAACACAGGTTATCCAACTTCATTCCATTGATCTGTTTCAATTTTAGTATTTTGAAATTCATAGAATTTTGTTGTCTGTGTTTAGTGATTGTTGGGGAACCGAGGTGCTTCATCATGTCGTGGTGTTTCCAATATCTATGTACAGATTTCTATACTCACACACATAGAGGTGGCCACTTGGGCGGTCCGTGCGAGCCGGGCCGGGCTTGTCACGGGTCGGGCTCGGCTCCGGCGAGCACGGAACCGGCACTAAGGATGTACGGGCCGGTTATGAGCCGGGCTTGAATCGGAAAAGATAAAACCGGAATCGGCACGGTGAGTCGGCGGGCGAATGTGCGAGCCGGGCTGGGCGAATACTCGGCGAATACGGCTGGTTTTTGAGCGAACGAGCCGGGCGGGCTGGGCGAACGAGCCGTGCGGGCTGGGCGAATACGGGCGGGCTGGGCGAGTACGGGCTGTGCAACTTGCATAATTAATTCACTCACTGACAGACAGCCTCATATATGCAAGTCTGTCACAACTTGAAGCTGCCACGTCTTGAAGAAGCTGCCACGTGCTAGACATGCATAATGCAAGTTATATTTAATTACGAATTACATATTATTTGTAATCTTATAATTACTTATTAATTTTTAATTTGTTAATTTGTGATAAAAGAGGACGGTACCTCATATAAATTTTATTAATTTCAAAAATATTGTACAAATTATTTGAGAGGACTCCTCTCTAAAAAAACGGAACAAACCGCATAAACATATAAAATTATATTTCTTCAGATACTAAAATGGAATCGTATCTTTAAGACCGGACAGAACAGGCGGCAGGGCAACGGCTAGAAGACCGTTGGGCGAGTGGGCGAGTGAACGAGCCGTGCGGGCCGGTTCGGGCGGTCCGAGCCGTGCGGGCCGGTTCGTGCGGTTCGAGCCGTGCGGGCCGGTTCGTGCGGTTCGGGCCGGTTCGCGGGTTCTGAAAAATGGAATCGTATTCGGCACTGACTAGCTTACGAATCAGGCCGAATTATTCGCGGTTCAATCGGGCCGAATAATATCCGAATAAAGTACCGTGCCGGGCTGTGCGAGCTGAATAAACCCGCCCGTTTGGCCACCTCTACACACACATATACACAGTGGCGGAGGGAAAGGTGTGCAAGGTGTGTCATTTGACACACCATTATTTTTTTTTATTGTTGGGCCTCAAAGGACCGAGCTTACAAAGAAAGTCCATACACATAATTAGAAAAGCCGGGGAAAGATTATCTACAACATAACAAACTTAGCCAGGGGAAAACACTTGTAGTCTTGTAGATGCGGCTAATGCAGTGAAATAAGAATCTCGATTCCGGCGATTATATTACTAGTCTCAGGCTCTCAGGCCTCAGCTGTGTTTGTTGGTTGTTGAGCTATATGCTTTTGATTCATCAAAATTTTCAGTTTGATAAAGAAAAAACAAAGACTACAAAATGTTTGTTGAAATGTTGCAGTGAGTTTTTTTTTGAAAATCTCTTATTTCTTCCAGAGATCAGTGCTTGCTTCAACATTAGTACAATGAAAAGATCAAGTACCCGAGATATCTCAACTTTTTTTACCAAGAAACCGACTACGGAAAATGTTTCTCAAGCTCAAGCAAATGAACCGGAAATTAACATTCCTCGGTCACCGGCCACTCAACCCAGCCAACTGGAATGACACAAGTGAAAGTTAAACTACGCAATAGCATGGGAGATCAAATGTTGAATGATTGCTTGATTACTTATCAAGAGAGAGATTTGTTTTTGAATGTTAAGATGAGTGATATTATAGATATGTATCAAAATATGAAAACTCGTCGAGAACAATTGTAATAACTTTTGAACACTTTTTATTATTATATGAATCAGTTTTTTTTATCGTGTATGTCTTAAGTATTTGACACACCATAGGTAAAATCTTGTATCCGCCACTACATATACATATGTTGTTTGCATCAATAGTCAGTGTCTATCCACCAAATATAGTCTAGGTAACTAGATTGTTGCTATTGTTTCATTCATCGGCTCTATTGTTTTGTTTCGTACTTTGCATTGCAGAGTCTCAGTAAAGGAAACTGAATTCAGGGTTAAGACGACGCTGTTTGAATTTCACAGTAGAATTAGTCTGAAGTTGAACAATACAGTATTGCCGTATCTTTATCCACTCCTTACTCAGGATGACGTTGATAGAGCAAATCAGCTCATTTACCGTGTCAAGGTACGGTATTAATTGGCTTTGTTTTGGCTCTTTAAGTTTCTAATCTATTAATTATGTTTACAGTTGGGCTTCCCAATCCCAAACAACAAAAATGCCTGCGCCGCAGTTAGATTATTCGTGCAAAGTTTTCAGGAAGGAGAAACGACTCTTAATGAGATGACTGCAGAGGCATTGCCTTCTTTCTGTTTTTTTTTAAATCTCGGGAAATGGTTGTATGCTGATTTGGTTAGCTGGTTGTGAATTCTCATTGCAGATGCTAGATGTTTTGGGAAACAGAAATGACTTAATCGAGGCTTACTAGAGATTTGTTCCCCAGGCACGGAAGAGGATCCACTCAGGCAAATTCTTTTCATACCCTGCCATCATCCTTGTGGCATCTGCAATTGGACTTGCTAAGATATATGAAGAAATGATTTTTAGTTTTGAATACTCTTTTGGAAGTTATTGTGCAGTTGGTATGGATTCATTGTGTCATTAGCTAAGTATGAACTTTCAATATGTTCCAAAACATAAGGCTGAAATCATTTTTACTC
The DNA here is from genome assembly GCA_030848705.1 of Heracleum sosnowskyi. NCBI lineage: Eukaryota > Viridiplantae > Streptophyta > Magnoliopsida > Apiales > Apiaceae > Heracleum > Heracleum sosnowskyi. Next base: position 9,778,138 of record CM061243.1, read on the forward strand.
TAAAAAGTTGTTAGAAAATATTGAGTGACTTATAAAACAGACCAATAAGAGAGTAATTATTAGCGTATATCAAACCGTGCAAGCTAACAAAAGCCCCGCAAGTGTAAGAAGAAACCAAACATGGAATCTAAAACACACTTAATCAACGGCTACAGTCAACTCTCCCATCACCCTCACAAACCGGCCACCACCTACCGTCGCGAAACCACCGCAGTATCTCTCCTCATCCTCTTAACCCTACTCACCGTTTCCGCCTTAACTTACATCTCCACCACCAGTACCAAACCACCTCCGTCACTCTCCACCGAGCCTGACCCCGCTCTCCTCTTCAACACATCTCTCTACATCTCCCTTACCCAACTCGAAAACATCTCTTCACTCCCTCAAACCCTGATCACAGACTCAACCGACACAAGAACCCTGTCAGCACTACACGATTGTGAGATCCTCTTTGATGACGCAGTGACTCAGCTCAACAATTCGATCAACTCATTGACAGGGGGACCAGGAGAAGTACTGGCGTTCACTAGAACCAAGATCAGGGAGCTGAATGCGTGGATAAGCGCTGCGATGACTGATCAGGAGACGTGTGTGGATGGATTGGAAGAGATGGGATCAACGGTTTGTGATGAGGTTAGAGTGAAGGTGCAGCTATCCAAACAATGCATGAGTGACAGCTTAGCAATACTTGCTAAGATACAACCAGTTGAAATGTTTGGTCGTTTTCTGCAATAAGGTGGTGTTGACAATATGGCTTGTGTAGTTGTGTGTTGTGTCGTTGTGTTACATGCATTATATGCTGGGTCCGGGACGGGTACACCCGAATCTAAGGTACGGACCTACAGTCGATTTGTAAAGGATATATATATATTTGTATTGTTTTCGGATTTATAGTCAACAGTCGCGACTTACTATATATTTTTTCCATAATATGAATTCCAAATAAGGTTTGTTCTGGAGCTGATGCATTATTTAAATATGCATTACAAATTTGCCTATCAGATCATAGCCTAGTGACGAAATCAGATACTTTGTAATTTAAATTAGGTTTGTAAGTTTCTTCTCGCCATTTGGAATTTGTTATAATGTGCTTTTGGTGGTTGTTTGGATAAAAATTAATAATGCACTACAAATATGAAATACCATGACCTGTCTAGCTAAGAAGTGGGATATTATAAATGTACAGTGGAGTTGGACAATTAGTTATTGCAGATTCTGATTACAGAATGCAGACGAATCAGAATTTCAATCACTCTTTCAAATGATCAAGTTTTCAGTGGATTACATTAACTAACTTCCGCTAAAGATTATCACATGTTTGCTAATTGCTAAAGATTACAGCATGCATTGGATGATGCTGGACCATTATCCATAATCGCATGAATTATGTTGTATCGTTAATGTTGTGTTTGGTTGGAGAGAATGAAATGTATTGAATAAAAACTATAATTATAGTTCAAGTTTCATTCCATTTTCATCGTTTTTCATTCATTCCAATCAAATATAATATAATTGTTAGTTACGTTGCCTATATACAAGGGTTTATAAAGTTTTTCACGACCAAGAGTACTAGTCAATTGATATGATCAAGCAAATTTAACACAAAAGAATTCGTTTATAGTTGAAAGTTTATTCGTAGCATTTTCCGCTATTAGTTTCTACTTTCTATGATCAAATTTTAGTAAATCTTAGAACTAATTGACAGTTTTAAAGGCCTAAAATTCGAAATTGCACCCCACTCTAAACTGAAGTTTGGCACTCAACATCGTTTTCTACATTGATGATTGATCTGTAATTAAGATTTTGAATATTGTTAGGTACATCCATAAAGCGTATATGTAGGACAGCTAGCTGTGAAAATTTTTCTAAAGATTTTTTTGCATTTATACCTATTACCTGTGAAGAAGTTAAGGCAGTGTAATTTATACCTACTAAATTTTGCTTATAAAAAATGCTAATTATCCCACGAATTTTTCCAAAATATTCTCAATTGCTTATGTTCGGCAACTTTCGAATAATAATATGAAGATCTCGCGTACATATATATGAATTCACAAATTAAAAAAAAATTCACATCATGCCACCTCATTTGAAAAGAGTTTTGGTAATATTTTTGAGGTATCTAGCATTCACCTAAATTTAATGAATAGTGTTAGGTATCCCAAAAATTTTATCAAATGAGGTGGCATAACACGTGACAAATTCTGATTTGTGACGCATGCACGCGCATCCTATTCTATTTTGAGAAAAATTACCAAATAGATATGTACACATCAGTATTTGATAAAAAAATTGGTAAGAATTTTGGGATCTTTAGCATTTTCCAAATTTAATTCCGTCATTTCAACTTGATTTTTTACTTTTCCGAGCTAGTATGGAAATGGAGCCACTCGTATCATGTTTGTCTATAATAAACAAAACTAGGGAAGACATCATTTTACATTATCCGGAGGAGAAGGAAGATAGTACAGTACGATATATTTTCTCTTCTGAAGGAGACAAAGGAGTCTATTGCACAGTCTCTAAGAGCTAAGGGAGGCCGTATCGTTGCAAAAGGCTTCGGAGAGTCTCCACATCCACACTGTTACTATCCATGGAGTCCAGTAAATGACTAAGTCTGGTGCTTAAATCATCCACCTCTTTGTGCAACTTCTTAATGTAATTGCATGTCTCTTTGAGAATTTTTGATGAAGATACCTGGTCACATACATAACATGCACTTATTATATATCAGTGTTAGTACTCGAATTGTATACACTGCCTGACATTGGCTCTATAGAGTATAGACCGTACATAAATTGAATTCTTAGGAGATATGTAAACATGTAGCAATTGCCATGTTAAAAGTGAAGATATCGCAACTTACCCTTGTAGTGCACCTTGAGCTAGACTCTGGCATCAATGCTTGTAATTTCAGGACAAGTTCCTTAAGTTCATCATCCGTAATTCTAATGGCTCCTGCTCTGCGTCTGTTAGACATGCCTTAACTGTGGGGTTATCACTGTCAAGGTCTCCTGAACAAGTCTACTCAAGTGGAGGTTGATGGGAGGAAGAATGAGGTGCTTAAAAAGAGAAGGGTATCGTTAGGTGGCAGAGAAATTAGGACAATAATCACAATAGATTAGAATTCAGAACCTAGAAATTATTTTGCAGGTCCCAATTGTCTCAATCTGCTGTAGTACATGGGCCAAGGATCATTGAAACTTTAATCTTCTAAAAAGGCCTTGCTGATTAATTAGTTTCATGCATCTAGTTTCAACTACTGTGCAAGCAATTTTCATTACACAAAAATAGTAAAGTAGGTCTTCTGTCATACAAGTGTACGTTGTAGATTAGTGGACACTGTTGTTGCTAATATGGATGTTTACATGCTAATGATACCTTGTTGCACAAGTTGTTTTTTAATAGAAATTTTAAAAATAAAATTCTTGAAGCTCTTGGCTTCCAATTATGTGCTTAAAATATATAATTTGTCTCATATCCGTCTAAACTGGACTTCTGAGTTTTGTCCCACCAAACTGATATTTTAAGGATGTGATGTATTTGGACTGCAATTTGTCTGCTCCAATCTAATTTGATCTGACAAGATGTTTCGACTGCTTAATTTATAAGTTAATTAAACTTTAGCTTAATCTGAAGCAGTGTTTCTGATTACTCCTGATTTGAGTTGTTAAGAGCTTAATTGATTAATCAGTTGTCATGTATGCTGATTAGCTATTGATAATACATTACATACCCGAATGATTCAATAGATGAATAAGTATGGCATTGGTCTCAAGAAACATTAGCTATTGGAATTTCACCTGATTTTGTTTTCGTTCAGCTCCTAGGCTCACAGCTTTTGAACATATTATGTGGCTAGAAAGATCTGATTATTGAGTTTATTTTAACTTAGTATATTATAATTCTGATCTATTCCTCGCATTTATTATCTCTGTATATATGTGATGGTAGCAACTAGCAACTAGCAAGAAACGGATGCCAGGCCAGGGAAGCGACAGCCTTAGCTGTTGGAAATTGGCAATTTAACACCCTGGTGCTGATGGTATTGTGGCCCTTGAAGCATAGACTTATGTTCCTACATTGATGGCAGCATGGTGTGACTTATCAACAGTGTTCGTAATAACCTTAACAATCTGGGGTCTGGAGCAGGACAACTCTGTCTTCAGTTTAGATAATGCACACTTTCATAATGTTATAACATCCACAAAATGATCCCAAGTTAGTAAGACTAATGGTAACTTGATAGTATTGAAAGCTACAAGCATTTATCATGGATTGGAAACAAATGCAGACGTTGAAAAAGGTCTCAAGTGAAGGATGCATTTGAGAACCCCTCTTGGATTCTCCATTCAAGTACTAAGAATCTTAGATAGAGATCAAGGTGTTGTTTACTTGACAAATAAATAAGTGTATATTTGAATTGTTCGGGTGGCTATTTTTAACTTCCCAGGTATTTCAGTATAAATTCCAGCACTCTGTTATCTGTGGTTTGAAAGTAATTTCGATAGAGAAAAATATCATCCTTGTGAAGTCTGAACCATCAAAGCCGAGGCTTGATCTGGATGATTCTCAACAGTTTTTGATAGCCAATGATGGATTGAATGAATGAGAAACATGAGTGCATATTGCACAAAAACAAATAACTTTCCGTACATGTTAGAAGTCTTTTCACAGGTCGACAAAGGCAAATTTGATATAAAATAAACACAATCATATTTTGTGGAACTAGGAACTATGCAAGAACCACAGCCGATACTTGAATTTTTGGCTACTGCAGCCAATCAAATTATGATGTGGACGCGCACAATGATTTCATATTCTTCTCACAATCCAGCTTGTTCCCACTCCACCGTCACTTTTTAAGGAAACTATAGATATGTCTGTGCATGAAGCACTTTGAGGCTTTAATGGAAGTCTTTCAATTTGTTCTGAACTCGATCATTGAGGTTTCACTATGAAAAAGTGCAGAGATAGTAATCAACCGTTCCGAATATGAATCGGTTTCACATTGTATACTATTTTCGATGGTTGAGCTATGGCCTAGGAGTACAATAACATTGATTTTGTTCCACAGCATATATATTGAAAATAAGTTGTATGCCATGAACGCATTGCTATAATTGTGAAAAGTGAAACCTTGCATGCTTGAACAAAAGAATGTAAGAAATGGTGAATTTTCACTTTCACTTAATAAATTCATTGGATATGACAAAAGGGTGCTTCTTGTTGGGGGCATAAAACCTTGTACTATAGGAATTTTTCAACATTGCTAATTATTCAGAAATGCAATGATATTAACTCTCGATTATTTGATCAAAGCTTCCGTAGCTTGCCAGGACAAGTGCTTGGAAATTCTCGAAAAGATGGGATCGGTGGTTCTTAATGATTTCAGAATGAGGGTACAGAGATCCAAACAATGCATTAGCAACAGCTCAACAATCTTCACAGTGATGTACCCTGTTATCCTTCGGGCCTCCAGGCGTGGGATATGTTTGTTTCACATTATTTGTGTTACGAGTAATTTATAAAACTAATTTAGAACTTAGTTTGGACTATTAATTTATAAAATATGTAAACGTACTGCAAGACTGGAAAACTGTGTTCCTCAGGAGAGTGATTCAGTGATATATAAAGAAGCATTTGATAATTTATGAGTTCTATAATCTGGTTTCAACTATTCTGAAATATTCTTAAATCTTAATCCAAAGGTGCATATATCTTATGTCCTACTATAACAAGTTTGCGTCGTATATTTGTGCACATTTTTTTTAATAATTAAAATGAGTAGTCGAACTAGTAATCCCATCGACCCCTTGCCGTATATTTGTGCACATTGTTGCTGCATAATTTGGATGCTTAACGAAAGCTACCAGCTGCTTGTTGGACAATTTGTATTTTTCTTAGTCTGACAGAATAAATTTCTTCAAGTCCTTTACTTCCCCTTAACGAGTTTGTGTCCCACCAAACTGGGATTGCAACTTGCAAGAGCTCTCATGTATCTGGGCTGCACTTTGTCTTTGGGCCTTCATTATACAAAATTAATTGGGAAATTTTATCAAGCTTTTTTCAAAAAACTCAATTCTAGAAAAATTTTTTGCCAAAATACTACTCCATATTTTACAAAAATACTAACATATTTGCAAAAATATCGATAGTTGCCGTCCGTATTTTTACAAATATTCTCGGAAGAGGATAAAAATCACAAAAAAACTTAGAAAAAACAATATTTTTGATAATTTCTCAATTTTATTTTCGATTAGTGCTAATGCATATCAAATTCATAATATTGAAATATCAAATTACATATTCAACCACCACACGTATTTTATTATGTCTTGATAATAATTAGTGATTTGATTTAATCAATTTCTAATATTAAAAAATCGATCAATCTTTATATTTGCATACAAAATGTTCTCCAAAAATATTTTGTTCCATCTTATATTCAAAAATCTGTGTTACTATTTAATTGGATTCCGTTAACCCTCATGTCCTCAAATGATATCCTCAATTCTCAAAGACATTTATTATTATAATTATGATATTTTGTGAGACGAAGACAAAAGTAAGTAAAAGAAATCGGTGACAAATAAGAATATTTGAGATTATTTGTCGTAACATAAATACATGCAAAGAACATTCTCTTTACTTTTTAATATCCCCGATATTCATTCCGTACAAATTTTGTCTTTAATTTTCTACTATTCATAAATTAATTTATGATGCAACAGTACTCGAGTATATATATATAACCGGAATCGCGTAAACACCGGGAGTGTCACTCCTCCACACTCTTTTTTACAGCTCAATTTATTTTTTTACAGACTTATTTTGATATATTATGGTGGGTGAATCGTTCGCAGCTCAGAAACGAGCGAGTTCAACTCACTTACCTTCCACCGCCGCCACAAATGTCTCCGCCGTCAGACGTCCACCAACGATTCCTCGTAACCGTCAGATCCACAAAACCTTCAACAACATTAAAATCACTATCCTCTGTGGCTTTGTCACTATTCTTGTCCTACGTGGCACTATTGGTCTTGGTAATCTTGTAACTGACTCTGAATTAGAAAACCAAAATCTTATTGAAGAGACGAATCGGATCTTGGATGAGATCCGATCCGGGTATGACCCGATTGATGAAAATGACCCGGCTGAATTACAACGTGATATGTTCGTTAATGAGACTTATAGTCTTGGACCTAAGATTAGGTCTTGGGATGGTGATAGGAGAATGTGGTTGAGGAAAAACCCCGGGTTTTCGAGCCGGGTTAATGGGAAACCCAGAGTCATGCTCGTTACGGGTTCTCCACCCGGCCCGTGTGATAACCCGATTGGTGATCATTATTTGTTGAAAGCTGTTAAGAATAAGATTGATTATTGTAGAATTCATGGAATTGAAATTGTGTATAATATGGCTCATTTGGATAAAGAGTTAGCTGGTTATTGGGCCAAATTGCCGTTAATTCGGAAACTAATGCTGTCTCATCCTGAAGTGGAATGGATTTGGTGGATGGATAGTGATGCTTGGTTTACTGATATGGTGTTTGAGATTCCGTATAGGAAGTATGAGGGTTATAATATGGTCATTCATGGCTATCCTGATTTGTTGTTTAATCAGAAGTCGTGGATTGCGTTGAATACAGGGAGTTTTTTGTTTAGGAATTGTCAGTGGTCTTTGGATTTGTTGGATGTTTGGGCTCCCATGGGTCCGAAAGGTCCGATTCGTGATGAGGCTGGGAGAGTTTTGACGGCGAATTTGAAAGGGAGGCCTGCATTTGAGGCTGATGATCAGTCTGCGTTGATTTACTTGTTGATTTCACAGAAGGCTAAGTGGATGAAAAAAGTGTTTGTTGAGAATTCGTATTATTTGCATGGGTTTTGGCAAGGGTTGGTTGATAGGTATGAGGAGATGATCGAGAAGTATCATCCGGGGTTGGGTGATGAGAGGTGGCCGTTTGTGACACATTTTGTGGGTTGCAAACCTTGTGGGAGCTATGGGGATTACGCCGTTGAGAAGTGCTTGAAAAGTATGGAGAGGGCGTTTAACTTTGCTGATAACCAGGTTATCGAGCTTTATGGTTTTAGGCATAGGGGTTTGTTGAGCCCAAAGATCAAGAGAACTAGAAATGAGTCAGTTACTCCTTTGAAGTATGTAGATCAGTATGATATTCGACATTCAGCACATAAATATAGTGGATCAAAAGGCTAGCTTGTAAGCTATCTTCAACCAAAGATTATCTTTAGGTAATCTATTACATTTATTCACCTTAAGATTTTACATTCATTACAATTGATGTTTGTTCTTTATGCATTTTACTTTCATTTGAGGATAGAATTAATTGTTTTTTCCTTATAAAAAAAGCCAATTTAGAAATACTTGTTCATTAAAACATAACTAGCTTTATAGCCCGTGCTAGGCACGGGCATGCCGTAGTTATGTTTAGTTGTTTGAGATTTGGATGCACACTAAAAAGGCAAATACATGTTGTATTGTGAACGCACTTTTCTGATTTCTCTGTTATGTTTGCATGCTGTTATCCGTTGCAATGAATGAGCTCCTAAGCTCATTTCTTTGGCTTCTTTTCCCCGTACAGAAGTAGTAGTTTATGGGCTCTTATCAAAAGTTCATTTTCTATTACTGATATCAATCAACTAATTGCCATAACTAAAATATTGAATAGATACATTGTATTAAGCAAATGCATCATAATTATTTTAGAACTTGAAAAATATCATACAATTCTATGTAAGATTCGATGGTGTGACAAAAGGAGTTGAAACTAAAGAAAGAGAACAAAAAGAACAAATTTATTAATAAGCTTTAAAAGGTACCAGAACCTTGAGCCTAGAGTAGTAAAAAATCTAGGTTATCTTTGTGTACCGTCCATGGTTTCTTACTACTGATACGACTGCACTTGTACCCGTGCAAGGCACGGGCTCGCTCTAACCGACAGAACTTGATGTTATTTTGTGACGATATTTTCTAGTTCACGTCAGTTTAATTTTGCGATGATAAGTATTCTTCAGTTTGTTGTGGTGATCCTGCCACCAGTTTGAACTTGTTGGTGACACTATGTGACATGATTGAGAAGATTTGCAAGGAAGATCGGTTTGGTATTAGTCCGAAGAAGATTTTGTTCTTAGTTGAATGTATTTGATGATTAGTTTTATAAGCTAATTAATAATCAGATAGGAATTAGTTAAAGGTGTCAAATAAAGGCTCCATTTCGAAAGTACCAATACTCTCCGGTCTCCATAATTCTCTATAAGCGACCGGAGTAGTAAACTTGTCCTTAATGCATGAGCTGGCGGGATTGAGATGCACACAAATTCGTATTCGAAAAAACTGTTCGAACTGGTTAAAAAAATCGGAAAAAATCTGATTAAAAAAAAAGTCCACCTCAACTGGATCCAGCCTGCAGACTTAAACGGATCGCATATTTTTCACAAAACCCCGATCCGGTTCGAGCCGAATAAACCCAAATTTAATCTCGATTTGGACGTAGTCTTGATCAGAATAAAAGTCCAATCCAAAAAGTTAGAATTTTCAATTAAATCTCGGATAAAAGCTTAATTTTTTTAATTAAATCCGAAAAAATAAAAAAAAAGTTAAAGTTAAAGTTATCAATATCTAAAATAATTTGTAAAAATCCGATTTGGCCCCTCCTGACCCGACCCTATCTACAGGTATACATATTTTAGAGGAAATTTGTCTCGATTTAAAAAAGCCCGGCCCTATCGGATATCGAAAAATCCGACCTGAATCCGGATTACGTTCATCTCTATTCAGGGTAACAACTATAGAGGTGCTTATATTATTACTTATATTATCTGATATGTATGAACATAGTTGAGACAAAATGATTACTATTTTGTATTATTTTGTATTATTGGATGCTCGGACTAAAAAGTGATATTATGTGACTAAAAATGCATTTGTACTTTGTCTTAAAATTGTGAATACAAAGGAAGAAACATAATTAAATTTAATTAAAGAGATACGTGTCTATTGGATATATTTTATACCAATAATCACTTTTATTAATAATCAGACAAATGAAATTATCATGAAAGAATCTTGAATAAAAACTAAAGTGTAAAATAATATTTATGAAAGACATTACCATACTAATGGGTTTTATACCACAACAAAAAAGCCCAAGTAGCTCAATGGTTAAATTGGTGACTTGAAATTCTTAGTAATTAGTATTGAAGTGTCTTAGGTTCGATTCCCATCAAGATGAAAATTTTCTTACATTTTTATAACATTTGACTTTGGAGGGGCAGTTATGTAATTTCAAGTTGTTGAATAAAATGTTTCACAAAGTTCTTGTTGCAGTATAAGATATATAATAGATGGGAAATGTAGAGTAAGAATTTTGTTCATCAACTTTGCTCAAATTGTTTCTAGATATTACATTTATAGCGTTTTCCTGTGTAAGCCATTTGATATCATTTTACTCTTTAATTGTTGTACAGTGTGAAGTTAGCCATTCTTAAGCTTAGCCTGTGTACAGTATCATAAAGCACATTACTTAAGCTTTAGGTCTTCAATGAAGTTCTGCTCTTATCACTTTGTCAAGGTTATGTATACAGCAAAGAACTCACTCTCACTGATCGTATGATGATAGTATGTAGCATTTCTCTCATGTCATCCTTGATACTTTTGAACATGGACTAAGTTGATGATATACAAGGAGAAAATGATCAAAGTGAAAATTATGCTGCGGGCAGAGTTTACTCACTATATGTCAGCCCTTTATTGCTCAATGTGAATGTTTTCTCAAAATGTCGAGGTGATCAAATTGATTTGTATTTCATTGTTCCATATTGATTGGTTTGAGCTAGTTTGATAACGGGTAGCATTGACCATAGTTCTTGTTGCTCTTCAGTTTAGTGTCTCTCAGTCTCCATGTTCTCTGTTCTGTGTTGATTAGTTTATGATAGGAGTAGCATGAGCAGTTTTGTCTCTTCTATAGTGTGCCATTAAGTTAATACGCTTCTGAGTTTTGGAACGGAGTGAAGAGGAAAGAAAATGACATAAATAAATTTTCTTCCTGTCATGTTCCCGAGTATTTTATATGAGAGAGAAAAGAAAGTAAGAGAAGAGACAATTTTCATAATATTCCTTCCAAAACCTCACCCAAAAGTGGCATAATCTGGAGAGAAAGAGAAGAACAAGCCTATAAATATCTCTTGGTTCTACAGATGTCATTTTCTATTATAACAAAATTGTTATTCATTTCATATCCATTGTCTTTCCTCTTACTTTAGAAAATGGAAGCATGGGAAGGCAACCTTTTACAGGTTCTTCTTTCTTTTCTTAAGGCTCTTTCCTATTTTCTTCACCCGTCTTAAAAACATGCTGAGAAGTGCCATAATTCAGATCCTTGTTTTAACTTTTTAAATCCTTCTTAGTCAATGGTGTAGACTTTGTGTAGACTGGAGAGTTAGAGGAATTATTTACAGTGTGCATGGCCCTATTATTTGATGTGTTATATACACTCTTCTCGTGTATTTATACTTTTAATTTAGGTTTTATATTTAGTATATTCCTGCTCAACTATAGGAGCAAAGGGTGCACAAAGTGAGCGTTCCACCAGTCCATGAAATCTTAGGAACTTGGGGTTCAGGTGTGAGCGACAGGGTTGTATGATGAGCTAATCAATTGTAAATTCTACTATGTGTATAGACACGTTTCACAAACAAGCAGATATAGAGAGGGCAACCTGCTATGGCACTCATTCATCAGCATGTGCTGTGATACTTGGATCTCAACAGCTATTTTCATCGGCATATACGTTGTTCTACTTGGTATCTCATTCAGCAATTTTCATTCAACTACAAGTTCTTTGAAGTAAAATCAGTATGTTTGGGTTCATGAATCCTCGAATACCCCGCAGCATGATACCAATGTTTGTAAGTGTTTTTGTTTTATTCAAAAATGTCAACTATTAATACTGGGTTTTCAAGTTGAGCACCAACATACAGTTCTTATTTTGTTTGCTCACAATATTTATACATACCAACAAGCAAACAAGGTCCCAGGCTATTAGTGTTACCTGCTAAGGTCCCAAAGCATTAAATCATGGAGGTCTTAAAGCAACCTCTCCATGTGGAAGATGATGAAGCCGTATTAAAACGAAGAGCAAGTCCATGGATGGATGAAGTTGCAATGTATTGTTCAAAGGCCAATGTATTAGTTGGCAACGGCTCATGAATGAATAACGTTGCAATGTAATGTTTATAGTCCAATAATGTATAGTTGGCAACGGCTCAACTTATTCGACTATACCACTTTTCAACCAATGTGGAACCTGTTTTCTCAAATTTATTGTTGAACTGCAAATAATTTTTTTTCGAAAATATGGCATCTATATCTTACACACGTATTTGCAGAAAAGATATTCTATGATTATCGAGTTGTTAACGCTTATATGATCATCAGACCAAATCTGATCACAAAACCCATCAGAAGGGGTATTTCTCATGGCAGCTATCTTAGGAGCATTTGAAAGGTTGTTTCCGAGAATCAGAATTAACAATACTGTCATTATGGCGTTAAAACTTTCCCTGATATTATTTCTAGGAAATGTACGTCCTGATATATGGAGAAATGAAGGAAAGTTCTGGGCTAACAAGTAGTTGTGCATTCAAAATAGTTCATCAACAAAGTAGGCACATTGCATTCCCCATCTTGTTGCGATTTAGTACAGATATGAATTATGCACAAATAATACATGCTCAAACACAAGCATACCGTACGTGTAACCCCAAAGCCTGAATGTAAGAATCACAATCTTCACGTTGTCGGGCGTCCTTTCGTGGTGTATAAACCCAGCAATATCTCGTTCATCTGCGCAACTTGCCGCAATAACGTGCTTATCTTCTGCAAAACAAAAGTTAGTTAGCTAGTTAGTTGGGACATTTCAACAAACACCTTCAAACCCATTCTTTCAAAACTAAACCCTAACAAACCTCATCTTTCTCCTTAATAACACGAATCAATTGATCCCTACTCTCCTTATGCACAATCATTCGCCTTCTCCGTTGCTTTCGCACCCTCAAATACCACAATGCCGCCACCATTGCAGCCGCGCCAACACTCAATGCCCCTGAAGAATGATCACGAAAACTCGAAACAAATGAATAAACCTTACAGCGTAAATAACTAAACCCAAAATCCCACCAGGTATCACCCGATTCATTTACAACCAATTCAGCTCCGGAAACCTCGGGATCCTGATCAGGCAAAGATTGATCAGGAGGCTCAGGACGAAGATTTTCGTGATTAATAGGAGGAAAAATGTTAATCATGCTGGTGGAGCTGCTAGTTTCACACGGGAAAATGTAATTAGGATTAAGATTATGATTAAAATTGTGATTATGAGTTTCGGGGTTTGATTTAATAATTAAGCTTTGGGGTACAAGGGGTATTTCTGTTACTTGCTTTTCTTCTTCATCTTCTTCTGCATCCTCATTTTCATTTGTTGCCATTTTTTTTCATTTATGGTTTTTCTGTATTTATTGCTTTTTAGGGTGGTGTTTTAGAAATTAAATATGTTTTCCTAAAACTAAAAAAGTTAAGTAAAAAGAGAAAGTTGAGTTATTATAATTTGTTGTTTTACAATTTTTTTGCAGGAAATATGAAACAAAAGGCTGAGCTGCGAAAGCGTCCCACTCTTTATCACATTTTCATTTTCGTTTCCTAATTTTATGAAGTTGTACAAAAGCCACGCGAGTTAAGTTTCCTGATTTATATCTTTTAAAAAACGAAAATAAAATTTTAGGTCAATTATTTACAAAATTTTAAGTTTTTCTCCTTTCCTTCTATGAATATGAAATTTAATCTTTCTCTTTTTTTCTTTTCTTTCAAAAACAATCTATATCAAAAACAGGCGAAGGAGAAAAGTAGAAGAGTGTGGAACTTGGTTGAGGAGAAGGAGACATTTTAAAAGTTTGAGGGTTTTCTTTATAAAGCTCTAATAGGCACGCCAAATCTTTTGGGCGTGTTCTTGAATATTGGTAGGATGGATAGTGAAAGGGTGTTGAAAATAAACCTATTCTCCTGTTGAATTCTTTGAAGGGATGGAAAGGTGATTTAGAAGACGTGTTCCCCTACCTAGCCAGTTGCAAAGTCAAAACATAAATACTAGAAGCAGGGGAACCATCTCTAATCAGTTAAATATGATCGCGCCAATATATATGTTGTCGCGCCAATTGAGAATATTTCTTATACGGATGATTCTAGAAAAGCAGGGAAGCGTAGGAGCATAAGAGAAGATTGTATGCGATTAACATGGGGTTGACATTTACTATGTAATAGTAATTATTATTGTCGCGTCAATCACGATTGACGCGCCAATAAGGCACCTGTTATCATTTTACCAGAAACATAATCATACACTGATGCACAAGGTAAAACGGATCAAATGAGGATATATACAAACATATATATACGAAAATTGAAGAACACGAAGAGTACAAAACTTAAAAACTTTGAATTAATCAAAGTACATGGTGAAAATCTGCAAGAAATGGCTCAAAACATACCTTAAGTAGCAGGGATGAGTGGGTTTTTAACGATTTGAATAACTATGGTGATTTGAGATATATTTGGACGAAAAGCCGATTGGGTTCCTTGAAGAGTGTTCTTGAGAAGAGAGAAAATATGGTGACTGGAATGAGAAAGATGGGACTTTGGGTTTATATACTCGTACCCTAAATACCGTATAATACGGTTAAAAAGGTATTTACCTAATATATTTTAAGTTAGAATTATATATGTATCATATTGAATTACAAAGGTTATGTTTAGAGTACCAAAGTATTTGGCGCGCCAGAGTAAATTGTTGCGCCAGAAAAAGAAAATTACATTCATTTATAAATTTTGATTCTCCTGTAAAAGCCCCTTTATATTTTTTTCAAATATAATAGAGGCTTGGGAGTAGTTGTTATACCCAAAATATATATATGGAAAGGGTTAGCCATGTGAGAACAGACAATTGAAGGATGGACATTGCTATAGGTAGTTGTATCTTTGAGAATGTAAGAATGTGAAATATGATACATTGTTAGAGGTGAAAAGAGATGAAGTTGAACCTCCAACCATCGGTATGCCAAGGTTGGAGTGCCAACCTTGAACCATCCCAATGTTGGCGCGCCAAATGGTGTATTAGCCCAGGTTGGAGCGTCAGTTTTGGATATTGCCATGATAAAAAACAGAGTTATGAATAATTATAGAAGATCATAAGATGAAGACTAAACATGATTGAAGGCCTGATTCTGTATTCCACCAAGTTGTCCTTATTGGGGGATCAAGGTGTAAATAAGTGTTAGGTCCTGATATGTTTGTAGAAAGGGGGGTTGAATACAAACTGTACCGTTTTATCGAATTTGTTTGGTTCGTGATTTAACAATTCAAGAACAAATAAGTGCGGAATGAAATGAAACAAAATTCAAGTTAAATCTAATTTATATTAAGCTTGAAGGGTGTTACAAATATTTTACAGATTACAAGGTTTGAATCTCAAACTATTTAAAACAAATCTAGAATAAATTCGACATGAATTTATCTATTTTTGTAATAAAAAGATCGAACGATAAATAATAGTTCGAGATAAGTTATAGGGATAAAGATCCGCTAGATAGTCTTAGAACAACAAGTAAACTAATTCTAGTGGTTTAGATTTAACAATACAATCTAGAATTAAGTTCACTTGCCAGAATTAAAGCTCGGGCAAGTTTTGTTCTTTAATGGCAGAAGAGAGAAAAAAATGTAACTTGTTTAAGCTTCTGTCTTTTTGTTTTGAGTGTACGCCTTTTGTTTTTATATAACAAAAGTCAACTGCCCCTTTTCAAATCACATGTCCAACACTTTCTTTTTCTAGAAAGACTATCCATTTTGTGCTAGTAAGACTACCACACATTCAGCTTTTACTTAATTCTAAAATAATTAACTTATTAATTAATTTACATAATAAATTAATTCTAACAGAATTAATGTAATAAATTAACTAACTAAGGTAAATTATTTAAAAGAGAATTAATCAAAGTCTTTTCTTTATCAAAATGTACGCCATTAATTAAACTAGAAAGACTATGCTTTTGGCCTGGAAATACTACCGGTAAGACAATTCTTGAATCAGTAATACATCAGTAAGACAATCTGTGAACCGGTAAGACTATCGGTAAGACTATCGGTAAGACAAGCATTTGACTTGGGAAGACAATCGGGAAGACAAGCAAACCAAGGGGAAGACTTTCGGGAAGACTTAGGGAATTAACTAATAATTCTTAGAAAATGCCTAGGAAGACTATCAGGAAGATTCTCCTTGACAGTTTTCTTAGTTTATTTTCTAAGTCTTCTTAGTTTATTTTCTAAGTCTTCTTAGTTCATTTTTTATTCTAATTCAAATAATCAATTAAGTAATTTAAGTATTAAATTAATTCTTAATAGAATCAATTTAATAAATAACCTACTTACCAGAATTAATTATTTAGAAGAGAATAAATACAATTCCTTGTCTTCCTAATGTTTTTCTCAGTCTTTCTAGTTATGTATTAATTCTATTTTAATTTATTGAATTAATTGATTTAACAAATAAATTAATTCTGAGTTAATTAATTTATAGATCAAATTAATTAATTTATAGTTTAATTAATTTAAGGAATAAATTAATTCTAATGGAATTAATTTATAGTTTAAATTAATTATTAATTAATTTAAGGAATAAATTAATTCTGTCACTTTAAATAGATCCACTTTCTTGAATACTTCACTGAGGCTTGATCAAAATGACTGAACTTCTTCCAGTATAGAATTACTCCAAGTCAGTAGATGACTTTAAACTTTATTCTCTTGACTGATAAAACCCTCTAAGATTCTTGTGACCTTTAATCTAATATTTTCTTCTTACATTCTTGTTTAAGTTGAGTGGAATCCTCGAATTACAAATAGGCTATTGCATATGCCTTTCAATCTCCCCATATTTGTTTGTTAGAGAATAACAACCAAATACCTAGAGGATCACTCAACTAAAATCAAGAAAAAGATAAGACTCTAAATCCTAAGTAAATAATAGAAAATTCTGGATCAAATATGACATTTCCAGATTTCTTCAACATTAAAGATAAATACAAGACAGATGTTCCTCTAGACTGAACATATGATAACATTGAACCTGTCTTGATTTACCTATTCCTTTACTACCCTGAAACTCCTCCTTTTCATTTTTATATCTTTTTCAGCTCCCTCTTCCTAGCTTCTCCAAACTTCTCCCCCTTAGTTGAGGAATTCTCTACAGATATAACCTTTTGAGTCTCTGAAGCCAATAGGAGTTGAGATTGTTGATGGAGTTGATCTTGGAAAGTAAATTTATCTTCAAGATTTCCTTGAGCAGTCTCAGCTGATTGTTGACAGAGGTGGAAGAAGAAGACCGTTCAACCACTTGTGCTTGCAAATGTTCTTTATCAGCCTGGGTTTTGGATAATTGTTCTTGTATATCAGCTATTTGAGCTAACCATATTGCAGTGTATGTGTCTGTGTGTGCACTCACTTGAATTTCTCTTGTAAGTGTATCACTCATCTCACGTGCATGTGTTTCACTTGGTGTTTGACTCACATCACTCAATATTAGCTGTCTGTTTGCTCCTCTTTGATTAGTACCTGCATTGAAAAACACCCTAGCCACTTCAAGAGAGATCAGTGGTGGTGCAATGGGAGTTCGTAAATCCCGATCCTCAATCATGTCTAACAAATCACTTGGATTTGAAATCTGAATTGCTTAAGTGATAGACTGACCAAGTTGCCTTCCACTTTCTACAGATAAATCTGCGAGTGGAAAATCCCTTAAGGAGCCAGAGATGTTCACTCTGGGAGGGGAGAAAATGATTCTATTAAATGTGGCAAGAATCAGATTTTCCCTCTGATGCCTGTGAAGGCACTTCTACCCTAACAATGGTAGGCACTTTAACCAGTTGCAGGTGCTCTATTTTCACTGTGTAATGAGTTTCATCTAATGGAATTGTCTTCTCCCATTGTGAGTAATGAGAGTGTTCTTGATTGACTCGGTACAAAGTGCCATGACCCTATGGCGAATTTCAATAGATTCATCCTGTTGAGAGAATGTCTCTAGAAACAGCTCATTGGCCATTTCAAAGTCCATATCCTGTTGAGAGGATACAGATGGGCTGACAGATGCCTCAGTATATATTGAATTTCTTTAGAGGAGGCAGAGCTGTGGGATCACTCATTGTTTCAATCAAAATACTTCTTTGTTTAACAATTGATTTCTATTCAGGTTGAGAGGTCAAGTAATTAAGTTGTAGACTCATTGTTTGGCTCTAAGACCTGGGATAGAGATTGTGGATCTACAATCCCTTGGTCAGCCCTAACAACCACTTGAGTTCAGCAACAGTAAAAGAAGTGGATTGAGAGATAGAAAGTAATATCTGAATTGGATTTGGCACTGAATTTCCAGCTAAGCAAGAGCTAGATCATAAATAATATATACAATATATTTACAAAAATAACTAAGACAAATAGAAAATAAAAGATAATAAATAATAAAAATAAAATAATATATACAAATAAAAACTATTAGTAGAAAACTAAAGAAAGAAAATGAATTAAAATAAAATGCAAAAAATATTTACATGAAATTATTTACATGAAACTATTTACATGAACTATGCAAGAATATTCGAATATTTTAAAATAAAAGATTTTCAATAAAAATAGATTTCTCTACAATATTAACTTGTAAAATTTGAGAAAAATATTTTTAGAGAAAATAATTCATCTTAAATTACTCAAACTAAGAAGTTTAACAATTCATTTCAAAAAAAAAAAAAAAAAGAAGTTTAACAATTAGACAAGACATGGAAATAATCTACAATCAACATGCATAAGAGAAAATGAGATGATAAAATAAATTTACAAGTGATTTAAAAATATATACAACAAATGAACACTTGTAAATTTAATCAAGATCAAACAAAAAATAAACAGAGTTAATCACTAAAACTATTTAACATACACAATTTACCAACTAACCTGGTAAATGTGGATTCATCAAGAGATTTAGTGAAACTATCTGTTGTTTATTCCTCTATGAGTACAAAGTGCAACTCCACAGTACCATTCATGACATGCTCTCAGATAAAATGATACTTGATGTCAATATGCTTGGTCTCTTATGATTATGCCATCTTCATCTAATTTATTTCTGAATACCCACCAAGTACCAACTACTTTCTTGTTCTTTGGTCTAGGTACCAGCTTCCAGACTTGTTGTTGTTCAATTTGATTGAGTTCATCTTGCATAGCAATCACCCAATCAGGATCAGTCAGAGCTTCCTCAATTTTCTTTGGTTCCATTTCAGAAAGAACCCTGAATAATAATATTCATTTTGAGTAGCACTTCTAGTTCTGACTCCAACACCTGGACCACCAATAATTAGCTCAAAAGATTTTATCTTGATGATTCGCCTTGTTCTTCATTATGGTGTTGTGAATGACTAGTTGACCCTTCATTTCCTCCCCATGAGTTGTTGACAGATTTTCTTGGTGATTCTTCTCCAGTGTTAGTGGTATCTCCATTGTTACCAATGTTTCCACCACCATCATCATTGACATTGTTATCACCAGCAACAAGCTCAAGTGAATTCTCATCATCTGAATCTGAATCTGACATGTCATCAAACTTCAATTTCTCAGATTGATTTTATGTTTGGATATTAGGGAGTTAGGTGTCATCAAATGTAACATTGATGTTCTTATTGACTGATAACATTTATTGATTTCAAACAAGCTATATCCTCATTTATATCCTTGTTGTTATCTCCAAAGGTAAGCACTGGGCCAACTTTCTCAACCACATTTGATAGCAGGGCTCTATCTCCGGTCATATGCCTTGAACATCCACTATCCAGAATCCACACAACCCGGTTCACCTGTTTCATACCCTGCACTATCAAATAGATTAGACCTTCTTCGGAACCCAAGCTTGGTTGGGTCCGACATACTTAAAGAATTGACCTTTGTCAGGCAAAACAACACTCTTGATTTTAACTACTTCAACCTCCTTAATGAAAGAGCATTTCCACTTATAACCAGCCTTAACAAATTTCTGATTAGGCTTGGGTATAAATGTGTCCACTCTAACTTTAGGAGGACTAGCAGTTTTGGATCTAGCATGCTTCTTATGATTTACATGTTGACGGGGAGCAGTCTTATCATTTGATGCATGCTTACTATTAAAATAAACATACATGACATTAAAAGCACAAGACATGCAATTCGCAACACCACATGCTTTATGAGATAAATCTACACTAGGCATGTTATGCATGTTAGATGTGTTGTTGTTTTGCTCCAACTTCTGAGTGTCTAATTTGGTCTCAGTTGTGAGAACAACTTTTACAGAACCCTTAGGCACACATTTGTTGGAGTGGACAATCCCATTGGCAATGTCCTCAGTACGGATCTCTTCTTGAATGATTATGGAATATTCATTCAGGGGCTCTGCTATAGATTCTTTAAAGAAAAGTTTTTCAATACCCTTAAGCACATGTGGTACACCTCTTTCTTCAGCACTGACTCTATTAGGGGTGTTAATGCTTAATTCTCCAATAGCCTCGTTATAGTCATAACATATTCCTACAGTTTTACCAATAACTTGTTTATTGAAGATCTCTTTAGTAGTCTTACAAGAATTATAGTAAGCATTAACCTTGGTCTCAAGTTCTATAATCTTATCTTTAAGAATGGTTTCTAATTGTCTATAACAATTCACCCTATTCTCAAGAAAAGCTACATTTTCTGTAAGTTCACCTTGATTAATATGCACTAGTTTTAATTCTTTAACCTCTTTTTCAAGAGCAGTGTTCTGAAGAATTATTCTATCATTTTCTCTATGTGCACAAGATACTGTAGTACTAAGATGATAAATCATTTCAGTGTCAGTGAACTTTACCTTAGACATGTAGGATGAGGATTGAGTAGAACTAGAGACTTTGTTTTCTATTGCCATGAGTGCAAGATTTCCAACTTCTTCATCTTCGCTGTCTATGTCATCCCAGTTTTTACCTTTATCAAGATAAGTTTCTTCAGACTGGTTCTTCTTATATGTATCATGAGAGGTTTTCTTTGCTTGCCTTTGATTTCTGCATTCGGTTGCAAAGTGTCCCAACTCATTACAATTAAAACACTGAATCGTGCTTCTATCAACCATCCTTGTTTTATAGCCACCCCTTGTGCTATTTGAGGATGAAGAACCACCTGTCTGGTATCTGTCAACATATGTCTTGAACTTGAAACTAGGATTTCTCCTGAACCTGAAATTTCCAAACCTCTTCACTATCAAGGCCATAGACTCATCTTCCAACTGTTCAAGCTCCTCCATAGAATAGAAATCACCACCAGAGTGACTTGTAGATGTAGCACCATACTCAGCTACAATCACATCCTTGTTAGGACTGGAAGGTAGAACAACCTTCGTTTCCTGTTTCTGTGGGACTCCAGCTACTAGTGCAGTAGACATATTAACCACTATTTCTTAATCTTTTCCAGAAGCTCCTCCAGCTTCTTTATCTCCTTCTCCTTTCTTTTGAATCTTCAGCTTTTGAGATATGATGTCGGAGACCTTAGCATTCTCTTCTTCCTTTCTCTTGAGATCTGTTTGTTGTTTCTTCAGCTCTTTCTGAAACAAAGGGTCAGGAGTATACATATCAGCTTCATCTTCCCAATCATCGAAGTTGGTCGCCTCTTTAACCTCCTCCTCACGAATAGGTTCTTCAGGGATAGTCTTCTCCAGATCACCAGACATATCAAATTGGAAATCATCCTGTTCACCATAGTAGTAGTAGGCATCATCAAAAGCAGACTCCTTCAATGATTGTTTCTGTTTACCCTTTTCTTTACATGAATACTATGAAGACGTTGTTTGTCTTCATGTTCAGCCTTTTTTCAAACACTAATATATTTTGGATTTGCCACTTGAAGAAATAAACGCATCTTCTTCTTCCACATCCCATAGTGCTCTCTACTAAACAAAGGAATTTTGACGGCTCCAACTTTTTGGGTAGACATCTTGAGATTTTTTTTAGAAGAATAAAAATATGAACATTCTTGAAAAAATTCACAAAAAATGGATCTTTGATTTGTGTATCAATCAAAAGGCTATTATGCCAATTGTTAGGTCCTGATATGTTTGTAGAAGGGGGGGTTGAATACAAACTGTACCGTTTTATCGAATTTGTTCGGTTCATGATTTAACAATTCAAGAACAAATAAGTGCGGAATGAAATGAAACAAAATTCAAGTTAAATATAATTTATATTAAACTTGAAGGGTGTTACAAATACAGTATATATTACAAGGTTTGAATCTCAAACTATTTAAAACAAATCTAGAATAAATTCGACATGAAGTTATCTATTTTTGTAATAAAAAGATCGAACGATAAATAATAGTTCGAGATAAGTTATAGGGATAAAGATCCGCTAGATAGTCTTAGAACAACAAGTAAACTAATTCTAGTGGTTTAGATTTAACAATACAATCTAGAATTAAGTTCACTGGCCAGAATTAAAGCTCGGGCAAGTTTTGTTCTTTAATGGCAGAAGATAGAAAAAAAATGTAACTTGTTTAAGATTCTGTCTTTTTGTTTTGAGTGTACGCCTTTTGTTTTTATATAACAAAAGTCAACTGCCCCTTTTCAAATCACATGTTCACCACTTTCTTTTTCTAGAAAGACTATCCATTTTGTGCTAGCAAGACTACCAGAAAGACTACCACATATTCAGCTTTTAATTAATTCTAAAATAAATAACTTATTAATTAATTTACATAATAAATTAATTCTAACAGAATTAATTTAATAAATAAATTAACTAACTAAGGTAAATTATTTAAAAGAGAATTAATCAAAGTCTTTTCTTTATCAAAATGTACGCCATTAATTGAACTAGAAAGACTATGCTTTTGGCCTGGAAAGACTACCGGTAAGACAATTCTTGAATCAGTAATACATCAGTAAGACAATCTGTGAACCGGTAAGACTATCGGTAAGACTATCGGTAAGACAAGCATTTGACTTGGGAAGACAATCGGGAAGACAAGCAAACCAAGGGGAAGACTTTCGGGAAGACTTTCGGGAAGACTTTCGGGAAGACTTAGGGAATTAACTAATAATACTTAGAAAATGCCTAGGAAGACTATCGGGAAGATTCTCCTTGATAGTCTTCTTAGTTTATTTTCTAAGTCTTTTTAGTTCATTTTCTATTCTAATTCAAATAATCAATTAAGTATTTTAGGTATTAAATTAATTCTTAATAGAATCAATTTAATAAATAACCTACTTACCAGAATTAATTATTTAGAAGAGAATAAATACAATTTCTTGTCTTCCTAATGTTTTTCTCAGTCTTTCTAGTTATGTATTAATTCTATTTTAATTTATTGAATTAATTGATTTAATTTAACAAATAAATTACTTCTGAGTGAATTAATTTATAGATTAAATTAACAAATAAATTAATTCTAATGGAATTAATTTATAGTTTAAATTAATTAACCAACTAACTTCAATGACGGTTCTTCATCTTTTGACTTTAAGTTGTGGTCCATCTTCTTTTCCCTTTTAACAAACCCTGTAACCTATACGTTTCATGTCACACTTCTGAAATCTCTGTCACTTTAAATAGATCCACTTTCTTGAATACTTCACTGAGGCTTGATCAAAATTACTGAACTTCTTCTAGTGTATAATTACTCCAAGTCAGTAGATGACTTTAAACTTTATTCTCTTGACTGATAAAACCCTCTGAGATTCCTGTGACCTTTCACTAGTACAGAAAAGCCTTTTAGCGTCGCACCTAAGGCGTCGGTTCTTAAGTGAACCGACGCTTATACTTGTTTTTAGCGTCAGTTGCTAACTTAACCGACGCTTATTTACTAAGGTGCTTGATCTAATGCGTCGGTTTTATGTAATGACCGACGCTTTTTCCACTTTTATGCGTCGGTTTAGTGAATGCCGACGCTTTTGAGAACTTTTAGCGTCGGTCTGTCTGTAACCGACGTTGTTGAGTGCATTTTTATGCGTCGGCCTAGTAAAACCGACGCTATAGAATGCACTTTATGCGTCGGCCTATAAAGAACCGACGCTGTAGAGTGTAATTTTCTGTGTCGCCTTGTCGAACCGACGCTGTAGAATGTGCTTTTTTCCAAAAAAAAATGCTAAATTCAAGTAATTTTCCTAATAACTCAGTTATAATAATATAATATTTTTATAATAATATAATGTTTATATAAATAATATATTATTTTTATAATAATATAATGTTTATATAAATAATATTTTAATATTTTCATTCCACAAAAAAATTGTTGCAAAATCATTTTGGATAAATTTTATGCAATTGTAGAATAACTTTGAACTATTTGACTAATTTTAATTTATTTTTTTAAAAGTAATTTTTTTTTTAAAATTAAAATTTATTGATTTTACATATTTTGAAAAAAGTTATAAAAATATGAAGTATGAATATTTATGCAATGGTTCTCTACCTTACTCCCAAAATGAATTTATATCCAATCACATCTCATTATTTACATTATATTATGACAAAATTACACTTTTATTTATTTAATTTTTCAAAATACTAAAATTTTATATAATATTAATAATAATAAATCTTTTTATAAGATAAAAATTCTTATATCTTAATTTGTTCATTGTCTTAAAACATCTCTGTTGCCCGGTCATCTTTTTATCTTCCCCCAATTGTTCTAATCCCTAATTGGTAATCCACTTCTACAATATTCACTGCTACATAATCACTGCTCACTTTAACTTTCTCAACTCCATATCGACTGCCGTTCGCTCTTCACTTTCTCCAGTGTGCTGCTAACTCGATTTTTCGGATGCTATTACTTCATTGAGTTCTCTGGGTTCGATTAGGAATCTTTGGGTTTGATTATCGAAGCTAATTGATTGCTTCTCTCGGTTCTTGGTTCTTGGAAAGAAGGTATTCTTTGTGGTATTTGAATTTATATAAATTTCAATTTAATATAGTTTCAATTTCCTTTTGTTTTTTGACTTAGTAATTTCGTGTAAAATATAAATACACGTAAATTCTTAGAACATATAAATTTGCAATGTAAATGAAGAAGGTTATATAAATACTAATGGCAAGTAAATTCGTATTTGGCCCTTGGGATGAATCCTTTGCATCGATGATATTATCATAAAGAGATTTTTGTTTTTGATTTCTTCTGTGTGTTGTTCAAATTCACTGATGTATGTGGTGGTATAATTTGTACTCCGAAAAATAGGCCACAGTGCTGTTCAGGGCTAACAAAGGAGTTCTTGATGTTTTAACCATTGTTTTTGTGTGTGTGGTTCTGGTCTAGGATGGTTCTTCACAAATTAGTAGTAAAAGAAGTTTTTTTAAATGTTTTTGATTGATCTAAATTGTCTGATAGCAGCTTTATCTATGCTTTCTTACCTATAACTTATTATGTAAGTGGTCTGTGTTGTGTTCCAGTTGGTTTAGTGACTCTGTGGATGACTAAGTTGGCGGCGGTAAAGATTCTGGGAGGAAGTTTTTTAATCCTGTAAGAGGTAATTTTACAAATAGATCAAGTTTTAAAATGCGATGTTAGCGGATATATCTGATAGTTTGCTATTAATTTATGCTTCGAAGCCAGTGTGCTTCATTAGAAGCCAGGTCTTTGTCTTCTTTTTTTATCTTCTAATATTATGATATGTATTTGTAGGTCCACGTGAGCTTTACTTATTAGGTGGTTGGGTACTGTATCTTGAAATTCTACTCCTCAAAAGGCATATGCATCTCCTTAAAATTAAAATTCAAGAACTCCCACTTTTTTTTTACCTTTTGCTTCACAAGGTATAATCCACTTGATGACCTTCTGCAGTACCCCATGCTTTCCTGCATCTTGAAATGCTATGTTTGCATCTTAAAGCTTACCTGTAGAATTTGCTTATTCCATGACATCAATGAGATTGGTTATATTGGTCACCTTGACCTAATTTTCCCATTCCTCTGTTTGATATATAGATACTCAGCATCATGTAACATGGATCATTAAGGATCCACTTCTCATTCTCAAATGTTCCACTTACAACTTGTGAACTTGTATTTGGTACTGGTATGATGTAATGAAACCAGAAATGTATTCATTGTAGTTCGCTTCATTTTTTTTATTTTTTGTAGATAATGATCATAGACTTCAAACTGATTTACCCGAGTGGCACTGCAACTGCTCACCTAATAAACAGCTTCCACACTCCTCAGGGAGCCAGGCTTGCTAAGTGAGGATGTTACTATATGTTCTGTATTTATCCTAGTCTACGCCCGAAGTGTCCAATTTCATTTTCACAGTCTCCTTTTCATCAATTCACTGCAGAAAACAAGTTAATGCTCTGGGAAAATTCTTCTCATTCAGCTTCGCGTGGGGTTTCTTCCAGTGGTTCTTCACTGCTGGTGATGGCTGTGGATTCAAAGAGTTTCCTACGTTTGGACTTGAAGCTTATAGAAACAAGTATGTACCCGTGAGCTAATCCAAGAATCTTCCTAGTTTTGAATCAATTTAAAGTAAAGGGTGCAACAAATGAATTATTTTTAAAAGTTCAAATTAATTATCTTGTATATTTCCTATTTGAGTCCTGAAAGTTTTTATCATTCTATATAAAAAAAAATATGTAGGTTTTTCTTTGACTTCTCAGCAACTTATGTTGGTGTCAGAATGATTTGTCCATATCTGATCAATGTATCATTACTACTTGGAGCAATTCTATCCAGGTGTATAATGTGGCCTCTCATCGAGGACAGGAAGGGTCATTGGTACCCTGCAGAACTTAGCCCAAGTAGTCTCAATGGTTTACAAGGTTACAAGGTAATTTGCTTTTGTTGTTATCTTAAGCATACACGAAAATGCATGCTACAGTTTTAACCCAGCGTTTAATCTTTAATCTTCCTTTAAGGTATTCATTGCCATAGCCATGATCCTTGATTCCTTGGTGATGGTCTCTACAATTTCTTAAAAGTGTTGGGTCATACTTTATTTGGATTGTTTCGCCAAATCCGGATGAAAAAACCTGAAACATTACCAGTAGAAGCTGGTCAGTCTTCCACAGAAACTCCATCTCTGTCGTATGATCAAGGACCAAATCCCAACGTGGTTTGCAGTGGCTGGTTATGTCACTGTTGCTATTATATCTGCTGCAACTCTTCCTCATATCTTTCAACATCTAAAGTGGTACCATGTCGCTGTCATATACGTTTTTGCACCAGTACTGGCCTTTTGCAATGCCTATGGTTGTGGTCTCACGGATTGGTCTCTGGCTTCTACCTATGGAAAGCTTGCAATCTTTACAATTGGGGCATGGGCAGGAGCTTCACATGGTGGTGTTCTTGCGGGATTGGCAGCTTGTGGAGTCATGATGAACATCGTCTCCACTGCATCTGACCTGATGCAGGACTTCAAAACAGGTTATATGACCCTGGCTTCACCAAGGTCGATGTTTGTGAGCCAAATTATATGTGCGTCGGAAGCCTGCTATTTGTTTGGCAGAAGCTAAACAAGACAAAAGCTGATGCATTTGGCCCTGCTGTAGCTTCAGGATTAATATGCATTTTTTAAAACAAATAATGTAATATAATTTTTTCTTCTAATTTTTTTCAATGAAATTTTTAGTAAGAATTTAGTTATGATTTTATTTTTTGTTTCATTGGTTGATTTTTGGTGGTTGTGCTTGTATTGGAGGTAATATGTGAAGCAGGGGATATCAATAAAACAAATAAAAAAATTTTAAAAAAAATTTAACCTAAGGCGTCGGTTGTTAGTGGCGACGCTGAAGAAAAGAACTTTATGCGTCGGCATTTTGAAAGACCGACGCTGTTGTCATGGACTTTATGCGTCGACATTTTGAAAAACCGATGCTATAGTTAGACCTAATGCGTCAGTGGTTTATCTTTTTGCGTCGGTTATTTAGCCGACACCGCAGTAGTTTTAGCATCGCCCAATTGACCGACGCTATAGGCCTAGACCTATAGCGTCCCCTTCATATACTACGCCCATTAACCGACGCTTTAGGCCTTTTTTGACCGACGCTGAAAGTCATTTTTGTACTAGTGTTTAATCTAATATTTACATCTTACATTCTTGTTTAAGTTGAGTGGAATCCTCGAATTACAAATAGGCTATTGCATATGCCTTTCAATAAGCATGTCTATACACTAAAACTAAAAGGGTTCAATCATGTATTCTAACAAGTTACCCTTGTTGGGGGATTGAGATATGCCCAGTGTGACTATAACTATGAAGAACTTGCCATGTAGTCTGGTGGGTTAGCCTCATCGGGGGGTAAGTGTTAGTTATGAATATCACTAGTAAACTAGACAGAGGGGGGGGGGGGTGAATGGATAGTTTGAAGATTTTTCGTTTCTTGAAGCTTAGATCTGTGTTTGATTGTATATGTATGAGAATGCGAAAATAAAAATAAACAGAACACACACAATCACTTTAATCTACTTTGTAAAAGTAAATTAAATACTACAGCTTCCAAAATTTCACAATTGAAATTCTGGCTTCTAAACAAAAACATAGCTTTCTTGTTTTCTTACAGAGAAAAATGTGTTTGAATAATTTTGTGTTATCTCTCTTGCAGCTAACTATAGGGTGTGCACAATATATATATGACCTATACAGACTGGTACACACTCCTAATTACACAGACACCCCTAACAGTAACTCCATGATGTTTTTCCAAAAGAGGTTAGTTGTGCCAGGAAGGACCATTTGCTCTCTGTCGTCCTTTTCCTTATCTTTAGCTGTTTGTCTCTATTCTTTCTCTCCAAGTTATGTTGTAGATTTGTCATCTGTCTTTGGACCACTTAACCGTAACAGATGCTCCAGTATTTGTCTCCATGATCTTTGATTCTGTACCTTGATTTGTCTTGTTGTAAAACACTTAAGTGTTGATATCGTGAACTCCCGCATACTTCTTATTCTGTGACTTGTCGACATAAAGCATTTCTGACTTTGCTATATGAGGACTTTGCTATATGACCATTTTAGGAGTATGTTATATGGCATATTACAGACTTCACAATATAGCCTTTGAGGACTTCACGATCTAGAACATTTCAGACTATGCGATCTCAACACTTCACGACATGGCCTTTGAGGACTTCACGACATAACTCATTCTGACTTCACGATCTAGGGACTTAGACAAATTTCTGCAACTTATTTCTTCATGGCCTTATTCACTTTTATCCTGCTGCATGAACAAATTGAACTTCTTCCAAGATGATTATTTCATGGCCTATATACATTTTAGTTGCTAGAAACTCACTAAGCTCATTATATAATTGAGCATACAGAATGAAGCTAAGTACATGATTACAAGACAAGTACAATAAAGACTTATACTATATCCCATTGATAAAGTTCACCAGGTCATTTAGAGTGACGCAGTCACAAGGTGTAGGCTTGTTAATAGTGGTATTCAGACTTGTCTTGAGCGTAACAGTAAGGATCAACTTGTGCATTTGAAGCAAGCAATGACTTGTCCCTGCAACTAAACGACTGATGTGGTAGTTGGTAGCGGTTGATGTTAGCTCCGATAATTAGGGCTAATGTTGTATCCGTGAAGACACGATCATAGTTGAGCCTTGGGGTTATTGTGATAAATTTCATCGTATGAGCTCTTCTTAGTGGGCTCAAACATACATTTCGTAAGAGGTTAAGAGTTCTAGTCCGACATGGACTGAGCTTGATCTACTCCTAACAAGCTTAGGTTCCTTGTTCCACTAGAATTACGTGAAGTTTGATCCCTATATAAATATAGGGTCCGTAGACACATTAAAGGAGTTGGACGTTGAGAACTCAGAGAGACCACCACCACTCCTTTGATCTCGGCTTCTTATAAACACACTAACCACCGTATTTCGGCGATCCTTCTGTCATCAAACTACCATCGTAGATCTTGATTCCGGCGTGTAACCTCAAAATTTTGTTATCACAAATTTCTCCGTTAACACTTTCATAAAATTTTGAATAAAATTATTTTATATTATAAAAGATTGTTATGAGATACATCTCATGTTCGTTTTCTGTTAGAGATAAATAGTATTTATTCCATGTATTTACTATAGTGTCGGTACATGGTTAGAATAAATTGATACGGTAATTAGCCTATTAAAGTCGGCACGCCACCCTGGCAGTGAACTCGTGGTCATATTTTAACCCACTCCATCCAGTCTTCAGCTTAATATCTAAACTATTAGTTACTTGAATAGAATAGAATAAATATAAGAAAATGTAACATATATATGATAACGTAGATACATGAGAAAGTAGGTATACACAAATCTAGTTCGAGAAAAGTCTGTGAGAAATTAAGACAAATTTTTATTTAGGTTCTCTTTGGATTGCTGTTAAAAATTGTTGTGTTATTAAAAAAAATGTTGTTAAAATAAGTGTTGTTGTGAAAATCAGATAACTGTTTGGTAATACTTTTGATATGGATATGTTTTGGGGTATAATATAAAAAATTATTGTTTTTGGTGAGTTTTGATGTTGAAATTAGTAGTTGCTTCCCGCAAAAGCTGAAAAACAGCATTTTTTTCAAAAGCATGGAGGACCTGTTTTCTCTAAATGTTTTCTCTAAAAATAGCTTTTCAGCCAAAAACAATTTTCAGAGAAGCGGCTTAAAAAATTTACCAAACACTTTTTTACCTGCTTTTCAAAAAAAAAACTGATGTTGCTGTCTGCAACTACAATACCAAACGGGACCTTAAAATGGAAGAATCGAAGATTACTCTCGAAACCAAAAATTCGTATATAATTATTTAGGAATCAACGATCTCAACATGTATATATACAACATAATGAAGTAGTATGTACTCGCTCCGTCCCAGCAGGAAGTTAACATTTAGAAGAGAAAATTCGGCACGTATTTTAAGCCTCCTTTAAAGTATAGTTCCATTAATTGTTTTAATTTTTTTTTCTTCTGAATAAAAATTAAATGTTTGGATTTTTATTCAGAAAAGAAAAATTTTAAAAATAAGTAATAGAACTATATTTTATAGAAGCTTTAAAATGCATGCCGACCCCTTCCTTTCAAATGTTAACAAATGGATGGGACGGAGAGAATATTAGCAAGAAAGACTAAAGACCAATAATAAAGTATGCATATTCCGTTTTATTTAAATTTAAATATGTGATGACTGACTAATCAAGTTGTAAGTGTGTATCATTTGTCGTTCTTCGATTCTTGCCCAACCAACGTTATTTGGAAACATATATTAAAAAGAAAATATATTGATTTTACATCGGCTATATTCTGATAACGGCTAACTTCACATTACCAAATAAATAATTGATTTCATAAAATTCAACACGCGCAAATCACATAATGGGGGTGATTATCATTCGGCAGTACTCTTGTTTTTGCCTAAGTTGATCCGAAACGGTTGGGAGTGGGACTATAAACAAATCTCTTGCCGCATTCACCAAATTCAAATTTTCAAATAATGAAACAATAAATAATTCTATAATATTTTAGCTTTCTTTGTTTCAATAATGAAAGTGAGTTGTAATTTCTTTTTTCCCAAATTAGTACGTTGTACATCTATGTACTTTCCGAAATATAAATAAAAATCCGAAATAAATAATTTTAAACCTAGTAAGAGCATCTCCAAGGGGATAGCTAAAATGGTTAGCTAAAATAATATAAAGTAATGGTTATGTAAAATTTGCTGAACCTGTAAGGTGATGTACTCCAATTAGCTATAATGGTTAGCTATATTTCAAAAACAGTATTTTATTATTATTTCGTGATTATTCTGTAATTCGTGATTATTCTGTAATTCGTGATTATTTTGTAATTCGTGATTATTACATATCGATCTTAATTGTGGGAATATATTTTTGAAATTCTAAATTAAATTTTGTTATTAAATTTTAATATATAAACATTAACACTAATTGATTTTAACTGTGGTCAAGCATTCCCTGCATATTTTGTTAAGCTATTCGAGCAACAATAATCGAAAATCAATTGTTTTCAATCGAAAATCAACAATAAAGATGATGAACACTTCTTTCGGACAATTAGTCAAACACCTTATGCTATCTCAAATACAAAGAAAAACACTTTATAAATTTGATTTTGAGAGATTCCCACAAATCCTAGATCCCTTTTTATGCAATAATCACAAACCTAATTCCAAATTTGAAGGAAAAATAAACAAAAAAGAAGATTGAAGATACATAATTGTACTTGCAAATCAAGTGGCGGGAGTGACGAATGAGAGCAGCAGTAGAGGGAACAAAAGCAGCGGGAAATGATGTGGCAGCTGAGCTACAGATCTGTAAGCCTTCAACAAATATAGCCAAACATAAATGGATGGCTATAATTATACCTAAAGGGAGTTATCCGTTGGAGAGGTGAATTTCATAGAAATTGACTATAATTAATACTATTCATCTGCCAGCTGTAAGTTTTACCTATGGGCTCCCAAGGGTTGGAGATGCTCTAAGTAGCAACTATGGAGTTCAGTTTTGGTGGGTCGTAGATTCGGCCGCCATTTTATAATGTCAGCCGTTTGACATGTGTCCCGTTATGTTGGTACATCATGTTAGATTCGTCATTGCCGTATATATCCCTAGTATACAAATATTTAAATACTACAGTAATATATTCAAATCCGAAAGAACTATTTATCTAAATTATACCACAGTCTCCCTAAATAGTTCCAACAACGTGGTGTAACCGGCCGTGCAACTTTTGTTCGCAAAAGAAAATACAAACTATGGTGAAAATATTACATTGTATTATGAGAATTATAATTGAGCTACGCAACACACGTTTTAAAGTGAATTGACTATTACTTTCAAAAAAAAAAAAAAAGTGAATTGACTATAATGTTAAATCTCACCGTTATCATATTCAAAATTGGTTTTTTTTTTGTAAATTAGGTCAATGGTTTATATTTTTATTTAAAAGAAATTGAAAAACAATACTCCTAGCTAAACGTTGGTAATATAATATAACAATTATTTGTTTTTTTTTTGAAATAATATATAACAATTATTTGTTGTTCCCTCTGTTTCATTATACACGTTATTTTTTAATTTTTACTGTTTAAATAAACCAAATTTTGACTAAAATTTATATAGTTGAAAAAAAAAATCATTGAAAAGTACATATAATTTATTTTTAAATGTAACTTTCTGTTTTCTAAAATAATAGTTAAATAGTAATTTTTAATATATAGTTAAATATTTGTCAATTTAATCATTCAAAAAAAACATGTAAAATAGGACGGATGAAATATTTTTTGGGAAGTAACCTGAGTGGACTCAAGCTTGCTGACTCTACTGCTAAAACAACAATAGCTTAGCTTGCAATGAATTGTAGACAACTAGACTGCAAATTAAGGAGGAAACAATGGTATGGTTTACTCGTGAAATGGTTGGACAACTCGAATGCAGAGGATGAAACAATGGAGACGAGTAGTCATGAAATGGTTGTTCCAGCAGTTAGCCTAGCAATTTGGCGCATAGGAATAAACCTCTTCCTACAAATCTTATGCTTAGACGTTAGCTACCAAACAAATTATCCCCTCACCCAACATTTTGACACAAATAAGGGGAAACACAATTGATGCCTGGTGTGTCATGTGTGTACATACACAGTCATATATAATTGGTCGAAAATGGAGCCAGAAGATTATGAAGATTTGTAGTAAGGGATTTAGGGTTTCTTGTCTTTGACCTTATTGCCAAAGCACTACGAAATGAAACAAATTTGACATTGTGGATCTCATTAATGGAACGTGGCTCCTTTCCAACTTAGACTGACCAAAATTATCTTGTCCTGCATCTTCAATTGCTCCTGCTTGCCTTGCTTCCTATCCGGTTCTTTTTTGTAGTTATGGTTCTGCCGCCAACATATGAGAAGCGTTAAAAACTATAGCTTAGCTTATTCATATACTATGAATATAATTAAGTTATTAAAGACTAATAATAGTAGGGATTTCAAAAATATCCCAAAAGAGAAGTTTCGGCCTTCGGGAATGATACCGCATTAAGGTAGAAAAATGAGAAATTTTAAGATTTTTTTTTGAAGTTGCATTTTTTAATCAAAACTAAAATTTTATAATGAGCGAAATGTTTTGATAAATTTTGAAATTCTGTCCGAATTTAGAAAGCGATCGAAACGTGAATTGATTCTGCAACTGGATCTCTCTTCTTCTTTTTTTTTGAAAATAATCGTACTTGCATTAATTCAAATCAGAGATCAATACATGATTGAGAAACTCAGGTGGAGTTAACACCCACTCTCTAAGATCAGACACAGAATAAGTAGCTAACAAGTGCGCTATATTATTCGCAGACCTACCAGCAAAAACAATTAAATAGCACATGTTCAAAGTGCTTACATAATTCAAGACAAGCCGATACAATTGTATGGAAATAGCTCTCTCCTTGGACTCCTTTACAAGCTTCAACAAGTGTTGTAGAGTCAGTTTCAAAGACACAATGATCCATAGCTAGGCTTTTAGCCCACGACTGAGCTTCTTTTAAACTTAAAGCCTCGGCTTCACGCGACTGCCATCGACCTTCAACACGCCCACACTTAGCTCTCATGAAATTTCCACACGAATCTCGAAACCCCCCCCCCCCCCCCCAAAACCAAACACAGCCATCATAAGACACAGTCGCATCTACGTTAATTTTACACCACCCCACAGGAGGTTTAGTCCATTTCGCTTTTACTCTTTCCTGCTTGTCCCCTACCACTGTTGTCAACCATTCGAGCTCGTCTCCAGTCATTAAGAAGGTTAATTGCAGCATCCCTTACCCCAAATACAGAGCCGTTCACTCTATCCCAAATCCATTTATTCCTTCGATTCCAAAGACTCCAGCATAACATCCCAATCATAGCACTTTGATCACGTGAACAGGTACTGACCGCACGCAAAATAATATCAAAGCAAGTCTCATTTGGGAATAAAGATACATGGTTTTGGATTTCAGTATTTGCCCACACATTTCGTGCAAACTCACACTCAAACAACATGTGCATATCGCTCTCTTGAGCTCTATGACACCACACACAGTTACTATTGACATTCACATGTTTAAGCATTAGCGCCGTAGCAGTTGGAAGGCATCCCATACAAACTCGCCAAAAAAAATAGTAACTTTCCCAGGAATTTTTAATGACCAAAGCTTTTTCCAGAAACTATCATACCTCATATCATAAGTTCCTTGCAGAAAACGATAGAAGCTTTTAACCATAAGCGTA
Organism: Heracleum sosnowskyi; assembly: GCA_030848705.1. NCBI lineage: Eukaryota > Viridiplantae > Streptophyta > Magnoliopsida > Apiales > Apiaceae > Heracleum > Heracleum sosnowskyi. The sequence continues at coordinate 9,813,495 of CM061243.1, forward strand.
CCTCTATCATCCCAAAGCCAGAACCATGAATCTCATCTACTTCTAATCAGTAAAGGTACACTCTTTATAAGCTTCATGTCCCTTTCATTACAAATGTCATTCAAGATATTGTAGTCCCACATACTCGTCTCCTTATCAATCAAACTCTGGATAGTAGCATTTTGTAGTTCAGTCGGAATATCTGTAGTTAGACAACCATTATCACTGGACGGTAACCAAGGAACCTTCCACACCTTCGTAGATGCCCCATCCCCAATCCTTCGCCGACAACCCGACTTAACAGCCTTCTGAGCAGACAATATACTACGCCACATATACGAAGGAATAACGCCAATCTCTGCATTAAAAAAATCAACCTTAGGGAAATATCTCTCCTTCATAATTAGAGACACTAACGGGTTCACCTCGTTTAAAATTCATCATCCCTGTTTAGCCAACCTGGCTATATTAAAACACCTTAAATTCTTAACCCCCAAACCCCCACCAAATTTTGGAACACAAAGTTTTTCCCATGCCATCCATCTAATACCCCTTCCATTCGATCCTTGCCCCCACCAGAAATCATTCATCTTTTTCTCGATCGTATCACATACAGTAGCTGGGATCAAAAAGCGGTTCATCCAAAAATTCAGAATCGCCTGAGCAACATATTTTAACAACGTAAGCTTACCCCTATAGAGATTGCCTTGTTACTCCAACCCTGAAGTTTCTGACCGACACGATCAATCAAAAAACCAAACACCTCATCCTTATTTCTCCCTATACACATTGGCATACCTAAGTATTTACCAGGTGTGTTAGTTTCCTCGACTTCCAGTTTCGTGCACACCGTCTGCCTATCCTCCACAGTTGTATTTGGACTTAATGTTACACATGATTTGTTTAAATTAACGGCTTGACCAAAAATAAATCCGTACCTTCGAAGCATATTCTTCATATTACTAGCCCCCACCTCTGAAGCATGGAAGAAGAAGTAACAATCGTCTGCAAGTAATAGGTGAGATATAGTTGGTGATTCCCTCGCAATAGTACACTAATGAATCAAACCAATTTCTTCATTACGCCTAAGAATTGCACTTAAACCTTCCGCACAAAGGATATATAAATAGGGAGATATAGGATCACCTTGATGGATTCCTCTCTGAGGGATAACATTACCAAACACTTCCCCATTCTTCACAAAACTATACGATATAGTCCGAACACACGCCATAATTCTACTTACCCACCTTTGATGAAAACCAAACTTAGAAAGCATATTTTCAAGAAAAGACCACTCAAGCTTATCATACGCTTTTGAAACATCAATCGTAAGCCCAACAATCCCATGTTTTCCTTGAGTTTTCCTTAGAATATAATGATTGATTTTATATGCTATCAATGCATTATCTGTTAATAACCGCCCTTTAACAAAAGCAATCTGCCTATCCGATATAATCGATTGCAAACATGGTTTCAACCTATTAGTCATCACTTTCGATAATATACACATAAGAACATTACACAATGAAATAGGTCTGAGCTCTCTCATTTGTTGTGGGTTTTTAACCTTCGGGATTAAACATACTAAAGTACAATTAATACCTTCTGCGAGGACTCCATTTCGTAAGAAATATTTACAAAAACACTCCACATCAGTCCCTATAATAGTCATCCGAATGCATTACAAAAACAACATTTTTTACCCCCTCCCCAGTAATTGGAAGCATCAGGGTCTTGTTCTGCTCCTCAGAAACAGTCATCACCTTATCATTTCCCGACAGCTTGCCATCTGTTATCGTCGACTGAAACAAATCTGAAAAATAATTAACAACTATATTTTGCACATCTTCATTTGTTTCTTTCCAGGTCCCATTCGAATCTTTAAGCCCCTTAACAACATTATTCTGTCTTCTATTAGAAGCAAACTTATGAAAGACCCGTGAATTCTGATCTCCATCCTTTAACCAAAATTGTTTGGCTCGTTGTTGCCAATAAACTTCTTGTTTTTCCAGCAAACAAAGGAACTCCCACCGGGCTGCATTGTACTGACCCACTCCCATACTATCCATTCGAGCTCTCAACACCCGCATTTGTTTTCTATAATACATCAACTTGTCTCGCATCTCCTTTACCAAGCCTCCACCCCACTCTTCTAGTTTAGCACAACCAAGCTCCATTTTCTCCAGTATATCCCCAATACCTTCTCTATTCCAACATTCATTAATCAGGTTATAACAGTCTTTCTCCCTAATCCACATGTTTTCAAATCGAGAAACGCTTCTCCTTTTTCATTTAAATCTTCTTATTTAACTCGAGATACAACGGAAGATGATCTGATGTCGAAACTTCAATCACTTTAACCAAAGCTTCTTGGAACATATCTTTCCACTCCTAATTAGCCAAACCTCTGTCAAGCCTCTCTTGAACCCATTTATCAGTTCCACGAGATCTCTCCCAAGTATATTTCTCACCCACAAAACCTAAATCAACAAGCCCACACTCGGTAACCACATCTGAGAAACCTTGCAACAGAACCCTCGGGTGAGTTCTCCCCCCTCTTTTTTCATCTGTCGTCAATAAATCATTGAAATCACCAATGAGACACCATGGCAGTGATGAATTCTCTATCAAATTTTTAATCATATCCCAAGCCTCCAACCTTCTTCCTCTCTCTAGATAACCATATATACTCGTATACCTCCATCTTTCAACTTGCTCATTACCGACTTCAAAATCGATATAATTACTACACATATTTGTCACTTGAACCCCTCCTTCATTTTTCCAAAACAACGCAAGACCCCCTCCGTGACCTTGGACGTCTACAACACAGTACCCAACAAAACCAAATTTTTTTGCAAATATCTGCAATTTTATTTATCTTAACTAAAGTCTCAGAAAGAAAAACAATATTAGGCCCATATTGAAAAGTGATTTCCTTAAGAAACCCAATTGCTCATGGGTTGGCCAGCCCACGACAGTTCCATGCTAAAAGACTCATAATGTCTGGCGGGCCTGGTGTCTAGGACCCGCCAATATATAATGAAATCTATACTATTAACTCCTTATATTTAATAAGCGCAAGTGAGATATTATCCAAAACTCTGGTCTGGTCTCAGTACCGCTAAAACAATCTCAACCGTTAAATCTAATATTTTTAAAAATAGACAATCAAGATTATATCATAAGTATAAAATATAAATTATTATCTAAAAATGATATAAGTCAAAAATTAGAATATTAGTATTATAATTGGATTAGAAGTAATTATATTATATCGTATTATATACTATTATATAATAAGAGTAAAATGGATAATAAGATAGTACTACCATAGGTCAAGAGTTCGATTCTCATCTACCGCATATCATTATATTACATTATTTCTCATCACATAGTACGATAATAAGATCAATTTCTATCAAAACAATTTAAACATTAAAGTAAAATATTATAAACGAAAATATTTGCGATGGCATAATATGTGCACATGTAGAAAACCTAAGAGAAGTTTGACATGATTTATATCGCAAATTAAATCTAACAAACTACTAAGTGATAAAAATTTAGTAAATTAATATTTGCATAATATTTTATTTTGATTAAATTGAATTATATCTTAAATATGATAATATTAAAAAGTATATAAATAGTTTACAAAATACATATATAAATAGTTTACAAAATTATATCCTTATATATCATAAACGTAATCGAATTTTGATCAAAAAAATTGGTCATTTGTACTGTCAAAAGAATCTCGATTGTTAAATTTAATATCATGAGATCTAACATTGAAAAATAAAAGTGTTTGCTAATAGTATCTATACTATTATATTGTAAACGAAACATTAAAAATTTCGTTAGTAGTCTTGTTGGTTTTTATCTGGTCACTCGATTCACAAATGATAGATTTTTCAAATTAAATTGATGAGAGCTGTTAAATATAATACTAAAAATAGAGTTTTTTAAGATTTGAATCACACTAATAATATATTAATGTTAAAATTATCATTTAACAATAATAATATATTAATGTTAAAATTATCATTTATAATGATATCTTAATTTATAATAAGCGTAAAAGTGATGTTTTCTAGAATATCGACCGTCTGGTGGTTCTCAGTACGACCAAAAGAATCTCATCATTAAATATAATTTTTTTTATAAATAAGATCAAGATAGTATCATATAAAAAGAAGAATTTATGAGTTAAAATCTAAACTAATATCTATTTATATAACTTATATAAAATTATAAAATACTCTCTTTGTTCCGCCCAATTCTTTAGATTGAGGTTGAATACGAAATTTAAGAAAAAAGTGTTAATTAGTGGTGAAAAGTAAGAAAAATGATGGGATCGGTCAATATTTAATGTATAAAGTGAGTATAGAGGAGGAAAGTAGTGGATGGAGTTGTTAGATCAGGATTCAATGATCGTCAGGATCTAGACTCAACTGATCAGGATTGCTGACGTCATCAGGATTGCATGGTCGTCAGGATCAAGATGAATATCAGGACTGGGATCAGGATTGATCATCAGGACTGGAAGCTGATCAGGATTCCTACTTTGAGTTATATTTGGAGTCTAGTTAAACATGGAAGTTTATTTTGTCGGTTCCTGGTCTGTAGGAATGTAGCTATTAATTTAGGATAAGTTTCAATCTTTGTAATTGATTAGGACTTATCATTGATAGAGAAGCTGTGTAGTATATAAACACAGTTTAGGTTTTGGTTTAAGAACCGATTACACACACGAGTATCTTTGTAACCTAGCAGCTCTCAAGAACATCAGAATTTCTTGAGAGAGTTTGTAACAGTTTTATACCAGATTTAATAAAGTTGTTATCTTTCTTTCATATTTGTGATTCATATCTTTTTAAGTCGAGAATCTTATACAATTGTATTCAACCCCCCTTCTACAATTGTTTATTACTGGGCAACAATTGGTATCAGAGCAGACTGATTTAATTTTAATCAGATACGATCTAAGATGTCGACAACCAAGTATGAAAGCATGAAAATTCCCATCTTGAAGAAATCAGAATATCCAACATGGAAGGTAAAGATGTTGATGTACCTGGAGGCTATGGATCCTGACTATTTGGACAAGATTCGTGATGGACCATATATTCCAACAAGGATCATAGAACGGACAGAAACTGTACCTGAACACTATGTGGTCAAGGCAAAAAGTGAATGGACTCCAGAAGAAAAAGCTCATGTACTCAGAGAACCAAAGATAAAGAATATTCTGCACAGTAGTCTTGATGTTGTCATGTCCAACAGAGTGATTGCATGCAAGTCTGCAAAAGAAATCTGGGATACTTTGGAAACTCAGTGCCAGGGATCTGCATCTGTCAAGAAGAACAGAAGGGCTCTTTTGATTCAAGAATATGAGCAATTCGATGCTAAACCTGATGAGAGCCTAACTGATTTATATGATAGATTTCTGACACTCCTGAATAGTTTATCTTTAGTTGGCAAGGAATATGAAACTGAAGATTCTAACACCAAGTTTCTAAGAGCTTTACCTGAAGAATGGGATACTCAGACCTCGATCATTAGACATCAGTATGATCTCAACACTGTGTCTCTTGACGAAGTCTATGGAATGTTAAGAACTCATGATCTTGAGGTTCAACAGAGAAAGAATAAGAAAAGCAGCAAGGCAAAATCTATTACTTTGAAAGCAGAGGCTAAATCAAAAGGAAAAGCTCTGGAGGTCTCTAGAAGGAAAACAAGAATAGTTGAGTCAGATCCTGATGACTCATCATCAGATACTGATGGCAATCCTCCTGATGCCAATACTGATGATGACTCTTCTGACTCAGACATGGAAGAGATGGTTGCTATGATTGTCAGAAGCTTCAAAAAGATGAAATTCAGGAAGGGTAGAAGACAAGGCAACTTCCGGAAAAGGATTTTCAATGCAGACAAAGACAAGTATATCAAAAAGGATAGCAAGGGTAGCAAATTTGACAAGTCAAAAGTTAGATGCTACAAGTGTAATGGTATGGGTCACTTTGCTTCAGAGTGCAAGAAGACAAAGGCACTCATCACATCAATCAAGGATTGGATGGACTCTTCCTCAGAATCTGATACTAAGGTGGTCAACTATGCCCTAATGGCCAATACTGATGATACTGCTATTCCTGATGATAAGGTACTAAATACTGTCTTTGATTTTGATACTGATAATGCTTCTGAGTTAAGACGTTTTCTAAAGTCATTACATATTAGCTTTAGAAGTCAAACTGCTGAGAATTCTAGAATCTTATCTGAGATGTCTGATCTTAGGAAAAAGAATGAGCATCTAGAAGCTGAATTTTCTCATATGCAAAAAGTACAGATAGAATGTGGTAATGCTAAACACGTGTATTTAGAGATGAAACTCAAATGTACTGGACTAGAAAAGGATTTAGAATATGCTAATGAAAAAATCAGGACCTGGACAGATTCTGGTAGAAAATTTCATGAGATTAATACCTCTAAGAATTGGAAAGAATGTCTAGGATATAAGTCAGATGAAGATAAGAAATTGAAAGAGAAAGTTATTATTGATGAGACAGTTAGTCCAAAAACCTATAGACATGTTATAGACAAAACCAAATCTAAGATTATTCCTGTTGATTTTGTGTTTGGTAAAGATTCCAATTCAACTTTTGAAAAAGGATCTACTTCTGCTCAAAGTATAAATCTTGTAAAGTCTAAACCTGTCTTGAATAAAGTCTCTAAAAATGTAGGTTTACTGTCTCAGAAACAACTCAAGGATAAAATCTGTGAGGTTACAGATAAGAAAAAGGAAGCTACTGTTAAGAGAAACAGGAATGGTAAAATTGGGATCAATAAAGAGAATGGTTATAAGTATATCCCAAATGTACCTAGGAAAAGTTGTTTTACCTGTGGAAACTCTAATCATCTTGCCATTGATTGTAAAAAGAGTTTAAAGAAAAGTACTGAATTTCCTATTTCTGATGTCAGGAGTAGGTCAGTATTTTATAAACCACAGAAGTCATGTTTTCATTGTGGTAGTATATGGCATTCTATTTATACTTGTAAAGATTATCATGATTTGTACCATAACTTTTATGATCCATTGCCTAAGTTTGATAAGAGTACAAAGTCTGGTAGAATTGAGAATGTCAAGTTGGAACATGCTTTTGTTAATTCTGATACTGACAAAGCAAATCCTGATGGAGTAAATCCTGTCAGGACTGCTAAAGTCAAAAAGTCTTCTGCTGCTAAAATTAATAAATTGCATGGAAAAGGAACCCACCATGTATGGGTTCCTAAATGTTCTAACTAGTGTGTTTCTATTCTGATTGCAGGGAAAAAGGAAAAATGTGTTAGTCATGGATTGTGGATGCTCTGTGCACATGACTGGAAACAAGGCCCTGTTATCAGAATATGAGGAAAAAGCTGGCCCAACTGTGTCTTATGGAGATGGCAACATTGGACAAACTTTGGGATATGGCAATATAATCATTGGAAATGTCATCATTGAAAAAGTAGCTCTAGTGAAGGGACTAAAACACAACCTGTTGAGTATTAGTCAAATCACTGACAGAGGTTATCATGTCAACTTCTATTCCACACATTGTGAAGTAGTCAGCAAAGAAACATGAAAGATAGCATTGACTGGCTACAGGCATGGTAACATTTATGAAGCCAACATTCTCTCAAATACTGATGACTCCCCTACTTGTCTCATCAGTAAAGCTTCAGTAGATGAAAGTTGGAATTGGCACAAGAAGCTTTCTCATCTCAACTTCAGCCATATCAATGAGTTGGTTAAGAAAGATTTAGTTAGAGGATTGCCAAAAGTGTTATATACTCCAGATGGACTCTGTGATGCATGTCAAAAGGCTAACCAAAAAAGGACATCATTCAAGAGTAAATCTGAATCCTCTATTGAAGAACCATATCACATGCTGCATCTTGATCTATTTGGTCCAGTCAACATTATGGCCATCAGTAAGAAAAGGCACACTCTTGTAATTGTTGATGAATATTCAAGATTCACCTGGGTGTATTTTCTGCACAGAAAAGATGAAACTCCTGAAATACTGTTGGATCATGTGAGAATGATTGAGACAACCACAAAGTTCAAAGTCAAGATACTGAGGAGTGATAATGATACAGAATTCAAGAATTCAAAGATGGAAGAGTTCTGCAAATACAAAGTAATTGTTCAACAATTTTCTGTTCCTGGCACACCTCAGCAAAATGGAGTAGTTGAAAGGAAAAATAGAACTCTTATTGAAGCTGGCAGAACTATGTTGGAAGAAGCTAAGTTACCTACATATTTCTGGGCAGAAGCAGTCAACACAACATGCTATACACAGAATCTCACATTGATAAACAGACATGGTGTTACTCCTTATCAACCAGTCAAGGAGAAGAAACCAAGTTTGAAGCATCTGCATGTGTTTGGCTGTAAATGTTTTGTTCTCAGAACTCATCCTGAACAGCTAGGGAAATTTGAAACAAAGGCTGATGAAGGAATATTCATAGGCTATCCTGCATCAAGAGCCTTCAGAGTTTTTAATTTGAGAACAAGGACTGTCATGGAGTCAATACATGTATCTTTTGATGATAAGAAGATAACTGGAATCAATGAAGACTCTCATGAAAAGCTGATTTTTGAAAATGAAGCTACCAAGGAACCTGAAGAAATTGAATCAGATCCTGATGTTCCATCAAATCCTGATGGCACACCAAATACTGATGGTGCTAACTCTGATGATGCAAATAATGGGAATACATCTAGCAGTGCAAATGTTGAGGGGGAGCAACATCATTCAGCTACAAGTTCAGAGTCAACTCAATCATCAGGACAGATTTCATCAGATACTGATTCAAATGATGATCCTGATAATTCATCAGGAAGGGATATCAACAATTCAGGGGGAGCTTCTTCTGCAGCAAATTCTTCAAATCAAGATAACACCAATCCAGGGGGAGCATCTACATCAAGGAATGACTTACCACCAGCAAGGAAATGGACTGCAAGTCATACTCCTGATTTGATTATTGGAGATCCTGATGCAGGTGTTCAGACAAGAAGTGCAACTCAGAATGAATGTCTATACAATAACTTTCTATCCAAGGAGGAACCTAAGAAAGTTGAAGATGCACTCAAAGATGCTGATTGGGTTACTGCAATGCAAGAAGAATTGAATGAATTTGAAAGAAATGAAGTCTGGAAACTGGTACCAAGACCAAAGAATAGATCAATTGTTGGTACAAAATGGATTTTCAAGAATAAGACTGATTCTGATGGAGTAATAATCAGAAACAAATCTAGGCTAGTTGCAAAGGGGTATTCTCATCTAGAAGCCATCAGGATCTTTCTAGCTTATGCAGCTCATAAGAAATTCAAGGTTTTTCAGATGGATGTAAAAAGTGCTTTCTTAAATGGTGAACTGGAGGAAGAAGTCTATGTTGAGCAACCTCCTGGTTTCATTGATCCTAAATATCCAAATCATGTTTACAGATTGGATAAGGCACTTTATGGACTAAAGCAAGCTCCAAGAGCATGGTATGAAACCTTAGCTCAGTTCTTACTAGAAAGTGGATTCAAAAGAGGTACTATTGATAAAAATCTATTCTATTTGAATCAAGGTAAGGATTTGCTTTTAGTTCAGATTTATGTAGATGATATCATTTTTGGGTCAACAAACAATAAGTTGTGTGAAAAGTTTTCTAAGCTTATGCAGTCAAGATATCAAATGAGCATGATGGGAGAAATGAGTTATTTTCTTGGTCTTCAAGTTAAACAGACTGATAATGGCATTTTTATCAATCAGTCAAAGTATACAAGGAACTTTTTGAAAAGGTTTAACATGGAAGACTGTGCTACTGCAAGTACTCCCATAACTACAGCTAAAAAACTTGATCCTGATCAAGGTTCTGAGGTAGATGTAACTCACTACAGAGGGATGATTGGCTCCTTATTGTATCTCACTGCAAGTAGACCAGATATCATGTTTGCAACCTGTCTGTGTGCAAGATTTCAAGCAAAACCTAGAGAACCTCATCTGATTGCAGTTAAAAGAATTTTCAGATATCGCAAAGGCACTTCTTCTCTTGGCCTTTGGTATGCAAGAGAATCAGATTTTGGTTTATGTGGTTATTCAGATGCTGATTTTGCAGGATGCAAGATAGACAGGAAAAGTACTTCAGGAAGCTGTCAGTTTTTGGGTGGAAGACTAGTTTCATGGTTCAGTAAGAAGCAAAAGTTTATTTCTACTTCAACAACAGAAGCTGAGTACATAGCTGCAGGAAGTTGTTGTGCTCAGATAATGTGGATGAGAAATCAGTTTTTAGATTATGGCCTGTCATACTCAAAAATCCCTATTTATTGTGATAACCAGAGTGCTATTGCAATGACAGGAAATCCAGTTCAACATTCTCTTACTAAACACATCAGTATTAGATATCACTTTATAAGAGAACAGGTTCTGGAAGGAACAATTGAACTTCACTTTGTTCCTACTGATCAACAACTAGCTGATATATTCACCAAGCCATTGCCTGAAGCTACTTTCAATAAATTGGTGAATGAACTTGGAATGATGAACTTTGAAAATTTCTGAGGAAAGCTACAGAGAGGAAATCCTGATGACTATCAAATCCTGATGGTCATTCAGAAAGGTATGTAATTTTCAAATCCTGATAGGACACAATCGTGACAAGAAGTCAACTGGTCAATCATGATGCTCAGAACTGAAGCTGGTGTGAAAACCAGAGGTTTTAAAGACAAATTGGACAACAACAGTGCTGGTATTCTCTGGAAAATATAAGTTATACTTAGTTACTGATTAAGTATTAAGTCTTATTTTTACATTTCAATTTATTTTCTAAGAGATTACTATTCATCATGTTATGTATCAAATGCATTGTTACTAACAATTTATGCAGGACAGTTAAGAAGGAACAGAGAACAATTGAAAAAATTGAAAATTTTCATTAAATCTTGAAGATTCATTACAAATGAAAAAAAAAAGAAAATTACATATTCTTTTCCTAGTCTATTGTTCTACTCAGGAATACGTGCCCTGCAGATAAGCATGAATTCTCCTGAGCAACTTCACAGTCCATCAGGACTGGAAGGTCTCTTGTTCCATCCTTAAAGGACGAGAAGAGGAGCTGATGCACTTGAAGACGGATCGTCACTGTGTCCACCGGGACTCTTCCGTGCCTCCAACTTGCATGACATACAAGCATCACAGATTCTCTTCCTTCTCTCAAGCTCTCGCTCGAGCTCCTCATCCTCTTCATCATCCTCATCATCTTCATCCTCTTCATCATTGACAATGATGAGATTGTCAAGAGGATTCCAGTCAGGGTTTGCTTGCTGGAAATTGTGCCAAAGCACATCAGCCATTGCATTTACAAAGGCGTGATGCTCCTGAGGGTCAGGAATAGGTTGAGGCTCTTCGTTTTCTGCAATCTCTGTCAGAGCCTGATCCATCTCTTGCCAGATTAACTCTAGATCAGGTAATGCATCTTGTTGATGGTTAGCAGCCATGAAGAAAAGAAGAAGGTGAAAGGTTTTCGTAAAGTTTTTTTTTGCGGAGAGGGTTTGTGTATTTTTTATGGTAAATGATAATACTGCTTAACACTCTTTTTCTTTTATAGAGTTTATTTGATAGGAATGCAGGTCATTTGCTTATTCTCGAGGCGACGGTTCAGTTTTCCATGACTATTTTGCCTTGATATATGGTAAGAATGTTTTAGTGGGTTCTACATCATTAATTTTGTGATTTTTTAAACCAAAAACATTTTTCAGGATTAGTGAAATAAAATTTTGTTTTCTTAAATAAAATTTTATTTTCACTTCATATAGAAATTATTTTTAATCCTGATAAGGCAAATGGTTTTATTGGCAATGCCTTTATTCCTGATGAGGTTAGGTTTTTCTTACATCAGAAAATGCCTACTTGTTATGGATTGCTTTCTAATGCTATGGGGTAAGGTCCTTCACACCTTGTTCCTGACACAAGCATGCCACCTAAACAGTCTATACAGTTAACAGCCACCTCTACTGTCTCTCAAAATACTTTAGTTGTAAAATCAAAGAAATCAACTAGAACTGATGTGTCAGGAAGGCAATCAGGTTCAAAGGATTTTTCCTCTACACCACTCACCAAAAAGAAGTTACAAGGGGGTGTACAAGGGGTCCTGGTGAAGAAAGCTGCTAAGGGTGTTGTGGCTGTTCCTGTTAAAAGAAAATTAGTACTCAGGGATGAGACTGATTCAGAGGATGATCTACCTATATCCTCTATAATGAATGTGAATAAGGAAGTTGCTGATACTGCTATTGAAGCTGTGGTACCATTATCTACACCACAGAAGAAAAGGAAATTATCTAAGGCCAGGTATCATATTCCTTTAGAAAAGAAGCAAGATACTGATTTACAAGACTCTTCTATTCTTAATGAGCAATCAAATTCAGCTGCTCAAGCAAATCCTGATGTTAGTATTCCTGATGCTGCACCAAGTCAAGTGGTTACTATTTCAGACTTTCCAGCAAAAAGACATGTTGATATTTCATGGGAGAAGTATGGTGCTGTTGCTTCCAATCTTGGGATTAAACATCCAATGGAAAAGCTAAGGAAAGCAGGGGAGTTAGTGTTCTCTAGACAGAAGAAACTGAAGGGATCAAGCCCACAAGAACTTGGACCTCAAAGTGGTTCAGCAGCTCTTACTGATGATCCAGCCACACAAGAACCACTCAATCAAAGTTTGGGTGAAGGCTTAACAATTGGAATGGTCACATAAGAACCATCTTCTCAAAGTGAAGATGCAGGCCAAGCTACAGTTTCTGAGAAATTTCCTGACAATGCTCAAGGGATTTCTGGTGCAGATGACGTTCAAAGATTGGTCGAGGACATTGTCAATGAGGGAAGCACACAAGAACCTCCAACTCAATGTGTTGAAGCAGCTTCTAAATCTCATGCTACACAAGAACCATTAGTAACAAATATTGATGCAAGCTTATCAAATCCTGACGGTGTTACTCCTGATGCTAGTGGTGCTCCTGATACTGAGCCAATTCTGATACAACCACTAAGATCACGACCAATGGATCATCCTATCACAGATTCTCAGGATAAACTGAAAGGTATAGCTATTCCTGATCCTGACGTTACTCATGATACTGGTGATGATGATTCTGATGATAATGATGATGATAATAATGAAGAAAAGGAACAGCTTGCCAGAGTTTTAAAATCTAGTCTTGGAACTAATTTTGGTTCATCAAGCACATTCATGACTGGCAAGGCTACTACTGGAAAAGACTTCAGACAAGACTTTTCTGTTCCTTCTGAGATTGATCCTGCTGCACAATTGAAAAGGCATCAATGGGAAAATGAATGGTATAGGTCTGATGAATCTGTCAGCTATCCATGTGCCTTGGATCATGCGTATGATGCAGTGAAGATGATAGAGAATCCAGACTTGAAGAATGTTGCCCAGTAAATAACAATTGTAGAAGGGGGTTGAATACAATTGTATAAGATTCTCGACTTTATATAACACAAATATGAAAGATCAATAACAATAACAATAACAGCTTTATTAACTTTGATATAAAACTGTTACAAACTCTCTTAAGAAATTCTGATGTTCTTAAGAGCTGCTAGCTTACAAAAACTCTCTCAAGAAATTCTGTTCTTAAGAGCTTCTCTCCGATTATGTTCTCTCTTGAATGAATACATAAATCGAAACCAAAACTGTGTTTATATAGTGCACACAACTTCTCTATCAATAACAAGATAAGTCCTAATCAATAACAAAGATAGAAACCTATCCTTAATCGATAGCTACATTCTACAAACCAGGAACAAATAGAATAAACTTCCATGTTTATCTAGACTCCAAATATAACTCGAAGTAGGAATCCTGATCAGCTTCAAGTCCTGATGATCAATCCTGATCATAGTCTGAGTAGGAATCCTGATGATCAATAAGATACTGACGCTTAATCAAATACTGATGACCATGCAATACTGATGACGTCAGCAATCCTGATCAGTTGAGTCTAGCTTCTGACGATCATTGAATTCTGATCTAACAATCTCCCCCAATCTCATACTTTGTGAAATAAAGTATAGATTCCAAATATTCAATGATGTCAAAAACATGTATCAAAATGTACGAGTATCTTCAGAAACAACTTATCTGTTTAAGCTTTTTGATAGAACAGATTCATCTTCAAGAAGTTGGATAATAAACTTTCTTCTTTTTCTTCAAGAATTTGAATCAGTCTTTCCTTAAGATTTCTGAGTTCTTCATCTTCCTCATTAATCTGGTAGATAGCTGCTCTGAGATTCTGTATGGAGCTTTTCTGTAGACTGTGCTCTTCAAGCAAAAGATAAGCAATTTCCTTCCCATCAGGATTGAGAGTAAGTTGGGTCATACCAAAAGTTACTTCTTTAACAGCAACACCCCTTTGCATTTCCACATCCTGACCTCTTTGATTTAAGTACATGGGAATATAATTACCATTGAAATTACTGTTTCCATCCAGTCTTCTTCTTATAGTTTACAAAATCATGTCAGCCCATACTTTGTACACTTGGTTCTTCCATCTTAACAGATAGTGAACATATTTCAGTTCCTGTGTAGTTTTTATCAGCAGATCTTGAATAGATAGAATCTTCACACTACCATCTTTCATGAAGTACAGAAGCTTTTCTTTCTTTTCAAAACCATCATGACAATCTATAACTATATCAACAGCTAATAAATTGTTCAGATTTTCAGAAGTTAAAGTACCTCCAATTTCAGTTAAGGAGTAAGGATCAACATATGACATATTCAGATATTCAGCATCCCTGTGTCCAATACCTCCTCTTGAATTACTTGACATTTGCTTCAGATTCGAAAACATCTTTAACCAGAGTGTTTTTGATCTAGCCATATCAGACAAATCAACAACACTTGAAGCACTTGTAATAATTCTACCAGTCTGAAAATTGATAGGTGTATCACACTTCAGTGTACTTATGTGTTCCCACTTCTTGTCTTTCTCCTTTTCATGAGTGTAGCTTCTTTCAAGTAAAGATTCTTGCCTGCTTGTATTTCTCCATTGTCTTTCATTTGAGAGTTGAAGCCTTTGTAGATAGAGATTGAAATCTTTATTTGTTCTCTTTGTAATATCTCTTCTTATGGCTTCTTCTTCTTCATCTACTTCTTTGTTGTGACAATCAACAACAGTAGATAAGATTATCAAATCAACCTCTTGCAGAATTTCAGATTCGTCAGGATCTTGAATATTGTCAGGATTAGAATCTTCAATTTGATTTGTATTGCCGAGAGTTGATTTACTTGATTTTCTTCTCAATTCAGGTTCTTCTTCAACAAATTCCTTGTCTTCTTTCTCCATGATATCCTTGATAACAGGATCTGTTAGATTTTGTGAAGCTTCAGGAATTTCTTCAATTCTTAATCCTCTAGACCTTGTCTGTCTAGGTACTGTTTGAGTTGAAGAACCTCTTCTACTTCTTCTAGCACCTCTTCTACCTCTGCTTCCTCTACCTCTAGCAGGAGCAGTATAGCTTTCCATTGTCTCTCTTTGTAGTCTCAAGAATTCTTCATGTGAGAGATCTGGATATTCTTCACTTGCTGTAGAGAGTGCTTTTCTTGCATATAATTGTTGAACTCTTTTATCAGTGTGATATAGAGTAACAATTCTGCCGTCTTTTGTAGAAAACTTCTAGAATAAATTTGATGCATCTTCAGGATTATCAATAATCACATCTTCATCACCTTCAGGAATTGTAGCAAGAATGTGTCCATGACCAGGTGTCAGGATTTGATCTTCCGTCAGGATCTGAGATTGCACCAATGTTCTTACTGTCTTAACTCCAGAATCAGAAACATGAGTTGACTGCGTAGTCTGACTTTGAGAAGTTTGAATTGTAGACTTCAAAACCGCAGCATCAGAGGTTTCTCCTTGTATCACTTTGTCACCACCATCATCTCCAGTATCATCATCATTATTTCTTAATACTAGATCAGGTGTACATTTTGTCTGAATAACCTTCTCCCCCTTTTTGACATCAGGATTTGACAATAATTGCAAAATTAAGGAAAGAGAGGCTTGAATTTCAGTTACCTTAGTATCCAGAGAATCAATTCTTTGATTGATTGAGGTTTGTTCTGAAACAACAGATTTCACTTGGGATTCCACTACCCTTAGTTGTAAAGTAGTAGGCACCTTTGTAAAATTATTAAAGATATCAGTCCTCACTTTTTCAGTTGAACCCTTGATAGAATCAATCTCACTTTTCAGGCTTTTGGATAACAGAGTAGTAGCCTTCAGATGATTCTTCAAGTCTTGATTCTCTATAGACTTCACTACATTATAGGCATGTTCAATAGCAGAAGAAAAACTGATAGATTCATCAGAATTGTGCCATGAATTGTTCCATTCATTCTGTCTAAATGCCTCTGCAGGATCAAAGGAAGGAGTAGAAAAATCTTGTCTCTGATCTTTCCCAGTGAAAGCATTGCTAGCCATATATGTACTTGATGAACCAAAATTAGTTCCAAGACTAATCTTGAGTGCTGTAGCAAGCTGTTCCTTCTCTTTTCTATTCTCATTATCATCATCACTATCATCATCAGAATTATCATCATCAGAACCATGAGATATATCAGGATCAGGAATTGCAATACCTTTCAGTTTATCCTGTGATTCTGAGATAGGATGATCCATTGGTCTTGAACGAAGTGGCTGTATCAAAATAGGCTCAGTATCAGGAGCACCACTAACGTCAGGATGAACATCGTCAGGATTTGATATGCGTGCATCAGTATTTGCTACCAATGGTTCTTGTGGAGCTTGAGGTTCAGAAGCTGCTTCAACACTTTGAGCTAAAGGTTCTTGTGTGCTTCCCTCATTGACAATGTTCTCGACCAATCTTTCAACAGAAGCTGTAGCTTTGCTTGCATCTTCACTTTGAGAAGATGGTTCTTGTGTAGCTGGAATGTTGATGTCTTCATTCTCCCTTTGAGAAAATGGTTCTTGTGTGACCATTCCACTAGCTAAGCCTTCACCCAAACTTTGATTGAGTGGTTCTTGTGTGGCAGGATCAACAGTAGCTGCTGAATTACTCTGAAATTCAGGTTCTTGTGGGCTTGATCCTTTCAGCTTCTTCTGTCTCTGATAGACTAACTCTTCTGCATTCCTCTTTTTCTTTGATGTAGGTGTAAGACCAACCAAGGAAGCAGTTGTAGAAACCTTCTCCCAAGAAATTTCTCGAATCTGAGATGGAGAGGCTGGAGAGTCTGATATAGAGACAACTTTTGTTACTGCATCAGGAATACTAACATCAGGATTTGATGTCTGAATATCAGTATCCTTCATTTGCACTGTCAAAGGAATATGATACCTGCTCTTTGATAATTTCCTTGTCTTTTGTGGTTTTGATGAAGGTACCACAGCTTTAGTAGCAGTATCAGCAACTTCCTTGTTCACATTCATCACAGAGGATATAGGTAAGTCATCCTCTGAATCACTTTCATCAATCAACCTTAACTTCCTTTTCACAGGAACATCCTTAACAACCTTATCAGCTTTCTTGACCAGGACCCCTTGTACACCCCCTTGTATCTTCTTTGTAGTGAGTGGTGTAGAGGAAAAATCCTTTGAACCTGATTGCCATCCAGACACATCAGTTCTAGCTGATTTCTTTGATTTTACAACTAAAGTCTTTTGAGAGACAGTAGAGGTGGTTGTTAACTGTTTAGACTGTTTAGGTTGCATGCTTGTGTCAGGAACAAGGTGGGTTGGGCCTTGCCCCATAGCATTAGAAAGTAGTCCATAACGAGTAGGCATTTTCTGATGTAAGAAAAACCTAACCGCATCAGGAATAAAAACATTTCCGCACAAAATATTTTGCCATACCAGGATTGAAAAAAATATTCAATAATTAATGAAAATTATCTATTCTCTCAATTGTTTTCTTCCTGTACTTGCCTGCAAAATTTGTTAGTAACACTCATAGTGATATAGAGATGATAAATAATAAACTCTGATAATAATGAAATTGAAATTGATAATTAAGACTGAAAACTTAATCAAAGACTAAGTAATAATCTAATTGTCCAGAGTTTACCAGGAGTGTTGATGACAAATTAGCATAGAACCTCTGGTTTTCATACCAGCTTCAATATCTGAACATCAGGATTTGACCAATTGATTTCCTGTCAGGATTGAGTCCTATCAGGATTTGATCAAAGATACATACCTTTCTGAATAACCATCGGGATTTGACAGTTATCAGGATTTCCTCTCTGTAGCTTTTCCTCAGAAATTCTCAAAATTCATCATTCCAAGTTCATTCACCAATTTATTGAAAGTAGCTTCAGGTAGTGGCTTGGTGAATATATCAGCTAGTTGTTGATCAGTAGGAACAAAGTAAAGTTCAATTGTTCCTTCCAGAACCTGTTCTCTTATAAAGTGATATCTGATACTTATGTGTTTAGTAAGAGAATGCTGAACTGGATTTCCTGTCATTGCAATAGCACTTTGGTTATCACAATAAATAGGGATTTTTGAGTATGACAGGCCATAATCTAACAACTGATTTCTCATCCACATTATCTGAGCACAACAACTTCCTGCAGCAATGTACTCAGCTTCTGCAGTTGAAGTGGAAATAGATTTCTGCTTTTTACTGAACCATGAAACTAATCTTCCACCCAAAAACTGACAACTTCCTGAAGTACTTTTCCTGTCTATTTTGCATCCTGCAAAATCAGCATCTGAATAACCACACAACCCAAAATCTGATTCCCTTGCATACCAAAGGCCAAGTGAAGGAGTGCCTTTGAGATATCTGAAAATTCTTTTGACTGCAATCAGATGTGGTTCTCTAGGTTTTGCTTGAAATCTTGCACATAGACAGGTTGCAAACATGATATCTGGTCTACTGGCAGTGAGATACAATAAAGAGCCAATCATTCCTCTGTAGTGAGTTACATCTACCTCTTCACCTTGATCAGGATCAAGTTTGGTAGCTGTAGCTATGGGAGTTGAAGCAGGAGTAATGTCTTGCATGTTAAACCTTTTCAGTAAATTCCTTGTGTATTTAGACTGATTAATAAAAATCCCTTCATCAGTCTGTTTAACTTGAAGACCCAGAAAGTAACTCATTTCTCCCATCATGCTCATTTGATATCTTGACTGCATAAGCTTGGAAAACTTTTCACACAGCTTATTGTTTGTTGACCCAAAAATGATATCATCAACATAAATCTGAACTAACAGCAACTCCTTACCATGATTCAAATAAAATAGAGTTTTATCAATTGCACCTCTTTTGAATCCACTTTCCAGTAAGAATTGAGCTAAGGTTTCATACCATGCTCTTGGAGATTGCTTTAGTCCATAAAGTGCCTTATCCAGTCTGTAGACATGATCTGGATATGTAGGATCAATGAAACCAGGAGGTTGTTCAACATAAACTTCTTCCTCCAGTTCACCATTTAAGAAAGCACTTTTAACATCCATCTGGAAAACCTTGAATTTCTTATGTGCTGCATAAGCAAGAAATATCCTGATGGCTTCTAGTCTTGCAACAGGAGCAAAAGTTTCATCATAGTCAATTCCCTCTTGTTGGGAATACCCCTTTGCAACTAGTCTAGCTTTATTTCTGATAATGACTCCATCAGAATCAGTCTTGTTCTTGAAAATCCACTTTGTACCAACAATTGATCTATTCTTTGGTCTTGGTACCAGTTTCCAGACTTCATTCCTTTCAAATTCATTCAGTTCTTCTTGCATTGCAGTAACCCAATCAGCATCTTTAAGTGCATCTTCAACTTTCTTAGGCTCCTCCTTGGATAGAAAGTTATTGTATAGACATTCATTCTGAGTTGCACTTCTTGTTTGAACACCTGCATCAGGATCTCCAATTATCAAATCAGGAGAATGATCTTTTGTCCATTTCCTTGCTGGTGTCAAATTGTTTCTTGAAGAAGATGCTCCCCCTGGATTGGTGTTATCTTGATTGAAAGAATTTGATTGATTTGAAGCTCTTCCTGAATTATTGATATGCCCTCCTGATGTGTTATCAGTATCTTCACTTGAATCAGTATCTGAAGAATTCTGTCCTGATGATTGAGTTGACTCTGAACTTGTAGTTGAATGCCGTTGCTCCCCCTCAACATTAGCACTACTAGTTGTATTACTATTGTTTGCATCATCAGTATTAGCACCATCAGTACCTGGTGAGTCATCAGGATTTGGTGACCCATCAATATCTGATGAATTGACAGGATCTGATTCACTTTCTTCAGGTTCCTTGGAAGCTTCATTTTCAAATAACAATCTATCATGCGAGTCTTCAATGATTCCAGTTATCTTCTTATCATCAAAAGATACATGAATTGACTCCATGACAGTTCTTGTTCTCAAATTAAAAACTCTGAAGGATCTTGATGTAGGATAACCTATGAATATTCCTTCATCAGCCTTTGTTTCAAATTTCCCTAGCTGTTCAGGATGAGTTCTGAGAACAAAACATTTACAGCCAAACACATGCAAATGCTTCAGACTTGGTTTCTTCTCTTTGAGTGACTGATAAGGAGTGACACCATGCCTGTTTATCAATGTGAGATTTTGTGTATAGCATGCTGTGTTGACTGCTTCTGCCCAGAAATATGTAGGTAATTTAGCTTCTTCCAACATAGTTCTGCCAGCTTCAATAAGAGTTCTATTCTTCCTTTCTACTACTCCATTTTGCTGAGGTGTGCCAGGAGCAGAGAATTGTTGAATGATTCCTTTGTATTTGCAGAACTCTTCCATCTTTGAATTCTTGAATTCAGTACCATTATCACTTCTCAGAATCTTGACTTTGTACTTTGTGGTTGTCTCAATCATCCTCACATGATCCAACAGAACTTCAGGAGTTTCATCTTTTCTATGCAGAAAATACATCCAGGTGAATCTAGAATATTCATCAACAATTACAAGAGTGTACCTTTTCTTACTGATGGACATGATGTTGACTGGACCAAACAGATCAAGATGTAGCATGTGATATGGTTCTTCAATAGAGGATTCTGATTTACTCTGGAATGATGTCCTTCTTTGTTTTGCTTTTTGGCATGCATCACAGAGTCCATCAGGTGTATATAAGACATTAGGTAATCCTCTTACTAACTCTTTCTTAACCAACTCATTGATGTTGCTGAAGTTGAGATGAGAAAGCTTCTTGAGCCAATTCCAACTTTCATCTACTGAAGCTTTACTGATGAAACATGTAGGGGAGCCATCATTATCTGAGAGAATGTTGGCTTCATATATGTTACCATGCATGTAGCCAGTTAGTGCTATCTTCCCTGTTGCTTTACTGACTACTTCACAATGTGTAAAATAGAAATTGACATGATAACCTCTGTCAGTGATTTGACTAATACTCAACAAGTTGTGTTTTAGTCCTTTCACTAGAGCTACTTTTTCAATGATGACATTTCCAATGATTATATTGCCATATCCCAAGGTTTGTCCAATGTTGCCATCTCCATAAGACACAGTTGGGCCAGCTTTTTCCTCATATTCTGATAACAGGGCTTTGTTTCCAGTCATGTGCACAGAACATCCACTATCCATGACTAACACATTTTTCCTTTTACCCTGCATCAGAATAGTAAAACACTAGTCAGAATGTTTAGGAACCCACACTTGTTGGATTCCTTGTTCATGCATTTTATTAAATTTAACAGCAGAAGACTTTTTGACTTTAGCAGTCCTGACAGGATTTACTCCATCAGGATTTGCTTTGTCAGTATCAGTATTAACAAAAGCATGCTTCACTATGACATTTTCAGTTCTATCAGACTTTGTACTACTTTCAATCTTAGGCAATGGATCATAAAAGTTATAGTACAAATCATGATACTCTTTACATGTATAAATAGAATGCCATAGACTACCACAATGAAAACAGGAATTCTGTGGTTTGTAAAATACTGATCTATTCCTAACATCAGACTTAGGAATTTCAGCAATTTTCTTCTTACTCTTTTTACAATCAATAGCAAGATGATTAGAGTTACCACAGTTAAAACAACACTTTCTAGGTGCATTTGGGATATATTTATAACCATTCTCTTTATTGATCCCAACTTTACCATTCCTGTTTCTCTTAACAGTAGCTTCCTTTTTCTTATCTGTAACCTCACAGATTTTATCTTTAAGCTGTTTCTGAGACAATAGACCTACATTCTTAGTGACTTTGTTCATGACAGGTTTAGACTTTATAATTTTAATTCCTTGAGTAGAAGAAGATCCCTTTTCAAAAGTAGAATTGGAATCCTTACCAAAAACAAAATTAACAGGAGTAATCTTAGATTTGGTTGAGTCTATAACATGTTTATAGGTCTTTGGACTGACTGTCTCATCAATGACAATTTTCTCTGCTAATTTCTTATCTTCATCTGACTTATATCCTAGACACTCTTTCCAATTCTTAGAGGTATTAATCTCATGAAATTTCCTACCAGAGTCTGTCCAGGTTCTGATTTTCTCATTAGCAAATTCAAGTTCTTTTTCAAGGGAAGTACATTTAGATGTCATCTCTAGGTGCATGTGTTTAGCATTATCACATTCTTTTTGTACTTCTTGCATACGAGAAAATTCAGCTTCTAATATCTCATTCCTCTTTCTAAGGTCAGACATCTCAGATAAGATTCTAGTATTCTCAGCAGTTTGACTTCTAAAGCTAATATATAATGACTTTAGAAAACGTCTTAACTCAGAAGCATTATCAGTATCAAAATCAAAGATAGTATTTAGTACCTTATCATCAGGAGCAGCAATTACATCAGCATTGGCCATTAACGCATAGTTGACTACCTCAGTATCAAATTCTGAGAAAGAGTCCATCCAATCCTTGCTTGATGTGATGAGTGCCTTTGTCTTGTTGCATTCAGAAGCAAAGTGACCCATACCATTACACTTGTAGCATCTAACCTTTGACTTGTCAAATTTGCTACCCTTGCTGTCCTTTTTGATATACTTGTCTTTGTCTGCTTTGAAGGTCTTTTTCTGAAAGTTGCCTTGTCTTCTATTCTTCCTGAACTTCATCCTTCTGAAGTTTCTGACAATCATAGCAACCATCTCTTCCATGTCTGAATCAGAAGATTCATCACCAGTATTGGCATCAGGATTGCCATCAGTATCTGATGAAGAGTCGTCAGGATCTGACTCAGCTTCTCTTGCTTTCCTTCTAGAGACCTCCATAGCTTTCCCTTTTGATTTTGCTTCTACATTCAAAGCAATTGACTTTGCCTTGCTGCTTTTCTTGTTCTTTCTCTGTTGAACTTCAAGATCATGAGTTCTTAGCATCCCATAGATCTCATCAAGAGACACAATGTTCAGATCATACTGGTGTCTAATGATTGAGGTCTGAGTATCCCATTCTTCAGGTAAAGCTCTAAGAAATTTGGTGTTTGAATCTTCAGTTTCATATACTTTGTCAACTAAGGATAAGCTGTTCAATAGTGTCAGAAATCTATCATATAGATCAGTCAGGCTCTCTTCAGGTCTTGCATCGAATTGCTCATATTCTTGAATCAATAGAGCCCTTCTGTTTTTCTTAACAGATGCAGATCCCTGGCACTGAGTTTCCAAAGTATCCCAGATTTCTTTTGAAGACTTGCATGCAATCACTCTGTTTGACATGACAGCATCAAGGCTATTATGCAAGATATTCTTTATCTTTGGTTCCCTGAGTACATGAGCTTTTTCTTCTGGAGTCCATTCAGCTTTAGCTTTGACCACATAATGTTCTGGTACTGTATCTGTTCGTTCTACGAACTTTGTTGGTATATATGGTCCATCACGAATCCTGTCCAAGTAGTCAGGATCCATAGCCTCCAGGTACATCAACATCTTTACCCTCCATGTAGGATATTCTGATATCTTCAAGATGGGAATCTTCATGCTTTCATACTTGGTTGTCGACATCTTTAGATCGTATCTGATTCAGAATTAAATCAGTTTGCTTTGATACCAATTGTTGCCCAGTAAATAACAATTGTAGAAGGGGGTTGAATACAATTGTATAAGATTCTCGACTTTATATAACACAAATATGAAAGATCAATAACAATAACAATAACAGCTTTATTAACTTTGATATAAAACTGTTACAAACTCTCTTAAGAAATTCTGATGTTCTTAAGAGCTGCTAGCTTACAAAAACTCTCTCAAGAAATTCTGTTCTTAAGAGCTTCTCTCCGATTATGTTCTCTCTTGAATGAATACATAAATCGAAACCAAAACTGTGTTTATATAGTGCACACAACTTCTCTATCAATAACAAGATAAGTCCTAATCAATAACAAAGATAGAAACCTATCCTTAATCGATAGCTACATTCTACAAACCAGGAACAAATAGAATAAACTTCCATGTTTTTCTAGACTCCAAATATAACTCGAAGTAGGAATCCTGATCAGCTTCAAGTCCTGATGATCAATCCTGATCATAGTCTGAGTAGGAATCCTGATGATCAATAAGATACTGACGCTTGATCAAATACTGATGACCATGCAATACTGATGACGTCAGCAATCCTGATCAGTTGAGTCTAGCTTCTGACGATCATTGAATTCTGATCTAACAAAGAATCATCTGAAGGCTACTACTCTGTTATCTAAAAGCCTGAAACATGAGATTGATTCTGTCAAAGCTGCAACTAAGTTGGTGAGGGAAGATATTTCTATGAGTTTTACAAAGGTGCCCACTGCTCTTCAACTAAGGATAGTGGAATCCCAAGTAATATCTATTGTTTCTGAACAAACCTCCATCAACATAAGGATTGATTCTCTTGATACAAAGGTAACTGTCATTCAAACCTCTTTTGCCTTAATTTTGAATATATTGTCAAATACTGATGTCAAAAAGGGGGAGAAGGTAAGTCAGACAAAATGTACACCTGATCTAGTATTGAGAAATAATGATGATGATGATGATAATACTGGAAATGATGGTGGTGACAAAATTCTACAAGGAGAAACCTCTGATGCTGCTGTTATGAAGACAATTCAAAATTCTCAAAGTCAAACAACGCAGTCAACTCATGTTTCTGATTCTGGAGTAAGGACAGTAAGAACACTGGTGCAATCTCAGATCCTGACGGAAGAACAAATACTGACAGGTGATCAAATCCTGATGCCTGGTCATGTGCAGACTCTTGCTACAATTCCTGAAGGAGATGAAGATGTGATTATTGATAATCCTGAAGATGCATCAAATCTATTCCAGAAGTTCACTACAAAAGATGGCAGAATTGTTACTCTATATCACACTGATAAAAAAGTTCAACAATTATTTGCAAGAAAAGCACTCTCTACAGCAAGTGAAGAATATCCTGATCTCTCACATGAAGAATTCTTAAGACAACAGAGAGAAATGATGGAAAGCTTTAATAACCCTGCTCCTACTAGAGGAAGAGGAGGCAGAGGTAGGAGAGGTGCTAGAAGAAGTAGAAGAGGTTCTTCAACTCAAACAATGCCTAGACAGACAAGATCTAGAGGTTTAAGAATAGAAGAAATTCCTGAACCTACTCAAAATCTAGTAGTTCCTGACAGGTCTACTTTTGGTGATGATGGAATTGTTGAAGAAGAACCAGAATTAAGGAGAAGTTCAAGACAATTAATTCTCTGCAATACAAATCAAATTGAAGATTCTAATCCTGATATTGTTCCTGACAATGTTCAAGATCCTGATGAATCTGAAATTCTGCAGAAGCTTGAGTTGTTAATCTTATCTACTGTTGTTGATTCTCACAACAAGGAAGTGGATGAAGAAGAAGAAGCCAGAAGAAGAAAAATTACAAGATTAACAAATAGAGATTTTAATCTCTATGTACAAAGGCTTAATCACTCAAATGAAAGATTGTGGAGAAATCCAAGCAGACGGGAATCTTTACTAGAAAGAAGCTATGCTTTTGAAAAAGAAAAGGATAAGAAGTGGAAACACATAAGTACACTGAGGTGTAATACACCTATCAATTTTCAGACTGGAGGAATTATAACAAGTGCTTCAAGTGTTATTGATTTGTCTGATATGGTTAGATCAAAAGCACTCTGGCTACAAATGTTTTCAAATCTGAAGCAATTGTCAAGTAATTCAAGAGGAGGTATTGGACACAGGGATGCTGAATATCTGAATATGTCATATGTTGATCCATACTCCTTGAAATTGGAAGTACTTTAACTTCTAAAAACCTGAACAATTTATTAGCTGTTGATATAGTTATAGATTGTCATGATGGTATTGAAAAGAAAGAAAAGCTTCTGTACTTCATGAAAGATGGTAGTGTGAAGATTATATCCATTCAAGATCTGCTGATGAAAACTACACAGGAACTGAAATATGTTCACTATCTGTTAAGATGGAAGAATAAAGTGTGCAAAGTGTGGAGTGACATGATCTTGTCAACAATAAGAAGAAGACTGGATGGAAATAGAAATTTCAATGGTAATTATACTCCCATGTACATAAATCAAATAGGTCAAGATGTGGAAATGCAAAGGGGCACTGCTGTTAAAGAAGTGATTTTTGGCATGACACAACTTAATCTTAATCCTGATGGGAAGGAAATTGCTTATCTTTTGCTTGAAGAGCACAATATACAGAGAAGCTCCATTCAAAATCTCAGAGCAGCTATTTACCAGATTAATGAGGAAGATGAAGAACTCAGAAATCTTAAGGAAAGACTGATTCAAATTCTTGAGGATTCAATGATCGTCAGGATCTAGACTCAACTGATCAGGATTGCTGACGTCATCAGGATTGCATGGTCGTCAGGATCAAGATGAATATCAGGATTGGGATCAGGATTGATCATCGGGACTGGAAGCTGATCAGGATTCCTACTTCGAGTTATATTTGGAGTCTAGTTAAACATGGAAGTTTATTTTGTCGGTTCCTGGTCTGTAGGAATGTAGCTATCAATTTAGGACAGGTTTCAATCTTTGTAATTGATTAGGACTTATCATTGATAGAGAAGCTGTGTAGTATATAAACACAGTTTAGGTTTTGGTTTAAGAACGGATTACACACACGAGTATCTTTGTAACCTAGCAGCTCTCAAGAACATCAGAATTTCTTGAGAGAGTTTGTAACAGTTTTATACCAGATTTAATAAAGCTGTTATCTTTCTTTCATATTTGTGATTCATATCTTTTTAAGTCGAGAATCTTATACAATTGTATTCAACCCCCCTTCTAATTTTTATAACTCAAGATACACTATAAATAATTAATTGCACGTCTAAAATCTAATAAATAAAGTTCAAAAATTAATAACATAAAAATATTTAAAAAGCAAATATTAATATAATTATAGATATTAAAAAAGAGTTGTTCATTGCTCGGGAACTACCATCAAACTAATAAGGACTAGTGATTTTGAAATAAATAAATAAAAACTGTTAATAGTAAAAAGTGTTTTTGATTGTTATTAGAATTATATTCAAATACTAAAAATTGAATTTTAATTATATAAACAAAAAATGAGTAGGTTTTCTAAGCTGAATAAAATTGTCATTGTAAAACTTCATATCATCTATTCGGTTCCTGAGTAATTTTAGTTGAATTATAATAACTGAATCATCATTAAATTAATAATAATTTTGTTAATTAATATAATTATAAAATTTAAAAAATAATGGTGCATTGCACATGTTATGAACTAGTATTTGCGTAAAAATTGAAATCACAAGAAATTATAATATGTGTGCTCTTCTTTATTTCAAATTAATTTTCTATTGGTACATTTTGTTGTTTGTTTTGCTTATGTTTGATGCTTATGTTTGACAGTCGGGGTTGCCGTTTTCATGGGATCTAACCTAGACGGCCATCTTTCTTTTGTCTCGTGGGATCTTTTGTTTTTAGGTTGGTAATTTCCAAAATAAAATCATAAACGGTCTTTTCATATTTAACACACTCTTTTATTCCCTTTTTCATAAAATTATCGCAAGCAGCAAGTATATATGAAGGGCGTTTTACAAAAAAAACAGTATGAAGGGCTAAAATATCTGTAACTGAACTGGGAAATTAATGAAGTGTTGTCATGCCCTGGCAAATTGGATCCAGTTTCTCTGAAACGGACGGCCTCATTTACAGGATAACGCCGAAGACAAAATATAATAATTTAATTTCCCTCTCCCTCGTTGCTTTTTTACACCGTATCCTAACCGATTCTTTACCCTTTTTCTTTTTAAAATGTTCCTTTTAATTTTTTACATTTCTAAACTTTTCAAAAGTAGTAAATTTTTACGATATAAAAATCAACTATTTCAATTACTTTATTTCACTATACTCACTTTATACATTAAATATCGATTGATTTCATCACTAAACTCACTTTTTTCACTATTTTATTAATTTTTCTTAATCTTCGTGTCCAATCCAAATATAAACAAATGGGTGGAACGGAGAAATTACATAACACAAATTAAAGAATCTTTAAACTTTTTTCCAAAAACTATTGAAATGCATGCATATATTAAAGCTCATTCTCAATATTTTTGTACATAAAGCTTGATTTTATGTACACACTTCAACATATATCTTTTCATTTTTATTTTGATATGTGATTTGTAATAAAATCTAAAGTGTTTTGATCAAACATTTAAAATTATTAATTTTTAAATTGAAAATAACATCTTTAACTTATTTTTATTTACAAAAGTAAATTTAAAATAAACGCCACGAGCGATTATTATGACGGAGCGATTATTATGACGAATACTCCATCCGTCCCACTTATTTTGTTTACGAGTAATAATTTCGATTTTCCAGTTATAAGAGGTTGGAAATTATGTAGGACAGTAATTAAATACGGTAAAGACGCGTGGAAAATTACAGGTGTAAATAGAAGGAAGGTTGACTAATCTTGGTGTTAAACAGAGTAAACTAGTAGGACCCACTCTCTCTAAGTATGAGAAGGAAAGCTCTAACACCCCATCTCGCTCCACATAAACCCCCACCTCAATCTCATTTAATCTCTCTAATTTCTAGAGAGAGAAAGTGTTAATCCTTGTAATATAAAAATACTACAACAAGCGGCTGTAGAGAGAGAAAGCGGCAAAACCACCACGTAAACGAATGAGGTCCGTAAATACAATGAAGGATACAGGGCAAAACACGACGTTTCTACGTTTCTAATCCCCCCTTACGACGTCGTTTCTATAATCCCACCTTATAACACTCCTCCCCCCTCTTCTTCTTCTTCTCTCTGTTCTTTTGTTTCTTTTTGCTTTATAATCTCCCCTCCTGTACATACATATATACTTACAAAAATGTCCAGTGAAGCTTCCTCTTCTGGTTTGAGCTTGGAAGGAGTTAACGATGTCGAAGACTTCCTTTGGGTAATTAAAATTAATTATCATCATCATATTATTTAATTTAACTCTCACAATTAATTTAATTTAATTTAATTTAGCAGTACTTGTTTTAGTTCGAAATCGACTTAATAGCTTTATTATTGGTAGTTTGGAAACAAGTATTTGAAATTGTAGATAATTATTGAATTTGAGGAGGTTTTGAATTGATTACTGAATGAATTGTGTGTGTATATTTATGCAGGAGAATGAAGAAGAAAGCATGTCATGGGAAAGGTTTAGTCATCTATATGATCTTATGCAGATGGGAAACAAAGCATTCCGTGCTAATCGTTTCGAGGAGGTGATATACTCTTACCTTTTAATTACCATTTTAACCGGGTTTTTTTTTTATCATGTTAGTATTCCGTAATGGTGATCATTTGAATTGTGATGACAACAAACCTTAGTTTATTCTTATTTTTGGATTAAGTTGGTTTTCGTAGTTTAATAGAAATGATTTTGCTTTGTTATTCCTCGTAATTATGAATCCATTATGTTGAGATACTTCTAGATATCAATGTGTACAAGTTACGAAGATACAGTTGAATGTTCACAAATTATATGTGCTTACGTGTTAAGTATTAACATTCCTTAAGTGAATAACTGAATATAGGGAGGTCATGGAGGCTTTTATAGGGGAAGATTTCTTTTGTTTGCGTATTTGTTTAGCTATGTATAGGCTTTGAGTTGTTGCTTGTTGGCATTTGCGTCATGCAAGTGTAACTAAAGTGTTCATATTAGCACTAGGATTTTTTTTCTGTAAGAAAGTGGTAAACTACTAAAATTTGTAGAGATTCGAATCTCATGTAGCTCATTGTTTATTGGTGAATTTAAACGGCATACTGATGCTACATTGATTGTTTCTCTTAATTAATATGTGTTCTGACAAGGTAATAAGCTCAGCATGTTATATAATGGGTGATTCTGTGTGTTACCTCTTTTATTAATTGCTGATACACCGTGCTTCATGTTAGGCAATCAATTGCTACTCAAAAGCTTATAATATTAAACCAAATGATCCCGTCATTCTTCGTAACCGATGCACTGCTTACATCAGGTAAAGTCTTATTATTAGACACATGCATCACTACTATATCTTTTCTTGGTGTTTATATATTTAGTGTCTTTCTCATGGATATTCTTTTAACATAAATCTGATCTATACTTGTCGCAGAATCTGCCAATTCTTGGTACAAAGACAATCATCGGAGTCTGAAAATAGACCATTAAGTGGCCTTGATCCTACAATACATGCTGGAGTATGTCTTTTGTTCATTTTTATGGTAAAATTATCCTTTTCCAACTAGAGTAATGCAATAGGTACTGATTCAATTTAATGGTAATTTCAGCTTGCACTGAAGGATGCTGAGAAGTTGATGAACTTACGGAGCACTTCATTAGCATCATATATTTTGAAGGCCGATGCACTCATATTGGTGAGAAAATCAATTGTATCATGGTCAAGTAGTTTAGATATTGCTCTTTCATGAACATTAGTTGTTGTATCATGATCCATGAGGCATGCAGAGCTATGACTGTTTCCTAAACATGTAGTCAGATGTTGCAGATTAAATTTTTTTGGTGGAACAGTATGATTAACTTCCTCAGAAAGCTTTCGTGTGTCATTTCACTGTTTTACTTATTTGTCCTTTTACATGAATTAGTTTTTTTTTGTTCCCTTCGCCCAAGTATGTGCTCAATTATATGTTCCTATCTGACTGATAGCTAATGTGTTTTTTTTTCTTTGTTTACTAAACTAACCATCACTCTTTTACGATTTGGCAGTTAGAGAAGTTTGAGCAGGCCCATGATGTAATCTTGTCAGGACTCCAGGTTGATCCACTAAGGTAATTTTCGTTGCTTTTGCTATTTGGAAGTAAATAGAAGCTACATAGTCTATGTTTCTGTTTTGTGATCACATAATTTATGTGTTCTTCTAGTACTGGCAATTCAATTATCAATGTAAAATCCTGAAATCGTTTTTGTTTGGTGAAATTAGCACCCCTCTTCAGAATCTAGCAATGAGAACAGCTAGTACAATGGGGAGGAGAAGTCATGGGATAACGTCACGTAGTGATGATTTTGATTGCACCCTTTGCTTAAAGTTGCTGTATGAACCTCTAACAACTCCTTGTGGACACTCTTTTTGTCGTTCTTGCCTGTTTCAAGCAATGGACAGATGTGAGTTCTATTGTTTTCCAATCACTCCATTATATTTGTATTAAGCATGTTGAAGTCGATGCCCCTCTGACCCTTAATTGTAAATGCTAGGTAACAGATGCCCGTTGTGCCGAACAGTCCTTTTTATTAGTCCCAGAACATGTTCAGTCAGGTGAGTGATTATTTTTATGGCTTTATGCAGATAGTTGACACTTGACATACTTGCTCCTTAAAATGCTTTACAGGATAAATTTACTTCTCCACATACCTGTTGGGTTCCATCCTTGTGTTTGAATAGCAAATACAACTTAAGGTGGTTGTAGACTGCAGATAACATGACGTGGGAAGCACTTGAAGATACCAAATACCTTGGGAAATTGAACTGTTGAACATATCTTACCTCAAGCTAATTTTCAAATTAATCAATATTGATTTTCAGATATTTGTACGCAAATAAATAAACGCGTAAAATAATGTATAAATTCATGGAAGTAAATCCCTAGTGGTGCAAACCCAAAACGGGTGGGCTAAAAAGATTAATATAACACATCTAAATGAGACAGCCAATAATGCTCTGACATTGTAAACACGGGCTGATCCCTATTATAGCGCTACACAGTATTCTTTGGTTTTCTTGTAGTTGGTAACTATGCTTTGACGGAATTTTACTCTGTTATCATTGTTAGATCTGTGATCTAGTTGCTAATTGGGACTGTCACACTCACTGGCATTGAATACTTATTATATTTTAATTCCCTATGTCCTTAGTAGTTTATATAATTAAGCAGTTTCTTTATGCTGAATTTTTCAAATATAAAATCTTCTGCTTATCTATTTACAGTGTCACACTGAACAACATCATACAGAGGAACTTTCCTGTAGAATATGCTGAAAGGAAATTAGAGAACGACAGTTTGACAAACATGGGTGTCAATCTGATCCCTCTTTTTGTCATGGATGTTGTTCTACCATGTCAGAAGCTGCAACTCAACATATTTGAATCCCGGTATAGACTAATGGTGGGTTGGTCAGAGTAGCTAGTTTCCTTTTGATTGTTCTGCATTGCATCATATAATTAAGTCATGAATGAGCTAGTACTCTGGTTTAAGAACCTGCATGTGATGATCAATGTTGTTAAAATGTTTTCATTATTCTGTGTGAGAGGGATATTCAATTTTGTCTCACTTAAAAAGGTAGACATGCTGTAGGAACCTGTAACAACTTTTATCCGGAGTGGGTCAAATTAGAGGCTAGATATTGGTAGTTTCTCTTTTGTGTTTATCTATCAATCTCAAGTACCTCGTCTCCTAACATGTTCAGTGCTCTTGTTCTTTAGAGATTCAGTATATGCAAAAAGAAAACCATAGAGACTTATACCAACTACCAAGTACTACTATTTTAGATATATGATTGTATGACATCTTTATATAATGGATACAGATGTGTAACACTACTTGGTTTTCTATGATTGGAACTCTCCTCTCCTCGCTGATGTTGAATTTCCATTTGAAATTGCTCTAATGTTACTGATTGTGTTAGTTTATTCTAATGGTAATCACATTGCAGGTGAGGAGGATAATGGAAGGAAATCGAAGAATGGGAATGGTAAAATATATTGTGATTTAACTTGTTTTTTTGTTCATACTTTTCCTCAACAAAATTTGCACACCTTGAAAATCCCTCTCACTCCACTGTTTGTATCCTATCTATTAATGCTTTATAGGTCATCACTGATCCTACCACAGGTCTAGTAGCTGATCTTGCTTGTGAAGTGGAGATAACCGAGTATGATTCTTTTTCCCTCAACAGTTTTGGTGATTTCAATTTTGATTCTTACTTGATTTGAAGTAATCAGTTTATGTTTGTATTTTGTAGATGTGAGCCACTTCCAGATGGGCGTTTTTTTCTTGAGGTAAGATATAATTACATAATCTTGCTGATGTTCACACTCCTTACTGTTTACGTAGGCTGATCTATATCTTTTGTAATTATTCTACTGTTAAGTAACCAATCCAGTCATTTTTACTGTTTAAGTTTATATTAAAACTTGATATAAATGGCTAATCTTATTAGTCAAAATACTTTTGGCTAAATATGAGCTTTACCATTTTTATGTTTTCTTTAATTTCTGTATCTCTTTTTTATTCATTATAGTCTTTAGTTTGGGTGAATGTATGTTATTATATTTGGAACACGGCATATTCAGTTTTAAAGCTATTTCTCTGTCAGTTTATTATCTGTTTGCTTTTGGGTGGTTGCATATACACAAGTTTGGCTTCCTAAGTTTTAAATCAAAGGGTAAGTATTTCGTAAGAGTAGACTATGCAGGGAAGAAATAAATTAGACAAGTACCTTTAAAATCAGACAGTAGTAGCAAAACTATCAGATGACTTGTTATGATGCTGATTGCATGATTAGTAAAAACTGTAAGAAGCATCAAATTATACTATGTTGACTGATTTCCAACAAATGAGCAAGTATCGGACCTGCCAATATGCTTAAGATAACCTTGTATTTGTCTTTTCATGTTTTTTGTAGTTTGAATATCTTCCACAGTTGTCAGTAGCCACAAGTTTATTCTGCAATGTATGTATGATTAGCTCGACCTAGAATATGGTACCAGAAAACCTAATGGAGACTAGGGGAGGGGTTTAAGTGTTCAACATCTTTTTCTAGTTTATACATATTCTTTAAAAACATAGGATAGAGTAGGAGAAGAGGGCAGGACTATTTAGAAGGACAAAAATTGGAGATACAGCTGAAGACAAAATGGAGAAGAAAAGAAACTACATGTTTGTTGTCTTATTGTACAACTTTCTAGTGAAATTTCAGTATTTTCCTGATGATTCAGTGGATATTCCATTCTTGTGTAGGTTGAAAGCCGCAGGAGATTTCGTATCCTTAATCACTGGGATCAAGATGGGTTAGTTAAACACTTAAACTTATGGTGCCTGTCCATTGTCATGTATACCTGTGGTTCCTAACATTTGTAATACCCTTTTCTAATACATAAAGGTATCGAGTTGCTGAAATCGAATGGGTACAAGATGTATGTCCAGCAGAAGAAACACGAGAGAAAGCAGAGGTATGTGTATTACTATATTTACTTGAATCTATGTGTTAATTTTATTAGCATATCACGATGTGGTGATAAAACTTTTATCTGGAGGTCGTTTTATATGTTTCCGCACACAGCACCAAAAAGATAAAATAAGACTTACAAGAGTGTGTGGGTTTAACCCAGGGTAGAACATTTGGTGGCCTGCTGCTTTTACTCTTTGGGGCCTAATATCTTCTAGTTGCTGTAAAGCCTTTGTAAAAAAATAATTATCATATTGTATATACGTGTACATTATATGAAAAATGCGGAAACTCTCGGTCATTTTCTGTCAAGGGTCTATTTGCTGTCTCGGGGCGGGGGGTAGATATTGGTTTAAATATCTCTACTGTCTACCCCGTGCTGCAGTGGGTTGCTTGTTTGAGCACGGAGTACATATGCAAATCATGGCCAATCTGTTTCTGTAACTTCATTTCTTGCATGCGTCATGTTATACAAATGACATTATCTACTTGAATGAACAATAGGATGTCTTGATTAATTTATGAAAACCTACAGCTACTGGAACTGACAAATAAGGCAGCAGCATATGCTCGATCATGGTTGAAGGCGTCACAAGCGGCAGCGCGAGGAGGTAATAAAACATATTACTTACTCATTTAGCACATAATTTCCAGCCTTCATTTGGCGGCAGGATATCCAGGTGGAAGGAAATATTTGTAATTGTTGTATATTTTAATATTTGAAATATCAGACTTGCTACCCAACGACAATTCTTTCCCTACATTTTGACAGTGATGCTGTGTTTCGTACTGAAAATTTATGTTAAGGTTTTAGAAGTATTATTCTGATATTATGGTTTAAGCCCGTGAGAACCATTTTTGTTTTGTACACACAATATTATTTATTGTTAGCTTGTGAAATTGGGGGAGCCAAGATCCCCTTACCCAAAAGCGAAAAAGGAAAAGGATGCCACTGGGAAAACAGAAAAGGATAGCACCCATGTAGTATACTGAAGACCTTAGGTCTGTGTACTGCTAATTACAAAGCTGCAAGACCACTGTAACCAGCTCTTTTAAAATCTTAAAGTGTCAGATCAAGCCTTAATATAATCATATAACATTTTCAACCTTCACTTAAACGAGGGGACAAACAGACAGCATTAAGCAGACAGCATTAAAATACTGGTGGTGGAAGGGCCTCTCCCTAAACCTGTGTTCTGATGGTACCATCAGCTCTCCGAACACCCCAAGGTCTTAGGAAGAGTCCTTCACTGGATTATATATATACATATATATTATATAGTTCTTAGTAAGTCAGTGGAATATGTGTCTATTGCAGCTGAAGGATCCGATGGACTTCATTGTATATGTTTGAATCTACAGAATCAGAATTATTATTATTATTATTTTTAAATTTAGTGTAGGGGGTAGGGGAAATGTTAAACTCTAGACCTCTTCCAGCACTTGAAACGCCTTTGCCACCACTCATGCACACCATGATTATATGAATCATACCTGTTTTTGCTGACACTAATATTTCATTTGTTGCTTTTATCATTGTTCAGACCAAATGCGGCTTTCACAACTCTTTAAAGCTGAAGGCTTGATGCCATCAACTAGGGATCCAGAGCGTTTTAGTTTTTGGGTATGAAATTTATATGTGCTTCAGTTGATCTTTACGAACTTTGACAGTTGAGTTTGCATTTAATCTCTACAAATTGTTTCTGATGGATGCCTGGATGCAGCTGACAACTCTAACAAACCGGAGGCCAGTTGAAAGATTGAATGTACTTCGTATGAGAGATACAAATGAGGTATGCCCTTTTAAATTAGTCGTGACAGTCTGTTACTATGTTTACTACATTGCACTCGAGCAAATTCCTTTGCCAGTAGATGAATGTGTATGTACTTGTTATATTACACACCTAATCCTCTTGCAGTTTTTGTTATATTATTTTAGGAATACAACTGCAATATGAGTTTTTTAAGCATATCAAGTTATTACTGTTGCTTCCTTGTAGCCAATAGTTAGAAGATTATTCTGTATTATTATTTTATTGAAAAAAAATTATAAACTCTGGTTATTGGTGTAAGATTCAAGTTATTTAACACATCAATTTTGTGTTGTTATGATTCAGCAAAGTAGCTATTTTGTTTACAACGTATTGCATATATAAATGAACTTTTCTAGTATATTCTGATAGACGACGATTCCATGAATGTGATTATTAGCCAACTTGAAATAAGTCATGTATATATTTCACATTACGTAAAACATAATTGAGTGATGTTCTATGCTGGAAAGCGAGAGGAGCAGCAGTTCTTTTGGCTTGGCCTACTTACCATCTTGCTATATGCATGTGTATTAAATAAATGAAAATTGATTGTGTGCAGAGATTAAGATATGCTGTCTTCTTTATGCAAGCGGAGGAAGAAGGTTGGAGGGTGCGGTGATAACATTGTAAATGTTGTATTCTACAATTTTTTTGTAATAGGCTATTTTTTTATTTTTTTTGTTATGTAATTTAATATATTTTTTTTGACTACCCACCCCCATGTAAAGGTCGCCTGCAAAGGAAAGAAAATACGAGAAAAGAGAGGTAAAATGGTATAGATACGAGATGCCACTTACTGTACAAGTTCATCAAACCCGGATTTTGGATTATAGTAAAGCGTAAACTTTTTGAACTTGTTATCTGCAAGTGCCACTGTGCCAGTGTACTAGCTTATGTTATACTCCCATGTCCCTCCTATTTCTTTACAGTTTTTTTATATTGCTTGACACACATTTTAATGCTCCTATAAAGTATAGTTCTATAACTTATTTTTAAAATTTTCTTTTTCTAAATAAAAATTTAAACATTATATTTTAATTCAGAAGAAAAAAAAATTTAAATGACTTATGGAAGTATATTTTATAAGAATCTTAAAATGTGTGTCGAGTCTTCGTATCGAGGGGGCAGAGGGTGTAATTATTATCATATTATTCGTTGTGTGCTGTGCGCGTAGTGCCTTATTACAGGATGCTTCTTATTAGAATTTAGATAATGAATGGTGTTTTCTAGAGTTTTTTTTATATATATAAGAAATTGAAATGACAGGAAATTGAACAGAACATAACTTGGGAAATACTACTTTTCATGTATTACAAAGGGGAAGGAAAATGTAGATATAAAACAAATAAGGTGCGGTTTGTAATTTGAGGTCGGAAAATGTTAGAAACCCAAAATGTTCCAAAAATTTTACCAAAAGTTGATGTGTTAAATGTATAATTAGTAAATTTTCTATATAAATTTGCGTTCTCAAATCAAAATTTGTCATTAATTTGTTATCCTAATAGCATTGAAATATTTTTACAATCATACTAAGATAGACTGATGAAGTAATTTAGTAACCGTAAGTTAAAAGATTAATTTACATGTTAATCAAGATGAAAAATAAACAGCATTGCCACTACAGTGTCGGCTGGGCTGCTATTTTCGGGAATCCAAAGTCTTCAATGAATCGATAAAAAATCATTCAAACACAGCTTTCTGTTTGATAATTGCACAGAAAGCTGCTATCTTTTAGTGTATTTTCCCCGACAACCAGATTTAGTAGTTCGATAATCGATATCATGCCTCAATAATTTATGAAATTAGCGCGAGATTACATCAATAAATTTACTATTCATTCACAAAAAAGTTGGACTGAATGGGATTGTTGCATGTATTAAAAATGACAAAATGTGAATAAATCGAAAGTACTCAAATTTATAAAATCAATATCTATACTCTTTATTTATTTTGAGGAATATAATACTTAGTACCAATAAAAAAAAATCAAATTTTGATTTTCTCTATATAATTAATTTAATTGATTTCATTTCAAATTTAAGTTTGATTTCATGAAACTACATAATTGTAGATTTATTAATTTCATCGGGTTAGATTTTCTATAACTACAAATTAAGTAATTATTGTTTTTTATAAACTCCCTTCCTAATTTCGAATTATATTCTCTACAACTATATCTTTAAATAATAATCATATTTTATTATCGCTGGTATTACTATTATCTAAAGCTCGGTGCTTTGGTTACGACTTTTTCGTCTATGGAATGATGAGATGAGGGCTTGCATTTGGGTACAATTATAGAGCTTTTTATTATCTTTAAATGATTATTATAATATTTGTTTTGTAAATTATCAACCTCTAATATCCATATTTAAAAAAAAAATCATCTATGTAATTAGCAAATACAGCAATCATTAGTTGTCGGCAAAACTCGTACACTAACAACATATCTAGCTAGCTAGCTGGCTGCATATATATAACAAATCAGTAATGACAAGATTAAGAATAATAATTAGTACTTAATTTACCATAACAAACAAAACAAATCCTTACAATTCCCTAGTGTTTTGGGTTTTCAATTTTTAATATGCATAGAGATGCTTAATCTGGGAATAATCACTGTACGATTACCACTTAAACGTACGGTCAATTTGTAAATTATGTAAAGCTCGAGTTGAATTTTTGTAATTGCCTAATTATTTAGTTTTAATGATTGGCTATGCATCCCCATTTGATCACTAGTTTTTCTCCCCAATAATGTGCTATTATGTAAAGTTGTTGCTGCGAATATTGCCCACCTTCAATTAATTAGTTTATTAATCTGATGTTTTTTTTAACTTTTTTATATAAGTATATGCAAATAATGTGCATTGACAAACTAATTGTGTTATAACGGAAGCAAGAAATATTATAATAGATGTAAAGAAAGAACACACACAGAAGAAAAAAGTTTTATTAATCTAATACAGATTACAGCGTACGTTTAGGTTATGAGACCTAAAGAGTTTGTAAACTGATTTAAGGCATATTCTAACAAATTGTAATTAGTATTTTATAGTTACAATATACTGTTTTTTTTTTTTGGAGGTTGTGATTATGTGGGAAAAGTGAAGTAGCATATAAGAAATGAAGATAAAATATAATATTTGCAACTTAGTACTTTTTAGAAATGAATATTATTTTATATTATAGTGCTAATAAAAAGTTGGTCACACTTGTCCCAAAATATCTGTATGCAAAAGTAAAAGGCAAAAGAGTGAATGAAACAAGAATCAGAACTGGTTTTTGTGTATATTTGAGACATTGAGTCTTGTAGGTTGGTTGTAGTGTAGCTCACTTGATATTGTATCAAGTGGTAAAGTTACATTTTTGCATATTCTCCACCATTGTCTGTCTTTAGAACACACAATAGGGCTAACCATAACTATTTATAGGAGTTGAACCTCTACTTATTTATAAATATGAATTCATTAAAGAATTACCCTAAACAATAAATTCTTAGTTTCACATCCCTTTCTAATGGGTTATTAAGGGTAAAAAATTAAAAACAAAAAGTTCTATTATTGGTTAGGAGGTCCCAAACCCTCAATTGGCATTTGACCCATCACCTTACCTATGGAGATAAGATACAACTGAACTGTCCTATATTCCTTCCAACCTAAACAACCATGTAAAGATTATATAAATTTCTCAACAAATTCTGGGTAAGAGTTTAGGTCAATGAATTATGCACCAAACTTTAAATAAAAAGTATGTATTCAATGTTTGGAGAGACTAATTATTTTCTGATTTGTGGTAGATATACAAACCTCAAGATCTTAGTGTTTTAAACTTGCATCAAAATTGAATTTGATACATGGAAGGTAAGTGATCACTTCTCATAAAGGGTCCACTTTGCTCTAAACAAACTTAGGTCTTAAATAATTCCAAGAAAATTGATTAATAATAATTGTGATGGCAAAGTGATTATAATTTAAGCCACCTAAGACATGCCCTCTTTACATTGTTGCAAAAAGCATTTTACATGGAGTAAATTTCTCAAAAATGATTTTAAAATATGAGGGAGATGATAACAAAGATACTATTTTTGATAAGTCCAAATTAAACTCATAGGGTGAAAACAACAACTGATCCACCTCCTGGTTTGTTAGCATTTAGTTGGTAGTTCATCTTTTCACCCAAATCACCAAACTCTTGAAACCCATGTATTATAATATTTGTTTACATTTACATATATATTCAAACAACCTTCAAATGAAACTTTCAAGAAAAGAGAGAAGAAACATCAATGCATGATTGCCTTTCACTCTACTCATTCATATAAAGCACCATTATTCCCATTCTTGAAAGAAAGAAGAAAGATCAAAAGACTCAATCTTTAGCCTTCTTTGAGAAACAATCCAAAATGGAAGAATCCTTATCTCTTCCAATGGTGAAAACAGGCAGAATTCTGAGGAGATCAATCTACACTTTTCTTTCAAATTATCAGTACTTTACAAGCACAGCTCTTCTGCTCATACCCTTTTCAGCTCCACTTCTACTATCACAACCTCTTGTACCTTATGCTTCTATCTTACCATCAATTCACAATAGGCTACAAGCTCTATTTTTTGCAGCAGGCTTTCCTCCAACATCAGAAATGTTCAAAATCCTTAGCCTAAAACTCTCGCAAACCATTACTTCTTCGATTCTTGCTCTTCCTTTCACCCTTTCTTTCCTTCTGATCGCGAAAGCGTCTGTTATCCAAGCTCTCAATCATCACCATAAACCATCTTCAAAACTTAAATTTTCATGTTTTGCTTCCCTTTACGCCTCGCTTCTCAGTACTCAAATTTGCAACTTGTTAGTCATTTTATCTGCCAACGCAACTTGCTTCTCAATCCTGTTTATTGCCTTTAACATTCTTCAAGGCTTTGATATACAATTATCCCCCACATCAACTTTGTTTTTATCAGCAACTGCAGCTGTTTTTTATTCCATAATTCTTGCGAATGCTATCATTATTTGTAATTTAGCATTGGTTACATCTGGTATGGAGAAAAGTGGAGGGTACATGTCGATAATCAAGGCATGTGTTATGATCAGAGGAAGAAACTCAACAGCTTTGTCATTAGCTCTGCCTCTAAATTTAACTTTGGCTGCAGTTGAAGCTTTGTTCCAATACCGAGTTGTCGGAGCTTATTACAGAACTGGAGTTCCCACTTCTTCCATGGCTTTAGAGTGGATGTTCATTGCATATCTATACTCTATCTTCATTGTTCTTGATACAATAGTAAGTTGTCTGTTCTACAAAACTTGCACAACATCTTTCCGGATTAAAGACCAGGCAGGGAGATACTCGTATCGGATTGACATTGCAGAATTAGAAGAACAAAGCAATTCTTTCACCAATGTAAAGACTTGAAGATGAGTTTTTCTTGAATTTTCTTTGTAATTACTTTTTTAGTAGGTAGTTTCTACAATCATTCATTTCAATTGCGAGAGGCGACAATGGATAGGTATAAAATAAAAACCAGACAAGTCAAGCCAAGAAGCTACATTACAATCACTTGAAGGAGTAAGCTGAAATTGGAGCAAAGGCAATTTGCTCTGTTCCATTCACATGTTTTTTTCTATAGACAAGTCTCCTTTGTTGAATTTGAGGTTTTATACATTGTAAAAAAATGTGTAAATGTTATTGTATTCAGTAACTAGTTGTATTTGTACTGGAAATGCAATGCCAAGAGGCCTAAGTCCAGACTATTTCCTTAAGTGCCATCACAAGTAGACGAAAACAGTATGTAATATCAGACCTGGTTGCATCTACATCAACTCATTCTCCGGTTATTGTAGTATGCATTCTTCCTAACCAAAATTTGACAAATCCAACCCTTTAATATGAGATGGCGCAAGTTTGTATTACTACAGCAACATGTTACCTTAAGACAAACGACTGTTTAGTTAATGGTCATCTTCTTTGAATCACAAGTTACATATGGCTTACATTCTAAGACAATGCTAGTAGTTTTTTCGAAGCAGCATTCAGAAGTGTGTTCAGTTGTAATGTGTATTGAAGAAAACTAGGATATACAAATGAACTAGCATTCATCAGAAAGTTCAAATCTACAAATGAACTGATATTGAACAAGTCAGCAAAGTCGACACGTCGGATAATATAGTTCCGACGACACCCTGGATAAGCTATATGTAACTTGCTGTTTCTGACTAGACAATACAACAAAGATTTATAAAAGAATCCAATATGTAATCATGCAATAAACTGCCCCATTTCCAGATAGTATCTGTCAATGATGGTCAAGCTCATAGAATGTAATCTATCACACAGGCATCATGTGGTGAAGAGTTGGTTTAAAAACCATGACAGTGTTAGTTATGTTACAAGACTTTTGAACTCTTTTAATTAAGGCTCGTAACAGATTTGTTATAAACTTGTTGGCGGTATACTATTGTGTGACCACATCATTTAACATAAATATAGTACTACAAATTGCATTGCCCGCTGAAACGATACTCATACCATGTCTCTACTGAGAACCGAACTCTTAACCTCTTGTTACGACAACTTAAGGAAATACCTACAAAAACAAGAAAGCTTAGCAACATGATGTCAACTTTATAGTTTCCAACTACACAACTACCCCATATAGCTCTTACAAGGCATGGCATTATAGGGAGTTACATTGGATTTTAGCCTCTGTCTGTTTCTTCAATTATATTATTTAGAAGTAAACCACATGCAGTGTTCTGCATAGTAGCCACAACTTTATAGGATACATTAGCTGGATCAATCATCCCTAGCTTTTCCAAAAACGAGCTCCTACTTGCCACTAATTTATATATGGTGCCTAGTTAATTATATTACATGATAATTGATATTATCTAAGTGACAAAATTATATTTTCATTTACACTTAACTTTTTATTTATTTTTAACTAATATATAGACAAATAAGGTACAATACGACCAATATTATTCACAT
Source organism: Heracleum sosnowskyi (assembly GCA_030848705.1). Taxonomy (NCBI): domain Eukaryota; kingdom Viridiplantae; phylum Streptophyta; class Magnoliopsida; order Apiales; family Apiaceae; genus Heracleum; species Heracleum sosnowskyi. Next base: position 9,856,937 of record CM061243.1, read on the forward strand.
TTATCATACAGCCTTTTATATTAAAGTTCACAATCAGATTTTTACGGTATCCGTTTTAACAACTTGATAATTTGACAGTAAATAATGATTTTATTTTGTTAATATTAATATTTTTGCCGTGTGTAAGCGGAGAGGAATGGGGTATTTTTAAGCATTTGCATTGAGAAGCTATTAGGTTGAACACAGAACACATAAAAAGACTAATAACAACTAACACGCATGCAGAAGAACAATAGAATGATTTAGACAACATACTTAAACCTCATGATCCAGATATGAGAACATAAGATACAAAAACAACACTGGCTTTTAACAATAGCAGGGAAATTTGTAGAAGCTAAATATACTTTGCTTTTTAGTGATCTATCTGACTACAAATCGTCCCCAAGTAACGGTAGACTATACATCTAAAACTCAAACTATTCATCTAGTTTCCTGTGCTAATCCTGAATCCTCACTACATGTATATACAACAATGTCCCGCTAGGTTCCTATCAACATGAGCTGGTCAAGTCAGATCTAATTTCTATGGTACAGTAAATCTTCAGACCAGATATTCTACAATCCATACAGAGCTCTGGTGTTTTGTACATGGTTTTAATGGTACAACATGGTCTCGTCAGTCTCTTTTTACAATAGCATCCACTTTCCACAATTTCATAATATTATCGAAGAGCCCAGACAAGCAGAAATTGTGTTCCAGGCTTGATATAAATCAAACCTCTCAGAGGGAAACAAACAAGACAGACCAGATTGGATTTCTTGAATAAATTATGTGAAACCAAGCTCAGACCGCATCAAACACTCATTGCTATGAAAAACCGGCATGCTGTCTGAATTGCCGGCCAGCCTTATAATCCAAGCCACCCACACGATTTTTCACATTTTCAAGTTCGAACAACTGGCTTTTGCAATTCATTTCTGGAATAGCCATGTTATGTACAAACCAATCAGGGAGGCTTCTGGTCACCGAGGCAATTTAGGCGTACACCATAAATCACCGGTTTGGGGGGTTGGGGATCATACGAAGTATCAAGACCCCATGTATAGAACCAGGTGAACAAGTACTATTTTACACCTTTCTTAGTTTGATTAGCTCCCTTTGCCTTCTCCTCAGCCTCCTTCTGTTTTCTCTTTCTCTCTAGCTCTTCCAGTTTGTAATACTCCTCAAGAGCTTTCTTGAACATTCTCACGAAGTTTAAGAGCGTTGCAGTAACTGCATGGCAAATCGTTTAGTGGATGAATCAGAGTTAGCTCTTGACATACTTGCATATAATAGAGAAACTAAAAAGGAATAAACCAGTAAAAGCAAGTAATTACTTGTAATAGTGCCTAGATCTGATAGTTCCAAAGGTGTGAAATAAATGACGTACTAACATTTTCTCTAGAGAAATGGCAAATCAAATAGACAGAAAGGGGGAAAATCCACAGAGAGACCAGACTAGTCAGAGACCTGATTGGCTTGTGAGTGTACGGAATTCAAAATTTATGCAGTTTACACATTTATAGTGTGCAACACATGTGATGCAAGATTTAAAAGAAAAGATAGAAAAGAGTTTTAAAAAAATCTTGTCTTAATTACTTTTCCGTGTGTTCCTTGAATTTTTTAATTAATAAAAGGTGTAAACAAAGCAGCATCTAGGGTTTTAATTCCTGTACTTGTATGTAATTTAATTGCATCCATTTACTAAAAGAGAGTTTAGAGATTACAATGTCTCAGTACCGACTGGAAAATTCACTCAAGATTCCACACTACTAACAAATTAGATTAATCACAAAAAAAATTCTCTCTCTTTTTGTAAGTACGTGTCTTAACAGGACAGCTTAAACAAAACACTAATGTTAAACAGACACTGGTCGTTTCTGCATGTGGTACGAATACGGCTACGGGATTCTTGCCTCCCATGAATTGGATACGAGGGTCGATATGATGACTCTGTTATTAGTTAATTTTTTAATTAATAAAACATTATAGGACAACATTTTGCCGCCTTGGCGTCAGCATGATAACAACTGGTTTCTACTTTATAACATATTAAAAAAAATTAAAAAGTCGTCTCTAATCTCTAGTCGGTGTTCTAATTTTCTTTCATTGAAGACATGATGATGGACGCTAAATTTAATGAATTAGATTATGTTCCATGGTTAATCAGGACGAGATGAAATTGCAATATGGGACAGATAGGTCGCACTCTTATAGGTCTTGTCATTCATCTAGCCGAAAATATCCATTTGACCCTTGAACTCTGATAATTGATAACAACGTTAGGCATTCCTGGATTATCTTTTCTCATAATTAATTCTCAATTTTCATATACTTATTAGATTAATAATTTAATATTTAGTTGATTACAAACCCTCAAATTACTCTCTAAACTTCTAGATTATAAGAAATACAATACTTGAAATACTAGTGCAATCTGACTTGTTTCGATTGCATGACATGAAGTGGTGAATGATTACCGCATGATGGAGACAAAAGTGTTTGGATAGCAAGTTAGCAACCCATGACAAAAGAACAACTTCAACTTTGATAATACAATCTAGTTTAAATATTATTTAAGATCACAGTTACTTTTGGTCCCTTTTATACGAGGAGAACTCTAAAACTAGGGATGGCAATTTGTACCGACCCGATGGGTACCCGACCCGTTCCGACCCGAATAGACCCAACCGAACCCGAAGTTTTGGGTTTGGGTCTGGGTTTGGATCTCATATATAGACCCGATTAAATTTCGGGTCGGGTTTGGATATTTCCCTAACCGAACCGAACCGGACCCGAAATCCGAACCGAACCCGGACCCGGTCCGAAACCCGAATAATAATTATATATATATATATATATATATATGTGAAAAATATGATGTATATATAATATATTTTAAATCATTAATATTCTAAGAATTCCACTTTAACTTCTTAACTACGTTATGTATGGTTATTGAGACATTGACTTATTATATTATAATTCATTCTCTTATTCTAATTTTTTTAACTTATTCCCTCAATTGATGTCTTCACTCTCCCGTTAACTCTGAAAACAAAGTTAATCTACACAATTTGTTGGTATATTTTTATTCTTAAACTTTCTAATTCCTTTTTGTATTCTAAACCCTAATACGAATCTTAGATTATTATGTAATTATGTATCTTTGGATGATGTAAACTAGCTTTCAAAAAACTCTTGAATTTATTTAGAATTTGGATTATGAATTTTGTAAGTTAAGGATTTTGCTTAGAATTTAAGAAGCTCAATTATTTTAGTCAAAATTTTAAATACAGGTTTGTATTAAATTGATAAATAATTGTATAAAAGTTAAAATAAATTGGGACCCGATTCAAACCCGAACCGAACCGAAACCCGACGGGTCGGGTCTGGATCTTGACATTCGGGATCCAATCGGGTCCGGGTCCGGATCCGGGTCCAAAATATATATTTGGGTCCGGGTCTGGTTTTTACAAAACCCGAACCGACCGACCCGATTGCCATCCCTATCTAAAACCAATAACAAAACTCTACTAATTCTAATATGTACATGCTTCTTGATACTAATCCACTACCATAATAAATAAAGAAACAACTCCTCAATCACTATACTACCATGAACTAGAGTATTGTTAATAAACTAGTTATCAAGTCATTATTGAACTTCACTAACAACCAAATATGAATACAAATTTATCCTAATTTCCTTGTTTCATGTCATAGACTATAACACCCCAGTCCCACATGGAGGAGAGTAGAATAATTTGTTCAGTATATAAGCAAGATTACTACTATTAAGTGTACCAACAAATCATGATCTTTTGGGGTTGTGGTGGACTTGTGAATTACCCAAGTTAGTGCATTTGGGCCAGTGTACTTCTGTTTATTTTGGGAAAAAGGCTCGAGATTTGACCCAACTTGTCACATAGACTGATTGGCACCAATGGTCACCAATAAAATTATCCATTCATGATAAACAAAATTGCTAGATTGACCTTGTGCTCACAAATATGTATAATGAATCTTCCATGAGACTTCAACATATCTACCTATGCATGCTCTCATATGACTACAAACAAAGGGAGATAAACAAAATTGCTTGATTGACCTTGCGTTCACAAATATGTGTGATGAATTTTCCCTGAGACTTCAATATATCTACCTATTCACGCTCTGCCTATACTAGTATATGTACAGAACAAATCAAATCCACATTACTAAAAGGAGAATTTTCCCCGCTATTCCTTCATCAATTAGAAAGATTCTTTTTTTCAGAAGCATAGATTCAAAGTGTCATGACTGAAACTTACAATCTGAGAGATTTTGTTTCCTTACTCCGTATCTTCCTTTATAGCTACTTATAATCTCAATATCATCATGGTATCATGTGCAGATATAAACATCACAACTATTTTTGGTCTCCGTGAAATTTATTGTTATATCGGCTATTATTAATTTGTTTGTTTGTTTTAACAGATACATCATCTTCAAGTATAGCAACCAAAAATGAAATATAAACATCACAACTGTTTTTGGTCTCCGTGAAACTTATCTTTATATCGACTATTATTAATTAATTTGTTTGTTTTAACATAAACATCATCTTCAAGTATAGCAACCAAAAATGAAATATAATAACAGGAAAATGCATTTAGTTTTGTGACGCACTTGATGAATGACTGAGTGCATCCGATACACCATATGAATGTAACACTACAAAAACCTAAAGATCATTATCAACTATGTACAATGGAGTGTAAGAGAAAAAGTTAGTTTTACCTAGGTAAACCAGAATTTTGAAGCTCAAAATTATCATTTTTGGTAGCTTATCATAAGTGGCCAGAACAATAATGATTAGTGACTATATCCCAGTATGTTGTGATTTCCTTAGTTCCTGTTGCTAAGCCTTATACAGCACTAAAAATAAACCAGAGTAGAATAATTGACGCCTCCATTAATATGTACATTTTAGATATACTTACAAACCATCTAATAATTTACATTACCTTGCTCAAAGGGGTACTTGGAAGGATCCTCATTAAAATACATTGCCAATGCATCCGAATTCTTACCCTGTTCACAAACAAAATTTCAGAAGCTAACACCATGATGTTATCAATTTGTGTTATTAGGAGCCAACACAGCACAGAGTATTACCGCCACAGCATACAAATTTTGTACAGCTACAACTTCTCTTTCAGCAGTACCAATAAACTCCTTGAGTGTCTAGATGACAAAGGGTCGCTAATATTAGGGCAGTTAATATAACACATGTACTTTGCAGCACATTTTTAAGATGCATATCATACAAATTTATGATTAGGTTTACATTAGAGAAAATGTTTCTTCTTCTGCATACTTCAGTCAACAAAAGAGTTCGAATCATTAGAAGTCTTGAGCGTTTTTACTTATAAGTTATACAAGTGGGAATATGAAGTCCTAAAACAAATAATGTTGTGTCTATTACTGTTTATAATCAGGAATTTAAAACTTGTTTTTTAGAGTTTGATCCGCATTTCGAAGTTTGTCCAGGTTAGGTAGGTTAGGTTAGGGCTGTAAATGAATAGAGCTGTTCGTGAACAAAACTCGAGTTCGGCTCGTTTTGCTCAGGATTGGCTCGGTTCGTTTATTAAATGAACCCAAGCTTGAACATAAAAATGTGTTCGGTAAGTAAACAAGCTCGAGCCGAGCTTTACCCCTTTTCGACTCGAACTCAGCTCGTTTTGCTCGGGATCAGCTCGAACTCATTAAATTCGGCTCGGTTCGTTTAACTAATTATAAATTTGTGTATTTCATAAATATTAATATCCTTAACAATTCAAATATGTTGAACAAAACTTAAGTGCAATCCATTCTAGTTATTATTGTGGTTGAATAGTAAATTAATGTGGAGATGAACTTCAGGTTATATTAAGCGGGTAGGTCTTCGTCATTGAGCATATTAAAATTTTTAAATAAAATATCAACTATTGAGTTGTGACTATTCACGTGAGATTTATGTCCTAAACAGAATGCCATGCCAATAGATTAGGCAGCTCGAATTTTTTTTTATACTTAGTGGAGTGAAGGCTAGGATCAGCCTTCACCAACTGAACCTAGAGCTTGAACTAGTTCATTATCTCTGATAATTATCATAGTAACAACACATTTATTTATAAGGGCTTCATCTTGGCCAAGAGTGTGCATATGGATGACTTGGAATTTGGAAATCATGGTCCCTTGTAATATACTTACCCAGTTTCTATGTAGAATACTTTAATAAATGGCAAGTGTCGAACATTAACGTAAACAATATGAGATAAATAATTGTTATTCATTAATTAAATTAGATGTAACTGAGAAAGGAACCTTGTCACTGGAAAGGAACCATCTCCTTCCTTCACAATCTATGGTTGATAGAAGTTGGCATTGACTGTTATACAGATAAAGGGAATCAAAAGAACTTCCCTTTTATATAAACCCGAGACCCATCCCTAAACCGAGCTCTGGTACTTGTTAAGTAAGCAACTCATCTTAAGATGTTAGAGGACGGTCTCAAATGGATCATATATTAGAGCAAGTCCAATGCTAATGCTAAAATAGATGTAGTTATTGCTGTAATATGAAATCAAAAAGTGATTTTTGGTGTTAAAATAGAACTTATAGTCCAATGCATGGTTTTAAAATAGCACCAACTAGATCCAAATTTAGCTATATTCCAAAACCCTAAACTTTAAATTTAAAATTATGGTTGTCACTATTACTTTAATTATTCATTTCCCTTCATCTAACCACTTGCATGCCTATGTGGCAATTATAGCTACATCTATACTTGGTTCTATATTTAGAACCAACTATAGCATTTTTCTATTTTAGAACTAAGTATGGCATTGCATTGGAGGGGTGAGTTTCATAATTGATGTTATATTATAGAAATAGCATCTATTTTAGCATTGCATTGGACTTGCTCTTATTCAACACGAGATGCCAATAACGTGCTTCTGGATTGCTTACATTATCCTATAAGAAACTGTTTTGTAGCTAAAATTTGAGGCATCAAATCGAACTAAGAGTGGTTTCAAAGGGTAAATAGTGACAACATATCCACTGGGTATATGCATGTATTATGCAGGGTAGGTTTCATCTGATAGTCAAGAAAATAATTTGTAGAATAATCATCTTGAACTTTTCTTTTCTTATTCTCCTCCCTTCATCAAGTGGTTTATATATACGGAAGCCTTCATTATATCTGTAATCTGTGACAATATCTAAGTAAGTTTGACTCGCCACCCTCCTCTGAATTTTTTTAGGAAACAAGTTGTAACGACAACCCACTTCATACTTGGTATGCAACTATGCATGTAGTTAGTTTGAAACAGATTCCGATCTTGTTACTTCAAAGACAGAATTTTTATACTTCTTTTGGTTTAACCTCCCTGCTGTTTTCTATTTCTATGTGTAGCACCCCTATCATTTACTCTAGTTTCCATAACACTTTTAGGTTCTATTTATTTCATTTGTACCTTTAGCATCTTTTCTGACAAAACCGACCAGAAACATAAGCATGGTATCATCCGATAATGTGTGGAATTGTCTAAAATCGGGGGAAAAAATTACTTTTAGCTACTTAAAGTTTGTTAAGTACATTGTACTTTTGACACCCCTATGTTTAAAATACTGCACCTTAAACACCCTTCTCATGCTCTTCACATGTGAGCGAGAATTCTAATCATTTTAGTTGTGAGAACGTGTTAAAGGTACAGAATTACATTAAAATTATGGGTACATAAGTAGGTTAAGGGTGACCGAGGTACATACTAAACATTATAAGGTAAAATCTCGTAATTTGTTCTTTTTTCTGTATGAAAATGTTGAGTTGTGTACTTGTGTTGACCTCTTTGAGGAAGGGGTGCAATTAGTTTTATGTTTTCCTTTCAGATTAGAAGATGGCAGAATTCAAGAATTTGGAATTGCGTCTTCCTTAGTGATATGAATGACAAAGATATAGTAGAATGAAAAACTTAAAACAGATGTCCAGATACCTTTAAGAATTTTTTTGATACAGCACCATCATGTTTGCATGCACCCAGTTCCTGCCTAACTTGATCCAGTCCCCTGTTAATTGATTTCATTTCTTCTGCTAGGAACTTGAGTTGGATCTGCAAGAAAGACTACTTAGATGACATGTCTATTCATAATACTGTTAGTGGTAAGCAGATTATATTTAGACCTTTGATGCAGCTTCCAGACTACCAAGTTCCTCATGGAAGTCCAGAAGATGTGGCAACTTCTCCGAGAAAACCTGAAAGTTAAATGTATAAATATCAAAAAAAAATTGACTTGCAGTAAAATATCTGAAGAAGTATAAACAGACAAAGTAATTACTTAATACAATGTGTTGGCAGATCCTCTATCTATGACGGTATGAATAAACACAAGAATTTCTCAAAAACTATACAGAAGACAACAACACATTGTGATGTTGCAAAATATATACATATATAATCCAGAAGTTAGTAATCTTTATTTATATAGATGTTTTGTGCAGCATTCATATATTATTACTCCAAATTATGTATCAAATGTTTTAAAAGGATCTATCAAGAATGACAATGCAAAGAAGCTGAATACATCTTAAATAAGTCAGCATTTCAGAAAATTTCTCAAAAACAAGATCGTGTTAAGACTATTATCACTCTGAGCACAACTGGAATATAGAGATAATTTGGAGCGTATCAAGAAGGTAAAAAATGGTTTGGTAATGGAAGCCTAGAGATATAATCAGACATGCAGACACAAGAAATTACTGTCACCCAATTGCAAATGGGTGACTATAAACTGGTATGTAATAGCAAGGTAATGTAGCAACAAATTGATATGTGAAGCAATCATTATGTTTCACATTTTGATATTGATGCTTAAAGAAACAACAGCAGGGAAGTATGTATTCAAATCCCTCAATAATATATATATCCCAATCTTTAAGTGAGTGAGAAGTGAACAGCTGCATAGCAGATAAGATTTTCACCGCAAAAGTATTAATGGTTGAATTACAAGAAGACAAAAACAAAATTTTCATACCCTGCAAATATAATGCATTAATGTCATCCTGTTGTTAGTTGCACGAGTGTCGGTGAGTTTCAGAAGACTGTCTAACTTGAATCCAACTGCAGAACCTTTGCGATTTGAGACATAATGAATACATTAGTCCTAGTATGCCCAAGACCATTGCCTTCATACATCAACCACTTGTGAAGATAAAAATATACATAAATGATTGTAAGTAATAACTAAAATGTATGCAGCTCTTATGTGAATTTTCTGGTAGTTGTGTTTCACACTTTTAAAGTGATTATTTTTGTTGTCCATTGTGATTGTTAATTTACCAGAGGCGTACTGATCTTCAGTAATTTCAAGCACCCTGGTTATTTTTGACACTATTATTGTTCTTTATTCAAATAGTCAAGTCATGTGATTATCCTGGAAAAAAATTCCATTTTGTCAGAGCTAAGCAACCCAAGCAAAGTTTTGAAAATGCATTTCCAAACTATTTCTAATACAAAATCTTAAAAAGTTGAAGGCACTTGTGCACAGCTCATCTTCTCATGTATACACAATACAGATTCCTTATGTGTCCAGTTCAAGAAAAATTGAACATTAATAATAAATTTTTAGGCAAGTAAAGATTATTAGAAAGAGTCGCCTATCAAAAGTTGCATCTTACTCTATAGACTAATGCAAAGTGCTGTAGCGCCAATAGGAATATACGAACTATAACATGTTTTAATGCCTAATTTTAATACTGTTAATTTTAATACTGACGGTGACAATATTAAGATCAACTGTGGTAATAGATTAAGATTACTTGAGTATATGCACAACACAACAGATGGTAAAAATAGCATGACCACTAGCTGAAAATAAACATGACCAGTCATTTAATTTCCTTCAACAACTCTCAATTAAAACTATAATATTCTCTTGTGTATTAGAATTTCTGTGGAACTTAATGCTTTGGGATATAAAATTCATCTGGACAAAGATGATTATTTAGTAAAAATAGAACTTGTTCGCCTGGACCAAAGAGAGCAAATTAATTTTCGAATTTTTGTTGTGATAAACAATTCACTTTCCAGTGGTTATTTGAGCATGGGGAAAAGAACAGAGTAAGCTGAAGCATGTGCCTTGGTCATCTCTCATCCATAGAGTTTATACTTGTTAGTTTTTCAGCCTTTAGTCTAAACAATTAGTTTAAAAATTCTGCATTTCGTATGTCACAATTAATAGTAAGTGACTGACTGTGTTGGTCATTGAACTCTTGTTCTTTTGTGTTGGATAATCTGAACTTTTGCGCCCTATATTAGTTGTAAGGCTGTCTCGGTCCAGTATACTTGATAGGATTCGGTATCACAAAGCTGCACCATGTTTGAAGCAAAGACCATTTTACCTTCTACAAATGAAACCACTAAAATCTGCACGACTCGACACACACTATAAAAATATAATCTCTAAATTAATGGTGAGACCGATATTTAAAGACTTGAAAAATGCCAATCCTATTTAAACCATATAACTTATTGTATTTCTTGAAATGTGATGTAGCAAGTGTGATATATTCCTACTAAATTTTGAAGACAACACAGTTTTGTCATTATGATGCCTCCCGCAGAAACTTAATTGTTTAACAAGTTTTTCAACAAAATTTCACTGAGAAGAGGATGATTGGCATAAACATGTAAACTAAAAGAGTAATGATAAAGAGATAATTACAACAAGTAAAGAGGAATAGAAAATAAAATATATCAAGTTGCGGCAATTTAAAAACTGAAACCTAGAGATAAATTTTGCATCTTAGTTGCTTACCCCTAGCTGTTCCTTGGTTTAAGGTATTTCCCAAAAACAATATTTTACTCATGATTTCCTTCAGCTTTTGGGAATCCCGAACCTAAAATAATCAAAAAACAATATAAGGTGCATACAGAGATCAAGAAACCTAACTAACGGAAATTGTTATTAATTAGCAGATACTAAAAAGAAATTGTTGCATCATTGATTGATTTCAAGCTCTGCACAAGCATTTATATGATGCTTTCATTATTCCTTAAAACTAACCTCATGACATGCTGCAATTACAGAATTTAGACTCTTCTTAAAATCTGAAATCTGGAAAAAAAAATCCAACATTTAGCAGACTTGCTAAATTTAGAAAAAGAGAGACAAAATATTAACAAAGTTTTTATCAATATCACCAAACCTGGGAATTAAACTGAATCTTGAAAAGAAAACACTTTAATTTAGATTCCACTCGTGGAACCTTCATCAGCTCCAATAAAAACTGGGAAATGCAAGAACAATTGTTATTTGTAAACACAGGCACAGCATAAGAATTAAGATATTAAAATTTAAATTTCATGCATCTTGGGTGGCTACATATCAATATTAGGATTCCAAATAATGTTTTAAAATCTTAACCTTTTAATATGACTGGTCTATAATTACACACACACACGTATATATATTGTCAATTGTTATTTTATTATTATTTTTTTAATTGTATTTGTTCAAAAAATAAGTAGGCATGTAAAAATAGCTAAACACTTTTAATTAATTAAAAATATTAAAACATATTTTAAAATAAATAAGTAAGGGTTTGCTCGTTATATTTTTGAAAAAAAAGGGGTTTTAGTATGGAAAAATAAAAAATGTAACATGTATTTAGTTTAAAAAGGTAAATGCCCGTGATATTTTTGGAAAATGAGGTTTTAAAATTTAATAATTTAAATTATTTAAATACGTTTTAAAATAAATAAGTAAAGGGTTTGTCCGTGATATTTTTAGAAAAAGAATGGATTTTAGTGAGAAAAATAGAAAAAGTAAATTGAAAAAGGCAATTTCCCGTGATATATTTAGAAAATGAGGGACTTTGTTAGAAAAAATCTATAATGTGTTTTAGCTGAAAAGGTAATTGGTTATAAATAAGTATTTTATTATTTATATTTTAAAATTTTTAGTAATTGCATTTGTTAAGAAAAATAAGTACACATGTTAAAATAGGTAAACTTTTAAAAAAATAATTATAATATTAGGTTTAAAAATAAATAACTAAAAGTTTGTCGTGATATTTTTGGAAAATGAGGGTTTTAGTAAGAAAAAATAGAAAAACTAACATGTTTTAGTTAAAAAAGGTAATTGCCCGTGATATATTTGAAAAAATAGGGGAATTTGTTAGAAAAAATAAAAAAAATGTATTTAATAATATTATAAATAGGTAATTGGTTATAAATAGTTAATATTATTATTTAATAATATATTTCTATAAATAAGTAAGGTTAATTAAGTAAAAACACAAATTTAAAAAAGGGCAATTAAGTAAAATCACAACGTACCATACCGACCGACCAAACTTTTAATGTTTCGTCTATTATATAATAGTATTGATATATATATATATAACCTTTATTAATAATCGAAACCCCTTTTTAACATGGTACCAAATTTGGTTCACACTTTTTTTGGATCACACATTTTTTTGGTTTCACCCCTAATTTGTTTTCTTAATTTATTTAAAAAAAATATATAACTCCTATTTCATATAGTAGAATTATTATACCATAAATTCCTATTTCACGTAGTAGATTTTATGTTTTTTTTAAAAATTATTTTTGTTTTGTTCAATGCTATGCTTTCATGAATCTTCTAACAATTCTATTATTACTTTTGACCTTTTCATCTTATGCAAACAATTTTATTATTTTTTTGACTTTTTCATCTTTGCAAATACATGCAATTAAATCATTAATATTCACAAATTTGCATAATGAAAGATAACTTTTCTTCTTTGTCATAACATCGATATAATATGTGAATATTATCCTAAAATCATCTCACGTAGAAATACTATCTCACAAAGAATTTTATATTGTTTTTTTTTAAAAAAAATAATATTCTATCTCACGTAGAAATCCAATCCAATCTCACATATAATTCTATGTTGTTAAAAAAATATTAATCTAAGCGAAACTCCTTTTTAATAGTACTCTTTGTTTCAAATTTGGTTTACACCTTTTTTTTGGTTTCACCCTTAAAATCCGATCTCACTTAGAAATTGTATCTCACGTTGAATTCTATGTTGTTTTTTTTTTAAAAATAAAATCCTATTTCACGTAAAAATCCAATCTTACATATTCTATGTTGTTGTTAAAAAAATCTTACTCTAGAATATATTATAATATTATTATTGCACTAAAATATATTATATTATTATATTCATCATCGTCACAATGAGATCACTCATCAGACCCAATTATAATAACTAAGTTGTTTGATCAAGATACTAATATCAATCTACTTTATATTACAGAATAATATTAATCTAAAATATATTATATTATTATTATACTCATCAGCGTCCCAATCAAATCAGCCAACAGACCCGATACTAATCTCAATCTATTTTATATCCCTTAATTGGTTATCTAATTTACCTTTGTACGAGCATCTACACACACTCAAGGTATCATTCTCCTCCTAACTCTCCTGTTATATTTTGAGTATACTTCTTAGTTTCATGTTTGATCAAGTTGAAAATATGTGCAATTTTTTTTAAATTCTTTTTAACTCTCACAATAATTTGTTCCCACAACATTTGGTTTATTTACTTGATTACAGTAAAACCTCTATAAATTAATAACCTTGGTCCCAAAAAAATTATTATGTTAGCGAGATTATTAGTTTATCGATTAATAAATATTTTATTATTTTATGATTAATTAATATTTATTAATTTATACAATATTTCATATCATATAATTTTATTATCCAATATATTGTACAAGCAATCACAATAATTCAAATATGTATTGATACATGTATCAAAATTAATAGATCCATGTACCAAAAAATAGTTAATAATTAAGGGAGCTGGTATATGTACACCATTGAGTACGAGTACAGACCCTTTGTTGAGATTTAGACCAAAACATTCTCATGCACATCTCCAGCTCAAAGATATTTTTAGATTTTATTTTTTTGAAAAAACTATTTTTGGATTTGAAAGGAGTAATTTGGTCTCAACTCCAACAAAGTAAGTTCACAAATCAAGAGTGTGCACATATCAGCTCTCCTAATTAATTGATTCATGTAGCAAAAACAAAATTAATTTTTATAAATTCCAACACATATACACCGGCTTATGCCCCCTCACAAAATTAGAGATGAAACTGTATTTAATTTCTATGGAAAGAGGAAGCAGTTAATTGTTAAGATATAATTTAGCAAAGTTAACTAAATAGTATTCAAGAATTATGTGCAATGTATAAAAAATTATTATATTTAATGAATTATTATTTTATATTATTAACGGGCCTTAAGAACTTTTGCAAAGTTTATTATCTTACGCATTTAGCAATAATATTAATTTATCATATTGGCCCAAGTCGGGAGTAAAAATATTATTTATTTATCGAATATTTATTTATCGAGGTTTTACTGTATATATTAATGGAGCCTGAATGCGGTAATTCATGTTTAGTTTCTCATCAATACATGAAGAATTTGCACTATTAGTAGTAGGTAAATAGTATTATATTATTATAAGCAAACTAAATAACTGTTTATATTCTTGGTCATCTAAAATTTGTATTGTAATTCTAATTCTTTTATTATAACCTTAGTACCTTATTTATATTATATAAATAATTTAAATTTTTAAATAGATTAACTAGGTCCGTACTTCGCACGGGTTGTCATCTAGTATATATATATGCATGATTAAACTATTTGCGTTTAACTTCGTGCATGAAGAATATGATAGCAAGGAAAAACATTATCTTTAATTGCCAGTAAATGCCTCTAACTCGGGATAACAGAGACCACTCTTGATATAAGTGCATGTAACATAATCATGTTATCAACCAAGAGCTAATATTTTCCAAGATGAAAGTGTCCAATCAATTGTTTGATGTGAAAAATGATCGAAGCTAACATATCCTGTCTATCGGCAAAAAGAATATACAAATAGCACAGTACGCAAAAGTAAAAGAACAGTTTTTCTAATACAGACCTGTTCACACCTCCCCAATTTTTCTTTGTCGCCTTTGTAACCCTGAGGTGTCACGATACAAAGAAAGAGAATCAACAAAACAAGACAAAAGAATCATACAACATTCTGTAACCCTCATCCACAAAGCACAAATAAATTTCTGCGAGAGAAAACACATAAATATAACAAAAAGAATAGAAAAAAGAGTCAAATAAAGTGCCAGCTTCACCTTTAGGAGTTCTATCTCTTCTTTTACAGGACAAAACTTTATAAGATTTTCAACTTGATCAACATCTAAAATTGACTCATCCATTGCTAAAGCTGCAGCCTGAAGAATACGGGAATATTTTCTACTAATTACTTACTTGAAAGAGAAATAAACAATATTAATAATGTTCAGCTTTATATGCATCTAACAGCAACTATTTTCATAGCATTGCAGTCTTTCATTATTTTGTATAGATAATGAGACCTTATAATTTTTTTTTGGGTAAAAATTTCAAACAAGTAGATACACAAAAAAAAATCCAATACTCGTCTCCAAAATGAAAGTTATTAATTAGTATCTCTAAAGAGCACCACCCTACCTCCAAATTTATTACAAACACCATGGAAGTGAATAAAAACTATAGAACTAAGCTTTTAGATTCTTGACACTATTTGGGAGGTAGAGTAAGATTTAAGTACGAACTTAAAGTTACACCATGAGAAAGAGGACAGGCAACGCACACAAAGTAATCTTAGATTCACGGAACAAGGTTTCCCCGAAAGAGATAATAACAGTGTCTGATAAACACAATACAATACTTACACATGAGAGACGTGTAGTAGATGACCAGTAAGCATCTAGGAGTACCATCTAAAAAATGTAGTAAATAGAAACAAGAAAGCAGGGTGAGTGGATTTTGTTCAAGCTATTATGTCCTGCCAGTTAATTTGTTTAATGTCCAAATTACAAGAATTTCACTTTTATGACCTACATAGAAAACATTTCAATAGATGAACTTCTAGAGTGACAGATGATTCCTCCATGAAAGCAATTATTTGGTACTAGGAAAACACATTCCCCTAAAATCACTCAACAAATAAATTGACAGCTCGTAGTTTTGGACAAGGCATAAGTTAATAAACATGAGACAGTAGACACTATAGTAACTTACCGTCATCTCAGGAAGTGGCATTTTAATCTTTGTCAGCATAATCTCAGTGTTATAAGCCCTCTTATGATCAACCTACAGTGTATTATAAGAACGTGGATCAGTGTAGCATTACATTTTAGGGTTATCACAAGTCACTTTAGAAAAGGATCATAGAGATCTTTAGATGAAAATCAAAGGACTTATACATTTAAATGATTAAACAAATGAGAATAACATAAAACTATCTCATGTAAAGACGGTAGGAGTACATAACAAAATCTTGTAATACTATCATAAACTATGAACTTAATATCACAAAAAACTAATTTAAATTACCATGTTATCAAAATTATAGAATAAGTATAACTTTGCTTTCATTAAGGATATTACCTAACATGTATTTGTGAAGCAAACATATATACCAAAACACTTTTCGAAGTTCAGGGTGGGCCAGTGCACACACTCGCAAGTGAGTAGCTCCACCCCTGGACTTGCATGCACCAGCTGCCTAAAACAATATTAGTATGACCATTTAAAAAAAACAAGACAACCAGAAGAAAATTGAGCTTTTGCATCCAACATCAGGATTGTTCTTTCTACCACAAGCGCTTGTTTCACGAAAACCATCTCTTGGATTGTTTTTTTTTATTTTTAAATTTCATCATTTTAAAGAAAGCATTCTAAATCTAGCAACAGTATTCAGAAGGTGTGTTTTTCCCATTCCCATTGCCAATTGAATTTTATACTCTTAGTTGCAACAGTTTATTCTCTAATATGGAAACAACAATATGTCTGACATGTGCACAACAAAGAAATTTAACATTTAGGCAAAATATGCAATCATTACCAGATGAATTATCTCTGATTTAGGAGCAGACTTGCTCGCTTCAGATTTCTTACCACCTTCCCTTGGCTTTGTGACGGCAGAGAAAAGGGTCTCGATTTCAGACATATCAAATTCCCGTGCACTATATTTAGAAAGTAAAACATATCAATGACATGTATTATAAATAAGGTAATTGCCTAAAATAGAATGTAATATTCTAGTTCCCAAAATACCACTACTACGCAGTTTGGCCCTCTAAACCACAACATTTGTGCATCTGTAAGAGACCCGTCTTATTTTAGTAGGTCGAACATTTCACACATCTTTAAAATGTGCGACCTACTAGAAAAAGTGTTACACGTGTTGGATGCGCAATGAGTCAATGACTGGTATTTTGGGCCACAATATTCAATGGTGCTTTCTCGGCTTGTTAAGCGACTGTGCTATTTTGCACAATTTATCTTAAAAATACAAGTCACACACAGAAGTATGTTTTTATAACTAGTTTCCCTAGCACATATAATGGTAAGATACGTAGTAAACATAAAAATGAATGTAAAAAAGGAAAATAAACACTACTATCAAGTGAATTACATGCATGACGTAGTAAAGACCATAGAAGTTGCAATTACTTTTGAAGCTCTGAGCGTTTTTGTAACTCTTCCCATACGCTCCCTTGCAGTGCCCTGGTTACCTTGCTCCAATGAAGCGGCTTTAGGTTACTCTTTTTAGGTCCTAAACCTCTTCTTCCAACCTGCAAGCCTCTAGAAAGAAAGGAGAGAGGGCCATTACTAGACTGTCCAGAACCAGGGGGTGGTGGAGGTCCAGGGCCAGGGCCAGGAGGCGGAGGAGGGCCAGGGCCAGGACCAGGAGGCGGAGGAGGGCCAGGGCCAGGAGGTGGAGGAGGGCCACGGCCAGGAGGCGGAGGAAGGATAGGGCCAGGAGGCGGAGGAGGGCCACGGCCAGGAGGCGGAGGAAGGATAGGGCCAGGAGGCGGAGGAGGGCCACGGCCAGGAGGCGGAGGAAGGATAGGGCCAGGAGGCGGAGGAGGGCCACGGCCAGGAGGCGGAGGAAGGACAGGGCCAGGAGGAGGAGGAGGAAGGACAGGGCCAGGAGGCGGAGGAGGGCCACGGCCAGGAGGCGGAGGAAGGACAGGGCCAGGAGGAGGAGGAAGGACAGGGCCAGGAGGCGGAGGAGGGCCAGGGCCAGGAGGCGGAGGAGGGACAGGGCCAGGAGGCGGAGGAGGGACAGGGCCAGGAAGCGGAGGAGGGCCACGGCCAGGAGACGGAGGAAGGACAGGGCCAGGGGGAGGGCCAGGAGGCGGAGGAAGGACAGGGCCAGGGGGTGGAGGAGGTCCAGGCACATTTGCCCCGAAAGGAGGGGGTGGTGGAGGAGGTCCAGGCACACTACCTCCTGGAGGAGGAGGTGGTGGTGGAGGTGCATATCCAGGCATATCAGTTCCTGGAGGAGGAGGTGGTGGTGGAGGTGCAGATCCAGGCATATCAGCTCCTGGAGGAGGTGGTGGAGGAGGTGCAGATCCAGGCATATCAGCTCGAGGAGGTGGAGGTGGTGGAGGTGCAGATCCAGGCATATCAGCTCGAGGAGGAGGAGGAGGTGGAGGTGGTGGAGGTGCAGATCCAGGCATATCAGCTCGAGGAGGAGGAGGAGGAGGAGGTGGAGGTGGTGGAGGTGCAGATCCAGGCGCAACAGCTCCGGGTGGAGGAAGAGGTGGTGAAGGAGGTTCAGGCTCATTAATTCTGGAAGGCGGAGGCGGAGGCGGAGGCGGGGGCGGGGGTGGGGGTGCTATGGGAATTGATGGAGCAGAAGGTGGAGGTGCTGGTGTTGGTGCTGGTGCTTGTGCTGGTGCTGGTGCTTGTGCTGGTGCTGGTGCTGGTGCTGGTGCTGGTGCTGGTGCTGGTGCTGAAGAATCAGGAGGCGCGGTAGGGCTTGGAAGATGTGTGGGTGGAGTTTTATTCATTGGTGGAGGTGGTAGAGTCTGGGGTTTTGGATCACTAGGTGGAGGACTTGGGGGAGCTGTTGGTCCAGAGCTTAGTTGATGTGAAGGAGGTGAAGGTAATTCCTTCCATTTTAACCCATGTACTCTTTTTAAAGTAACTGGTTTCAGTTCATGGAAAGACTCAGAATCCACTTCATTGTCATGCTGTATATCCTCCTTTCCTGCCTGTGCATCAACTAAATTACTAAATATCTCTTCGGCTTCATAGAACTCGTCAGGTGAAGATTTCTGTGTCTCAGTCCCATCATCACTTGGTGCTTCTGTGTGTATAATAGATGGAAGAGCGTCAGGATCCGCAAAGAGTACCTGATACAGATATGAGTATGCTTTCAACTCCCACAGCTCAAAAAAGGACATTTCACACAAGTAAAACACGATTTTACCTCTGCAACAAAGTCTTCTGGGAACCGGACCTTTACATCCCACAGAACGTCAACTTCATCACGATTCAACATCAATACATTTAAGCGAATGAATGCAGTGTGAAACATGACTCTGAACATCATTTCCTCCCTTATTAAATCTTCTCCTAGATGAACACACTCAAGAATAACATCTCCTTGAACCCGAACATGTAAATCTAGCTTCACTAAATGGCACTCTTCCTGCAGTTAGGGAAAGAAATAACAGAAATAACAGTTAAAAGCTTAACTCTCCAACTCTATAGGTGTCGCAATGAAAATATTTTTTTACCTTTCTGTACAGGCGAGCATGTTTTCTGGTCTTATAAGTTGAAAACAAAAGCTTAGAACTCTTACTGGCATCTGAGGAAGAAGGGACCTGCCCATATACGCGAACAACTGGTCTGCAACCTGCTCCCCCATCAAACACCGGGAGGACTCTAAATATAATGCAATCTAGAGCAAAAGGTATATCCTCAGGTGGCCAATGGTTACCGACACTTTTTCGAGATATGTACTCAAGATATCTAAGCTGAGATGACTTTGGATTAAAAGGAGATAGAATATAAAGAAGTTCCTTAGGAGCTTGCTTGTATAACATCTCGAGAGTCTTCTGTTCATTAGTGTAGTGTTTACGATATAAAAGTAGCCCTGCAAGCATAAAAGCAAGCACAGGCCAACTTCCCTTTTCACAGTGCAGCAGTACCACATTTTGCCCCCCAAAATTCAACCAGCCATCACTAGAATGCAAAAAGTGTTGAAACACCTCTAGAGGTAACAACTGACTACCCTCAAAATCTCGAGGATACTCCATAACTGTCATTTTACGTTGCGACAAAAAGTCCGAAACAAGGCTTTTTTTCTCCGCTTGTTTAAAATTAAAAACCATATACGATGCATCTTGATAGTAGTCACGTAGTTGTGATACAACACCACCTAGATATTGTTTATACTGTTTCTCGTTCATATTATGACTCGTAAAACAGCAATCAAACACTGCAATTGCATAACCAAAACAAAATGTAGAGAATCAGTTTATCATATACATAAAAGAGATCAGTGAACCTAAAACTAAACTAATAATTACACATATAATTTAAACTTGTCACAGATCTTCCATAACATTACTCGTAAAACAGCAAGCAAACATTTCAATCACATAACAAAATGTGCATAATAATGAGTAAACCTGATTTTAATTATCCAAAGGTATAACAAAAACCAATGTACATACTTAAATAACAAAATCGAACTAAAAAGCATACGCAATTGCACGTAAATTTACGCTCTCTCGTTAACATAACTCGAAAAACAACAATTAAACACTACATTAACACAAACAGAAAACAGTTAACATAATGAAAATGCAGAAATGTAACTAGAAAAGAGTAGTGAAGTTAAAAATGCATACCGTAGATCTTCTCGGCGATTTCGAGAAGCCTATCGGGCGGCTTCCTATAAAAGAATCGCCTGAACAGCATTTAAAGGCGTCGGACCTTTGTTTATAATTATAAAAACCAATACATAGCATATAATTACAAACACGTCGAAATCGAGATTGAAAAACATAGAAATTCTATTATGATACACGGTGAATATGAATAATTGAAAATTATATCCTAAATAATCTAATTGATGTGAGGATAAATAATTGAATTATGCTCTGATCGGGGAATTGAGGATGAATTAGGGTTTTTTGTGAAAATAGAAAAATGAATTTGTTAATGTGAGTGGAATAGTTGGAGTCGGACGGCGGTTGAAAGTCCGGCGAGTGTGTGTAATGTGTATGTATAGGTGTAGATACAGGTGGAAGAAACATGGAGGGATACGACGTAGCTGAATGAGAGGGAAAGTGCAGTGCAGCAAGCTTGGTGAACAAACAAACTATCCAATTAAGTGTTACCACATTATTTCTTAAAAATAAAACGTATTTTTGCAAAAATAATAATTTTATTATTATTATTATTATTGTTGTTGTTATAAAATTATTATTATTATTGTTAATAATTTTTTTTGCAAAAATATGTTTTATTTTTATTGTTATTATATTTTTTTGATACTTACATGAAAATTTAAAATAAATTATCAAAAATACTATTTTTTAAGTTTTTTTGCAATTTTACTATTTTCTTAAAATATTTATAAAAATACAGTTTGCAATCAAAAGCAAAGATATGCAATTTATATTTATGTTTTTCTAAAATATATTTGAAGTTCATTTTGGTTGCATATGAGGTTATATTTGGTTACATCCGGGGTTATAGTTGTTTGCAAAATCGTATATTTGCAAAACAAAAATAAAAAATCATAAATTTGTATTTTTACATTTTTTTTAAAATAAAACATATTTTTGCAAAAAATAAAAATTAAAAATCGTATTTATGGAAAAAAAACTCAAAATTTAAAAAAAAAAATCTTTGAAACAAATGAAAATTTAAATCTTATCACTTTTTTTTAATAAGCAATAAGAATATCCATTCTCAAAATTTTGATACTTTTATCGAATGATAATCATTCCACTACAAAATATATTTTTTTCAAAAAATATTTTCTAAGTTTTTGGGCAAACACATTTATATGAAAAAAAAATTAAATATTAGGTGAAATTAAAATGAGTTAAAGGTTATTATTATTTTTGTCAGAAGTTAAAGGTTATTATTGAAAGATTTAGAGACAATTAAAAATATTGCCAAATATATATGTTATCATTTCATGAGTTGCAAAAAAATAATGAAGGACCAAGAGGCTCCAAATATATGCTATTTTCTGATCTTATCACTGTGAGAACCTGTACAATGCCTTGCTCAAATTTAAATACATCTGAATTGAGGTGAAAATAAGTAGAACAAAACAGAATGCATGATCATCCATAAATCGTTTCCTGACTTCTTGAATCTGCCAACTACCTAGTTTCATCTGATCATACTTCTTTGCAGTGATGACTGCCAAAGTCTTCAATATCGGATACTTGCTAAATCGACGATATATATGAATTATGAATTATACTGCAACGTAATTCTATTGACTACATAGTCGTGTTATAGGTTTTTGTTAAGGTTGTCCTTCCCAAGTTACCTGATTCCAGTTGCAGCTTCTGCTTTCTTCCCGTTTTTCTTGCCTGCAATAGTACAGGGTTTATTACTGGAAGGACGCTCAATTTTCAAATTGAAAACTGGACCAAAGGAAACATAGGTCAACCAATATCTATCAATATAAAGAAAAAAATTGGTATGGAACTACTATCAATCTATCATGAGGATCAAGCATATATAGTGATATCTTGATATGTAACCAATGATGCACGCTACACCACCATATCAGTTTCTGTACTAAGCAGAAAGGAGTTTAGTTTAAATGGTTATATAACTATTTCTAAAATGGCATCCTCTAATGACTGTCTTTCGCTTCCTAATAAACTACGAATCCCCTCTTCTTTTGCCAACAAAGTGGAGAAAACAAACTCAAGTAGAACGCAAATTTTTTTTTGCATGATGAAAAAACAAACAATACTACAGTTAAAGTGTAAAACCTCGATAAATTGATAAATTAATACCCTTACAGTAAAACCTCGGTAAATTGATAAATTAATACCCATGGGATCAGGAAAAATTATTAATTAATCGAAATATTAATTAATCGATAAATTAATAAATTATTAATTTATCGATATATTAATAATTTATAAATTTATCGAGATATATCCTGGTGAAAATGAAGCAGCGGCGGAATTTTTGGATGATGAACAAATCATTAGCGGAAATGAGAAAGAAGATGAAGGATAGTACATAGTTGAAGCCGGTTTGTCCTTAAAGCAACAATTATATTACGTACTTTCTCTTATAATATGAACATAGTACGCAAGCTCCCTAATGCATTAAGAAGGATTCAAGATGAAGTACAAGGAGACATCAATTTCAAAAGAAAGCAAGTTACATTGGAGTCTTATTATAAAAGTATATCCTAGAATAAATATTTATAATTTTGATGTAATATGTAATTATTAATTTATATATTATATGGGACTTATATGCTTTAATAAAAACATATTACTGTATCTTATAAATTTAGCGAATTATTAATTTATATTAAAGGGCCCGAGTTGGGACTACAAAAAAATATTAATTAATCGAGTTTATTAATTTATCGAGAGTTTACTGTGCGATGGCCAATAAGTTTTGTTCTCTTATATTCTAAATGATTACCTCTTTGGAACCATGTTCTCCGAACTGCCTGCCGGATCTGACGTTCATGTCGCTTTAGAAGTTCATCAATCTTATGGGATTGGGATAGTAAAGGTCCTGAAAATTCAACCTTATCCTCATGATCCTGGAAAACCTGTCTCAAGTCAAACCAATAGATCATAAGATTTCACTTCGAATGTGAAATTTTACAAATACAAGCTTGTTGGGACAAAATATCGAAATCAGGATAAAGCTCATTAAAATAGATCTTCCAAGTTACAAGCAGTTGCTAATTTAGATTAGAAGTTCTTTGTCATTACATTTTCTGAAAAGAACTTATGAGTCTCGTTATCAATAAACAGGATAATTATATTTTGATTTTAGGAAGATAATATTAAGTAACCAGTATAAGGACTTTAAGCGTATTTGAGCTTACCGATATGAATCTCTTAGTAGCCAATTCCTCTCTCTGACGAAGTGTTAGTGACAGATCCTGGGAGTGGTATCCGTCTGAAGCATCAAAGGAATCAGGTCCCTCTAACTGAGACCAATTTTTTATCATAGAATGTTTCGAAAGCTCATAGGAATCGTATCCTCTGGAATTTCCACGACTACCATGCAAGACTTCACCATTTTCATGATGTTTTGGATCAACATCATGGCGTGAATTCAGAGTAACAGAAGGTTCAAACATGAGACTTCTTGAACTAGACCTACTGCGTGAAGATGCAGAAGAATCATCTAAACGTCGTTTTGCCCATGCAAATCCACTTGACCCAGAAACTTCTAATGGTCCTGAATAGGGAATATCCCCATGAGATGCATTCTTTATGTGGGAAACGTCTTCCTTTAAATCAACTGATGGCTTGCCTGGCTGCAACCCCAAGATGGTATCTCCTTTTTTATTATCCACACCACCGCCTACCTTAATTTTATAAGAATTTTGATTTCTGCCCGGTAAGTTCTGATCAGATTAAAAAAAAACCAAGCATGAGAACAGGTATATTTTAAATACTAAAGCATATACACCTAGATCAGAAAGCAAGCTAAGCATACCAAGAGAGACTTGCAAGTTCTTATATTACAACACTAAAGCACATATAAGAGAGGGTATGCATTAATTCAGATATATACCTCCTCTGGCGCCAATTTGCTGGTGTTGCTCTGTTTTCTACTTAATTTTCTTATTGTTTCAGGTCCACGTGATCTCCCACTAGGCCGTTTCCTGAAACATCAGGGTACATTTATTTTAGTGTATAAAAGCATGAGACTCCAGTAGGAGGCATTCCACAGACTTCAATTGATACTGAAGATCAGATCTCCATTAATCACTTCATGCAATTAAAAAGTCAACTGAAAATAAAATTTACCTTCTTGCATCCTCGCGGTGTTTTGCATCTATCTCTTTGCTTGGCTGGTACTTCGGCAAGCTTGATGGATCACATGCATAAGGCTTTGTAGTGAAGTACTATATAAAAAGGTAGAGCAGTAAGCATCAGTAACGTTATAGTAAGTGTAGCCTATAAGAGGGTAAGGAACAATTCTGTTCAAATCTTATGGCATGAAGCAAGAGAACCAAAAATGACAGCAATTGAAACACTTCATATTTCTTTGCTAATTGAATGGAACATATCATAGCCACAGAAAGAGGTAATATTTTACCAACGGGTTTACTTACAATATATGCACATAAAAGTGACTATTTTGACGCATGTAATGCAAAAAAATATATAACATCCTGTGTCATCAGTACCTCAGACGCAAGAGCAGAAGTAGCAGACCCACGCTTATTTGGTTCAACAGAAAGTAATGTTTCTATCAGAGTCACAGCAGTTTTAGGTAGTTCTTTGAAGGATTCCAAAAGGCAACTTTCATAAGGTTGCTGAGGCTTAAAAACAGTTGCATGAGTAAGCTTGTTCTTTTTCCAGTAATCATCATTTGGAGACCCGCAAAGCTTGAAAATTTTGTGCAATTGTTCAACCTTTAGTAGAAAGAAGACATCTCATTAGCATTTCAAGAATTTATTATATGTACTATACTACTATACTACAAATAGCAAGCTTTTTTTTTTTGCTAAATAATAGCATGCTTTTGATGATAATCACAGTGCAATTCATTTATAATAATTCTCAAAATATAAACATAATTTTTTAAGTAAAATGTTGGGTTACTAAGTCTTGAAAACTCTATAATGTTAGGAGAAATGCATAACATTTATATCATGTGCATTTTATTTTTCCCCCTTGCTTAAAGGCCAAAACCAACTTTGGGCATGAAACTCAAGACCTTGCCTCTAATTCCATGTTAGATGATGAATCTCTAAACACAAGGTTTTGAACTAGTTGTCCCACATGTTTTGATGTGGTTCTGAATTACAAGTCTACAATGAAACCATACACATATTCGTCATAATTGTCAACTCTGAAGTTCCACTCTCAGAACAATATTAATGATGTTTTGGGACTTACCTCAGTTCTTCCCTGGAGGATAGGATTTCCGAGGAGAAGTTCTGCAAATAGACAGCCAACACTCCAAATATCCACAGATGGTCCATAATCTGTAGACCCCAACAAGAGTTCGGGAGGTCGGTACCACAATGTGACAACTCGACTCGTTAGTGGTTGCCTCTTCCCAGTATTACAGAAGTTTGCCAAGCCAAAATCAGCCACTTTTAAAACTCCTTCATTATTAACCAGGAGGTTGGCACCTTTAATGTCTCTATGCATTACTCCCCGAGAATGACAATGTTCAAGTGCAGATAACAATTGTTTCATGTAGCATTTTACCTACATAATGCATTCCACTAAATCAGATATAAGATGGCAGAATTTATAGGAAGGGTTGCAAGGAGACATATAATGTAAAACATTTTAATTCTATTTAATTTAAATAGATCTACACGTATATAGTCTTAATTATATTTTAAAAGAGCTTTTAATTTTTCTACGCATGTGTTGTAATTTAAGTATTTAAATTTCGAGAACTGGAATTAGTTACACAAACCTTGTGGTGATAATTGGATTTTTTTAATCAAACAACCATTATCAAAATTGCGAAGGAAACTAGATATTTTTTTCTAAGTTACACCCCTATGTTAGAACAACCAGAAAGCCTCTTACCATTAAAACAGTATCTAAAACTTAGAATGAAATCAAACCTGTGCTTCACTGAATTTAATATCGGGGCTTGACAAGAGTCCAGATATATCGTGCTCCATGTATTCAAATACGAGGTATATGCTACATGATAACCTTGAAGTAACTATACCCTCCAACTTTATGACATTTGGATGGTCAAGCCTACGCAGAATGAAAATTTCCCTAGCCATAAAGCGAACACTTTCAGGCTCAAAATTGTCGAACCGCACCTTTTTCAAAGCGACTATCTTCCCAGTGTTCAGGTCACGTGCCCGGAAGACACTGCTATATGTGCCCTGTCCAATCTATATAACAACAATATCATGTTCAGTTTTATGTCTGATAAAAAACTAGAAGTTTACAGAGCACTGGTAATTGAATGTATATCATATAATCTAGTGACTTACATAAGAAAAGAAAAGGAACTTTCAAAGCAAAGAACCATAAGATCTCAATTTCAGAATTTAATCTTCTCCAAATGTAGTATACTCAAACGCTTTTGATAAGCACGGTATATTAAGAACAAGGTCATTGATATTACATTTTTAACATCAATATTCAATACCATGGAAGAGCACAAATTGGAGAAGTTTGAGTCACATTTGCGTAATTGACATGTTAGAGAAATCATTTTGCATGAACGGCGAACGCTTAATTAGTTCAAGTGTTTATCTTAAAATACACTAAAATAATTACACAAGAGAGCATTAAGAAGTGTTCCAGCCTATTGACTTCACTGCCAAAATAATTGTGAGTAAAGGACTAATAAAGCCATTAATATAAATTTAACGATTCGGACTTCAAATTATGTTGCAATGTAGGTAATCAGCTGTCCCAGACATGTTTTACAGTCAATTACTGGGAGCACTCTATACGGCCATAGCTGACTGAACACTGAACAAAACCAAACAAAATCTAGATGAGCAACTTAAGCAGGTGAAAAAATCTTATGTCTTGGCCCACATTTTCAAAGTAACACATCCACCATTACATTGCATTTTATTGCATATAAGTAAATTATCTTTTAGATTGAAAATTTAATAACTTTGCATCATAACAACACCTTTTTTTTTTAAAGCCATCATAATAACACTTTAATTACCATTAGTAACCCTCTGTAAAATAATTACCTTCTCCAATTTCTCAAAAGAATCAGCTTTAAGTGGGACCCATCCCTGAATAGCTTCACCTGCTACAGCACTGAGCCAGGCAGGCCAACCAGCAGCAACTTGTTCACTTTCCACATACTTTTGCAAACTTCCCAACCTAAAACTCGCTGCTGACTCAGTCCCTCCGCCATTAGAACTCGCTCTCCCTGACTCACTCAACTCACTTCCACTCAATCCCAACTCACTCCTCTTTTTCTTCTTCTTACTCTTCTTTGTCTCCACTTCCACTTCAAACCCATCATTCCTACCCGAATTCAAACCCGAACCCGACCCGACATTGTCTCTAAACCCCCCGGAATGATCAAACGCCGGCGTCACTGACACAGCTTGCTTAGAGGTCACACAACCCATGTTTTACACTACTCTATAACACAAAATAAGCTCGACCCAGATCAAGATTTAGCCCATTTTATACAAATCTTCATCTGGGTCAAGCTCAATCTTCAATTTTCATAATCCCGGGAAAAAATCAAGAATCAAGCTTTACAGTCACTTTTTAAGCTACAATTGATGTGTGTGTGTGTACAAGGAAATAAACTTCTTTAGATACAAGTTATAATGGGTAGTTAACAGAACTGAGCGAAATCAACGGGAGATATAAGAATTGAATGATAAGAAAATGTGGGCACATAGTAAAGTTTGTGACTTTATTTATGTGTGTATTGTCTGTGTGTTGTCGACCAAAAGTCTGTTTAGAATGAGAAAATGAAAAAATGGCAGTCTTTTTGGTGTAAATGTTTACTTGGACTTTTATGAAATTTGCTTGATTTTAAATTCCATATTTTTGTATTCATTGTGTGTATTTCTGGCCCAAAATTTAAGTTCAAAATCTGAAAATTATATGAAAATTGAAAAGCCAAGACACAAGGCTGGCAGATTTTAAATACATGAGGTCCTACGTTTGATAATGCAGTGGTTGAGACGCGTGGGATGTGTTAGGAGAACATTTTAGGTTGGTTCGGTGTTGACTAATTTATCGACTTTCTTTGGATTTTTCTCCTCCTTTTAATATTTTTTACAATTAAAAAATTATATATGGAACACTTGTAAGTTGTAACAGAGAAGTACACGTATAAATCTTGAAAATGAGAAGGGACATACGCGTATAAGGAAATGTTGTTTTCGAGGAATGTTTGAAAGAGGTTTGCACGTTTAAAATCATGTAAAATTTAAATATCTTTCGGTAAAATATCGAAAGATTTTGAAATTTTTGATTTTTTGGTATCTAGAGAATCACTCAATCAAGTCAATTACGTACGATGATTTATGCTAAAAGATTTAAACTTTAACACGTTAGTCAAAGAAGTTGCTAGTACGAGTGTAATGGTAGAGAATGATAACAGTGGTAATTTTTAATCCATAGATGTATATATATATATATGCACGTATGATTTTATATTTTTATTAAGAATGTTATCTGTTATAAGTGTATACATAAATATTTGAAGATATTTAAAAAAAATGTTGGGTACTTATCTGGTCGAAAATCTCGAATCTGCTCCTTTTAAGAGCTCTGGATTGGCATTAGTTAAATTGGTCGACTATAATGACATTTTAATAATTGGCTAAAATTTGTTGAACTTAGCATCTTCAATCATGAGAAACTCTTAGCTGAAATCCTATGTGGCATGTCTTAAATAAGAAATATAGAGATTATCCTCCAGGACCTGTAGCAAAATTTCACGTCATCTATTACCATACTGAAATAATAAATTCTATTTATAACAACTTGAAATAATAGTAACATGCTATTTTTAACATATAGTCAATCAGTATAGCCAACTCCATTAGAGCAAACACTATACAGATTCAACAAATTTTACATAATCAATATTTTATATCATTTTAGCCCATTATTTTAACCAACCCAATTGAAGATGCTCTTATGTACTCCAATGTGATTGACTATAATACTACATGTCCTTAGAGATTCGATAAAAATAGTCACTAAAATTATAGCTAACAATTATGTGTCATTGAAATGATAAAAAAATTATGTATAATTTTTATTTAAGACATCAAAACATTTAGCTAAGAATTTTCACTCGAAAATGCACTAAGTATCAACTAATTTACATGGTAAAATGTTGAACAGACAATCAAGATCAACTTTAAAAGATACAATGTACAGTATCGACTCAAATAGAACATCAGTATAACTTATATGCACATGTCAAAAGATAGGTGCCTATTTTAGATTTAAATAGTATTTAATAGATTATAGTAATATAGATATAATATATATATATATTCATGTACGGACCTGTCGCACATAAAATCTCAAATTTTGGCAATATACAAATATAATTTTAATGTACCAAAATCTAAGAATTCAAATGTAAAAACTACACAGTGCAGTGAGGACAGTAGGGCGTACAGAAACAGAATGTAAGAAGAGGGATAAAGTGAAAAGGCCAAGACGGGTGAAAAGTAAAAGTATAAAGGCAAAAATAAAAAATAAAGGTGGGGAAGATAAACAAATAAAAAGATGTAAAACGAAAATAATGAGCCTGCATCCCCCTGCAGTCTGCACTTTTCATTTACCTTTCACATTTTATTATGCATGCATCAGCATCACCCTCGCTCGCCCCCCCCCCCCCTCTTTTTTATGTTTTGGGATCCAAGAAAGACAAGTTGCATGTATCAAGCTCGGTAGCACAACTCAACGCTCTTGACACCGTATGCAATTGTCCACCAGAATTCCTCAAATTCCACCCACAAATCTAAACTAATCCCCCGAATTCTACACTAATTCTACGTATTGTAAAATGTTTCCACTCCATAAGATATCATCCTTTTTAACAAACTGACTGACAATAATATTATTTATTTAAAAATGATAAATACCTCCAGTTTGGATTCTGAAATATATCTCAAATTTCATGTGACATTTTTTGAATTGTCATAATGTCTACAACAAATCATTGTTGTAGCAAACCGTATCACGAAAAGTTTTCGTAAGTATATAGTAGAATTTTAGATATGTATATATGGGGACCCGTCATTTACACGTATCACGGAAACTTTTCACAGTACGATTCATTATAACAATCGTTTGTTTTTTACCATCTGTCTACAATTAAATAACATGAATCCTAATATATTCACATCAATAATATTAATTAAAATAATTCAAGATGTCATATTACTTGTACCATATATTTCGGAAACTTTTTTGGTTACGATTTGAAACAAATAGCATTACTTAAATTTATTTTGGACAGATATCTTATCCTTTTTTTCTCATTTTCCTACCATTTTTGTTGGTGTCACAAGTAAATTTAACTCCACGATAATTGTTCGCTCGGAATTGAGTCCATACAAATTTGATTTTGGGAAGAACCTAAAAAATTGTATACTAATGAAATTTGTTTAGCTGATTATATAAAAATAACTTTTTTTAATCTTTTTTATCTTATTCACTTCTAATATCGATTGTCGAGTCACTAGCAATCCTTAAATTTCATAATAATATGATATCGTTTGTTCTGAATCATTCCCACATAAATTTGTTTTGAGTATATTTTAGAAGACTTTATATAAATAAAATTTATTCAATTTACATACAACATAACTGCTTCTTATTTTCTCAACAGGATACTTGAGTTGATATCACCAACAATTTTCAATGACATAAAATTGTTGTCCCCACAAATTTATTCGATATTTACTCCTATATTTTTCTTTCCTCCTATGTTTTTAATCGATAAATTCCCTATTCCATTCTGTACCGTGGACACAACTTTGCTTCTTTTGGCAATTTAATTAAGCATTGATGTTAACAATACGGTGTTTAGAGGAAAACATACCCCTGATTTTATCCAAGAGTACAATAGATGGTACATTGGGTTCTCTCGGCTACTAGCAAATGCCTGTGTCCTGGAAAATAAAACTAGCTAGTCCAGGGTCCAGCTACTAACAATGAAAACACAAAATCAGGAATATGCATGTGAAAGTCACAACCAGGGTCCTAAAAAGCGGGAACCAGAGTTAATCGGTGAATTCATCGTTCAGGGATTAATCGGAATGATTAATCGGATCATTAATCGGAATAAATTTAAAAATATTTTTTATATTCATATATATAATTGTTTCGTTTTTTCAACTAAACATATGTTATTATCATATATTTAGGCAAATATGTTAAAAATGTTATATAATTGTAATAAATAAAATTTTGACGGTTTAACTTTTCAATTAGAGATCAATTTAAGAGGAAAAATTAAGAGAATTTATGATTTAGGCATCTAAAATTATAATTATACTAGCTTAAAACTCGTGCGATGCACGAATTGTTAATTGTTTTATTATTATTATATTTTAAATATTTTATTAATTGTATTTGTTAAAAATAATAAATACGCATGTTAAAATAGCTAAATACTTTTAATTAATTAAAAACATTAAAACATATTTTAAAATAAATATATTTAGTTTAAATAGGTAAATGCCAGTGATATTTTTTGAAAAATGAGGTTTTAAAATTTAATAATTAAAAGTATTTAAATTCGTTTTAAAATAAATAAGTAAAGGGTTTCCTATGATATTTTTGGGAAAAAAATGAATTTTAGTGAGAAAAATAGAAAAAGTAAATTGAAAAACACAATTTCCCGTGATATATTTAGAAAAGAAGGGACTTTGTTAGAAAAAATCTATAATGAGTTTTAGAGTAATTGGTTATAAATAGGTATTTGATTATTTATATTTTAATATTCTTAGTGATTGCCTTTGTTAAGAAAAATAAGTAAACATGTTAAAATAAGTAAACTTTTAAAAAATAATTATAATATTATAGGTTTAAAAATAAATAACTAAATGTTTGTCCGTAATATTTTCGAAAAATGAGGGGTTTTAGCATGGAAAAATAGAAAAACTAACATGTTTTAGTTAAAAAAGGTAATTGGCATGTTTGAAAAACTAGGGGAATTTGTTAGAAAAAATAATGTATTTTAGGGAAAAAAGGTAATTGGTTATAAATATGCAATATTATTATTTAATAATATATTTCTATAAATAAGTAAGGTTAATTAAGTAAAAACACGAAATATAGTTAAGGGCAATTAAGTAAAATCACAACGTACCATACCGATCAACCAAACTTTTAATGTTTCGTCTATTATATAATACTAGCTTAAAACCCGTGCGATGCACGGATTGTTAATTGTTATTTTATTATTATTTTTTTAATTGTATTTGTTAAAAAAATAAGTAGACATGTTAAAATAGTTAAACACTTTTAATTAATTAAAAACATTAAAACATATTTTAAAATAAATAAGTAAGGGTTTGCTCGTTATATTTTTGGAAAATGTGGAGTTTTAGTATGAAAAAATAAAAAATGTATTATATATTTAGTTTAAAATGGTAAATGCTCATGATATTTTTGGAAAATGAGGTTTTAAAATTTAATAATTTAAATTATTTAAATACGTTTTAAAATAAATAAGTAAAGGATTTGTCCATTATATTTTAGAAAAAGAATGGATTTTAATGAGAAAAATAGAAAAAGTAAATTGAAAAAAACAATTTCCCGTGATATATTTAAAAAATGAGGGACTTTGTTAGAAAAAATCTATAATGTGATTTAGTTGAAAAGGTAATTGGTTATAAATAGGTATTTGATTATTTAAATTTTAATATTTTTAGTAATTGCATTTCTTAAGAAAAATAAGTAGACATGTTGAAATAGGTAAACTTTTTAAAAAATAATTATAATATTAGGTTTAAAAATAAATAACTAAATGTTTGTCCGTGATATTTTTGGAAAATGAGGGGTTTTAGTAAGGAAAAATAGAAAAACTAACATGTTTTAGTTAAAAAGGTAATTACCCGTGATATATTTGAAAAAGTAGGGGAATTTGTTAGAAAAAAATGATGTATTTTAGATGAAAAAGGTAATTAATTATAAATAGGTAATTTTATTATTTAATAATTTATTTCTATAAATAAATAAGGTTAATTAAGTAAAAACACGAATTTAAGAAAGGACAATTAAGTAAAATCACAACGTACTATACCGACCGACCAAACTTTTAATGTTTCGTCTATTATATAATAGTATTGATTGATAGGGGGATTTGGGAATTTTGGATGTTTGGGGTTGGACTTGAAAGGTGTCTCGACTTGTTAGATGTGTCGGATCCTATTCCAAGATGCCTGCGTACCCTGTTTATATATAGGGATCAAGCCAACGCAGTTCTGTGATAGGATAATGTTTTTAATCCCCGTGATTGTTAAGGGATATGTTGAGATAAGTTGATTTTATCTTTTTAGAGTTATATTAGCGTTGAGATTCTTTCCTGATTTGAAAGAATCGTTTGGAGATATTTTTTAGTAATTGATTGATTTAGATTGATTGTTTCCTCGTTTCAGAGAGAGGATATTACTTAGTGGTTAAGCAATTAATTATTATTAGATCAATATTGGAAAATTAGGAGATAATTGAGGCAACCGAAATTATGGCGTAACAATTACCTTGTCATCAACATTGTAAAAGATCGAAAACTGCAGAATAACCTTATAAAAAGAACTGTAAAATAACTTTCTAAAAAACTAACCACAGAATAACAGATCAAATGAGCCTATATGTACCATAATTTTTGATAGCATCCAAAATATACATTTGATAGCATTATGTACTGCAATCTTATTAATAGAAAATATTTTATTAATGAGAGTCGACCCCCTGCCACCATAGCCGCCGCCCTCCCCCTTCTTCTCCATCTACAGCTTCGTTTCCCCCATCAATCCATTCTTCAATCCCCCTCTCAATTATCTAAACTTTTTGTTCCAGTTTTTGTTCAATAAAAATCGAACCAAAACCAAACATCTGGAATTTATTTCTCAGATCTATCTTGATTTTGAGTCCGATTCTGCAAATAAAAAATATCTTTAGATTCAAATTCTCCTCCTTAACATCATACCAAAATTTGGTGTCATTCTGAGGTCTTTGAATTTTTGGTGTTAGTCTCGCCTATTGGCGTGTGTCTGGCTTGTTACCCTTTTATTGGGATGTTAAGGTATGTTCTTTTGATGTTGGTATGTGTTTTGTTCCTCGTTACTTTGAAAATGATTTATGTGATTTTGTGGGAGATCTGTAATTCGTGCATTGGATTTGGGCTGTTGTCGGATATTGCAAGAGCTTACTTTTCACAACTAAAATTTGTTCATCTTATGAGATCTTTCACCTGCGGCATGTCTATAGCTGGTTTTCGGCATGTAGATAGCTGGGGTGTGTCTGAACATTGGGCTACAGGTGGTGGCGTACGTGAAGGTCATTTGTGATATTACTGGTTCCGGGATTGGTGCAGGGTTGATAGACCGGGAAGCCATTTTAATCTTTTCTAGTTCAAAGAATTTAGAAATTCATGATGTTAAACAGTCCGAAAACATAAGCGGCTATTTGTTTAGCTCGTTTATTTGTTTCTATTCAGGTTGTAGTGTCAGTTCAGGGATTTGTCCTGACTGTGATTCCGTTGATGCAAGTTAATAAAATCTCTTTGTTTGTTAAAAAAAAAAAAATTTATTAATAGAAAAGTAGTATGTACTGCAACTACAATCTTATTAATAGAAAATGTTTTATTAATAAAAAATTTTGTGCAGAATTTTAATTTTTTTAACCGAAAAGATGTTGGGAATATTGTTGTGCATAGTTACTTTTATCAATGAAAGATAATGTGATGGCATTTTTGAGTTTTATATATTTTTTTAATTTTTTCTTATATCGTATATTTTTAAAATGTGTGCTGCATAAATATATTTTAGTTAACTGAGTGAGTGTTGTGTCTGTGTAGTAGAATATTTGTTTCATGAAGTAGACATGATGTGCATGAATGTTCGGGTGATGGCAGGAAAATTTTAATTAATTTTGAGTGACTTGTTTCTCACGTACAAAAAAGACAAAAAGTGAAGTTAAATTTTTTTCAAGAAACATAATTTTAAATTTACAATATTGAAAAAAACCCGAATTTTTCATTTATGTCTTAGATATAAATTATTTAATTTTTATATCAAAAAATATTAAAGTATAACATAGGTTAACGAACATAAAAAATTATCTTTTTCAAAACAAAAACATCTTATCATAAATATAATAACAACAACAAAAATAAATAAATAATAATAATAACAACAAAAATTAAAATAATAACAATAATAATAATATTTTGCTAGATGGATATTTTAGAAAAATATAATGAAAATGATGAGTGAAATCTATTATATCTATTATATATATATCAATCAATACTATTATATAATAGACGAAACATTAAAAGTTTGGTTGGTCGGTATGGTACATTGTGATTTTACTTAATTACCCTTAAAAGTTTGGTTGGTCGGTATGGTACGTTGTGATTTTACTTAATTGTCCTTAATTAACTGTACTTCGTGTTTTTAATTAATTAACTTTACTTATTTATAGAAATATATTATTAAATAATAATATTACATAATTATAACCAATTACCTTTTTTACCTAAAATACATTATTTTTTCTAACAAATTCCCCTACATTTTCAAATATATCACGAGCAATTACCTTTTTTAACTAAAACATGTTAGTTTTTCTATTTTTCCTTACTAAAACCCCTCATTTTCCAAAAATATCACGGACAAACATTTAGTTATTTATTTTTAAACATATTTTAATATTATAATTATTTTTTAAAAGTTTACCTATTTTAACATGTCTACTTATTTTTCTTAACAAATGCAATTACTAAAAATATTAAAACATAAATAATCAAATACCTATTTATAACCAATTACTTTTTCAGTTAAAACACATTATATATTTTTTCTAATAAAGTCCCTACTTTTCTAAATATATCACGGGAAATTGCCTTTTACAATTTACTTTTTCTATTTTTCTCACTAAAATCCATTTTTTTCCAAAAATCTCATAGGAACCATTTACTTATTTATTTTAAAACGTATTTAAATACCTTTAATAATTAAATTTTAAAACCTCATTTTCCAAAAATATCACGGGAATTTACCTTTCTAAACTAAATTTATGTTACATTTTTTTTTTCTTACTAAAACCCCTCATTTCCAAAAATATAACGGACAAATCCATACTTATTTATTTTAAAATCTGTTTTAATGTTTTTAATTAATTAAAAGTGTTTAGCTATTTTAACATGTCTACTTATTTTTTGCACAATTACAATTAATAAAATATTAAAAAAATAATAATAAAGTAACAATTAACAATCCGTGCATCGCACGAGTTTTAAGCTAAGTTTTGGTCGGTCGGTATTTGGGCCGATTCATGGGCCTATCTATAATAAATTTATTTATAAACAATTACCTTTTCCACCTAAACCACATTACCTATTTTATATTCTATAACTAAAATAACTCATCTTCTAAAATTAACACGGACAACATATATATAAAATGGTTTCAAATATATCACGGTCAATTACCCTTTTTAACTAAAACATGTTAGTTTTTTTATTTTTCCTTACTAAAACCCTTCTTTTCCAAAAATATCACAGACAAACATTTAGTTATTTATTTTTAAACCTATTTTAATATTATAATTATTTTTTAAAAGTTTACCTATTTTAACATGTTTACTTATTTTTCTTAACAAATGCAATTACTAAAAATATTAAAATATAAATAATCAAATACCTATTTATAACCAATTACCTTTTCAACTAAAACACATTATATATTTTTTCTAACAAAGTCTCTCCTTTTCTAAATATATCACGGGAAATTGCATTTTGAAATTTACTTTTTCTATTTTTCTCACTAAAATTCATTCTTTTTCCAAAAATATCAGAGGAAACTCTTTACTTATTTATTTTAAAACGTATTTAAATACTTTTAATTATTAAATTTTAAAACCTCATTTTCCAAAAATATCACGGGCATTTACCCTTTTAAACTAAATATAGGTTGCATTTTTTATTTTTTCTTACTAAAACCCCTCATTTCCAAAACTATAACGGGCAAAGCCATACTTATTTATTTTAAAATATGTTTTAATGTTTTTAATTAATTAAAAGTGTTTAGATGTTTTAACATGTCTAATTATTTTTTTTTCACAATTACAATTAATAAAATATTAAAAAAATAATAAAAAATAATAATGAACAATTTGTGCATCGCACGGGTTTTAAGCTAGTATATATAATACCACAACAAAGGGTTTGGTGTAAGCAATTTAAATCAAATGGACCATTTTACCCTTACTTATACTATACATTTTTAGGGTTATTTTGGTCTTTTAACATTAATAAATTTATTACATATTATTAAATGCTACAAAATTAATATGCATACTTATACATATATTTATTACATATTATTAAATGCTCCAAACTTATACATATATATTTATTACATATTATTAAATGCTGCAAATTAATATGCATACTTATATATACATACAACATTTACCTGAATATATATATATATATATATATATATACATATGTATACATATAAATACTTATATTTATGTAAATTTATGATAATATATGACCATATACACTTACATATTATATATCTCATATCATTTAGATTTATTGTAAATTTTTACTCCCTCTATTTCTTTTTAAGTGTCGTTTTTTGACCATGCACACGTATTAAGAATTACAATTATGAGACCTTTTTATCATTAATGTTATTTTATTTTTCAACTTTATCCTTCATCTACCCCTAATTAATGTCATAATTTGAGAATGAGTAAGTTTAGTATTATAAGGGTATTCAAGTGAAAAGTAAATGTATTTTTTTTGAAAATGTAAAAACGACACTTAAATTGAAATTCAAACCAAGTCAAAAAACGACACTTAAAATGAAGTGGAGGGAGTATGAATTAAGAAAATTTATAAATTAAAGCATGTGAATTGTAATTATTTATCTCTGTTAAATCAAACTATACATAATTTCTTACATGCCTTGAGTATTATATTTGTTACGATACAAATACGGTCCAAATCTAACAATTTTTTTTTTCCATGTATATAAGTGTAATACAAACTTGTACTAATTTTAATGTCGTATAACTCATCAATTGCTACTCTAATATGCGGACGTACAAAAATTTACCGAAAAATAAACAATTTACTCATATTTAAAGTATTGAGTGTAATTATTGTAACAACAGTTAACATGAATAAGTTTTGTTGGGGATACCCTTCCGTTTTTTAAAGAAATTTTAAAGTCAAAATATATAATGACAGTTAGATAAGATAATGTATTGCTCACGTTTAGTCTCCTGGATCTCCATAAATATATAGGTTTCCACTGAACTTTACTCTGATTACATAATATATATTAAATGGTTTTTCAAATTTAATTATTATATATGAGAAAAAGGACCCGACCTTAAGAAGATTTTCCTGAGATAGTGTATTATATATACTAGCTTAAAACCGTACGATGCACAGATTGTTAATTGTTATTTTATTATTATTTTTTTAATTGTATTTGTTAAAAAAATAAGTAGGCATGTTAAAATAGCTAAACACTTTTAATTAATTAAAAATATTAAAACAAATTTTAAAATAAATAAGTAAAGGTTTGCCCGTTATATTTTTGGAAAATTAGAGGTTTTAGTAAGGTAAAATAGAAAATGTAACATATATTTAGTTTTAAAAGGTAAATGTCTGTGATATTTTTGGAAAATGAGGTTTTAAAATTTAATAATTAAAATATTTAAATACGTTTTCAAATAAATAAGTAAAGGGGTTCTTGTGATATTTCTTGTGAAATAGAAAAAGTAAATTGAGAAAGACAATTTCCCCTGATATATTTAGAAAAGGATGGACTTTGTTAGAAAAAATATATAATGTGTTTTAGCTGAAAAGATAATTGGTTATAAATATGTATTTGATTATTTATATTTTAATATTTTTAGTAATGGCATTTGTTAAGAAAAATAAGTAGACATGTTAAAATAGGTAAACTTTTAAAAAAATAATTATAATATTAAAATAGGTTTAAAAATAAATAACTAAGGTTTGTCTGTGATATTTTTGGAAAATAAGGGGTTTTAGTAAAGAAAAATAGAAAAACAAACATGTTTTAGTTAAAAAAGGTAATTGTCCGTGATATATTTGAAAAAGTAGAGGGATTTGTTAGAAAAAATAAAATATTTTAGGTGAAAATGTAATAGTTATAAATAGGTAATATTATTATTTAATAATATATTTCTATAAATAAGTAAGGTTAATTAAGTAAAAACACGAATTTAAGAAAGGACAATTAAGTAAAATCACAACGTACCATACCGACCGACTAAACTTTTAATGTTTCGTCTATTATATAATAGTATTGATAGTATTGATGTACAAAAATAATATTTTTTCTTATTGTTTAATCAAATTTCTATCTTTTAAATTTTTATTTATTTATTTTTTAATTTTAACTATTTTTTAATAATTAGCCCGATTTTTGACCGATTAATCCGATTTTTGACCGATTCAGCCAATTTTTGACCGTTTTTCTGAAAAAACGATTAATTGGCCGATTTTCGCTTAATCAGTTCGGTAGTCCGCCGTCTAGCGATTAATAGACGACTTTTAGAACAGTGGCCACAACACAAGCATCCATACTCTGATCCAACTCCTGTATCAAGGCATTATTGTTGCCTCCCTTTATCGATTCAACATTTTTCCCATTGTTCAATTTTCACTCGATTAAAGTAGCCACTCAACTCAAGAATGCTTCATATAATTATGCTAATTGCAAAGTGGTTTTTCATCAACATTTCTTTTTTACTTTTCTAATCATGCCCTTTCCCCTGCATTGTTTGTGCATCAGTGCGTCCGGTGGCCTAACAAGTTAGGGGCTAAAACAGCTTAGATACTTGGGTGGGTACGAACTCTCTTCGAATTTCCAAGTAGTAAATTTCATTTTAAGCTCCGGCTATTTTTAAACTTTAATTTAAATCAACAAGAAGAAAACTAAGGTATGAATATGGTGCCATACTGGCGGTTGGTTGGTTGTAATTAACTCTAATTGAAAATATAAATAAGAGACATACATGACAACTCATTATATCACTTTGTAAAATATTCATCACACATGGTAGGCAATCAATTAATATTTTGCTTAATAACAATTATTAGGTTTTGTTAATTATATGATGGGGTCATTCAATATTAGATCAGTTGACTAATTATTGGTAAGAAGAGGGTTCACAGGACTTGTGTCTGATTGAGGCTTGCAACTGAGTATTAAATAATTTCTGAAAACGATTAATTTTAAAATCAGAAAACAATTAAAAAAATAGAGAGATGAATTGATTTTTGGAGCAAGAGTCATGACTGGTCTATGTTGTTTTTTTCTCCTCCAGGTCTTGCATGACTGGAGGAGAAAATGCCAAAGGTG
Source organism: Heracleum sosnowskyi (assembly GCA_030848705.1). Lineage (NCBI taxonomy): Eukaryota > Viridiplantae > Streptophyta > Magnoliopsida > Apiales > Apiaceae > Heracleum > Heracleum sosnowskyi. The sequence goes on from CM061243.1 coordinate 9,898,168, forward strand.
ACCCTGTCAAGTGTCAAACTTTTCTTTCAGTAGTAGTTGCTAAATACAGTTGCCTGTCAAAACCCTAATGAATTAATTGAGACTGTCAATTTTCAGTTAAATGAAACATTGAATACATACTGTAGTCTAACAACACCCTCCTACATTGGGTTTCAGTGAATCCCTTTAATGTAAAATGGAATCTCAAGCAGGCAAACACAAAAGATCTATGGGCAGTAGGCCTGAATCCTGATGGTGCATAGTGTAGCGACAACATATTAAGGAATGCAAATACCTTTCACTCAAATATGATTTATTATTTGACTTTAATCTGCCGAGCGTTTCAGCTACAGCTCTGCAATGTTATTCATTCCCGGGGTAAATCATGTCGCAATAAACAGCCATCTGAATCTGCAATTCAAGTTGCATGTTAGATTATGATTAGAAAAGCAAAAAGACTATAGTGAAAGGAAAATCCCATCCTCGACAAAGGTCAACAATGCACACATTATTAGAATTATTGTATATTTGTTCAGTCAGTAGTGGTCTAGTCTTTGATAAATATGTGCATATTGAACATAACACAGCACAATGTATTGTTGCTGGCCTCCTTCTCAGTCAAAGCTCATCATTTCAGCAGATAACAATCCACAAACTTCTTACTTTTTGATTTGCATTTTGGTAATTTAAGGACAAGGTCATCGTTACATTAATATATCACAACTGTTTATTCAATTCTCAGATATTCAAGCCTTGAACTCCAGTACACAAAATTTAGTTTATTATTCCGCTCTGACCGTGATCTTTTCCTTTTCACAATTTCTTAATAAGGAATTTCTTCTTTCCACGAGCAATGCAAGTCCTCATAATCTGGCAATCATCGGATCCTAACGAACATGACCCTGAGTCATGCTGAGAGATCATAAACCAAGCAATCTTCAAAATTGCCACTAGATAGATTAAAACATCAATGTCCTTCCAGTAATTAAGATCATTGAATGAAAAGTAAGAGTGAGTGTATTACAATGCCATGGAGTAAAAGTAAGAGTAATTCCATGCTATGTTAGCATATTCCTGTTAAATGATATGTTAAGTCAATAGAATAAAGTAGGTTAACAAGTATCAACAAGATCATTGTATTACAGGACGGACTTGCAACATGGTAAAATGGAGGTGCTACCTTCTGGGCGTGCCTAAGATAATAAGTACACAAAAAGTTTTTTGTAAGGTCTTACCATTAGTAACTAACATTTAGATTAAAGTACAATTATGTGATGTAACACTCATGGAATAGAATCTGGTGCTATTAACAGCTCAATGCACTTTCTGGCAAGCTTAAAAGTGAAAACACTATCCTAGTTAAAGCTTTAGACATTTAAATATAAAACATGTTGTCATGCATAGAACAGCAGCTGGTAGCAAGGGAAAGAGATTTGATAATGCGGACTTTTTGGTAACACTGACTGAATTGTCGTGCCGAGAACATGGCCTAGATTAAAATCCAACTCATTAGCATGTTTTCAGTATATAATCTATAAGCATTATTTGTACAATATGAGATGCAAATATAGAACTTTGTTGAGATATTCCCAGCAAGTATCTGCGACCACAATAGTGTTCTTACAATGAAACATCTTATTTTTGGCGCACTGGTATGACCATATGAATAAGGTATACTAACATCATGTTTTAAACAGCAATCAATTCAGATGTGGTAGAAGGTGATCTAAAAAAATTAAAAGATACATGAAATATAGTCATATGCTAAGGCATCAGAATGTGATTTGATACATGATAAGCACGAATGTATTGTAACCATACTAGGAAACTAAAAGAAATAAAGAGAGAGGGAAGAGTAAGTAAGGCATATGTTTTTGGCGCGTCAAAAACACAAAATATCATATGCTGAGATAGTTGAACTTAAAAAATACAATTTGCAAGGTTACAAGGACCTATACCTTGTAAAATTCAGGAAGAATAATGATTGCTTAAGAGGCTAGGTTCTCTTGATCGGGAACATTAGTATTGTTCCCCTCACCTGTTCGATCTTGATCATGGCGTGCTAGTTCCGCAGCTAGGATTCTTTCCACCTCAGCTCTTTTCAGGGCAATTCCCTCCTCTTCCATTTCGGAGAAGTCGGCTATCCAGGCGGCTATTTCCTTGTCGAATTTGGATGCCCAGTTGTATGAAGGATCTCCTGCTACGAAGGTTCTGCAAAACGCTCTAAAGCCATCTTCATAGCTCTTATCTTGGATTCTTTTCTTTTCATCTGCCCAACCATTAGCTTGATCAAGTTTGAGTTCATTGAGTTCCTTGGTCAGGGCAGCGTTAGAAGATTTAGCATATTTCAAGGCTGTGTTCTTGTTGTCCAAGTCATTCTCTAAACGCGTCTTATCGTTGGACAGTGCGGTGATGATGTCGTCCATTGCTTTTTTGTCATCCTGAAGTTTTTGCTTTTGAGTGATATTTAGCCTGATTCTTTAACTTGGTTTTTTCCGCCTCCAACACTTCTAGACGTTCCAACACTTCTAGACGTGGCAGGTTTTCACTTTTGTTCTTCTCGTGCTCAGTGTTGAAAAGGAATAACCTGATAGCGGCCTTAGTAGCAGCACTCTGTTTCTCTTCTTCTGTTTGAGCCAGCCATTTCTTCAAGTCATTCTCGTTAACATGAGACTCACCTAACAGTCCAAAGATATTGTGAACTGTTGAGGAGTTACAATTTGGCACGATGGTGCGTTGTTTTTTGCTGTTTGCTGCGCCCGAAGGGATAGTCTGTTCCTTGAGATTTTTCCTCCTCTTGTTCTTTTGGATTGATTGCTGATCTCTGGGAACAATTCCGGCAGGGTTGTCCCCTTCATTACTTGGATCTTTGAGTTCATTTTCCTTGGAGGAAGTTGGAGGTGCGAACAAATTCGGAATTCCTGACATACCTGACATGGGAGAAGAATGTGAACTTGGTATTGCTTACAGACAAACAAATGCAGTGTATTTGAAGTTTTCAATTTTATCGTGCCAATAAGAGGCAAAGCAGAGCTACAGTCAGAAGTATCAACTATCACGAAAAGGCATATGCAGTGGAAATAGTATTTTAAGCAATAGAGTGCGATATTTATAAGCAACAAATTATTTGATGCGGTAACAAATGAAAGTAAAATAAAATGTCTATGGGCCATTTGACGCGGTAAAATAAAGCCAAATTAAAATTTACCTGTTGATTGTTTCTTAGTTGTTTTCTTCAAACGCTTCTTTTTCTTGGAGCATTTGGTGGATTTTTCCATGTCTAAATTTTGTTCGAGAACATTGGGTACCTGCTTTTTTTAAGAGAAAACCATGTTTTCTAAACTATCTTCGGTGATGAGGATGGATAAGTTTTTTTTTCCTCTGGTGGAAAGTCCAAAATATGCTTTGCCCTACTTAGAGCAGGGTATACTAGCGTTGATTTGGGATGACCCTCCGGAAGGATGATGGATTGAGTTAGTAGTTGGTTTCTTACAGAAAAATGAATAGATATAGGCGTGTGAAGGGTAATAGGCTACCTGCTTCTTTGTTGGACCAGGTTTTAATCCTCTCTGTGTCGTACACATTTAGAAAAAAAAAAGGCTCTTTCCAGCCTTTAATATGGGTGATTCTTCCTTCTGAAAACCTTTTTTTCATGTGTTGCCTCCATACAATTAAATGGTAGTAACCAATGGCATAACATGTATTAGGCATGGCCAGCCTATAACTATTAGGAGATACTTGAATGGGAGTGATTTCATACCAGTTACAAATCTGTTTGAAAAATGGGTTCATTGGTGAGCCAACACCAAGAGGGATATGCCTGGGCGTAAGAACAATTCTGGGAACTTCCTAAGATCAAATCTGTGGGGTCTCATATCAGGTAGTGGCTTTGTGTAACTTCCTTCTTGATCATAATATTACATAACGTGCTCAATCTCATCAAGGGATATGGTAGAAGATTGTCCAACACAAGCTAGCTTACATTTTTCTTTCTATTCTCTTCTTTTTCTTTGGGGGTTGGTGTTTTCATCATAAGTAAACCAGTCTACATCTAACTCGAAATCCTCTACTTTAGGGAGAAGATATGGTTGGGGTGAGGACTCAGGGGAGGAATATTTGTCCTCGGAGTTAACTTCCTCCTCGCTTGTTGGTACACCAGCGGTAGTAGAGGCAGTAACAATGTTCACAGGGTCGTCTTGGGCATGATGTTTTTTTGGCACGCCTAAACTTTTTGACGAGTTAACAACAGACACGCCGCTCTCAGATTCAGCTTCGCTGATTTTTTCATCTTCATAATCGCTTTCCACTATAGCTGATCGGTTTCTTTATTTTTTCTTGAGTTGAGGGTTAGACCTGAATTTAAAGGTGGAGTTGGTTCTTCACCAATCCGACTTTCTAGAGTAGGGCCATAATCATTTGGATGTGGTAACGAAATATGACGACCTTCTTTGTCTGTTGGATGGTTTGGGGCATGTTCTCCTATCCTAGGCGAAGGGATGACATCTAAGCTTGAACTAAATTCCATTTCAATCATTTTAGGGTTGGGTTAAATGGCATTTTCATCACTTAACTGACACCTAACTTGCAAAAGCTTACAAATTAATTGTTAAACTAAATATAACTTGCAATCTAGTCATCAAACACCAAAAAAAAAAATCATGGCCGCTAAGTCCCCTTTGACTTAACAGATTCCGTGTTAAAATGATACGTACATATTTGTATCCAACTCACACCCACTTTAACAAAATTCCCATATAACTTTACGCGATCCACACAGAATATCGCTCAAATTCTCAGACAAACCCTTCTCGCTTTAACCCTCTTTCTTCCACAACTCTAGTCTCATCCCAAGTCAAACTTTCCTCGATTCCCATGAAACAAAACTAGTCTGGAATAATAACCCCAAATGCAGTCCAACGCTCCGATAGCATCCCCTCTGATAATCGGTCCAGTAGTCCCCTCTTTCTTACAATCACGAGTGCCCAGCCCTTCACTGTCACCGGACTTGCAACAGTCCAAATATTCCATATTATTGTAGGTATCTCGCAACATCAATGGTGACACTCGAATCAACGAAAATAAGGCTTGTAAGTTTGACATTTATACAATCCTGATATATTAGAGTTGGTTTAACTATTATGATTAAGTTTTGTCTTTAAAAGAGCAATGTTCAAACCCCATTGTTTTACTCGATTTTGATATGGGCCCTAAACATGTCCAAATGTGGTTTGGGCTAAAAATTGTAAAGGGTATGGGCTAAAAGAACTCAGTTCGAACGATGATTAAATTGGGATTGATTTAATGAGCTGGGGTTGTTGGGCTCCTCTCATTGTGGAAGCAGTGAGCTCGCACCATGATGAGCTCGCACCATGATGAGCTCGCGTCATGATTATGGGGTAGTAGTGTCATATAGACACCTCCCTTTGACATATGATGTACTAAGTCCGTTCTATCTTATTATGTATCAAAGTTGAAATTTTATCAAAGTTAAAGCTGCTTATTTTGAATTTTTTTCATTGACCATGCATGAGTGAGAATTATTCTTTTATTCTTTTTATACCAGCATAGATTGTTCTAAGACAAAATCTAGCACGAACGTGCGAGGAGAATGCACTCGTGTATATTCTTAGAAAATAGTTACGTGTGAGGCAGATATTTATTTGGGCCTCGACCCGTTTAAAAGAAAATTTTGGAGCTCCTTGCGAGGGCGAAGCCTCGTATGAGATGAAGATACGAGCTCACACAAGTGCGAGGTGAGACCTCGTGCGAGGTGGAAATTCGCATGAGGTGGAACCCCTTGCGAGGTGGAATCTCGTGCGAGTTGGAACTTTGTGCGAGGAGGAATCTTGTGCGAGGTAGATCTCCATGTGAGGCAAGCTTCACAAGAAGATCACCTCTTTAAAAACGAGCTCATACATGTGAAGAAATATTTTTATATAGACACAAATATAAGTACCTTGCGAGAGGCTGAGTTTCGTATGAGTCTTGAGCTCGTGCGATGCGACCACAGGAGTCTCGAGCTCGTGCGATGCGACCACGTGAGTCTCGAGCCTATACGAGGCGACCACATGAGTCTCGAGCCTATACGAGGCGACCACATGAGGTTCGAACTCGTGCGATGAGGTTCGAACTCGTGCGAGAAGGCCCCGAGAGGTTCGAGCCCGTTCAAGTTGAAGATAAAACGTGTGATTTGAGCTCGCACAAGACAAAGCAAAGCTTCACCCGAGGTGGAACCTCGTGCGTAGACCCGGCAATTTTCAACACGACACGAAAATTTAGTGTTTGGGTTTACATTTTTAGTACACAAAACAAAAGTACACGATCGAGATTTAGTGTCGGGTTTGTGTTTACCCTTCAAGTACATGACACGACACGAAGTACACGAAATAAATAAATAAATATTTATAAATTAATATTTATATTAGATATTTTTATATTTTTATCATATACTTAACATTTATGTATGTGATTATACATAAGTTTATAATATTATTTGTAAATATTATGTAAATATATATTTTTAATACATATTTGTAAAAATATTACCGAAAATTTTAATATTTTAATACATTTACTTATTTATTTTTATTCTTATTATTAATTAGAATTACACAAAAACACGATATGAAAAATACACAAACACGAAATTACACGAGCTTGTGCGAGGTGAACCCGTTCGAGGCGGACCCTGTGAGGGTCAAGCTCATTTAAAGTAACAATTATAGAAAGATATAAAGGATAGAAGTGCAAACACATGAAAGTACTTGAAAATTTAAAAGCTTTCAGAAAGATGTGAATGTTATTGGCCCATGGCCATCAAGTTTTACAAATTGCGAGGCAAACGGGGTGCCCGCATCCCCAATAAGTAACAAAATAAAGATAAATACATCTAAGATTGAGGAGTCTCAGCCTCCTGCACGATGCGAGCCTTATCAGCGAGTTGGGCCTCCTCTTCAACAGCTTTCTGAGCAGCCAAAGCCTATTGCTCCATCTCCTTGCGAAGCTTGGCAGCATAGCCCACAGTGGATGCACCAAGCTGGCCCCAGTCGAAGTCAGGGATCTTTGACATAAAGCCCTTCATAAAGTTCCTGGAACCCAAAGCTGTGGCATTCCTAATGTCTTCATCCCGGCTCGCCTCAAGGGCTGTAACTTTGGCTTCGAGCTCACTGATTTGAGTTTTCAGGGTTGTGTTCTCACGAACCGCTTCACCTATGGCTATAGAGTGTTCCTCTTTTATTTTCGTGACAAGTGACCTTGACTCGCGCAAGTCTTTGTCAAGGCTTGTGGTCGCATCAAGGATTTTTTGCTTGCAGTCCTCAACCAACTTCACATTGGCTCTCCTCGCATCATCCAACTTATTCTTTAGGATTTTGTTGTCTTTGTCAAGCTTGACAGTAGCCTGGACCATATTGCGAAGCTCCTTGTGTCTGTTGATTTGTCTTATAAAGACCTCGGCTGCAGCTTTGGTGAGAGCATCAATATTGGCCTCGAACGAGCCTGTGGTCCAAGCCTTCAACTCGCTCTCAGAAATATGGGGGCCTGCGAGCCGGCTTAGAGCACTTGTCACTATATTCTCTTTGGGAGGTGGAGGAGGCAATTCCTTGCGGGTTCGCTTGGAGGGTCAGCATCAGGACCATCTTTTGGATGCCTTGTTCTCTTTTTACGAAGAGAGCCCCCTCCAGGCTTTAAGTGCTCAATGAGAGTTGTTTGAAACTCTATAGGGATATCCTCAGTTCGAGGACCACCTATACGCGAGCCACCTGCATGTGAGCCGTCCTGGCTAGAACTTGGGACAGGAGCGATTCGAGCTACTGTTTCTTGTTCGACCAGGAATGGAGGTGGAGAAATAACCATTTCTGAAATAAAGCAAAGAGAGGAGAGTTAAATAAATTAGCAATATAAATGACATGCTGAATAAAAAGAACAAGGCAAAATTAAGAGGATAAAAACAATGGTGCGAGCCGTCAGCTCGCACCGAATATGAACCTACTTTTCTTTTTGGATATCTTGCTAGGGGATAGTCTGGTTCCTTCTTTTAGAAAGCCATTTTCGACAAGATTTTCCGTGGTGATGATCTTTCTAATGTTCCTTTCCTCTACAGGTATTTTTAAAATATTATCAGCATTAATTTTCTCTTGCCCAGATAGAGGAGTTCTAACAGGGGCTCTAGTAAGAAATATATGTATTGTAAGTTTAAAGTATAAAAAGTAGGAATGGTGCGAAGTGGAACAAGCGGTGCGAGATGAAGGAAGATTATTACCTGGATCATAATAGAAATGGGTTTGAACTCGGAGAACCTCATGTACATAGAAGAAAGGACCTTTCCAACGACCAGAGTTACTTGATCCCCCATAAAGTAACTTCTTCTTATTATAATAAGGCCATACAACGAGATAGAAGTAGCCAAAGTCGGCCGAATGTTTCAAATTCAAAAAATATCCAAGTTGTCTGGCGGTAATGGCGATAAGAGTAAGGTACCCTTATTTTTTATAAAGAATATATAAAGCAATGGCGGCCCTATAGCCGTTTGGGTTGATTTGGACTGGTCTACAATTTCACGAATAAAGGGGTGAAGGGGTGCACCAACACATAACTTCAGCAAAAAAAGAGGAGAGAACCATACGGGGCACTCTACCTCAGAGAACCTCCGTTCTCTAAATGATTGAATCAATAGCATCTCATATGCGATGATTATGGGCTCGCGTCATGATTATGGGCTCGCGTCATGATTATGGGCTCTTACCATGATACCTTGTCTCTCGATAAACGCCGGTGCGCTCGCACCGCTTGGATACGAAAAGGTCACCTTGTGTTGAGGTAAGTTAAATGATTTACATGTTTATAATTAAATTGTGTGGTGCGAGCTGGCGTCTGGCCAGCTCGCACCATGGGTGAATCCCAAATATGGAATGGATGTTTCACGGGACATTCCTATAATTACGGGAATAAACGTGGAGATGCCGCGAGATTATAGGATAACGTGTGTGACCGGACGTGACGTGGATGGATAATCCTGACTGTTAATGAGCTTTGGGCTGAGTGGGTTAGAGAAAACCCTAGTCCTATTCCATGACTTGTTCCCCAAAAATTATGTGAGGTTTGATCCCTATATAAAGTGATATATAAAGTGATTAGATAGGCACCTTGTATGATACGACAATTGACACTTGGTAGGAGTCATAATACAAGTCCAACAACCGCTTACCATAAACCTCCAAAACATTATTATAAAAAATTATCCGTGTAACACGCATCAACAACCTAATTATCTTTGAAGTTCCCTCAAAATTCTCCCTCCGTCACTACACACATATACTACAACAAGATAAAAAGCTTTCTAAAAGAACAAACAAGCAAATACACCAACCAATTACAATTAAAAAAAACCATCTTGAAATATGAAAAAAGCAAGCAACTTTAACAACTACAACCCCCAAATTAATAAAATACAAAGTACCCCATATAGAAACAAGGGTGTGTGTGTGAGAGAGAGAAGGGTGGGTGTGTGTGAGGGAGATAGAGAGAGATGACCTTTGGAGAAATATTGTTTATCTTGTTTGCCGCCGGCGGGGTTACCACGGCGAGGAGGTGACCAAGAACCTTCCGAACTCATCTCCTATCACCTACTTTTTTAATTTTTTTAAGTTTTATATACAGAGAGTATGCACTAATTTACTTAACAAAAAAAAGAGTATGCATTTAGTTTTTTTATTCTTTTTGGTGGTACGAGTATAAATTAAGTGCAGGGATATCACTATAAAATCAATCATCACTACTATTATATAAAGGCGAAGACGGGGCGGTGAGGTGACATCGCTTCGTTCTATTTTTCTAATTTCAATTTTTTGAATTAATAATATTAAAAATTCGAAAAAATCTCAATTACCTTTTAAATACTTACTAATAGAGAAAACATATAATATTCTTGCATTCTAATGAAGTAAACTAAATTAATCTCTACTAATGGAGGAAAGTAAATATAATATTCTTACATTTAAAATCTCTACTAATAGAGAAAGTAAATATATAATAGATCGTTACTAATGGAAGAAACTAAATATTACAAATGGAGGAAACTAAATATTCAATTATAATATTCTTGCCTTCAAATATCTAAATTAAAAAAAAAATTATTACTTTACATTATTTTGAACTTCCGTTTATTATTAGCTAGATATTCTCATAATATTTATTTTCAAATGAAATTATCATCTCTCTCCTAAACTATATTTTTTTAATGTAATATAATAGAAAATACAAGAACATATTGGTAAATAAGAAGTTAAGAAATTAGATTGTTCTTGTATAAAAAATTAAGTAATTACTTGGTAAATAATTAATTACCTTTAATACTTTCATACAAACAACTAATTAATAGTATAAATATACACCTAAACTCTGTTAATTGTCTACTGCAATTTTTGTTGTCAACTTTGTTCTTCTTTACTTTTTTGTTTGTTCATGTTAAAAGTGTGTATATGAGTACATGAGTATGAGACTTTTTCCTTTATGTTATTTATCTTATTACGTTTGTTTGTATCCTAATGCAGGATCATATTAAAATCTTTGACAAGACAAGTTATTTGCTATTAGTGTTGATTGAGTTAAGACATGGATTAATAAGGTGGGGGATTCATCAGTTAATCAGTTAAAATAATAGGTCGGGCAAGGTGATTTTCATGTACAATTCAGTTGTGAATTGATTTATATGTTTATGTATGTACGTTATTAGTTTTGAATTTATAGTTAAAAGTTGATACACCTGTATACAAGTTAACTCGAAAGTGAAGAATTTATCATGTCTGCAAAAACAAATTGTATCATTGTTTTTTAACGTTTAGATAGTTATTGCTCTAATTTTTATGAGAAATGATTATATCTTTTAGTAAAATATTTTCTGTAATTCATACATGAAAATTCAAAGATAAAAATTGTATATTAAGAAATTTATAGTGTACGTATTTCGAAAATATCATGTTAAGATTTATTGGACTGAAGAATTTATTTAGTGTGTGCATTTTTAACAAAATTCAATAAGTCGGTGCATCTATAACAAAAGTCATATAAGAATAAGAAACATTGAGAAAAGATCATTAAATTATTATTTTTTTTTAAAAAGGAAGAGATTGTTGTTGTTTTTTGATTTGACAAAAAGATATCATTATTAATAAAAAAATCTCCCAGCAACAAAAATGATATTTGTTCATATTTTTAGATTTTTTTTCTTACTGGGGGTAGATTTGGAGGTAGTAAAGATTTTAATAGCTCTGAAGGTATAATTATAGTTTTTGATTGAACGATCTAGAACTTTATATATATATATATATCGTTGTTCCAGGAGAACCATCTTATATAGAGAATCGTGGAGAACCATATATTCTATTATAGAATCTCATAAATAATTTTAATTTTTTTACATAAAATATATAATCTGATTCTAACGTATAATATTAGCATATACAAATTTTATAAAAAAAATTAACATTTAAAATTTGAATAAAAACATTGATTTTAAATTTGATTCTGCTGCAGAATCATTTTGGATAGATTTGATTCTACTGTAGAATCACTTTGGACTATTTGACTAATTTTCAATTAATTTTTTAAAAAAAAGGAGTTTAATTTAGTTTTTTGATTTAATAATTGAAATTTATAATCATATTTAATAAAAAAATGTGATAAAAATATGTATTATGAATATTTATGTAATGGTTCTCTCCCGGACTCTATATAACAAGTTCTCTCTAGAATGTCACCCTATATTAGAAATATTATTAGAAATATTATTTTATTAAAAACAAAACTTATAAAGCCTTAATTTTATATTAGAAATATTATTTTATTTAAAAACGTATTTTGTAGAATATATTTTGAGAAAATTTAGAGATATTATTATTAAGCCGCTGCGAAGCGCGGCTTAGTAAACTAGTTGATTTATAATTTAAAATGAGTAAGTGTCATATAAGTGATAAGTTGATGAATTCTTATAAGTTATATGGGTTTTTGGATAAAGTAAGTTGATGAATTCTTATAAGTTATACGGGTGTTTGGATAAATTTACTTATAAGTAACTTGAAGAATTTGCTAAATTAAATTTGAAAAAATAATTTTTAAATACAATGATTTCAACAATTGTATTTTAAATTAAAAAAAGATTTAAAATTACAAATATAAAAATATAAAATATTAGAAAAATAAAGAAATCAAATAATAAGTTGATAAGTCAAGTAAAATATTGGTGATTTCTAACATTCAACTTATCAATTTATAAGTTATAAGTTATCAAATAAGTTAAGCATAAGGTTTTATCAACTTATAACGAGGGTACCCAAACAGGCAAGTTGATTTAGTGTAGTAATCACTTCTGCAATAAATCGCTAATACATTATTTTCGCTCTTTTAATTTAACAGACAACTTAACGAAAATATTTTTTGGCTTATTTTTTAAATTATAAAGTACACTTTCGGCACCATTCTATGTTTTTTTAATTTTCTCAAAAAAAAAAAAAAGGGGGAATTGTTTGCAAATCACAATTCAAAGAATTTGATTTTTGTTTACCTAATGATAAAAGTTCAACCCTCTCAACTTGGATCAAAAGTGATGTACTGGAATTTTAATAATCACTTTAAGAGCATCTTCAACGGGGTTAGCTATAATGGTTGGCTAAAATAATATAAAATAATGATTGGCTAAAATTTGCTGAATCTGTAAAGTGTTGTGCTGCAATGGGGTTAGCTATAATGGTTGGCTATATTCTATTATATTAATATTTTATCATTTTGAACAAATTCTTTTTAAATAAAAATTAATAAATTAATATTAATACTAATTAATCTTAAAAGAATTTTTAATTAAAAAACTATTATATTTAATATATTAATAAACAAAGTAATAGTTTCAGCCACAACTTTTACGTGAAAAATTTGAGAATAAAAATGCTTAACCAATTCAATACAAATGACATGAAATTTTTGTTTATCATACCAAAATGATATCAAAACATTACACATCATCCACAATTAAGTATAAACAATTGATAGGGTTTTGTTACAGCTTTGGAGGAATCAACAAATATGACCAACCAATTGAAGTTGGCTATATTTATACCTAACAGCTTTTGATCGTTGGAGTGCTTAAATTCTGGCCAGTTCTGTAAAATGTCAACAGTAGGACTGCCATGTAGGATGATTTGGACAAGGGCATCTCCGGTTGGAGATGCTCTAAAGAAGTTCTTGACTTCAAAATATTTTCAAAACGAGAATGTAATTGCAATATGTTGTATCTTGGTTTTAAAGTTTTATCAACTGAAACGAGAATCAGGTTGCAAACCATCTTGTTTGATCTGATTTGATATATCGTGAGAACTTTTTATATAGAGCTCGGAGAGAACCATTACAAAAATATTCATAATATATATTTTTATCACATTTTTTATTAGATATGATTATAAATTTTAATTTTTAAATCAAAAAACGAAATCAAACTACTTTTCAAAAAAATCGAAAATTAGTCAAATAATCCAAAATGATTCTACATATAATCAAAAATGATTCTACGGCAGAATCAAATTTAAAATCAAAATTTTTATTCAAATTTTATATCTTAATTTTTTTATAAAATTTGTATATGTTAATATTTTACATTAAAATCAGATTATATATTCTATATAATAATATTTAAAATTATTTATGAGATAGGTAGACATTGTTCTAGAGAGAACCTCTTATGATACAGTCATTTTTTTGAAACACGCTCGAGGGACTTGAGTTTTCGATAAGAAACACGCAACAGGATTAGGATTAACAGATCTTCGTTGTTTAGAACAGTTTCTTGAGAAGGAACGATTTTAAATTCGAACTGAGAAGTTGATGAGCTAAACAATTTATAATCCACCTGAACATATACATGGTTATTTTGCTAGATAATACCAATCCTTTTGCTCGATTATACAATCCTATCACAACATCTGAATTTAATCTCTTAAAATTCAGACATAATGAGAGTAGGATTTAGAGTAAGACAGGTGGCCCCAAAAGTTTTAAATTTTCTATGTATAAACTGATTTCGACCAAGATTCTCTAATCGATCCGGGAGTTAGACAGGATATCGTGTTTTTATCTTCAGTAGATTTGATATACCAATGTCGTACTAACGTATAACCTTACCCAATACCAAGTATGAATCCTCCTCCGGAAGTTTTTGAGCACCGCACCTGCGTCTGCATGTGTTCTATCCATAATGAAAAAGATAACCCTTATATTACGGTGGAGATGAAGCAGTGATGGGCTGATTTTGGGCTAAATTTTATTTCTTTTAAACCAGAATTAATCCAGTGGACCAGCCCAACACTCACGGTCCAGCAAGTATTTAATCCAATCCACACAGCAAAAATAAAAACAGTTGACAGTCCACAAGGGTTTTGATTTAAAAACTTTGAATTTGCTAGTAAATATTTATATTTATTTTATGTAAAAAAAAGTACTTGTATTATTGTATATTTATTCATATGTGAAAATAAATAGGCTTGGAAAAAATAATATATGAAAATAAATATTTTATTTTCACCTGTCATGTATTTAATTTACCAAAACATTAGCGTGGTATATTTTATTGTCTTGTCTATTGACATGTTTGCGTTGTTATAAGTTTTTTGTGATGAAATTCGTTGTCTTTGCATTTGAGTTTATAGCTTTAACATAAGATGGCATCGAGTAGTCGGAGTATAGATGATCTGGGGGATAAGTGGGAGGAGTTTCATATTGAAGATGAGGAGGGAGGGGTCTTATTTGATGAGTCATAAGTGTTAAATGATGATATTGACGCACGGTGGTGCCTGGTTGGTAGGCTCATGTCTGATAGACCTGCAGATTTTGAAGCACGTACTGTGGAATGTAGTGGCAGCGCTGTGGCGACCGGGCAAAGGGATGTTCGTTAAGGAATTAGATACTAACAGGTACTTGTTCCAGTTCTTCCATGAGGCGGATATTCAACGGGCAGTAGAAGGTGCTCCTTGGACTTTAATAAGATTCTGTTGCTTATAGAAAGATTAACACCAGGAGAGAACCCAAGGACGCTGAAATTGAATATGATGGAGATTTGGGTACATGTTTATGATCTTAAGGTGGGCTTCATGTCGGAGCGAGTGTTAAAAGCTACGGGGGATTACATCGGGAAGTTTGTGGCTTCATGTCCGAAGAATTTTACTGGGATTTGGAGAGATTACTTAAGGGTCAGAGTTAAGATTGATGTCGAGAAGCCACTGAAGCGAAGGATGAAAATTCAAAGAAACAAGGAGGACTGGTTTTGGGCAAATTTTAAATATGAAAGAGTGTCGACCTTTTGTTTTATCTGTGGTGTGATCGGACATTCAGAGAAATTCTGTCACAAGTTATTTGAGGAATCGATGGAGGCCATTGTTAAACCATATGGGATGTTCATGAAAGCACCAGACCGTCGAAATAATAGGCAAATTGGAGCAAGGTGGCTCAGGGATAATATGGCACAACCGTTGGTGAAGAATTCCGACGACATGACGAAAATGAGTAACCAATGTAAGAATGTTCATGACACGAGAATCTCAGATGCAGTTATGGATAATGGAGAAAATTATGGGAGTGGGATAAGGGATCTTGTGTTAAGAAACGATAAAGGTGGAAAATGAGTGATAATAGGAGAAATTATGGGGAAAATTGGTAATTTGAATTCATCTGCAGGACTTGTGATTTTTGAAAATAAAAGGAGGCGCACTGAGGAGGAATTTTTATTGGGCCAATCAGACTCAAATATGGGCCATAATAAATTACTTATGGATACAAATATGGAAACAGTAAACAAGGAGGGTAATTATGTTATGGATCATGACTTGGGCCGCACTGAAGAGATATTAGAGGAAGAAAATAGGTCAAAAAATGGATTTGTGGCGGGTACCCAAATTGGGGCCCGCCAGGAATTATGAGTCTTTTAAGTTGGAATTGTTGTGGGCTTGGGAACCTACGGATATTTCAATTCCTAAAGGAAATAAACTTCCAGAAGAAACCCGATGTTATCTTTTTGTGTGAGACGTTATGCAGGAAAGAAAAGGTTGAACAGGTTAAAGTGAAGCTGGGATTTGGAGGTAGTTTTGTAGTCGAAGCAAGTGGGCATAGTGGTGGTCTCGCTATGTTGTGGAAGAACCAGGATGATGGTACCTTACTAAGTTATAGTAAAAACCATGTCGATATGGAGATACATTTGGAAGGGAACCAAATGTTTCGTCTAACTGGTTTTTATGGAGAACCTAATAGAACCCTTCGTTATAAGACCTGGGAACTGATTCGTAGTTTAAGTGAAGCATCAAACCTCCAATGGTGTTTAATGGGGGATCTAAACAATGTCTTGAGTCGAAGTGATAAAAGAGGGGGACGTCCGTATCCTCAATGGCTGATTTCGGGTTTTCAGGAGGTGTGTGATGTGTGTAACCTTCGAGATATGGAGTTAATTGGGCACCCATATACGTGGGAGAAAAGTAAAGGTAAGAGTAATTGGGTTGAAGTTCGTTTGGATAGGGCCCTTGTCACTCAAGCTTGGTCTGATCTTTTCCCGGAGGCGTGTCTGGAAAATATGGAAATTTCAGCCTCGGATCATTGTCCTATTTGGTTAAGTCTTGGGGTTCAAAATAAAAGCAGCTCGGCGAGGAACTTTCGTTTCGAGAATGCATGGACTAGGGAACCAATGTGTAAGCAAGTGGTTAAGGATATATGGGTAAGTAGTAGCACGGTGACGCTGCAAAGCAAGATTAAATGTTGTAGTACGGCTTTGGCTGAATGGGGGATAGGTTTAACGGGGAACTTCAAAGCAAGAATTGCTGAATGTAAAAGAATCCTTAAACTGTTAAAAACCCGAAGGGATGAAGGCTCAGTAGAGAGATATAATGAAACACGGACAAAGCTCTTCGAGATTTTGGCTCAAAATGAGATTTTTTGGAAGTAGAGGTCTAAAGAACTCTGGATGCAAGCAGGTGACCAGAACACAAGGTATTTTCATGTGTGTGCAAGTAGTAGAAGGAAGAAAAATCGAATAACTAAGTTGAAAAATGAGGAAGGAGATTGGGTGGACAATGAGTCGGGCCTTGTTGAAGTGATGGTGAGTTACTATAATGATTTGTTTGCTACATCTCATACAAATTCGGGTATGGTTCTGGACTATATTACGAGGGGAATCACAAATGAGAAATTGTTGGCAACGGTGGAAGCAGAAGAGGTTAGGAAGGCGGTTTTTCATATGCACCCGGATAAGTCCCCGGGTCCAGATGGCTTTAATCCTTGTTTTTATCAAAAGTATTGGGATGTGGTTGGTAACGATGTGGTGCAGATGGTTAAGGAGTTTTTTAATTCGGGTGTTTTGCCAGAACAGTTGACGGATGCACATATATGTTTGATTCCAAAGAAGTCGAAGCCAGAAACCATGGGGGACCTCCGTCCTATAGCACTTTGCAATGTGAGTTATAAAATTCTTTCAAAAGTCATTGCAAATAGATTAAAGTTGGTGTTATCAAATGTTATTTCGGACACCCAAAGTACTTTTATACCAGGACGTCTTATTACTGACAATATAATGATTTCTTTTGAGATTATGCATTTTTTAAAGAGGAAAAATAAGGGTCGGGATGGCTATATGGCAATTAAATTAAACATGAGTAAGGCCTATGATAGAATTGAGTGGAGTTTTTTGAAATCGGTGCTTGAAAGAATGGGATTCAATGACAAAGTGACAGACCTGATTATGAAGTGCGTATGTTCGGCTTCGTATAAGATTCTTACTGATGGAAGGGAGGTTGGTCCTATTATTCCGAGCCGGGGTTTGAGGCAAGGTGACCCGTTGTCGCCTTATCTCTTTATTATTTGTGCAGAAGGATTGATAGCTCTCATTAATCAATATGAAATAATGGGCCGTATTAAAGGGTGTAAAGTTGCGAGAGATGCGCCTGTTATCTCCCATATGTTGTTCGCGGATGACTCGTACTTGTATTGTAAAGCTAATGAAGACAGTGCAAGGAGTGTAATGGAGATTCTACAACAATTTCAGAATGTTTCGGGCCAGCAAGTTAACCTTAGTAAATCATCTGTTTTCTTTAGTCCCAATACCAATAATGCTACCAGAAGGAGTGTGTGTTCTCTGATGGGGATGAATGAAGCAGGGGAGGACAGTACTTATTTAGGCTTACCAAGCATGCTAGGAAGGAACAAATCGGTTATGTTGGGTTATTTGAAAGAAAAATGAAGCAGCGAATTGAGCGATGGGAGGGAAAGATTGTTTCTAGAGCGGGAAAAGAGGTTTTAATCAAAACAGTAGCACAAACGCTACAAAGCTTTGCCATGAATGTTTTTTTACTCCCGGTGGAAATGTGTACTGAAATGGAACAGCTGATGTGCAAGTTCTGGTGGAAATCAGGTTCAAAAAGTGGTCGTGGGATACACTGGAAAAGTTGGAAGAAAATGACAGTTCACAAGTCTAAGGGTGGGATGGGTTTTAGAAGTTTGAGGGATTTTAATCTTTGTTTGCTCAGTAAGCAGGGTTGGAAACTGCAATGTCAGCCTGATACGCTAGTTGGTCGAATTTTTAAAGCAAAATATTATAGGTCTGGGGAGTTTCTGTCGTCTGAACTTGGACATAATCCAAGTTTCATATGGCGTAGTGTGTATGAAGCAAAAGATTTGGTGAAGCAAGGAGCCAGGAGAAGAGTGGGAAATGGTGAAAATATCAATATCTTAGAAGATTTATGGTTGCCAGGGAACGAAAATGCTAAGGTGACGTCGTCTCATTCAGATTTAGTTGGCAGGAAGGTGTCGATGCTGATAAATACTGAAAGTATGACCTGGAATATGGACTTGGTTCGTAATTTGTTTAATGAGCGGGATGTTATGCAGATTGCTAGCATTACCCTATCTTCAAGTCGACAAAAGGATGTGTGGTATTGGGCTCTTGAAAAATCATGTCTATTTTCGGTGAAAAGTGCATATATGTACCTTCAAATGACTAAAGAGGATGGAGCAAACGTAACAAATTCGGAGTTCTGGAAACAAATGTGGAAGATCTGGGTTCCACCCAAAGTTAAGGACTTACTATGGCGAGCTGCAACTAACTGTTTGCCAACAAAGTCGCTTTTACGGTCCAGACATGTTAATGTTGACGTTTTATGTCCAATGTGTCTGACTCATAGAGAAACTACGAGACATTGTTTGGTTGAATGCTCTTTTGCTCGTGCCTGTTGGAATAGAGTGTTGGAGGGGTTAAATACGGAGGTACTGGGATCTTTTGCAGCATGGCTAGATGTCAGAATGAAGGAGGTTGGAGGGGAGAAAAGAAAGATTTTAGCAGGGACTTGTTGGGCGATCTGGAAATTTTGAAACGAGGTAATATGGAATAATAAGGGAGCGAGTGTAGACGGTGTTGTAGCTCTAGCAGTTGCAACTCTTAATCAATGGGAAAGAGCACAGGATAAAAATGTGAGTTCAGCTGCTGCTTTTTTGACTATAGAAGATGGTGCTGCGAAGTGGGTGAGGCATGTGGGAGAAGTGATCAAGATCAACGTCGAAGCTGTACTCTTTGAAGATTCAGGAAACTATAGTTTTGTGTATGTAGCAAGGAATGGTTCGGGGAATCTGGTAGAAGCCATCTCAGTATGCCGTGCAGGGAGTCTGGATCCAGAAACTGTGGAAGCCTTGGGAGTTAGGGAAGCTCTGAGTTGGATTAAGCAAAAGCCATGAAAGAAGGTTATTATAGAGACTGATTGTCTTGCAGTGGTTCAATCTGTAAGAAGCTCTACATCGATGCTGTCATATTTTGGTGGTCTGATAAGCGAGTGTAAGAGGTTGCTAGAAGAGAGTTATGATGTATCTTTAATTTTTGTAAGACGGTCTGCTAATAACATTGCTCATTATCTTGCAAGAGCATCTTATTATGTCGTTGATCGTAGTATTAGGAGTGATAATATCTCTCCTGACTTCCATAATGTAATCATGAATGATTGCCAGTAATGAAATGATTTATTTAGTTTCAAAAAAAAAAAGTCTATCAAGGTTTAACGAGGGTTTTTAGGTTTGTTTTACTAGGATGAATCTACCAATAATATTTCAAGAACGAAAATAATTCTTGAGTTATGCTGCGGAATGAAAATCTTCTCCCAGAATTCTTCTCAACGTGACAATGACGTGACATTACACGTGTCGAGTTATGATTTGTGAACTCATATTTATTCAAATCCATCATTTTATTAACAATATTACTACCAATTACACAAATAACACATTAGGACAAATTTTGAGTTATCTTTGAGTTTTCTAACCTTTCTCATAATTCTTGGGAAAGCCAAGGAAAAGGAGACTTTCCATGATGGGATGACAATTGTTTATTCTAATTATGGTTGAATTTTCCCAACATGTTAAAAAATTATTTATGGGTCATTTAAACTAAGATATTTCACACAGGATTAACCAGAATCCTGTATAAAAAAAATCAAAATCATCAATTTCAGTAGTATTTTAACAAGACCTGAACAGTTGAACCCCGCATATAAGAACCATTTTAGGGCCATTCACAACATGAAATTTTAGACGAGTCCTGAACGTTTTTTATTGGTATCCACAATTTCGAGGGTTAGTATTCCAAAAATTAAATGGATCCTAATTCTCAAGGACTCTGGAGTCTAGATTGTGTCAATTCATCTTGAGAACCTAATATATGTAAAAGTAGTTCAACTCATTTTGAGAAAGAAAGAAAGTATTGGGAACTATAAAGACCATAGTGCTTAAACAAATTTGAGATGCAGTTTCCGAATAAATCCATATAGGCATTAGGCAGGCAGTCGCAACTGCAATTTCTGTAGTGTTGCAAAGCTAAACATCTTTGCTGAAATCGAAATAATTCGATAATAAATTGGAAGCTATTTTGAAATGTCCTTCAGAGCATTAATCTGCTTTTCTCCAGTTGCAGACATCACACTCACAACTAGGTCCTTCCGGTCAGCAAAACCATCATTAATGTGACCAAACAGCAAACAAAAGAACTGTAAGAAGTCCTTTCCAAATACAAAGAAATAGGCATACCCTGAATCTCAATGTTGAATAGTATAGCAACAATTATTAAGCAATGCAAATACATTCACTCAGTTATTTGTTGTCTATTACGTCATCTACTTTACCTGTTATGTATGAGGCCGTCGTTACATTGGTAACTTGCAGGCAGCTGTGCGGTCTTTTGACTTTAATTTGCCAAGCATTTCAGCAACACTTCTGCAACGACATTCATTCCCAAGGCGAATCACATCGCCATAAACAGCCATCTCAATTACATCAAGCTCCCTATCTGCAATTTCAAGTTGCATGTACGGTTAACATTCCAAAAACAAAACTTTTGAATATGTATCCTAATGGTAAAATATTCAACTTTAGGTCTCTCACATGCATTACCAACCAAGATAACCTTGCTATGTAGTACATGTGTCTACCAACCTCTCTCACTGTATGTATAAGGGAAAAAGAGATAGAGCTACATGCCGGCTGGCGTAGCTTAGGTGTTCTCCACATACACATCACAAAGTGTAAATTATTCAGCTGTATCTATTGATTCTATTCAACCTGTACCAACTTCTTCCATGTTAGAATTGTCTCTTTATGTTTTCATATAGTGGGTTCTGCCAAGCAGCATGTTTGTCTATCATCACTTCTCTAATTATATTTACATTGGAAGTATGACTTGTGTTGTGCGAGTGCTTCAAAAATCAAGGGTAATCTTTTTTGCTTGCCTAATACTTCGAAATTGTTTATACATCTGCGTTATTTATTGCCAAGAGAATTAAGTTTGTTCAACACTTTACAAGATACTACCTGCACCTTTTATATACTTCCTTAGGTGACCTTGGGAATGGAAAAGAAGACTATAGTGAAAAGGAAAATTATATTCTCGTCAAACTAAAGGTCAACAATACACATATTTTGAATTGTTGTATAATTGTTCAAACATTAGTCCTCTTTAATAATGAAACATACGAGCATATTGAACTTAATGCAGCATATCTTTCATCCACCATATATGTGGGGGCCTCCTTTTCAGTCGAAGCTCGACATTTAGCAGATTACAATGCACACACTTCTTACTTTTCAATTGCAATCCAGTAATCAAAGACAATATCATTGTTACACTGTTTATATAATTTACAGATGTTAAAGACTCAATTTCAGTATACAAATTTTATTCATGATTCAGCTCTAACCGTGATCTTTTTTCTTTTTATTCTTTTCTATATATCTAATGATGCATCTGATTTACCTGTTGGCACGGCCTAATGCCCCTATTTCAACATTGCACTACATTCTACTCTTAATATTATTGTTCTGTTATGATATTTATATTTACTTAGATAACCAATTTCTTTCCACATGCAGTGTCAGTGCTCAAAATCTGGCAATTATCAAATCTTAACGAACATGATCCCGAGTCATGCTAAAAGATCAGAAAACCAAGCCATCTTTGAAATTGCCATAACTTTATAACCTCAATGTCATTTCAGTAATAAAGATCATAGAATAGAAGGTAAAAGTGATCTTACCACTGAACTTGATATCGCACGCATACTGTTGTAACTGATCTGTGCCAACGGCCTCCTTATCGGATTTAAACCTATTCACCCTGGTTTGAAGAATCTGACAGTTCTCTGCTACTGATTCCCCACCTACAAGGCTATCACACAACTTCAATTCTCAATAGTCATCCAGTAATCTGGTGAGGAAAAAGACACTGGCTCAATCATTAAGAACATAAAAGGCAAACACAACAATTCAACAACAAAATTGTTCAAAGCATACAATCTGTTTAGTGGCAATATCAATAGCACTTAAAGAAATCAGAATCCATCATTAAAAGGGTTAATATTGTCCACATCACCATCAGTCGTGAAAGCAAGATACTTGTTTCAATCAGAACTATCAAAAGACAGGTGTAATGAGGTTAAGCTTCTTTGCAGTAGTCAAGAGTATTCATTAACAATTATGGCGGCTTCTTCACGACCCCGCTCTGCTTTAGCCTCCTGCTTCTCCTCTGTCATTTGCTTCTTCAGGTCCTAAGCATAGTCAACCGTGTCCGAACCAACTGGGCTCCAGTCAAAGTCGGGGAGCACTTCGAGGAACGAATTCATGCAGCCAATTGCCCCCTGTCTACATTAAGCTTTAGCACCTCTTCGTCCACATTACGCTTTCCGAAGGCCATGGCGCCAACAGAGGACGAAGAGAGGCCCTCGGCCTTTTTCTGGGTCCGCAGATCTGCAGAAATGCCATCAATTAGGCCTATTTAATTTAGAGCCTTTCCTTCTGTGCTGAGGTTGTGTGAAGGAAGGAGGCTGCGAAGATGTAGTGGTGTTGCGGAGCCTGCTTCGCCTGGTCAACAGACGAGCCTCTCTGTGGCGTTGGGTTGTTTTTGGAATTCTTGCCCTTCTGCATGAATGGTGGAACTTGAGGCAAACCTGCACAACAGAAGATTTAAGAAGTTGCAGGCAAGGCCACTTCTTATAAACAGTAAAATACGACAGAGCATACTATATACAAATGAGAATAAATACGTTAGATCGGAGCTAAATGACTTGGATGGAAATGATAAGTGAATATTTATTTAAGTATACGTGTACATGTTTTCAAGGTTGGGTGTTTTTTTACTGGGGTGAGCCGCGCAACCTATTTTAGAAAACCACAGTGAACCAAGTTTATTGCAGAGATGAGCTTACTGATAAAGGGCAGCACGTTCGGGCTCATTGCAATTACTCCATTTTGAGTTGTGTTTGGATGGAAAAGGCCAAACGCCTATGAAAGCAAAGTGTGACTTTGTGAGGAATGTTTATGAGTGGCGAAACTTTTTGTTAAAAAAGAAAGTGTGTGTGAACTGTTGAGTAAGATAAAAGTTAGATGTGCGAGGAAGCCGGGTCACCATGGCATACCTGGTTTATAGTTGAACTGGCCAACTAGGTGCAAGCTCTCTCATATGGGGGTGAGGAGAAATGAGAAGGCCCTAAAGATTCCAAGCATGTATTGGTCTATTGCTGAGTCTAAAGCTTCTGGTTTCGTGAGGACAAAAGGCCAACACAAGAAAGTATTTTATTCTTGTTCCGGTGCAAGTCCGTATCACTTCATTTGTCTAGCCACCATCCTCTAACTCAAACTCACAAGGTTGAAGAGACGGATGAATATAGGACTTTTCCTCACAAGCCTTAGGGATGTAATCAAAATCTTCGTGGGTGACGGCCTGACGGGAAACTGAACAAGTTCGTTTAGGCGTTGGAACCCTCTCCACTACGAGAACCGCCCTCATCATTAGAGAAACCTAAAGGTTCATTATCCAGTTCATATAGAGATAGAGGCCATCGTCATCTTTGTGACGCTCATAGTAGGCACTACCTAAGTTCTCAATGTCAGAATCCCATCAACCAGAGCTACTTCAAATGGAGACGTTCTTTGAAGATCAGCTTTGTAAGTGTCACATTTATATAATCTTGATATACTAGAGTCATTTCAATTATGAAGTAACTTTTGTGTTTTATAGGGCAATTCAAAACCCACCTAACGATTTTTATTAAGTACAATCAGAATTCTCCCTCGGGCACTAAACACGAAAACCACAAAAGGAGAGCAAGTTTTCGACAAGAATAAACAAGCAAATACACCAACCAATCAAAATTCAAAAACCCATTCATAACTGCATAAAGCAAGCAACTTTAACACCTACAAGCTCCAATTAACAAAACACACAAATGCTACAAAAAGAGAGCAAGCTTTCCACAAGAACAAAACACACTAATCAATCCAAATTTCAAAAACCAATCATGAAAGAGAGAGAGGGAGGGAGGGAGGGAGAGAGGGAGAGAGAGAGAGAGAGAGAGAGAGAGAGAGAGAGAGAGAGAGAGAGAGAGAGAGAGAGGATGACCTTTGGAGTAAGGAATGATATGATCATACTCAAAGCAGAGACACCCCTGGCAATTGCAAAAGCGTTTACAAACGATATTACCAGCAGCATCTTTACGCCATCTCTCAGGATGCCTGCCTGGTACGACTTGAGCACTGGCCCAACACTTGGCTTTAGCTGCAGTGCCAAAGGAACGAGGCCTATCTTCTTTGCTACCGCCGGCGGTGTTACCACGGCGAGGAGATGATGATGAACCTTCTGAACTCATCTCCTCTCCGGCGGTCATGTTTCTAATCTTCCCTTTTGTGTTTTTAATTTGAGGAAGTTTGGAGTTCAGAACAAATATTACTGTTGTTTCATGTTTGTCATAGGATAAAATATTAATTTGTTTAAAATACTAAAATAAATGTACATCGAATTTTTCTAAATAAATAATTTATTTATCTAACATGATACAAATAAAGTAATTTTAATCTGGACGAATGAGTGAAATTACACAATTTTAGGGATACTTTAATGTTGAGTTTTAACTGTATTTTCCACCTTTTAAATTTTGGTAATTAGCGATTAAGTGTTAGAAATAGTAAATTGAATTAATTATTTTAATTAACGGATTTGAGTTAGATGTTTTGATTATCGATTAGATTAACTGTTTTGCATGAAAATGTTTGATAATTAGCTGTTTTTATTAGTTTTTGTATTTTCATTAGACATATTTACAATCTTCTAATTACAAAAACTTATCCAAATATCTTTTTCAAAATCAGTTTATTGAATCACAATCGCTATTTCAATTAGTTAATCATCAAAATTCATATTAAAAATTTTATTTAATCAAATTTTTAATTTTAACTTAAAACTCCAACTTTCAAACATGACCTTAATATTTTTGAAACTAAAAATTAAAATCTAACACACAAGTAAGAAAATTGTTGACTTATTATAATACATAAGGTACTCAATTGGTAAACCAAATGTGCCCAGTCATTCCGTCCTTTCTTCATTTTTCAAAACAAATAGTGATTGTTTGCAAACCACAATTCGACTCATTTACTTATTTAACAATAATTATAGAGGTACCTAAACTTTTTCTTAAAAGTTTCCCAAAAAATGACTTATCACATTAATTGTTGATTATTTCCTCATTATTGTAGTGAACCCGCGTATGTTAATTTGAATCTCCCTGCTAAAAAAAATAATGTTACATATTTCAAAAACGTTCCCAAATTAAGTTTCTGAATAATATGGTATAACTGATGTGTCATTTTGAGAGATTTCAATTAATGAAATTTATGTGAATATACAGAATTCATTATAATTAATTGAATTAATAATAATCAGATTTTGACACATGACATTTAGCATTTTTCATAAAAATAATTTATCAAGTGCCATTTGAAAATAATTTTAAAATCCGTTTTGGTACCCCTAAGTAACACATCCCCTCATTTTTATTTTTATTTTTATGTTTTGCTAGGAAAAAAAAACATCCCCTCATTTAGTTATTTGGGTTTCATACTTGTGAATTACACGGTATTAAAAGAATTTTCGTAGATATATAAATACAGAAAATTACACATAATTACAAAAAAAACTATTTTTAATATCAAAAAATCACCTATTCACGAATATGATAATTAGGGCTGAACATTCGGTTATTCGGTAACCGGACTGAATTATTAAGAACGGAAATAATTTCAGTTATTTACCGAATCAAATTAATTATTTCGGTTAAAACCGAATACCGAATTAAAAAATCGAATTAGCAAAAAAAACCCGAATTAAAATTAATTATTAACAGAAATATCAAACATGTAGTATCTTTTAATACAAATAAGGAGCTTCAATATGAGATAAAATGCTACTAATACATAAAGTTTGGAAAATAATGTTTCTAAACAAAATAAAGTGAGTCTCAGTCTCCTAGAGACTTGATAACAAACTGCAACAACAGACAAAACAAAACAACAATTTAACAATAAGACTCAAAGCCAGCAATCAGCGGTCACTAGTCAGGTAACAAGCAAGCAAACAGTAACACAACACACAGAAATAAACAAAATAACAATCATATATAACCAAAATTATACTATAAATGACATATCATATATAATTTAATAAATATTATTTATGATATTATATATTTTCGGTTAATTCGGTAATTTCGGTAATTCGGTAAAAAAACCGAAATAACCGAAATACCGAATAACACGTATTTTTAAAACCGAATTAGAACCGAATTATTTCGGTTCGGTTAACCGTTCCGAATTATTTCAATTATTTCGGTTCGGTATTCGGTTAACCGAACCAAATGCTCAGCCCTAATGATAATTCCAATTTGATAAACCTCATGGCACCTTTATCTCTTTTAATTGCTTGATGTGTTTGAACTTTGAAGTGATGCGTTTGCTTTGCGAGCGACTTGGGAGGTTCTAGGCTTTCTAGCAAATCATGGGAGGTTCTAGGCTCTCTAGCAAATCTTGAGGCTAGTTCAATTCTCTGAGCAAACGTGATGTTTTTCTTATTTAATTTTTGGAATTGAGCAAAACCGACGTCTGTAGATGTAAATAATTACTTTACTCTATTTTTTGAAAGTAACTAAATATTTTACTTAAAAAGCTAATTCTGTTCTTCATGAAGTAATATTTAAGTAGGAAAAAGTACATAAAGATTCTACTCGACAAAACCATTTAGGTACTGTTTTAAACACAACATATTCCGATTTCCGGGGAACGATATTTTACTCAAAAGTCTTTCTACAAATCCTCCCCAAATCAGGACAACCATGCCTATATTACTAACGATTTCTTAACACAAGACAAACCTTGCCTATATTACTAACGATTTCTTAACACAAGACACGTTATTTGAGGGCTTTTAGCAAATGGGATATAGTACCGAGCTTTTTTTCCCAGTGACCAAATCAGGACAACCATGCCTATATTACTAACGATTTCTTAACACAAGACAAACCTTGCCTATATTACTAACGATTTCTTAACACAAGACACGTTATTTGAGGGCTTTTAGCAAATGGGATATAGTACCGAGCTTTTTTTCCCAGTGACCATAAAAGGGATTCTGAAACATAAAAATCTTTTGGGGATTCCCAAACATAAGAATCCCAACTGGTGGCTCAAAACAACTCTGGGCAATGTTAGTTTACCACACCAATATGAGGTACCACAAGAAAAACCTAATATATATGTATTAATAGTTGGAAATCATTTTAGGTGAAATTAGCCCAGCTGGAAAGGAAGTTGGGACTTAAAAAACCATAGAACTTAAACAAACCAGAGATACAGTTTTCGTATAAATCCATATAGGCAGGCAGTCGCAGCTGCAATTTCAATACTATTGCAAAATTAAACTTCTTAACTGAAATCGAAATAGTTCGACAATAAATAGGAAGCTACTTTGAAATGTCCTTCAGAGCATTGATCTGCTCCTCTCCCATTGCAGACATCACACTCACAACCAAGTCTTTCCCGTCTGCAAAACCATCCTTAATCTGCCCATATAGCAAACAAAACAATCAGAAATCCATTCCTAGTAGAAATAATATTGAGGATAGCAAACAAAGGAACCATAACAATTGGACCATTATATAGTCCAATACACCAAAAACCAAACCACAAAGTAAAAGTAAATGTCAAGGGATGCAATATAAGCAGACACAGTACACCTCCCCAGAATCAAAGTACAGCAAACAGTTTGCTTCAATTTTTAGAATCAAAGTGTTGATGTAGAAAGAGGCCACGTGATACTAAATAAATTTCTAGAATTTATATTCCAAACACCTCCAAGAATCAGTGAACATAAAAACAAATTATATTTCAAAAAGATTGGTGGCTAAAATGTTTCAAAAAAATGCAACAAAATCTAGAACCCGTCTTGTTCTGAGTGTTAAAACAAGTTTCACAAGATATAAAAAGACAAACACACCTGAGTGAGGAGGGTTTCATCAGTTGGGAGCTTCAAATCATCCTTGGTGTTACCATTGTCAGTGAGCAGACTCACCTAGAAAAATTGACCATAAAAATTAGTCACAAAAAATACCTTAAGTAGTTTACAAATGTAAAAAGAATAAACATACAAATCCATCCTCTGCAATGTCAATCAGCTGGTAGTCAGTACGAGTGACATGGGGAACCTGAAACAATTTAAGATTTAGTTAGACATCCTAATTCTGGATATATTCCATGTTGAAATACATTCCATAGCTGAAGTTGGATATTAGAGTGTGCTCTTACATCACAATTGTGGGAAGATGGCACAATATCTTCGAGCTTCTTTCCATTGAAGATGTCAATAGCAACAAAGTGACATTTAGCATGACCGTGCTTGCCAGTCTTGGAGGTAGAAACTTCTACAACCTGCAACATTAATAGAAAGTCTATAAGCATACCATAGAACAATTATGACAAAAATAAAGAAGAGTGCACTTCAAAAATGTCTTAATAAAATACACACTATTGTACAGGGTAACAAGTCAAAAAAACTGTATTACAGAGGCACAATTCAGGGGGGGCGTTTAGATGGTTAATGAGAACGGGAATCAGAAATGAAGGGTATGGAATTTGGGTTTCCCATTCCAAACAACCAAAATGCTAATCAAAACACAAACACATGGAATTACGGATCGAGGTTCCGGTTCCGGTTCCTGTTAACAAGACCCATTGACCACAATACAAAGGTCCCCTAAAGACAACTAAATCATGGAATACATAACAAATGCAAATATAATCAACTCAATAAAACCGTTGTAAAATCTCAGAAACGAAACATAAATAAAAAACACTAAAACAATTCTCAATCCAAGCAGACATAATCACTGACAAATTTCAATCTATCAATTACGTAAATAAAGTCAATACACAAACAAACTACACACAAGATCCAAAAGTCATCACTTCTACACCAACAAAACCTAAAAAACCGCACAAACACTAAACAAAAAAGCAATCAAGCACTATAACAACCAGATCTTAGGGTTACAAAACTTCAAAACCATCCAATTAAGCCAATCTCAAGAAAAAAACAAATCAAAATGAAATCAACACCAATAAAATGAAAAAACAAACATAAACCCTAAACAAAAATCAACAAAAACAATAAAAACACAAAATGAATTAAATAAAAAAGGGTGTGACCTTGCAAGCGCGGCCTTTGATGACGATGTAGCCACCTTTGCGAATAGTACCAGCTTGTTGGGGATAAGTCTTGGAGGCGCCGGCATCAGCCTTGGACTCGAACTGGTGCTCCTCGTCAGACATGGTTCGATTAATTGGGGGATTAGGGTTTGAGAGAGAGAGGTGTTTTTTGGGAGTGATAAAGGCTGGTACTAGTACGACTCGCTACGGCTGCGCACCAACCCCCTCTCCCTCTTTCGTATTTATACGCCCTAATTTTACCCCTTCCCAGGGTTTTCATTTTTCGTGAAAAAAGAAAAAATAGTATTAAGTGAAATATTTTTTAATAAAGTTTTTCGCAATTTTGCTATTTCCTGAAAATATCCGCAAGTTTTACAATCGAATAAAAAAATTACGTTTTTTTGAAAAGTAATTAAATTTGTTTTTATTTGTATTTGAGGTAACATCTGATTACATTAAGCCTATACTATTTATCTATTACTATATTTTAAACTACAATACAAGGGTAAAAAAATATCACTTTAATGCAAGTGAAGTTACGATTTTGCCCCTATTTTTTGAAAAATTATAAAAACGACACTCTTTTAATGTATATGCAAAAAATAAACTAAATTATGTTAGTCTTGAGAATTGAATTTATGACCGCTCAAACTTGCACCACAACCATTGTGCTACGCTTTGTTTTGAGTTTACTTTCAAAATCTTAATAGATAAACTTGCACAATATATAATTACAAAAAATATTTTTATCGATTGAGCATAATCTACAATTCTCTTTGGTAAATTTAAATTATTGATATATGTCATTTTAATACCTATGAATTTACGATTTTGCTCCTATATGTTAAAAAATTACAAAAAACATTTTCTCTTTTATATTTATGCAAAGAGTAGATGAAATTATCTTAGTGTTGAAAATCAAACCACTAACCTTCTCTAATCAAACTCATACCATAACCATTATACTATACGTTATTTTGAGTTTTCTTTAAAAATTATTTTTAGATAAATCGCATTTTCTCCTCTTCTACCATTTTTTTTTATTTTTACTTTTGAGTAAATAAAACGTTGGTTTATATTATTTATAGAATGTTGCATAGTATATAATTACAACAAATATTTTAATGTATTGAGTATACTCTATAATTCTCTTTTGTCATTTTAAATGATTGATATAAAATTATACATAAATGTAATCGAGTTCTAAAAAAATATGAATTTATTTACAATCTCCTTTGTGTAGATATTAAACTATTGAAATAAAAAAATAAGATCTGTTTTTAAGAAATATTTAATTTTATTTATACAATTATACATAATAAATGATTGTCTCGCATAATTTTTATTTATATAAAATTTTAAATACGCGAGTCATATTAGAGATTTTTGGTCGACCAACTATTTAGACTTTCAGCAATTTAAAAGTGTGATTGATCTAAAAACATAAATATTAAAAGAAACTAAAATAATTGAATTTATGTTTAAAAAATGACAACTCCAAAAATAGGATTTATGTTGTATCTTTAAAAAATTACGTAATTAATATTCAATGAAAAAAGATATGTTTTTTTGAATTATAAATATTAAAAAATTGTAATAATTATTAACAATGACCGATTAGACTTTAACTCAAAGTATGGTAATATGAATTTTATATAGTATACTAAATTGATCAAACAATCAGCATAATATATGATGGTTGAGTTATAACATATATTTAGATCAACCTATGATGAAACCAAAAAAATTCATCTTATATATTATGTTAATGCACAATCATTAAGGGCGAGTAATCATAATTTACATTGATCAAATATTTGTAAAAATTCAAGTTGAGTTAAAAAATAATTCATATTATAAGATAAAAAAATGTTTCAATTTACCAAAATTTTAAAATAGAATTTCGATACTGTGTAATAAATTTTAGACTAAAACTAAACATTTGAGTTTAAAAATGTAAAAATATGTATGTAATATATAAAAAAATGAGTTAGACACTACAATGACGACTTTCACGTAATATTAATAGTTTCATAATATGTTTTTGCCTTATGTATATATAAATTCTTTATAAATGTACTCTAACAAAGTTAAAATCACGTTGCATATGTTATATTTTGACAATTTTCAAAAATGTTTATTTATTTTATACTCAAATGTTCAATTTGATAAAGTTCGGTAATCGAAAACCATATTCTTATATATTCAAATGTTCAATTTGATAAAGTTCCTATCACGTCATCGAAAATCATATTAATATTTTAGCAAGTGAATCTAATCATGCGATCATTATCATATGGATATTTATCCAAATTTTATGAAATTTAATCAAGTTATAGAATATCTGGTTAATGTAATTGTTATGCCATATTACAAAAATACTATTAAAATATGAGATAAAATCGAAATATTATACTTTTTTGAATTTTAAATTACAAAATTATCTCAATATATAAACAATTTGGGGTGAGAAATTATTGCAGTGCCCGTGCCTCGCACGGGCTTTCTTTCAAGGTATTTATTATCTATCTATTACTATATATTAAACCACAACACAAGTGCAAAAACTGTCACTTTAATGTCTGTGAAGTTACGATTTTGCCCCTATTTTTTGAAAAATCACAAAAACATCACCCATTTAATGTTTATGCAAAAAATAACTTAAATTATGTTAATCTTGAGAATTACAATGCATATATTAACTCATCAGTACTTATAATTGTATAAAATAGGTATATCTCTCATCAATTATCTTATGGTTAAACATGTGAACTCAGTAATCATATTTGCTTTAGACAAAATAATGATTTATACATGGGGTATTTCAAAACAATTGTAATTGAAGTCTATATTTGTGAATGCAGGACAATATGTTAAAAGGAATATCAGATATGGATATTAAATGTGGTATATTTCTTATCATCATTTATTTTAGTTTTTATGATTTATTAAACTATAACCATAGAATTGTAACAAATATAATATGAAACAGAAGGGAGATTGGTATTATCGTGGAAGCTTTTGGAACGTTTGTAAGTATAAATTACTTAAATGATATCTATACATAATTGTAATCATTTGTGGTTACAATCTAATTATTTACTTTTGTTGTTTTTAATAAAAAAATGTGATAGAGAATACCGAAAAGCTTCCACGATGAATTTGGAAGTGTACTTTCTTCTCGTATAAGGGTTAAATGCAACTTGTTTGAGTTGAAAGCTAAATATGATAATGAAATGAATATATTGTATGGATTGAGTAGATTTATGAGTACTACGAAATCAAGATGTATGGAGTTGTTATGTTTGATTACTATGGCGGAAATGAGTTTGGTGTTAAAGTATTCAATAATGATGCGGTTGAAGTTAACTACCGAAGAATGACTCCATCCAAATTCGTCAATAGTGATAATTATCTAAAATGGAAAAAGGATGATTACATTGTGGATGGTATGTCACTTCAGTATCAAAAAGCAGTAGCATTATGGTCCTTCAATGCTTTTCAGAATTACGTTGATTACTTTGAGATGAAAATAACAAACTTGCACATAGATGGAAGACATCCATATTTGGTAGGCTTTTTTCATATTAAATTATTTTTAACATATGTTCTGGTCAAATTAAACATAATATAAATAATTGGTCCTTTTTTTGTTTAATTACAGAGAATGTGCAATGAGTTTGAGAAATTGTTCAAAGATTTGGAAGTTGGTAGCAATATACATCTTCATTTCTCTACATATATGTGGCGGATTGATTTAGAATGGATAGACAGTAGTTATGTGTTCGGTAGCAACTGGCATTCTTTTGCAGAAAAGGTTAAGCTTAAAGTTGGCGATACATTGGTGTTGTTTAAAACTCCTTCATCTGGAGATGATATTGTGAATGTCTGCTTGTTTAGTGGAAAGGAAGAAATCGTAGATGACAAAAGGGTACATTTAACTTATAATTTCAACTATTTAAAATTTTAAAATATATTCCTCTGTAAAAACATAACAAAAACTGAATATGTTTTTCTTTTAAAATTTAGAAAAAAAAATTCAATTCGAGAGATCCTTTCTGAAAGTTGTCACTCAACATTGTTTGGAAGAAGGCACAATGGTAAAATTTGTTTAGTCAATGTCATCTTTCCGTTTGTTCGGATTACATATTACAACAACGTAGATTCATGAAAACCAATCACTGAATTAACTATTGTTATTCCCAGAACAATGCAACCTAGATTGTAGAGGGGGGGGGGGTTGAATACAATCTAGTTAATTTTACAAAACTTTTCAAAGCTTTTACAGTTTGAATATATGAGTTGGTAAATTAACTAAGAATTGAAACAAGCCATGAACATATATGAATTCTTCGAGTTAAAAAGACATGCAGGAGACAAGCAAATTTTTTAAACTTTTCAGGTGGGTTTCTCGGAAAAAGCCCACACGAGGTGTATATTGAAGAATTCTCTGGTTTTGTTTTTCAACAAACTCCAGCTGCTTACACAGATGATGGAAGAGAGCCTAAGTGTTTTTACTTTTAGCTTTGTGCTATCTTCTCATACATTTCTATGATACTCCACACAGTCTTATATACATCGACTGTGTGTTACAAACAAAACCTACAACATAATAAAATATTACATTTTTGGTTCTGCTTGTTCACATGCTCGTATCAGAAACTATCCTATTCGGGAAATGCCTTGGCTGGCATCAAAGATAAACTTGTATAATCCCAAATGGTGCTTTCTGATTGAGTGTGCTGCTCTCTTCAAAAATTACTAAGTTCATGCAATTGACCTAGCTTCCAAGCCCATGTGACATCTGCATGAAAAGGACCTCTCTTTGGTTACCCGACTGTCAAGTCACTATCAACTGAGATAAGTGAACTTGTAGTATTCAAATAGGTCTTCATGCTTGTTAAGTTTCTTTGTGTCCAGTTAGAAGTTAAACTTCTAGGTAGCTGCCTTAACTCTTATTTATCCATCGAGACATAAGAGACAATAGATGACTTCACATTTCATTTGTAGGAATTTGAGCCTTCGCATATTTACAATTTTGACTCCCTATTCCATACATCTTTTGCATCGTCATCCAGCATCTTTTAGTAACGGGTGTGTAGTGATGATCTCTGAGACTGTCCTCCATTCAACCTGCTAAAATAAAGAAACCTCCAAAAGATTCCGTTACATAGATTTGTTTTCCATGTTGAATGAGATGAACATCAGTAGGCGTATTAATTCCATATCTGTAGACTACCATTTTACGTCAATTATCAGTAGAAAGGTAATCTCAGAATATCCGTAGAAGTAATATTCCATAACTGTATCCATAGATGAGACATGACATTCTTGACTGCATCCATAGATAGACCATGACCTCCTTAATCGCATCCATAGATAAAACATGACATCCTTAGTTGTTTCTGATGATCAACTTCCTTCAGCTTTTATCCGTAGATATGATGTCCCTAGCTTTTATCCGTAGATGAGATAAGTTGTTCCTAGCTTCTATCCGTTAACGAGATAAGATGTTCTCAGCTTCTATCCGTTGATGACATATGATGTTTTCAGCTTGTATCCGTAGATGAAATGAAATTTCATAGCTTGATCCGTAGAAAGGATACTTTTAGCTTCATCTTTAGATAAAACACCCTGTCATCTTTATTGATTCACCATTACTGAGTTGATTAGGCAGACTTACCACTGAAACACTTGATGCTTGATTAGACGTCCATTGACTTGCTTCTGAATTGCTTCCTAACTTGATGACAGAATATCCTCCAATCATTTGATGTGGCTTTTAGACCTTGGATAGATAAAATGCCTTCTAGTTAGCTTCATGATTTATCAGCTTCTGTGAACTAGCTTTCTGACAATCAGCTTCGGTGTCAAAATCAAATTCTTGTCTTGAGCATTTTGTTATTATCATTCCAAATCGGTCAACCCTAACAATCTCCCCCTATTTATGAATGTTAGAACTGGCATAAATCCTTAAGTTGATGATAACAAAACCCTTCAATGTTCTCAGTGATCCTCAGATAGAGATTAATACTGGACAAAATTTGATGATGCTGCAAAAACAAAAATAACAACTTGAAGCTGTCAGATTCCATATACTTTCCTGTAACTTAGTCTATACCTACTTCTAAGGGGTTCCAATAGATTGTAATCGAGAGAGGATAAATTCTGAAGTCTGAGATCTCCTTCTAACTCCCCCTAAGAACAACCTATCTTCTCTTTAACTTCTCCCCCTTTTTGTTATCAACAATTAGGATAGAAGAGGCATAATATTAGTTACTGAATAAGATATCTGGGTATAGGAATCCAACACTTCAAGGATCGAAAGATTTCTATCAGGAATCTCTCTATTCTTGCATCAGGATCTCATCCTAGCTCACTTCACACAACTCATCTTCCCTTACTAAAGGGGTACTCAAAAGAAAAATCTCTCATTTTGCCATGCTGGAAGAAATAACATGCCTCTCATTCTCTCCCTCTCCTTTTGCCTGGTCTCAAGCCATCCACTCCACTAACTCCCTTCCCACAAACCTATAGATGCCTCAACTATATTGAATTCCTTGATACTCAGTCAGAATGAGCCGAATAGTTTTTCAAGAAAGAATCATGGAACTCAACATTGTTGGTCTACGGATAATCGTTGGTTAAGCTTATCCGTAGATTGAAAGACACCTTTCTACGGATGAAGGATATCCGTAGATGATTTTGAAGAATGGGCTTGTGAAGTAGAAATTGATGTAAGTTCTGTGAAGATTGAATGTGACATTTAAGTGCACAGTGCTTACATCAAGATCATCAAAAAAAGACTAGTGATCCAACGAATTCTCTTAAAGAGAATGATCACTAGGTGAATGGAGCTTCTCCAAGATTTCAGAAAATGGAGAATCAAGTATAGAGGAGTTGTATGTTGCAATTATCACTTAATGAGATGAAATGGACTGGGGACTGCATCCTCACATTGGAAGAAGATGCATCAAACTGAATTTAAGAATAGTGTGTGCTCCCCATGTGCCCGTGCATATATTTTCTTTCTACTTCAGAAACAGAAAGGATAATAAACCACATTATGCACACAGTGTCCCAATCCCTCATTAGTGCTCCTGGATCAGAGCATTTTTCAATGATCATAGTCTTTTGGGAGACTACAACCAGAAAAGAGCTAATCCTTTTTTACCATTATGCCTTTTTGAGAAGACATAAGGCAGTTTGGCTGGTAATCTCACCCTCACCTTTTCTTCTAATGGTTTCTTGATATTCACCACTGCCCTCACCCTCACTTAACTCCTTCATCACTCCCCACTGGTTAAGATTTGCTAGAATTTTGCAACTATAGTTTGTTGAGAAACTGTAGAGGGGGTTAGGAGTTGTTAATCACAATTAGGGTGTAACTGATAGGGTAGAGAACTTGGGGGTCATTCCAAACAGTTCTCATCTCAGTTTTTGAAAGGGCAAAGAAAAATGATTTAGATTTTAGCAAGTGAGAGTTTGATAAAGATAAGATAATTACCTTTCCTTTATCAATGATGAACTGTTAAGAGCCTTCTCCATTGAAGGTTTATTCTCCTAAAGTTCAAGATTGCCAGCTTTCCCGTTAATTGTTACAACATCCTCATAGAGACCATCGGAAGCTGTAAAAGTCTTAACTTGATAGATTGTCAATTTCTTTCAAATTCCTTCAAGTTTTCTTCTGATGTTTCTTCAGTGAGTTCATGCAAAAATGAAACAGTTTTTGTGTTGCTCAAAGAGCTCACTATTCTGTTAGTTGAACAATTAGGACTTCTTGATAAATTAATCAAAGTTATCCTTAAACAGATAGATTTTATAATTTAACCTTTGATCAATTCATCAAAAAGAAAAATATGTAATTAATTTTTATTGCTGGTGTATTTGAGAAGTTTGTCTTTTTATTTAAGGAAATGAGTCCAGTTAACATGCAAGCCAATTTTTAACAGGTTAAACATGTTAAATGGATTCAAATGCAAAAATAAATAAATTAAACATGCACATCACACACACACTACTAGAAAAATGCTAATAGACATCGGTTTCTGACCGATGTCTGTGTATTTTTTGGACCGATGTCTTTGTCGGTGATGTTAAAAGTCCGACTTTTAGACATCGGTTTTCAGCCGATGTCTAGGAAGCTTTACACATCAGTAGTTATTATATTTCCCGATGTCTATGGCTAATATTTTTGTTTCAAATGCATGAGCCTCGCTTTATAAGTTATAATACTAGTATTAGATTCGATTAAACATATGGTACACAGAGCATTATTCGACATATACATCATGTTTTGTCAAGAAAATGATGTCTAAGCTTTTATACACATCATTGCGTTTAGGAAAAGAGATGTAAATGCTATGTTGGACATCAGTTTTAACTGATGTCTAAATAGTTTTATAACATCGTTTTGATTGTAAGAAAAACGATGTGTAAGGTTTCTTTAGACATCAGTTTTGACAGATGTCTAAATAATTTTATCACATCACTTTTATTGTAAGAAAAACGATGTGTAAAATTTCCTTAGACATCAATTTTGACAGATGTGTAAATAGTTTTATTACATTGCTTTTTTTGTAATAAAAAAGTTGTGTATGTAGTTATTAGACATCAATTCATTGCCTTTCAACTAATGTCTAATTTGTTATGACACATCTTTTTTGCAATACATAACTGTTGTATTTGTGATTATTAGACATCTATTTTTCGTATGTTTGACTTTTAAAACTGATGTTGTTTTTTATATTGTTACAAACAACTCTTTATTATAGAAACTACTACCCAGAAAAACAAATAAACATAATCCACTCATTCTACTAATGTCATTCAAACAACCATGCATTAATCCAAACATTCATAACATAACTCAAACATTCCCAACAGTCACAATCCAAACATCCCTAAAGGCCATAATCCAAAACATGCATAATTATACCATAACCAGTCTATGACGGAATTAACTAGCTAAATCCAAAGCATCAGAGTACTACACATTGAATCCGCAAAAACCAACTGAAATGTTTACAAGTACCTAATCCCCAAAAACCCTTAAAAAGTTAGAACCATCATACACTATTAGTGAACGGGATGTTCTTGTTCAACCACTACATCTATCATATATGTTCTTGGATGAACTGGAGAGCCTCAATACGCACCACATCCAGCTCCGCATCAGTGTAAGACCTTCGAGTCTTGTTCAACCACTACAAAGTGTAAAAAAAACTAACCATTTAACGCAAACATAATTCCTTCATAGGATACCTTACTATATTCTTGTTATACCCAAGAATACTAACTTATGTACTTATAGACATTTCACCGGCAAATAGAGATACATAAAAGTTTACCTTTGTGGGAAAAGTCAATCTTTTATCCTCCGTAATCTCTTTCATGTAGCGCATTACAACGTAACCGCATTCATGGCCATCAGGCTGTTTTGGAGATCCCTATTTCAATTAGAAAAAGACACATATCAGGCCTTGGCAAATTAACCAAAAACTTTAATTATGCAGTACCTGAACGTAATGCAAAATTACTTACACTGAGAAACTTTACTTTTGGCATCTTGCTGCCCCTACCAGTTTCAGAATTGAAAGATTTCAATGCGCTGCAAAAGTAAACAAATTACTCCATGTCAAAACTGAGGAATGCTTCTAAACTAATCAAAATCTTTAAATTAAATGTTACCTTGTTAATGCTTTTTCTAGTGCTGGAAATTGGACTGGATGAGGCAATGGATTGAGAATGTAAATCTCACTATCCCAAATAATTGTCAAAATCCAATGCAAACTATTTCAATTAATCACAGTCATAAATTAAGCAAATTAGATCCAAGTGTTGGTATTTATCAAAGCCACATATCGCAAGAATTTAAGTGTTGAAATTAACTTTTCTAAACATTGCCCTTACTTGTGATTGTGCGGCAAAAAGAATATACGATCAGCATTACCCTCTTTGAGTCAGTTTACAATGTAGCTTTCAAATTCATCGTTAAGGTTAAATGTCGATGTCGGATCAACAAAAGTAAATGTATCCGATTCATCAGTCTCACTTAACACAGTATGCAATTTCCTACAAAAAAAGCATTTTAAATGGAACATGCAAAATGAGGAAATTTATAAACAAAAAAAAATATGCATTTACATCATATAAGCTGAGATTACAGCTTGACCAATCATTTCGTACTCCAGTAATGCTAGGATATTCTCATGTATCAAGAAAATGGTTCTTTCATGTCCAAACACCTCCTTACGACATGAAATTTGTATTGAGATCCCATAATTTTTCATCCAGGTTGTTGCATGTTTAAACAATAAATTAAAGCCTTTGGGCACTTTCGCAGTAGGCTTTGCATCTGAAAACATGGCCTTCAGCTTCTGCAACTCACCCTTCTGCAACTCATCTTTCTCACATTTCTTCCTTAAAGGCACCGATTCTTTTTTCTTATTCTATAATTAATCAAACCATAAAAATACCTTCAGTTCATGCATGCATGGAAAGTGAAAATGTACTATTATCCGGTAAATCATACCACACCAAGAGTTGGGCAGACTATCAATTCTTCGGGCCATGCTACATGAGAGCCAACAGCTTGCAGGACGGTCTCCATTTCACCGGGTACTGGCACCGGAATTAGTGCCTCTTCTTTGATGAAACCCACAACAGAGACACGTAAACATCCAGACGGCATAGGCTTTCCATGAATTGTGTCAGCGAAATTGCCATGACGGGGAAAAATAACACCGAAAACAAATTTTTTAAACTTTTCAGGTGGGTTTCTCGGAAAAAGCCCACATGAGGTGTATATTGAAGAATTCTCTGGTTTTGTTTTTCAACAAACTCCAGCTGCTTACACAGATGATGGAAGAGAGCCTAAGTGTTTTTACTTTTAGGTTTGTGCTCTCTTCTCATACAATTATATGCTACTCCACACAGTCTTATATACATCGACTGTGTGTTACAAACAAAACCTACAACATAATAAAATATTACATTTTTTGTTCTGCTTGTTCACATGCTCATATCAGAAACTATCATATTCGGGAAATGCCTTGGCTGGCATCAAAGATAAACTTGTATAATCCCAAATGGTGCTTTCTGATTGAGTGTGCTGCTCTCTTCGAAAATTACTAAGTCCATGCAATTGACCTAGATTCCAAGTCCATGTGACATCTGCATGAAAAAGACCTCTCCTTGGTTACCCGACTGTCAAGTCACTATCAACTGAGATACGTGAACTTGTAGTATTCAAATAGGTCTTCATGCTTGTCAAGCTTTTCCTTTGTGTCTAGTTAGAAGTTAAACTTCTAGGTAGCTGCCTTAACTCTTATTTATCCATCGAGACATAAGAGACAATAGATGACTTCACATTTCATTTGTAGGAATTTGAGCCTTCGCATATTTACAATTTTGACTCCCTATTCCATACATCTTTTGCATCGTCATCCAGCATCTTTTAGTCACGGGTGTGTAGTGATGATCTCCGAGACTGTCCTCTATTCAACCTTCTAAAATAAAGAAACCTCCAAAAGATTCTGTTACATAGATTTGTTTTCCATGTTGGATGAGATGAACATCAGTAGGCGTATTAATTCCATATCCGTAGACTACCATTTTACGTCAATTATCAGTAGAAAGGTAATCTCAGAATATCTGTAGAAGTAATATTCCATAACTGTATCCATAGATGAGACATGACATTCTTGACTGCATCCATAGATAGACCATGACCTCCTTAACCACATCCATAGATAAAATATGACATCCTTAGCTGTTTCTAATGATCAACTTCCTTCAGCTTTTATCCGTATATATGATGTCCCTAGCTGTTATCCGTAGATGAGATAAGTTGTTCCTAGCTTCTATCCGTTGACGAGATAAGATGTTCTCCGCTTCTATCCGTTGATGACATATGATGTTTTCAGCTTGTATCCGTAGATGAAATGAGATTTCATAGCTTGATCCGTAGAAAGGATACTCTTAGCTTCATCTTTAGATAAAACACCTTGTCATCTTTATTGATTCACCATTACTGAGTTGATTAGGCAGACTTACCACTGAAACACTTGATGCTTGATTAGACGTCCATTGGCTTGCTTCTGAATTGCTTCCTGACTTGATGACATAATATCCTCCAATCATTTGATGTGGCTTTTAGACCTTGGATAGATAAAATGCCTTCTAGTTAGCTTCCTGATTTATCAGCTTCTGTGAACTAGCTTTCTGACAATCAGCTTCTGTGAACTAGCTTTCTGACAATCAGCTTCGGTGTCAAAATCAAATTCTTGTCTTGAGCATTTTGTTATCATCATTCCAAACCGGTCAACCCTAACAACTATTAAAATAGATGAATAGATAAATAATCAACAAATCTTGTAGCTAATTTATCACCTTCCATCCCTAATTCGGAAGCGCACAATTTGCCTATCACCAACATGGGTATGTATGGTCTGTTGTGCGTCAAGGTCCTCCATGACTCCAATAACATCTAAAAAAATATATAATCTAAAAATGGCCAGAAAATGTACTTGTAGATACAATACGAAATGAAATAAATATCACCTGCTGAATATAAAGGTTTCCGATGTGGTTCATAGGCAAGTACAATGTCAAGAAGATCATGTAAAGGTTTCAAATCAAACTTGTGCATTGGGATTATGAAGTCATCGGGAACATAATGAGTGATAGTTGTAGTCGGAAGAAAATCAATGCAATCAGGTGTACTAACAGGCCTGTAAAAACCATATGCTGGACATACACGGACATTCACAATGTTGTATAAGCCACCTTCGAATATAGCATTATTAAAATTGAACCACAAATCATGTCTCACAGTTGCTAGCATATGGGTATTCTGCTTAAAAAACACAACATTTGTTGACATGTTTAACTTCTGCAATAGTAATACCTTATTTTAATTTCAAAATATAAGATTGCAGGAATAACTAATTCTTACCAGACAATTTAAAAGAAGCATATGGTGACCGATTACATCACCGTTATTATTAACCGTCTCCCACATCCTTGTAACACGAACCTTCAGTGTCCACCGTATTTTGGAATGATCTAATGACGAAAGATGATCGTGCAAGTTCATATCTGAAAAAAAAGGTGATGAAATATTAAAATAATGAAAAAATCTTTAAGTTGAAGAACTATATGATAACAGGAAGTAACATGTACAGAGATTGAAAATATACAATGCTCACAACACACTTAAGCGTTGTGTAAAGAACAAAAACACATAACATGAGATAGAGCAGTAAACAATACCTCTGTTTATCTTTTATTTTTAGTCGATATCCTCAATGTTTGTGGGATAATGGGATAAATCAGGCGTGGGTTGGTTACTATATAAAGGATAATTTTGTTTCTTGTTCATATCTTCTTTTGAAAGGAAAATAATTTTTAATTGATAAAATCAAGGATTTTAGTAGCTAATGAAGGAGGTGATGAATAAATCATATTAAGTGATATCTTCCTACATAATATCCTACAAGATTAAAAAGGAATTGATTCTGAAAAAAAAACATTAAAAAAAAATCTCATACATATTTGAAATTGTTGGATTGGTATTTGATTAGTCAAAAATCAAAAGGAAATCAGATAATATCAGTTTAAAAATAAATAATGATTTAATTAGTAATTGATATGTAAAAAATCTCAAATGATTAATGTAATATTCTCAGCCCCATAAATAATGATTTGATTGTTTTAAATGATTATAAATATTACCAATCTTGCATCCACTTCTATAATAAAAACATGGTAGATTGACAAAATTATTAAATTAAATTGAAACAAATATATAGAATATATTTTCGGGAGTATTAAATAGGTAGAAAATTGGAGGGTTTGACCCCGTTTAAAATTGTTTTTTTTATAATTTTCTTGATGTCAAATAGCATACTTTAATTAACTACTATATATCACAATCAAATAAAATTGGTAAATGAAAAACCGTAATTCATATGGACTCATGTTGATAACACATATCTATGCCAATGCTTAAAAACCAGATACACAAACTCATAAGAAAACATTTTACAATAACTTAAAATTGCATCGAAAAATGATTGGAAATGTCAAATATGAAATGTTCAGAAATAAATTGCATTGCACAATCCTTGGAAATGTATAATCAGATTCTTAAACAACAGACTGGAATAAACATACAAACAATCTAACTTGTCAAGTTATAGAAAACGTCCTCAAAAACCACATTAGCAGTGATATTAGTTGAACCACCACTGTCACTGTCAATCAAAATGTGCAATCCAGAGGGAGAGGTTACTCTTGAAATGGCTACATTCAACTGGCCATGTGTGAAATCCAGAGTGATATTAAAAACCCTTGCAACAATATCAGGCGCATCTTCAACACCAACTCCGGGCAAAAATTGTAACATACTATTAATCTCAGGCCATTGTGTATTGCATGTAATAGTTAAAAATAGAGATGGATGGCCAATGGCCCGACAAATTGCCAATGAATCCTTGAAATATTGATTCATGTATCTTTGGGAACTTGTGTGAGTGACTGGTAAAATTACCTTTTTACCAACATTGACTGGATTTGTATCCCCTTTTTGAATTGAATCACAGATTGACTTGTAGAGCTCAGAGCGTATAATATGTTGGTGTCCTCTAATCCAGTCCAACCTATATTGTTCAACTGCATCAAACACATCAACAACAAATGGTTGCCACAGACGACCGCCAAGGTGGAGAGTTTTTCCTGAAGATAAATGAATAAAGGTTAAGATTAAACATATATTACACATATTCTCTAGAACATAATTTAAAATGTCTTTAATCTAAAATGAAAATCTTACCTTCATTAGGCCGTATCATTAACTTGTACGCATAAAATTCCCTCATTG
Organism: Heracleum sosnowskyi; assembly: GCA_030848705.1. Taxonomy (NCBI): domain Eukaryota; kingdom Viridiplantae; phylum Streptophyta; class Magnoliopsida; order Apiales; family Apiaceae; genus Heracleum; species Heracleum sosnowskyi. Next base: position 9,943,109 of record CM061243.1, read on the forward strand.
AGACTGTAGACCTATGAATAGTTTCATCGGGATGCTGATCGTTTTCATTCTGGATTGGAACTTTATGTTTTTGGTTGTGCAAAAGAATATTTAAATGAAAACCATCATCACCAAAAGGAAATAATAAGGGATACTGGAGTTGCATAAAGTGTTTACATGTCTCAAACACTCTTTTGAGAAAATGTTGTTTGGTTTCTACTACAATATCCCTGAAAGGACAACTATCGTCACTATCGGCAACAATTAAAGCTGCCACTTCATTTGATGGACCAATCATATTAGGCCTGCCAGATTTTGATTTTGAAGATACTTAAAGGAGATCAAACTCATCTGGTTCATTTAGATTGAAGCGATCACGTGCCATACGAAAGCCTTTAGCAAGTTTATTATTTTCGTCCAACATATGTAAAAGACCTTCAACAATTTCAGGATCAAGCTGGTCTGACCCGGGAACTGCATTCATTCTATTCTGAATCTCATTCTCGGTTTCATAGACATAAAGTTGACAAAATTTTGGGGGTGCTCATTCCTTAGGCTTCAGAGTACCAATTAAATGATAGTTCTGGTCATTAACTGTGATGCCCCCAAATCCGGGGTCAGGGAATTTGGTCGTCACGCTAAAATCTCAATTTAAAATAACCTATTAAATATTAAACCAATACAATATAACATTTGCGACCCCAACTCTACCAAGATCTTTAAGGCTATAGTGCTAGAAACAAGAATCCAAAATTTACTAAACTTTAACTCCCTTTTACAACAATACTCTTTGCACGAATTCTATAACACTAGTATAACTTCGATAAGAAGTATACCAGGCAAACTAATCTTATACAATATAGTATTTACTAGAAATCAACTTTATACAATAACCTTACACTAGATCCAAATGCTCTGCATCAACTCGTCTTCCCAACATCATCTTGACTCTTCTCGTTCCATAGTTAAACAATTAAATACTGTCAATCTACTTTACACTGGGGGTTAAAAAGTTGAAACCAGCAAATATGAGCGGAGACATCCTCTCGTCTTACTGAAATATCAAGGGTAACAAGCAAGAGTGAGCAAAAGAAGCTCAGTAAGTATATAATACTGCACAAGATAAAATAATGATGCAACAATATATGAAAAGAATTCAACTCAACTGGGGTTAAATAATAGTGCAATAATAGCAATGTATGAAAATCAGCTCAACTGGCAAAATGAACAACAACAATTGTGTCAAACTTTAAATTATAATTGGATTTTTACTGTGACGCAACGATTTATAGTGGATGATTAGTCACACTAAAACTCCGGATCATACCCTACGGTATGTCCAAATACTGAACTGGATCCAAGTCCACATTGGCCACATAATAATATTCATACTCTGACTGGCGTCTACAGTCCTTAAAACATTTCATTTTAATAAAAACTTCCAATTCCAATCTAATACTCAGATTAGGTGTCGGAACAATCGACTACCTGATTAACTCAAATTAATGCTTTCAACTGTCTGATTCAGATTATCAAACTAGGTTAGGTTAAAACAAGTACATATGAATTAGGTTTCCAATGATAAAGAGTCAGGATTAATCTGGCAATCACAAGATACTGCAAGGTATGAATTATGAATCAAAATAGAACTGTCAAGTTAGAGATAAATAGGTTGTTTCAATCACAGGATATGAATAGGAAATGGTTATGCAACAAGTAATTAAATTAAGAATTGAAAAATAGGAATCTTACTACGATACTCTGAACAAAAGAGTACGAGTTAGTAAACTTGCCTTTGGTCCTTAGTTATTACGTAAAGCCGAAATAATATGATTCTCATCTTCTTCTATCTTATGTCATCACAATTTTCTATTCTGATAATTCTTGGTTCCGGCGCAAATGCGGTTGCTACGAGTCTGCACTACCGAGATCGTGCCCGCCCAACTACTCACTAGTTAAATATAAGATATACTTTAGCCTTCGGACTTCAACTTCCACATAATATAAATGTTTATAAACTTAAGCGAATGTATTTTCTACAGAAAATTGGGTATGACTTATTCGTAAAGTGGACGTTGCCCTGTTTTAAAACACCAAAACTTTCTAACTCAATCATCCACAAACAATCCACAATTTATTCAATACTCAATTCATCTGCCTTGACTTGCAGTAAAAATGTAAGAAAATAAATCTGCCTTGACTTGCAGTAAACATATAAGAAAATAACTTTGCCTTGACTTGCAGCTATTTTATCCAGAAATAAGCAATCACGTATAACATTTATCACGTAGCAATTCAAATAACTAATTCACATAATTTCCTATACTTCATGTAACACATAGCACATATTTCATTCACGTATGCATTTAGACTAGCATGTCATATCATATACAATTGCCAAATAATAATCATTTAATAGTCCTGCCGGAAATCCGGCAGCACTTCCTCTATTTATATAACAATCCACCTGTTTTAAACTAATACCAACAATCAAGAATCAATTTACAAACTAACATATTCATATAACTTAACTTAATCAATCTGAACTCACATTTATAAAATAACATACTCAACTCGATATACCATTTAAACACATGGCAATTATCAGCTCATATGCCACTATACGATACCAAACTTATTATCATACTATCGGAATTAAAAATCAGATTTAACTAGTTAGAAAGATGGACAACTTAGAGTATAAAGATGAACTCGGATGAAAAAGTGTAAAACATAAAAATTGTAGAAAACTCCGAGACCTTTCCAGAATGGTAAGGCTCGTTAAAAATGAACAAGTAACGAGTTCAGAAACTTTAAAACAAGCTGCTGCAGAAGCAGACTCAGCCCTGTTCACACAAATAATCACATACTCATATAACTCGTCAACATATAACTGCACATATCATTTAATCACACATTTATAGTTACTTATAGAATACAAAACTTAAACAATCATTCATACTTTAAATCCAATTATCACTAGATTAAATAGAATTAATCAAAATCAATCAATTCAGTAAATCAAGAAATTAATCAAATCGGGTAAATAATAAAACAATTTTTGAAAATATTAATTAAGTTTGATTTATAATTAATCGAGATTAAATAATAATTAATTAATAAAATTCACCAATTAATCACTCAATTAATTGATCAATTAAATCAATTAAATTATTATCTAAAACCGATTAAAAATAATCAAATCTAATTACTCTTTGAGACACCAATAATAAAATACAATTAATAAGTATAAAGATTTTACAAAATTTCGACATGACCCATTCGTAATAGGACTATCCATAAAATTTGCATGTACTACGCTGCGCCCCAGTCACAGGACGGACAACACAGTACAACCTCAACAAAATATATCATGTATAATCAACATCAATAATCAACAATAACTCCACAAACATCGAACTTTAAAAAAATCCCAAAATTTGGAATTAAACAAAAATAAACTGAAATTATTATAAACAATCAATTCTATACCAAACTCTATGTTCTATATACCAAAACAAAGTTTGGAACACGTACAATCAAACCCACATATCCACATACACGAACAATCAACAGATTTTATGTACAAATCAATCAAAATTTGAAAAATAAACTTAAAAAAATCGAACTTGAGAATGTTAACCCACATGAAATCTGATGATAGATTGTGAAACTAGACTCCAAGATCTTCGATTTGAGTACTCGAGCTTTGGATTTGGATTTCTACATCACCTTTAAAATTGGCTTTGATCCTCAAGAATAGGAGAGAGAAAATATATATTTGATTTTGATTTCTTTCTTCTTCTTCTTTACTGCCGTGGTGGGTGTGTGTTTTAGTTTAGGAATTAGATATGATAAGGTTAGGTGAGGTTAGCAATTAACACAACTAACTGCACATAAAGCTAAATTGCCCGGTACTGGACGATAATTTACGAAAGAAATAAATTCTAAAAAAAATACTCGGTGAATCCTAATAATAATTCCTACTCAATAAAATATTTTTAGTAAGAAATCATAACTTCCACTCAATTAGCGGATAATTATTAAAAAAAATTATTTACTCTAAAAATTGAAATAATTATGCACAAAATTTTTATAAAACCTGGATTTTACAGAATTGCAAAAATATTGAATTTTTGAATACTCTTATAACTCACCCAAATACCAAAGGGGCACAGATAAGATACCGAGTAAAATTTTGGTACTAATAAAATACCACCTTGATACCAAAAAATATAAAAATACTAAATTTTGGAATACTTTCATAATTTAAACAAAATAAAACTTTGAACCCGAATAAAATATCGGATAAAATTTTGGCGCAACTAAAATGCCGTTTCGATCCCCAAAATTCTAAAACAAACTCAATTCGACAATATCGATAAAATAATCAGCTTTCCCAAAAATTTTAAATAAAATACACAAAATACCATTCCTCCTATTTTGAGAAAAGCAATAAAATATTTAAATAATAATATTAATAAACCCTGAAAATTCGGGTTACTACAATTAAGTTTAAAACAATATGGACTTCCTCCATTGTTGATTTTCTGATCAATTTTTCCACCAAGAGAGGTAAACTGGTTTTTTCACCACCAAACAACAAATTTGCCAAATATTGAGGAGGTGGTCTCTCTGCAGGCAGTTTAATCTGTTCATCCTTACAACATAATTGAAAAAGTAGGCTGGTTGTTCCTGGAAGATTTGTTGTTTCTCTCTTCATTCCACATTCTGGCATTGCATTTTTGGCAAATTTTAGAAGGAGGACCAAGGTTCATGTAACCTTCCCATAAATCTATAGTAGTATTCAATATGTCATAAATTAAATATATTTATATATCGCCAATTATATGGAGAAATTTATGTTTGTCGTAACAGGTAGTTGAGGTTCTTTATCTGCTTCATCATCGGATAAATATTCACCTCGATGTGCAGCTTCTTCATCCACTTCTCCATCTGCAAAAAGTTTTAAAGATAATATTTTAATTTACAATGGATAATTTAAGCATAATACATAGTTAAAAATAACATAGATTCTGGGATTTTTTTACCAGAAACAACATTTTCATATACTTGATTATCTGGATCCAAAATATAATCGACAATGTGATCTTTTTCATTCAGATCTTCATCAGCGTCGTTGAATTCCAACAACAAATTTTTAACACCAGAACTTGACGATTCCACATTGGCAGATTTCTGAAAATATGTATTATTAATAACATGACCTATTTCAAATTGAATAAACAGGTAATGTAAGGATACCAAACTACACAAAAAAATTCAAAATACTCACTTGATGATTGAGGATACCAAACTGCACAAAAAAATTCAAAAAAATGAGCAACAGTAGATTGAGAGGCAAAAAATTATGAATAAACTTAAACAAAAAATTCACCTGGACGCTTTACACCAAGATGTTCAAGTTGTGGAACAGTTACACTAATAAATTTTCTGTTTTCTTTTCTTTTTGCTGATTCAGAACTCTCAATAATGCGTGAATCAATTTGAGTGATATTATGTTTTAAATTATACTTTGGAAGAACCTGCAACCCTCGATCTGCAGATAGCGGTAAATATATCTAAGAGTTGAACAAAATATTATAAATGCGTAGATGGATGTATGATAATTCAGTGTACCACGATTGTAAGAGTCAAAAAGTCTTTGATGTTTGTTTATATCAGCTTATGCAATACGTGGTGTGATCCTAGATGCAGGCAACTGAAAAGTACTATGTTTGTCTTCTACTTTCGGAGTTGAATTTATAAGTCTTGAAATAGGGCTCTGAAATGTGGTTCCTGGATTTTATACAAATACTGAGAAGCAACCTTTTACCGAAATTGAAAGAATTAAGATATTGTTACATAACTGAGATAAACCTGATAAATTGACATTGCTTAAACGTCTTTGCGATGGAGTAAGAAGGGTCTGAGTTGAAGAATCTGTAAAACAACGTAATTCATAACAGATATCAGAGCATAATATTAGAATTACTTGACTTGTTTTTCCACGCTGAAAAAACTTACGTGACCAACCTCTTACAAACGCGGAGCCTGAAACATAATTAATAAAAACACAATACAAAACTTTGTAAATTTTAATTATGGAAAAGATGGTGGGAATTACATGTATCACTTTTTGTTTGGTGCAAAAAATTTGGATTCTGATTTTCATTGGTAACGGTAGACTTAAAAGACTTGTGTTGTGAAGAGTTTAAGTTCCTGGAATTCTCTGATTCTATGTTACATAGAATAACCAACATTTTTAAACGGATAATGACAATAAACATGTACGTCAAACATATAACGTGAAAAGAGTAGAATACCTTGAATTGTTTGTCCACTCTGAAAAAGCCTATGTGAACAACATCTTACAATCGCGGAGTCTGAAACATTATTCAGGATCCAAGAAAATATAAAACTCCGAAATTAAAAATCAAGAAAAAGACAATGAAAATTACCTGAAACGCTGATTGTCTGTCTCAAAAAATTTGGATTCTGATTCTCATTGGTAACAGAAGACATTGATGAATTGTGTTGAGAGGAGTTTAAGATCCTAGGGTTCTCTGGTGCACCAGTATTTTCCTTACATCCTGTTTGACGCTTACAAACTTTAAGATGTTTGGCCGAAGATGGGGAAAAAGGTGAGATTGAAGTACGTTTGCGCCCCGTCAATGAATAATAATTATATGCTGCTTATGAAAACATCTTGTAGACCTATGAATTCATCAACGAATATGGTTATACCTGACTTGTCCATCCCGTTATCCATTAGGTTAATCAAAAAAGAAAACACGATATTAATGACTGAAAATCATGATTCGGTAGTTTCCAGAGTAGTTTCCATTGATGTATCCACAAATAAAGGAGTTTAAATTCAAATTAAACAGATTAGGAGATAATCAGTTACACTGACGTGGAAAAAATTTAAACTCTATGGATACTACCCATTTGTGTATGGATGATCCATTTGAGAAGAAAAACACATGAAAATCAATGAGTCTGACCCATTTTTATTTGGGTGATCCAAGTTCAAGTAAAAAGACCAAAAAAGATGTGAATAGATATGAAGATAGAAAAAAAAGGAAGGGCCGTGGAAGTAATTTGGAAAATCCTTTGCTAGCACTTATTTAGAATACTAGGGAATTTGCCCGTGCTTCGCACACGGGTGAATTATATTCAATGATATAAAATTATTTGCAATTTTCGTCAAGATAATTTTATTGTTATGAATTATAATATATGTTATCAAGTGCATTGCAAAATCAACTACTAATTTTTAAGAAACACATCAGCGCATATATATAAAATTAAAAAAGAAATCTGAAAATGAAAAAGTAGTAGATCTTTTAAGAAACACATTAGCGCATATATATAAAATTAAAAAGGAAATCTGAAAATGAAAAAGCAGTAGATCTGAAATGGATAAATAAGTAATATTCTTTGTAATCATTCACATGTCAATAAATCTTATTTAAGTAAAAAAACATAAGACGATCCAGAAATGAACCTAATCACACTAAACAATTAGTTTTTTTATTCTGCAAAGCTTTAAATCAAATTTCAAAACCACCAGAGAAAAGGAAATTCGACCGGATGAATATCACTCCTTAGTGTTTCTGTAATTGAAATGCATTAATTTTTTTATTAGTACAACATAAACATAAACACTTTATAAAATACACTTTTGTGAAAAAATATATAATATTAAAGTAAAGATGAAAAACCGTTTTTATCTTCTTGTTGCATGATCTAGCAGAACCCGGGGTGTTGCCACAAAAAATTACTTCGCCACTCTGTTTGAATTACAATTGCATTATATTGTTTGATTATTATCTTAATAAAAGTAAAAATAAAAATTATAGGATATGATTAATTTTTAGGGGAATATAAGAAACTTAACTAATCTCTCCAAAGTCGGATTCTGTAGACTCAAGAATTTCTTCTACTGTTTCAGAAGTTGATGATTTTGACTTTTTGGATAAATATGCATCAGTGGCATTGTACATGGTACTATTAGTCAATACATTATCATCACTGATCAATATGTTGAAAGTAACATCTTTGTTCGTAATGTCCAATATTTGTTGAGGAAAGAGTGTATTTGGAGGAGTCTAACATATTTAATAAACAATAAGCCATTAGCATGAAATTTTTATGCGTAAGTATAACGATCAGGTTTAATTCATAAAAACATATAGTTGGTTATACCTCAGCAAGATCCTCAATTTCTTCCAACAACATGGTTGCAGTTTTACCAACTAATCGTTTAACAGCGCGAATAAGTCTCCCAAATCGACAAACTCAAATTTATGCATTGGTATCATGAAATCATCTTCAACAACTTTCTCAACTGTAGTAGAACTGATAAAATTGATTATATATTTCGAACATACGGGTCTGAGTTTCGTCGTTGCTTGCTTAACACTGAAATTAGTTATGACATATATGCCTCCTTCGGTAAGAGTGCTTCCAACTTGGCTCCATTTATCAGGATATATAAATGCTTGAATGTGGAAATTCTACAAAACATATTAGAAGCATTTAATATGACTATATTAAAAAAATACGATAGAGTAACCTAATATATTTGTACAGAGACATGTCTCACTCTACGATATAAGAAATATACTTACACCATCATCTAATAAAATTGCATTGTATCATGTAACAAAGTTGCTCCCATCTTTGCTCCCAGCAGTTGAAACAGAAGCCCACATCCTTGTTATACGGACTTTAACTTTCTAGTTGGTTCTTTCAGGGTCAAGCATCTCAAGTTGATCGAACATTGTTTGAGAAAAGCTGCGGACACGTGTAACAAAAAGTAAGCTACATATAATAGAAAGCAAATTGACATGCCAACAAGACCTAATACCTTGATGTACTCGTTGAATTTGTTTTATAATATTTAACTGCTAAGTATGTCTATTTATATAAAAGTTATATGCAAGATGTTTGGTTAATTATTGATTAATTGTTCTTTGATTGTGTTAATTCAAGTCTAATGGACACAACTTAAGGATCTGATTAGTAGAGTAGTTATGAGATGAAATAAATAGAGATTTGTTCCATAAATAAATAAAAAATATATGATATTGTTTGGTCTTAAAATTTAAAAGTAAAGAAATTTTATCTAAAGCATAATCTTATAAATATGGAAAGTTATTATATACAATTTTAAGCAATAATTCTGGCGTTGATTACATAATTTTAATAATATGGATTGCGACTAATTAGTAGATAGTATATGATTGATTGTGCATATATTACATAATATTAGCCTAATTTAATTGTTTTATTAAATTGTTGTCGGTGACTTAAATATAGAATATTAGTTCTAGCTTGGAAGATTATTCCATGAATCAAGGAGTTAGATATTATTTTACTTAAATTTGAAATTTGAAATTACATTAAATAGAGCATATCCTCTGGGATATTATTCGTCAAATTCTGAAAAGTATAATATCAATATTCAATTTTGTTTCTATAGGTTTTGCCTATGATTCTACAATATTATAATGTATATGGAGAATTTATAATTAGTTTACCCGCTTAATTTTTTAATCAAATGATCATAGATGCAGGATCAAATATGAAATATTATTTTATGAATGAAGTACATAAAAAATATCTAAACTGAATATGAAATTTGATTTGATATTACATCAATAAAGATATGATATTAATTTAACATAAAGATGTGATATTATTTGATCCTAAAATTAAAAAATAAAATCATTTTATTTAATGTATAATATTATATATATGGAAAATACAATAATTGATTACATTTTGTATTATTAATTGGTTAAGGAAAAAAAGATATAAGAATAATCCATAAACTAATCAAAAAGATATTGTATTATTTGATTTCACAATTTTAAAACAGAATTATTGAACTCTTACATGTATGGAATGAATACTATTTAATAATTTCTTGATTATTTTTCATTATGATTATAAAACACGGTTATTAGAATTTTTTTGATTGGTTAACCATATATTATATTAAAAAATAAAACTTTATTTATTAATTTACTGAAAAATATTAATAATCATATATTAAAAAATTATTTTAATTTATTACATATATTAAAATTGATTACTAAAAAATATTAATGTATAATAACTTTGATTTTATAACTAATTGATATTGAGAATAATTATAATAACTTTCTTTATTAATTTTATAAACTCATTAAAAGTAAAAATTATTCGGAGTTATTCATGGACAAAGTATATAGCTGAATTAAAATAATTTTGTCGACAAAGCAAATATTGTGAAATGTCTTTGGTTGGATGAAAATTCGAATATGTTTGATTTTATTTTTTAAAGTTACTATATTATTTTCTTTTAATAATAAATAGTTAAATATATTTTTGTAAATAATAAAAAGTATATATATTTCATATCAATTTAAAATAAATTTAATTTAAAAATAAATAATGATAACTGAAGTGGAGCATGATTTACAAAATGGTAAAATTATGTATAATATGACATGTCCTTCATCTTTATTAACTAATTATTTATGATAATTTAAAAAAATAAAAAAAATCATCCCTGACTATCTTTTATCTTTTATTTCCTTTATCAATATTGGAATACATTTTATTGTGAGCAAATAAACAGTACTTGATTCTTGAAAATTTATATTTATTTAATGAATTGATATGATTGATATAATATCCCATAACCAATAATTGAATAAATATATAAAATCCTACAATCTTATTCAAATCCATGGATAAAGCTGTAGTAATATATTAAAGACTCTGAATTTTGTCTTCAGAATAATTTCCTTTCATTCGGCGAATAGTGGACCAACAAATCCTTCAAATTCAAGCATGCATCAAAAATTAAACTAATAAGCAAGTATTCTATGTAATGGTATTATAGATATATTATTAATATAAAGTTGATCGTTGGTGTTAACCCATGATCAATAAAATTGTTTATTAAATATCTTTTGTTTATTAAATTGTTTATTAAAATTGTTTTCATATTTGATTACCCATGCTTCGCACACAGTGACGTTTTATCCTTTTAATTTTAGTAATTATCTTTGATAATATTTAATTTACTTATTTTCAACCTTCCTATCGCAGTCATCTGCACCTTAAAAGAATCCATGTGTGTAAAAGATGAGGATTAATTAAAAATAAAAAACATGATTTTAAAGATATCGAAAAAAATTAACCGAACTTTATAAAATCTCCAAGAATAATACACTTCACCACTTAATTTGACTAATTTTTTAAGACTTGCATCAATCACGACCTGATTCATTTCTTTGTTTAGAAACCTAAAGCTAACATATATACATGTTAGTATTTCGTATGATCACAACGACAATATCCCAAGAATGGAAACAAAAAACATACCTAGCATGAGAATAGAACATGAGGTATTATGTCTAAAATTATGTTCAAGTAGTTTCTAATAGTTGGTTTTGTCAATCCAAGTAGAGTCATACCCATACCAGTTAATCTTATGAAACCTGGACATTAACTAATAATCTAGTGATTTACTACCTAAGATAGAAACTATATGTTATATTTTTTTACAAACATCCATGACACATGATCTAGAAACATCAATCCTTGGCTAGAGCTAAATACTCATATTTTTACTATTTGTCCAAGAATTTAACACACCGATGAAGTGAAAAATTGTGTTAGCAAAAAATGATAGTGTGTCACACGATTCTTAAAACTAGCGTAACAGCCCGTGCAAGGTACGGGCCTGCATAGAGATGTCAATAATTTTTATCGTGAAAAAGTTGGTTGTGATCGATTTATTAGATTAAGGATTGTGTAGTCTTAAGTTTGAGAGCGTAAAATTAGAAGTATGGTTCATGCATAGTGAGGAGTAAAGAATTTTTTTGGCGAATAGTGTAATTACTTTGAATCACAAACGTAACTATGCTAAGGCTCCAAGACTTGTTTATAGTGACTATTATTGATTTTGAGACCAGATTGAAATAATGTAGAATTTGAAGCACGAATGTACTATTGTTCTTCTTGTGATTATAAGAAGGTTTACCTGTGTTTTGTGTGTCAGAGAAAGGATAGTTTGTAGATTGGTAATTTGCGTTAGAGAGCGGCTGTTATATGTTTTTCGGGAATTGATTGGTTTTTGTTTTGTTTTTTGCAATCTAGGTTATGAATAGGTTATATGCATGCAATGTTGTTGTAATATAATCGAACATGCATGAATGAGATAGAGGATTTTAAAAAGAATCTGAAGGCCGACGCATCTTTGCACACCCTCACATCACCCAAGTTTGTGATAAACACCTATTACAGTTTGGAGTATTCATGTCACCTATTTGTTTTTGGTTTTTTACTTGGGAACTGATTCTGCACTCCTCTCATGTGTTCATCTTTATATTAAATTATATTAACACACTTAATAAATGCATTAAGAATGTGTTTGGAATATCGTTTTACAGTTACACATTTTAATCCAATTTATTACTATATATTAAACCTCAACACAAGGGCAAAAATTTACAATTAAATGGTCGTCACAAAAATGTCACTCATATATTATTATGCAAAAATATATTAATAGTTGTTAGTACAAAGAAACAAACCTCCAACCTCCTTCTAAGATGTTCATGGGTTTAACCACTATTCTACATGCCTGTTTGAGTTTACTTCAAAAAATTTATTAGATAATCCACGTCTTTCTTCTCTTCTCTTATATTATTTTTACTTTGATGTTTAAATAAATAAAATATTGGTTTGTATTATTTATATAAATCAGTTTTTATTTTCATCTTTTCGTAATTTTGGTCAAAATTTTTATTTTCCGGACACCCCAACCGGTATCACGCCAGACCCTAGAGTGTAGGAAGAATTCCCCACGCTCCCATGAATCAAACCTTGAATGCTTTGGTCAATAACCAGTGCTCTCACCAACTCATCTACAGGTCCGGATGCTTCTTTTTGTAATTTTATATACCTATATATTCAATCACTGAATTTTATTACAGTTGTATGTTTTCGATTAAATATATATTAATTATTTTGTTTAAAATTCATACTTTTATATTATATATCTTTATTATACTTTATTTGAATTAAACTAATTATTCATACATAAAATATACTATTGAAATTAGACCTAATATAAGAAATATTGTATATGTTGTAGAGGATGTCGTCAAGGACCCACAAACCCTATTTAGAATTTCATTTTATCAAAATGATTATATGACATTACGAATCAATTTAATGTATTCTATAAAGTTCTATTATTATTATGAAAGATTATACTTTTTTTTAACATCGTACAATAATTTTTGGAATACAATTTGAAATTCTATTTTCAAAACTTGTAATTTTCAATTTTCCCAAACTTTATCGTCTACTAATAGTCTGACTGATCATTATGTAATTATATACTATGTAATATCCTATATTTTAAAAACTCACACCGATTTTTGACAAGAACGTCACTGGGGTTGAAGGGGAGGGGGTTAGAAAGGTGAAAAAATATATAGATAAGTTAATAAAGAATGACATGTTACTTTAGAAAATGTTAACAAATGAACAATACATTCTGGAAAAGAAAATTGTTAAGAAATGGATGCGACGAACATAGTAGGTAGACGAATTTTTTGTATAATTTGAATGCTAATGTTCTTAATTTAAAAATTATAGAATAACTAATAATGAGAGATATAATGTGTATAATATTTCTTATATTAGATCGAATTTTAATAGTATATTTTATGCATGAATAATTAATTTAATTCAAATAAAGTATAATATAAATTATGAATTATAATCAACACAATTAATATATATTAAATTGAAAACATACAACTGCAATAATATATATTGATTGAATATATAGATATATAAAATTACGAAAATGAAAAAAGAAAAACAAATTTATATAAATAATTCAAACCAACATTCAACATTTTATTTATTCAAACATCAAAGCAAAAAAATAATAATATAAGAGATAAAAGACGTGGGTTATCTAATAAGTTTTTTGAAATAAACTCAAAAAGGCATGTAGCATAGTGGTTAAGCCCATGGATATCTTGGAAGGAGGTTGGAGGTTCGAATCTTTGTAGTAACACATCTATTAAAAAAAATTTGTATAAAAATATACGAGTGGCATGAAAAGGAAAAAAGAAAAATAAATTTATATAAATAATTCAAACAAACATTTTATTTATTCAAACATCAAAATAAAAAAAAAACATATAAGAGATAAAAGACGTGGGTTATCTAATAAGTTTTTTTGAAATAAACTCAAAAAGGCATGTAGCATAGTGGTTAAGCCCATGGATATCTTGGAAGGAGGTTGGAGGTTCGAATCTCTGTAGTAACACATCTATTAAAAAAAATTTGTATAATAATATACGAGTGACATTTTTGTTATTTTTCAAAAAAAGAGAGGGTAAAACGGTAATTTTGCTGAAAAGGAAAAAAGAAAAACAAATTTATATAAATAATTCAAACCAACATTTTATTTATTCAAACATCAAAGTAAAAAAAAATAATATAAGAGATAAAAGACGTGGGTTATCTAATAAGTTTTTTGAAATAAACTCAAAAAGGCATGTAGCATAGTGGTTAAGCCCATGGATATCTTGGAAAGAGGTTGGAGGTTCGAATCTTTGTAGTAACACATCTATTAAAAAAATTTTGTATAATAATACACGAGTGACATTTTTGTTATTTTAAAAAAAAGGGTAAAACGGTAATTTCGCGACCATTTAATTGGCAATTTTTGCCCCTGTGTTGACCTATTATATATAGTAATAGATAGATGTTTAAAATTAAAAATTAATGTTCATGTCACATTATTCTTAAAATGTCAAAATCAAGAATATTATAACGTATACATTAGAAACAACTGAGTGCATATTTAAAAATAGATTTAGATAATCGCCAACTCTTATTAAAGATCAATTGACTATCAAATATGTATCATCTTTTCTTTGCAATTGCCTATTGTCGCTAGCTGGTTTACCTTTGTATTAAGTCATTTTGAAGGTATTAGAAAAGTTTATATTACATGCCAAGTAGACCAATAACATGAGAGAATGGTCATCGTTTTGCTCAGAGTTCTCTAAGATAAAACATAAACAAATAGAACTTAGTGGCACTAATATTTGAATGTCTAGTGCTCATCACTTGTCCGAAGTTTATATTAGTATTTTTCTGTACTAATAAAATTCTGACCTACATCTAAACATATCATGCTTTAGTATGAAACTGGTAGATTTAAACTACCAACTATTTTGTTGGCATATATTACTTGGTTGAACACCTGTCAAAACTTCCATTCAAAACTCAGGTGACAACGATATATTACAATTATATGAATCTCTATACATATTGAAACAATCATGAATTTACATAAAACTTGTATAGACATGTGGTATTATATGCTGAGATATTCCTATTAATTTGAAATTCAAAACATAAACATAAAGAAATATAGTATACAACAGACATATCAAACAAATGTATTAATATCCAAAAACAACACACTAATATAAAAAGAGGGAGAATCAATAACATAAAACAACCAAATCATCAATAAATTATATATCTCCGTTTAAATAATTATAATTTAAATAATTATATATATGTACCTGGATTAATGATTTAATCCCTTTTTGTGAACTGATTTAAGCTTCATCATCATCATCATCATCATCATCATCATCATCATCATCATCATCATCATCATCATCATCATCATCATCATCATCATCATCATCATCATCATCATCATCATCATCATCATCATCATCATCATCATCATCATCATCATCATCATCATCTGCATAAGCCAAATACAGGAGAGAGAAACATAAACAATTAAAACAAACATCAATAGTTGTTAACGGAGGAATTTGGTATTAACAAAGTTTGAGGTTTATCGCCGGAATCAAGATCTATGACGGTGGTTCTTCGCCGGAAAGTCGTCAGAGTGTGGTGCTTGTGATGAATTGGGGGCTGAGATTGTAAGGGTTTCTTGGTGGTGGCTCGCTGAGCTCTTCGCTTCCAACCCCTTACAATGTGCCTACGTACCCCGTATTTATAGGGGATCAAGCCCAACGTAGTTCTTGGAGAGAAAGTTACCTCCATGGGCTTGGTCTCTGATTTCCAAAGCCCATAAGAAGTCTTCCACCACCTTCCATAATTAGACTCTGACTCGCTTTAGGAATGTCTGACGATGAGGCCTAGTCACAAAGGCCCAAGGCTCGTCTATGACGTCAGGACTTCACGAATAAGGAAACTTCCCCCGTCGAGGACTAGTCCCATCCGTTACCAGCTATTTCCTTAATTCATAGACGCAGGTATAGCCATGACTTACCCCAAATGCCAGACGCATCCTTGTCCCCCGAATGAGAAGCACCCACCAGATTGCAGGACAAGTGATCCCAATCGTTTTGGGTGCAAAGTGCAGGATTACTCCAAAGTTCCCCAATGAGGACGCGCCCATTGAGTACAGGAATAGAGCTCCCAAAGCACACACCAAGATTCACCCCACATCCCCAATGAGGACGCGCCCATTGAATACAGGAGGAGGCCTTCAATCACCAGACATACCCCTGGAGGCCTTCAACACAGAAATCATCACCAGGCAAACCCCTGGAGGCCTTCAACAACGACAATCATCACCAGGCAAACCCCTGGAGGCCTTCAACAACGGACATCCCTCTACTAGAGCATATCTTAAGGGAGAATTCTTCAATATCTTGCCAATATCAAGCCAAGGGAACCATCCTTCATCACCAAATAGCTACTTCAAACCAAGAGGACGCTGATAAGTGGGTATTTTATTCACTTAAAACGTTTCCGTATGGCTTAAAACGATTGTTTGTACTCGAGTTGTGGTATTTTTGATCTCTTTTAAGGGTATTGTTCAGGAATATCTATCACAGGTGTAATGGGAATGAAGCGGAGCAATCGGAATGCAATTTGGAGCTAAAACGAAGAAAATGGAAAAATTCGTCTTCCTGGACAGAAGGCACGGCGCGGCAGCGCCGTGTTTGAGCTTGCCTATGGCGCGGCAGCGCCGCATGAAAACGGAACAGTAAATCTATGGCGCGGCAGCGCCGCTCTCCTATGTAACTGTGGCGCGGCAGCGCTAGACATTCTGACGAAATTTCCTGTTTTGAACCCGATTTGCTGATTTTTTGAGTTGAAGTCAAATTACATTTCTGTACGACTTATTTGCACCTGGAGGCCTATATAAAGAGAAGAAAACCCTAGAGAACAGGAGTAACACATACCACATATTATCTACGGAGTTTTAAAGCACGAAGAAGCAAGGAAGAAGATAGTTTTCAATTTATTCTTGTATTCTTTCTAGCTTGTGGATGCTTGGTTTGGGTGTATTCTTTAGAACCTTTGATAATTATTCCAATATTGATTCGTTTTCTTCAATCATGTTTACATTAGAACCCATGGTGACGATTAGTTTGATTATGAACTAACTCGTTGTCATGGGGTTTTAGCGGATTTATTCATGAAGTTTATTTGTTGAATTTTCTCGATGCCTATAGTGTGATTGATGCGATATCCTATCATGGTTGTTTTAATTCGTTATAGGAGAGTAGCTAACTCCTGTAATTGTGTGTTAATTCTTATTGAAGCGAAAGTGGATTTAAGAGTTTAGAACTTGCCATGCTAGCATAGGTTTATGCGTGAGAATATCATTCGTAATTAGTGTCGTAACTCTAACCGTTTTATGACGACTATGTGATCAATTGAATGCTTGTACTTCAACCATTATGTTTCCAATCTTTATAGACATATAGGGACTAAGCATAATTGGGAGACTAAGTGATTTCTATCTTTATTGTGGATATTATTTAGGATGGTATTTGTGCAACGAAAGTTGGCTTATATCAGTTTTGTGTGTTCGATCAGGTATTAATAAATCACATGAAAAGGCTAGAGAATTGGAAACTATAGATGGATTGTTTAATGAAGTTAAAATTCCATGTTTTATTTGCATAAGTAATTCAATATAACCCTTTGTTCAAATAGTTGATAATTAGTTATAAATTTTAGAAAAATTTTAGTGGTAAACAAAATCCAATTTGTTATTTGTTTTAGCATCGAATAATAATCATACATTGGTGAGTGAATTAACTAGACAATACAACGAGTCCCTGTAGGAACGAACCTTACTTACTATCTGTATTACTTGAGATCACGTGCACTTGCGTGTTGAGTTTGGTCGTAACAAGTTTTTGGCGCCGCTGCCGGGGACTTCGGTTTTATTTGTTTAGTTTCAGTATTTACCATCAGTGGTCATTAAAGTTCGGTGACTAGGACGTTTCTCACCAATTTTCTAGTTGGTGAATTTCAGGTACTTATTGAGAGTGTATGCGTACACGAGCTCGAGCACGTAGAGAAGAATTAGCAAGAAGAGAAGAACTAGCACGAAGGAAACTTGACTTTGAGAACATCAGTGTAGAAAACAATCGTGAATCAAAAGAAGATATGGAAGATCAAGCACAACCAGCGAAGGCTTTGAGTGAATTCTCTCAGCCAAAAGTGGAGGACATTCATACCAGCATTGTTCGTCCAGCTATTGGGGCAAATAATTTCGAGCTTAAGCCAAACATCATTCAGATGATTCAGAATACGGTTCAGTTTGGGGGTAGTCCTGCTGAAGATCCCAATGCTCATATTAGGGACTTTCTTGAGATCTGTGATACCTTCAAATTCAACGGAGTTACAGATGACGCAATCAGATTGAGGCTATTTCCCTTCTCTCTTAGGGATAAAGCCAAGAGTTGGTTACATTCTATGCCATCAGGTTCTATTAAAACATGGGCAGACTGTGCTCAAAAGTTCTTGACGAAGTATTTCTCCATGGCGAAGACAGCAGCTTATAGAAATTCTATTTCTCAGTTTGCTCAGCAACTCCAGGAATCTTTGGGGGAAGCTTGGGAAAGGTACAAGGAGATATTGGCACGTTGTCCTCATCATGGGATGCCGGATTGGATGGTAATCAGCAATTTCTACAATGGATTGGGAGCTCAGTCAAGGCCTATGCTTGATGCAGCTTCTGGAGGAGCACTGTGGGCAAAAAGCTATGAGGATGCCTATAATCTTATCGAGATGATGGCGGCCAATGAGTTTCAGAATCCTACTCAACGCTTGCCACCTGCTAAAGTGGCTGGAGTTCTTGACTTGGATGCAGCTACTGCTATTGCTGCTCAACTCAAAGCGTTGACAATGAA
The DNA here is from genome assembly GCA_030848705.1 of Heracleum sosnowskyi. Lineage (NCBI taxonomy): Eukaryota > Viridiplantae > Streptophyta > Magnoliopsida > Apiales > Apiaceae > Heracleum > Heracleum sosnowskyi. Next base: position 9,962,332 of record CM061243.1, read on the forward strand.
GGTAGATTCCCTTTCTAATCTTGGGACTAACCAGGTTGCTATGGTGTGTGAATTGTGTGCAGGGGCTCATGACACGAATCTGTGTGCTATCTCAGCTGAATCAGCACAGTTTGTTAGTAACTTTCAGAGAACTCAGCAACCAGCACCTAATGTGTATCATCCCAACAATCGGAATCATCCTAATTTCAGTTGGAGCAACAATCAGGGTGGTGTTCAGCAACCATAAAATCAGCAGTTCAATGCAAGGCCATATAATCAGAACTATCAACCACCACCTTATGCTCCAAGGCAACCATTCATTCCACCGGGATTTCAACCATCTCAAGGGAATTCATTGAATCAGTCTGAGAAGTCTGAATTGGAAGAGCTTCGAATGATGTACAAGAGTCAGGCGGTGTCGTTGAAAACTTTAGAGAATCAGATTGGGCAACTAGCCAATGCATTGTTGAACCGTTAACCAGGAACGCTTCCGAGTGACACAGAGATGAATCCAGGCAAGAAAGATCACAAGGAACAGGTCCAGGCAGTAACCTTACGATCGGGGAAGATTCTACAAGGTCAGAACGAAGAAAATTCAGCCGAGGAAAAAAATGAATTTTCTGATCAGAAAGTTCGGCGCGGCAGCGCCGCTCCCCAGTATAAAAACGGCGCGGCAGCGCCGGCCCTTCTGGAAGAAAAAGATAATTTTGACGCTGGGGTCGATTCTGTTCCTGATTTGGTACCTAATGCTACTCTCTCAACTCATGTAACTGGGAAGAGTGATAATTCTCAGAAAGTGGTAGAAGAAAAGGTGTTTCCACCTCCTCCATTCCCAAAACGAGTTCAAAGGCAAAAGTTTGACAAGCAGTTTGCTAAGTTCTTGGATGTCTTCAAGAAGCTTCAGATTAACATACCATTTGCAGAGGCTCTTGAGCAAATGCCGAGCTATGCGAAGTTTATGAAGGGCATTCTTGCGAAGAAATTGAAACTTGAGGAGCTAGAGACAGTTGCATTGACGGAAGAATGTAGTGCCATCTTGCAACAAAAGTTGCCACCTAAGTTGAAGGACCCTGGAAGCTTTACCATACCATGTACTATTGGAGATCTCTCATTCAGCAAATGCTTGTGTGATTTGGGTGCAAGTATTAATCTCATGCCCTTATCAGTTTTCATGCAACTTGGTCTTCCAGAACCAAAGCCAACTACTATGACTCTGCAACTTGCGGACCGTTCAGTTACTTATCCTCGAGGAATAGTTGAGGATGTTTTGGTGAAGGTCGACAAGCTTATCTTTCCAGCCGATTTTGTAATTCTGGACTTTGAGGAAGACAAGAAGATTCCTATTATCTTGGGAAGACCGTTCTTGGCTACAGGCCGAACTTTGATCGATGTGCAGAAAGGAGAGCTTACAATGAGGGTTCAAAATCAGAAGGTCACTTTTAATGTGTTCAAGGCTATGAAATTTCCGACAGAGGAGGAAGAGTGTTTTAGCTTGAAGATGGTTGATACGGGTCAGAGAAAGGAGTTCGATCAGCTGTTGAGCAAAAATTCGGACATGCACAAGTTCGAGCATCACATCAGTGATTCCATTGACAATTCTTCCATTCGAGATCTTTCGAATGTCAAGCTTGGAAAACTTCCACCACATTTGAAGTATGTCCTTCTGAATGATGAGTTGGTAATTTTTAAAGAGTGTGAAGATAATGTGTTGAGAAGGTGGAACAAGGATGATGAGGTGAAAGAGTGTTCTTATCAATCGACGGAGAAGCATAAACACCTTAGAGGTGTAAGGAAGAAAAAGAAAAAATCGATTGGTGGAAAAGTCAAGGTGAAGTTTGATTTGGAAAAGATGTGGGAAGAAAGCAAGAAGGTTATCAAACAATGGGTGAATGGTCCTTCTGCTAAGGACAAGTCAAATGCGATCTTCGAGCCACCATGATTTGATTCACATTTGTCCGGCTAAATGACATTAACGACAGCGCTTCGTGGGAGGCAACCCATGTGTTAGGTATGTTTCTACTATCTTTTTATTACCTTCAATGAGGACATTGAATATTGTAAGTTTGGGGGTGGTAATTAAGGAATATTAGTGTGTGTGTGTGTTCATGTAGGATTCATATTGCATGTGTAGTTAGTTCATTCATATCTTTGCATGTTTGTGTCATATAGAGCATTATGTTTTGCATTAGTATTTATATCTGTTATGTGAGTCCATTTTAGTTGCATGCATATTTCATGATCCCGTAGGACTTGACTATTTCCGTTGGTGAGTCGATGTTGATTGGAGTGTGGTTGTGATGAATAGAGGGTTGATTAAGTTTCTAAGTATTGACTTGCATGCCAGAAACAAATCTATTTCATAAGTCTCATTGGTTGCTTTTGAATTTGATCAGACCATGCTTGTTTGGTGTTAGAATTTAACCACTTGTTTACATTTAGAATGTTGGCTAGATTCTTGAAAACGAAGGAGCACTTATGTATAAGTTTGGGGGAAACCAGGGATTTCATGCTAGTTGTAATAAAGGCTAGGCGTCAAATGGCTAGTAGCCGGCTCATTGAAAATATGAGTAGTCTAGGGTGGGATGAGAAAAAGGCAAAGTGCACTCATTCCGAAAAAGAAAAAAAAAATAAAAAAAAAAGAAAGAAAAGTTGAAAAAGAAAAAGAAAAGAAAAAAAAGAGTTGTTTTAGTTGTTTTATGCAGAATTGATCAGGTTGAGCTCTTTAATACTCGAGCAATTAAGTTCTAGGGGACTTTGTGCCTAGTGACCTAAGACTTTTCCGGTCTGGGATCCACTAACCTAACGCTCGCTACATGGGTATTATTGTATAAGCCTTTTGGGGTCTCAACCATTGCACGGTCAAATAAGCATGTGTATTGTGTTTAGTATGTTGTTCTGTAATAAAAGCATGAATTCCTGTCTAACTCAAGTGGATATTGAGATGTCTTTAAGTGGTTTCTTGTGTCTAGAGTTCATTCTGTTTGTAAGCTTGTGGTTGTTTTGGCTAAGAGTAAGTATGGTCTTGATTTAGTTTGGGAGTATATTGGTGAGCATCGCACACACGCATGTTTCTGTGTTTGTCTTGTTGGTCGATGGGAATTTGGTCGAACTCTGTTTGGAAGACTGTGTCTTTGAGATGTTGGCTCGTTGATTGGTTTTGGTTGGTTTGAAGGGATCGTTGCATTTTCATATAGTTGCATACATGTAGTTAGTTGCATTTGTAGTTACATTGTTAGATGGATTTTGTGGGTACATTCACTATAGGCCCTCACGAGACCTTACTCGTCCACTAGGGCTGCCTAGGGGTTTAAAGGGCTTGTTGCATATGCCAAATGCAACCGTGATCACCTACGGAAGTGGTACTAGTTAGTTGTAATAAATTGTTTGTTTATGCTCGAGGACGAGCATCGGTTTAAGTTTGGGGGTGTGATAAGTGGGTATTTTATTCACTTAAAACGTTTCCGTATGGCTTAAAACGATTGTTTGTACTCGAGTTGTGGTATTTTTGATCTCTTTTAAGGGTATTGTGCAGGAATATCTATCACAGGTGTAATGGGAATGAAGCGGAGCAATCGGAATGCAATTTGGAGCTAAAACGAAGAAAATGGAAAAATTCGTCTTCCTGGACAGAAGGCACGGCGCGGCAGCGCCGTGTTTGAGCTTGCCTATGGCGCGGCAGCGCCGCATGAAAACGGAACAGTAAATCTATGGAGCGGCAGCGCCGCTCTCCTATGTAACTGTGGCGCGGCAGCGCCAGACATTCTGACGAAATTTCCTGTTTTGAACCCGATTTGCTGATTTTTCGAGTTGAAGTCAAATTACAATTCTGTACGACTTATTTGCACCTGGAGGCCTATATAAAGAGAAGAAAACCCTAGAGAACAGGAGTAACACATACCACATATTATCTACGGAGTTTTAAAGCACGAAGAAGCAAGGAAGAAGATAGTTTTCAATTTATTCTTGTATTCTTTCTAGCTTGTGGATGCTTGGTTTGGGTGTATTCTTTAGAACCTTTGATAATTATTCCAATATTGATTCGTTTTCTTCAATCATGTTTACATTAGAACCCATGGTGACGATTAGTTTGATTATGAACTAACTCGTTGTCATGGGGTTTTAGCGGATTTATTCATGAAGTTTATTTGTTGAATTTTCTCGATGCCTATAGTGTGATTGACGCGATATCCTATCATGGTTGTTTTAATTCGTTATAGGAGAGTAGCTAACTCCTGTAATTGTGTGTTAATTCTTATTGAAGCGAAAGTGGATTTAAGAGTTTAGAACTTGCCATGCTAGCATAGGTTTATGCGTGAGAATATCATTCGTAATTAGTGTCGTAACTCTAACCGTTTTATGACGACTATGTGATCAATTGAATGCTTGTACTTCAACCATTATGTTTTCAATCTTTATAGACATATAGGGACTAAGCATAATTGGGAGACTAAGTGATTTCTATCTTTATTGTGGATATTATTTAGGATGGTATTTGTGCAACGAAAGTTGGCTTATATCAGTTTTGTGTGTTCGATCAGGTATTAATAAATCACATGAAAAGGCTAGAGAATTGGAAACTATAGATGGATTGTTTAATGAAGTTAAAATTCCATGTTTTATTTGCATAAGTAATTCAATATAACCCTTTGTTCAAATAGTTGATAATTAGTTATAAATTTTAGAAAAATTTTAGTGATAAACAAAATCCAAGTTGTTATTTGTTTTAGCATCGAATAATAATCATACATCGGTGAGTGAATTAACTAGACAATACAACGAGTCCCTGTAGGAACGAACCTTACTTGCTATCTGTATTACTTGTGACCACGTGCACTTGCGTGTTGAGTTTGGTCGTAACAGACGCGTCCTCAAAGGGTGGACGGCCTAAAGGAGCGCACCCTTACCCCTATGAGGGTAAGCCCTAAGTCTTCTATATGCTAATCCCATGTCAATTTAGCTGTTATTCTCTGTCAAGTCATCCACTCATGTCAAGTTGTAAGTCTACATCAAGAGGACGCGTCCTCAAGGGTTGGACGACCAGAGGGCGCGCCCTCACCCCTATGAGGACAAGCCCCGAGCCTCCGTTGTACTAGTTCAATCCCTAATTGAATCTTGGATATCCTGAATTGATTATTACTTGACCCGAATCTACCCTAAAAATCCAATAACGAATTTTGGCTATAACAACTACCCCCCAATTCCATGTGAAATCGGAGATGAAGTATGGAATTTCTAATCTTCAAAGTGCCAAAAATCTTTGTAACCTTGTCTCCTTCAGGGTGCGCCTTCATGTCCTTTCCACATCCGACCTCTAAGCCTATATGAGCGAACCCGACATAGGAAACAAGAGGCATTATGCACAAGTATAAACCTCTCTTATACACCACAGCTTATGACGAAGTATAATCTCCTAACAATGATTTGGAGATCAACCCAAGTCTTCCACTTCTCCCATAACACAAAAATTTAAGTCTTTCATCCCAAAATTGCTCTCCTTTGGGCGTGTGCTAGACTGTAGGCGTGTCCTCCTTCAAGAATTCCATCAATAGACTAACACAATAATATGCACATTAGAGATTCACCTTAGACCATCAACATTGTAGGGTGCGCCTTGAGAGGGAGGCGCGTCTATAGCCCAAGTAAGATCACCGGCCTTCAAGTAATAAAAAACCCTTGGAGGCAGGGATGACGTGTCATGACGATGAAGGTAATCTTTCCACCAGCAACACAATTTCTAACACAAAGGCAATTTTTTCAGCAATCACCATATAACTCTACTCATATTGCTTGTTTATCTTCACTTTCCCAAAATAAACTGGATTCTGTTTGTAAAATTCGTAATCTGACTTCTAGGCCTGTTTCTGAACTTCTCCAGTTGGAATCTTGATTTTGGACTACTTTTGGATTGTAGAAAATCCTGTTATCTTTGTAGGGGCTGTAAGACCGTCTGATTCTGATGTCTAGAACTCCAATTATGGCCCAAACAGCAATGTATGCGCGTGTAGATCAATAAATCCGAATTTCCTTGTATTTTATGTCCAAATAACTCTAATTCCTTCCAAGTTTAGGAATTCTCTATTTCCCTTCCTACCAATCTTGTTATACTTGTATATTCTTCATATTGTCCCATGTCAAGGCATACTTGGAAAAAACACATCAAACGGTGCTGATGGGATCTCATTCTTCGGAGGGCGCGCCCTAAATGGGCTAATATGTTTTCTTCTTTAATTTAACCAATAGAAAAGCAATTTGACAGGACATCTGTCTTTCAAGGAACAGTTGCAGAAAACACTTTCCAACCTTGTATGTATGAGGGTGCGTCCTGATGATAAGGCGCATCCACAAGCTTCAACTTTTTCTTTAAGGCTTTGGGAGTATGTCTTCCATGCCACTGAGTTCACTTCTTCCATTTCAGGGAGAATCTATGCTTCTGTCTTTTTGACCCCTTGAAGATAATGAGACGTGTCCTCTGAAAACGTGCCTCCTGATGATGAACAAGATATCACTTCTCTTCCCAAGTATCAGGGAAATTAATCTTCTGGGACCGATGTTGTTCCTGAAAAGCCTTTGAACGATGTTGCTAAAACAAGTGATACTACGGATGAAAACATCTCCACTTCTCTTGCTGATGACACTCAGGACGCGTCCTAAGGCTTGATATGACCTTTATTCCTTTTGCTAAGTCTTCTGAACATTATTGAAGTGCAGGTCCTCACTTCTAAGCCTTGTAAGTTGTATTTCATTTGTCTGTGCTTTCGGTAACTCCATGGGATATGTTTCCCGGAATTATATTCTCTTGTTGCATTATCTTGTTTGTCATACTTGCATTTCAACTAGGAAGAGTTTCGTATTTTATCATCTAACTGAGGGCGCATCGTCCTATAGGACGCGTCACCCTAGAGGGCACGCCCTATATTAACAAACCATCTCGAAAGTTTTCAAAATTTCATCACCTCAACTAGAACTAGGGAAAGTGTATATGAACTACCCCCCTAGACTAGGAGGTAATTAATTTACCTTGTAGGCTATTATTCAGTCATTTCCCGTCTGCAATCAACTATTAGTAGAATGGTGAACCAAAGCATCACTTTGTTGAAACTACTCCATCAAGCGCTTACATGACTATTCTGGGGTCTCACCCTCAAAAGTTTCATTAAAACTTTAGGGGGCACTCTCCGGTCACAAAATACTTCGAATCTTGACCCATGAAAGGGGCATCTCAATATGAGGCATCTCGGGGAGAGGCATCCTATGAAGGGTATCTCACTAAGAGGCATCTCCCAAGGAGGCATCCGTTGGAGGGGAATATTAATCACTACTATCTTTTATATAATTTATCGTGTAGAAGGCCTTCACCAGACTAGCCTAGGGCCGCACCTCAGCGCCTTTATCCGGCGAAGGGGCACACAAAAGGCGTCAATTGTATCTTCAAACATCGTTTCATGAAGAAGCATCCCCGTAAGGATACTCTGTTATTCATAGGAAGGGTCGGGAGATGCATTAGTACTACCCCCAGTGTCGTGAGAACGCGCCCTCTTGCGTAGGGCGGCCTATATGGACGAGTGCAATGTCGAAGTCCCTTATAATCTTCTAATCCATTTGAAAATAGCATTCTTCTGTGGAGGGGCTCACTCATGACCTTGGGGCCGCATCCTGCTGATCAGGGGGCGCATCCTAAGATCCATGGGGCCTCTACTCCAAATATTCTTCTTCTTGCTGCAACCTGTGGGATTGTACAATCATGCTTAAAGTCGAAGCCTTGGCATATGAGGCTGATACACTTGTGGCGCGCCTTAAAGGGCATGTCTTCTATTATTGAGGATATGACGATGCGTTCTCTAAAGATAAAATTCTTTTCTTTTCGGAGGGGCTCACTCATGTCCATGGGGCCTCGACATGTAAGCAGGGGGCACTCATTGTGGATCAGGGGGCCTCTCTCCTATATAATCCATTGAATTATCACGTGAAGGGGCTCACTCATATCCATGGGGCCTCGACCTGTAATCATGGGGCTCTCACTATGGAATACGGGGCCTCTGCTTCCAATAGCTTCCTTTCCTCTGAAATTTAAGTAATGAATTCTTCACGCGGAGGGGCTCGCTCATGTCCATGGGGCCTCAACCTGTAATTCTTTCAAGAATCAGGGGGTGCACGCTGTGGATCACGGGGCCGCTCTCCTATATTATAAATTGGGTTGTCAAATGAGGGGGCTCACTCATGTCCATGGGGCCTTGACCTGTAATCAGGAGGCACTCACTATGGATCATGGGGCCACTCTCCCATACTATCGATTAAATTGTTACATGAGGGGGCTCACTCATGTCCATGGGGCCTCAACCTGTAACCAGGGGGCACTCTCTTTGGATCATGGGGCCTCGCCTCCCTATTATCTTCCTCTAAAAATCGCTGGAGTTCATGTTAAGCAGTAGTTCTTTTTCCTGAGGACACGCCATGGAGGAAGGACACGTCCTGAAAAACCAGGAAGCCGCATATCGGAGTATCTTCGGAGTTCGCGCCCTGAAGAAAGGACACACTTGAGAGACGACAAGGGGGCTCAAGTATTGAAGCTTGTTTGATCATTATTTATCTTCATTATAGTTGTTTGTAGACATTTTTCCATTGGACGCGTCCTCGGGGAGTAACGATCATTGGGACCTGTGACATGCTGAGAGGGCATCTTTGAAGCAGAGAACGCGTCCTTTCGGGTTGGGACGTATAGCTTGATAATTCTTGAGATATTCTTTCAAGTAGGAATTTTCCACCTGTCAAAAAACTCAATAATCGAAAATTTCAAAAAGTACCTGGAGGACGCGTCCTGGAGAAGAGGTCGTGTTCCATCATCGAATTCTCCCAACAGTTGTTGGAAGTCATCTGACCCTCGAGCATCACTCTTAGGGCGCGACCTAAGGGTTCTTGGGAATTTTCCTTCACAATCTTCTTCTTGCAATAATTCAAGGAACAGCTAACAGGAACCACAACAAAGCAAGTTAGGTGTTACCTTGAGGGCATGTCAAGAAGATGATGACGTGCTCCCGATAATTGCGCCTTCTTTTTAGGATCTTGCTCGGAATCACCCCCCAATATACATGGAAACTGCTGCCTTCAGATATGAATCGCCTTGATATCTTCTTCTCCAGATCTTCTTCGAACTCCCAGTCAGGAATCATCGTCTTGAAATCACCATCTTTGGATCTTCCTCCTTGCCGCCACAATGAAGTCGTAGCCATGGCCATCCTTTGAATCGTGGCAGACCTTCTTCTAATAACTTTCATCATGATGAGATATCTCTTCCTCCTGAGATTATGATCTTGATCAGCACCCCTCCTTCTAGCGCCAATTTGTTAACGGGGGAATTTGGTATTAACAAAGTTTGAGGTTTATCGCCGGAATCAAGATCTATGACGGTGGTTCTTCGCCGGAAAGTCGTCAGAGTATGGTGCTTGTGATGAATTGGGGGCTGAGATTGTAAGGGTTTCTTGGTGGTGGCTCGCTGAGCTCTTCGCTTCCAACCCCTTACAATGTGCCTACGTACCCCGTATTTATAGGGGATCAAGCCCAACGTAGTTCTTGGAGAGAAAGTTACCTCCATGGGCTTGGTCTCTGATTTCCAAAGCCCATAAGAAGTCTTCCACCACCTTCCATAATTAGACTCTGACTCGCTTTAGGAATGTCTGACGATGAGGCCTAGTCACAAAGGCCCAAGGCTCGTCTATGACGTCAGGACTTCACGAATAAGGAAACTTCCCCCGTCGAGGACTAGTCCCATCTGTTACCAGCTATTTCCTTAATTCATAGACGCAGGTATAGCCATGACTTACCCCAAATGCCAGACGCATCCTTGTCCCCCGAATGAGAAGCACCCAGCAGATTGCAGGACAAGTGATCCCAAGCGTTTTGGGTGCAAAGTGCAGGATTACTCCAAAGTTCCCCAATGAGGACGCGCCCATTGAGTACAGGAACAGAGCTCCCAAAGCACACACCAAGATTCACCCCACATCCCCAATGAGGACGCGCCCATTGAATACAGGAGGAGGCCTTCAATCACCAGGCATACCCCTGGAGGCCTTCAACACAGAAATCATCACCAGGCAAACCCCTGGAGGCCTTCAACAACGACAATCATCACCAGGCAAACCCCTGGAGGCCTTCAACAACGGACATCCCTCTACTAGAGCATATCTTAAGGGAGAATTCTTCAATATCTTGCCAATATCAAGCCAAGGGAACCATCCTTCATCACCAAGTAGCTACTTCAAACCAAGAGGACGCGTCCTCAAAGGGTGGACGGCCTAAAGGAGCGCGCCCTTACCCCTATGAGGGTAAGCCCTAAGTCTTCTATATGCTAATCCCATGTCAATTTAGCTGTTATTCTCTGTCAAGTCATCCACTCATGTCAAGTTGTAAGTCTACATCAAGAGGACGCGTCCTCAAGGGTTGGACGACCAGAGGGCGCGCCCTCACCCCTATGAGGACAAGCCCCGAGCCTCCGTTGTACTAGTTCAATCCCTAATTGCATCTTGGATATCCTCAATTGATTATTACTTGACCCGAATCTACCCTAAAAATCCAATAACGAATTTTGGCTATAACAATAGTGAAATCAACAAAATGAGAAAAGATAGAATAACCGGAAAAAATGAGATACCGAATTCATATACGTTTGATATAAGATTTTGTAATTAAGAAATATAATCATTTGAATTTGAAAATAGATAACACCATTCATGTCATGATTTGTGGGATTGTTAAAATTTTTGAATTAGGAGTTTAATTGTGAGTTTATATAGCAAGATTTGTGGGATTATGTTGAATGAGTATAGCCTGTACGTTAAAACAATCAAATCACAACTGGATCCTTAATTAACCCATATTAGAATGAAAAATAGTGTATATTAGGAAGTTGGGTTACATGTGGAAAGTTCGTTAACCCGCTTAGACATGGGAATCATAAAACAACATACCATATATGCATATTCAAATCTTGAAAATCCCACAATTTTAGCTAATTTTCAAATCAAATTGATTACATGGATATGTTGATTATCACACGGGTCTTGCCATTGATCTTATCCTTTTTCAAAATTCAAATCTATGATTTTTAGTCATCTTTTTTTTTTATTTACTCTCTGTGAATATTTATTGAATCTCAATTCTCTTCCTCTTTACTGTGTTTTTACTTTTATTCTACGGAACAATTCATGCTTTGTGTATGTATATCATGTTTATATATCTTTATATATATGTGTGATATTTATTGTGCAAGTATAAGTATATAGAGTGACCTGATTAACAAATATACACGTTATATTAACACACAATACGTTTCGTAAATAAAAATAAAAATGAGATACATGAGACGAAGAATGAGAAAAGAGAGAATTGTCGAAAAAAATGAGATATTGAATTCATATACGTTTGATATAAGATTTTGTAATCAACAAAAATAATCATCTGAATGTTGAAAATAGATAACACCATTCATGGCATAATTTGTGGGAGAAATATAATCATCTAAATTTTGAAAATAGATAACACCATTCATGGCATGATTTGTGGGATTGTTAAAATTTTTGAATTGAAAACTTAATTTTGTGTGTGTATATCGCAAAATTTGTGGGATAATGTTATTGAATGAGTATAGCTTGTATGTTAAAACAATCAGATTACAACTGGATCTTTAATTAACCCGTATTACAATGAAAAATAACATATATTAGGAAGTTGGGTTATATGTGTATAGTCCGTTAACCCGTTTAGACATGGGAATTTACCAAAACAATCCTATTTTAGGGACAAAAGTGGAATTTCCACTATATTCTTCACTAGCAGGAATTTAGTTTTATGATATTGATAAAATAGGTAACATATATATAAAGTGATAATATTATTACATATTTATAACTGATTACCCTTTTCAGCTAAAACAAATTATATGTTTTACATTTTCTAACTAAAACAACTCATGTTCTAAACATAACACATGCAAAATAAATATGTAATGATAATATTGTTATATATAATTATTAATAAATAACCACTTATCCTTTTCAGCTAAACACATAACCTTTTTTATTTTTTTCTAACTTAAACAACTAATTTTTCTAAAAGTAACACAAGCAACGTATATATAGAAAGGTAATATAATTTTCTATTTTCTAATTTAAACAACTAATTTTCTAAAAAGTAAGACATGATATATATATATATATATATATATATATATATATATATGTAATATAATTTTATATAATTATTAATAAATAACTAACTGTTTTTTTAAGGACATTGTCTGTTTTATATTTTTTAATTGAAACAACTCATATTCGAATTAAAAAAAACACGGGCAAAATATAGAAATAATGAAAATATTATTATATTAAACTTTTAAAATCCATGTTTAATATAATTTTTTATAATATTCAATTTAAATAAGACGATTAATAAAAAATAAAAGTAATAGCATACGTAAAAAGATACTCGGCACATTACATGACACATATTTTTTTTATTTGCACTTTAGTCACTCTTAGATTTTTTAAGAGCAAATAAATACGAATCGTTAGATCTATTATTTAAAAATATTTTTCTATTTGAATACTAAAATACTACTAAAGATTACGTCAACAATTTATTAAATTAAAATACTTATATTTTTATATATATAAATCCAATTTATTATATACACATATAAACATATATTAAAATTTCATCAAAAAAGATATAATTAAAAGAATTTAAATAAAAATAATAAAATATTAAAGAAAACCGTGCATCGCACGAGATATAAGCTAATATCAATCAATACTATTATATAATAGACGAAACATTAAAAGTTTGGTCGGTCGATATGGTACGTTGTGATTTTACTTAATTGTCCTTTCTTAAATTCGTGTTTTTACTTAATTAACCTTATTTATTTATAGAAATATATTATTAAATAATAATATTACCTATTTATAACCAATTACCTTTTTCACCTAAAATACATTTTTTTTTCTAACAAATTCCCCTACTTTTTCAAATATATCACGGTTAATTACATTTTTTAACTAAAACATGTTAGTTTTTCTATTTTTCCTTATTAAAACCCCTTACTTTCCAAAAATATCACGAACAAACCTTTAGTTATTTATTTTTAAACCTAATATTATAATTATTTTTTTAAAAGTTTACATATTTTAACATGTCTACTTGTTTTTCTTAACAAATGCAATTACTGAAAATATTAAAATATAAATAATCAAATACCTATTTATAACCAATTACCTTTTCAGCTAAAACACATTATAGATTTTTTCTAACAAAGTCCCTCATTTTCTAAATATATCACGGGAAATTGTCTTTTTCAATTTCATTTTTCTATTTTTCTCACTAAAATTCATTCTTTTTCTAAAAATATCAAGGACATACATTTTACTTATTTATTTTAAAACGTATTGAAATAATTTAAATTATTAAATTTTAAAACCTCATTTTCCAAAAATATCACGGACATTTAACTTTTTAAACTAAATATATGTTACATTTTTTATTTTTCCATACTAAAACCCCTCCTTTTCCAAAAATATAACGAGCAAACCCTTACTTATTTATTTTAAAATATGTTTTAATGTTTTTAATTAATTAAAAGTGTTTAGCTATTTTAACATGCCTACTTATTTTTTAACAAATATAATTGAAAAAATAATAATAAAATAACAATTAAAAATCCGTGCATCGCACGGGTTTTAAGCTAGTATCAATACTATTATATAATAGACGAAACATTAAAAGTTTGGTTGGTCGGTACGGTACGTTGTGATTTTACTTAATTGCCCTTTCTTAAATTCATATTTTTACTTAATTAACTTTACTTATTTATAGAAATATATTATTAAATAATAATATTATCTATTTATAACCAATTACCTTTTTCACCTAAAATACTTTTTTTAACAAATTCCTCTACTTTTTCAAATATATCACGGGCAAATACCTTTTTTAACTAAAACATGTTAGTTTTTCTATTTTTCCTTACTAAAACCCTCATTTTCCAAAAATATCACGGACAAACCTTTAGTTATTTATTTTTAAACCTAATATTATAATTATTTTTTTAAAAGTTTACCTATTTTAACATGCCTACTTATTTTTCTTAACAAATGGAATTACTAAAAATATTAAAATATAAATAATCAAATACCTATTTATAACCAATTACCTTTTCAGCTAAAACATATTATAGATTTTTTCTAACATAGTCCCTCATTTTCTAAATATATCACGGGAAATTGCCTTTTTCAATTTATTTTTTCTATTTTTCTCACTAAAATCCATTCTTTTTCTAAAAAATCACGGACAAACCCTTTAATTATTTATTTTAAAACGTATTTAAATAATTTAAATAATTAAATTTTAAAACCTCATTTTCCAAAAATATCACGGGTATTTACCTTTTTAAACTAAACATATGTTACATTTTTTATTTTTTCATACTAAAACCCCTCTTTTTCCAAAAATATAATGAGCAAACCCTTACTTATTTATTTTAAAATTTGTTTTAATGTTTTTAATTAATTAAAAGTGTTTAGCTATTTTTACATGCATACTTATTTTTTTAACAAATACTGATATGGATAGAAAAGTAATTATAGAAATATAATTGCTGATTCTTTGGAAAGACCAAGTATTTAAGGCCCAAAACCCAGATTATTTATTAATTTCGTAATTAATAAATAGGGAAAATATACAGCTCATAAAAAGAGTCCAAAATATGGTAAATTCATCAAAGAAGGATCCGGAATCCCAATTAAAGGCAATTAATGAGTCATAGCCTTTATCAACAAGGAAAAGACTTATCCTGCAAGAAATACAATGTTTATCCATTATCAATAAGGAGACTTATTCGCTAAGACTCCTAAACATACCATAAATACTAGGCTCTAGACGCCTATATAAGGACCTTGATCCTACAATCAGAACTACGTTTTGGGGCACAACTTCATACGTCACAACGCCTCGAAGGCGCAACAAGCCACAAAGGCACCCCTAGAACTACGTTTTAGACTTCATCCTCGAATAAGGACATACAAGTCACAACGTCCTTGGTGTGCCCCTGCCATCATAGCTCCGAGGGCAACACCAAGAACTACGTCTTTGGCTTGATTCTCAATAACGATTTGAGATACGTAGGCATCTTGTGAGGACCGATTTAGTCTCGAAACACAAGTGCAGCCATTAAAGCTCGAAGCTCATTAATCCTAGCAATTAATATACAAGTACGTTTTTTAATCCATAACAAATACAATTAAAAAAAATAATAATAAAATAACAATTAACAATCCGTGCATCGCACGGGTTTTAAGCTAGTATTATATAATAGACGAAAAATTAAAAATTTGGTCGGTCGATGGGTACTAAGTGATTTTACTTAATTAACCTTACTTATCTATAAAAAAT
Organism: Heracleum sosnowskyi; assembly: GCA_030848705.1. Lineage (NCBI taxonomy): Eukaryota > Viridiplantae > Streptophyta > Magnoliopsida > Apiales > Apiaceae > Heracleum > Heracleum sosnowskyi. The sequence goes on from CM061243.1 coordinate 9,977,749, forward strand.
ATAATTAAATACCAACATTACCTATTTATAAATAATTACCTTTTTCAACACATTATTTTTTTATATTTTCTCCAACAAAATTCTCTCTTTTTCCAAAAATATTACGAACAATTAACTTTTTCAACTGAAACATGTTATTTTTCTATTTTTCCTTACTAAAACTCCACCTTTTTCAAAAATATCATGGGCAAACCATTATTTATTTATTTTAAAACCTATTTTAATGATTTTAATTATTTAAAAAAGTTTATCTATTTTAACATGCCTATTTATAAAAAAATATAATGAATAACATTAATTATATATAATCAATTACATTTTTAAGCTAAAAACATTACTTTTTCTCTTTTTTTTTTCTAACAAAATCCCATCATTTCCCAAAAATATCACGGACAATTACTTTTTTCAACTAAAATATGTTTTTTTTCATTACTAAAACCTCTCTTTTTTCAAAAATATCACAGGCAAGCCCTTATTTATTTATTTTAAAACATATTTTAATTATTTTTAAAAATTTTACGTATTTTACCATGCCTATTTTTTTTAACAAATACAAATAAGAAAATATTAAAATATAGACTTAATTGCAGAAACATGGCCTTAGTTATTATTTTTTTGCAGAGAAATGACTTAAGTGCACGGGTATGGCCGAATAATTTTTTGTTAGATATAATTGCTGACGTTTGTTTATCAGTGTTTAAGCAACAAGTACTGACCAGAGTTTATCAGAAGCCAGTCAGAGTTTAATTAAACTCTGACAGGGTGAAGAGTTTAAAGGAAGCCGGTCAGAGTTTATTTAAAGTCTGACAGGGTGATAGTTGAATTAGCTGTCGGTGCTGAATTGAAGATTCTAGAAGCAATATATTCTGAAGATGGAAAGAAGCAGAATATATTGATACAGCTAAGGAGACGGAATAGAAGATAAGAAGCAATCCTTAATTGATATAACTTGTATAGCTAATTTGTAGGAATATCAATTAGATAAGGATTGTGTAACTGTGTACTATATAAACACAGATAGGTTATCCCTAGAAGGGATGCGATCATTGAATATATTATTCTTGTAACCTAGTAGCTCTTTGTGATTCGTTAACATCATAAAGAGAGAAGCTGTTAATATAAATTCAGTTTTTGTTGATTCATAAACTGTGTTCTTGATTGTTATTATCATACATACTTGATTATATATTGTGTATTCGACTTAAAAATTGGTATCAGAGCCAAGGCTGTTTAATATATACAGTTTACGATTCAAACACAGTATTAATCATGTCTGAAGAAAATCAAACTGCTCCTAAGGCTGAACAGGTTAAGCCCAATTCTATGAGTCGATATGAAACAATCAGGGTTCCAATTCTCAGGCCAGTAGAGTATCCGATTTGGAAGGTGAAGATGACCATGTTTCTGGAGGCTACAGATCCAGAATACCTTGACAAAATCTATGATGGTCCTCATATGCCGACTAAATTGTCCCATGTTGTTGATGGACAAGAACAAAAGACTGTTCCAAAGGAAAAGAAAGATATGACTCCTGAGGACATCTCATCAATTGCAAAAGATGCAAAGGTTAGACATCTTTTCCACAGTGCTTTAGATAATGTTATGTCTAACAGAGTAATTGGCTGCAAGACTGCCAAAGAGATATGGGATGCTTTAGAAGTCAGATGCCAGGGAACAGGTGCTATCAAGAAGAACAGAAAGACAATACTCACACAGGAGTATGAGCACTTTGATTCAAGAACTAATGAAACCTTGACTGAGACTTATGACAGATTTTGCAAACTGTTGAATGATCTGTCTCTGGTTGATAAAGAATATGAGCTTGAAGAGTCTAATCTCAAGTTTCTGTTATCTCTACCTGAAAAGTGGGATTTGAAGGCAACAACAATCAGAGATAATTATGATCTTGCTGATACAGATCTTGATGAGATCTATGGATTGTTAAAGACTCATGAACTTGAGATAGAACAAAGAAACAGGAGATCCAGCAAGAAGACAAAATCTATTGCTCTCAAAGTTGAGGAGAAGCCCATTAAGAAGGAATCATCAAGGAAGAAAGCCAAGGGAAAGGCTTTAGTTATTAAATCTGAAAGTGAGTCATCAAACTCTGATGATGACTCAAACTCTGATGAAGCTTCTGACTCTGATGATGATGAAGAACAGATGATGCAAATGGCTGCATTGATGGTGAAGACCTTCAAGAAGATGGGATTCAAGAACTTCAAGAAGGGAAAGAGATTCTCAAGGAAAGATTCAAACTCTGAAAGGAGAAGTTTCAGAAAGTCTGATGGAAGGGAGACCAAATCTGACAAGGATGGATATGATCAACTACGTTTTGAAAATGAAGGTTTATTCTCTGATGAAGCAGTACCGACAAACTCTGGTGAAGCGGTTCTGACAAACTCTGACGAAGCATACTCTGAACCTCTACTGGTAAATACTGGAGAAACTGGAAATTCTCAAATTGAACAAAATAGAGAACCAGTTGAGGGGGAGCGTGAAGAAGCTCAACAAGACACAACAAGTGAGTCAGTTGAGGAAACTGATTCAAACTCTGACAGTTCAAACTCTGAGCCATCCAATTCAGGGGGAGCCTCAGATGCTGCAGAAAGTCAACATATGAATCAGGAGAGCATGGATCAAAGGGGAGGATCCAATAATGATGCAAGAAACCACTTACCAACAGCAAGAAGGTGGACACAGGCACACACACCTGATCTCATAATTGGAGATCCTGATGCTAGTGTGAGAACTAGAAGTGCAACAAATAATGAGTGTCTGTATCATGCTTTCTTGTCTCAAACAGAACCAAAGAAAGTGGAGGAAGCTCTTCAAGATGCTAATTGGATTACAGCAATGCAAGAAGAGTTAAATGAATTTGAAAGAAATGAAGTCTGGACACTTGTACCTAGACCAAAGAATAGATCAATTGTAGGTACAAAGTGGGTTTTCAGAAACAAGACTGGCAGTGAAGGTGTGATTACAAGAAACAAGGCTAGACTTGTGGCTAAAGGATATTCACAACAGGAAGGAATTGACTATGATGAAACCTTTGCTCCAGTTGCAAGATTGGAGGCCATAAGAATCTTTCTGGCCTATGCTGCACACAAGAAGTTTAAAGTCTTTCAGATGGATGTAAAAAGTGCTTTTCTCAATGGGAAGCTTGAAGAAGAAGTATTTGTTGAACAACCACCAGGATTTGTAGATCTCAAGCATCCAGATTATGTCTACAGGCTTGACAAGGCATTATATGGACTAAAGCAAGCACCAAGAGCATGGTATGAAACTCTTGCTCAATTTCTTTTAGAAAGTGGGTTCACAAGAGGTACAATTGATAAAACTTTGTTTTATTTCAATTCTGGTGATGATTTGCTGTTAGTTCAAATTTATGTAGATGATATTATTTTTGGATCTACTAATGACAAACTCTGTAAGAAGTTTGCAAAGCTTATGCAATCCAGGTATCAAATGAGCATGATGGGAGAGCTTAGTTACTTTCTAGGCTTACAGGTCAAGCAAACAGATGATGGTATTTTTATCAATCAAGCAAAATATACCAGAAATCTTCTAAAGAAATTTGGTATGCTTGATAGTTCATCTGCTCCAACTCCCATGGCTACTGCAACAAAGCTAGACAAAGACACAGGAGCCTCAGTAGATATGACAAACTACAGAGGGATGATAGGGTCTTTATTGTATCTTACTGCAAGTAGACCTGATATCATGTTTGCAACATGCCTTTGTGCAAGATTTCAAGCAGATCCCAGAGAGCCTCATCTAACAGCTGTAAAAAGGATTTTCAAATATCTCAAAGGAACCATAACCTTAGGTTTGTGGTATCCTAGAGAATCAGAGTTTAAGCTAATTGGTTACTCTGATGCAGATTTTGCAGGCTGTAAGATAGACAGAAAAAGTACAAGTGGAAGCTGTCAATTTTTAGGTGACAGATTAGTTTCTTGGTACAACAAGAAACAGAAGTCGATTTCCACATCCACAGCTGAAGCAGAGTATATAGCAGCTGGTAGCTGTTGTGCACAGATTTTATGGATGAAGAATCAATTGCTGGATTATGGGTTAAGGTACTCTAAAATACCTATTTTCCGTGATAACCAAAGTGCTATTGCTATGACAGGAAATCCAGTACAGCACTCCATGACCAAGCACATCAGCATAAGGTATCATTTTATCAGAGAACATGTGGAAGAAGGGAACATTGAGCTTCATTTTGTGTCTACAGACCAACAACTTGCAGATATCTTCACCAAACCTTTGAGTGAAGCTACTTTTACAAGATTGGTAAATGAACTTGGGATGATCTCTGGTTCTGACTAGAGATACGGGTTAGACTCAAAATCTATACATGTTTGATTTTTAATGCTCATGATTCCTTGCATGTATTAACTGTTATGAGTACCAGTGTCATAAACTCTGTCGGTTAAACTCTGATGCTAAACTCTGTTAGTCATAAAATGTTGGTCATACTCTGATTGTTACAGTTTAATGCTATACTCTGATTGTAATTTTGTCTGAAACATATGGACCAATGAAGAAATTTGTATGAAGCATAATTCTCAGTAAGTAATTATGAATCCTTAAGAGTTGTATAGATTCTGATCTCAAACATGTGCAGTAAGTTAACACAGCATGATACTTTCTCTGTATTTATACCATCTCTTAGTTTATTAATCCTATACACTGAGTCTGTATTAGCTGTTTGCATTTTCTCTCATAAATTAATTGTATTAACTGATGAAAAGTCTAAACTCTGATTATTAATTGCAAATAATTCACCCTCAAATCAAAAGATGCCAAAAAGAGCACAAATTCCTTTGAGATCATGTTGTGCCTAGGAAGATCCAGGAACTTATTGTATGAAATAAGGGCTAAAATCTTTGATTTTTGGTGACTAGTGCCAACCACTGATTACTGGAAAAATAAATAAAAATATATATAAAAAATAAATAAAAAAAATAAATAAATAAATAAATAAAATATATATATATAAAGGGGGTGAAAAATAAAAGACATATCCAAATGAAAGGATATCAGTACTACAGAGTTTAGATATAAAAATCAGATTCTATGTTATACATGAGAGTTTAGGCAACCAGTTTTTACTAATTTAGTTTGTGGATTTTATGCACTTTGAGATGATCTAAATATTGATTTCGGTAAACTCTGCTATTGCACACACATATTTTCACACCTGTACAGTTTGAGAAAAGAGTTTATTGACAAAGAAGGACAAATGGTAAACACTGATGTATTGTGTGACATATGCCGAGGTAACTTTGTTTTAATCTATGATGGTTAAAATAATTTCTTTGTTTCAGACATTTTATAATTTTGAGATTAGACATTTGTTTTGAAAATTTAAAACGAGTATGTTTGGAAAGTTGTTCAAGAATGTTTTAAACAGAGGAGAGAGGTTAATTGCATAGAAAAGTGTAACAGGCGGTAATTATTGCTGTTTTTACTGCGCATGCGTATTGGAAACTGCCAATTATTTGCTGTCAGTAACTGCATGTGTGACACGTGTCCCATTCACATGATTACAGGAGTAAGACCGTTGTGTATTGATGATTAAAAACTCTTCAGTTTTTAATCTTTAATTTTCTTTTAAATACAATACACACATCTTCAGTTAAACTTTTCACATCTTACTCATACACATCTATTATCACACACACATAGTCACAAACACCTTTCTACACATAAACTCTGTTAAGCTTTCGCATCAATTACTGTTCTTTCTTCAAAATCTTCTAATGGCAACCACAGCTTTCGTTTCGTATGGGTTAGAGTTCGTTCCAAACAACTATACCGCACCACTAAACACTGCAAACGCACCAGAAGCATTTCATATGATTCAAAAGTTTCTTGCTCAGTCAGCGATTGGGCGTGCTTTAGTTGAACCAGCCAAACTTTCTGGTTTACAAATAAAGGCGCTCTGGGAGTCAGGAGTTTATGATGATGGTAGTGAAACTGGGAACTCATCCATAATCTTTGAGTTTGAAGAAACAGAGTATGTTATTACGGCTGGTACTGTTCGAGCTGCAATGGGGTTTCCTGAGTATCCTTCTTATACCATTGGAATGGATGACTCTGATTTGCTAAGGATGATGAGAGAGATTGGGTATTCTGGTCCCTTGAATAAAATTGGACAACTGAAGTGACCGTTCTTAAGGAAGGAGTGGAGCTTCTTCTTTGATTGCATCACGAGAACGTTCGGCAAGAAATGCACAAACTGGGATGCCATTCCAACGGACAGTCTGCAAATCGGGTATTCTCTTTTATTCGATAATCATTTTGATTTTGCACGACTTGTCTTGAATAATTTAGGAGAGAAAATGACAGATAATAGAGGAGTAGTATACTTTTCTAGATTTTGTCAGACTTTATTCTCTTACTGTGTTGAAGGGGTAGATGTTGTTAATGAAGATGTTTCTTGTTTTAAATTACACAAGAGAGTATTTTCTGATCTCATTAACAAAGATGTTAAGAAAGGAATTGTTGGAGACCTTTTGTTACCTGCTTCTGTGCAACAGTTTGTGGATACTCAAGTACATCCACAAACACAAGCTGAATCTCAACCAGAACCTTTAAACACAGAGTTACCTCCATCAACTTCTGTTAAACCTGTACGGGGAGGTAGGACCAAACATATTGGTACTAAACCTGCGAGGAGACCATCTACTGAAGCTGGGGTATCAAGACCTGAAGAGATGCCTCAGAAGACAAGGCTAAAGAAAAGAAGAGCCAATAGGGCAAAGTCTGTTATTGAAGCCTCAGAGACTGAAACTGATGAAGAAACTCTTCATCAGAGAAAAAGAAGACTAGTGGCTGCACATCTTTTTGGTGCTATAAATGTCAATATGGACAGAGTTTCTGAGGAAACTGAAGCTCCTGCATCAGAGAATGAGGAGATTGTGACTGAAACTGTTCCTCAAGATACTCCTGCAATTGTTGTTGAGGAGGATATTCTAAAAGCTGATGAGGACAGAGTGTTTGTAAACACTGAAGCTCATGAAGTGTTTGTTCCGGAGGATGCTGCAAATACTGCTACTATGATGGATTTGGATATAGAAGCTCCTACATCAATGGCTAATGATGTAGTTGAGGAAGCTGCTACTCATTCTGATAGCAGAGTTTTTGATATTGAAGCACACACCTCTATACATTCTGATCATTATACAGAGGGTGTGGAAGCTGATCAAGTAACTGATCAGATAGAAGATTCTCTGGCCACTCACACTGAAATTATTTCTTGTGATCTTGACAAGGGTGAGGAGGTTAATCAGATGATAAAAGTCACTGCTGATGAGCTAAACTCTGAGAATATGATTCTTGAAGCTTTGCAACAATCTGTTGTTGAGATTGTTCAAAGGGAAGCAGAGGTTTTTGCTCAGGTTAACTCTGATATTCCTGAAGCTGTAGTAGAGGATAAAATTGATGAAGCTGCACAGTTTACTGCTGAAAATATTCTTACTGAAAATGAAGCAGACAATAATGAAGAAGCTGGAAATGATGCTGAGGGTTCTCATTCACACCCTAGTATTCAAGTTTCATTGGCTGATGATGTCAATAGTGATGAAGCAAGGGAAGTCAATAGACAGACAAATGAGCATTTTCAGAATATGTACTACAACAAATGGGCTGATGCAGATTGTGTCTTCCCAGCACAAAGGGCTGCAGATTTTCTATCTGATTCTGTCAAGAAGATCTCAAATACTGATGTACTTACAAGCTTACAAGCAACTGTTGTTCAAGTCAAATCTCTTAATAATAGATTTGATGAGAATAAACAAATGCTTACAAATCTAAGGAATGAAGCCAGTATGAAGGATCTTACTTTCAAGTCTGACAGAACTTTTTATTATGCTATGCTCAAGCAGCAAGCCAAGGATTCTGAGGATATCAAGAAGAGGCTTGGGAAGGTTGAGGAAAATCAGAATGCAATGTCTACTCAACTGAATTCCATTTCTACTGCCATTGAATTGCTGACATCAGTACTTATTTCTGATGATGTCAAAAAGGGGGAGAGTGTATCTAAAGACAAATGCAAAGACACTCAAGCTCTGAGACGGAGGGATGATTCTACTGATGGGGGAAGCAAAGAAAATAAAAGAAAGATTTTTGCTCAAAGGCAAAGCAGGACAAGAGTAAACTCTGATAGACAAACAAACTCTGATAAGATAAACTCTGGTGGCCAATCTACTTCGAAACTCAAGAGTTTAGTTGTTTCAACTAATCCATCCACTGATGAAGAGATTGCTGCTAAAATATTCATAAAAGAGCATGGAAAGAATGTTACTATTGAAGATATCCAGGCTGAAGAGCAAATGCTTGCTGAGGAACACAAGAAAAATCTTGAAGCTGGAATCTACAAGAAAAAGGAAATCAAGGCTCCTAGAAAGAAAGAAGTTGGTATTTCTATCAAAGAGAATACACAACAGAGTATACAATATACAAGGAGACCTGTGATTGGAAATTCTGATAAGGGTAAAGGCATAATGATTGAAGAGTCTAACCTGAAAAAGAAGATTTATTCAACCTCTGACATTGCTCAAGTTGAAACAAGATTAGCAAAATCAACCTCTGACGCTGCTCAAGTTGATGATACTACTAAAGTTATGACAACCTCTGACGTTGCTCAAGTTGTACAGAAATCTACACAACTTCCAGGATTCTGCAAACCAAAAATTCTTGAAGATTTAAAGCTTGAAGCTGTGAATTTCTCTGAAACCAGAACAGTATTGGGTAAGGAAGGAAAAGACAAATCTGGTCTAGGTTCACACAGAGAGAGAAGAACAAATAACAGATCTCAAGACAACATTTCACTGGCAGTATCTGGTATTATTACTCAAGAAAATCTTGATATGCTAGACTCTGTTCAAATGATCTTTCATAAGGTGTTGAAGAAGGAATTTTTGTTGTACTTTATGAATGATGGAAGAGTTTATAAGGTTGCAGAGTCTGATATAAATCTCAAATCTTATCAAGAATTGGAGTATGTTCTGTACTTGTTAAAAGTCAAAAATAGAAATACTCACAATGCTGCTTCGGTTATCAGAGAAAAGATGCTAAGATCGAAGATGATGCTTGGAGGAGGAGTATTAAGTGCATATATTCCCAAATACAGAAATGCACATGGGAAGATTATTGAGATGAAAAGAAACAGTGCTAAGTTCAGAACAGCACTGGGTACAAAAGTTCTTGAATTTAATTTAGAATCTGATAAAGCTTATTATATTAAGCTAGGGAATGAGATGAGGAAGAATTCCATCTATTCTCTGAGAGCTGCAATTTATCAGACTGGAGAATTTGATCCAGAGTTGAAAGAAGTGAAGAAGATCATGGTGGAAGAGCTAGAAAGAGCTGAAAAGAAATTGCTATCAGACTATATCAGGACAGTGCCTGATATTCAAGAAATCAAGTAAAGTCTGATTGTAAGTTTTTAATATATTTTCTATTCTAAGTCAAATTTAAACTCTGTTTTAAATTAAACTCTGTTATATGTTAAACACTGCATTTGTTACATGTTTTTGACATCATCAATTATATGTTTAACTTGTACATTTTATTATGAACAAGTTGGGGGAGATTGTTAGATATAATTGCTGACGTTTGTTTATCAGTGTTTAAGCAACAGGTACTGACCAGAGTTTATCAGAAGCCGGTCAGAGTTTAATTAAACTCTGACAGGGTGAAGAGTTTAAAGGAAGCCGGTCAGAGTTTATTTAAAGTCTGACAGGGTGATAGTTGAATTAGCTGTCGGTGCTGAATTGAAGATTCTAGAAGCAATATATTCTGAAGATGGAAAGAAGCAGAATATATTGATACAGCTAAGGAGACGGAATAGAAGATAAGAAGCAATCCTTAATTGATATAACTTGTATAGCTAATTTGTAGGAATATCAATTAGATAAGGATTGTGTAACTGTGTACTATATAAACACAGATAGGTTATCCCTAGAAGGGATGCGATCATTGAATATATTATCCTTGTAACCTAGTAGCTCTTTGTGATTCGTTAACATCATAAAGAGAGAAGCTGTTAATATAAATACAGTTTTTGTTGATTCATAAACAGTGTTCTTGATTGTTATTATCATACATACTTGATTATATATTGTGTATTCGGCTTAAATTTTTTTTTTTTGCACCCGATTGCATTCTGTCAAATGGATTATACGGACGTTATGTTTGGAAGGGTAAATATGTCAAGAGCATTCTTGACAATGTAAGTACATAAAAATTCTAATTCTGATTTGTATTCCTGTGATGTTCCATAACCATTACTATAACTGGGGCTCTAGCTTTTAAAAGCATTTCTTTATATTCCTCTTCCGGATTTGACAAAGCTATAATAGCACCCCCTGCTCCAACACAAGCTTCAAGTATGACAATGTTGAGATCAAATGTTGAGATCAATGTTATAATATCAGTATAATAGCAGTATGACGACCGTTCTTATAACAATGTTGAGATCAAATGTTTGGTTACACGAGAAATATCCTATGCAGCCTGAGTAGATTCCTCGGGAGCAACTTTCTAGAGAATCCAGAAGCTCCATGAGACGTGGCACGTAAACTGAACCAGGTCCACGAACACGACCAAGATCATTCCTTAAAAGATCAACAATTATCAAATTTTCTGTCTGATCCTTTTCACTGTACGAAAGCAACAAAGTGAAGTAATGAGGCATTACGCTAACTTATATACTTATATATCGTAGATCACATCTTCCTTTAAAGAATAACAAAAGAAAATGAGTCCCAAATTCACAAGTTGACAAAGAACGGTTAGCCAATAGCCAGAAAGAGTTGGCATTTAACACCTATCAATTTCATACTGAACCATGATATGTTCTAAATTCAGGTGAATGTTTCTATTTTCAAAAATTACTAAAAATAAATTCTAGACCCCTAAACTATTATGAGCAGTTGATATTTAAATATTACTGCTGACAATGATGATTACTCAGCATATCGTGTTTACCTGTACTGCAATTGAAATTTAAGGAGTTCGTCCTCTTCGGGCGTTGCACTACGAGCAATTGTTACAAATATAGATAACAATGCAAATGAAGATATAGAATAAACAGTAGTCTAGACACTATGACAAACACCTTGTGTGCAATCAAGTTTGAAATGTAAATATGGCGGGAAAATCAGTTATCTGCTTAGCTGTGCCTAGCTGGATTCTGTTAGGGTTTATAGACTTACATTTCTGTATGTAACTTCTCTAGAACATTCTGTTAGGAGATAGGAGTGTATATAAGAACATACCTGATGTAACATCAAGCTTTAAGCTTTCTGAATGTATTCTTCTTCTTCCTCATTTACTTGTTTTACTTCTTCTTCCACAAAGCTTCATTTCTTATAAAACTGTCATGGTATCAGAGCAAATTAAAGCTTTGTTTTGATCGTCCTTCATTGTATAATGCGATCATATGCTTCCGCTGTAACCAATTCAACTGTGCCACTGCCTTCAACACAAAACACATCTACAATGGCTACTAATCCAGTTATTGACATCAATCATCCATACTATCTTAGCAATTCTGATCATCCTGGCTTGTCACTTGTTAGCGAAGTACTAACTGATCAAAACTATCATCATTGGAGTCGATCAGTTTCTATAGCTCTTTCTGCAAAACTCAAACTTGGATTCATTGATGGATCTCAAAATAAACCAGATGCAGGATCGCCTCAATTAGCACTCTGGATGCGCAGTAATGATCTGGTAATCTCCTGGATTCTCAACTCTGTCTCTTCTGATATTCGTAAGAGTGTTGTTTATATGTCAACTGCAAAACAAATTTGGGATGATCTTCAACATCGATATGCACAGAATAATGTTCCTCGACTGTTCAACTTAAGAAAAGAATTAGCCTCATTAACACAAGGTAGTAAATCCATCACTGCATACTTTACTCAATTTCGAGGTCTTATGGATGAGTTAGACAATTTAGCTCCTATACCTAGATGTACCTGTGTCTCTACTACCTGTAGTTGTCATCATACTCACAAGCTGACTCAATATGAGCAATTGATGAAACTAAGTCAGTTTCTGATGGGGCTTAATGAACAATTTACATCCATAAGAGGTCAAATGCTGTTAATGAGTCCTCTTCCTGATTTAAGTCATGCCTATGCTATGCTGTTACAAGAAGAAAATCAGAGAGAGAGTGTACATCATGTCAGCCTCACATCTGGAAATGCTGCTATGAATGTGAGAGTTGGATTTCAGAATAATAATGGAAATAGCAAGAATAGATTCACTGCAAAGAAAGATGACAGAAAGGTGTCAGATACCTCCATCATATGTGACTACTGCAAACTTACTGGACACACTAGAGATAAGTGCTTTGCACTTCATGGATATCCTGATTGGCACAGGATGTATGGTCAACCAAAACCTAAGGTAAGGACTACTGTCAGCAAGAAACCTAATGTGCAGGCAAATAATGTGATATCTGGTGGAACTGGTAACTCAGAGTGTACCACAACTGAAACTGCACTTGACAGTGACAATCTGTCTGATACTCAATGCCAACAACTCATCAACATGCTTCAGTCTAGGATAAAATCTCCTGCTGCAAATTATGCTCCCTGGATAACCAATGCTACCAACTCCTGTGCAGGTATTCCTCAATATCATACAAACTTAGTAGTTTTTGCCAATCATGTACAATCTCAGTCACCTCAACACACCTGGATAATTGATTCAGGTGCAACACATCATATTACACCTTACCTTCACTTACTCACTACATCCACACCAGTGCATTCTGAAATCCATTTACCAAATGGAAATATCTCCACTGTTAGTCATATTGGTACTATACAATTATCATCTTTTCTGTCCCTACAAGATGTGCTAGTGGTACCCAATTTCCAGTGTAATCTTCTTTCTGTACCTCAACTAACCAGATCCATGTCATGCAAAATTACTTTTCTTTCCTCAAAATGTATGTTACAGGTCCCTGCATTACAGATGGAGAGAGAGATTGGTGAGTTGGAGGAAGGCCTGTACAAACTTCACAGTTACAAGATTGCTTCTACACAAGTACACCATATCCATGCTAATAGTACTTCATCAAATAATTGGCATTGTAGGCTTGGCCATCCCTCTAGTCTTGTATTAGGTCATATTTCCTCTATTCCTAAAAATGTTTCAGTAACAAACTCTCATTGTGAAATCTGTCAGCTTTCCAAGCAAGTCAGACCTAGTTTCCCTGTCAGTAAATCTGTTACCACTAGTGCATTTGAGTTAGTGCATTGTGATGTTTGGGGTCCCTATAAACATGTCACTCATGGCAAATGTAATCAATTCTTGACCATAGTGGATGATTTTTCAAGATGTACCTGGGTATTTCTTTTCTCTGATAAATCTCAAGTGTCTACTCTTATCAAAAATTACATTGCCTATGTACAAAACCAATTCCAAACAACAATTAAAACTCTCAGAACAGATAATGGCACAGAATTTGTAAATCATGACTTATCTACTCATATTGCATCCTTAGGAATTATTCATCAAAACAGTTGCTCTCATACTCCCCAACAGAATGGGGTAGTAGAGAGAAAACATCAACATCTTCTTAATGTTGCTAGGTCACTTAAACTTCAAAGTAATCTTCCTATTAGTCTATGGGGAGACTGCATTCTTACTGCAACTCATCTCATAAATATACTACCCTCATCTGTGCTACATTTCAAATCACCATATGAGATCTTGTTTAACAAACTCCCAGATTACTCTCTACTTAAAGCCTTTGGATGTCTATGCTATATATCTGACTTATATTCTCCAAAAAAATAAATTCTCTGCTAAATCTCTCAAATGTGTATTCATAGGATATCCTTTCAATAAGAAAGGATACAGGGTTCTTGAACTTACTACAAGAAAATGTTATATTTCCAGGGATATAATATGTGTAGAAGACTGCTTTCCTTTTCATCAATCCTGTTATTCTCAACCCTCTAATTCTTGTTTTCCTGTATTCTCCACTCCTTCCTCTTCATACATCTTTCCTGATTCACCCCTGGCTACTGACATTGAGTCTATAACCATACAAAACCCTAGCACAGTCCCAGTTTTAGAAAATTCTACTTCAGCCAATGATACTGATCATTCCTCTCAGATTCAGTCCAATGATACTGATCACCCATCTCAGATTCAGAATTCAATTCCTATTGCTTTGTCTAAACCATCTAGGCATAAAGTCATACCAGCCAAGTTTAAGGATTTTACTAGCCTTCCAATCACAACCACCAAGGCATCTTCTCCATCTGCAGGGACTGTCACAGGTAACATTTGTTCATATCCTATTCAAAAGTACTTGTCATACAATGCTTTCACTCCTTCATATCATAAATACTTGTGTGCTACTGCTTCTATTCCTACACCATATACATATAAACAAGCATGTACAGACTCTAAATGGCTTGCTGCCATGAAACTTGAGTTGGATGCCCTTGAAAGTAATCATACCTGGGAATTGGTCCAAAAACCTCCCAATCAGCATATTGTTGACTGTAAATGGTTGTTTAAAGTCAAATACAACCCTGATGGCTCAGTTGAGAGGTACAAAGCTCGTTTAGTGGCTAAGGGCTTTACACAAACCTATGGATTGGATTATTTTGAAACTTTTGCCCCAGTGGCAAAAATGACAACAGTAAGACTGTTAGTGGCAATTGCAGCTGCTCAAGGATGGTCTATTTCTCAACTTGATATCACTAATGCCTTCTTACATGGAGACCTTCAAGAAACAGTATATATGAGAGTGCCCCCTGGTTATTTTCAACTGTCCTCCATACCTACACTAAATGGTATTACAGACTCATCTAATTGGGTGTGTAAATTAGTTAAGTCCTTATATGGACTCAAGCAAGCTCCCAGATGTTGGTTCACAAAATTTTCTACTGCCCTGAAGTCTGTAGGATACACTCAATCTCACTCAGACAACAATTTATTCACTAAACACACATCTTCTGAATTTGTGGCTGTCTTGGTCTATGTGGATGACATCCTTGTTACTGGGAGCAGTAAGTCTGTTATTCAGACTAGTATTCAATTCATGAGTTCTAGGTTCAAAGTTAAAGACTTGGGTGATCTCAAATTTTTCTTAGGAGTTGAAGTAGCTAGATCATCTGCTGGAATCTATCTTCATCAACACAAGTACACTATGGATATATTAGCTGACACTGGTCTTCTTGGTGCTAAACCTTCCAAGATTCCTATGGAGCAAAACCATTCTTTGCAAAAGAGTGAGAGTGTGTTTTTGTCTGACTCTGATTCTTCACTCTATAGAAGAATTGTTGGTCGTTTACTATATCTCACAGTAACTCGACCTGACTTATCCTACTCTGTGCAAGTGCTATCTCAGTTCATAGCTAAGCCTCGTTTTGACCATCTTACTGCTGCTTTCAAAGTGATCAGATATATTAAAGGGTCACCTGGTCAAGGCATTCTTATGTCTGCTAATTCTAAGCCTATTCTTCAAGCTTACTGTGACTCTGACTGGGGTGGATGTCAACAAACCAGGCATTCATTAACTGGCTACTGTGTTAAGTTTGGGGACTCTCTCATATCTTGGAAATGCAAAAAGCAGCATACTGTCTCTAGATCTTCAGCTGAGGCTGAATACAGGTGTATGGCTGATACATGCTGTGAACTAGTGTGGCTACTCAGTTTGTTTCACACGTTTGGTTTCTACAAAATTACTCCAGTCACATTGTTCTGTGACAGTAAGTCTGCCTTATACATTGCATCAAACTCTGTGTTTCATGAACGCACCAAACACATTGAGCATGATTGTCATATTGTGCGTGAAAAGCTTTAGCTTGGGATGATTACTACTGCTCATGTACCCTCTGCATTACAGCCTGCTGACATCTACACTAAAGCTCTTTCATCCACTCAGTTAATCTCTTTACTCTCCAAGTTGGGTGTCTGCAATCTTTTCCAACCCTCCAACTTGAGGGGGGATGTTACAAATATAGATAACAATGCAAATGAAGATATAGAATAAACAGTAGTCTAGACACTATGACAAACACCTTGTGTGCAATCAAGTTTGAAATGTAAATATGGCGGGAAAATCAGTTATCTGCTTAGCTGTGCCTAGCTGGATTCTGTTAGGGTTTATAGACTTACATTTCTGTATGTAACTTCTCTAGAACATTCTGTTAGGAGATAGGAGTGTATATAAGAACATACCTGATGTAACATCAAGCTTTAAGCTTTCTGAATGTATTCTTCTTCTTCCTCATTTACTTGTTTTACTTCTTCTTCCACAAAGCTTCATTTCTTATAAAACTGTCAGCAATCGTACCCTTGATTGGCTTTGCCTCCAGTACTCCATGTTTATCTAATCGTAGAAACCTTTCAGGGGAAGAACAACAGATAGATAGGTTCTCCGTCGAAAAACTACAACTCAAAGCCACACAGAGTGCCTCTGGAGGTACTTTGTTAAGTTTACATTGCATCTGACTCACAGACAACCGGGCTCCTATGCCTTGACATATTACCCTTCAAAACATAACGTCCGTCTAACCCAGTTGACAGAATGCAATCAGGTGCAAAAAAAAAATTATTCGGCCACACCCGTGCATGTTTCTATACTTAAGCCATTTCTCTGCAAAAAAATAATAACTAAGACCATGTTTCTGCAATTAAGTCTAAAATATACAGTAAATAACAAAATACTGTACAAATTTTAGAGAGGTAAACTCGTACGGTATGCACAACAAACTTCAACCAGGATGAATATTGTATGATGTACTCTGTTTTGGTCCTCTCCCGTAGCAACATTCCAAGGACTACTAAACAAATAAGTACTTGTTTTTACAGACATGCACTTATTCTGCTCCCAAATTATCCGATTGACAAGCTGCATAAGTTCCAGGCTCTTCTTTATTCTTCTGTTAACCCATGACACTCTCATGTGAATTGTCTTCTTTCAAGATCGGAAAATAAAGGACAACATTTGCTAAAATACAATAGTTAAAAACAGTTTACAACTTACGACAAATCTTTCTGGACGATTTGTTCAGTGTGATGTTGAGAATATCATCTCGATATTCTTATCTGCTCCGCCCCCGGGACTCTTCTGCTTAGCAGGCCATAGTACAATGCACCTGTTATATTACAGTTTGTAGATTATATATCTTGTAGCTTACATTTCTTTCAAGTGCAAGCATGGGAGAGACTGATACAATATCCATGGAACCAGTCCGAGATTCGGTTTACTTGACTGATCGTAGAAGTTCTCCCTGCAAGGTAAGCATAACAGCAGCATATAACTATAAACTATGCATGCATTTATAAACATAAACTGCAGTGCACGTTTACACAGTGTGTTAATTTGTACAAGGACATATTCTACTATTCTAGGCAAACTTGTCAAGATGTCATTGATCACAAGGATTCACCTTTTTAATGATAACATTCAGTTTTTAACATTCAGTTTTTTTTTTAAATTGGCAGGATTTTGAGATGGGGGAAACAAATGAACTTTCTATTATGTTGGAGAAGACTGAGCTTGAGAGAGATTTATACATGAAGGAATGCAGGGAAACTAAAATAAGGATTGCTGACCTTGAATCCAAGATGAAGGAAATGGATGAACAATTTTCAGAAACTCTAAAGATCCGCGAGGAATATTACAATGTTATACGAGAGTTGAAGTCTACACAAGAGGAGGTACTTAGGAACGATGCAAAAGTTGTGGAAGCCAACAATGCAAAGCTTGAGGCATTGAAACAGTTGGCATTGATGGAAACTGCTTTAAACATAGAGAAGCAAAAGACAGAAGAGCTCCAGGGGCATGTGTCAGTGATCAATGAAACTATTCTTTGTATGCAGCTAGCAGCTATGGAGGCAGAAAAAGAAAATTCTGCAGTTCTATCTGAGAAGCAATCCGAAATACTTTTAGCTATGAAGTTAGTAGAAGAAGCACATAGAGAACTGGAAACCGTACGAAATCATCAACCGGGATCAATCCAAACTCTGGAGAAAGAACTCATGAGAAAGACTTTACTAACAGATTCACTGCAATCGGAAGTTCAGAAAGCGAATGATCTACACAAGTCAGCTCAGAAAGCTACTTCTGAAGCTGTTAACGATATCAACCAACTAATAGCTGATATGGAGCTGCTGGTGACAGAGAATTCAGATAAAGGCGTTCACATTAAATTTCTGGAAAAGGAGCTGACTCAGCTAAAGCTTGATTATAAAAATGCAAAGAATGGTATTGAAATAGCAAACGAAGACAGAGAACATCTCAGGAGAGCTGTCGAAACTGCAGACAAAGATAGAGAACGCCTCAACAAAGATGTTGAAAAAGCAAAAAGTGACAGAGAACGCCTAAACAAAGATGTTGAAAATGCAAAAATTGACAGAGAACGTCTCAACATAGATTTTGAAACCTCAAACAAAGACAGAGAACGACTCGCCAAAGATGTTGAAATGGCAAACAAAGACAGAGAACGTCTTAATATAGTCGTTGAAACTGCAAAGGAAGATGTAGAACGCCTCAACAGAGATGTTGAAATTGCAAACAAAGACAGAGAACGCCTCAACAAAGATGTTGAAAACGCAAACAAACACATAGGACGCCTCAACAAAGATGTTGGAATTGCAAACAAAGAAATAGAGCGCCTTCACAAAGATGTTGAAATTGCGAACAATGATAAAGAACGCCTCAAACAAGATGTTGAAACTGCAGACAAATACAGAGAACGCAACAACGAAGACTTTGAAACTGCAAATAAGTGCATAGAACGCTTCTACAAAGATGTTGAAATTGCAAAAAAAGATGAAGAAATCACAAAAAAAGATGTAGAACGCCTCACCAAAGATGTTGAGACGCTAACTTGGAAGTTTGAAAGTACTAAGAATGAGTTAGATGAGATAAGTGGCAAAGAAACTGAAGCACAAGTAGAAATTGCGTTCCTAAAGTCTGAGCTACTTAAAGGAATATCAAAGACAGCAGCTGCTGAGGCTGCTGAAGAAAGAGCGAAGCTTGAGAACCTAAAAATTCGCCACAACATTCAACAGCTAGAATCAGAAGCAGAAGAAGCATACGAAGAAATCAGAAGATTAAAAGAAGCAGACAAAAGGGCAGACACAGGTGTAACAGATAATAATGTCATAGTTTCAGTTGAAGAGTACAACACCTTGGTAGAAAAGGCTAATAAGGAGGAGACAATGACTGATAATAGGTATGAGTTGGAGATATTGAAGAAAGATCTGGAGATCACAACAGCAAGAATTGGGGAGTTTCGGACACGAGCAGAACAAGCAGCATTTAGGGCTGAGGCTGCTGAGAAAGGTAAAGCAGCCCTTGAGGAACATATAAGGAGGTTGAGGGAGCAAAAGGAAAGGAGAAAGTTTTCTCATCAAGCACTTAAGGAAGCATCAATTACCCCGACATACAATTACAAACAAGATCTTGGTCTGCCTCCTAAAACACATCCGCCATTGGGTAAGATTCTTAATATGAAATTCTAGACCACAAACTCTGAGGGGTTCATTGTTAATGTACTTGTAATTGAGAATAAAAACAGGCTAACATATTCATTGTTCGAGTATTTGATGAACTTGCAGTTCCAAGTAAGCTGCTGGAGGTACTCTAGGCATTCAAAGGGTCTACAATTTATCGTTTACATGTTCCTCTAAAATTCATAAGAAAAAGTGTCAAAGGTAGCAAGAATGTTATTTATTTTCCTAGTGAACACTGACAATAGTTGTTCTAGTCTTCAGAATTCTTGCATGTGTCTCCCAGCATACTCTCATTGTGATTGCTAGTACAAAAAATCTTCCAGTGACTGTAAATTTGTAATGTTCAAGTCAGAATGACCACCAAGTTAATGTAAATTCCTAACTCCAATATTACATTTATTTGCAAGTTGCTACTATACAATGTGGAATCACTCAAATTGTAGACTGGAAAATGAAACAAAGAATAAGAAGTATTCTGACACCGCAGAAAAAAGTTAAGATTCGAACAAATCTCGATTTAATTTTGAAATCAAAAGCAAAAAAATTTGTCCGCAAATATAAATAAAATTTAGAATTGAGACGAAATATAAAAATTTAAATTGTAACATGGGAAACCAAGGAAGAATGTTTGAAACTGCAAAAACAACAGAAAACAGGCCTTAGTAGTAAGTTGAGTACAGCTGAGTTGAATGTAAAATGAAACATACTTGAAAGTTTAATAAAAAATTTAGGAAATGTGTATAAACAGCTGTATATATAAACCGGTCAACTGGGGCGGCTTTTATCGATTCTGTCTACATAGTCGTTAACTCAGTTTCTTGATCACGTCCAAGAATCCGCAACTATCCGTGTAAAGGACAAGTATAATACTACACACAACCTATGTCACCAGTAGTTTTATAACACATTTGTTAATGTTGTGCATGCAATCAATTCATGCTCTAATCATTTGTTTATAACTTTGGTCAAATTAAACTAATTGCGTACGTGCAGTTTGTTTATTCAAGTTTTGTTTTGGTCCATCTGCAGGCCTTGTGACATTCAATATATCACTCATTTTAATCCCATTTGGCATTTACTAGAATATTTTTATGTTTCTATATATGTAAAGCATCTGTCCCTTCTTATTTTTTAATTTTTTTGATTCATTTTAGCTCCATAGCTCAATCAAATTGGTCTGAGTTGGTGAGGAGAGAAAGAAGAGAGAAACATTTGGTTATACTCATCATGCCAGAAGAAAGAATTGCAGGACTAAGTGTCACTCATTTAGTTGTCTTCTTGATCTTATTTGCAGGTACATAGTAAATTTGTAGTACTTACTTTCTAGCTTCGGATTCTTTAAAATCATTATATACTCGATAGATTTTGCTACAGATGATCTATATTCATTTCCATTTTCTAGTTTTTTGGGGCATGCTGTATATTTTTTCAATGCATTAGATTTTACCAATATGAGGAGGGGGCATGAGTGTGTCGATTTGAACCTGTAATCTTTTAGTACTTGTTTGTTTTCACTTCAGCCTTTATGGGAAGTATGATTACTGAGGTACTAGAGGGTGTTTGTAATGCTTGATTTAGGATGGAATGCTTTCGAAAATTTTGATTGGTAGATAATTTACTTGCATTGTGGTAGAAGGTTCTGCATGCCTTAAACTTAATCTCTGATGGATTATTCATATAGGCAATTTGGAGTCTTTTAGGTTTATTCATGAATTTTACATTGTGTAGCAGATATTTTGAGATGGAGTACTTGGTGATGTTCTTGTTTGATAATCACAGGTAAATACGGAGATTCAGTGGACACGGATAAAGAAGTTCTGCTAAAATTGAGGTCATTTCTTGAAGAGAACAATCATTTTAACCGGGGATCCTATACCCAGTGGAGTCCACTTGATTCCTCACCTTGTGGCTGGTATGGAATCTCATGCAATAACAGTCGAGTGACTGGAGTCAACCTTTCCAACAACAACATTGCCGGAAGCTTATTTGGAAACTTTTCAGCCTTGTCTGAACTCACTAATCTAGACTTGTCTGGGAATACGATAGAAGGCTCAATTCCTGCTGATTTAGGCCGGTGTCAGCACCTCAAGTTTCTGAATCTATCGCACAACCTCATTGAAGGTGAGCTCAATCTTACCGGATTCAACAATCTGGAAATTCTTGATCTTGCTGTCAATAGATTTTCAGGAGATATTAAGTCAACTTTCCCAAAAGTGTGCAACAGCTTGGTGGTTGCAAATATTTCTTTAAATAATTTGACTGGTGAAATTGGAAACTCCTTTGATGAATGTTGGAATTTGGAGTACGTTGATCTAAGCTCCAACTTTTTGACTGGAAATATTAATATTGCATTTGAAAGGCTAAAAGAGCTTGAAGTATCCAATAACAGCATTAGTGGCACAATATCACCGTGGGTTTTCTCAGAGAATTGCAGCTTGGAAGCTCTAGACTTGTCCGAGAATCTGTTATTTGGGGAATTTCCAAAGGAGATTTCACAGTGTAAGAATTTGGCAGTGCTGAATTTGTGGGGAAATAGTTTCACAGGCCTAATCCCAGCAGAGCTTGGGTCATTAATGAATCTCGAGGCACTTTTGTTGGGTAACAATAAGTTTTACAATGAAATACCAGAGTCTTTAGTTGGCCTCAAGAATTTGGTCTTTCTTGAGTTGAGCAAGAACAATTTTGGAGGTGATATACAAGAGGTGCTTGGGCGCATGACGCAAGTGAAATATCTTCTTTTGAATGAGAATTCGTATACTGGTGGATTGTTTTCTTCTGGTATTCTCAATCTATCAAATATTGCCCGGATAGACCTGAGTTATAATAGCCTTTCTGGTAATTTACCTATTGCGTTCACCAGGATGCTAAGCTTGAAGCACTTGTTTCTTGCTTCCAATCAGTTCAGTGGAAATATACCACTGGAGTACGGGAATTTTCCGCAACTCCAAACCCTTGATCTCTCCTACAATATGCTTAGTGGGTCCATTCCCCCAACTTTGGGAAACTTGAACTCCCTGCTGTGGTTGATGCTTGCAAATAATAAATTGACTGGTGAAATTCCACCAGAATTGGGGAACTGTAGTAGCTTGCTGTGGTTGAACTTAGAAAACAATCAAATTTCTGGGAAAATACCACCTGAATTGGCAAACATTGGCAAGAACGCCACACCAATTTTTCTTATGAACCGCATTGATGATCGTATCACTGCTGGTTCTGGGGAGTGTTCAGTTTTGAAGAGGTGGATACCGGCAGAGTACCCTCCCTTCAGTTTTGTGTTCACACTCCTTACTGTGAAAAAATGTAGAAGCCTATGGGACGCGTTGCTTAAAGGGTATGGAATATTCCCAGTTTGTGCTCCAGGTTCAAATGTCCGAACAAATCAAATAACTGGATATGTTCTGCTACTTAATAATTTATTATCTGGCGAAATCCCCCCTGAAATAGGGAAGATGCTGAAACTAAGCATGTTGCAGTTGGGAATGAATAATTTTGATGGTACATTTCCTGAAGAGATTGCACAGATACCACTAGTTGTGCTAAATATCACACAAAACAAGATCTCTGGGGAGATTCCAGTGGCATTGGGGAGTATGAATTGCCTCCGAAACCTTGATTTGTCATACAACAATTTCTCTGGAAGATTCCCTGCTAGCTTGAATAACTTGAACGATCTTACCGGTTTCAATATATCTTACAATCCATATCTTACAGGGTTAGTTCCAGGTACTGGGCAGTTAGCAACATTTGAGAACTCATCGTTTCTTGGCGATCCTTTGTTACGTCTTCCACCTTATATAGGCAACAATACAAAACAGGCACCGGATATCAGTGCCCAGCCAAGAAAGAACATAAAGTTTGCACTGGTGGTGTTTTTAGCTATAACACTGGCCTTCTTGGTATGTGGAATAATGAGTGTTTTTGTCTGCATTGTGGGCAGAAGCTCAAAAAAGTCACCGAGTTATCTACTGGAAGATGTAAAGGAACGGCACGACACTGGTTCAGTTTCTGGTGGATCTTCACCATGGTTATCGGATAAAGTTACTATTATACGATTGGATAAGACAGAATTTACACACAAAGACATCTTTGTAGCTACAGAGTATTTTTCAGATGACAGAATTATAGGAAGGGGAGGATTTGGAACAGTGTATAGAGGAGTTTTGCCAGATGGTAGAGAAGTTGCAGTGAAGAAACAACAAAGAGAAGGACCCGAGGGAGAAAGAGAGTTTCGAGCAGAAATGGAGGTGCTAACAGGAAATGGCTTTGGTTGGCCTCATCCAAACCTTGTAACACTGTACGGTTGGTGCCTTGATGGCTCTGAAAAATTGCTTGTTTATGAGTACATGGTAGGTGGGAGCTTGGAAGAAGTCATTTCAGATCGAACACGTCTCACATGGAGGCGAAGAATTGATATAGCACTTGATGTTGCACGTGCTCTAGTGTTTCTACACCATGAATGCTTCCCACTTATTGTTCACCGCGATGTTAAGGCCAGCAATGTACTTCTTGACAAAGATGGAAAGGCTTGTGTAACCGACTTTGGCCTTGCTAGAGTTGTTGATGCTGGAGGAAGCCATGTGAGCACAATGGTGGCAGGAACAGTTGGTTATGTTGCCCCAGAGTATGGACAAACATGGCAGGCCACGACAAAAGGCGATGTCTATAGCTACGGAGTGCTAGTGATGGAGCTAGCCACAGGAAGGCGAGCAGTGGATGGGGGAGAAGAGTGTTTAGTGGAGTGGGCTAGGAGGGTGATGGGAAATGGACGACAAGGTAGAACATTGGTTCCAGTTGGACTATTGGTTTCATCGAGACGTGGAGAGGGGGCACAGGAGTTGTGTGAGTTGCTAAGAATTGGGATAAGGTGTGCGGCTGAGATGCCACAGGCTAGGCCAAACATGAAGGAAGTGCTTGCTATGTTGGTTAAAATTTCATCTCCTGCTGAAAAGGGATTTGAAGTTTAGCAAAACAAAGTACAGTTCCCATTCTCTTGTAATAACTTCAGTTTAGTTTATCGGTTTCAAAGAAGATTTTGTCCATCCATGTCTTACCAGTTACCACAAGACTCTGAACATTGATATGCCTAGGTGTTCAGACAATTTATTTAAGATGTAACATTGTGTAGATTTGAAGTGTACAAGTAAAACAATCTCTCTAAAAATGCAGTTCACGTAACTTTTATATTTTAGGGATATTTTTAATAATATCATTATGATTTTGATTTTTTTCTTTGATATCATTTTTTCATAGTATTGATTTTTTCAAATGATATCAGTGATATTATTGAGAATTCTCCAATTGCTATTAACATTCGAATAAAAAATAGTAAAAAAAAATGGTTAAAGAGAAGACAATGAAGATTAGATAATTGAAGGAGGATGCACTAAAGAATTTTTATAATCTATCTCGACTCTTCATATTTTTTTAGGGTTAATAATCAAGTGAGTCACTAAAGTGGACTCAATGTATCAAGTTGGTCACTGAACTGAAAACGGTATCAATAAAGTCATTAAAGTGGGTTACGGGTACATTTGATCAATTCTACTAATTTTTTGTTAACGGTAAATGATGATGTGTTTAATATAATCTGATGCAGGAATTCAGAACACTTTATCAGATGCTTGCCACATCAGATTATACTAAACACATCGGATTATACTAAATACATCATCATTTATCGTTAACAAAAATTTAGCAAAATTAATCAAATGTACATGTAACCCACTTTAATGACCTTATTGATACCGTTTTCAGTTCAGTGACCAACTTGATACATTGAGCTCACTTTAATGACCCACTTGATCATTAACCCTATTTTTTTATAAAAGTTGCTGATTGCCGTACTAAAAAAATAAAATAAAGATGCCATGCCATGGTATTGCAAATGTGTGACATTTTTTGTGTGACCAAAATAACCTCCCTCGTATTCAGCGTATAAACACACGTGGCAGTAACACCTGTCCAAAGTGTCCTTTGACAATCACCACCTTCTAGTTTCTTCATACTAATCTTTCCATTTTTCACTTTGTAAAAACCCCAAATAGTTGAAGAAAAATCAAGCTCGAATCAAGAGTAAGATCTCCCACACTTCTTGTTTCTTGTATGCATATTTAGATTTTATTACTGCTTTGCATTTCATGGCCCAGTTGAGATAGATTTTTACCTGTTCAGTAATAAATTGCTAACTGTTAAAATTTATCTATACATATAGATTGTAGGTTTTGCCTGATTGCTGAATGTTGGTCTACAAATATTGCAATCAAAAGATAAAATCAAGAAAAGTTACTGTTTGATTGCAGAGACAAGTTGTTATTTTTTACTGATTGAGAGGCCTAGGTTCAAGTGTTTTGGGTGTTTGTGTGTTCTTATGCTTGACAAGGGGTGGATGATTTACCAGTAATTTTAAAAGGGGTTGAATGATTTAAGGTTATTTCGTAAATGTTGGAGATTATGATGTAATTTTGTGTGAATGCATTGTGGTTGTTGTTTGCAAGACTGATGAATTAGGTGATGCATGCTATAATTTGTAGGAATGGCTGAAGTGGGGCAGCAGAATTGTATGAGAGTGGAGCTTGCAATTCAGAGGGAGTTGGAATATCGGAAAAAAGTGGCGAGTTTGTTGGAGTCTGATGAATGCATCAAGGACCTTATGCCGCTGCAGGTCATAGCTAACTCGTTTATACTAAGGCTGTGGTGATCGTGTTAACTTTCTTTTTTTGTTTTATAATTGTGTACCCTTTGCTTTTTGGTTGAAATGTTCCTTTTTACGCAATGTTACGTGGCTGTGCTGATATATAGTGAGTAGCTTTGTAGTATGTTTCGTGGATGTGATTATATATAGTGAGTAGCTTTATCGTTTTATGTTTGGTGGTTGTGCTGATATAATGTGAGTAACTATGTTTTCGGCGGGTGTAGCAGACACCGAAAGTTGTGGACCTGTTTACTGGTCCATAACAGGTCAAAATTGCTGCTGGTTATCCTTGCGTTGAGCTAATACACACTTGATTTTCCCAGATTGCAACATTGTATTTTTCCATTGATGTAGATTTTGGTTTTGATTTATTTTGATCCCGAATCATTGATATCTTAATTGTAAAGCTAGGGGTTATTGAAAGCCAACCCTGACGTGCACCTGAAGTAATGTTGATGAACAGTTTAATTCAAACGGAAGTGAGTGTTTCTAGATTTTATCTGTTTTTACGAAAGAGTCTTATCCGTTAATCCGTTATCCAGATGTATTACTAAATGTGGTACATATGCCTTCATTTTGTTTCCATTCGGAAGAGTTAAGATGTACTTTTATCACCTCGCCAACTGGCCTTCATTAATTCACCTTGTGTATGAATATCATGCTGAACATTAATTTTGTACCTAAAAGTTTCTGGCCCATCTAAAAGATTCCAAGCATCCTGCAATAGATTTAGTTTCACAATCTTCTCACTGATTTTAATTTAAGATTTACAAGCTTAAACAACTTTAAATAAGTTTCACTAATTTAATTTGTAGGGGGGTGCTACAAGTTGTTCCACGTTCCAACTATCAAGAAGGAATGCACAGATTAACACCCTAAGCAACATCAAGCACCAGCAATCTAAAAGAACTGCTTGGGTTAAGAGCTTAAACACTAAATTTAAAAAGAGCAAAAGAATGCAGAAAATGGTGATTTCCTGGTAAACGCTGCAAGTATTCAACGAAAGATAATAAGAAAATATAATAACCAAAAAGGTTTTGCTACACAATTGTTTTCTGTATGTGTGAATGTGAAATAAGGTCAACCATTGAGAGACTTTTGGTGAAATTTGTTTATGGTGGTCAGTGTTAATGGTAGAGTATATTAGCTCCTACTTTGGTGTTCATTATGTAAACTGTTGTTACCACTTACTAAATATGCTTTCAGGGTTCATGCTATCTTCTGCTGGAGAGAGTAAGATTGCTCGAATTGTTACTCTTTGTAGATGTTCTTAACTCTTAAGTCTTATGTGTACGTAGATGAGCAACACATAAATATTTTAAAAGAAGGCCATAAGAGTGAGACTCTGTTTATAACTCTTGGATCCAAGATGCACACAAGCATGCATGCTTTAAGTGTGATGTTTTCGTCACTGCTGATTGTAATCTCTATCATTAAATATATTCTGTTTTATTTTGTAATTATGGAATGATAATAGAGCATATGCTTTGGTGTATGTATTACTGACAAATAATGCCCGGTGTTTAGTTTAATGTCTAACCAACATTTCTTATATCAGGTGGTTTCTTCTGTTTCATGCCCAAATCCAGATCCAGGCCTGAGATCCTGGCCAGGGCCAAGTTCAGTCACAATAGCAAGTCCGTGCATGACACCAGGTTCATCTCATATGTTTCCAAGACCAAATCCAAATCTGGCTTCAGGTTCAGCACTTCAGTTTCCACCTTCAAGTGCTCCGGGGTTCCATCCAGGTCCAAGCCAGATTCCCAACCGACCATTCCAGTCATCAGTCTTTAGTCCATCACCGGTGCCCAATCATTATTATAATCCTGGGCCGAGGCCTCGTCCACATCCAACTTATCAGCCAAGTTACTCGGGCATTAAAAGGAAAGCAACTAGTGGCTACCAGCACCAAGCACCTCATAAGCCAAAGCCACCTCAAGAAAGTTACATAGTCGTAGATTCATCTGGGAATATGTTCTGCAAGCTCTGTGAAGTATCGTGTACTGGTCCCTTCTGTCTGAAGCAACACCTGAAAGGTCACAAACACAAAGCTAAACTGCAGCTGCTGAGGACAGATAGGAAAAATGGCGGGGAGCAAGAAAACAAGCAATTTAGGTGTGACCTATGTCAAATTGTGTGCTCACATGAAGATGCGTTGAAGCTGCATTACGAGGGTCAAAAGCACAAGGCTAGATTACAAGCTTTAGAAGGTGGACAGAATATTGGAGACAAAGCCACTGAACGTCCATGGTGCGGACTTTGTGAAATCTGGTGCATGAACGAAGATGCCTTTAATCAGCATCTCAAAGGTCAAAAGCATCTCACTCGTCTTTACAGCATGCAGGAGAAGGAGAGGACAATGAGGGCAAGCTGCAGATAAATAATTTTAACTGGAACTGAAGGTGATCTGAGTTGAGAAAGCAATGGTTTACTGTAGAAATCCACCATGGCTGAGTATGCATTAAAATTCTATCGTATATCGCAGTCTAAATGGCAGACATCATAGCGGCTTCTGCACAATAGTGCAGTACGCTATCAGCCTCTTAGTTACTATGACTTATATATGAACTTTAAAGATCGTTTTACTACTGTAATCTATATGATGCAAGTACTGCATGACTTTGCGGAACAGTTTCGACATCTCAGACTTCTTAATAGTATTTGCAACTTTGCAAGTATCAAGTACTGTATCAGTATAGTCTGGACTTAAATTTCGTTGTGTACTCAGCTTGGTAGCTTGAATTTCAAAGTGATATTCTTATTGTGGAAATCTGAAAGGAAAGTTAGAACTATACTTGATTCCAATATTTTTGTTCACTGTGTATCAGGTTGCCAAAACCCCCGCCCCCTAATTTTTTTTCATTTTACCTGTGTGATCAAATATATGTAGATTCTATAGTCGGATGAAAAAACTCAAAAAGGGTGTTTGGTTCATGATTAATAAGTCGGGTCAACGAAAATTGGAACTTTAAACTCACCTAGAGGGATAGGGCTAGGATGAGTTTGATTACCTTTTAGAGGGATTGAGATTCTCATTTCACATAACTAAATTGTTAATTCAAATACCATCACTCGAGTTAAAGATTCCAATCCGGTTAACTGAATTTATTAACCATGAACCAAACGCCCCTTACATTAGTGTTGACAATGTATCAAAAGATTGTTAATTCTTTTTAATTTATCACCACGAGGGAAAGGTGTAGTAAGAAGTTGGTGTAGTAAGAAGAGTTGGGTGCTTGGAAAAAAATGCTACCTGTATCTCAATATTATTTAGGATCCCCAATTCCTCATATACCAAATGCTTATTTTATTAAAAAAATTAAATGCTACCTGTATCTCAATCAAAAAATTATTGTAAAATAACTTCCGTTTATTTTCCTGACAAAAAAGAAAAGAAATGAACTTCCCTTAATTTTGAAGGTAAAACAAAAAAAAAAAGAATCTTGACTATTTAGCTGTTACTAATTTAAAAACCGATTTGACCAAAAACAAGACTAATAATCTCGTTATGCTTCATGCGATTCTTGATTTTATAACCCATCTTCCTTGTTCATTGATATGAGTTCTCTTTGTTCATATATACACACAATTGAAGATATATACACACAAAATTTGTGATCTTGGAAAGCTCATTACTTGCCCCCCTTTCATTTTTCATAAGTGAGTAACACTCTCTGTAGGCTTTCTCTACTTATATGTGTTTGTGTATATAATAAAGATTTGATCTTTAATCTTGTTTATGTGTGTATCTATAATAAAGATGTGATCTTTAACCTTGTTTATGTGTGTATCTATTCTACATTTATAATTGTTAAGTAGTAATTGTAAGGCCCATCAATTTGATTTGAAATGCACAGGAATTTAGCTAGGATTTTAAAGATTATGAATTTATTATTTGGGGTTTAAATGAATGAGGGTAAATCATTTGTAGATACAATTTGTAAATGTTAATGTGGGTAATTGAATTCAATTTGGGTAATTTATTTAGTACCACCATTTTACATTTTGTTGTTGAAAAGTGTTTTTAAGTAATGTTTATTGTGCATTGTTTATTATGTGTTACCATTAGTGTTCTTTGAATAAGTTTCCGATTGGGGGTGATGGAAATTACAATGTGCTGTAATGTTTACAGATATGGGTGACGAAGGGATTAAAAATACGAATTTGATGGACAAGGGGGCAATGTTAGATGATACGAAGGTGGTGCTTTCGTTACCTGCACAGGTGATTAGTAGTGTGGCTTTTTTGGCTTTTGATCGACTGCTCAATTTCCGATATTGTTATTTTATTGCTTTATTGTCAACTTTGATTATGGAATGGAGTAGTGTGAAAAAGATGTTCTTTCTGGCTTTTGAGTTTTATTGCTTGTTATACCATGCACAAAACAAACTGTTTTTTTATTGATACACTCCATCTATTGGAGTTTCCCAATTAGGTTATAAATCAGCAATTACTAGTGTTTATTTAAAAGTTATATGTTCTTCACTTCTTCTCCCACATTAATTAGCAGTAGCTACATCCATTTACTAACAAATCCTTACCAATAAGTTCATGCTCTGACCTGTGGTCTCTCGTAATAGGTACCTTCTTCTCTATATCCAAATTCATGGCTGGATCCGAATTTAGCCACTAGTCAAAGTTCCAGATCGGTTTCGTGTTCAGCTCCTCAATTTCACTCTTCCAGTCCAAGTCCATTGGCAGAACCTCGTCATATTGCGAGTCCAGCACCAATCATAGGTCAAGTGTCAAATCCTACCTCAAGTGCAAGTCCACAGCTGTATCCGTATCCATCTAATCAGGTCTCATCTGCAAGTCTAAGTCTGAGGCAAGTCATACGGAGGCCTAGTCCGACATTTGGGGCAAGTCACCCAGGCATTAAAAGTAATCCAACACTTGGCAGCCTCCAATCAAGAGCACCTCAACTATCTTATGGTAATTATAATCTTCCATAACATTAAAAATTCTATTAGAAACTCTAGTTCTCCTACTGTCTGGGAAGACTCAGTACTGTAGACCCCATTGGTTATATTGTAGGCTAAACTTAAAGTTTGAACCACTAGCTATAACTTCAGTTCAACATATACTTCTTGACTAATAGCCTTATATTTTTGTAATTTTTTTTTTTTGTAAATTAGTGCCTGTGGTATTCGGATCGAGTAGCAAAACTCCTAGTCAAGTAGTGCCGCCTTCCAGTCCATCTGCTTATTCAACTCCAAGTGGAGCATCACATAAACAGAGATCAATTCTCTGGGGCAAAACCCCGACTCAAGTGGCAGTGCCTTCAGATCCCTCAACTTATTCAACTCCAGGTGGGCAATCACATGGCAGTAAAAGGACATCAATTGTCTGGACTGCATTCGAAAGAAAAGTAATAGATGGCCGACAGTACGCTATATGCAATACTTGCACTTCAAAACTGACAGCAGGTAGTGGATACGGGACAAGGCACTTGCATAGCCACATGCAACGTTGCAAAAGACTGAAAACTTTTGACACTAGACAACAACCAAAGGGAATCAATGTAGGGATTGAGAAACAGAAAGTCCAGCCCCGTAATTGCACTTTTGATCAAGAAGTCTCCAGAAGGGATATCGTCAATGCAATTATTTTACATGGATATCCTCTCAACATTTTGAATCATTATGGATTACAAAAATTTATCAGAGGTCTGCAACCAATGTTTAAGATGGTTACTACAAATACAATCAAGAAGGACATTCTCAACATATATGATTCCGAGAAAGAAAAAATAATTTGTTTGTTGGAGAAATTGGATTCCCGAGTTGCTATCACCACCAAAATATGGACAGCTAAACCGACCAAAAAAAGTTACATGGCTATTACTGCTCATTATATTGATGAAGCATGGGCATCACGAAGTCGACTTCTAAGGCAAGTTTTACTAAATTGCTATGGTTTCTGATAGTTAACAATTTGAAATTTTACGTCCATTGTCATGTCTGAATTTACTTACTTTTAGAATATATAATACATCTAGGTTGGCACACTGAATAATTTTTTCTTATTTTTTCTTTCAGGTTTATATATATTCCCCATCCACAGGATGCGGAAGTCCGTACTGAATATCTTATGGATGCATTGCTGGAAGTAGGTCTTGATAGGAAGTTATCTACAATAATGGTTGATGATGCTAAAAATGATCCAATGTCTCATAACTTTCTTGACAAGCTTGATGCAAGTTCACTCCTGTTAGATGGGGATGTACTTCATGTTTGTTGTTTTGAGAGCATTTTAAATGAAATCGCAAGAGATGTTTTGGGAGTTATAAGTGATGTGATAGATAACGTGCGGAGTGGAGTTATGTACTGGACTGCTTCAGTACAAAGAATGTATAAATTGGAGGAAGCATGCCATCAATTGTGTGTTCCATACACAAAGAAGCTTTGTCTCGATAATGGCACCTGTTGGAAGTCAATCTTACTGATGCTTCAAACAGCTCTACTTTATAAAGATGTTTTCTTTTATTTAGAGCAAGAAAAAACATGCCATACAAGTTTGCTGAGCGACCATGATTGGATGTTGGTGAAAGAAATTTGTGGGAATTTGCAACCATTTTATAATATCACAGAATCCTTTTGTGGAACTAGCAATTTCACTTTAAATTGCTACTTTCCAAAAATTTGTGAGATCAAAATTGCGATATCAAAATGGTTTGACAGTCCACTTGAGATTGTTCAGGTGATGGCATCACAAACGATGGAGAAGTATGAGAAGTATTGGAGTTTATGTCATCGTATCATAGGGATAGCATGTGTCTTCGATCCTAGATATAAGTTGAAACTTATCGAGTATTTTTTTAAAACTATTTATGGTGATGAAGCTATGGTGCGTGTAAACAGAGTCCGTGATGATTGCCATGTGTTGCAACTTAATTACCAATCGAAGGGTAGGCCAAATCATAATCTTGGAGCATCTTCTGCTAGGTCTTTGGCGTCAACGGGATGTACTGAGGAGGATGCACTTATCGATTTTGATTTATTTGTGGCAAGTCAGGTGCCTGCCAGATCAGAAATGGAGTTATACTTGGAAGAATGTGTGTTGCCAAGAACTGCAGACTTTGATATCTTGAATTGGTGGAAAGCAAATGGTTTGAAATTTCCGACGTTGCAAAAGATTGCTATGGACATATTGGCTATTCCTGGATCCATCTCTGCATCAAAATCTACTTCCGGTAACAATAGGATGCTTAGTTCACATCGTAGTCGGTTAAATCACACTATTACAGAGGCGTTGATGTGTACACAAAATTGGTTACTGGATGAAGTCAATGGTATGACATCTATACTTGATTGTTGTGATAATTAAGCATACTAGGTAACAATTTGATTTTTCGTTATATACTTTACTTTATTTTGTAGCTACTTGTTCGAGTGGAACTCGGCTTGTGTTAAGTACTTTAGATGACGAAGATGAAGACAAAGCTGAAGAAAAAGATGAAGCCCAAGATGAAGACGAAAACTATGGCGATTTTGATGATGATAGTGCAAACTGCAACTAAAGGAATTAATAAATGTATGTGAATGGTGTACAATTTAAAGTTCTTGTTCTTATAGTGGGTAATTACTAATGATCTGTCTGGTATCAGATATGATTTATATGCATAGATGAATGATGTGATGACCTGGAAAATGAAGGTGGATTTTTTTGGAAAAATTTAAGGATACATGCTTGGGAAATTTTTCAAGATATTCTTTGCCCTTTAGGTAAATCAGTTGTTAGTTGTTACTCAATCATTTCTGAAGTTGTCATGTGTACAACTGAAGCATATTATACTCCAAATGAATTTGAGAATTTAATTTTTTACTAGAATAAACTACCCTTAATAGGCAATAAATTTAAAAAAAGATTAAACTATAATGGGGTTATTGTCAAGTTTCAGGCTGTCAAAGTTCCTCTTCTTGGTATTCCGTGCATGTTGTACATTTGCTGTCCTCTTCTCATGTAATAACTAATTAACTGAACTGAGCTAACCCTAGTATCACTAAATTCACATACAAAAGACATTGAATACTCTACTGATATGTAAATCTTTGTATTAAGTCTGATCAGTGATCACATTATGGCATTTAATTTCCTTAATTGCTTCCCTGCCATTACATGCAAATTAAGTTGCAACTTGTAACTCATAAGTAGAATTACAGTTCCTGGGGAGCTGTACTCCAAAAAGACTGTACATTTCCGACTTTTCAGATTGATTTTATACAGATATTAAGATTCTGCCTTCCACAAACATCTTTATAACTAAGAAGAGATATGATAGGCAGGATCTTCTAGTGGTTGAAGTGGAGAATTAAAGTAAGATATTGGGAGCTTAGTATTTCTGAAGGTTCTTTAAGAAAATGCAAAAGCTAGCACTGTAAAGTGTCCCTTCAATTCTATGTGACTAGTGGCTAAGTTTGGTTGCAAACTGCAGACCATCATAGAAGGCAAAAACAGAACTTCTTACTGGCGGAATATCTTTATGTTTGCATCCATCTTCTCCTCCACAGGACCACAGCTACACTAGGTATCTGTATCAACTTGTGGGTTGGTTGGGGAAGAGAAACGCATATAGTTTGAAAGCCTTGGCATTGGTGTCAAAATAGGCAACCCTACACATTTCGATTTTGGTCTATTATGTGGATATAATTTATTGTCAATTTAAACTTAGTCACATCAGGCAGCAATATTAGTGATTCTTATTTGTCAATACCATACTGCTTTATTCATGATGATTCAGTACTTTCTAGAAAGCTTGAACTGAACTACTAAAGACACATCTATCTAGCTTAGCACTTGGAAAGTAAGGGCTAGTGTTTCGAACATGTAAAGAGGATGCAAGGATAGAGACATAAATTATAAGATTACGCAAGTGATAAAGATTATGTTAGGGCTAGTGTCCAAGGTGAAATGCACTATATATTAACAGAGATGATGTTGAAAGACAAACTGCAGACAGCAGACTCTGCAAGTAGATGGAAAATTCGAAAAGCGGAAAGTAAGTGATATCAAGTCGTGGATGGAAACATCTGTGCTAAACCTCACGTGGAAATTGTTTTTAAGGTCCCTCCACTAACCATAAATTTTAGTTGGAAGACGTAAATACCTATCTCACCACACATAACTCCCATCTTATGCAGAACATTCGTCTTTAAATAGATGCTTGTAACCTTGCATGAGGCACACAACCAAAGGGAAATGGACAAGTCCCAAGAGCACTCTAACATAGTTAAGGATGTTTCACTTCAAGAACTCAGAGACAGGCTTGCTGAATTTGCTAGAGCCAGAGACTGGGAGCAATATCACAGTCCTAGAAATCTCCTTCTAGCCCTGGTAAGCATTCTGATCAAGCTAGTTCAATGGCAGAACATGGTATGCGTATGCATGCATTCTTATATGATATGTTGTAGGTTGGCGAGGTGGGAGAGCTATCTGAGATATTCCAGTGGAAAGGGGAGGTAGAAAGGGGGCTACCAAACTGGAGTTCTGATGATAAGGAACACCTAGAGGAAGAACTTTCTGATGTATTGCTCTACCTAGTTCAGCTTGCCGATGTTTGTGGCCTTGATCTTGGCAAAGCTGCCCTCTCCAAGATTCTCAAAAATGCGCAGAAATACCCTCCATCAAGTACTCACTGCAAGTCTTGAACCAAACTTTTTCCCAAATGTCTTTTCTAGTCTTCTTTTTATCTGTACTGTTCTTTATGTTTGGAGCACCATTTCTTATCTTTTTTGCCCCACCCTAAAAGAGGAAATAACAGACCTGAGTTGTGATAAACTCTAGGTCATGTTTGTTTGGAGGGATTATAATTCAGGGATTATTATCCGGGGATAAATAATCCCATCAATTAAAGTACTAGAGATAATAATCCTTTAAATTAAATTATATTATCTCATGTTTGTTTTGAAGTATTAAGTTTATGATTATAATATAATCTTTTAAAATTTAATTCATGTTTGTTTTGAGGGATAATCATTAGATTAGACTATTATTCTTTAAATTTTCCGATCTTATGTTTGTTTTGCATAAGATTATAGTGTGGGGATTATAATCTTTTAAAAAAATGACTTGTTAGAGGGGATTAAATAATACCTCCTTCAACCAAGTATTATGGGGATTATAATCTTATCCCCTATTTCAACAAAACAAACATGAGATAAAAAAATTTAAAGGATTATAATCTTTGACCTAATCCTAAATAAATTTTTGAATAACAAACTGTGGGATAAGAAAATTTAAAGAATTATTATCCTATCTTATAGTTGTTTTTGCTCTTTTACGGTTTACATTATATGGGCATCTGTACTTGCCATAGTTGTTCACCTTCTAGTTTCATAGTATAATGTCAAAATTCAGCCCGGTTCGAGGTACTGTTTGTGCATGTCTACTTTCCGTTATCATATATACAAGCCTATAATCAGTGCGATGTACGATGAATTTTAGTATTTTTAATTTATTATTTTAGTATTTTTATATGATTTTTTATTATTTTTTATCTTATTTTATTATCATTTATTTGTATTTTGATCTTAAAAAATTTTAATATGTTGTCGACGGAATAATATATTGAACTTTTGAATGTAGCTTAGAAAAATAGATGATATAAATATTTAATAATAATAATATGTTGTTGACGGGATTCGAATCTTGAACCCGTGGGAGTATTTTAGATACCAAGAAAATAATATTCTTTTAATATTAAATCAAACGGTTCTCATTTATCTATATTTATATCTAACGGTTATTATTTAGAGAACCAAACTACCAACCAACCAAATAGATGGTAGTTTGCTTATAATAGTATTTTTTTTAATATGATTTTTTTAGTATTTTTTATCTTATTTTATTAGCATTTATTTGTATTTTGATCTTAAAATTTTTTAATATGTTGTTGACTTGATTCGAACCTTGAACCCGTGGGAGCATCTTAGATATCAAAAAAAGAATATTCTTTTAATATTACATCTAACGGTTCTCATTTACCTATATTTACATCTAACAGTTATTATTTAGAGGACCAAACTAAATGACCAAACTACCAACTAAATAGATGGTGGTTTGCTTATAATATTATAGTATAGATTAGCGGATACCCCGTGCCAGGCACGGACCGAGCATGAGTCGACATCAACATAATAATATTGATAAATATTAATAAATATTTTAAATATATATTTATCGAGAATTAAATGATAAAAATATATAATAAATAAACTACTATTTATTTATGTAGTTATAGACAATCGAACCGTTTTTAAAACTAAAGAAATTAAAGTAAATAAATAAATCTTGTATGATTACGTAGCTGCAAGGAATCGAACCCTCGATGTAGCTACTAAATTTAATAGGGGTGAGCAAAACCGGATATCCGGTCCGGTTTATAAATTCGGATCGGATATCCGGTTTTTCGGATTGTGAAAAATCTATTCCGGTTCCGGATCCGGTTTAACCGGATATCCGGAATTCGGATATCCGTTTAAACCGGATCGGAAATCGGATAATCCGGATCCGAATTAATTAATTAAAATATATTTGAAGTTGTAAAATAATAATAAATATTATTATATTTTGATAAGTTATCGTTAACTTTACAAATTTTAAATTGATTAATAACATTTTAAACATCAAAATCTCATGTATTAACATTTATAAATTTATTTTTTCCTAGTTTTTATTTTAACCCACCAAATTATCATTCATTTGTTTAATATGTACTTCTACGTACTTTTTTAGAGATATTAATAGCACGTTCACTCTCGAATTTATTTTATTAAATGAAATAATAATATTAAACGAGAACACTCTTTCATTAACTTCGTTCTAAAATTTTATTAACTAAGATCACGAAGTTTTCACGTACAAATATATGGTATTGTGTTTATAAATGCGCACTCAAATATATAATTTCATGTGTAACATTTCGATTTTACAACTAAAATGTTTATAAACTCGATCAATGCACACAAACTTAGTAATTTATTAGTAATAATTTATTGCTTAATCTAATATATCATATGTTGAATTATTTGTCTTTAATATTATTTATTATACATATATAAATATATTATTTTTTAAGATATATTAAAAATCGGATCGGATCCGGATATCCGGTTTTATATAAAGTTATGATCCGGATCCGAATCCGAATTTATAAAAAAATTCGGATCGGATATCCGGTCCGGTTTTTTCGGATCGGATATCCAAATTTCCGGATTTTTAAAATCGGATACCGGATCGAAAATTAGGATAATCCGATTTTCGGATTTTTGTGCTCACCCCTAAAATTTAAAGTAAATAAATAAATCTTGTATAATTACGTAGTTGCAAAGAATCGAACTCTGGATGAAGTTAAATAATTTAAGGTAAATTAATCTTGTATAATTACGTAGTTGCAAGGAATCGAACCCGGATTTCGTGATAATCAAATTTGGTACTTTGGTACTGCGCGTCATTTTCACATTATTTTTTTATTAATATTAATTTTAATGATTAGAAAATGTACTTATAGATATTTGAATGATAGAAATATATAATAAATAAATACTATTTAATTATGTGGTTGTAGGCAATTGATCTTGAATTTGGTACCGCGCGATATTTTAACATTATTTTCTTTATTAATAAAGAGTATAGAAATTATAGACAATTGAACTTTGAATGAAATTAAAATAAATAAATAAATCTTGTATAATAACGTAGTTGTAAGGAATCAAAACTTGAATTAAGCTAAATAATTTAAATTAATAAATCGTGTACGTAGTTGTGAGGAATCGAACTCAGGTCTCGTGATAATCAGATTTGATACTTTTAATACCGCGCGTCATTTTTAAATTATTTTTCATATTAATAAAGAGTATATATACACAGTTTGTTAGTATAGTTCTTGATGTTTTGTTGATCATTTCCGTTACAAAACTATGAATCTTTCTAATAGAATCATTAGGAGGGTGAATGAGTGAAGTTAAACATTCAGGATCAGGACAACAGTTTCCCTGTCTATGATTCTTAGTAGGGGTGTACACGGTTCGGGTTGGGCGGGTTACAGGATTTTAACAACCTAACCCAATTAAATCGGGTTTGCAAATTTTTAACCCAATCCACAAAAAATAAATTCGTAATCCAACCCATTTAATATACTTCGGTTTGGATCGGTTCGGATCGGATTGATCGGGTTAATAAATATATAAAATATATTTTAGCTGTGCTATAGATTGGGCATTGGTGGCCCAATTTCCTCAGGATTAAGCTCTATATCCTAAAAAATAAATCTTTGTTATGACGTTAATTATTTCAGG
The DNA here is from genome assembly GCA_030848705.1 of Heracleum sosnowskyi. Classification (NCBI taxonomy): domain Eukaryota; kingdom Viridiplantae; phylum Streptophyta; class Magnoliopsida; order Apiales; family Apiaceae; genus Heracleum; species Heracleum sosnowskyi. Next base: position 10,017,250 of record CM061243.1, read on the forward strand.
CCCACCAGTAACAAGTTTGTATCCTCATATTCCTTTGTCAGATAGCAGCCACGGACCCTCGACCTTGGTCCTTCCGCTCCATTTCTAAAATTTTCGTATATATATATATATATTTTTAATTTAATAGTGGTTTGTTTAGTTTGGGGAAGTAAAATTTTCGTTATTTTTGACTTATTTATCAAATAAAAATATTAAGATATTCAATACGCTTCGCCTTGCGAATGATAGAACATTTTTCATGTAAAAAAAATACACTAATATGATAAAAAAATTGTAATTTATCTATAATTTTTATCATGACAGTCAACACAAGTTAGGTATTCGACAAGATGTCTCCAAAAAGTAAATAAATAAATACTTTTTAAAATTAAATGAAAATAAACTTCAGTAGCTTATAAATATTACTTTAGACGTACGGTTTAGAAAATAAGTACATTATGTTTAGAAAATAGTATTGAACTCTCAATGTATACAAGATGTTTGTGTACTGGAGTTTGAATGTACCTATTCAACATGCTATTTCATAATCTATGGTACATACAAATGCAAACTAATTAAATATTATATTTTATTATTTAGAAAAATGAAACTATACTAACCTGATATAAAGAGATGGTAAATAAATTGCATTTACAGGGATATCAGTTTTTTCAAGAAGGTACACTAAATATAATTTAGTAAAAAATCAATTAACATATACACAATTTACAAACAAATATTCTCTATAATGCCTAGTTAACATTATCGGCTAAAATAATATAGAATAATAATTAGCTAAAATTTAATAAATTATGAGTTTCAATAGAGTTTTTTGTTACAGATCAAGGTTCGACAAATTTAACGCCAGAAGGTTGGTTATAATATTATCTAACAATTTTTCATAAATAGAGCTTCACAATTTATTTATATTAGCTTAAAACCTGTGCGATGCACGGATTGTTATTAATAATTATTATTTTTATTATTTATGTTTTAATATTTCATTAATTTGCATTTGCTAAAAAAAATAAGTAGGCGTGTTAAACGTTTTTAAATCATTAAAAGTATTAAAATATATTTTAAAATAAATTAATAAGTGTTTGTTCGTGATATTTTTGGAAAATGAGGGGTGTTAGTAAGGAAAAATAGAAAACGTAACGTGTTTTAGCTGAAAAGGTAAGTGCCGTAATTAAAAGTATTTAAATAGTTTCAAAATAAATAAGTAAGGATTTGCCCGAGATATTTTTGGAAAATGAGAGATTTTAGTAAGGAAAAATAGAAAGAGTAACATGTTTTAGTTGAAAAAGGTAATTGTTCGTGCTTTTTTTAGAAAAAGAGAGGATTTTGTCAGAAAAAATAGAAAAAGTAATGTATTTTAGTAGAAAAGGTAGTTGGTTATAAAAATGTTATTATTTAATAATAATTTCTTTAGAAAATAAAAAAAATAGAAAAAGTAACACGTTTCAGCTAAAAAGTGTTCATAATTAAAAGTATTAAAATAGATTTTAAAATAAATAATTAAGTATTTGTCTGTGATATTTTTTGAAACTGAGAGATTTTAGTAAGGAAAAATAGAAAGAGTAACATGTTTTTGTTAAAAAAGATAATCGCCCATGTTTTTTTTTAGAAAAAGAAAGGATTTTGTTAGAAAAAAATAAAAAAAGGTAATGTATTTAGCTGAAAAGGTAATCGGTTATAAATAATGTTATTATTTAGTGATAGTTTTTAAAAAAAATAAGTAAGAGTATTTAAGTAAAATCACTAAGTACTGACCGTCCGTCCGTCCGACTACCAAACTTTTAATATTTCGTCTTTAATAATATAGCTTAAAATCCGTGCGATGCACAGATTGTTTTTAATAATTAATAATTTTATTATTTATTATTTATATTTTATTAAGTGCATTTATTAAAAAAAATAAGTAGACGTGTTAAACATTTTTAAATAATTAAAAGTATTAAAATAGATTTTAAAATAAATAAGTAACGGTTTGTACGTGATATTTTGGAAAAAGAGTGGCTTTATTAAGAAAAATATAAGTAACATGTTTTCATTGAATTTTAAAATATAAAAGTAACGATTTGCCCGTGATATTTTTGAAAAAAAGAGGGGGTTTAGTAAGAAAAATAGAAAAGGTGACATGTTTTAGTTGAAAAAGGTAATTGTCAATTAAAAGTATATTAAAATAGATTTCAAAGTAAATAAGTAAGGGTTTGCCCATGATATATTTGAAAAAAGAGAGATTTTAGTAAGGAAAATAGAAAATATAACATGTTTTAACTGAAAAAGGTAATTGCCCGTGATTTTTCTAGACAAAGAGGGGAAGGTAATTGTCAATTAAAAGTATTAAAATAGGTTTTAAAATAAATAAGTAAGAATTTGTTCGTGATATATTTGAAAAATGAGGGATTTTAGTAAGGTAAATAGAAAAAGTAAAATGTTTTAGCTAAAAAGGAAATTGCTTTGGCTAAAAATGGTAATGAGTTAATTATTAGCAATTATAAACTTATTATGTTATTTTATTAAATGAAACTGTCTGCGATATTTTTGGAAAATGAGATATTTTAGTTAGGAAAAATAGAAAATATATTCTATATAATAATTTTAATATTTTATCTAACGATTCTCATCGATTTGATCAGAGATATCTAACGGCTATGAATGGAGTGACCAGACTACAAAAACTTTCATGACCAGACTACAAAACTTTCAATTTTTCATGTTTAATATAATAATATAGATAAATTATGTATACAATATACCACATAAAATTGTTTTTGCTAATAATTTCTCCCATGCTTTTATCATTTTATATCTTGAAAATGTTGCATACATTTGCCATGATGTTAAATGGTGCAGGCCCGCAAGTAAAGTTTGGATCCTCGCAACCCTTTGTCCTGAGCAGCCATGGGCTGGTCCTTCCTTTCAATTACTATTAATTTTGTCATTTTGTGTAAATATATTCGGGAGATTCTTTTTTATTTTTGCCTTTAAATTTCATGTTGCTTGTTTGGTTTGGAAAGTAATTTCTTAGTCTTCTGTATTTTTTTTGTTTGGTATCTTTTGAATACATTAAAAAATATAAGATACCGAAGTAGTTCCCTTTTTCAGATTATTATGTGTATTCTCAAATATAAGAAAGAAAATAAAATAAACAAAAAAAAGTTATTTTACTCTTTCAAAAACTTTTCAAAAGTGAGAAATTTTTTTGGTATAAATATTTAAAGAATTTCTTTCCAAGTTTTCAACTAAACATATCATTTCAAATACAAGTTAAAATTTCTATTTTTTTAACACAACGTTCTCTCGTTTTTAAGACAATGTCATGTATAAAAAGTATTGGAACACTTTCAAAAATACCTAAAGGTATAAGTTTTTTTTACAAAAAATACAATATTTTTTCAAAGTATTTTACAAAAATATAAAATTTTAAACAAAAATTACAAAAATATCAATTTTTTAAAAAATATTTTTGTTGGGTATGAGTTTCACAAGAATATAATATAGATGAGCTGAATATATTATCAGTAAATTTTTTGATTATCTTCGTTTTAAATCTGGTTTATTGTAGCTTGAAACTTGTTTGTTTAACACGAAAGTAATGCGGAATAAAAGCAACACAAACAATTTCACTTTTAATCTAATATTGTATTAGATCAAGATATGCTACAAACTGTGAATTCGAACTTGAATTCTTCGCCGCGTTTTTTTAGAGAGATACAACTTGTATGTATGTGAAAAACTTAACTTCTAAAGATAAGGAAGCGGTGTGTTTATAAACTATACACAACTCGCTTTTACAAAACTAGTAACAAACAAACAACTTGTCAAACCATGTCTATACTATTTTGGTGAAAGTTGGCATCATGTGAATTTCTTCTTTGTTTTACATACTGTCAGATACTTATCTTTAGCTGATTCTTTTGACTGTCTCTCCAAGCTTCTTTGTAGACTTTCCATGTGCATACTGCAAATGATTGAGACAACTGTATACGCCTTGGTTTTAGTTCGATCCTTGTTCCTATAATATTTGTCTCGTTGTTGATTACGAATTCTTCTAAGTCCTCCATTCGACATCTCTGACATACTAGGTTCGACAACTTGACTTCTCAAAACAGTGTAAACTGACTTCTTGAATTGACTTCTCGAGTCAGTATAAAGACACTTCTCGAATCGACTATCTCCACTTCTCGAACCAATAGCTTAGGTACTTCTCGAATAAATATATTGACTTCTGGAATCATGACATCTCGAACCAGTGTTATTATGACTTATCGAATTCACTTATCGAATCGGTATAATAACCACTTCTCGAATTTTACACTTAGGACTTCTCGAACAGATGACTTCTCGAATAAGTTCATTTTGCACTTCTCGAATCTTCACTTAGACAAATTTTACACTTCAATATTGTAACTTCTTTATTCTTCACACTGTCTTCAAATGTCTTGGGGCATGATCTTGTAATCTTCTTCCAGGTCATCATCAGAACTTATTACATAGTTACACATATTGATTTACAAAGTATAGAACCTTTAGGAACAAAGGGATCCCCTAGTTAAAGGGTCAAGTAAGTGACACAAAGTGACACAATACTATAGGTTTGTTATTTATATGTTTACAAAAATGCTTCTATGACTAACAATCTCCCCCAATTTGCGAGTAAGACAGTTAGTCACAAATTCACTCCTGATAACAAGCATATCTAAAATTTACAGAATAAACATTAAAGTACATTTGCAGAATTGGTACTTGCTATACATAAACATAAGTAACAAGTTTTTGGGAAAAAGAAGATACAGCTAGATTGAGTATCTGATTAAGAAGAAGAGGAGGAACTAGTCTTACAGTTAGATTAGCTTTCTTGATCATGTAGTTCTTTCTCCTTGCTTTCCCATTCTCTCATTCTTTCTTCATATTTCTTCATCTTCTTTTCTCCTTTAAATTTGACAATTTCAGACAAACCAGTTCTCCAGAGCTTCTGAATTGAACAGTTTTGTCTAAGAGATTCATAAATGTTTGTTTCTTTGTTGTTGGAGAGCTTGACCATTTTAAAGTTGTATGAACCTTGCCTTGAGCTCTCTGTCTTCAATTTCTACTTCATAAATTTTCTCAGCTAGTTTATGTTTCAATGCTACTTTATCCATGTCAAAATCCAAAGGTTCTCCATCCAAGCATTCAGGAAACCATAGAGCATTTTTCCTGAGACTTCTGTTGTGAGTAGATCTCATCTTTATCTTCATGGTAGAGACTTTTTTTTCAAGTTTGTTCACACAAGGCTTCAGCTTCCCTTTATTAGCAATCTTCTTTTTCATTACTCAATGGGTTGTAGCCTTCATCAGGTGTCTAGAAGGAGACTTCTTCTTCCCCACTTCTATTGGAGTTGGTTTCTTTGGATTTGGAGGTGACATAACAGTTTCAGAAACCATTGTAAAAGATTGGTAAAGGTACACAGTTAGAGCTTGTGGTAATTTCAACATCTAATTGCTTAGATGCATCTTTAACTGACACAAGTGGATTAATGGGTGGTGTGTCTGTTTGATGACTTAGAGATTGAATCTTTATGAGAGATGAAGAAGCCTCCATTTGCATGAGATGAAATGCTTCTTCACTCTCAGACCTCTGTGAAGAGAAGACTCCAACCACATTATGAATAATGTGACTAGGAGTAAAACATTCTTATCCACAGGGGGTGAAGTGAAAACTTCTGGAGCCCCAGTGGTTGTGATGGTGTCATTAGGATATGCCCCAACATGTATTCCCTGACCATCAAGATGTAGGTCCTGGGTGGTGAGCATTGTATCAAGTACAATGTCACTTAAAATGTTTGGCTCAACAAGGGAAAATAGCCCTTGTTGATAAATCCTTACTTCTCAAGTTCATGAGGTGCAGATTGAGAAAAATTTGAAGAGAAGTATCTGAGAGAGAAGTGGCTTGTATATTGGATTTTGGCAACTCCCCTTGAGAAATAGAAGGAGTTTCAAGATGAGTTGTGTGTGCATCTCACAAAGTGTAGAGGCATCCTTATATCTTCATGTGCAGACAATTTCACTCAATTCACTCTTTTGCTCTCCTCTCATAGTGGATACAAATATATTACTTTAATATATAAAAATAGATTGTTGTGAATATTACTCTAATTAAAGATAGATTATTTATTATTTTTATCTACTATTTATACTAATATGTATTTTATATATGTTATTATTTTGGTCCTGGTAGTGAGTACGACCAAAACAATCTTAACCGTCGGATCTAATGTATTTAAAATTAGACGTTCAAGATTATATCATATAAAAAGAAGTAATGATAATCTAAAAAATGTAAGTTAAAAAATATTGTATTAAAATTTGATTTTGAAAAATTCTAAACTAAAAGGTATTTATACCGTAGTTAGGAGACTAATTTATTTAATATGTAATTACATTCAGTTTCTATAATATATCAAAATAATAAGGATCATTAGCTCTTTAAATATAAATATAAATATATATATTAGAACTGTTAGATATAAAATTAAAAAGTGTTTTGGTTGTTGGTAGAATTATATTCAAATACTAAAAAAAGTATTTTAATACGCATTCATTTATTAAAAATATAAAAATTATTCAGTATTTTGTAATTACACAACATATCTATTAATTAATCTACTAAACATGATACACATAAAATAAAATATATGTTATAAAACACATTTTATAGATATCAATGCATTTATTTATTTTAAAAGAGTGAAATTTTTTATTAGGATGTCATTTGCCACAATAAGAAAACTATGGGGTGCATTCCTTCAAAACATAAATTTTAAAAATTTCTTCCAATTTTACCCCTAGATATATTAACGGTAACAATTATTTTGGACGAAAAATGATTAAATGAGTGCAATCTGAAGCGGAATTTAAAACTGAGGAATGTATTCTGCCGAAATTAAAAATTTGAGACGAAATCGAAAAAATGACAAAAGATAATAGGGGCAAAGTACTATTTACTTTAAAGAAAAAAAAAGTTATTTTACACTTTCAAAAACTTTTCAAAAGTGTGAACTTTTTTTTGGTATAAATATTTAAAGAATTTCTTTCCAAGTTTTCAACTGAACATATCATTTCAAATACAAGTTAAAATTTCTATTTTTTTTTTAAACACAACGTTCTCTCATTTTTAAGACAATGTCATGTATAAAAGTATTGAAACACTTTCAAAAATACCTAAGAGCATAAGTTTTTTTTTACAAAAAATACTATCTTTGTACAAAGTATTTTGCTAAAATATAATTTTTTTAACAAAAAATACAAAATTACCGATTTTTTGAAAAGTATTTTGCAAAAAAAAAAACAGTTAGCATATTTGTAACTGAAATCAACAAAAAATAACCACAAATGCAACTTTAAATATTAGTATTTAAAATTATCTTTGATAGCATAATATGTCGTTTAACAAATTATACCGGTTAAATCAAATACAATCAAAAGTAATTTTAATTACTTTTCAGAAAAAAAACGGAAAAAGAATTCAGATTTGATTACAAATCGTATTTTTACAAATATTTTCAAGATTATGAAATCGTAATTTTTCTTTCTTTTTTTTAATAATTTTGATAATTTCTCAGAAATATTCCGTATACGTACAAAATATAATACTTGTAATGAAGAAAAAGGAGTTCACAAATTTTAATTTAACTATGAATGGCTTGCATTGCTGATTTCACCTTTACTCACACCAACCCCTTGATCAACACCTTTATCGTGTGTTCTGTAGGCGTTATTAGGCGGACGTTACTGAATCTGCCACTGAAGTCTGTATGTATATGTCATGCAAATCAACAGCTATTCAACATAACATGCTATCCTATAGATGCCTATGGATTACACATTAAAATGCTATTCTACTCCATAGAGAAATAAAAATTATAAACTCTAAACTACTTGATAGGAAAATAAAATTATAAACATTTATCATTTATCCGTTCGGAAAAGTATTATCATATATGTATCCATCTCAAACAATATGCAAACAATTTATTAAATTTTGAAATTTATCATTTAACTAAAAAATATATAAAATATTAATTTATTAAAAGCCTAGATTATCTGAATCACAAATTAAAAGTTATAGAAAATAACTGTCCAGGTACGACCAGCAACAACACCGTGAAAATCTGGAAAGGACTGTACTACAATGGAACAGCGAAATAGAGATACAAAGGTTTTGTTTGTGGGATAAGGTTGGTAGAGAGAATCTAAAAATACCCACTTTTTCTCTTACAGCTTTATTAGATTAAAAATATACAAAAAAGAAATCAAATATTTCCTAAAAAACATTAAAAATCTAAGAGATAGACATATACCCCACCGTATGTTGACAAATCTCATGTCTCTGCTCACATAAGCCTCTCTCTCTCTCTCTCTCTCTCTCTCTCTCTCTCTCTCTCCCTCACAGTCTCTCACAAACACAGTCTCTCTCTCTCTCTGTCTCTCTCCTAGGCGGACCCAGCAGATCTAAATCTCTATACTTTAATCTTTATATGTACAACATACATAACATACATACACAGATATCATATACATTTACATAAAATATAATATTCTATGAAGCTTCATGGATATCAAAGTTTTCTTTCTTCTATGCCTTTTTGATAAAAACCCATTTCAGTTCTCCTCATAGTTTGTGTACCCGTGTTTTCCGGAGAATGGGTTTCTCCTTCTGATTCTTCTTGGGTTTGGAGCTCCTTATAAGTTCTTCACTGCTCTTAAAAACAAACATTTTGTGGGTCATTGCTGTATCTATAGTCTGTATCAGACAGTGGCTGGATTCTCTTCGTATGACTAGGTGAGTGTTGTTGTCAGATAGATTTTCTGATGATTCTATTTTTCTTGTCTTTTTTATATCTCTTCTCATTTTTTTTATTAAAATTCTTTATTCATTTCTTGTTATTTATCTTTGGGTATGATATGGTGATTCTTGTTAATCTGTTTCTGTGTTTGTGTATCTGATGGTTTGTTTGTATAATTCTGTAAATGCACAAATTATGCTTTTCTGCTTTTGATGGTCTTAATTTTGATGGATGGATCTGTTAAAGTGTGTAAAGTGTCCTTCAATCTGTTTTTTCTTCAACCAAACTAGTAAAGATTTCATCTTTTTAAGATTTTGAAGTTCTTTTGTGTATCTATCTTTTCACTTTAATTCTGTATGTTTTGACAATGTCTGTGATATTTACTGATGCTAGCCTTCTATCCCTTGTTCTTGATTTGGGATTTTTAGTCATTTTTGTTGATTTTATTGATTAAATTAGTATTGGTTTTAACCTTTTTTAACCCTTGTTTTGAAAGTTAATAATCTGAACTATGGTTGGTGGTAGCACTTACTATGGCCATGTTCAGAGGATTAATTTGCTTAATCATGCATTCATATTTTGAATTGTGATATCTTTATATATTTATTTATCTTGTTTTTATTTATTTATTAATAACAAGATGTACTGATAAATGTTCAGACTTTGCAGCCAAAGGTACTGTTGATGTACTTTTCATAACCTGTACCAAGATTCTGAATTGTTTTTACCAATTAGAGAAGCTTTCATGTACTGAATGTTCAGAAAGTTCTTATTTGAAGTTTATGTTACTTCCCATTTTGTTAAATACCACTTTTACTAAATACATGACTGTCTGTGGAAAGTTAAAAATATTCTTTCCTGTTGTCATACATACTTCTGTCATTTTCATCACAGATAACCGCTGTGCTATGTCACCCTTTGTCGTTTGATCTCCGATTTTGGTGGAGTGCCCTGCATTTCAGCCTGTACCCTAGATAGAACAACATCCACTGATGACGTTCTGGAAGCTATACATTTTAGAATGAATTTGACGTATTGAATGTGATTGGATTATATCAGAAGGTTTTGATTTGAATTTTAGGTCGTACTTCCTTATTTTAGTAAATACATTTCCGTGTGAGGAAAGTTAAGAATATCCCTTCTTTATGTTTTATATACTTCTGCTGTTTTCGTTGCAGATAACCGTTTGTGCTGTGTCACCCTTTAAGATTCGAGTTTGAACCTTATTTAATACCTAGTATGCATTAAACATGTAACGTATCTATTAGTCCAAAGCTTGATGACCTAGATTCCTTATTATGTTTGTCGTATATACTTTCTGAGAGTAAGTCAAAGATACTACCCGTGTTAACGCCTACAAAATCTTACGAGATTACTAATATAATTTATTATCTCTAGTGTATAATCTTATGTTGCCTTATTATGATTTGCAGCCTGTTCACTTCTTATTGTCCATGGTTGTTTACGATTTTTTTTAACATTGCAGACGATGCCAAAATTTCAATCAGAGATGCAGTTTTCAAGCTACCTCCCTGTTTGCAGCACCACCAAAGATCTTCCAACGAGTGATAGCAGCAGAAAATGGCCCCAAAATAGTAAGGATCAGATGCAGATAAATGGAGATGGCTGCAGTATTCTACGTTCACCTTGTAAAACAAACCAGCTTCAAGACCATGAGAAGGAGATGATTAAGAAGACCATGCTACAACATGAATTTACATTTAAGCATCAGGTATATTGTTTATATGAAGTTTATTGTTGGATGCTACATGCCTCTTGACCCTTCTTGTTAAATGCTGAATCATTTGTTCAAAAACACTTTCGTATCTGCAGTCCAAATAAATATGCACAAATATATCTTTTGTAATAGATATATAGTGTTATCCTTCTTACGTTGATAAATATTTAACCATCATATAACCTTCTTACAAGTTTCCAAGATTTTTAATATTTTAGTTAGATTCTTTCTGTTGGCGTTTTTCTTGGCCTAGAAAAGATGCATCCATGTTATCAATTAGGTATTTTTTTGTGATAGTACATCTTTTGCAGATTGACTGATTTTGTGTATCTGCAATGTGTATTCTTTTTACAGGTCAATGAACTGCATCGCCTTTATAGAAGACAAAAGGAACTGATAGATGAAGCCAAAATGAGATCTCTCTCTGCTAATAATGTAAAAGGGAAAACAGTAATATCCAATTCTATTAGATTTGGAGGTCTGTCTGCATCATCAGATCGGACATATCATAATCCCAACTTCACTTTGGTGGATCCGAGCTGTCAGTGGCCGTCAAGCACCTTCAACTTTCAAGTTGCATCCAACTTTGATGCTGGGAAGAGCATGCAAGCAGATACAAACACTTCCATCACTGCAAGCAGCCTAAAAGCCACCGCATTATTGCCGTCCAGCAGCAAAGAATTGAGTAAAAGAACATTTGATCTTGAACTCCCAGCTGATGAGTACATTGACCGTGAAGTGAAGAGATTCAGAGAAGGATTTGTATCGGGTGTTTCCAAGGCACCAGACTATGCTATTAAGGATCTATCTGCTGTTTGCCCCCTGAAAGAGTTTAACTTGTCCATCTGCAAAGACCAATTGAATCCTTCAGAAGGGAATTCATCTGGAACTAACTTGATACCAAGTATAACAAATTTGGCTGACTTAAATGAAATGTTCCAGCTCAAGAAAGAAGGGACCCTATATTCCACAAGTCTCCTTCCCTTGAATACCAGCAACATGGAGAAGCCGCATTTGGAGCAGTCCTGCTCTCAAAAGCCAAAAACAGTCTACCAAATTCAGACAAAGGAAATCGATTGTTTCCAGATAGGAAAGGATCTTGAAAATCGCTCAGAGGATTTGTATCTGGAGAAAGTATCAAGGCAGCATGAGCACGCATCTTCAAACCATCTTACTTCTGCCACTAAACCCATTGAAACACCTGCATCATTGAGTAAGAATGCAACTTTATCAGTTGAGAACTATTGCCTAAATAACAATGTTTATCTGAGCAGAAACTTGAGATATGATCCAAGATCTGCGAGTGTATGCTCCCTCCAGAATAACTTGTTACACAGGTTACCTGCAGAGGATGTCAATTCATCCTCCGTGCTTGCTAGCCAATTGTCAAACCTGACAAATTCTCTTGAAATGGTAACCACACATGGAAATGAGCAACTTGACAGTACTATACAGGGATTGAATTGGCTTCAAGGAAAGCTTGTACCTGGTGGGATTTCCGATAAGGTGAAAGAAAGCTTCAGCCAGGGTCTCGGATTAAGGCCCCCAAAAGATTTTCTTATGTCTAGCTCTTATGTTGAGCCGAAGTGGCATGGGACTAAAGACATATTGAATTATGGAAGTAACAGGTCTTCTTATGACTCAAAATTAACCAAAGATCAGTTATTCAAATCGCATCCAAATTTATCAGAGGTTAAAGTTACAGATAACTATGAAGAGATTGGGATACCTGATCCCAGGTTGGCATATCCGCTCACAGTCAGCAAAATGAATTGGTCTGCTCAAAGTGAGATGTTAAATAACGGAGTTCACCATAAATTTCAGATCGACTTAAATTCTTCTCTAAATGAAGATGGATCAGCACAGGTGGAAGTGGAGACAAAAAGTGCAACAGATGTTAATTTAAAGCCACTTGTGAGTCCAGAAAACAAGGAGTCTTCACCGCCTAGAGGTAATTCGAAGGAAATGCAGCCTACAGATCTTGCCCTTTCTGCAGCAGAGGCTCTACTACTAATTGCATCAAACAACGCTGAAAGCTTAAAGTGGTTCGCAGGAGTTGTTTCTTCTGCAGCAAATATTCAGGAAGAAAATGAAACAGTTCAAGGTCACCTAACTAATCGCAGTGAGCTCGTAGCTGATGGGCTCAACTCTGCAGCGCTTACACAGCAAATTAAAGATAAAAAATTTGAAGAAAATTGCTCTAACAGTACTAGAAACAAGAAACGAAAAGCTCCTGTCACATCATCAAGTCTACCAAAGCGGAAACGAACTAGAAGAATAAAGACACAGAAAGTGATGCAAGGAGATATTCTACCTCGCATTACCTCCCCATCGAGACAAGAGGTGGCGCTGGAAAATCATACAATTAGTGAGCTGAGGGAAAATGAAGGTAAAGCAAGGTCTGGAAAGAAAAAATTAAGCAAAAACGAGCGGCAAAAGGGAAAGAAGCACAACAGTAAGTCCAACTTGTTGCAGCATCCGATGTGCTCGTCACCAAAGCAGCAAACTGATGATGCTAAACCGGATTCTCCTGAAAGGTGCCTACCAGCTTGGGGTAGGAGAAACAGACGGCAAACTGGTCAAAGACGTCCTGCTCCCATTCGTGCTCGTAGCTTCTAGTTAGACTTAAGGGTAAGTTATCAGAGGGTTATTTTATTTAAAGTTAGACTTCAGGGCAAGTTATCAGAGGGTTGTTTTATTTAATGTTAGACTTAAGGGTAAGTTGTCAGACTTTCTTTTCTTCCTTTAAAAAAAAACTGTGGTTTGTTTTGATGTATACAAGGTTCTTATAGGTCAGCTGTGAACCTTCCAGTCCTATGTAATGTTTTGTACAATTCTCCAAATCAAGGTTTGTGCTCATAGGTACTTGAAAAATAATTCGTGACCGCTGTGTTTATGCTTGGTAATTGAATGAAAGTTTTCAGTCACATATAAGTGGTTGTGTTCCCCTTGGTTATCATTGTTTTGGTTTGTGAACCGTTCTAATATTGAATTTGCTGGTTAGAGTAAAGCCCCTATTACAGCATATTTGCTTCTTTTGATCCTGCAACTGTTGATATGCAATAACTTTTGTTTTTTTATAACTCGATAACCTTAAGATACTATTTTAGTTTTTAAAATCCAGTTTGAGGATGTTTTAAAAGAATAATGATTTCGACATGAAAGCAGATCAGAAGCTTTTCGATATAAAAGCATGTTAGCAAAAACTAGCTTCCATCTTTCATATTTGGCTAAATGGCCTACACTTTAAGATTGAATTTACAGGAAGCCCAGCCAAAACTAGTTCTAAATGATGTCCTCAATCTCCAGCTCCTTGAAAGTATTCAGCTCAATATCCCAAAACCGTTCTTTCCAGGTTTTATGGACTGAAACATTTAGAAGGCTATTGCTGTGAAAACCACAAGAATTACTACACGGACATTGTAATTTTTACACAGCAAATAGTATAACAATCAGTACGCGGTATGAGTTCCTGCTCTTCAAATCCAAGTGCAGTATCATTTCAAACAACATTCTCTGTATTATATACTCCACATACTAGAGTTATTACCAGTGTCAATCTGGCTAATCTATCCGTAACAGAGAAAGAGATGCTCGTCTTGTTTTCTCTTTAGTTATACAACCGTGTAAATGTATAAATGGCAAGGGCAAAGCCCTTCCCCTGATACCACAAATCCAAAATATTAGAATTTTGACTACAGACATATTGCAAGAAGAACATTAAACCAACGTTTTTGGAGTCAAGTAACTGATCACACTCCAACAAATTTAGGCAGCCACAAGCAAAAGTATATTGGATTTTGTGCCTTATCCAAACAAAATTATAGAACTTTCTATTTATCAGAACTCTCACCAGCAAAGAACAATAATAATCTGTATTAAATCTGCATTCCAAAAGTAAATAGATCAAATTAACTATTTGATATTTCTATCTTCAGATAGCTGCTTTGTCAGTCACAGTGCCAGCTGCTGCTGACTCCTCAGCTTTGGTGATGGTGTTTGATGCTGTCATTTCGGGGACCGCTGTGGAGGTCGTCCTGTCAGGCACCGCCTTAAGGGTTGCAGACTCCTCAGCTTCAACAAGTTCGTGGAGTCTGGCTTGAAGGACTCTAACTCTATCTTCAGTCCTCCGGAGTTTTCTCCACCTATAAGTAGTCCAAAGGCCAAATCCAACATATACAACAGCATATGAAGCCCATACATAGGGATAAGTTTCTGCGTTTTCTTTGAGCCTCTTGTAATGGTGTTCTATCCAGCCGACAGGGCCTGCAGCCGAAGGGCTTGGTTGTTGCTGGTTGTTATCTGCCGAATGCTGGTTATTCGCTGGTTGCTGATCACTTGACATGTCTACAAATTCTGACTCTTTAATATGTAATCAATATTATCAATATTCTGTTGCTTGACTGCAGTTAAAATTAGAATCAGTATCTATGGTTGTAAAATACATATTTTACAGTTACGAATAATGATATAAGAGAATTAGGTCCAGCTTCGGCCTACTAGAGCCCAAACTACAACTTCAGAACTCAATTGCTATTTCGGGGATTTTTTTCCTTGAGGGGGAGAGGAGGGGGGGGGGGGGGGGGCAGATATTGTCCCTTCCGCTATCAGGACAATCTTTACTATCAAGATTCTAGCATTGTAGTTATGGATGTATGGTATACATTGCACACATATAAACACATAATATCCAAATACAAAATGAACTCTCAACTTCTTCCTCAGCCAAACTTGACCCGAATTCAGAATTAAATAAAAAAAACACAAAACCAAAAAAACCTAAAAAACGAGTGACGAAGCTCAAGCTCATTAGAGGTTAGACATACTAATTTCTATCCCGCACGCAAGTCCCCCCTACATACCGGAAAACTAGTCCCAAGAAATTCAATCAAAATTATTTAACAAGTTTTTATAACCTTTTGCAGAAACTAACGGGTAGATAAATTTACGTGTATACACAATCCGGCCTATTTATCCTAATCTAACTCACAGAATAATTACGAGCTTCGAAATGTAACAACATCGAAAACTCTAACCAGCAGAGAAACATTCGGTTCCATCACAAACAGAAATGAGGATTAAATTCGAGCTCATTCCATAATTTTCAGACATTACATAACTTTTTAGAACACATATACAACATTTAAACCCCAATTTGTTTTCATCATTTCATATTACAAACAAAACATAAGTACTCATAAGCTAATTATAGAGACTATGAACACATATACACACATGATATATATATATATATATAAGAAAGAAATAATGGAATTTATATACCTGCGTGAGGACGACCGGTGAAGAGAGATCCAGGTGTGTGATTATAGACACAAATATCAAAACCCCAATGAGAGTGATTAACAAAGATTTAGGGGTTTAGTCTTCAGACCTAACTAAACGCTGTCGTTTCACTCTTTTTCTTTGTTTATTTGGAAGACTTATTTTCGGTTTTAATACCGAAGAAAAAGTAGTATTTTCAAAATCGACCAATTAATCAATTAATCGGTAGACGAACGGGTATTGTCTCAATTAATCAGAAATCGAGTTAAAGAGTAATTTTTTAATAAATTGGTCAAAACTCGGTCGAGAGAAGAGTAATCGATCGAGATGGGTCAAAAATCGATATTAATTGGTCAAATTTAAAAAGAAAAATAATTTTTTTAAAAAGTTAATTTTTTTAAATGTTAATAAATAATAGAAAGAATGACAAAATTTGTGTTAAGTAACAAAATTATTCATTTTTAAATTTTTGGCCATTTTTACCAACCAAATACCCATTTTTGGACTAGGTATCTCAAAAATTGCGAATTCTTTATTTTTTTTGGTGAAATATGAATTTTTTAAAAAAAAATTCAAAAATTTGGGTGAAATATCCGGTCCTAAAATGCGTATATGGGCAGATATCCGGGAAAACGTATTTCAGAATACACAGTCTGAGAAAGCGTATATCAAAGAAAAATTGAACTAAATACCCGGTTCTCAAAAGCGTATCTTGAGATACCCAATCTCAAAATCGTATCTCGAGATACCCAGTTGAGAAAAACGTATTTCACTGGTATTTTTGGTCAGAGTTTTAAAATGTGATATTCTGATCACTAAATTTAAACATTGTGATAATTTTGACCATCACGTATATGTGTATGAGCTATTAATTTATTGACTAAATTTTTAATATACTATTATTCTCTGAATTTGACTTACTTTTTTCGTTCATATGCAAGTATTGACCAATGATATGCGGTTATTTTATGTAAATCTTATCAGTTAAATATAAATATTGAACTAATAATATATAATATTTTTTTGTACATTTTTTTGAAAGATTGATGTATATTAAATAAATTATCTCTGATTCATCACCGATTATCCGATTAATCACCACAAAGAACTTCTACCGATTGCATATTTCCGTCTTTTAGAACGCCGAGAAAAAATGGCAAATAAACCTCTATTTAATACTATTTATCTATATAATTTTATGGTGATTTATAGAATAAAATTTTATTTTCTTGATATACTTTAACAATTTTATTCATTTCTAGTTTAATTTCCACAACTACTCTTCGTAAATAACAAGACTCTACGAGATTTTTACGTTAACTCTTATAAATTCATAAATTATTATTAATTTATAAAAAAAAAAAAAATATCCTTCTAGAATTCATAAATTATATTAATGTATTCAAATTTAAATTGAATATACCCGTAAAATTCAAGACAAAAGAACATAATGTATATACCTTTGATATTGGTAGTCAATGGGTGAGAATAATGACCAGTAGCAATAACCACAAATCCCAAATCCAAAAATATCCCAAATTCTCAATTTGAATAAAACGGGTATGGGCCGGTGAAAGCCCGTCTCTAAGACCCACCTTAGCCCAAAATAACATCTATACAGGCTTACAGTCCGTTACTAGGAACTAATCCCCAAAACTAGAATCAAAACAGATCAAACCCACATTTTATACAACGATCGAAAAAGATTTTAGACACTTTCTCGTTCTTTTATTTTGGTTTGTCGTAACAATGTCTGGAAAATGAATTTTCACCCGTTTCATGTTGATGGGTTTTTCAAAGGAGCTGAATTAGGGTAGCAGGTAAAAAAGGTAAGACCCAATTCAAATTTTTTTTCTTGATATTTTTACGAGTTCGTAATTAAGATTTTAGACATGCATGCATGCATGCATGCACAATAAATGCAATGTGAATTTTGTCGAAAATGAGTTAGCCTAGAACTCATTGGTTTTTGACATGGCCCTCATAAGTTTCAGCACCAATTTTATTATCTAGATTTTGTGTGAATTTTTTCGAGGTCTGGCTCGATTGACTACCTTTGTTATTTGAGCTTAAGCATTTCGATTGCGATTTTTTTTGCCAATTAATTAAGCTCTTTTTATAGCAGGTTTGTTGATCTCATTTGTGTTTGATAGTCTCTGCTCTCTCATGATGGCTCAAGTGACAATTGATGCCGCAGTGAACACAGAGACGGATGAAGAAAAAGATGGTCATTTAAGAAGTCTCTCAAATGGATACTCTGATGATCAAATCCGTGTAGCGAAAAGGGAATCACGTTATCGTAGTCCCTGTAGGGGATCATGCCATGACTTGTGCAAGCATGGGTTCAAGAGTGATCCCGAGACAAAGGTTGGGAGGTCCTTGGCGAGAAGAAATTCACTTGATTCTACAAGGAAAACAGCCAAAACTTTTGCGGTTACAAACAAAGAAATTCCAGAACCCTCTAAGCAAGCAAGTGTATCTTTAAGACGACAGACCTCGTCACCAGCTCAGATAGAATGCGCTTCTGAGAAGCATTCGAGGGTCCCAAGGCCAAAAACATCCTCTGCGTCTGCCACACAACGGTTACGCAGAAGACACAGTGAAAGAATTATACCCAAAAGTTCAGAACCTCTCTCTGTGAGTTCAGCGGGAGGTTCAGTTGGTCAAAAGGACAGTGAGAAGAAAGTGAACAAAGAAACAGAGAAGAAGAAAATTCCAGGGAGAGAAAAGTTTTCTTCATCTTCCATGTCATCTGCCAAGAGGATTTTGAGAGCACAATCTGACTATGTCAAGAAATTAAAAAAGGTACCATCTGTCTTAGATTACCGAAAGCGAATAAAAGAAGTAGACAACAAGTACCCTCCAAGTAAATGTGTTATAGAGAAGACACCGCACGTCATAGGACCACAGGCTCGAAGAAACCAAGATGTACGACTGGCTAAAAGAGGCAGTTCTACTTCATCCAAAGTTTCTGAGGACAAAGGTTTGGGATATGGTGACTGTAAGGTGAATGCCTCTTATTCACCTCCTACAGAGAACACACACACATCTTTGTCTTCGTTAAAGTCACAGTCATCAACCTCATCATCACCCGAGGCAATGCAAAGTGATGAGAGTGCGTTCGAAAATGATAATTCTGAAAGTGAGTACTCAACAACTGAACTAGAAGTGGAAAATATGAGGACTCCAAGGATTCAAGTCCTTCGTTTAAAAAATAAAGACCGGCCATCATCTCATAAGCTTCAATTCAGGCGTGGAAGTGTAATTGATGTCCAACTTGAAGACTTGAGGCCAAGTCGACTCAAATTTAGGCATCAAGAGGCATTGGATGAGGAAATTTCAGACACCGAATGCATAAGCTTGAGGAGAATTTCAAGTGACGGAGTATTATATGAAACTGATTCAGAAACAGAGAAAGTTACTCTTAAACACCAAGAAATGGAAGCAAGGGAAGAGACTCGGGGTTTGGTTAATGATGTAATTGAAGAGACTGCAAACAGGCTTGTTCGGAGCAGGAAGAGTAAGGTCAAAGCTTTGGTGGGTGCATTTGAGGCTGTATTAGGTTCACCCAGATAGTCCGAGGAAATGAATCGCACATGATGACTAATTTTAGATTCATCTCTTTAGCATAAAGCTGCTTGTCTTTAAATATTCTATCACCTGGAGAAGGGCAGGGTACAGGTCCTTGGTATACATGTCTTGAAACCTAGTACCATGTCTTGGAATGGGATTAAATTGAGAAGCCTCCAGGCAATGAGATTTGAGGAAACCTGATTATTGGTACTTCAAGGTATTCGCTTACAAAGTGCTGTTTTAGTACACTTCTTAGCATATTATTTTAGGCATTCTTACTAATATTTTTCAGTATCACTATGATGGGAGGACTTACGCAGTCAAAGAGTTGATCAAAATTGAAAGTAGAGCACTGGGACTGAATGGAGACTATTTGATTGGTGTCACCACTCACCAGCCTCAAAGATATGATTAACTCATCCTTGTATTCATGCTTATTGCATATGTTATGCTGTATTAATTGGCAAAACATTAAGATGCTATATCTACATGTTTGCATGAACATATATAAGTTTGATTACATATATAAAATGACATTTACATGTATTTATCACTTTTACATTGATTGTTTTGAGCAATGAGCACTGCCATAGTCATAAAGTTCGCGAGAAAGAACAAAAAATATAGCACTGTTGAACTGGAAATTGGATGCTGATTGTTGGCTGATTCTGGGTGAATTCTTCATTCATAGCATTCACCTCTCAAAGCATAGGTACTAAATTGTACTGGAGTTATGGTTCTTGAATTTACTAATATAAGCTGTATAATACTGACAGTACCAGCAAGTCCGTAAGAAGACACAAAAACTGTGCTAAGAGCCTGTGGTAATTGTGTATATACTATATACAAATGCACCTATGGACTATAACAACCAAGAAACCTGTTACAATCAATCAGTAATACCCCATATAACCATAGTAATATAATTGCGTCGCATGACTACATTACTACACAGCACACAAAGTCTAGGAGTTAAATAGAAATGATGAGCTAGACACTTCTGTCACCTCAAGGTACGCTGCCTGTGTGTCCCTCTACAAATTCTCTGCATGTACCTTCATTATATACAGTAATCCATCTCCTTCGTTTATCGACTTCGATTTTTAATTTTTTTTTTTTAAAGGACTGTCGTCTTCAAGGGGGTATAATATTTAAGAGGGTAGTAAATTCTAGGACCCTGGCGCTTGGTCCTTAGGCAGTGCCGGTGTTGAAATCCCTACTCACACCCCTTGAATTTCTCCGCTTGGTATGTCCACAGAATGTTCTAGTACTCTCTCATTAAAAAGTTTGGTGAGATATCCCCTCACACTTGTTCAATCATCCAGTCTGTGACTAATGAGTAGATGGTCCTTGATGATTTATTGAGCTGGGAGTGGGAACACATTATACTTGTGTGAGAATTGAGATGAAACTGTACTGTAGTTGGCTCCACTATTCATAAACATTCCAATTGCTCCACTTGGTTATTATTCCCTCTGGGATGATCAATTGGAAGTTGTGTTTTAATCGAAACCCACATGAATCTTTATAGGATAATCTATTGGTCCATATGTGAGATAAATACCCACTGACATCTAAGTTACCCGCGAACTCGGGTATGGATGTCGTTTCTAAAAACTTAGGATTCGTGAATATGAATCCGAAATTGAATACAGGTGCCGGGATTCTACATATAACCTTCACATAAGGGAAATTATACCTACTTTTTATATATTTTACATTTCTAAGATAAAGGTTTTAGCATAAATTTGACCAAAATTTTCCAACAAAGGCCAGAAGCACTACCTTCTTTCCAAACCGATATCATGATCCCGTTGCCTCTGCACATGTTCAACCAGGCAATGAACTTCCAGCAATGGAATTTTTTCCTCCTAAATCCAAATTTGGCTTTATAGCTTTTGTGCTATGTGGAGTCTTTCTAATTTAATTAAAACAATTCTTAGTTCATGTTAGGATTAATGTGTTTGGTTTTAATGTTGATTTATTACTTTTCGGATAATTGCTATCTGAAATTTTTTAGTATGTTTTGGTATTGCATTTTGAGTGACTTTCCTTTTCCCGATGCTCCCACTTATATATCCAGAAAATAAACAGTTGCACGAAACATGAAAAATTCTCTGGTTCCCATTTCAATCAAATGTGGTCCTAATCAGTACAAGAACTAGATTCTCAACCAGAAATGCCCGTATAAGACCTGTTTCTCCTAATTATACTTTCAGAAGAATGAAGATAATTAATTGAAAAGATAAGCTTTGTACTTTGAGATTCGTAACTCATCTTATATTAAAAACAAACAAGAAGGATTTTGTTTCTTCTATAATTAATAAAAGCAATCAGGAAAAGGAATTTTTTTGAGGATTTTTCCATTAACCTGATGATAATTGATAAGGCTACTCCCCCTTCACTCATGGTCAGAGGTCATGAGTTGTACTGTACCCCCTAAAAGTAGTTTGAATCACTATCTTAGTCTCTTTGTACATGTTTTGAGTGTGAAGTGCCATTTGTTGTCTGTGCTGCCTGATTAAATTGTTGCTGATAGACTGCTGCAGCAATCTTGTTGTTGAGTTCCATATTCATGGACTGCAGGAAAGATCTTATAATCAGTAAATCGTAACATTTAAACATGTAAAAGTGAGAAGAGAATTTTGCATTGATTGTAGATGATAGTAGCATCTTAAACATACTTGCGCTAGAAATGCTCTGTATGGATCACTGAATGGAACAGAATTAGTGCTTGTAGCTCCCTGAACCGTGCTTGCTTGTGGCTGAACTTGTCTTGGAATTATGGGTGGAAACATGAACTGTGGCGGAATGAATGTGGGAGTAGACGCTGTGGTGGCAGAATTAGGGTGGATTAAGGAAGAGTGTGGTCGAGATGCAGTTCGAGCTATGTTAGTCATGTCAAGCATTGACCCAATATTCAGCCCTGGGCCAACACCCATTCCCATCTGTGCAAGAAGAGACATCTGTAGCTGTTGCTGCATTCCTAGAGGCATCATCATCTGGGGTATATTTCTAGTACTCATCATCTGAACTTGTGCTTGAAGTTGTTTCAAGTGCTCAATAACCTCATCGAGCATTGAAGCTTTGTCGGTCTGCAGAGGGTTTTTACAGACAAACTTATGTATCTACTTAAATTTTTATATCACAACTTCTTCCAACATAAAACAGAGCGAGAAACACCTTATTTGCATTTGGCACCAGCCTCTGCAGAGTTTTCATCTTCTGGTTTATCCTGTCTCTACGTTTCTGTGTAAGTATAGGAAAACACTTACTAATTTTGCAGTTTGTAAAATTTATGAAGACATTAAAATCATTGAAAGATACCCTTTCTGATTGATTATGAACAGCCGCTACTCTGCTTCGTCTACTTGAGTGGGATCGAACCGTTTCACCCTTGTTCACATGCTCTTCATCTGGATTTTCCTGTTAAAAATCATAAGAATACTGTTTTTGATGAACCAAGTCGAATGCAGTTTATGCATCTTTAATAGTCTGTATAGACAATATATATAACAGAAGTCTGAAACAGTGTGACGTTCTTTAAATATTTTTAACTTACAGATCCAGCATGGCAAGCTGAATCCTCATCCACAGGCTTAGTTTTTGACCTCAAGCTTTTATGAGATTCGAAAGAAGCCCATGTCATCATTGGTGTATCATCGTTTCTAGCAAAGGTTGCATTGCCACTGCCACACGACCTCTTATCAGCGTGTTTTTGCTGACTACTAGTCAAGTTATTCATCCCGCCATATTGATCTGAGTGTTCTGATGATTGGACCCGTTTCTTGGTGTACACCGGTGGATTCACTTCCATTTGTATGGAACTTTTGCCCCATATTCTGGTAGAGGGTGTGACGATGGAGTTCTTGTTTGTCAAGTGATGATGATTGTGATTCAGGTGATGATCAAAATCAGGTAAGTTTATGTTTGGGTATGTAGCTTGATGAACAATGGACTCAAGTGTATCGTCGGTCCTATCCCATGTGGTTTCTGAGTTTGGAACAGTGGGAAGGCCTCCCACATGTTCATGCATTGATGGCTGGCCATTCTCCCATCCCAGCTCTGTAATATCAAAATTTGACCTGGATTTGAAGCAACCTCGGGTCAGTCTCCTTATTCTAACTACATAAAAAAC
Source organism: Heracleum sosnowskyi (assembly GCA_030848705.1). Lineage (NCBI taxonomy): Eukaryota > Viridiplantae > Streptophyta > Magnoliopsida > Apiales > Apiaceae > Heracleum > Heracleum sosnowskyi. The sequence goes on from CM061243.1 coordinate 10,040,791, forward strand.
TAGAAATATCACAGATTAGGAGTAAAGTTCTACTTTGGCATTCTTCCTGCAATTATTCTTACCGTATACGAAGTTGCACTTGCACAGGGCATCATAATAAGCTTGAATACAAGAAAAGTTAATAATAATAAATTTATTCCCAGAGGAGAATAAAAACTGAAAAAGCTACATTGCAAGTAACAAAAAGCTTATCCTCACTTGGGCAAAAAAAAAAAAAATAAGGCTAATCCTTTGAGCACAGTTATAAAGTAGAAGGATTCTGGTTTTAGAGTCAGTTTGACATTGTCGTGGCCATCAAAATCTGTTGCGAGAAAACCCCTGATAAGTGTTTAGTACAAACAGCTAGCTCTTGAAGAAAGAAGCTGTGGTTTTACCAAACACTTTTAGTTGGAAAAAGGATGGGAAAACTTCTTTATTGGTATTAGGAACAAATGCCAAACGAGGACTTCATCAGTTAGGCCATGAGATCTAAAGATTTCTTCATCAGTTATTCTTGACTGTTGGTGCGTCTAGGATACATGGGAAACGAAGAAAAGAAAACAAGAAGTACTAAAAAAAACAGTGTGAACTTGGAAGAATTTCATACAGACGAGTTGCAGAAGAATTTAGTAAAAACAGTGGTGGTGCAATGGATACATACATGCAGACAAGATGATCGTAGGATTTCTGATGGTTGTGCACGTGAGAGGACCTTATGTTTCCCTCAGCCTCTCCTCCAAGTTTTTCTGCTCGTCTCAAGTGCCTCCTTAGATCACCCTCTGGTACTGTGTAATCCTTTCTACTTATACTCTATATAATATACAGTGAATGTGTATTTTGAGTTTTCTGTTTGATTTTAAAGTTGGATTCTCTCTCTCATTTCTTTGTCTAAACGGTCCCCATTTTGGAATGTAACATTTTGGTTGATGGAGATTCTTATTTATTATAAAGAAGAATTTGCGGTGCATATAAGTCTGGTATAGATATCTCTCTTGTTTTGTTATAAATAGTCCTATTTGCAAGACATAAATTCTTTCAGATCATGTGTTAATGCTACTTTGATAAATGACCTATCAAGCTTCCAGTATTATTATCATTCCAAAGACAAAATGATCCATGTCTATCAATCTCATTCACTATATTTAAAGAGTTTTTGGGTAGTCAATGTCCTAGAGCAAGTAGTTCCCATATTGCAAGGTATACATCTTAGAGGATGTCACATTTGACATCATTAGTTGGCAAAGTTGGTTAATGATAATTATTTTCAGGAAATTGTCTCTTTCACATCCTTTTTTGTCCCATTGTTTCTTATTATCCGGCTGACGTATCCGGTGCACAAGGGTTTGATTGTATGTAAATAGAAAACTTATAGTTTTCTTTTCAAGTCACAATTGTTTCCTTCATTTCCTAGCGAAAATCGTTTCTGGCTATGAATAACAAACGCTTGAATGAGCCACATGTTCAGGAGGATTTGGACTTGGAGTTTGTTGATGTGAAGGGGTAATAGGAATGAGCCACATAGTTAGGAGCGCGGAGAGCCTGCTGCATTACATTCTAGTGACATACAAACGTTGTACATGACATGCCTGTTTTATTTGAATCATAGGAATTACCACGACCTTGTAATGATAAAATACCAATCTTGTATGATTATATATTCAATTACTTATAAAGTTTAAGTTGCACACATTTACTTATATATATTACATAATTACATCATGGCGTATGGGAATTCAGAAGCATAGGCAAGAGGTATGAACTTTCCCAGATGATTTCATCTTCTTTGCTCGTTCTTGTACTTTTATCTTGTCGTTTTTCTTTTTCTCTTCAAGCTGTGTTCTTGCTCCCTCAGCAATATTATCAATCTTGGCTAGCTTGAATTGGTAATGCTGTGAATTTCTTGCCCTTCTCCGATCTAGTTCACCCTGCATTACAACAACTTGTCACTAAAGTTCTTGTAAGCTGACAAAAATATCTGGAGTCCTATTTATTAACCTTTCTCCTTTCCATTTGAATCTTAGCTTTCTTTTTCTTCTCATTCTCCCAAGCAAGAATATTGGAACTCATTTTCTCATACCTGAATTGAAGCGTAAATAAATGAATGCCACTATTAGCTCGTTCTTTTTTAATCTTCCATACAAAATCGTCTATCCTAATTAACTGCAAACTCAAAAAGGTTTACCGTTTTTGAATCTTTGCATTCTCGGCTTTTTCCCAAGCCTCCGCTCTGGTGTTTCCATTTCTACCTTGGGTAGAATTTCGAAAAAGTATTTCATTTCCAGTAGCAGGAGTTGCTGTCCTAGATGGCTCACGTCCCACTGGCCTTCTCACGGATGATTCTACAAATTCAGATTAATATTGTCTATAGCATATTGACATATTATTTTCGCTTGAGAAGATCATCGGGATTTACTATTTTAGTTATTTCTCTCCTCCAGAAACAACTACTGAAGATTAAAGTTAATAACCATTTCAGGATTCACATACAGAAAAAAGTAAAATTATACATAAAAAACATGGGCTCCAGCCGGTTTCTTTCCTTCTTAAACTTATTATTTTAAATAAAACATACCAGGGAGCAACTGACTTGAAAAATGTCTCTTATCACTCAATAACTCAACAACTCAACAACTATGGTTTCAAGATTTCAGGCAAGGTTAAAATATGACGTTTACCTTGTCTTCCTCTGGTATTGTTACTCGATGGTCGTCTAGATACTCTACCTGGTTCTGGAAACCGAATGGGGTCTTCTTTTCTGGTGTTCACCCTAGACAATGGGGAATTAGGACCCTGTCTATTGTTTTTCTGGTTGTACCCTACTCTTGATTCATCGTTTGAATATATGGCAAATGTAGCTGCTGCAATTGCTGTGGCATGATCACCGTCTTCAGAGTCATAGTCAGGACTCATTTGGTTAGAGAATTGCCTCTGGAACCAGTTTTGTGCCCTTTTATCTACCCAAAACAGAACAAATTTATAGCTGTTAAAGTCCAGCATATTTTACAGGCATGCACACCAGTAAACTATGAAGATATAGACTCAGGATATTGGGGGGGGGGGGGGGGGTAGTTGTTTCATAAAACAGGAAAACCTCTCTTAAAGGATTCTGTTTGTTCCTGTGGTACCCTTGTTCCTTTAGCACTCGATATCTCCTTGCTGGTTTGTCCTCCTCCAGAAATTTTCACTCTGTCATGAAGAAGGTATAAAGATTTATAACAAGAGCAATATAAAGCTTGTAGAACTGAAACATATCAAGTTGGTGACGGATAGTCCTCAATTCATCCATTAAAAATAATTAGCTACTCGCCATGTTCAGTAAAATACATTAATTTCATCTCCGAGATTTTGTTGTTAGAATTTTAAAGGTTTAAATGCTGCATAAATCTTCCATGTAAAATAAACTTCATATGTTTCCTTGCTGCATTAAGAAATTCAAGTTTATAAACAAAATTGAACAATCGAATTTATTTATTAACTTAATGTGCATTGAATGGTAACATACCTCTTTTGCTGCTGCTGTTTGATCAAGTTTTCCATTCTCTTGTTCAATACCGTGATGCGTCTGTCTCCCTTTTAGTTGAAAGAAAGCTGAATGATTTTATAGAAACTGTAAATCGAGAGATTTGTACAAGTAGAAAGCCTGACAGACAAGTTTTGCAGGTTTGTATATTATATATTGCACATGTAACAGTGCAGGCAGGAAAGCAAAGTGCAATATGCTTTGCATGCAGGAAAGAAGAAACTTACAGTCTTCACCCTTACTCCCCTCCCTCTTTTTTCTCTATGGTAACAGCAGAAGAGGAATCCTTTGCTGTAAGTCATCGAATTTTAGCCTCATTTTCAGGAAGGCTTTATGGGATTCTAATATAGTTCACATTGCATTATTCTTTGTTGATTATTCCTTGAAATGCAGGTTTTGAGCTGGTATAAAGTGGATACATATATGTGAAACCAGATTATAGAGCATATTGAAAAATGAGAATAACAAAGACTGTGGATAAATGGGTTGGAAACTATTATGGAAGATGACTTGTTGGAATATTCTTGATTGTTACAATTCTTCAGAAGATCTAGCTTGCCAAAGGGTGGAGAAAGGTATCAGCTTTCCAGTGAGCACATTTCATGAAATTTAAGAGCTGAAAGAAATTGCTTTTATCCAAAGTGAGAAAATGACCATCAAAACATCTTCTTTGTAATTTAAGATCTCTTTTTTCACATGCAACAAGCCATAAAGCAGAAATCAGATATGCTTTGAAATGTTTCATTTATTATTTTTATAAAAGAGGATAAGGATAAGTTTTTTAAGATAATAGATTTATGTTGTACAACTCACTTAATTTTGTAATAAAAATACAATTTGAATACATTTTCAAACATATAAACATGCTTACACCATTGTGCATGATTTTATAATAGAATATAATTTTGCTTGTCCAATATAAAGATATAAATTTTATAATCGGCATCTAATATAATATTTAGTAAACTCTTTCATTGGCAAGAAAATCATTTCAATTGTATATATAAATATCAATTAAAAAATAACACATGAATTTAAATTTTTATTTGAAATAACCGGTTGTAAAAAGCTGAAAACAATATAAAACGGACACAAACCTCCTTTTTTTTTTTTTTTTTGAAATTAAGGGGTTATAAAACTTTCCAAAAATACAATATTTTTACCGTTACAGCAATTCAGTAATTCTCACTCATTAACCATCTCCCGATAACTTATCCCATCCACACATCAATTCACATCCTCACTTTTTAACTTCTCTCATCTCTCTCTCTCTCTCTCTCTCTCTCTAAAATCATTTTACAAACACTTTCCCGCGCTCTTCAAACCCCTCTTTTCTCAAACCCTAGAAATCCAAAATGCACAAAATCACCGAAGAACAACGCAAGCGATCCGAATTAAACCGTTTAGCAGCACTCGCAAAGCGTCGAGACCGTAACGGCTCCGATCACGACCCGTGGAAGCTCTTTAAATGTCGAAAAGTATCGCCTGAACCCAATTCTACTTCTACTTTTACTGAACCGTTTAAATGTCCACCTCGGCCTGATTTATCGGGTCAAATTATGAAAGTACCTGCTCAATTGCCTGATAAGTTTCGTGTTAGGGTTGAGATTTGTTCGCCTGATTCGTTTTCGGTTACTCCGGTTCCGCTTGGTGATTTTCCGTTTCCTGGCGAAGCTGCGTGTCTCGAGATTATGGAGGATTGCCTATCTGCTGTAATTTTTCCTTCCTTCGCTTTCGTTATGTTTGTGTATGTATATATTTACGATTGTTTGAAATTGATAGTGTGTTATTCGAATGTTGTAGTTTATATGTTTTGCTATGTTATTAGATTGTGCCATTACACTACACACACAGAAATACAGAAATTGATAGATAGAGAGGGAGTGAGTGAGTGAGAGAGATAGAGAGAGAGAGAGGGAGATTACGATATTGTATACTGGAAGGGCAATACTAGAATTTCCAAAACGATTCTTAAATGTATCACATATGCTCACACGACAAATTGTTTATAGTTATACCTATATGAATTCTAGGGACGGGGTTCTACATTCACTAGAGGTAGAGATGATTAAATATGCCACTTGAGCATATAGAATCTTGTTATGAGATACAATTTGGCAAATCTAGCAATTTTCATATTTTTATTCTACATTTAATTTGTTTGGTTATGTTATTAGATTATGCAATCACACTACACTCAAAACACTGGTGGTGGAAAGGCTTGTGTTTACAAATTGAGAGAATATGATGCGGTGTTGAGGTGTTTTAAGATGTCTAAGCATATTCAATGTGAAGAGGTACCTTGGTCAACTCTTAATGTTGTGGTGAAATTATCGGATTCTTTCACTTCTGGGCGTTGGGTACCATGCAGACCAGAACATTTGTCTGATGAGAAGGTTGATGAGTTGTTAGGGAGGCTTCCGAAATCTTTGGTTGATACTTTACTGCCTTTTCAACATGAAGGCGTGAGGTTTGGATTACGAAGGGGTGGCAGGTGTCTTATTGCAGATGAAATGGGGCTTGGTAAAACACTCCAGGTAATAATAGTGATGTTACAAAATTATGTTTTCATGGGTTATAAATTATATTTTGTTATGCAGAAGGGGTTGTGAACTTTAATACTTCTATATATCTAACAAAGTTGAGGTTCCGGTTATTGCTTTATACATAAATATAATCTATACTTCAGGAAGGGTTTCTGATTTGGTTGCTGTCTTTATTTTCAGGCGATTGCAATTGCAGGCTGTTTCTTGAATGAAGGTCCTGTTCTTGTAGTTTGCCCAGCTATCTTGAGATATGCTTGGGCAGAAGAGTTTGAGCACTGGCTTCCTAGTTGTTTGCCTTGTGATATCCATCTTGGTATGCTCCTCATAATTGTGCATATAAATTTATATATATATATATATATATATACCGTGATATACCGGGAAGGACGGATCCCTTGGTGACCTTTTAAAGCACACCATGCAAATTCTATTGATAATTTTCCGGCTTTTGTGACATCATAAATATCTTTTTTGGAATCTTATTTGTTGTTTTTTGTTTATTATGTTGATAGCGTTTCCTTGCAGTTTTTATTTGGTAGATGTCCTATTCATATTTTGCTCTACACACGATCTCCATAGAAGTTGTACCAAACCAGTGATTCCTCGTAAGGAACAAAAAGAGATTTTGCCTGTTAGGGTTTAACATCGGTTACAGAACGAAATGGTGTATACTCTAGCTCTCATTTGCTTATGGAAGTGTGTTTATAGATTTTATATTGAAGTACAACTTAAAGTAATTTGCTAAGATAACAATAAACTATGACGTGATTTACTTTTGTACCTCCCTAGAGATAAATAAAAAGTTTCATTTTATATCCAAATTGAAATTGTATTTTTTGCAAGGGTCATGGAAGATGTGATCATGACTGATGAGGTATGGAAATAAAGAATTAATATATATGTTATTAATTAGTTTATATTTGTTTAGTGTAGAGATAAGTAATGTATTGATCTATTTGTTTTATATGTGGGGCTATGAGTTTATTAATTAAGTAGTTTATTTATAGTAAAGCCCAATTGTTTACAGGCCCTAGTATTATTATTAGGGTTTTAATTCCCTATATAAGTATAGTATTCAGCTTTGATTATACACTTTTCGTGGAAATAATATTATTGATTATTCTTGGGATTAATATAATTTCTGTTTGATTATTCCTTTTAATTCTCTTGTCCTGCATCAGCGACATATTAATATAGAAGTAAGTAAACGAGGTTGTGTAAAGTTTTTCGCATACATACAGACCGCTCGGCATGGAAGGATGCTAACTTCTTGCGTACTGAGATGTTTTGCATCTTGTGCAGCTGCATTAGGGAATTTATGGTATAATTTGCATCTTAATATGCAATATTGCACTAACATTACATCTTTTTTTTTAATATAGTTTTTGGCCATCAAAATAATCCTGCACGCCTTGTAAAATGTCCAAAAGTTGTCATTACTTCATATACGATGCTTAACCGCTTGCGAAAGAGCATGTCACAACAAGACTGGGCTGTTCTGATCGTTGATGAATCACACCAGGTGCGGTGCTCAAAGCAAATATCAGAATCAGATGAGGTAATGAATGTGTTGGGGTCTTCTATGATTTCGAATTTATGTTGGTATATTTATTTGTTCGCTGCATGACAATTAATAATCTACCCAAGTATTTGGAGTATAAAGTACAATATATTGTTTACTCCTTTTTCTTTTATTCAATAGGAATAGGAAGAGACACGTAAAAGGAAAGTACTCTAAGAAGTTGTTTTGTTAGCCATTCTTTCTGTTGCTGAGTGGTTTGTACTTGATGAACTGACCTCAGACAGTGTTATGTACCTGATGTCTATCATAATTGTCTGAGATGTTTATTATCGTGTTTGTACTCTATTATACAGATTAATTAATATGAATTTCTGAACGTTATATTGCTATCCAAACAGATAAAAGCCGTTCTTGATGTGGCAAGAGCAGCCAAGCACACAGTTCTACTTTCGGGAACACCTTCCTTATCCAGGTTGTAGCAGAGGCATGAGATTGCCACATTTATCAGCAATCCAACCCTGATATCGTTATTTGTCAATAATTTTACTTTATAATTACAAAATATATTTGTCTTATGATGCATATTTTCCTAGGTGATCATAGGCCTTATGACATATTTCATCAGATAAATATGTTATGGTAATTTCCCTTCTATTTTATATCCCTTCCTAGTTACATTTGTTTCTATTTTAGGTGTTTAATACTGTAATGTTCTTGTGCTACTTTGAATTAGGCCTGGTTTACTTGGAAAGGACAAGTACGAATTCGCCAAAAATTACTGCTCAGTTAGATCTGTTCATGGTATTCAAGGAAAGGTCTACAAGGTAATGTGTTGTCTGTTTCGAAGAAGCTAGCTTTAGGATAGTGGTATGACCCACTTATATATTATATATATTCATTCAGTACTATTATTTTTAAGTCACGTGAGGTGGATAGTGCTACGACCCAATTAAACATTATGTATGCATTCGATATTATTATTTAAAACGTGGAAATATTTTTAGAAGTTAATTATTTAAAAAAATTATAACACAAAATCCCAAACAGTTCTATTAGTTTAATAAAGAAGCCCTTAAACTCAAGTGGCACATTATTTAATGATAATTATTTGCAGAAAATTAGTTACATTGATATAAATTAACGGAACTACTCCTTATCAAATTATATAACTATTCACAATTAACTTTATTTTGTGTATGGTAAATTCCCTTCAACCATTTAATAATTTGCTGATTAAATGTGTAACCAAAATAATTTTTTTTGTCTATTGTGCATCATGTCATTTTTTGGTTCACATTTTATGGTGCCCTTTGTTAATTTTTGAAAGTGACATATTATTGCACATTTTGGTTTCCCTTTTGACAGGATTACTCGAGGGGAGTTCGCTTAGAAGAACTGAATGTGTTACTAAAGCAAAGTGTTATGGTATGGACATTAATTTTTTAATTCTTCTTAGTCTGATTCTTTTTTATTATTTCTCCTTTGATAATTTTCATCGAGATATGTGCCGCTTGGCTTTGGATCCTGGTTCATTAATCATTATCTTGTTTGTTTCCCTTGTTTTTATATTTAAGAATTTTTTCACTAAATTTTTATTGCTCTATCTTGTACTATAGATACGACGTTTGAAGGAAGATGTGCTGATGCAGTTGCCACCTAAGCGTAGACAAATTGTAAGTTTGGTGTTGAAGAGATCTGATTTCAACTTTGCAGGGGGTGTTGCCGAAGTTGTGGAAGACGCTTCTACAAATAAGAACACCGAAGATGAATCACTTGATATTGCTGATAAAGCTAATAATGTTACATCTGCAGGTATAGAGTATCTCATTTCATTTATTCAATTACTCTTTGTAATTGGAGCATGTGGACATAGTTATTGTTTTGTTTCCATTGTGCTCATGGATTTTGTTTTGTAGCTAATCCTTGATTTCAACTTTACAGGGGGTGTTGCCGAAGTTGTAGAAGACGCTTCTACAAATAAGAACACCGACGCTGAATCACTTGATATTGCTGATAAAGCTAATGATGTTACATCTGCAGGTATAGAGTATCTTATTTCATTTATTCAACTACTCTTTGTAATTGGAGCATGTGAAAATATTTTTTGTTTTTTTCCATTGTGCTCATGGATTTTGTTTTGTAGCTAATCCTTGATTACCTATGTCATGAATATCATACTTATGAAATGCTGCAGCTAGGATGTTAGCAGTCTTTCGAATTACACAAAAGCCCCTGTTAGTTTCTTTGAAAATTATGTAGCAGGCTACCTGTAATTATCTTTTGCTCTCTGAAAACTTATAAAGTAGAATCAATTCTGGATAATAATTATAATATGTGATCTCTTTCCTCCTCTAGAGTGGTCAGAACCTTCTAGTTATTTACAAGAGTTTCAGACATGATAATTCACCCCCCCTTCCACTCTCTCTCCTGCCAAAACCTTTAAATGTATCAGTCTGCTCTCTGTTGCCAAGACCACAACTTCTGTTTCCACCATCACTGGTTCAAATTTTATTCTTCTCAGATAGTAGGCAATATCCTGCAGAAGCTCAGCTGTTCCTGTTGCCAGCATGAATTACGTGTCAATTTGGATAAAAGAAATAAAATGATACACCTGATTGAGCTCAAAATTTTCCGTCTTTATTTTTGTAAATTTATCAAGTTACTAATTTTTTTGCTTCCAGGTGATGCAGATTGGTGCAAGTTTTCAATAAAAATTACAGACCAAGAACTTGCTATGGCAAAGCTTTCAGGGTTTCGTGAGTGGCTTTCTATTCATCCAGTCATCGCAGAGCCAAATGCAGACGAGGATACTGAAAGAAACAGCAGTTCTCATAAAATGATAATTTTTGCCCATCACCACAAAGTTCTAGATGCAGTACAGGTAAGATATATCTGGTTTGCCAAAACTGATACCCACAGTTGATATATTTATGCCAATCAATCTGCCTAAAAATATAGTAAAGTTTATGGTGTCAAGACGTGTAATTTTCCCGACTGAAACTTTGTGGATCATGGATTAATTATTATAGAAAATGTTGTATATTTTCTCAGATTTGATATGTTATTGTCCAGGCGTCATTTGTCTATCAATCTGCTTTTATCAGTAGGAAAATAATTGTTTATGCAGAAAGTTTTGTACGACAATCAGATCCTTTGATGTAAGCTGTATAATTTTCAATTGTTTGTTCAATATACTTTTGTATTTGTGTTGGTTTTTGTATTAGGAACAACCAGGATCTTCTATCTTTTACCATTTCAGTTTCCAATGGAGGAGTTTCTCCTGTGAGAAAGCTATAGAATTTTATCTAATTTTTCTTCGCCTTTATTTTTTCTATGAAGGAGTTTATCTGTGAGAAAGGAATTGAATTTGTTCGTATTGATGGGAATACACATGAAAGAGATAGGCAGTTATATGTTCAATCTTTCCAATCATCAAAACAGGTCTGTTAATTCTCGCGTTTTGACATATTTTTTAGAGTTATTTTTATTGTTTCTGTTGTATAAACATGATGTCTATCTAACATGTTTTCGTTTTCTTTTTTCCAAATTCACCCCTAAGGTCTGCTATCTTTATGTGGAGGTTATTTATTTTTTAGTTTAATAGGGATACATACTATTCATGTGCGTATTATACTAGAATTCATCAAAACTAATTGCTATAGTATCAATCTATTACATTTTATATGTCTAGGGTTTTACTCTTAACCTGTGACTTGTATTGGAATGCTGATATGAGTGAGCTTCATCTGAAGTTGTCTGTGTTAATTACTACATAATGTTGCTGTCTTTAGGTTACATTGGACAAGACAACAGACAGTGAGAATAATTTGAATATTGTACATGTACAATGGCTTACTACTACCATGTTTCTTTACCCGGACTCTTTATTTTGCCTTGAGTATCCTTGGGCCCATGGCGGACACTCAACACTTAGACATGTAATATTTTAAAAATATACCTGAGTCCGACACTTGTACACGTATCCAAGCTAGATACTTCCAGCCGAGTCCGGGTAATAAAACTACCAAGTATCAAGCCCTATTAGTTAATAAAATTAATGACTAGTTTAAAAATTGTTTGCCCCAAGAACAATGATCACGCAGACCCTTAACAAAGACTATTGCAAGTTTAGTAGGCTGTTCATTAAATATATATCGCAGAAATGCGGCAACTCTGTAATCATCTTTAAATTAAATGCCACTGAAATTTGATTTGCTGGTTTTTTAGAGGCATATTAGGCCGGTGTTAGCAAAAAGATATTGTTTTTTTTATAGAATTAAAGGGAAAACTGAACCAGTTTTGGTGCAATTGTTTAATTTACTTCTGTTGGTTGGTATAACAAATACAGCACATATCTTCAGGTTAAGATAGCACTAGTTGGAATACTTGCTGGAGGCACTGGACTTAATCTATCAGCAGCACATAACGTTGTGTTCTTAGAGTTGCCAAAGGAACCATCTCATTTGCTACAGGTAACATCCATACAAATATACATTTATACTTGAGTTCGTAAAAAGGATTAGTATAAACTTTTCTTTAATGTAATACTACTGTGATTTGTTAAAATTCTTCCTATATACATTGTTCTACTTTTGAAGGCCGAAGATAGAGCCCATAGACGGGGTCAAACAAAAGCAGTCAATATATATATCTTTTGTGGAAAGGTGATTTGTCTTACGCTATATACCCTTCTTATTAACTATTACCAAAAACCCTTCCAGGGATTAAATTGTTTTCTTTCTTTCAGGATACTTCGGATGAGTCCAGGTGGCAGAAACTAAATAAGAGTTTGCATCGTGTTTCATCAACTGTGAATGGGAAGTATGATGCTATACAAGAGATTGAGGTGCCTATCTTTTTATTTTTGTTTCTTAAACTATGTTGGAAAATTTCTCTAGTTATTTCTGATCTGGCATTATTGAAAAAAGTCTAACTTAATATGTCTTATTTTTGATACATTTAATACTCATATATATTAGAGTTTGGCCCAACAATATACGTCACGCTATAGTACCACTTATTTTACTTCAAGGCTTTCTTTGTGAGTGTAAGTGTTCCATTTTTGTCTTAGTTCTTATGATCTCAGTCTCAGCATAGTTTATCTAGTACCCATTTGATGTGCAAGCAAGAAGTTAACTACTTTATTCTTGCTTTCTTTATTCCTAAATTTCTCTGACAGCCAGAAGCTGAACCACTTCATTTTTGTAGTCTTAGTGTATTTAGGATATAATTGTGAATTATAATAATTAAATATTTTAGAGGTGAAAGATAGTGAGTGTAATTCTATTAATAACCATTTCTTTTCAACACTATATCATGGCTTGACAGATAGATAGTGTTGCTCATCTCGGAGGAACTGGCAAAACATACGTAAGAGAAAATGAACTTCCACCTATAGCATCAGCTACTCAGCACTCTGCGGTCGATCTTATGGAGTTTCCTACTAGAATTGATCAGAGTCTGCATTGTGATCAAGCATCTTGCGCAGTAGATGAAAACAAGAGATATGATGAAAAATACTATAGTGGTAGAAATTCACCTCAGAAGGTAATTGAAAATTAGGTGGTTTTTTAATGTCAACAGTTAGTGCCTACTTCTTTTGTTCTGTCACTATTGCATTGCAGTTTTCTCCCCATTTATTAATTATAAGATGTGGAATCAAAAATTGGTTCTGTTCACAGGCTGCCAATTTTCATCGAAATGAAGGATTGAAAGGAACTTCTCCTGAAACTGAAAAGGAAATTTGTACAAGACTTTCTTTACATTCTGAAATTGATGTCAAAGAAGACAACGATATCACAGATAGGGTATTACTTCAGTTATTGCTGATAAGTACCTAATAGTATTGTTCCTTTCTTTCAAACTACACATTTACTTCTGCATGTAGTGTTAATCCTACTTTTCCTTATTATACTTTCATTTTTTTGGGGTGGATCCCAAATTTTGATGATAGGCCAATAATCAATGCCATGAAATAGCAATGCAAGACAATAGGGAACCTGCTGAGATTGTTGAAGCAGCTTCTGTAATTGATTCTCTCCGCTTTGAGGTAAAGCATGGACAATTAGTTTTTTCATGACTGCTTGTTAAAGCTATATAATGGAAGAAGACAAAAATGGCTGCTTTTTTGAAATTCTTTCGCCCACAAGTCATAAAGCTATATTTGGCAGCCAGTCCTATGCTTGAGTACATTTCATGTTTTCTATCAACTTGTTTGAAGATATTCCATTCATAATTTATTAACTTTAAACAGTCTTGAGCTTGCTGTTGCCACCAGTTTCTTAAAAGACATGTTATTATGCATTGATATATGGTGGCGTTACATGTGTTCGTCCAAAATGTGCATTTTCTTGATTGAGTATCTATGTGCTCACTAATAATGACAGGATTAACAGTACAAGTAAGTTACCATATTTTGACAAGATAGTGAGATCTAATGAAGATGTGTCAATTTTGAATACCAAACAAGTCAAAGTGACTTTTAAAGTGAAGTATTTGGAACCATAGATACTCAAACTTTTAAATGCGTTAGACCTCACATTATTACATTACTTCCTTGAAAAAAAGTTGAGTTCCTAAGTAATTTCAGCTATGCGCAGCCATGTGTTGTCAAAATATGCTTAAAATGTGTTTAATGCATCATAAATGATTACCATAGAGAAAACATGAGTTCTGCTTCTGCATCAATATCAGTAATCCTTGCATGCGTGTACTACCTTTCATTGTGTAACATACCAAAGAACCTTGAAAATTAATAACCTCAATGACTAACCTTTCATTGTGTAACATACCAAAGAACCTTGAAAATTAATAACCTCAATGACTATGAGTTAATATCTCACTCCCAACATAACAGAGACAGCAGTACATATCTTTTATCCTCGCTAAATTAATAGAATTCTCTGGTCCCGAGCTTATTAATTTATCTTGGTTTAATTGTATTTGTATCTACCTTTTCCAGGTTAGCCAGTACAGTGGAAGGATTCACCTCTATACATGCAATCCAGGGGTGGATTCAAGACCAAGACCACTATTTGAGAACTTTCGACCAGAGGAACTGGAATCTCAGCTTCCTTCTGCTAATTGTAGTCAGAGAATGACTTACAGTTGCATTAAAGACGATCCAAAATATAGGCATATTCTTCTAGAATTTATCGAAGAATGGAACAAATTGAGACCTATTGAACAGAAGAAACTGCTTGCTAAGCCTTTACAGCTTCCTCTATCAGTTGAGCTGTGCTGCTTGAATAATAGCATTAATCATGATTTTGGGGTACCAATCACATCTCTCCTCTTGTGTTTTGTAGATTAAATCACTATTATTGTATTGTTTAATGAACTTATTGGAGAGTTTGTGCGTATATTCTATATACTCATTTCCACTAACAATATAGTTGAAGTTACAATATGTATGAAACATGGCAGGGATTGCTAAAGGGTAAAAGCAAGAAGCGTACCACATCACTCCACGAGATTAGCTATCCATTACCATCAGATGCCGTCTGGCGTAAGATCAGCCTCTGCAGTGGTCGTGGAAAAAAGGAAAAAGTATATGAGCAGGGTTGGGCTTTGTTAGATGAACCTCTTTGCAAGCTGTGTCAAACTACTTGCAAGTATGTATCCATAACTTATCTTTCCTTCAAGAATATACAGTATATTAAATTCAGAACTTTCAGGGGAAAGAATGCTAAAGTTCCTGAATATTTCGAGGATCTTTTCTGTAATTTGAGCTGCTATGAAGAATTTCGGTTACGAACTAGTAACAGATCCCTTCGCGAGGTTAGATATTTGATAACATGGTACCTTTATACTTTCATTATTCATTTAATCGTAGAATTTGATACTGATAAATTAGTTGAGGCATCGGAATTCATTTGTTGC
Source organism: Heracleum sosnowskyi (assembly GCA_030848705.1). Classification (NCBI taxonomy): domain Eukaryota; kingdom Viridiplantae; phylum Streptophyta; class Magnoliopsida; order Apiales; family Apiaceae; genus Heracleum; species Heracleum sosnowskyi. The sequence goes on from CM061243.1 coordinate 10,056,239, forward strand.
AAATAAATTATGTGGTTTCCAGGGGCTTTTTCAAATGGAACATGGCATTTGCACAAGTTGTCACCTTGATTGCCATAAACTCGTAGAACACACCAAACGCTTGCCATTTGAGAAGCGAGAATCGTACATTAAGAAAGTAGCTCCAGACCTGGCAAATCGACCAAAATTGTAAGTTTCCGCTAGCAGTGTAATGATCTATATTGTCTACTTTCTGAATAGACAAAGATAGTGCATAAGTATGCGTTGACCTTAACTTCTTTGATTTAATTGAGAAGTGGTACACAAGATCAGACTTGTAGTGAAGATAACTTTGATTTAGGTATACTGTAATCAATTTCAAGTATAATGTACTACTTTGTAGGACTGAAAGTATTATTCAAAGATATAATAACTTTCTTATGATCTGGATTGTTCGTTTTGTTAAAAATATAAAGTTGGTGTATGAATTGAACTCTTCTGCCCAATAAGGGGTTGAAATACTTCTGATTTCTATGTATCATTTTGCAGGCTTGAGAAGCTTGTCCGTGAACCAAGTGAAGGCAATGCATGGCATGCAGACCACATTGTACCAGTTTATTTAGGAGGAGGTGTGTACCTCAACGGACTAAAAACCTTTCCTTTGTTGTTTCAACTTTTTGTTCTCGCAATTTACATCTTCTCGGTGTATGTTAAGTCAATAGCTTCTGAACATTTTCTATAAAACTAGCTGTTATTACCTATCTTACTGTCTATTCCATTTTTTAACTGCAATTTGGTCTTAAAGGTTCACATAATGCGAGCAATTTGGCAGATTTGAATTTAAGTGCAAGTTTTGTCATATTTTGCAGGTGAATGCAAATTAGAGAACATGAGGACCTTATGTGTTGTTTGCCATGCCCGTGTTACAAAAGAACAATGTGCCGAACGGCGTTCTACAAGGTTAAAGGCTAAGAAACAACTTAAAGAATTAATGAATGACCTGAGGAATGTTCAGAACTTGAAACAGAACTCTTCTGAAGAAAAGGTTTGTATAATCTTGTTTGTTTATCCTGTCATGCTCAAGTGGTCAGGACCTATGGTGGTGTAAAGGTTTGTAATAATCAAGTTTGCAGTATATGATGGAAGGCCTGCATTCTTGTATATGTTCAAGTGAGCAGGTGTATGCCGAACTTTTGTTATTTTTGCAAGTCCATACATATAGCAGTAAGATCCATTTGGAAATTATATGCTCCACCTAAGTTATATAACCATAAAAAATACGCCATCTTACTTGAGTTTAGGTCTATTGTTATCATGGGGTTTGCATATGCAGATTTCGTTTTTTTTTAATTGCATTATTCAATGTTAGTCGGATCTGTGGCATACTTTTACCCTTCTACATATTGCATGCACTTGATACGTTGTGTAATATTTCATAAATGCAGGAGTCAAAACAGATGATGACTGAAGATGACGCAGTCGAGGATGACCTTCTGATTGAGGTTCCTGGCAGTGCCTACAGTAATGCCAGAAATACTAGCACTGAAAGTGAAGAACATGAAAGAAATATCAATTCCACAGTATCTGGACACCTTGATGGTGCATTTCCAGTAGCCAAAAGTATTAGCTCTGGAGTCGAAGAACATGAAAAAATTTCCAATTCCACAGAATTTGGACACACTGATAGTACATTTTTAGTGGCCAAAAATAGTAGCATAGGAAGCCAAGAACATGAAAGAAATTCACACTCTTGAGATTCTGACCACCTTGATGGTTCATTTTAACTAAATATCATAGTGGCGAAGCAATTCAGTTCAAATGCATCCGACCCTACAGCCAAAATGTTGGAACTTGAAGAAGTGGAACATGAAAGGTATTAGATTTCTGAGAATCTGGAAACCTTGATATTGGCAAACCAATCCAGTTCAGACTTTGGAATCTTATTTGTTAGCTGAATTGGTGGATGCAATCTTTGATTGCAGTACCATATCTTTTGTAACCTTTTGGTAGGCTTTGGTAGGAGTGTTTGTTGTGAGATGTATCATTGTTAATCCATCCAGGTTCGTTGATGCCCAAACATTTCTTGAAATTGTTAATCTAATTCTTTTGATTCCTTAAGACGCAGTACTGCTGAATACTTGAAGTATGAGGGTAGTAGAGTAATTATTGTATTGCACAACTAATGTTTCAGAATTTCATAATTAAATGTACAATAAATAGGCTTGTAAAAACTAGAAAAAGGTCACAGCCAGCAACGGGTTGCCACTTCGTGATGAAAGAAAACTAAATTGTTTTAATCTTAATAATGTTACTTTAATAAATATCTCCAAGTTGAATGAACAACCAGAGAATCAAAACTAAGTGCATGATATTCAGGTCAATCATACACAAGTCATGCACTCCACTTTGAATTGGTCCCGACCAGTAATTTTCCCACTATAGATAAGCTTTTATTAATTAATAATCCATGTTAAATGAATTTAAATAATCTTTTTTAGTTTCTTTATTTTAAAAATATATATTAGAAATTTTAAACCAAAAAAAAAAAAAAAAACTTATAACCCGACACTGAAAATGCTAATAACAGCCGCTTAATCCAACCTAGTAACCTCCCTTTAAATCCCCTGTTGATTAATTTGAAGTTTTGTTATTAAAAGCTATATGTTCACCTGAGCATAAACAAACTGTTGCACACCAAACCCAAACCCTCCCATGATCGTCACTCTTCTGCAAAACCAGTGCTATAGCTTTTAAACATTATTTGTACTTTGATCTTTCTGTATAGATTTCCAGCTTCATCATCATCGAGTTGGTTTTTGATCTTGGGTTCGTCCATTTAAACATGCTTCTTTTATATTGGTCCACTTAAATTTGATCAAATCATGCTCAAAGTAATATTTTTTATTAGCTTTTTGTTGATTTGTATTATTTTATGTTTCTGATCTTTGTGACATGGGTTCATGCAATTAGCTTCAATAATGACTTTGTTTTTTAGCTTCTGTTATTTGTTGGCTGGTGGAGAATTCTATATTGTTCTTGTCTGATTTAAATATTGATTTATTTTTTATATTGTTTTCATCTATGCAAGTGTGCATGACTGTTGCTTCTTTGTTTCTTTTTACATGTCTTATGTTATAACTTGTTTCTTGTCCAAATTTAGCTGTTCCCAGCTCTTCTAATTTTCTCTGTTGGACAACATAGGATTTTGTTAGCACGTTTTGGTCAATTGAATTCCGGTATTATGTGGTCGGAGTAGTTGGATGAAATATGTCACTGATAATTTGTTTTATATTTTGGTAGTTATGCTTGTGAAGTGAAAGTAAGTGAGGTGAAGATGCTTAACTGAACCACCCATGGGTTGCTTAACACTTTTGTTCATCTTTCTGGTATCTGTTTCTGCCATTCAGGCTAAAAATGTTGAACATGCGGAACTTGTGGTCGATTCAACTGCACTACTTGCTGAAACAGATGAAAATTATGTATGTGCCACAATCGATTGGTGGCCTCATGATAAGTGTAACTACAACAACTGCCCATGGGGCTATTCATCAGCGATAAATTTGGTAAGATTTTACTAAGTTTCTACTCAATTTGTAATATATGTTTTCTTTAAAATAGTGAAACAGGGATAACATAAAATACATCCTTTTTTTTATAAATCTTTTCAGGACTTGGATCATCCTTTGCTTTCCAAAGCTATTCGAGGTTCATATCTTTAATCAATCGTGTTGATTTCTTCTTCATGTTCTCATTATTTAGTTGACTAAATCGTGCCAAGTGTTTGCAGCTTACTTCTTGTTAAGACTAGGTTTTTAGCTATAAACTGTTCATTTCTTACCATCAGTCCAATTTTTTTGGTGGTGAAACAGCTTTTACGAGATTAAGAATAAGAGTTGGGGGTTCCCTGCAAGACCAAGTAAAGTACGGTGTGGGAAATCTGGACTCCACTTGTCATCCATTTGTAAAAGCAGACAGTTTGTTTGGATTTTCTGATGGATGTTTAAACATGACTAGGTGGGATGACCTGAACAACTTTTTCATCAAAACGGGGTAAGTTATCACTGATAAATATTTTATTTCCTTATTCTTTACTGATTGGTATCACTTATAATTTATAAATATTCTTATTTACACGTATCAACAAGAACTTTGAAAACTGATCAATAAAAAAGTGTCAAAACTCTCATGTTTTTCGTAAACAGAATCACTTTAGGATCTATCATCTATGTCAGCCAATTTTATCTTCAGTCCTCACCAGCCACCAGTGCATGCTTTCTGTTCTTCATATTCCCCTCAAAGTTAATGTAATAAATCTACCTAATTTGGCTATGTCATTTGACATGTTCTATAACTTTCTATATACAGTATCGTGAATTTTCTTCTTTGTCCATGCTATCAACAATTTGGAGTTGTCTGATCTCATATCACATCTAAATATTAAATTGTACTGAGTCGCAGAATGCCTATCACATGACTTTGTTGCAGCGCAATAATGACATTTGGCCTGAATGCACTATATGGTAGACACAAGATTAGCCACAGAGAGTGGCGAGGAGACTGGAATTCTAGCAATGTCAATGCTTTTATGAACTTTACCATTTCCAAAGGATACCAGATAGATTCTTGGGAATTTGGTATTCTGTTATAACCTTCTATTTTGGAGCTCATTATGTACTCTTTCCCAGTCATTTATCTTAACCTTACACTTAGACCTGTCCTCTGTTGGCTGTTGCTGCTCTTCGTCAGGTAATGAATTAAGTGGCAAGGGAATAGGTGCACGTGTTGGTGCTGAACAGTACGGCAAAGATGTAATCAACCTAAAAGCTATACTAGACAAGTTGTACAAGAATTTTCACCCAAAACCTTTACTTGTTGCACCAAGTGGATTTTATGAAAAGGAGTGGTATGATAACCTCCTTAAGGTTTCAGGTTCAAACGTTGTCAACGTTGTTACACATCATATATACAATTTAGGACCAGGTATGTATGACTGGTCATATAATACACCTTATGAGTTGACATCAGCAAGCATCCCGAGTGCTTTTAAAATTAAATGCATGTTCGATTCATAAATATTACAAAATATAGCATAGGTTATCAGGATTGGTGATGCAACATATATTATGGGTTGATTTCAGCTTGAAAAACCAAAATGTTTTGATAATAATTTGTGTTCAACTCAAATTCATGCAAAACGGAATTTAAAGCGTGCAATTGTGCTCTATCATTTACCCATTTATATTGGGTGACATTTGTGCATACACGATAAAGTGTATTATACGGTAGACATAGTTCTAGTCCCTATCTGCTAATTAATGTGTAAAGTTTGTTGAAGTGAAATTGATGAGAAGCTATTTTAGTCTGTGGACTTTTATGAACTCTGAAATGAAACTTTCTGTGTTTTAGGTGTTGATCCTAATATTGTGGATAAAATTTTGAACCCTCTCCACCTGAGTGGAGTATCAAAGACTTTTAGCAGTCTTAAGCAGACAATACAGAAATATGGTCCTTGGGCTTCTGCTTGGGTGGGAGAATCTGGAGGAGCCTATAACAGTGGTGGCCGTCATGTGTCTGACACCTTTGTGAACAGCTTTTGGTAATCTTTTTGCCTCATTGCTATTATCGTATTGTATTGTTGTCAAGGATAATCATATTACTCTGTAAAACCCGCCTGCGGCCTGACAAAATCAGCTTCTATTTGTTGATACACTAATGCAGGTATCTAGATCAGCTTGGAATTGCAGCAGAATACAATACTAAGGTATATTGCAGGCAGACTTTGATTGGTGGAAACTATGGACTTCTAGATACAACAACCTTTGTACCCAACCCTGATTATTATAGGCAAGTCATTTGGTTACAAAAGTTCTAATCAACTTATTATTAGTACATTAGACTAGATTGTTTTCGTGATTTTTTATTTAATAAGTGCTCTGCTTACTATGCTCTTACTTTTCTTATCTTCACAGTGCACTATTATGGCATCAGCTTATGGGAAAGGGGGTTCTTTCCGTTGACAGCAATGCTTCACCACATCTGCGGTCGTACGCACATTGTTCAAAAGGAAAAGTAAGCGTTCTTAAATACTTCTTGACTTTAGTAAATAAAAAGCAATCCACTTTGTGGGAATTTAAGACCTACCATAGAAAAATATAGCACTGCAAAGATATTGGTAACGGCATTTTGGGTAGAGAAACTTGTGTCAGGCGTTTCAGTCTTCATTTCCCTATTTGTCCCACAAGTAACCTGCTGCCAATCAAGCCAAGTTGACCCTAATTACGTGTAGACTGCTTGAGTTTGGAAGGATGTAGTATGCTATCTTCGTGTGAAATTATAATGTGAGGTTATTTGCTTTCTAGGATATCCATGTGTTGACAAGTTAGTATATTTTAACTAGAACAAAATATTTCAAAAATCCAATATCTGTGATGTAAGCAAACCAGCATCTTCTTTTAGGATTCATACAATCTGAAATATTGTTTGGATTCTTATGTATGTTAAGTTGTTCTGTTAACTCTGTTTGCTAAAAATCAGATAATTTGAGACTGTGAGATGAGATAGTTTGTTGTTATCATTTTTTCAAATACCAGTTCACCTTTATCAATCTTTAACCACCATTTCCATGGTCACAGGCAGGTGTTACTTTACTCCTAATCAACCTGAGCAACCAAACTTATTATAAAACGAGTGTTGAAAGCACAGCAAACGGGATGTTGATTACAACAAAGGAAAGCAGTAAAAGGAAAAAGAGTTTAGTGCATCATCTCAAGAAAGCAGTTTCCTGGATTGGAGGCAAAGCATCAGATGAAGATATGTACAGAGAAGAATACCACTTAACTCCCAAAGATGGTGATATTAAAAGCAAAATTATGCTTCTAAATGGAACTCCATTAGTCCTTACAGATAACGGGGATATCCCAAGTTTGGCAGCGGTTCATGTAAACTCAAGTTCTCCGCTATCAGTTGATCCTCTGTCCATTAAGTTCATAGTACTTCCCAACTTCATTGCTCCGGGCTGCAAATGATGTCAACGGTGCCTCCTTGTACTTGCTAAAGACGACGTTATCTGTCTCGTGGCTATAGAAATTCTAGTTTAATTTACACGATCAAATGTACAGACTAAGTACTAATCATAAGCTCTAAGTGATGATGAAGTAAGTCCCCACCATTTGCAGGCTCTTAGGGGTTCCATAATTGTAAGTTGGAAATTCATTAACATACGGTCAAAAATCTAATACAATTTACTTTTGGTTCTGCAAGTTCTTGACTGTACATGTAAAGACAGTAAGACACTTATATACAAAACTTATGACAGAGTGAAGATAGGTCAACAAAGCTTCTGTACAAGTGTTTTTCTATTGATGAAATCTAGAAAACAGTTCTTATTTTAAAATTTGGAAATAGTAACATGTGCGTTTGTAGTCCAACGGTTAGGATAATTGCCTTCCAAGCAATAGACCCGGGTTCGACTCCCGGCAAACGCACTCATTTGTTTTATTAGACAGAAGTATTAGTGGAAAGTATACAGGTTTTGCAGTAACTAAATCAAGCCATCTCAATCAGATAAATGGGTTTTTTTTATCTTGCATTTCTAAAATGAATCGGTAAAATAATAATTTGAATCTTCAATGATTCTGGATGCAAGTTTACAGAAAGGTAACTGTGAGTGTGAGTATTCAAATTCATGACAGGCAAAATTATTGCAAGGCATACTTTTCCAGTATATATAGTATCATGTCAGATATCCATAAATTTCTGAGTTGACAGGTCTAACAGGTTTAAAGCACATGAAATTATGACACAAAGTGGACCAGTTTACCTGTACTACATATGGAGAGTGTTTGATAGATAAGTACCTCTACATATTATTACACTACTAAAATTAATCAACTTTCCTGTCTTGCTGCAATTATGTGGTTTCTTTTGCAGATTCACAAGAATACTTTATTACCAGAAACAGGCTACTGCATTGCATTACTATACACTTTTTATGGCTATTTGTTGCCAGAATACCAGAAAGCCACATGGACAAGAAACTATTATGATCAGCTAAACTTGAATTCTCTGTAAGGCTGCAACCATCCTCTCAACTAATCTTTGGCAACTCATACAAGATAGTAGGATTTTGGAAATGTTTAGTTGTGGAGAGGGTTTGGACCGCCAGGAACGAGTCTCTCGTCAGTTTCGTATCTTGGATCAATCTGAGTCTGATCAATCTTGCCAGGATGCAAAGGTGATGGCAGAACACTTCTTTGATAACCTGCTGCTGGTACCCTTCTAAAATTGGTAAAATGACGAAAAAGGCTGTTGTGGTGGTACTGATCATCTCGGTGGAAGGCAGAAGAGGATTCAATCGACGTCGTCGTTGATATAAGCAGAATGAATATAGCTGCCACTGAAACCCAACACCCAAAGGAGCTCTGCATGATGTTTCGAAGCAAACAAGGAACGGGGAAGAGTGATGCAAATTTATGGGAGATTTGAGAACTCAAAGGCATATATCATAAACAAAGAAACAAAAGTACAAGTTACACTAGTAGAAAGGAGACTATGGAGAGTACATAACTGCAGAAAATTAATAGATGAAGCCTTTTTGGCCCTGTTATCAGAAGCAGCAAAAGATGGTCTTTTCAGGTGTTAAAAGTGACATTTCTTAGACCACTGGTACTGGGGAAGGCAGGGGCCTACATATCAGAAACTAGAGAGGTCAGGACAGGATAGCTTTGATCATACATTTATTTCTCCTCTCATTGAATGAATCTGGGGATTGGAGAATTCCTCTTCTCCTTCTGATCTATGATGTTGCCATCCAACTGCCTCATCAGGACTTGCCCATACGGCCATGCATGATAAACTATCCCTTTTAAGATACAAACCAATTGATACTTTAACATTTTACTTTTTAGAAATGTGGAAACTTAAGGGGTTACACCAGTTTCTTCCTTTTGTCCATTAGGCACTCACAAATTTCACTCAAGACTGAGTGACAACTATTGGTTAAAGAGTCAAGTTATTTGTACTTTTGTCGACCTCAAATCGTGAAATACTCGAATTCAACTCTGCAATAATTAAGTCCAGCTCGAATAGTTTATAGAACCGAACTCGAGTACTAAACTGTTTGAGCCAAAACAGGCCTAATTTTTCATTATTCAAATTAACTTATTAAATTATAATATGCCCTTGTACATAAAAATTCAAAAATTAATTTATAGTTACTTGATTCGAGCTTTTCTGCTTTGAGATAGAAACATTCTGGAGTAAGATCAAACCTTAACATACAGTTTATTCGGTTCTTCCAACCAAACTCGAGTTTATCAAAATTAAGTCGTGTTTCAAATGTGAAATTTATTGGCTTGATTGAGCTCCAACCTCACACTGTATGACTTGATTACAGCCTCGGCAAGATTTCAGCTTAAAGTGCTCAAGTCTACCTTATACACAATCCATTTTTACAAGAGGCCGGAGACTCAATTTATAGCCAAATCCACTAAAGAAACAATCTACCTCTTGTTGTGATTGAACAAAGAAAAGTGACAGGTCAAAACTATAATAGTGACGGAGGTCTGTTAAAGAACTACACATTCAGCAACAGAAATATTAGTATTCTTCTACCGAATAACTACCAGTGATTTCAAACAAAATTAGAGCTGGCATAACGTTGTAGCATATTTCATACATTTTCTGTGCGAAAGCACTGCATGTTTGCTCTAGATTATACAAAACATGAATCTTATTATCTTGTTCAGTCTGCTTAAACAGGTATGCATTGGAAAAACTTACAAGTAACAATGTGGAAGAGGATGTGAAGAACTATACAAACAATTGTACAATTCCATTATCCTATAAACACAATCACTTTCCTAACAATCGCCGAGCACGTTGATTGACACCTTTCACTCGGAAGTTCAATTCTTCCACATCATCCTCTATAGGCTTCAAAATTTTATTGTGCCTGTAAGATTCACAAAACTTATTTTGTTATAACAATAACAAACAAATGACAACATGCCCTAATAGAGGAATTATCATTTGTAATCCAACAAGAGAGATTTAAAAAGCTTGTACCCTCATTTATAACAAGCAAATAACAAACCTTTCAATTTCTGACCCCATGTCAACAGCCATATCCTTCAGCTCCCCCAGCAGGTTACTCAAGTCTGAAAGTGTGTCATCTTGCTTCGACTTCTCTAACTGTTACAATAACAAATAATCAGACATAGAACTAATGATGCCATATAATAAGAAAAAGGAAATCTTAAGAATGGGGCACTTTCAAAACAGAAGAATGGTAAATTTTAGGATAATGCAAGTTGCAAGCACAAAGCCGTCAGTAGGTAAAACGAAAATCTTTAATAATATTGACCTGTAGAGCATACAATTTTCGTTAAAATGAAACAGATGCAAGTACAGAACATAGGCTTTAAGGTTGAACACAAAAATTTTAATGTTAATTTCTGATAATAAGTGGACTTTGGTTCATATGCTGAACTACAAACATATAAAATTTTACTGTTATACAATACAATCTTGCCTACGCTGGATCAATGATAACGACCTACCTCGACCTTCTGTAAAGAATTTGTGGGTTCAGAAGGTGGTGTTTGTGAACTTGTTCGTTCTGCACGTCCAGAATACAAACCTAATTTCTCCCTCTGTTCCAAATGGTTGCCCTTTCTTTGCACGGGATCATCTGAGAACCATAAAGCTCACTCAGATTTTTAAACAATCATATTTCTTCATTTTTATCAGAGAAAAGAAATTGAAAAAAATGCAAAATTTTCATAATAAAACCTCTCATTACAAGCGGCCCCACAATATCATGAGTCTTCTTAGGCTTCCAGGTCCTAGAAAACATACCCCCAAGGCTTCCTAAAAGCTTCTCACTCTGAAACAGAACATTAAAATATTTAGGTGTCCATTACATTTGCATATCAGGTATCAAGACCAACAAGATAAAACTATATAATGAGTACTAAGACTAAGAGTGTAATTCTACTCTAACATGTCATACTAGTTAATTGTCAGACAGAGGAAAAGTTATCAGTGTTCGTAAGCAATGCACAATTCAAGGAGAAGCAGAAAAGAAACGAATGACTTCAGAATTATAAAGTATAAGAACTGCTCGCATAAAGCAGCATAAAAGGGGCATAAGAAAGGCTATCATAAAGTTTAAGGTAAGTGGTTACATGGATGACATTTAAATTTAACTAGCTTACCCTACTAAGATCGTGGTCAATGTCAGCAGCAACAGCATGGGTCCTTGTAAGTTGGTCGCCCTGCTGATGCAAGGTAACCAAAGTTTTAGTAGCACCCTCTCGCATTTCCTCTGCAATCTTAAGGCAACTGTTGACTGTCTCTGTTGTTTCTTCAGCCTTGTAAACAGAATAATTTTCAAGTTCTTGAACTGTCTGGTTCTCTAATCCTCCCGTGTCACGAAAATCATTTTTGTATCTGCTCCTGCCTGAAGAAAGGGAGTTTGAAGACGCCGAGCTTCCACTATTATTATCGGCATCAAAAGGATTGCTACTAACTTCACGCGTAGCCAAAGGTGGATCTGATGTTTTCTTCGAGGAAATAAGTTTTTGTTTGTTCTCTGATTCATCGTCGGAATCAAAAGGATTGGACCTATGACGACCAAAGAATCCGGAGTCAGCCGAAGCTTGCTTGGCGGTCTTGTTTAAAGGAGATCTCCTGTGGTTGTTCATACTTTGGGTGGGAAGTATAAACACAGGGTCACACAACAACAAAATTGATTACAGGCACAACAAATCTCGATGCAGTTCCAAAACGTGCCTGGAGAAATTAAACAACATCAGTTGATAAGATAATGGTAGGAATGATGCAAAGGATAGACAAGTGATAACCATCCAAATTTCCAAGTAGCATTGCCTTTCATCAATTTTTTTTTAAAAGAACACCCTTGGATCGATCAAACATAAGCAAAATAAAAGTTTAACAATTTAAAGCGAAAAGGAAAATGACTACTACTACGATACAGCAGAAATATACAAAAATGGATTACTAGTATGCTAAAACAGTAATCGAATCTAAGATGTCAACAAAACTGATAAAGCAGAAGGCAAGAATTACAATAACATCACTACTTAGTACCAAAGAGCACACAAGTTGATAAAAACCAACATCAAATTACCATCTTATTACTCAAGATACACACAAATTTTAGAATTTGTACTGAGATTATAGCAAGAAAATCGAAACCTTGAATTAAACAACTGCAACTCCACTAAAATTTACAGGAACAATTGTAAATCAGATCAACACCACAAACATAACACACATATAAAATTATTTAATAGCAGAAAAATATCCAGAAATCAAAGCAAAGACATAGAACAAGTTGTACCAAATAAAAGTAAAATCAACAATTTACTGATGGATGAATATTAAAGATTTCAATATACAAAAAGGGTGTGTAGATTTCAATGATCAAAATCAAAATCTTGAAAGTAGAGTACCTGATCATAAATGACACAGGGTGTGTGATCGCAACGGCAGTATGAAAAATGAGGGGGACAAAAAAGAGAATACAAGTAGAAGAAACCAAGATATGTGTGTACAAATATTTGATTTTTCAAGAATCAGGGAGCCTTTTGTCAAAACAACTTCTTCTACGTGTCAAAAACGTGTAAGAAATATCTCCGGGTGTTTGATTCAATTTAAGTACTTAACTAATTTTTCTGTTGTGCTTAGTTTTTGTGATATATAACCAAAAATCCTCTTCTTTTTTTTTTAGAAAAATGGAGTCAATTCAATAATAAAAAACCATACGGCATCTACAAAAATGATCGAATCGAACAAACATAACAAAGATCAAATCGCTTGTCTCCAAGAAAAGACAATTAAGCGATATTTTGAAGATGATATATTTACATGTACCCGCTTCGCACAATCCACTTCGTCATAATCCGTTTGAGCTATCGACCATAAATGCAATTTCATACAAACTTTCATCATTAAATCAAAACCAACACTCACAATAAAGGAGAGAAACAAACACCCTTCCAAGGAGAGAAACAAACCGAAATTCGAAACAGAAAATTTTAAATCTAAAAAACGAAACCACAATAAGAGATCATCGGTATACTCTCAAATCCAATAAGCTTCGCTTGAATCGTAGAAGAAAGAAAATCAAAAGCTCTGATAATTAAGATCTAAATAACAAACCAAATAAATCAAATAAGATTATTTTTAGAATCCTCTTGGATCCTCTTAAAATATATAATTTTTCTTGGTATAAGTTTTTTTTATTTTGATTAATTTTAAGAATACTCTTATAATATTATTAGCCAATAATTCGTGCGACGACTTTAACATTAATTTTGAAATTTATTTTTAAAATTTTTGAGAGTTTAGTACTTTTGAAATGCTACCTTTTTAAAAAATATTAAAAAAATACAACTTTAATACTTCAAATCTAAAAAAAAAATTAAATTTTAAAAAAATTTATTAGATTAATAAGCATGTAACCGTCCAAATTATCAATATATTTTGTTGTAATAATATAAATATAAATAAAAACGTTTTTTTTTAAAAAGTCGTGTTTTTAAATTCTAATTAAAGTATAACTGAAAGAGTTTGTAGTTACATAATATATGTGAGTTTTGATTGAATTATATGAATTTTTAATTATATTTAATGTTTTATTAATTGTATTTGTTAAAATAATTTGTAGGCATATTAAAATAGGTAAAATATTTTAAATAATTAAACATATTAAGTAAGGGTTTGTCTGTGATATTTTTGGGAAATAGAGCTTTTTAGTAAAAAAAAAACGTGTTTTAGTTGAAAATTTAATTAACCGTGATATTTTTGGAAAAAGTGAGGGATTTTGTTAGATCTGAAAAAGGTAATGTCTTTTTATGAAAAGATTAAATAATTAAAATTTTTAAAATAAATTTTAAAATAAATAAATAACGGTTGCCCGAAAAGGAATAGTTTTAGTAAAGAAAAATAGAAAAAGTAATATGTTTTAGTTGAAAAAGGTAATTATCTGTAATTAAAAGTAATAAAATAAATAAGTAAAGGTTTATTCTTGATATTTTTGGAAAATGAGCGATTTTAAAAAGGCAAAATAGAAAAAGTAACATGTTTTAGTTGAATAAGTTAATTGTCTGTAATTAAAATTATTATAATAGGTTTTAAAATAAATAAGTAAGGGTTGCGTGATATTTTTGGAAAAAGAGGGGTTTTAGTAAAAAAAATAGAAATAGTAGCATGAAAAAAATAATTGCCCGTGATTTTTAAAAAGAGAGGATTTGTTAGAAAAAACAGAAAAACAATGTATTTTAGCCGAAAAGGTAATTGGTTAAAAATAATGTTATTAATTAATAATATCTTTTTAATAATAAGTATGTGTAATTAAAGTAAGAAAAAATAGAAACAGTAGCATGAAAAAGATAATTGCCCATGATTTTTTAAGAAAAAATAGAGGATTTGTTAGAAAAAATAGAAAAGTGATGTATTTTAGCCGAAAAGGTAATTGGTTAAAGATAATGTTATTAATTAATAATATCTTTTTAAAAATAAGTAAGGATAATTAAGTAAACTCACTTAGCGACTTTAATGTTTCGTCTATTATATAATAATATAGATATCTTAAAACACGTGCGATACGCAGATTGTTTTTAATTATTTTTATTATTATTATTATTATTATTTAAATTTTAATATTTTATTAATTGTATTTGTTAAAAAAAATAAGTAGACATGTTTAATTTTTTTTAAATAATTAAAAGTATTAAAATATATTTTAAAATAAATAAGTAACTGTTATGGATTAAAAAACTTACTTGTGAATTTAATGCTAGGATTAATGAGCTTTCGAGCTTTAATGGCTGCATTTGTGTTTCGAGACTAACTCGGTCCTCACAAGGTGCCTACGTATCTCAAATCGTTATTGAGAATCAAGCCAAAGACGTAGTTCTGATTGTAGGATCAGGGACCTTATATAGGCGTCTGGAGCCTAGTATTTAAGGTATGTTTAGGAGACTTAGTGAATAAGTCTTCTTTTTGATATTGGATAAACATTGTATTTCTTGCTGGAGAATTCGCTTCCTTGTCGATAAAGGCTATGACTCATTAATTGCCTTTAATTGGGATTCTGGATCCTTCTTTGACTAATTTGCCATAATTTGGACTCTTTTCATGAGCTGTATATTTTCCCTATTCATTAATTACGAAATTAATGAATAATTAGGGTGTCAGTCCTTAAATATCGGCCTTGTAATTGAATCAGCAATTATATTTCTATAATTACTTTTCTGTCCATATCATTTGCCCCCCAACTTCTGGGAAAATCTTTCGAGGTTTTCGTAGAAGTTATCGCGTGTTTTTCCTCGAATTTTTTATTTTTCTGGAAAAGGCAGGTAAATTGTGTTCTGGGCGTGGGTACCCCCACCTAGGAGATGTTCTAGGCTTCCACGCCTAGAAACTATGTCTCCTGGGCGTGGGTATTTGCAAGATTGGCTCAAAGAGCTTCTGGGCGTGGGTACCCCCGCCTAGGAGACGTTCTAGGTTTCCACGCCTAGAAACTATGTCTCCTGGGCGTGGGTCTTCATAAGATTGGCTCAAAGAGCTTCTGGGCGTGGGTACCCCGCCTAGGAGACGTTCTAGGTTTCCACGCCTAGAAACTATGTCTCCTGGGCGTGGGTCTTCATAAGATTGGCTCAAAGAGCTTCTGGGCGTGGGTACCCCCGCCTAGGAGACGTCCTAGGTTGCCACGCCTAGAAACTATGTCTCCTGGGCGTGCTTTATAGAAGCTTTCCTCAATTAGTTTCTTGGCGTTGGTATCCCCGCCTATGAGACGTTCTAGGTTGCCACGCCTAGAAACTATGTCTCCTGAGCGAGCTTTATAGAAGCTTTCCTCAATTAGTTTCTTGGCGTTGGTATCCCCGCCTAGGAGACGTTCTAGGTTGCCACGCCTAGAAATTATGTCTCCTGAGCGTGCTTTATAGAAATTGGGCCTTATGTCGTGCCTTTGTTCGGTTAAATTTAACCAATATATATATATATATTTATATGTTGAATGTTCTATATTCTTCTAGAACCTTCAATATATGTCTCCCACCTATCAATTTTCCAGGTTCTTCTAGAACTTGTAATTCAAAATTTGAATTCGTTTGGGCTTCCCGCCTGTAAGAGGCCCAATGACCTGTTCTTGGTCCATTTACCGTCTATAAACGGTTCATTTGAACGTTACTACCGGCTGTAATTCCTATAAATTAAGTAGAGTAGAACTTCCATTTTTCACACTTCAAAGTCATTCTACTAAATTTTCTCAGAAACTTTCTTTAGAAAAGCTCTGCTAGGGTTCTGCGGCAAAGCGATTTCCGGCTTCCAACCACCGTGGGTTTTTCCAGTTTCCGTTTAAAGCTTCATCTTCTTCATCAAGATTTCTGGGTTCAAGCATTCTTTGGAAGGATTTTAATGGCGGATTCAAGCTCATCTCAATCCCAGCTATCTCAGCCCTCTCGCCCTGCTAGAGCAAACCGAGGTAATCCACCTCCAAAATATCTAGTTCATGCAAACATTTTTTCCCTTAGAGATTTACTTTCTGATTTTGGGGATGCTTTTCCCAACCTTCTTCATTTAGAGGCCCATAATATTCCTTCTAAATACAAACAAAGTAGGGTTGACGATATTTCAGTTCTTTTCGGTATAAAGGCCCCTTATAGGGCCGTAGCTCCTGGCCCAAATGATAGGGCATGTTATCCTAAGCCTGGGGCCATTAGGATGTACAAAGAAACTTTTTATTCTGGTTTTCGCCTTCCTCCTCACCCTTTTGTTCTTCGTTTATTAGCTGAGGTCCAAATTTGTCCCACACAACTAATGCCCAATGGGTGGAGATTCATATATTGCTTCTTGGCCCAATGCATGAAACATAGGGTAGAGCCCAGTGTATCAGTATTTCGATATCTCTTTAAATTTGTAAATGCTCCAGATGATATAGGTTGGGTTAATATTCAATATCGAACCTTAAACCGTAGTTGCTTCGTTTCTGGTTCTTCTCCCGACTCTCTTCCTTTGTGGAAAAAAGAGTGGTTCTATATTTACTTAGATGGGGATGATTGGAACAATTATTTTTGTCCTCACTTCACAAGGGCTACGGATGGTTCTTTAAGGTCCCTCAAATTAGGGGTAGATGATCTTGCGGCAATTCAACTCCTGACAGGTGATTGCTTGTATCATTGCAATCTCCTAATTTCTGAGGATAACCTTCAAGCTGTGGGGCTTAGTACCCTTGAACCTCGGGGTATATAACCTTAACTTTCTTTCTTTTATTCTAACTTGTTATCATATAATATGATAGTAACATTTGCCTTTTCTTTTCAGCCAAAGCTGCTTTGGGTGCTATTTTCAAGAGGAGGGATGACCATGCCTCTAAAGCTGTGGTGGTGGAAGTTGAGAGAGTTTCCAAACGGAAGAAGGCTGGAGATGGCTCCCCTGCTGTGGAGAAGGTGCCAGCTTTTTTGACTGAGCGGTCTATCCCTATTGATGAGGATCCCAACCCATTTGTGGTTAAATGGGGTTTACTCAACAGGGATACCATAGTTGGTGATTCCAGGGCTGCTGCAGAGTGGTCCAGGAATGTGGTCACTCCAAGGGACGCGGCCCATGTTGTAGAGTCCTCGGAGGATCTCCAAATCGAGCTTCTTGGGGCACAAGCCCTCGCCTATGTAAGTAATTTTTCACTTTGTTTTATTCCTTTCTTTAGTTGTTCTTTCCTCATATATACTTGTGTTTCTGTAGGCTAATGCCTATCACCAAGCTGCTCTTCATAACTTGAAGACATTTCGAGGTGAAAAGCTGATAGCTGAGAGGGATAGAGACAGGTATTTCGCCTCCTCTACCTCAAATTTTGAGATGTTTAGAGGGGTTGAGAGGGAGCTTGTAGATGAGAAGGATAGGGTCAGGCAGCTGGAGGCCCAACTCCAAAGGGGTCGCGAGGATGTTATTGCTGAGTACAGAGCATCTAAGGAGTTTGATGACCTCCTTAATGCTGAGTATGATGCTAACTTTCCTAGCACCTTTAAGGATTGTTGGGAATCAATCATTGAAGAGCTGGGGACGAAGATTGAAGGAGTGTCCTTGGATAAGTTCCCCGTTCCTGATTTATCTGGGGCATCCAAGGATACTATTATGGATACTGCCGACCTCACATCTCAGCCTATTGATGATTCTGAGCTCTTTCTGGATGGAGATTTGATGGATGTTGCTAAGGATGATGTTCCCCTTAACTTAGAGAAAGAGACTCCTCAGGATGATATAACATAGGTTGGCCCTGCGTGGCTATTTTATTTATTTATGTTCTTTTCTGAACTCACCCTTCGGGGTTTTAATTTAACTTTCTTAGTAAGTTTATTTCAGCTTTTCTAGCTTTTCTTGATTTTGCATGCTTAGTTCACATGTCTAACATAATGCATTGCATATTTAATGAAATCATAAGAATATGGAATTCATAACTTTAAAAATGGGATCAACCCTTACATAGTACTCAAGTTTAAAAACTTGGGTTGGTTTCGTCGAACCTTATTTCTAGTAGTGAGTCCACTTGGGAAACACTTTAAACATAATAAACTTTCAAATTGGAGGCATGCCAAGTCCTTGGCACCTCATGCCCTTCAAGGGTTTCTAGCTTGTATGAGCCTCGACCAAATACGTTCTTGACGCGATATGGTCCTTCCCAATTTGGGGCCAACTTCCCTTGTTGTCCAACTCCGGATGCTTCAATCTTTCTGAGAACCAAGTCTCCTTGACGAAAGAACCTTTCTTTAACCCTTAGGTTGTAGTAGAAAGATGCCTTCTTTTGATGTCCAACTATCTCGGCGTTTGCCTCATCTCTAACTTCGTCAATTAGATCTAAAGCTAGCCTCAAGCCTTCTTCATTTTCTTCTGGTTCATAAGCCTCGACTCTTGGAGATGTGTGAGTAATCTCCACTGGAACCACTGCCTCTGCCCCATACGCCAACAGGAAGGGGGTAGCTCCAGTGGTGACTTTACAAGTAGTACGATATGCCCACAGTATGGGAAGCAATTCGTCCACCCAAGTGTTTCTGGAGCGTTCAACTCTTTTCTTCAGTCCATCTAGGATAATTCGATTTGCAACCTCAGCTTGCCCATTAGCTTGAGGATGGGCAACAGAAGTGAAGCGCAACTTGATATCATTCTCATCACAATATTTTTTGAACTCATCATTGTTAAACTTGTTGGGTTTGACCGGTTGTTCAACCCAATATGGTAATATGAGTTTGGGTGATTAAGACTGTTTTGGTAATAATTGTATGGGTAGACAATTATTATATATGGTAATAATTGTATGAATAGACAATTATTATATATGGTATGTCTTGGTCATTATATTAGGGAATTAGGTACTAAGAATAAAAAGTCTTGTAAAACAAGTATGGTAAGTCTTGTAAAACAAGTATGGCAAGTCTTGGTGGCTAAGTTTTGGGTGGCTATATAAACATAGTCATATTGTATTTGTTTGATATGTGTGCTTAAGAGATGTAATCGTCTTAGGTATTGTTTGGGAGATGCTTGAGCATTATTTGGGAGATGCTTGAGCATTGTTTGGCTTGAGTATCGTGTGAGTGATACACCGTTGGTGAGATTGATTGTATTATTGATAACTGTTTTGATTAATAATACAAGTTGGGACGTGGTTGTTTCCGCGTCATATATATTGGTGTGTTGTGAATCTCGAATTTGTGTAGTCCCTCAACCTAACAAGTGGTATCAGAGCCGAGGTTCGTGAATCATGATGGATATGAGGTTAGAGGAAAGTTCAAGATTCAATTGATATGGCAGAGTACAATGAAGGATTCGCTGACAAGAAGCCTACTAACGTGGGAGGAGACAAAGTTACGTGTAGTATGGCGGTTGACTTGCACCGTGGTTCAATTTGTTTGGGCTCGAGATGGAAGAAGATGGAAGAGATCATCGCAATAGTTTCAATGGCTTGATCAACCAGGTAAACGAGTTGGATGATATTAGTGTTCTTCTACTAGCCGAAAGATTGAGGAAGCAAGGATCGGGTGACTCAACTGATGGAAGGGCACTCGTGATGGATGATGCACGTGATTTTTGTAGATGGATACATCGTTATGATGAAGAACGATGGTTTGAAGGTCACTATACGGGTTTTAGTGATTCTCAAGATTTGAAGAGCAAGAGATGAGATTCTTGTTCGAGGGGAGGCATAGCAGATGGACGTTGATGTCTCTGATGGTTACTGAATGTTTGGAAGAGCAAGAGAGTTCTTGTTCGAGGGGAGGCATGGCGGAGGGACGTCAATGTCGTTGATGGATACCGTTCAACCTGATATGGGTATTGGGTTGAAGGGGAGGATTGTTGGGTTTGACCGGTTGTTCAACCCAATATGGTAATATGAGTTTGGGTGATTAAGACTGTTTTCGTAATAATTGTATGGATAGACAATTATTATATATGGTAATAATTGTATGGATAGACAATTATTATATATGGTATGTCTTGGTCATTATATTAGGGAATTAGGTACTAAGAATAAAAAGTCTTGTAAAACAAGTATGGTAAGTCTTGTAAAACAAGTATGGCAAGTCTTGGTGGCTAAGTTTTGGGTGGCTATATAAACATAGTCATATTGTATTTGTTTGATATGTGTGCTTAAGAGATGTAATCGTCTTAGGTATTGTTTGGGAGATGCTTGAGCATTGTTTGGCTTGAGTATCGTGTGAGTGATACACCGTTGGTGAGATTGATTGTATTATTGATAACTGTTTTGATTAATAATACAAGTTGGGACGTGATTGTTTCCGCGTCATATATATTGGTGTGTTGTGAATCTCGAATTTGTGTAGTCCCTCAACCTAACAAAACTGAGTTCCATTGTCCGTAACCAGGACTCGTGGAATCCCATATCTGCATATCACATTTTCCCAGAAGAAGTGCATCACTTGCTTGGTGGTTATCTTGGCCAATGGTTTAGCCTCAATCCACTTGGTGAAGTAGTCGATTGCTACTATCAAGAACTTTATTTGAGCACTCGCCATTGGAAATGGTCCGAGTATCTCCATTCCCCACATAGCAAAGGGGATAGGTGAGTTAATGGATGTCATCATCTCTGGTGGTTGTCTAACCACTGGTGCATACTTCTGGCACCGTTCACACTTCTTCACATAGCTTTTAGCATCAGCAAGCATGCTTGGCCAATAGAAACCTAGGCGGGTGACTTTATGAGCAAGGGCTCTGCCCCCCAAGTGTTGCCCACAGATTCCTTCATGCACTTCCTTTAGGGCCAATTCTGCCTCTTGAGGTCTCAAACATTTCAGATATGGAATGATGAAAGACTTCTTGTATAGGAGTCCCTCAATCAGGGTATACCTTAGTGCTCTGACGTATAGCTTTCGTGCTTCTGAAGTATCGTTGGGTAGCCACCCAGTTTCCAGATGAGCTTTGATGGGATCCATCCAACAGCTGCCAACATCAATGGGTGCTACCAACTTTCCGTTGATGCTTGGGGTCTTCAAGACTTGGAAGTATACAGTCCCTGCATAGTTTTCAATTTCAGAAGAAGCAAACTTAGACAGGGCATCAGCCTTCACGTTCTCTTCCCTTGGAATGTGCTCCACATAGCATTCGTCAAATTGAGTCATGATGGCCTTGACAAGTTTCAAGTACTTGGCCATGACTTCATCTCTGGCCTCAAATTCCCCATTTACTTGGGAAACCACTAGCCTCGAGTCTCCACATACTTTCAGAGTTTTGACCCTCAAGGCTCCAGCCAGCCCTAAGCCAGCTATTAGAGCTTCATACTCAGCCTCATTGTTTGTCGTTGGGAAGTCAAGTTTTAGTGCATACTCAATGAGGAATCCATCAGGACTTTGTAGCACTAAACCAGCTAAGCTTGATTTTGTTTTTGATGCTCCATCAAAATAGAGCACCCAATATTCTTTGAAGTCCATTTCTTGATCTTTCTTGTCTTCTACTATTACTTCCTGCCCCCCGACTTCTTGGTTGTCAATGGTGCATTCAACCATGAAGTCAGCAAGTGCTTGAGCTTTTATGGCCGTTCGAGGCTTATACTTGATGTCGAATTCACCCAATTCAATGGCCCATTTGATCAATCTTCCACTAACTTGAGGGCTATGCAAGATGTTTCTTAGAGGTTGATTAGTCAAGACCTCCATCTTGTGAGCCTGGAAGTACGGGCGTAGCTTTCTTGAGGCCATTATCAAGGCTATGGTAAACTTCTCAATCGTTGAGTAGTTTATTTCTGCCCCATGTAGGATCTTGCTCACGTAGTAGATGGGTTTCTGAATCTTTAACTCCTCTTTTACCAAAACGGCTCCAAGGGCTGTGCTAGAGACCGCCAAGTACAAATAGAGAATTTCCCCTGGCTTGGGTTTTGCCAACAGCGGTGCCTCAGCCATGTATTTCTTCAGGGCCTCAAAGGCCTCTTGACTTTCAGTCGTCCATTCAAATTTTTTCACTTTCTTGAGTGCTTTAAAGAAAGACAAGCACTTCTCTCCTGACTTGGAGATGAATCTTCCCAATGCTGCCACTCTTCCCGTTAGTTTTTGGACATCCTTGACAGTCTTTGGTGATTCCATGTCTAGAATCGCTTTGATTTTATCGGGATTGGCCTCGATTCCTCTCTTGGAAACCATTAGGCCTAAAAACTTTCCCGAGCCTACACCAAAGGCACACTTAGCTGGATTCAACATCATTTTGTGGTGCCTTAGCACTTCAAATGCCTCTCGGAGGTGCTTAATGTGATCGGCCTTATCGAGGCTCTTGACTAACATGTCATCTACGTAGACCTCCATGGTTTTTCCAATTAGGTGTCCAAAAATTTTGTTCACCCATCTTTGGTATTTTGCCCCTGCATTCTTAAGGCCAAATGCCATGACTAGATAACAGAAAACACCAAAGTCAGTGATGAACGATACCTTGGAGACGTCATCTTTGTGCATCTTGATTTGATTGTATCCACTGAAGCCATCCATGAAGCTAAGCATCTCGTGTCCAGCTGTAGCATCTATTAGTGCATCAATCCTTGGTAAGGAAAAACAATCCTTAGGACATGCATCATTCAAGTCAGTGAAGTCCACACACATCCTCCATTTTCCATTGGCCTTTTTGACCATCACGGGGTTAGCCAACCATTCCGGGAATTGTATCTCTTCAATGAATCCGGCCTCTAGAAGTTTTTCAACTTCTTGTTTAATGGCCTCTTGCCTTTCTGGAGCAAAATTTCTCTTCTTTTGTTTCACCGTCTTTCTTTCAGGATCCACATTCAACTTGTGAGTTATCAATTGGGGATCAATCCCTGGCATATCAGCCATTGTCCAAGCAAAAACATCATTATTCTCTTGAAGAAAAGATATGAGCTTGCTTTTCAATGGCTCAGGTAGTAGTGCTCCAACATATGTCACCTTCTCCGTTTCACCAGGGACTAAGGGAATGGGGATTAAATCCTCGGCTGGCTTCCCTCTTCGGTCCTCATTGTCACTAGTATTCATGTCTTCAATTGGAAGAACTTGCCCCCCGATTCCATCAGGCCTTAACGCTGCTACATAACAACTTCTAGCCATCTTCTGGTCTCCTCGTTCTTCACCAATCCCATTCCTCGTTGGGAACTTGATTTTCAGATGATAAGATGAGGCAACAGCCTTGAACGCATGAAGACCAGTCCTTCCTAGGATTGCATTGTAGGTTGAAGTTGCTTTTATAACTATGAAGTTCAACATCTGAGTAGACGTATTCATCCCTTGCCCCATGGTCATTGGGAGTTGGATAGTGCCTTCCACTTTTGCTTCCACCCCGTTGAATCCGTATATAGGCATATTTGAGGGTGTTAACTGAGAATCAGTGTAACCCATCTTGATAAAAGCATCGTGGAACAAGATATCCACTGAAGCTCCATTGTCGACTAGGACTCTCTTTGTTTTAGAATTTCCAATCACAGGTATGATGACTAGAGGGTCATCGTGGGGAACTTCACCCCTTCCAAGTCTGAATCATCAAAACCTATTGACACTTCTGTTCTGGCACGCTTCGGTGCTTCTCCAACCACAGTCATTACTTCTCGAGCATAAGCCTTCCTTGAGTTTCGGGAGGACCCAGCAGCAGTTGGCCCTCCGAATATCATGTTGATGACCGGCCCTCGGGGCTTGGGATTCTGATCTTGATCGTTGTCCCTTCTGTCATAATCCTTCCTTTCATAGTTCCCCTGTTAGGTCGAATACACAATATATAATCAATATACGTATGAGAATAACAATCAAGAACATTGTTTATGATCAATAAACTGAATTATATTAAATAACTCTTCTCTCAGTGATGTAAAATATCACAGAGAGCTGCTAGGTTACAAGAATAATGTATTCAGTGTTCGCATAAAGTCTGTGGTCTAACCCTAACATAATTATTCTTTACTCCAGACTTGGAGAGTAAAGAATTAATATTTTTGTTTTTCCTGCAAAAACTAGCAAGATGGTTAGTACTACCACAACTATGACATGTCTTTCTAGGAGCATCAGAATTAGGCAGATAATCATTTCTTTTATTAATGCCTACTTTTCCATTCCTATTTTTCTTGGACACCTTCTGTTTGTTGACAGACTTTACCTCTTTGAGCTTATGTTTGAATTGTTTTTCTGTCATCAAACCAACATTAACCTGTTTATCACAGATTTTTACTGGTTTTTTAACAGCTTCTGTCACAATCTGATTTTCTGTTCTTGAACCAACATTAACCTGTTTTTCACAAGTTTCAACTGGTTCCATAACAGTTTCTTTCACAACTACAGATTTTAGCTTACTGGATTCAGAAACAAATTTCACAGGTTTAAGTTGTGGTTTGACTTTAACTTTATCTTTAAACCTAAGTTCATCTTCCTCACAGTAACCTAAACCTACAGTATCTGTCTGAAAAACCTGATGTGTGTCTTTTCCAGAATTAGTCCAGGTTTTAATCACTTTCCTCTCTTTTTCTAAATCAGATTCTATTTGCTTATATCTTTTAAGCAATTCATGTTCAACATAAACAGCATCATCTCTTTCCTTTTGAACTTGTTGCATATTAACAAGTCTTTCTTCAAGAAATTTATTCCTCTCTTTAAGACCTAGATTCTCAGATTTGATTCTTTCATTCTCTAAAGTCTAATCTCTATAGCTAACATGTATGCTTTTAAGATAAATTCTCAATTCAGATATATTATCAGTATCATAAGCATAAGTTGTTAGGGATACCTTGTTTTCAGATGATTCAGATTCATCTGTGACAGTTGCCATGAGAGCATAGTTTTCATCCTCATCTGAATCTGAAGTGTCTGCCCAGTCTCTTCCTTTAGTGATGAGTGCTTTTTCCGATTTTCCTTTCTTGCACTCTGGAGCATAGTGACCCATCTCTTTACACTTGTAGCACTGGATTTCAGACTTGTCTTTCTTCTCAGACTTGGTATCCCTTCCTTCAGACTTTCTGAAATTCTTTCTCTCAGAGTTTGAGTCTCTCCTAGAGAATCTCTTTCCTTTCTTGAAGTTCTTGAAACCTATCTTTTTGAAGGTCTTCACCATCAAAGCAGCCATTTGCATCATCTGTTCTTCATCATCTTCAGAATCAGAAGCTTCATCAGTATTTGAATCATCATCAGAGTTTGATGACTCATTCTCAGAGTTTATGACCAAAGTTTTTCCCTTAGCTTTCTTCTTTGATGTTTCTTTCTTTAAGAGTTTTTCTTCAACCTTGAGAGCAACAGATTTTGTCTTTTTATTAGTTCTTCTGTTCCTTTGTTCTATCTCCAGTTCATGAGTTTTAAGCAACCCATAGATTTCATCAAGCTCTGTATCTGCAAGCTCATAATTATCTCTTATTGTTGTTGCCTTCAAATCCCATCTTTCAGGTAGAGATAGTAGAAACTTGAGATTTGATTCTTCAAGATCATATTCTTTATCAACCAGAGACAAATCATTTAACAGTTTACAAAATCTGTCATATGTTTCAGTCAAAGTTTCACCAGGTCTTGAGTCAAAGTGTTCATACTCCTGCGTTAGAATAGTCTTCCTGTTCTTCTTTATTGCACTTGTTCCTTGACACCTTACTTCTAAAGCATCCCAAATTTCTTTGGCAGTCTTACAGCCAATGACTCTGTTAGACATGACATTATCTAAGGCACTGTGGAGAAGATGTCTAACTTTTGCATCCTTTGCAATTGATGAGATGTCCTCGGGAGTCATATCTTTCTTTTCCTTAGGAACAGTCTTTTGTTCTTGACCATCAACAACAGGAGACAGTTTGGTTGGCATATGAGGACCATCATTGATTCTATCAAGGTATTCTGGATCTGTGGCTTCTAGAAACATGGTCATCTTTACCTTCCATATTGGATATTCCACAGGTCTTAGAATTGGAACCCTGATTGTCTCATATCAACTTACAGAAGTTGGTTGAACCTTTTGAGCATTAGAACCTGCCTGGATGTTTTCAGCCATGATTATACTTGTGTTTAGATCAAAAACTGTATATATTTAACAGCCTTGGCTCTGATACCAATTGTTAGGCCGAATACACAATATATAATCAATATACGTATGAGAATAACAATCAAGAACACTGTTTATGATCAATAAACTGAATTATATTAAATAACTCTTCTCTCAGTGATGTAAAATATCACAGAGAGCTGCTAGGTTACAAGAATAATGTATTCAGTGTTCGCATTCCTTTTAGAGTTAACCTATCTGTGTTTATATAGTACACAGCTACATAGAATCAATCTCTAATTGATATTCCTATAAATTAGCTATACAATTTATATCAAATTAGGATTGCTTCTGTCTTCTGTTCCGTTTCCTTATCTGTCTCAATATATCTTGTTTCTTTCCATCTTCAAGATATATTGCTTCTAGAATCTTCATATTAGCACCGACAGCTTCAGCAAACTTTCACCCCGTCAGACTTTAACAAACTCTGACTGGCTTCTAGTATAAACTCTGATGAGTACCTGTTGCTTAAACACTGATAAGCAATCATCAGCAATTATATCTAACATCCCCCTTTGGCTCCCTTGGCTTCAATCCTTAGTGAACTTACTGAGTTTTCCTCTTCGTATCAGAAATTCAATTTCGTCTTTCAATTGCCTACAATCGTCAATGTCGTGACCGACTTCTTTGTGGAACCGACAAAATTGGTTTTGGTTCCGTTTGGACATGTCAGCCCTCATTGGCTTCGGCCATTTGAGATCTCCTTCCTTAGCTATCTCCATCAGAATTTGACTCCTGGGAGTATTCAATCTTGCATACTCCGTAAATTTTGGCCCAAAATTACTTCTCTTAGGTGGAGAATCAGAGTCCTTTGATGTTCTGGGGAACTTCTCCTTAACGTCGTACTCTTGAGTTTCTTTCCTTTTCTTTGAGTTTCCACTGTCGCCAGCGGTGGGTTCATACTTTCTCATGCTTTCTTCAGCCTTGATATACTTTCCGGCTCTATCTTGGAGCTTCGGCATGCTCTCGGGTGGATGTTTAGCCAACGACCTTTTAAAGTGGTCATCAGTAGTTCCTTGTTGCAAGGCTATCATAGCCACTTTGTCCTCCAAGTCTGGGACTTTCAAAGCCTCCCGAGTAAATCGATTGATGTAGTCCCTTAGGGCTTCATTCTTTCCTTGACGTATTGTCATGAGCGATGCAGAACTTTTCTCATGCACCCTTCCACTAATGAACTGATTGATGAAAGCCTTGCTTAGTTCCTTGAATGACCCAATAGAGCTGGCATAACGTTGTAGCATATTTCATACATTTTCTGTGCGAAAGCACTGCATGTTTGCTCTAGATTATACAAAGCATGAATCTTATTATCTTGTTCAGTCTGCTTAAACAGGTATGCATTGGAAAAACTTACAAGTAACAATGTGGAAGAGGATGTGAAGAACTATACAAACAATTGTACAATTCCATTATCCTATAAACACAATCACTTTCCTAACAATCGCCGAGCACGTTGATTGACACCTTTCACTCGGAAGTTCAATTCTTCCACATCATCCTCTATAGGCTTCAAAATTTTATTGTGCCTGTAAGATTCACAAAACTTATTTTGTTATAACAATAACAAACAAATGACAACATGCCCTAATAGAGGAATTATCATTTGTAATCCAACAAGAGAGATTTAAAAAGCTTGTACCCTCATTTATAACAAGCAAATAACAAACCTTTCAATTTCTGACCCCATGTCAACAGCCATATCCTTCAGCTCCCCCAGCAGGTTACTCAAGTCTGAAAGTGTGTCATCTTGCTTCGACTTCTCTAACTGTTACAATAACAAATAATCAGACATAGAACTAATGATGCCATATAATAAGAAAAAGGAAATCTTAAGAATGGGGCACTTTCAAAACAGAAGAATGGTAAATTTTAGGATAATGCAAGTTGCAAGCACAAAGCCGTCAGTAGGTAAAACGAAAATCTTTAATAATATTGACCTGTAGAGCATACAATTTTCGTTAAAATGAAACAGATGCAAGTACAGAACATAGGCTTTAAGGTTGAACACAAAAATTTTAATGTTAATTTCTGATAATAAGTGGACTTTGGTTCATATGCTGAACTACAAACATATAAAATTTTACTGTTATACAATACAATCTTGCCTACGCTGGATCAATGATAACGACCTACCTCGACCTTCTGTAAAGAATTTGTGGGTTCAGAAGGTGGTGTTTGTGAACTTGTTCGTTCTGCACGTCCAGAATACAAACCTAATTTCTCCCTCTGTTCCAAATGGTTGCCCTTTCTTTGCACGGGATCATCTGAGAACCATAAAGCTCACTCAGATTTTTAAACAATCATATTTCTTCATTTTTATCAGAGAAAAGAAATTGAAAAAAATGCAAAATTTTCATAATAAAACCTCTCATTACAAGCGGCCCCACAATATCATGAGTCTTCTTAGGCTTCCAGGTCCTAGAAAACATACCCCCAAGGCTTCCTAAAAGCTTCTCACTCTGAAACAGAACATTAAAATATTTAGGTGTCCATTACATTTGCATATCAGGTATCAAGACCAACAAGATAAAACTATATAATGAGTACTAAGACTAAGAGTGTAATTCTACTCTAACATGTCATACTAGTTAATTGTCAGACAGAGGAAAAGTTATCAGTGTTCGTAAGCAATGCACAATTCAAGGAGAAGCAGAAAAGAAACGAATGACTTCAGAATTATAAAGTATAAGAACTGCTCGCATAAAGCAGCATAAAAGGGGCATAAGAAAGGCTATCATAAAGTTTAAGGTAAGTGGTTACATGGATGACATTTAAATTTAACTAGCTTACCCTACTAAGATCGTGGTCAATGTCAGCAGCAACAGCATGGGTCCTTGTAAGTTGGTCGCCCTGCTGATGCAAGGTAACCAAAGTTTTAGTAGCACCCTCTCGCATTTCCTCTGCAATCTTAAGGCAACTGTTGACTGTCTCTGTTGTTTCTTCAGCCTTGTAAACAGAATAATTTTCAAGTTCTTGAACTGTCTGGTTCTCTAATCCTCCCGTGTCACGAAAATCATTTTTGTATCTGCTCCTGCCTGAAGAAAGGGAGTTTGAAGACGCCGAGCTTCCACTATTATTATCGGCATCAAAAGGATTGCTACTAACTTCACGCGTAGCCAAAGGTGGATCTGATGTTTTCTTCGAGGAAATAAGTTTTTGTTTGTTCTCTGATTCATCGTCGGAATCAAAAGGATTGGACCTATGACGACCAAAGAATCCGGAGTCAGCCGAAGCTTGCTTGGCGGTCTTGTTTAAAGGAGATCTCCTGTGGTTGTTCATACTTTGGGTGGGAAGTATAAACACAGGGTCACACAACAACAAAATTGATTACAGGCACAACAAATCTCGATGCAGTTCCAAAACGTGCCTGGAGAAATTAAACAACATCAGTTGATAAGATAATGGTAGGAATGATGCAAAGGATAGACAAGTGATAACCATCCAAATTTCCAAGTAGCATTGCCTTTCATCAATTTTTTTTTAAAAGAACACCCTTGGATCGATCAAACATAAGCAAAATAAAAGTTTAACAATTTAAAGCGAAAAGGAAAATGACTACTACTACGATACAGCAGAAATATACAAAAATGGATTACTAGTATGCTAAAACAGTAATCGAATCTAAGATGTCAACAAAACTGATAAAGCAGAAGGCAAGAATTACAATAACATCACTACTTAGTACCAAAGAGCACACAAGTTGATAAAAACCAACATCAAATTACCATCTTATTACTCAAGATACACACAAATTTTAGAATTTGTACTGAGATTATAGCAAGAAAATCGAAACCTTGAATTAAACAACTGCAACTCCACTAAAATTTACAGGAACAATTGTAAATCAGATCAACACCACAAACATAACACACATATAAAATTATTTAATAGCAGAAAAATATCCAGAAATCAAAGCAAAGACATAGAACAAGTTGTACCAAATAAAAGTAAAATCAACAATTTACTGATGGATGAATATTAAAGATTTCAATATACAAAAAGGGTGTGTAGATTTCAATGATCAAAATCAAAATCTTGAAAGTAGAGTACCTGATCATAAATGACACAGGGTGTGTGATCGCAACGGCAGTATGAAAAATGAGGGGGACAAAAAAGAGAATACAAGTAGAAGAAACCAAGATATGTGTGTACAAATATTTGATTTTTCAAGAATCAGGGAGCCTTTTGTCAAAACAACTTCTTCTACGTGTCAAAAACGTGTAAGAAATATCTCCGGGTGTTTGATTCAATTTAAGTACTTAACTAATTTTTCTGTTGTGCTTAGTTTTTGTGATATATAACCAAAAATCCTCTTCTTTTTTTTTTAGAAAAATGGAGTCAATTCAATAATAAAAAACCATACGGCATCTACAAAAATGATCGAATCGAACAAACATAACAAAGATCAAATCGCTTGTCTCCAAGAAAAGACAATTAAGCGATATTTTGAAGATGATATATTTACATGTACCCGCTTCGCAAAATCCACTTCGTCATAATCCGTTTGAGCTATCGACCATAAATGCAATTTCATACAAACTTTCATCATTAAATCAAAACCAACACTCACAATAAAGGAGAGAAACAAACACCCTTCCAAGGAGAGAAACAAACCGAAATTCGAAACAGAAAATTTTAAATCTAAAAAACGAAACCACAATAAGAGATCATCGGTATACTCTCAAATCCAATAAGCTTCGCTTGAATCGTAGAAGAAAGAAAATCAAAAGCTCTGATAATTAAGATCTAAATAACAAACCAAATAAATCAAATAAGATTATTTTTAGAATCCTCTTGGATCCTCTTAAAATATATAATTTTTCTTGGTATAAGTTTTTTTTATTTTGATTAATTTTAAGAATACTCTTATAATATTATTAGCCAATAATTCGTGCGACGACTTTAACATTAATTTTGAAATTTATTTTTAAAATTTTTGAGAGTTTAGTACTTTTGAAATGCTACCTTTTTAAAAAATATTAAAAAAATACAACTTTAATACTTCAAATCTAAAAAAAAAATTAAATTTTAAAAAAATTTATTAGATTAATAAGCATGTAACCGTCCAAATTATCAATATATTTTGTTGTAATAATATAAATATAAATAAAAACGTCTTTTTTTAAAAAGTCGTGTTTTTAAATTCTAATTAAAGTATAACTGAAAGAGTTTGTAGTTACATAATATATGTGAGTTTTGATTGAATTATATGAATTTTTAATTATATTTAATGTTTTATTAATTGTATTTGTTAAAATAATTTGTAGGCATATTAAAATAGGTAAAATATTTTAAATAATTAAACATATTAAGTAAGGGTTTGTCTGTGATATTTTTGGGAAATAGAGCTTTTTAGTAAAAAAAAAAACGTGTTTTAGTTGAAAATTTAATTAACCGTGATATTTTTGGAAAAAGTGAGGGATTTTGTTAGATCTGAAAAAGGTAATGTCTTTTTATGAAAAGATTAAATAATTAAAAATTTTAAAATAAATTTTAAAATAAATAAATAACGGTTGCCCGAAAAGGAATAGTTTTAGTAAAGAAAAATAGAAAAAGTAATATGTTTTAGTTGAAAAAGGTAATTATCTGTAATTAAAAGTAATAAAATAAATAAGTAAAGGTTTATTCTTGATATTTTTGGAAAATGAGCGATTTTAAAAAGGCAAAATAGAAAAAGTAACATGTTTTAGTTGAATAAGTTAATTGTCTGTAATTAAAATTATTATAATAGGTTTTAAAATAAATAAGTAAGGGTTGCGTGATATTTTTGGAAAAAGAGGGGTTTTAGTAAAAAAAAAATAGAAATAGTAGCATGAAAAAAATAATTGCCCGTGATTTTTAAAAAGAGAGGATTTGTTAGAAAAAACAGAAAAACAATGTATTTTAGCCGAAAAGGTAATTGGTTAAAAATAATGTTATTAATTAATAATATCTTTTTAATAATAAGTATGTGTAATTAAAGTAAGAAAAAATAGAAACAGTAGCATGAAAAAGATAATTGCCCATGATTTTTTAAGAAAAAATAGAGGATTTGTTAGAAAAAATAGAAAAGTGATGTATTTTAGCCGAAAAGGTAATTGGTTAAAGATAATGTTATTAATTAATAATATCTTTTTAAAAATAAGTAAGGATAATTAAGTAAACTCACTTAGCGACTTTAATGTTTCGTCTATTATATAATAATATAGATATCTTAAAACACGTGCGATACGCAGATTGTTTTTAATTATTTTTATTATTATTATTATTATTATTTAAATTTTAATATTTTATTAATTGTATTTGTTAAAAAAAATAAGTAGACATGTTTAATTTTTTTTAAATAATTAAAAGTATTAAAATATATTTTAAAATAAATAAGTAACTGTTATGGATTAAAAAACTTACTTGTGAATTTAATGCTAGGATTAATGAGCTTTCGAGCTTTAATGGCTGCATTTGTGTTTCGAGACTAACTCGGTCCTCACAAGATGCCTACGTATCTCAAATCGTTATTGAGAATCAAGCCAAAGACGTAGTTCTGATTGTAGGATCAGGGACCTTATATAGGCGTCTGGAGCCTAGTATTTAAGGTATGTTTAGGAGACTTAGTGAATAAGTCTTCTTTTTGATATTGGATAAACATTGTATTTCTTGCTGGAGAATTCGCTTCCTTGTCGATAAAGGCTATGACTCATTAATTGCCTTTAATTGGGATTCTGGATCCTTCTTTGACTAATTTGCCATAATTTGGACTCTTTTCATGAGCTGTATATTTTCCCTATTCATTAATTACGAAATTAATGAATAATTAGGGTGTCGGTCCTTAAATATCGGCCTTGTAATTGAATCAGCAATTATATTTCTATAATTACTTTTCTGTCCATATCATTTGCCCCCCAACTTCTGGGAAAATCTTTCGAGGTTTTCGTAGAAGTTATCGCGTGTTTTTCCTCGAATTTTTTATTT
Organism: Heracleum sosnowskyi; assembly: GCA_030848705.1. Taxonomy (NCBI): domain Eukaryota; kingdom Viridiplantae; phylum Streptophyta; class Magnoliopsida; order Apiales; family Apiaceae; genus Heracleum; species Heracleum sosnowskyi. The sequence goes on from CM061243.1 coordinate 10,089,692, forward strand.
TTCTGGAAAAGGCAGGTAAATTGTGTTCTGGGCGTGGGTACCCCCACCTAGGAGATGTTCTAGGCTTCCACGCCTAGAAACTATGTCTCCTGGGCGTGGGTATTTGCAAGATTGGCTCAAAGAGCTTCTGGGCGTGGGTACCCCCGCCTAGGAGACGTTCTAGGTTTCCACGCCTAGAAACTATGTCTCCTGGGCGTGGGTCTTCATAAGATTGGCTCAAAGAGCTTCTGGGCGTGGGTACCCCGCCTAGGAGACGTTCTAGGTTTCCACGCCTAGAAACTATGTCTCCTGGGCGTGGGTCTTCATAAGATTGGCTCAAAGAGCTTCTGGGCGTGGGTACCCCCGCCTAGGAGACGTCCTAGGTTGCCACGCCTAGAAACTATGTCTCCTGGGCGTGCTTTATAGAAGCTTTCCTCAATTAGTTTCTTGGCGTTGGTATCCCCGCCTATGAGACGTTCTAGGTTGCCACGCCTAGAAACTATGTCTCCTGAGCGAGCTTTATAGAAGCTTTCCTCAATTAGTTTCTTGGCGTTGGTATCCCCGCCTAGGAGACGTTCTAGGTTGCCACGCCTAGAAATTATGTCTCCTGAGCGTGCTTTATAGAAATTGGGCCTTATGTCGTGCCTTTGTTCGGTTAAATTTAACCAATATATATATATATATTTATATGTTGAATGTTCTATATTCTTCTAGAACCTTCAATATATGTCTCCCACCTATCAATTTTCCAGGTTCTTCTAGAACTTGTAATTCAAAATTTGAATTCGTTTGGGCTTCCCGCCTGTAAGAGGCCCAATGACCTGTTCTTGGTCCATTTACCGTCTATAAACGGTTCATTTGAACGTTACTACCGGCTGTAATTCCTATAAATTAAGTAGAGTAGAACTTCCATTTTTCACACTTCAAAGTCATTCTACTAAATTTTCTCAGAAACTTTCTTTAGAAAAGCTCTGCTAGGGTTCTGCGGCAAAGCGATTTCCGGCTTCCAACCACCGTGGGTTTTTCCAGTTTCCGTTTAAAGCTTCATCTTCTTCATCAAGATTTCTGGGTTCAAGCATTCTTTGGAAGGATTTTAATGGCGGATTCAAGCTCATCTCAATCCCAGCTATCTCAGCCCTCTCGCCCTGCTAGAGCAAACCGAGGTAATCCACCTCCAAAATATCTAGTTCATGCAAACATTTTTTCCCTTAGAGATTTACTTTCTGATTTTGGGGATGCTTTTCCCAACCTTCTTCATTTAGAGGCCCATAATATTCCTTCTAAATACAAACAAAGTAGGGTTGACGATATTTCAGTTCTTTTCGGTATAAAGGCCCCTTATAGGGCCGTAGCTCCTGGCCCAAATGATAGGGCATGTTATCCTAAGCCTGGGGCCATTAGGATGTACAAAGAAACTTTTTATTCTGGTTTTCGCCTTCCTCCTCACCCTTTTGTTCTTCGTTTATTAGCTGAGGTCCAAATTTGTCCCACACAACTAATGCCCAATGGGTGGAGATTCATATATTGCTTCTTGGCCCAATGCATGAAACATAGGGTAGAGCCCAATGTATCAGTATTTCGATATCTCTTTAAATTTGTAAATGCTCCAGATGATATAGGTTGGGTTAATATTCAATATCGAACCTTAAACCGTAGTTGCTTCGTTTCTGGTTCTTCTCCCGACTCTCTTCCTTTGTGGAAAAAAGAGTGGTTCTATATTTACTTAGATGGGGATGATTGGAACAATTATTTTTGTCCTCACTTCACAAGGGCTACGGATGGTTCTTTAAGGTCCCTCAAATTAGGGGTAGATGATCTTGCGGCAATTCAACTCCTGACAGGTGATTGCTTGTATCATTGCAATCTCCTAATTTCTGAGGATAACCTTCAAGCTGTGGGGCTTAGTACCCTTGAACCTCGGGGTATATAACCTTAACTTTCTTTCTTTTATTCTAACTTGTTATCATATAATATGATAGTAACATTTGCCTTTTCTTTTCAGCCAAAGCTGCTTTGGGTGCTATTTTCAAGAGGAGGGATGACCATGCCTCTAAAGCTGTGGTGGTGGAAGTTGAGAGAGTTTCCAAACGGAAGAAGGCTGGAGATGGCTCCCCTGCTGTGGAGAAGGTGCCAGCTTTTTTGACTGAGCGGTCTATCCCTGTTGATGAGGATCCCAACCCATTTGTGGTTAAATGGGGTTTACTCAACAGGGATACCATAGTTGGTGATTCCAGGGCTGCTGCAGAGTGGTCCAGGAATGTGGTCACTCCAAGGGACGCGGCCCATGTTGTGGAGTCCTCGGAGGATCTCCAAATCGAGCTTCTTGGGGCACAAGCCCTCGCCTATGTAAGTAATTTTTCACTTTGTTTTATTCCTTTCTTTAGTTGTTCTTTCCTCATATATACTTGTGTTTCTGTAGGCTAATGCCTATCACCAAGCTGCTCTTCATAACTTGAAGACATTTCGAGGTGAAAAGCTGATAGCTGAGAGGGATAGAGACAGGTATTTCGCCTCCTCTACCTCAAATTTTGAGATGTTTAGAGGGGTTGAGAGGGAGCTTGTAGATGAGAAGGATAGGGTCAGGCAGCTGGAGGCCCAACTCCAAAGGGGTCGCGAGGATGTTATTGCTGAGTACAGAGCATCTAAGGAGTTTGATGACCTCCTTAATGCTGAGTATGATGCTAACTTTCCTAGCACCTTTAAGGATTGTTGGGAATCAATCATTGAAGAGCTGGGGACGAAGATTGAAGGAGTGTCCTTGGATAAGTTCCCCGTTCCTGATTTATCTGGGGCATCCAAGGATACTATTATGGATACTGCCGACCTCACATCTCAGCCTATTGATGATTCTGAGCTCTTTCTGGATGGAGATTTGATGGATGTTGCTAAGGATGATGTTCCCCTTAACTTAGAGAAAGAGACTCCTCAGGATGATATAACATAGGTTGGCCCTGCGTGGCTATTTTATTTATTTATGTTCTTTTCTGAACTCACCCTTCGGGGTTTTAATTTAACTTTCTTAGTAAGTTTATTTCAGCTTTTCTAGCTTTTCTTGATTTTGCATGCTTAGTTCACATGTCTAACATAATGCATTGCATATTTAATGAAATCATAAGAATATGGAATTCATAACTTTAAAAATGGGATCAACCCTTACATAGTACTCAAGTTTAAAAACTTGGGTTGGTTTCGTCGAACCTTATTTCTAGTAGTGAGTCCACTTGGGAAACACTTTAAACATAATAAACTTTCAAATTGGAGGCATGCCAAGTCCTTGGCACCTCATGCCCTTCAAGGGTTTCTAGCTTGTATGAGCCTCGACCAAATACGTTCTTGACGCGATATGGTCCTTCCCAATTTGGGGCCAACTTCCCTTGTTGTCCAACTCCGGATGCTTCAATCTTTCTGAGAACCAAGTCTCCTTGACGAAAGAACCTTTCTTTAACCCTTAGGTTGTAGTAGAAAGATGCCTTCTTTTGATGTTCAACTATCTCGGCGTTTGCCTCATCTCTAACTTCGTCAATTAGATCTAAAGCTAGCCTCAAGCCTTCTTCATTTTCTTCTGGTTCATAAGCCTCGACTCTTGGAGATGTGTGAGTAATCTCCACTGGAACCACTGCCTCTGCCCCATACGCCAACAGGAAGGGGGTAGCTCCAGTGGTGACTTTACAAGTAGTACGATATGCCCACAGTATGGGAAGCAATTCGTCCACCCAAGTGTTTCTGGAGCGTTCAACTCTTTTCTTCAGTCCATCTAGGATAATTCGATTTGCAACCTCAGCTTGCCCATTAGCTTGAGGATGGGCAACAGAAGTGAAGCGCAACTTGATATCATTCTCATCACAATATTTTTTGAACTCATCATTGTTAAACTTGTTGGGTTTGACCGGTTGTTCAACCCAATATGGTAATATGAGTTTGGGTGATTAAGACTGTTTTGGTAATAATTGTATGGGTAGACAATTATTATATATGGTAATAATTGTATGAATAGACAATTATTATATATGGTATGTCTTGGTCATTATATTAGGGAATTAGGTACTAAGAATAAAAAGTCTTGTAAAACAAGTATGGTAAGTCTTGTAAAACAAGTATGGCAAGTCTTGGTGGCTAAGTTTTGGGTGGCTATATAAACATAGTCATATTGTATTTGTTTGATATGTGTGCTTAAGAGATGTAATCGTCTTAGGTATTGTTTGGGAGATGCTTGAGCATTGTTTGGGAGATGCTTGAGCATTGTTTGGCTTGAGTATCGTGTGAGTGATACACCGTTGGTGAGATTGATTGTATTATTGATAACTGTTTTGATTAATAATACAAGTTGGGACGTGGTTGTTTCCGCGTCATATATATTGGTGTGTTGTGAATCTCGAATTTGTGTAGTCCCTCAACCTAACAAGTGGTATCAGAGCCGAGGTTCGTGAATCATGATGGATATGAGGTTAGAGGAAAGTTCAAGATTCAATTGATATGGCAGAGTACAATGAAGGATTCGCTGACAAGAAGCCTACTAACGTGGGAGGAGACAAAGTTACGTGTAGTATGGCGGTTGACTTGCACCGTGGTTCAATTTGTTTGGGCTCGAGATGGAAGAAGATGGAAGAGATCATCGCAATAGTTTCAATGGCTTGATCAACCAGGTAAACGAGTTGGATGATATTAGTGTTCTTCTACTAGCCGAAAGATTGAGGAAGCAAGGATCGGGTGACTCAACTGATGGAAGGGCACTCGTGATGGATGATGCACGTGATTTTTGTAGATGGATACATCGTTATGATGAAGAACGATGGTTTGAAGGTCACTATACGGGTTTTAGTGATTCTCAAGATTTGAAGAGCAAGAGATGAGATTCTTGTTCGAGGGGAGGCATAGCAGATGGACGTTGATGTCTCTGATGGTTACTGAATGTTTGGAAGAGCAAGAGAGTTCTTGTTCGAGGGGAGGCATGGCGGAGGGACGTCAATGTCGTTGATGGATACCGTTCAACCTGATATGGGTATTGGGTTGAAGGGGAGGATTGTTGGGTTTGACCGGTTGTTCAACCCAATATGGTAATATGAGTTTGGGTGATTAAGACTGTTTTCGTAATAATTGTATGGATAGACAATTATTATATATGGTAATAATTGTATGGATAGACAATTATTATATATGGTATGTCTTGGTCATTATATTAGGGAATTAGGTACTAAGAATAAAAAGTCTTGTAAAACAAGTATGGTAAGTCTTGTAAAACAAGTATGGCAAGTCTTGGTGGCTAAGTTTTGGGTGGCTATATAAACATAGTCATATTGTATTTGTTTGATATGTGTGCTTAAGAGATGTAATCGTCTTAGGTATTGTTTGGGAGATGCTTGAGCATTGTTTGGCTTGAGTATCGTGTGAGTGATACACCGTTGGTGAGATTGATTGTATTATTGATAACTGTTTTGATTAATAATACAAGTTGGGACGTGGTTGTTTCCGCGTCATATATATTGGTGTGTTGTGAATCTCGAATTTGTGTAGTCCCTCAACCTAACAAAACTGAGTTCCATTGTCCGTAACCAGGACTCGTGGAATCCCATATCTGCATATCACATTTTCCCAGAAGAAGTGCATCACTTGCTTGGTGGTTATCTTGGCCAATGGTTTAGCCTCAATCCACTTGGTGAAGTAGTCGATTGCTACTATCAAGAACTTTATTTGAGCACTCGCCATTGGAAATGGTCCGAGTATCTCCATTCCCCACATAGCAAAGGGGATAGGTGAGTTAATGGATGTCATCATCTCTGGTGGTTGTCTAACCACTGGTGCATACTTCTGGCACCGTTCACACTTCTTCACATAGCTTTTAGCATCAGCAAGCATGCTTGGCCAATAGAAACCTAGGCGGGTGACTTTATGAGCAAGGGCTCTGCCCCCCAAGTGTTGCCCACAGATTCCTTCATGCACTTCCTTTAGGGCCAATTCTGCCTCTTGAGGTCTCAAACATTTCAGATATGGAATGATGAAAGACTTCTTGTATAGGAGTCCCTCAATCAGGGTATACCTTAGTGCTCTGACGTATAGCTTTCGTGCTTCTGAAGTATCGTTGGGTAGCCACCCAGTTTCCAGATGAGCTTTGATGGGATCCATCCAACAGCTGCCAACATCAATGGGTGCTACCAACTTTCCGTTGATGCTTGGGGTCTTCAAGACTTGGAAGTATACAGTCCCTGCATAGTTTTCAATTTCAGAAGAAGCAAACTTAGACAGGGCATCAGCCTTCACGTTCTCTTCCCTTGGAATGTGCTCCACATAGCATTCGTCAAATTGAGTCATGATGGCCTTGACAAGTTTCAAGTACTTGGCCATGACTTCATCTCTGGCCTCAAATTCCCCATTTACTTGGGAAACCACTAGCCTCGAGTCTCCACATACTTTCAGAGTTTTGACCCTCAAGGCTCCAGCCAGCCCTAAGCCAGCTATTAGAGCTTCATACTCAGCCTCATTGTTTGTCGTTGGGAAGTCAAGTTTTAGTGCATACTCAATGAGGAATCCATCAGGACTTTGTAGCACTAAACCAGCTAAGCTTGATTTTGTTTTTGATGCTCCATCAAAATAGAGCACCCAATATTCTTTGAAGTCCATTTCTTGATCTTTCTTGTCTTCTACTATTACTTCCTGCCCCCCGACTTCTTGGTTGTCAATGGTGCATTCAACCATGAAGTCAGCAAGTGCTTGAGCTTTTATGGCCGTTCGAGGCTTATACTTGATGTCGAATTCACCCAATTCAATGGCCCATTTGATCAATCTTCCACTAACTTGAGGGCTATGCAAGATGTTTCTTAGAGGTTGATTAGTCAAGACCTCCATCTTGTGAGCCTGGAAGTACGGGCGTAGCTTTCTTGAGGCCATTATCAAGGCTATGGTAAACTTCTCAATCGTTGAGTAGTTTATTTCTGCCCCATGTAGGATCTTGCTTACGTAGTAGATGGGTTTCTGAATCTTTAACTCCTCTTTTACCAAAACGGCTCCAAGGGCTGTGCTAGAGACCGCCAAGTACAAATAGAGAATTTCCCCTGGCTTGGGTTTTGCCAACAGCGGTGCCTCAGCCATGTATTTCTTCAGGGCCTCAAAGGCCTCTTGACTTTCAGTCGTCCATTCAAATTTTTTCACTTTCTTGAGTGCTTTAAAGAAAGACAAGCACTTCTCTCCTGACTTGGAGATGAATCTTCCCAATGCTGCCACTCTTCCCGTTAGTTTTTGGACATCCTTGACAGTCTTTGGTGATTCCATGTCTAGAATCGCTTTGATTTTGTCGGGATTGGCCTCGATTCCTCTCTTGGAAACCATTAGGCCTAAAAACTTTCCCGAGCCTACACCAAAGGCACACTTAGCTGGATTCAACATCATTTTGTGGTGCCTTAGCACTTCAAATGCCTCTCGGAGGTGCTTAATGTGATCGGCCTTATCGAGGCTCTTGACTAACATGTCATCTACGTAGACCTCCATGGTTTTTCCAATTAGGTGTCCAAAAATTTTGTTCACCCATCTTTGGTATTTTGCCCCTGCATTCTTAAGGCCAAATACCATGACTAGATAACAGAAAACACCAAAGTCAGTGATGAACGATACCTTGGAGACGTCATCTTTGTGCATCTTGATTTGATTGTATCCACTGAAGCCATCCATGAAGCTAAGCATCTCGTGTCCAGCTGTAGCATCTATTAGTGCATCAATCCTTGGTAAGGAAAAACAATCCTTAGGACATGCATCATTCAAGTCAGTGAAGTCCACACACATCCTCCATTTTCCATTGGCCTTTTTGACCATCACGGGGTTAGCCAACCATTCCGGGAATTGTATCTCTTCAATGAATCCGGCCTCTAGAAGTTTTTCAACTTCTTGTTTAATGGCCTCTTGCCTTTCTGGAGCAAAATTTCTCTTCTTTTGTTTCACCGTCTTTCTTTCAGGATCCACATTCAACTTGTGAGTTATCAATTGGGGATCAATCCCTGGCATATCAGCCATTGTCCAAGCAAAAACATCATTATTCTCTTGAAGAAAAGATATGAGCTTGCTTTTCAATGGCTCAGGTAGTAGTGCTCCAACATATGTCACCTTCTCCGTTTCACCAGGGACTAAGGGAATGGGGATTAAATCCTCGGCTGGCTTCCCTCTTCGGTCCTCATTGTCACTAGTATTCATGTCTTCAATTGGAAGAACTTGCCCCCCGATTCCATCAGGCCTTAACGCTGCTACATAACAACTTCTAGCCATCTTCTGGTCTCCTCGTTCTTCACCAATCTCATTCCTCGTTGGGAACTTGATTTTCAGATGATAAGATGAGGCAACAGCCTTGAACGCATGAAGACCAGTCCTTCCTAGGATTGCATTGTAGGTTGAAGTTGCTTTTATAACTATGAAGTTCAACATCTGAGTAGACGTATTCATCCCTTGCCCCATGGTCATTGGGAGTTGGATAGTGCCTTCCACTTTTGCTTCCACCCCGTTGAATCCGTATATAGGCATATTTGAGGGTGTTAACTGAGAATCAGTGTAACCCATCTTGATAAAAGCATCGTGGAACAAGATATCCACTGAAGCTCCATTGTCGACTAGGACTCTCTTTGTTTTAGAATTTCCAATCACAGGTATGATGACTAGAGGGTCATCGTGGGGAACTTCACCCCTTCCAAGTCTGAATCATCAAAACCTATTGACACTTCTGTTCTGGCACGCTTCGGTGCTTCTCCAACCACAGTCATTACTTCTCGAGCATAAGCCTTCCTTGAGTTTCGGGAGGACCCAGCAGCAGTTGGCCCTCCGAATATCATGTTGATGACCGGCCCTCGGGGCTTGGGATTCTGATCTTGATCGTTGTCCCTTCTGTCATAATCCTTCCTTTCATAGTTCCCCTGTTAGGTCGAATACACAATATATAATCAATATACGTATGAGAATAACAATCAAGAACATTGTTTATGATCAATAAACTGAATTATATTAAATAACTCTTCTCTCAGTGATGTAAAATATCACAGAGAGCTGCTAGGTTACAAGAATAATGTATTCAGTGTTCGCATAAAGTCTGTGGTCTAACCCTAACATAATTATTCTTTACTCCAGACTTGGAGAGTAAAGAATTAATATTTTTGTTTTTCCTGCAAAAACTAGCAAGATGGTTAGTACTACCACAACTATGACATGTCTTTCTAGGAGCATCAGAATTAGGCAGATAATCATTTCTTTTATTAATGCCTACTTTTCCATTCCTATTTTTCTTGGACACCTTCTGTTTGTTGACAGACTTTACCTCTTTGAGCTTATGTTTGAATTGTTTTTCTGTCATCAAACCAACATTAACCTGTTTATCACAGATTTTTACTGGTTTTTTAACAGCTTCTGTCACAATCTGATTTTCTGTTCTTGAACCAACATTAACCTGTTTTTCACAAGTTTCAACTGGTTCCATAACAGTTTCTTTCACAACTACAGATTTTAGCTTACTGGATTCAGAAACAAATTTCACAGGTTTAAGTTGTGGTTTGACTTTAACTTTATCTTTAAACCTAAGTTCATCTTCCTCACAGTAACCTAAACCTACAGTATCTGTCTGAAAAACCTGATGTGTGTCTTTTCCAGAATTAGTCCAGGTTTTAATCACTTTCCTCTCTTTTTCTAAATCAGATTCTATTTGCTTATATCTTTTAAGCAATTCATGTTCAACATAAACAGCATCATCTCTTTCCTTTTGAACTTGTTGCATATTAACAAGTCTTTCTTCAAGAAATTTATTCCTCTCTTTAAGACCTAGATTCTCAGATTTGATTCTTTCATTCTCTAAAGTCTAATCTCTATAGCTAACATGTATGCTTTTAAGATAAATTCTCAATTCAGATATATTATCAGTATCATAAGCATAAGTTGTTAGGGATACCTTGTTTTCAGATGATTCAGATTCATCTGTGACAGTTGCCATGAGAGCATAGTTTTCATCCTCATCTGAATCTGAAGTGTCTGCCCAGTCTCTTCCTTTAGTGATGAGTGCTTTTTCCGATTTTCCTTTCTTGCACTCTGGAGCATAGTGACCCATCTCTTTACACTTGTAGCACTGGATTTCAGACTTGTCTTTCTTCTCAGACTTGGTATCCCTTCCTTCAGACTTTCTGAAATTCTTTCTCTCAGAGTTTGAGTCTCTCCTAGAGAATCTCTTTCCTTTCTTGAAGTTCTTGAAACCTATCTTTTTGAAGGTCTTCACCATCAAAGCAGCCATTTGCATCATCTGTTCTTCATCATCTTCAGAATCAGAAGCTTCATCAGTATTTGAATCATCATCAGAGTTTGATGACTCATTCTCAGAGTTTATGACCAAAGTTTTTCCCTTAGCTTTCTTCTTTGATGTTTCTTTCTTTAAGAGTTTTTCTTCAACCTTGAGAGCAACAGATTTTGTCTTTTTATTAGTTCTTCTGTTCCTTTGTTCTATCTCCAGTTCATGAGTTTTAAGCAACCCATAGATTTCATCAAGCTCTGTATCTGCAAGCTCATAATTATCTCTTATTGTTGTTGCCTTCAAATCCCATCTTTCAGGTAGAGATAGTAGAAACTTGAGATTTGATTCTTCAAGATCATATTCTTTATCAACCAGAGACAAATCATTTAACAGTTTACAAAATCTGTCATATGTTTCAGTCAAAGTTTCACCAGGTCTTGAGTCAAAGTGTTCATACTCCTGCGTTAGAATAGTCTTCCTGTTCTTCTTTATTGCACTTGTTCCTTGACACCTTACTTCTAAAGCATCCCAAATTTCTTTGGCAGTCTTACAGCCAATGACTCTGTTAGACATGACATTATCTAAGGCACTGTGGAGAAGATGTCTAACTTTTGCATCCTTTGCAATTGATGAGATGTCCTCGGGAGTCATATCTTTCTTTTCCTTAGGAACAGTCTTTTGTTCTTGACCATCAACAACAGGAGACAGTTTGGTTGGCATATGAGGACCATCATTGATTCTATCAAGGTATTCTGGATCTGTGGCTTCTAGAAACATGGTCATCTTTACCTTCCATATTGGATATTCCACAGGTCTTAGAATTGGAACCCTGATTGTCTCATATCAACTTACAGAAGTTGGTTGAACCTTTTGAGCATTAGAACTTGCCTGGATGTTTTCAGCCATGATTATACTTGTGTTTAGATCAAAAACTGTATATATTTAACAGCCTTGGCTCTGATACCAATTGTTAGGCCGAATACACAATATATAATCAATATACGTATGAGAATAACAATCAAGAACACTGTTTATGATCAATAAACTGAATTATATTAAATAACTCTTCTCTCAGTGATGTAAAATATCACAGAGAGCTGCTAGGTTACAAGAATAATGTATTCAGTGTTCGCATTCCTTTTAGAGTTAACATATCTGTGTTTATATAGTACACAGCTACATAGAATCAATCTCTAATTGATATTCCTATAAATTAGCTATACAATTTATATCAAATTAGGATTGCTTCTGTCTTCTGTTCCGTTTCCTTATCTGTCTCAATATATCTTGTTTCTTTCCATCTTCAAGATATATTGCTTCTAGAATCTTCATATTAGCACCGACAGCTTCAGCAAACTTTCACCCCGTCAGACTTTAACAAACTCTGACTGGCTTCTAGTATAAACTCTGATGAGTACCTGTTGCTTAAACACTGATAAGCAATCATCAGCAATTATATCTAACATCCCCCTTTGGCTCCCTTGGCTTCAATCCTTAGTGAACTTACTGAGTTTTCCTCTTCGTATCAGAAATTCAATTTCGTCTTTCAATTGCCTACAATCGTCAATGTCGTGACCGACTTCTTTGTGGAACCGACAAAATTGGTTTTGGTTCCGTTTGGACATGTCAGCCCTCATTGGCTTCGGCCATTTGAGATCTCCTTCCTTAGCTATCTCCATCAGAATTTGACTCCTGGGAGTATTCAATCTTGCATACTCCGTAAATTTTGGCCCAAAATTACTTCTCTTAGGTGGAGAATCAGAGTCCTTTGATGTTCTGGGGAACTTCTCCTTAACGTCGTACTCTTGAGTTTCTTTCCTTTTCTTTGAGTTTCCACTGTCGCCAGCGGTGGGTTCATACTTTCTCATGCTTTCTTCAGCCTTGATATACTTTCCGGCTCTATCTTGGAGCTTCAGCATGCTCTCGGGTGGATGTTTAGCCAACGACCTTTTAAAGTGGTCATCAGTAGTTCCTTGTTGCAAGGCTATCATAGCCACTTTGTCCTCCAAGTCTGGGACTTTCAAAGCCTCCCGAGTAAATCGATTGATGTAGTCCCTTAGGGCTTCATTCTTTCCTTGACGTATTGTCATGAGCGATGCAGAACTTTTCTCATGCACCCTTCCACTAATGAACTGATTGATGAAAGCCTTGCTTAGTTCCTTGAATGACCCAATAGAGTTGGGAGGTAGACGGCTATACCAACGTTGGGCCATGCCTGCCAAGGTCTGTGGAAACGCCCTACACTTGACCGCATCGTTGGTTGGCTGCAACAGCAGTGCATTGGAGAAGGTCCTTACATGATTTGCGGGATCTCCCGTTCCATCATAAGCATTAATCGTTGACATCTTGAATTTTCTGGATATGGTGGCTTTCATGATGTCTTGAGTGAATGGTGGTGTAGGATCATCAGGATCTCCTAGGGGCAACAAAACACTAGGATCACCCCTTGGGGCTTCAGCTCTCCTAGTCCTTCTTGGCGTTGGGTCCAAGTTGATTATTGGAACTCCCCCAGTTTCTCGGCCTTGGGCGTTGATAGCCTCCTCCTCAGCAAGGAGTTTTTTGAGCCTTGCAGTCTCTGCCTCATGGGCTACAAGTTTCTCCCTAGTAGTTTGGGGTTGTTCCCGATTGGTTTGGGAAGAACGTCTCCTTCTTGGGGCAACGTCCCTCTCATCTCCTGTTGAGTAATTCTCGTCCTCGGTATAAGGACCTGAGAAGTCTTGAATCAAAGGGGTTCGTCTTGTTTGGGGTCCCAGACCTTGAACATAAGGGGGCACGTATGCCTCATGGTAGATCGGATTAGCTCCACTAACACCAGTTGGAGGTCGGGGTGGCATACCATAGCCGGGCATTCCCAACGTTTGAGTTGCGTATTGAGGAAGATCAGTAGTATGGAGTTGAAGGCTCCTCGGGGCATTCATGAGTAGCGGGGAGGTCGTGATTGGTTGCTGGTGAACGGTCTCTTGTGGATTAGATCCATGAATGACCATCTGCAGGGGATTCGTCCCTTCAACCGAAATCGGGATTTCCGGTCCTTGAGTGTTGGTGGGGATATTCGCCTCTTCAATGCAAGTAGTCGGCGGTGGTTGATTTTCGTGAGTATCAGCCTCAGAGGTGACAGGGCGATCCTCAGGAGTTTGGGTATCTCGAGCTGTTCTTCGTGTGTTTGTCATGGTTGATGTTGTCTTCCCACAGACGGCGCCAAATGTTATGGATTAAAAAACGTACTTGTGAATTTAATGCTAGGATTAATGAGCTTTCGAGCTTTATTGGCTGCACTTGTGTTTCGAGACTAACTCAGTCCTCACAAGATGCCTACGTATCTCAAATCGTTATTGAGAATCAAGCCAAAGACGTAGTTCTGATTGTAGGATCAGGGACCTTATATAGGCGTCTGGAGCCTAGTATTTAAGGTATGTTTAGAAGACTTAGCGAATAAGTCTTCTTTTTGATATTGGATAAACATTGTATTTCTTGCTGGAGAATTCGTTTCCTTGTCGATAAAGGCTATGACTCATTAATTGCCTTTAATTGGGATTCTGGATCCTTCTTTGACTAATTTGCCATAATTTGGACTCTTTTCATGAGCTGTATATTTTCCCTATTAATTAATTACGAAATTAATGAATAATTAGGGTGTCGGTCCTTAAATATCGGCCTTGTAATTGAATCAGCAATTATATTTCTATAATTACTTTTCTGTCCATATCAGTAACTGTTTGCCCGTGATATTTTTGGAAAAGAGGTGGTTTTAGTAAGAAAAAAAGAAAAAGTAATATGTTTTAGTTGAAAAATGTAATTGTCCGTAATTAAAACTAATAAACTATGTTTTAAAATAAATTAGTAAAGGTTCACACGTGATATTTTGGAAAAGCACAGATTTTAGTAAAAAAAATAGAAAAAATAACATATTTTAGTTGAAAAAGTTAATTGCCCGTGATTTTTTTAGAAAAAAAAAAGGAATTGTTAGAAAAAATAGAAAAAACAATGTATTTTAGATGAAAAGGTAATTGGTTATAAATAATGTTAGTATTTAATATTATTTTTTCAAAAATAAGTAAGGGTAATTAAGTAAAATCACGAAGTACCAACCGACTGCCGAAACATTTTTCGTCTATTATAAGATAGTTTAAACATTTTAAAATAATTAAAAGTATTAAAAAAAGGTTTTTAAATAAATAAGTAACGATTTGCTCATGATAGTTTTGGAAAAAGATGGGTTTTAGTATGGAAAAATAAAAAAAGTACATGTTTTAGTTAAAAAAGGTAATTACCCGTAATTAAAAGTATTAAAATAGGTTTTCAAAGAATTAAGTAAGGGTTGCCCGTGATAATTTTGGAAAAGTGGGGGTTTTAGTGAGAAAAGAAATAGAAAAAGTACATATTTTAGTTGAAATAGGTAATTGCCCTTCATTTTTTTGAAGAAAAAAGAGAGATTTGTTAGAAAAAATAGAAAAAGTAACGTATTTTAGTCGGAAAGATAATTGGTTATAAATAACTTTATTAATTAATAATAGTTTTTTAAAAATAAGTGAGGGTAATTAAGTAAAATCACTTAGAACCGATCACACAAACTTTTAATATTTCGTGTATTATATTATAGTATAAATCAGCTTAAAACTCGTGCGGTGCACGGATTATTTTTAATAATTGTTATTTTATTAGTCATGTTTTGATATTTTATTAATTGTATTTGTCAAAAAAAATAAAATAAGTTGACATGTTAAAATAGGTAAACTTTTAAAAATATTAAAAGCATTAAAATATATTTTAAAATAAATAAGTAAGGCTTTTAACGTGATATTTTTGAAAAATTAGATGTTTTAGTAAGAAAAAAATAGAAAAGGTAACATATTTTAATTGAAAAAGGTAAGACTTTGATCGTGATATTTTTTAGAAAAATGATTGAAAGAAAAATGATTGAAAAATGTAAGACTTTGACCGTGATACTTTTTGGAAAAAGGAGAGGTTTTAGTAAAAAAAAAAAAGAAAATGTAACATATTTTAATTGAAAAAGGTAATTATTCGTGATATTTTTGGAAAATGAAGATTTTGTTCGAAAAAATAAAAAAAAAAGTAATGTGTTTTAGTTGAAAAAGATAATTGGTTCTAAATAGATTATATTATTATTTAATAATATTTTTATAGATAAGGGTAATTAAGTAAAATTACGAAGTACCAAAAATCAGGTACCGTACCGACCAAACTATTAATGTTTCGTCTTTAATAATATAGCTTAAAACCCGTGTGATGCACATATTATTTTTAATAGTTGTTATTTGATTATTTACGTTATAATATTTTATTAATTGTATTTGTTAAAAAATTAAGTAATTGTGTTAAAATAGGTAAACTTTTTAAAAAAATAATTAAAACCATTTAATTAGGTTTTAATTAAGGATTTACACATGATATTTTTGGAAAAAGAGGGGCTTTAGTAAATAAAAATAGAATAGTTAACATGTTTTAGTTGAAAAAGGTAATTGTCCGTGATATTTTTGAAAAAAGAGGTAATTTTATTAAAAAAAAAATAGAAAAGATAATGTGTTTTAACTGAAAAATGTAACTGGTTATAAATATGTCTTATTATTTAATAATTGTTTTATAGATAAATAAGATTAATTAAGTAAAATCATGAAATACCAAAAAAACCAACCAAATGTTTAATGTTTCGTTTTTATAATCTATACTATATTATTAAAGCCGAAACATTGAAAGTTTTGGTTTTCGGTTAACGGTCAGTTTTTGGTTTTCGGTACTTTTTCTAATTAATAAATTAATAATATAATCAAAATTTGGGAAAGTTTTATTCTATATTAATATTTCACTATATTTTACTACATAAAAATCAAATAATATTGAAATCTAATCAAAAAAATGGAAATGTGGGATCTAATTTGTTTAAATTTAGATACACTCCTATATAACGAAAGTTACTAGAAATCAAATCTTTAATGGAATTGTATTATTGTCAAGTTATCAAAATAGTAACTAGATGATTGGCTTTTATAATTAAAATATTTTTTTCTAACAAAATCTACTCCTTTTCCAAAAATATCATTACAATTATCTTTAAATTAAAACATATTACCTTTTATATTTGTTATTACTAAAATCTATGTTTTCCAAAAATATGAGTGCAATCCTTACTTATTTATTTTAAAACCTATTTTAATACTCTATTTAATATATAATAAAATAATAGAAAAATAGTAACTAACTGATTGCCTTTTATAATTAAAAAAAATCTAACAAAATCTACTTCTTTTCCAAAAATATCACGACAATTACCTTTAAATTAAAACATAATATCTTTTATATTTCTTATCAGTAAAATCTCTATTTTCCAAAAATATGAGGTGCAATCCTTACTTATTTATTTTAAAATCTATTTTACTACTCTATTTAACAAATAATAAAATAATATAAAAATATTAACAAGTTGATTGCCTTTTATAATTAAAACATTTTTTTTCTAACAAAATCTACTTCTTTTCCAAAAATATCACGGACAATTACCTTTAAATTATAATATATTACCTTTTATATTTGTTATCACTAAAATCTCTATTTTCCAAAAATATCAAGTGCAACTCTTACTTATATATTTTAAAACTTATTTTAATACTTTTAATTATTTAAAAAAAACTTACCTATTTTAACAAGTGAACGTATTGTTTTTAACAAATACAATTAAAATAATTAAAACACATCATCACTAAAATCCCTATTTTCCAAAAATATGAGGTGCAATCTTTACTTATTTATTTTAAATCCTATTTTAATACTCTATTTAATAAATAATAATATAATATAAAAATAGTAACTAGCTGATTGCCTTTTATAGTGAAAACGTTTTTTTCTAACAAAATCTAATTCTTTTCCACGGGCAATTACCTTTAAATTAAAATATATTACCTTTAAAATTTGTTATCATTAAAATCTCTCTTTTTCAAAAATATCAAGTGCAACTTATATATTTTAAAACCTATTTTAATACTTTTAATTATTTAAAAAAACTTACCTATTTTTTTTTCTAACAAAATTTACTTATTTTCCAAAAATATCACGGGCAATTACATTTAAATTAAAATATATTACCTTTTATATTTGTTACGACTAAAATCTCTATTTTCCAAAAATATCAAGTGCAGCCCTTACTTATATATTTTAAAACTTATTTTAATATTTTTAATTATTAAATTTTTTTTTACCTATTTGAATAAGTGAACACATTTTTTTTAAAATACAATTAATATAATTAAAACACATCTAAAAATATTATGGGCAGTTACTTTTTTTAATTAAAACATGTTAGCTTTTCTATTTGTCCTTATTAAAAAAACTTACCTATTTTAACATATCAACGTATTTGTTTTAATAAATACAGTTAATATAATTAAAACACTTCTAAAAATATCACGGACAATTACTTTTTTTTTAATTAAAACATGTTAGATTTTATATCTGTCCTTATTATTAATATTATTTTATTATAAAATATTTTTAATAATACCTCATTTATCTTCCTCGACCTCATTTGTATTTTTTTTTATATTTTTTTATGTTCTAATGAATATTTAATTTTCTCATTTTAAAATTTATCATATTAACTTTTATTTTATTTAATAATTTTCGTTAACATTAAATTTTTTAGTTTATTATTTTTTAAGGCTCGTGCCTTGCACGGGTTATAGCCTAGTATAATATAAATTATATGTTTAATATAACTTGACATAGGTGAAAAACGACCCATGATTTTGGGATGATAGGTGGATAGCTCTATCAAAAGGCTACTCTCAACCCATTCTTGATATAATTTCTCTCTTTTTTTCCTGATATATATTGTTTTTATTATTATTATTTTCTGATATATATATATATATATAATTAAAATATATATATATATATATATGTTATTGATCAAATAGAAATCAAAATTAAAATAAAAACTAGAAACTAATGTAAATCTAATCTAAATCCTTAGATCTATTTAACCTAATGGCCCACTAGAGACACCGAACACAATTAAAATACACTCTCACATACACAATCCCATTTAATCCCCTCCATTTATAATTTGATTTTTCCCGTTAATCAGTGATTTTTTTTAAAAATTTGACTTCACTATATTTTGCTCCATCTCCCAACGATCAATTTGCAAACCATATGTGCTATATTTTGACGCGATTTTTAAAAAAAAAATTATTTAGTTTCTAATTTCTATTATAAAAGTGATTTCTACTAGAGTAGTTATATATATGAGTCGCGCTCCACTGAGAACCCTCCTTATTATGATATATGAGATTTAATCCTAGCCATTCATTTATAAATCATATATTCATCTCCCACCACTTATTAATTTTATTAATATTTTAATATTTCACCACCCTCACCCATCCACCATCTCCAGTATCGACGACCATCAACTCTGGTCACTGGCGACCACCAACTCAAGCGACTAACAATAATCACCAACGTCATCACAAAAATCTCCACCGTCAAATAAAAATCACCACCATCTCCAGTCACTAACTCCGGCAACCACCCACCTCCGGCCCTCTAAAAATCACCACATTTAATAAAAGTCACCATAATAAAAAATTACTACAATTAAACCACCATAATCAAACAAAAAAGCATCACTAATTCCAATCATAATTATACAAAAATCACTGGTGGTCAATAAAAAAATCATCACAGCAGAATCAGTACCACCGCCGCCATAATCACCACTAATCACCATCGTCTACCACCACCTTCAACATCATCCCGTCAAAATTAAAAAATCATCAAAAAAATTAAAAATCGTAAAAAACAAAACAAAACAATAAAGATTTACACTACCATTGCCAACACTATCCATAAACCTCCATTATATACAAAATCACCAAAAATTAGCATAAATAACCAAACGGTTATACAAAATCACCAAATTTCCTGACATAAATCCAAAAAAAACATCTCTGTAACAACATAAAACCACAAAAATCACCATAATTTTAATAAAAATAACTATTGGCAGCAGTTGTGTTGGTTCTGAGCAAATCGGATGAGATTGACGTGCTGACAGCGAAGCTGGGTCGATAAGAGCAAGTAATGATGACGATGACCAGAAACTTCATTTATACATATATGTTTGTGTATGTAGAGGTGTGTTGAAGTGTATATGGCGGAAGAGAGAAGACAGATAGAGTAAGTGTGTGTAATTTAGAGAGAGAGATGTGGATGTCGTTGTCGGAAGTGGAATGCGAGCAAGTGGATGTGGCTGTAGATAAATGGGTGGATGAGATAAAATGGACGGTTGTGATTAAAAATTTTAATATAAAATTGAGGGCTGAGATTATATCTAAGTTCTCATTTTAATTGGGATTTTCACTTATATATTATTTTTATTATTTTACAGTCTGATTTATTAGTTTGCTATCATGATTCTACCTCTTCGAGTATTTGAGCCATTGAGTTTGTTTATAGCTACAATCTCTTGTATTGCATCAAGTTCCTTTGTTGGTTCATACTAGATTTGTTTTTTCTAACGCACACCAGGATGATTACATATTTATACAGTATATTTTCGAAAGTGGTCATCTGCGGTATCTGCAGAATATAGGGTTTTAACATATATATATTTTTCCCATATGATAACGGGCAACCAAATAACACAATGTGGTTATCAAGTTCAACCACAAACTAATGTAACCAATAAACCAAGCCGATATTATAGCCAAAATTCGGTATCGGGTTTTTAGGATAAATTCGGGTCAAGTAGGATTCAATTCGGGATATCCAAGATGTAATTATGGTTAGAGCTAACACAAGGAATGGTCAGGGCTTGCCCTCATAAGGGTAAGGGCGCGCCCTTCTGGTCGTCCACCCCTTGAGGGCACGCCCTCGTGGTGATGACATGCCACTTAACATGAATGGGTGATTTGACAAAGGACGACAACTATGTTGGCATGAGATTGACATAAGGAAAACTTAGGGTTTGTCCTCGTAGGGGTAAAGATGTACTTCTTTAGGACGTCCACCCCTTGAGGACGCGCCCTCTTGGTTCGAAATAGCTGTTTGATGTTGAAGGATGACTCCCTTGGCTTGATACTGGTAAGATATTGAAGAATTCTCCCTTAGGATGTGCCCTAAGGGAGGGATGTCTGTGGTTGAAGGCCTCCAGGGGTTTGCCTGATGATTGAAGGCCTCCTCCTGTATTCAATGGGCGCGTCCTCATTGGGGATGTGGGGTGAACCTTGGTGTGTGCTTTGGGAGCTCTGTTCCTGTACTCAATGGGCGTGTCCTCATTGGGGAACTTTGGAGTAATCCTGCACTTTGCACCCAAACGCTTGGGATCACTTGTCCTGTAATCTGGTGGGTGCTTCTCATTCGGGGGACAAGGATGCGTCTGGCATTTGGGGTAAGTCATGGCTATACCCGCGTCTATGAATTAAGGAAATAGCTGGTAACGGATGGAACTAGTCCTCGACGGGGGAAGTTTCCTTATTCGTGAAGTCCTGACATCATAGACGAGCCTTGGGCCTTTGTGACTAGGCCTCATCGTCAGACATTCCTAAAGCGAGTCAGAGTCTAATTATGGAAGGCGGTGGAAGACTTCTTATGGGCTTCGGAAATCAGAGACCAAGCTCATTGAGGTAACTTTCTCTCAAAGAACTACGCTGGGCTTGATCCCCTATAAATACGGGGTACCTAGGCACATTGTAGGGGGTTGGAAGCGAAGAGCTCAGCGAGACACCACCAAGAAACCCTTACAATCTCAGCCCCCCAATTCATCACAACCACCATACTCCAACGACTTTCCGGTAAAGAACCACCATCATAGATCTTGATTCCGGCGATAATCTCAAACTTTGTTAATACCAAATTCCCCCGTTAACAAATTGGCGCTAGAAGGAGGGCAACTGGTCAAGATCATAATCTCAGGAGGAAGAGATATCTAATCATGATGAAAGTTCTTAGAAGAAGGTCCAACAAGATTCGAAGGATGGTCATGGGTACGACTTCATGATGGTCGGCAAGGAGAACCCTAGGGATGGCAAAATAATCTGATCCGACGGATACCCGATCCGAAACCCGAAATTTTGGATATCCGAAATCCGGTTTTTTGGATTTGGATTTGGATTTAATTTTTAGACCCGAAAATTTTCGGATTTAGATTTTATGATACCCGATCCGATACCCGATCCGAAATCCGAAATCTGATCCAAACCCGAAACCCGAAAATTACCCGAAAAATACTCGTATGTGTGTGTGTGTGTGTATAGCATATTTTTTAATAGCATATCATTTTAAAAATATTGATAGTAACACATATATAATACATTTATCATATTTGTAATTGTATATAATTACAAACTTTAATTTAGTAAATAAAAAATGCAATTATACAACTTGAAGATCCAAAGATGATGATTCCTAATTGGGGGTCGAAGAAGATCTGGAGAAGGTATCAAGGCGATTCAGATCTGAAGGATGTTTCCATGTATGCTTGAAGGCGGCAGTTTCCATGTATACTGGGGGTGATTCCGAACAAGATCCTAAAAAGAAGGCTCAATTATCGGGAGCACGTCATCATCTTCTGGACGCACCCTCAAGGTAACACCTAACTTGCTTTGTTATGGTTTCTGTTATCTGTTCCTTGAATTATTGCAGGAAGAAGATTGTGAAGGAAAATTCCCAATAACCCTTAGGGCGCGCCCTACGGGTGGTGATGGTCAGAAGGTTTCCAACAACTCGTGAAAATTCAACGATTGTTCAAGACCACACCTCCAATACGTGTCCTCTAGGTAATTTCTAAAATTTCTGATTCACAGAGAGAGGGAGAAGGTAGAGGAGAGCGGCCCCATGATTCACAAAGAGAGCCCGTTGTTGACAGGTCAAGGCCCCATGGACATGAGCGAGCCCGTCCTCATGATAACTCAAGGAACGATTCGGGTATGTGGCCTCGTGATTCACAGAGAGCGCCCCTTGAATACAGGTCGAGGCCCCATGAATACGAGCGAGCCCCCCGCGTGATAATTCCACGGGACAACGAGATGGAGACTCAGGCTATAGTAGGGTTAATTGATAGCTTGTGAGGCATGACGCGTGTCAATACTATTAGGACGCGCCCTCAGGAGGAAGGGCTCTTGTCATAACATCAGTCTCATTTCGAAGTTCAAGCGATGGTGGACAAAGGATGCATCCTCAAGGTCCTGACCCCCTTCAGGCACAAAGAAATCCTCAGCTTCAGGGAATCACCACGGCCCAGGGAACCAAGTAATAATACAACCACAACCTCATGTTGGGGTACCAATATCCAATTAGGTAGTCGACCAAGCTCCACCCTTTGGGGGTAATCAACCTCCACCTGTGGAGGGTGCCCAGTCGATACCTCCACTTTCATAGGCTAATGTACAAACCATTGTCGAGAGGTGCAATTATTGGTAGCCCGTCATCTTCAGGACGCGCCTTCCGAAGATACCCCGATGTTCACACAAATTCCAACTAGCACATAGAGACCTAGTTGCCTCAGGCCATTTCTTGGTCTTTTAGGACGCGTTCTTCCTCCAGGGCGCGCCCTCAGGTTAAAGAACTACTGCTCAGCATGAACTTCAATGATTTTTAGAGGAATATAACATGAAGGTAAGGCCCCATGACCCAAAGAGAGCGCCCCCTAATTCTTGAGAGAATTACAGGTCGAGGCCCCATGGACATGAGCGAGCCCCTCGGCGTGACAATTCGATGGGTCTTCGAGATCAAAATTGGTGGTATATGAGTGACTACCAAGGAAGGCATGATAGGAAGCTTGTGCGGAATGATCAACGACATAACACACATGACGCGTCCTCAAAGGAAAAGGATAACACTATGCTCAGGTGGACTCCAATGTTTACGAGAAGAATTTATTACTTGAATTTCAGAAGAAAGGAAGCCATTGGAGTAGAGGCCTCATAGTCCACAGTGAGTGCCCCCTGCTTACAGGCCGAGGCCCCATGGACATGAGTGAGCCCCTCCGTGAGGACAAAACCTTCATCTTCAGAGAATGCGTCCACACAATCAGGAGATATGCTCTTCAAGGCGCGCCTTAAATGTATCAGTCTCATATGCTAAGGCTTCGACTTTAAACATGATTGTACAAGTCCTCGAGTTGCTTTTAGCAAGAAGAAGAATATTTGGAGTAGAGGCCCCATGGACCTTAGGATGCGCCCTCTGATCAGCATGATACTGCCCCAAGGTCATGAGTGAGCCCCTCCACAGGAGAATGCTATTTTAAAATGGATTAGAAGATTCAAAGGGACTTTGACATTGCCCTCGTCCATATAGGCCGCCCTACGCAAGAGGGACTTTGAACAACAGAGTGTCCTTACGGGGATGCTTCTCCATGAAAAGATGTTTGAAGATACAATTGACGCATTTTGTGTGCCCCTTCGCCGAATAGAGGCGCTAAGGTACGACCCTAGGCTAGTCTAGTGAAGGCCTCTACGTAATAGACTATACTAAATATATTGGTGACTATATTCTCACTCTAGCGGATGCCTCATTGAGAGATGCTCTTCACTGGATGCCTCCTAGTGAGATGTCTCTTCGAAAGATGTCATTCATATGATGCCTCATATCGAGGTGCCCCTTAATAGGATGAGACTTGAAGTATCGCGTGATCGGAAATTGTCCCCAACGTTTTAATGAAACTTTTGAGGGTGAGACCCTTCGAATAACCAGGCAAGCGTTTGATGGAGTATCTTCAATAAGGTGATGATCTGCATCTTCATTCTATCAGTAGTTGATTGAAGTAGGGCAATGCTTGAAGGATAGACTACAAGATAAATTAATTAACTCTTAGTCTAGGTGATAGTCCCGGTACACCTCCTAATTTACGCGCACTTGATTAACTGGAAGACAAATAAAACTATTCTTTGTAAAAGCCCCGCAAAACATACTTCTAAACATTTCTTGAAAATAAAGGATGCACCTTTGTTGTGTGGACGCGCCCTGCAATAAAAAGAAGGCGGTTAAACATAAATTGAGAAAAGGACCGCATAAGAAAATACGAGCCCTACTAATCGGAGTATATGCACGATCAAAATATCAATGGAATGAAGTTAGAGGGTGGTCATATGGGTAGAAGAAAAAGTTGTGGTGAAATATTGAAGACGCGTCTTCAAAACGAAAAGAAAATTCAACATTAAAGTAAATGGCAGACCCTCAAATGCATTAATTACAAATGCATACTTATTTACATGGCACATGCGTAATGAGAGATAGCAAGTGTGATGAATGTTGGTTTGTGGACTCCGCATGTGATTAGTTACAACCAGAAAATTGTGTATACAATTGACATCAGTTTGATAAAAAGTAAATGGGTCACAACTCACAATAATTGGTGATTAAATGTAGAAGATTATACAATAGAAGTGCATGGTTAATGCACGGGAAGGAGTGTGTAAAAGAGATGAAGATCAATTATGGGTGGAGCTACATGAGCTTCAAAGATCAAAAGCAAAATGAAGATTATATGAAGAAATTTTAGAAAATAAAATATTATGAAGGCGCGCATATTCTAAAGGAAGGGAGAGGAGCAGGACTCGCCTAAATACGCAGAAATCATACAAAAAAAAATATTGAAGAAACAAGATAAGAGTAAGAGGGACCGATTACATAATATATAGAAAAAGAAGCAACAAGTAGCTGGATACAAAGTAGATACGTAAAGTGGATAGAATCTATGTTACTTGGAAAAGCTTGGAGGGTGAACAAAAATAACAGGGCGCGCCGGCGCGGCGGCACGCCTTTAAAGTTAAAACATGATAAAGTTATGTTTATAAACTAAAAACATGTATGGACGATATGTGAATATCCTCAAACTGGAAGACAATGGTGATCCATGGTGACCCTACATGCAACCAAATGTTGGTAATATAAGCTTATGACTGGGCATTCTAATATACAACACTAACTAGAAAGCTGATATTATACACACTACTGAAACAAAAAAAGTTTATGAAAAAACAGAAGAATGAAAAGAAAAAGATGACTGCAAAAAACAACCCTTGACTATAAAATCCCATGCTCCTAGTTGCTAACCCAAATCTTCAAGAATACTGTGCTGCTTCTTGCTAATCAATGATAATTGCATTTCTGCATTGGCCACACCGAAAATGAGCAGGTTTATGAACTCTGATGATCAAGCTCATCTTTCAGGAAACCTCATCAAGAATATCCAATCTCCTCTCATCAATTCAGGCCAATAAATTTGTATTGGCCACACTGAAAAAGGATCATCATAAAGTTCCAAATTTCTCTATGATATTTAATCTCTGAGTGCCACCGATAGTCTACCAGAATCAACAAACATCTTCTGTTCCTTTTCTATCTTTTAGCACAAGAAAACGAAATTGACAAAATTATTAAGAACTCTACTCAAAACTAAAATTAGAACTCAAAAATTATAAAATCAGTACCTGTGCCTCCAACTCGGCTATTCTATGTACAGATATCTGCTCAACATGAGCACGCCGTTTGCACTCTTCTTCGAGCAACCCAGTTATTTGATACCTTAGCTCAGCCATTTCTTGAGCTAAATCCTCTGCTTCTTCATTTGCTTTCAACTTCTGCTCTCTCAGTTCTTCCTAGCAACAATACATATAATCACCTTAAGATTTCATTCTTTCATAATTAAAACCATATTTCCTTTCATTAAAAAAAACATGTTTCTGAATCTCTTCCATTAAAAAAGAAAAGAAAAGGGATCCCTTGCAAGAGCACCAAATATAGGACACAACAGACTGAGCTCATTCTTGTTCAACCTTTGTGCTACCAGAAGATGAGGTGTAAAGAGCAGTTCAAATGTTGATCTATCAAAATACAAGTAACTGAAGCTCTACATGTAGCCATGTGATGTACGTATGGGATTATCCGACTCGACTCGTAATAACAGAAGTTTAAGTTGAAGACTGGCAACTAATTTAATGTGTCCTAACCAAATATTTCACCAAACTGTTATACATACATGTCCGGTTGTTCTTTATTCCTAGCTTAATCAAATTGTATGGACCTCATCTACTGCAAAGTGAAGTCATTATATGTCAATAACATACCTTAAGCTGCCTTACTAGTGCTTCATACTCAATTATGCTACATGACATCTTTTCAAACTTGTCTTCCAAATCAGTAAATGATGCTCTCCCCACATCCCATCTGCAAAGTGGACAGAGTGTCATGAGAAGTGCTTCTAATAACACAACTATGGGAATTCAATGGCACAAGAAAGAACACAATGAATCCAAAATTCTATACCGAAGACTTTGAAGTACAAATCATGCTCAAGCGGGGACTTGAAACCAATATCATGCATAGTAATTATTTATATATGCAAAAAGTGGCATCAGAAATCATTAGGCAGCACTCCTCCTATCTTTTTATTTACAAGGGAAATTAGCAAATAGTGAAAAATAGTGTGGCTGTGGCATCTGCCAAGAGTAGCTTTAATATAATGAAATGTAAGAGTAAGATCTAGACACCATATAGATCCAATAAACAAGTAACATAATCCATGCATGTATATTAAAAATCAGTAGGTTTTAGGCACATCCATGCATTATCCTACGAATTTCAATGTCAAATTAATTATATATCTTTGGATGATTTGATATTAATTTATCTTACTTTGCTAAATAAATTTGATATTTCTATGAGATACTCGGGTTAGGCAGGAAACAAAAATAATCAGAACATTAATTTTATAGAATCATAGTTCTTGTATACCTTGTATCGTTCTTCAACTCACCCGATAACGAGTGGCCATCCTTATTCAGCACATTTGGAAATTTTTCTTCTATCTTCATGCAGATTTCACTGGCTTTACTCTCAGATAGTAGAAGCTTCTCCCTCAGTTCTATATTTTCCTCACCTAAGCATTTTATAACCTCCCTACAATCCTGGATCTGAGCCTCCATGTCTTGAATTAACTTATCCGATCTGCTGTTTTCTTGAGCAGCTTCTTCTTGAATCTTGTTAGCTTCGAAACAACTCTGCTCAAAGGTCATCAAGTCAATCTTCATGCTCTCTATCTCACATTGGTAATCTAATGAAACTGATAATATTGACTCTTCCAGGCTCTCTATGCGTAAATTTGACTGCTGGAGCTCAATCTCTTTGTTTTGTAGTTCTTGATTCAAGAACAATACATCTGAGTTGGACTTCTCTAACTCTTCTGTCATATGGCGACCCATTTCCTCCAAGTTTTCCAGGTCTGCAAGTTTTAACTCTAGGATATGTACACGATCACCAAGACAGTGAACTTCTGTGTTCCTAGAGTTTAGTTGATCCTGCAGATAATCTATGAGAAATGTTGTCAATGGGTTAAGCACGAGATCCAATTATACAGGGTCAAGTGAGTGACAAAGGAAGACACACATAACAATTAACATTACTAACTACATCCCATTCTGATATGTTTTGCAGAAGCTTTTAGTATACCTTAATATCATATAGTATCATACTTTTAATGCAGTCATGTATCAGAATCTCTATTTCACAGCATATGAAGAGAAATCTCTATAAATGGGATTATTCATGTGTTTTAAATTGAAATGAGTACCTTAAAGGAACTGATTCGAGATTTCTGTATACAAATTATTAATAATTAAGGGAAAAAATATACGAATTTGACAGTATTCAGCAGAACCAAATGGAATTTGAGCAAGAGTTGCTTATACAAATGAAGCCAATTCTTTATGCGTGCAATCTAAAACTAGCAAACACATACCTAATTCTTGAGAGCAGTTACTGAGTTCTCTTTCCAGTTCTCGAATCCGTTTCTTGTCCTCTGCTCGAGCTCCCAGTAATGTCTTAACATGTAATTCCAACCTCTGCACCAGATATTATTCAGTAATATCAGATTATTGCCTCTAAAGAGATACTGATCCTCATTCATTTTTGCAGTCTTCAATTCAGTATTCAACAATTTAATTAAGTCTAAATAATGTGGGGATTACATTACTTAATAGAGGAAATAAAAACCCTGAATATTACCTAATGGACTAGGGCCCAAACATTTGGGCATATAAAAATAACCTACTTATTTAATAATATCCTAAACCTACATATAAAGCATTTAGATAAATACACTATTTCCCTCTGCACCAAATATATTAAAACTAACTAACATGTATAAAAATACTCCATTATGTTCTTTTCCGTTCCCCATCAGCAGTCTTACTGTTCCACCACATGTGCATATTCGAAGTATCTCAAAGTTCATGCACAATATGTATGACACACTTTTTATTAGAAAGAAGAAAATATCAACAGATATATGATAATACTGCATTACATAGTATAAATTTGTAATAATACAGGAATAATAACCAGAGAAAGAAATTACCTTAATCAACTGAAAGCTTTGCGATTGTGATGCATTCAACATATCTTTTTCCTTCCTCAGCTACACCAAAGAACAACAATGAGAAGGGCCATAAAGACAATCTTGAAAATTTTCTTATGAAAGATAGTAATATACATCACATATAATGTAATCTTTTGCAGAACAATTGATAATGACATTCATTTTCTTCATTTGCTCTTTCCCCAACCTACTTCTTAATTATGTCTACCATACAGAAAATGATGCAGTTCTTATTGATGCAGAAATTCTGATATATAAGGTGCAATATTCAACATTGGTGCTATTAATAAAGGCTGATGTTTGTGGAAACAAGAATAGAGCAATACATATAGATCCAGTTTTAGTCACACGCGAATGCAAAAGCTTGTAGCTAGACAGGAACCGTACCTCTCTGCATCTTGCCTGAATCTGTGATAGGTCATCAATGTCTATAGAGTTCCTGCTACTGTCGGAATCACTAGACATCTACAGGAATACAGAAACTATATTGATGCAATTACTGACTGTCTAGAATAAAAGAAGCCATCAAAAATTTATTATCATCAGCTAAAGGCATCATAGAGATGATATATTCCTAGATTAAAAAGAAGCAACTCCAAGTATGCCAACAAAAGAAAAGGCAACAAAATAGCAATATATAAAATTATCAACATTTATTTATATATTTTATTGTCATAAGAATTGCACCTAAAATCTCGAAAATTCATATTACACATCTCAAACATACGCAATCATTCAAATACCAATTAAGCATTTTAATTGAAACTTGAAACACGGGAATTTGCAAGCTTTAGTCATGCTTGGCTCTACATCTCTCTAAAAATTACATCTTTTCTCAAATTTAACACAATCTACAATATAAACAAGATAAACTAGTGAGCATATCAAATATCTAACAAATTAAACAAAATAAAACCATTTTACTCATTATCAGCACACAACTAATATCATTACAAGTAAAATCCAATAAACAGATTATAGATTAATTTCAAGACCCTTCTATGCTATTAGAATTTCAAGAACAGCCAATCAACACAGACCCCTTTTCTTGATTTATCAAAACTAAACACCACACCAATTCAAATAATAATTAGTTTTACACTGAAATTTTGTCACCCAGATGATCATAAAGATAGATACATACACATATACAAACCCCATGAAATCCATAATTACAGAGAGAGATTGTTGCACAAGAGTAACATGAAAGATAACACAAGAAAGTTGTACCTGAGATTTTAGAACGACCCTTTAAGAGATAACATAAATTGAAGTCTCCCAAGTTAAAAAGAAATGATTTTGAAACTAAAATACATATGTGGTTTTTTTGAGAGTTAATTGCACTTTGTATCCTCAATTTTACTTCAATTTCAATTATGTATATGTAGTTTCATAAATTATATTTTGCATCCCCAAACTTTAAAATATAAGTCGAATCACAACCCCTTATACGTTTTCTATCAAAAATAATATTGTTTTAACGAATATATTGACAAATGCGATATAAAATTATTACAGTGATGATATAAATTTTAAATTCTAAACATGTAACTAATTTTAAATCATAATTTAATATTATTTTATGACCATTAATCAATTATAATTTATTTATAAAAAATTGAACTAATATGTTTTCATTAAATAAAGTTGTGACTACTATGATATATGATACGTATAAAATCATTAAAATATATTTGTACCATCTTAAAATATAGATTATATAATCGTTGCATAATTTGATATCGCATTTGTCAATACATTCGTTAAAGAAATGTTATTTTTGATAAAAAACGTATAAGGGGTTGTGATTCGATCTATGATTTAAAGTTTGAGATGCAAAAAATAATATTAAATTATGATTTAAAATTTTTAAAAGTGTAAAATTAGTTACATGTTTAAAATCTAAAATTTATATCATCACTGCAATAATTTATATCTCATTTGTCAATATATTCGTTAAAAACAATATTATTTTTGATAAAAACGTATAAAGGGTTGTGATTCGACTTATATTTTAAAGTTTGGGGATGCAAAGTGCAATTTATGAAACTACCTATACATAATTGAAATTGATGTAAAGCTTTTTTTAATTTTGAAGAATCAAAAATCTTGTTTCACTGTTTTCGAGGGGAGCTGAGTTGTATGAATGTTGGACATAACTAAATAACTAGATTGGGTCAATCTGCCAGTTGGGTTTGGTCCGAGCCCGTGTCTAGCATTAGAGCATCTCCAACAGTGTTGGCTAAAATCGTTGGCTAAAATCATATAAAATGCTGATTATGTAAAATTTGTTGAACCTGTAAGGTGTTGTGTTCCAATGGAGTTGGCTATACTAGTTGGCTATATTTTAAAAGTAGAATGTTATTATTATTTTAAGTTGTTAAAAATAGAATATATTGTTTGAATATGGAAATAGATGACATGGCTTTTTACTACAGGTCTCCAGAGGTTCGACAAATTTAGCCAATATGCATAGGTTGGCTAAAATTTTAGATAACAGAAATGACCCATTGGAATGAAGAAAGTTTTACATATTCTCTATAATTATTATTTATGGTAAGTTTTATTCAATTTTAGCCAAGGGCTTTATATGATTGGAGATGCTCTTAAACACTTTGTAAATGACTTATTTCGTACATATATTTCATGATTCATAGAAGTTTTAGAAAGACTCTCCAAATTCTATTGTAAAATATCTTATATAATTTCAATGCAAAATATAAAATTCTGTTACAGAATATTTTTATTTCAATTATTTTCAATAATGCGAGTTTTATCGCAGAAATCTAATATCTTAATTCTTAGTAAACTTATCTGAGATATATTTAGGTTCTTTATTCTCTGAGAATATTTTGTAGTAAGATTTGTGGCCAATAAAATATGTTGGAATACTACAAATGTAATTTTATTTCAATTTTTATGTTATTAGAGTGTAAGCTCAAATTTAAAATTTGAAGATAATTTAGATTGGTCAATCAATAATAATAATCCCTCTCCTTTTACATCTTTTTGTATGACTCGTGGGTGGATAAATGTGTAATCCTCGTATTTATGAGAACTTGTGAAAAAATAGTAGTGTTAAGCAAAAGTTACAAAGAAACAAAATGGACACCATGAGCCAATAGGGTATAAGAAAAAGAAATGGAAGTGAGATGAGATGTCAACTTGTCATCTGTTTCTGTTTTATGGTAGGTGACTAAACAACCACCTACTATACATAGTTGCTACTTGATATCATCTTACATGCTATCTATATGTGCTTCTTGTACTAAAGCTACAAAACAATAATCATATCTTATATGATTATCTCACTGTGTGTGTCAGTGTGTGAAAATCTTGACACTTGATATTTGTTTCTCTAAGAACATGCATGAAATTCAGTATAAGAGTCTGACATTACAAGAATGACCATTGCATTTTGTAGCAATACAAGTAGTTGAAATTTCGACTTATGCTCAAATGAGGTAGAACCAGTAACTATAGTAGATTTGTAACCTAAAGCATTACAAAAAAAATGAAGTTAAAAGAACAATATGACCAACAATGTATTACTCAGACAAGCGGGAGGTTTCAAGTTCGACTCGGTTTTAGAGCGACTGGTTACTCAACGGTAGCAGTTGCTTAAATGTGATAACTGCAGTGAGCCATGCAATTATGTAAAGAATGGATGAATCTGTACAGTATTTGAATGAAAAGATTAAGTATCAGTTTAAAGCAGACCAAGCAGCGTCTCGTGGTGGTTACTTCCTAACCACCATTGCCTAAATCCAAGTTCAGAAGTAGTTGTATCATCCTCATCTGGAGCAGGCAAGTTAAGATCAAGAAAGTCGCGGATTTCCGGAACTGGTCTCTGTATCACAGTGCTGCTACTTGTGATACTTTGGTTGTTTTTGGCTTCAGCAATCAAATGTGATCTCTTGTGACCACCTAAAGCTTGTCCTGATGAGAAAACTCTGAAGCAAATTTGACATTCATGTGAACTCCCCTTGTTTATCTTTTTTGTTCCATTGCTTGTGTCTGTAGCCAGTTCATGAGCAGTGGGACTACTATTATCAGCAGGTGGTTTTGGAAAGATATCATGGTCTGCCCCAATAACTCTGTTTTCGCAACCGTTTATCAGGCCAAAGCAGCCTTTCATTTTCTTGTGACTTGCCCTGTGACCTCCAAGTGCCTGGAAAGTGTTGAAGGCCTTGTTACAAGAGGGACATTCATATTTTCTTCTCTTATCACATTCTTCTATCTTGATCATTTCCGTGTTTTTCCCTTTATATTCGGGTTCTACGAAGCCAAGTACTTTCCTCTTGCTTGAAGTAAGTTTCTTGATACCCAAATCACTTTCTTCATCAGATTTACTTGCATTGATCAAAGTCCTCTCCATCTCAACTTTAGACACTTGGAACTCCAACTCCTCAACTACTTTAGACTTCAGCTTATCATTGGGCATTATTAGCCCACCAAGTTTGATTTTTGATCTGTTCATATTTGGACCATCTCTTGAAGTCCCATTTAATTGCTTCTTAACATTGACAATCTCATCACCACTACTTGCAAATTGCTTAGCTTCAGTTTTAGTGAACAATTGAGAATCTATGAACCTGGCGTTATTAACAGAGGACTCATCGATAGATTTTGGACCGCTCCAATCACTCACATCCTTAGAAAGCATAATCAAACACAAAGCAACCTCTTCTTGTTCTTGCTCAATCTCAGAAACAGATGATGAAGCATTTGCATTATAAGATAGAGAAGATGAAGTTGCAGTAGTACCAGAAATTTCCATATTAAAGTACCTTTTAATTCTTCTTAATGATCTCTTTTTTCTTGGATTCGCCTTCCCATTTTCAGATTGATCAGCACTAGTCCCGGATTCTTGTTCATCCACACGAGTACGTGTAATTTTATCAGAATGGCACTTCATGTGCCCAAATAAGGCCTTCCAAGATTGGAAATCTTTTCCACATTCCTTGCAAATTTTATCGACATGAAGCAAAGTATCTTCACTTGAATCTTTGAATCGATATGTCTTTTTCGGGTTCTCTCTGAGACCATAAGCAGCTTCATCAGACTCTAATAAAGTGTTGGTACCACCATTATCACCTGTAGGCACCCTTTTCATTTTTTGAAGCTTTACTTGATCAGTTGGATAAATCACATGAGACCTCATGTGACCACCCAAGGATCTTCCACAAGGGAAGCTTTTGCTGCACAATTTACACTTATAGTTTGCTTCATGATCTTTTTCCATCGAAATGAATTACGATCAAACAAATGAAGATTCAGATCAAGAACCAAAGAAAGTAATCTAATTGATCAAATAACAAAATCTAACACAAATGCTGATTAAAAATTAAAAGCACCCAGATCAAGAAACTAAATCAAAAACCAAAATCTGAACCTTTTTTGGACACTGAACTAATCTACAAGGAGGAACCCACAAAATGTTTCATGTATTTTTATGTGTAGAACAAGAAGATCTGATATTCAAGAAAAGCAAAGACAGAGTAGGGTAGCTACTGGATATGTAGTAGTTGTCCCTCCATGTCTGTCTCATTGCTAGCTAATTGGTTGAACTAAAATCATATTTTGAAGTAGAAAAAACAATAGAGAGCAGAATATTACTCTCTCTCTTTCTTGGATTTCTTTACTTTCTCTCTCTTTACATAAGCAACAAAAAATAGTGTTAGTTTTGGAGGAGAAATCCATGCATGGAATTGGAAGCAAAGATAAAAGCAGGCAAAGCTAAGAGCTGCACGTGGAGGGAAGTGAGGATCCTACGCCAACTTAATCTAATGGCTGAGATTTGTCCTAAAACTGAGCATCCCTATGGCTGTTGAGGATCTAAATTCCAAACTACTCTTCTCTACTTCTACTCAAACTAACTATTCTTTTCTTTGTCTAGCTATTAAGGAAGCCCACCCCACCAAGTGAAGTGAAAGGTTCTATTCCTTGGCCGTTATTCTTTTGGATGCATTCTAATTCTATTCATAGTTCTTTAACTTGTCAAAATTCAATATTAGTGCGATCATACCAGCACTAATACGCTCATACTGTTGGATTTCAACTTACAGTATGATCGAGAGTACAGTTGAACACACACAACAAATATTACTGTTTAGTTCTTACTATAATTTAGCAATAATTTGCATGAATTTTAGTTTACACCAACATAATAATATTCCACAAGTGGTTTTTCTGCAGCACTTGAGTAGCCAATGGAAGCATGGCATGTTAAGCTACTTCAAAGCCTGTTGGTGACAGTGGGTCACTTGAGTAAGGCAGGAGGGTTATTTAGTCATTTGGATGTTGTTGTTATGAATGATTGGTGGAGTTAAAGTATAATGGACCTACACTTAGAAGTTGTATAGACTTTGATAACATGGGAAGCTCCAACTCCAAGCCTGCAACTAAGCTCTGTCCTAATACTCCCAAAAACTATATTCTAGTTATATTTGAAATCCTCAAGGTTTAGTTACTATTACATATCCCATACTTAGTTTATTCTTATGGGAGGTCTATAACAAACGTATGTTATAACATATGGTATCATGATGGAACATGTAAAGTAGGGTTTCTTATGTGAATACAGGGAGGTCCCATAATTATATGTACTGCAAAAAAAATTTGCGATATGATATGCTGTAACATACGTTTGTCCTGGATTATGTTGCTATTCTTATTCCATAATGCTTTTTTGCTTCTTGTTCATCACATTTTGGTGTCACTGCCCTGTAATAATGAGTAGTAACTAGTAATGTAATGTAATATATGATATGTACTCAGGTTTTCCTATACAACCCTTGTGTAAGTTTGGAATAAAGTATGGCCATTGGCCACCTTTGCTTATATAGCCAAGTTGGCCAATCTCTTTCATGTACAAGCTACTCAACCTGTGTGAGTGTGTGTGTGTGTGTTTTATATACTTAGACAACTCACGGGCATTTACAGTTAAAAATAGAGAGCAGAGTTGAGAATCTACAGCATGACAGTACCTACATTAGTATCAGTAGCTGTTGAGTTTTGGAATGACTAACACAAGCTATAATTACAATGTTATCATGTCCATCCTCATCCTGTCTGGATTTGGGAGTGGTTAACTACGATATATTTAATATAGTACGATAATTTGGAACTTAGTTCGATTTTCCTATATTAACTTAATACTATAAGTAAGTCACTAATTAATTGGGCAGGCCTTAAATAAAATCAGCGGCCTTTTTCGCCTGCCCAACTGTAACCTTGATGTCTTCTACAAGCTCCTTGAATTTCTGTGTCATTTCGAGTGAGCCGGCATGTCTTAGTACAATGTTGTTTAGCTGTGCGTTGTCTTCCTGGTGTTTTTTCTTTCTCTGTTTCTTGTCGAATATTTCTTTGAAATTCTCTTGCGTTTGTCCAACCAATTCTATTGTATAAGCCTGCCTGTGGAAACTTAAATATCCCACTAACAGATACCAGAAATCCATCAAACTCAAAAAATCATTCTGATAAACTGCCAAGTGCCACAACTTTTGTTACCGTGCCTATAATTTTTAAAAGGAATTAACATTTTGACGTAGTGCCGCTATTGAGTTGGGAACATCTGTAATACCTTCACTTTGAAGTTTGGATTCAGAAACTCCATTTTAATATCATATCAATTTTCTTCTGATCAGTGTGAGATTTGAAAGTGGTCAAATTAATAGGACCAGCCTTCAAAAATGTACGTTTGGTTCATATCAAAGTGGTCGAATTAACATGACGGACCTCAGGTGAGACTCCCTCCGTGCCCCTCAATTCTTTACATTGGGATGCACTAATGTTAAGAAAAAAAACCTAAATTAATAGGGAAAAATAAGAATAATTGGTGGGATCAAATGATAGTGGGAGTATTACTTTGTACTCCCTCCGTCCCATTGAGTTAGAGCATCTCCAATGGCAACCCCTATTTACATTCCCTAAAATATAATAAAATAATGGTTACTTAAAATATAGGTTATCAAAAAGTTGTTTTTCTCCAATGATGTTACCTATATTCGTTACCTACAGGGGTTTGAGTTTCTCTCCCCTAAACATGGTGTTTGATTTTCTCTCACTTAAAATTTATAGGGGATAGGGAGTCCACTGGAGCATTGTTTTTAAGCCTTAATCCCTAAATTGTGTACACCTATGATAAATATAGGTAAGGGTTCTTTGGGTTGGAGTTGCTCTTATATACATTAGGTTTGGAAACGGAGACCAAGAAAAAATATATAAAATGTGTAAAGTTAGATGAAAAGTGGGTAAAGTGTGGGACCTATTAATATTTAATAATAGATTTGAGATAATGGAAGAAAGTAGTGGGTGTAACAGTGTTTTATATTATTATAGAATAGAGATAGTGGAGAAAGTAGTGGATGTAATAGTGTTTTATATTATTAAAAGTTACTATTTTTGGAATGTATAAAAATGAAAGGGACATCCCAAAATGGAAAATGTATAGAAATGAATGGGACAGATGGAGTATCAAAGTTGTCAAATTGACCTTAGGTGATACTCCCTCTGTCTCAGCCATTTCTATACACTTTCCATTTTGGGATGTCGCTCTCATTTCTATACATTCCAGAAATAGTAACTTTTAATAATATAAAACACTATTACACTCACTACTTTCTCCACTATCTATATTCTATAATAATATAAAACACTATTACACCCACTACTTTCCTCCACTATCTCAAATCTATTATTAAATATTGATAGGTCTCACCACTTTACTCACTTTTCATCTAATTTTACTCATTTTTTATATCTTTTCTTAATTTACGTGCACAATTCCAATGTATAGAATTCACCGGGACGGAGGGAGTATGTAGTATTACGGTTCTTCTTAGCCTACCCCAATTTTATTTTATTTGTTTAAAGGGGCTCTGGTGACATTGCATTGCAATATAATTACTACATCATTTTCATTAAATAAAAAACCTAAACCTCTCGTAAATGTCAAAGAGGTAGAACTATGAGCAGCTTCAAGCAATTTTTAACTTTAAGTTAAAAAATGTTTGTTTGTTTGTGTAATAAATTAAAAAATAATTTAAAGTTAAAAAAACAGTTTAAAACCAGAAGTTAGTTGGAGGTACTTTTTTGAACAAATTTTTTTTTAGTAATTTTATTTGATAAAAACTAATATCATCATCCAGATGTATTATTTGTTAAATTTATTTTTATTTTCATATTTTTAATAACTCGTAAGAATAATACAAAATTAGCCAAACAAATACAATATTAACTTAAAATTTTCACTTTTAATTTATCAATTTAAACAACTTTTAAACAATTTTAAATCATAAGCAATAAGTTTAAGTTTATCCAAACGGACTCTTAATCAGGAGTCTTGTTATGTGGTCCATGACATAAAATGACACTCTGTTGCATACAATTATGCAAACTTTAAGTGGTGCATAGCTTAAGATGTTGAGAACTTTACATAATACAGATATAAGAGTTAATTAAAGGAGTTTGAAAAAGTGGTGGTGTCATGAAGAGAAAGCATAGCAAAAAAAAAAAAAAAAAAAGAGAGATCTTCATTTGAAAGTTTAGCAACTACTTGTCCTCTATTCCACGCATTGTTACATTATTAACACTAAAATATGATTCCCTCTGCCTTTATTCTTCTTCATGGACCTTCTCTTCTGTGACCTTAAACCAAACTCTATCCAAATATCAACCAAGTTATTTAACATTATCATGTAAGCTTTGCTTAGCTTCCTCCTCCACTAAGAATTGTTCACCATTAAACCCGAACCAAACATACACAGTATATCCCACTCGTTTACAAGTGAGTGCCTGGGATTTCTAAGAAGTACGAAAATCTTACTTGTACTTCTAGGACTTCTCACCACTAATTTAACAAAAACCTGTATATGAAATACTAGTAGTTTGTCCAATCAAATGCTCTATAAAGGTCACCTGCTTCTAAGTACTAACCATGAGCTACAAATTTTCTTCTAATTTGTAATCAAGTGAAATTAGTTGAGCAAGATGCTGACAAGTGATCCTAATCAGGAGTTTGGAATAGTATTACAAGCACAGATAGTCTAGTAATCAAAGCATGTCACTTCTTCATTGGTTCCAACATCATGTAGGTTTAAACTAACAGTTATGTAGAGTATTAAATGTCTTACGTAACAATTAAACATACAAACACCAAATCCATGTCTTTTCTCAGCTCGTAAGACGGATTCTCTTCCTAGTTCAGGCAGTTCCATTATATATGAATTTTATTTCAACGATGTCACTTCCCAGTCGATTTTATGTATCTAAATTTCTGCAATCAACAAATGTTAGAAATTAAAGAACTCGTGCATGAATCCAGAGGAGAAATGACCCCATCTGGCATCTACTGGTATCTACCAATTTTGTTAATTACAGTACAAATTTTGTTTTTCTCGTTACTGACCAGAAGAAGTTGTGCTGCCTAATTTGTATACATTGTCTAGTAGTGTATATTAGGCAATCTTGACGACAAAACACCTTCAATTAATTCTTCCAACTGAAATTTGCAAATTTAAACTAAACCAAAGCAACATCTCCCATCAATTAAAATCAAACAATAGCTGCTAGACTTTATAGAAAAGAAAATCAACTCTAGTACAAAAGGATTACAGTTGCAGGGATACAATAGGATTGTCAACTATCTATAAAAATGATCCATATGCCAATCTAATGCCTGCTAACTAACCATTCACAACAATAGCATATTTTTTTCTTACTTTTTTTTAATTAATTGGGTCATCCTATCCCCATTTCAGAGTTTGGAAGAGCTAATCCTGTTACATTTTCTGTCTCCCAGACCCAGGATTAACAACTTTTGAAAACCAGTAAAGGGTTAACAGAAAGAGTTTTTCTCCCCCATATAGAACTATACATATATGTACATATGAAGAAAAAAATAGGTTCACTACCTAAGCTGTCTATGGTGTCATCTGGACAATTTAATGCAGCTTATCATCTCTAGCCTTGTCATTGAAATCCTCAACTCCAAAGACCTCCATCACATTGCTTGTGGAAAAAAACTCAACATCATTACTACGGCAAGTTGCATATCCAAAATCCCATACCTTATCATCACTCCAGACTTTATCATCACATGGTTCGGGGAAAAAATCATGGCCACCTTTAGCACTAGCTCCATTAAAATTTGCAGCAAAACTTTTGCCATGGCCAGCCTTTAATTTACTAGCCTGAAGTTCAGAGCCTGTGCCAGACAGTGAGTGATTCAAATCATGATCACCCCATACATCCACAAGGGTTCTCTGCGAAGGGGAAAACATGGGATAAGTCCCGTAATCGTTGTGCTGCCATGTTTCTGACAGACTGTATATTCCATCAAGGTCACTAAAATCTGTATTGTACTGATTAGATGCATGTTTCACAACTCCAGTTCCATATTCACGTGAACCGGCATGACACCCATTCCAACCAGAAAAACCTTGGCTTGCATATTCAACTACAGAATCCTCATCTTCTTCGGATTCTGTATCATCCTCACAACCCTCAAGTTCATCCTCACTTTCTTGCCACTCATCGTCATCACTATCAATGTTCATTGACTTAGACCTGTTTTGCTTGGCCCTTTTCCGCAGCATAAAGACATTATAATAATAGCTAATAATCTCCATTTTCGTCCGGGAAGGAAAAACTGCTGAGAGACAGTCCCAAAAGTTCTTACCAGCTGATGAGGGATTAGACATTACCACCTCTTCAAAGATTTGCTCGTCTTCTTCACTCCATCTTTCGGAAACTACCTCACCCATTTCATTCAACCCCAGCCCAGTGAAACACTCCTGCCCAAGCAGTCTCCTTAGGTCTTCTCTAGCTTCAACTACGTGGTGTCTAACGCAAGTGATGGAGCCAGGATCCACACACATACAAATGCTTCCACCAATTTTATAATCATCACACTTGATAAATTCCATAGCTGGCATTGGAGTGACACGGGTACCACAAAACTTATTATCCACAGCAGAATCAAAACTATAACTTGAGCTTATTGTTTCAGCTAAATAAGAGCAAACAGATGAATCTTTGGCACCATATGGGCACCATTCAGGAACTTCAGCTTGATAATCTGATCCAATAGGGACCATTTTTTGAGGAGGAAGCTCCAAAAGACGAGCATATGCATCTCGAGAACGAGCCAGGGTCCTTGATGGATAATCCAGTTCATCGTTTTCTAAGGGAACCGATCTATGAAATGGCGCCTCGGAAAATCTAAAATCTTCTTCACTGGTGCAGCTGCTGGCCCAGGAAGAGTT
Organism: Heracleum sosnowskyi; assembly: GCA_030848705.1. Classification (NCBI taxonomy): domain Eukaryota; kingdom Viridiplantae; phylum Streptophyta; class Magnoliopsida; order Apiales; family Apiaceae; genus Heracleum; species Heracleum sosnowskyi. Next base: position 10,130,571 of record CM061243.1, read on the forward strand.
AGAGTTTCCACCAGAACTATATTCAGTACACTCTTTGGGGAGCTCGGTGATGTTGCAAGTTTCAGTATATACATCACGTTCAACTAAATGATTTGTAGAACCATCATAACCTTTACCTATCACATAATGGGATACGTCAACTAATAGATTTTAATAATTTCAATAATACTACTTGTCAAAATCATGAGACACCAAGAACATATAGTATGTTCCAATATAATCAATCAGGTTTCTAAAAAATAACTAAAAGCTCTATTACAATGAATGAACTCCAGAATTTATACATATCTTGGCTACATAAAAGAACATAATAACATGATCCACCTTACATTTTGTACAAATAGACTTACAGTTACAGGTACCCCATACATCATATTTCACATTAATAAGTCAGACCAAAATTTCCTATCTCGTATCATGCAATTGCTTACACAAGACTTCACATTCGACATGTCATTTAATTAATGCAGACGCTTTCCTAAGACTAACTTACAACAACAACAACAGACGCTACACAAGTCTACAATTAACAAATGCATTCCTCAAAGAATGACAGCAGCTCTTTTCACCTGAAGTGTAAGGTATCCATCCAAAATCCTTGGAAGGGAATTCCAGAAACGAGACCAAATGGTTGTTATTATCATCGTATTTCGCGTGCTTGGATGAAACAACACATGAATCATCTCCCACCAGAGGTCTCTTTTGAACCATGCTTGCCTGAATAAAAGAAACCCAACATTGTTAAAAAAACGATACACATTGGTTAACAGCACTGTTCATACAAGGCAATACACATTCTGTGAAACAAATAGTTGAATATATTCACATATTCTCATTTTTATATATAGATTTAATTAAACGTAAGGTAAAAAAGGGATATTCAAAAATAGAAGTTAAAAAAGGGGAATGTTTTTTACCTCGTGCAGTAAAGTCTTAAATAAAAATTAAATTTTTCAACAGAAGGGCAAAAGAGTACTTTTGTATCTGAGATCCCCAATTCAATTGAAAAAGAAATCGCGAATTTCAAACCCTAGATCGCTAAAAACACGCGTTAATTTCCCGATCTAAGCAAATTCAACACAAAAAACGAAATCAATCAAAACCCTAGATCGATCTATATCAATACAAACATGTATATATAGATCGGGCAAAACAGAACAATCAAGAACAAGAATTGAATTTCAAGAACACAAACTCACCGATCTATGAACCACAACGTCAGATCTGATGAGCAAAAACAAGATCCGAAACCCTAGATCTAGATTTCAACTGGATCGACCAAACGCACAATTGAAGGTACCGATCGATAGAATACGAAGCGAATTGAAAGAATTTGATAATAATTTGAAGATTAATTCAAGAATTGAGAGCGAATTGAGAGAATTATAAAGAGGGAGAAAGCAAAGCGAAATAGAATTGAAGCGGCGGAGAATGTGAGAGGATAGGGTTTGTGTATATAATTCAACACGGTTGACTCTAAACGGGTCGGACTGGCTCCAAATTTACTGGATTGCCCTATTGGGAAAGTGTTTGTCGGCAGAGTGCGTGTGTGTATGATGAGGGTATAGTGGGAATGTGAGATTTTATAGCTGGGGGTGTGTTTATAGTCCACGTTTTCTTTGGTCAATATAGGCGCCAGTATGTAATTACGTCTTTTCTTTATTTTTTATAAATGCAAAATTGTTACTATTAGATGTAAACGAGTAAATAGGTGTTCATATTTTTTTCTTATAATATTTAAGTCTTCTCGAGTATACGGTTAATTAATTGAAAAATATTAATTATTTTAGGACTAATCAGATATCAACTCAAAATTTTAGATCAATCATAAAAGTTTAAAAACTTTTCACATATAATTTTATTAACCAAAGGTGGTTAGATTATTTCTACAACGCGATTAACGAATCAAAATTTAAAATTTATTTATTTTTTAATTAGAATGTAAATCAATTAAAACTTTCCTTGTTTAGTTTTATTAATCAGGTGCGGATCAATCCTAAATTTTAGACGAATCATAATAGTCTAAAAACTTTCCTTAAATATTAATTATTTTAGGACAAATCATGTCAATTCTAGATTTTACACCAATCATAAAATCTTGAAAACTTTCCTCATATAATTTTATTAACCAAAGGTGGTTAGACTATCCATACAACGCGATTAACCAATCAAAATTTAAAAATTATTTATTTTTATTTAGAATGTAAATCCATTAAAACTTTCATCATTTAATTTTATTAACCAAGGGCGGGTCAATCCTAAATTTTAGATCAATAATAAGAGTCTAAAAACTTTCCTCATATAATTTTAAACTAGAACTTAAATTCATTAAAACTTTTCTCATATAATGTTATTAACAAAAGGTGGTTAACCAATCAGATGTTAATACTAAATTTTAGATCAATCACAACAGTTAATAAAAAATTCCTCCAATGATGGTTAGATTATTCATAAAACACGATTAATCAATCAACAGTTCAAAAATTAATTTTACTTTTAATTAGAATTTAAATATATTAAAAAATTTCTAATATAATTATATTAACCAAGGGTAGTTAGACTATCCATACAACGTGGTTAATCAATCAACATTTAATAATTATTTTGGTTTTAATTAGAATTTAAATCCATTAAAACTTCACACATATAATTTTATTAACCGAAAGTGATTAGACAATCCATAGTGCGACTAATCAATCAAAATTCAAAAATTATTTTATTTTTCATTAAAATTTAAATCTATTAACTATTATATTTAAATATTTCAAGAATTTGGTTATTAATTAAAATTATTTTACTTTTGATTTAGAATCTAATTCTAATTTCCTTTATAATAATTACTAGCCTATAACCCCAATAAGGCACGGGCCATCAAAAAAGATTAAAAAATGATAAACTAAAAAACAATTAAATGGGAACAGAAACTATTAATTAACTGTACTTCGTGTTTTTACTTAATTAACCTTACTTATTTATAGAAATATATTATTAAACAATAATATTACCTATTTATAACAAATTACATTTTTCACCTAAAATACATTATTTGTTCTAAGAAATTCCCCTACTTTTTCAAATATATCACGGACAATTACCTTTTTTTAACTAATACATGTTTGTTTTTCTATTTTTCTTTACTAAAACCTCTCATTTTCCAAAAATATCATGGACAAACATTTAGTTATTTATTTTTAAACCTATTTTAATATTATAATTTTTTTTTTTAAAAGTTTACATATTTTAAAATGTCTATTTATTTTTCTTAACAAATGCAATTACTAAAAATATTAAAATATAAATAATAAAATACTTATTTATAACCAATTATCTTTTCAGCTAAAACACATTATATATTTTTTCTAACAAAGTCCATCATTTTCTAAATATATCACGGAAAATTGTCTTTTACAATTTATTTTTTATATTTTTCTTACTAAAATCCATTTTTTTCCCCAAAAATATCACAGGAAACCATTTACTTATTTATTTTAAAACGTATTTAAATACTTCTAATTATTAAATTTTAAAACCTCATTTTTCAAAAATATCACGGGCATTTATCTTTTTAAACCAAATATATGTTACATTTTTTTATTTTTTCTTACTAAAACCCCTTATTTTCCAAAAATATAATGGGCAAATATATACTTATTTATTTTAAAATCTGTTTTAATGTTTTTAATTAATTAAAAGTGTTTAACTATTTTAACATACCTACTTATTTTTTGCACAATTACAATTAATAAAATATTAAAAAAATAATAATAAAATAACAATTAACAATCGTTTTAAGCTAGTATATATATATAGATGTTTTAATCAAATAAAATTGATCAGTAATCGATATACAAGATTAATCAGACAAAAAAGAAAGTACCTCCATTATTGATCCATGTGGGTACAGTCAGCATGCAACTATGATTTGAGATTTTTCCTAGCTATATTGATTCCTTATATTTTCAAACTCATGTATACCACATATCTAACTGTATAAGTTTTTTTTAATACATATAGTAATACGTTGTTTTAAAGTAAACACTAATTTTAGGAATTGTCAATCATTTTTATTCTTTTTTTCTCATAAAAAAGTCAGCTTGAAATTTTATTTTATTTAATTAAATAAATTGATTTTACTAATATTTCTTCTGTAATTTTTAATTATATTAATTTACAATTTACTAAAATTGAGAAACGTTCATTACAAAAATAATTGGTATTACATGTATATATTTTTATGCATTTTTTTATTCCAAAATTTAAAAAATCATATAAAATTACATAATTATCTACTCTCCGTCCCTTTCATTTCTTTACACTTTTCTTTTAGGGATTTTCCTCCTAATTATGTACATTTCTAAAATTACCTAAAGTAATAAAGAATTTATAATATAAAAATAAATTACACTCATTATTTTTTTCCACTATACCTACTTTATTCATTAAATATTAATTGTTCCACCACTTTTCTCACATTTTTTTTTTTACTTTTGTGGTTTGTTTAGCCATGGATCAATGAGTCTTTTCAATGGGTTTGGATTCACAGGTTCCATCGTTCCCATCCTTCTTACTTAATGGTTAGGTCTGATTTCTACAACGGAGCTTATAATGAAATTTTTTCTTGAGCCAATTTTCTTAGTCTTTATTGGCTTGAAGCTCTTATTTTTTTTGTTCTATGAACGGATTCGTTTTCTTTTTTATGAATCTATATTGATATTGATTGATGCTTTATTACATTGTTTTTTTATGAGATGACTCATAAACCTTACATATTGGATGGAATTTTATATAGTTGTTTTTGTTTTTTCTCCCCTTCTTTTACCCTTTCGTTTATCCACATATTTATTCTTCGCTTCACAATTTAGAATCAGATTTATTTTTCTTTTGTTTATGCATTTATACATTTTCTTAATCAGCATGTCCAATTAAAATATAAACAAATGGGTGTGAGGAGAGAATATTATTTATGCAAAATTCTTATTCAAGTTATGCAATAAAATTAACTATAATTTCTTATTATTAACCAGCACCGTGTTAAGTAAGAAAGCATTAATAATACAAAACCTGTTTCACCCTATTTTCACATTTTCAAAAATATCTTTTTTTTGCTTATTTAATCTTGTTTTACTTATCAACTCAAAAACAATGTTAAAACAAATTTTACAATTATCAACTGAATTATTCTCACACTGCAAATGTAGCTTCCTCATAAAAATACACAATATATCAACAGCAAAAGGGAAAATTTAATATATTTTTCAATTTATTATACTATAAAAAAACAATTTATAACAAGTTGAAGAGCTATCAGCAATAACTGATGACTGCATGTACAAAAAACAATGGCAAAGTAAAAGCACACAACTATGAATTTGAATCAAACCACTTCTCACAGTTTTCATCTCTAGCTTCTGATCTCATTGAGGGTCTAAATTATGCCACAGCAGGCAAATCTTTGATCCACGGATCCAAAGGCTTTCCAATCGAATACACAATGAATCCAATGTCCCTCAGCTTCTGTGGGTTCACAACATTTCTTCCATCAAACAAGAAGGCAGGTTTTTGCATGTTGTTGTAAATCTTTTGAAAATCAAGATTCTTGAACTCATCCCACTCTGTCAGAATGCAGATACCATGAGCATCCTTCGTGGCCTCATACGCGTTCCAGACTACAGTTATGTCTTTCTTTGAGGCTGGGCTCAATGGTTGAAGATGAGCTGGATGATCCCAGTCAAACTTGTTAAGTGTAAGATCCCTCTGAATCTGATCTTCGGTAACCTGTGGATCGTATATGCTTAACTTGGCCTTATCATCTATTAGCCCCTTGCAGACATCAATTGCAGGTGTTTCCCTTGTGTCACCAGTGTCTTTCTTGAATGCAAAACCCAAAACTGCAATTTTCTTGCCAGAAACAGTGTTGAACATTGATGAAACTATTCGGTTGACAAACCTGTTTTTTTGGTAATCGTTCACCTTGATCACTTGTTTCCAGTAGTTTGCAACTTCAGGGAGGCCATTACATTCGCAAATGTAGACTAAATTCAGGATATCTTTTTGGAAGCAAGAACCACCAAAACCAACACTGGCATTCAGAAACTTAGCTCCAATTCTAGTGTCTTTTCCCACAGCATGAGCCACCTGAGAAACATCAGCACCAGTTGCTTCACAGAGCGCAGACATGGCATTCACGGATGAGATTCGCTGAGCCAAAAAGGCATTGGCAGCAAGCTTTGAGAGCTCTGCTGACCAGAGATTGGTGCAAATGATTCTCTCTTCAGGCACCCAATGAGCATAAACAGCTTTCAATGCCTTGATTGCCTTTTGCCCGTCTGGAGTCTCCCTTCCACCAATAAGCACGCGGTCTGGGCTAAAAAGGTCTTCTATTGCAGTTCCCTCAGCAAGAAATTCTGGATTTGACAGAATTTGGAACTTGATGCCCTTGCTGTTGTGGGTCAATATTTTTTCAATAGCCTCAGCTGTTTTCACAGGAACAGTTGATTTCTCAACAACAATCTTGTCAGATTTTGAAACGTCAGCAATCATCCGGGCCGCACTCTCCCAATAGGTCAAGTCTGCAGCTTTGCCAGCTCCAAGACCTTGCGTTTTTGTTGGCGTATTAACAGAAACAAAGATTATATCTGCTTCAGAGACATGCCTCTCAACATCAAAACTGAAGAAGAGATTCTTTCCTCTGCACTGCTTCACCACTTCATCAAGACCTGGCTCATAAATGGGGAGTTGCTCACTATTCCAGGCTGTGATCCTCGAGACAGATATATCAACAACCACCACCTCGATTAAGGGACACTTCAAGGCGATAACTGCCATCGTTGGACCACCTACATATCCAGCACCAATGCAGCAGATCTTCACCATTGTCTTTGCTGTGCTTTCTAGAATTCAAAAAGGTTTGTATCATGTATCGAACTAACAAAAGCATTATATAAAATTTCATCATTCTAATACTGAGAATGGTAACACAACTTCATGTATGTAAGAAGACTATACAAAAAAGAGCATATCATAGAGAGAGCTAATCTTCCACGTAGTTTAAATGGGACAAAACCAGGAATTTGCAGAGTTTCAAAAGCAAATGTATGTTTTAAAGAATCAGAAAAGCACAAGTAAAATAATTAAATTTATTTTCAACAGATCATATCCCTACAAATCATTTCCTTGAAAGAAACTGAACTGCAGTATGGCATTTGGGTAAAAACATGAATAACTGTAGTAGTAATCGCAAATGGAGACCAGTGAATCACCCTACAGTTGCAAAAAACAATAATCTACCGATTAAAAAAATGGAAACTTGACAACTATTCAGGGATGGAAAGACTTCAATCCTATTTATTCCGAGAAGATTAAGGGCAAGAAAAGAACAAGGACAACAAATAATCAAGAATAAGCATAACAGATATGTTCGCAAGCTGATACACACACATACAGATTTTGAAATGAATCTCGAAGAAGTGATACATGTAAACCAGTCCATTAACGAGAATATACAAGTCACATACAATCATAAACTTGTCAGATTATCAAGAAAACAGTACCAAGAATCGATATCCGTAAATGCATATCGAACAGAAACTTATTTACCTCGGAGAGAATAACAAAGAACAATTTTTCACCGAGTGGATCTCCTCCACCCTCCAAAATATACAACAGAAAGAATAGGAGAGAAACTCTATTTTCTTCTATGTCTTACTAATTGGTTTCATCTCTTTATTTATATGCCAAAAAGTTCTATGGGATCCTCACAAACTAAGCAAAGGTGCCAAAAGTCAATTAAAGCTGATGAAGAACGTTCGGCACGTTTCCAAGCAGCAACTTTCAGTAACCAACACGGGAAAATTATACTACTTTTTCAATGCTGAAAATCAATTCATTGTATAAAACCAGTTTTAACTTGTAAAACAGGGGAATGACATTCATGGAAAATGTGACAGGCCTAACTTCAGAACTGGTTACTGTTTTACTTACCCCCACTTGTCAGATAACATACAGTTGATCGTAAGTGGTTTAAAACATTGTTTTTAGAAAATACTTCTAATAGTTGTATACGATCAAACTCAAATCAAACATATTCAGTATATCTCAAACGGTAAGGGTGCAAGTTTACGGAAACTAAGGAAATAATTATAAAAAATAAAGAGAGAGCCTTTGATTGCGACACTAATATTTTAACACAGTAATTAACCATGAAAGGTAACAGCAAATTATTGATAAAGAAAGCTTAAGAGTTGAGACACAGCGTGCTGGACGGGTTGCCAAGGCCTGCCTTGAGTTTGAGTAGCATCAAAGTCAGACTAATATATAAGCACTGTACATGCATATGTAAAGTTATTGTTAGGAGTTAAACGTGTTGATGATACCTAACAAGAAGGCCTCCAATCAGCATGCCACGAGGTGGGGGTGAGATTACCGTGATTTATACTTCACTATAAAGTTGAATTATGACACACAGAAAGTACTTGTTTCTACAAGGACGATGAAATGATCATTCACCAAAATAAAGTCACCGCGCCCAACTAGTTTTTACCAAGAACCTTTATATTTTAGATGTTTTGAACTAAAAACAAACATGAAAGAAGAAAACGAAGTTTTAAGTGAAACAGAGATGTATAATTTCTCATCATTTGTGCTGAATTGGAAACTTGTAATGTCATACATTCCGTAAAACATACTTTTTACAAGGAATGAGCAACCACAAACGGAAGAGCACTTCTATGAGATAAAGATACCAAAATAACAGTAGCAACACAGATTCTCTCTTTGTAATAGAATTATTTAAAAAAAATCAATTTCATAGAAATTTGGCTATGCACAGATACACCCTATCACAATAATTTTCTTCGTAATACTTGAACTACAAAACATGCCCCGTTTACCACCATAGCCAATTTTGATGGGAGATGCTATGGAAGGGTAGTCACTGTACGTGCTCTTCCTCAAATTAAGTAGTGCAACTAGAGTAACCTTAACAAAGCAATCCATAGGGTGAACCTCTATGATAACTTCAGTGCCATTTCTTGAAGAAGAGCGCACTTCTGTGCTGCACTTATAACATGATTTGTTTCAGCATTCTCAAGCACATCAGCAATTATTGCAGCAGCATGACCAAGAGGTTCCTCTGCTGCTCTCTTCAGCATAAAAGCCTGCAAAGCCATCACATAAAGCCAAAAGCCATAGACAATGCTGGTTCCTTGATACAAGTTTATAACCTGATTTAATACATGGGCTCTCGGGGAAATATGTTTTGGGTCATAATGTTACGTGAGTTAACACCTTGAGAAGAAGTGTATGGCCATTTTAGAACAATGAACCCTCGAGGGATAGTATTATACTTTGTTCTTATTATTCCTTTTTAGGATGTCATACCTAACATGTGAGCATAACCTAAAATTTCATTTCCTTTTAAATTATTTAGATGCTACTATTTCTGTAAAACAGGACTAGTTTTCAACACCTCCATTCCCACATAATACTAACTTAAGTAATTCAAGAAACCTAAAAGACTCCTTTCTGACCAAATATTAAGTGTGATCATCCTTTAAAGTAGGCCTGCTGTAAAGATAAAGAAGCAAACCTGTCCATGATGAGATATGGTCAATGTACATGGTGACTGCAACCACGGCTCTCCATCAATTTGAACTGGAAATGCAGCAAAAAGCTGAATCTTTATCGATTGCCCTTGTGCTAGCCTTCGAGCCCGAGATAGCCCTACCTGTCCCAGTCAAAACTCCATCAAAATTTCTTTATGACATTAATCTGAATTGAACTCAAGTACATAACATAGGGGTCTTAATCCCCAATAAGTCGATCTCTTTGTCTATTTGAACTTCTATTAATCAGAATATGTCAATATCTGAGAGCGCACTCTTGCTAGATGCTATAGCGTATACAAATATAAAAAACTCAATGAGCCTTTTAGAGTTTTTGTTTTTATTCAAGTAATAGCAGCATTCTGCTGCATGTATTACTGTAAGATACAATAACAAGTTGCCCCATTTGTAAAAGGACTTCCATATTCAGGTATTTCCACGTATATGCTTATAAAAAAAATTAGTTTATTTATGTGAAGGCTAAAAACATAAAATAAGAATTTAAACAATACAGGTACCTAAAAGGCTAAAATCACTGACGAGTACCTCCAATTACTACTTGCCTTGCAAAGTTTTGGAATTTTATAAAAAATGACCTACCCGAAGCTTTCCTAGATGCCATGTTCCTGCTATGCTCACGACCTCCAACATCTTATCATGCATCGACTGAGGATCAAAATTATCATATGTTTCATCTTCATTTTGCCATAAATCTACGCCACCCATGTAGCTTCCAATATTGGCAACAAGAACACCTTCTGCATCCTGCAGAGTGCAAGGAAACAATTCAGAACAAAAATATACCAAAGGAGTTAATATCTCAAATACAAATTATGTACTTTAGGCAGCTCTAGAGGAGTTGGTTGGAAGATATTTTAAAATTAGTAATTAGAGTAACCAACAGAAACGGTGCCCGCCATTAATTATATATAACTTTGTATGTCCAAGTTGAAATCGAAATTAAAATGAATTAAAGTGAATTGTAGTACAAAAAAATATCATTGTTCACCATTACTAAAATCAGTTCCGGTCAAAATTTTAAATGAAGTGAGACCCAACTATAATTTATATAACCTCTTGACCAGAAAATCTATAAATCTTTAATTTTGGTGGGTAGGAATATTGCTCTAAAAGGAATGATTTACAAGAGTAATGTACAGAACTGACACTGTAACAGGTAAGACAACTTACAGAAAAACTTATTTATATTCAGATATACAGTAGTAACTAAACGAATCTTAAAAAAGTAGTGCATGCCAAGTAGAGACTATGAGGAAAGATAAAAGGTCACATTCCAAACCCTATTTGAACCAAAACTACGCACATTAGTCATTACTGAGATATGAAAGACCAATTGCACTTGCCTCGGGAACCTCTACCTCCACACCATCCACTTCTACTCGAACTTGCCAAGGGTAGTCTGCAAATGACCTATCCATGAGAGTCTTGGCGCCTTCTCTTGCATAGAGAACTTTATTCATAAACTGCAATAGTGTCATAAACCTTCAAAAACTGGACCCTTGATAAGCTCTTTACCTTACATAAATTACCCTGGCTATTGGAAAATCCTAAATACAGTAAATTTCCAGAATCAAAATCACTTTTATAATGATTTTCCAATGAGGTGTGACCTAACAACTAACACCATCTTCGGCTATTAATAATTTGTACAAAGTAAATAAAACACGCCATTATATGTCATTCTCTTAAGCTCAAATTTATAATTACAAACATGGCACAAACAACAATACACCACATCATGTTCTTAAAGCATATATAATCTAAAATCCACTTATTTCACCATGGTTGTGGCATATACTTCATCAGGGAGTTGTGAGAAGAAGTGCTAACAAGTAACCTTTCTATCCTGTAGATTAGAAGTATTGAGAAAACATAATGCCAAGCCTCTGTATTGCATCCTACTTAAAACATATAAATAAATAAATAAAGAGAGCAGAACACTTAGGTCTGCAGGATGAAAAGCATGCACATGCAGATGATTTTCCAATTTCCATGCTGCACTTGTATATACTTTAAAACAAAATCCAGCAGTTTTACGATAACCTGATTATAAAATTTCTCCGGGTTTTCCTCTCTTAGATTGTGGATTTCAAGAGCAACCTTTGCATCACATCCTACCCCTGCAATAGTATGCCGCTTGTACTTTAATGTCAATGAATGTGTGTAGCGAAAAGAACAGACCTTACTAGTGATGCATATGCAGCACCTCCCTGTTCAGCTTATATGAATTTTTATAGTGATGTATTCTTACTAATCATGTCAGCATTGAGCACCCATGGTATAAATCATTTTGGCCATGCTGTCATGCACTTCTATATAGCTCACTAAGAACAGAACTTGGCTTAAGCTAATTCGTCAAAGAAACATAAACATAAGAAAAGCAAGGAATGACTTTAAAGACAGTTGCTTTAAATTACAAATCCATATTTTAGGGCAAACCTTGACTTAGATTTATAAAAATAAACATCAGAAATTTACTTTGGCCCATGTCGATGCAATATATAATCAATCTAAGAGATGCACATGAATACTATATTAGGTAACTGAAAATAATACTGATCAGCTTACCAAGATAATTGTTCAAAAATTTTGGAGATTCGAGCTCTTTTCCTTTTTGGTTAATTGAAACTTTCCATCGATCAAGAATTGTTACTGCAGCGTGTTCTATATGGTTCAAAACTGTGCATAGCCCACCCTGTCTCTCCACAGAGCCTAAACCACCTCCCCAAGACAAAACTCGAGCTAAGTCATTTCCTGTTCCAGCAGGAAGAATAGCTACCGGAGGAGGAGACACAAAGTTCTGCTTGTCTATCGCATCCAAAACCCATCCAACAGTGCCGTCTCCCCCACATACAAGAATTCTGAAATGAGGCACTTTCCTAAATAAGAATAGTCCAGCATCAGGTCCCTGCGCTGAGCTCAACTCGAAAACCTTGCATAAATTTCAACCAACTCAACTTAAAAAGGTAAGCGAACTGACAAAACAAGGCAATTGTTTTTTATTGAATGGTAAATCCAGCTTAGAATCATGTAAGAGGTACAAGCACTTTGGCCACATTCATGCCGCAATAGCAACACATATATGTAGACAGTAAACCCTTATCACAATTTGTGGACTGCTTGTTTATTCTTGAATTCATGCCCGTGATAGATAAAGTTTCACATATCAATCTTAAACAAGGTCATAGAGTTGGAGGAGAAACCCTTGTGACCTTCAGACACACAAACTCCAATATTGTAATTTCCTTTCCGATGAAAGTATCCTAACTCAAGAAATAGTATAAATCACATTAAAAAATGTTTACAAATTCTACAAAATTAGTTCCTATGTCGACGTGCTAAGGTTATCAATATGAAATATGTACATTTAAAGATCTACCTCACAGATAAGTCATAGGTCTCATTGCATGGAAAAAAACAGACATAACTATAATAGAGATGCATTAAAAATTAAATTCACATATAGAATAGCCACTTCAGATCAGCTACTGACCTGAATGGGATTCAAAAGTAGATTTAAGCATAGCTTAAGTGACACTCCTCGCTGGGCCCCACTCTTCTTATTCATGAAGACTAACAAGGGTCTCGCATCTGAGGGTAAATCACTCAACTCATATCTTTGTTCCATTCCAGTCAAGTGGAACTCATTCCTCTCATTAATAGAGGAGCTTCTCTTAAAACTTGACTTTGAATCTAATTTATTCACAACACTACCGTTTTGATTTTGATCCACGCTGTCCATGCTTACAGTACTATTACAATTTTCCTCTATTCCATGAGAACCATTTCTATTCTTGTTGTTGTCACATGTATTTTCCGTAGACGACTGGCCAATACTACAATTGTTACCAGTGTCAGAAGAGGCTACATTTCCCTGCTTATACTTTTTACTTTGACCCCTTATACTAGCTCGGACAGAAGATGCAATCTCATTGGCTCCCTGAGTGATTGAACTTAATAACCGCTCCTGCAAAGCCCTATTCACTTCCCTGACATATAGAGGGGATAAAATCAATCGTTTAAATGGGCCCAAATCACATATATCACCTGTTTCATTTGACATGCTACCATGGCAGTCAACATGTACCAGGCGCTGACACCATAAGCAACACCATATGGGGGATCCTCCAAGAAAAGAACGGTTGCAGGGCTCTTCACAATGACTACAAAAGGAAGTTTCATCAGTTTGATCTGCAACCTCCGTCCAGCGGACAGCCCACTGGTGCATCACATGCTCATACCCAGTCATAGACACACGTTTGCAATCTTTTTGGGATTTAGATGAACAGCTAAGGTGAGATGCTGCACCACATATGCTACAATAGTGGATATGATTGTCTGAAGCCACAGGCCCGTGATTTTGGGAGGCTGACATTGACTTCAAGCAAACACAGCACTTTAAGCTTTTCCCACGAGAGATAGCTTCCAAATTCCAAGTATGAGGAGCTACAGGGACCTTGCTCCTTGTCTTGGGGTTCTTCTTTGACCTGGCTATAGCTTTCATCCAACTTAGGTTGATATTTCTCCTCCATTGGAAGGCAGTGTAGGCTATAGTGAGGACTCCTATAAGTCCAGCAATAAAGTAAGAGACAGAAAAAAGACGTGATTCCACCATGTGAGATGGAAACCCAGGTTCTCGAATTTCATCCATTTTTCAAAATTATCTACCCACATCAAACACAGCAAAGATGTACTTTATACAAAACTAACCTAAATTTTTCTCTAATCACCCTGTTCAAGCTTAATATGCACATAAGTACAAGCAAAGTGCCATATTACCCATGCAACAACTCATAGTCCCCGACGCCAAAACTACAAATCTGATTTGTGAACCAAAATCATGTTAATAACCTCATATGCAAATCATCCATACAGCTTTCCAGATGTCTCACTTTTCAATGTTTGAGATAAAAATAAACCTGGAATCAAATTTACTAAATTAGAAAGCAGCCAGTGTTGAACTGCAGAAAAACTGACCGCAAATGTAATTAACAAACTCAAGATCTTCAAATAGAATACAACGTTTTCCCTCCATCCACCACAAGTACTCAAAAACAAGATCTCCAAATTCAATACATTACGAGTCACAAGTGAATTAGCATCAATAAATAAGTATCATCTACTGAAAGTAACAGCAAGTTACATAGTATTTATTGCTGCTTACACGTATTGAAACACACACAAAAATAAGACGCTAGCTATTTGTATTTCGGAATCAAAAAAGCGGAAATGTCTGTTGATTACGACGTTCCAAAAAATTGTGTAAAATCTTTTAATGCTAAACCAATCTATCTATACTAATATCATTAAAGCCGAACCAGAGATCTTACGTAATTTGTAAGTGAAGTATAACACAAACACAAACACACACACACACACACATAATCCAGCACTTTATTAATTCAACGAATAAACAAGCAATAATCCTTCTTAATCATAATATCGTGTTTGCGTAAAACGGAGGACTATTTGAAATTAAGTATTAAACAAACAAGCACACATACACACTCAGGTACAATAACAAATTGTTAAAAAGTAGTTAGATAATATAAGTGTCCATTTCTGCATTGGATCAATTCAAAGTTATAGCAACAAGCCTACATGTTTAATTTCATTGTTTCTGATTAACATTTAAGATCAACGTGAGAAGAAATAAACGACTTACAGGATAATAGAGATCGAAAGGCGGTAACAGAGAGAGAGAGAGAGAGAGAGAGAGAGAGAGAGAGAGAGAGGTGACAAAGGAGAAAACGAAATTACATATACATATATGCGGGAAGTGTATATATATTAGCGATTGATATAATGAAATTGATGCGTTGCGTGTTACGAGATTTTGTGTTTTCTGAGTTTGGTCGTTGTAGAGGACGTGATGTGATTTCTCCGGCGGTCGCATCAACAACTTCTTCCCGGTTTCTTTCTTTAAAGAAACACGGTTACTAGAGAAAATAAACTAAACAGTCTTTTTTTTAAAGAAAAGTTTTGAAGTAAATAAACAATTAAAAAGATAAAACTTTAAATGTGCCTCAAAAAACGAAAATGAAATTAATTTTTATTTTAATTTTTCCCAAGCAGTCAGGGTTATCTTTGTTATAACTTCATTCGAGTGCAATTATGCACAGCAAAGTCGGACTCCAAAATTAGGAAGCAGTAAATAATAGTGAAAGGAAAAAGATATGGATCAAACAAAAGATTTTACCGAAAAAATATGGGGAAGGACTAAACATCCAGAGCATCCTTTGAATCTTAAAAGTTTTAGCAAATCGCATTTCTTAACAACATAACGACTATTTCTTAACATTTAGTAATTTGGATCAAATTCTGAAAACTTAAAAAATGTCTAATCGATTGATTTTTAACCTTTTATTTTCGGCATAGTTTGTGATATATTTAGAAAATCAACATACCAACATATTTTATCACAAAGAGAAGTATATAACCAAAGCAACAAGGAACCCCAATATACTCTTCAAAATGAGAACAAAAACTCAGTAACATATCACAATGTCTACATATTTGAAATAAAACCACATTCATATTACTAATTATCTGGCAACAGAACAGAAAAATTGGTTTAGAGTGCATTAAATCTATTTTGATCCAGATACCAAAGCATCATGAACTATCCAAGGTAATCTAGACGAGCTGCAGATACATCTTTCATGGAGCAACAACAATAGTTCCAGCAACTTGATCAAGATCTCGCTGTCCACTGGATGTGATTTTTCGCCCACTGGATTGCACAAAAAACAAACAATCAGTTCAAGCAATTTCAAATTTATGAACTACACAAGGCACATGAATCTGTTTTTTGATATATCTATGCACTATTATCATCCACAACTAAAAGTGAGAACAAAAACTGTATTTCTTTAACTAGAGGAAGCTACCAGTACTTTACATCACATGCAATAGAAACAATATAGTTCTATGTGACCGACTACTAAAACACAAATACCCACTTTTATTCTTTAATCTTTGGACTAGAAAACTTCATGAGAACACATAGTTTGTAGTTTTTCAAGGAGTAATCAACATAACAAGTGATGTCCACTGAAGACATTATAGGCAGACCCTTTGACTCTACTAATATGTCATTTGTTTGGTGCTTACCCCTTGCTCTCAAAGTCAACAATGTTCATGATCTGCAATTGCCGAAGGATATGGCGGGCAATCCCTCCACTGCTCTTGCAGAAATGTGGTGGTGCACTTCCGTTTCTCTTGCTGCCACCATAGATCCTCCTGAATGCACCAACACCTAGACCACCCCTTAGGTAGATTTTCCTTGCCATTGATGCTGCGGTCAAGTTACAAGTTAGTGAGGGCGAGACAAGGTAAATAATATTTCAAGGCTCAGCAAATACAATGGTTCTTGGTTCTGATCACAGGATGACGTAACAAATAAAATGAAAACCGTACCAGCTCTAATGTAATACCAATCCTCATCATAAGGGGCAAGTTCCTTAAAGGTACCAGTCTTCACTATATCAGTCCAGTGTGGGAGTTCCATCTGTTCAACATTAGTGGCAATAAATAAGACCACCACAACCAGCCACGATTACCTTCTATAGTTATACATACAATGGCTGTCATATAATATTACTACCACTAAACAGCATTTCAATTACTACAAGTTCATAGATATTAATCGAACTAAATCAAACTTCTAATTAACAGAGCTAAAAATACATAAACAAACAAAACTGTTTAACAAGAAAACATCGATTAAAAAACAGATTGCTTGCATCCTAAATCCAAATGCCAACTAACAAATCACAAAACATATCGAGACAATCTAGATATCCAGGAATCACATAACATTACAGAAACTACGCGACTACTTCGATATCTTTTAAAAATATTAGCAGTTATTCCACAAGGAAATACAAAAGCTAATTACAATTTCTGCAAATGCTAAATCATGTATAACAATAACTTATCTACAAAATACCATTTCACTTTGTTCTATCCTAACTTACACAAAAAGCTATCCAGTGTATATAAGCACTACATATACTTACACATACATACATAGATATAGGGGAGAGGGAGGGAGAGAAAGAGGGAGAGAAAGAGGAACAGAGAGAGGGAAGAGAGAGGAAAGAGAGAGAGAGAGAGAGAGAGAGAGAGAGAGAGAGAGAGAGAGAGAGAGAGAGAGAGAGATTACCTTGCCGGAGCGCTTGAGATGAGCGGCATAAGCCTTAACAAATTCATGAGGAGAAACATCTTTCACAGTTTTAGCTGTCGCCATAGCTGCTCTCTTCTATATTCTCAGCCGCCGCAGATCTCCTAGGGTTTCTCTTGTTCTCTTCAGAGTTGTTATTTCTAACTGAGAAAAGAGACAGAGCAATATATTGAGGAAATGGGACTTAGGGTTTTCTATTTCATATTTGGGCCGCCCAAGACTCAACTGAACAGATTGTGCTAGCTTAGTCCAACTTAAACAAGACCAATCCGGTCCATTACGATGCAAATTCAGGTTTAAAAAAAAATATATTTAAAGACTCTTCTATATTATTCCAACACGGACTTTAATTATTTCTTTTACTTGCTTAAAAATTAAACTGTTAATTCTCTTGGTCCCAAAATAAGTATCATTTTAATTTTCTACATGCATTTTAAAGTCTTAAAATATGGTAATTGTGTAACTTGTTTTTTTCTTAATTTTCTTTTTTAAATAAAATTGTAGAATATAAATTTTTAATAAAAAAAAAAGGAAAAATGTGTTAAAGAAGTAACTTTTTTTAACATAAAACACGCACAGAAAGTCAAAACGATATTTATTTTGGGATTTTTAGCCCAAGAGCACACAGACGCATGTCTTAAATCTTTATGCTTCGTCTCTTTTCATTTTTATTTGACAAAACTTCTTGTGCTTATTTTCTTTCTTCTTTTTTATCGTTAAAATAAATTATTTTTACTTAAAATTTATATAACTTTAAGTTAGAAACGTACGAGATAAACGACAACAAACTCTGATGTAACACCTTACTGAATTTCAGTAAAAACACACAATTATTCCAAATTTCTTTATAAACTTCTCAACTTTTTTTGTTATATTTGACATATTTTGTCAAATAAGATAAATGAAGTAAATATATAAGTTAATATATTTAGAAAGTTATTATGTGGATTAATTATTTGTAAGTTACAAATAATGACATATGACATTGAATTATACTTAATTGTATATTCATTAATTGGGCAGTTACATTTTTGGGGATGGATGAGTGTTGATGAAGCCCATATATAGTGGTCTATACCATCTTGGAAAAGCACTGAAAAAGCTTAAGATCAACATTGCCGGAATCCCAAAAATCTATCACTTCATTTTCTCTCAAAATAGATTCAAATACATATATTTATATAATATGCTGAAGATTAAATTCTTACATTGGTATCAGAGCCCGAAGAATTTATTCGTTTTTGGTCGAATTGTTTAACTCAGTGTTGTCAATTTTGTCCATCACGTGATCTCTGCCAACTCTAGTACCGAGGGTCTCTTGCTTGGTTGCTTGTTGGGAATCTATATCATTTTAACTGAATATAGTTGAATATATTATATAGTTTATCTTTGTGTTATTTATTAGAGCACATGGTTATTTTTTCTCTTATGCTAACTTTGTGTTGTTGTCTTGTCTTGCCTGGGATCATTTTATTGGTTTTTTTTTTCCACTAAAATTTTGATATTGTTTGTTTATGTTGCCTTATTTTTGGTAGTGGTTTAGTCGATAGTTCTTTTATCCGTTGTTTTATTTCTTTGATTACATATATATTGTTATACTGTGAACTGTTTAATTTTCAGTTTGTTCATTTTTAATTTATTTTTTTTGTTCTTAGTCTTGTCTCTATTGTGGTCTGGGGGTGTTTTAGTTCTGTACATCTTTATTTTGGCGATATATATATATATATACACAAAGGATCTAGAAATTATTTTGGATGTAGCATTTTAGACCTAGAGTTTATGTTTACTCTTTTCGTGCATATTTTAAATTATTTTGTTTTATTATTAAAGTGATATTATCTATATCCGTGTCATGTACTAGTTTTTACTTGCACTTATATGTATTGTTTTGGGTTTAATAGAATACACATGGGTTGACATTGCTAATTATTTATTATTTTTGTTCTTATTGGTGGATAACTTTTGTCACATGTATTGTGATTTTATCGGTTCAATAATATACTTCTTGTTTGTCTAGTTAGTGCTAATGTTTTGTACTAATATTGTTTTCTACTATTTTGTTTCTAATTGTTTATTAGAAGGCAAGAGCCTATCGGTGCTGTTTTTAGACTGTATATTAAATTGTTATTTCTCCAATAGCCTGCTTAGGATAATATTTAATTATTATTGTATGTTTGCCTTGTGTGTGTACAATTTAGTGTCTGTTTTTATAAATATTTTTTTGCTAATAATTTGTTATGTCAAATATATTAAGTTTGCGTGAAATGGAAATTGTTGTTGAAATAAACGATGTTATACTAGAGAAATTTTTTTTAGTGCTCGAAATAGAGAACAAGTGAAACACCGTTTTGTTGGTGTCGTTGAATGGAGTATTGGTGATATGATCAAGGAAATAAATGGTTGGTGGATTGATTCGGGTGCGATCCGTAATATTGCAAAAACTAAAAATGATTTAGTTGAGTTCATAGTACTTAAAAAAAAAGGGAGCAAATAATTTTTATGGAAAATGGTACCAGCCTAGATTTGGTAGGACTCGGTACATATAGATTGGATCTTGGGAATATTATATTCTCAAAAATGTGATATTTGTTTCCGGAATAAGGCGCAATATTATTTCAGTCCATATCTTCACTAAAAATGGTCTAGAAGTGCGATTTTGTGATAATAAATTTTTAATCGAAAAGGATACTGAAATGGTTTATGTGGACATGTATGAGTGAAATATTTTTCAATTGTGACCAAGATCGTAAATGATGTAGTGAATTTGAATATTGATAATGAGCCATTGAATATGGTTGAATAGAAGAAATCGAGAAATTCACCAAAGTGGAAGAATGACTATTATGTTATAATAGTGAAATATCATATTTATTTGTGGACATGGGTGTAGAAATCAAATTGGATCCATAATTTATCTAAGTGATGAAATTGTAAAAAACTGGCTCACGGTTAGAAATCATAAAAATTGCAATTGAGTTTGTAGTACAGAAACAAATGTGGGAGTTTTTGTGTCCTTTCTGAATATAGAAAATTCACAGGTTGTAAGTGAATTTTGGAAAGAAAATATAAGACTAATGGGGTTTTTTTTTTTTTTTTTTGAGATTTTCCTAGTTGAAAAAGTTCAAGCCAAGGAATACGAAAATATTTTGAGAGAAAATGAATTAGACAATTGTGTTTGTATTTTAATGGTATGTCGCAAATCTATAACTAAGTTGAAGCTTAGTAGTAAACTTGAGATTGAATACATGGGTGAATTAATGTTTGTTAAGAAAATCCGAACTAAGGGATAAGAATACAAGAATGTTGAGTTTGAATTCCGAGAAGTATTCTGTTTTTTTTGGTAAAGTTGCTTAATCGTTTTAGGATGCAGAATTGCAGTCTGGCGCCAACCCTATTAGTAATGAGAAATCGAATAATGCAGAAAGGGAACCACTAAATATATTATGAAGCAATTTTAGTTAATTTGTAAGTGGATTGTGAAGCAATTTTTGCTTGAGCCTAGTGATAGGCTGTAAAGAAGATCATGATCATGTACTTAAAGAGTACTCTATGTAATAAATTGATGAATCAGGCAGACGTGCCTAGAACTATTGTTTATTACGATATAAGTATCGAATGTGATATTGGTAATAAGAATTCAACTTTGGGACACCTATTTGATTTTGGTGGAACTGAAAGGTTGGGAAAGTAAGAAATTGAAATGTGTTGGAAGGCAAAAGCGACAATGTTATGTACATTCTCGCGAGTTATATATTTGTGGAAACATTTGTTAAATTGTTATTTTGATAGAACTTTGGAATATTAAGTTCATGACATAGCTAGAGAATGTTGTTCTAAAGATCAGTGGAAGCACATGTGAACTGATTGAAAGCGATGATCACTAAAAGTATTTGGCAAAGAAGCCAAATGACATATGTTGGTTTTATTGGATTTAGAAATATGTAAGCTGTGAAAATTTTAAATGCACTTTGACGAATATTGGAAGTGTTTTTTTAGATAGATTGATGATTTTAGATCATGCGAAAAGTGGGAGTCATTGAAAGTATTTGACAAATACGTCAAGTGGGAGATGTTATATTTGACATATTTTGTCAAATAAGATAAATGAAGTAAATCTATAAGTTAATATATTTAGAAAGTTATTATGTGGATTAATTATTTTTAAGTTACAAATAATGACATATGACATTGAATTATACTTAATTGTATATTCATTAATTGGGCAGTTACATTTTTAGGGATGGAGGGGTGAAAGACATATGTCTAGGCCTATTTGTAGACACAGAGGACTCTACTCAACATAAACCAAGATGTAATAAGTAAATAATAAATACAGATGTCACAGGAATCTCAGAAGATTATATCTGTCAAGAGAATGAAGATTAAAGTCATCTACAGTCTTGAAGTAAGTCTACATTGGAAGAATTTCATTTTATTGTTCAAGCCTCAGTGAAGTATTCAAGGAAGTGGAACTATTTAAAAGTGACAGAGATTTCAGAAGTGTGACGGGAAAAAGTACAGGTTACAGTCCTTTGTTTAAATATAAGGAGAAAAGAATCACAGCTTAAAGTTTAGAATGAAGAACAACCATTAAAGTTAGTCGCTCATGAACCAGACAGTACATGGAGTGTCAACGTCAGTCAGTGGAAGTTCGTCATCAATTTTAGTGGTTCTAAGAATTAGTTTAATTCTCTTTTAATATTATTCTATAAGATAATTAATTTAATCTATGAATTAATTCTGAAAGAATTAATTCATATATTAAATTAATCAATCTAGATCTTAAGTAATTTAATGTATAAATTAATTCTCAAGAATTAATTTATTTATGAAATTATTTGAGTCATTTATTTAATCAGTGAATTAATTCTAAAAGAATTAATTCATTTGTTAAATCAATTAAAAGTAGAATGTATTAAAATTAGTTTTAATCCTAATTCTATTTAGTACTAGTAGTACTATCTGATTTATACTAGTAGTACTATCAAGCTTAGTACTACCGAGAGTACTACCAATATAATTGGTTAGTACTACCGATAGTACTACTATGCTTAAATGACAGTACTACCAAGTGTAAATCTAAATGAAATGGAAAGTGTTTTGGCGCGTGGAAATACTTCTGTTGACTTGTGTTATATACTAATACATGTTCAAAAAGGAGCAGATCATCACAATTACAATTCAAGACAGAAAAGAAAGAACAGCTTCTCATTTACTCTCTTCTGCCATTTCAAGCGAACCAACTGCAAAGCTCCATTTAATTCTTGTAATAAATTCTAGCCAGCAAAGTTATATCCAATCAACTAGAATTCAATTACTTGTACTGCTTTGACAATCTAGCGGATCATAATCCCTAGAATTACTATCGAACTACTTTTTAGTATTCGATCCTTTTATTACAAATATAGATAAATTCATGTCGAATTTATTCTAGATTTGTTTTAACAAGAACCTTGTAATCTGTACACTGATTTGTAACACCCTTCAAGTTCAATAGAGTTTTATTTAACTTGAATCTTGTTTCATTTTATTCCGCATTAAATTTGGTATTGTAATTGTTAAATTCAACAATACAAATTCGATTAAACGGTACTGTTTGTATTCAACCCCCCTTCTACAAACATATCATGACCTAACAAGGGGTGTTGATGAAGCCCATATATAGTGATCTATACCATCTTGGAAAAGTACTGAAAAAGCTTAAGATCAACATTGTCGAAATCCCAAAAATCTATCACTTCATTTTCTCTCAAAATAGATTCAAATACATATATCTATCTATTATTATTATATTATTAATAGCCCAACATGGGTTTAATATTAGTGAGACATTTTATTCAATTCAAATTGTGAGACTTTTTAATGCACTTGAAATGTCTTAATTGCCCCTGTGTTCATTACTTTTTAAAAAAAAATGTTGCCAATGGGAATTGAACCTTGGTCTTCATTTCAATTTGCACATTGTCATACCAGTATGCCACAAACTCATATGTGTTGTTTACCAAACACATTTATATGTGTTTGTGTGTCGCGTGGGCCTAGAAAACAAATAAGATTTATATAGATTGAGAGATAAATGATATATGTTCACAATAAAATTTATTATAATTATTATTTGAGATATGAATACTATGTTTATTAAATAATTAGATTAATTATATATTTGTGTTCAAATTACGAAATAATAAATTAGATTATGAATACGGTTTAAATAATCGTTGTATTAGTTAGTATAATTGTGTTAACAGAATATGATATTATTAAAAACCGTCATGCAATTCCTATCATTGGAATCTAAAAGGATCAAAAACTGAATTAAGTTTATAAAACTTAATCGAATTAAAGAAGATTGGGTAACAAAATAAGATATAATTTTATCGATCATTATACGAACAAAAAGATTAAAATTTCAAATGAAAAAAACTCAACAACAATAAAAGTAATGTTTGAACAACGTTAGTACAAAATTTTATGCACAATACTAGAAAATAACTCGTGTCTCTTACGAGTTGTTATACTGTATTCATAAATTATAATATGTAGCCTACCTATACATATTCATAAATTATTTAAATTTGTATTAAGTATTCATTTATCTTTAAAGATTGATTCTATCGGAATGGTAGTTACCATAATCATTGGGTAGTTACCATCATTGTTTGGTATCGTTGTAAAGTTCTGTCTTTTGAGTATGTATTCTTCTTTCTCAACCTTCTAGAGATCAACAACAACTATCGAAGCATAGCATGTGCAAATATGTTTTGGATTTAAGGGCTTCAATAGACAACCATAGGTGTCCCCATCCCCGCTCCTGCAAGTGCAATGACACGCTAAATACACGTACACTCAACACAATCATGACACTGTAACCGCCACATACCGAATTTCATCACTGCCAGTGATCCCTGAATCAAAACTACCACCATACACTCATTCATATCTTTCATTCATCATTTGCAACATATTTAACAATTATATATATATATATATATGTGTGTGTGTGTGTGTGTGTGTGTGTGTGTGTGTAACAACACTGAAATGTGAATAATCGAAAATGGTTTCAGAAAAAATATTATATCAGGGGTTATGCAAATTAACGTTTAATTATATCAAATGTGTCGTGGAGATCCAATGATAAAGTTTCGAGTATTGGGTTTGTGTTAAAGTCCCATCTTAATAGAATTATGGGTTCAGATATAATATATGATCAATTTATAGATCAAATTAATGTTTGTATAAAATGGTTACTTACTTTCTAACATGTTTTGATTTGCAAATACTTATTTAAAAAAAAATGTACAAGTAAAATTTCACATTTATTGATCTATATTATATAATATTGTTAATATAAATTTAAATATTTTTGGTTGATTATCTTAAATTTTCATTGTTTTAAAAGTATATACATGCTAAGAATAATGTTTTTTTTTACAATATTACATAATAAAATGTCCAATGCCCTTATATAATCTTACAACATTTTATATTTGTCATAGACATTTTTTTATTATCTTAATAATTATTAGTAACTATCATATTTTGGATACAAATATTTAATGTAGGCAAACGGTCCAAAGCAAATTATGATAAAACTAGAGAATCGAGATATAAGTGAATAATAATTCAAGACATAATCAAGTGTAGCATTTGTTATTTGTCTTTTAGCATTTGATCGGTATCGTTAATCTATGATATTAATGGATGTGACATAAAAAGTTGTAAGATATGTCAAACGTAATTATATTATTAGTATCATGTATTGTTTTTCATTGTATTGATAAGAACCCTGTTTACCTTGAATTGTAGGAAACATATACTTTTTTGTTAATCACACGACATGATATATTCACTACGCCATAGATGGCCTATCGCAACAAATTAGGGGGGGGGGGGGGGGGTGTTACCATATTGGATGTTACTATAGCTATACAATTTTTGTTTTATCGTAACGCAATGATTTTGGATGTTACCAAAGCCATGAAGCTATGTTACTTTAGTTGTAAAAGGTGTTACACTGGGCAACACAGTAATGTGTGTTACCTTAGAGTATAATATTAATGAATAAATTAAATTAAATATTATTTATGATTAATAGTTGGCTTTATGACCTTTTGGCCCTTCAAGTATGGACCAGTGTACCCATAAACCCTTCAGGTATAAAAGCGTATCTTTTCGCCCCTCAGGTATCCGAAACGTACTCTTTTGCCACTCAACCGGTACAAAATTAAAAATCGGGTTAAAATGTTACAAAAGGCAGGGGATAATATCGGAAAGTTTTTTTTTTGCATAATCTTAAGGCTTTATGACCTTTTGGCCCTTCAAGTATGGACCATTGTACCCATAAACCCTTCAAGTATTAAAGCGTATCTTTTCACCCCTTAGGTATCAGAAACGTACTCTTTTGCCACTCAACCGGGACAGAATAAAATATCGGCAAATAACGTTACAAACTGCATGGATAATCTCGGAAAGTATTATGCTTTATTATGAAGATAACTGAAATCTGAAAGTGGAAAAGGGGTGGGGGTCAAGGAAGAAGAAGATGACTGCACAAAGTTATCCTGGTGCCCAAGGAATATTTTTATATTTTCTTGGTTTTCAAAATGTTATAATATCTAGAATTGTCTGTTTGTTCCCTTCAGTGTTCTACATATTCTCAGGGTCCAGCTTCCCTTGAGAGTTAGAATCAACATTTTGTCCATTGCTCCGTACATTGGAAACAGGTTGGTAAGCCTTTAGTACTTCCAGTTTTTGCATATTCTTTTTATGTTTTTTACCACCCTTGTGTTGTTCAAGTATTTCGAAACTATTGCAGTCCATCCTACAAAGTTCACAACGTGCAACTTGCATATGACGTTGTGGAGCCGAGGTAACATTTGGCTGTACAGATGATTGATATGGTATTTCAACTTGTCCAGCTTGATCAATATTAATAGCTGAAGCATCTGCAACTTCTTCAACAGACTTGGTAGTCTCCGGTGCAACATTTCCTGAACCATATGATGAAATTTGTTGTGAGTTTTGTCTGGGAGTCCATCGACCCCTCCCACGGTTTCCAAAATTTCCCCTCCCGCCACGCCTATATCGATCCACACCCCTCCTACCACCACCCCTGTATGGAGGCCGGCTGATCTGCAGAAAAGTCTCAAAAGAGTTTGCAAAAATTAAGATTTTAGCCAGAGTTTAATAAACCCTTCAAGTATTAAAGCGTATCTTTTCGCCCCTCAGGTATCATAAACATACTCTTTTGCCACTCAGTTTGTAAGATTAAGATTATGCAAAAAAAAACTTTCCGATATTATCCCCTGCCTTTTGTAACGTTTTAACCCGATTTTTAATTCTGTACCGGTTGAGTGGCAAAAGAGTACGTTTCGGATACCTGAGGGGCGAAAATATACGCTTTTATACCTGAAGGGTTTATGGGTACACTGGTCCATACTTGAAGGGCCAAAAGGTCATAAAGCCTTAATAGTTTGATAAATGTCTAAATTTAAAAGTAATTAGTTTTAATAAAATCATTGAAGTTATCATTAGAAAAATTAATATTCCATCAAATTATTAAATTATTTATATTTCATAAATGTTAAAATAATTTTAATAAATTTAGAATAAAAATATTTGAAAATAATAATCAAGAATTATTAAATTTTGATTAAAATCATTAACAATTTTATTAGAGAAAATGATAATTTGTAAAAGCCGAGAGTTATTACAAAATAATGAAAATAATGAATTTCATAGTAACTTTAATTTAATATAAATAATTTGAAAAAAAATTGTAATAACTTTTTTAAAGAAGGAAAGTATAGTCAGAGGACAATAATTGAGACACCGAGCGGGACAAAAACACAGGCGGCAAAATGAAAAATTAGAATCAGGGCAAAACTAAGTTGGGGGGAAATTGGGGATAAATAAAACACATCTCTCTCTCACTTCTCTCTTCTCTCACTTCTCTCCCAATTACAATTAGGGTTCGAATCTTGGAGCAATTAAGGTTCAAAGTTGAGTTAGTCGAAGCTCGATTCAATTAGGACTCGGAGCTGGGTTAATAGAAGCTTGGTTGAGAGATTCAATTAGGGTTTATAGAAGCTTGGAGGTTGTGTTCGAAGAAATTTGATATCAATTTGAGGTATAAATCTCTCTTTATATGATTCAATTTGTAGCTTAGTTTGTGTTACATGCTTAGTTATCTCTCTCTCCATGTCTCTCTTTATGCATCTCTCCATATCTCTATGTCTCTCTCTGTATCTCTCTCCACTGCCTCTCTATGTATCTCTCCATATCTCTCTCTTTCTCCCTCTTTGTGTCTCTCTTTTGATTTGTATAGTTGCTGGTGAATTAGGGTTTTAAATTTGTATAAACTTTCGTAATGTTTCATTTTCATTTTTTAATGTTAGTTTAGATGTCTCCTCAGGCCTACGATTATATATTTAACTATCTCCTGAGTACATATTTTTTCATAAAAATTCTTCTTTCAACTGGATGGATCGGAAACGATGTTGTCTCTCGAATCATTGGTAAACATGATCCTTACTATCATTTGACTGGAATGGTGAGCACTGAAATAATAATTAAACTAATTTATTTATGAGTTTCAGTTAATTAATTAATTTATTTGTCTTGTACTCTAGTACTATTTATAAACATTGATGTAATGATTTGAATATACAAGGGAAGGGTGAAAAGATTGGCATATATAGTGACAAGCGTGATGAAGGTAATTGATGTAACAAGTCCATTGCTACAATTATTTCATTCTTATTCTCTTTTAACAAAGAATTGAATTCTTATGTTGTTAATTGCGTTAGAAACTATGGATGAATGGGACCAAGAGATGCTTGAGAAAGTCGTGGAATCAAAAGGAAAAGAGTACAACCAGAATAAACCAACTGACATTGTATGTTTTCATGATCCCTTCATTTATGCCTTTGTCTTTACATTTACTTGCGAGGAGTCAGCTTTTCTGTTGCTGTTTTCCTTTTTTTACACATTTAAGGATTCCTGACTACTGCACTTTTAACAATTCTAGTGCAATTACATAATACTACATATTATACTCTATTATACCCGGCTAAAGTTTCTTCAAGACAGTCATGCATATCTTGGAGCTGACATATAAATGTACCTACGAAGACATTGATTTTCTTTTGTACTCATGAATGCGCTTGTGGTACTGATGACTTTTGAGGATTTCATGTATAATAAACTGTGTTTAGTATCTGAATGTGTTCAAAGTTTTTTAAATATTAGTCCCCACACTGTATTTTTTTGCTCTACCACCTGATATTGTCGTATGTACTTGGTATGTACTGGTTATTTTCAGTATATGTCAAATCTGTTTAATCCTTGACGAAGAACATGTATGTCGTATTCAATGCGATTTTGCAACTGATCATATACACAAAGGAAAAGAACACAATTCTGTTTACCTATCCTCCTGTAGTAAGTTTTCTATCCTTTCTTATTGGTTTCTGATATTTTGTCTTTGAAATGTTGTTCTATGTATTTGTAAATAGAGCATTTGCTGTTTTTTTGTTTTTCATTTTGATTTAAAGTTGAAGGGATATCCTGATCACTTAGAAATTATCCTTATAATTGTAATCTTTATATTAGTATAATTTATCCTTATAATATAAGTTGAGGAGATGCTTAAGAGAGCTATAGATTCAAAATCTACACTTCTGTTGCACGGTGTAATTGCTACTGAAAACATAGCATTCTGTACGATGCTTATGGTATATTAGAACCTCTTGCATTGTCAGGCTAAACATTCTCAAAACAATTGATATTGCAATCTGCAGAATCATCCTTGTGCTAGCTATAGTAGTGTAATTACAAGTAGTGTAGATACTGGCAGTGACAGAAGATTACCAACAGTCGAATCCCCTATGTATTTCTTTAAAAAATAGATAAATACTGATTTTCTTGCACTGGCATAATCTGTAGTATGGAACCTTTTCTTCTTCAAAAATTAAGCAATAGAAATACCCCCCCCCCCCCAGTATTATAGAGTTTATCAGAATTTTTCCTTATATATTTTATTCACAGAAAATAAATTGATAAGTTCTGATTTTTTTTCCTTATTGCCTACATTGTTCGGTTCATTATTTCTGGCATCAGCTTAGTTCAAAGAATTGGCTTTCATTGATGCTAAACGCTGTAATGACAGGTCATAGTCTCACGTGCAACTGTATTTTCTTTATGGTATATCGTGCAGTCAGGTGAAATTGTGAAATCCAGGACCCTTCTCCTTAAAAATTTGTTTATTGATTCTTAGTTTTCTCCTTTCAATTATTTTTTATATCAGGTACCAACAATTTCAAAGAATTTGTAACCAGTACCAAATGAACGTGTTACTAGTTGCACATCATGCAGATTATCAGGTCTGATGCCTTGAATTTCTTGATGCTTTCAGTGTTTGTAACTTTTAGTATCCGTGTACATTTTGTCGTGTCCAAATAAATATTTTATACCATAATTATAAAACCTATATAATTGATCCAACTTATCGGATTCTTCTTGGATGGACTTCAGTTCTGACTATTATTGCACTTGTCAACTTTGCATGGTATAGGTTCTGGTGTCCTCAAAGTATGGAAAAGAGAATCGATGCCTTCGCTCAAGACAAGTCAACTTTGCATTGGTTCAGATTATAGAGGCAGAGAAGGAAGCTCTGACAAATGAGTGACGGACTTGCCTCTTAGACATCTAGTGGTTTAGACAGTGTCTTTTGATGACCTAGTATAGGTTTTTCCATCCCGCTTATGACTTTGCAATGTGGTTGTTAAAAATGAACATGTAATTTTCTTGTAGTACTTGTACATTTTAATTTATGTTCTCTAGTGTTTGTGAATATTATTGGCTGATGTGGTTGGTTTGTTATTGGATTGGTTATCTTATTGGTGAATGAAATTAGGACTTGGTTTGGTTGTTGGTTTATTTGGTGGGAAATATAATATTTAAGCAACATATTTTTATTTTATTATACTTAGGGTGTTACTATAGGTATAATTGTGTGCTGCAATTGATAATATAACATGTGGGCCCCACATGTGGGACCCATTTTTTTGCAAAATTTTAATATCTTTGGTAACACAAAAAGTATGTTGTTGTAGAATGTTTATTGTGTTGATATAGATATCTTTAGTAACACGGTTTGCTATGTTACCTTAGGGGTCCTCAGTATGTTACTATAGACCCCTATAGCAACTGCTGAGAACCTAACATGGCTCTGATGTTACCATAGCCCTTTTTGGGGCTATAGCAACGCGAAACTGGGCTTATAGAAACATAGTTTTGTGGTTGCAAAAGGCCATTTATGGCGTAGTGATTTGTACAAATCGAGGAGATTTTTATTTGTACCCCACGTCGGGATCTTAAGTGGATGAGTTTTAAACACTTCAGTCCCATATCGAGGAGTTTTGAGACTTTAGTTCAGTTTATAAGTCACAATAATACTAATAAATGCTTCAATAAATGATGATCTTTTGTGGGCTTGTGGTGGAATTGTGGACTACCCATGTTGGTTTTTGGCCAGTATAGTTCAGTTTATAAGGCTCGAGATTTGATCCAGGTCGTCACAATCTATCCCTATTTCCACCCCTTAACGAATTTCGAATGGCTCCTTTTTTCCACATGTTCTCCTACTTACGGAACATGCTGCGAGAAAGGCCAGGTACTTTACATAAATAATGAGACACATTTTTACATAGTATCACTACGCCATAAGTGAGCATACGCAACCCCTCTTTAGTGTTGCATAAGGCTTGAATAGCGTTGCCTAAGGTAAAAGGCAACACCATGACAGCGTTGCCAATACCAACGTTGCGTAAGACCTCTAACGCAACGCTTTTACTAGCTATTGCAACGCCACAAAAGTATTGCATAAGGCCTATATTTCAACACCAAAAGCACATAAAGGCAACACCACAAGGTGTTGCATAAGATTTGAAGCCACTTCAGCAGTGGGGCCAACCATGGTGCCACGTCAGCAGTGGGTCCCACCAAGGTGCCACATCAGCGTGGGGCCACCAAGGTGCCACGTCAACAATGGATCCCACATGGTGCCATATCAGCAATGGGGACCACTGTGTAATGCAACACTAGTGTAGTCTATTGCAACACTACTTTTTTTGTTTAAGCAACATCAATCCTTTTAAATGCAACACCATTTTTTTATTGCAACATCAAATGTGTTTTTAGCAACATCATGTTTATGATATTGCAACACAAATAGAGTCAAATGAAACAGTTTTTTATAAAAATTTCGAAATAGCTGCTTTGTTTATACATAAATCCATCCTGTCCAAACCAAGCCAACAAAAAATTGAAGGTCCAAACCAACAACTGGCCAAGGATGCAACCAGCAAAAATACTGAAGTTATACAAATTCTTACCAACATGTACTAAAACCAAGCACATGCACTAATTCTAACTTCAACGTACGCCAATTCAAACTTCAAAAGTACGAAATAACCAAGTTATACTACTACTAAAAGTTACAGAATAAAATCCCTACGAAGTTGTGCCACCTTGAGTCAATGGAGTACCATTGTCGTCCAATCTGATTTCACCAATCTTGAATCAATGGAGTACCATTGTTGATAGATCAGGTACCAATCTGATTTCACCCACCGCTCAAATTAGTCCCATGAGCAGGGCCATCAACTGCTGAGGTCATTTCCATACTAGCAAAAGTTAAACCAACATCATTCGTCTTCACAAAGTCATTGAAGCGTTTTCTCTGAACAACCTGAAATTATGATAGTGCACAATAAAAATTATTTAATTCATAAGTTCAGAACATGGTACCAAAAACTTCTAGGAGATATTAATGGCACTAAACAGATGCAAGTCTATCGCCTTACTATGTGGCCAATTAGGCAATATTTCATTGTCTTCAGTACGACCATTGACAAGCCTCGGACACCTAATACTAGTGCATGTTGACATATATTAAAGTTCACTAAAGTTTTGTCATTGTTGACATATATGGTACATAAAAATTAAAACTTATCTCTGACTTGAGTCAGCTCCCATTTGAAAATTTTGATTCTCATGTTAAACTCGGTAGACTTTGTTGCCCCTGCAAATTGCAGTGAACTTATCATCTTCTTTGAATTTTGTTGTTGCAGAGTGTTTGTGAAAGTAGTGAATCGTGAGGGGGAGAGAGCACCGAATGAATTTCCAAATAAATCCCCAAATTGAAAAGAGAGATAACCTAAAATAGGATATCAATTAGATAGACAAACCTAAATTTAAACTGAAAATATTTAGAGGGAAGGAGAATTGGGGGAGAAAAAGAATTGATGGAGAAAGAAAATTGAAAATATTGAGAGAGAAGGATGATAGTGAGGGTTGAGAAGGTGAGTACTGAATGAGTTACTAGTGAAAAGTTCAAAGTAGAGAAGGCAAAATTATGAGCGGGATTTTGGCCGCCAAAATATTTCAGTCTGAGGTCCGTTGTGTTTAACTATTTTACTGAAAAATAAAATAGTTAATATTATAATTTTTATTTTTATTTTTAATTAATTAATTAAGAATTTAGAATATAAATAATAAAAATTAGTCGTCTTTTTTGATAATTTATTCACTTTCAAAACTTATGAAAATTACGAGATTTTTGTCAAGGTAAAAAATACTAACGTCACTTTGTAATACATGTTACAATATTTAAAAATTTAAAATTATGAAATGTATTTATGTACAAATTATAACAAGTTAAAATTTATAATATATTATAATTTTTTTAAAAAGAAATAGATCTAAATTAAAATATCATCGTATATATTTATATTAGATATTTAATTATGTAATATTTTATATTTCAAACTTGAAAAGTAAAAAGATTAATCAAAATGTAATGTATTTTTCTTGAAAATGTATTCAGCTTTATTTTATAATTATTAAAAATTTATCAAAAAATTAGATTAAATGCAACACCATCCAATGTGTTGCATGCTGAAACCCCAATATTCACGCGCAACACCAAATGTATGTTTAATGCAATAGTATTCGAGCAATGTTGCAAAAGACTAAAATTGAGCATATCTATTGAAACGCTTTGCTTGCAACACTCATAAAAAGCATTGCCTATGAGCACTTATGGCGTAGTGTATGTTGATGAACCACTACGTACAAGGTACAACCCAATTTACAGAACTAAATACCCAACTCAGTGAAGTTGCACAATTGTCTGGCATCTCACCGTTGAAACATGTCAAAGGACATCCGTATCATCAGGTTTCAAATCTCCATCCCCGCCTTTAATACCATAAAAAATTTAATATTTAAAAGTACACAATTATGTCACTTTCTTAATACTGCATTACTTCAAGATAAGAATCTAGAAGAACAACCAAACAAATAACATCTATCGATGATGATAGTCACTTTGTGTTCCTAAGAGTTGAACTATTGTCATGTACATGCATCATTTACGGGGTCAAAGTTTGTCGTGAAGCACATCGTGTAAGCATTAACATAGGTACGGAAAAATAAAATCATATGAACACAACTAATGGTAGTAGACCCGAGTTAATATGTACTCCGCAAAATGCAATAATGCATACTTCACATCAAATTCACTATGCAAGGATGGAACTATATTACCTAAAAAATGAAACGATGCTACTTAGAACCGGTTCAATAGAAATTTTCTTAGCCTTTGGTTCTATCATTTATGTTGTCGTGCAACAGGGTTTAACTCTTTTACCTAACTAATGTAAATGATAGTTCACAAATAGTGACTGCAAATATTGGGAAAGTTGGATTCCAAATTTTATTAACATTGTACACAATCACTTGCACGAATGTGCAACAAAAACAAAATTAAATACAAGAATGTTTCAGCATAAATCTTGCACACATTAAACATATTTAGTATCAAGATTACTCATTCACAATTCTAAAAGACCTCAATTATAAATGATTTCTAACGATAACCAACTGCAATTTCTATACCCACACTCAGGCGCCTATTATACGATTCATGAGTTATTAAAAATTCGACAATATCTCAAATTATAAAAATTATGTTAGAGAATAACCCGTGCCTCGCACGGGTTTTCGTGCTAGTTTATATAGTATGACGAAGATTAAATTCTTACACTTTTGATTAATGTGATTGATATATTTAAAAAGAATAATGCTAGAGATTACAAATTTTGTCCTAAATTTTTTATCAAATGTTGATGTGTCACGAGTAAATTTGATAATTTTCCTAATAATAAAATGGAATTCCGTGTGCATTTATATTCACCCCAATTAAATTTTATCACATGTCATGTCAAGTAATTTGGTAAAAATTTTGGAATGCCCAACACTAACCATTAAAAAAGGCAATATATGGAAAATCTAGAGTACCCAAACCAATGGTGAGTTGTCGATATATTACTGGCATTTTTCATAGAATATTGTTGCTGACCGTCCAAACTCCAAAACTACAGTCACGAAATTTGAACCAAAAAAAAGTTACAATCACGTAAATAGTCCCATTCTAACACATTCATTTTGCCAATATCTGCACCCTGATCAGGTTGCTACAAATGTCCGTCCATCCTAGCCCATCATAGGTGGAATAATGCTCAAGTCCCTGTCTATCTATTACAGACATAAACTGGATACAACAGCAATTATAAAACAAACCTCGTACTATTGTTTGATGTGCGAAGGACAACGGTGTTTTCAACCTAAACTTGACAATTTTTTTTGAATTTCGAATCTTCTGCTGGATTTCAATCGTTGAAAACATGAAAGATTATTACTCTTGTAAATTATAATAAATTTTGTTTAAAATCCTAAATTAATACACCCGGTACGGCGAACATCTTCATGCCTCGATTACAATATTACTCTTCTATATAGATAGTTTGAGTTATGGAGGTAGCAG
The DNA here is from genome assembly GCA_030848705.1 of Heracleum sosnowskyi. Lineage (NCBI taxonomy): Eukaryota > Viridiplantae > Streptophyta > Magnoliopsida > Apiales > Apiaceae > Heracleum > Heracleum sosnowskyi. The sequence goes on from CM061243.1 coordinate 10,166,269, forward strand.
TGTCATTTATCATGGACTTGCAGCAACATGCATTGGTTGTGCCATGTCCAGCACAAGGCCATGTCACGCCTCTCATCAAAATGGCATACAACTTGGCTTCTCACGGGATCAAGGTCACATTTGCCAATTCTGAATTCATTGAAGCAAAAATTCTTGCTGCAATGTCCGACGAAGACAAAAAACAGTGTCCATTAAGGCTAGTCAGCTACTCAGACGGATTGGAGTCACACCCTGAACAAAGAAATGGACTAGGGCTGATAGATTGCCTTAAAAAAGTCATGCCAGATAATCTGGAAAAATTAATTAAGCAGATCAATCACTCGGATAACAAGGAGCCTATTACTTGTGTCATAGCTGATCTAGCAGTTGGATGGACACTTGAAGTTGCCAGTAAAATGGGTCTTAAAAAGGTTGCAGTTTGGCCAGCAGGACCAGCTTGCTTGGCCTTGCCATTTCATATCCCAAAACTTATAGAAACTGGAGTTATAGATGAAAATGGTATGTGTACGAAAATGTGTTGAATAAAAGCATTTATGTCCTTGATTTAGTAACCGAAAATATTAACCTCTTCTGTTATACAAAAAAATTGTGCAGGTTCACCAATTGGAAATGAGCTGATCTGTTTAGCAGAAGAACTTCCTTTGTGGAATAGCAGCGAACTCATTTGGAGCAGTCCCGCTAATCTAACAGCACAAAAATTTCTATTTGACTGTTCTCTTTCTGTCAAACAGGCTGCTGAAAATGCTAGCATTGTTTTATGTAACACATATTATGAACTCGACTCATTCTCTTGTGCCATGATTCCCAACATCCTTCCAATTGGTCCACTACCTGCAATAAAAAATTTAAATCCTTCTAGTGGAACTTTTTCATCTCAAGATTCGACTTGTTTAAGCTGGCTAGACAAACAACCTTCAAACTCGGTCATTTATGTTGCTTTTGGCAGCACGACAGTGTTTAGCCAGAAGCAGTTTAATGAACTAGCACTTGGTCTTGAACTATCAGGCCAGTCCTTTTTATGGGTTGTACGATCGAATATTGTCAATGGATCATTTCCTGAATACCCAAATGATTTTCTGGAAAGAACAACTGGTCGCGGAAAGATTGTTGAATGGGCACCTCAAGAAGAAATTCTTGCTCATACTTCAGTTTCTTGTTTCTTTTCTCATTGCGGATGGAACTCAACAATGGAGGGACTGAGCCATGGTGTACCGTTTTTGTGCTGGCCTTATATGTGGGATCAGTTTTATAATAAAAAATATATATGTGACGTGTGGAAAATTGGGTTATCACTTGAGTATGACGAAGATGGGATGATATCTAGGCATGAGATTAAGACTAAGATTGATAATCTATTTAGTGGTGATGGATTTAAGACAAATGCATTGAAGCTGATGGAGGATGCTAAAAAGAGTGTAAATGAAGGTGGCTCTTCATATGAGAATTTCGAAAGCTTGATCAAGTACCTAAAAGCCTAAACTCATCAAAGATGTTTGTCTGCTGCTATGTTTTTTCTTTTGGGTTTGATTACTTTCGGTGACAAACTTGTAGTGGGTTTTTTTCTCTTGTTCTTGATTTCCTTTTATTGAACTGAAAGTTATCTAGATGAACTCTGGATACATCTCTAAAGCAACAACAGTTGTACCAGCAACTTGATCAAGATCTTGCTATCCACTGGATGTGATTTTTCGGAATTGACAAAGAATAAATCATTAATTCAAGCAATTTCTTATTAATGAATTACAGAAGCCAGAGGCAAATGAATCCGTTGTGATAGTAACAATATTAAAATTTTCAATTGGATATCAAGATTTTAAAGTAATATTTTAAAATCCTTATAGATACTATAAAATTGATCAAACTTAATGAATTATTTAGAATCCAAATTAAATACATCTTTTACTGTCTGAATAAAATCTATCAAAATCCAAATTTAGTATCCCTCATAGTAGACAAATGGCTATAAGAATAAGCAAAACAACTGAACCACAAATTGTAAAATCTTTCAAATATACAGCTTCATTCCTTCCTTGCTTATGTGTTTGAAGTAGCAGTGTCAATGGACTTACATCAACATGTATTGGTTGTGCCATTTCCAGCACAAGGCCATGTCATGCCGCTCATCAAACTGGCATACGACTTGGCTTCTAACGGGATCAAGGTCACATTTGCCAATTCTGAATTCATTGAAACAAAAATTCTTGCCGCAATGTCAGACGCAGATAAGGAACAGTGTCCAATAAGGCTAGTCACCTACTCAGACGGATTGGAGTCGCACCCTGATCAAAGATATGGACAGGGGCTGATGGATAGCCTTAAAAAAGTCATGTCAGACAATATTGAAAAATTAATTAAGCAGATCAATCATTCGGATAACAGGGAGCCAATTACTTGTGTCATAGCTGATCTAACAGTTGGATGGACACTAGAAGTTGGCAGTAAAATGGGTCTTAAACAGGTTGCATTTTGGGCAGCAGGACCAGCTTGCTTGGCCTTGTCACTTCATATCCCAAAACTTATGGAAGAGGGAGTTATCGATGAAAATGGTATGTGTAGTGTGTACAAAATTTATGTCAAAAACAAAATCAATTACGTTATTAATTCAGTAATTTTCAGAAACCGTTAATATTTTCTGATTCAAAAACACTTCGTGTCGGAGATATTACTTAAATACAATTTGTATAGCAATATGTAAATAATAATAGTCAATAGTCAAACTAGTTTTATAACTACTTTTCCCGCCACAAAGTTATCCTCTCTGCAGCTATCTAGGTCTGTTTTGTTTTTCTTCTCAACAAATCGTCTTTACATATTGATATTGTGATTACAATCATAATCGCAGTTTATTTGTTATCAATCATCCATCTGGAATATTGTTTGATTGAATCTGTTCCGAGTATGAGACTGTTTTGATTAGTTTGTTTCGTTCTTGATACACTCATAATCCTAGTCTAATCATCATCTCTGTTTTCAATTGATCGATCAATCTTTCTTGATCATTCTTGATTCCTTCTATTCTGTGAGGAATTTTATCGAACACTTTTTGTGCTATAGCATATCTCTTGATCTCTAGTAATGGCTACTTCTAATACACATCCTGAAACCTCTGGAACACACAACACAAATCAGAACAATGCTTTTCAGTATGAAAGTCTCAATTCACAACAACAAGATAATCCTTTGTATTTACAAAATTCGGATAGTCCTGGTATGAAATTGGTGAGCGAGTCGTTTGATGGTACTGGATACAGTAATTGGAAACGTTCTATAACTATTGCGTTATCTGCTAGAAATAAGCTAGGTTTTGTCGATGGATCGCTCCCAAAACCAGATATAAATTCTGCTTCTTATAAAAGCTGGTCAAGATGTAATGACATGGTAATTTCATGGCTTCTTGGTGCACTTTCTAAGTCAATCGGTCGCAGTGTGATATATGCCACTACTGCACATCAGATATGGTTAGAATTGGAAGAACGTTATGGTATATCAAATGGTACACAGATGTTTAGTATACATAAGGAACTTAATGAACTCTCTCAAGGAAATAACAACTTTGTGGCGGGAAAAGTAGTTACAAAACTAGTTTGACTATTGACTATTATTATTTACATATTGCTATAGAAATTGTATTTAAGTAATATCTCCAACGTACACTTCGCAGGTTCAACAATTAAAAATGAGCTGATCCGTTTATCAGAAGAAGTTCCTGTGTTGAATAGCAGGGAGCTCCTTGGGAGCAGTTCTGATAATCCAATAGCACAAAAGCTTTTACTTGACATTTCTCTAGCTGTCAAACAGGCTACTGAAAATGCTAGCATTGTTTTATGCAACACCTTTGATGAACTTGACTCATCCTCTTGTGCCTTGCTTGATTCCTAACATCCTTCCAATTGGTCCACTAACTGCAATAAAAAATTCAAATCCTTCTATTGGAACTTTTTCATCTCAAGATTCGACTTGTTTAAACTGGCTAGACAAACAACCTTCAAACTCAGTTATTTATATTGCTTTTGGCAGCACTGCAATGTTTAGCCAGAAGCAGTTTAATGAACTAGCTCTTGGTCTAGAACTATCAGGTCACTCCTTTTTATGGGTTGTACGATCCAACATTGTCAATAGATCATCTCCTGAATACCCGGATGGTTTCCTGGAAAGAACAGCTAGCCGAGGAAAGATTGTTGAATGGGCACCTCAAGAAAAGGTTCTTGCTCATACATCAATTTCTTGTTTCTTTTCTCATTGTGGATGGAACTCAACAATGGAGGGACTGAGCTTTGGTGTACCGTTTTTGTGCTGGCCTTACATCTGGGATCAGTTTCATAATAAAAGTTATATTTGTGACATGTGGAAAGTTGGGTTGTCACTTAAGTATGAAGAAGATGGGATCGTATCTAGGCAGGAAATCAAGAAAAAGATTCAAAGTCTATTAAATGATAATGGAATTAAGACAAATGCGTTGAAGCTGATGGAGGATGCTAAAAAGAGTGTAAATGAAGGTGGTTCTTCATTTAAGAATTTCGAAAGCCTCAGGTACCTCAAAACCTGAATTCTTCAAAGATGTTTGTCTTCTGCTGGTGCTATGTTTTTTATTTTGTTCGATTTGGTTTTTCAGGTGAAATGGGGACAAGCATTATGCTACATTGTTACCTGTCTTCTACTACCTAGTTGATAGAAGCTTTGTAGTTCTTTTTCTTATTGTTTTTGTTCTTGGTTTCCTTCGTATGGATAAATTATGGGAATTCTAGGGGGGAGCTAAAATAACTGAAGATGGGAGAAATTCTTTTCCCAGAGATAAAATAAAATTATGTTGGGAAGTGTAGATGAAAAATTCATCATTTATTTTCAGATAACAACCAAAATATAATAAAATTTTGTTAAGTAATCTATTAGTCTGTATCACAAAGGCAGGCTTTTAAAAATCATCACCTTTGGTCAAATGATCAATAAGGTGTACTTTATATTTTTTTGATAGTATGTTTTTATATTTTTAAATATTGTCAAAATTTATAATTTATGAGAACCTAAATCAACTTTGAATTGTTTTTGAGAATTCACAAAGAACCAGAATTAATTATAAATTTTCAAATTTCAAAAATTACTATTTATATGTCAATTTTTTTAAGAATAAGGTGAATACAACTTGTCTGATAACTCTGATCTATATTAAGTGAATATGAACTGTATAAAAATGTGATTTTTAATTTTTAGACAAAATTTAATCAGTTCGATCTTAAAATATAACATGCTTGTAACACAAAAGGAAAAACAAATATTAACATAATAAAAAGATATGACTACCTATATTATATTTCCTTTTAAAAAAACTATATTATATTTCATAACAACTTTATAATATTTTAATCCACACCTATGCATTTAGAACTTGACACCTTAATTATACTTTTACATGTGTAAAATTGTTAATAGAATAAAATTAAACTATAACTAGAAATTTTCCAAATATAATTTAAACATTTGTATTACTATTGCAAATATAAATTAGTCTTAACTCTTAATAAGCACTGGTAACAGATTCTTATTGCCAACATCAGTCCGGCAGGCTAATTTAGTTGTTACAAATGTCTTCCTGATTTTTCTTTGTTAGATTTTAATATTTTAATTTAGTTGTTTGTATATGTTTGTTAGTCAAATCTTTATTTCTACAGCTTTATTCCTTTATACAGGTGGTTTGAGTTTAGGAAGTAACCAACAGCTTTATACCTTTATACACAGGTGGTTTGAGTTTAGGAAGTAACAGTGTCATAAATCATGGACTTGCATCAACGTGTATTGGTTGTGCCATTTCCAGCACAAGGCCATGTCATGCCTCTCATCAAACTGGCATACAACTTGGCTTATAACGGGATCAATGTTACATTTGCTAATTCTGAATTCGCTGAAGCCAAAATTCTTGCTGCAATGTCCGATGCAGACAAGAAACAGTGTCCGATAAGGCTAGTTACCTACTCAGACGGAATGGAGTCACAACCTGATGATCAAAGATATGGACAGGGGCTGATGGATAGCATTACAAAAGTCATGCCTGGCAATATTGAAAAATTAATTAAGCAGATCAATTGTTCGGATAACAGGGAGCCAATCACTTGTGTCATAGCTGATTTAACAGTTTATGGGACACTAGAAGTTGCGAGTAGAATGGGTCTTAAACAGGTTGCAGTTTGGCCAGCAGGACCAGCTTCCTTGGCCTTGTCACTCCATATCCCGCAACTTATTAAAATAGGAGTTATAGATGGAAATGGTACGTACAGTGTGTACAAATCCTTTGTCTTCAACAAAATCATTTACGTTTTTGATTCAGTGACAAATTTTTTTAATTCTGTTTCAAAATTTCGCAGGTTCACCAACTAAAAATGAGGTGATCAGATTATCAGATGAAGTACCTGTGTTGAACAGCAGTGAGCTCCTTTGGATTAATCCAACAACACAAAAAGCTTTTTTTAACTTTTCTTTAACAATAAAACAGGCTGCTGAAAAGGTTAGCGTTGTTCTATGCAACACATTTGATGAACTTGACTCATCCTCTTGTGCCATGATCCCTAACATCCTTCCAATTGGTCCACTGCCTTTAGTAAAAAAATTAAATCCTTCTATTGGAACTTTTTCGTCTCAAGATTCGACTTGTTTAAAATGGCTAGACAAACAACCTTCAAACTCAGTCATTTATATTGCTTTTGGCAGCACTGCAGTGTTTAGCCAGAAGCAGTTTAACGAATTAGCACTTGGCCTTGAACTATCAGGCCACTCCTTTTTATGGGTTGTACGATCGAACATTGTCAATGGATCATCTCTTGAATACCCGGATGGTTTCCTGGAAAGAACAGCTAACCGTGGAAAGATTGTTGAATGGGCACCCCAAGAAAAGGTTCTTGCTCATACATCCATTTCTTGCTTCACTTCTCATTGTGGATGGAACTCAACAATGGAGGGACTGAGCTATGGTGTACCATTTTTGTGCTGGCCGTACTTTTGGGATCAGTTTCATAATAAAAGTTATATTTGTGACATGTGGAAAGTTGGGTTGTCACTTAAGGCTGATGAAGACGGTATCATATCTAGGCACGAGATCAAGACTAAGATTGATGGTCTACTAAATGATGATGGAATTAGGACAAGTGCATTGAAGCTGATGGAGGATGCTAAAAAGAGTGTAAATGAAGGTGGCTCTTCATATGAGAATTTTAAAAGTTTGATCAAGTACCTGAAAGCCTAAACTCATCAAAGATGTTATTCCGCTGTTCTTTTTTTTGTTTCGTTTTTCGGGTTTAATTACTTTCTGTGACAAATGGGACAAATGCATCAGGGGTGATGATCGACTGTTTGCTTGTTATTTGTTATGTTACCTTTCTTTGTAACCCTAGTTGATACTTAATTTCAAATGTTACTCTTGTTAATTTCTTGTGTTGAACCAGATATTATCTAGATGAACTCTCCATGAAGCAACAACAATTGTTCAACCTAACTTGTTCCGTTTATGTTCTACTTAAATTGAGATGTTTGTTATCAAAACAATCTTCCAATTAGGAATTTGCTAAGAGGAAAAGGAGTGCCTACAACAGTAATGTGTCTCTTTCGACTGCAATTTCGCCTTACATTGCTGGCAGTACAGAGGTTTGCAGTATGACATGAGTTGCGGTATGCAGATTATATTTTATTAACATCTCCATATTACAGGCCTGCAAGCATAATACTTATTACAAGACAAATTCTTACTTAATTTATATACCAATGTATTCTCTCCATCTCTACTCTTCAAAATTAATTTTTAAAAAGAAAACAGTAACAAATCACTTTCAATTCTTCTTCAAAATCAATATAGTAAGAAATCGCTTTCTGTTCTTACACAAAAACAAGAGTAACAGGACGACAGAGCACCTTTGGTGACGGCAATGAACATAGTGAAAATATAATGTAGAATATTCATATTTTTAAGATACAATCTCACATCTATTACAAGACTTATATATGGGTCACTCTTTAATCCTTACCATATTATATGACAAAAATAATTATTAACATAGTTTAAATATATAAAATAATTTATTTCATTTAATTTAAAATATAGTTTTAGTTTACAAAATTTATGAATGAATAATTTAAACTTAATAATTTTTTTGATCAATTTGGTTATAATCTCTTTTAATAAAATAGAGTGAATATATAATTATTGTGAACACTGTTGAATTATTATAAAATTCTTGATACATATCAATTTTTTTGAAAAAAAAGTATTTTACCAATACAATATTTAAAATCCTATGAATCGCTAAACAATTATTATCAAATAGTATGTTTATTTATAAAAGAATTTAATCTATTTAATATTATTATAATTTAAAAGTATTGATCTGATTAATGATTCTTATTTATTGATTTGTGGATTAATTCCTTATAAATACCCTACGCTTGTAAGTCAATTAAGTGCAATATGATATGCTTGCTAGAGGTTTCAAAAAAAGAAGTAAATGTTAAAGTAATAAAAAAGAAATTATTAACATATAAATAAGTAAAATTTATATAGTAAAAAAATTATAGGTCATTCTTACAAAGGGAATTATTTTAAATAGTGTCTCTTATATTATTAAATATCGTTATTATTGTTTTACAAAATATAAATTTTGATTCTAATATAGAATACTACAATATATATATATATATATATATATATATATATATATTATAAAAAATATATAACTTAAAATTTAAGCAAAAAATTTAATTTTAAATTTGGTTATATATATCCATTTTAGATAATTTTGATTCTGTTCATGACAAAATATTTCATAATTTTCAATGATTTTTGAAAGAAAAAAATTGTAGAATTTCATTTTTGATTTAGTAAATTAAAATTTATAATTATATTTAATTAAAAATATGAAAAATACATATATTATATTATTTTTATCTATAGATGCATTTTAAAGCATGAAGACAAATACTCCATTAATTTAATATCATTTGTAAATAGAGAAAATGCCCGAAATACCTATCAAAACGGGGTGGACTGCACAAAATACTCACGAGCGGAATGTTCCGCTCAAAATACCCGCTGAATACGCACGTCAGACATGCGTATTCAACTTTTACAAAGGATGCGCATGTCTGACATGCGTATTCCGTAAAACATTTACAAAAAATACACATATCTGATATGCGCATCCTTTGTAAAAATAGTATACACATGTCTGTAATGCGTATTCCGTGGGTATTTAGGGCGGAGACGACAAGAGATAAGCTTTTTACCACTTGAGCTATCTCATCGCGCTTTGATTTGGCCTTTATTAACTACTAACAAGTAACAAATACAAATTGCCAACATCAGCTCTGCAACTGACTTGGTTTTAAGTTTTAACAAAGGTATTCCATCTTGGCAATCTCAGCCAGATGGCAATCTCAGCCGGAATGATGATGAAAAACAAAAAAAAATTATTTGATTAATATGATTTTTCTTTTCAAAATAATGTTTTGCCTAAAAGTTAGAGTTTGGAGGACCTATATATTTAAAATATTTTAGTTTTTCAATTCATTATCAAACCTCATCAAAACAGTTATGTAATTTTTATAACATCTCTTTCTCCACCAGCAATTTTTTAACAATACATTGGCTAGTAAACCAACGTAAATCAATAATAAAATCCTAATAGATTAGCTGCAATTAGCTTCCATCCTATCCAACTCTAGCTGGATCAAAATCTATTAATTTTGTTTTAATATCCATAAATAATAAACCAATCTCTTTAAGATCCAAATTAAATACACCAATAACTTTAGAGATATGCAAATCAACTTAACAATATAACATACAGCTTTTTTCCTACATTACATTCTTCTTATATATATGTAGTTTGAGTTTAGGAAGTAGCAGTGAAAGTAATCATGGACTTGCATCAACATGTATTGGTTGTGCCCTGTCCAGCACAAGGCCATGTCATACCTCTCATTAAACTGGCATACAACTTGGCTTATCACGGGATCAAGGTCACATTTGCCAATTCCGAATTCATTGAAGCGAAAATTCTTGCTGCAATGTCCGACGCAGATAAGCAACAGTGTCCAGTAAGGCTAGTTACCTACTCAGACGGATTGGAGTCGCACCCTGATCAAAGATATGGACAGGGGCTGATGGATAGCCTTAAGAAAGTCATGCCAGACAATATTGAAAAATTAATTAAGCAGATCAATCATTCGGATAACAGGGAGCCAATCACTTGTGTGATAACTGATCTAACAGTTGGATGGACACTAGAAGTTGCTGGTAAAATGGGTCTTAAACAGGTTGGAGTTTGGCCAGCAGGACCAGCTTGCTTGGCCTTGTCACTTCAAATCCCGCAACTTATCAAAACAGGAGTCATCGATGAAAACGGTATGTGTGGTGTGTATGAATCCTATGTCTTGAACAAAATCATTTACGTTCTTTATTCAGTAACAAAAAGTGTTAATCTTTTCCGCTCAATTTTTTTTCCGCAGGTTCACCAATTAAAAAAGAGCTGATCCGTTTATCAAAAGAAGTTCTTGTGTTGGATAGCAGCGAGCTCATGTGGAGCATTCCTGGTAACCCAACAGCACAAAAGTTTTTATTTGACATTTCCCTAGATATCAAACAGGCTTCTGAAAATGCTAGCATTATTCTATGCAACACATTTGATGAACTTGACTCATCCTCTTGTTCCTTGATTCCTAACATCCTTCCAATTGGTCCACTCCCTGCAATTAAAAATTTGAATCCTTCTATTGGAACTTTTTCGTCTCAAGATTCAACTTGTTTAGACTGGCTAGACAAACAACCTTCAAACTCAGTCATTTATATTGCTTTTGGCAGCACGACAGTGCTTAACCAGAAGCAGTTTAATGAATTAGCACTTGGTCTTGAACTATCTGGCCACTCCTTTTTATGGGTTGTACGTCCAAACATTGTGAATGGATCATCTCCTGAATACCCGGATGGTTTCCTGGAAAGAACAGCTGGCCGAGGAAGGATTGTTGAATGGGCACCTCAAGAAAAGGTTCTTGCTCATGCATCAATTTGTTGTTTCTTTTCTCATTGTGGATGGAACTCAACAATGGAGGGACTGAGCTATGGGATACCGTTTTTGTGCTGGCCTTACTTTTGGGATCAGTTTCATAATAAGAGTTCTATTTGTGACATGTGGAAAGTTGGGTTGTCACTTAAGGCTGATGAAGACGGTATCATATCTAGGCACGAGATCAAGACTAAGATTGATGGTCTATTAAATGATGATGGAATTAGGACAAATGCATTGAAGCTGATGGAGGATGCTAAAAAGAGTGTAAATGAAGGTGGCTCTTCATATGAGAATTTTAATAGTTTGATCAAGTACCTGAAAGCCTAAACTTTTGGTGTGATGATCAACTATTTGTTATTTTATATTTGGTTAAATGTGTCTTAAGTGTATTTCTATTGTTATGTTATCTCTAGTTAAATGCGTTTCTTTGATTAAACGTGTCTCAGACTCCTGTAAATGGGATTGATAGTCCAGACCACACCTAAAGACCAACTTAGCTACATGTCCAGGGACTTGTTAAGTTGCCATTCTTTTTATTTGATAGATGCTTGTTGTGGATTTTTCCGATTGTTAACTCTTCTTAGTTTTCCTCAATTGAAAGCAAATATTATCTAGCTGATACATCTCTAATGAAGCAACAACAATTGTTTGAGCAACTTGATCAAGATTTAGCAGTCCACTTGATGTGATTTGTCATTTACTGCAAGAACAGTTCTACATAAACCTAGGAAGATTCGGCATTTATTTGAATTGATTATTATTAATTTATTAATTTATCTAAACTTGAATTAAATATAATGCTAGGAAACCAACCAAATGTCCCAAATATTGTACATAAATTTTTAATTTGTGTCTCATGCAGACCCCATATATTTATATGAAAAATGATAACTCTAAGTCCCGATCTAGCCCAGCCGTTCCCCACGCCTGGATACGGTGTCGCTGCCTTTGGGTGTCTGCTTAATTTTGTAGAAGCAGCTCTTATCTAGCTTTTGGTCAACCTATAATTGGATATGATCGTTTGTCACTGACGGAGTTTAATTATGTATTTTATATGCTTTATTTTAATGGATAATTGTTGCATATCTCTCGCCTGCAAGGAATATAGAAAGAGAATATGAGACTACTTTTATATGGTTACATGTGTTCACATAGTTACGGGTTTGCTGATGTTATTAATAACTAGGTTACTTAAATTTTATTTATAATTATTCTGTTTATAATTATATTTTTATTACGATGCAACACGCGATTATTTTTAATTTGTTTATATTTACACGCTCAATTTTATTTTTAAATTATAGTTAAAAATTTGATATTTATTATATTTTACACGCTCAATTTAATATTTGTTTATATTGAGTTATAAAAGTTAGATTTGACCAATTTTACGGTTCACGTGAAATTCACAAAATAATCTTTAATTTAGTTGTGGTTTAATAGTTCTTTTTCAATTAAAAACTATTCTAAAACTAAAAAGAGAATAAAGTGACGAAATTTAATGTTGAGAATTCTATTCGATTTAGGAAATCTACCTAACTTATATGTAGTTTAGATTATTAGAATAACATTTATTAACCAAATACAGGTTTTAATGTTAAATCTAACGGCTTTCACCTATCTATTTAAGATTAAACGATTTTTATTATTTTGGTTATAAATGGGTTTCCTTATTTAATTACAACTATTTTTATGTTTTAACTTTTTGGAAAATCCAATCCTAATATAATCTTAATCATCTATATAATCTTAATCTTTTTGGTTATAATCTTTTAACTTATATCATTTTTAGATAATAATTTCTTTTTATATGATATAATCTTAATCATCTATTTTTAAAAGTATTGGATCTAACGGTTGAGAATGTTTTGGCGGTATTTATGACCAAACTACCAGGATAACATCATTAATTTTTCTTAATATTTATAATTTTTTTATTTTTTTAAATATTTATTGCTAAAATATAATATACTTTTTTTTGTAATATATTAATTATGCGGGAACTTTGAACTTTTGAGAAAATAAATTATTAATTAAAATATATTTTTTTTGTAATAGTTCTTCTTTTAAAGTAGTACACTGTGACGATCAAAATTCTGTATAAAATTAATTTTTTTTATAGTATATCCCGTAAATATCTATGTTATTATATTAAAGACTAAATAATGAAAGCTTTCTTATAAGTGTGGTCGCTTTGTTTGATCACTCAATCCATAATCGTTGGATCTCTCAAATTAAATTGTTGAGAAACGTTACATATAACAGTAAAATTATCATGCAGAATGATCTAAGATTTGAATCTACCAACAACATATTAAAATTTACAGGTTTTTTTTTGAAAAAAAAGAATTTTTTTCATTTTTTTCTTTCAGACATATGTTATTTGATAATATTTTTTGTAAAGTATGATTTTTCCGAAAAGTACTATACTAATTGATTAACAAACTTTTAAAGTTTCGAATTTAATAATTTACAATGTATGTAGGTTAAAAAAGTTAGGTCTGTAGCTGAGTCTACAATTTCAAAATACGGTTATTTTTAATATGAATATAGTCCTGCTAACAATGAAATTAGGTCTCTATGAGTGCTTATAAAACAAAATCACCATTTGCGTATAATTTATTATTTAATAATAAATTATATTTGATTAGTTATGATCTATAACTTAATAAAATAGGATTAAAAATATGCACAAATTTATAAAATTTTATCCTCGTATTATTATATTCTTTGTTGATTTGAATTTTCTTAGATTGATTTTAATTTTTGAACATAGATTTATAAATTTAAAATAGTTAGAAAAAAGTAATTAAATTGGCGTTAAAATAATGATGACATAATAATCATTATTAGAATTTAAATACTCACTTTACTGATTTGAGCTTTATCTTGTGTTTTAAAAATCAGATTTTGACGATTTTACACTTTTTTAATATTTGATCAAACGATTTTCATTTATCTAGTTAAGATCTAATTGTCTTTATTAATTTGGTTGTCACAATCAAAATTTTGGATAAATCCCTATCATGCTTATTATATAAAATAGTTTAATATAATAAGGATATTTTTTTTTTTTTTGACGAACAAAAAGGATTTCATTAACTTAATAATTCAGTCACCATTACATTCAGGATCCCATCAGGAAGTTCATCCTTACTAAAAGCTCGATCTGGATAGAAATAAGACTCTCTCGCTAGTTGATGAGCAGTCAAATTTGCAGATCGTTTGACAAAAAACAAAGTTGTTTTGTTCAGCTCCTTTAAGAGCCTTCGACACTCCTCCACAACCTGACCAAAAGGAGATGTCATAAGAACAGTGCTTCGGATTGCTTGAACTGCCACTAAGCAGTCTGACTCCACCTGAACTTGAGACCAATCCGTGCCTTTTATCCAGCTGATTTTCTGGAAGCTGGTTTAGGGAACAATCCCAGCTTCATTTGGAGAAGTATCTGGGAGGCTAAGGCGGTCATTACGGCAGGGGCTCGGTGGAAGGTTGGTATGGGTAATAAGATCAATATTACTGGCCAACCATGGTTGCTAGATGATCAAAATCCATATATTACTTCATGCTTGCCGGGAACAGATCAATATACAGTGTCCTCTTTAATGTGCATAGGTACTAAGGAGTGGGATGTGGATATTCTACAGGATTTGTTTAACACCAGGGACCAAAACTGCATCCGCTCGATTCAACTTAACACTGAGAATGAGGAAGATCATTGGTACTGGAGTAAGGAGAATACTGGCCACTACACTGTTAAGAGTGCCTATCGACTTCTTCAAGCGCAAAAGAACTTATGGAATACAAGCGATAGGAAAAGCTTTTGGAGTGAAATTTGGAAAGTGAAAGCCCCGCCGAAGGTTTTAAATACGGTTTGGCGTGCAATGTCGAAATGTCTCCCAACAATGACAGTATTATGGGGTAAGTTTGTTCCTGTGGAAACCTCATGTCCACTTTGCAAAATGGCTGATGAAACGATTATGCATGCTCTAGTTGAATGTGAGTGTGGAAAACCAGACTTGGGAAAATATCGAGACTTATACAAGCGCCCAACCAAACTGTCCGGGTTTGAGAGAATACGCCAAGCTTGCTTTCCCAACATAGCCAAGTTGAAATCTCTAAAATCCCGAAACCCCAGACCACCAACAGATTTATGCTTACTCAAATTACTCCAGCTTAACCAATGTATCTTCTTTTCCCCATTTGACCTCGCACCCCACCAGTACTTCGATATATACATACTGATATAAGTATCTTACTAACTACCTTTACTTTTAATGTTTCGGTTTTATTTATAGTGTATATAAAATTTTAAAATACATTATTACTTTAAAATTATTAAACAGAATAAAAATTATGGTATGCTTATATAAAATTTTATTCTCATATTATTATAGTCTTTATCGATTTGAATTTGTTCTTAATTTATTTTAATACTTTATTGAAAGAAAGATAAAATTTATATATTTAAAAGAATTAGTGGAAAAATAAATAAATTGGTGCTACAATTATAAAAAAAATATTTATTAAAATTTAGATACTCACTTTACTATTTGGGTTCTATCCTGAGTTTTAGAAATTGAATTTTGACGATTTTACAACCCATGTGAAACTAACGAAATTATCTTTAATTTAATTATGATTTAATAATTATTATCTAACTTGACCAGTTGACCTACCCATAAACCGAAAAGAAAAGATGATTATGTATTATATTCAAAATTATTGTTTATGAATATGAAACCCTCAATATTTGAATAATATTTTGATATTATCATTTTATGTTTGTTATATGTAAAATAATATAATTATAATTTGGATTGATCAAATTGTTATGTTTCTTCAGAAAAAAAAATGTTTAAAATTTATTCATGTACAGGAGTTCTCATAAGTCTTTTATAACGCAGGGTCCACATGTATCATTGTTATATGATATACATGAGCATTATATTGATAATTTTTAATATTGTAATCGATATGAATTGTTATCTGATATTTGGTTTTACAATTATTATCTAACTCGAACTATACATAAATTAAAGAGAAAAGATATTTAAGAATTTTTACATAGAAAAATTATAAATTATCAAAATACACTTTTTAGTATTTAAATATAATTCTATTATTAATCAGATACACATTTTAATATTAGATCTAACAATTCTCATCGATCTATTTAAGATCTAACTGTAATAATTAATTTGGTCGTATAGTGGTCGTACACGAAACAGATCGATTTTAATTTTTTCTTAAATTAATTTTAATATTTTATTGAAATAAACATAGAATTTATAAATTTAAAAGAATTAGGAAAAAAATTAAATTGGTGCTACAATAATAAAAAAAATTTATTAAAATTTAGATAATCACTTTACTGTTTGGGCTCTATCTTGAGTTTTAGAGAACAGATTTTAACAATTTTACAGCCCACGCGAAGCTAACAAAATTATCTTTAATTTAATGATGGTTTAATAATTATTATCTAACTGGAACTATCCATAAACTAAAGAGAAAAGATAATTATGATTTTTTACATAAAGATTTCTATTCAATATAGAAAACCTATTTATAATTGGTTTAAATTAAAAAAAAATTATTAAAATTTAGATAATCACTTTACTGTTTGAGCTCTATCTCTAGTTTTAGACAACAGATTTTAACAATTTTACAGCCCACGCGAAGCTAACAAAATTATCTTTAATTTAATAATGGTTTAATAATTATTATCTAACTGGAACTATCCATAAACTAAAGAGAAAAGATAATTACGATTTTTTACATAAAGATTTCTATTCAATATAGAAAACCTATTTATAATTGGTTTAAATTAT
The DNA here is from genome assembly GCA_030848705.1 of Heracleum sosnowskyi. NCBI lineage: Eukaryota > Viridiplantae > Streptophyta > Magnoliopsida > Apiales > Apiaceae > Heracleum > Heracleum sosnowskyi. Next base: position 10,183,142 of record CM061243.1, read on the forward strand.
CAAAATACACCTTTTAGTATTTAAATACTATCCTATTATTAATCAAATACAATTTTTAATATTATATCTAACTGTCCTCATCTATTTGAATATTTAAAGTTTTATAATCCAACGGACCATATACTTTTGGTAGTACAGTGACCGACCAAAGTTTTGGATAAGATCTCTCTTACGCTTATTATATATAAGGAGTTAATGGGTTTGTTAATTTTTTTTTGTTTGTTAATTAATTTAAGGTGGAGGTTCTTTGCTATGCAGTTTTTTACAGTATGCTTGTTCCTGAATCTGGTTTTTACTTGCACATTTGCATGTACGGGATTCACTGCTATCTAATGTATATGGATTTCTTTTCAAATTGTGATGTTTGATATCGTGTTATCAGTCTGCACTATCCTGCATAATTATTTTACAAATATCACTCTGCGCGCAGCTTGATTTTGTGGATTATCATGCATGTAATAATGATGATAATTATCAATTATTTATACAAACAAACTGACTGGTGAAAATAATAATCTTGATTTCAGAAATGTCGGGAGTTGACGGAGCTAGCTTGTCTGGTGATGGGCGTGTAACTGCTGAGGCAGTGCCTAAAACAGCGACCCTTGTGGTGCCTAATACGGCTGTACCGGTAACCGCTCACGCGGAAAAACCGGAGAAATTCAATGGGCTGAATTTCAAAAGGTGGCAACAAAAGATGTTGTTTTACTTGACCACCTTGAACCTTGTGAGGTTCTTGAACGAGGATGCACCTAAACTCAAAGACGATGAGTCTGATGTTGAGCTTGTTAGTGCAGTTCAAGCTTGGAACCACTCTGATTTCTTGTGCATAAATTATATAATGAACTGTTTGAGTGATTCACTGTACAATGTGTATAGTGTGCTAAAGACATCCAAAGTTTTGTGGGACTCACTCGACGGAAAGTATAGAACCGAGGATGCGGGTACTAAGAAATTTATAGTGGCCCGACTCCTTGAGTTTATGATGGTGGATTCCAAGAAGGTGGTTAGTCAAGTTCAGGACCTTCAGATGATAATGCATGACATGGAATCTGAGGGAATGCCTATGAATGAAGCCTTCCAAGTAGCCGTTATAATTGAGAAATTGCCCCCTGGTTGGAAGGACTTCAAGAATTATTTGAAGCATAAGCGAAAGGAGATGACAGTGCAGGACCTTGTCTTGAGACTCCGAATTGAGGAGGATAATACAAATCGGTCTGTCTCTTCTTCCAATGCTAATGTTGTGGAGGTGAAAAAGAACTCCAAGTTCAAAAGGGGGAAACCAGACAAGAGGCCCAACTTGGGACCTAAGGGTGGAGTTTTTAAGAAGAAATCTCAAGGAAAATGCTTCAACTGTGACAAGATTGGTCACAAGTCAACTGAGTGCAGACTACCGAAGAGGAAGAAGCACGAGGCCCACATGGTAGATGATGTGGCTCAAGATATATCTGAAATCAGTCTCTCTGCTATGGTTTCTGAAGTGAACCTGATCGGCTCCAACCCGAAAGAATGGTGGATTGACACTGGTGCTACTAGGCACATATGCTTGAGCAAGGAGTTGTTCCACACCTTCTCTCCAACTGAGAATGGAGAGAAGCTTTTCATGGGAAACTCTACAACATCTGAAGTCCTTGGAAAAGGCAAGGTTGTCTTGAAGATGACATCTGGCAAGGAGCTGACTCTGAATGATGTACTCTATGTGCCGGAGATTCGAAGGAACTTGGTTTCTGGCTCGTTGTTGAACAAGCATGGATTCCGCATGGTGTTTGAATCTGATAAGATAATTTTGTCCAAAAGTAGAATGTTTGTGGGAAAAGGTTATGTAACCGATGGGCTTTTTAAGCTAAATGTAATGACTGTGAAGAGTATTAATAAGAATAATTCTTCTGCTTACTTGCTTGAGTCTTCCAATTTGTGGCATGGTAGACTAGGTCATGTTAATTATGAAACAATGCGTAGATTAATTAACTTGAACCATATACCCACATTCCAAATTAGTTCAAAACACAAATGTGAAATTTGTGTGGAGGCAAAATTAACAAGATCATCATTTCAAACAATTGAAAGACATACAAAACCCTTGGATTTGATTCACAGTGATGTGTGTGATTTAAAATCAAATCAAACAAGGGGTGGGTATAAGTATTTTGTCACTTTTGTGGATGATAGTTAGAGCTGGCAATTTGATACACGACACGTGAACACGGTACGAACACGACACGGATAATTAGTGTTTGGATGCAAAATTTTGGTACACGAACACAAAAGTACACGAACACGAAAAAACACGAATATAATTAGTGTCGGTTTTGGGTTTTCACAATAGGTACACGACACGAAACGAAAGTACACGGATTAATGAAGTAAATAAATAATTTTAAAAAATATATATTATTTATAGTATTGCATATTTAGAAAATATATAAGGAATTACATATGAACAATAAATAAAAGTTTCATGACTAATTAGCAGTAAGTTATACATTTATATATAAGAAGTATACATTTATATATATAAGTTATATTTACAAATTTTTGTAAAATTGTATGTATTACATATTTAATACACATTTCATAAAAATTTACATAATTAAAATAGTTTTATAATATATAAATTTTAATTTAATTTAATTTATATTTTTGTTTAATGTACACGAATACGACACGTAAAGTACACGACACGTTTTGAATTGGATATGTGTTTCAAATTTAGTACACGAATCCAAAATGGGTCGGATATGGGTTTTACATTAAGTACACGAAAACACGAAAGTACACGACACGAAAGTACACGACACGGTCCAATTGCCAGGTCTAATGATAGTACAAGATTTTGTTATGTCTATTTGCTGAAAAGCAAAGATGAAACTATAGAGAAGTTTGAGCTCTATAAAACTGAAGTTGAAACTCAACTTAAGGAAAAAATAAAAGTTATAAGAAGTGACCGAGGTGGTGAATATGTATCACCTTTTGGTGAATTCTGTGCGAAACATGGAATTATTCACGAAGTCACTGCACCGTATTCGCCTCAATCAAATGGGATTGCTGAGCGTAAAAATAGGACCTTGAAAGAAATGAGCAATGCAATGTTGCTAAGTTCAGGGTTGCCTACAAGTATGTGGGGAGATGCTGTTTTGTCAGCAAACTATTTTTTGAATAGGATACCCCGAAAAAATCAAGAGCTGACTCCCTATGAATTATGGAAAAGGAAGAAGCCTTCCTATAAATTCTTACGAGTGTGGGGGTGCCTTGCAAAGGTTCTTGTACCAGAACCAAAGAGGGTGAAAATCGGTCCAAAAACAGTGGATTGTATTTTTATTGGTTATGTGCCTAATAGTACGACATATAGATTTCTTGTGCATGAGTCAAAAATCCCTGACATACACAAGAATACAATAATGGAATCGAGAAATGCTTCATTTTTTGAACATGTATTTCCACGCAAGTCCACAGAAAGTTCAAGTTCATCGAAACGGACACGTGAAACTTATTCTGAAAATGAATATAGTGATGACGAGGAACAAGAAAATACGGATGAACTTGAAACAAAGGATGCACCTCGTCGAAGCAAAAGAGCTAGAGTTTAAAAATCCTTCGGGCCGGATTTTCTAACATACTTGCTCGAAAATGAACCACAGTCTTATTCAGAAACTGTGCATTGTCCGGATGATCCTTTTTGGTAAGAGGCCATTAAAAGTGAAGTTGATTCTATTATGCAGAATAATACTTGGGAATTAGTGGATCTTCCTCCGGGTTGTAAACCACTAGGATCTAAATGGATTTTCACTAGGAAAATGAAAACAGATGGATCCATTGATAAGTATAAAGCCCGACTTGTTATTCAAGGTTTTCGCCAAAAGAAAGGCATTGATTATTTTGATACGTATTCTCCGGTAACGAGAATGGCATCTATAAGGATGATCATTGCTATTGCAGCATTGCGAAATCTTGAAGTACATCAAATGGATGTAAAAACGGCCTTTCTTAATGGAGATTTACATGAAGAAATCTACATTAGACAACCTGAGGGTTTTGTGGTTCCAGGATTGGAACATAAAGTTTGTAAATTAGTTAAGTCAATTTATGGCTTAAAACAAGTGCCTCGAGATTGGCATCAGAAATTTGACAGTGTTATATTGTCGAATGGATTTCAAATCAACGAATGTGACAAATGTGTATATGTCAAAGATACAATAGAGGGATACGTGATCCTGTGTCTTTATGTTGATGATATGCTCATCGTTGGTAGCAATGACAAGATGGTAAAATCTATCAAAGACATATTACATTCAAGGTTCCACATGAAAGATATGGGCCTAGATGACGTGATTCTAGGGATAAAGATCCAAAGAACACCAAGTGGACTTATACTAAACCAATCACATTATGTTGATAAGATCCTTGAGAAATTTAGTAAAGATGATTCTAGTGTGTCAAGAACCCCTTTTGATACGACTTTACAGCTTTCTAAAAATAAAGGTGAAGGTATTTCTCAAGGAGAATATGCTAAAGTAATAGGAAGTCTGATGTACTTAATGAATTGTACACGACCATACATTGCCTTTACAGTGAGTAAGCTAAGCCGATACACGAGTAACCCAGGTGTGGATCATTGGAAATCGATAACTAAAGTGCTTAGGTACTTAAGGTATACGCGTGATTATGGGTTGCATTACTCGAGATATCCTGCTATACTTAAAGGGTATAACGATTCAAACTGGATTAATGGTGTAAAAGGATCGAAGTCCACAAGTGGATATGTATTTATGCTAGCGGGTGGAGCGATCTCGTGGAAATCTTCGAAACAAACGGTAGTGACCAAATCTACCATGGAGGCTGAGTTTGTTGCTTTGGATAAAGCAGGAGAACAAGCTGAATGGTTACGCCAATTTTTAGAGGATATTCCTAAATGGGAGATGTCAGTGTCGCCACTTTGTATACATTGTGACAGTACTGCATCAATTGGTACAGCTGAGCGTGTACTATATAATGGAATGTCGAGGCATATTCGTCGGCGACACAATTCTGTTAGACAACTACTCTCAACTGGAGTTATCACTATTGACTATATCAGGTCAAAAGATAACATTGTGGATCCGCTAACCAAAGGGTTAACAAGAGAGTTAGTTGAGAAATCATCGAAAGGAATGGGACTGAAGCCCATAACAAAAGTCGGTACAAAGGAAACCCAACCTTGTTGACTGGAGATCCCAAGATCTTGGTTCAATGGGACAACCTAACTGTAAAGACTTAGTGAGATCACTGTGGGGGTTTTACTCCCGGGTCCATTCCTATGATGAAAAACAGTGATAAAAATTGGATAAGGCTAAGCTATGCTTTTAATGATCCTTAAGTGTCGATATGTCGAACAAATAATACTTTTGTATTGTTCAAGAGATCACCTATGTGAGTGAAGTGAGGTCGCTTCAAGAAGGAATTGTGGGGGCTAATTCTGGGAAAACTCACAGAACCAGGCTAAAGCTCAAGACCAAAATGGGTTTAACAGTGAGAACTGAACAAATATAGGGAAAGACTCCAGTGGGGGATGTATCATCATTTCACAATAAAGAAGGGCAGTTCAAGGTCAACGTGACTACTGAAATTCTTGAAATGTAAATATGTTCTTACAAGGGAAAGTTCAAGGGGTAACGCCTACCTATCCTATGCTAGTTTCTACCGTGCGCTCTATCTCCGTGTCAAGAAGTCATTTTGTAATGTCAATTTTTATTCATGTGGGGGATTGTTGGAAGATTTTGAATAAAAATTAAATTGCATTTTTATTTTTGATTTGTAACTTATGTATTTGATTTTGTAACTTACAAGTCAATATTGTAACTCCCTTAATAATGAGAAAGATATTGATGTGTTCTTTATTGGAGCTCATTATTGTAGGGGTTACATCTTTTTTGAAATGTAAGTTACACTTTTCTACTCCTATATAAGGAGACCTTGGCTTCATTGTTTGGCACACCAAAAAATCCCTCGAGCACTTTTCATAGCATTTGACATTTCTTCTTAGAGCTCTAGGTTCTGATTCAGTGAGATAGAAGGCGTATTTGTTCGGTTCGTAGAAGGCGGGTCTTTAAGTGCTTAAGATCACCTTTGTTCGGTGTATCCTGGGAGACGGAAGCCAACACACCTTCAAGCACCACACGGAAGGGGCTTATCTGTTTTAAGGAGAGCGTGGTTTTCACGTGCCTCGGACTTTCATTTCGGTATTTTATTGTTGTAATCTTGATTTCTGGTATATTCTTAATCTATACTTCCTACAGTTAGTGAATTATACCCAACATTATGTACTTGTGTTAAATTGCTCTATGTCTTCCACTCTCCGGTTGATAGAAGGTTTTAGTACTTGTTCCCAATTGTTTTTCGTGTTCTACCGGTTTCTCTTCGAATTCTGGTGCAATTTCCCCAGATTTCGTGCTGGTTGCACTACTTATGCTACCGTGGTAGAACTGAAACCGGACATCCCTGCTGATTCATGGAACTATGGCATTGAGTTGCAATGGGCACCTCCAGCCTACTCTAAAGTCTTGTTTCTACAGCCTCTTGATGATGGTCAAATGTCGGGATATATTTGCACGAAAAGAAGTAGCCTGATGTCTTTTTTTCTGAATTCGTCCTGGTGGTGGTTGTAAATTGTAATGTTTGTTGTGTGTTTCATTTAAAAGATGTTGGTTGGTGCATGGTTTGTTCAATTGTTCTTTATATCATTCACCTCATTGCATTGACATACTTTGAAACAGCTTTCGGATTCCTATGTATTGTTGTAATTTATTTATTTGTGCATTGGGCTTTAAATATAGCATCAGACCACGCAGCCCGACGCAGGTCACTTGTACATTTGGGCCACATATCACACTGTGTAAGAAAAATCAATATACTTATATAAAGGAGAAGGCGGGGGCGGTGAGGTGGCGCTCTAGAATCGCTCCGTTTTATTTTTCTAATTTTCTCAATTTTTCACAATTTTTAATTTTAATAATTACAACTTCCTTTATTATTTTCGATTTTGTAGGAAGAAAATTGAAAATTACACTTTATTATTTTCAAACTTGTTAGAACTTTTTTTTATTATTTTCAAAGTTGATAGAACTTTCTTTGATTTAGAAAATTACAACTTCCTTATTATTTTCGAATTTGTAGGACTTGATAGAACTTTCTTTGATTTAAAAAATTACAACTTCCTTATTATTTTCGAATTTGTAGGCTTGATAGAACTTTCTTTTATTATTTTTTAAAGTTGATAGAACTTTCTTTAATTTAGAAAATTACAACTTCCTTATTATTTTCGAATTTGTAGGACTTGATAAAACTTTCTTTGATTTAGAAAATTACAACTTCCTTACTATTTTCGAATTTGTAGGACTTGATAGAACTTTCTTTGATTTAAATATCTTTTATCTTTTATCAATATACTTATATAAAGAAGAAGACGGGAGCGGTGATGTGGCGCTCTCAAATCGCTCTAATCTATTTTTCTAATTTTCTCGGATTTTTGAATATGCTCTTAACTTTCTTCTAAATTAAAGTTACCATCTTATTATTCTCCTAAATTTTCTCTATTGATTTATTCTCACTTTTTTTAATAGAGGGAACTTACATTAAACTTCCTTCACAAATCCAATCTTTTTACTAATCAATATATTTATATTATTATATGACATCAAAGGAAATTCTCGAAAGTTAAGATGGCGTTCTAAAATTCCTTCAATTTGTTTTTAATTTTATACAAATTTAAATATTAATATTAAATTAAAAATGCCTTCCCCAGTGTCGAATTAATAGGAGAAAATATTTTTGGTGAAAATTTTGTCAAAAAAATATATTAATTATTTAAGAAAATGTTACCATTATTTAATCTACTCGTGTATTATATAAATCCTCCCTCAGGCTCGGGCTCTGCATATTTTCTTGGGCACTATTTTCAATATCTATTGTTTGTTTTTTGTCTCGCTAACATTGCTTTGCAAACTTTGCTTTTTGTATTTGATGTCTTTTATTTACTTATTAATATGCTGATTTTATGTTAGTACATAATTATTAATAGTGATCGGATGTGTTATCATGCAGGTGCAAGTTGTATACTACGTGAAGTGATGGCAACAAACAATCCAGGTATTCAACGCATATTCTTTTCTATTTTAACTTTTGTTTGATTTATCTTAAGAATATGTCTATAATCACTTATAGTTATATATGTTTTCTGTTATGTATCTTATTACTTAAATTTGTGTTTGTGATCTAATGCAGGACTAAAACAAGTCATTAATGAGCTGATCCAGTAAGAGAAAAAGGGATCACCGATTTAAAAAATAGCCATAGCCGCAACAATCGTGATTTTCATGTACTTTTGATTATTTTGCTTTTTTATTCCTTTTTTGTAATTTAATTTAATTTAATTTGAATATTTTTTGATTTTTTTAGAAACCGACATCATGTGATGTTTTCCATGTTTGTTTGTTCTAGAATACTAAACTGCATTCGTGTGGAGATGCATGGAGATGCAGATGATACGTATCTATCCTGTTTTTTCAATTTCTTTTGTTCACCAAGTATATGATAAATCAAAATCATTAATTAATTGGTTAAAAGCGAGTAAAAGATAAAAAAAGATCAAATACATTGCATGCACGTATAGTATTTTGTACATGAAACATTAGATCTTTTATACTTGCATAGTTATCTTATATAATGACTTGATATATTTTAAATAGTATCTTTTGTATGTTGTTAGTTTTCTTATTTTCTTTTACAGTTTCAAAGTGGATCAACTTGGTAAAAACAAGATTCAATTACAATAGAATATGAAGTTGTATAAAACGGTTTACTTAAATTTTGTATAATTACTATATTAAGCATTATTGATTTTTTTAGAATTTTCAACATTTATATACTTTTGTACAAGCAACTTTTAATTACATGTAAGTTTTCTCTTCTAACTTATTTGTCAATATTAATTTTATACATTTCAAAAAAAGGAAAATGTTTATTATACCATGCTATCGTATGAATAAAGAACTAACTGGAGATCGGAGAGAACGGAGTGCCGACTAATCAATTTTTATAACTTTTCAAAATTTTGAATTAACAAATATTAAAAATTACAAAAAGTAAAAAAATATGCCTAGCCCCAAAATATAAGTATATATCAATATATATACTTATATAAAGGAGAAGACGGGTGCGGTGATGTGCCGCCTCTCAAATAGTTTCGATCTATTTTTCTAATGATCTCAAAATTTTGAATTATTAATATTAAAAATTCGAAAATATCTCATTTGACTATATAGAGGAGAAGACGAGTGCGGTGATGCCACTCTCAAACAGCTTCGATCTATTTTTCTAATTTTCTCATATTTTTGAATTATTAATATTAAAAATTCAAAAATATCTCAAATGACTATAAAATCTCTACTAATGGAGGAAACCAATATACAGTTTTAATATTGTTTCCTTTAACTTGCCTTTAAAATCTTTACTAATGGAAGAAACTAAATATACAATTTTAATATTCTTCTAAATTTTTTATTAGAAAATATCTCAATTTTCTTTTAAAGCTTTAGTAATGAAAATCTTAATTACATTATATTCACCTAAACTTTCTTAATTAATTATTATCTTAATATTTTCCTAAAATTTATCTTAAAGTCAAATTTACTAATGGAAGAAACTAAATATATAATTTCAATATTCTTACTTTTAACTTGCCTTCGAAATATTTACTAATGGAGGAAACTTAATAAACAATTTTAATATTCTCTTAAACTTTTTATTAGTAAATATCTCAATTTTCTTTTAAATCTTTAGTATGAGAAATTTTAATTACCTCATATTCACCTAAACTTTCTTTTAAGTCAAGTTACTATCTTAATATTCTCCTAAAATTTATATTTAAGTCAAATTATCATAAAAAATGCAAGTTTCTATAAGATAAAATATGTACTTTCTTTTCATTTATTTTCTCCGAATACTTATATTTTAGACAATAAAAATTAGGATTCTTAAAAATTATTTAAATTTAATTTTACGATATAATAAAATTGATTAATAGATGATGTAATTTATTTAGTAAATTAGTTTGTTATCTGTTTAGATTTGTTAACAAGGAGGAAGCGGGTCATTCGAGGAAACATGTTTAACGAGAGAACGATTCATTAGGAGAAATATTATATGCTAGAATTTAAATATTGATGTTATATTATGTATTTTAAAATAAAAGTTGAAATATGAAATTTGAGAAAATTAAAAATGGTGATAAATATACTAATATTTGATATAATAATTAAAAAATAAAAAAAATATTTTAAAGAATTATCCTTTCTATATTTATTCAAAATTTCAATAAATAACTAAGACGAAACATAAAATTCAAAATAAACCTTAATTTTATGTTAAGAATATTATTTTATTAAAACCCATATTTTATAGAATAATGTTTAGAAAAATTTTAAAAAAATTATTAGAAAGCCGCTGCGAAGCGCGGCTTTATATTTTTCTAATTTTCTCAATTTTTCACAATTTTTAATTTTAATAATTACAACTTCCTTTATTATTTTCGATTTTGTAGGAAGGGAATTGTAATAAAAGAAAGTTCTATCAAGCCTACAAATTCTAAAATAATAAGGAAGTTGTAATTTTCTAAATCAAAGAAAGTTCTATCAAGTTTGAAAATAATAAAAGAAAGTTCTATCAAGCCTACAAATTCAAAAATAATAAGGAAGTTGTAATTTTCTAAATCAAAGAAAGTTCTATCAAGTCCTACAAATTCGAAAATAATAAGGAAGTTGTAATTTTCTAAATCAAAGAAATGTTCTAAATCAAAAAAAGTTATATCAGGTCCTACAAAATCAATATCTTTATATATATAAAGGAAAATCCTCAGTACCTCTAGAATCGCTCTAAATATATAATTTTAACGTTCTTGCCCTTAAAATTTTTACTAATAAAGAAAATTAAACAAATAATTTCAATATTCTCCTAAATTATTAAAATTATTAAAAATTAATAATTATGCTAATAATTATATAAAAAGTAAGTCTCTCGTCTTGACAATATTGTAAAGAAGGAAGTTTCCAATATTTTAGTCTAGAAAAAATTTACATATTAAACATTAATTTACTTGTCCACCAAGTCAAAATTACTCTAATGAGTCTATAAAATGCATCAAATGCACAAGAGAAAATTTTATATCATCAAACCGTTCTTTGATTTGCGATCGATGTAGACCTATTCTCTACATTATCTTTATTATTCTATTCTTTTTTGTTGTCTTCATTATTATCTTACCATGGCATAGGCAGCAGTGTACTTTTTCTTTTAACAGTTTTTTTATGTACGTAATGATCGTATATATGAGTAATTTTTTTCATGTTCTTTTTATATGTTTTGAATTGTTGCAGGATTGCACGAAGCGATTATTCCTTTTTTTATATTGATTGCTTGACTTTTGTGCGTAAATTTATATTATGTAGTTGTGTTTGTAGACACCCTTTTTTAATGTTACATGTCTTCACAGATCTCATGTTTTTCGATTTGTACGATGCAAGGAGAGGTACAAACAATTCGATATATTTGTACGGTAAATATGTTCATTGACAATTTTACTTTTGGGTTACTAATTTCTTATTTAATTTTCTTTTTAAACTTTGCAAATGTTCTTTTTGATTTTACACCAATATTTATCAGTCATCTCATCAAATATATGCTCACTTTTGCATAATATTCGATTGAATTGTGTGTTAGAATTTATTACTACTAATTGTATTAGTAAATCCAAGTATATATAGTCATGTGATATTTGAATACGCAAATCTACACTTTTAAAATATGCAATTTTGATTGTGATGCTGGAACACCCAATAAAATCTATCAAATATTGTATATAATGATGTGGCAGACATATGACTTTTTTAATTCGTCGGTGCATATATATGAAAAATGCTAGAGCTCCCAAATTCGTTTTCAAAACGATTTCCAAATGTTGATGTATCGTTTCCGTAATTGATAATTTTCCTATGAATAATATGAGACCCCACGTACATATATATGAATCCACGAATTAAAAACACTCATGTGTCATGTCATGTCATTCAGGAACGATTTTGAGGTACGTAACACTACTTCATATATATATATAGGGATCTCATATTTTTATTAGGAATCTTACAAAGTAAATAAGATTTGGGAGATTTTTTAAGAATTTTTGTTGGGTGTTTTAATATTTTTCAAATTTTAATTATGTAAAATACAATGTGGATTACCACTAACACGGAAATCGGAAAGAGAGAATGGAGGGAAAAAGAAAACGGAAAAGGGAGTCTAAAACTGAAGTGTTCTATATTTTGTTGGTTTATGTATACTTGTATTTTCGGGTTAAGAGGTAACACGGGATAGAGATGTTTTGTACCGAAAATATTTAGTCATTGTTTTAAAAAAGTAACCCTATTTCAATAACATAGCATCTCAGAGAGAAAACCAAATTTGCTAAAATGACAGGAGTAGTATACATATGGCGATTTAATAGAACGTTGGTCTTAGTACATGTATTCAGACTCAGATTGTTAGATGGAGTCCAGTGGAACTACCATCATTAAGGGCTTAATTTTTTTTTTTTAAGATAAACTTTTTTCAAGTCTGTTGTTTTGTTTGTCAAAAATAAATAAAATATTAGGATTTCGCTCTATTGACATAGTCAAATTTAAATTTAAAAGTAAGAGGAGGATATAATCTTTAATTTTGTCTCTTTAAAATTTCAATAAATCTATAGTAAGCTTTAATTTTCTAATTTTTCTCCTAAATTTTAGTATCTTAATATACACCTAATTTTCTCTCAAAGTTCTAAAATTTCACTCAAAGTCATATTATCATTTTAATATTTTTATAAATATTTTTTCAAGTTAAACTTACCATCTTAATAATGTTCTAGACATTCTTTTAAAGTTAAAATTTAATAATAAAATAAAATTAATTGTCTTTTAAATACCACCAAATAAAGAAAATTCTATTTCTTTTCAAGACAAAATTTTAAAATAATTTTTTTTTCTATCATTAGAATATTTATGAATAGAGAAAAACAAACATATCATTTCAATATTATTAAAATAATATGTTCAACTAATTTACGGTTCACTCGAGAGAGAGAACGACTCTCATGTTAACTATTAGAAATTGTGTTTTTATAAGTTTTTTGGTAAAAAAATCTTGCATTTAATTTATCTATATGTTTTATATATTAACAACTAATTAAATTTTACCTTTTAACTTATAAAAAATATAATCAGTATACTTATACCCTTTACGATATCATAAAATTGATTATTTCATGATGTGATTTATTTAAAAAATTAACATATAAGATTAGATTAGAAATTAGAAATAAATATTTAAAAAATTGAAGACGAGGGGCGCCTCACAAATTTTTTTGGTCTATTTTTCTAATTTTCTCAAAATTTTGAATTATTAATATTAAAAACTCGAAAATATCTCAATTGCCTTTAAAATCAATATTTACTATTATATAAAGGAGAAGACGGGGGCGGTGAGGTGCCAATCACTTCGATTTATTTTCTAATTTTCTCAAATTTTTAATTAATAATATTAAATATTCAAAAAAATCTCATTTACCTTTTAAATATTCAATAATAGAGGAAACTAAATATACAATTTTAATATTATTGCTTATAAAATCTTTACTAATGAAAGAAAATAAATATACTATTTAAATCTGAATCTTTATTGATGAAGGAAAGTAAATATACAATTTAAATACCCATCTAAATTTTTTATTAGAAAATATCTCAACTACCTTTTAAGTCTCTTTTATTGGAGTAAATTAAATATACAATTTGAATATTCTTACCTTTAATACCTTTACTAATGCAGAAAAGTAAATATACTATTTAAATTAAAATATTTACCAATGGAAAAAGTAAATATTTAATTTAAATATCCAGTTAAATTTTTTATTAGAAAATATCTCAATTATCTTTTAAATCTTTCTTAATGGAGGAAACTATATATTCAATTTTAGTATTTTTTTTGTCTTTAAAATCTTTACAAATGGAGCGAAATGTACAATGTTAATATTCTCCTCAATTGTTTTTATCAATATACTTGCTAATCAATATCAACATTTTTGCTATTATTTTAATATCTTTATAAATGTTGTATTACTATTATTATTATTGTTGTTGTTATTATGTTGTTGTTGTTGTTGTTGTTGTTGTTGTTGTTGTTGTTGTTGTTGTTGTTGTTGTTGTTGTTGTTGTTGTTGTTGTTGTTGTTGTTGTTGTTGTTGTTGTTGTTGTTGTTGTTGTTGTTGTTGTTGTTGTTGTTGTTGTTGTTGTTGTTGTTGTTGTTGTTGTTGTTGTTGTTGTTGTTGTTGTTGTTGTTGTTGTTGTTGTTGTTGTTGTTGTTGTTGTTGTTGTTGTTGTTGTTGTTGTTGTTGTTGTTGTTGTTGTTGTTGTTGTTGTTGTTGTTGTTGTTGTTGTTGTTGTTGTTGTTGTTGTTGTTGTTGTTGTTGTTGTTGTTGTTGTTGTTGTTGTTGTTGTTGTTGTTGTTGTTGTTGTTGTTGTTGTTGTTGTTGTTGTTGTTGTTGTTGTTGTTGTTGTTGTTGTTGTTGTTGTTGTTGTTGTTGTTGTTGTTGTTGTTGTTGTTGTTGTTGTTGTTGTTGTTGTTGTTGTTGTTGTTGTTGTTGTTGTTGTTGTTGTTGTTGTTGTTGTTGTTGTTGTTGTTGTTGTTGTTGTTGTTGTTGTTGTTGTTGTTGTTGTTGTTGTTGTTGTTGTTGTTGTTGTTGTTGTTGTTGTTGTTGTTGTTGTTGTTGTTGTTGTTGTTGTTGTTGTTGTTGTTGTTGTTGTTGTTGTTGTTGTTGTTGTTGTTGTTGTTGTTGTTGTTGTTGTTGTTGTTGTTGTTGTTGTTGTTGTTGTTGTTGTTGTTGTTGTTGTTGTTGTTGTTGTTGTTGTTGTTGTTGTTGTTGTTGTTGTTGTTGTTGTTATTATTATTATATAAGGTGGGATACGCGTAAGCTTTCAGATCACCCGAATCTTATTTATTTATTTTTGTAGAGCAGCTCCATTTTAAATATTAAAAATTGATTTTTTTTTAATTTCTAATATTATATTTATAAAAGACAAGTACTCAAAATTTATCTAATCAAATTTTACAATCAATTGCCTATATCTATAATCCTATAATAATAAACTTAATTAAATTCTATAATATGTATAAAGAAATTATAATGTCAACTCTCTTTAATTAAGAAACCAAACGATTATATAAACAAATTTTAAATGTCCAAAAGTTTATGCTCTCTATTTCATCGAACTCATATTTGTGTTGTTTTTAGAATATTTATATTTTTATACCCGAACTTTTTCTCTCTCTCACTATTGATTTTGATTATTTTTGTTTTTCGGAAAAAACGGGCCAAATTTTGTTGTACTACGAAGTAGCGGAATTGATGATATTAATTGTATTATCAAAGTAGTGGACGGATGCATGATGACATGCGCACATATCAATTCTGATTCACACAAATTTGCTTTCTTGGGGAGATTTTATACTATCTAATTTAGTTATTCTATTATTTCGATAAAAATTTTGGTATATCCATTCTCTCTTTTTGTGTATTTTTTCCAGATTTACTCTGGTTCTTTAATGTACTACATCTCATCTCATTTTTATTGAATATATGTTCTTATCCAAAATTTCTCAAAGAGAAAATTCTAAAAATTTATCTTCAAGACTATAAATGTAAGTTTTTTAAGTATTATATGTCAAGAATATTAAACAAAATTAAAAATCATGTAATTTGTTTAGTACATTAATGTGTTATTTGTTAAATTTGATAATAACGATAGATTGATTTATTGGGAGAAAACATATTTAAAGGGAGAGCGGTTCATTACGAGGAACGTATTATATGATAAAATTAAATATTAATATTATATTATGTATTTTAAAATAGAAGTTGAAATTTAAGTTTTAAGAAAAATATAAATAGTAATCAATATAATAATATTCAACATAATATTAAAATAATATAAATATTAAACAATTACCTTTTTCAATATTCATTCAGAAATTCCGTGAGTGATAAAGACGACACGAAAATTACAAAAAAACCTTATGTTAAAAATATAATTATTTATTTCATTTTAAAAAACATATTTTCGTAGAATGTTTTTTTCTAAAATTTAGAGAAATTATTAAAAGGCCGCTGCGAAGCGCGGCTCAGTAAACTAGTTGAATCTATTTAGGAAAAATAAAATTGAATCTTAACACAGCACAGCAGGCCCTAATTATATTATATCTTTATATATAACTAGGTTACTTAGTCGCGCTTCGCAGCGGCATTAAAATATATTTATTAAGAAAAATAATATTAGAATAAAAATTATGAATTAAATATCTATAAAATTATATAAATTATCAAATAAAATATATTCTGTAAAATTTGCATTTGGGTAAGTAATATTATAAATTATTTACATATTCCTTTTGTTTATATAGTTTGATTTTTTATTTTCTTGGACCGATACCATTGCCATATATATATTAAAAAAAATTATATTGATAAAAATCAATATAAACATATAATATTACTATTTTCTCAGGGATGACACATACGGTGTATCCAGATTTGTATAAATTTTACTATTTTTTGTGGTAGAAAAACTAATTGTATCTGCATATAAAAGTAAATAAATGGTTAAAAACATAATATAAGAATTAAATCAATAATATCAATGAAACAAATATTTGTATAATATCTAATGATATTCGTTCAATCGAGATAAGATAGATTTATATATATGCAATTTCTTAAACTATATATTATAAAAACATTAATAAAGATAATTACTTTTAAATTTTTTAATCCGGGTAGATGTGACAATTATTATATAGGGTCCACCATCCTCCTTGTATAAATTTGTATCGACCATCTCGACCAACTTTTTCCACAAAGTTATGGTATTGCTGATGGAGCTGTTTAAGAAAAAAATTAGAACAAATTAAAAAAGTAAAACAAATAAATTGGGGTAACCAAAGAAGTAATATAAAATTATAAGAACAATAAAAAATAATTAACAGTTATATTAAAATTAATATAATGCATAACTTACTAATTTGTGACAATTTTGAGATCTCTTTTTTTCCAACCGCTTTGACAACTTCAATGTCACCCAAGTAGGTCAAGCAGCCTAAAACATCTAAATCAACATAGAAAAAATAATATTAGAACATAATAGTTTGAATTATAACTTATATAATAGTATTACTTATATATTACTCTAATATATTACTGCATCAAAAACCTGAGAGTATGTTGGTGTCATTAATACGTGCATCAATCATATCCGGACATATGAACTGAAATTCATGCAGTGATATGTTGACGATGCCTTCTTCCAATCTCTTAGGCAACATTATGCGTATGAAAAGTAATTTAGACCCATGTGATAGTGGTCTATATTTCCCTGTACTTGAAACAACTTTCAGATTTTTGATACTGTACACAGAGTCTTCGTCTAAAATATTTTTGAACCGAGAGACCAGAATCTTCGGGATCGTATCATGGATCAATTTTTCCTGTCATACAACATATCTTAGAAAAGTTAATAACATCATACAATTTGACAAACTAATAAGTTATAAGTATATTGATTTATTAATTTTCATCGATCAAAATCATGCCAAGACTGATCAGTTCTTCATTATTTGGATTGACAGATTCCCACATTCTACACACTCGTACTCTTATCATTCAGGTATAGTTGTTGTCGTTCAAAGTATCCAACATGGTGTAGGTCATAGTTGTATTGATTGTAAATATGGTCGTAAAAATTTGAAGCTATGTAAAAAAGTTTCGGTGTAGATTTTTTCTTATGAATGACCTTTAATTTATAGGTGTTTGTAAGGTGAATAACATGGAAATCTATTATGTTTAAAAGTCAAGAAGTATTATAAAAAAAAAGTTCTATAATGTTTGAAATAATAAAAGAAAGTTCTATCAAGTTTGAAAATAATAAAAGAAAGTTTTATCAAGTTTGAAAATAATAAAAGAAAGTTATCAAGATTGAAAATAATAAAAGAGAAAATTGCAATTATTAACATAAGAACCTAAAAATTCGAAAATAATAAGGAAGTTGTAATTTTCTAAATCAAAGAAAGTTCTATCAAGTTTGAAAATATAAAAGAAAGTTCTATCAAGCCTACAAATTCGAAAATAATAAGGAAATTATAATTTTCTAAATCAAAGAAAATTCTATCAAGTCCTACAAATTCGAAAATAATAAGGAAGTTTTAATTTTCTAAATCAAAGAAATTTTCTAAATCAAAGAAAGTTCTATCAAGTCCTACAAATTCGAAAATAATAAGGAAGTTGTAATTTTCTAAATCAAAGAAAGTTCTATCAAGTTTGAAAATAATAAAACAAAGTTCTATCAAACCTACAAATTCGAAAATAATAAGGAAGTTGTAATTTTCTAAATAAAAGAAAGTTTTCAATTTTCTTCCTACAAAATCGAAAATAATAAAGGAAGTTGTAATTATTAAAATTAAAAATTGTGAAAAATTGAGAAAATTAGAAAAATAGAACGGAGCGATTCTAGAGGCACCACCTCACCGCCTCCGTCTTCTCCTTTATATAAGTATATAATATTGATTTACGTAAAGAATTTCAATGGTATGGCATGATCGTCAATTTATTTTAATTAAAACACTTACGATAGTTTCCTGCATTAGTAAAACACCTAATTAAACAAACAAACTACAGTCATATATAATGCACCCAAAAGACTTAAAGCTCTTTCTTTAGACATTATTTTACAAAAATATTTGGACGGGTGTGAAGGAGTTTTAAGAAATTAAAATATTTATATTTGTTATAGAAAAGTTATTGAGTGGGAAAATATAATATTACAAAAAAACTAAACGATTTTAGAATAACAAAATCACAAAAAATTTAGTGCAAAACATATAATAAAAGTTTAAAAAATATATTTTTGTTAATAAAACACATATAATCAATTTCAATTGTTACTATTGTAGAAGAAAAAAAAAGGGATGACCATTTTTAATTTCTCTGTATTTGTGTGTAAGACACAATCATTTGTCGATAAATGAAAATATTAATAACTATCAATGAATTTAACATAGCTGAAAAATACATATACAACCATCAATAAAATTCAATGGCATAAGAAATGTGTAATTACTTTAATGACAAATACAATCAAGAAACACATATTATTAATATAAATTATTAATAAAAATTAAATTGAATCTTCACATCAAAATAAAATTTGTAATAATTTTGGGAACAAAATAATAATTCTATGTATTGAAATAACAAATTAATAAAAAATATTTCTAAATCATCTTGTGCATTACACCTGTATAAAGTTAGTTAAAGATAGTCACTGAACGGTCCATTGGTCATATTATTGTATCAAAGTACAATAGTAAGATCGCAGTTGATCCACTCTTAAATATATATTTGTACAATGATGTGGTTGATACATTATAAATTTTAATTTATGAAGTTATATGTATGCACGCGGGTTTCATATTTTTATAATAAATATTACAATTAAAAATGAATTTGAAACATGTTTTGGGATATTTTGTTGAAACGTCCTCTAATATTAGCCTAATTGTACTTGCAACAGTATTTCTATACTACAAGTTTCTAAAATAATATTTACGAATTTAATACAAAACAATGCTCCTAGGGCTAGGGCTGAGCATTCGATTCGGTTAACCGAATAACGAACCGAAATAATTCGGTCCGGTTAACCAAACCAAAATAATTCGGTTATTTCAGTTTTTTTACTGAATTACCGAATTAACCGAAAATATAAAATATCATAAATAATATTTATTAAATTATATATGATATGGCATTTATACTATAATTTTGGTTATATATGATTGTTATTTTGTTTATTTTTGTGTGTTGCGTTGCTTCTTGTCTGTGCTTGTTGCCTGACTAGTGACTGCTGGTTGCTAGCCTTGAGTCTTGTTGCTAAGTTGATGTTAGTGTTTTGTCTATTGTAGTGTTGCAGTATGCTATCAAGTCTATAGGGAGACTGAGACTCACTTTATTTTGTTTAAAAACATTATTTTCCAAACTTTATGTATTGGTAGCATTTTATCTCATATTGAAGCTCCTTATTTATATTAAAAGATACTACATGTTTGATGTTTCTGTTAACAATCGATTTTAATTCGGATTTTTTTTTGTAATTTGGTAATCGGTTTTATCCGAAATAATTAATTCAGTTCGGTAAATAACCAAAATTATTTCGATTATTAATTCATTTATAGATTTTACTCTTTTTTGATATTCGGTAACCGAATTATAATTCGGTTCGGTTACCGAATAAACGAATGCACAGCCCTAAATGCTCCAATTTAGTAAAACTATCAAGGATCTCAGCTATCATTTCACTCCTTTCTTATACTTCTTGTCTCTCTTCAAAATATAATTGGAGTTTAAATTTATTATTGTTATTATCATAATCAAGAACAAATATAAAAGTTTTTTATGATATTCACAAGAAAACACACGGTTGGACTTGCTCCAAATAATAAAAAAATAAAAAAAATGATGAAATAAAAAAAGCAAAGGTGACTAGGAGAGAAGCCGTGGAAGTGGGTACAGGCAGGCAGGTGTTTAAAGGTTTAAACTACCATCTACCTGCACAAACACAGACAAGTGTACCCGGGCCCACTACTTGAACCTCCTAGGCCCTCCTGGACTTTCAACACACATTGTTACTATCGCCCCCCCTCTCCCATTCCCATAACTCTCTGTTCAATTCCCAACATTGATTCCACCGCCCAATTCCTCATACAAATCCCCCCCCTCTTGCACTAATCTCCATTCCATTCCATTAATTCATTCCTGAGTGGAATCAGCGGAGAGATTTCAATGGCTTCATTCTCTGTTCCCTGTCCCAAGATTTGTGCTCCTGCAGCTAGTTTGCAGCTGGCCCAGCCCAAGCCCATTCACTCCCTCGTTTCTTTCCGACCCGATTGTATTTCTAATAGGGCTTTTCTTTCCGGATCTTCAGTCCTCAACACCTCTTCCATTCAGGTATATCTCCTCATTCGAGATTATTAATTATATTACTTGTTGTTTTATGAGTTCATTGATTTACAGTAATGTTTAATCTGAGGTTCTATTGTAGACTGTATGCTGCTGTCTACAATACTTCATTATATACTTAGACATGTGTTTTGAATACAAATAAATCTTGTTTGCCCACTACAAAACAGTAAATTATTCGGTTTTTAAGTGAATTTTGTTTGCATTATTGTTAATTTAACCGTGTTTCTGTAAATTGTGTTTTCCGTGCAGATTCTGTGTTGAAATTTATCTCTGTGTGAGTGTATTGAAATGATTTGTACTGTAAATTGACTCTCTATTTACATGTTTAATCTCGTTTGATGACAAAAGATTAAAAAAATTGATCATTTAGATGTCCAAGAATGTTTTAGGTCATTCCGCTTTAAGTTGAACTTGGAGTTGTTTCTCTAGTTTTACTAAATATAAATTTGGTATTGATATGATATAATTCGGTTGACAATGCACAGCCTTATACCAGATGAGTAGCTAATTACCAACAGACCAAGTATGTGTTTTTGTAGTATTGTTAACTTTGTAATTTAAATTTCTTACCCAGAATGTTATTACTCCGTAATCCACTTCCCATAATCCCATCAATGTAGCAATATACCTTTTGGAAAATTCTGTTAATCAAGGATACAAGTGGCATCTGGAATTTGGATGACCTTAATTGCACATCACTACTATATTACTACTTTTCTAATAAATTATTGATCTAAATGAGTCACATAAGACCTGTTGTGTTAGGTGCTTGTGCCCAGATTTTGAGACACATCGTGTGCTGTTTGGCATATTAGATATCCTGGTTATGGCTATTTTTTCATTGTGGTAAATGATGTACCTTTCTTTCTGCTGCAGGCATCTAACCGAAACCAGCATGAAGTTCTAAGGGTATCTGCTCAGCTGAATGCGGTATGTTAAACATTGTCGCCATGTCTTGTCACCTAGCTCTCTTTCCTTTCCAACAGATTGCTTTTAGTTTATTTTTGGCTTTTACCTGATTTCACTCTCCACATCAAAGGTTTCAGTTGAGAAATCAGCAAACTCTGTACTAGTTCCAGATACAAAGCCAGAAGAACCAACCAAGAAATCTTCTTCCCAGGATGCCATCCCTGATGCATCATCAATTACAGCATTTATGGATCAAGTGGCAGATCTTATAGAGTGTGTATACTTTCCTTCATCCGTTTAAATAATATGTTTGTTAACTCATTTTATTAACTACTTGTCCTTTCATTGCCTTGGAGTAACTCTATTTTCCGTGGCAGGCTTGTGGATTCAAGAGACATCATGGAGCTTCAGCTTAAGCAAGAGAACTGTGAAGTTCTTATAAGAAAGAAGGAAGCTTTACCACAGCCCCCTGCAGCTCCTTATGTTATGATGCAGTCCCCGTCACACCAGACAGCGGCTCCTCCCCAGTTACCTCCCGCACAAGCAGCTCCTGCTTCTGCTAAAGCCTCTCCACCAGCTCCGGCTGCACCACCTGCTGCAGCGCCAAAGTCATCGCATCCTCCACTTAAGTGCCCCATGGCTGGAACCTTTTATCGTTGTCCTGCACCTGGATCCCCACCATTTGTGAAGGTAAACGTTCTTTTATTCTATGTAAATTTACTGAAAATGTTGCAGAACTTAGCTTGAAGAAGAATTGGAGACAAAGACATTTAGATTGCTTGTCCAATACAATATAAACCAGAAACTTTAGAAATTTGGTGGCATGTACAATTACATATTTACCTACCTAATCTCAAGAGTCATGATATATCTTATCTTCCTCAGCCCATCCTTAGTTGGCAGCCAAATTATAGCACAAATGCTTCCCTCTGTGCTGTTCAATTTTACTGTATTTGAGTTGTGTTTTGCACACAAAGGAGTGATTTTGGGAAAAGCTTCTACATGAAGAACACATGCTACTTTTTTTTTCAAAAGTATTTTCCTATGTGCCTGACTTTTTAATTTTATTTTTATCAGGTAGGAGACAAGGTCCAGAAAGGTCAGGTAATATGCATCATTGAGGCCATGAAGCTGATGAATGAAATCGAAGTAAGCATCTTTGCTCTTTATCTGGATTCTTTGTTGTTCATGTCAAAATGTTATTCTTCGTCTGTCTTCTGTAGTTATGGTTGGTGAGTATGTCACAAGTTGGATAAAATAAAGTGAACTGTGTGGAATGTTAATTAGCCCCTCTTGATGTAGCACAAATAAAAGGTCTTAGGTTATTTTTCTTTGGTATATTACTTAACTGGGAATTTGCACAAGTACAAAACTTGAAGTTATTCTGATAATGTGGATGAATGATTTCAAAATCTGTTGGTTGCGGACTTTTAGAGTAAGCATGCATAAACTCTTATATTAATTTTGCCACACAAAGGGTGTCTTACACGGATGGTGAACATCAACTTCATAGAAGCTCTAGTTTCGAGTAGATGGTCAGAATGATGAAATTCAGTTTGATAAGAAAACGAGCTTGTAAATTGTACGTGAACAGATTGAGTTCAATTCAATAATTAACGAGCTCGAGTTTGGACAGAGAAATTTGTTGGATTAAGTAGATAGGGTCGGTTCTGTAAGTATAAGCTCCCGTTAGAGTTGGATAAGACAGACCCCAGTTCAGTTTGTATAGAGCCCTAGTGCTCCATGGCTTCCTCATTGATGATTATATTTTATCAAGTATATACGAAAACTTAGATTTCTTCCATTCTTCAATATTTGATTGGTGTCTTGTCAATTGTCTTTTGTTAGCAGCTTCAAAATTTAGTGCATGTTTTGTGGAATCTTTGCTTCTCAAGCAAATTTACTACTGTCGATAATTTTACTGGCTATGCTGCACTTTTGTGCGCACACATATTTATTTGCAATTTCTTGGCTCCTGTCCGGCCTTGTAAAAATTAGTTGCTGACAATAACCCATGTGCATTCATGTACAGGCTGAACATGCTGGAACTATAGTCGATATATTAGTAGAAGATGCGAAACCAGTTAGCGTCGATTTGGTCAGTATCCCCTTTAACCTCATTCCCCCCTCTCTATTTATGTGCATATGAGCACACACCCCTCTTTTGGTCACACTATGTGTTGTGTTCTTTGATTAAGTTGACTGAATTGTGCCCTCTTGCAGCCGCTATTTCTCATTGAACCGTGAAGAACAGAGGTGCTTCGCCATGGAACTTGACAGGAGACTGAGCTTAGATCTATTGTGCTGCTATTGATAATTATATGAATGTATTTTCTTTAAATTGCCTGTTACTTTAGATCTTACAAAATTAAAAAAATAATACAAAGTTGACATTAAATGTGATTGTTGTCACCCAAAATTGCATGTTTTGTTTTTGTACCCTAGGGTTGCAAATTTTGTATTTGTCAATTTTTTTTTTCCTTTGAAGAGCATATTTCAATGCTTTTATTTTATTTTATTCTGTAGACCTCTTCACATTTCTGTTCCCCCTTTTTTTTCATGCCCAAGATTTTGGAAATACCAGGAATACCAAATTAGATGTAAAATTAGTTCGCGGAACCTTACGTGGCAAGTTTTAGTTGGTTATATTTAGCAAAGAAAAGAACTCAATTAGATTTTTCAACCAGAACTTTAAAGTTATGTGTATAAACAGTTGCAAGAAAATATACTTGTAAATGATGTTTTGTGAAGTGCTAGATGTTGGCATGTTGCTAACTTGTAATATACTGTAATAGCATTTGATTTTAATGCTATCTAAATATGTAAGTACTACTCTGTCCATAAGTTATGGATTCAAGCAAGTTTTCAGGATGGATAACTGTTATAAGCTGCTGCCTTCTTAGATTAGTTTGTGTAATTGTTTGAGTACAATTTTCAGGAGACATACCCTATAATTTGAGAGTACATTGGATAGCTTAGTTATGTGCAGGTTTGGGACCAATTATGTAGAGGTTGAACATCGACAGTGTCTTGTTTGTTGTGGAGTGTCGTTAAATGAAGCAATGACACTTAAAAGGTCGAGAGTTCAAATATTAGTAGAGCGCGGTTGCAGAGCACTTACAATTATGCAACCAACTATTTCCAGGGAAAAAGAAGAAAAGAAAGTCATTGTTGTGAACTGTATTGATATTAGTTCATAATGCATTATGTTCACAGCACTCTCAATCACAATTTTTCCAAAGGTAGAATGAAAATTTGTCAATGCAATCTTTTGAAGCTGTTGGTTTACACATTACAAATCTTTCAAAAGCTGATGCTTTGTTCAATCTTTCTATTGCTTTTCCTCAGGATGCTTAACAACCTAAAGGTAGCTGGTCCACTTAGCCTTTGTTACATATACAAAAGGATTGATAGGTCCATCCAAATTCCAAAATGAAGGTAGTGCTCTTATCTTCAAGTAAAGCAAACTTGTTTCTTTCTTTATTTTGTTCCATTGGCTTACCCTACAAACAAGTTGGGTGAGAATCAAACGGACCTGTTGGCTCATTTTAATTTCGTTTTCTGTCCCTCTGATGTATACGAATCTCGTCAATTATATGACTAATCTCTCCAGTACACTAAATTAAATCATGTATACAACCATCAACTTGAGGCTGGCAAGATGATTATGTTGTGGATTCCAGTGATGTATACACAAAGTTGAATACATCATTTGGTTATCTTGCATCTTGCAGTTGGCACCATTTCAATCCGACGACGTTTTAACTTGTAAGCTTATTAGAAGCATAATATAACAAGCAGCCAAACTATATCTATACCATTGTGTATTGTTCAACTATCAGTTTAAAGCAAAGACAACTCGTTCGAAGTCTGATCCTTATGTTTCATCGCGTGTAGATGGCTTAACAAGAGTGTAAGCAATTATATTATGTTGTTGCTATGCTCATATAAGGTACCAAAATACTAGGGGCCGTTCCGAACATGACTTGATAGCTTAGCAACCATATGAATTATCAGGTTAACACCTCAGATTTGTGTAGACATGACTTGATACTTGATAGCTTAGCAACCATATGATTTATCAGGTTAACACCATTTGTGTTGCCTCTTCTTTTTAACTTTACCTAAGAAATGCATTTAAAAAACATCTACTAACCAAGAATGTCTAAGTAGCAAGAACTATGCTCCATGCTTGTTGCAAGATGTCAATTTCATAATGCAAAATGTGGTAACTTAAAAAGTCAAGCATCTCTGCATCAAAATCATCTTTTGCATTTACCATGTGGCCTTTACACTTCATCTCAACTCATTAAGCACTTTTGCCTCAATTATCAAAATATATGTACTAATTAACTAACTGGATCACAAAAAGAAAATTCCACTTCCTGGGATAATCTTGAATAATGCTGTACTTTTAATCCTTTAATCATTCAAACCAAGAAGAAATTTGGTTTTATATGATCATTATACACAAACAACATGTTTCTTACATTAATGTAATAAAAAACTTGCCTACATATAGCTAATTTCTACTCTAGCCAAGTCTCGCTACCAATTATCAATTTCTCTTTGGGATTGAAACACTACAGAGACTACAAAAATTGCGTAAAAGTGAATGCGACAGATATAGCAGCAATAACAAATCCAACAAGTTGTGCAGCACCAAAACTAGTGTATGCTCTACTGGACTCTCCAGTTGCTAAGTTTGCTAACCATCCATCTGACAATGTTGTAGACTCTGTCCCGGATCCTGAACCCGTCCCTGACCCCTGACTTGTATCTGGTGAATCTCTTGTAGCTTTTGAACTGCATAGTGATATAAATAGTTGGAAATTAGTCATAATTCACGTGCTAATTGATACATTACAAATGACACTGGTAAGTTGATTCTTAAATTAGCCTTGTACATACCACTCTTTTCCTAGGAAGAGGAGGGCGAGTGTCCAAGTTTTAGTGAATTATGTTATACTCATGTTCGGATTGAGAGATTAAAGTTCAATGAAGATATGAGTTTGTGAGTACTTAATTTGCAATTGAAATTTATCAAAAAATGATGTAAAAATGGATTTACCTTGGGTTGGTTGGACAAAATGTCATGATATAGTCCGCGTCTGTACATGTAAATGTACTTGTTTTATCATCATATGCGTAGCTATACGATCTTGGACACGCACTCTTGAATATTTGCGAGTAAACAGAAGGTGAACACGCTGTAGGCGAATTGAACTCGCCTTTACAGCAGTACTCAGGGGTGGCAAAGGCAGTGCAAGCACTATTACAAGCACTTCCACCCTCCACCTTCAGCTCAGCAGGACACCTCAGGTTCAAATCTTCAATGCAACCAGTGGATGCACATGGACCAGACCCTCCGCTCACCTCAACCAGCATTTGTATGTTGTAACCATCAACAAGGCTCACATCATAAAAATCCTGGCTACCTGACCCGAGTGTGAACTCAGCTAGTGTAGCTGGTGGTGTGGCTCCTGCGCCATTACACTCAACTTGGCCTGAACCACAGTCTGCAGTTGTGCATGAGCCCTGACCCGACGCGTCAAAGTTGCAGCCAGTTCGGCCCCAGAACCGGCCTGACCAACCCGCTGGAGCTTGGAAAGACTGAGAGGTTCCCTTGGCTAGCTCAAACCCCGTGGTACCCAAACTTGGACTGCCTAATATTCCTGGCCACACTGTGTAGTCACACTTATTAACAAATGTGAATGTGGTACACGAAACACCTACACCATTACATAAAAAACATGTCACTTCCAATATAATTATAAAAAGTATTCCAATATGAATGAACAGTCGTTTTTAACATACCTTTAAGAATGATGAGCAAAGAAAGACTCATGATCAACTTCAGAATTTGTGCCATTAGTGAGGAATCTGTTGCAAATAAATCAAGTTGTTCTGTTTTCTCTGTGTGTGTGTGAAATGTGTTTTGTTCTCTTAAGTGTTGAAAGTTGAAAGAAAACTAAAGAGAAGCAGTTTCAGAGCAATGAGTGGTAGTAAAAGGGAGTTGTAGTTTTGTGCAGAGGCTGCTATTTATATACAAAATTCAGAGAAGAAATAGACAAGTGTTAGCATAAAAAATACTAGAGAAATCTATAGTGCTATTCTTGTCTACGTTTTCTCTTTGAATTATGATGAGTACAATAAAAACGTGGCAAAAAGTTCTTTGCAATTATAATATTATTGCCATTTCTTTTTTGACAATTGTATGCCATGCATACAACTCCGTCCTTCCCATGGAGTTATATACTGTACATCGGGTTCGAACACGGAAACCAAGAAAATATATAAACAAGAAAATAGTGAGTGTAATAGTGTTTAAAATTATCATAGAATAATGTTTTATATTATTAAAAATTACTATTTTTGAAATGTATAAAAATAAGAAGAACATTCAAAATGAAAAATGTATAGAAATAGATGGGACACAGAAAGCAAAGCATATGATTATTATGTGATGATAGCCAAGAGTTCAAGACCGAAGATGACTGCAGTGACATACATATGTTTTGTATTCTTTAGCAAACAGATAAGTACTACATGCATGGAGCGGTGTAATTTATCTCGTTATTGTGGTTGTTTTTCGGGGTTTTTCAGAAACACCCCAGTTTGGAATTTATTTTACAAAAAATATTATTTTTAAAAATATTTTGCTAAAATATTGACATTTTGAAAATATTTACAAAGGATCGTATGCAACTTTTGTATCATATTTGCAATTGATATCAACTAAAATCAACCACAAATATAAATTATAAATTTTTTAATAATTAGAATCACTTTTGATTACACAATATGTTACTTAACAACTTGTACTCGTGAACCAAAAGCAACCCCAAATAAACCAAAAACAACTTCGATTATTTTCTCAGAAAAACGTAAAAACAAGTTGCATTTTGTTGTTTTAGCTGTACACCGTATTTTTGTAAATATTTTTAGAAGATGGTAAAATTGTAAAAAATATTTTTTTAAAAAATAGTATTTTTGATAATTAATTTCTCTTGTTTTTTTTAAATCAAACTTAGGTGTAGATAATATTAATATTTTGGCATATTTAAAAAATATTTTTTAAAAGTACCTTTCAATCTTTTTGTTAAGTGAAAACTAAGTTTGGAGTTTATAATAAAATAAAAGAAATCTATATAAAAGTAATACTATATAGAGAAATTTAATATTTTTAATATTTACATAGTCACTATCATTGATCATATACTCCATCTCCCTCTCATTTATTTACACTTTCCTTTTTGGTACGTTCCTCTCATTTTTTACATACCAAAAATAGTAACATTTTACAATATTAAAATTCAATCACATTCACTACTTTTCTCCACTATACCTACTTTATACCTATTTTATACATTAAATATTGATTGGTCCCACCACTTTACTCATTTTTATTACTTTTCCCTATTAATTTACACTTTTTCTTAACATCAGTGTATATTCCAAAGGAGCGGAACACGTGTCCTAGGATTATCACAAGTCTTTTACTCGTTTTTTTAAAGTCTTTGAGAAGAATAATTTGGATGAATTATTGTGGGAAAAAGGAAGGATCTCATTCTCACACTCTCGCGGTCTCGCCATCACTATACTACATCTCTCGTTGTCGTTTAATGTCAAACGGCAACTAATAATTTGGCAATCAAAAGTAATATATAAAAATATTAATGTTTATATCAAAGAAAAATGTAGTCATAATAAATTTTTTGCGTGTTGTAAACGATTTTTTTTGGACATCACTTTAATCGATTGACATAAATTCGAGGTTTTCTTTCCCGATCACTACAATATTGAATTTATTCATCTAAATATTAAATTAAGTTTCATTTGCCATATTTCTATGTTTAGGGCCAACATTCACTTGCTTTTGTAGAGATGATTGTCTCAAATTCTAGCTTCTTGTTTGCTTCCTCATTTTTAAAATTCTAAACTATAAAGGAAACCAAGTGCACACTACCATCTTCCTATTCCAACTTTATGTCTTCAATCTCATTATTTTGTTTCTATATTTCTCCATTTTTATAATTTATAAAAAGCTCAATTCTACTTTTCAACTTTTTTTCTCTTGTTTCTCGTGATTACACACTATAAATCTTACTATTGTTACTATTATTTTTTGAAATAATCAATCATCTTAATTTAAATATTTTAAAAAATAAGATGAAATAACTTAACTGATATCTAATTCTTACTTAGCCTCCGATATATTAGTACAAATATTCATTTGTAAGATATATAAATCTAAATTCTCAAAAATGAAAGTATATTTACATACTTGTTAATGCGCTTATATGTATCTCATAATAGAGAGTGAGAGTTTTAATAATAGAAAACTTATTTTTCAGTAAAACAAGTAGAAATCTCATTCACAAAATATTGACCATTCATTCAGAAATATTACTCTAAATTGTTTATTTAGTGCTAATATGACTCCCATCGACATCTTCAATTCGTTTAAAGTGAAATTACATGGACAGGAATTTTCAACACTTTATTTTCTGTACCTTTTCGGCAGATGTCAATACGTCACGGATATAGTTGTGTTTTTGCCTAACTTTTGCATCATACAATTATACAAACATAAACACTTTTTTTTTTTGCTAATTACAAATATAAACACTTTAATTAGCATAAAAGAAAATTATTGTGAGTTAGGCACTTTCAAATTGGTTATTGCCATCAATTTTAACGAACTGAGTTGTGTGCTAATTTTCTTTAATTAGCATAATTTCATCACCGTTAGAGTTTTTAACGGAACTGACGACCAATTTGAAAGTTTTTAAGTACTTCGTGAGTTGACTGAAAGTTTTTTTAACTAGGTGACTTAATTGCAAGTTATTATCAACTACAATAATGAATTAGCCATTTAACCCAAAAGAGAATTAGACAATCCTAACATGGCTTGATATCTTACCAACCATATGAATTATTATATTTTAGATTTATAGATGCATATCTTTTTATTGAAATTGAGATTAAAATTAGGTATTAAGCCGACAATTCTGTTTTCATTTTTATCGATATCTTAATAAATCAGAAAATTAATTATTTTAGCTATTTTTCTAAAATGATTCAAAATTAAACTGATTCTAGGATTTTGGGTTTTTATGTATTCTGTCAGGAATTTTAAGATTGACCAAGTGGACTATCACAAAAGCATCCATTCATCGTATATCTGGAAATTTTAAACTTTGATTGTTTGACGATTGCCACGGAAAAATTGAAAGAATATAACACTGGGCCTCTAAACAGCCCAATCCTTCTGCAGAAGTAACTGTATTGTGTATTCTTTCTAAGTTGGGCTGTCTCCAAAACACTGATAGAAATTTAAGATGCAACTTGCAGGACTATCTGTTCATTTTGGTTTAACTTATTTTATTCCATAACAAAAAGAAATTAAATTTCAGTGTTGTAAATGGCCCATTAAATTAAAGGACCAGCTTTTGCCAATCTCTGTCAATCCACAATGTAATCCAGGCCCAGCTCATCTTAGGCAATATATTTAGCCTATATATACAACACATCTATCCAATTCTATATTGCTAACCAAAATTGTAAATAAAAATCTCTAGCAAAACTCATAACCCTAACTTGTATCCCAACCCCTAAACTTATACTCCTAATCACATCCCAAAATTCTGAAACATACAACTTATATGCAGAAATATTTAACTAGATAGAAAGTATAAGATACTAAAACTAGCCATCAACGCCACAGCAACGGTTGATTCCGAAGTTGAACCTTTATTTGGATCTGCTGGAACTTGCTTCCCCTCCGATGGACTTCCCCTGCAAAGAATATGGTAGACTTCTTAAAATTTGAAACAAAGACTATGAATAATATAATGCAATTAATACAACTATTAAGGAGTAAATTAACACGTACACTATCTTTACTTATTTATATCTAATTTTAAACTATTAAGGAGTAATTGCAACAAAATCAAGATAAAGTTTAATTACAGTTAGGGTTTAAAAACTTTTATATATACATGCAAATTATAGTTATAGAATTACCTGACGGTGGAAGAATGACAGAAGGTAATAACGTATTCCGACGCGCCGCCACAAGTAAAAGTACTACTACCATCATCATAAGCATAGCTATAAGCTTGTGGACACACACTTTTAAAATACTGCGAGTACGTACTAGGCCCGCATGTGTCCGGTGTATTGTACGCGCCACTACAGCAATACTTCGGATCCCCAAACGCCTCACACGCGCTCTTACAAGCCACGGTCCCGTTTGTTCCCACAACCGCTAACTCTTTAGGGCACGCGGCATTCAAGTCAGTTGCGCATTCAATAGCCATGCAATTCCCAAACTTACCGCCTTTTGGTTCCACTGTTATGGGAACATTGTAGCCGTCTACGAGGCTGACGTCATAGAAGTCCAGTCCGCCGCCACCGTTGAGTGTGAACTCGGCTAGTGAAGCCGGGGGAGTGGCTCCGGAGCCAGCGCATTCGAGTTTTCCGGAGCCACAATCCGCTGTTTCGCAAGTGAATTTACCTGTGGAGTCGAGTGAACAGGATGTGCGGGCCCACAGACGGCCGGACCATGAGGTGGGGATAGAGATGGAATTCGACTGGCCGGGTTGAAGGGCGAAACCGGTGGTTGGAAGTTGAGAAGTTCCGGCAGCGGAGAGTAAGCCGGGCCAAATAGGGTACGCGCATTGATTTATTAACGTGAATGTTGTTGCAGCGTATGCACCTGCATGCAATAATCAAAAAAATAATATAAGTATAAATTAGACATAATTGCTTCGTTCGAGATTGTAATACTTTATAGTGTAAAATACACAAACTCGAAAATACAATTAGACGATGAGAGTGTATATAATTACCTGCGGTAAGAATCAGACATATGGAAGAGAGGAAGGGAAAAATAACACGAAATTTAGCCATAGATTTAGTTATAATGACGATGAAAGATGGTCTCTGATGTGTGTATATATATTAGCAGGGGAGGAGAAATCGAGATAGTTTGTTTTGGTGATTTTGAAGAACAAAATCTTAGTTCCAAAAATTGCAATATATTTTTGGTTATATTACATGTTAAGTATGCAAATTTTATATCTGAAATATGTAGATTACCATATATACTGTAATTAGGTCATTCGGGAAAAGAGAAGAAATAGTTTATTTTATTAGAGGAAAGTAGACCGGCAATAAACCGTGTCGTGTACTTGAATGTAAAACCTATATCCGATCTGTTTTGAATTCGTGTACTAAATTTGAAACACATATTCAATTCAAAACGTGTCGTGTACTTTACGTGTGGTATTCGTGTACATTAAAAAAATTATAAATTTAATTTAATTAAAATTTATATATTATAAAACTATTTTAATTGTGTAAATTTTTATGAAATGTGTATTAAATATGTATTACATACAATTTTACAAAAATTTGTAAATATAACTTATATATATAAATGTATACTTCTTATATATAAATGTATAACTTACTGCCAATTAGTCGTGAAACTTTTATTTATTGTTCATATGTAATTGCTTATATATTTTCTAAATATGCAATACTATAAATAATATATATTTTTAAAATTATTTATTTCCTTCATTAATTTGCGTACTTTCGTTTCGTGTCGTGTACCTGTTATGAAAACACAAACCCGACACTAATTATATTCGTGTTTTTTCATGTTCATGTACATTCGTGTTCGTGTACCAAATTTTTGCACTCAAACACTAATTATCCGTGTCGTGTTCGTGTTCACGTGTCGTATACCAAATTGTCAGGTCTAAGGAAAGTCCATATATGCATCATGCATTCTTCAGGTACATTGGTGTTTTACGTATAAAATAAAATAAAATTATTATTGGTAATTTTTACAAAAAGATAAGTATGGTTTTTAATTTTATTTTCTATATCAGAAGTCCCCTTTATATGTTTATCAATGTTCTAAAAGTCGGCGATTAGTTGGGATTAATCACCGATTAATCGCTAAACGGCGGCCCACCCAACTGATTAAGCGAAAATTGGCTAAAAAAATCGTTTTTCTCAAAAAATGACTAAAACGGTCAAAAATCGGGCTGGACAGGAAAAAATGGTCAGAAATCGGTTATATTTAAAAAAATGAAAAAAAAATTGGAAAGCAAAATTTAACATTCATATTTAGCCCTAGTCTAAAAAATCGATCCCAAATTAATTGTCGTTGTTAGATAAGCTTCTGTTTGATTAAGTAGCTATTTGGTAAGTTCACCAACTAATTACTCTCTTTAACTTAGTATAATATTTTATTTGCTTGAATTGTAGTATCATCAAAATCTCTAAGAGTGTTGCTCCCTCGTCTCACTCAAACTACTTATTTGTTTTTTGTTCTAAACTTTGACTAATTTTTAAAAAAATTTGACAAACATTTTTATGAATCTAAAATTTGTATGTTATAATAGATCATCTATATTTTCAAATAATATATTTTTCACTAATTAAATTTAACATATAATATATGTAATTTAAATTACAAAATCGATCAATTTAACCAAGAAAAGTCAAAGAAGCCAGTTTGAATGGGACGGAGGGAGTATTTAATTTTCAATTTTGTTATCTCTCTCTTACTTTAAATCTATACAAATTTTATTAAATAGTTATCTAAGTCTAAAATATACATATAAATATTAATTATATTAAAAAAATATTAAATTAGTTCTGATTAATGATCCAATTAATCACTCTGATTAATTCTCGATTATCTGATTAATCTCTAGACCATAACTCTACCGATGAAGTCCGATTCCCGCTTTTTACAACACTTAATGTTAACCGATGTTGAGACATAAGGCATCTATAAATTTGGTAAATTTCACAATTATGTACAAGCTACTACTGGTTTACCACAAACAACTGAACTCATGCACAAGCTGATTGTGTTAATACACCCCGCTCACAACCAAACATTACACAGATGCCTCGCGAAATGAAGAGAGAGCATCAGAATCCAAATATGTCTATGTTGTTGGAGGAATTTCGTAACAACATAAATTGAAGCTTGCTGAAATAACGAAATATGAAAATATAGGATTTAGGATTTTTGGATGTTTGGGGGCTGGACTTGGAAGGTGTCTCGATTTGTCTCAGATATCGGATCCCTTTGCCAAGATGTCTGCGTACCAATTTATATTGGATCAAGCCCACGCAGTTCTGTGCAATTGTGTTTATCCCTGAGAGACTTTAGGGATAAACTTTGTTAATGTGGTAAATTACCGATTTTATCTTGCATTATCTTGGCGTTGTGATATTTTCCTGATTTGAAGAATATCGTTTGGAGATATTTTTCGTTATTCGTTGATTGAGATTGATTCTTTCCTCGTTTCAGGGAGAGGATATTACTTAGTGTTTAAGTAATTAATTATTAATCTGAATTAATAATTATTAAACGGAGAAATTTGGATTATGCCAAAATATGGCATAACAACAAGCCCCCAGTTCTTCTGTGTAGCTTGCTGCAGTGGAGAACTAACAATCTTCGAGCTTCCAAATTTTTTTGATCGCTGAAACAGA
Source organism: Heracleum sosnowskyi (assembly GCA_030848705.1). Classification (NCBI taxonomy): domain Eukaryota; kingdom Viridiplantae; phylum Streptophyta; class Magnoliopsida; order Apiales; family Apiaceae; genus Heracleum; species Heracleum sosnowskyi. The sequence goes on from CM061243.1 coordinate 10,218,705, forward strand.
TGAAAATAGAAGGTCAGTAAATCAAATAGAGCATTAGGTGCCCGTAAATCGTACGATGATACAAGTAGTAGACCATGCGATGACCAAAATAGGATATATATTTTTGTCAAGGTTTCAAAAGTGCGAGTATAAGTAATATCATTTTGAAATCCGTTGCGGTCTCATTGTCAAGTTAGGACCTTGGCGTTCTGTATATAGCCCGAATTGGCGTACACACTTTTCAAAAGTCATTGTCCACATAAGGATGTGTATTCGTTCTTCCACGAGCCCCCGAGCCGAGACTTTAATAAGTCATGCTTTCAGCCTATATCATTTATGGTCCCACACGTTTTCCTACAATCTCGTGGCATATCCGCATTTATTCCCGTGATTGTAGGAATGTCTTGTGCCAACCAAGAAATATCCATTTACCAATGGGTCTTCAATAATGTAATTTTATCCCTGGACTCTCCTCTGAGAGTAGTAGGGTCTTCAATCCAGAGGGTCGCTGACTCCTTTCTAAGCATGTAGCAGTGCGAGACTTATAGCTTGCTCAACCTGTCCTACTTGACAATTTAAGTTCACAAGTTTGAAATATTTTTGACATATATGTATTATCGCGACGATATATGAAAAATATTTTGAACACAATCAAAAAATAAGATAAATATGCCATCTAAGAATGTCGCGATATTTTTTTTCTTAAAAAATAATGTCATTTGTAAGAATTTTCTTCAAAAATTATGCATCTCGCATAAATATTTTTTCTTCGTAAATATGCAGCTCGTTCAATATTATAAAATATCCACAAAAAATAAAAATATCAAACGATATTTTCTAAAATATATACGCGAATCTCGCTATAATTTTACAAACACAAAAATATTACTCACACGAATTTTGAGTAATAAATATTTTTTATGTAAAAAACATTTTAAAATACAAATAAGTATGCATGCATGATATAATATTTAATCAATATCTTTAAACTTGTAGAATAATTAAAAAATGAATTAAAAGACTTATCTTTATTAATTTTCAGGTTGTGTGCTATTCTGATTTCCAAGGCACGTGCTTGCCACCTCCACTTCCACTCTGTGCTTGTTTTCTTCTTTTTATTCATTATCCACGAAGGTCCTCTTTTTATTTTTCCATTTTGAGTTTTTGACCAAGCTCCTGCTGTCTTGCTTGGGATCGTGCTATTTCCATTCTTTAAACACAAATTTCTTTTCGTGGGTCCCGAAAAAATCACCCACCATGTGTCTTGCTTTTTGATCCAATAAATCCACACCCTTCTTTTTCACCGTATTGAAGTCTTTTATTTTGTTTTCTGCTTGTGGTTCTTCATCCTTGCCATTTGATGTCGCTATCTTGATTTTGCCGATATGCCTTTCAGTTATTTGTGTACGTACTGATACAACCCAAGTCCCGTGAAAATAATAAAAATTATTCATCCTTCACGAATAATAAAATAGACCCCTCCTTCTAGCGCCAATTGTTGTTGGAGGAATTTCGTAACAACACAAATCAGAGGTTGCTGGAATAACGAAATATGAAAATAGGGGGATTTATGATTTTTGGATGTTTGGGGGCTGGACTTGGGAGGTGTCTCGATTTGTCTCAGATATCGATCCCTTTGCCAAGATGCCTGCGTACCAATTTATATTGGATCAAGCCCACGCAGTTCTGTGCAATTGTGTTTATACCTGAGAGACTTTAGGGATAAACTTTGTTAATGTGGTAAATTACCGATTTTATCTTGCATTATCTTGGCGTTGTGATATCTTCCTGATTTGAAAAATATCGTTTGGAGATATTTTTCGTTATTCGTTGATTGAGATTGATTCTTTTCTCGTTTCAGGGAGAGGATATTACTTAGTGTTCAAGTAATTAATTATTAATCTGAATTAATAATTATTAAACGGAGAAATTTGGACTATGCCAAAATGTGGCATAACAGTCTCTAATAATTTACTGCTGTAGTATATGCGAGTGGACTTAAATATAAGACCGGAGAATCCAAAGTACATGGCATCCGCAGAAGCCCGAAATAAAACCCTGATCCCTTGGTTTAGGCTATTAGCTAATAATCCATTATCATGCACATTTGTTAGATAATTATTTTAATCTAAACATTATTTAGAAATAATTATAGCTGTTATGTAGCTATAATATAGTTGGTTTGATTTAGTCAGGATAGTTATTAGAGGTGGTAGAGAAAAATAAGGAAGTGCATTCAAAGTGGGAGTTTGTTCCTATTTTGTAGCAGTAGTTGGTAGGATTTCTATTATTATGCTTTGTAATCGGTTTTAAAATTTTAATGTGAGAAAACATTCTTCCAAGCAATACAAACAAAGTGTGTGTGTGTTGACATCAGTGCTACATCCGGTATCAAAGCTTCAACGATCAGCTAGAAGACGTGCTCAGCAAATTCGCCATGGAAACACCTAAACCTAAGGAGACGTCGTTTGGTGTGAGTTATCCAATGCTTACAAAGACCAACTATGTTGTGTGGTCTCTCAAAATGAAAGTATTCATGCAAGCATACGGGGTGTGGGAAGCGATCGAACCAAAGGAAGAGAAGGGAGAGAAGGCTGTGATCGATGAGAAAATGGATAGGAAGGCTTTGGCTGTTATCTACCAAGGCATTTACTCGCCTTGGCTGAGAAGAAAACATCGAAAGATGCCTGGAACACCATCAAGATAATGTGCTTGGGAGCTGACAAAGTAAAGGCAGCAAAGTCTCAGACACTGAAGGGTGAATTCGAAGCCCTGAGCATGAAGGAAAGTGAGTCGCTAGATGACTTCTATTTGAAATTACACGGTCTGGTAACAAACATAAGGGCACTGGGTGAGACGATAGAAGAAAGCTATGTGGTTAAGAAGCTTCTAAGAGCTGTTCCTTCTCGATTTCTCCATATTGCATCAGCGATCGAGCAATTTGGAAAATTAGAAGAGATGTCAGTAGAAGAGGTGGTGGGCTCGTTAAAGGCCCATGTTCGAGGCCAAACAGACACAGGGTCAGGCCAATGACAACTTCTGTTGACTGAAGAGGAATGGAGGCGAAGAGAAAATCAAGAGGGTGAATTATTGTTGACTCGTGAAGAATGGATGAAACGAAACAACAAGGGTGGGAACGAGTACAAGGGAAAGGAACCAGCTCGTGGAATACGTGACAGGAGCAAAGTACGTTGCTTCAATTGCCAGGGACTTGGGCATTTCGCTGCAGAGTGCAGGAAACCCCGTCATGACAGAGAGATACGTAAGGAGGTAAACCTGTCACAAATACAAGGAGATGAGCCGGCCTTGTTGGTGGCTGAAATCGAGAATAAGGAGAAAGTCAGCATGTTGGTAAAGGAAGGAAACGCGTTCCCAAAGCTGCGAGCAAAGGGCGAGTCACAGAGACGATCACAAGTGTGGTACCTGGATAATGGATCCAGCAACCACATGACTGGCGAGGAAGGGAAGTTCAAAACCTTGGACAAAAGCGTGACAGGACAGGTTAAATTTGGTGATGGGTCTGTGGTATACATACGAGGAAAGGGCGATATCTCATTCAAGTGTAAGAACGGGGAAGGCAGAGTGTTCAAAGACGTGTACTTTATACCCGATCTTTGCAACAACATAATAAGCTTGGGACAATTGTCCGAGGGTGGAAGTAAAATTGTGATGGACGGGGAGTACCTGTGGGTCTATGAACAAAGTGGGAGAACGTTAATGAAGGTGAAAAAGTCTGAGAATCGCTTGTACAAAATTAGTCTTGAAGACAATGGCCCCATGTGTTTGATGTCAAGAGTAGAGCAGGAGACATGGCTGTGGCATAATCGCCTTGGCCACGTGAATTTTCAGGCCCTCGAATTAATGTCAAGGGAGAAGATGGCTAGAGGGATTCCAAAGCTTGTTCAACCAACTAGGAGATGCGAGGGCTGTTTGATGTCAAAGCAGCCCAGGAGCCCATTCCCATCGAGTACAACGTTTAAATTCGGAAAGAAGCTAGAGCTGGTGTATGCAGACCTGTGCGGACCTATCACGCCCACTACACAAGGAGGTAACCTTTATTTTCTTTTACTTGTAGATGACTTTAGTAGAAAAATGTGGGTGTATTTGTTGAAGGAGAAGAGTAGTGCATTTGATACGTTCAAGAAGTTCAAGTCTTTGGTTGAAAATAGAAGTGAGTTGAAAATCAAAATGTTAAGAACGGATCGAGGAGGAGAGTTTTGCTCAAAAGAGTTCAACTCGTTTTGTGAGGACTCAGGGATTGAACGCCAATATACCGCCCCATACACCCCGCAGCAAAACGGGGTGGTTGAAAGGAGGAATAGAACAGTAGCAGCCATGGTCAGAAGTTTCATCAAGGAGTCACAGCTACCGTCATGGATGTGGGGTGAGGCTGTAAGGCACTCAATTTATGTGCTAAACAGACTACCAACTCGAGTGCTGGAGGGAAAAACACCATATGAAGCATGGAGTGGAAGGGTGCCAGATTTAAGCCATTTAAAAGTGTTTGGTTGCTGCGTGTACATGAAGATACCATCTGTGAACGTTAAGAAATTAGACGATCGAAGCCGAAGGGTGATTTATCTTGGGAGAGAACCAGGGACTAAGGGTAATAGGCTGTATGACCCCATGACGAGATCAATGCATATAAGCAGGGATGTAGTATTCTTTGAAGACGAGTTTTGGTCATGGGAACAAGCTGAAACCACTGAAATGTTGATTCCAGGACAAGTACTGGAGTTTGAAGAAACACCAGTGGTTGAACGTCGCGACACAACAGAACAGGAGGAGAGAACACCTGTTCAAACACCTCGTGACACAACAGGGGGTGAGTTCACAGGAAACACTGATATATCGAGTGCTGAGAGCAGCGAACCGCGACGATACAGGCCATTATATGAAATATACAACGAAACTGAGATGATAGAAATGATTGATGAGATCATGTTACTAAAGGCGGAAGAGCCCACACATTACAGTGAAGCAGCAAGTGAGCAGGAGTGGGTGAAGGCCATGAAAACCGAAGTTGAAATGATTGAAAAAAACAACACCTGGGAGCTTACCGATTTACCAGCTGGGCATAAACTTGTGGGGTTGAAATGGGTCTATAAACTGAAGAAAGACATAGAAGGGAACGTAGTAAAGCATAAAGCCAGACTTGTGGCGAAGGGATATGTGCAGAGAAAAGGGATAGATTACAATGAAGTGTTCGCTCCTGTAGCAAGGTTGGAAACCATAAGGTTGTTACTAGCACTGGCAGCAAAAGAAGGATGGCAGGTGCACCACCTTGACGTGAAGTCAGCATTTTTAAACGGAGAATTACTTGAGGAAGTGTACGTTACTCAGCCGGAAGGGTTTGTTAAGAAAGGACAAGAATCCAAAGTGTATCGTTTATTGAAGGCGTTGTACGGGCTTAGACAGGCCCCAAGGGCATGGAATGCAAGGCTAGATAAGTGCTTAACAGAATTGGGGTTTGTGAAGTGCAAACACGAACAGGCTGTGTACACGAGGTATAAAAAGGAGAGTGTACTAATAGTAGGCGTGTATGTGGATGATCTGATAATTACAGGTGCTAGTTCAACAGAGATCGATGAATTCAAGAGGGAAATGAACCAACAGTTTGAAATGAGCGACTTGGGTCTATTATCGTATTATTTGGGAATTGAAGTCAGTCAGAGTTGCTCAGGTATTACGTTGAAACAGGCTGCATATGCAAAACGAATCCTTCAGAAAGCTGGGATGGTGAGTTGTAATCTGACAAGATGTCCCATGGATCAGAAACTCCAGCTGGACAAGGATGAAGGTGGAGAACTGGTGAATGCTACTGAATATCGATGCATTGTTGGAAGCTTGAGGTACTTAACTCACACTCGTCCTGATATAACATATGCTGTGGGTGTCGTTAGCAGATTTATGGAGCAACCAACAGTCAAACATAAACAGGCGGTGAAGCAAATACTGAGGTATATAAAAGGAACGATATGCTATGTCCTGAGATACACACGCGATAGCTACAGAAATGCACTATCTGGTTATACAGACAGTGACCTCGCTGGAGATGTGGTTGACAGGAGAAGCACGGGAGGAATGTGTTTCTACCTAAATGGGAATTTGATATCGTGGACATCACAAAAACAGAGGGTGATAGCATTATCGTCATGTGAAGCTGAGTATATGGCGGCTACGCTAGCAGCATGTCAGAGCATTTGGTTACGAGGTCTGTTAAAGGAGGTGTCGAGACAACAGGTTGGATCAGTCATATTATACATTGATAATAAGTCTGCAATAGAGCTGATGAAAAATCCCGTGCTGCATGGGAGGAGTAAGCATATAGACGTGAGGTTTCACTTCATTCGGGAGTGCATCGAGCGAGGGGAACTAGTGGTTCAGTTCGTTGGCACACAAGAGCAAAAGGCAGACATTCTAACGAAGGCACTTGGACGTGTCAAGTTCGAGATCATGCGAGAGCAGATTGGAGTCTGTGACATTGCAGCAGAAGAGTCTAAGGTGAAGACGTAGTCATGTGAATGTTTAGATTAGGGGGGAATGTGTTAGATAATTATTTTAATCTAAACATTATTTAGAAATAATTATAGCTGTTATGTAGCTATAATATAGTTGGTTTGATTCAGTCAGGATAGTTATTAGAGGTGGTAGAGAAAAATAAGGAAGTGCATTCAAAGTGGGAGTTTGTTCCTATTTTGTAGCAGTAGTTGGTAGGATTTCTATTATTATGCTTTGTAATCGGTTTTAAAATTTTAATGTGAGAAAACATTCTTCCAAGCAATACAAACAAAGTGTGTGTGTTGACATCAGTGCTACAACATTCAGTGCTCAAACAATGAAACTGAGAATGGCTAGTGCTAAGCTAAAGAGGTTAAGTAACCAATGTCCCATGTCCTAGATAACTATATCAGATTCTAGTTCACAGATTTTTGAACAGAGAAAATATATTTCGATCACAAACCTAACAGCGAAAAAATATTTCACAAACCTATTCTCGTTCGGTGATTAAGTGCATAAGTATACTTCGGCAAATAGATGTAATAATTATAGGCTGCAAACCAAAAGTTGCACAATGTCTGAAGATTTACGCAGTTAACATCACAAAAACCACCAGAGGCCAAGAATTTATATATTTCTCTGTAGCTTAGAACGGTTAAGTAAAGATCTAGTAAGTACATCTTTAATTCTTCGTCATAAAGGCAAGATTTTGTAGAACTCTTAACAAATTGTTTCAGGAAACTAGATCAACTAGGACTGAAACAGAGCATCAGGTGAACCAGGGTACAAATTAAGCTTCTTTTACTTTGAAAGTGATTTTGATACAACCCTTAGCATTATGCCCATACTTACGACAAGTGTAGCACCAACTAACATTCCTACAATCCCTAGCCATATGCCCATGCTGGCCACAATTATAACAGTCGCCAATGCCAACAAGCTGTCTATAAGAATCTCTTCCTCTACCGCAAGAAACGCTCTTACGAACGTTCTTAAAAAAGCCTTCGGTTTTAACATCGGAATAATCAACGAACAAGTTATCGCCACCATTATTTGGTTTGATGAATCCATAGCCCTTCTGATGGTTGAACCCAACCACTACACCGCCAAGTCGTGTACTCTCTTCAGCCATTGTAGAAAAAACAGAATATTAAAATGCTTGGAACTATTTCTCTTTCTCTCTCTCTGAATATAATGTGTGTACGTTCTTTGTAGAACTTGGAACAGTGCAAGGCAACGATGATCTATATGTATAAATAGATAGGAGGATGCATAGAGGGAGAAAAACCAAAAGCTTGTTTGATTTGGAATTTTCAGAGTTGGCGGTGTTGCATCAAATCAAATTCTAATAAATTCGGGAAAAATAAATAAATTCTAATAAAGATTAAAATAAAAATAAAGTACCGGTCTAATAGTTTTGGCCTCCGATTTTTTTATCATTGCAATGTACGGTTTTTTATTCGAATTTAGTTTTCAAAACTTTTCTTTAGCAAAAGTTTCACATAAATTTGGCCTCCGTTTTTTGATCATTGCCATGCACGATTTTTCATTCGAATTTAGTTTTCAAAACTTTTCTTTAGCAAAAGTTTCCATAAATTTAAAATCTTTCAATAACATGTATCTACTGGAGCTGAATCTAATGAAACTAAATTCAACTGCACACTAAACTTTGATCTACGCCAAATTGAGTTAACTCGAGTCGAATAAGGTGTCAATCAAATTTGTCATGTCTTAACTTATATTTTTTGCAGTAAAATTATTCCATATCTATTTCCATCAAGAAATTAGTCCAAAATATGTCATGAAGTCAAAAAGAGAAAAATAAGAAAACTGCACGTAATATTACATGCAATGTTTGCATATGACCAATTCACTTTGTTACAAATCTGTATCCTTATTATATAAACTAACATAAAAGCTCGTGCGAGGCACGAACCGATAGCTTAAATTGTGTTTATAAATTATTCTATGCATGATCATTATCGTTTCAAGTAGCTATATGATTGATATATATAGAGTTTTTTCTTATTGATGATATATGTAGCTATTTTGGGTGCATACTTAAATATGTTCAAGTTTTTAATTTAGAAATTAATACGAGTATTACTAATAGCTGTCATGTTAGTTTACAATTTTTTTTGCGGGATAGAATAGATACTGGGTGTTCTAGATGAGTTTTAGAACATTGCAATCCTAAATTTTCTTCCAATTCTTCAAGATGTTACATTCTGGAGAGTAGGTTTTATTACTGATTTTGATCAAAAGCCTTCGTAAATCTTATAATACTCTACTTAGGTCTTGCGCTTTCAGTTCTTAAAACTTTCTTTCTAACTCGTTCATATCTTTTCTTGCAATTTGTTGATTTTAAGCATTCTTTTCCTTTGTTTCGCTTCCTCTATCTTTCAGACTTTCAAAACATCGAATAATTCAGTGCCAAGTAATTATCCCAAATGCAACAACTTGGGTAATCCACAAACCCACCCCAAGTTCCCAAAATATCATGATTTGTTGGTGCAATTTGTAGTAATACTTTGTGTTATAAACTGAACTAAAGTCCCAACTATTCTCGATTTTGAGACTCGAGTGGTACAAACTCCCCCACTTAAACTCTTGACGACATCGTTAGATCTGAAGGGATAGCTCATAGGTCGAAGATCGTACATCTCTAGCGATTGTGAGATAATACTGGCTAGTTTATGTCCCCACCTCTGGACCTCAGTCCATTGTGAAATAATACCACCAGTCTTCGTGTCCCCACCTCCAACAACTTCACGAATCAACCGCCGACCAATTGGCCCAAATGCAATAACGTGGGTAATCCACAAACCCACCACAGGTCTCGAAAAGATCTTGATTGTTGGTGCACTTAGTAGTTGTACTTTGTCTTATAAACTGTACTAAAGCCTCCACATTTCTCGATGTGAGACTCAGGTGTTACAATATGTTTTAATTTAATAATATTTCAATCTATTATCAATATTAGTTCTTTATATATATATATATTAAAATAATTTTCAAATACAATAATTTTTTTTAATTTTACTACTAAAATTTTAAAACATAATTATATTTAAATGACCTGGGTATATCTAACTGATAATAATATTAACATTCGTGAAATATTATTTGCTATTATAACTTCAATTCTCATATTTTGTTGCATGAACCCGTGCAAGGCACGGTCATTTTCTAGTGATTAAAATAAAATTTTATTCTTTGCTGTTTAAATATTATATTTAGTTATACTTGTACATATTTTGTTCGTCTCGTTATAATATACTTACTTTAATTTATATAGATAATTTGATTGATCGGGGCCTATGATTTTAAATAACCCGGGGTGTATAATGTGATCGATCCGATCATAATATATTTGTATGCTATATAATATCTTGTCTTCTAAAATTTGTTAACTGGACTATATATTTTTATCTATTTATTTTTTACACAAATTAGTATCACCAAGTATTTTTCCAACCCAAATTTATGTGTTTATATTGTCTAACGTTTTCAACATGACCATATAATCCGTTTAATTTTTTTTGTTGTACTATCTATTTATTTTTATTATCTCATCTTTTAATTTATTTTAATTCGAAACAAATAGTTTTCATATGTCATATATATGTATATTTTAATCCAATTCCAAATAACTAATTATTTACTTCCATAAAATGACATTAAAATTCATGTGATAATAATTAAAAATGTCTCATATACACAATGCATCCAATCTAATTATAAATCTACTCACTTTTATTATATCTATCTATTTATATTGTATTATTAAAACCGAAACATTGAAAGTTTTGTAGTCAGTCGGTACGGTACTCGTATTTTGGTATTTGCACTTTAGTTTTTTGTTTTTACAACTTAACCTTAATTTATTAAAAACAACGATTTTGATCAAAAATATAATGTAGTCGGTCGGTTAGAATGATACTTATATTTTGATATTTGCACTTTAATCCCTTTACTTTTGCAACTTGACCTTGATTTATTAAAAACAACAATTTTAATTAAAATATATTTTTTAAATATTGTTAAACAATTTTAGTATATAGTTTTGTATGATATTTTAATAATTAAAAAATAAATATTATAAATATACTTTGCAAACATACTCTTAAAAAAGAATTAAAAAAATAAAATTTAATAAACATTATAAATCACCTTGATTTTTACTTAAAAGTTTAAATAATAATTAATATATGATTAAGAATGATGTCAGATTTATGTAATGTGATTTTTCACTCAAAACCAAAAGAGGTCATGTAGCTTAATGGTTATAAAAATGATTTCCTTAGGGAAGGTCAGAGGTTCGATTTTGCACAAAAACATTATTTATTCTTTTTTTTTCTTTAGATAAGAGAGTAGTAACATGCCATGTAATTTCAAAATATAAAAGAGTAAAATTATAATTTCACAGGGGTTTTATTTGCTATTTTTACCCTTGTATTCTCCTATTATATATAGAAGAGATATATCCTTATTATATAAATATATCCTATATATAGTATTGTTACAAATATATATCCTTATTATATCCTATATATAGTATGAGTCATGGATAAATGCCTAACATGTTAAATGCCTAACATGTTAAATGCAAAATTATTATCAAATTTAAAAATAAAAAAATAAAAAATTGAATAAATTGATTTCTTATAACTTACGCTAACAAAAAGGGAAGCTCGACGGAATAGTTTCCTGGAAATAGGTAGATTGAAGAAGTGCCTCTAAAATTGTTAGCAGGGAAGCATGCTTTGAAACTTGAATGTTGCAACGACGATGAAATACGTTAGTGTAATTGGTTACATTCACATGATCTTAAAATCACATGATTTTACTTTGAATCGACAAATAATTACATTAAATAGATCTTATTCAAGTATAATCAAAGATAAAAAAATTCAATAATCATTTGTAATGTATTTAAATCTAAATTTTCACGCTTTTATTAATTTTTTCAGCTTCATTTCCTTCCTATTTTGTAACTTTTATTTCATGGGCGTTCTCTTTTTCAGACATTAAATTTTACTATCTAAATTTCCGGGAACATCTTGCATAATCTACGGTTAGATTATAAATTTTTTGAATGAAAGTTTTCACTAATGAAGATTATTGTACTTGAATACAATTTCATTAATAAAAATCGTATCTTCTGTAGAAAAAACTAATATTTAAAATTTTAATTATGTAAATATAGCTTAAAGATTCATTTTTTAACAACATATAAAACCTAATATAGAATCTAATATTTAATAGTTACAAGACTTTGAATTTGATATCGAATCTCATTGATATCTATATATATCAATGTATTAAGCAATAATAATCAAAATACGGCATAATTTGTAATATGGTTAACTCCTTCCTTTTTTGTTAACACCTTCGTACACTACGTCATAGATGGCTTTCTACAACGCTTTTGCAAGGTGTTGCCAACTACAAGTGTTGTAATAGCCTTATTGAATGCTACCTATTACAACATACATTCAACGTGTTAGCGTAGAAATGATAAAGTGTTGGCATAGTTGTTGTACAAAACAAATTTTTATTACTATAAGTAAAAATTAAATTAAATAATAATTTTATATAAAAAAAATAAAATTTATGAAAATGATTTATTTATAAATTTATTGAAATTTGAATTGGGGTGAAGGATATTTTTCGTAAATAATGTATTTAAATTAATGAACAAATTTTAAAAATAAAATAATAAATTATGTTTGAAGAAAAACTTTATAATATTAATAAAAACATTTATTAGTTATAGTGAAAATGTTATTCAACTAGGAATTTCATGATAATTTATTGAATAATTTTAAAATAAACAAATAAAAAATAAACATTTCAGAAATTAACATAATAAAATATGTTTTCAGAAATTAAACTAGTAAAAGACAAGGCAGCGGGTCAATTATTGTCCAAATTGATGAGCGGCAAAATCTTCCGCCTTTAAACTTTGCCTAATTTTTTTTAAAAAAGACAAGGTAGCGGGTCAATTATTGTCTTCAGAAAACAAATCTCACTCTCTCTAACTCTAAACACTCTCTCTCACTCCTGTCGAACTACGCACAATTAGGTCACTTTTTCGATTTGATCTCAAACTTTATTGTCGGCAGAATGTACCCTCAACTTCAGATTTCGCTTCAAATTGCACCGCTTTAATCATTTTCCGTCCAAAACAACCATCACCGTTAATATAGGTAGGGGTAAAATCGGATTGTAACACATTACACCCTAATTATAATTTGACTCTATTTTGTTAATAAAAAATATTAATTTAATATATAAAAAATTTGAAAAATTTGCTTCGAATTTTGAATACGATTAAATGAAAAATTTTGAAAGTTAAAAAATTTGCTTCGAATTTTCAAGCTATGTTTAATTTTGGTCTCATTCACCGGATCTGATTTGTACGTCAATCAAGTAGCTCTGATACCAATTGTTAGGTCCAAAGTATCGTAGAAGGGGGGGGGGGGTTGAATACGATACCTACAAATTATTCAATTTCGTTCACGGATAAATCATTCAGTTCAACTACGAAATCAAATACACCAAATCAAACCAAGAGTCGGCGAATATATCGTTTTATAATATAAACCTCGAGGGGTGCTACAATTTCTAATCCGTAGATTAGCTTCAATGAGTTCTAGGTTATACAGATTCAATACAATGATAGAATTCTGAGCTCTATTAAATTCTCTGATAAATCTCTTTAGCTCAAACTCTCTCCTCGTAACTTCTTCTGTGAAAATAACCTGACTGAAGAAGACACTTCTTCTCTCTTAGTAATTGTAGACTTGATTTAGAAAAACCATCGAACCAAAAAGAAAACAATTAATCTTGGCCGTTGGATCTTCATCAACCTGACAACAAAGTCACTTCTTCACCTGCTTCTCCAAATTGAAAACTATCGAATGAATAAAGTTAATATTCCATTCGATGGTTTTTAATAAAAACTATCGAATGAAACATTAACTTATATTAGTTTTCTTTATCTCACATTCGATGGTTTTCTAAATAGAAAAACCATCGAATTCTTTTCTTGTCCTTGACCTTTTAGAAAAGCTTCTGAGCTTTAGGGTGTTTCAGTTTTAGACTGTATCAATTTCTTCTGAGACGATAAAACAACTTGATCTTTTTAAGTGCCGTCAACTAGTTCAACTGGTCTGGTTCACAGATGAATAACACTTGATCAATTCTTCTATGTCTCCAATTCAATGCCGTTGATAAGTCCTTTGTCGATTTGGTTGCTTCAACTAAATCACTGGAATCCTGTGGTACTAACCCTAAATCATTCACATACTTCTGTAGTCTTGTTTCTTTAACTGTCACTGAGGCATGAACATTTTCATGAACTTCTTTCCGTGACCTGTTTACGGACTTCAAAAATACATACCGTATTTTGATTTTTTGAGTTTACCTTTTCTTCTTTGATTCTGGATTCCTGTGCTTCTGTTAATATTATTGTCTGTCTTGTCCTTTGTTGAGTTGTAGTTATCTCTTTTAAATCTTATGTTACATTATGCTTTACAAGTAATTAACATGTTTTTTAAGATCACATGCGAGTATAATAATTATATATATTATACATATTTAAGGATTCATGCGTTAACTTTACGAGCCTTTGATTTTTGTTTGTCTGGTAACATATACAAGCAAATAATATTATAGTTACCTTGTTTCTTTTGTTAATGCATTTGGCTTGCAGGTGTAATAACATGTATAGACTATAGTTGGCTATATTGGTTCAAGAAATCAGTTAATCAATTATTAGAATTTTTGTGGTCATGCATGTACTGATTCAGTAGCCATTAGCCTCATGTTCATGTTCTGGAGCATGTGATTAACATATGAAATCAGGAGATTTTTTTTTGCTGTTGTCATGATTTATGCATTAACCGGGATAACAATTCTGTGGATGAATGTAATTCTTTTGCTTTAAAGTATTAAAATATTTGTTGTTATTTTGTATTTTTACAACGATACGGTTTTTGGGCACCATATTTTTTAGATAATTATTTATCTTGTTCTTTTATTTCGTGAATAAGTGAGTTAAAGCAAAATATTGCCAAAGTGATATTTATGTGTAGATTTATTTATTTTGATATAATAGGATGTGTATATTTTTTATTTATGCGTTACAATAATCGACCCAAAGGAAGGTTATTGAATGGCCAAATAATGAATGTGCGTGCGGGAATAAATATGTAATAATTAAAAGTTTTCATGTGAGTAATGAACCGACCCAAAGGAAGGTTTTTTGCTTGACCGAATTTATTATTAATATTTGATTTCTGCGTGGAGAGTTCCATTTGCAAGTTAATATTTCTGTCCAAAGACTAAATGTTAATGTTGTGTTAGGTATCTTGTCTAAATGAGCGCGCACACACTATAGTATTTAAATTCAAATTTTATTTTTATGCATGCTTTTATGTATGGATTTGACATGCTTTTTTTTGCGAGCTTATTTTTTTTGTTCCAATTTGCTAGTTAATGCATCTACTGATACTATAACTGCCAACATTAACTCCATTCCCGTGCTTAACGACACAAACTTTAAGAGCTGGAAAGAGAACGTTCTGTTAGTTCTCGGCTGCATGGATTTAGACTATGCTATAAGGAAAGAACAACCTAACCGCTTAAGTCTAATGATGATAAATCGCAACATTCCTGAAGCATTCAGGGGCGGTATGTCCGATGACTCCGATGAGGTATCTGTAAAGGATTTCCTTGATGAGCTTGAAAAGCGTTTTGCAAAAAACGAAAAGGCTGAGACAAATAAGCTTTTAGCTGATCTTGTTCATATGAGGTATAAAGCTAAAGGAAATATTCGAGAGTACATTATGTAGATGTCTAACATCGCTTCAAAACTTAAGGCACTAAAGCTTGACTTGTCTGATGACTTTCTTGTGTATTTGGTACTTATCTCTCTTCCTGCACAATACGGTCAATTTATAGTGAGGTATAATACTCAGAAGGATAAATGGACTCTAAAGGATCCCATTTCACATTGTGTGCAAGAGGAAGATAGGTTGAAGCGTGAGAAGACTGAAAGTGCTCATGTTACAACTACCTCAAAGGTTAATCACCGAAAGAGGACTAAAGATAAAGAGACTGCAGTAGGAAAATCACAGCCTAAGAAACAAAAGACTCAGGATCAAGCTGTTGATTGCTTCTTTTGTAAGAAGTCTGGGCATGTGAAGAAAGATTGTCCCAAGTACGTCGCATGGCGTATAAGGAAAGGTAGATTTTTCACTTTTGTCTGTTCTGAAGTTAATTTTACTTCTGTACATAGTAATACATGGTGGGTAGATTCTGGTGCTACTACTCACACAAGTATTTCTATGCAGGGTTGCATTTGGAGCCGGAAACCAAGTAATGCTGAATGATTCATCTATGTTGGTGATGGCAATGCAATTCCTGTTGAAGCCATTGGCACTTTTAGATTGTCTTTTGAGACTGGTCATTTTTTTGAATTAAGAGAGACTTTTGTAGTACCGTCATTTAGACGGAATTTGGTTTCTATTTATGTTTTGGAAATATGGTTACTCTTGTTCATTTGGAGATAATAAATTTAGTCTATTTATTAATTCTTCTTTGATTGCGACTGGTTCCTTGATTGATAATTTATATATGTTGAATTCAATTGCTTCATCTCATGAAACCTTGCAAATAACATCAAGGGGGTACAAAACGAAAATTGTCAAGAGAAAATTCCGCTATATATGTTATGGCATAAGCGCTTAGGACACATCTCTAAAGGGAGACTAGAGAGACTTGTGTCACATGGAATACTTGAATCTCTTGATTATTCAGACCTTAATGTATGCATTGAGTGTATTAAGGGTAAACAGACAAACAAGAGAAAATTAAGTGCCAATAGGAGTACTGGTATCTAACAGTTGATACATACTGATATATGTGGTCCATTCCCTACAGCTTCTTGGAATGGTCAACAATATTTTATCACTTTTATAGATGAATATTCTCGTTATGGGTACTTGTATTTAATTCATGAGAAGTCACAATCTTTGGACGTTTTTAAAGTCTTTAAAGCCGAAGTTGAAAATCAGCTTGGTGAAAAGATTAAAGCTGTCAAATCTGATCGTGGTGGTGAGTACCATGGTCGATACGACGGATCTGGTGAACAACGTCCTGGACCTTTTGTTAAATTCCTAGAGGAATGCGGAATCGTTCCACAGTACACAATGCCTGGGCAACCACGCATGAATGGTGTTGCTGAAAGACGAAACAGAACGCTTAAGGACATGGTAAGAAGTATGATTAGTCACTCTTCTTTACCAGAATCTCTCTAGGGAGATGCACTTAAGACTGCAGCCTACCTACTAAATAGAGTACCTAGAAAAGCAATAGCTAAGACCCCTTTTAAATTGTGGACTGGTAAAACACTTAGTCTTAATCATATACATATGTGGGATGTCCAGCTGAGGCAAGGCCTTATAGGCCGCATGAAAATAAACCAGACTCAAGAATTGTTAGTTGCTATTTTGTTGGGTATCCTGAGAAAACAAAGGGTTTCAAGTTTTATGATCCTTTGACAAAGTTTTTTTCGAAATGGGAAATGCTAGATTTCTTGAGGATGTTGAGTTTGAGGGGGAAAATATAGTTAGGGATGTTGTCTTTGAGGATGAATCAGTTTCTTTACCTCATATTGTTCAAGACAACAATGTGGATATACCTATACAATTTCCTACTCAAAATCAAGATGATGCTCAACAAGAGCAAACTCAACAACCTCAAGAGGAAGTGACACTAAGGCGATCTACTAGAGACAGAAGGAGTGCAATTCCAGATGATTATATTGTTTTTCTTCAAGAGCATGAGTTTGACATATGGGTAATGGAAGATGATCCGATCAATTTCCAACAAGTCAAACAAAGTGCTAATAGTCAAAAGTGGATTGAAGCCATGAATGATGAGATGAAATCCATGAAGGACAATGACGTTTGGGATCTTGTCAAGTTGTCTGAAGGTGCGAAACCTATTGGTTGTAAATGGATATTTAAAACCAAAAGGGATTCAAAAGGCAATGTTGAAAGATATAAGGCGCGTCTAGTCGCAAAAGGTTTTACTCAAGGAGAAGGTATTGACTATAAAGAAACTTTCTCTCCAGTATCATCGAAAGATTATTTTAGAATAATAATGGCACTTGTGGCTCATTTTGATTTAGAGCTACATCAGATGGATGTCAAAACAACGTTTCTTAATGGTGACATTGATGAAACGATATATATGAAACAACCAGAAAACTTTGTAATTGGTGATCCAAAGTCTATGGTTTGTAAACTTAAAAGATCCATCTATGGTACACAGCAAGCTTCCCGTATGTGGAATCTCAAATTTCATCAAACCATTGTCTCATACGGTTTTGAGTCCAATGTTGTTCAAAAATGCATCATAAGTTCAGTGGGAGTAAATTTATTTTCCTGGTGCTTTATGTCGATGACATACTATTGTCTTGTAACGATATAGGCTTATTGCACGAAACCAAGAGATTTCTCACAAATCATTTTGAGATGAAGGATCTTGGTGACACCTCTTTTGTATTAGGAATTAAGATACATCGAGACCGTTCTCGAGGTATCCTTGGTTTATCAAAAAAGAGCTATATCGAAAAGGTGCTTGCTAAGTTTGGTATGCAAGATTGTGCACAAATAAGTACTCCTGTTGTTAAAGGAGACAAGTTTAGTCTCAAACAGTGCCCTAAGAATGATTTTGAAGGAAAGGAGATGCAGAACATTCCCTATGCTTCGGCTATTGGGAGTCTCATGTATGCTCAAGTTTGTACCCGACCGGATTTGGTATTAATTGTGGGTATGTTAAGTAGATATACGAGTAAACCCAGAATGGATCATTGGGTTATAAGGTACTTGTAAGAAAAAAAAATATTAGGTGCTCATTTATCGAAATGGAACTTTTGGAGATAATTAGGTATTCTGATTCTGATCTTTCAGATTGTGTAGATAAAGAATAATCTACATATGGTTATAATTTTTTTTATGTCTAAATGATATAGACATTAAATATTTAGTTATAGAGAGAGTACACAATCAGATAGTGTCTATTGAGTACATAAGAATAAATTTTATGCTAGCAGACCCACTTACTAAAGCTTTGGAGGATATTCAGTTTTAGTGGGAGTTTTGTTTTGTTCTTATATTCGATACTTAGTTTTATTTTGACACTATTGTGATAAATTGTGTTTTCTGCAGAACAAAGTTAATTTTGTTTATTTTA
Source organism: Heracleum sosnowskyi (assembly GCA_030848705.1). Lineage (NCBI taxonomy): Eukaryota > Viridiplantae > Streptophyta > Magnoliopsida > Apiales > Apiaceae > Heracleum > Heracleum sosnowskyi. The sequence continues at coordinate 10,237,455 of CM061243.1, forward strand.
ATCTCTCTATTATTGCTCTAAATGAGTTATCTCTTTCAATTGTGGTTTTGACATAAAGTAGAAAGAATAAAGATTGATCTCACTAAGTTATAAAGGATAAATTGGAAATAGGCATGATAGAGATCACATTGCATGTAATTTCCAGTTACACATCCATACTTGATCTATGTCATTGAGTATATTTATGTGGTGATCATTATGGATCGAGTTATGGTGATGTGACAAAGGTCGCTTTGGTTTCATGTTTATATATGAGATGGACCAGATTGACTAAGGAAGATGTTTGTAAAGAATAAGTAATTTTGTGCGCACTTAAGGTTATTGAATGTAATAGTTGTTTGGTATAATATGTAGCCCAAGTAGGAGATTGTTAGATTATTTTATTAATAATCACAATTTATGGGCTTACAAATTAAAGACAATTATATTTAATGTTTATTCTATATTTGGACTAATTAAGTGGTCTAAAATAAATGGTCCAATAACATCTTAGTCGGTATGAGCTTTGTAATGTGTAATACCCAATAGTAAGTCTGATTAGGGTTAATGGGGTCTAATTAGACGACTATATAAAGAACATTATAGGGTTTTGGTCCCCAAGGCTATTTACAACATCCACTCCTCTATTCCAATCAAGTTGAGTGATATACGGCTAGGTACGCTTTCACGCTACAGTTTATTTTGTAACCTTGATAATACTCCCTCCGTCCAAAAAAGGATGAACCACTTCTTTTTGCACGCATTTCAATGTAGATCTAACACCAGATACCTATGATATTATATTTACTTACTATAGGATCGGTAGGACACTAATGTAGCAATTTTGGGCAAATGAATAAGTGTTTGGGTAGATTTAAGAGTCTTTTTTGATACACATTTTTATTATTAATAATTCATTTAAGGTGTTTTTTTTAATTATAAGAGGTGTTTTTTTGCGAAAAAATGACAAATATAACCCAATTTTTAACAAAACAGTACCAAAATGACAATTATGAAATTGATGGCCAATTATGGCCGTTTGAATCTGCCGTCCCCAGATGCGTATCAAGATTATACAACCCAACACGATGAATACACACATGTATGGAGATGGATAAAGGGACTTGCAGTAGAATAACAAAAAAGGCACATAAAGATAGAGGAGAAATCTCTCAGAGAAGTGAGAATGGGAGAGTGAAGCATCTTCGTCTTCTCCATCTAGTCATGTCTGTCTTACAATTTGTGAAAATATTTGTATATCTTATATTTGTGTATATGTCATAATACATGATTTGTAATTGCGTATTCACTCGTTACTTCAAAGGGAAATGCGTATTCAACATTGAATACCCTAGTGGCGAATGCGTAAAAGCTGAATACTCCGTTAAAAAATGCGTATAGTCAATACTCCGTTCTGAATTGCGTAACCCATCGGCTATATATGTACAAATATTAGGAACCGGTTATTTTTGTTAACTTTGTGTGGAAAAGAGGTTAAAGTTGTGTATCACCCTTTTTTTGCCGTGAATGCAAGATCCTGATGCCTACACGCAACTCTTCTCATTCAGGCAATCGGCACCAACATTCTCGACTTTAGATGATCAGACATGGAAAAGTAGCTCCAGTTTGTTTATGTTTTCTGTTACAGGAAGAAGGCTGACTGATAAACTCTTATCATTGGTTCACCCATTAAGTACTGTTTTTGTTCAAACTTGTATTGGTTTTTACATCTAAAAAGCTAATTAGTAAGCCCTTTTTGTGGCGACAGTGCTGGATTTGTGCGGACAAGCTCTGTTTTTCATTCCACTACAACACAATGGAAAATATTCTGCTATCTTTGACTTGGCCACATTGGATTTATGCAAGGAATAGGAAGAGTAAGAAATAATAAATGTTACTTCGCTATTTGTGAATGATTATGTTGAGCAGTAGAAAAAGAAAGAAAGAAGCTTCTCGCGGAGCAAAGATTTCTTAGATGCGTTTCCAGATTTCAAGACCAATAAAAAGGATAAATCACCCAACCTAATCACAGTTTTTCTACTGGTAATATATGTAGCCTGACTTCGTTTTGTGCCTAGATGCATATTTGTTAACAAATGATAACATATATATAGTTACGTGCAGTTTTGAAAATTATACATATCAATGTGTGAAAACTTGGTGCAAGGAATGTTTTGGGAGCGGAAACGTTCAGTGCACCAAATGTCAAATGAGCACACAATGTCCGAGCTCCTACAAAATCATGAAGCAATGTCGATAAAGTACAGCCTAACTAATGGCCTCGCTATGCGCTGAAGACTTCTCAAGAACCAAGCTTGCCAATCACCTGCAAGTTTGATATGCAGGCGGTGAACAAAATTGATGCTGTAGATACGTAATTTATAATCAGTTCCTAATCACAGCGTGCAACTATTGTTGGTCTACGTATTCATTCAGTTTCTGCCAATCTTGATATGCATACAATCTGTGAGTTATAGTGCCTCAACCCAATTCTTTCTTTCTTCAAGATATTCTTTATATTTCAAAAATATTAAAATCTGTACATCACTTGTGCTGTCATATACAAAAGAGTATATGACGCGGTTTATCATTACGTTCAATCTTTGAAATTTTCTAGCACACTATGCACAAGTAGTAGATATACTCCTGTACAAATTATACACTCTGCTTGTGGTACAAGCTGGAGACATTTGTGACAAGCTTCTTATACACTCTTATCTAAAATTGTAATTTCTCCAAGCAACCATTGATTTAAATTTAATGCTAAAAATAAGTGATCTTGAAATCGGACTAGAAAAACAAGTTCATCATCTACAAAGAGGTCCAGATTCTATAGATGTTCCTGAATTCAAGATCCTCCACTGATGATGTCGTCAATAATAAAACTCCCACCATTCATCTTTCCGTCACTGTTAGTCCTTTCCAATTTCATAATCTCAACTTACAAAATCCGGCTACAATTGTTTATCCGTGAATGAGACCGGTTTAACAATTCTCCGTTTAACAGGAATTTCTTTTTCTCTTGAACGCAACTACTTGTCATTTATTTACTAGCTACTTGATATTTTCATCCGAAAATAAAAAAACAAATCTGCTGCAACAACTCTAATCAATTTTAATAGTGTGTTTACAGTAATATTCCAAATTCACTGAAGGGAGAAACACCTACTGAGTTCACTGATCAAATCAACTTGCAGCGAATCCAAATATAGTTAACAATAGTACCACAAGACCGAAAATTTAAAATGCATTGAAAAATGAGTTTGAAATCAAGGCATGGCACCACCACTATGCGTCAGGTTTCATTTCTCTCAAAACTACAAAGCTTTTTCCGCTGGTGGTTTTATGCAACTTTGAAATTCTCTTTAGTTTAAGCGTAAAAGCCTCTTTGTCCTCTTTGCATGTTAGTCTAGATATGAATTTGGCAACAAGATCCTGTGTGGTCATCGGTTTTTCATGTGTCAAGACGGCTCTAATTTCATCTTCCGTGACAGGTCCGGACACTGCTGACCCAGATTCGGTGGGTACCGACGATGCGCCTTTTTTAGGAGCGTTCTTTTTTGAAGTGGACACTGGTTCTTCTTTTACGGGTTTCACATCATTTTCTGTCTTTGCTTTTTTGGAAGGAACAACTGTAGCAGCCTTTGCATCATCACTTGACACCTTTCTCTTTCCCTTTGCAGACTTGGAAGAAGAAGAGGCCCCGTGAGCAGGTGCTAAAGAAATTAGTTTCAACGGACAACCTTCCAAAAGGGGAAGCTTCTGCTTTGGAGCTAGTATAGGGGAAGCTGAAATTTCATCTTCTTCATCATCGTCATCCTCTGCATCAGATTCATTTAGCCCATTTGTTCGTCCCAGTAATTTCTTCAACTCTTTACCAGAGTTGCTCAATCCACCCTCAGTTTCTTCACCTTCTTCGTCTTCTTCATCCTGCTTAAATTCGGGAGGAGCTGGAATTTCAGGGCCAAAATCTTCGCGCTCCTCAGGATCATTCTCATCGTCATCTGTGAATATTTCTTGATGCTCCCAGTCATCCCCTTTTTCAATATCATCATCATCATCAAAATCAAAGTCGCCTCCTCTAGGACCTTCTGCATCATCATCAGCAGCACCTTTCCTATTCGGCCCAAGTCTATTTTTCCTTGCGGACTCTTCTTCTTCATCTTCCTCACCCTTGTCCGAGACATTAGCTTCGTCGTGATCATTACCTGTAGCTTTTTTACATCCTCTTCCCCCACCAACTCCGCTCTCTTTCTCATCAACTTCACCAAGAGCAGCAGCCCCATTATTTGCCGCTTTCATCATCCATCTTCCATACCCATTTGCTGTTTTCCGTCTATTATTCATTTTCTCTTCGGCTTCTTCCAGAGTAAACTGCTTATACTTATACTGTGCATCTTTGTTAAAGTTGTACCATGAACCAGAAGGAATTGCAACAAATTCCTTTCCTTGCCGCATTAGTGCGTAGTATGTTGCTGATGGTGCACCCTCAAGCACACCATGGTACCGAAATTGCCCAGTTTCATCCTCTAGGACCCAAGGTTTGTTTTTGTATTTCTCCTTTGATGCATCACTGAGTTGTCGCCCTTGTACCCCTTCCTTCTCAATACACCACTTTGAAAAATCTGGTAAACCACTCACAAATTTACCAATGAAATAATTCTTATCGGTGCTAGAGCAGGCCCGGACGTTATATTCCCTGATCAAACGAGTGATAGGGGCACCGCAATCATAACACTCGGTGCGCTTCTCTGCCATTGATTGGCCACAAGATACGCATAGAGTCAAGTGCTTGCAATTGCTTCCGTACAATTCAGTCATCGATTCGCAAACACTACACGCCGAGTTCAAAATCAAATCGCCTGACATCCTGTCTCTTTGTGATCAATACAATCAGCTGTGACTCAATTGATAATTCCTAAAACCTCAAGGTTGGTTAGGAATTGTGCTTACCGTGAGGCAACGATGATATATTATATAGACAGAGGAACACGGGTTGAAAAACCCAAACCTATTATGATTCGGATTTTTAGTAGTCGGTGTTGCCCGAAATCAAATCCTAATAAGGATCGAATGAAATCAAGTACCCCGTGTTTAGTATTTTATGCTTGTATTTCACGATCTAATATTCATAAACAATATTCAAAAGTAAACATTATTTTTGCACTTTATAAACCACTAATTTTAAGTACTAGATGTGCAAACGGTTCTTTTTTAATATCTATAGTAATTACATTAATTTATAATTTTTTTGTATTTATATGTTATTAATTTGTATAATCAAATCCTAGTTGAAAAATTGGTAATTATCAGTGTTGTAAAAAGCAGGAATCGGACTTGTTCGGTGAAGGCACATAATAGTGATTAATCGGATATTCGGAGATTAATCGGGATGATTAATCGAACCATTAATCAGAATCAATTTAATATTATTTTTTAAATATATAATTAATAATACATGTATTATAGACTTAGTCAAATATTCAATAAAATTTATAAAAATATTAAAGTATTAAAAGACAAAATTGTAAGTTTTTACACTAATATGTTCAAAATAGTACCTAGTGATGGTTTAACAATTCTTTTTCAATTAAAATTACCCCGAAGAAAAAAGTGACGAATTTTTACATAGAGAAATTCTATTCGATTTAGAAAATCTACTTATATTTGATTTAAATTATCAAAATACCCTTTTTAATATTGGAATATAGTTCTACTAACAACCATATACACTTTTTAATATTATATCCAACGATTTTCATCTATCTATTTTAAAATATTAGTTGAATATAACTTACATATTAATTAAACTGATTTCCTTAATAAGTTTTGATTACTCTTTAGTTTAGATTTTTGAAAAATCAAATTCTGATCCAACCTCTTTGAGGTTATATCCTTTTTATATAATAATTTACTTTTAATATGGTATAATCTCGATCGTTACTTTGAAAATTTTGAATCCAAAGATTGACCAAACTACCAATTATTTGGATAATATCCATCTTATAACTCGCACGTATTTTTTCTAAAATTTATAATTATATTAATTAACGAAATTATTTTTGATTTAATGATGATTTAATAATTTTTATTCAACTGGAATTACTCATGAACCAAATAAAAAAGAAAGTTTCGAAAATTTACATTGCTATTCAACTTAAAGAACCTACTCATATTTGATTTATATTATCAAAATTTACTTTATATTATTTGAATATAATTTTAATAACAATTAAATACACTTTTTAATATTAGATCTAACGATTATCATTCATCCATTGTAAATATGCAATCTTCCCGAATCAACGGTGAAAGTTACTACAAAATTTTGATTTTTAGTTGTTAGTTATAATTTTCAATATCTTTTGCTCAAGTTAAATTGGTTTTCTCATCTTTTTTAAAATTAAAATTTTCATGCTTTAATTTGAAAAGGCTAAATATAAATTTTAGTAGTACTTAATTAATTAGATTATCAACTAATTTGGAGATAATTTAAATTTTAGTGTAATACTGTATTCCCGAGATTAAATTTAGGGAAAGGGAAATATTTGTGTCTATTTATTTTTATTAATTTTCTCTAAGAAGTTCCAAAGTTTTTTAAGGAAATGAATGATATATATTATATAGACAGAGGAACACGGGGAGAAAAACCAAAACCTATTATGATTCGGATTTTTAGGAGTCGGTGTTGCACAAAATCAAATCCTGAAACCTCAAGGTTCTATCCTTTTTTTATAAAAATTAGTTAAAAAAGCCGCGCTTCGCAGCGACGTCATAATTATTTTTTAAAACTCCATCAATTAAATTACAAAAAATTACTCGGTTCTTTCTAATAAGCCGTCCTCCCGTGAAACGTTATTCCTTTTTAATATATTATCTCAAATTTAATATATTGAATACTTATGTTATATATTAATTTTCATGTTAACATACTTCTTTTTTTAATGAGTCGGTTTCTCGTTGGAAAAAATAAATTTATCAATTAAATTACAAAAATTACTCGTTACTCCCTAATAGTCGTTCTCCCGTGAAAATTTTAAATTCTACTCATGTCCTCTATTGTATAGTAATAAAACTTTTAATTGTATGTATTTTTTTTATAAATTCGAACTCTTCTCCTCTATAAATTCGAACATCTATTCTACTTTCAATAGAACTTCTAATTCTATGGCTTACCTATAAATTCAAACTATTTTCCTTTATAAATTCGAACATCTACTCTACTTCAAATATAACTTTATTTATACAAGCCTATAACCCGTGCGATGCACGGATGAATTTTAGTATTTTTTTTATCTTATTATCTATATCTTGATTTATATGATTTTAAAAAGTAATCAAATATAATAATATATGTTTGATGTTATTCTAAGTTTTTTTTTGTATTTTGATTTTAAAAATTCTTAATATGTTGTCGATGAAATAATATCTTGAACTTTTGAATGTAACTTAGAAAAATAGATGATATAAATAATTAATAATAATATGTTGTTGACGGGATTCGAACCTTGAACACGTGGAAGCATTTTAGATATCAAAAAAAGAATATTATTTTAATATTACATCCAACGGTTCTCATTTACCTATATTTACATCTAACGGTTATTATTTAGAGGACCAAACTAAATGACCAAACTACCAACCAAATAGAGGGTGGTTTGCTTATAATATAATATAGTATAGATGTCTTCTCTGTAAATTCGAATTATTCTCTTCTATAACTTCGAACACCTCTTCTACTTCTAATATGCTAAAAAATATTTTTTAATTTATTAGTATTTAAAATTGATTATAAACCTCTAAAAAAATTAGAAAAATAGATATCTTGATATGTGATTACCTGTATAGCCAGTTTTGCTCACTTCTATAACGTATAGTCGAAAATAAATTTAATAGAAAAAATACAAATCGAAAACAATATATAGCATACGATAGTAATTACATGTAGCAATCAGCGTATAATAATATCAATAACCTTTCAAAAATAATTCAATATTATACATTATTATTATATTGAATTCATGTAACGTGTCTAACCTTTGGTGATCAAGCTTGACCAGAGAAATTAATAAAGTTAACCTTTGCTTTCTCCAACCAAATTATCGACTCGAGACTGACAAAACAAAAGTAGAACTATAAGATTAAATCAAGAAAAAACAAATAATTTATGAAAGCAAACGTAACTTGAATGCAAATAAAATTATGTCAAAGAAAGTGTTTCGACAATTCTCTTTTATAAACTCGCACATGATTATATATATTTTTAAGATTCAAAATTCTTTTTTTCTATAAATTCGAACACATATTCTACTTCTAATAAAACTTTTAATATATGTCTTCGCTATAAATTCGAACTCTTCTCCTCAATAAATTTGAACACATATTCTACTTCTAATATGTTAAAGGATATTTTTTGATTTATTAATATCTAAAATTCAAAAATTCTAGAAAAATTTAAAAATAAATTGAAATAATCTTAGAGGCGCCACCTAACCTCCCGCGTATCCTCCTTTATATATATACTAGCTTATAGCCCGTGCGATGCACAGTTACTTAAATTTTATTTATAATTATTCTGTTTATAATTATATTTTTATTACCCATGCAAAACACGATTGTTTTTTTAATATTTATAATTATATTTATTTATGAATATTTTAATATTTAAAAGTTATTAGTTTACATGATTTAATTATTGTTAAAAAAGATTTAGCCAAAAACATTATAGTTAAAAATTTGATATTTATTATATTTTACACGCTCAATTTAATATTTGTTTATATTGAGTTATAAAAGTTAGATTTGACCAATTTTACAGTCCACATGAAATTCACAAAATAATCTTTAATTTAGTTGTGGTTTAATAGTTTTTTTCCAATTAAAAACTATTCTAAAACTAAAAATAGAATAAAGTGACGAAATTTAATATTGAGAATCCTATTCGATTTAGGAAATCTACTTATATGTAGTTTAGATTATTAGAATACCCTTTATTAACCAAATACAATTTTTAATGTTAAATCTAACGGTTTTCACCTATCTATTTAAGATTAAACGATTTTTATTATTTTGGTATTAAATGAGTTTCCTTATTTAATTACAACTATTTTTATATTTTAACTTTTTGGAAAATCCAATCCTAATATAATATCTTTTAACTTATATCATTTTTAGATAATAACTTCTTTTTATATGATATAATCTTGATCAACTATTTTTAAAAGTATTGGATCTAACGGTTGAGAATGTTTTGGCGGTATTTAGGACCAAACTACCAAGATAACATCATTAATTTTTCTTAATATTTATAAATTTTTTTAATTTTTAATTTTTTAAAATATTTTTTGCTAAAATATAATATACTCTTTTTTGTAATATGTTAATAATGCGGGAACTTTGAACTTTTGAAAAAATAAATTATCAATTAAAATACAATTTTTTTTTGTAATAGTTCTTCTTTTAAAGTAGTACATCGTGACGATCAAAATTCTGTATAAAATTCATTTTTTTTATAGTATATCCCATAAATATCTATGTTATTATATTAAAGACTAAATAATGAAAGCTTCCTTATAATCGCTTTGTTTGATCACTCAATCCATAATCGTTGGATCTTTCAAATTAAATTGTTGAGAAACGTTAGATATAACAGTAAAATTATCATGTAGAATGATCTAAGGTTTGAATCCACCAACAACATATTAAAATTTTCAGGTTTTTTTGAAAAATAAGAATTTTTTTCTTGCAAACATAGGTTATTTGATAATATTTTTTGTAAAGTACGATTTTTCAGAAAAGTATTGTACTAATTGATTAACAAACTTTTAAAGTTTCGAATTTAATAATTTACAATGTATATAGGTTAAAAAAGTTAAGCCTCTTCTGTAGCTGAGTCTAAAATTTCAAAATACAGTTTTTTTTAAAATATGAATATAGTCTTGCTAACAATGAAATTAGGCCTCTATGAGTTTTTATAAAACAAAATCACCATTTGCGTATAATTTATTATTTAATAATAAATAATATTTGATTAGTTATTATCTAAAATTTAATAAAATAGGTTAAAAATATGCACAATTTTATAAAATTTTATCATCGTATTATTATATTTTTTGTTGATTTGAATTTTTCTTAGATTAATTTTAATTTTTGAACATAGATTTCTAAATTTAAAATAGTTAGAAAAAAGTAATTAAATTGGCATTAAAATAATGATGACATAATAATTATTATTAGAATTTAAATACCCACTTTACTAATTTGGGCTATATCTTGTGTTTTAAAAATCAGATTTTGACGATTTTAAACCCCACATGAAGATAACTAAATTATCTTTAATTAAAAGATGGTTTAATAATTTTTATTTAACTGGAATTGTCCATGGAAGAGAAAAGAAAGTCACGAATTTTTTACATGGAGAATTCTATTCAATATAGAAAACTTATTTATATTTGGTATATTTAGTTATTTAATATTTTTATTGAAATAAACATAGAATTTATAAATTTAAAAGAATTAGGAAAAAAAAATTAAATTGGTGCTAAAATAAATTTTTTTTTTATTAAAATTTAGATAATCACTTTATTGTTTGGGCTATATCTTGAGTTTTAGACAACAGATTTTAACGATTTTACAACCCACGCGAAGCTAACAAAATTATATTTAATTTAATGATGGTTTAATAATTATTATATAACTAGAACTATCCATAAACTAAAGAGAAAATATAATTACGAATTTTTACATAAAGATTTCTATTCAATATAGAAAACCCATTTATTATTGGCTTAAATTATCAAAATACACCTTTTAGTATTTAAATATTATCCTATTATTAATCAAATACAATTTTTAATATTATATCTAACGGTCCTCATCTATTTGAATATTTATTGTTTTATAATCCAACGGATCGTATACTTTTTGGTAGTACAGTGACCGACCAAAATTTTGGATAAGATCTGTTATGCTTATTATATACTAGCTTATAGCCCGTGAGATGCACAGTTATTTAAATTTTATTTATAATTATTCTATTTATAATTATATTTTTATTACCCATGCAAAACACGATTGTTTTTTAATATTTATAATTATATTTATTTATGAATATTTTAAAATTTAAAAGTTATTAGTTTACATGATTAAATTATTGTTAAAAAAGATTTAGCCAAAAAAAATTATAGTTAAAAATTTGATATTTCTTATATTTTACACGCTCAATTTAATATTTGTTTATATTGAGTTATAAAAGTTAGATTTGGTCAATTTTACGGTCCACATGAAATTCATAAAATAATCTTTAATTTAGTTGTGGTTTAATAGTTCTTTTTTCAATTAAAAACTATTCTAAAACTAAAAAGAGAATAAAGTGACGAAATTTAATGTTGAGAATCCTATTCGATTTAGGAAATCTACCTATATGTAGTTTAGATTATTAGAATACCCTTTATTAAACAAATACAGTTTTTAATGTTAAATCTAACGGTTTTCACCTATCTATTTTAAGATTAAACGATTTTTATTATTTTGGTATTAAATGGGTTTCCTTATTTAATTACAACTATTTTTATGTTTTAACTTTTTGGAAAATCCAATCCTAATATAATATCTTTTAACTTATATCATTTTTAGATAATAACTTCTTTTTATATAATATAATCTTGATCATCTATTTTTAAAAGTATTGGATCTAACGGTTGAGAATGTTTTTGCGGTATTTAGGACCAAACTACCATGATAACATCATTAATTTTTCTTAATATTTATAATTTTTTTTAAATATTTATTGCTAAAATATAATATACTCTTTTTTTGTAATATGTTAATGATGCGGGAACTTTGAACTTTTGAGAAAATAAATTATCAATTAAAATATAATTTATTTTGTAATAGTTCTTCTTTTAAAGTAGTACACCGTGACGATCAAAATTTTGTATAAAATTCATTTTTTATAGTATATCCCATAAATATCTATGTTATTATATTAAAGACTAAATAATGAAAGTTTCTTTATAAGTCTGGTCGCTTTGTTTGATCACTCAATCCATAATCGTTGGATCTTTCAAATTAAATTGTTGAGAAACGTTAAATATAACAGTAAAATTATCACGTAGAATGATCTAATGTTTGAATCTACCAACAAAATATTAAAAATTTCAGGTTTTTTTGAAAAATAAGATTTTTTATAATTTTTTTCTTGAAACATAAGTTATTTAATAATATTTTTTGTAAAGTACGATTTTTTAGAAAAGTACTATATTAATTGATTGGCAAACTTTTAAAGTTTCGAATTTAATAATTTACGATGTATATAGGTTAAAAAAGTTAGATCTCTTCTGTAGTTGAGTCTAAAATTTCAAAATACGGTTTTTTTTAATATGAATATAGTCATACTAACAATGAAATTAGGTATTTATGAGTTTTTATAAAACAAATTCACCATTTGCGTATAATTTATTATTTAATAATAAATAATATTTGATTAGTTATGATCTAAAACTTAATAAAATAGGATAAAAAATATGCACATTTTTTTTAAAATTTTATCCTCGTATTATTATATTATTTGTTGATTTGAATTTTTCTTAGATTGATTTTAATTTTTGAACATAAATTTCTAAATTTAAAATAGTTAGAAATAATTAATTAAATTGGCGTTAAAATAATGATGACATAATAATTATTATTAGAATTTAAATACTCACTTTACTAATTTAGGCTTTATCTTGTGTTTTAAAAATCAGATTTTGACGATTTTATAACCCACGTGAAGATAACTAAATTATCTTTAATTAAAAGATGGTTTAATAATTTTTATCTAACTGGAATTGTCCAAGAGAAAAGAAAGTCACAGATTTTTTACATGGAGAATTCTATTCAATATAGAAAACTTATTTATATTTAGTATATTTGGTTTAAATTATCAAACTACACTTTTTAGAATTTAAATATAATCTCATTATTAATAAAATACACTTTTTTAATATTTGATCTAACGATTTTCATTTATTTAGTTAAGATCAAATGGTCTTTATTAATTTGATTGTCCACGGACCGTACGACCAAAATTTTGGATAAGATCTCTATTATGCTTATTATATATAAGAATTAATATAATAAGGATATCAAATATATACTAATATGAGTATCTTACTAACTGCTTTTACATTTAATGTTTCGGTTTTATTTACAGTGTATATAAAATTTTAAAATACATTATTACTTAAAAATTATTAAAAGAATAAAAATTATATTATGATTATATAAAATTTTATTCTCATATTATTACATACTTTATCGATTTGAATTTGTTCTTAATTAATTTTAATACAGTATTGAAAGGAACATAAAATTTCTATATTTTAAAGAATTAGTGGAAAAATAAATAAATTGGTGCTACAATAATAAAAAAATATATATTAAAATTTAGATACTCACTTTACTATTTGGCTTCTATCCCGAGTTTTAGAAATTGAATTTTGACGATTTTACAACCTATGCGAAAATAATGAAATTATCTTTAATTTAATGATGGCTTAATAATTATTATCTAAGTTGACCAGTTGACCTACCCATAAACCGAAAAGAAAAGATGGTTAAGAATTTTTTACATAAAGAATTCAATTCAATATAGAAACCAATTTATAATTGGTTTAAATTATCAAAGCACACTTCTTAGTATTTAAATATAATCATACATTTAATTAAATACACATTTTAATATAAGTATTATATTCAAAATTATCGTTTATGAATATGAAACCCTCAATATTTTAATAATATTTTGATATTATCCTTTTATCAAAGCACACTTCTTAGTATTTAAATATAATCATACATTTAATTAAATACACATTTTAATATAAGTATTATATTCAAAATTATCGTTTATGAATATGAAATCCTCAATATTTTAATAATATTTTGATATTTTCCTTTTATTTTTGCTATATGTAAAATAATATAATTATAATTTGGATTAATCAAATTGTTATGTTCTTTTAAAAAAAAGTGTTTAAATTTATTCATGTACAGAATTTCTGTTAAGTCTTTTATAACGTAGGGTCCACGTGTATCATTGTTAGTATGATATACATGAGCATTATATTGATAATTTTTAATATTGTAATCGATATGAATTGTTATCTTGATATTTGGTTTAACAATTATTATCTAACTAGAATTATACATAAATTCAAGAGAAAAGATATTTAAGAATTTTTACATAGAAAAATTTTAAATTATCAAAATACACTTTTTAGTATTTAAATATAATTCTATTATTAATCAGATATGCTTTTTAATATTAGATTTAAAAATTCTCATCGATCTATTTAAGATCTAATTGTAATTATTAATTTGGTCGTATAGTGATCGTACACGGACCAAATCAATTTTAATTTTTCTTAAATTGATTTTAATATTTTATTGAAATAAACATAGAATTTATAAATTTAAAAGAATTAGGAAAAAAAATTAAATTGGTGCTACAATAATAATAAAAAAATTTATTAAAATTTAGATAATCACTTTACTGTTTGAGCTATATCTTGAGTTTTAGACAACATATTTTAACGATTTTACAGCCCACACGAAACTAAAAAAATTATATTTAATTTAATGATGGTTTAATAATTATTATCTAAATGGAACTATCCATAAACTAAAGAGAAAAGATAATTACGAATTTTTACATAAAGATTTCTATTCAATATAGAAAACTGATTTATAATTGGTTTAAATTATCAAAATACACATTTTAGTATTTAAATACTATCCTATTATTAATCAAATACAATTTTTAATATTATATCTAACGGTCCTCATCTATTTGAATATTTATAGTTTTATTATCCAACGGATCGTATACTTCTGGTAGTACAGTGACCGACCAAAGTTTTGGATAAGATCTCTCTTACGCTTATTATCTATAAGGAGTTAATATATTGATTTATTCTTTTAACTTTGAAAATTTTGAATCCAAAGATTGACCAAACTACCAATTTTTTGGATAATATCCATCTTATAACTCGTGCAATGCACATATTTTTCTAAAATTTATAATTATATTAATTAACGAAATTATTTTTGATTTAATGATGATTTAGTAATTTTTATTCAACTGGAATTACTCACGAACCAAATAAAAAAGAAAGTTTCGAAATTTTACATTGCTATTCAACTTAGAGAACCTATTCATATTTGATTTATATTATCAAAATTCACTTTTTATTATTTGAATATAATTCTAATAACAATCAAATACATTTTTTAAAATTAGATCTAACGATTCGCATTCATCCATTGTAAATATGCAATCTTCCTGGATCAACGGTGAAAGTTACTACAACATTTTGATTTTTAGTTGCCAATTGTAATTTTCAATATCTTTTGCTCAAGTTAAATTGGTTTTCTCATCTTTTTGAAAATTAAAATTTTCATGCTTTAATTTTAAAAGGCTAAATATAAATTTTAGTAGTACTTAATTAATTAAATTATCAACTAATTTGGAGATAATTTAAATTTTAGTGTAATACTGTATTCTCGAGATTAAATTTAGATAAAGGGAAAGATTTGTGTCTATTTATTTTTATTTATTTTCTCTAAGAAGCTCCCAAGTTTTTTAAGGAAATGAATGATAGTTATGGATCAAGTTCTTTCCTTTTCTTTAAAAACTCGAAAGCATAAGAAAGAAAATTATTTATCAAATCTTTCCTTATCATTTTCTTCTATATTTAATTCTTTTTTTTTTCTTCAAATAAAAAACTCGGGATGTATGTAAATTACATTCAATATAATTTAGATAAAATTAAGATAATTTAAACAAAAGGCATGAAGTATGATTACGAAAATCTTTTTGATGAACTTTCTCATCAAAATAAGAGATTAATTCTGAAAATTGACATCATCATATCCAATAAAAAAAATTCAAATTCAACAATATTTAATTGAACAGGACACCTAAGCAACCTATTGAAAAAACTTTCTTTAAAAATTATGTCTTAAATATTTTAAAAAAATCTTTGGATGGTATTTTAAGTATTTGGTATCTATATTATCAATATATATATATAAAGGAGGATACGAGGGAGGTTAGGTGGCGCATCTAAGATTGTCTCAATCTATTTTTCTAATTTTTTAGAATTTTTGAATTTTAAATAATAATAAATCAAAAAATATCATTTAACATATTAGAAGTAGAATAGGTGTTCAAATTTATTGAGGAGAAGAGTTCGAATTTATAGAAAAAACATATGCTTAAAAGAAAATATATGACATATTAGAAGTATTAGAAGTAGAATAGATATTTGAATTTATAAAGAAGTAGAATTCGAATTTATAGAGAAGAAGAGTTCGAATTTTTAGAAAATACATAAAATGAAAGTTATATTTAGAGTAGAAGAAGTGTTTAGATTTGAGTTTTACAATACATTAGAGAAGAGTTTGAATTTATATAAATTAAAACTATAAAATATAAAGGTCATTCAAGACTATACCATAGCTCTTTTCTTTGTTGCTTGCTTCTACCATTCTACGTGCAGAGCACGGGCCAAGTTATTTTATCTAAACGGTTATTTTTGGTTTGAGTCATGTGAATTTTGCAGAGAAGCTATTCTCATCAGTTTTCCAAGTCGACTGAAAGGTATGGAGTGGAATACTTTGTTAATTCAGTTGAGTTTGATGACAACTTTCCAGTAGGAAGTGCTGAGCGTACCAACATAGAAAGCAATGTTATCAAGGACTAACAAAATATGCTTGGTCGTTATTGTCGTATAGAACTCCAGCGACGACAATGGAGCAGAAATCTACCAACTCCTCACTGTGATAAGCTGCAAAAGTTTGCAGCTTAGAGGTTGAGGCTACAATCTCTGCACTTTCCGATGGCATTTCCCCTGTCCAACCTATCCAACACGTTGGTGTCAGAGTACTTTGAGCTCCATGATTTGTTATATATTAAGAACGGGTAGTAAGAACATTGTACAACTTGCAAAAGGTCCCGGATAGCACTTTGGTTTTCATTCTTTGTGATGTATAACTTTGCAGCTCTTAGGCAGTGTTATAGCCAAAATTCGGTATCGGGTTTTTAAGGAAGATTCGGGTCAAGTAATAATCAATTGGGGATATCCAAGGTGCAATTAGGGATTGAACTAGTACAATGGAAGTTCAGGGCTTGTCCTCATAAGGGTGAGGGCGCGCCCTCCGACCGTCCAACCCTTGAGGACGCGTCCTCTTGGTATGGATTGACAACTTGACATAATAACAGCTAGATTGACATGGGATTAACATATGGAAGACTTAGGGCTTGCCCTCATAGGGGTAAGGGCGTGCTCCTTTAGGTCGTCCACCCCTTGAGGGCGCGCCCTCATGGTAAAGACAGCTTGATGGATGGTTTGACAAAGGATAACAACTATATTTACATGGCATGACATGAGGAAGATTCAGGACTTGTCCTCTTAGGGGAGAGGGTGTGCCCCTTTGGCCATCTAACCCCTAAGGGCGCGTCCTCTCGGTGTGAACTGACAACTCTACATGAATGAAAGTCTTGACGGAGAATAATAACGTCATTTGACATAAGGAAGACTTAGGGCTTGTCCTCATGGGGATGAGGGTACGCCCTTTAGGCCGTCCACCCCTTGAGGGCGCGTCCTCTTGATTTGAAGTTGCAACTTGATAATGAAGGATGGTTCCCTTGGCTTGGTATTGGCAAAATATTGAAGAATTCCCTCCTAGGATGTGCCCTATGAGGGGGATGTCCGTGGCTGAAGGCCTCCTCCTGTATTCAATGGGCGCGCCCTCATTGAGGATGGGGTTAATCTTGGTGTGTGCTTTGGGAGCTCTGTTCCTGTACTCAATGGGCGCGTCCTCATTGGGGAACTTTGGAGTAATCCTGCACTTTGCACCCAAACACTTGGGATCACTTGTCCTGCTATCTGGTGGGTGCTTCTCATTCGGGGGACAAGGATGAGTCTAACATTTAAGGTAAGTCATGGCTATACCTGTATCTATGAATTAAGGAAATAGTTGGTAATGGATAGGACTAGTCCTCGACGGGGGAAGTTTCCTTATCCATGAAGTCCTGACGTCATAGATAAGCCTTGGGCCTTTGTGACTAGGCCTTATCGTTGGACATTCCTAAAGTGAGCTAAAACTCTAAGTAAGGAAACAGATGGAAGTCCTACGTTCAAGTAAGGAAAGATATGGAAGTCCTACGTCTAAGTAAGGAAGGCGGTGGAAGATTTTGACTGGACCTTGAAGATCAGAGACCAAGCCCATGGAGGAAACTTCCTCCCCAAGAACTACGTTGGCTTGATCCCCTATATAAAGGGGTACGTAGGCACATTGTAAGGGGTTGGAAGCGAGAGCTCTGAGGCAGCCACCACTAACCCTAAGCAATCTCAGCCACCAATTACACACAACCACCATACTCCGGCAAATTTACCACCCAAGAACCACCGTTGTAGATCTTGATTCCGGCGACGAACCTCAAACTTTGTTAATACCAAATTCCTCCGTTAACAAATTGGCGCTAGAAGGAGGGGTGCTGATTCAGATCATTATCTTTGGAGGAAAAGATGTCATACAATCACAACGGAAGTTCTTATGATGGTGGTGATTATGACTCAGATGGTAGTGAAGGAGATGAACATGTCCATCATGAGGGGTAGGAGTGTGCCCTTCATGAGAAGACTCTAGAAAAGCAGGACAACCCTCAAGGGAGAGATGGACAACGTGGTGGTAGGTTTCTAACCGACACTCTAATGAGGTTGGAATATGTTGACGACGGAGTACCGATCGTTGAACTCCCCGATGATGAGTCTGATGGTCAAGAACGGCCCAGGGATGGTCGAAGGGCCGAGTAAGACCTGAATGACCAAGAGCGAAGCTTTGCAAGGTTGAAGGAGTGACTTGGCATACTACTCAACAACGATGATTTGTGAATGTTTCTATCGAGAATAGCAAAGTGAGGCCTCTAGAGGAGAGCGGCCCCGTGATCCACAGAGAGAGCCCCCTGTTAACAGGTCGTGGCCCCATGAACATGAGCGAGCCCGTCCTCGTGATAACTCAAGGAGCAATTTGGAAGAGCGGCACCGTGAATCATAGAGAGCGCCCCCTGAGTACAGGTCGAGGCCCCATGAACACGAGCGAGCCCCCTCGCGTGATAATTCAACTAGACGTCGTGATCAAGACTCAAGTTATAGGAGAGATCATCAAAGGAGGGATAATCGACAGTTCATGAGGCGTGATGCCCGCTAGTACCATCTGGGCGCGCCCTCGGGGGGTAGGCCGCTTGTCATTACTTTGGTCTCATCTGAGAGCGCAAGCGAGGGGGGACAGATGACACGTCTTCAAGATCCTGACCCCTTCAGGCGCAAGGAAATCCCCACCTATTGATCAACCTCCACCTATTGAGGACGTGACTTCAAGGTAAAACCGATCTAGTTTTGTTGTGTTCATTGTTATTTGTTCCTTGAATTATTGCAGGAAGAAGATTGTGAAGGAAAATCCCCAAGAACCCTTAGGGCGCGCCTTAAGGGTGGGGATGGTCAGAAGATTTCCAACAACTCGCGAAAATTCGACGATTGTTCAAGACCACACCTCCAAGACGCGTCCTCCAGGGCGCGCCCTCCGAAGATGCTTTGATGATCAGACAAATTCCAACAAGTACATGAAGACTTGGTTGAGTCAGGCCACAACCTGGTCTTTCAAGATAATATGGAGGTGAGGCCCCATGATCCAAAGAGAGTGCCCCCTGATTATAGATCGAGGCCCCATGGACATGAGTGAGCCCCTCCGCACGACAATTCGATGGATCGTCGAGATCAAGATTGGTGGTATATGAATGACTACCAAGGAAGGCATGATAAGAAGCTTATGTGGAATGATCAGCGTCAGAGCATACAGGACGCGTCCTCAAAGGAAAAGGACAACATTATGTTCAGGTGGACTCCAA
This sequence comes from Heracleum sosnowskyi, assembly GCA_030848705.1. Taxonomy (NCBI): domain Eukaryota; kingdom Viridiplantae; phylum Streptophyta; class Magnoliopsida; order Apiales; family Apiaceae; genus Heracleum; species Heracleum sosnowskyi. The sequence goes on from CM061243.1 coordinate 10,257,388, forward strand.
TGTTTACGAGAATAATTTATTATTTGAATTTCAAAAGAAAGGATGTCATTGGGGTAGAGTGAGCCCCGTGGTTTACAGTGAGTGCCCTGTTATAGGTCGAGCCCCATGGACATGAGGGAGCCCTTTTAATGGAGTACAGTCAAAATATTGACAAAGTATACAAGTAGAGGAATTGACGAGAGATGGCGTTGCACATGTATAAGGACGCGCCCTTTTAATTAAAAAATGGCAGCGAATTGTCAGATGGACAAGCCTGGAACATCAAAAAGTATATGAGGTAAAACATGGATGGTGGTACTACTTGCATGATGATGCGGGTCAACATATTTAAAAGGAAAAAAGAAGACAGGCAAATACACGGGTGAGATAGAATGGCATGGATTAATGCATTAATGATTTTTATCAAGGCAAATGAATTACTCATGGATATACAAATAAAAGTATGAAGAAGATGATATGGGACCCGCTGAATTAATGAATTCATTGATGAGCCAAGACAAAAATATGATGTATACGTGTTTATAAAAGCATCAGGAGTGGTATGTGTGGTAATGGTTATGCTGGTGGCCCACATGCAAGTAAATGTTGGAAAGTAAATAAATATTCATGTTTATTTAAAACATGAGTAGAGAAGTAATAATTGCGTGGGGCATGTTGGAGGTTACAAGCAATCAATTATAAAAGAAGTCTGTCCATTTTATGTGAATGGAGAAGGACTTGGAGCATTTTATGTGACTAAATAAAGGTGCAAAAACTTAGTAAGGGCGCGTCCACTGCATTTTTTGGCGATCGAGTTAAGAGAAATATGAAGTATTGGATGCGTGTGAAGAAACCCAGCAATAGAGAAATGATAAAAGAACATAAATATACAATTGATTCAGCTCAGATATCCGGGTAAGGGTGCGTCAACAAAAAAAAAGGGGCGAGAGATGTCTATAGATATATGAACTAAGGTGCAGAGGGTTTTCATGCGAGTCGGTAGGAAAATGCTATAAAGAAATAAAAGAATCAAGGCTTGTACAAGGACAGGAAAACATCAAAGCGATTTAAAAATGACAAGGACGCGCCCTATCACAATGATGCTCACCAGATTTCGGAGGGGTGTGAAAGTGAAAGGAGCTGTGCGTAAATACAAGCAAACTGATGCGGTAAAGGCGCGCCCAGTTGTTAAATAGTGAGAAGAATTAATTCCAAAGAAGGGTGCATCCACGTAATGGGTTAATGGCGTTTGATCAGATGGATATGGAAGCGGGTTGTTAAAAAAAAGGTTAATGTGAACAAGTCAAGAAAAGTACAAGCATGTGATGTGGGAAATCAATTCAACAAAATGCAAAAACGTGAATAAGGTTCAAAGTTGACATGCTTGCAGGAAAGAAGATATCAGCCTACATAAAAGAACGTGAGGTGCTTCTGGTTTTCAATATGCATACATAAAAGAAGCATGCTAAGGTGGGATGAAAAATTTAATAACGTTACAAGAACGCGCCCTTCTTGAAGATTCAAAGACACGCCCTAATTGAAAATGAAAAGGAGTTGAAAATTAGAGCCTAGCTATATGCTTGTACGTAGTAACGAGTTCGTGTGATATAGAAAATGAAGTTTAAAATGGCGAAGAGCCGAAGACAAGCTAGTGGGGCCTGCATGGTAAAATGTTATTGGCACATCAACTATAATGCACATGTGGTAAGGAGCATGTATATAATAGAAGCCAGGAGCTAAAGCATTAGTGGTTTGAAAGAGGTTAATGTGGCACCAGGAGCTAAAGCATGCATGAAAGAAAATGAAGTTGACTTTTAACTGGTAAAGCCGCATGTGCATGAGGAAAACGAAGAAACAATAAAAGAAGGCGTATGAAGTCTAGCAAGGGCGCGCCTTGTGTTGATGAGCTGAGTACTAGTACCCATAGAAGAAAAAATGGTAAAGGAAGTAAAAAAGCGCGCCTCTTAATAAAAGTAGTATTGTGAAGATAAAGAGGAACACACGTCTTCTTAAATTTACAGAGAAAGCTTTGATCATATTTGTCTAGAACACATTCACATTAGCTGCATAAAAGAAGATAACATGATAGCTTTTTTAAAGTGAGACCGCACAACATGGTTAAAAGATTTATCACAAGACATGCTCTGCAGGCAGTGAAAACATCTGTACATGATATCTTTTGTTTCTTACACCGAGTTAGCTCATGTAAGCTTAGAGGTGTCATGTGCAAGTGTTATTTCTAAACAATAGAATTCTCGAAGATGACTAAAGAATCGAAGGACGCGCCCTTTTAACGGACGCGCCCCCTTTAAAACATCAAAGAAGGAAGAAGCTCGAGGACATTAATTCTAGAAGAAGAAAAGGTTAAGAAGAAATTTTGGCACTTTGAAGATTGAAAATTCCATGCTTCATCTCTGATTTTACATGGAATTGGGGGGTAGTTGTTATAGCCAAAATTCGGTATCGGGTTTTTAAGGAAGATTCGGGTCAAGTAATAATCAATTGGGGATATCCAAGGTGCAATTAGGGATTGAACTAGTACAATGGAAGTTCAGGGCTTGTCCTCATAAGGGTGAGGGCGCGCCCTCCGACCGTCCAACCCTTGAGGACGCGTCCTCTTGGTATGGATTGACAACTTGACATAATAACAGCTAGATTGACATGGGATTAACATATGGAAGACTTAGGGCTTGCCCTCATAGGGGTAAGGGCGTGCTCCTTTAGGTCGTCCACCCCTTGAGGGCGCGCCCTCATGGTAATGACAGCTTGATGGATGGTTTGACAAAGGATAACAACTATATTTACATGGCATGACATGAGGAAGATTCAGGACTTGTCCTCTTAGGGGAGAGGGTGTGCCCCTTTGGCCATCTAACCCCTAAGGGCGCGTCCTCTCGGTGTGAACTGACAACTCTACATGAATGAAAGTCTTGACGGAGAATAATAACGTCATTTGACATAAGGAAGACTTAGGGCTTGTCCTCATGGGGATGAGGGTACGCCCTTTAGGCCGTCCACCCCTTGAGGGCGCGTCCTCTTGATTTGAAGTTGCAACTTGATAATGAAGGATGGTTCCCTTGGCTTGGTATTGGCAAAATATTGAAGAATTCCCTCCTAGGATGTGCCCTATGAGGGGGATGTCCGTGGCTGAAGGCCTCCTCCTGTATTCAATGGGCGCGCCCTCATTGAGGATGGGGTTAATCTTGGTGTGTGCTTTGGGAGCTCTGTTCCTGTACTCAATGGGCGCGTCCTCATTGGGGAACTTTGGAGTAATCCTGCACTTTGCACCCAAACACTTGGGATCACTTGTCCTGCTATCTGGTGGGTGCTTCTCATTCGGGGGACAAGGATGAGTCTAACATTTAAGGTAAGTCATGGCTATACCTGTATCTATGAATTAAGGAAATAGTTGGTAATGGATAGGACTAGTCCTCGACGGGGGAAGTTTCCTTATCCATGAAGTCCTGACGTCATAGATAAGCCTTGGGCCTTTGTGACTAGGCCTTATCGTTGGACATTCCTAAAGTGAGCTAAAACTCTAAGTAAGGAAACAGATGGAAGTCCTACGTTCAAGTAAGGAAAGATATGGAAGTCCTACGTCTAAGTAAGGAAGGCGGTGGAAGATTTTGACTGGACCTTGAAGATCAGAGACCAAGCCCATGGAGGAAACTTCCTCCCCAAGAACTACGTTGGCTTGATCCCCTATATAAAGGGGTACGTAGGCACATTGTAAGGGGTTGGAAGCGAGAGCTCTGAGGCAGCCACCACTAACCCTAAGCAATCTCAGCCACCAATTACACACAACCACCATACTCCGGCAAATTTACCACCCAAGAACCACCGTTGTAGATCTTGATTCCGGCGACGAACCTCAAACTTTGTTAATACCAAATTCCTCCGTTAACAGGCAGTACTTTGCTACTTTAGCAAGCTACTTGAGTGATTAAAACACTGAGATATTCAGTCATTTCAAACGGAGAACCTATGGCCTCCCAGTCATACGGCCACATGTTGAAGACGATTGTCGGGCCTCCCAGTCATATGGCCACATGTTTTTAGTTTTTTTTGTTGGTAATGATTAATTATTAAATTTGAATCTCTTACCGAAAAAAAGATATATATTATATTGTTAATAAGTTTATATGACAAAATTTATTTTGTTCTGATTTTTTCATCAAAATGCATCGGCTTGGGAAAAATTTCATACTGTGATCTTTTATTATTTCTTTCTCAGATCCTAAACCTTTGCTTTATTATTTAATTGCAGGATTCAAAATCAAGCTTTACGGATTTCAGGGCTATGCCAGATGTTTAAGCAATTTAGAATACCGATTGTGTTGATGTTAATTTGAACATCAAGTGTGCATACTAGGTACAACTTTGTTTCCAGCTAACACATTTTTATATATGTATATTAATAGTTGTTTTTAATAGTTCAAATTTAACTTATATTTTCAAATTGTTGTCCAGCATACTTTTGCATTGAGCACGGATGTGTTATTCAGGAAATATGGTATATTAAATTTGATCTTTTATATTTATATTAAATTTAATTTTTGAAATTTATTGTACTAAGATTTGCACAATCTAAAATATAGAATTTGATTTTTAATTTTTTATGACGATCTACTAACCAGAAGATAGTTAGTTAGGCCATAGTTGTACTAAAATCTATAGATAGTTGTTATAATTTATTAATCCAAAATGTTATTGGTGATGCTTTTTGAATAATTTAAATATCTTTTTAAGATTTGCACAATCTGAAATATAGCATTCAATTTTAATTTTTTATGACGATCAACTAACCGAAGATAGTTAGTTAAGCCATAGTTGTACTAAGATCTATAGATAGTTGTTATAATTTATTAATCCAAAATGTTATTGGTGATATTTTTTAAATAGTTTAAATATCTTTTTACATAATTGTCGAAAATATTTAGATCAGGATAAAATATCTAAGATTAAATTAATTTTTAAAAATAAATAAATAAATAAATATATATATATATATATATATATATATATATATATATATCTATACTATATTATTAAAGCCGAAACATTGAAAGTTTTGGTTTTCGGTTAACGGTCGATTTTTGGTTTTCGGTACTTTTTCTAATTAATAAATTAATAATATAATCAAAATTCGGGAAAGTTTTATTCTACATTAATATTTCACTATATTTTACTACATAAAAATCAAATAATATTGAAACCTAATCAAAAAAATGAAAATATGGGATCTAATTGTTTAAATTTAGGATACACTGCTACAAATATACTTCTTTCTTTTTAGGATAACGAAAGCTACTACAAATCAAATCTTTAATGGAATTGTATTATTGTCAAGTTACCAAAATAGTAACTAGATGATTGACTTTTATAATTAAAATATTTTTTTTCTAACAAAATCTACTCCTTTTCCAAAAATATTATTATAATTATCTTTAAATTAAAACATATTACCTTTTATATTTGTTATTACTAAAATCTATTTTTTCCAAAAATATGAGGTGCAATTCTTACTTATTTATTTTAAAACCTATTTTAATACTCTATTTAATATATTACCTTTAAATTAAAATATATTACCTTTTATATTTGTTATCATTAAAATCTCTATTTTCCAAAAATATCAAGTGCAACTTATATATTTTAAAATCTATTTTAATACTTTTAATTATTTAAAAAAACTTACCTATTTTAACAAGTGAACGTATTTTTTTAACAAATAAAATTAATATAATTAAAACACATCTAAAATTATTACGTGCAGTTACTTTTTTTTAATTAAAACATGTTAACTTTTCTATTTGTCCTTATTAAAAAAACTTACTTATTTTAACATGTCAACATATTTTTTTAATAAATACAATTAATATAATTAAAACACTTCTAAAAATATCACGGTCAATTACTTTTTTTAATTAAAACATGTTAGATTTTCTGTCTGTCCTTATTATTAATATTATTTTATTATAAAATAATATTAATAGTACCTCATTTATCTTCCTCGGCCTCATTTGTATTTTTTTTATATTTTTTTATGTTCCAATGCATATTTAAGTTTATCATTTTATAATTTATCATATTAATTTTTACTTTTATTTTAATATTTTCCGTTCACATTAAATTTTTTAGTTTATTATTTTTAAGGCCCGTGCCTTGCACGGGTTATATGCTAGTATATATATATATATATAAAAGGAGGATACGCGGGAGGTTAGGTGGCGTCACTAAGATCGTCTCAATCTATTTTTCTAATTTTTTAGAATTTTAGAATTTTAAATACTGATAAATAAAAAACTATCCTTTAACATATTAGAAGTATAATAGATGTTCGAATTTATCGAGGAGAAGAGTTTGAATTTATAGCGAAGACATATAATTAAAAGTTCTATTTGAAAGTAGAATAGGTGTTTGAATTTGTAGAGGGGAAGAGTTCAAATATATAAAAAAAATATCCTTTAACATATTAGAAGTAGAATAGATGTTCAAATTTATCAAGGAGAAGACTTCGAATTTATAGCGAAGACATATACTGTAATTAAAAATTCTATTTGAAGTAGAATATATGTTTGAATTTGTAGAGGGGAAAAGTTCAAATATAAAAGAAGTACTTGCAAAGTTCTATTTGAAGTAGAATATGTGTTTCGATTTATAGAGGAGAAAAGTTCGGATATAAAAGAAGTACTTGCAATTAAAAGTTCTATTGGAAGTAAAATAAGCGTTTGTAATACATAACTAAAAGTTCTATTTGAAGTAGAATATGTAAAGTTATATAAGTGTTTTTTCAACTTATATAAGTGTTTTTTCAACGAAAGAGTGTCTCATTAGAAATGAGTATGGTAACATAAAAATTAATATATAAGACAAAGTATATATTCAATATATTAAATTTGAGATTTTGATATTAAAAAGGAAAGCGTGTTTCACGGGAGGACGGCTTATTAGCGAGTACCGAGTAATTTTCATAATTTATTTGATAGAGTTTTTTAAAAAAATTATTACGCCGCCGCGAAGCGCGGCTTTTTCAACTAGTTTAATACTAAAAATAAAAATTAGTCAATAAACTAACCTAGTGTAGATGTATAATATACCCTTGTAAAAAATGCTAATATATTGTGAACTGGATCAAACACTTCACTCGTGTCGGTACATGGCGTTGTCGCCGTTGCCAGAAGATATAATTCGAACGAAAAATCTGATTCGATTACCGGTAAAATCTCGTACACGTTTTCTCTCCGTCTCTAAGTCTTGGAAATCTCTATCTTCGTCCGATCCTAAATTCATTAAAAATCATCTTGATTTCACCACTAAAAACCCTAACGACGATAATCCCGTGATTTACAAAATTTTCGACTAATTCGATAATTGTTACCCTGATCGGGCAAGATAGGCGAATACTGTTACTTATCTCTTCTCGGTAGATTGTTCGATCCTGCTCTTTGCTCTAGTCATGCATTATATGCACATAGTAAGATAAGAATGTTTGGTTTGATTAATGGTTTGTTCTGTATTTTTCTTCTGAATTTAAATCATTTTATACTATGGAATCCTACTATTAGACAAGTCAAGAAAATTTCACGACCTACACCACTTTTCGGAAATTGTCGTTTTGACTTTTTCTAATTTTGATGGGATGCATTAGAAAACAATTTTCAAGTGGTTCTCTATTATGTAGAAACAGAATTTGTACCCCCAAACAGTTAAAATGTTTAGTTATATCCCGTATGTTTACTCGTGTAACTCCGATTCTTCGAGGTTTTCACCTAATACTATTAAATTATATTAAATTACCGATGAGGCCTTCATCAAAGGTGTCGTCTGTGATTGTAAATGAAGTGCCATACTAAAAGGATGATTCTTGGGAGGGGAAATTACATATGTTTAAGTCTGAGGCTAGGAGTAAAGAGTTGATAGTGTTGCTTGAACTTGATGTTGCCTGTCAAAATGAATTATGTGTTGTTAATTGAAAGGAGTGCATATTTGTGCTGGTGTATACGTCTCGGTCTTCAGAATTTTTGGTGCATGTTTATAGTTTTTACGAGAGATGTGGTATTTGGAGCGAAATGTTGGATGTCGGACCAATACCTGGTTATATTCGTACGTTGTCGGGTTGTTTCAAGAATCGTGAAATTGTCTTTTATGTGATAAAATATAGGGAGAAGAGAGAAAAATAATATATTATTATAATAGACGTGTTATCGATTACAATAGAGAGGAGGCTTATATAGCCAATAATCAAACAATAACAAAAGAAATTGTCCTAACAAAGGAAACTATTACAATAACGGAACTATCCAATAATAATATTATATATGTTAACATCCCCCCTCAAACTCACGATGGTAAATCGGGAGTTTGTCAACAAGAAACTGAGCCACAATTTTTTAAACGAATCCAAAGCCATGACCGCAAAAAAAGCGAATCCAAAACTGAAACCACAAAAAAAAAAACTAATCCAAAGCATCCTTGTCATCCAATAGCAAATTCTTAATGATACTTGGTTGTATTCACCAATTTTCGCAATAATAGCTTGGTTTACAGCGGGATTAACCGCATTTTATATGTTTCGAATCTATTTACTTACTCTTTGTGGTATTCCGCCTCTTGCTTGTTTTTGGTCCAAAGATGAAATTCTTAATGATACTTGGTTGTATTCACCAATTTTCGCAATAATAGCTTGGTTTACAGCGGGATTAACCGCATTTTATATGTTTCGAATCTATTTACTTACTTTTGAAGGACATTTAAACGTTCATTTTCAAAATTATAGTGGTAAAAAGAATACTCCCTTCTATTCAATATCTCTATGGGGTAAAGAAGATTAAAAAAGAATTAACAAAAATTTTCGTTTATTAACGTTATTAACAATGAAAAAATTATAAACTGCAATCCAAGTGTATCCGACCGCAAAACCAAAGTAAACAAAAAAATCCAACCGACAATAAAAGAAACATCCGTGTCATCAAATAACCAAACGAACCAACTTCAAAATTCAAAAGAATCAACAACCAATGAACATGCAAGTGAAACCCATGTAAACATCAACCATAAGAGACAATACCAAAACCGAACCAAAAACCGAATCCAAAATCCACAAATTGTATTCAAATCTAATATCAAACCCAATAACTGATTCAAACTAAGCTCTGATACCATGATAAAATATAGGGAGAAGAGAGAAAAGTAATATATTATTATAATAGACTTGTTATCGACTACAATAAAGAGGAGACTTATATAGCCAATAACTAAACAATAATAAAGTAAATTGTCCTAACAAAGGAAACTATTACAATAACGGAACTATCCAATAATAATATTATTATATATGTTAAGATTATGTAGATGGGAAGTGGGTGTGCTATGTTCACAAAACAAATGAAATAAAAGTACTTGGTCTCCAGAAGACAACGTCGGTAAAGTATTCAATTATACGACTAGCCTTATGTTTCTTGAAGGAATGGAGCCGATGCACCATGTCGATCCTGTATTTTGGAAACAACAAAGTTAGGGATGGGCATTGGGTCACTTCTGGGCCGGGGAGTGTTATCCCCGCACCCACCCTGATCCCCGAACGTAGATTTTTCTACTCCCGATCCCTGCCCCTAACGGGAAAAGGGGATCCCTGCGAGGAATCGAAGAATTTATTTTTATTTATTCTAAAAAATTGTAAATTATGGATAATGTTTTCTAATATTAATTCACATGATAAATCATAATATTTATTTTTATTTTTATTTTAAAATAATATTTTAAACCTTAATTTGGATTAAATTTTATTTATAATAGGCAAACTTATATTATTATAATTAAATTATACCATATTATGTAAATTTTAAATTATTCAGTGGATAAAAAATTTAAAATTGTAACGTTACATGTATATATTCTTGATAATTTATTTAATTTACATGTAAAAAATAATTAGTTTTGAAAAAAATAGGGTTCGAGCAGCGGGGACGAGGATCGGGGCGGGGAGACCCTAATCCCCGACCCCCAAAATTTTCATATATTTGTCCCCGATTCTCATCCCATACCCCAAAAAATCCCCGATTTCCCTCCCCGCCGATTCCCCGATCCGAACGGATCGGGATCAGCAGGGCAAGGAGAATGCTCATCCCTAAACAAAGGTGCAGTAATTCAATTCTTTCTCTCTTCTTTTTTGTCTTTTTTTTGTGAATTCATCTCTTTTGTTCTCCAGGTATATATTTAAGATCTAAGATTCCCTACATTTTACATACAGATCAGAAAATGTAGAATCTCAATTCAGTTTTTACATCATGAGAACAAATGAAAGTTGCTAAAGTCATTGTATTATGTGTTGGGAACAGTGATTCAACATTGGAGTATTTTAGATTCCATGCTCTTATTTAATACGTATCTCATTCAACATTTGTGAACACGTAAATCAAGTATACGACTATCTTTGCATTTGAAAATTTTAATTTGTCAAATTCTTGCACTACTCCAATAGTTGAATGTGAAATTTCACTTCCGTTAAAGGAAAATTTTATAAGCTCAATTGTTATAAAACTACATGAGTTTATGTACGTACCATAAATAGGTAACCTTGCAACAATGTTAATGATAAAAATGATAAAAATGTTACAAGGTTCACATAATTAAGGCAGGATCAATCCTAAGATTTGATCCCAACACTTTGCAAGTCTAGGATCAGTAAAAAATGAGTACCGAAAAGAAAAACAACTACAATAACATCGTTTAATGAAAGTTACAAGTTCGTGGGTTACCAAAAATTTTTTTACTAAGTTCACGAAGACAGATGAGCAGAAATCAGGGGAGAGAGGAAAAGGAGTTGAAAATAAAAAATTACTTTTGTTATGCACTTTCTCTGTTTCAAAATACAAGTTCGTATGTTAAAAAAAATTTATTCACAAAAAGAAAATTCAAATTTATTTTAATATTTTTTATTATTTAAAAGTGTTTAACTATTTTAACATGCCTAGCTACTTAATTTTTTAACAAATATAACTAATAAAATATTAAAAAGTAAATAATAAAACAAGAATTAACAATCCGTGCATCGCACGAGTTTTAAGCTAGTAATAATAATACTCATAATTTAACTACTATTCCTTCAAAAAAGTATTTACTTATTATAGAACGAACTAAGATACTGAAAAAAAAATTGAGCTCATGATTATTTTTCTGAAATAATGTAATTTTTCATTTTAGATAGCTATATACAAATACTAGTTTACTAAGACGCGCTTCACAACGGATTTATAATAATTTCTCAAATTTTTTGTAAAAAATATTTTACAAAATATGTTTTTAAATTAAATAATATTTCTAACATAAAATTAAGAATTCTTTTGAATCTCCATTTAGTCTTGTTCATTTACCGAAATTTTGAACAAATATAGAAAAGGACAATTGTTTAATATATTTCATTATTTTAATATTATATCAAATATTAGTATATTTATCACTTTATTTATCTCAAAATTCATATTGTAACTTCTGTTTTTTTTGCCGAAAAAAGAAAAGACTTTTATTACTTCAAATCATTACATAAAATGGAAAGGAATTCCGGGTGGACATTTTCTTTTTCCCACTTACGATCAGCTAAAGAAGAGCTATAACTCGGTAGATAGTGAGCTACGCTATTCGCAGATCGTTTTACAAATCTTAACATCACGTTTTTATCCTGCAAATCCACTAGAAGCTGCCTGCACTCATCTACCAGTCTACCCACATAAGAAAGTGTGGCATATGAGCTTCGAATCCATTGAACCATCACCAGGCAGTCCGTCTCTACTACCACATCATGTTGCTGCTTCTGTTTTACCCAGCTCAAGGCTTCGCGGATCCCCATTGCTTCAACTGCTTCTCGACTGACCATGCATTAATAACATCTAGACATTGCTTCAACCAAATCTCCGTTGTGATCTCGAACGACTTGAGCATGACTGTACCTGTTTATGTTACTAAAAAGTGCCACGTCAGTATTGATCTTAACTCTATTACACGTTGGAGCTTGCCAAGTTACTCGACCATCTTCAGGGAGGATATATCCTAAAGAATTATCAAAAGTTTTATCTTGGACGAATTGACATTGGTTAAGGACGGACAATGCTGACTGAACTACCTCTGAAGCTGTTAAACATTTTTGAGACCAAACTAAATCGTTACGATTCTTCCACAACATCCAACAAAGCATAACTGAGACTATGGTTGAGGTCTTGTTACTCTGATCAAATACCAACTGAAGCCAGTCCCCAAAGGATTGATATTCACCTGTTATCGCGGGAAGAGCTGCTGTAGACCTGCAATTTTCTGCAAATGGGCAAACCACTAAAGAGTGCAAGATAGACTTTGCATCTCCGTTACAAACTGGGCACGTACTATTAACACGAACTTGCTTAATACGAAGGAAGTCCATGGTGGGATATAACATCAATATTAAATTCTAGCATATAATATACTCTGAATCGCTCTCTTATTAAACATGTTTCCTCTTAATGACCCGCTTTCTCGTTGTTACCAAATTTAAACATATAACAAACTAATTACTAAATATATTTAATCATTTATTAATCAATTTTAATATATCATAAAATTTAATTTATTTTTCAAAAATCAAAATTTTATTGTTTAAAATATAGTTACACGAGAAAATAAATAAAAAGAAAATAAGATTTCTATATTTTATTTTATAGAAACTTGCATTTTCTTTAAGTATTATCGTCTATATAAATTAAAGGATAAAACTTCAAAAAAAATGATTTCTAATGTAAATGTAAAACATATAGATAAATTAAACGTGGGTTTGTTTACAAAATAATTATGAGAACATAATTTCTAATAATTTTTTTAGGAGAATATAAATATGATTATCTGATTACAAGATAAATTTTAGAACTTTAAGAAAAAAAAATATGAGAATATTAAGATGGTAACTTTGAGTTCAAAAGAAAGTTTAATAAAATATAATTTTACTTGTAGATAAATTTTAGGAAATATTATGATAGTAATTAAGAAATTTTATGAGAATATAAGGTAATTAATGATTTCATTACTAAAGATTTAAAAGGCAGTCTAGATATTTTCTACTCAAATTGGCTGGCACCTCTCAAATCGTTTCCTTTATTATTTTCCTCAATTAAAAGATAGTAAAAAATAAATTTGTAAATAAATTGGACTCGTAGAGTAAGTTTAGGAGAATATTAACATAGTATACTTTAATTGTTTCCTCCATTAGAAGATAGTAGGAAGGAATAAGTAAATAAATTGAACTTAAAGAGAAAATTTAGGGAAATATTAACATAACATATTTAGATTCCTTCCTTGAAAGATAGTATATTAAAGAAATTAGTAAATAATTTGAATTAGTAGAGAATGTTTAGGAGAATATTAACATAGTATATTAAATTGAGAATTTATCTAATTTTATAAATGTAAGAATATTAAAATTGTATATTTAGTTTTCTCCATTAGTAAAGATCTAAAAGGCAATTGAGATAGTTTCTAATAGTAAAATTAGGAGAATATTAAAATTGTATATTTAGTTTCCTCCATTAGCAAAGATTTTACAAGCAAGAATATTAAAATTATATATTTAGTTTCCTCCATTACTAAAGATTTGAAAGGCAAAATTAGTAAAATTGTATATTTACACTACACCATAGATCGCATATTGCAACAACACAAATATATTGCCTTAAAACCTATATTTGTTGTCGTAGATTTTATTGCAACGAATGTGCAAAATTTCAGCGTTGCATCCGTCCCTGTTGCAATAGAGTCATTTAGCAACTATTTGAGCACCATACAGCAACATTAAAAATCATTGCAATAAATGCATATGACAACATTTTATAGTCTTCAGCAACATTCAAAAATCACTAGTTTACTAAGCCGCGCTTCGCAGCGGCTCTGTTGTAATTTTTATAAATTTTTTCTGAAAAATATTTTACAAAATATATTTTTAGCTCAAATAATAATTCTAACATTAAATTAAGGTTTCTTTTAAATTCTCCATTTTGTCTTGGTCATTTAATGAAATTTAGAATAAATATAGAAAATGACAATTGTTTATTATTTTTCATTATTCTAATATTGTATCAAATATCAGTTTATTTATCACAATTTCTATTTTTCTTTAAATTCATATTCCAACTTATATTTTAAAATAACATAACATCAAAGCTAAATTCTAGCATATAATATGTTCCTCCTAATGAATCGGTCTCTCGTTAAACATATTTCCTCCCAATGATTCATTTTCTCATTATTACCAAATCTAAATAGACGATAAAATAATTTACTAATTAATTACATCATCTATTAATCAATCTCATTATATCATAAAATTTAATTTAAATATTTTTAAGATTTTAATTTTTATTGTTTAAGATATACGTACTCAAGAAAAAAAAATGAAAATAAAATAAGACTTCCATATTTTTATTTTGTTTTATATAAATTTGCATTTTCTTTACGTATTATTTTTTATATAAATTATAACTCATGGTTTTAGATTTCGGAAATCAGAACAAATCGGTTGAGATACCGTATAGCGATTTATCGGATCGGAACAAAAATCGGAAATTTTTTAATATTTTTAATATATTTAATATATTAATATTATATATAATATAATAAATCATTTAAAAATAATTCATAGCAATATATCGGATTTCAAAAATCGAATCGGTCAAATATTTTTAAACGATAAATCGGTGATTTATCGGAGATTTTTAAAAAATCGAACGATTTTTAGAACACTAATATAAGATAAAAAAAATAATTTTTAATATATACTACAGATTAAATGCACAATTAGTAAGATTGAGAGAGCTTAATAGTTAAATAAATAAAAATATTCAAACAATTTTTACCCTCAATAATTTGTATAATGCATATCCGATCCGCTAATGTAGGGAGGACATATTCTTCGTTTCCTACTTGGTAGTCTCAGTTTTTGACTTCCTGCCAATGAGACATTGTGATCCTTCATCGTAATACACTGTAGAAGTGTAGAGAGAAATATAAAACGGTAACATCGAGTTAATAATACAAACAGAAGTGATATAGTACTTGCACATAGGGCCGATCATTCGGTTAATTCGGTTTAAAAACCGAACCGAATTAGAAAAACCGAAAATCTGAAATATCGATTTTGTGAAACCGAACCGAACCGAAATAATTCGGTTTTTTGGTTCGGTTTATAAAAAAACCGAAATTTAAAAACATTTTTTTAAAAAATTATTAATTATTATTAAATAGTAACATTATTTATAATCAATTACCTTTTCAACTAAAATACATGGTTTTTTCAAACAAAATTCCCGTTTTTCTAAAAAAATACAGAGAATTACACTTTTTCAACTAAAACATGTTACTTTTTCTATTTTTCCGTACTTAAATACTTTCTTTTTCAAAAATATCACGGACAAATCCTTACTTATTTATTTTAATACCTATTAAAACATAAAAGTAACAATTATTACAAACAATATGTGCATCGCACGAGTTTTAAGCTAATATATATATAATTTTAAAAAACATATAAAAATATTTCGGTTTTTAACCGAACCATAATTCTGAAAACCGAACCGAACCGATTTTATTTCGGTTTAATCCGAAATACCGAAATAACCGAAATTTTTGAAAAAACTCAATCCAAACCGGACCGAAATATTTCGGTTCGGATCGGTTTTTCGGTTTCGGTTCGGTTTTGCTCAGCCCTACTTGCACATATGTATTACACACATAATACGTTAATATATTTTCACACGAGTGATTTTAACAAAATTTTACACATCTATCTTAGATGTTTCCGTTCAACACCTAGCCATAATTACTGAGTTTTTTTTTCTACATGCAACCAAATAAACAGTACAAAAAGTTAAGTAATTAAATAGACTTCACTATCTTTTGCATAATTAATATTGCCTGTAACATATGCGGCCAAACCTTAAGATAATAATCTTTTAAACTTTAAAAAGATCATAAAATCACCAAAGCAAAAAATTAGACCATAAAGAACACATGTAATTTTATAGTAACATGTTCTTTAAAAATAAATTGAAAGAAAATTATGAAGACATATAAAAAAACCTGCAAAAAAGATTATTCAAAAGATTAAAATATCAAAGTAACATGTTCTTTAAAAATAAATTGAAAGAAAATTACGAAGACATATAAAAAAACCTGCAAAAAAGATTATTCAAAAGATTAAAATATCAAACAGAACATGAAGAACAACTAAAAGGATAATCATGCACTCATAAAGCTAAACCCTGCATAAATAAAAAGTTAATTAGTACACAAATAACTGTAAATCCTGCGAAGACATCCTACGCTGCGGAAAAAAAATCATGTTCTCTCGCCATATGCTGATGTTTGATTATATACTATATTTGATGGGCTTATATCCAAATTGATCTAAATTATTTTTTAATTTTCTTCTCTAAAAAATAGGATCTAAAGATTTTAAAAGTTTTTAAATGTAAAAATATTAAGAAAGAAATTATTAAAATTAAGAAAATAGTAAGAGGATAAATTTTAGTAAGAAGGAAATTAAAAATTTATCGAATATTATAAAAGCAAAATTGTTAAAATTGTATATTTAGTTTCCTCCTTTAGTAAAGATTTAAAATACTATTGAGATATTTTCTAATAAAAAATTTAGGACAATATCACAAGAATCTTAAAATTATATATTTAGTTTTCTTCATTTGTAAAGATATTAAAGGCAAAAATATTAAAATTGAGATATTTTCCAATTTTTAACATTAATTATTCAAAAATTTGAGAAAATTAGAAAAATAGATCGAAGCGATTTGAGAGGCGCCACATCACCGTCCTCGTCTTCTCCTTTATATAAGTATATTGATTTAAAAGTTTTTAAATGTACAAATATTAAGAAAGAAATTATTAAAATTAAGAAAATAGTAAGAGGATAAATTTTAGTAAGAAGGAACTTAAAAATTTATCGAATATTATAAAAGCAAAATTGTTAAAATTGTATATTTAGTTTCCTCCTTTAGTAAAGATTTAAAATACTATTGAGATATTTTCTAATAAAAAATTTAGGACAATATCACAAGAATCTTAAAATTATATATTTAGTTTTCTTTATTTGTAAAGATATTAAAAGCAAAAATATTAAAATTGAGATATTTTTGTTTTGAATTATATATATATATATATATATATATATATATATATATATATATATATATATATATATTAAGGGTCCAGAGAGAACCATTATATCAAGAGAACCCTTCTAAGACCGTTGATATACTATAATATAATTAATGAATCTTAATAAAACACTAAAAAGAATCTTAATTATCAATTAAATTTATTATAAATAAATTTTATGTTGAAATATATTATAAAACATTTTATAGAATACTTAACAAGATCCTAATTTTAATATAATTATTAAAACACTTAAAAGAATCTTATAAAATTATTAAAACACTTAAAAGAATCTTAAAATACTAATAAAAGTATAATAGAAATTTTTTAAAACATATTAGTCGTTGGATGGTGTGGTAAATCAAGGGTGATTAGTTAGTTTTCTCGGTTCTCTCAGAAATATAGGTTCTCTCTGCATCTTTCCCCATATATATATATATAAATGGTCAGGTTCCACATAGAACCGCTTTAGTATTAGAACCTTAGAACTATTTAGTAGCACGTTGTAATTTTTATAATATTTTAATTATTATCAATTATTTTTTGACATAATTATTTCTTTAAAACATATTATAATGATTAAGTACATATTGGGTTACATGAAAATTTATTTATTTTTTTAAAAAATTATGTATTTTAGAGGGAAAAAAATTAGTGTGTGCTGCAGAAGTACATCATACTGTACAAAATTGTGTGTTACAGCAAAATTAAAGATATTGTGTACTGTAGCAGAACACATAGATCTTAGTCGTTGATTACACAAAATCTATGATATATATTAGTTCTAAGTTCTAACTTAAAATAAGGTTCTAATTTGAACCTAACTATATATATATATATATATATATATATATATATATATAAAGCTCTAGATCGTTCAATCAAAAATTACAATTATACCTTCAGAGCTATTAAAATCTTCACTACCTCCAAATCTACTCCCATTAAGAAAAAAATCAAAAAATATGAACAAACATCCTTTTTGTTGTTGGGAGAATTTTTTATTAATAATGATCTCTTTTTGTCAAAACAAATAACAACAAAAACAACAACCTCTTTCTTTAAAAAAAAAGAAAAAGTAATGACCTTTTATCAATGTTTCTTATTCTTGTATGACTTTTGTTATAGATGCACCGACTTATTGAATTTTGTTAAAAATGCACACACTAAATAAATTCTTCAGTCGAATAAATCTTAACATGATATTTTCGAAATACATACACTATAAATTTATTAATATACAATTTTTATCTTTGAATTTTCGTGTATGAATTACAGAAAATATTTTACTAAAAGATATAATATTTTCTCATAAAAATTAGAGCAATAACTATCTAAACGTTAAAAAACAATGATAAAATTTGTTTTTGAAGACATGATGAATTCTCCACTTTCGAGTAACCTTGTATACAGGTGTATCAACTTTTAACTATAAATTCAAAACTAATAACGTACACACATAAACATATAAATCAATTCATAACTGAATGTACATGAAAATCACATTGCTCGGCCTATTATTTTAAGTGATTAACTGATGAATCCCCCTCATTATTAATCCATGTCTTAACTCAATCAACACTAATAGCAAATAACTTGTCTTGTCAAAGATTTTAATATGATCCCGCATTAGGATACAAACAAACGTAATAAGATAAATAACATAAAGGAAAAAGTCTCATACTCATGTACTCATATACACACTTTTAACATGAACAAACAAAAAAGTAAAGAAGAACAATGTTGACAACAAAAATTGCAGTAGACAATTAACACAGTTTAGGTGTATATTTATACTATTAATTAGCTGTTTGTATGAAAGTATTAAAGATAATTAATTATTTATCAAGTAATTACTTAATTTCTTATGCAAGACCGATCTAATTTCTTAACTTCTTATTTATCAATATGTTCTTGTATTTTCTATTATATTACATTAAAAAAGAAAGTTTAGGAGAGCAGAATGTTAAGATGGTAATTTCATTTGAAAAGAAATATTATGAGAATATCTAGATAATAATAAAGGGAAGTTCCAAATAATGTAAAGTAATACATTTTTTTTTAATTTAGATATTTGAAGTCAAGAATATTATAATTGAATATTTAGTTTCCTCTATTTGTAATATTTAGTTTCCTCCATTAGTAAAGATCTATTGTATATTTACTTTCTCCGTTAATAGAGATTTTAAATGCAAGAATATTATATTTACTTTCCTCCATTATTAGAGATTTTAAATGCAAGAATATTGAAATTGTATATTTAGTTTCCTCCATTAGTAAATATTTAAAAGGTAATTGAGATTTTTTCGAATTTTTAATATTATTAATTCAAAAAATTGAGAAAATTAGAAAAATAGAACAAAGCGATCTAAGAGCGCCACCTCACCGTCCCCGTCTTCTCCTTTTTAAAAACAATTTAAAATATGTTTCTAATAAATAAAGTAAATAATTATATTTCTTACATAATTTTAAATTTCTTTTGAATTTTCCATTTCATCTTAGTCATTCACTAAAAATTTGAATAAATACAAAAGAACAATGGGTTTAATATTTTAATATAATCTCATATATTATTCTATTTATCACGATTTTTATTTTTCTCGAAATTGAAATTCCAAATTATATTTTAAATTGCATGATATATTATTGTTAAATTCTAGCATATAGTACGCTAGCTTCTTCTAATAAACGTCCTCTTTTTAAATATGTTCTTTCCTAGTGAGACGTTTTTTCATTGTTATCAAATCTAATCTAATAAATAATATATTAATCTACTAAATAAATTATATTATCAATTAATCAACTTCATGATATCAAAAAAAAATTGATTTAAATATTTTAAAGATTAATTTAATTAATTTTAGAACTTGTATTTCAAATATATAAGGGGGTGAATATATTATCAGTTTACTTGATTATCTTCAGTTTGAATCAATTTTTACTTGTAGCTTAATATTTTATGTTGTATGAAAAGTATTGTGAAAAAAAACAAACACACAAACTAACTTTCAATCTAATTTTTTATTAGATTCAAAGATGCTACTACAGACTCTGAATATCAGAGAGTATTCTCAGATTCGTTTTTTTTTTCCAGAGAAATTGTCTTGAAATTACAAGTAAAAAATTTAACAACAAAAGCTTTGAGACTGCATACTTATAACATGTACACAGCTTACAATTACAAAAGTAGTAACAAACGAAAAGATTGTCAAACTCGGTCTATACTATTTTTTGGTGAAAATGGCATCATGTGAATTTCTCAATATTAAATATCACTTAAAAAGATTACTATATTTTTATATTATATTATATTATATTTAATATTATATTAAACGGTATGTGAATTTTAATATTTAATATTAAAAAGATTGTACTTTGGTGATTATAAATTTATTTAGAAGTGATTAGAATTTGATTTGTGAAAGTTTACTAAGCTGCGCTTTGCAGCGGAATTATAATATTTGTCTAATTTTTATAAAAATATTTTACTCAGCATAACTTTAAATAAAATAAATAAATAATTTATTTAATATAGCTGTAAAGATTCATTTGGATTTTTATTCATTCACCGAAATTTTGAATAAATAGAAAAAATGTCAATTATTGAATATTTTCATTATTTTAATTTTATCTCAAGTATTATTATATTTATCGCCATTTTTATTTTTTCTCAAAATTCAATTTTCAACTTATATTTTAAAATAATACAATACATAGTATAAAATCAAAGTTTAGGTGAATATAACGTAACTCCACTTGAAGAAAAACTTTAGGAAAATATTAAGATGGTAATTTGATTCATGTAGAAAGTTTAGAAAAATATAAGATAATTAAGATATTTTCTGTTTATTAATTTAAAATTTTGAGCAAATTAGAACAATAAATTCACACAAGTGTACTGATTGTTTGATAGATTGATTTTCTCAAAATTCAAATTCCAAATTATGCTTCAAAATAAATAATATAACATCAATATTAAAGTTTGATTTGAATAAAAAAATTTGATACAAACTCTTTTAATGTATAAATATCTTTTTATATGATATAATCTTGATCGTCTATTTTTAAAATATTAAATTTAACGATCGACTTTATTTTTTCACGATAATCCAAAACTTAAAGTAAAATCACACTTAATTTGTCTTGTGTGATTAACTATTGCTTCATATATATGTCCATATACCGCACATGATTTTTCCATTTGATTTTTATCAGATGTTCTCCACAGCAAAGAGGGACCAAGATCAAGTCTAGTGTCAAATTATCTCATTTTGCTATCCTTGATTCGTGTTTTGTACATATGTCACTATTTCACCATGCAGTTTCATATTTTAATTTTGATCATATCGGCTTGTGAGTTGCGACAAAAAACTATTTTTCATTGTAAAATCTTAGTTCTGGAAATTTTCTATATGACACAAAAATACTATATAAAATAATATGAAAATTTAGTGTTTGTGTTTGTATTTTGAGGATACGATACGAAAATACATGAATACGAATGTCCATTACCGAGATTTAGTGTCGGTTTCGTATTTATCCTTAAGGTACACGACACGAAATAGATGAAATAAATAAATAAATATGTATTAATATTTATATTAGATGTATTAACATTTTTATTCGATAGTTAACATTTATTTATAAGATTATACTTAATTTTATAATATTATTTGCAAAAAATATGTAGATATATATTTTTTAATACATATTTGTAAAAAATTTACCAATAAATTTTAATTTTTAAATAATTTTATTTATTTATTTTTATTTTTATTTTAAAATTACACGAAAACACAATATTAAGATACACGAATGCAAAAATACGAATACGAAAGTACACGAATCTTAAATGGGTCAGTTTTGGGTTTAACATTTATGTACAAGAAACACGAAAATACACAACATAAAAATATATGACACGAAAAAATTGTCATGTTTATAAAATCCGAGTACATATGTATATATTTTGACATAATTACAATTAAAAACCTTCAAATAACAAATTCAGTATAAATAAAATGATAGATAGTTCTATTTAACATTGATATTGGTTTATTTTTATGCTTATCACATATTTTTTATTCATATAAATAAATTGGATGCTTCTAATTACATTAACTCTTAGATTTTATGCTCAATATCCAAGGATCTTATAGTGAACGAAATTTATGTAATTAATCATTACAAAAACAAAAATAAAAAGTAAACTAAAATTTTTAAATACAATCAATCAGAAAAGGCCAAAAGAAATTAGGGAGTGAGACGGGAGAAAACAAACATTGTTGTGCTACTAAACTTGTGATTGTTTACACATTATAATGACGAAGTAAACTTAATTAGAAAAAATATATTATACAAAAATATTTAATACCTTTAGGCTATGCATATCAAAGAGATTTGATCTTAAAAATTGACGGGAATGAAGTCGAAGCAGAGATGATGCTCCACAACCTTGCAAAATTCAAAGAAAATTGTTTAGAACTACGAAATCAAATCTGAACCACCCGCATCCACAACCAAGACTGACCAAAGCAAAATAATAATGCAAAAACATGCAAAAACGAATGGGAGTAAAAAAGAGATGAAAAAGCAGGTTAGGGGGTGTTTCAATATATACACATACTTTGTTATGTTCCCTAAAATACAACCTTAATAAATGAAATTCAAGGCAATGTCAGAGCACAAACTTTATTTATTTCCTTAAAAATTAGAAGTTAAACTTTATGGTTTCGGTGTACATTTTTTTATTATGAATGACCTTTAATTTATAGGTGTTTGTAAGCTGAATAACATGGAAATCTATTCTGTTTAAAAGTAAAGAAATATTATAAAAGAAAAGTTTTATCAAGTTTGAAAATAATAAAAGAAAGTTCTATCAAGTTTGAAAATAATAAAAGAAAGTTCTATCAAGATTGAAAATAATAAAAGAAAGTTTTATTAAGATTGAAAATAATAAAAGAGAAAATTTCAAAGAAGTTCTATCAAGATTGAAAATAATAAAAGAAAGTTTTATCAAGATTGAAAATAATAAAAGAGAAAATTGCAATTAACATAAGATCTTAAAAATTCGAAAATAATAAGGAAGTTGTAATTTTCTAAATCAAAGAAAGTTCTATCAAGGTTGAAAATAATAAAAGAAAGTTCTATCAAGATTGAAAATAATAAAAGAGAAAATTGCAATTATTAACATTCAAGTTTGAAAATAATAAAAGAAAGTTATATAAAGTTTGAAAATAATATCCGTCCTACAAAATTGAAAATAATAAAGGAAGTTGTAATTATTAAAATTAAAAAGTGTGAAAAATTGAGAAAATTAGAAAAATAGAACGGAGCGATTCTAGAGGCGCCACCTCACCGCCCCCTCTTCTCCTTTATATAAGTATATTGATTGCAGTAGCAAATGGTTGACAGACAAATTACTTTAAGGCAAAAAATAATAGTCCAATTACAATGATTTGTTAGACTAATTGCAACAATGGAGGCCTTTATTGCAATAATTTTATAGCAGTTGTAATGGTTATTTGCAACATATTTGGACCCTATTGTAACAACTTATAAAAATAAAGATGAATGGTTCCCTTTGAAAATATTACTAGCCAGGCATAAAAACCACAAATCCAAGCAAAACCAAATATCAATATCATTTTATAGAAACCACAAATTGCCAACAATTGAAAAATAGCACCATGACTATTATGACATCGTCATAAAAACAATCCAAAAGGTAAGTCAAGACAAATCAACAATTAAAGTCTTGTCGCATACACTTAATTAGTTGGCAAAACTACAAAGTCTTGTGGCATACAGTTAGCTACAATTTCGGTTCAATATTGTATAAAGTACAAGATGTTAACAAATAATCAGGCTCTGATAATGTTTGTCCAGCTTTCATAAGATTTGCAGATTTTTTGCATGTATGTTGACCAAAGTATGTAATGTTGAACATTCTGTTGTCATCTTCCAGTTATTGAACTTTTTTAAGAGCTTAGCAACCTTGTTCATGCTGATATGTGCATCTGAAGTAGCATTTACATTTAAAAATCAAACTTAGTTAGAACTCAAGAACATTATTTGAGATCATATCTATTAATATATACTTTGAGTTAGAATCCAAGAACTAAATTTACTTAAAAAAGACCGAAAGTGAAAGCATAATAGTCTTTTCCACTTATGCTTTGACGAGCGGCAGGGGAAATGCTATGTTCCAATGTACTGCGTACACTATATGGTATCTAATCTTAATTTAATAAAGTAATTTTTGATTATATTGATTACCAAAGTATTTTTTTTTTGTCGAAAATTTAAAATTTCATGAAATTGCTAAAAAAAATTAAAGGGTACCTGGGATATTTGGAGTTGAGTATACCTTTCTGTCCATTATCCGTCCATGAATAGCCATCTTCCAATTGGGAAGAAACACTCCTTGAATCTAAATTTGTCCAAACTTGTCCCTGAATAGCAACGATTTTTAAGTAATTTTTTCATTGTGCGTTACAATAGCCAATATATGGTGTAGTGTTAGTTTCCTACATCAGTAAAGATTTTAAAGTAAATTGAGATATTTTCGAATCTTTAATATTAATAATTCAAAATTTTGAGAAAATTAGAAAAATAGATCGAAGCGATTTGAGAGGCGCCACCTCACCGCCCTCATTTTCACCTTTATATAAGTACTAGTCGACTAAGCCGCGCTTCGCAGCGGCCCTATAATATTTTTCTAAATTTTTAAATAGTAATTATTAAAGAAAAAAATATAAGATCAATCAATCTATACTATCTATCTATACTATATTATTAAATAAGAAACATAAAAGGTTTTGGTACCTTTTTTTTTGGTAAGGTACGGTACTTGCCTTATTTAACTGTATTTACTTAATTACTCTTACTAAATTATTAACAAACACTTTAATATTTATTTTTTGATACGATATTTATTTTACTAAATGACCTTATTTTTTCTTAACAAAATCCGGTTAATACCCTATACTTCGTTCGAGTAACAGCCCTATTAATAAACATATTTTAATGACCTAATTATTTTAAAAAGTTATAATAATTAAAATAAATTTAACTATTCTAATTAAAAGGCATTTCCAAGACCTATTTACCGGGACCAGTTTAGGGCCTATTTATTTTAAAACAAATTTTAATGCTTTTAATTATTTAAAAAAGTTTACCTATTTTAACATGTCAACTTATTTTTATCAAATACAATCAATAAAATTTAAGTATTAACCACCAATTCAAACTTCAACTATTCGTATTATCACAAAAATTACAAATTTCTTAAATATCTCTGGATTTTATATGTCGATTTTGTGTCATGTTTTTTGAGTCGACGCCCGTTGCATAAGTACATACAAATAAAAAATACTAAAAATATGCAATAATAAAATTTAAGTATTAAGCACCGCTTCAAACATCAACTATTAGTATCATAACAAAAATTACAAATTTATTAAATATCCTTAGACTTTATATGCCAATTTTTTGTCATACTTTCTTCAACCCGCGCTCATTGCACTAAATACATATAAATTAAAAATAATAAAATTAAGAAACAATAAAAATTTAATTATTAACCACCGCTTCAAACTTCAACGATGTGTATTGTCACAAAAATTATAAATTTATTAAATATTCTTAGACGTTATAATAAAACTTTTTAAGTGCATATATGTGCATCATTACAATATAAAATGTTAATCATGCAAACATAATCGATTTTTATATAATCATTGTCTTTCCTGTGAATCTAGGTAAGTAAGAGATTTCAATGTTAGTTTAGTTAAGAAAAAAACTTTACATTTGTTTAATTGAATTCTGAACTTGATTGATTTTTATATATTTATTGTTTTACTATGAATTTGAATGTAAATAAAGAAATTTAATTCTCTAAATATGATTAATTAAAAAAATTATGAGATAATTGTATTGAATAACTCTAATTAATTCCCAAAATCAAAAAAAGAATATATCAAAAACTATATAAAAAGATAACATTCAATATAATTATTATTAAACATAAAAATCAACTAAAACAAATTAGAAAATATTGTATCCACACACTCTTCTTCTTCTTGTGCACTTGTGCAGCCTATTACAATATACAATAGGTCTCTATTTGTGTTCCAACTTGTGCTAAACCCTATCAAGGCATATATACTTAACATATCCAACGTTAGAAAAATTCTGTACCTAAGCGTTTTCAAATTCATATTTTCAATAGTACGGTTATAAAAGTTTATAAAAGTTTACATACCTACTTATTTTTGCATAAATTTTTCATCAGTATGGTTAGATTTATGAAAAAATTGATAAAACCGTGATTTTAAGCCGCTTAGGTACAGAACTTTTCTACCGTGACAGGTAGATTCTCTTTACACAAATCAAAAAACTAACTGATTAACAATAGTTTTTAAGTATGCACATATATAACCTACAAAACCTCAAGTTACAGATGTTAGAAAGAAGAAAATAAATTAAAATATACAAACAGTTATCATCAATATACAATGTTATTAAGGCACACGAATTATCATAAAATCCTCAAAATTTTGACGTGAAGAGAACTAATTAGTATGCCATTTTTTTATAGACAATTTAAGATATAATATGAAGATTAAATAAAGATTAAATTTTAAATAGGATTATAATATAAAGATTAAATCCTAAATAGGATTGTAATATAACGTTAAAATAAATATTTAATTCTAAAAAATATTGATTCTATATATTTATTGTCTTCCCTATAAATTTGAATCTAAGTAAGATAATTTAATTTTATTGAATAAAAATATAGAAACTCTAGAAAAATATATTAAATTTAAATATGATTTAATTTAGTTGAGAAAAAAAGTTAATTTTGTTTAATTAAATTTTAAATATGATTGACTTTTATATATTTATTGTCTTTTCTGAAAATTCGAGTGTAAATAAGAAATTTCTTCCCTAAAAATTCGAATGTAAATAAGAAAATTTAATTTTATTGAATTAAAAATGAGGAGCTCTAAAAAATTAGATAAATATGAAGAATTCTTATTTTTACTTATATAGTTATATAGTTATTTTTACTTATAAAGAATTTTTACTTATATATAATTTTTACTTATAAAGAATTTTTAGTAAAATTTGAAGAATTCTTCTCCTTTACTTATATAGTTATTTTAACTTCTTATCCTTTAACAATACGAATATTTTTTGGCTTTTCTACTTCTAATATGTCTTCCAGATAAATTCAAACTCTTCTACTCTATTAATTCGAACACTTATTCTACTCCTAATATGTTAAAACACATTTTTTGATTTATTAATATTTCAGATTCTAAAACTTTAAGAAAATTAGAAAAATAGATTAAGACAATCTTAGATACGCCACATAAGCTTCAGCGTTTAGTTAAATATGAAGAATTCTTCTCCTTTACTTATATATAGTTATTTTAACTTCTTATCCTTTAACAATACGAATACTTTTTGGCTTTTCTACTTCTAATATGTCTTCCCGATAAATTCAAACTATTTTTCTCTATAAATTCGAACACATATTCTACTCCTAATATGTTAAAACACATTTTTTGATTTATTAATATTTCAAATTCTAAAACTTTAGAAAAGTAGAAAAATAGACTGAGACAATTTTAGATACGCCACATAAGCTCCAGCGTATCCTCCTAAGCTCCAGCGTATCCTCCTTTATATATATTGATTGATGATCGATGATTGATGATTGATTATAGTTGTTTCCGAAATTAAAACATGATTCTGAAAATAAAATTCTAGGTAATACATAATTTAAGCACATATATTTATGCGCGCAGTGCTTATAAATATTTTTTAATACAAAAGGGTTTTTTATCAATTACTTAAAATAGTAACGATTAATGAAGTTTTAGAATTTATTTCCTTTATCGGATCGAATTGTATTTTCTTGTTGGCAAGAGAAAAAGTGAAACTATTATTACCTTTCTTTTCCTTTTTTGCGCAGCACGGCAAGGAGTCTCTCAAAAAGGAGAAAGGGAAAGAAAAAAAACACCGCCAAGGCGGCAACACGATGCAAAAGGAAGGAAATCCAAAATCAATAGGCTATGTGTTTAGGGTTTCCGTCCCAGCTTTGCATCAAACATCTATATATACCCACACAAACATACAAGCACCATCACATTATTCTATCGCGAGATTTATAGAGACTTGATTATACAATATTCAAAGAGAGAAGTAGTTTACTATACTTTGTTTTTTCATAATCAATGGCTCAAGAGTATCCTAAATTTCAAGGTGTGGTCCTTCGATTCAACAACCAGAAGGGCTACGGATTCATCAAACCCGACAACGAAGCCGATGACTTGTTTGTTCACCACTCCGATATTAATTCTGAAGGCTTTCGTACTCTCCGCAAGAACCAATCCGTTGAGTTCTTCATCCAAATCGACAAGCAAGAGAATAAAGCAAAGGCCATTGATGTTACCGTGATCAAAGGTTCTCCAATCAAGAACGTTCGTAATGGTGGTGGACGTGGCGGTGTTAGAGGAAAGGCTATTGAATGTTATAATTGCGGAAAGTATGGACACTTTGGTAGGGATTGTTATGCTATGGACGGTTGTTATAACTGCGGTTATAATGACCACTTAGCTAGGGATTGTACCAATGCCAGTTATTGTCTTAACTGTGATGGTGAGTTTGGACATACAACTAGGGATTGTAAGAAGACTCGTTCTCGCCGTAATGGAGGTTGCTACAATTGTGGTGGAGTTGGCCACTTTGCTAGGGATTGTCCAAGTGCTACTTACGGTGGTAAAGGAGGTTCCAACGGTGGCGGCGGAGGTGCTAAACGTGAAGGAGTCAAGTGTTTTAGCTGTGAGAAGGAGGGGCACTTTGCGAAGAATTGTCCAGACTTGAAGAAATAGAGCTAGCTGCCTTATCTCTTCAATAAATAAAATTCTAGTACTTTATAATATCTTTACATATGTCATACTAAGGATTTGATTATACAAGAATTAATTGTTGGTTTATGTTAAATCAGTTGTTTACTTACGTTGTGCTGCAGTGGTTCCCATATATTTTTACTTCATATCCAATTTTATTATGTTAATAATCAATATGATCCTTGAAATTTTACTTATGGTTATGGCACCAACACGGCCATCAGGACAATTGGTGAGCAATTGTGATCAACAACGATTACCTGAAATTTAGCCAAAGTCGATTCCAAAAGTTCTATGTACACTATTGAACTATGAAAGTTTATATAAAAGATCTTCGATTCAGGCTCAAATCATCGATATATATATATAAAGCAGGATACGCGGGAGGTTAGGTGGCGCCCCTAAGATTGTTACAATCTATTTTTCTAATTTTCTAAATTTTTTGAATTTTAGATACTAATAAATCAAAAAATATCATTTAAATATTAGAAGTAGAATAGGTGTTCGAAATATTGAGGAGAATAGTTCGAATTTATAGCGAAATCGAAGTTCAAGTAGAATAGGTGTTTGAATTTATAGAGGAGAAGAGTTCAGATATAAAAGAAGTATTTGTAATTAAAAGTGTAGAATAAGCGTTTGTAATACATAACTAAAATTTTTATTTGAAGTAGAATATATGTAAAGTTGTATATGTGTTTTTTCAACGAAAGAGTGGCTCATTAGAAAAGAGTATGGTAACATAAAAATTAATATATAAGACAAGTATATATTCAATATATTAAATTTGAGAATTTGATATTAAAAAGAAAAACGTGTTTCACGGGAGCACGGCTTATTAGCGAGGACCGAGTAATTTTCATAATTTAATTGATAGAGTTTTTTTTAAAAAAATTATTACGCTGCCGCGAAGCGCAGCTTTGGCGCCCCTAAGATTATTTCAATCTATTTTTCTAATTTTCTAGAATTTTTGAATTTTAGATACTAATAAATCAAAAAATATCATTTAACATATTAGAAGTAGAATAGGTGTTCGAATTTATTGAGGAGAATAGTTCGAATTTATAGCGAAGTTCGAAGTTCTGTTTGAAGTAGAATATGTGTTTGAATTTGCAGAGGGTAAGATTTCAAATATAAAAAAGTACTTGCAAAATTCTATTTGAAGTATAATAAGTGTTTCAATTTATAGAGGAGAAGAGTTCAGATATAAAAAAAGTACTTGTAATTAAAAGTTCTGTTGGAAGTAGAATAAGCGTTTGTAATACATAACTAAAATTTCTATTTGAAGTAGAATATATGTAAAGTTGTATAGGTGTTTTTTTAACGAAATAGTGGATCATTAGAAAAGAGTATGGTAACATAAAAATTAATATATAAGACAAGTATATAGTCAATATATTTAATTTGAGATTTTGATATTAAAAAGGAAAGCGCGTTTCATGGGAGAACGGCTTATTAGCGAGGACCGAGTAATTTTCATAATTTAATTGATTATTACGCCACCGCGAAGCGCGGCTTTTTCAACTAGTCAATATATATATATATATAGATATATATATAAAGGAAGATACACGGGAGGTTAGGTGGCGCCCCTAAGATCATCTCAATCTATTTTTCTAATTTTTTAGAATTTTAAATACTGATAAATAAAAAAATATCCTTTAACATATTAGAAGTATAATAAATGTTCGAATTTATTGAGTAGAAGAGTTCGAATTTATAGCGAAAACATATAATTAAAAGTTCTATTTGAAGTAGAATAGGTGTTTGAATTTCTAGAGGGGAAGAGTTCAAATATAAAAGAAGTACTTGCAAAGTTCTATTTGAAGTAGAATATATAGGTGTTTCGATTTATAGAGGAGAAGAGTTCGGATATAAAAGAAGTACTTTCAATTAAAAGTTCTATTGGAAGTAGAATAATCGTTTGTAATACATAACTAAAAGTTCTATTTGAAGTAGAATATGTAAAGTTATATAGGTGTTTTTTCAACGAAAGAGTGTCTCATTAGAAAGGAGCATGGTAACATAAAAATTAATATATAAGACAAATATATATTCAATATATTAAATTTTAGATTTTGATATTTAAAAGGAAAGCGTGTTTCATGGGAGGACGACTTATTAGCGAGAACCGAGTAATTTTCGTAATTTGTTTGATAGAGGTTTTTTTAAAAAATTATTACGCCGTCGCGAAGCGCGACTTTTTCAAATAGTTTGATTAAAGAGGTAAAGTATGTGTATTGGCTTTGACTTTTGAGGGTTCTAATTCTCTAGAACCATCTTTTTGATATAATTTTTCATGAAAAAGATTAATACTAATATGAATGTATTGGTTGCAAACTATGGCTTGCTGTGGATTAGCTTCCTAGTTCCGAATGTTTGTACAAAATAATAGAAAATCAGATTACATGAATCTGAGTAATTTCAAATATATAATCTCCTATATATATCAACTAGTTGAAAAAGTCGCGCTTCGCGGCAGTTTCATAATCAATACTATTATATAATAGATGAAACATTAAAAGTTTGGTTGGTCAGTATGTTACGTTGTGATTTTACTAAATTGCCCTTACTGGACTTTACTTCGTGTTTTTACTTAATTAACTTACTTATTTATAGAAATATATTATTAAATAATAATATTACCTATTTATAACCAATTACCTTCTTCACCTAAAATACATTATTTTTTCTAACAAATTCCCCTATTTTTTCAAATATATCACGGGCAATTACCTTTTTTTAACTAAAACGTGTTAATTTTTCTATTTTTTCCTTACTAAACCCCTCTTTTTCCAAAAATATCACGGACAACCTTTAGTTATTTATTTTTAAACCTATTTTAATATTATAATTATTTTTTAAAAGTTTATCTATTTTAACATGCTTACTTATTTTTCTTAACAAATGCAATTACTGAAAATATTAAAAAATATAAATAATCATGTTGTGGAATAAAAACTGTGCTTGCGAATTTAATGCTAGGGTTAGAGAGATTCGAGCTTTAATGGTTGTTCTCGTGTTTCGTGACTAAATCGGTCCTCACAAGATGCCTACGTATCTCAATTTTCGATTTTTTTTTTTTAGTTCTTTAAAAATAGGCCTCTCGTTTCGAGAAATCAAAATAAGAGGATCCTTCTCTTGAATTCTCAAAACTTATGTCGCTCCATCCCCGCAGGGGCAGATACCGGCACCATAATATCGGATTGGGGAGGAAGATTTCGTAATTGAGAATCAAGCCAAGACGTAGTTCTGATTGAAGGATCAGGTCCTTTATATAGGCGTCAGGACCCTTCTATATAGGGTATGTTTGGGAGACTTAGCGAATAAGTCTCCTTCTTGACAGTGGATAAGTATTGTATTCTTTGGTGGACAAGTCTTTTCCTTATCGTAGGATAAAGACTGTGACTAGTTATTTCCTTTGATTGAGATTCAAGATCTTTCTTTGTAGAAGTCAGACTTTTTGGATGATTTTATCACAATTTGGACTCTTTTTATGAGCTGTATATTTTCCTTATTTATTAATTACGAAATTAATAAATAATTAAGGTTTCGGGCCTTTTTATCGGGCCTAACTCTTTGACCAATCTAGGTCTAATTAATACGTGATTAATTATATTTCTAGGGTTATTTTTAGCCCATATCATTTGCCCCCCCCCCAATTTCTAGGAAAGCTTTTCAAGCTTTCGTAGAAATTATATTGACCTTTTTCGAGATTCAGGGTCTTTTTTATCCTTTACCTAGAAATTATATTCTACGAAATTATATTTCGTAGAAATTATTGCTCTTCTTACCGAGGAAATATTTAAATAATTTCTCTTGTATTTTTTCATATTTTTCCTAATATTTCAGGAATTGTTTTGTACACACATGTATTTTTAATAATCATCCCTAATATATTAGGAATTTTTATGTACCCACGGGTATTTTTAATAATTATTCCTAATATTTAAGGAATTTCCATGTACCCACAGGTATTTTTAATAATTATTCCTAATATTTAAGGAATTTTTATGTACCCACGGGTATTTTTAATAATTATTCCTAATATTTAAGGAATTTTTATGTACCCACAGGTATTTTTAATAATTATTCCTAATATTTAAGGAATTTTTATGTACCCACGGGTATTTTTAATAATTATTCCTAATATTTTATGAATTTTCATGTACCCACGGGTATTTTTAATAATTATTCCTAATATTTAAGGAATTTTCATGTACCCAAGGGTATTTTTAATATTTAAGGAATTTTTATGTACCCACGGGTATTTTTAATAATTATTCCTAATATTGAAGGAATTTTTATGTACCCACGGGTATTTTTAATAATTATTCCTAATATTTAAGGAATTTCTATGTACCCACAGGTATATTTAATAATTATTCCTAATATTTAAGGAATTTTTATATACTCACGGGTATTTTTAATAAATATTCCTAATATTTAAGGAATTTTCATGTACCCACAGGTATTTTTAATAAATATTCCTAATATTTAAGGAATTTTTATAATTATAGACACCTTTTCATAATTTTTTTAGGGTCTAATTCGTAATTTTCCAAAACTCAGGGGTGAATTTGTCAGATTTGAAACTTCGGTGGAAAATTTGTTAGTTTATAAAGTTCAGTGGAGAATATGTAAATTTTTAAACTTCAGGGAAGAGTTTGTGAACTATTCAGAACTTGGGGTACTAAACTGCACTTTGGCAGTTTAGTCCCATTTTGGTGTTTAGGTCGAAGGCATCGACCTTATTTGAGGCCCCTCGTTTTCAACCTCAATGAGGTCGATTCCAAAATAATTTATTTTTTTTTCAAATATTATTATTGAATAATAATATTTATTTTACCCGATTTTTTTAAGGGTACTTCCGACCTCATTTTGAGGTATTTTCTACCTCATTTTGAGGTATTTTCGACCTCATTTTTGAGGTATTTTAGACCTCAATTTTTTGAGGTATTGTCGACCACGATTTTCGACCTCAATTTGGTCCTAGGTCGAACAAAATGACCTCAGTTTCACATATACTTTCGACCTCAGTCTAGGGATTCTTCGACCTCATTTTTGAGGTATTTTAGACCTCATTTTGAGGTATTTTCGACCTCATTTTGAGGTATTTTAGACCTCATTTTGAGGTATTTTAGACCTCAATTTTCGACCTCAATTTGGTCCTAGGTCGAACAATTCGACCTCAATTTTCTATGTGTTTTCGACCTCAGCCTTTCGACTTCAGTCTAGGGTTTCTTCGACCTCGGTTTCGACCTTAAATTTGTCTTAGGTCGAACGAATCGACTTCAATTTTCCATGTGTTTTCGACCTCAGCCTTTCGACTTCAGTCTAGAGTTTCTTCGACCTCGGTTGGTTCCAACAACGCCAAACGTGGCTTACAGATACAAAAACTAAATTGAGTTCTAACACCTTAGACCTCATTTGAGGTTTCAACAACGCCAAACGTGGCTTACAGATACAAGAACTAACTTGAGTTCTAACACCTTAGACCTCATTTGAGGTTTCAACAACCCCAAACGTGGCTTACAGATACAAGAACTAACTTGAGTTCTAACACCTTAGACCTCATTTGAGGTTTCAACAACGCCAAACGTGGCTTACAGATACAAGAACTAACTTGAGTTCCAACACCTTAGACCTCATTTGAGGTTTCAACAACGCCAAACGTGGCTTACAGATACAGGACCTGATTTTGAGGTCTAACGTCTTAATTTTCACATCGAGAGGTCTTCGTGAACGAAGATAGACATAATGTTTCACTCATTTCTTTAATTTGAGCTTCCAATATATCGAATCGAAGCTCGTTCTGAGCTCTACTTCCTCAAATTTTCAGGGGTTTCAACCCGTATATTAACCTTCTTCCAATAGGCCTCTTTAGGTTTTTAGTTGGGCTTGAGGTTTTTAGGACTACAATTGATCTTCCGATTTTAAGAATCGTGGTCTTCATGAATTTTAAATCTAAATTGGGGATCTAGATAGGACAAACTCAATCATTCAATTAAGTTGAGGTCTTCAAGACTAAGATTCAAAATTTTCAAAACTAAGATTCGAGTCTTCATTTCATGTTATATAGGATCACCTATTTCGAGGCAGCTTGCCAATGTCCAAGCTTACTGATGACTTCATACGAGGACTTAGATGTCCTTCGTAGGGATGCCCTTGTCCTTGACAAGGACCCGTCTGATGACTTAGAGTAGATTTTATTAGCCCTGCGTGGCTCTCTATATCTTGCTTTTATTCAAGGTCGTTTCATGGACTTTAGGACTTTATTTGACGTTTGTAACATAACTCTTTGATCCTTCGGGATCTTCTATCCATGCATGTTATTTTTTCGATACTTCTTCTTCGGGGTTTATGCAACTTATTTATGCATATTCTGTTTTGTCGTTCTTGCTCACTTATATTTATTTAGCTTATCTTTTGTAAGGCAATTCCTAGTACTTGGCCTCTTGATTGGGCTGGCACTTGGATCAAGTGCTATTGGTACAACTTGCTCTTTAGTGAAATAATAAGGAAATGCTCAAACAAAGATAAGTAATAAAATAGTGAAAAAGAACTTGAAATATTTTCTTTTAAAAAGAGGGTTCGACCCTTACATAGTACTCTACTTCCTACTAAGAGCTTAAGAGCTCAGAATGGTTTCGTCGACCTTATTGCTTCTTGTATTATTAGTGGATCCCTTAAGGAAACACAAACATAATAAACTTTCAAATTTGAGGCATGCCAAGTTCTTGGCACCTCAGTCCCTTCAAGGGTTCATGCAATAATGCTCCAATGTAAGTGACTTTGTCTGGTTCTCCCGGGATTAGGGGAATAGGAATTAGATCCTCAGCTGGCTTTCCCCTTCTTTCCTCATTGTCTTTTGAATCCATAACCTCGATTGGGAGAACCTGCCCCCCGACTCCATCAGGCCTTAACGCGGCTAAATAGCAACTCCTCGCCATCTTTTGATCTCCTTATTCTTCACCAACCCCGTTCCTTGTTGGGAACTTGATTTTTGAATGGTAAGTTGAGGCAACAGCCTTGAATACATTAAGGCCTGTCCTCCCAAGGATTGCATTATAAGTCGAGTTTGCCTTTATCACCAAAAAGTTCAGCATTTGAGTTGTCGTTTGTGAACCTTGCCCCATTGTCATAGGGAGCTGAATAGTTCCCTCTACTTTAGATTCAACTTCATTGAACCCGTATATGGGCATGTTTGAAAGAGTCAGTTGTGATTCGGTATATCCCATTTTGAGGAAGGCATCATGAAACAAGATGTCCACGGAAGCTCCATTATCTACCAGAACCCTCTTGGTTTTAGAGTTGCCAATTACAGGTATAATGACCAACGAGTCGTCATGGGGGAACTTTACCCCTTCAAGATCAGAATCATCAAAGCTAATAGCTACTTCTGTCTTGGCACGTTTCGGTGCTTCTCCTACAACAGTCATTACCTCTCGGGCATAAGTTTTCCTTGAGTTTCGGGAGGACCCAGCAGTAGTCGGTCCTCCAAATATCATGTTGATGACAGGCCCTCGGGGCTTAGGATTACGATCTTGATCGTTGTCCCTCCTATCATAGTCTTTCCTTTCATAGTTTCCTTGTTGATTTCCTCGATTCCCATCCTTAGTGAACTTATCGAGTTTTCCTCTTCGGATTAAGAACTCGATCTCATCTTTCAGTTGTCTACAATCGTCGGTGTCATGACCAACTTCTTTATGGAAACGACAGAATTGGTTCTTGTTTCGTTTCTCCAAGTCGGATCTTAGTGGCTTTGGCCATCGAAGATCTTCTTCCTTCTCAATCTCCATCAGAATTTGACTTCTTGAGGTGTTCAACCTTGCATATTCATTGAACTTGGGTCCAAAGTTGTTCTTTTTAGGTGGAGAGTCAGAATCCTTCGATGTCCTGGGATATTTGTCCCCAGCATCATACTCTTGAGTCTCTTTTCTCTTTTTTCCGTTTTCATAGCTACTTTGTCCTCCAAGTCCGGGACTTTCAGAGCCTCTCTAATGAATCGATTTATGTATTCCCTCAAGGATTCATTCTTTCCTTGCTGGATTCCCATAAGAGATGCAGAACTCTTTTCATGCACCCTTCCACTAACAAATTGATTGATAAACGCCTTGCTCAGTTCCTTAAAAGATCCAATAGAATTGGGAGGTAGACGGCTGTACTAACGCTGAGCCATGCCCGCCAGGGTTTGTGGAAACGCTTGGCACTTGACTACATCATTGGTAGGCTGCAACAGCAGTGCATTAGAGAAAGTTCTCACGTGATTCGTGGGATCTCCCGTTCCATCATAAGCTTTAATGGTTGGCATCTTGAATTTTCTGGATATATTAGCTTTCATGATATCTTGAGTGAAAGGTGGTGTAGGATCATCAGGATCTCCTAGGGGTAACAACACAGTAGGATCACCCTTTGGGGATTTAGCCCTCTTGGTTCTTCATGGTGTCGGATCCAAATTGATCACCGGGACTCTTCCAGTTGTTTGGCTTTGTGCTTTTGCAGCCTCTTCTTCCGCCAGTACTTTCTTGAGCCTTGCAGCCTCTGCCTCATGGGCCGCAATCTTTTCCTTAGTAGTTTGGGATTGTTCCCGATTTGTTTGGGAAGAACGTCTTCTCCTTAGGGAAACATCCATTTCTTCTCCTGTTGAGTCATCCTCATCCTCAGTGTATGGTCCCGAGTAATCTCGAATCAAAGGGGTCCGTCGAGTTTGAGTTTGTTGATTTTGGGGTCCCAGACCTTGTATAAAAGGGGAACATATGCTTCATGGTAAGTGGGGTTCAGACCACTACTGCCCATCGTGGGTCGAGGAGGCATGCCATAGTTTAGCATCCCAAGAGTTTGAGTTGCGTATTGGGGAAGATCCGTAGTATGGAGTTGAAGGCCACTTGGTGCATTCATGAGCAGTGGGGAGATTGGTTGCTGGAGAGTGGTCTCTTGTGGATTAGATCCATGAACGACCATTTCCAGGGGATTCGTCCCTTCAACCGAAATTGGGATTTCCGGTCCTTGAGTGGTGGTGAGGGGAATATTCGCCCCTTGAATGCCAATAGTTGGCGGTGGTTGATTTCTTTGAGTGCCAGCCTCAGAGGTGAGAGGAAGCTCTTTAGAAGTTTGAGTATCTCGAGTTGTTCTTCGTGTGTTTGCCATGGTTGATGTTGTCTTCCCACAGACGGACGACGCCAAATGTTATGGAATAAAAACTGTGCTTGCGAATTTAATGCTAGGGTTAGAGAGCTTCGAGATTTAATGGGTGTTCTCGTGTTTCGTAACTAAATCGGTCCTCACAAGATGCCTACGTATCTCAATTCGTAATTGAGAATCAAGCCAAGACGTAGTTCTGATTGAAGGATCAGGTCCTTTATATAGGCGTCAGGAGCCTTGTATTTAGGGTATGTTTGGGAGACTTAGCGAATAAGTCTTCTTCTTGACAGTGGATAAGTATTGTATTCCTTGGTGGACAAGTCTTTTCCTTATCGTAGGATAAAGACTGTGACTAGTTATTTCCTTTGATTGAGATTCTAGATCTTTCTTTGTAGAAGTCAGACTTTTTGGATGATTTTATCACACTTTGGACTCTTTTTATGAGCTGTATATTTTCCCCATTTATTAATTACGAAATTAATAAATAATTAGGGTTTCGGGCCTTTTTATCGGGCCTAACTCTTGCACCAATCTAGGTCTAATTAATACGTTATTAATTATATTTCTAGGGTTATTTTTAGCCCATATCAAATCAAATACCTACTTATAAACAATTACTTTTTTAGTTAAAACACATTATAGATTTTTTTTTCTAACACAATCCCTCCTTTTCTAAATATATTACGGGAAATTACCTTTTTCAACTTACTTTTTCTATTTTTCTCACTAAAATCAATTCTTTTTCTAAAAATATCACAGGCAAACCCTTTACGTATTTATTTTAAAACGTATTTAAATATTTTTCATTATTAAATTTTAAAATCTAATTTTCCAAAAATATCACAGACATTTTCCTTTTTTAAACTAAATATATATGTTAAATTTTTTATTTTTCCTTACTGAAATCCCTTCTTTTCCAAAAATATAACGGGCAAACTTTTACTTATTTATTTTAAAATCTATTTTAATATTTTTAATTAATTAAAAGTGTTTAGCTATTTTAACATGCCTACTTATTTTTTTAACAAATAAAATGAAAAAAATATTAAAAAAATAATAAAATAAAAATTAATAATCCGTGCATCGCACGGGTTTTAAGCTAGTTTTTTTTTAAAACTTCATCAATTAAATTACAAAAATTACTCGGTCCTATCTAATAAGCAGTCCTCCCGTAAAACGTCTTTCCTTTTTAATATCAATATCTCAAATTTAATTTATTGAATACTTGTGTTATATATTATTATCATGTTAACATACTCCTTTTTCTAATGAGTCGCTCTCTCGTTAGAAAAAATACATCTATCAATTAAATTAAAAAAATTACTCGTTACTTTCTAATAGTCGTTTTCCCGTGAAACACGCTTTCCTTTTTAAGATCAAAATTTCAAATTTAATATATTCAATATATACTTGTCTTATATATTATTTTTTATGTTAACATACTTCTTTCTAATGAGCCACTTTTTCGTTGAAAAAACACCTATATAAATTAACAATCATATTTTACTTCCAATATAACTTTTAACTATATGTTTTTCCTATAATTCAAATTCTTCTCCTTTATAAATTCGCACACTTATTCTACTTCGAGTAGAACTTTTAATTATATCTACAAACACCTATTTTACTTCTAATAAAACTTTTAATTGTATGTATTTTTTATAAATTCGAACTCTTCTCCTCTATAAATTCGAACATCTATTCTACTTTTAATAGAACTTCTAATTTTATAGTTTACCTATGAATTCAAACTATTCTTCTTTATAAATTCGAACACCTACTCTACTTCAAATCGAACTTTATTTATATGTATTCTCTATAAATTCGAACTCTTCTCCTCTATAACTTCGAACATCTATTCTACTTCTAATATGCTAAAGAAAATACAATTCGATCTGATAAAGGAAATAAATTCTAAAACTTCATTAATCGTTACTATTTTAAGTAATTGATAAAAACCCTTTTGTATTAAAAAAATATTTATAAGCACTGCATAAATATATGTGTTTAAATTATGTATTACCTAGAATTTTATTTTCAAAATCATGTTTTAATTTCGGAAACAACTATAATTTTTTATATAACTGTTTGATTTATATTATTTTATGATCATGAAAATTCTTTCTTAATTCAATCTTATATACTCGCTCCATCTCATCCATTTTTTAACACTTTAGTTTCATTGATGTCTCTCTCAATTTTTTACGGTCCAAAATTTTCAAAAAATAATAAAATTTTATAATTTAAAATTTAACTATATTCACTATTTTTTCTCCACTACAATCACTTTATATATTAATTATTGATGGGTCCCGCCTCACTTTTCTTATTTTTATTTACTATCTTACACTTTTCTTAACTTTCTTGCCAAACTCATTTGTAAAGAATTAAGATGGACAGAGAGAGTAATCGCTATATATCTTTATATATATAAAGAAAAATTCTCGATTCATATTTAAAATTTAATTAAACAAATATTACCTTTTTTTGTCAACTAACTTAAATCATATTTAAGTTTTAATCTTGAGTTTCACTATTTTAATTCAATTAAAAATATAACTTAATTGCATAAGATGTAATATTAATTACGTGAAAGTTTTCATACTTTTCTCTATTTTGTAGTACCAATTTATTTATTTTCCACTAATTGTTTTAAATATAGAAATTTTAT
Source organism: Heracleum sosnowskyi (assembly GCA_030848705.1). Classification (NCBI taxonomy): domain Eukaryota; kingdom Viridiplantae; phylum Streptophyta; class Magnoliopsida; order Apiales; family Apiaceae; genus Heracleum; species Heracleum sosnowskyi. The sequence goes on from CM061243.1 coordinate 10,298,290, forward strand.
GTTTCTTTCAATAAAGTATTAAAATTAATTAAGAATAAATTCAAATCGATAAAGAATATAATAATATGAGAATAAAATTTTATATAATCATAACATAATTTTTATTCTGTTTAATAATTTTTAAGTAATAATGTATTTTAAAATTTTATATACACTTTAAATAAAACCGAAATATTAAAAGTAAAAGCAGTTAGTAAGATATTTATATCAGTATATACTTGATATTCTTATTATATTAAATCCTTATTAACTCCTTATATATAATAAACGTAAGGGAGATCTTATCCAAAACTTTGGTTGGTCACTGTACTACCAAAAGTATACGATCCGTTGGATTATAAAACTATAAATATTCAAATCGATGAGGACCGTCAGATATAATATTAAAAATTGTATTTGATTAATAATAGGATAGTATTTAAATACTAAAAGGTGTATTTTGATAATTTAAACCTATTATAAATGGGTTTTCTATATTGAATAGAAATCTTTATGTAAAAATTCGTAATTATTTATAATTTTGTAAGATTCGTGTGGGCTGTAAAATCGTTAAAATCTGTTGTTTAAAACTCAAGATAGAGCCCAAACAGTAAAGTTATTATCTAAATGTTAATAAATATTTTTTTATTATTGTAGCACCAATTTAATTTTTTTTCCTAATTCTTTTAAATTTATAAATTCTATGTTTATTTCAATAAAATATTAAAACCAATTTAAGAAAAAATTAAAATCGATCTGGTCCGTGTACGATCACTATACGATCAAATTAATAATTATAGTTAGATCTTAAATAGATCGATGAGAATTGTTAGATCAAATATTAAAAAGTGTATCTGATTAATAATAGAATTATATTCAAATACTAAAAAGTGTATTTCGATAATTTAAAATTTTTCTATGTGAAAATTCTTAAATATCTTTTCTCTTGAATTTATTTATAGGTCCAGTTAGATAATAATTGTTAAACCAAATATCAAGATAACAATTCATATCGATTACAATGATACTCTACGAGACTTAGGAGAACCCATGTACATAACGAAATTATCTTTAATTTAATAATGATTTAATAATTATTATCTAACTTGACCAGTGACCTACCCATAAACCGAAAAGAAAAGATGGTTAAGTATTATATTCAAAATTATTGTTTATGAATATAAAACCTTCAATATTTTAATAATATTTTGATATTATCCTTTTATGTTTGTTATATGTAAAATAATATAATTATAATTTGGATTAACAAATTGTTATGTTCCTTCAGAAAAAAAATGTTTAAATTTATTCATGTACAGTTCTCCTAAGTCTCTTATAATGCAGGTCCACATGTATCATTGTTATATGATATACATGAGCATTATATTGATAATTTTTAATATTGTAATCGATATGAATTGTTATCTGATATTTGGTTTAACAATTATTATCTAACTCGAACTATACATAAATTAAAGAGAAAAGATATTTAAGAATTTTTACATAGAAAAATTTTAAATTATCAAAATACACTTTTTAGTATTTAAATATAATTCTATTATTAATCAGATACACTTTTTAATATTAGATCTAACAATTCTCATCGATCTATTTAAGATCTAACTGTAATAATTAATTTGGTCGTATAGTGGTCGTACACGAACCAGATCGATTTTAATTTTTTCTTAAATTGATTTTAATATTTTATTGAAATAAACATAGAATTTATAAATTTAAAAGAATTAGGAAAAAATTAAATTGATGCTACAATAATTAAAAAAAATTATTAAAATTTAGATAATCACTTTACTGTTTGGGCTCTATCTTGGGTTTTATACAACAGATTTTAACAATTTTACAGCCCACGCGAAGCTAACAAAATTATCTTTAATTTAATGATGATTTAATAATTATTATCTAACTCGAACTATCCATAAACTAAAGAGAAAAGATAATTACGATTTTTTACATAAAGATTTCTATTCAATATAGAAAACCTATTTATAATTGGTTTAAATTAAAAAAAATATTAAAATTTAGATAATCACTTTACTGTTTGGGCTTTATCTTGAGTTTTATACAACAGATTTTAACAATTTTTTAGCCCACGCGAAGCTAACAAAATTATCTTTAATTTAATGATGGTTTAATAATTATTATCTAACTGGAACTATCCATAAACTAAATAGAAAAGATAATTACGATTTTTTACATAAAGATTTCTATTCAATATAGATAACCTATTTATAATTGGTTTAAATTATCAAAATACACCTTTTAGTATTTAAATACTATCCTATTATTAATGAAATACAATTTTTAATATTATATTTAACGGTCATCATCTATTTGAATATTTATAGTTTTATAATCCAACGGATCATATACTTTGATCGACCAAACTTTTGGATAAGATCTCACTTACGCTTATTATATATAAGGAGTTAATAAGGAGTTAATTTGACTTCATTATATTTTCTTCGGACGAGTTTCTTAAGGTAAACAGATACAGGATAACTAAAATAATTTCACTACAAAAAATATAAGTTAAAACATGACAACTTCGATTAGCACTTAATACGACTGCCTTGAGTTAACTAAATTTGGCATAGATCAAAGTTTAAATTCGACTAGATGCAATTGAATTTAGTGTCTGCTTCGTTCTATTTTAGTTACAGTATATTTTATCAAAAGATTCAAATTTATGTGAGCAATTTTGGCTAAAGAAAAGTTTTGAAAATTAACTGAATTCGAATAAAAATTTGAGCATTTGAGCAAACTATGGAATCCCTTACCTCAACTATGCTCTTATTCATTTATTTATGCATTAGATTTTATTTTGTTATTATATAAAATTTTATGTGCAAATTAACATATGGTTATCTAGAGGCTTCTTTTTATTAGGATATTTACCAAAAATACTATTTTTTTTCTTTTTTTGCGATTTTACCATCTTCTCAAAATATTTGTAAAAATACTTTTTTTTCAAAATATATTTGCAAAGATACCAACTTTTATAAAATACTTGCAAAAATAAGTTCTCCAACCAAATCAACCGAATACAACATGTTGGTAGAATTTAGTTGATTTCGGTGAATTGTGAAAATTTTAAAATTGAATTTGCAGGTGGTTGTATGTGGTTACAAACATGTTGCAGAACATATTTTTGCAAATATTTTTTAAAAATTGATATTTTGTAATATAACTTTGTTGAAAAAATATTTTTATAAAAAACTTTACTGAGTTGGATATTTATGAGTAATGCTACGGAACCATAAAATGTTCCCATAAAATTCACCATAATACTGATATGACAAAATGAAGAAGTTTAATTGGTGAAAATATTGTGTATGCAGGGGCTATTTCATTTATTATATATACAACAAATCACATGCATGTGTTTTATGATAATTTTTATGGAAACTTTTTTATAATTTTCTAGTATTTCTCTTATAAAAAAAACTCTTTATTATTGGTAGTGTGATTGACAGGTGCATTGTTAGATACTGGATAGGAAGAAGCTGGTTGGGTGCATGATTTTGAAATACCAGTCAAGTTGTTTTCTGAATTAGCCTTGCAACATGGGTGTTTTTCTCTCATAAATTAAAATTTTAATGTCAAACTATCCGACAAATTTTTGTATAATCATCGGGTAAATGATGAGTCTCACTGAACGAGAGAAATTCTTTGCTCGTATATTATGTCTCATCTGGTAAAATTATGCTCTTATAGCCCAATTTCAAAGATTAGCGCTAGACATTAAAAAACACCAATTAATTTTTGAGTAAAAACTAATAACTAAATTTAAAATTTAAAAAGTATATATATAATATGTTTTAAATTGTACGAGTATTGTATTAAGTAAATTATATTGTTGATCAATATTAAATCGTGAAATACAAGCACAAAAAAATAGGAGCCAAAACTATTTAGGCGGGTACTTTATTTTATTTTGATCCTTATAAGAATTTGATTTGATGTTACACCGCCAACTCTGAAAAATCCCAATCATACAAGCTTCTGATTTTTCTCCCCGGCCTATGCATCTGAATCTATATATAGGCAAGTGCTCACATGAGAATTTGGTTTAAAATGAGATCTGAGAACCAATATCAATCACACATCATTTTACTTGTTTTATTAAAATTTTTTAATGATTTTTAATGACTTGTAAAATTTATAATAAATTAAAAAAATTAGATTTAATTCTAATTCTTTTTCCGCAAAATCCTAAAAATATTCTAGTATTTAATTATGCTAAGAAGTTTACTAAGTTTACTTGGATATTCCCTATTTGGGATAACCAAAAATTAGAAGACCTAAAAACTCTTTTAATTAAGAAGATTGAAAAAATCGATATAATAGAAGAAAATATTAACCATCTTGAAAAAATTCCTATTGACAGAGATGAAGTTTTAGACTTTACTTCTAAATTGAATGAAATCGAAGAATACCTTAAGAAAATCTTAGGATGAGTCTTAAAGAATTCCAAGACATTATTAAGCCACAGATAGAAGAAATCCTTAAGTTGCTTAAAGAACAGCGCGCTAAAAATGTTATTGAAGACGCAGCTGCAGAGATAATTACTGAATTAAAAGAAGCAATTCACGATTGTCCATGTAATAAAGAAATCCTGAAGGTTCTTATAGCAGAACAATCAAAGGGAAAAGAAATCACCTCGGTAGGAGATGAAAATCATCTTCCTAGAATAGGACAACAAAAATATAGTTACCCAAACTTTAGCGTTGGAAATGAATAGCTGGGAACAGGAAAAAATCCTAATAGTCTTACATGGCCATTTGGTGTTGATAAATCAGCATGAATTACATGAAGACAGTAGAAGAATTCTTCTGGAAAAATCTAGAATATGGAGAATGGAGAGTTACGGATGACAACTTCGACATACTTGACCAAGGAATCAGGTTAATGGAAATAGATGATGAATCTATTGCCAACCAAGAAATAGAATCTAGTAGTAATTTAAAATCTCTATTTGATTTTAATAACTGTGAAATTCTAAATGTTATTAATGAGTTCAGTTCTGAAGAAGAAAATCCTCAAGAATCTGAAAGTGATTATTCAGAAGAAGAAATTTTTACCGAAAATTTCTGAATGAACAATCAAGAAACTCCAAAGAAAGAACAAGGAGAAAATTCTGGTGTTAAAAAACCCGAAGAAACAGAGCCAGTTAGCAGGAAAAGAAAAGGTGACTTCTATCCCTTATATCCCTCTACTGAATCTAGAAATACAACTAATATATTTGGTAGTAACATACTAAATATTGATTGTAAACCAAACAGGAAAGAACTCATTGATAAATGGGCTAAAGAAATTAGTTTGATTATTCAAACTAACAAAGAAACTTATGACGACCAAAATACAGTATTGTTATTGGTAGAGCATAAAACCACAGGTGTTGTTAATAGCCTGATTAAGAATACTAATTGGGAACCTAGGATGAATCCTATTACAACCTTTGAAGAAATATTAGATTCGATCTATACTATGTTCTTAAGAATAGATCTTTCGACTAATAAAATACAAGAATTAGCTAAAATGGTTAATAAAGCAAAGACTATGCTTACTAACATGCAGCTATGTGATATATGCTTCCTTGATCAATTCTATTGTGATTATGAAAAATATATCTTCATGCTTAGTGACCAGAATGATTATAAGAAGTTTGTTAGAGACTATCTTCTTAAAATCCCATGTGTAGGCCAAAAAGCTCTAGATAGATTCAATGTAGAAGCATCAGGAGTAACAGAGTTTAGCTTAGGCTTTGCTCAAAGAATAGTTAAAGAAGAAATTGTTAAGATTTGTGATTTAACTAAAAAACAAAAACAATTAAAATCTTTCAGCAAAAGATGTTGTGAGAAAATTGTTGATCAACCATTTGAATATGGATGTAGGCAATCTTCTAAAATGTCCTACAAAAAGAAGTCGCATAAATATACGGCTAAATACAAATTTACTAGGAAGAAGAAGCCCTTCAGACCAGGTAAGTATGTAAAGAAAAAATCTTTTAAAAAATCGTCTAACGATAAACAAAAGTTTTGCCCAAAAGGCAAGAAAAACTACATGTGTTGGATCTACAACGAAGAAGGACATTATGCAAATGAATGCCCTAATAGAAAGAAGCATGATGACAAAGTCAAAAGGCTTGAACAAATTCGTTATTTGGGTTATGTTCCTATTGAAGATCCATATGAAGACGAACAAAAAATCTATACTATTGAAGAAATAGAACCCGAATCTGAAGAATCGGAATCCAATGAATCATCTTCTTCAGATTGAAGAGATTGGAGAATTAATAATGACAAATATTACTAACCCTAATTCTATTTACATATCTGGAAAATTGAAATTTGCAGGATATAAACAAATAGAATTACATTGCTACGTAGATACAGGCGCAAGCTTATGTGTTGCAAGCAAGCACGTTATCCCAGAACAACATTGGGTTAATACAGAAAGACCTATACAGGTAAAAATTTCAAATAGAAGCACCATTTCAATAAATAAGGTATGTAAAAAACTTAATATCTTGATAGCAGGAGAAATATTTCATATTCCAACTGTTTATCAACAAGAATCTGATATTGATTTCATATTAGGCAATAATTTTTGTCAGCTATATGAACCATTTACTCAGTTTACAAAAATGATTATACTAACTCTTTCAGGAAAAGAAGTATATATCAGTAAGGTAACTACAGCTTACAGAGTTGGAGTTAAAGGTTTCCTTGAATCTATGGAAAAAAAATCAAAGGTTCAAAAAACAGATGCCATCAATATTAGTTCTAATAAAATTCACTTTTTAGAACGGGGGAAGGATAGTATTAAAAAATATAAAGAATCGAATTTTATTATACAAAATTTAGTTCTTGATATAGAAAAGAAATCTATAATTGAAAAATTATTAGATTCAGTATGCTCAGAGAATCCCTTAGATCCTGAAAAGACTAAGAATTGGATGAAAGCAACAATCAAGCTCAAAGATCCCAAAACTGTAATAAAGGTAAAACCTATGAAATACAGCCCACAGGACCGAGAAGAATTTGGTAAACAGATTCAAGAGCTCCTGGATATGAAGATCATCATACCCAGTAAATCACCACATATGTCTCCGACATTTTTAGTTGAAAATGAAGCAGAACGAAGACATGGAAAGAAAAGAATGGTAGTCAACTACAAGTCCATTAATGATGCGACAATCGGTGACAGCCATAACCTACCCAACAAGGATGAACTTCTCACCCTTATTCGAGGTAAGAAAAAGTTTAGTTCATTAGACTGCAAATTTGGATTCTGGCAGGTACTGTTAGATAAAGAATCACAGCTATTGACAACATTCACATGTCCCCAAGGACATTATCAATGGATCGTTGTTCCTTTTGGATTAAAGCAAGCACCTTCCATATTTCAAAGACATATGCAAAATGCATTTAGATCCTTTGAGAAATTCTGTTGTGTTTATGTAGATGATATTCTTATCTTTAGTGATAATGAGCAGGATCATCTCAGACATCTATCAACAATTTTGAAGAAATGTCAGCAACTTGGAATCATTTTATCCAAGAAGAAAGCTCAACTCTTCAAGACAAAGATTAATTTGTTAGGATTAGAAATTGATCAAGGAACTCATTGTCCTCAACCCCATATCTTAGAACACATTCATAAGTTCCCAGATAAACTTAAAGACAAAAAACAGTTACAGAGGTTTTTAGGAATATTAACTTATGCATCTGATTATATTCCAAAACTTGCAGCTTTACGAGCACCATTGCAGGCTAAGCTCAAAAAGGATGTACCATGGAAATGGGAAAATTCTGACTCCAGCTATATCAGCAAGGTCAAGAAGAATCTAAAGAGTTTCCCAAAACTCTATCATCCTCAACCATAGGATAAGCTTATCATTGAGACCGACGCTTCAGGAGAATACTGGGGAGGAGTTCTCAAGGCAGTTAATTCTGATCAAGAATTGATATGCAGATATACTTCTTGTAGCTTTAAAAACGCTGAAAGGAATTACCACTCCAATGAAGAAGAGTACCTTACAGTAATTAGAGTTATCAATAAGTTTTCTATTTATCTAACTCCTATTAAATTTTTAGTAAGAACTGACAATAGAAACTTTACTTATTTCTTGCGAATTAAGCTTGCAGGAGATAACAAACAAGGACGCCTAGTACGATGGCAACAATGGCTTTCAAGATATTCTTTTGATGTAGAGCACATTGAAGGAACAAAAAATTGTCTAGCAGATTTTCTGACTAGAGAATTTAATACTAACCAATAAAATTTTAGCTATTCAAATTTTATCATAGACAGGTATTCAGAGGATTACTCCAGAAATCCTATAAATAGAGACGTTCGGCTATGGTATTCATCACACCAAAACCTATAAACACCTCTATTACACACACGATTCTCCCAAAAGAATCAAAGGCATTTGGCCTAAATATAAATCTCTTTCTTTGAGACCCTTCCATCAGAATGGAAGAGACAATAGAAATGTTGCAATTAAAGGAGTGCCTTCTTCTTAAAGAACTCGAGCTTATCAGAGCTAAGCTTGAATATGTAAGTCTTTTAAAGACTGAACAACAAAAGGTTATTTGTTCACCTTCCTCTTCACAGAGTAAAGAACAGGCTATTCCAGAGCAAACGGCTCCTGGTAAAGAAACAACAAATCCGTTGACGGCTGTTGCTTTGCCCAAAAGCAAAACAGAGGTTCAAACCTCCATAACGTTAGAAAAACCCCCAGACTTAAGTTTGAGACCTAACGGGGGAATTCAAATCCCATATAAGATTGAAGGTCAAACTTTAGCATTTCCTCACGGATTCAAAGGCAATAACAAGGCCTATTATGTGGTTTTTAACGGTCCTAATGCAGGCATATACACCACATGGGAGATAGCCGAGAAAGCAATCAAAGGTTTTTCAGGCATCAAGCATAAGAAGTATAAATCGTTTACTAAAGCAAAAGTTGTAGCAGGCATTTATACTACGCAAGAGTTCAAGCCACCATTAGAGTTGATCAGTTCAGTTGAAGCTTTACAACCAACCTACAAAGGAGCTCTGACAAAGGAAAAAGAAACCTCGAGCAAGACAGTTCTGGGTTCAATTCCAAAAAATCAGCAGACAACGCTGATACAAACAGATGAAGATACCATAAATATTCGTTATTCAGAATTCAAGTATCTTTATCAATTTGGTAGGATTGCCACGGAGAAGAATTTTGTAGAAGAACACTTCTTTACAACTGATAAGAAGAAGGTCATCTACTTTAACTTCTATCCAAACGCCAACCTTGAGATGGTATATGAGGCGTATCAGTACGGGATATTGGCACAGATTTACCCCGCCAATAATCTACTGGAAATATCTAAATTCCTGAAAGAATTTAGAAACACGGTTAAGGCATACAAAAAGAATTGTCTTGAAAATCAGGATATCGGAATATTCGTCAAAACAACCAGCACGATTATCTGTTGGGAAAATAAAGAAGAATACGATTGTCCAGATAATCAGCCTTTTCACTATGTTCAGGTTGGTTCCGCAAAGGAAAAAGTCTACTCTCCGAGTCAGGTTATGGAAACTACCTTGGAAAAGGAAGACTTAAGAGAACTTGCTGAACAAAAATTATTGATCCTAATCAATAAGCTATTCAGCATTAAGCAGGAAGACAAGCTTCGCGTCAATCTTGCAACAACCAATACTCTAATGACATCTTATTCGCATAAAGGACTAAATTCAGAAGAGTATAACAAAATAGTGGAATTCAGAAGACAGCTACTCCACAAAGATGTTGTAGGATCTCACTAAAGTCTCTTTTGCAAAAGAAAAGAAAAAGAGATAAAGAAATTTGGCATATCTCTTGATTGTCAAATTTGCGGACCCATCACTTCTAAAGATAAAGCAGTATCGACAGAAGAAGGACCCTCCACTTCCTCCACTGAAGAAAAAGCAGCGGACGATAAGTAAAGTAGAAAAAGCATCTACTTTTAAGCAGATAGCCGACAAGGATAAGGATTCTTATCTCTTCAGACGGAAGTGCATCAATAATGTGCAAACTACGCAGGCAATGACGTAGGATAATTTGTACAGATCCTCACTCCTTATTCTATAAAAGGAGGAGTTACATTTCAAATAAGGATCATCGATTGTCAGAAAGACAAGTATAAGAATATTAAGGTCCAGAAATAAAATGAGTGAGTAGTCCCTTTAAGGGGTTGTAAGTGTTATGAAGGGATTCATAATGAATCTATTGTAATATATTGTAAGGAATAAAACAGTTCAAGTTTAAATTCAAAATATGTCTCATGATTAGTGTCCGGTCTTAGACTCTGGAATCCGCTTGGGTCACAGGAAAGTACCACTTTAGGCAGATGGTCGTTTTAGGGAAATCACCGACCATGGATTGAGCGACCACAAGGTAGATTGGCATGGGAAGAAGAATGTAAACTAAAGCTTTATTCAACATTACAATCACTGTTGCAAATGGAGTTCATTAAAAGACGAATACCCGGTAATATCATTTACAATCTCTATCTTTTTAAAAAAATTCTGACTGATATATATATATATATATATATATATATATTCATATATAATGATTGACAAAAATCATCAAAGTTCTCTGAGAACTTAATATTATGACTAATACACAGCCGTGGTTTGTTAATATAGAAGGTAATGCCATGATTTATATGGATAACCATCAATATCTAGAGCATCTATTACAGGTATCTAGGAAAGTTGTCTCTAACAAAGACAATAGAGCAATTAGAGCCCTTATCTGGGATCTAGAAGAATTTAAAACTGAACAAGTTCGGTTTTATTATAAGTTCTCTATGCAGATAGAAACAGAGATATCTTCTCTTAGAAGAATTCTCAGTTATGATATTATTAAAAACCCTAATAGGATTAGACAGAATGAATGATACGAGAAATTCGTACTTCATCGATCATCAGATGCCTAACAGATCATCTTTGATAGAACAATATGTTTTAACCCTGGTTTTTAACCTTAGGTTAATCAGTATGACTGTAAATAAAAATGAGTGGTTGAGATTAGATCTCATATCTCACAATAATAGAGGTTTTCACTGGAGCGAGACCCTCTATATATATATAGAGAACTTAGTTACCTTGCTCTATCCCAAGTTCGACAGAGGCATACACACACATTAAAAATAGTTTACTAGTCTTTTCTCGACAAGGAGAAGCAGTTTGATATTCTGTTTTTCTGCAATGGCTAAAGAGAGTGCAAGACTTCGCGGTGTAGTGGTTCAATTCAACCATCAGAAGGGCTACGGATTCATCAAACCAAATAATGGTGGCGATAACTTGTTCGTTCATTATTCCGATGTTAAGACCGAAAGCTTTCGTACCCTCCATAAGGACCTGTCTGTTGAGTTCACAGTCCAAACCGATGGAGTAAACAACAAAAAGAAGGCTGTTGAAGTCACTGGCATCAATGGTTCTCAAATTAAGATCGTTCTTAAGAGCGTTTCTCGCGGTAGTGGAAGAGATTCGGATGGACAGCTTGTTGGCATTGGTGACTGTTATAATTCTGGTCAGCATGGGCATATGGCTAGGAATTATAGGAATATTAGTTGGTGTTACACTTGTTGTAAGTATGGGCATAATACTAAGGGTTGTACTTATGCTAAGTCTATCGGTGATGGAGCTTCTTATAATTGTTATAATTATGGTGGCTCTGGCCACTTTTCTAGGGATTGTACACATGTTAAGTCCGGCGGTTATGCTAAGTCTGGCGGTGATGGAGCTTCTTATAAGTGTTATAATTGTGGTGGATCTGGCCATTTTGCTAGGGATTGTACAAGTGCTCGTTCTAATCGTGGTGGAGCTTGTTATAATTGTGGAGAACAGGGGCACTTAGCCAGGGAGTATCCCAAGGGTGCTTCTAATGGTGGCAGCGGAGGAGCTGGTTATGGAGGAGGTCGACGTGGTGCAACCATATGTTTTAACTGTAGTGAGGAAGGACACTTTGCTAAAGATTGTCAAAAGGCATAGTTTGTTGTTACTTTGATAAGAAACTCTCGCACTTTCGTGGTTAAGATTTATTTACTATTGTAATAACGTGGATTGTTTTTCAAAAATTGTCGGTTTCGAATTACACATTTCAATTAATAAAATCAGTTGTTTGTCGTATAATTACTTCATATTTACTTTATTCCATGTTTTCTTGCGTGATTTCTACCCTGTTTCAGTTTTGTATTTGGTATTTGCTAAATCAAATATCCATGTTTTTGTTGTTGGAACATACGATATATAGGACTGCGTTTTATGATATAAATTAAAGAGTTCGAAAAGAAGATTAACCTTAATCGCTACGGCGCAAGCGATTCAATTCCATGTCTTCTACTTAATTTCTTGATTCCCTTTGAGCGAAGTGTGGACTTCGATCTCCCAAAGTTTCCTCTCCTCAAAACCTCGAAATTCCAAAACTCTAGCTGCGTGCGGCTGACCCTAGGTCTCAATTTAGATTTTTATTATGTAACCAGCTTTAAGGAGAACGAGAATATATATAGGTTTCAGTAGGGATCATGGACAATTAGGTCGCAATGTCATTAAATATTAATTCAATTCACTAAAGAATCAATATTTGCACTACCGTTCCTAATACCGCAATTTTTTTTATTATTTAATTCGGCTCCTATATTATTTGCTTATTAAATTCCTCACGTTTAAGATATCGCATGTCCATTAATTAAATTAATCACTGACAATTAATTTAATTAATATCTTATTTATTCTTGATCATCCACTCAACCTTATAATTATGTAAGAAATTAATCTATCTGCAGTGTTTCACATAATTATCTTTATGAGCTTTCAAGAGGACATCATCAACCCGAATATTATCAGGACATGGATTCCTTCTGTTATTAATATCTCACTCTGCCTGCAATGTCATTGCTCAACACATAATATTATAATTAATAATTAATTACATCTTATATGAATCAAAGCATGTGCATTGCATACAGGTGTCAATCACTACATCCGGATTAAGAACCTAAACAATAATAATATCATAGAATCTTAGTTCTTCTTAACTGTCAGAATAGAAGAACAATTCTAATATTTTGATCTTGTTCAATATACACAAAGTATACAAGTATTATTCAATAGTCAAGATAAACTATTCTCGAATAATACTTCATTTGTTCCAGTGATTTATCTAATACCACTTAGACTGTGAACCTTTATTATATTATATACAGACTGATAATCTAATATTTTATTATGTTATCCCATTTGATACTAGATTATCCATAATATATAATAAACAGACAATGTAATAATAATATGCAATCAAGATTTTCAATAAAATGAACAATGTTATATACTTCAAACTAATAGTTAAGTATAAAACCCAATACTTGCTACCCGTCGATGTTTATGGGGTGACTTCCAAATGTTGAAAATTATGGTATTCGCTATCATGAATTCATGATGAAGAAAGATATATATACTTACTCATTAGAGCTTAACTTAACTGTTCTATGCTTTGTGCACTTGAACTGCTCTGTGATCCAATTACCTGGATACACCATCTGGACTGACTCCAGAGTTAAAAAAATTTACCTAGAACATAGACAGATTGACATCTAACCAACTCATATACATGCCCATATAGATTGTTATTATTATTTAATATTTATTCTATACATCTCTTCTTGCAACAACCTCATGATCCAACTTTTTATTATTCGAATAGAGTCGAACTGCACTAACAAATTTTAGGGGTTTGGACATTGTCCGAAGACCCTTCTCATAAAATAATTTGACAAATAATCAGCTGTCAAGTTAAATGTCATAATGGTATTGCAACAATGTTGATGACTATCCATTGTTCTATTATGTGTTTGGTGTTGATCTTTGAATCTAAAGCTACAGAGAAATATTAATCATTGGCCTCTGGTGGTTTTTGTGTTGTTAACTGCGTAATCTTTAGATATTGTGCAAACTTTTCGAATATACTGATGCATCTAATCACCGAACAAGAAAAGGTTTGTGAAATATGTTCTCTCTGTTTTTGGTTGATCACAATTCGCTCTCCAATTGTCCTGATGGCCGTGTTGATAGCACAATCAGGTAACTTGGCATTGAAAACTGGTGAATCAACCTAGTTACTAGCCTGCGTGAATCAGTAACATGATCGTTCCATGGAGTTTTGAATACATCTATTATATATCTTATACTGCAACAAGCACTTTGTGAACCATTTTATTCAACACTTGAAATTACATAACTGCCCCTCCAAAGTCAAATGTTATAAAAATGTAAGAAAATTTTGATCTTGATGGGAATCGAACCTAAGACACTTCAATACTAATTACTAAGAATTTCAAGTCACCAATTTAACCATTGAGCTACTTGGGCTTTTTTGTTGTGGTATAGAACCCATTAGTGTGGTAATATCTTTCACAAATATTATTTTACACTTTAGTTTTTATTCAAGATTCTTTCATGATAATTTCATTTGTCTGATTATTGATAAAAGTGGTTATTGGTATAAAGTATATCCAATAGACTCGTATCTCTTTAATTAAATTTAATTATGTTTCTTCCTTTGTATTCACAATTTCAAGACAAAGTACAAATGCATTTTTAGTCAAATAATATCACTTTTTAGTCCGAGCATCCAATAATATAAAATAATACAAAATAATAATCATTTTGTCTCAACTATATTCATACATATCAGATAATATAAGTAATAATATAAGCACCTCTATAGTTGTTACCCTGAATAGAGATACGTAATCCGGATTCAGGTCGGATTTTTCGATAACCGATAGGGCCGGGCTTTTTTAAATCGAGACAAATTTTCTCTAAAATATTTATACATGTAGATAGGGTCGGGTCACACTACAAGAAATTTGATATTTACCTACAAATAATTTACCTACCAATATATATTGGTAGCTAAAAAAGATTTTTACCTACTAATAATTATTTGTAAAAGGGATTGGTAGATAAATGATAACATCTAATTTCAGAGACTACATCATTATTAACAAAGACGTGGGTAATAGAGTTGTACGTGCTTTATGTACTGGAGGGAAATATTTGGCACCTAAAAATTCTCAAATCACGATATGTTCGAAAGTTTCTATCTTAGGCTCTGTTTGGGATTGCTGTTAAAAATTGCTGTGCTGTTGAAAAAAGTGCTGTTAAAATAAGTGCTGTTATGAAAATCAGATAACTGTTTGGTAATATTTTTGATATGTGCATGTTTTGGTGTATAATATAAAAAATTAATGTTTTTGTTGAGTTTTGATGTTGAAACCAGTAGCTGCTTCCCGCAAAAGCTGAAAACCAGCTTTTTTCAAAAGCAGGGGGGACCTGCTTTCTCTAAAAGCAGCTTTTGAGCCAAAAGCGCTTTTCAGAAAAGCAGCTTTTAAATTTTACCAAACACTTTTTTAGCTGCTTTTCAGAAAAAAGCTGCTGTTGCTGTCTGCAACAGCAATGCCAAACGGACCCTTAATTATTGATTAAACATGCTGACATGTCAAATAACAAATAACAACCCATTTATTGACTTGCAATTGTTCAGAGTCACGGCCTCACGGGTGTTGTATCATAATACTTCTTCTTTATTTATCTTTATACTGTACATATTAACGTTAAGTAGTCGGCCATACGAATTAAAAATAAAATTAGTAAAATTGAAATGACTAATTTTTGATACATTTAATAATTATTATTATTATTATTAATTGGCTAACATGTTGTTGGAAATTTTTATACATGGATGAATTTTATATGTAAATAAACTTATTAAAATTGTTTTTACTATATATAAATAAATGTTGGCAAATATGAAATTTTTATACTCCATCCGTTCCATAAAATCTGGTGTTTTAAAAAATTTCAAAGTCAAACTATTTTAACTTCGAACAATGATTAATAAATTTTGTTAGACACAAAAATTATGACACAAAAATTATGAAAAATATATTATTAAAAAGTATATTTGATTTTATATCATATTTAATTTTTAAATTTACAAAATGATAAACTAATAATATATAATATGTGATCAAACTTGAATAGGTTTGACTTTTAGAAATTGTATAGCGCCACTTATTTAGGAAAGGAGGTACTATAATTTTACGTGTATGTTGATTGCTGACATGTCAAATTAATACTTATAAATTTCTAAACTAATTTTTTATTCAAATAGATTGCCACCCGGGCCGTTACCCGTGCCACAATAACTGTTCATGTCATTAATGGGCTACAAATTACTAGCAGATATTTAATATAAAATTATAAATGAGAAGTAACACTCCAAGCCAATGGTTGGCTGAATGGCGCTAATCGTCGAATGAAGGAGAACTTTACTTGTGTTCGATTCCTTGTTGGCGCATTCTCTCAATCTTAATTTTAACGTGAAGGAAGTTTTTTTTTTTTTAATTTAACAAGGAATATAAATTCAATTTACATGCCACTTGAATGAAAATGATATGGAGCATAAATAGAATTGCAGAATAAGGATGCGCATTATATAATGCATAATATGAGTACTCCTTTATAACGAATATTTTTGATTATTTTATTTTGAAAGGATATAAAAGATGACATAATTGCACAAAATATTAATTTCACGTGTTATAATTTAGTGTGCAAATGTTAACAATTATATTTTTATTTATTTATTAAAATTTTATATAAATACTACAATTATACTTAGGAATATTTTGAATAATGTACTAGCAAAAGTAATGTTCGAATATTAATATCACTTACTTGATAATTTTTCAAATACAACTAAAAATAAATTATGCTAATCAAAATATATGCATTTTACTTGGATCAAATTGTACCATATAAAAGATTACACATACCACATTAGTTGTATAAATGTTAATTATATTTTATTTTTTTATAATTTTAGTTATAATCTATATTTTACTGCCCCCGTCTCATTTAATTGTTAATATTTGGGAGAGAGTGCTCGACACGTATTTTAAGGTGTATATAAAGTATAGTTCATTTATTATTTTAATTTTTTTCTTCTAAATAATATTTAATGTTTAAACTTCAAAAAGAAAAAAAATTTAAAAATAAGTTATAGAGTTATACTTTATATACCCCTTAAAATACGTGTCTGGACCCTCTATCTCACATGTTAACAATTTTATCTAATTTAATTTAAAATTATACTTTATCTCATTATACTTTAAAGTTATAGAGTTATACTTTATCTAATTTTTAATTTAAAATTATCAAATAGGCTGTATTTTTGGATCAGTTGTTGTTAATAATGATTTAAGAATTATAATTTTTATTGAAAATACTTATTCAAAAAAATGATTTTTTCAAATTTATTGATTTTTTTCCTTTACGTTTTGTAAATTTATGTCATTTAACAATATTAAGATTTCTTGTGTTTTTAAATTACATTGATAGATTTGTGCAATTTGGAAATCAATATATATAAAGGAGGATACTCGGGAGGCGAGGTGGCGTCTCTACAATCGTCTCAATCTATTTTTCTAATTTTCTAATTTAATTTTCTAGAGGTTTACAATTTTAAATACTAATAAATAAAAAAAATATTTTTTTAGCATATTAGAAGTAGAATAGATGTCTGAAGTTATAAAGGAGAAGAGTTCAAATTTATAGAGAGGACATAAAAATAAAGTTCTATTTGAAGTAAAGTAGATGTTCGAATTTATAAAATAGAATAATTCGAATTTATAGATAAACCATAGAATTAGAAATTCTATTGAAAGTCGAATAGATGTTCGAATGTATAGAGGAGAAGAGTTCGAATTTATAAAAAATACATACAATTAAAAGTTTTATTAGAAGTAAAATAGGTTTCTGTAGATATAATTAAAAGTTCTATTCGAAGTAGAAGTGTGCGAATTTATAAAGGAGAAGAGTTCTAAGTCTAGGAAAAACATATAGTTAAAAGTTATATTGGAAGTAAAATATGATTGTGAATTTATATAAGTGTTTTTTCAACGAAAAAATGATTCATTAGAAAAGAGTATGTTAACATAAAAATTAATATATAAGACAAATATATATTCAATATATTAAATTTGGGATTTTGATCTTAAAAAAGAAAGCGTGTTTCATTGGAGAACAGGTACTATGGAGAAACGAGTAATTTTTGTAATTTAATTGATAGATGTATTTTTTATAATGAGAAAGCGACTCATTAGAAAAAGGAGTATGTTAACATGAAAATTAATATATAACACAAGTATTCAATACATTAAATTTGAGATATTGATTTTAAAAAGAAAAGGCGTTTCACGGGAGGACGGCTGATTAGAAAGGACCGAGTAATTTTTGTAATTTAATTGATGGAGTTTTAAAAAAAAATTATGACGTCGCCGCGAAATGCAGCTTTTTCAACTAGTTATTATAATAAAATTGAAAAAAGAAAATAATTTTCATTTTATTCCTTAATCGTTTGTTAGGCGCTTAATGAAAATTTTTCAATCTCCCGGTTAAATTTTCCAAAATTTTCAATTTAGCGGTATATGAGTAGATAAGGTGAAATTAGTGTGTTCACCGCTTGCTTTTATACAGTTTTGTTCGACAGTTATGTTATGTGTGCCCGATCCAAACAATTAGCAATCATACATTCATGTACCTATTTGACCCTCATCTTCAACCCTCATCTTCAAAATTAGAATTTCGGATTTCATTTCTCAACCGTGTACCAATTTCAGTTCTTGCCCTAATTTACATCACAAGGAGTCTGAAGAATCCGTGAATCCAGTACCTTTTGATTTTTGAAGAATTACCATTTTATTTAATCTTTTATGGCTAATTGCTCTCTCTCTCTCTCTCTCTCATACATAATACGGTAGGTTTTCTCTATTTCAGGGTATTGGATTTGAAAGATATTATGCATCCTCAACCCGGCATTCCTTCATATCAAGAGAAGAATTAGAGTATCAATAGAGTAATTCTCTCTCTCTCTCTCTCTCTCAAAACTCCAAAATTTATTCTAAATAATTGTGTTGGTTTGTGGGTTTTTAATTAAATCTTGTAGATTGTATGAATAATGAACTAGTTGAGTTTTAGTCAATACTTTATCTTGTTGGTAGATGGTTAATTTTTTATCAGAATAAGTGTATGATT
The DNA here is from genome assembly GCA_030848705.1 of Heracleum sosnowskyi. Lineage (NCBI taxonomy): Eukaryota > Viridiplantae > Streptophyta > Magnoliopsida > Apiales > Apiaceae > Heracleum > Heracleum sosnowskyi. Next base: position 10,317,418 of record CM061243.1, read on the forward strand.
AGGTGGATATGATTAGTTTGTGTATTTGTATGGCACATAAAATTAAGCACTTGTTCTGTGCTAGCTCGGCTTGTGTCAGTTGTTGTAAAAGCCATACAGATGATCGATTTACAGCTTATGAACTTGTTAGCATATAATACCCTATGTGCCTTGTCAAATATAGTATCATTTGTTTAGGCACAGAATTGATAAAAATCTGCATGATTAGATACGTCTGTAGTGAGGCAAATGCTTGTGCACGTATACTGAGAATGTTAGGAAAGTACTGATCGAAGTTGAATTTGTAGAGTACATCTACATTTTTATAGATATTGAATTAATATTTATTAGTTTCTCGCTTTCAAAAATATCCTTTCATACTTTTTGTGAACTAGCAAATGGTTCGTAAATGAATACTGAGTTTATGTGTCTGTTTTATCATATGAAACGTTACCTTGTCTGGTTCAAATCAATGTCAAGTGTCTAGTCACATGTTAAAAAACTCTGTTTGGAAACTCTACAATCTTTTAGTGGAGTAACCTGGGATGTTAAGAAGTGATGGTTAAATCGTTTTGATATGTGATCATATAGTTTCTTTGGCCTTAACCACTGCTGCTCTGTTTTTCATTTCATTAAATATGGAACTGAGGAAGGCATATTGGTCTCCAAACCTGCTTTGACCAGTTAAATATCCAGTGGAAAGACAATAAGAATGTCCAACAGGAACTTGTATTGGTATCAAACTGTATTATCTGTTTTAGACTCATTGAATGACTGTAGTATCTTTTTTAGAAGAAATCACATATTTCAATCTGCATACTCCTGCATAATCTATTTAAGCTTTTAATTTTTTTTTTGCATTAATTACCTATGTAAACAGTACTTGGGCGTCATTCAGTTTACCTGCGAGGATGGGGACGATCTAGTTGCACAGCCAACAATAAAACTGATGATACTACTATCAAGTCTAATCAACCGAGTTATCAAGAGTTAGCTCAGCAACTCAATGAAGCCAGTAATCGTCTTGATGAAGTTATTAGCATGCTACGTCAAAACAATCTTATGCCACAATAGAATACATCTCCAACAAATGAAGATTTTGATGCAAATTTAGATGATTTAGAATGATGTATTTTAAGTTTTTTTTTAATTATTGTTGAAAATTTAAATTCTCTGTAATTCATTCGACACTTCCATTTTCTAGGCTATTTTATATAAAATAACAATTATGTAATTTTTGAATTGTTTCTATAATTTAAAAAATTTATTTACGAGAAAATATATGGGTATCATTATATAATAAAATTGTTACCAATATAAAATTGCCACATGTCAATTATGTAGGGCTTGACTTGGCACCTTTTGGAGGTGCCACATGTCATAATTTGAGATGAGCCACTTGGCACAACATAAAAGCTCCAAGTGGTGCGATAATAGGGCACCACATGGCACCTTGATGAGACACCACGTGTCACAATTACAAGACACCACATGGCACGTTCATGATGCCACATATGCATGCCAGTAGATGACACGTCGCCATACCACGTAAGCTACACGTGTAATGATGCCCACATAAGCTAGTGACATGTCCTCTGATGAGTAATTATAATTGTGGGGTCCACATATTATATTACCTACCAATATATAAATGTGTAGGTAATGAGTCTTTCTCCACCAACTTTTACCTACCAATCTTGACCAATATTATATTGGTAGATAATTCTCTTTACTTACCAATATCGTAGTTTTACCTACTTTTACAATTGGTAGGTAAAAGCCAAATTTCTTGTAGTGTCAGGAGGGGCCAAATCGGATTTTTACAAATTATTTTAGATATTGATAACTTTAACTTTAACTTTACCTTTTTTTTATTTTTTCGGATTTAATTAAAAAAATTAAGCTTTTATCTGATATTTAATTGAAAATTCTAGCTTTTTGGATTGGACTTTTATCCTGATCAAGACTACGTCCAAATCGAGATATTATTTGGGTTTATTCGGCTCGAACCGGATCTGGGTTTTGTGAAAAATATGCGATTCGTTTAAGCCTGCGGGTTGGATCCAATTGAGGTGGACTTTTTTTTAATCAGATTTTTTCCGATTTTTTTAACCAGTTCGAACAGTTTTTTTCGAATACGAATTTGTGTGCATCTCAATCTCGCCACCTCATGCATTAAGGACATGTATACTACTCCGGCCGCTTATAGAGAATTATGGAGCCCGGAGAGTATTGGTACTTTCGAAATGGAGCATTTATTTGACACCTTTAACTAATTCCTATCTGATTATTAATTAGCTTATAAAACTAATCATCAAATACATTCAACTAAGAACAAAATCTTCTTCGGACTAATACCAAACCGATCTTCCTTGAAAATCTTCTCAACCATGTCACATAGTGTCACCAACAAGTTCAAACCGGTGGCAGGATCACCACAACAAACTGAAGAATACTTATCATCACAAAATTAAACTGACGTGAACTAGAAAATATCGTCACAAAATAACATCAAGTTTTGTCGGTTAGAGCGATCCCGTGCCTTGCACGGGGGGTTCGTGAGACAATTTATTCATCATAAAATTACTAAATTACCCCTATATAATAGCACAACAAAAAAATTGTTTCTAATGGAAATTAAACCCTTGACCTCTAAATTAGAAGTAACATACCTTACCACTATTTTAGACATCTATTTTAATTGTATTTTGAAACTTTTTATTAATATGCACAAATACTCAATATGTTATACTCTATTTTAGTACAAAAAAATTGTTTCTGATGGGAATTGAACCCTTAATCTCTAAATTAAAAGTAAAATTCCTTACCACTATGATAGACATCTATTCAGATTATATTATGAAGTTTTTTATTAATCTGCGCAAACACTCAATATGTTATACTCTATTTTGGTCTCTTTTTGTAATCTACTTGGTAAGGTAGATAATTTATTTTCGCAAGTGCCTTAAATAAATATTTCTAACCATATTTGAGAAAAACTCGCGCAAAATGTTATAAAATTGTATTTTAATATTTTTTTTTAAATTTAAAACTATCAACATATTTACTTCTTTTCAATTATATCCTTATATATAATAAGCGTAAAAATGGATTTTATCATTATTTTACATTTATTATTGTTTAATTATAAGATATTAACAACTTATAATTATATATGCATTTTTGAAATTTTAGCTACTAATAAGATTAAAACTGTAGTTTTATTATGATCCAATATATTATAAATCTCGTCTTCAATAGATAAATTTTATACGTTAGTCATTTTCGAAAAATCCACTATAGTATATAAAGTATTGAACCCGAAAAATGCAAAAAAGTTTTATATTTGTATATAAATAACAAAGTTTGTGTTGGAGATTTTTACAAGAAAGTTGAAGTTGTCATCGTACGACTAAATCAAATCTAAACTAAATTGGTTTAATTTTTTTGAATATCTATGATAAAATATTAAAAGTACTAAATGTTAAATTATTTGTGTCAAGTGGCAATTGTAAGGTGAAACGAGTAACTTATCACGAATCAGTTTAGCATTATCTTGAAAGGTATAAGTAATAGTTTTCTAAAATAAATTATATCCACACCTGTACAATTATTGTATTCAACGTGTCTGCAAGGAGACCCTTCTTAAAACGGGCAAAGTGGTATGCATTCGTTTAAATAGTGTATCCACACATACTAATACAACTTGTACTTCTACATTTTTACTCTATTATGCACACCGATCAAATTTTACAACACCCACTTAACGACTACCCCATGAACTACAAACAGGTAAATGGAGTGCTAACGTTCCCCCTGCAATGAAAATGATAAAAGGCGCCCAATTCTCTTTCAAAGTGACACTAAAACCATCTTCTCATTCAAATACAATTGGAAAAATTATAATCGCCGAAATCTTGCAGTACACAAGGTCACGACTACCCCATGAACTAGAAACAAGTAAATGGAGTGCCAACGTTCCCCAGGCAATGGAAATGATAAAAGATGCCCGATATTCTTTCAAAGTGACACTAAAACCATCTTCTCATTCAAATACGATTGGCAAAATTATAACCGACGAAATCTTGCAGTACAGAAGGATCGTGCGTGCTAACAAAACATGTTAATTAGTCAAAATATTTGTGCCTACTCAGGTCATAATAACAACCTTATAGACTGGGATTTTGTAAAACATGTATCATCAAACCTTCGACATATTTCCTACTGATATACCGTTGCATGCTTATGTCTTTTCTTCTACATGCATTCCACCAAACGATGAGACCAACATAACCGAAAATAACTAGAGCATGCCCGTGCCTCGCACGGGCTATAAAGCTAGTTAACTATAATAAGTGCTACATGGAATACATGACTTGTTCTGTTAAACACCACAAATTGTGCTTACATGATACAAAGAAAGCTTTACAAACTCTGAAGTACTCTGTTAAAATTTATGTTATGTGTGTGATTTGTATGTCGGAGCATGTTAATATTGATAGATGGTCTTTCTTCCTGAAACAAGTACCATTATGCCTGTCTTTACATACGGGTATAGCGTGATTTTGATCGACATGTGCTATCTTGCGTTGCTACAGGTTCTAGTGAACAGAAAAGCACAGTTGCGGACTCTGTTCCTGCTCATGCTCACAACAGACAAGGTAATCTTGAATTATAGTTTAGTATCCACTTTTGGAATGAACTCATCATTAATGCCTAGGTTACTGAATCTTGTTTAGTTTTGGTTTAAGTGGTGCATATCTTCATATTAAATCTGTTATCTGTGTTCTAATACCTTATTAAAATTTAAAAGCAAAGATAAATGACAAACAAGTTAAAATAATCTTATTTGTTATACTTAAGTTCTGATACGTTACATTTTATACTGAAAGTCATTTTTCCTTCGCATTGCAAAGGTAATGCAAATTAACAAGCTGTCAAAATTGTCTCCGACAGAAGTGATTTTTTGTAGTACATGTACAACATATTCACTATACGAGGTAATGTTTTATTGTGTTTAATCCAGTAGCTATGTGATCAGAGGGGGGATTTATCTGATGGAAAAAAATGGCACCGCTGTTGTTTCTTGATCGTGTGTTTCATAAATTAAATATTACCTAAAGAGATATTAAATTTGTAAATTAACAATCATGGGAGGCAATGTCAGATGCCAAATGTAGAGGAGGAATGGGTTTCAAAAATTTACATGGCTTTAATATCGCATTGTTGGGGAAGCATATTTGGAAGTGTATTCAGGACCCTCATCTACTGGTTTCATGTGTGCTTAAAGCCAAATACTTCCCTGATATGCACATACTAGAGGCAAGGAAAGGTGTGAAAGCAAGCTTCAGATGGACTAGTATTTGGCAAGTTAAAGAGTACCAAGCAAGTGGCTTTCGCTGGGTAATTGGTGATGGTCTATCAGTGGTGGCGACCCGAGACACTTGGTTAGCTCATAAATCAAATTATAAGGTGGACAATCTCCGAGTGTACGAGAAAAGGAATGAGACAGTCTCAACACTGTTTCTACCAGGTACTAAATTTTGGGACACTGTTAAAATTCGTGAGTTATTTAGTGTTGGTGATGCTAATGCTATTTTGGCTACCTCTGTGCCTCAACGTCAAGTTGTTGATAGAATAGTGTGGTCCAAGTCTACTAATGGAGTATATAATGTGAAGATTGGATATAGAGAATGGCATAGCCATTTTGCTGGCAACTCAAGAAGCATACAGTCTCGAGGCTGGAGTCGTTTATGGCGTCTGGCTATCCCAAACAAGATCAAGATTTTTGTATGGAGGGTTTGTCGAGATAATGTTCCAGCCCGGATTAGACTTCGAAATAAAGGGGTGACTATCCCAATCATATGTCCTATGTGTAATGTAGAGACATTGAACATCTCTTACACTTGTTCTTTGACTGTCCCTTTGCTAATGGTTGTTGGCAAGCTGTGAATATGGTGTATGATATGAGGGAAGAATTGGGTGTTGAGCAAATTAAAAACAGCAAAGCACGAGGAGATGGTGAACATTTGTGTAGTCCTGTGGGGAATATGGTACTGGCGTAATAAGAAGGTGTGGAACAACCAGTTAATAAATCCAGGTGTTACAGTGGAAAACAGCTTTAACATTCTGCAAGACTGAAAATCTGCTAGACATAAAGTGTAGAAGGAAGACAGAGGTGCTGTAGGAGAAAATGCAGTAGACAGAAGATGAAAACCTCCAGGGCTAGGGACGATGAAGCTTAATGTTGATGCGTCATACGGAACAGAAGATAGCACGTTTTCGATCGGGATGGTCATACGTGATCATGAAGGAACGTTCATAGAAGGACGAAGTATGACTCTTCCGCGACCATCAACAGTATTTGAAGCAGAGTGTATTGGAGTACGGGAAGCATTGTCATGGTTGCAGAGCTATCAGAGTTGGAAGGTTGTGGTGGAAACAGATTCGTTACTAACAGCTAGTGCTATATATGCTGGAAGTAACAATTTGTTGGAGGTAGAGCATGTTATTGAACAGTGCAAGATGCTATTACAGAGTCTACCTGAAGTTTGTGTTAAACATATAAAGAAGCAAGTCAACAAGGTGGCACATAGCCTAGCTAGAATCTCCTGTTTGTTAAATTGATTCATTATTTTTTCATCTTCTCCTACACATTTGCTTTATTAGGTGTTTGAGACCTGGGAGGTAGAGACTTATTATAGAAAAAGAAGAAAAAGGCAATGGAGTAGAGATAAACTTCGTTGGGTGCAACTTTGTTTTTGTTTTTTGTATTTATTTGTGATTTTCCTTGCAAACAGTTGTATTTATCCCCATTTTCTCACTTATCCCTGTTTGCTCACTTTGTACCAAAATAAGTTTCAACTGAAAAATACAAAAGGGTACAATTTTTACTTGCAACACAAAATGCAAAAGGGTACAATTTTTACTTGCAACTTTTGTTGCATTTTAGTTTCAGTATTAGTTCATATGCTTGCTTTGTACCAAAAGAGTTCCAGTATTTAAATTATTGTGAAAGCATTATTTGATAATTACTGACGCCAGGATTTTGAGAATTGGTCTATATAAATAGGGTTTGGTAAAATTAACAACAAGCCCGTCTAGCTCAGTTGGTAGAGCGCAAGGCTCTTAACCTTGTGGTCGTGGGTTCGAGCCCCACGGTGGGCGATTTAGTTTTGTTCTTTCCATGGTAAATTTGATCAATGCACATTGCACAATAAACAAATAAGAACATCAATGTTATCCATATGACCTGACCTCGTTACACAAGTCCTTGTCAGCGTCGGAATTTTTCAGGTTGTCGGTTTAGTATTTGAAAAGGAAAGTGATCTTTTGGTGTCACTATTCACTGTGTGTTGTGGTTGCAGCCACTACTTTAGAGACTGCAAAATGGCTTCACTTGGTGCTCATGGATCCTGCCACATACATAATTTGAAGAAATTGGCAACTTTTTACGCTTTCATTTTACCATTGCTGTTGATCTAGTAACACTTACCTTACCCTCTATCTTATATCATTTATAAATTAGATTTTTAATATGATTTTATTAGTATATTTCATTCTTCATTTGTATTAGAAATTTACAAGTACTCCGTAGTTTTAATCAGAAGAGTAGCTTAATAATGGCATGTTTTACCTATTTCTTAGATCTTAAGTAAAATCCCTTTTCGTTACAGGCTGTAAGAAACAGGCATAACAGGAAACTCAGGACACATTGAAACATGCTCTTTAGAGCATTCTCATTCGACCCTTTATTCTCATCCCCATATACTTAATAAAAATGATAATTCTTCAAATTTATCCGTATAATTTATTTGTCATCTAAAAGTTTACTACATCTCATTCCTCATTTTCATCTCTATATTTTTTTTATTAATTATTTCTCTCACATCTCTTTACAACTTTAACTACAAACTATTATTTTATCATTTCCTACTCTACTTACATATTAAACTCGTATAGAATATGAAATGGAGGATGAATAGTAAGTCCCCAAAATTGGGGACTCACTTTTTGAACCGTTCTATGCTTTGTGCACTTGTATTGGTCCGTGATCCAAGTACCAGGATACACCATCTGGACTGACTCCAGAGTTAAATTTTTTACCTAGAACATAGACAGATTGACATCTAACCAACTCATATACATGCCCATATAGATTGTTATTATTAGTTAAGATTTATTCTATACATCTCTGCTTGCAACAACCTCATGATCCACCTTTTTATTATTCGAATAGAGTCGAACTGCACTAACAAATTTTAGGGGTTTGGACATTGTCCGAAGACCCTTCTGATAAAATAATTTGACAAATTATCAGCTGCCAAGTTAAATGTCATAATGGTATTGCAACAATGTTGATGACTATCCATGGTTTTATTATGTGTTTGGGTTGATCACAATTCGCTCTCCAATTGTCCTGATTGATAGAACAATCAGGTAACTTGACACTGAAAACTGGTGAATCAGCTTAGTTACTAGCCCTTTGTGAATCATTAACCTGATCTTTCTCTGGAGTTTTAAATAGTGTTACATAGAACACATAACTTGTTCTGTTCACCGGCACAAATTGTGCTGTCATGATACAAGAAAGCTTTAAGAACTCTGAAATACTCTGTTTCAAGAAAATAATAGGATTACTTTGTGAAAAGTGTTTTTTTTTCAAGAACAGAATAATTTCTTACTTCTGATCTACAAAATTCAATATTCATTAACACTTTCGAACTGCATTATCAAAGAAAAACTTGATTGATCCATGCTCTCTATTAGTCTATTTCATCTAAATTTAAACATCGATTGTACTAATAATTAACATATGAACCACTGCAGCATAACGTAAGTAAACTAATTGATTAACATAAACCAACGATTAATATTTGTATAATCAAATCCTGGGAATAACATACGTAAAGAAAATAAGCACTAAAAATTTATTTAATAAAGAGATAAGGCAGCTAGCTCTATTTCTTCAAGTCTGGACAATTCTTCGCAAAGTGCCCCTCCTTCTCACAGCTAAAACACTTGACTCCTTCACGTTTAGCACCTCCGCCGCCACCGTTGGAACCTCCTTTACCACCGTAAGTAGCAGTTGGACAATCCCTAGCAAAGTGGCCAACTCCACCACAATTGTAGCAACCTCCATTACGGCGAGAACGAGTCTTCTTACAATCCCTAGTTGTATGTCCAAACTCACCATCACAGTTAAGACAATAACTGGCATTGGTACAATCCTTAGCTAAGTGGTCATTATAACCGCAATTATAACAACCGTCCATAGCATAACAATCCCTACCAAAGTGTCCATACTTTCCGCAATTAAAACATTCAATAGCCTTTCCTCTAACACCGCCACGTCCACCACCATTACCAACGTTCTTGATTGGAGAACCCTTGATCACGGTAACATCAATGGCCTTTGCTTTATTCTCTTGCTTATCGATTTGGATGAAGAACTCAACAGATTGGTTCTTGCGGAGAGTACGAAAGCCATCAGAATTAATATCGGAGTGGTGAACAAACAAGTCATCGGCTTCGTTGTCGGGTTTGATAAATCCGTAGCCCTTCTGGTTGTTGAATCGAAGGACCACACCCTGAAATTTAGGATACTCTTGAGCCATTGATTATGAAAAACAGAGTGTATTAAACTACTTTGCTCTCTTAAAATTGTGTAATCTCTATAAATCTCGCGATAGAATAATGTGAAGGTACCTTGCATGTTTACGTGGGTATATATAGATGTTTGATGCAAAGCTGGGATGGAAACCCTAAAGCCTTGGCAGTTGGCGGTGTTTTATTTTCCTTTTTCCTTTTTGAGAGGCGCCTTGCCGTGCAGAAAAAGAAAAAAAAAAGAAGGTAACAAATAGTTTCAATTTTTCTTCTCTCGGCACGAAAATATATAGTTAATTTTAAAATCTGAAACTAATAAGTCATTGGTTAGTAGTATATTTGGTAATAGATCAAAGACCTTTTATTATTATGGAAATTATTTGTCAGGAATTTTATTTTCAAAATCATTGTTTTTATGAAACAAAGATATTTTTGATTTGATTGTTATTAAATACTAGCTTATAACCGTGCAGTTTTTTTTAATATTATATAATTTTTAATATAGAAAAGAAACTATATTTTAACCGGAAAAGGTAAAATTTAGTTAAAAAAAATTGGAAAAATGTAATATTTTTAGGTGTGTTTATTTAAAAAAGTAATATTATTTGATTAAAAGGTAACGTGTTTTATTTTGAAAAAATAATATTAAAATTTTGCATAATCAATATTTTTAGGTGTATTTTTACAAGGTACTAATTTTTAGATTAAAAGGTAACGTGTTTTATTTAAAAAAACAATATTAAAATATTGCATAATCGATATTTTAGGTATGTTTATAGAAGGTAATATGTTTTAATTAAAAGGTAACGTATTTTAATTCAAAAGGTAATTGACTAGATACTATTATTTTATTATTTATTAATTAATTAGATCAAAAACCCAAAAACCTAAAAACCTAAAAATCAAATTGAAATGACTATTATATAATTCTAGCTTAAAACTTGTCCATGTTGTTTTTAAGAATTGTTATTTTTATATTTATGTTGAATATTTTATTAATTGTGTTTGTTAAAAAAAATAAGTAGACGTGTTAAAATTTTTAAAATAATTAAAGGTAATAAAATAGGTTTTAAAATAAATAAATAACGGTTTAACCGTGATATTTTTGAAAAAATAAGGATTTTAGTAAGGAAAAAAAAGTAACATGTGTTGAAAAAGTAATTACCTGTAATTAAAAGTATCCAAATATATTTTAAAAATAAATAAGTAACAATTTGCCCGTGATATTTTTATGCAATGCACGAATTCTTTTTAATTAATTGTTATTTTTATTATTTATGTTTTAATATATTATTAATTGCATTTATTTAAAAAAATAAGTAGGCATGTTAAACTTTTAAAATAATAAAAAGTATTAAAATAGATTTTAAAATAAATAAGTAATACTTAGCCCGTGATATTTTTAGAAAATGTGAGGTTTTAATAAAAAAAAATAGAAAAAGTAACATGTTTATGTTTCAATTGAAAAAAGATAATTTCCGTAATTAAAAGTAGTAAAATATGTTTTAAAATAAATAAGTAACAAATTTGTCCGTGATATTTTTGGAAAAGTAGGTATTTTAGTAAAGAAAAAATAGAAAAAATAAGATGTTTTACTTAAAAAAATGTAATTGTCGTGATTGTTTTAGAAAAAGAGGTGATTTTATTTGAAAAAATATAAAAAAAAGATATTTTAGCTGAAAAGATATTTGATTATAAATAATATTATTATTTAATAATATTATCTTTTATATTTCGTCTATGTATAGATAAAGTATAGATCCGCCCATTTTTTTATATATTTATTAATTAAATAATTGAAAAATATAGAGGTTTTTTTTCAAAAATACTATGCAACTCATATAACCTCAATTGCAATTCTGAAACTTGAAAAACACTGCTTTCAACCAACCTCGTATGGAAAGTTTTTTTGAAAAAAAGATTGAAAATATGAAATCCTAAATTTTAGTGTATAATATATTTAGGTATGTATTATTAAGTTTTATATATTTTATTAATGACTAGGTTACTAAGCCGCGCTTCGCAGCGGCATTATAATATAATTTGTTAAGAAAAAAAATATTAGAATAAAAATTGTGAAATTAATATCTACAAAACTATTTAAATTATCAAATAAAATATATTCTATAAAATCATCTGCATTAGAATATATTTGTTAAAAAAAGAATATTAGAATAAAAATTGTGAAATAAATATCTATAAAATTATTTAAATTATCAAATAAAATATATTCTATAAAATTTGTATTTTGGTAGGTAATATTATAAAATATTTACATATTCCTTTTGTTTATATAGTTTGATTTTTTATTTTCTTGGACCGATAACATTGTCATATATATAAAAGGAAATTTATAATGATAGAAAAAATACTAAATTACTAAATTTATAAAATACTAAATTTATATATTGATTTATATTTCTGGGTAGATGTGACAATTATTATATAGGGTCCACCATCCTCCATGTATAAATTGTATCAACCATCTCGGCCAACTTTTTCCACAAAGTTATGGTACTGGTGATGGAGCTGTTTGAAAATAATAAAAGAAAGTTCTATCAAGATTGAAAATAATAAAAGAGAAAATTGTAATTATTAACATAAGATCCTAAAAATTCGAAAATAATAAGAAAGCTATAATTTTCTAAATCAAAAAAATTTCTATCAAGTTTGAAAATAATAAAAGAAAGTTATATCAAGATTGAAAATAATAAAAAAGAAAATTGCAATTATTAACATAAGAGCCTACAAATTCGAAAATAATAAGGAAGTTGTAATTTTCTAAATCAAAGAAAGTTCTATCAAGTCCTACATATTCGAAAATAATAAAGAAGTTGTAATTTTTTAAATCAAAGAAAGTTCTATCAAGTTTAAAAATAATAAAAGAAAGTTCTATCAAGCCTACAAATTCAAAAATAATAAGAAAATTGTAATTTTTAAATCAAAGAAAGTTCTATCAAGTTTGAAAATAATAAAAGAAAGTTCTATCAAGCCTACAAATTCGAAAATAATAAGGAAATTGTAATTTTTTAAATCAAAGAAAGTTCTATCAAGTTTGAAAATAATAAAAGAAAGTTCTATCAAGCCTACAAATTCGAAAATAATAAGGAAGTTGTAATTTTCTAAATCAAAGAAAGTTCTATCAAGTCCTACAAATTCGAAAATAATAAGGAAGTTGTAATTTTCTAAATCAAAGAAAGTTCTATCAAGTCCTACAAATTCGAAAATAATAAGGAACTTGTAATTTTCTAAATCAAAGAAAGTTCTATCAAGTTTGAAAATAATAAAAGAAAGTTCTATCAAGCCTACAAATTCAAAAATAATAAGGAAGTTGTAATTTTCTAAATCAAAGAAAGTTCTGTCAAGTTTGAAAATAATAAAAGAAAGTTCTATCAAGCCTACTAATTCAAAAATAATAAGGAAGTTGTAATTTTCTAAATCAAAGAAAATTCTATCAAGTCCTACAAATTTGAAAATAATAAGGAAGTTGTAATTTTCTAAATCAAAGAAAGTTCTATCAACATTGAAAATAATAAAAGAAAGTTCTATCAAGTTTGAAAATAATAAAAGTGTAATTTTCAATTTCCTTCCTACAAAAGCCTACAAATTCAAAAATAATAAGGAAGTTGTAATTTTCTAAATCAAATAAAGTTCTATCAAGTCTTACAAATTCGAAAATAATAAGGAAGTTGTAATTTTCTTAATCAAAGAAAGTTCTATCAAGTCCTACAAATTCGAAAATAATAAGGAAGTTGTAATTTTCTAAATCAAAGAAAGTTCTATCAAGTCCTACAAATTCGAAAATAATAAGGAAGTTGTGGAGATATTGTATAATTGGAATTTTTAGGTGTGTTTTTAAAAGATAATACGATATAATTAAAAATAACATATTTTAATTGAAAATAATAATAATAATAATTGAAAAATATAACATAATTAGTATTTTAGGATATGTTTCTAATGTTTTAATTAAAAATTAACATATTTTATTTAATTATTATTGCATCAAATTTTAGTATCATTTATTTATATTTATTATTTGATACTTGGGCTACTTCTAGTTTAATAGTTGGGCCTTCTTATCATACATATTTATATCTATATTTTCATGACTTACTTAATTTAATAATTATAATTATTTTACAAATTTATTTTAATTAAATTATTTATAACTATTTTAATTGGTACAAATATCTAGAATTGATTTAAAAAACCAGTTTTTATATATGTTATGGATTAAAAAACGTACTTGGTGAATTTAATGCTAAGGTTTAATGAGCTTCAAGCTTTAATGGCTGCACTCGTGTATCCGGACTAAATTGGTCCTCACAAGATGCCTACGTATCTCAAATCATTATTGAGAATCAAGCCAAAGACGTAGTTCTGATTGTAGGATCAGGGACCTTATATAGGCGTCTGGAGCCTAGTATTTATGGTATGTTTGGGAGACTTAAAGGATAAGTCTTCTTTTTGATATTGGATAAGTATTGTATTTCTTGCTGAAGAATTCGTTTCCTTGTTGATAAAGGTTATGACTCATTAATTGCCTTTAATTGGGATTCTGGATCCTTCTTTGACCAATTTGCCATAATTTGGACTCTTTTTATGAGCTGTATATTTTCCCTATTCATTAATTACGAAATTAATGAATAATTAGGGTATTGGGCTTTAAATATCGGCCTTTTGTTTGACCAGTCAATTATATTTCTATAATTACTTTTCTGACCATATCATTTGCCCCCCAACTTCTAGGAAAATCTCTCTTGGATTATCGTAGAAGTTATTTTATTCAGGAGTTACGAAATTTTCTTCCATATCGTGGCTTGGTTTGACGAACGTATAGTTCTAAACCAATTTTATATTTCTCCAAAACAGGAATCGGGATTTTTCATCAATTCCCTGGAACATAAATTGATTTTTGAATTTTTCATGTCATTTTCGACCAGGATCCTGGTCGAATTTGACCTTGATTTTAGCTCCTGGTCGAACTCCTTCGACCAGGATTCTGGTCGAAATTTTCTTGCATTCTGCCTCTTGGTCGAATGGTTTTGACCAGGATTCTGGTCGAAGCTTACTTCCATTTTATCTCCTGGTCGAATGGTTTCGACCAGGATTCTGGTTGAAGCTTACTTCCATTTTGTCTCCTGGTCGAATAGTTTCGACCAGGATTCTGGTCGAAGCTTACTTCCATTTTGTCTCCTGGTCGAATGGTTTCGACCAGGATTCTGGTCGATCATGACTTCAATTTTGGTGCCTGGTCGAATGATTTCGACCAGGAACATAGTCGAATGAGACTTCAGTTTTGGTGCCTATTCGAACTCATTCGACTAGGATTCTGGTCGAATACTTGGTTCGTTACAGACTTTTAGGGCCCACATATATTGGGCTTCATTTGGGCCCAAGGATTTTAGCAATTGGGCCTTCATCTTTTTATTGGGCCTTTAGCCTTTTTTAATAATTGGGCTTAGTTGGGCCCAAGGATCTTCACTGTTCAACTTTATCAATTGGGCTTTTAGCCTTTTATGGGCCGTACCGGCTAATGCCGGTTGCCCTTCCTTCAACCGGCCCATTGACCGGCTGTGATCCCTATATAAGGGTGAGTTCTCGTTTGCTTCCATTCATTCTTCACATTTCACTTTCTCAAAGTTACTCTGCTAAATTTTCTCCGAAATTTTCTTTAGATTGCTCTGCTAGGGTTCTGTCGCAAGGCGATTTCCGGCGAGATTTTCTCACCGTTTTCTGGGTTTTCACTTGAAGATTTGAAGATTTTCTTTGAAGATTCTGGGTTTCTTTGAAGATTCTGGGTTTCCTTGAAGATTTCTGGGCAATTTTCTTTGAAGATTCGAAGATTTTCTGGGTTAGAAATGGCCGATCGAGCTTCCCAACGCCTCCAAAAGATGAATTCCGCTTCAAAAAGAGGTACCCCCATTCCTATTCGTTCAAAATACATGTCTTTGCATGATATGATTAATGAACGTGGGGATGAATACCCGTCAGTGTCTGCTTTAGATTCGTATGATTGTAGCAATAGATTCCATGAAGTAGATATGATAAAAGATTATAATAAGATGTATAGGGTAAAGGCCCCCTTGAAGCTTGTTCCTGCCGGCCCCGGTGACCGTTCTTGTCACTGGCGGTCAAATGCTTTGTGTATTTATAGGGATGCCATAGTTGCTGGCCTTAGGTTCCCTTTTCACGAGTTTATTCCTAGACTTTTGGCAGATGTCCAAGTCAACCCTTGCCAATTACCTCCAAATGCCTGGAGGATAATTAATTGTTTCATGGTTTTATGCCTTCGTAAAAACTTTCCCTTTCTGTACCTTTGTTTAGAAAGATCTTTCAGTTTAAGAATAGCTCAGCTAACAACTTGGGTTGGGTGTATATAAGCCATAGGGTAGGCTTCCCTTTCATTTTTCACCCCAAATCAATCCCAGATAATAACCCCAAATGGAAAAATGAGTTCATGTATCTTGTATGGGAAGGAGGGGACTGGGGAACCCTGTTCCGTACATCTTTTGGGAGAGTTTCTGATGGTAGTCCCGGTAACATTGTCTTAAATGAGGAGGAGCTCCATGCCTACTCAGAGCTCATTAAGGATAATGGGACTACCGTGGCTTGGGAGTTACTGGACGAGTTCGTCCTCAAGTCCGTTGGGCTCTCTACTGTTCATGATAAGGGTATTTTTGCTTATCCCTTTTCATTATGTCTATTTTTCTTTCCTTATGATTTTCTGCTAACCATTTTCTGGCTTTTCTTGCAGCTGCGGCCTTTATCAACAAGACCAATGAGCCCAAGGATGTAGAGTCATCCAGGATGAAAAGGGCTAGGATTGGAGAGGATCCAAGGGGGAAGGCCAGTGCTCCTAGTTTCCTGATCCCTTCTGTGGATGAGGTGGACATTCCTGTGTCTGCCAAGTCCTCAGTATGGCGCCCCAACTGGGGTATCAGGAAGAAGGACACCATTACTGGGGTGTCCAAACATGCTGTGGACTGGTCGTACCACTCTCTTACCCCTTGTGATTACAAGGATTTCGTTGCAGATTCCACCCTTGAGGGTGCTGAGCATCTCGGGGCTCAAGCTATTGCTGCGGTAATTTTCTTTACCTTAGCTATTTCTTTGAAGTTTCTACTTATATTTTCCTAACTTTTATCTTTTGGCAGACCAATGCCAACTTTCAGGGGGTATTGTTCCAAGCTAAGGCTTGGCGTACCTCCTCTGAGGCCAACAGGGTCAAGCTGGAGAGGTCTGAGGAGGAGGTGAAGTCTCTTAAGGAGACTCTTGCCCGGAGGGAGAAGGAGCTTGCTGACGCTCAGGCTGATATTGTTGAGCTGAGGAAAGGCAAGGATGATTGCATCGATGAGTACCTTGACTCTCAGGAGTACAAGGACTTGATCGAGAAGCATGACGAGGTCCTTTTCCCAGTCCAGCATACTTCAGGATGGGAAGATGCTGTTCAGGCTATCTTGGCCAAGCATCCTGGAGTCTTTGATGCTGCTGACTTTCCTGCTCCTCACCCTCCTACTCCCTTGGAGCGTATTTTGGCTGGAGTTGACGATATGGAGGAAGATGCTAGGATTTTAGTTCCAGAGCATTCATCACCCCTCAGTGATGCTTCTGCTGATGATGCTGAGGATGCTGGTAAGCATTCTTCCAGCTCTAGTTCAGGGGAGGAGACAGATGCGGGAGTCAAGGATGGTGACGCGCAGCCGTAGTTTGTAGTTTACTTATGGCCATTCATGGCTTTGTATTTTCTTTCTATGTATTTCCAGCCTTTGGGCTTAACTTAAACTTTTGTAAGTTTAGTTTTATTTATATTTTGTGGCCATTCATGGCTTGTGTTGTTTTCTTGCCTTTTGCATGTTTAGTTAGCATTTTGTACATATCTATCAGTATGTAATGCATTCAAAACATGATGAATAGGAGTATATAATTCAGAACTTTGAAGAATGGGCTCAACCCTTACATAATACTCAAGTTTTAAAAACTTGGTTTGGTTTTATCAAACCTTATTTCTAGTAGTGAATCCACTTAGGAAACACCTTAAACATAATAAACTTTCAAGTTGGAGGCATGCCAAGTTCTTGGCACCTCATGCCCTTCAAGGGTTTCTAGCTTGTATGAGCCTCGACCAAATACGTTTTTGACGCGATATGGTCCTTCCCAATTTGGGGCCAACTTCCCTTTTTGTCCAACTCCGGATGCTTCAATCTTTCTGAGAACCAAGTCTCCTTGACGAAAGAACCTTTCTTTAACCCTTAGGTTGTAGTAGAAAGATGCTTTCTTTTGATGTTCGACTATCTTGGCATTTGCCTCATCTCTAACTTCGTCAATTAGATCTAAAGCCAGCCTCAAGCCTTCTTCATTCTCTTCTGGTTCATAAGCCTCAACTCTTGGGGAGGCGTGAGTAATTTCCACTGGGACCACTGCCTCTGCTCCATAAGCCAATAGGAATGGAGTTGCCCCGGTGGTGACTTTGCAAGTAGTACGATATGCCCAAAGTATAGGGAGTAATTCGTCTACCCAAGTGTTTCTGGAGCGTTCAACTCTTTTCTTTAGTCCATCAAGGATGATTCGATTTGCAACCTCAGCTTGCCCATTTGCTTGAGGATGGGCGACAGAAGTGAAGCGCAACTTGATATCGTTTTCATCACAATACTTCTTGAACTCATCGTTGTTAAACTGAGTTCCATTGTCCGTGACCAGGACTCGTGGAATTCCATATCTGCATATCACATTTTCCCAGAAGAATTGCATCACTTGCTTGGTGGTTATCTTGGCTAATGGCTTAGCCTCAATCCACTTGGTGAAATAATCAATTGCTACTATCAAGAACTTTCTTTGAGCACTTGCCATTTGAAATGGCCCGAGTATATCCATTCCCCACATGGCAAAGGGGATAGGTGAGTTAATGGATGTCATCATCTCTGGTGGTTGTCTAACCACAGGTGCATGTTTCTGGCACCGTTCACATTTCTTCACATAGCTTTTAGCATCAGCAAGTATGCTTGGCCAATAGAAACCTAGACGAGTGATCTTATGAGCCAGGGCTCTGCCCCCCAAGTGTTGCCCACAAATCCCTTCATGCACTTCCTTTAGGGCCAATTCTGCCTCTTGAGGTCTCAAGCACTTTAAGTACAGAATAACAAAAGATTTCTTGTATAGGATTCCCTCAATTAGGGCATACCTTAGTGCTCTGACGTATAGCTTTCGTGCTTCTGAAGTGTCGTTGGGCAGCCACCCAGTTTCCAGATGAGCTTTGATGGGATCAATCCAACAACTGGTGATACCAATGGGGGCTACCAACTTTCCATTGATGCTTGGGGTCTTCAAGACTTGGAAGTATACACTCCCGGCATAGTTTTCAATTTCAGAAGAGGCAAACTTAGACAAGGCATCAGCCTTCATATTTTCCTCCCTTGGAATGTGCTCCACATAGCATTCATCGAACTGAATCATAATGGCCTTGACAAGTTTTAAGTACTTGGCCATGACTTCATCTCTGGCCTCAAACTCCCCATTTACTTGGGAAACCACTAGCCTCGAGTCTCCACATACTTTCAGAGTTTTGACTCTCAAGGCTCCAGCCAGCCCTAAGCCAGCTATCAGAGCTTCATACTCAGCCTCATTGTTTGTCGTCGGGAAGTCAAGTTTTAGTGCATACTCTATTAGGAATCCATCAGGACTTTGTAGCACTAAACCAGCTCCACTTGATTTTGTTTTTGATGCTCCATCAAAATAGAGCACCCAACATTCTTTGAAGGTCATTTCCTCATCTTTCTTATCTTCCATAGTTACTTCCTGCCCCCCGACTTCTTGGTTGTCAATGGTGCATTCAACCATGAAGTCAGCAAGTGCTTGAGCTTTTATGGCCGTCCGAGGCTTATACTTGATATCAAATTCTCCCAATTCAATGGCCCATTTGATCAATCTTCCACTAACTTGAGGGCTATGCAAGATGTTTCTTAGAGGTTGATCAGTCAAGACCTCTATCTTGTGAGCCTGGAAGTAGGGGCGTAGCTTTCTTGAGGCCATTATCAAGGCTAAGGCAAACTTCTCAATCATTGAGTAGTTTATTTCTGCCCCATGAAGAATCTTACTCACATAGTAGACGGGCTTCTGCACTTTCAATTCTTCCTTTATCAAAACAGCTCCAAGGGCTGTGTTAGAAACTGCCAAGTATAAGTAGAGAGTTTCCCCTGTCTTGGGTTTTGCCAATAGGGGTGCTTCAGCCATGTATTTCTTCAGGGCCTCAAAGGCCTCTTGGCTTTCAGTTGTCCATTCAAAAATTTTCACTTTTTTGAGTGCTTTGAAGAAGGGTAAACACTTCTCTCCAGACTTGGAGATGAATCTTCCCAAAGCAGCCACTCTTCCCGTCAGTTTCTGGACATCCTTGACAGTCTTTAGTGGTTCCATGTCTAGAATCGCTTTGATTTTGTCGGGATTAGCCTCGATTCCTCTCTTGGAAACCATCAGGCCTAAAAACTTTCCCGAGCCTACACCAAAGGCACACTTGGCTGGATTCAACATCATCTTGTGGTGTCTTAGCACTTCAAAAGCCTCTCGGAGGTGTTCAATGTGATCGGCCTTATCAAGGCTCTTGACTAACATGTCATCTACGTAGACCTCCATGGTTTTTCCAATCAGGTGCTCAAAGATTTTGTTCACCAACCTTTGATAGGTTGCTCCAGCATTCTTAAGCCCAAAAGCCATGACTAAGAAACAGAAGACACCAAAGTCAGTGATGAACGACACTTTGGCGATGTCATCTTTGTGCATCTTGATTTGATTATATCCGCTGAAGCCATCCATGAAACTTAGCATCTCATGCCCAGCAGTGGCATCTATCAAGGCATCAATCCTAGGTAAGGGGAAACAATCCTTAGGACATGCATCATTCAAGTCGGTGAAGTCGACGCACATTCTCCACTTCCCGTTAGCTTTTTTGACCATCACAGGGTTAGCTAACCATTCTGGGAATTGGATTTCTTCAATAAACCCAGCTTCTAAAAGCTTATTCACTTCTTGCTTAATGGCTTCAAGCCTCTCTGGAGCAAAACTTCTTTTCTTTTGTTTCACTGCCTTCCTTTCTGGATCCACATTCAATTTGTGAGATATTAGTTGGGGATCAATCCCTGGCATGTCAGCCGCTGTCCAAGCAAAAACGCCATTGTTCTTTTGAAGAAAAGATGCGAGTTTGTCTTTCAATGGTTCGGGCAGTAGTGCCCCAACATAAGTCACCTTCTCTGGTTCATCCGGGACTAAGGGAATTGGGATTAAATCCTCAGCTGGTTTCCCTCTTCGGTCCTCATTGTCACTAGTGTCCATATCTTCAATGGGG
The DNA here is from genome assembly GCA_030848705.1 of Heracleum sosnowskyi. Lineage (NCBI taxonomy): Eukaryota > Viridiplantae > Streptophyta > Magnoliopsida > Apiales > Apiaceae > Heracleum > Heracleum sosnowskyi. Next base: position 10,338,341 of record CM061243.1, read on the forward strand.
AGAACCTGCCCCCCAACTCCATCAGGCCTCAACGCGGCTACATAACAGCTTCTAGCCATCTTTTGGTCTCCCCGTTCTTCACCAATCCCATTCCGAGTGGGGAATTTGAGTTTCAGGTGGTAAGATGAGGCAACAGCCTTAAACGCATGAAGACCCGTCCTTCCCAGGATTGCATTGTAGGTTGAAGTCGCCTTTATAACTATGAAGTTCAACATCTGAGTAGACGTATTCGTTCCTTGCCCCATGGTCATTGGGAGTTGGATAATGCCTTCCACCTTTGATTCCACTCCATTGAACCCATATATGGGCATATTAGAGGGTGTCAACTGAGAATCAGTGTAACCCATCTTGATGAAAGCATCGTGGAACAAGATGTCCACTGAGGCTCCGTTGTCGACTAGGACTCTCTTTGTTTCGGAGTTGCCTATCACAGGTACTATGACAAGAGGATCGTCGTGGGGGAACTTCACCCCTTCCAAGTCTGAATCATCAAAACCTATTGACACTTCTGTTCGTGCACACTTCGGTGCTTCTCCAACGACGGTCAGTACCTCTCGGGCATAAGCTTTTCTTGAGTTTCGGGAGGACCCAGCAGCAGTTGGTCCTCCAAATATCATGTTGATAACTGGCCCTCGGGGCTTGGGATTTCGATCTTGATCGTTGTCCCTTCTATCATAATCTTTTCTTTCATAGTTCCCCCTTTGGCTCCCTTGGCTTCCATCCTTAGTGAACTTGCTGAGTTTTCCCCTTCGTATTAGAAACTCGATCTCATCTTTCAGTTGCCTACAATCGTCGGTGTCATGACCAACTTCTTTGTGGAACCGACAAAACTGATTTTGGTTCCGTTTGGACAAATCAGCCCTCATTGGCTTTGGCCATTTGATATCTTCTTCCTTGGCTATCTCCATCAGAATTTGACTCCTGGGAGTATTCAATCTTGCATACTCCGTGAACTTTGGCCCAAAGTTATTTCTCTTGGGTGGAGAGTCAGAATTCTTTGATGTTCGGGGAAACTTTTCCTTGACGTCGTACTCCTGAGTTTCTTTTCTTTTCTTTGAGTTTCCACCGTCGCCAGCGGTGGGTTCATACTTTCTCATGCTTTCCTCAGCCTTGATGTACTTTTCGGCTCTATCTTGGAGCTTCAACATGCTCTCTGGTGGATGTTTAGCCAACGACCTCCTGAAGTGGTCATCAGTGGTTCCTTGTTGCAGGGCTATCATAGCCACTTTGTCGTCTAAATCCGGGACTTTCAAAGCCTCTCGAGTGAATCGATTAATGTAGTCCCTTAGGGCTTCATTCTTTCCTTGACGTATTGCCATGAGTGATGCAGAACTTTTCTCATGCACCCTTCCACTAATGAACTGGTTGATGAAAGCCTTGCTTAGCTCCTTAAAGGACCCAATAGAGTTGGGAGGTAGACGGCTGTACCAACGTTGAGCCATACCAGCAAGAGTTTGAGGAAACGCCCTACACTTGACCGCATCGTTGGCCGGCTGCAACAGCAGTGCATTGGAGAATGTCCTTACATGATTTGCGGGATCTCCCGTTCCATCATAGGCTTTGATCGAAGGCATCTTAAACTTTCTGGATATAGCCGTTTTCTTGATGTCTTGAGTAAACGGTGGTGTAGGATCATCAGGATCTCCTAGGGGCAACAGATTACTAGGATCACCCCTTGGGGCTTCAGCCCTCTTGGTCCTTCTTGGTGGATCCAAGTTGATTATCGGGATTCCTTCAGTCGTTCGGCCCCGAGTTTGAGCGGCCTCTTCTTCAGCAAGGAGTTTTTTGAGCCTTGCAGTCTCTGCCTCATGGGCTGCAAGCTTCTCCCTAGTAGTTTGGGGTGGCTCCCGATTTGTCTGTGAAGAACGTCTCCTCCTTGGGGCGACATCCTCCCCAGTTGTATAACCCTCATCCTCAGTGTATGGGCCAGAGTAATCTTGAATGAGAGGGGTCTGACGAGTTTGTTGATTTTGGGGTCCCAGACCTTGAATATAAGGAGGCACATATGCCTCATGGTAGATTGGATTAGTTCCACTTCTGCCCGCCATGGGTCGAGGGGGCATGCCATAGCTTGGCATCCCCAAAGTCTGATTCGCGTATTGAGGGAGATCAGTAGTATGGAGTTGAAGGCTCCTTGGTGCACTCATGAGCAGCGGGGAGGTCGTGATCGGTTGCTAGTGAACGGTCTCTTGTGGATTAGATCCATGAATGACCATCTGCAGGGGATTCGTCCCTTCAACCGAAATCGGGATTTCCGGTCCTTGAGTACTGGTGGGGATATTCGCCCCTTGTGTGCCGGTAGTCGGCGGTGGCTGATCAGCCTCAGAGGTGAGGGGGCGATCGTCGGGAGTCTGAGTATCCCGAGCTGTTCTTCGTGTGTTTGCCATGGTTGATGTTGTCTTCCCACAGACGGCGCCAAATGTTATGGATTAAAAAACGTACTTGGTGAATTTAATGCTAAGGTTTAATGAGCTTCAAGCTTTAATGGCTGCACTCGTGTATCCGGACTAAATTGGTCCTCACAAGATGCCTACGTATCTCAAATCGTTATTGAGAATCAAGCCAAAGACGTAGTTCTGATTGTAGGATCAGGGACCTTATATAGGCGTCTGGAGCCTAGTATTTATGGTATGTTTGGGAGACTTAAAGGATAAGTCTTCTTTTTGATATTGGATAAGTATTGTATTTCTTGCTGAAGAATTCGTTTCCTTTTTGATAAAGGTTATGACTCATTAATTGCCTTTAATTGGGATTCTGGATCCTTCTTTGACCAATTTGCCATAATTTGGACTCTTTTTATGAGCTGTATATTTTCCCTATTCATTAATTACGAAATTAATGAATAATTAGGGTATTGGGCTTTAAATATCGGCCTTTTGTTTGACCAGTCAATTATATTTCTATAATTACTTTTCTGACCATATCAATATAGCATGGCTCTAGAAAATATATTATCAAATTGTTTGAATCTAATATATAATAAAAATAGTAGATATAATATAATATTATCAAAGATCACAAAATTGATTTCAACTAATTACACATAAATATTTATATTTTATATTTTTAATTTTAAAAACATAAGAATTGTTACTACATAACTATATGAAAATGTTTGAAAAATAATATGAAAATATTTATATTAACTTTTAACTAATAAATTTGTATAAAGAATCGTGTTTTGTACGGGATATAAACTATTATTTTTAAAAACGAATATTTTCTCTCTAAAAACGAATATTAAAAATTTGATCGGTACGATATTATTTTTATTTATTTACCCTTACTTAATTTTTCTTTACCTAAATTATTTTATTTGTTACCTACGCTTTGATATTAAAATTTTAATAACATAACTCACTTATTATGATATTAAATTTTGGTATTTTGGCCAAATTATTATACAAATTTATATCTATTTTTTTGGTAATTGACTTGGGTGCTTAAATTTAGTTATTTACGCATACTTAATATATTAATCTATTTATTATACTTACAATATTAGTCTAATTAATAAAAATATTCTACACTATATTTAGCCAAAAAAAAAAGAGTCAAAACATGAAAAATTTGGTATTCGGTCAATACTGTACTAATTTCTATGTACTGGCCTTATTTATTTTATCAAATTTAATTATTTCAAAATTTTATTATAATTAAAACTTTTATAACAAAAATGAATATAACTAGAAATTTTCATTTCTGTTTCTACTTTTTGTCAGGCACCTAGTTTTTTTTTTTGCTACATTATGAAATGCAGTTTAACTTTTAACTAGCTCGCACGGGCCGCTAGCTTAAATTATGTTTATAAATTATTCTATTCATGATCATTATCGTTTCAAGTATATGATTGATATATATAGAGTTTTTCTTATTGTATATGTAGCTATTGGTGCTTACTTAAGTATGTTCAAGTTTTTAATTTAGAAATTAATACGAGTATTACGAATAGCTGTCATGTTAGTTTACAATTTTTTTTGCGGGATAGAATAGATACCGGGTGTTCTAGATGAGTTTTAGAACATTGCAATCCTAAATTTTCTTTAAATTCTTCAAGATGTTACATTTTGGAGAATAGATTTTATTACTGATTTTGATCAAAAGCCTTCGTAAATCTTATAATACTCTACTTAGGTCTTGCGCTTTCAATTCTTAAAACTTTCTTTCTAACTCGTTCATATCTTTTCTTGCAAGTTGTTGATTTTAAGCATTCTTTTCCTTTGTTTCGCTTCCTCTATCTTTCAGACTTTCAAAACATCAAATAATTCAGTGCCAAGTAATTAGCCCAAATGCAACAACTTGGGTAATCCACAAACCCGCCCCAAGTTCCCAAAAGATCATGATTTGTTGGTGTAATTTGTAGTAATAGTTTGGGTTATAAACTGAACTAAAGTCCCAACTCTTCTCAATTTTGAGACTCGAGTGGTACAAACTCCCCCACTTAAACTCTTGACGGCATCGTTAGATCTGAACGGATAGCTCATAGGTCCAAGATCGTACATCTCTTGCGATTGTGAGATAATACTGGTTAGTTTATGTCCCCACCTCTGGACTTCAGTCCAATATGAAATAATACCACCAGTCTTCGTGTCCCCACCTCCAACAACTTCACGAATCAACCGCCGACCAATTGGCCTAAATGCAATAACGTGGGTAATCCACAAACCCACCACAGGTCCCCAAAAGATCATGATTGTTGGTGCACTTAGTAGTTGTACTTTGTCTTATAAACTGTACTAAAGCCCCCACATTTCTCGATGTGAGACTCAAGTGTTACAATATGTTTTAATTTAATAATATTTCAATTTATTGTCAATATTAGTTCTTTATATATATATATTAAAATAATTTTCAAATACAATAAATTTTTTTTATTTTACTACTAAAATTTTAAAACATAATTATGTTTAAATGACCTGGGTATGTCTAATTGATAATAATATTAACATTCGTGAAATATTATTTGCTATTATAACTTCAATTCTCATATTTTGTTGAATGAACCCGTGCAAGGCACGGTCATTTTCTAGTGATTAAAATAAAATTTTATTCTTTGTTGTTTAAATATTATATTTAGTTATATCTATACATATTTTGTTCGTCTCGTTATAATATACTTACTTTAATTTATATAGATAATTTGATTGATCGGGACCTATGATTTTAAATAACCCGGGGTGTATAATGTGATCGATCCGATCATAATATTTTTGTATGCTATATAATATTTTGTTTTCTAAAATTTGTTAACTAGACTATATATTTTTATCTATTTATTTTTTACACAAATTAGTATCACCAAGTATTTTTATATTGTCTAACCTTTTCAACATGGCCATATAATTCGTTCAATTTTTTTTGTTGTACTATCTATTTATTTTTATTATCTCATCTTTTAAATTGTTTTAATTCAAAACAAATAGTTTTCATATGTTATATATATGTATATATTATTCCAATTCCAAATAACTAATTATTTTCTTCCATAAAATGACATTAAAATTCATGTGATAACAATTAAAAATGTCTCATATACACAATGCATCCAATCTAATTATAAATATACTCACTTTTATTATATCTATCTATTTATATTGTATTATTAAAACCGAAACATTGAAAGTTTTGTAGTCAGTCGGTACGGTACTCGTATTTTGGTATTTGCACTTTAGTTCTTTTGTTTTTACAACTTAACCTTAATTTATTAAAAACAATGATTTTGATCAAAATATAATGTAGTCGGTCGGTTAGAATGATACTCATATTTTGATATTTGCACTTTAATCCATTTACTTTTGCAACTTGACCTTGATTTATTAAAAATAACAATTTTAATTAAAAAATATTTTTTAAATACTGTTAAACACAAAATTCTTGAAACACAATTTAATCACGCTCAAACACAAACACATACGTCAATTCAACATCGAGTTCAACAATCACATAAAACTATTTAAATTTAAGTTCATCTTCGTTAAAAAAAGTATAAATATAAAATAAATTATTAAAATACATATAACATAACAAATTTAAAAGTCATATTTGCATTGCACCGGCCCTATGCTTGTATACATAAGAAGAATATTCATAAATATCATGTATACATTTTATCGATATGTGCTATATAATAATGCTTATTGTAGAGATAGACATTCACCCCTTCCCGCCCAACCCCAATCCATTCTCTGTCCCGTTTCGGGCGGAGAATTGAGAACTTTTCTGGCGATCGGGAAAAAATATGTAAAAATTTCGGGGATCGGGATGGGGTCAGGGTGTCTCCCTGCCACGCTTCCCGGTCCCCAATTTCTATATTTAACAAAAATATTATATATTTTCATGTATATTAAATAAATTATTATGAATAAATATGATTTGTATATATTCTTATAGTTTAAACTTTTAATCCATTTTTCTAATTCAAGTTTTCACATGTAGAATACAATTAAATTACAATAATATTTATTTTACCTCTTATTTTAAATAAATATTAATTTGAATTATTATTTAAAATATCAAATTAAATTTAAAATATAAATTATATCATGATTTATCAAACTAATTTTATTATAAAATTTTAAAGAGATTTTATAGAAATTAATAAGTGTGATTTAATAATTTAAATATATTGTATAGTACAAGAAAAGTTAGACCATTATATAAGAAAATAGAATATATTATAGTTAAAGTTACACAACCGAAATATTTATTTTAAACTAAAGGAAAGATAAAAATACACCACACTTAATATTGTTTTTGAAACTTAATATAAAATTTTTATAAGATTGGTAGTATATAGTTTTGTATGATATTTTAATAATTAAAAAATAAATATTATAAATATCCTTTGCAAACATACTCTAAAAAAAGAATTAAAAAAATAAAATTTAATAAATATTATAAATCACCTTGATTTTTACTTAAAAGTTTAAATAATAATTAATAGAGGATTAAGAATGATGTGAAGTTTATGTAATGTGATTTTTCACTCAAAACCAAAATGAGTCATGCAGCTCAATGGTAATAAGACCTTAGTTTTTTATTGTTATTTTTGCATTATGAAATGCTAACTAATTGGACACACTTTTATGAAACTCGTCAAAACATCACTAGATTCATATATTTGAAAGGTATACAGAAAATACATACATAAGTAATTGAGAGGTTGAATAATGTGTTAGTGATAAGGTAACTTAGAACACACATACGACCGTGCAGTACATGGCAGAAAAAGATGTGCTTAAGTACTTCAACTCACTTGAAATCGAGAAAGTTTTGAATTTATACAAGTTCAAAAATATTACTACTCAGAATCCTAAGTCACTTGAAACCTCCAAGGTATAAGCAAAAGCGTGTACTACAATTTTACAGCAAAGTCGAGAACTATTATCTCAAGATTAATTACCTAGCATATTAATCAAATCTTTTATCACATCTCTTAGTTCCTCAGCATGAGAAGTAAACGCCTTGGACGAAAGGATAAAATTTCTGCCCACAATCCTGCAAACATAGTCTATTGTTGGCCACTTGTCAGGAATACGCAGATGCGTCAGTTGCTCAATTGTGAGGTCACTGTTATAGAACTCTTTAAGATCTTCATTGGTTGATTTTATAGCTTCTGTGATGGTTTCCCCTGTTGGACTCTTCTTAATCACTTGAAGATGAACGTTAAGCCCAAAACAAACACACCTAAAACTAATATGAAAATCCATTTTAAAATGAAGTATATTACGCGAAACTGGAAGAACAAGAATCTAAATAATGAACGGAACAAAAATTTGTAGTACCTGACGGATGCCAAAAATCACTTTATCAAAGTCACACATTTCCTTCTTCTTGATTCTGGATTTGAGATTAGGACAGTCGTAACTGTTTCTATTTGAGCTTTCCAATCCCCGTCAGGACACAGATAATCAAGGAAATAATATCCACAGTAAGTGAGGCAACATAATTGAGAAATTATTAGGATTTTAACAATTTAATAGCACAACAAGCTGCAACAAAAATGATAGTTTTCCTTATTCGTCATAATACACGGAAGAATTCTGAAATTTAATTATTAGAACCGGTTTATTTTTACCAAAAAAAAAACACCATCACTTTTACGGGACACCAGGAGTATTCCGCAGCGTGTATGCAGTAATAGATCGTTTCTTATATTTGATAATCTATCGCCCAAAGGGATAAGCATAAAGTCCATTATCAATATTTCTACTTGTATTCATAAATAGATTTATTCCAAGATACAAAACATTCCAAGGTGCCGAGACATACAGGTGGTAGATTTATTCTTATCGCTGAAAATGATGCCACAAACAAGGAATCATTAAATTTCTTACTGTTTATTTATTATTCATAGATGAAGTCAATAAGAGTTATTTTTAGATAGTTTATTTGCGTTAAGAAAGTGGAATATCAGCATAATTCTACATTTATTACAAATGAGCTGTTTGACTTATCAATTCTGGTTGAAAATCAAATAGGTTTAGTTTCTTCCGTAATAGTTCACGTATTCCCCAAGTTTTAGTATTTCATATTAATAATCATTGTACTCTCCATTATTCTAATTTCTTATACTTGTCGTTCATGGGTTCTGAGTATTGAAGGATCTATCGTATTAACAGCATCATGTTTAACTCAACTTGGAGGCTTTTTTGAAGATTTAAGCTACTAATTATTCAAGGAACTTCCATGATAACCACCAATTGCAATTGTTGGATCATAAGTCACATAGCCAAAATGACTATAACCACCAGTTCTACTACCAGTCAAACACCAAGGATAATAATGGAGGTGACTGAGGTGATCTACCATAAGCTTATATTATAACTAGCATTCCTAGATATATCTTTTCTTCTGCCAAAGAATTTTTCTTTTACCTTTTCAGTTTTATTTCTAAATAAACACCATGTAATTCACCTCCGCCTAAAATACATGCATGATAGGAACCCAAAATACATTTATTATCTTGAAGATGCTGAAGGTATAAACAATTGTTTCCTCGAGATCGTGAAGTTTCAAAGCATCATGCAAATGAACGTCAAGTTTCAATGAAGAGGATTAAAGTGCTGATGATTGTCTCGGGTTGATTTCAAAGAGGAGGTAAAAAACAAAAAAACTTGATTGCCTTTTATTGAAGCATAAAAGGGCAGAAAAAGTGGAAACAAAAATGATATTATAATCATGTTTATATCTTACCTTTATGCAGTACTCAAGTTCCATAGCTGCAAATTTCAATTCTTCGATATAATAGGCTGCACCAGAAACTTTTTCGCCCATTTCACAGAAAGTATGAAATTTTCCTTTAAAATAAATATTAAAAAAATGAAAACTTAAAGTCATATATAAATATATCAACTATTGTAACGAAATCAAATTTCTAATATTAAGACAAAAAGTTAAATACCTAGCATCCAACAACACATTTTGCATGCTTTCAGCAGAGAAGCTATGCAAATGTTGGTATTATTTTTCTTTTTCATAATTGATTTTGCATATTCCAAGAGCCTAAAACCATAGTCTTCAGGACTTTACAGAAAGAATGGTTAATATGGTATATATTTAAGGTTAACTGGGAAATTTACGGGAAAAAAGAGAGGTTAACTTGGAATAATAGCAAGTACGTACCCGAAGTGTGCATTTAAGCCATAATCGTGCATATAGTTCCACATTTCATCAACATAGTCGGGGAATATATTCTTCACATGTTCAACCATTGTAAAGAAACAGCCGAATTTCACCTGATTTCATTTAAACAAACAAAAGTTAGTACATTTGATACATATTATTGTGTGTTTAAATTGTTAAATGATAATTAATGGACCATAAACCATTATTGATTTAACATTCAAAGGATTAATTGACGAAGCAACAATTCAATATATAGATTAACAAATCTGATCTACAGTTTAATCTAAAATTTAACAAAAGAGACTACCTAAGAGCCTACCAACTGAGTGTATTCCTGAGTTTGTTCATGAACATTATAGTCCGTTCTGCTAGCGAATTTTTGAGGAGAGGTTCATCCTGCTCAAGCTCTGCTTTTTATGAATACAGTCTTAAAAATGTGATCAAGATCAACTTGTTTGTTAACAAGCCAAGGTCTTTTATGATTATAGTCTTAAAATTGAGATTAAGATCGACTTGTTTGTAAACAAGCTAAATGTAGAGTCACTAGTAAAGTCTCATCTAATTTACAACCCTGCAACTTGAATCTTATCCACTTGTAAGTAAAAACACTTATAAAAGGATGCATCAATAGGTTAAATGTAAATTGACAAGTAAGGGCGTTTCCAAGGTTACTTTATCATCATGGGCAAGAGGAAAGGAACTAAATCAGAAGTTTATGGGTACTGACATATGGAATCCAACCCTTTTACAACAAGATATCCAATAGACAAGACACGTCAGTTTTACAACCCTCATTCCACTTCCAGTGTACAAGTGCGGTACAATGTACACAGCTGAATTAAGAATTTCATACTTGGACATACATATATTAATTGTAGGCCGAATCATATGCAATTGACACCACTTGGCCAAATAGAGGATCATATTGGGTGTTGATCCGCTATCAAACCTAACATCAAATTAAAAACTCAAAGAGTTATTTGCTAGAGTGACTACAAGTAATGCCTTTGACATTCAAAGGATAACCTTCTGCAATCATTTTCACAACTATTATGGAAAGACCATCAACCTCCTTTGATTTGAACGAACTAGCATTATAATACTGTGAGTAAAACTAGAACAAGATGTGCCTGTAGTTAGTCAATGGCAACCTAAAAACACTCTCAACTTGTCCTGTATTACAACGTCCTTCTGTCAGCAAATTAAATGAAGCTCACATCAGTGAGCATTATTTACTAGACATATAGCAAAATATCTCAACTGCCTCGTGATTTTTTCCCTGTGGCAATCTTACTGTTTAAAAGTAAGAGATCTCATCTAAAACCCAACTTCTGGCATGTTCTGCATCATCAGCACTTGCTTCACATTTCACAGTAACAAGAGCAGCAGTGGGTGGCACAATTAGGGACAAGGAAGAAACAACCATTCTACCAAGAGCTTCCAAACTTTATTAATCCCTCTATTCAGAGCTACAGAATCTTAGAAGTTTGTTTTATGACATGTCGTCATCTATATTCATCTCCACTATTCTGTTAAATACATTTCTGGCACAAAGTAGCCAGCAGCAGGGACGGAGGCAGGGGTGCGGCCGCCACCCAAAATCCCGTATAATTATAAAATTACTACTGAAATTTATGGAAAAAATTATATTTGTATGTTTTTAATATTAAAATATGATATATCTTTTTCGCCCCCTCAAAAATATAGAAATTTCATAAAAACAGTAATAAAAATTAAAATGTTCACAATAATTTTGAATTTAAATATTGATTTCAAGTATATTTACAATTAAAAATTTTTAATAATAAATTTTATGTTTTATTTACTAATAATAAATTATTAAAACATATTAGTTATTAGGGAGAAAAAAATTTGCCCCACGAGTTCGATTTCCTAGCTCCGTCCCTGGCCAGCAGTGCAGTAACCTTCAACAAGTTCATACTAAAATTATGTTTTGGAAACATGTATATCTTGCAGAAACAATGTGGCTTCATTTAACTTGATGTACAAAACCAGATGATTATCTCGACAAACATATAATCAGATGGTAACAAATTTATAACTTAGCAGTATGGTAACCGTTAAAAAGTGTACAAAACATGTCTGTCTTGCGGAATATCCACTTGGTTGGCCCCAACAAACAATTAACATTTGAGCACCGGGAATGATCCCCTCTTTAACTATTTCCTTTATATCATGAAGCCCCGTTAAGGCACTTTAAAGCTTCCATAGAATTGTTAACAGAAAGCCAGCCAATCAATCAAATATTAAAAAGGACGGGCTGATTACTGTGAAACCTCAGAAAGCTAAACATAGAATAATAAACCGGTAGCTCGTAAAATTTGGATTCTGACGATGATTTAAATCAGGTTTTAGTCTTAAATTTTACTTTTTGAGATGGGTTCTTCAGTTTGGAGCTTCTATCGAGGTTAAAGTTGACTACGAACTTATTAGGTTGACATTTAGCAATTGGACAAAGTTGTCTCCCTAAAATATTTTAGCTCCCGGAAGTTTTGTCAGACAAACTTATCTCCTAAAGACACCCTCACTATCGTTAATTTTGTCAGCAGTTTTAATGGACAACCACCTATCTACCTTTTTGCAACTTGAAATGTCTGTAAGGCCACCAAACGTTTTTACCAAAAAAAACTGCCACTTTCTTGTAAAGTGCAAGTCAGGCCACCAAAATGCAACTCACTCTTTAGTTTAACTTTATTATACAACTCATAAATTACCGATAGAAGTTTCCAAATATTTAACAACTTCTAATTAAAAATAATAACTAATTATCAAATTCAATAATTTCACCTTTTGCTTACAATCTGCAAAATAATATTCAACCAGGCCCAAAAATCTCATTAAACAATCATTTATAGATTAATTATTATACTAATATCAATAAAAATCATTTGGGTGCAAGTAAATTTATTAAAAAAATTGAGACTCACCTTCTCATCGTGATCTTCCAAAAAAACATGCCGGATGAACTGATGCTTATCAAATGCTGTATTTTGGTACAGTCTTGGCACGCTGTTTACATCCATGCTCTCGAGCATAACCACCATCGACTTACTTCCTGATGCAGTGACAATAGCTTTCCAATCACCATCTTTAAATTTGTCGGTGAAGTTCGATGCATGATCCAAATCAGTCTGACACAGATCAAGTCCACACTTTGCATAATACATTGGCAAGTCGTTCTCTGCGGTAACATAGGGATGAAATAGCAGGCTGTGCATATCCACGCTGCAGCAAAAAAATAAAGTAAATGTATACAAGTATATTCACACTGCAACAACAAAATAAATATATATGGGATTTGGTCCCCAGCCACCGATGGATGCCAACCACCTTCCGCTATGTTTCATAACGACTACCGCTATGTTTCATTGCGGGAGGTGATTGTTGCCGCTATGTTTCATATCGGTAGGTGGTTGGTATCCAACGATGGTATTATAAATACTTATATGTTCACTAAACAATAGTATTTTGAACTTACACTGTCCGTGACTTGAGAAGTTCTTCCCTAAATTTCTTATAATCATCATCTGCTGCTGCTTCTTCGCCAACTATGAAATCGATTGATTGGCATATTTGATTATGCTGCTTGTCCACATTGGTACGAAATGTTTCGTAATTTTCAAACTGAACCGGAGTGCTGCAAAATTTTAGAATACCAGCATCTTCAACCAACTTTTCTGTCTCCAAGTGTGCATGTACTAAACCGTTTAGCTCAAGATATATAAGCAATTTTATCATATGCCTGTAGAAAAAAAAAAGATAAAAGTAATTGTAGAGCTCAATATTTTTGAAAAATCATCGGGTACTCTCTACAAAAAAATAAAATACACCTCACAGCAGTTTGTCGCCTATATTCTGGTACAGGAAAGGAACCGCATTTAAACTTTTCCTCTCCTACATATGCATTTCCATCAACTACGCACCCAAATATCCATGGGACAAAGTACTTCTTTGGAAGATCCGATAAAAGTTCCAGAGTGCGCAGAGCATCCTCATTCGAATTGCATGTAATCAGGCGAAATTTCTTCAGTAACCCATGATCACGTGGTAGCTCTAAAAGAATGAAATTCTACAGAAAACTACATAATTAGAAGTTTGTCAAGGTAAAGATTGTCAAATTCATGGATAAATATAATTCTTACCTTTACGAAAAATTGCTGCTTAAGATGTTGATTGAGATAGTAGAATATTTTTCTTATCAACCTTTTGTTAAGACATCATAAATCAGATAACACATAAATAATAAGATGTTTAATTTCTATTCATTAGGGCAAAGACCGGAAAATTCATTGATAAGTATCAAGACAGTTCCACCTAATAAGATGTTGATTTCTTTTCATTAGTGCAAAGACTGGCAAATTCATTGATAAGTATTGTTCTTACATATGTTAAAAATATTGTTTCTTCATACGTTTTACCAATGATAGTTTCAGATTGACCCTCTATCAATATTGATTGAGCTGCCACTCGAGATGGTAGAAATTTTTCCTCATCCACTATTTCACCAATCTTTCATTAACACATCATATATCAGATATCATAGAGTATAAACCGTTTTTTCTCTGGTAGAAACCATTTAAACTTGTATATAGTCTTCACAAAGCTTCAAAAATGCACTGTGAAAATAAACATACAAATTTATCAGATATTCAAATATGACTCAAAATAAAAGTATAGTCTATAATACTCTAATATAATAGCATTGAAAAAAAATTGTTAACTGTACAGTGTCTCAGAACAAGATATTGTATCATTGACACTAAAAATTCTTCAATGAGTATCAATATGCAACACCAGAAGCATAGACAAATTCCCTTATAACTTCATAAGATACAACATTATAGCATACAAGATAGAGCGCATGTCCTAGATCTACATATCATACCCGGGAAGATCCCTCCAAGCAAAGTTTCCCAGAAGGTGCATTGCTATCACTGCAGAGTATGTCACGCGAAGAGGATAGTTTTATCATAAAAGGAAAACATATAAGCACACACATGATTTAAATGATCAAGAAAAATGCTTACATGGATTTGAGTGCTATATTAAATCCAGTTCCGGAACTATCTACCTCGTATTTGAGTTCCATCTTAAATCTAGTTCCAGAACTATCTTCCTCATGCTTCATCTTCAGATATGACTGAAACAATTCTACCTTGGCAAAAAATCTGCATACAGAACATTGAAACTATTGACAGCTTCTCAAGTTTCTGTAATACATTTTCGGCTTAATTTCCTACGAAACTAAGCATAATTTTATGTCCAAGTTTAAAAGATATAACATTAGGTATTTATTTCCACTAAATAGTGCTATTTTGGCTAATCAAACACGGAACACCCCTATAGTCTCAATTGCTTTAACAGTTAACCAAGTGATCTTAAAAGGTAAATTTCTAGGTCCCTTATTCGCCATAACTCTATTGAACAGATAAGTACGAACATCCTTAAGTTAGGAATAATGATCGATAATCAATCTAATGTTAAATGTCAGCCTTAAAAATCTAATATCACACGTTTCACCGTGCACTTAAACAATATACATTCCGAGTTTACTTTCCTAAGTATGATACTAAACTTTGAATATAAATTCCAACAAAGAGATGAAACTACAACACAAAGCAACAGATCAGAATACTCGATATCATATAACATACAATTGTTTTGCACTTTTAGTGCATAAATTGGAATCGAGCTCGATAAATAGGTTCAACTCAATACAAACTCGATTTCAAGCTCAAGTTCAACCAGTTCAACCAAACATTTAGGCTCGATAAGAAATTCAAGTCAATCCGAGTTTTCTCAAGCTCGAATTTAACTCACCAGGCTCAAACTCGACTATTTTTAAGCAATATAACAGATCGCGCTCTATAACATCGGGTTAGGGCTTGATAATGTGAGCAGTTAGCACTCGAACTCAAACTCAAGCTCATGAGCTCGTTAACAGACTCAAACTCGACTCGGTTTAAACACGAATCGAACTTAAACACACCTTATACTCTTCGTAAATTTCAAAGTCGACTCAATTTATACAAAAATCGAACTCGAACACAACTTACACTCTTCATAATCAAAAACTCGACTCGACTCGGTTCGAATTTATGCTAATTAGAGTGAATCATTTAGGAACAGGGCTACATAATTAGGTTTCACTTACATTAACAAACAATTGTTAAGAGCTATATAAAATTAAAATTACAGAAAAAAATATATAATTACAAACATTAGAAGCGAAGCTTACAAACACTAGGGCTTCAAGGGCGCATTATGTATGTATGTGTGTATAGATTTTTGTATAATGTGCACAGAGAAAGGACGCTGAGATTTTTCAGAGGTATTTATAGGAGCCACTTGAGGTGCTTCTCTCGTGTTTCAACCGTTTTTATTGATAAAATAGAATTTTGACAAATTTTTGTTTATAAAAATGAGAATTAATTTAAAATGTATTACTCCTTCCCATCTTAAATAATAACTATTTGATTTTTTGACACGCATATTTATGAATAAAAATTAATATAATTATAATTAATGTTAAATTTTACATCAAATAAAAGCTAACATTATTGTTAAATATTGTTACTAATTCTTTTGATCATAACAATGTGTAACAAAAAATTACGAAGATGTTATTATTATTCTTTTTAAGGAGGGTAGTTTGTAATATCCCGTAATTTTTAGATTAATAGTAATAAAAGAATAATAATAAAAAAAGATTAAAATCTGAAAAAGAATAGGATTAAAATTGAATTAGATTAATGGGCCTAAAATATGGATCAGATTTAAATACATATAATAAGTAGGTTTGGACTTAGGGTTTGGTTACGTTATATACACATCATGTTCTACTTCTTCGTTTGTAAAATTCGTATGGCTTTTTCTCACACAAATCAGATATCTTGTAAAATTCGTAGAATATTCATCGTAAGTCGGAATTTGATGATTCTAGACTTTTCGGAAAGCTCTTTCAATTTCCTACAACTTCTATTTCATAGTGCTTTTCCAGATTAAGCTCTGAAGCGTTCTTAAAATCACAAAACATAAACAGATCTTATTTTTCAGTTTCTGTTCAAATTCAGCGGACGTTTTATTCAATTCCCGATTCGTTATAAGTCCGTTTCTGATGAGCCTTATCTTGTCAGAAAGGTATTTTCGTTCTCTACAACTTTCGTCCTTTGAGTTTTCCAAGAAAACGTCGTTTAGAGGGTCAAAAGAAGTAAATACAGTTCTGGTCAGAATTGGGTACGTGCTCTAGGATGATTTGATTGTTGATTTTTCGCGTTGAGGTAAGTTTCCGATTGTTCTTTCTAGTGTTTTTCGAAACTATGTGTTGTGTGTATTTTGATTATATAAAGTTGGGCTTAGTGATGATATATTTTGAAGTGATATGTATTATTTGATATGTGTTATGTGTTATGTGTAAGCAATAGTCTTGAGATTCTGATTTGTGCCATGGTTTGTGAAAATATCGAATAAGAATAAGATTAAGGACCGAGTCACCGGGTTGTAGTGACAGTTTTCTGAAAATTTAGGACCGTATCACCGGGTTGTAGTGGTCGTGGCATGAATTGTGGGTTTTAGGTTATTGTTGTTATGTGGTATCGTATCTATCGAATAAGAAGATGAATGTGTATTGAAAGTTATTTGTTTCATATATCGTATTGTGTCGAATATTGTATTCTGTTTTGTATATATATGTTATTTGCCCGACTAGTTGGATCGATTGGTTTCTTGTTGGGCTGTATGGCTCATTCCTTACAATTTTCAGGTTCGAGTTAAGATCGAGTGGATGTGCTTTCGAGTTCGAGGATCTTAGGTTTGGGCTAGTTTGGCTTGGATTGTCATCGTTAGCTGCGCTTTTGTAATAGTTATCTTTGTACTAGATTTTTGGTTAATAAAATGAGTTTTATTTAAGTTTTGTATTTAGATTTAATAGTCCGAAAAGTCGGGCTGTTACAGTTGGTATCAGAGCAGGCTGTCCTTCAGATTGTGTTAGGTATGGGACTAATACATTCTCTAGGGTGCGATCTTGTGGACGATAGTTTAAGTTTGAATTGTAGGAGATTAGTGGGTAGACGTGTCATGTGATAGGGTTGTTGTGAATTTGGGGACCAAATTCTTTTTAACGTGGGTAGTAATATGTAATATCCCTGATTTTTCTTATAATTTTAATAGATTTTAATTTTCTAGAAATTAGAATTAGAAGTGGATTAAAATTTAAGATAATTATATAATTTGACTTTAGAATAAAATTGGATTAACGGGCCGTACTAATTTAATTTAGTTGGGCTTTAGTTTAATTGAATGATTTTGGTTAACCCAAGTTAATTAAATGGACTACTATATAGATACAAACGTAGGTAATTTGTAAGCGAAAAAAAAAGACAAAACCCTAGAAAATACTAGAGCACAGCAGCGAGAAAAAAAAATGTTGAGAGAGAGAAAGAGAGGGAGAGAGAGAGAGAGAAGAAGAAGAAGAAGAAGAAGAAGAAGAAGAAGAAGAAGAAGAAGAAGAAGAAGAAGAAGAAGAAGAAGAAGAAGAAGAAGAACACGAAAAAAGGAAGATTTGTGACAAGTTTAGAAAAAGGGGTAACGATTCTTGTACTCTTTGTATATTTTTGTAAATTCATGTATATGATATTAAGTGTAAATCATATTTTCTTGATTATTTGTATAGGTGATAATGTTTTGGTATATAATATGATATATATCCATGAGTTCTTTATTTTGTCTATTGTGTTCGTATAACTACTCCGATTTTATATGTATACTATATAAAGTCTGAGTTCTTGTAAAAATCATATCTGATTCGTTAGTTGTCGTAATTTTATGACATTAGACTTTCTGAAAAGGTATTTGAATTATCTACGACTTTTATTCTTTGTGATTTCCGAAATTAGGTCTGTAGATATGAGTTTTTCTGGGATTTATTGACCAGCCAGTATGTTTTTGAAGCTGAGATGTCTAATTTTAAAAATTCGTAATAAATTGAGTTGTTATGTTAATTTAATGAGTAATATCAATATAGAAAGGTATTTTCGTGTTCTGTGTTTCTTGTTTACACCCTGCTGCTATATTCTGTGATTTGGATGTCGTAAATAGCATAACACTAAAGAAATCAGGGGCTGATTCTGTTCTGCAGTCCGTAAATGTCTATGTTCTGAGTTCGTTACTTGTCCGTTTTTAACGAGCCTTATCATTCTGGAAAGATCTCAGAATTGCCTACATTTTTCGTGTTTTGTACTTTTTCGGATAAAATCATTTTCATAGAGTAAATTTCCAATTTTCAGAACTGGTCAGGATTGAGTTTGTTAACAATAGTCTATTTTGCAAGATATTTTGATATTTTATGTTTGGAATCTTCTTTGAGTAAATTATATGTAAACTCCGCATGAGTTCTATTGATTTGTGTGTTTGTTTGCTTTATTTGACTGTTAATAAATTATAAGTTAATATTAAGGATTTGCTGTGATTTTATTTTCAGGGTGCGACATCGGTATCGAGGTAAGTGACTTTTCGTTGCTCACTAATATTATCAAATCTGTTTTTATTCGGTTATCTTATTATATTTGAAATATTTAATTTTGAAACTTGTGATATCGAAAGTAGATTTTAGAGAAGATTTAGAGCAACTAGGGGTTGTTGAGACAATTTAATCGGTGTAAAATTACCAAATTACCCCTACTTATTATATTAATGATAAAAAAGTTGTTCTTAATGGGAGTCGAACTCTTGACCTCTAAATTATAGAGAAGACACTTCTAACCACTATGCTACACATCAATTTTGGTTATATCATAAAACTCTTTATTAATATGTGCAAATACTCAATATGTTATATTCTATTTTGGTCTTTTCTTATAATCTACTTAGTAAGGTAGATAATCTATTTTCACAAGTGCCTTAAAATCATATATTTGACCATATTAGAGAAAAACTCATGCAAAATAAATATACAAAATGTTATAAATTGAAATTGGTCCATTGAAAAAAAAATTATATTAATATTTTTATATTGTAAATCATGTTTATTTGCAATAAGTATATATTTGCTCAAATTATATATACTATTAGATTACAAATTCTATATACAATCAATATATATTAAATTACTAAATTACCCTTTTAATATTATATTTATGAAATCAAATTAATAAATTACCCCACCAATTGTATATTGATGATAAAAAAAACTATTTTCATAATTGCCTTAAAATCATATATTTGACCATATTAGAGAAAAACTCATGCAAAATAGATATACAAAATGTTATAAATTGAAATTGGTCCATAGAAAAAGAATTATATTAATATTTTTATATAGTAAATCATGTTTATTTGCAATAAGTATATATTTTCTCAGATTATATAGACTATTAGATTACAAATTCTATATACTATCAATATATATTAAATTATTAAATTACCCTTTCAATATTATATTGATGAAATCAAATTACTAAATTACCCCACCAATTGTATATTGATGATAAAAAAAATTGTTTTTAATGTGAACTAAACCATGACCGGTGATAGTGTGACAAATGTTGATATTTATAGTCACCACCACTTATTATTTTCTCTTTTAATATTTATTTTAAAATTTAAAACTATCGACATATTTACACCTTTCCAATTATATCCTTATATGTAATAAGCGTAAAATGAATTTTATTGATGATATCAAATTACTAAATTACCCGACCAATTGTATATTAATGATAAAAAAATTGTTCTTAATGAGAACTGAACCATGACCGGTGATAGTGTGACAAATGTTGACATCTATAGTCACTATCACTTATTATTTTCTTTTTTAAAATTTATTTGAAAATTTAAAACTATCAACATATTTATACCTTTTCAATTATATCCTTATATGTAATAAGCGTAAAACGAATTTTATTCATTATTTAACTTTTATTACTGCTTCATTATAAGATATTAACAACTTATAATTATATACGCATTTTTGATATTTTAGTTACTAATATAAATTGAAATTGTAGTTTTATTATGATACTATATATCATAAATCTCGTCTTCAATAAATGAATTTTATACATTGATCATTTTCAGAAAAATACACTATTAGTATATAAAGTGTTGAACCCGAAAAATGCAAAAGAGTTTTCTCTTTGTATACTAATAAAAATATTTGTGTTAAATTTTTTTATAAGAAAGTTGAAGTTGTCATTGTACGACAAAATCAAATATAAACTAATATCGGTTTATATTTTTTGAATATCTATGATAAAATATTTAAACGTATTAAATGTTAAGTGACAATTGTAAGGTGAAACAAGTAACTTATCACAAATCAGTTTAGCGGCTTCTTGAGAGGTATAGGTTATAGTTTTCTAAAATAAAATATATCCACAACTGTACAATTATTGCATTCAACGTGTTTGCTATTATATTTAAATTATTACATTTATAGTTAAATGAACTTAAATTCAAATGGAGATTACGAATATCAAATTTTTATGTATATAAGAATAACACTTGAACAAATTACGGGATCGTTAACTTCACAACACATATTGATGTCAATATTAACTATCGTATATTTGATTTATCGGGGGGTTGTTTGAGACAATTTATTCAGTCTAAAATTACTAAAATACTCATGTTTATTATATGCATGTATTAATTACATCTAATTCATTAATCATCATTAACACGTCTATATTTATTAATCCATCATTATTAAATATTATAATTTATAATTATATTTATCTATCTACTAATACTTAAATGATTAGATAATTAATATCTATAATTATATTTAACTCATTATCATGCAAGTATTGATTACAAAATAATTAGTATAGTTAATGAATATTAGTTATTAATGATTAAAGACATTAAAATGTATTAATAACGAAGATATTAATATGAAGTAAATAGAGTAAAGGGTTGAAAAGTCATTTTATACTTTGAGGGTATAATCATCTTTTAACGGTGAACAAATTGGCTCAATGTACAACCAAAGAGATAGTAAAAGATGGATAAGAAGGATAAGAGAGGGGTCTCCAGAGAGCGACGTCGAAAATAGAAGGCAACCATCGTAGGAGGGGCATGAAAGGGGGAGAGAGAGAGAGAGAGAGATAAAAAAAACAGATCCAAAACAAAAGTTGAGAAGAAAAAAGTGGATGAGACGGGGAAAAAGGAAAGAAAAAGACAAAGAGACAGTAAAAAAGGGATAAGAAGGATAAGAGAGGGGTCTCCAAAGAGTGACGTCGAAAATAGAAGGCAACCACCACCATAGGAGGAGGCATGAGAGAGAGAGAGGCAAATAACATAAATAAATTAACCCCAAAAAAAGTACAAACTCGATAATATCGACAAAGAACAATTTGTCACTGCCAGCTCAAACAACAACCCATGACAAATATTTACTTTAATGAGCAGACCAACTCCAAGTGCATTTACATGCACAAAGCCTACAAATTTGGTTCAAGCATTCCATCAAACACATAATACACACTCTAAATAAACACAAACTAAACAGTCAAAGAATACATTTGAGTAAACAATTATGACGCACCCTAAATAAACGAAACATAACATGCATTTCAGTAAATGTGTTGTAATATATTACGTCTTCCCGATGATCATCACATGATATAGGGGTCTCTAGAGAGTGACACCGAAAATAGAAGGTAACCACCATTGGAGGGGGCATGAAAGGGGAGAGAGAGCGATCAAAATACAGATCCTAAACAAAAGTTGAGAAGAAAAGGTGGAGGAGACAGAGAGAAAGAAAATAAAATTCAAAGAGACAGTAAAAGAGGGATAAGAAGGATAAGTGAGGGGTCTCCAAAGAGTGATGTCGAAAATAGAAAGCAGCCACCACCGTAGGAGGGGCATGAGAGAGTGGGGGGGAGATTTCAGGATGGGGTGGAGAATGCAATAATTTTCCAACGAACTAAAAATTTCAATGAGTCAATTTATTCAATGCGAAATGATAATTATACTCTCAAATTTCAAAATGACATTTTAATGTATATTATAATTATCTCATATCAATATATCTGTAACTCATAAAATACGTTGAAATTAAAGAAATTTACGCAATATTCAAGAACATGCATGTGCCTCGCACGGGCTATAAAGCTAGTTAAATATTTACCACATATATAGCTCAATAGGTAGAGCTCTTTTATCGAAATGATAATATATGTTTCTTGCTTGAAACAAGGTTCTAGGTTCCTCAGCTTCTTTTCGACCAACTTATTATACCCTCTTAAAGCAGTGTCATCAACTATTTTAAATTTGCATCTAATTAGTTCGACAATTGTGTTGTAAAACAGAACATTGCTGTAAATGTCGTATTTCATAATAAAAAAGTCTTGCATTTGGTACTTGTATTTGGTAAATCACAGTACCAGTTAGACCCGGCAATTTTCGACACGACACGAAAACACGACACGAAACGACACGAAAATATAGTGATTGGGTTTGCATTTTTAGTACACGAAACGAAAGTACACGATCGAGATTTAGTGTCGGGTTTGTGTTTACCCTTCAAGTACACGACACGACACGACACGAAGTACACGAAATAAATAAATAAATATATATAAATTAATATTTATATTAGATATTTTTATATTTTTATTAGATACTTAACATTTATTTATGTGATTATACATAAATTTATAATATTATTTATAAATATTATGTAAATATATATTTTTAATACATATTTGTAAAAATATTACCGAAAATTTTAATATTTTAATGCATTTACTTATTTATTTTTATTTTTATCATTAATTAGAATTACACGAAAACCCGACACGAAAAGTACACGAAATTACACGAACCCTAAATGGGTGGTTTTTGGTTTAGCATTTAGATACACGAAACACAAAAATACACCACACGAACGAATTGACAGGTCTAGTACCAATCTCATTCCTTTCTGATATACAACATATACTCAGTCAATTGTTGTAGGACTTTGCTTCCATTTTTGCTCCAACATTGTCTCCTTAATGTATAATAGTGATGAAACTTCACCTGCCTTCTTGAATTGATTGTAGAAGATCTTATCCCTATGTAGGCTCATCATGTGACATATGTAGTGTTGAGGTTAAGAGGGATTATATGTATATTCACTATCAAATGATATCACAAATGATTGTTTAGTATATTCTCTCTTTTCCTCTACCAAAGGACATTCTTTCCTAATACATTCTTTCCAAAAAAAGTCCTCTTCTTCTAATGATTGGCTTCCTATTTATAGGCCTTTGCAGCTTAGGAATATTCCTTGTGGGGACCACCAGGGAGAATAGGATTGGTATTGGGCCGCTTGGGCTTTTTATGGTGTTTGGATTCTTTTGTGGTGGGCCTTCTTCTAAATGGGCCAACATTTTGTCCCCCCTCGGGTTTGAAAGATCTTTTAGATCTTTGATTTTAATATTGGGCCACAGACATCTCATGCGACTAAAACTCTTTTGTTCCCACACTCTTCTATTACTTCAAAGTCTGCGCCGAACTACTTCCTGTTGAGCACTTCCTGTTGCTTTTGTTTTCTTTGCGGGTGTACTTCCCTTGCCGTTCGACTCGAGCAAGTACGGTTCCTTCTTCTTCCCTTTTTGTTTGTTTTGTCCATTCTTTTTTCGTGTTTTTGCTTTGTTGTATAAAAAATATATGAAACCCAGCTTTGGTAGTTCTGTTGGCGACGAATCTCCGGCTGTGGGGGATGAGATTTGTGAGGATTTGTTCCGGGATTTAGACTTTGATGGTGATTGTCCGTCATCGTTAAACCAAGGTGAGCCGCCATTGGATTTAGCTTTTCTAGAGAGTGTTGATTTTGACAAGTTGGATTTCTCTCCACTGTCCTCGGATGCCCCCATGGCTCACAGGGAAGTCACAATCGAGTCGGAATCGGGAGAATTGTTGTTTGGAGGAAACGTCTCTTTTAATTACGAAAGTGCATTTGTCGGCAAATCAGTTGATATTGACGTAGTTAAGACGAACCTTGCCCTTGGGTCGGGCTATGAGGTCCGGGTGCCAGGTCGGGGTGATCGAATTTGGATGTCTCCAGAACCCGGTTGGCAGGGCATTCCCATGTTGTTGTTCAAGTTGGGCTTTCAGTTACCGATGCATCCATTGTTTCTGTCTCTCTATCGAATTTTGGGTTGTGGTGTAGGGCAGCTATGTCCGAACGCCCTTGTGCAGGTTAGCGGGGTGATTGCCCGATGCAAGGAGTTGAAGGAGAAGCCTACTTTGGAAATTTTATTCTCAATTTTTAGAATCAAAAGGGCTGGGGAGAAGTTGTAACTTGATGTTCTTAAGGATCGGTTGCGTTTGGTTAGCACTGCGTCCTCGAACTCCGGGTATACCCGTCACTGAATGTACTTCTATGGGCCCGATTTTGAGAATTTAGAGCCTTGGGGGGAGCTGTCGAAAAAGGCTATCGACTCTTTAAATAATTTGCCTAAAAAATCGAGTGTATTCCTCAAAAAATTTCATGGGAGAAGGATTAGATATTTAGCAAAAAACTTTTCTAGTCGTCGCTTCCTTGATAGTTATTCTTGTAAGAGCTTTGTTTCTTTATCTTGTTAGGTTGTTTGATTGTGTTGCCTGATTGACCCTTTTTGTCTTTTGTTTCTTTTAGTTGCAGGAGAAGGTTTGTTGGAGCTTCGAAAAGGCGAAGTCACTATGCCTACAGATAGGACTTTTGCGAGACTGAAGAAGAGGGCTGCGGCCTCTGCCCCGAAAACAGATGGCATTGCTGAGGGAAGTGGATCCTCGAGGCGTCGTCGCGCTGTGTCTTCTATCGTTCACGATGGAGTTTCTGAGTTGGAGACCGAGGACACTGGTGAGAACTCGAAGGGACGAAAAAAGTCTCGTGGGCCTCGGGATGTGCCTCATTTCGACGGTGCTAATAGAGGAGGAAGCTTGGTTGTGAAGATGACGTCTGCCTCTGGAGATGAGATCCGTCATGTGGTGGATCCATCTCCTCGGGGTGGGACTTCTCCGCCTCTTGCAATTGAGATTGGCAGTGGTGAGCGCTGGACTGTGATGGAGAAGGAGCCTTTTCAGGCTTTTGATGCGTTTAACCTACCTCAAGACGCCAACTACTATGAGGTAGTTGCTCGTGATGAGCAAGTGCTGAGATGCAAGCGTCGACTCGGCCGGGTATGGTCTTTGGTTTCTTGTTGATTTCCATATCTATTTAGCCCCATAATCCACTGTTTTAACAATATATATTTTTTCTCTTTGCAGATAATGTCCGACTTTTGTCGCTTTACTGAATCGTATGTCGGGGGCTCTGACGACGCAGCTCGAGCTACTTTGCAGAGTGAGCTTGAAGCTTCGAGGGATCGTGTCAAGGAGTTGGAGGATAAGCAGCGGGGGTCCGAGGCAGCTGCTCGTGAACTCGAAGGACGTCTGTCGAGGATGCAAGAGGAGATGGGTGTACTTCGTATCTCCTCAGAGGGGCGGGAAGCGTAGCTTGTAGAGGTGACTAAACAGCTTGAGGAGCGTACTGCGCTACGGAGTAAGGAGAAGGGCGCGTTGGAATGCGAGGTGGATAGCTCCTTGGAAGAAGGCTACGGATTGTGCTGGGACATGGCGTCGAACGCTGGTGTCGACATGTCCCCGTTTTCTTTCGCAGAGTACCTTAAGACTTTGCGTGATGACAGGGGCTCCCAATGAACTGAATTTAGCTCGACTGCTTGCCTTCGTTCTTAGGCCTCGAAGATTGCTTTTCTTAGACTATTTTATAGAGCAATATTTATGTACTGGTAGATGGCTTTTGAAACCTTCACTGTTGGTTGGTTTAATATATGAAATGCGAAAATTTGCCAGCATTAATAAGTTAATATTGTCATTTAGTAAAGTATTAATACTGGCATGGACTGTCACACACTAATAGATTAGAAGATTATAGACTTGTGAAATTGCAAGGTTGCTAAAACAGTTATTAAAAGAAACTTTTGTGGTTGAAAACCAAGTTGTAAACAAAATTTTCGGAATAAAATCTAAGTGTTTTTGACAGAAATGTGAGGTGGAATTTGTGGAGTGAAATATGATAGAAATTAAAGGTTTGTGCGTTTTTGATGAAAATCTTAAGCAGGTAGGATTTCGCATAGTCAATATATATTTTTTGATTGGCCTTACCGATGTTTCCTTCCTCCCTTTTTTTTGTTTTTTTTAATAGCTTCGGAGCCGAGTTGTTAGGTGGAGCCCTAGCAGACGGCACTTCTGCCTGTTGGGTGGAGCTCTTAGGGCTCGATCTGTTGGTAAGGAGGTGCATATATACACATTTTCTCCTCTTTTCTTTTTATGGCTCGAGGTGCTGGGTGGAGCCCCTGATTTTGGTTTGTATTTGTATGTTACCTTGACACTTTTGGGATTGCCGAGCCCTTGGCATCGACCTCCTTGTTTCGATTCTAGGCTTCGATTTACCACCATCTTTTGCCTTGCGCATTTTTCCTCTCATCGCCGTTTTTCATCATTTTTTTTGAATCCGTTTCATACACATTTTATACTTTTATTACAAAAATATAAAAGACATATGTAAGATTGGTTTTGACAGCATGATGCTTGAGGTCGATTAGCTTATTAAATGCATAGTTTGTGACTATAAAAAGAAAATTCAACATGTTTGGCAAGTAAGAAGTCCGCGTTTAATTCATGAAATGGCGCTATGCCTATTATGAAATTCGAAGGTGCGGAAACAGTCTTCGATTACACACATTGGGGGGTGTTGGCTCTATGCCTTTTGTTTACAATGTATATATTTGGTAGCTTCCTTCTACTGGAAGAATTTCTTCAAGTGGACTGCATTCCAAGTGTTCGGAATTGGAGTTCCATCGACCCGAAGAGAACAGGGAGATCAATGGTCCCGATGACTTTTACTTCGTTTCCTGTGAAGCCGTAAAGGGGGGTGTTCCTGGCGTCGGAGAGTTTGCGGTCCCCTAGGTCCATGCAGGAGTAAGCACCTTGATAAAGGACATCTATCAAGCTACCATTGTCTATTAGGATCTTCTTTACAGTGTTGTTGCCGACTTTAGTTGTTATAACCAAAGCGTCCTGGTGACCGTCAATGAAGCCGGGGGGATAATCCTCGTCTGAGAATGATATTACTGGGGTTGGCGCCCTTTTTGGCTTTTTAAGGGTGAGATTGTTGACTTCTCTTGCATAGTGTTTCTTAGAGTTGTTGGACATCCCTCCCGCTGCATGACCTCCCGAGATGACATCGATAATTTTGTCGGTGTCGTGGGCTTCACCACCGAGGTGTCGCTCCCTGTCTATGAAATGGGAGAGGTGCCCGGACCTTATTTTTCCCTCGATGAGGTCTTTGAGCTGAAAGCATCTTTCTATTGTGTGCCCCGTGTCTTCGTGGTAGTCACAGTATCTTGAGCTTGGGGGTCGATCAGGCCTCATCGGCTTTGGAGGTCGATAGTCGGGCTCTGTCTTGAGTATCGCTAGGATGGAAGATCTATCAGTATTGAGTTTGGTATAATCTTTTTCATCTCGAGGCCTGGGAGGCCATTGCCTGTTGGTTCTTAACGGGAGGTCTCCTGTTTTTTCTGGGATTTGGGCGGGGGTTGGGTTTTCGACCTTCCGAGACTCCCACCTTGTTGTCTCCACTTTGTGCGTTGGAGTCGTGACTCGATTCCATTTTGGCACTGGTGGAGTGGGGTTTTGAATGCTACCCACAGCTTCTTGAAGTGTGAGTCGATGCTCCAAGATTTGCATTGCTGCTTGAAGACTTCGGGGATTCTTTTCAAAGAATTCCTCGAGAAGTAGGCCGTGCCTTAATTAATCAATTCATGCTGCGAGATAGCTTATTGCGAGCTCGTCTATCAGATTCGGAATTTCGGCCACCTCTGACCGGAATCGGGCTAGAAAATCTCGGAGGGGCTCCATCTCCTTTTGTCGAACAGTCATTAATGATGCGGTGATCTTTCCGACCCTCTTGTTACTGGAGAATCTTCCCCGAAATTTTGTTTTCAGGACCTGCCATGAGGTGATAGATCTAGGCGGAAGATTGTTAAACCATTTCAGGGCAGTCCCTTGAAGGCAGGTGTAAAAGAATCTACATCTAGCGATGTCAGAGTGCCCATAAAAGCTCATTCGCCCATCAAATACATTAAGAAAATCATTTGGATTGGATGTTCCGTCGAACTGGCTAATTGATGGGATTTTCAAGTCGCGATCAATTCTTGCGGCCTCGATCTCCTCAGATAGAGGGCTTTCAGTTGGGATCTCGACCCCCGACTGATTCCTGATGAAGTCCTTGCAGAGGGCAATGTCATTTTTTAACTTAGTTAAGGCATCCACAGCTTGAGGTCCTTCTGGAC
This sequence comes from Heracleum sosnowskyi, assembly GCA_030848705.1. Lineage (NCBI taxonomy): Eukaryota > Viridiplantae > Streptophyta > Magnoliopsida > Apiales > Apiaceae > Heracleum > Heracleum sosnowskyi. The sequence goes on from CM061243.1 coordinate 10,367,311, forward strand.
CTTGGTCGATGTATCTCGAAGATTCGATGTTCTGGGTATGTTGCTGTCTACGTCGAGATGTTAGCGGTGTCGATGAGTCATCTTGACCCTCCAGGGGGACCCATATGGAGTCATTTTCCTCTGTTTGATATTCCGTAGTCTCATAGTCAGACCCCGAGTGGTGTAGCTCGAGCTGTAAGCGATGGATTTCTCTTTTGTGAGCGATTTTCTGCTCGAGGAGTTGCCTCTCCTGCTCAAGTCTGAGAAGTTCATTATCAGGGGTTATGTTGAAGCCTCGAGCCAGGAGTTCTTTAGAGGCGGTACTCTTCTCAAGCTTATCTAGGCGGAGGCGCATATCACATGACAAGACCAACTTCCCGCTAGCGGTGGGTACTGTGGTTCTTTCCGCGCCTCGAGGTCGACGCTTTCTGCATGAGGGCTCGGAGATGGCGGGTCGATGCATAGTCGGCGTTGTTTTTTCCTGGGGTTGGAATAAACGGGTAGGCTGTAGATTTTGAGCTTTCTTCTGTACTCCAAACGGAGTGTTTTCTGCTACATCTCGTGTAGGAGGGGCCGAAGCTCCTTCTCCACGCAGCGATTTTTGTATTTGTTGTTTCCCTCCTTGGGATTGATTCATTTCTTCCATTAGTACTACTCTTCTTTTGGAAATAATGATATAGGGCCCTCCTTCTAGCGCCAAATGTTGAGGTTAAGAGGGATTATATGTATATTCACTATCAAATGTTATCACAAATGATTGTTTAGTATATTCTCTCTTTTCCTCTACCAAAGGACATTCTTTCCTATTACATTCTTTGCTAATACATTCTTTCCAAAAAAATTCCTCTTCTTCTAATGATTGGCTTCCTATTTATAGGCCCTGGCAGCTTAGGAATATTCCTTGTGGGGACCACCAGGGAGAATAGGATTGGTATTGGGTCGCTTGGGCTTTTTGTGGTGTTTGGATTCTTTTGTGGTGGGCCTTCTTCTAAATGGGCCAACATTTTGTCCCCCCTCGGGTTTGAAAGATCGTTTAGATCTTTGATTGTAATATTGGGCCACAGACATCTCGTGTGACTAAAACTCTTTTGTTCCCACACTCTTCTATTACTTCAAAGTCTGCGCCGAACTACTTCCTGTTGAGCACTTCCTGTTGCTTTTGTTTTCTTTGCGGGTGTACTTCCCTTGCCGTTCGACTTGAGCAAGTACGGTTCCTTCTTCTTCCCTTTTTGTTTGTTTTGTCCATTCCTTTTTCGTGTTTTTGCTTTGTTGTATAAAAAATATATGAAACCCAGCTTTGGTAGTTCTGTTGGCGACGAATCTCCGGCTGTGGGGGATGAGATTTGTGAGGATTTGTTCCGGGATTTAGACTTTGATGGTGATTGTCCGTCATCGTTAAACCGAGGTGAGCCGCAATTGGATTTAGCTTTTCTAGAGAGTGTTGATTTTGACAAGTTGGATTTCTCTCCACTGTCCTCGGATGCCCCCATGGCTCACAGGGAAGTCACAATCGAGTCGGAATCGGGAGAATCGTTGTTTGGAGGAAACGTCTCTTTTAATTACGAAAGTGCATTTGTCGGCAAATCAGTTGATATTGACATAGTTAAGACGAACCTTGCCCTTGGGTCGGGCTATGAGGTCCGGGTGCCAGGTCGGGGTGATCGAATTTGGATGTCTCCAGAACCCGGTTGGCAGGGCATTCCCATGTTGTTGTTCAAGTTGGGCTTTCAGTTACCGATGCATCCATTGTTTCTGTCTCTCTATCGAATTTTGGGTTGTGGTGTAGGGCAGCTATATCCGAACGCCCTTGTGCAGGTTAGCGGGGTGATTGCCCGATGCAAAGAGTTGAAGGAGTTGAAGGAGTTGAGGATGCAAGAGGAGATGGGTGTACTTCGTATCTCCTCAGAGGGACGGGCAGCGCAACTTGTAGAGGTGACTAAACAGCTCGAGGAGCGTACTGCGCTATGGAGTAAGGAGAAGGGCGCGTTGGAATGCGAGGTGGATAGCTCCTTGGAAGACGGCTACGGATTGTGCTGGGACATGGCGTCGAACGCTGGTGTCGACATGTCCCCGTTTTCTTTCGCAGAGTACCTTAAGACTTCGCGTGATGACAGGGGCTCCCAGTGAACTGAATTTAGCTCGACTGCTTGCCTTCGTTCTTAGGCCTCGAAGATTGCTTTTCTTAGACTATTTTATAGAGCAATATTTATGTACTGGTAGATGGCTTTTGAAACCTTCACTGTTGGTTGGTTTAATATATGAAATGCGAAAATTTGCCAGCATTAATAAGTTAATATTGTCATTTAGTAAAGTATTAATACTGGCATGGACTGTCACACACTAATAGATTAGAAGATTATAGACTTGCGAAATTGCAAGGTTGCTAAAACAGTTATTAAAAGAAACTTTTGTGGTTGAAAACCAAGTTGTAAACAAAATTTTCGGAATAAAATCTAAGTGTTTTTGACAGAAATGTGAGGTGGAATTTGTGGAGTGAAATATGATAGAAATTAAAGGTTTGTGCGTTTTTGATGAAAATCTTAAGCAGGTAGGATTTTGCATAGTCAATATATATTTTTTGATTGGCCTTACCGATGTTTCCTTCCTCCCTTTTTTTTGTTTTTTTTTATAGCTTCGGGGCCGAGCTGTTAGGTGGAGCCCTAGCAGACAGCACGTCTGCCTGTTGGGTGGAGCTCTTAGGGCTCGATCTGTTGGTAAGGAGGTGCATATATACACATTTTCTCCTCTTTTCTTTTTATGGCTCGAGGTGCTGGGTGGAGCCCCTGATTTTGGTTTGTATTTTTATGTTACCTTGACACTTTTGGGATTGCCGAGCCCTTGGCATCGACCTCCTTGTTTCGATTCTAGGCTTCGGTTTACCACCATCTTTTGCCTTGCGCATTTTTCCTCTCATCACCGTTTTTCATCATTTTTTTTGAATCCGTTTCATACACATTTTATACTTTTATTACAAAAATATAAAAGACATATGTAAGATTGGTTTTGACAGCATGATGCTTGAGGTCGATTAGCTTATTAAATGCATAGTTTGTGACTATAAAAAGAAAATTCAACATGTTTGGCAAGTAAGAAGTCCGCGTTTTATTCATGAAATGGCGCTATGCATATTATGAAATTCGAAGGTGCGGAAACAGTTTTCGATTTCACACATTGGGGGGTGTTGGCTCTATGCTTTTTGTTTACAATGTATATATTTGGTAGCTTCCTTCTACTGGAAGAATTTCTTCAAGTGGACTGCATTCCAAGTGTTCGGAATTGGAGTTCCATCAAGCCTTGCTAGTTTATATGTTCCTGGGCGGACCACCTCGACCACTTTGTATGGGCCTTCCCACGGGGCGGACATCTTGCTGGTTTTGGCAGGCATCGAGGCAGCAGCTTCTCTGAGAACCAAGTCATTGATCTGGAAGCCTCGGGGTTTTATTTTGGAGTTGTAGTACTTTGCTGTCTTCTCTTGGTAATGCAGGACCCTGAGATGTGCCTCCTCGCGAGTCTCTTCAAGAAGGTCGTTGTTGAGGCGGAACCCTTGTTCAGAGGATTGTGGGTCGAAGCTTGTGATTCTGAGGGTTTCCATACTGATGTCCACTGGTAGTGTAGCCTCTGTGCCATATGCCATGCGAAATGGGGTCTCTCCCGTGGGTGTTCGAGGAGTTGTTCTGTATCCCCAAAGACATTTGGAAGCTCGTCGACCCAACATCTAGGGGCCTCTAGGAGTCTTTTCTTGATACCTTGGAGTAAAGTCTTGTTGGTTATTTCTACTTGGCCATTTGCCTGGGGGTATGCTACAGATGACTTTATGTGCGAGATTTTCAGCTCTTGCAGTGTACCCTCAAAATCTTCCCCAACAAATTGGGTTCCGTTATTTGTGAAAACAATGCGTGGGACTCCAAACCTGAAGACTATGTATTCCATAAAAAATTCAATGACTTCCTTCTCGCGGATACGGGCTAAAGGTTTCCCCTCAACCCACTTGGTTGTGTAGTCGATGGCAACAATCAGGAAGCGTAGCTGTCCCCTTGCTTTTGGTAGGGGCCTACTAGATCCATCCCCCACATAAAAAAGGGACAGGGACTCGTCACCGGGGTCATTGGGACTGAGGGTCGGTGATTGACAGCTGAAAAGAGTTGGCATTCCTTGCATTTCTTGACAAAATTTTCACAATCTTTTCTGAGGGTAAGCCAGAAGAGTCCTTGCCTAATGATCTTGAGAGCTAGAGACTTTTCGCATGGATGCTCCCCACATATGCCCTGGTGGACCTCGGTCATTGCCACAGAGGCTTGGTCAGGTCCTATGCATAGGAGTAGAGGCTCAGTCAGAGCTCTCCTGTAGAGTTTATCGCCCATGAGGCAGTAGTTTTGAGCCCTGTGAATGAGTCTTCTCTCTTCTTTCTTATCCAAAGGCTCGAGTGTGTTGTTGATGTACTTGATTATCGGGGTTCTCCAATTGTTTGGAGAGTTGATCACGAGGACATTTTCCATTTGGTTCGAAGGGATCTCCAGTATTTCAAAATATATTGGGTCGCGGCCCTCACACTTAGAGGTCGCGAGTTTGGATAAAGCGTCGGCGCACTGGTTTTCTTCTCGAATTATGTTTGTAAGGGTCCAAGAGGTGAACTGCTGTAGGATAGAGTTAACTTTGTCCAAGTAGCTAGACATCCTTTCGTTATGTGTCTTGAAGTCTCCCAACACTTGTCTAACAACCAGCTGAGAATCGCTGAAGATGTCCAAATTCTTTACCTCGAGCCCTTGGGCTAGGCGCAGACCTGCCAGCAATGCCTCATACTCCGCTTCATTATTTGTGACTTGGAATTTGAATCTTACTGCCTGTTGAATTTTGAATCCCTCAGGACTTGAGAGTATTAAGCCGGCTCCTCCAACCTGAGCCATGGATGATCCATCAGTGAAAAGCTTCCAGGCAGATCCTTCAGGCTTCGACTTGTCGGCCTCTAGACCCGGGGTAGAAAAGTCACACTCAGTAATGAAATCTGAGAGCACTTGTGCCTTGGTCGAAGTTCTGGGATGAAATGTAATACTGAATTGGGCCAGCTCTATGGTCCATGCTGCCAACCTCCCAGTCATATCGGGTCTGTGAAGAATTCTTTCTAATGGCTGTGACGTCATTACAAGAATAGATCGCCCTTGGAAGTAATGTCTGAGCTTTCGACTTGCAACCACTAATGAAAAGACAAGTTTTTCCACTTTTGGGTAGCGGGTCTTTGCATCTTTGAGAGTGTGGCTGATGTAGTAAACGGGACTTTGTGTCAACCCCGCCTCCTTGATGAGCACTGCCGCGACTGTAAAGTCTGAGGCGGATAGGTAGATCTTTAGTGGCTCGTTTGAAGAAGGCTTACATATTATTGGGGGAGAGGTGAGGAACTTTTTTAACTCTTGGAAATTGTCTTCGCATTCTGAATCCCACACTAATTTTGACGATTTTGGAATGTTTTTGATCGCTTTGAAGAAAGGGAGACACCGTTTCGAAGACTGTGGGATGAATCTCCTTAGGGCTGCGATGCAGCCTGTGAGGGATTGTACATCTTTGAGGCATTGGGGTGACGCCATGTCTTGAATTGCCTTGACCTGTGAGGGGTCAGCCTCGATGCCTCTTTCAGTGAGGAGGAATCCAAGAAACTTCCCTGCTGCAAGCCCGAAGGCGCACTTTGATGGGTTCAGCCTTAGACTATTTTGGCGGACCCGAGAGAAACATTCCTCCAAGTCATTGACGTGGTCTTCTGCTGCTTTGGACATAACCACCATGTCGTCGACATAAACTTGCATATTCGTTCCTATTTGAGGCCAAAAAATTGTGTCCATCGTCCTTTGGAAGGTGGCCCCGACATTGACCAGACCAAAAGGTACGACTTATAGGCAAAGACCCCCCGGTGAGTGATGAATGCAGTATGGTCGATGTCCTCTTCAGCCATCTTTATTTGGTTATATCCTGAGAACACGTCCATGAAAGAAATTAACTGGTGGCCTGAAGTTGTGTCGATCAGCTGGTCGATGTTAGGCAGGGGGTAGAAGTCTTTTAGACATGCCCTATTCAGATCTGAGTAATCGACGCACATTCGCCATTTTCCGTTACTTTTCTTGACCAGGACCACGTTAGCAATCCACTTTGGGAATTGTACTTCTTTGATAAAACCCGCCTCGAGAAGTTTATCCAGTTCCATGTCTATTGCCGCTTGCTTCTCAACGGAGAAGATCCTTCGCTTTTGTTTGACAGTTCGGGCCTTTGGATTGATGTTGAGGTGGTGCAGAGCTATGGATTCTGGGATCCCTGGCATGTCTGAGGGGCTCCATGCGAATATGTCTTTGTAATCTTGAAGAAGTGTTATGATCTTGCTTCGTAGATCGGGGTTTAGAGCCTTTCCCATTTTGATTGTTCTTTCGGGCCTCGAGGCATCCACCTCGACCTCTTCTGTGTCCTCCCCGGGTAGGCATGAGGGTTCCTTCGGGACCTCGAGGAGTTGGCCTGGATCCATTTCAATAACTTGGTTTACCGATTTTTCTTCATTGGGTTTACCTTTGGGCAACACCGCTTTGAGGTAACACTGCCGGGATGCTTCTTGATCTCCTACCATCTCACCAATCCCAAACTCTGTTGGGAATTTCATCTTGAGATGTGGGATTGATGTGATTGCCTTGAGGGCTGTTAAAGTAGTTCTGCCCAGGATGGCGTTGTAACTGGAGACGGCGTTTACCACATAAAACTTGACTATTTGCCATGTTTGTCGGGGCATCGACCCGAAGAGAACGGGGAGATCAATGGTCCCGATGACTTTTACTTCGTTTCCTGTGAAACCGTAAAGGGGGGGTGTTCCTGGCGTCGGAGAGTTTGCGGTCCCCTAGGTCCATGCGGGAGTAAGCACCTTGATAAAGGACATCTACCGAGCTACCATTGTCTATTAGGATCTTCTTTACAGTGTTTTTGCCGACTTTAGTTGTTATAACCAAAGCGTCCTGGTGACCGTCAATGAGGCCGGGGGAATAATCCTCGTCTGAGAATGATATTACTGCGGTTGGCGCCCTTTTTGGCTTTTTAAGGGTGAGATTGTTGACTTCTCTTGCATAGAGTTTCTTAGAGTTGTACTGCATGACCTCCCGAGATGACATCGATAATTTTGTCGGTGTCGTGGGCTTCACCACCGAGGTGTCGCTCCCTGTCTATGAAATGGGAGAGGTGCCCGGACCTTATTTTTCCCTCGATGAGGTCTTTGAGCTGAAAGCATCTTTCTGTTGTATGCCCCGTGTCTTCGTGGTAGTCACAGTATCTTGAGCTTGGGGGTCGATCAGGCCTCATCGGCCTTGGAGGTCGATAGTCGGGCTCTGTCTTGAGTATCGCTAGGATGGAAGATCTATCAGTATTGAGTTTGGTATAATCTTTTTCATCTCGAGGCCTGGGAGGCCATTGCCTGTTGGTTCTTAACGGGAGGTCTCCTGTTTTTTCTGGGATTTGGGCGGGGGTTGGGTTTTCGACCTTCCGAGACTCCCACCTTGTTGTCTCCACTTTGTGCGTTGGAGTCGTGACTCGATTCCATTTTAGCACTGGTGGAGTGGGGTTTTGAATGCTACCCACAGCTTCTTGAAGTGTGAGTCGATGCTCCAAGATTTGCATTGCTGCTTGAAGACTTCGGGGATTCTTTTCAAAGAATTCCTCGAGAAGTAGGCCGTGCCTTAATTTATCATTTCCTGCTGCGAGATAGTTTATTGCGAGCTCGTCTATCAGATTCGGAATTTCGGCCACCTCTGACCGGAATCGGGCTAGAAAATCTCGGAGGGGCTCCATCTCCTTTTGTCGAACAGTCATTAATGATGCGGTGATCTTTCCGCCCCTCTTGTTACTGGAGAATCTTCCCCGAAATTTTGTTTTCAGGACCTGCCATGAGGTGATAGATCTAGGCGGAAGATTGTTAAACCATTTCAGGGCAGTCCCTTGAAGGCAGGTGTAAAAGAATCTACATCTAGCGATGTCAGAGTGCCCATAAAAGCTCATTCGCCCATCAAATACATTAAGAAAATCATTTGGATCGGCTGTTCCGTCGAACTGGCTAATTGATGGGATTTTCAAGTCGCGATCAATTCTTGCGGCCTCGATCTCCTCAGATAGAGGGCTTTCAGTTGGGATCTCGACCCCCGACTGATTCCTGATGAAGTCCTTGCAGAGGGCAATGTCATTTTTTAACTTAGTTAAGGCATCCACAGCTTGAGGTCCTTCTGGACCTTGGTCGATGTATCTCGAAGATTCGATGTTCTGGGTATGTTGCTGTCTACGTCGAGATGTTAGCGGTGTCGATGAGTCATCTTGACCCTCTGGGGGGACCCATGTGGAGTCATTTTCCTCTGTTTGATATTCCGTAGTCTCATAGTCAGACCCCGAGTGGTGTAGCTCGAGCTGTAAGCGATGGATTTCTCTTTTGTGAGCGATTTTCTGCTCGAGGAGTTGCCTCTCCTGCTCAAGTCTGAGAAGTTCATTATCAGGGGTTATGTTGAAGCCTCGAGCCAGGAGTTCTTTAGAGGCGGTACTCTTCTGAAGCTTATCTAGGCGGAGCCGCATATCACTTGACAAGACCAACTTCCCGCTAGCGGTGGGTACTGTGGTTCTTTCCGCGCCTCGAGGTCGACACTTTCTGCATGAGGGCTCGGAGATGGCGGGTCGATGCGTAGTCGGCGTTGTTTCTTCCTGGGGTTGGAATAAACGGGTAGGCTGCAGATTTTGAGCTTTCTTCTGTACTCCAAACGGAGCGTTTTCTGCTACATCTCGTGTAGGAGGGGCCGAAGCTCCTTCTCCACGCTGCGATTTTTGTATTTGTTGTTTCCCTCCTTGGGATTGATTCATTTCTGCCATTAGTACTACTCTTCTTTTGGAAATAATGATATAGGGTCCTCCTTCTAGCGCCAAATGTTGAGGTTAAGAGGGATTATATGTATATTCACTATCAAATGATATCACAAATGATTGTTTAGTATATTCTCTCTTTTCCTCTACCAAAGGACATTCTTTCCTATTACATTCTTTCCTAATACATTCTTTCCAAAAAAAGTCCTCTTCTTCTAATGATTGGCTTCCTATTTATAGGCCCTTGTAGCTTAGGAATATTCCTTGTGGGACCACCAGGGAGAATAGGATTGGTATTGGGCCGCTTGGGCTTTTTGTGGTGTTTGGATTCTTTTGTGGTGGGCCTTCTTCTAAATGGGCCAACATGTAGCAAGGCAACACAAAGACACGCAAATCTTCAGCAGCGCTAGAGAAGATCTCTTATTACACCCAAAAATCACCTGAAGAAATCACAATCGTAAATTAGAAGAGTTTTTGAATATATTGAGAATTCACCATCTGCAAAATGAGATTCTCCGTATAATAACATTTTGATTCAACTTTTTTTTTCTTCCAACCATCCTTTTAGCTTATATTGCAACTCCTCCTTGGCATTTTCACATGCTTCAGTCGGAAGATTCCTGTTTCCGGTTAATAATTATACTAGTTAAAACTCGTGCGATGCACGGATTGTTAATTATTATTTTATTATTATTTTTTTAATATTTTATTAATTGTAATTGTGCAAAAAATAAGTAGGCATGTTAAAATAGCTAAACACTTTTAATTAATTAAAAATATTAAAACATATTTTAAAATAAATAAGTATGAGTTTGCCCGTTATATTTTTTTAAATGAGGGGTTTTAGTAAGAAAAAATAAAAAAATGGAACATATATTTAGTTTAAAAAGGTTAATGCCCGTGATATTTTTGGAAAATGAGGTTTTAAAATTTAATAATTAAAAGTATTTAAATACGTTTTAAAATAAATAAGTAAAAGGTTTCATGTGATATTTTTGGAAAAAGAATGGATTTTAGTGAGAAAAATAGAAAAAGTAAATTGCAAAAGATAATTTTCCATGATATATTTAGAAAAGGAGGGACTTTGTTCGAAAAAATATATGTGTGTTTTAGCTGAAAATGTAATTGGCAATAAATAGGTATTTGATTATTTATATTTTAATATTTTTAGTAATTGCATTTGTTAAGAAAAATAATTAGATATGTTAAAATAGGTAAACTTTTAAAAAATAATTATAATATTAAAATAGGTTTAAAAATAAATAACTAAATGTTTGTCTGTGATATTTTTGGAAAAAGAGAGATTTTAGTAAGGAAAAATAGAAAAACTAACATGTTTTAGTTAAAAAAAGGTAATTGCCCGTGATATATTTGAAAAGGTAAGGGAATTTGTTAGAAAAAATAGAAAAAATAATGTATTTTAGGTGAAAAAAGGTAATCGGTTATAAATAGATAATATTATTATTTAATAATATATTTCTATAAATAAGTAAGGTTAATTAAGTAAAAACTAATTAAGGGCAATTAAGTAAAATCACAACGTACCATACGATCAACCAAAAGTAAAAACTAATTAAGGGTAATAAGTAAAATCACAACGCACCATACCGACTAACCAAACTTTTAATGTTTCGTCTATTATATAATAGTATTGATTCGTAGGGCATGCATAGAATCCTAAAAAAACACGCCGAATAAGAACTTGACATAACATAGATTCATTTCGTAACCTCAGTATATACTAAGGCCTAATTAAGCAGTGCAGCATGAAGCACTAACCTGAGATTTCATTTCCATTTAAAATCTGATATATACGTATTGAGTAGGGGTGAGCAAAAAATTGAACTAAAACCGAAACCGAACCGAAACCGATAAAAACCGAACTGCATAAAACCAAAACCGAGTTGAAACCGAACCGAAACCGAAAATTAAAAAACCGAACCGTTCTTGAGGTTTCGGTTTCGGTTTTAGGTCAAAACCGAACCGAAAAAAACCGAACCGATCTGATTAATAAAAATAAGAGTATCATGTTCCTGAGGTTACCTCAGGGAGTTACCTGAGGCAATTAAAAATTTTTCATACAAATACAGGCCGGTATTATTGTAATTTCAGAAAGATTAACATATTTACAAAATTGCCATCACTTTTTTGTACTTGAAAATAAGTTTATCTCAGATAATCTTCCTGAGGTAACCTCAGGATCTTTTTTCTCTAAAAATAAAGAAATAAATATATTATATATTCTACTAAACCAATTTTTATGAGTAGTGTGAGTAGATTAATAAAGCACCTGACATTCTTTTTAATAATTATACTATTTTGTTCTTGTTTTTGAAGTTTTAATTTGTAATAGTTGATTAATAAATGTAGTTTAATAAACTTTTATATCTAGTTATTTTATATGTTGCTTTATTTTTGGATGTGACGATTTTTCTTGGCTTTTCTGGAAAAACTCTTTACTTATACAAAGACGTCAGATAGACTCGAGATTGTTGAATTTCTAACATTGTCTTATATACATTTCAAAGAAAATATTTTTGAAGATCATATTAAATTTTCATTATTCTCGGATCATGTTGGACTTAAATAATTTATTATGAAAACTTTGTAGGTTTATTTTGGACGAAAAAATAATTTGTAACTTTGTAAGCTTAAAAATTCGAAGTCATTTTATTTATTTTGTTATGTTTATTTGAGGCGGTTTTAAAACCGAAACCGAACCGATTATAACCGATTCGATCATTTTAAAACCGAAACCAAACCGACAGTTTCGGTTGCGGTTTCGGTTTTCGATTTTAAAAACCGAGGATATGCGGTTTCGGTTTCGGTTTTAATCTAAAACCGAACCGATCCAACCCGCGTTCACCCCTAGTACTGAGGGTAGGATAAGAAGTTAAGAAAACTATATGCATGCAACACTTGTACAACTATACTTTAACCAAGTCTTTTCATGTCTCTAGTACGACTGATTTTATTTTATAAATTGACGATAGCTTGTTAAGCAAATTTTAGCCATGTATGCTTAACCTTTAATCTGGATCAAGTAATTCATCATCTAAAATAATGGCAGTCCATTTAAATTGGACTTTTAGACCACCTGAATAGAGGATAGCCCTCTTATCTTTTGTCCAATTCCAACACTCTACATCAGATTCCTTTTTTCTTTTTTAATTTTAAATTCATACAGAAAAACTCAGTATATCAAGACATCTTATTATCCATTTCTTGAGTTTTTTCCCGTTTTTTTTAGAAAAAATTGGCTACTTATAAGTTCTAAGCAGTTGTATGACTTCTGTCAAGTGTCAATGTATGTCAATGTGTACAGTCCAAAAATATTTTCTAGTGTTGAGTTCTCAGTTCTCACACAGGCTTACCTAGTGTATGTTGTAAGAAGCTAGATATCACATAACCATAATACAATACATGATTTAATACTCTGGTGGTAAGTATCAAAACCAGGACTATTAATAGAGCCAGAACTAAAAACGCACGACCGTGGTTAGAAAATAACCTGATGTATAAAAAAAATCTCCTACTTTTCAAAGTCAGTTGAATCCTGTGTTAGCCTCAGCTCCTTATGGTGGTGATGATTAGGAAACTTTCAACTAGTGCAATGAAATCACAGTCCTCCCTTCACTATTTGTTGATAAAAGGACGTTGTTGAGTTCGGTTACAATATCAGATTTGGCGAAGTAGTCATTGCTAACCAACAGCCTGCAACTTGTTAACGGAGGAATGTGGTGATAACAAATTTCGGGGAATTGCTGGAATAACGAATTATGAAAATAGTGGGATTTTGGGTTTTTGGATGTTTGGGGCTGGACTTAAAAGGTGTCTCGACTTGTTAGATGTGTCAGATCCTATTCCAAGATGCCTGCGTACCCTGTTTATATATAGGGATCAAGCCAACGCAGTTATGTGATAGGATAGTGTTTTTAATCCCTGTGATTGTTAAGGGATATGTTGAGATAAGTTGATTTTATCTTTTTAGAGTTATATTAGCGTTGTGATTCTTTCCTGATTTGAAAGAATCGTTTGGAGATATTTTTTAGTAATTGATTGATTTAGATTGATTGTTTCCTCGTTTCAGAGAGAGGATATTACTTAGTGATTAAGCAATAATTATTATCAGATTTATATTGGGAAATTAGGAGATAATTGAGGCAACCGAAATTATGGCGTAACAACTACCCCCAGTTCTTCAGTGCAGCTTGATGGACTGGAGAACTAAGCGTGCTTTGATCTTCCGAATTTCCTGAGTTAATGAAACAACTAGGAGTAGAAGATTAGCAGATAATATAAAGAAGATAATTACCCGTAATATGCCTGTAAAATCGAGAGAGACAACATGATGTGTCCGTAATATGTATGTGCTTGCGAGAGAGACAACATGCGAGATGTGAGAAGAACATATGTACGAGTAACTTTGTAAGTGTAGGAGAATGAGAATTAGATAATTACCTCGCCTTCTTATACACTCATGCAAAGCAGAGTTTAAGAAAAGGGAAGAGTAACCTCGCCTTCTTATACACTCTATGCAAAACAGAGTTTAAGAAAAGGGAAGAGTAACCTCGCCTTCTTATACACTCTATGCAAAACAGAGTTTTAAGAAAAGGGAAGAGTAACCTCTCCTTCTTAAACACTCTATGCTAAGCAGAGTTTAAGAAAAGGGAAGAGTAACCTCGCCTTCTTATACACTCTATGCTAAACAGAGTTTAAGAAAAGGGAAGTGTAACCTCGCATTCTTATACACTCTATGCAAAACAGAGTTTAAGAAAAGGGAAGAGTAACCTCGCATTCTTATACACTCTATGCAAAGCAGAGTTTAAGAAAAGGGAAGTATAAACTCGCCTTCTTATACACTCTATGCTAAGCAGAGTTTAAGAAAAGGGAAGTGTAACTTCGCCTTCTTATTATCCTCTCTCTGAAACGAGGAAACAATCAATCTAAATCAATCAATTACTAAAAAATATCTCCAACCGATTCTTTCAAATCAGGAAAGAATCACAACGCTAATATAACTCTAAAAAGATAAAATCGATCAACTTATCTCAACATATCCCTTAACAATCACAGTGATTAAAAATACTATCCTATCACAGAACTGCGTTGGCTTGATCCCTATATATAAACAGGGTACGCAGACATCTTGGAATAGGATCCGACACATCTAACAAGTCGAGACACTTTTCAAGTCCAGCCCAAAACATCCAAAAATCCCAAATCCCCCATCATTATAATTCGTTATTCCAGCAATTCCCCGAAATTGGTTATCACCAAATTCCTCCGTTAACCCAACTTGTGAACAGAATAAATACTTTGTACGGCTTCTTCATTATCTGGTTACTGCCTTAATATATGTGAAACTTACTGAAACCTAGTAATTACGCAATTTTGGGCATGCCTGAACACTATAATTTTCGGAAGGTACTGGGCATTGTAAATAAGACTTCGAATCTCAATATATATCATATATTATTAGTTCTCCCACAAGAGCAATACAGAAATCCCATAAACATTAACAGATTAATGTAATGGTGTTACTGACTCTAGGGTTTGTTATCTGCAAATAGATAAAATGATCTATGTATTCCCTTGTAAGTTGTAACTTGCAAGAGTAAACTATTGAAAATTGGTCACCTTTATTACAGGAAAAACAACTGTATGCTCAATTCAGACGAAAACATCTGCATATAAATTATAGTATAAATATAAACCTCAAACCAACATCCCCTCCATCCAAATTCTCTTTCCATTGTTAAAGGAAGGAGGAAAACAGTCATTCAACTAGCCAAGATAAGTCATATATAACTGACTATTTATTACACACTGCAAAGTTATAACCTGATTGAGTTTATTGCAAGTATACTTGTCGATTAACTGCCTTTTCATCCCCCTCCACCTCTCTGTTCAGTTGCCTTCACCATTAACTACCTGTCAACATATCAGTTGCATGCATAAGAAAAATCTTAGCATATCAGTTACACAGCAAAATCAGGAATATACATGGTATTAGCAAAATTAAGAATATACGTAGCATTATTTAGACTTGTAAAAAATGGATGAATCATAAATCTTAATACATAACTGGAGAAATAAGGAGAAAAATTCAAAATAAAACAAAGTCAGGAAGTGCTACCCTCGTTACTTCCAAAGAATAGGATCAACATGATGCAACGGCTTCATTCCTTCAAGAAAAATCAGGCTAGGCATATAACTGAAGCACTTTACTAATCGGTCATTCAGGTTACCAAAAAGTTTTATTCTATATATTTTGTAATTATAGCACATATACTTCCCACGTACATCGTACAAAATCTCACCGCCGTCCTTAAAACAATCGGACAACTCATGCACATAGTGAGGTATGGGTACAAAATTGAACATTTTATTCCAAATATTACATCTCTCATCAAAACTATATAGATTCACCAGACAATCTGAAGACCAAGGCTTATACACCAGCACAGAGATACGGTCTCTCCAATTGACAACAAGGGATTCATGTTTGCCGGGTACAGATACAGAAACATCAAATTCAGGCAACAACTTCAACTCTTTACTCCCAAACTCAAATTTGATCACATGTACTTTTTCTTCATTATTCCAAGAATGATTCCAATATGGCACTCCATTTATAGTAGCAGACGGGACACTTGGTGACCACCTTCTCAGAGGAACCGTTAAATTAGGTAGAGAACTCCAAGAATCAAACTTAAACGAGTACAAGTATGGGCAAAAAACGGCACCACTTGTAACATTGTTATTTATATAACAGCCAATCACTTGATAATCATTTTCTAATTTATCCCAGCAAAATCCAATGAAGTCATCATTCCAAAAACTCTTCCGGTGTGGCGGATCTGGTCTAGGTTGTATAATTTTCTTAGCTTGTCTAATAGCAGGATTCCATAATATAAACTGATCTACCCGCCCAAGATAAATACAGACTAAGCCGTTGATTGAGCCAAGCAATTTTATCTTTTTATGTGATTTATGATTGGAGTAAGGGAGATCAAATAGTCTAGTTTCCGATAAATTGGATAAACAAAGTATAGATATATCCGGGTAGTAATTTATCCTCTTACCAGAGTGATCAAGCTCATCGACAACTTTTCTTATGATAATATCGTTTTGAGTGGCGCAGTTACAATGATTTATAATGAACTCCTGGTCGGAAAAAAGAGATTTCCATGACTTACAAACAGAGCGGAATCGTGTCACAGATTTTACAGGCAATCGAATAAGTATTTCCGCTCGTATTATATCTTCTGGCAACGCCGGCAGAGCCATGTTCCTACACGAAACGCAAATCTTAGCCATGCATTCACAGTTTGGATTAGGTAATTGATGATATTACGTAATTTGGGCCGTCCACTTAATTAGACCACTATAGTAAAGATTTGCCCTTACTTTGTCTTCTGACCAACAGCGTACAGCCCAAGTGCCCAACACCTTATATCAGATTTAATAATTTAATTATTTTTTATTTACATTTTTTATATATGAAAATTGATAGCTGGTACTGGTGTAGCAAATTTTAACCTTGCATTCCTTGATTTGGATCAATTTGCTGCCTATCATCTTATTTAATTTTCTGCATAGACCTGAGCAAGAAGTGTATGTTGTAATTAGAAACATTGAACTGCTGAAGCAAGGAATCACATAACCAAAATAAATTTTAACTATGATGCTGCTGCTGTTGTTGATGGTCGTAGAAATATAGCGTTAGACATCGGCTAAAAATCAATGTCTTTCTAAATTCCGGCCGATATCTTCGCATGCCATGTTAAAAATCAAACACTTCAAACATCGGTGGTTTTTGACTGATGTCTATATCACTATATGCATATTTACAAAATGTTGATTCAGTTCACAATATACTGTACTAGGTTTTTTTACAAGGGTATGTATATTAGTTTTAATTTATTTTTATTTTTTTGAACAAAATTATTTTTTAATTTTTGTTATTAAATAAAACAGTGCTACAAAATGTAATATTATCTGAGGGTTTTCATTTTTCCAAAAATATTAAAGATGTGGTAATTTTTGAAAAACAAGCTCTCTTTTGATGAGGAAAATCACAAAAATAAGCAAAATGCATAAAAAGAAAAAGAAAAATTGACAGGAGTGTAGCAATTTTCACCCGTGCAGCCGTGCAGGCAAACCTTAACTTGGATCAAGAAAATGATGTTTTAAAAATTATTTGGGCTGGCCATCATAATTGAACCACATAAATTAATGTTTGCCATTATATATCTTTTGCCCAACGGCCCAAGTATCCTTTTTTTTTTTCTGACAGGTTCATGACGGCCCAAGTGTCCATGTTTGTACTAACTCGGTTTACTGAGAATTTAAGGTATCATGTTGTTTAATTAATTTTATGCGTCTTTCTAATTCTTCATAATTTATATATAAAGTTTAATCACTTTTGTCAAATTTTCCTCTGTACATTTTTTGTTGGATGAAATGCGTCATAGGCCCACAAGAACAGTACAGATTATGAACTTGTTGAGTAAGCATTAAGCAGCTCATCTAAAGATGTTAGATGAACGCCCCAAACCAATCTTATATTTTATTACAACAAAACTACTCCCATATAATTTAGCATTTGGAGTCTAGTTTGTTTTCGACGACAAAGAGACTAGAAAGTGATTAAACTTTATATATAAATTATATAAATTAAACTTTGTTGGATGAAATGCGTCATAGGCCCACAAGAACAGTATAGATTATGAACTTGTTGAGTAAGCAGCTTATCTAAAGATGTTAGATGAACGCCCCAAATGAATCTTATATTTTATTATAACAAACTACTCCCGTATAATTTAGCATTTGGAGTCTAGTTTGTTTTCGACGACAAAGAGACTAGAAACAAGTAGTAGTTGATCATGATACCAAGTAACAAACAGAAAGTCATTACATAAAAATCTCTGCTACACTTGTCTTTATCCTGTTATATTCCTTACACTTTTTAATGGAAAGAAATGTGAATTATTAACAGAGTCTCAGTTTCTTATTACTGTATTAGCAAAGAGCCAATGACAGATTATCATATTCCCCTGCTGTTAAGGAAAAGGATGTCGACTCTCTTTAAAAAAATCCCTAATTTTGGAGTAGAACAATCTGCTCATTTTGCTTTGGCTAAAATCTATGTAGAAATTATTTTCCATTCGACTTTCTTTTCATCACAATAATATATGTAAAATATTTTTCATCCAATAAACAGACCTCGGCGGCAATGCAAGTAATTTTGCAATTAAAATGCTGACTATTTTTAGTAAATTTAACAAATGTCTGTTGATAAAATACAAATAGCCCAATTAATGATCAAGATTCATGATGGGTCCAAACCTAACCCTGAATGCCCAAGTAGTAACAATAAGAAAAATGAGTCATGACATATGACGTTGATCATGATTAAAGGTACTCATGCTCGACGACATAGAAATGTACCTACTCCTAAATCCTAGTTATTGGCATTTAAATAGGTAAAGGAAAAAGGTTTAGAAGGTAGACTCTCTCTCTTAACACACAGTTTTCATTTTTAGATTACTCTATTTTTTTATCAACAGGTGTCGTGGGACAAAAACTCTCCTCCTATGTTATTTTGCATAAAATCACCGGCAGCAGAACCATATTCTGAGCATAGGATCTGGTGAGGAAAAACTAGACCGGGATATAAAATTATCACCTATGTCGTCTATAGTACTTCCAAATTTACTTTTTTGACCGGAAAATTAAGAAGAATGGCGATGAAAAAGAGTATCAGAATTAAGGGTGTTATCGGGGACCTTGCGCGCATTTGAACACTTAAGCTTTTTAAATTCATAGGATTGTGCTTTCGGATATGGAAAATAACATATATTTCATACTAGCAGGATTGCGTTTCTACTTTCTAGCCCTTCGTTTAATCTAATTCATTTCGCATTCGATAAACTCGACCTAATGAAGCATAAATTCGAGCTGTATTTTAATTATCTCGCAGACTCCTGGAGTTTAATCCTTTTATATATATATATATATATAGAGGGCTACTCTAATGAGACCCTTCTTATAATGAGAACTGAGACCTTAATGGCAATTTTGTAATTATTTTGAATTTCAGGGATTAATACAATCAATTAAAGGACGATATATACACATGATAACATATCCAACTCCAAATGTACTCATCTTTAAACCCATTTTACAGACTCTGTTTTGCATTTTACATCGGCCCAGAAATCATAAATTTTCACATCCAAAATCATTCTGGAATCCATCATTAACTATTCGGTCATTTATTTATTCAATAAGAACTAACCTATATAAACACATATTGACACCCATCATCATCAATAAAACCATTACCAGTACACCACAATCAATACATCACCACCGTCGCTACACCACTAACAACCACCATCATCACTAAATTCAAAATTGAATCACTTAAATTCATAATAACTACTCAACAGACACCCATCATCATCAATAAAACCATTACCACTACACCACAATCAATACATCACCACCGTCGCTACACCACTAACAACCACCATCATCACTAAATTCAAAATCGAATCACTTAAATTCACAATAACTACTCAACAGAAGCACCAAATTTAAATACAGATCACCAAATTTAAACTTGCATCACCAATTTCAATATATAAATCATAAAATATATATACACAAATCACCAAATAAAAAAGGTGATTTATATTTAAAAAAGGTGATTGGTCATTAAAAAAAGTGATTTGTGTACATTAAAAAAGTGATTTGTGTACAAAATTGGCTAAATTGCACAAACATGACTACTCCAAACAAAACTCTTTATTTTGTCCATCGACGTTGTTGTTTCCTTTGTATGTATTCCACTGCGCTCTTCTTTCATTACTAACGCCACCATCAGATCTGAAGATTGCATCAGAGATAATTTGATAAAATCAAATAATAATAGCACCATAAAAACGAGTGCTACTAGAGAATCGTGATTCAATGATGATGATGAAGACGAATAAGTTGTGGTGGGGTCAAATTTCGAAGAGGAAGGCAGCGAAGAAGAGAAATTTAGTGATTCTGGTGAGAGAGAGAAGAAAAGAGGGGGGCAGAAAAGAGCGGCGTAAGATGAGAGAAAGGGAGAGAGAGAGAGAGAGTGAGTGAGTAAGATGAGACAGAGAGAGAGAGATAGAGAGACATTTTTTAGATCTATAAATTCATGGATGAGATTAAACGTGAGTATAAAAAATATGGGGCTGAGATTCAGTCTCAGTTCTCATAATAAGGTAGGGTCTCATTTGAGCATTTGCCTATATATATATAATATGAAGTTTAAACTTTGTAGCTAGCCGACAAAACAAGAAACAGATAAAGTATTGTAGATTGGAATTAAAGAAGTGTTCAATAATGCTAGACAGGTTGGTGCTTCCCATACTGTTACGGCGTTAATTAGGAATTAATTAATTTTTCTGTCTACAACGACCAGCAAGCAGCAGCTTTAATTATTTAAAATGTTCAAATACATTCAAAAATGATACTTCCTTCGTCCCGGTTTTATTGTCCAGAATTTCCTTTTTCGTTTGTCCCAAAATTGTTGTCCATTTTTAGTTTATATGGTAAACTAGTTGAAAAAGCCGCGCTTCGCGGCGGCGTAATAATTTTTTTAAAAAAAAATTATCAATTAAATTATGAAAATTACTCGGTTCTCGTTAATAAGCCGTCTTCCCGTGAAACACGTTTTCCTTTTTAATATCAAAATCTCAAATTTAATATATTGAATATATACTTGTCTTATATATTAATTTTTATGTTACCATATTCTTTTCTAATGAGCCACTCTTTCGTTGAAAAAACATCTATACAACTTTACATATATTCTACTTCAAATAGAAATTTAGTTATGTATTACAAACGATTATTTTACTTCCAATAGAACTTTTAATTGCAAGTACTTCTTTTATATCCGAACTCTTCTACTCTATAAATTGAAACACTTATTCTACTTCAAATAGAACTTTGCAAATACTTCTTTTATATTTGAACTCTTCCTCTCTGCAAATTCAAACACCTATTCTACTTCAAATAGAACTTCGAACTTCGCTGTAAATTCGAACTATTCTCCTCAATAAATTCGAACACGTATTCTACTTCTAATATGTTAAATGATAATTTTTGATTTATTAGTATCTAAAATTCAAAAATTCTAGAAAATTAGAAAAATTGATTGAGACAATTTTAGGGGCGTCACCTAACCTCCCGCGTATCCTTCTTTATATATATATATATATACTAGCCTATAACCCGTGCAAGGCACGGGCCTTAAAAATAATAAACTAAAAAAATTAATATTAAAATAAAAGTAAAAATTAATACGATAAATTATAAAATGAGAAACTTAAATATTAATTGAAACATAAAAAAATATTAAAAAAATATAGATGAGGTTGAGGAAGATAAATGAGGTATTATTAATATTATTTTATAATAAAATAATATTAATAATAAGGACAGATAGAAAATCTAACATGTTTTAATTAAAAAAAGTAATTACCCGTGATATGTTTAGAAGTGTTTTAATTATATTAATTTTATTTATTAAAAAAATACGTTGACATGTTAAAATAAGTAAGTTTTTTTAATAAGGACAAATAGGAAAGCTAACATGTTTTAATTAAAAAACAATAACTACCAATAATATTTTTAGATGTGTTTTAATTATATTAACTAGGTTACTAAGTCGCGCTTCGCAGCGACATTAGAATATATTTGTTAATAAAAAGAATATTAGAATAAAAAATTTGAAATTAATATCTACAAAATTATTTAAATTATCAAATAAAATATATAAATTATTTAAAATTATTTAAATTATCAATTTAAATTATTTAAATTATCAATTTAAATTATTTAAATTGTGGTAGAAAAGCTAATTGTATCTGCATATAAGAGCAAATAAATGGTTAAAAAATAATATAAGAATTAAATCAATAATATCAATGAAACAAATATTTGTATAATATCTAATGATATTCGTTCAATCGAGATAAGATAGATTTATATATGTGCAATTTCTAAAACTATATATTATAAAAACATTAATAAAGATAATTACTTTTAAATTTTTTAATTTGGGTAGATGTGACAATTATTATATAGGGTCCACCATCCTCCTTGTATAAATTTGTATCAACTATCTCAGCCAACTTTTCCCACAAAGTTATGGTACTGGTGATGAAGCTATTTAAGAAAAAAAATTAGAACAAATTAAATAAGTAAAACAAATAAATTGGGGTAACCGAAGAAGTAATATAAAATTACAAAAACAATAAAACACAATTAATAGTTATATTAAAATTAATATAATGCATAACTTACTAATTTGTGACAATTTTGAGATCTCTTTTTTTCCAACCGTCTTTGACAACTTCAATGACACCCAAGTAAGTCAAGCAGCCCACAACATCTAAATCAACATAGAAAAAATAATATTAGAACATGATAGTTTGAATTATAACTTATATAATAGTATTATTTATATATTACTCTAATATATTACTGCATCAAAAACCTAAGAGTACGTTGGTGTCATTAATACGTGCATCAATCATATCCGGACATATGAACTAAAATCCATGCAGTGATATGTTGACGATGCCTTCTTCCAATCTCTTAGGCAACGTTATGCGTATAAAGAGCAATTTAGACCCATGTGATAGTGGTATATATTTCCATGTACTTCAAACAACTTTCAGATTTTTGATGCTGTACACGGAGCCTTCCTCTAAAAGATTTTTGAACCGAGAGACCAGAATCTTCGGGATCGTAGCATGGATCAAATTTTCCTGTCATACAACATATATTAGAAAAGTTAATAACATCATAAAATTTGACAAACTAATAAGTTAAAAGTATATTGATTTATTAACATTTTCATCGATCAAAATCATGTCAAGACTGATCAGTTCTTCAGTATGTGGATTGACAGATTCCCACATTCTACACACTCGTACTCTTATCATCCAGGTATAGTTGATGTCGTTCAAAGCATCCAACATGGCGTAGGCCATAGTTGTATTGATTAATACGTTCACTTGTTAAAATAGGTAAGTTTTTTTAAATAATTAAAAGTATTAAAATAAGTTTTAAAATATATAAGTAAAGGTTGCACTTGATATTTTTGGAAAAAAGAGAGATTTTAGTGATAACAAATATAAAAGGTAATATATTTTGATTTAAAGATAATTGTCCGTGATATTTTTGGAAATGAAGTAGATTTTGTTAGGAAATAAAATATTTTAATTATAAAAGGCAATCAGCTAGTTACTATTTTTATATTATTCTATTATTAATTAAATAGAGTATTAAAATAGGTTTTAAAATAAATATTTAATTTAAAGGTAATTTCCCGTGATATTTTTGGAAAAGAAGTATTTTTTGATAGGAAATAAAATATTTTAATTATAAAAGGCAATCAGCTAGTTGATATTTTTATATTATTTTATTATTTATTAAATAGAGTATTAAAATATATTTTAAAATAAATAAGTAAGGATTGCACCTCATAATTTTGGAAAATAGAGACTTTAGTGATAAAAAATATAAAAGATATTATGTTTTAATTTAAAGGTAATTGTCATGATATTTTTGGAAAATGAGTAGATTTAGTTTGATTTTTTTAATTATAAAAGACAATCATCTAGTTACTATTTTTATATTATTTTATTATTAATTAAATAGAGTACTAAAATAGGTTTTAAAATAAATAATTAAGGATTGCACTTCATAATTTTGGAAAACAGAGATTTTAGTGATAACAAATATAAAAGGTAATATGTTTTAATTTAAAGGTAATTGTCATGATATTTTTGGAAAAGGAGTAGATTTTGTTAGAAAAAAGTTTTTGTTATCTAAAAAGAAAGAAGTATATTTGTAGCAGTATATCCTAAATTTAAACAAATTATATCCCACATCATGTTTTAATTAAAAAAAATAATTACCCGTGATATTTTTAGAATTGTTTTAGTTATATTAATTGTATTTATTAAAAAAATACGTTGACATGTTAAAATAAGTAATGTTTTTTAATAAGGAAAAATAGGAAAGCTAACATGTTTTAATTAAAAAAAAATAACTACCTATAATATTTTTAGATGTGTTTTAATTACATTAATTGTATTTGTTAAAAAAATAGGTTTTAAAATAAATAAGTAAGGTTTGCACCTCATATTTTTGGAAAATAGGGATTTTAGTGATGATGTGTTTTAATTATATTAATTGTATTTGTTAATAAAAATACGTTTACTTGTTAAAATAAGTAAGTTTTTTTTAAATAATTAAAAGTATTAAAATAAGTTTTAAAATATATAAGTAAGAGTTGCACTTGATATTTTTGGAAAATAGAGATTTTAGTGATAACAAATATAAAAGGTAATATATTTTAATTTAAAGGTAATTGCCCGTGATATTTTTGGAAAAGAAGTAGATTTTGTTAGGAAAAAAATGTTTTAATTATAAAAGGCAATCAGCTAGTAATATTTTTATATTATTTTATTATTTATTAAATAGAGTATTAAAATAGATTTTAAAATAAATAAGTAAGGATTGCACCTCATATTTTTGGAAAATAGAGATTTTAGTGATAACAAATATAAAAGATATTATATTTTAATTTAAAGGTAAATGTCGTGATATTTTTGGAAAATGAGTAGATTTTGTTTGATTTTTTTTAATTATAAAAGGCAATCAGTTAGTTACTATTTTTATATTATTTTATTATATATTAAATAGAGTATTAAAATATGTTTTAAAATAAATAAGTAAGGATTGCACCTCATATTTTTGGAAAATATATATTTTAGTAATAACAAATATAAAAGTAATATATTTTAATTTAAAGATAATTGTAACGACATTTTTGGAAAAGGAGTAGGTTTTGTTAGAAAAAAAATATTTTAATTTTAAAAGTCAATCATCTAGTTACTATTTTGGTAACTTGACAATAATACAATTCCATTAAAGATTTGATTTGTAGTAGCTTTCGTTATCCTAAAAAGAAAGAAGTATATTTGTAGTAGTGTATCCTAAATTTAAACAAATTAGATCTCACATTTTCATTGTTTTGATTAGATTTCAATATTATTTGATTTTTATGTATTAAAATATAGTGAAATATTAATGTAAAATAAAACTTTCCCGAATTTTGATTATATTATTAATTTATTAATTAGAAAAAGTACCGAAAACCAAAAACCGACCGTAATAACAAATATAAAAGGTAATATGTTTTAATTTAAAGATAATTGTAATGATATTTTTGGAAAATGAGTAGATTTTGTTAGAAAAAAATAATTTAATTATAAAAGCCAATCATCTAGTTACTATTTTGGTAACTTGACAATAATACAATTCCATTAAAAATTTGATTTGTAGTAGCTTTCGTTATCCTAAAAAGAAAGAAGTATATTTGTAACAGTGTATCCTAAATTTAAACAAATTAGATCCCACATTTCCATTTTTTTTATTAGATTTCAATATTATTTGATTTTTATGTAGTAAAATATAGTGAAATATTAATGTAGAATAAAACTTTCCCGAATTTTGATTATATTATTAATTTATTAATTAGAAAAAGTATCAAAAACCAAAAATCGACCGTAACAACAAATATAAAAGGTAATATGTTTTAATTTAAAGATAATTGTAATGATATTTTTAGAAAAGTAGTAGATTTTGTTAGAAAAAAAATATTTTAATTATAAAAGTCAATCATCTAGTTACTATTTTGGTAACTTGACAATAATACAATTCCATTAAAGATTTGATTTTTAGTAGCTTTTATTATCCTAAAAAGAAAGAAGTATATTTGTAGCAGTGTATCCTAAATTTAAACAAATTAGATCTCACATTTCCATTTTTTTGATTAGATTTCAATATTATTTGATTTTTATGTAGTAAAATATAGTGAATTATTAATGTAGAATAAAACTTTCCCGAATTTTGATTATATTATTAATTAATTAATTAGAAAAAGTACCGAAAACCAAAAACCGACCGTTAAACGAAAACCAAAACTTTCAATGTTTCGGCTTTAATAATATAGTATAGATATTCATGATTTTTAATTATATGTATTTCTTATAAATTCGAATTATTATTTTTTATAAATTGAACACGTACTTTCAAAAGAACTTTTAATTCTATGTTTTACTAATAAATTTAAATTATTCTTCTTTATAAATTTGAACACTTATTTTAATTCAAATAAATTTTTTCTATAAATTTGAACTCTTCTTCTCTATAAATTTGAATGTTAATTTTTATTTATTATAATTTTTTCATTTTGTTACTATCAAAGTGATTTTAGATAAAATACATGTATGTTAGTAATTGTAATGTAAAAAGTCTAAATGAGTGGACAACAAATTTATTAATGCCTTTTTTTTGCTAAATAAAATTTATTAATACCTTGTATTCAATATTTTGATAAGAAAAACTCTCGTCACCTGTGGACCTGGGTCACCTCTTTTACTACATCGTTTACAACATACTGTAAGTGGCCATTGGGACATGGTAGATCATCTTCAAATTTACATACACTTAATTCAAAATAATGTGGAAAAAAAACTTGTGTGAAGGGGTAAATATCAAGCACAAAAGTAACTAAAAAGATATTATATACCCTGCAATTTCACATCAACCGTCATCAGTAGAATTTTTACCAAAAAGTGAAGTTGAAATTTTCACTCACCAAATTCATCATAGTAGAATAGTGTTAGCATTTTAATCGCATGGAATCAAATCAACAAAATTTGTAATGTAAGTAGCATTAAAATGATAAGTTAATGAATTTTAGAATGAATTGAATAGTGATAAAAAGAAAATCTAATCAACTTTGTAGAATGGAAGTACTTTAAACAAAATTATTTCATTACATACCTTAAAATTGATATTATATACCCTGAAATCACTCCAGCAAAAATTAGAAAATGTTATAAATATCAACTATATGAGCACGTGAAACTGATTTTACGATTTGCATACCTATGAAAAACGCAAAATTAACCTAGTCAATTGTTTTTAATAGGCATCTAGACCATCATCTGCTTCGTTTTGGTACAGTCTTTAATAATAGTTCGAATTCTTTTTCTCTACCATTCAAATATATGATTTCGAGTCTTCTCCTTTATAAATTCAAACATCTATTTTAATTTTATACTTAGTATTAACAATGTCTTACAAACACCTATTCTACTTCCGATAGAACTTTGCATTACTTATAAATTCGAACTCTTCTACTCTATAAATTCGAACACCTATTTTGCTTAGCATAAAACTTTTATTTATACGTCACCTATAAATTCGAACTTCTATTCTACTTATAATATGTTAAAGGATATTTAATGTTTTAGTATTAAATATTATAAAACTCTAAGAAAATTAGAAAATTAGATTTGAGCGATCTTAGAGGTGCCACCTCACCTTCCGCATATCCTCCTTTATATATATATATTGATGATTATGTGTTAATTATGTTAATTTTTATGAAAAGTAATACAATTTTTTGGTAACTCCGTAATTTTTAGATTAATAATAATAAAAGAGTAATAAAAAAAAGATTAAAATTTGAAAAAGAATAGGATTTAAAATTGAATTAGATTGATGGGCCTAAAATATGGATCAGATTTAGATACAGTTAACTTGTAGGTCTGGAGTTAGGGTTTTGTATCGTTATATAAACATCTTATTTTTCTTCTCCGTCTTTTTAATCAAAATTCGTAGGTCTTTTCCTTACAGAATTCAGTTGTCTTGTAAAATTCATAGAATATTCATCGTAAGTCGGAATTTGATGATTCTGGACTTTTCAGAAAGCTCTTTCAATGTCCTACAACATCTATTTCATAGTATTTGTTTCAGATTATGCTCTGAACTGTTCTTAAAATCATAAAACACAAACAGAACTCGTTTTTCAGTTTTTATTCATATTCAGCGGACGTTTTATTTAATTCCCGATTCGTTATAAGTCCGATTTTGATGAGTGATATCTTTTCAGAAAGGTCTTTTCGTTCTCTACGACTTTCATCCTTTGAGTTTTTCCAGAAAACATTGTTTAGAGGGTCAAAAATGGTAAATACAGATCTGGTCAGAATTGGATACATGATCTAGGATGCGTTGAGGTAGGTTTCCGATTGATTTATCTAATATTTTCAAAATTATGTGTTGTGTGTGTATATTTGATTATAGAAACTTGGGCAATAGTCTTGAAATTCTGATTTGTGCCATGGTTTGTGAAAATATCGAATAAGATTAAGGACCGAGTCACCGGGTTATAGTGACATTTTTCTGAAAATTTAGGACCGTTATCACCGGGTTGTAGTGGTCGTGGCATGAATTGTGAGTTTCGAGTTATTGTTGTTATGTGGTGATTGTATCGTATCGAATAAGAATAAGAATATGTGTATCGAAGTTATGTCACTACGCCATAGATGACCTATTGCAACTTTTGGGCATGGGTGTTACCACTAAGGATGTTACCATAGGTATGACATTTTTGAGCTATCGCAACCTTGTGATTGTGGTGTTACCAAATCCTCAAAAGTATGTTACTATAGCTATAAAGGTGTTAACAGTGGGTAACACCATGTGATGTGTTACCATAGGGTATTCATAAACAAAATTTTTATGTTATTTAAAATTAATGATTTAATAATTATTTGAATTTAGAAAATAATTAATTTTGACAAAATTGTTGAAATTATCATTTTAAAACGTAATATTCCATCAAATAATTAAATTATTGATTTTTCATAAATATTACCTTTTGTTTATAAATTTCAAATAAAAAGGTTTTTAAATAAAATAATATCAAAAAATTATTAAATTTAACCTAAATTCATTAAAAAATTTAATAAATTATGTATAAGGAAAACTAAGTTATGTATAAATTGTGAATTATTACAAAATTATGAAAATAATAAATTTAACATTATATTTTAATTTCAAGAAATTAAAATAAATTGATAATATTTACAAAATTAAAAAAAGAAAGTAAATACTGTGCTGAGTGGCAAAACACGAGCGGCAAACTTAGCAAAAAAAAAGGAGACACGAGCATTAATATTTTGATTATTGTTTAAATTTAAAAGTAAATTAAATTTTATTTATAATTAATAGTTTGATTATTGTTTAAATTTAAAAGTAAATAATTATAATAAAATCATTGAAGTTATCATTGGAAAAATTAATATTCCATCAAATTATTGAATTATTTATATTTCATAAAATTTAAAATATTTTTAATAAATTTAGAATTAAAATATTTTAAAATAATATTCAAGAATTATTAAATTTTGAATAAAATCATTAACAATTTTATTATAGAACATAAAAATTTGTAAAAACCGTGAATTGTTATAAAATAATAAAAATAATGAATTTAATATAAATAAATTAAAATAAATTTGTAATTACTTTTTTAAAAAAATAACAAAGGAAAAGTAGGTTCAGAAGCTATAAATTAGTGACAAGACCTGAGCGGCAACGAAAAACGCAGAGCGGCAAACGAAAAATTAGAATTGGGGGAAATTGAAATTGGGGCAAATACTCCCACTTCTCTCTCCTTCTCTGTATCTCTCCGTATCTCTCTCCCTCTCTATGTCTCTCTCCCCGCTCTCTCTCTCTTATCTCTCATCACTCATTCGTCTCTGTCCAGTGTCCACTCAATCATCTCTCACGACTCACTCGTCTCTCTCAGGGCTTCACAAAAGTAATTAGGGCTTCACTCTCTCACTTATCTGCAAGGTCGATCTCTCTCTCTCTCTTTGTTATATATTTTTCTGTTTATGTTATCTATATATTATAAGATCGGTGTTTATTTGATTTTATTATGATTGATTTTAATTTAATTAGGTTATTTTTAGGTTTTCATTGATGAATAGAAAGTTGAATTAGTATATATAGATCTCTACTTGTGATTAATTGAATTGATTGGAATTAGGTTAAATTTTAGGGGTTTTGATTGATTATTTGAGTTTTTACTGATTTGATGGAAAAGAATGTATTTGTTTCATGTCTTGTATTGTAAAGTGTGTCCGATAAAAGTCAGATTTATGTATTTCTTAATATGCCTATAAGCCATTCTGTTTATTGTTTAGCTTTCTCTTCTTGTTTGCTTATGTTGGTTTACTTAAAGAAGCCTGATTGTCGGAGCCTCAGGGTTGATTAAATCCCAGTGTTGCTGATGGTTGCTGATGGAAACTATTCTGAAGACAGAGTTGTTCATTCAACTGCAGTGAGTTAAGTGCTGGCAAGTGACAGATTTCTTCCACATTTGAAAGTTATATTTTCAGCTGTAAATGAGTTTTTATACAGTTTAACCTAAAAAGCTAAAATCAAGGTAGTATCTTGAGATTTTTGACACAGTTTCTTCTGCTGGATGTTCTTTAAATAGGCCAAATTGTCTATAAGAAGCTCAAAGAAAAGTCCGACGAGTACATTGGTAGAGGTTTGGTCAGAACAGAGGAGAGCAAAGAAAAAATTGGTGGAGCTGATGATGTTTTTGTTGGGGATATACGGGATGCTGATAGCATTGTCCCTGCAATTCAAGGTATTGATTTCCTTGTAATTCTTACAAGTGGTGTTCCAAAAATGAAGCCTGGGTTCGATCCAAGTCAAGGTGGAAGGCCGGAGTTCTATTTCGAAGAAGGAGCATATCCTGAACAGGTAACTACAATGCCATTTTGGATATCTCTATTCTGTTTACAGTTCTGCAAGCAACTAATCAGTAGTTTGTTAGGTTGACTGGATTGGGCAGAAAAATCAAATAGATGCTGGTGAGTTCTGTTACTACTTAATGTCTAATTAAATTATAATTACCAATACTATTATGCTGGTGAGTTCTGTTACTATAAAATATTATGTGCAGCTATCGCCGCTGGAGTGAAACAAATTGTGCTTGTTGGATCAATGGGAGGAACAGATCTCAGCAACCCACTAAATAGCTTAGGGAATGGGAATATATTGGTTTGTTGTTTTTTTGCTCTTTATTTTGTTCTACATGTTAATCGGTTGCCTCGTAACAGGTTATGCATATTATAGGTATGGAAGAGAAAAGCGGAACAATATTTAGCTGACTCGGGAGTCCCTTACACAATAATATGGCCACTGTTGTTAGATAACGTTAAGCCTGATATGAGAATAGCATGGGAGGAGCCATTTGGACCCATTTTACCAGTTATTAGAATCAACTCTGCTGAAGAAGGAATCCACCATTGCAATGCTAGCAACTTCGGCCTCCAGGTAGACAATCTTCACCTTATTTTTGAACCACAAACCTTTTGTTCACAAGGAAAAAACTAAAAGTAACTATCCCTAACATCGTAGCTTAGTGGATATATCCCTTTTCTCTTGGTTACAAGATATTGAGGTTTTAAATCATAATTTTTACTATTACTGGCTTATACTTGTTTACCAATTACCACAACAGGGCTGTGTCTTCACCAGAGACATCAACAAAGCAATGTTAATCAGTGATGCTATGGAGTCGGGAACAATTCAAATTAACTCAGCTCCAGCTCGCGGTCCAGATCATTTTCCATTCCAGGTAAAACCAACTCAAATCAACCTCCAGTTTATCAGTAAAACTCTTATATTTCAAGAATCAATTTTAATAGAGATATGCTGCATTTTCAGGGACTGAAAGACAGTGGAATTGGATCGCAGGGCATCACAAACAGCATCAATATGATGACAAAGATTAAGACCACTGTTACGTTCCTGCAAGACTTGTTTGCAGACTATAGATGCTCTTCTTACGTGCAAGGTAAAAAGAAAAAGGGATAATGCTGAGTCAGTTAGCAAGCCTGTTCAGAGACTTGATCAAGGTATTTCTTTGTGGAAGGGGACTCTAAGAACTTAAGTGGAAAGCGAAGCACACACATTATGCATAGGCAAATTAGTAAATATTAAATCGCTTGTTTAATGCAGGAACTTCTAATACTGGTGTAAACAATCTAACCTTTGGTGATCTCCCAAAAGATTTACCATTTCCCCTGTCATATTATACACTCACAGAGAAGGAACTAGAAGATAACGGTTACTGCAATATTCAACCAGGTAACTAATTATAACGTACTTTTTCTTTTTATCTTTTCTATTGTTTCCTTGGTACTTGAAGTCGTTTTGTATTCCTGGTGCGCAGATTTTGTATACTTCTGCTCTATTTTCTATAGACATCGTAATTCATATATATTTTACTAGTTTTTAGTTTTTACAATGACAATTAAAGATGATGTTATCTCAATGCAATACTTTTTTCACCTTGTATACATTGGTGATCTTGGGACTTTATCACAAAGCACTGAATGTTGGCCACATTCCGGTGAAATCATATTTGTATCGGTGTGGAGCACCACCCTGATTTTCATATTTGTAAGCGCTTACTATTTTGATTCGATGGTTTAGTGGCCTCTGTATTTTTGGAAACTAATCCAGCACTTTATTGTTATGCAGGAATGCCAATGACTGAGGATACGTGTATACGAGTGTTAACAAAAAAGACAAGGATGCATCTTGTTGATGAAGTGGAAGGTCCAAGATAGAAGTGGATTGTCTTTAGTCGGTGTTAGTGGTTAATGTAGTTGGTTTATTATATGTAGCTTGGTTATGTATAAAACTGCTGGTGGATTTGATGTATTGCTGGTGGATTTGAATTGTTGGTTTGGATTTTGATGTAGTTGCTTTTGGATTAGAATTGTTGTTGGTTTGTTTTATGGGAATTAAATATTCTGTTGGTGCATTTTTATTTGGTTACATTTATGGTGTTACAATAGGTAAAATGTGTGTTGCAATAGGCTATTATATTTATCACTGTAAGTGTTGCATTAGATAATATTAGGTGTTGCAGTAGGTAATATTAGGTGTTACAATAGACCTTGAACAGTGAGCAGGTGGGCCCCACCCAGAAGTGGGCCCCACATGTGGGCCCCACGTGGGGATCCCACGTGTGGGCCCCACGTGTGGGCCCCACTGTTGTGCAAATTTGTATCATCTATTGTAACACACAAACTATGTTACTATAGAATGTTTAAGATGTTACTATAGAGGTTTTTTGCAACCACATTTGCTATGTTACCATAGGCTGTGGTTTTATGTTACCTTAGATACCTGTAGTTACTGCTGAGAACGTAACACAGCTTTGGTGTTACTATAGCCCAATTTTGGCCTATGGTAACTTTAAAACGGGTCTATGGTAACACAGTTTGGGGGTTGCTATAAGCAATCTATGGCGTAGTGTGTATTGTATAAGATTATTGTATCGTATTGAATATCATATTATCTTGTATGTATACATGTTATTTTCCCGACTAGTTGGATCGATTGGTTTCTTGCTGGGCTGTATGGCTCATTCCTTACAACTTTCAGGTTCAAGTTAAGATCGAGTTGGATAACATTGGGGTTCGATGATCTTAGGTTTGGACTAGTTTGCCTTGGATTGTCATCGTTAGCTGTGATTTTGTAATTGTTAGCTTTGTAATAGAACTTTTGTCACGCTTCCGTCTGTAATTGTCATTGTATAGTACTTTATTTAAGTTTTGTATTTAGATTTAATAGTCCGAAAAGTCGGGCTGTTACACTATCAGTTTATTTCATATGATTGAATAAAAAGTGGGGTTTTGATGATGGACAATAAAAATGGGACGGAGTGAGTATATAAAAGTATGCTTTCATCTGTAAAAATTCAAAGCAATTATTTATTTAATATTATGAATATAATTTTATATTAGTATTTACGGTCCCTTTCAAGCAAGAACAAACTACCCGTTATTCGACGATCAGAGTTCCTTGTGTAGACCATAGCGAATCAAAACACAAACACCAAACAACAAGTTCATGTATGTTCTTTGCTTCTTATTTAGGTCCATGTTTGTTCGCTACCTCTTTTTTTTAGCTAAGCACCCTAATTATTGGGTGGATACTGGATTATGAAACACTTCATCTAATGCATAAGCGAA
This sequence comes from Heracleum sosnowskyi, assembly GCA_030848705.1. Taxonomy (NCBI): domain Eukaryota; kingdom Viridiplantae; phylum Streptophyta; class Magnoliopsida; order Apiales; family Apiaceae; genus Heracleum; species Heracleum sosnowskyi. The sequence goes on from CM061243.1 coordinate 10,401,138, forward strand.
ACAAAAATTTGAACTTGAACCAAATTTTAGACTATTATTTGATGATAAGAGCTAATATAACAATTAGGGCCTAATCATAAAGTAATCAGCGCAGTATTCTCAGGACAAAATGATTTTTTTAAGAAAAACACCTAATTATGGCAATAGAAAATCATGAACAGAAGTATAAACTATTTCAAAGCTTCGAAATTTTAAATCAAATACCGAAAAATACAGAAATGTTATGTGACAAACTGTATATTCCTTGAATAAGCAATGCATAAAATGTTGTAACTAACTGAATGATACACACATAGAGGTTCTTATATAGGCTACAAAACAGAAATGGTAAGCTGAAATGGTAAGTTGTCAATGAGCTGTCATTCTAACTAACTTGAGCTGTGTTAGGTCCCGAAGTATCGTAGAAGGGGGGGTTGAATACGATACTCACAAATAATTCAATTTCGTTCGCGGATAATTCATTCAGTTCCATAACGAAATCAAACACACCAAACCAAACCAAGAGTCGGGGAATATATCGTTTTATAAATATAAACCTCGAGGGGTGCTACAATTTCTAATCCGTAGATTAGCTTCAATGAGTTCTAGGTTATTCATAATCAATACAATGAAAGAATTCTGAGCACTATAAATTTCTATGATCTTCTCCGGCTCAAAACTCTCTCTCAGTAGTTGCTACTATGAACTAACCTCGACTGAGGAAGACACTACCTCTCTCTGTGTAATTATAGACTTAGTTTTAGAAAAACCATCGAACCAAAAATAATGGAATATTCTTGGTCGTTGGATCTTCATCAACCTGACAACAATGTCACTTCTTCACCTGCTCCTCCAATTAGAAAACCATCGAATTGGAAATCCATCGAATGGAAAACCATCGAAAGGATTAAAAGAAACTTTCCATTCGATAGTTTTTAAAGAAAACTATCGAAAAAGAAATTCTCTTTTCCATTGAATCTAATGATTTTCTTAGAAAAGCTTTCGATGGTTTTTTTTTTCTTTTAAAAAAAGAAAAACCATCAAGTCAATTTCTTTTGATTCCTTAGAATCACATTCGATAGTTTTTCATAAATGAAAAACCATCGAATCACATTTTGTCCTTGTTCCTTTTAGAAAACCTTTCTGAGCTCCTTGGTGTTTAAGTTTCAGACTGTATCAATTTCTTCTGAGACGATAAAACAACTTGATCTTTTTAGTGCCGTCACCTAGTGCAACTGGTCTGGTTCACAGATGGATAACACTTGATCAATTCTTCTTTTATGTCTTCAATTCAATGTTGCTGATAAGTCCTTTGTCGTCCTGGTTGCTTCATCACTGGAATCCTGTGGTACTGAACCCTAAATCATTCACATACTTCTGTCGTCTTGAAAGTCTTGTTTCTTTTGTTGTCACTGAGGCTTGAACATTTTCATGAACTTCTTTCCGTGACCTGTTTACGGACTTCAAGAATACATAACGTATTTTGATTTTTTGAGTTTACCTTTTCTTCTTTGATTCTGGATTCCTGTGCTTCTGTTAATATTATTGTCTGTCTTGTCCTTTGTTGAGTTGTAGTTATCTCTTTTACATCTTATGTTACATTATGCTTTACAAGCTGTCATCCTAACTAACTTGATCAACTTGCCATAACAGAATGACAACCTGTAGTAGTAGTAACAACCCCCCTCAAGTTGGAGGTCTGAAATAGATCACAGACATTCAACTTGCTATTGAGAGAAGCAAGAGTACATGCACCTAGGGCCTTAGTAAACATATCAGCTGGTTGAAGTGATGTAGAGACATGAGCAGGTAGGATCAAGCCACGTTCAATGTTTTCACGAACCAAATGACAGTCAATTTCAATGTGTTTTGTACGTTCATGATAAACTGGATTAGAAGCTATATATATGGCAGATTGAGAATCACAGTAGAAAGGTACAGGAAGCTGAGGACACACACACAGATCTTTGAGCACATCAACCAACCACATTACTTCACAGCACGTATCATCCATAACACGATACTCGACTTCTGCAGATGATCGTGATACAGTATGCTGCTTTTTGCATTTCCAAGAAACTAATGACTGACCAAGCATGATGCAATAACTTGTTAGTGAATGCCTTGTGTATGGATCACCCCCAGTCAGAATCGTAAAAAACTCGTAAATGAAGAGGAGCAGAAGCTGAAATGAGCAAGCCCTGACCAGGAGATTGCTTGAGATATCGAAGAACTTTAAACACTGCTTGCATATGGTCAACACGAGGAGAGTTCATAAACTGAGAGAGCACATGGACGGAGTAAGACAAATCAGGTCTTGTTATGGTAAGATAAATCAGACGTCCCACTAATTGTCTATAAGTGGAGGCATCAACAGCAGACAAAGTGGTAGATTCACTATCCATTAGTTTATGATTCTGTTCTACAGGTATAACAGAAGGTTTAGCACCAGTCATGCCAGTATCCTCCAATAAATCCAACATATACTTTCTCTGATTTAGATAAAATCCTCTTTCTGATCTGGCCACTTCTATCCCCAGAAAATATTTCAAGGGTCCCAAATCTTTAAGCTTAAACAAAAAGTTTAAGTAAGTTTTAACAGCAGTTATCAAGGGTACAGAAGAACCTGTAATAAGGATATCATCAACGTATATAAGCATGGCAACAAATGCATCCCCTTTCTGAAGAGTAAACAAACTGTTATCACTTGGAGATTACTGAAAGTGATACTCCTTTAATGCAGTAGAAAGTTTAACAAACCACCTTCTAGGTGCTTGTTTAAGCCTATATATAGACTTAACAAGCTTGCATACATACTCTTTAAATTTAGCAGGACACTTGTTTGACAAAAACGAGTAACCAGGAGGAAGCTTCATATACACTGCTTCTAATAGATCACCATTCAGAAACGCATTATTAACGTCCATCTGAGAAACATGCCAATGATTGACAGCAGCAGTAGCTAGTAGTAATCTAACAGTTATCATTTTGGCAACTGGAGCATATGTGTCAAAATAGTCTACCCCATGAGTTTGTGTAAAAACCCTAGCAACCAAGCGAGCTTTGTAACGTTCAACTGAGCCATCAGGTAAGTACTTAACTCGAAATAACCACTTACAATCAACAATATGTTGATCAGTTGGTTTTAAAACTAGATCCCAAGTATGTTTTTCTTCAAGAGCAGTTATTTCTGCTTTCATAGCTTGAAACCAGTGAGGATGAGGTGTTGCTTGATTAAACGTATACGGAGTAGGAATTTTGGAAATAGTAGCTAGATAAACTTGATATTTATGAGAAAAACCAGTGTAAGATAAATGTTGTTGAATAGGATATGTAACAGCTGAGAGAACCTTACCAGTCTGTGAAGATGAGTGAGGAGAGGGTAACATTGCATATGTTGATGGCAAACCAGTAAACTCTGTAAATCTGACTGGTAGTTTCTTTGTTCGAACATGCCTGGATGATACTGTGTGTATAGGAATAGATTGTATAGTAGCAAGAGTAGAATCAGTAGGAACAGTAACATTCTCAGACAAAGGGACAGTGACATTCTCAGACAAAGGAGACTGAGTATTAGATGCTGACTCAAGTACTGAAGTTCTTGACAGTGTAGTAGAAGGTGAATCAGAAGACTCACAAATAGATGATGAAGGAAATAAAGGTGTAGATGAGGGAATAGTAAGAGCAGGTAAATCTTTAGTGGAATAAGGAAAAATTGATTCAACAAAATGCACATCTCTGGAATAAAAAAATTTCTTTGTTTCTATATTGAGAATCTTATAACCTTTCTTTCCAAAAGGATAACCAATAAACACTCCTTTAACAGCCATAGGAGCCAACTTATCAGTGATATTGAGTTGAGTAGCATAACAAAGACAGCCAAAGGCTCGAAGTTGATGGTAATCAGGTTCTTTGTTATATAACAGAAAGTAAGGTGATTTGTAGTTTAAGGATTTGACAGGAAGCATATTTATAATATGAGTAGCTGTTAGAACAAAATCACCCCAATATGAATTGGGCAGATTGGACTGAAATTTTAAAGCTCTAGCAACATTCAACAAATGTTGATGCTTTCTTTCTACTTGACCATTTTGTTGTGGTGTAGAAGGACATGTGGTATGATGTAAAATACCTAGGCTTTGAAAATAATTTTGTAGTTCAAAATTTGTAAACTCAGTACCATTGTCTGATCTCACTGTTTTAACCGTTTTATTGAATTGATTTTTGACCAAAGTGATGAAGTTTGTGATAAGAAGATACACTTGAGTTTTATGAGTAAAGAGAAAAACCCAAGTTGCTTTTGAAAAATCATCAACAATAGTTAATAAATATTTGAAGTTGTTATGGGTGACTTGTCTATATGGTCCCCAAACATCTAAATGAATCAAATCAAAAATGGCCAAAGAAGTATGAGTACTAATAGGAAAGGGTGATTTGTGCTGTTTAGCATAATGACAGATATCACAGTTATCAAAAGTCAAATTCTGAACACAAACACCAGGAATTTTATTAAGAATTGCAGTAGAGAGATGTCCCAATCTACTGTGCCAAAGTAAAACATTGTCAACAGTAACAACATGACACTTAGAGGAATTTGATACTATTGATACATACTGATTTAACATTTTAGACTCTACATTTGACATAGAAAAAAATCTGAGATTGAACTAAGTTGGGTACATGTAGTTTGTAAAGGCCATCCTGCAGGTTACCAATCACTCTCCCCCTCTTCAAGGTAAGGTCCTGCAGAATACAAGTATTTGCAGAAAACAGAAGAACGGATGATGGATGTGTAAGAAATTTAGTGACAGAAATGAGATTGCAAGTGAACTCTGGAACACATAACACATCAGTAAGCACTATATCAGATGTCAAGTATATAGTGCAAATGTGAGTTATTAAAGCACTATTTCCATCAGGTAAATATAATTGATCATGTAAAGGTGTAATATTGGTCATAAGGTGTTTATGTGAAATTATATGATTGGTAGCACCTGAATCAATTATCCAGGTGTCACAGGAAGAATTATCAGTTGAAAGAACTGAGTGTATAGTGACTGTTGAACAGGAAAAGTTACCAGTCATTTGAGAACTTGTAGGTGCCACATTCCAGTTAGAATTATGCCTGATTGTATCCTGAATCATCTTTGAAAGTTGCTGGCACTGAGCCTCTGTAAAGCACATTCCATCTTTAGATATACCAGACTCAACAGAAGTACCAGTTATAGTAGCTGTAGAACTTGTGGTCACTTGTGTAGCTGACTTCACATTTGTACCAGACTACCAGTAGAATGAAGCCTTCGAGGTTTAGGTTTTGGCTTTCCATGCAGTCTATGCCACTCAGGATATCCATGAAGACAGAAACATTTGTCTTTGGAATGTCCAGAGTTTTGACAGTAGTCACAGAACAAACCAACATTCTCAGACTTCTTAGCAGTACCAGTAGATGACACATTTTGTGAAGCAGTGGCTTTAAACTTTAACAGATTGTTATATTTAACATTCATAGCCATACTCTCATTGAGTGGAGAGTTAGAGTTTTTCCCAAATTCTCTTTGAGACTCCTCTTGAATTAGCAAAGAAAACGCTTGTGACAGGGTAGGTGTAGGTTGCAGCATCAACAATTGACCTCTTACAGCAGTATACAATTCATTCAATCCTATAAGAAACTGACTAAGTTTCATCATATTCTCATACTTATCCAACTTCTGAACATGATCACAATTACAGCTTCTTGTGATACAGATACATTTAGGCAAGGGATTGAGATTATCAATTTCAACTATTAGAGTTCTAAACTTTGTAAAATACGCAGTGATACTAAGTGAACCTTGTTGAAGAGAACTCAATTCTTTACGAAGATGAAACACTCTTGGTAGATTAGACTGAGAGAATCGAGTTGCAAGATCATCCCAAATTTCCTTAGCAGTTGAAAAATATGCAACACTATTACGTATTTCCACAGATATGGAGTTTAGTAACCAGGAAAGAACCATATCATTACATCTAGACCAGATTCCAAATTGACTGGATGTACTAATAGATTTAGGTAGTGAACCATCAATTAGACCTAATTTCATCTTAGCTGATAGAGCAATAGTAATAGAACGACTCAATTGATAATAATTCTGATCCGTAAGCAACTGAGTTACAAGCGGAGTACCTGGATTATCAGAATTTTGTAGATAATAAGGATAATTAGAGTCAATTACTGATGAAACTATGGTGGATGTAGTTGCTGAAGTTCCAGCAGTTGCAGCTACATAAGTAGCCATGAAAGTTGAAGACGCTTGCACACAAAGAGATGTCAATCGGAGAGAGATGCAGATAGATATCAATCAGAGAGATCACACTCAGAATTTAATCAAGTAGTGAAGCTTTGCAGACGAAGATGCGGAAGAAATGATCGGAGCTCTAGCTCTGATACCATGACAAACTGTATATTCCTTGAATAAGCAATGTATAAAATGTTGTAACTAACTGAATGATACACACGGAGAGGTTCTTATATAGGCTACAAAGGTAAGCTGTCAATGAGCTGTCATTCTAACTAACTTGAGCTGTCATCCTAACTAACTTGATCAACTTGCCATAACAGAATGACAACATGTAGTAATAGTAACATTATGGTCTTCCATAGCACTTTCAAGTACAAATATGTGGCTCCAACGATTTGCTACTTACTAGTACTAATAATCACCATTCCGCAATCTATTTTTCACATACCATCTAATATCTAAAATTAAATGGTGGCTAATTTCTTGATATGTAAATGAACATAACAAATTCGCCATTAATTTTATGTACATACATATATTAATTATATGGTCTTGGTTACTCTCAGATTGTTGTTGCAATATATTTTTTCGCGTTTCTCCGTATAGAAAAGTAACGTTTCCGATCTTCAGAATTGGAAATTATCACTTCTACATTTTCGCAAGTAATATGTTATATGTGTTGTAATGTACGTTTGTAAAGGATCCGACCCATTATATGCTTTTTAATTAATGATAAACTAAATGTAATCCGAAAGTAACCGAGTCGACTAACTACCAGCATGATCTGACTCCCAATTCCGACTCATATAACTACCACTTCGTTTTGGGACCATATCCGGTCAATACACAAACTCTAAGTTAATGTATGTTTTTTGCTTCTTATTTAGGTTCATGTATGTTCGTTACTTCTTATTTAGCTAAAGCACCCTAATTATCGGTGGATACTGGATTTATGATACACTTTATCTAATGCATAAATGAGAATTAGGGCCTAATCAACAATCATAGAGTTAAGACTAATCAACACAGTATTACAATTATTATTCCCTTGCGTTACTATTTATATCTTTTATTTTAATTCGATTAATCTAAGAAATTACAAATCATATATTTTCACAACATTTTGACAATTTGTTCCTACTAATTGATGCATATTCGAAATTTAGTGAGAAACTTGTGTAATTTGTCACTCTAGTTTTTTATTCTCATGTGAAATTGAAAATTATCTATTTAGTGTATTGTATTATATTGTAACTTGTACTCCCTCCGTCCCATTTTATGTAAACCACTTGTTTTTTCATGCATTTCAATGTGCTTGGAAAAGATAGTTGTACATAATATTTTTTCGATTTTTTTTGTTTTATATATAAATATAAACCATATATTTTTATACAAAACAAAAAAATCAAAAAAATATAATTTACAAATATCTTTTGTGAGCATGTTGAAATACGTGCAAAATAAAATGATTCACATAAAGTGGGACGGAGTAGTATGACATTTTAACGACATTCATAGTCATAGCTTCAACCTTTTTTAGAGAAACAAATGATGGTACGAGAAAATCACAAACATAAGTATAAACTATTTCAAAGCTTCGAAAATTGAAATTAATTAGCAAAAAATATACAGAAATGTCACAATGTTACACGGCTCTTTCAAGTACAAATATGTGGCTCCAACGATTTACTACGTATCAGTACTAATAATCACCATTTCGCAGTCGCTTTTTCACATACCAGTTAAAATCTAAAATTAAATAGTGGCTAATTTCTTATTATGTACATGAACATAACAAATTCGCCACTAATCTTATGTACTACTACATTCATATATTATTTGATCTTGGTTCCTTGACAGATCATTATTGTAACATATTTTTCCGCATTTGTCAGTACACGGAAATAAAACCTCCTTTTCACGTATATGCAGTGGATCTTCCCCACTGAAAGTTAGCACTTCCGCATTTCTGCAAATTATAGCGTTACATATACCATAACGTACGTTTGTCAAGGATCCAACCTAGTATGTATATGATTTTTAATTAATACTAATAAATTAAACCTAATCCAAAGTCAACTAACTACCAGCACTGATCTGACTCCCAATTCCGACCCGTATAACCACTGCTTCTAAACCTAGAATAAACCGGCTCTTGCGACGACAAAACCGACCGATGTCGCCGGAAAATCATCCGATCATAATCAGCACGTTTCTCCGGATCAGAAAGAGTAGAATACGCCGCTTTAATCTTTATAAACTCATCCACCGCCGAACTTTTCACCGTCGCAACATCAGGATGACAAGTCCTCGCTAGTTTCCGATACGCCGACTTGATTTCAACGACGGTAGCTCCCATTGGAATACCTAGAATTTGATAGAGAGAAAGCGATGCATTTGCTGAGTGAACTGTGTTGTTATTGTATGATCTGGTCTTTTCAGCAGATGAAGTAGCTGAGGAGATGACACGTGGCTGAGAGAACCGGAGATTTGTTGCCGGAAGTTGTGTGTTTTCGCCGGATAATTTGAACGACGGGGAGAGAGGAGAGATGAGAGATTGAGAGGTCAAAAGAGAAGCAGAAGCCATGATGTATGTATGTGTTAATGTGTGTGTTTGTATGTAGAGTTAGTTGCTTGCTTGTGGAAGCTTTGGAAGACTTTGTCTCTATATATAGTATTTTAAAGATCGGGTTAGTTTTTGTGATAAAAAAAGAAGAAAAAAATCGGATGGTTTCCATGATGTTCTAAAATATCAATTTTACTCGTATTCATTTGAGATTTTAAATAATTTTTTTGGTTTGGATTTTCGAAATTATAGTATATTTAATTAAATAAAAAATTCATTAAAACTTTGTGATATTTGATTTTGATTATAAATATTACTTTAATCGTCTGGGTATATTTAATTAAAATTTGAATAACTTTATTAAAATCTGATGATTGTATTGTAAAAATCGAGAATTAGAACTAATCGGTTAAAATATCTATTTTAGATTAATTAGTAAATCGTGAATTAATTGTAATGATTAATTGAAATAAATATCAGATCTATATTTGATTTAAATTGGCTAATATATTATTTTGATTCTAATAATTATTTATTAACTAATATGTATTTATTATATCAATAAGTTCCTATTTGATTAATATATTATTTTAACTCTATTAATTGACTAAATCGATTGACCAATTTGCAGAGTATTAATCGTAGAATCACATAGGATGATATTCAAAAATTCATGATTTTTTATTTAATAAAATGATGTATTTATAAGATTTACTAATATATTTTATAAATTTGAAATCTGGCTAAAATAAATGAGATTTTGAAGGAATTCTATTCAGATGTTCCTAAAATATTTTTTTTTGCACTTGCTACCAATATAGAAATAAATAAATAAATAAAACGGGGGAGTCTTACACAATTAAACGTTCATGAATAACATATCTTACTAAAAGGAATGAGAATTGTTTTTGAAATTAAAATTGTATTATCGTCCTTTTATTTTATGCAGGTCTTTGTTTCTCTTTTTTAAAATAGAAATATAATTTTTCAAAGACTCATACTCCCTCTGTCCCCCTAAGTTCTTTACATTGGGGGACATAGGCTCGGCACGTATTTTAAGGCTCCTATAAAATATATTTTCATAAAGTATTTTAAATATTTTTTTCTTTTGAATAAAAGTATAATGTTTAAATTTTTATTTAGAAAAAGAAATTTTAAAAATAAGTTGTAGAATTATACTTTATAGGAGCCTTAAAATACGTGTCAAGCAATGTAAAAAAACTGTAAAGAAATGAGAGTGACAGAGAGAGTAATAATTAAGAAATGTTTATTACATACACACGTACAACAGATAATTTGAAATTGCAATTTTTTTAAAATAGTTAAAATAAAAAATAGAAGGAAAAGAAAAGATAATGAGAATTATCGGGAAAAGGATAATGAGAAATGAGAGGGATAGTAGCTGACTCAGATGAAACTGACATGTCAGTATTGCATTTCTATCCAATGGGCGGGGATTGTCATAATAACATGGATAAGTGTGGTGGTCCATCTCGCGGCTGTACGAGTGGTGGGCTTTTAATGTGTAGGTCCAGCCCTCTTCTTCCTTGTTTCAGATATTATTACCCTTGTTATCCAGCTTGATGAACCAATCCAAATATTTTGTTAATAATTCCTGTGTTGTTCATTGAGTCGAATCTCCTCCTCCTCGCTTAAAGTAAAAAATGGTGTCACACATGACACAACTAGGCAAATATGGTTCCGACTTCCGAGTCTGTCGTAAACAAGTTGCAATTAGTATCTCGTAAAATTCGATTAACCCGGAAGTGTACCGTTCGAAAGAAATGAGTACTCCAAAATCGAAGATCAATCAAATCAGATTAAAAAATATATTTTAACGGATAAAACGTTGTAAATAATTTTTTGTTTGAACGAGTACCTGAAATTTGATACTACTTTCATAGTATCTTATTGACCCACTTTTTTGCAAGCATTTTGATACTTATGAATTTTATTTTTTAGTATAAACATATACAAAAACAGAAACTTTAAAAATAGTACCAACAGTTACTAGCTACAAATATTTCTACCTACAAATATCTCTTCCGAAAATACTGAAACGGGTCTAGAAATTATATAAATGATACCTTTAAAACAGAGGAAGTATGCATACTAAGAATTAGGTAAAAGCCTAGAAATGATATAAATGATACCTTTAAAACAGAGGAAGTATGTATATCAAGAATCAGGTAAAAGCGATTTCGATTGGTATAATCTTGGATACAATACATTATGTTATGCCCAAAAATCAGCATTCCCTTACATGAAGGTGTCACCCTTTGTTGGATATCACAGGTTATATAAAAGAAGGAAATCTCAAGAGTATGTATCAATTAAGCCTAACCCATTTCATGAAAGGTCTCGCCTTTTTTGAGGCGTCGCCCACTTATCATGCCTAACATGGAATCTGCCTCACCTACCTATGGAAGGCATCGCCCCTCGGCAGGAGCAACATTTAGGATAGAAGACTTCGATTGTCAGTTTTGTCATGTCTCTCACCTTCATAATAAAAGGCTTTAGGAATTCATGGACCTCGTCTACGTAAAAGATGGTGGGCTCAACTTACAAATGAGGGAAACCTCATTTGATGCCTCGCCCGTTTAACTGTCTCGCCAATTATGTTGATGTGTCTAGCCCTAATTGCTTAATGGACCACCTCTATATGTGGTGTCTCTTATAATGAAAAAGTAAGAGGCTTTTTAGGAGAATCTATGGGCCTAGTGTATAAACAAGGGGACCACATTTCAGAGTCTCGCCTATATGGGCTAGCCAACAGATAAGAGGAAGCCTCATTTTCGTGCCTCGCCTATTTTGTTATTTGCAACAATTGTTCTGGGGCATAACTGATGGATGGTGTTTTCTCATAAGCAAAATTGTCTCGCCTCCTTGAGGAGCCTCGCCTATATTTCTGAAAAAAGAGGTGAAGCCTCCCCTTGTAGCTATTTGAAGAATCATGAAAGTTTAAGAATCTTGCCCAAATCATTTATTTTTACATCAATTATCGCAGCTATGGAAGAGAATTAGACCCCACCCAGACTAGTGGGCATCCCTCACTAGGGGGGTCGAAGGGAGTCACCCCTTAGTGATCAAAAGGATAGCCCTCTCTGATTAACTATATTTCTTTGTGGATCTAGGAAAGTGTCGACTCCGATAATCTCGGACAATAACTTAACCGCCACTCTCCGAGAAAATAGTTGGGTTAATCGGCCCATAATGATTCATTAAAGACGATGACCCCAATTTTATGGGCCTTCCTAAATAAGGAAGCCTAGTCCATATCGGTTACTTGTCCCCCAAGAATTACGTTTAGCTTGATCTCTAAAAATATGGTACGTAGGCACATTGTATGTTACGATGCAAGCTTGCGAAAAATAGAGAATTCAATATTTGATTTTGATTGCGAACAAAATCTCACATACAATCTCAGCCTCCCCCAGATCAAAAACCCCAACCCTCACGTTTTACGCTGTTCACTGTCATCAACCACTACCACAATTACAGCAACCCTCCCTGAATTTATTTTCATCAAATTGCTCCGTTAACCCATTGTCTTATTTACAACGAAGATTGTAGTGTACCAGACGTAATTATTTCAATGAAAATAATGATCTCGGATGGATCATGAATGGAGTAACGGAATGATTTGCAATAACAATAAGGATGGATAGAATGAGTTGACTGTAAACTCTGTTTAATGATTAAAAAAGAAAGAAGGGAATCCGAGGTGGATAAGAATGGGCGGAACTTAAAAAGGTGCTTTGGATCATGCCCTGATCCCGGATTCCCGTCCAAAAAGGTCAAATGAATCTTGCACGCAATTCATAACATGACAGAGATAAAGCACATAAACAAGGAGTAAAGATCTAGCTGGCCATACCGGGTGACAAAAAAACCACTAGATTTGCTGTAACAAATAGTAACAATAATAGTACAGTTTTCTTATGTTTTTACGTATTTTAATTTGAATATTTATTGTAATTCTATTAATACAATTTATTAGCTAATTAAGACATCCGTTTCTAGCTAAATTTTAGGTCTTATTTTACTTTTGTCAATAAATTTTTGATGTTGACTTTCTATAGCTAATCTTTAGTCAAGTTTTAATTTGTTACTAATATTTTCATGGTTCAATTTCTTATTAATGGGTTTCTGTTACTTGCTTCAAAAAAAAAAAAAAAAAATGGGTTTCTGTTACTCATACATTCATATATTATTAATATACGAAATTTACTTTACTGGTTTTTTAATTTTTCCACTCTTTCGATTGTGATTTATTGGATAAATTTGTATTCACATTGGAGGATAGTTTCAAAATTCATATATACAATATAAGTTTTATTAATATTTTTTATTTATTTTTATTTAATTAGGAATCTAACAAGGGATGCTTTTTGATTAGATGTTCTTTTTGTTCTTTTTATAATAGTGTCTAGTCAAAGAATTTGTTTATTTTGCTACTCTTATATATACATATATTTTATTTATGTATATTTATATATTTGTTGATTAATATCTGATTGCCGTATGTAATAATATATGTATCCAACCAAAGGGATCCTGTTTGATTAGATTTATTACTTTATTTTATCACTTTTATTGTGATTAGTTAGTGTACAAGTATTGTATTTTACTACGTTGTACCATTTTTATTGTATTTAGTGTACTGATATTGGTTTTTGTTAGTTTTTTCAGAATTCCTTTATTTCAGGCTTGTATAATAAAACACCCCATTATTATAAATACAATAATATCAGTACACCCTATTATTATAAATATTCAGGCTTGTATGTCTTAGAAATTGAGAATTTGAGAGAATAAGAAATAAATTCTCAGCACTTGAACTATCTTATGTTGCTTGAATTTAGTTAAATATTTTAAAAGGCAAAAGGAAAAGTTTTGTTCACGGACAATCCTCCTTCTAAATTCTAATACATACAATTTTAGACTAATTTATATTGAGCTCAATTAAGGAATGGTTGATTCAAGTTTTACCCCTACTCATGCAACATATATTCTGAAATGAGAGAAGCAGATAACAGATTATACGGTTAAAACCGTAACTGATTTTAACTCTAAATCCCTGCTCAGCAGTGTCCATGTCATGTGGTAGTCATATAATTGTGGTACCAATTGTTCGATTAATGGCAATGGATAAGACGGTGATGCATCCACCGCACTTGTAGGCGCACAGGTGTACCCATTTCACATGGATTGGGCTTGACCAATTAAATTTTGTTTTAATAATTGCATTTCATAAGATCAGCTGAAAATACAAAATTTACTATTATATCAATCGGTTTAATAATAAACCGTGCTCGGTATTTCAAAAAAATATTCAAAATAGAAGATAATATATTATATTTTGTGAAATTTGACATTTCATATTCTAAACAGGTAATACATGTGTATTTGAAGAAAAAAATTGAAATAATTTTCTGAATTTTTAGCATTTTTCTTAAATAATTAATGGTTATAAAAAGGGGCAACCGATGGTTTGTCACACTATCGATATCCGATATCAAGAAAATTGCTTCAGTTGTGCGGCACTGTTATTTGTCCGAGGGAATAAGAAGATTGTAAATCACAATTGTATTTCCGGACAAAATACCAACACTAAACAACGGATGATGCAGCTGGAGATGCAGTACAAACAAGTCCGTCCTTTTCAAATCTACCAATTACAAACAGAGTTGATATTAATTCTCATGCGCGTATTTCCTTTGTTTGCCGACAAACACTGGGCCTTCCGAGTTTTAATGTTAAGGTCAAAAGGTGACAGTAATTTCCCAGTAACATGGCTGAAGCCCAAATTTCAGCTGGGCTTGGGTCATCATCTCCACGGTGGGTACTGTCAGGCTAATGTGTTCATGACTCCATTTCTTTTCATCACTGGGCACATTTTTGTTACTTCATGTAAATTTTTTTTTTTGACAAATTTAAAGCAAATTTAATTAACTTGAAAAAAACTTGGTCGGGATAAATTCTCAACCGGCTATGCAATCAGGTTGAAAAACAAATAAACGAGCTAAACAATTAGCCGTTTTGTTTCCAGATCGCTTAACATGCAGAATGTAAATATTTTTTGAACAAAAAAAAGATTACAATGACTTCCCAAGAAATCCAACCTACACCATCCCTCAAGCCAGTCACATCACAGTTGACTTTCACACAATTACGTCCGGTTGTAGCCCAATGTTCAGAACTTTCAGTTGCACTAACTGAAATTGGAGGGATAGATGCCCCCATAATATGAACAATCTTCCGTTCCGTTGTCAAAGGTGAGCTTTTGCGATTTTCACCACCGACCCAGCCTCGATGCAGGCTTTTCAGATCTCCCAAAATACCAATTAAATCATTCTCAAAGAGACAAAATAACAAAATACAAATACCAAAACATAGCAACCACTCCAAAAAGAGTACAAACAAAACACCCAAAAAATTGGGTACATACCTTACAAAAGAAGGATAATTATTGAAGGAAAAATAAAAACTATAGTAATTAGATGAGAGAAAGAGAGACGAAAATGAATTTGTGAGAAGGAAGAAGGTTTTATTGATGAATGTTGGAAAATATGGGTGAATTATGGGTGAATTAATTGATTTGGTAAAATCAATCCCGGTTTTAAATCCGGAGTTTTTGCCAATGACGTGATTAATTAGCTTGACTAATTAATTAAGGAAATTGCCACCAACATAATTGTCACCGACGCAATTAATTACCTTGACTAATTAACTAAAGAAATTGTCACCGATATAATTGATTAACGCGGTTAATTAATTATGACAATTGTGTAGCGCACAAGTTTTCCTAGTCTATATATACTCGTGTAGATCATTAGGATTATTCATTCGAAACACATCCTTCTCTCATACATATCTCTATTCTCTTCCTCCGGTGATAGTTTCTTGTTCATCTCAAGCACGCTGAGAGTGACGCTATTCAACAGCCTCACTGCAAACTGTTTTATCCTGGGAAGCAATTCGATCGCACATACGGTGAGGGCTAATACGCTTTAAGGAGACAGTCACACACTGGACTCGGTTTTGTTCCGTGTCTTCTTCTTTGATTCATTTATTTTGTTTACTGTTTATATACACCTTTTCTGTTATTCACAGACAACCACGTTGTTTTATGTACTAATCTCACATATTATCTAACAATCTTAAATCACATTATTATAATTAAATCTGTGACTAATACATCTGCCTCTATTTGGTTTTTGAGTACCAAATCTATGAAGAATATTGAAACTGTAAATAATGGAAGTTTAGTTGGTCCCAACGCACAGGTTACACCTAATGGGGGTGACTAGTTGCTGCCTAACCATAACGCGCAGGTTATACCTGATGGGGGTCAGACATCGACTGGACATGTGTCTACGACACATGTGCCTTTGGGACACACTATCGTTGGACAATTTAGTGTTCCGTTTGGACATACTATGAGAGGTTTCAAACATCGGTAGTACAGACACCTGTTGTGCCTCTGATGGCTTTTGCACCTGCTGTGCCGACGATTCCTGTTGTGCCTGTTGCACATGCTGAGAAACCTGAGAAGTTCAATCGTACAAACTTCAAGCGCTGACATCAAAAGATGCTATTTTATCTGACCACGTTGCATCTTGATCGTTATCTGAAAGAGGATGTACCGTTGCTCACTGCTGAGAGTAACGCGCAATCTGTGTATGTAGTTGATGCTTGGAAGCACGCCGACTATATCTGTCGGAACTATGTACTTAATGGTTTGGCTGATTCATTGTATAACGTGTATAGCTCGAAGCCAACAACTAAGGTCTTGTGGGAATCACTTGACCATAAGTATAAAATCGAGGACGCTGGGGCAAAGAAGTGGATTGTTGGCCGTTTTCTCTACTATAAGATGGTGGATTCCAAGACTGTGGTCAGTCAGGTGCAAGAGATGCAAGTGATCATCCATGATATTCATGCTGAAGTGATGTTCATACATGAGTCTTTCCAAGTTGATGTTTTGATTGAGAAGCTGCCACATGGTTAGAAAGATTTCATGAACTACCTTGAGCATAAGCGAAAGGAATGTTACCACAAAAGCTGCACATATTATAGCATGTAAGTTGATGGATGCTGATCATAAATTAATCTTATTTAATGATTGATTGATATATATTTCTGAAAAGATTTTTTTTGCGAATCTTTGTAGCGTTCAAAAACCCAACGGGCTTTGTATTCAATGAGTACAGGTTAAGGGTCGACATGAAATTTATAATTTTCTGATTGGATTTATTCCTCTGGTAAATTATTTTATCTCGTGTTATTGTCGGTCTGCTGCGGAAGTGACACACGAGCCTGTTATGGTGATCAATGTGATACCTAATACGGAATTGCGGTCAGCTATGTATGCTTAAATTTGGAGAAATCCAAAATTTTGTTAATCCTAACGCATCAGTTGATCAAGAATCACTGAATGTGGGTTTTGTTGGAAGTTTATGTTCTTCTTTGGGCCTTTTCTGGTTGTATTAGTGGATGTGCCAGAATTATCGGTTCTTGTGAACTAACTGAAATTTCAGAGAAATTCAGACGTTGAATTTTTCAATGAAGAAAACATGAAAAGTTCTTAAAATATGACGTTAAAACCTGAAAGGTTTTTAACGATTGATGACGAAACCAGCTCTAGTGAGAGATGGTGATAAGAAATTTGATTACTTTCTGAAGTGATGGTAATACATTGATTGTGTATACTCGTTAAAGAGTAAAAATGAAGCTGTATAAAGAAGATTATATTCTATAAGCTCTAGACCGAAAACCCCTTAATACGGATATAAGATGGTAAAGGATGACTTTGGTGGTGAATAATCACTTGGTGAATTTTGTTCAGAACGAGAATATTCACAAGGTCATTGCATCTTACTCGCTTTATATAAATAGTTGCATGTTTGAGTTTCTCTCTAATGTAGATGAGAAAAAACAATTTTGATCAATTCAGACTATCACTGAATATGAGGATATTAGTCATGAAGAGACTAATTATGTTTAAACTAGATACTATTGAAGGAAATACTCGAATTCCTATTAATTCTGGAATGTAGTGAAACATTCTTAGAAATGCTAAAATTGTGGGGGTATCTGAAAAAGAAAACTAAAGAATTTTCTATGAATAATGGAATGTGGTGGAACATTCTTGAAAATAATTAAAGTGTGGGGGTATCTTGAAGATGTTTTGATACCAATACCTATGAAGGTAAAAGAGGATCCAAAATCAATTAAGGTATTTTGGGTAGATATATAGACAATGATTGAGCTAGTATGCAATTACGGAATTTAGGAATACTTCTATGGTGAGCTAGTATTTCCTTGTAGATCTGTAATTAAAATTTATCCGAATAAACCTATAAGTTATTGGATGATATGTGAGACTGAACATAGACAGAGCAAAGATTTGGAAAATTTGTTAATACAAAAATGTTCAAAAATTTGCTTAAAGGTAGGTCTCAAAGCTTGAGAAAAGCTATGAGAATTCTCTGATGATACTACGGGAAAAAGGATATCAATAGAGAAATTGAGAAGAGGTAAGAAGTCAATGAGTCAAGATTTCTAAAACGTATGTTTAAAAAAATGGACTGTGACATCTTTCAAATAAATATGATCTCTTTATGTCCTTTGTGGGGGAAAAAGATCTTAAGAAATAGATAGAAGTGATTCTAAGTGACAGAATCATGTTTAATTAGAGAGAACTGATTATACGTGACATAATCGTGTTTAATTATATATGGATCTTCTAGCGAGATAGATATCATTGGGGTCCAAACGAATTTTCAAATAAGAAAATAAATATACGGGTCAAAGAAAAGTAAAAGGTCAGACTGATAATCAGAGATTATAGTCAAAAGTGAAGACCTAACTTACTTTATGATATATTCTTGAGTTACGAGAATACGGTTCATCAAGATGATACTTAAATTGTCGGCATTGCGAAATTTAAAGTACATCAATAACCGTTGAAACAGTCTTTCTAAGTAGATATTTGGAGAAATCTACGTGAACCTGAGGGTTTCTCTGGCTAAGGCAAGAGAAGAAAGTCTGCATTTCGGTCATAATATTGATTGAAACAACATAGACACGAAAATTGGCATATATATTTGATGTTTTTGTGATATGCAATGGCTTCATAATAAACAATTCAGTTGCCACTTTGAGGACACTCAAATTTGGTAACTGGGTGAATGAACATTGCAAGTTTAGGGACACTTAAACTTGGTAATGAGATAGGTTGAAATTATAAATTTTTTGGGACGGTAAAATTTAGTAAGGTCAATAACAAATTGAAGCCTTGACTGAATGATTGGTAAAGTGATTACCAAAATGTGGCAGATGCCAATATTGAGATGTCAAATTGATAGAAGATCAATGAATTGACAAGTGTGTATGTTTTAGTGACACATGAGATGACAAGTTTATAATGATTAAATATGAGCGATTTGATCATTACGAGAAGTAATGACGATATGATCATCTCTAGCAATTTTGGTGAGACTTGAAGTTTAATTTTAAAATTAAAATCTTAATAACTTTAAAAGTCTTAAAGGATAAATGTCACGTGATAGTGATGTGAATCTTGAAGAGATCAACAGAACAAAATCTAATATAGCTAGATTGAATTTGCATCTATCCAATGATAGATGAATGAGGATCTCTCAAGAATGATTGAAAGTCTATTGTACTTGTTAATTTGTACATTATCAGACATATACATCTCAGTTGGTAGACTGAGTAGATGCACGAGTATAATGAAAAATGGTCACATAAAACTGATTGAATTGATATTAAGTTGTAAGTAATGTACTCGTGAACAAGGATTGCCTTTCAAGAGATATCTAATTGTACTATGGGGATATAGTATGGAAATTAGATGTTTGACTTTATAAAATTCTAAAAGTCATTAATGAATATAATCCACTTTAAAGGAAGCAATCGTGTCATGGAAAATCCTAAACAGGCGATCTAATACAGTTCAATTCATGATGGAATATGAGTCTATTGGATAAGATTTATGCATGTAAGAGGCTGATTTCGTAGCCATTTTCTAAAGGATATTCTTAAATGACAAGAAAAATGTGTTTTCAATGTGCATGTATTGTGTAATCAATCTGCAAGTGAAAGATCACATTGTTATGTGTTCAATGGTAAGTCTAGTCTTTTATGGCATAGACATAATACCATTAGACCAACTACTCTCAACGAGAATTATCGATATTGAACCTGTAAAGTCAAGAGATAATTATGTGGATCCACTAACCAGATGGTTAAACTGAGATAATCTTGTTAAGCCAAGAAAATCTAGTTATACCGAGAGATAGTTGTAAAATCATCTAGAGGGATGTGCCTTAAGCCTATTACTTAACGGCGTCATGGTGGACACCCAACCATTGTTGACTGGAGATCCCAAGAACATGGTTCAATGGGCCAACTAAATCATGATGACCAAATCACTGTGGGCGTAACCCCTGGCCTGTTCCTATGATGAAGAAACAGTGAGATCTGTATGGTACGAGGGTAAGCTTTCGAGCTGTTAATGATCTTTCATTGAATACATGGAGTTCAAAGGTTTGAATGCATGGATTTCGGTTGAGTAAACACGGGTTACTCTATAAGGAAAAAGATCACCTATGTGGGAGAGAAGTGGGGTCGCTTCAAAGGAGAATTGCGAGGCACAATTCTTTAGAAACTCCTGCAGAACCAGGACGATGTTCCATGGCCAAAATGGACATAATCATGAGAGCTGAACGAATCAGAAAGGATATAGTGATAAGTATATCATCGTTTACACAAACGGTCGAACAGTTCAAAGACAATCGCGTTTACTGTCTACTAGTAAAGTTGGTATGCTTACTCGAGCGAAGGTTCAAGGAGCATTCTCTACCTATCGTATGCTATATCTAATCGAAGAAACTATCACCAAGTCAAAAATCCGTGTCTGTCTGTCTGGTGTGTGCTACTGATACATCAATCTCACCCATGTGAGGGATTGTTGGAAAATATGGGTGAATTATGAGCGAATTAATTTATTTGATAAAATCAATTCCGGTTTTAAATCCGGATTTTTTTGCCAATGACGCGATTAATTAGCTTGACTAATTAATTAAGGAAATTGCCACCAACATAATTGCCACCGACGCAATTAATTAGCTTGACTAATTAATTAAAGAAATTGCATCGATATAATTGATTAACGCGGTTAATTAATTATGGCAATTGTGTAGCGCACAAATTTTCCTAGTCTATATATACTCGTGTAGATCATTAGGATTATTCATTCGAAACACATCCTTCTCTCATACACATCTCTATTCTCTTTCTCCGGTGATAGTTTCTTGTTCGTCTCAAGCTCGCTGAGAGTGACGCTATTCAACAGCCTCACTGCAAACCGTTTTATCCTGGAAAGCAATTCGCTCGCACATACGGTGAGGGCTAATACACTTTAAGGAGACATTCACGCACTAGACTGGGTTTTTTTTCTTTATCTCCTTTTTTGTATCCTTTATTTTGTTTACTGTTTATATACACATTTTCTGTTATTCACACACAATCACATTATTTTATGTACTAATCTCACATATTGTCTAACAATAAAGGAAAGAGGCAGATCTAAATATTATTAAAACGGTTAGGGTTGGGGGTCGACTCTAATTTTTAGAGAAGATTTTAAGTAACAGTTTATGTAGCAACGGATCCAAGACTTTTTCTTTCGAAAATTCCAGTTATATAAGGCTAGTTACTGATTTTACAAAATCACCCATATTTGAATTTACAAAATGGGAGACTGTTTAAAATTTTGAACTAATAATTTTAATGATGAAATAAACCAGGAAAATTAGGTACTAAATCCTCCCTTAATTTGACATTAATGTACTTTCCTAAATATATACCACAAAGAATTTTACAAATGATGAAAACACATTACTCCCTTCTTCGGTCTTTGCAAAATTAGTATTTAATCTAATATACATATATTTTCCTAAATATATGTCACAAGAAGTTAAAATCAATCAT
Source organism: Heracleum sosnowskyi (assembly GCA_030848705.1). NCBI lineage: Eukaryota > Viridiplantae > Streptophyta > Magnoliopsida > Apiales > Apiaceae > Heracleum > Heracleum sosnowskyi. The sequence continues at coordinate 10,422,984 of CM061243.1, forward strand.
TATATTAAAAAAATGGAACTTTCCTAAATGCTATCTCTACTAAAGACTGTAACCAACTTCTGACAAAAAAAAAAAAAAAAAAAGACTGTAACCAACTTCTGTTAACAAAATCCGAAGCCAAAACGGATTACAAATATCTAACAAAATTCAATTACACGATTATGAAAACAGAATGAAACCGAAAAAAGGGTGATTAAAGTTTAATCATGACTCGATCAAATCAGGGAAAAGGGAATGAATTAGAGATAAAGAGCAATATGAAATTGTGTATTGAAATTACCGACATCCAATGTTGTGCAATAAGCTCTCCTTATATTAACTTCAATCTCACGATCAACAGCCCGAGTTCTACAAACAGGGCACATCATCGATCGATTAGGAAGCCATTCATCAATACAATCCTTATGAAACACGTGCATGCACCTCCTCAACACTCGTATCTCGTCTCCGCATTCTAGTTCTTCTAAACAAATAGCACAGGTCTCTGATTCGGGATTCGACTCGTAAATAATCACCGGAAAGTCGGGATTTATATGTACATTATGCGAAAGATTGACGGGAGATGATAGTGTTGTTTCGGGAGCAGGATAAGATGGGCGAAAGCACCTGAAAATTGAGCTGATCATTGCACTTATACGTCTAGCCATGAGACAATAGCATGGTTTATTGAGTGTACGTGTGTATATAATGGAGATGGACGGATGGTTCGCAATTTTTAAACGGAACGAAATAACATAGGTAAACGAATAAATGAAAAATGAGCCGTATTTCAAGAAAGTACCTGCTTGGCGATATGTATGGGGGATAGAGAGGTTTTTTTTTGAGATTGTGTGTATTATATATTTTTGAGAATAAGTTCATGAGATTATCTCAGGAAACTTATCTAAGATACTTAATTAATTTATGTAATTGTGTATTCAATTTCAATTAAAAAAAATATTATATTTCCTTAATAAGTGATATACATATAATTATAATGGGTCTCGCTCCATTGAGAACCCCCACTATTGTGAGATATGAGATCTAATCCTAGCCATTCTTTAATATATCCTACATTAATCTCCCACCACTCATTAAATATATTAATATTTTAATATTTCACCACCCCCACCCATCCACCACCTCCACCCATCCACCACCTCCGGCCACCGGGAAGCTCCATTTCCGGCCACCATTAACTCCGGTCACCATCTCCGACGATCAATTCCGGCCAATCCAAAAAATTACCACCGGAAGACAAAAAATCACCACACTACTGTCACCTCCGACCACCATCAAAAAACAAAAAATCACCACCGAAAAACACAAAATCACCAACTGTTGTCATCACAAATCACCATTTATTATCAAAAATCACATTCCCATTTCCTGGCATCAACTCCGGCCACCACCCACTTCTACCCACAACTTCGACAATCAATTCCGGTCACCTACAAATCACCAACATTGTTAAATTACTTGAATAAAATGTAATTAATCACCCGATCACTTACGACTACTATCCAGTCACTTGTAAATCACCACTCTATTAACAAAATCACCACAAAAACATATAAATTACCAGATTTTAAACTATCAACATCGCCATAAGCACCGCAACGTTATAATCAATCATCACTGCCATCATACTGCCATTACCACCAAAACACTCCGAACATCGTAATCGTCAACACCACCTCAATCAACAAAATCTAAAATCTCTAGACTGAACGTCCGAACGCCAAGTTTAACATAAATGATTAAAGATTCAACATAAAATCACCAAAACTTAAAAGAAACACACCGGAATTCTAATCAGAAAGATTCTCTAGATTCATCCACACTTCTATCGACGATGTAATCATTAACCATTGTAGTATTCAATAACGATTGCAGATCTGGTAACAAAATCGGAAAAGATGAATATCTTATACAAACAACAAAAAGAGAAATTGTATGTATCTATATACGTATATATATAGGATAGATGTGAGTTGAAATTACAAATTGTTTATGAATTAAATCGAAGAGATGACAAGCAAGTAACGGTGGTCGGGGAAAAAAAAGTTAATGGGTGAGAGAAAAGTATTTCCGGGAGAGAGAAACAAATAAATGGAAATGAATAAATGTGTGGTGGAGATTAAAAAAGTAGTATAAAATGAACGGCTGAGATTAGATCTCAGTTCTCACTTTAATATAGGGTTCTCACTTGAGCAAGAGCCTAACTATAATATATTTACTTACACATAGATGTCATGTGTCATGTTTATATTGATTCAATTCAATTACCCTGAGAAAATTTCAGGAAATGTATTCTCTATATCTTTAATCAAATTTTATGCATTATCTTTGTAATAATTTCTCTAAATTTTTTTAAAAAATTCTACAAAATATGTATTTAGATAAAATGATATTTCTAACATAAAAATAGGATTTCTTTTGAATTCCCCGTTTTGTCTTGGTCATTTACCGTAATTTTGGATAAATATAGAAAATGACAATTCTTTAATATTTTTCATTATTTTAATATTATATCAAATATAGTATATTTGTCACAATTTTTATTTTTCTCAAAATTCATATTCCAATTTCTACTTTAAAATACATAATATAACATCAATATAAAATTCTAGCATATAATATTATCCTCCTAATAAATCACTCTCTCGTTTAACATGTTTTCGCCCGTTGACCCGTTTTTTCGTTGTTACCAAATCTAAACAGGTTACAAATTAATTTAATAAATAAATTACATCATCTATAAATCAATTTTAGTATATTTAAAATTTAATTTATTTTTTTAAATTAAAATTTTTATTGTTTAAAATATCGGTACTCGAGAAAATCAATGAAAAGAAAATAAGACTTCTGTATTTTATTTTATAGAAACTTGCATTTTCTTTAATTATTATCTTCTATAGAAATTATAAGGTAAAACTTAAAAAATGAGTATATATATATATGTAAAACATATAGATAAATTAAATGTGGAGTTTTTTACTAATTTTTTTGAAAACCTAATTTAAATTTTTTTTAAGGAAAATATTATGATCTTAATCTGATTTCAAGATAAATTTTATAATTTCAAGAAAAAATATATGAAATATTAAGATTTTAATTTTGAGTTCATGAGAAAGTTTTAAAAAATTATCAACATGGTGATTTGACTTGAAGATGAATTTTAGAAAAATATTAAGATAGTAATTTGACTTAAGAAAAAAGTTTAGGAAAATATTGGATAATTAAGATTTCCATTACTAAAGATTAAAAGATAATTTAGATATTTTCTAAAATTTAATATTATTAATTCAAAATTTTGAAAAAATTAAAAAAAACAGATTACTACAATTTGAGAGGCGTCACATTACCGTAATTGTATAAAGAAACTGATGTGCGCAGCGAGCTGACGCCACTTAAATCGTCTCCTTTATGATTTTCCTCGATTAAAGATAGTAAAAAAGAAATTAGGACATAAATGGGACTTGTAGAGTAAGTTTAGAAGAATATTAACATAATATACTTTGTTTACTTCATTAGAAGATAGTAGAAAGAAATTAGTAAATAAGTGGACTTAAAGAGAAAGTTTAGGTGAATATTAACTTAGCATATTTAGTTTCCTTCTTTGAAAGATGGTAAAAAAGAAATTAGTAAATAAATTGGATCAGTGGAGATCGTTTTTGAGAATATTAACATAGTATATTTAGTTTCATCCGTTAAAAAATAGTAAGAAGGATATTGAGAATTTATCTAATATTTAATTTTAATAATTCAAAAGTTCGAGAAAATTAAAAAAAAAATAGATCGAGATAATTTGAGAGCCCCACCTAACAACCCTCATATTCTCCATAATAGTTTTTAAAATTTTAAGCGTTAACTTAAATAAAAATTCAAGAGAATATTAAGATAATATATTTAGTTTCCTATGTTAGTATGTAGAATCATAAATAAAAAAAATTAAGAGAATATTAAAATCGTATAATTAGTTTCCTTCATTCATAAAGATTCTAAAGGCAATAATATTAAAACTGTATATTTAGTTTTCTTCATTAGTAAAGATTTAAAAGACAATTGAGATAGTTTCTAATAAAATTTTTAGGAGAATATTAAAATTGTATATTTAGTTTCTTGCATTAGTAAAGTTTTTAAAGGCAAAAATATTAAAATTGTATATATATTTTCCTCCATTATTAAAGATTTTAAAGGCAATTGATATATTTTCGAATTTTTAATATTATTAATTCAAAATTTTGAGAAAATTAGAAAAATAGATTGAATTGATTTGAGAGGCGGCACCTCACCGACCCCGTCTTCTAGTTTATATAAGTATATTGATTGTATGCATTGACGACTTCACATTTGATAGCATATGATATGGATAAATTTAACATATGAAAATTGACCCCGGTAATTCAAAATTTTAAAATTGTGGAATTTTGTCGATTAATTTAATTTTTATTTTTTTGAATAATTAGGTTTATATGTCTTAAAAATGAGTGTTTGTTTTAATAAATTTCGGAGACGAAAATCGAAACCAAGACATGGTATGACAAAAAAATAAGCTCTTAATCACTAAAAAGTAAAATGCATACCATAATAAAAAACATAATACATGCATGGTAACGAAATGTCACAAAAGTAGAGGTGGCCAAATAGGCGGGTTTATTCAGCCCGCCCAGCCCGGTACGATACTTTATTCGGATATTATTCGGCAAACTGAACCGCGAATAATTCGACCCAACCCGCGTGTGAGTTAGTGCTGGTTACAGTTTCAATTTCTAAAACCAGTGAATCGGCCCAGCCCGACCCGGATCGTTCAATACTACGTGTCGTTTCCGTGCTCGCCTGAGCCGAGCCCGACCCGTGTCAAGCCCGGCCCGGCTCGTACGGACCACCCATTTGGCCACCACTACACAGAAGCATTTACAAAAAGCTCAATATGATCCATTTGATATCAATTCAACGCACAGATAGTAGCAAAATGCGACAATGGCTTATACCTGTTAACATGTATATTATTATTATTAGATAATTCTGTTATTGTAATAATTTTTCGTGATATATTTTTTTGTTAGAACAATTTTCTTTATTATCATTTGGTTATTAGCTATATAAGCCTTCTCTTTATTGTAATCGATAATAGGTGTAACGCTCTCAAATCCGGGGTCAGAGGATTTGGTCGTCACGCTGAAATCTCAATTTAAATAACCTGTTAAATATTAAACCAATTGAAATTTAACATCTGCGACCTCAACTATACCAAGATCTTTTAGGTTACTGATAAGTGGATATTTTATTCACTTAGAACGTTTCCGTTTGGCTTAAAACGTATGTTTGTACTCGAGTTGAGGTATTTTTGATCTCTTTTAAGGGTATTGTGCAGGTATATTGATCACAGGTGTGTTAGGAATGAAGCGAAGCAATTGGAGCGCGAAACGGAGTTATAATGAAGAAAAGGAGAAAAATCAGTTTTGCTGGACAGAGATCCTGGCGCGGCAGCGCCGTGATAACACTGGAGAGTGGCGCGGCAGCGCCGCAGAGAAAAGGCTGCACAGTGAACTTGGCGTGGCAGCGCCGTGCCCCTATACAAACTTGGCGCGGCAGCGCCGTGGTATCTGGCGGAGAAATTCCTGTTTTGCCCTAATTTGTGATTTTTCAAGGAAAGTTAAAGAAATCAATTCCTGACGAAATATTGCACTTGGAGGCCTATAAAAAGAAGAAACAAACCCTAGAGAAGGAGACAAGAGACACATATCATATATCTACGGAGTTAAAGCACGAAGAAGCAAGGAAGAAGATCGATTCAATTTTATTCTTGTAATCTTTCTAGTTTGTGGATGCTTGGATTTGGTGTACTCTTAAAAACCCTTGATATTTATAATAGTTATAATTCGTTTTCTTCTATCATGTTTTCAATAGAACCCATGGTGACGATTAGTTTGATTATGAACTAACTCGTTGTCATGGGGTTTAGCGGATTTATTCATGAAGTCTATTAGTTGAATTTTCTCGATGCCTATAGTGTGATTGATGTGATATCCTATCATGGTTGTTTTGATTCGTTATAGGAGAGTAGCTAACTCCTGTAATTGTGTGTTAATTCTTATTGAAGCGAAAGTGGATCTAAGAGTTTAGAACTTGCCATGCTAGCATAGGTTTATGCGTGAGAATATCATTCGTAATTAGTGTCGTAACTCTAACCGTTTTATGACGACTATGTGATCAATTGAATGCTTGTACTTCAACCATTATGTTTTCAATCTTTATAGACATATAAGGACTAAGCATAATTGGGAGACTAAGTGATTTCTATCTTAATTATGGATATTATTTAGGATGGTATTTGTGCAACGAAAGTTGGCTTATATCAGTTTTGTGTGTTCGATCAGGTATTAACAAATCACATGAAAGGGCTAGAGAATTGAAGACTTTAGATGGATTGTTTAATGAAGTTGAAATCCCATGTTTCATTCATATAAGTAAATCAATATAATTCTCAGTTTCAGTAGTGATAATTAGTCATAACTCTTAGATACATTTTAGTGATAATCAAAACCACTTTGTTAATTGTTTTAGCATCGGATAATAATCATACATTGGTGAGTGAATTAACTAGACAAACAACGAGTCCCTGTTGGAACGAACCTTATTTGCTATCTGTATTACTTGAGATCACGTGCACTTGCGTGTTGAGTTTGGTCGTAACAAGTTTTTGGCGCCGCTGCCGGGGACTGCGGTTTTATTTGTTTAGTTCAGTATTTACCATCAGTGGTCATTAAAGTTCGGTGACTAGGACGTTTCTCACCAAATTTTCTAGTTGGTGAATTTCAGGTACTTATTGAGTGTGTATGCGTACACGAGCTCGAGCACGTAGAGAAGAATTTGCAAGAAGAGAAGAACTAGCACGAAGGAAACTTGACTTTGAGAACATCAGTGTGGAAAACAATATTGAATCAGAAGAAGATATGGAAGATCAAGCACAACCAGCGAAGGCTTTGAGTGAATTCTCTCAGCCAAAGGTGGAGGACATTCATACCAGCATTGTTCGTCCAGCTATTGGGGCGAATAACTTCGAGCTTAAGCCAAACATCATTCAGATGATTCAGAATACAGTTCAGTTTGGGGGTAGTCCTGCTGAAGATCCCAATGCTCATATTAGGAACTTCCTAGAGATCTGTGATACCTTCAAATTCAACGGAGTTACAGATGACGCAATCAGATTGAGGCTATTTCCCTTCTCTCTAAGGGATAAGGCCAAGAGTTGGTTACATTCTATGCCAGCAGGATCTATTAGAACTTGGGCAGACTGTGCTCAAAAGTTCTTTACGAAGTATTTTTCCATGGCGAAGACAGCAGCGTATAGGAATTCTATTTCTCAGTTTGCTCAGCAACCCCAGGAATCTTTGGGGGAATCTTGGGAAAGGTACAAGGAAATTTTGGCACGTTGTCCTCATCATGGAATGCCGGATTGGATGATAATCAGCAATTTCTATAACGGGTTGGGAGCTCAGTCCAGGCCTATGTTAGATGCAGCTTCTGGAGGAGCACTGTGGGCAAAAAGCTATGAGGATGCCTATAATCTTATCGAGATGATGGCAGCCAATGAGTTTCAGAATCCTACTCAACGCTTGCCACCTGCTAAAGTGGCCGGAGTACTGGAATTGGATGCAGCTACTGCTATTGCTGCTCAACTTAAAGCGTTGACAATGAAGGTAGATTCCCTTTCTAATCATGGGACTAACCAGGTTGCTATGGTGTGTGAGTTGTGTGCAGGAGCTCATGACACGAATATGTGTGCTATCTCATCTGAATCAGCACAGTTTGTTAGTAATTTTCAAAGAGCTCAGCAACCAGTGCCTAATGCTTACCATCCCAACAATCGAAATCATCCGAATTTCAGTTGGAGCAACAATCAGGGTGGTGTTCAGCAACCACAGAATCAGCAGTTCAATGCAAGGCCATATAATCAGAACTATCAACAACCACCCTATGCTCCAAGGCAACCATTCAATCCACCTGGATTTCAACCATCTCAAGGGAATTCTTTGAATCAGTCTGAAAAGTCCGAATTGGAAGAGCTGCGAATGATGTACAAGAGTCAGGCGGTGTCATTAAAAACTTTAGAGAATCAGATTGGCCAACTAGCCAATGCATTGCTGAACCGTCAACCAGGAACACTTCCGAGTGACACAGAGGTGAATCCAGGCAAGAAAGATCACAAGGAACAGGTCCAGGCAGTAACCTTACGATCGGGGAAGAATCTACAAGGTCAGAACGAAGAAAATTCAGCCGAGGAAAAGAATGATAATCTTGACGTTGGGGTCGAATCCGTTCCTGATTTGGTACCTAATGTTATTCCCTCGGATCCTAAAACTGCTAGGACTGATAATTCTCAGAAGGAAGTAAAAGAAAAGGTGTTCCCACCTCCTCCATTCCCAAAACGAGTTCAAAGGCAAAAGTTTGACAAGCAGTTTGCTAAGTTCTTGGATGTCTTCAAGAAGCTTCAGATCAACATACCATTTGCAGAGGCTCTTGAGCAAATGCCGAGCTATGCGAAGTTTATGAAGGGCATTCTTTCAAAGAAATTGAAACTTGAGGAGCTAGAGACAGTTGCATTGACGGAAGAATGTAGTGCCATCTTGCAACAAAAGTTGCCATCTAAGTTGAAGGACCCTGGAAGCTTCACCATTCCATGTACTATTGGAAATCTCTCCTTCAGCAAATGTTTGTGTGATTTGGGTGCAAGCATTAATCTCATGCCCTTATCAGTTTTCATGCAACTTGGTCTTCCAGAACCAAAGCCAACTACTATGACTCTGCAACTTGCGGACCGTTCAGTTACTTATCCTCGAGGAATAGTTGAGGATGTTTTGGTGAAGGTCGACAAGCTTATCTTTCCAGCCGACTTTGTGATTCTTGACTTTGAGGAAGACAAGAAGATCCCTATCATCTTGGGACGACCATTCTTGGCTACAGGTCGGACTCTTATTGATGTCCAAAAGGGAGAACTCACTATGAGGGTGCACGATCAAAATGTCACCTTTAATGTTTTCAATGCAATGAAGCTTCCAACTGACGAGGAAGTGTGTTTTAAAATTGATATGGTGGACAAAGTGGTTAACTCAGCAACTCAACACTTGATCAAATCTGATGTATTGGAAAGAGTTCTTATTAATGACTTGGAGATTGAGAACGAAGAGGATGAAGAACAATTGCAATATCTGAATGCATCTCCATGGAAGAAGTTCGAGATTCCATTTGAATCTTTGGGGTTGTCAGAGCTGAAGAAGTCTCATGTGAGACTTAAGCCATCTATCGAGGAAGCACCTAAATTGGAACTTAAGCCATTGCCTGAACATCTAAGGTATGCCTATCTTGGTGATTCTTCTACCTTACCTGTTATTATATCCTCTAAGCTTTCAGGCATGGAAGAGGAAAAGCTATTGCGAATTTTGAGGGATTTCAAATCAGCCATTGGGTGGACTATAGCAGACATCAAGGGTATTAGTCCGTCTTACTGCATGCACAAAATTCCTTTGGAAGAGGGAGCTAAACCTACAGTTGATAATCAAAGGAGGCTGAATCCTGTTATGAAGGAAGTCGTGAAGAAGGAAATTCTTAAATGGCTTGATGCAGGCATTATCTATCCGATCTCTGATAGTTCTTGGGTGAGTCCGGTGCAATGTGTGCCTAAGAAGGGAGGCATGACAGTGGTGACCAATGAAAAGAACGAGCTCATTCCCACTCGAACAGTTACTGGTTGGAGGATTTGCATGGATTATCGAAAGTTGAACAAGGCTACTCGGAAAGATCATTTTCCACTTCCGTTCATTGATCAGATGCTCGACAGATTGGCTGGACATCAGTACTATTGCTTGCTTGATGGGTATTCTGGTTACAATCAGATTTGCATAGCGCCCGAGGATCAAGAAAAGACTACATTCACTTGTCCATTTGGTACATTTGCATTCAGACGTGTTTCTTTCGGGTTGTGTGGAGCGCCAGCTACTTTTCAGCGATGCATGATGGCCATTTTTTCTGACATGATTGGAATTAATGTGGAAGTATTCATGGACGATTTCTCAGTCTTTGGGGATTCTTTTGATGAGTGCTTGGGAAACTTGAGTTTGGTTCTAAGGCGTTGTGTGGAGACAAATCTTGTGCTTAATTGGGAAAAGTGCCATTTCATGGTGCAAGAAGGTGTCATTCTGGGACACAAGGTTTCGTGTAAAGGCTTGGAAGTTGACAAGGCAAAGGTGGAGACTATTGAGAACCTTCCTGCCCCTGTTTCAGTCAAGGGTATCCGCAGCTTTCTTGGTCATGCGGGGTTCTACAGGCGTTTCATAAAGGACTTCTCAAAAATTTCTAAGCCACTTTGCAATCTCTTGGAAAAAGATGTTCCGTTCAAGTTTGATGAGTCTTGTTTACAGGCATTCGAGATCTTGAAGAAGAAATTAATTTCTGCTCCAGTGATTACAGCTCCTGATTGGAGCCAACCATTTGCTTTGATGTGCGATGCGAGTGATTTTGCGCTTGGGGCCGTTCTAGGCCAAAGGAAAGAAAAGGTGTTTCATGTTATTTATTATGCAAGCAAAACTCTTAATGATGCTCAGATGAATTACACCACTACTGAGAAGGAACTACTTGCTATTGTCTACGGTTTTGAAAAGTTTCGCTCTTATCTGCTTGGTACTAAGGTGACAGTTTTTACGGATCATGCTGCTATTCGCTATCTCTTGGCGAAGAAAGATGCTAAGCCAAGGTTGATTCGTTGGGTTCTTCTGTTGCAAGAATTTGACGTGGAAATCAAGGACAGAAAGGGGACGGAGAATCAGGTAGCTGACCACCTCTCTAGATTGGAAGATCACGGGAAGTCACCTAAGGATAATACAGTTATTAATGAGTTTTTTCCGGATGAGCAACTATTCAGTGTGGAAGATGTTGAACCATGGTATGCCGACATTGTGAATTTTCTAGTAAGTAACATCATGCCACCTGAGCTCTCTTATGCTCAAAAGAAAAAATTCTTACATGATGTCAAGCAGTATATTTGGGATGAGCCGTTTTTGTTCAAGCAAGGAGCTGATCAGATTATTAGGCGTTGTGTTCCTTACAGTGAGACCGAGGCTATTCTTAGTGACTTTCATGCTACAGCTTATGGAGGACATTATGCGGGTGAAAAGACAGCCACACGTATTCTTCAAGCAGGTTTCTATTGGCCGACTCTATTCAAAGATGCTCATCAGTTTGTGTTGAGATGTGATCGATGTCAACGAGTTGGTAATATTTCTCGTAGGGACGAGATGCCTCTTAATGTCATGTTGGAGGTAGAGATCTTTGACGTGTGGGGAATTGACTTCATGGGACCGTTCATTCCATCATGTGGTAATCAGTATATTCTGTTAGCTGTGGATTATGTGTCTAAGTGGGTGGAGGTAAAGGCACTTCCAACGAATGATGCTAAGGTGGTGCTCAATTTCCTTCACAAGAATATATTTACTCGGTTTGGCACGCTGCGAGTTATCATCAGTGATGAAGGTACGCACTTTTGCAATCGGAAGTTTACATCTCTTATGGCACGCTACAATATCAATCATCGAGTTGCTACAGCTTATCATCCTCAAACCAATGGGCAAGCTGAAGTGTCTAATCGTGAAATTAAACGGATTCTTGAGAAGGTGGTAAGTTCTTCTAGGAAGGATTGGGCTTTGAAGCTTGATGAAGCAGTGTGGGCTTATCGGACAGCCTATAAAACGCCTTTGGGAATGTCACCATTTCAGCTTGTGTATGGAAAAGCATGTCATCTTCCAGCTGAGTTAGAACACAAGGCTTATTGGGCGTTGAAGAAGCTGAATTTTGATCTTACAGCAGCAGGTGAAAAGCGTATGGTTCAGTTGAATGAAATGGACGAGTTTCGATTGCAAGCTTATGAGAACAACAAGCTATATAAAGAGAAAGTCAAAAGGTGGCACGATCGTCGGTTGGTTCTTAAGACATTTGTGCCCGGACAATTGGTGTTGTTGTTCAACTCTCGACTTCGGTTATTTCCTGGAAAGTTGAAGTCACGATGGTCAGGTTCATTCTCCGTTAAAACAGTTTTTCAGCATGGAGCAGTGGAGATTTTTGACAAGTCACCGGACCAGTCGTTCAAGGTCAATGGTCAGCGGTTAAAGCCATATTTTGGAGAGAAGTTGAATCGCGAAGTTGAGACCGCGGTTCTAATTTGCACAACGTAAGGAGATGGAGCTATGTCAAGCTCATGACTTAAAAAGAGCGCTTCGTGGGAGGCAACCCACGTGATTGTGTGATTGTAATTCGTTTAAAAAAAAAAAAAAAAAAAAAAAAAAATAGAAAAAAATTTTCAGCAGAAGTTCTGGCGCGGCAGCGCCGTGCTGTAGTGCTTTTCTGGCGCGGCAGCGCCGTGGCGCCTGCTGAGAAAAAAAAAAAGAAAAAAAAAAGAAAAACTGAAAAAAAATTGCAAAAACAGAAATATTGTTGTTGTATTAGTGGCCCATTACGTAAACCCATTACCTATACCCACTAACCCTAAATTCTCCTTATAAAACCACATCTCCTATCCCTACCTATACAACCTATACATACACTACTTACAAATCTCACAAATTCTCAAACATTCTAAACACTTTCTTCATTCAATTCAATGGCATCCAAGAGACAAAGGGTTGTAATTGGTGGTGGTAGTGAGGGCGCTAGTGGTAGTGGGGCTGGTGGAAGGCACCCTCGTTCTTCTTCTTCCTCTGATTCTGGTGGAGCCAATGGTGGACCTCAATTTGTTTCCAATGAGGCTCGTGAGGCTTATAATGAGTTGTTGGGGCGTCCTATTGCCCGTGAGAGGGGTCTTTTGCCTACGGCATCGGATGGGTACATGTTGGAGAATATTGCGGAGAGAGGTTGGGAGCTATTTTGTGAGGCTCCGGAGCCGGTTCCGATGACGGTGGTTCGCGAGTTTTATGCGAATGCTAGTGTGGAGAGGAATGGAATTAGCCAAGTGCGTGGGTTTCGTGTGGATTATCGGCCGCGTGTTATTCACTGTGTTCTTGTTCTTCCGGCTCATAGGAGGAATCAAGAGGATTGGTCAGGGAGGACTCGCGAAACTGTGGACCTTCAGGATATTATTCAGCGGTTGTGTGTTCCAGGGACACAGTGGACTGTGAGGCGTGGCACTACTGAGCCAACGTCGTTTATGTCGACGGCGCTGAATCAATATGCGCGTACTTGGCACTTGTTCATTTGTGCTAACCTCATCCCTACTAGGCATTCTAATGAGGTGACAGTTGAGAGGGCTATTTTGTTGTTTGCTATTTGCAGCCGAGAGTTTGTGGATGTTGGTAATTTGATCCACCAGGGGATTCTCCGGTTTATGCAAGGGAGTACCACTGCGGCGATACCTTATGGTTCGGTTATTGCTAGATTGGCTAGGGATAGTGGTGCTCTTTGGTCAGCAGAGGAGGTTGTGCAGCAGCCACAGACAGCACTGGATCATCAGAGTATAATGAGGCTGCATGTGTGGGATGGAGGTGAGCCAGATTGGTGGGGTCTCGGTTATGTAGTTGAGGGTCAGCAGCAACAACATCAGCAGCAACAGCAGCAACAACAACAGCAGCAACAGCAGCAGGGGGGAGAGCCTCAGGATGGAGGTTCTCTTATCAGTCAGAGGCAGTATCGGAGATTGACGAGGCGTATCGATGCGGTGCACGATATGCAGGCAGGGTTTAGAGCAGATTTTGGTCAGTTTGCACAGGCATTGAGCACGGCTCTGCGTGCTAGTGGAGTGGACGTGACTTTTCCGTCCTTTGGAGTTGGCGCTGTCTATCCGCCACCGGACACTCCTAATGGGAGTGGTTCGGAAGACGAGTAGGTATGCTTTGCACTCTTTTTATTCTTACCTTCAATGTGGGCATTGAAAATTTTAAGTTTGGGGGTGGGGATGAAAGGTGCATTTGTATATTAGTTGTATTGCATATTAGGAGCATTTGTGCATGTTAGTTAGTTTCATGTTAGTTTATAGCATATAGGACATTCGGTTATTTTGTTATTTATGTGCATATAGTTGCATAAGCATGGCATGCATTTTCATGATCCCTTAGGACGAGCTATTTCTGTTTGGCAGGTAGATGTTGATTTGAGTGTGATAATCATGAATAGAGGGTTGATTTAGAGTTTCTATGAAATTGACATGCATGTTATGGGGACAAAAACAATTACACAACTCATTGTTTGCTTTTGGGCTAGATTGGGGGTCATGCTTGTTTGGAGGTTTTGAGGTTTAATTACTTGGTTATATTAAGAATGTTCTTTATTCACTTGATAACGTAAGAGCACTAAAGTATAAGTTTGGGGGGAAACAGGATTTTCATGCTAGTTGTTTGTGTTTATGGCTAGGTGTCAAATGGCTAGTAGCCGGCTCATATTTATATGAGTAGTCTAGGGTTGGAAATGAGAATTCTCATTCCAGATTGTATATATGAAAAGAAAAAAAAATGAAAAAAAAATATATAAAAAAAAAGAAGAAAAGAAAGAAAAAAAAAAGAGTTATGTAAATAAGTTAAATGCAAAATTAACCACGAGTGAGCTCTTTAATACTCGAGTAATTAAGTCTGAGGGGACTTAGTCCTAGTGACCTAAGGCTTTTATAGTCTGGGATCCACTGACCTAACACTCACTACATGGGTATTATTGTATAAGCCTTTTGGGGTCTCACTCATTGCACGGTTAAATAAGCATATGTGTTGTGAATAGTAGTATGTGTCGTGGTAATAAAGCATGAATTCTTGGTTATCCTGAATGAGTATGGAGGTGTCTCGAAGTTATGATGTGTCTACCGTTCATTCTTTTTATAAACTTGTGATTGCCTTGACTAAGAATCGGTATGATTTTTGATCTAGTGTTGGGAGTATATCTGATGAGTATTGCACACACCACGTTCCTATGCATGTATTGTTAGTATACGGGAATTCAGTCGAGCTTTGTTTGGAAGTTGTTGCATGATTTGAGATGTTTGCCTAAATGAATGGTTTTGGTTAGTCTAAGGGGGTCCTTGCATTTTCATATAGTTGCATTCATGTAGTTAGTTGCATTTGTAGTTGCATTGTTAGATGGATTTTGTGGGTACATTCACTATAGGCCCTCACGAGACCTTACTCGTCCACTAGGGCTGCCTAGGGGTTTAAAGGGCTTGTTGCATATGCCAAATGCAACCGTGATCACCTACGGAAGTGGTAGTTATTTATGCTCGAGGACGAGCAACGGTTTAAGTTTGGGGGTGTGATAAGTGGATATTTTATTCACTTAGAACGTTTCCGTTTGGCTTAAAACGTATGTTTGTACTCGAGTTGAGGTATTTTTGATCTCTTTTAAGGGTATTGTGCAGGTATATTGATCACAGGTGTGTTAGGAATGAAGCGAAGCAATTGGAGCGCGAAACGGAGTTATAATGAAGAAAAGGAGAAAAATAAGTTTTGCTGGACAGAGATCCTGGCGCGGCAGCGCCGTGATAACACTGGAGAGTGGCGCGGCAGCGCCGCAGAGAAAAGGCTGCACAGTGAACTTGGCGCGGCAGCGCCGTGCCCCTATATAAACTTGGCGCGGCAGCGCCGTGGTATCTGGCGGAGAAATTCCTGTTTTGCCCTAATTTGTGATTTTTCAAGGAAAGTTAAAGAAATCAATTCCTGACGAAATATTGCACTTGGAGGCCTATAAAAAGAAGAAACAAACCCTAGAGAAGGAGACAAGAGACACATATCATATATCTACGGAGTTAAAGCACGAAGAAGCAAGGAAGAAGATCGATTCAATTTTATTCTTGTAATCTTTCTAGTTTGTGGATGCTTGGATTTGGTGTACTCTTAAAAACCCTTGATATTTATAATAGTTATAATTCGTTTTCTTCTATCATGTTTTCAATAGAACCCATGGTGACGATTAGTTTGATTATGAACTAACTCGTTGTCATGGGGTTTAGCGGATTTATTCATGAAGTCTATTAGTTGAATTTTCTCGATGCCTATAGTGTGATTGATGTGATATCCTATCATGGTTGTTTTGATTCGTTATAGGAGAGTAGCTAACTCCTGTAATTGTGTGTTAATTCTTATTGAAGCGAAAGTGGATCTAAGAGTTTAGAACTTGCCATGCTAGCATAGGTTTATGCGTGAGAATATCATTCGTAATTAGTGTCGTAACTCTAACCGTTTTATGACGACTATGTGATCAATTGAATGCTTGTACTTCAACCATTATGTTTTCAATCTTTATAGACATATAAGGACTAAGCATAATTGGGAGACTAAGTGATTTCTATCTTAATTGTGGATATTATTTAGGATGGTATTTGTGCAACGAAAGTTGGCTTATATCAGTTTTGTGTGTTCGATCAGGTATTAACAAATCACATGAAAGGGCTAGAGAATTGAAGACTTTAGATGGATTGTTTAATGAAGTTGAAATCCCATGTTTCATTCATATAAGTAAATCAATATAATTCTCAGTTTCAGTAGTGATAATTAGTCATAACTCTTAGATACATTTTAGTGATAATCAAAACCACTTTGTTAATTGTTTTAGCATCGGATAATAATCATACATTGGTGAGTGAATTAACTAGACAAACAACGAGTCCCTGTTGGAACGAACCTTATTTGCTATCTGTATTACTTGAGATCACGTGCACTTGCGTGTTGAGTTTGGTCGTAACAGTTACAGTGCTAAAAACGAGAATCCAAAATTCTATTAAATAAAAATTTCTTCTTTACAATAATCTCTTTGCATAAATCCTATAACACTAGTATAACTTCGATAAGAAGTATACCATGCAAAACTAATCGTATACACAATAATATTTAATAGAAATGAAATTTATACAATAGCCTTACACTGGATCCAAATACTCTGCATCAATTAATCTTCATAACGGCATCTCGTCTCTTTGCATTCCAAACTTATACGATTTAATCACGTTAATCTATCTTTCACTGGAGAGTTAAAAATTGAAAAAAGCAAGTATGAGCGGAAGAAATGCTCAGCAAGTGATAATAATATGATACAATAATAAATATACTTTTCTGATAAACAGTGTCCACTTTTAAAAATTTCACATGTTTTTTATAAATAAAACTTTTGAGTACAATGTTCATTTCATATATATATATAGAGTCCTACTCAAATAGAAACCAATTTAAAATAAAAACTAGAAACTGCACTACACACAATTAAATACACCCTCTCACACACAACCCCACCTAATCCCCTCCATTCGTAATTATATTTTTCCCATTAATTGGTGATCTTTTTTTGAAATCTAACTTAACTGTATTTTTCTTCATCTCGCAACAATCAGTTTGCATACCATATTTGATATATTCCGACGATTAATCACTATTTATGCTTGCGAGAATCACTAAAATGTTGGTGATTCCTGTAAGAATAAATAGTGATTTCTGCGTAAATGTAGTGATTTTTTCTCGAGATCTATACGTAAATTACAAATTTTGTACCGCAAAATCACTAAATTTATACGTATATAAAAATAAATCGCTAGATCTATGCTGAAATCACTATTTATTCTTACAGAAATCACTAAAATTTTAGTACTCCGTAATATAGCACATATGGTATGCATATTGATCGTTGGAAGATGGAGAAAAATATAGTGAAGTCGAATTTCAAAAAAAGCTCATCGATTCACGGGAAAAATCAAATTAAAAACGAAGGGGATTAGGTGAGATTGTGTATGTGAGGGTGTATTTTAACTGTGTGTGGTGCAATAGATGACCATTGATAGAGTATATATTTATATATATTTTATATGATTTTATTTCTCATATTTATTATATTTTGCATTTAATTGGATTTTTATTTAATAAATTTTAATGTTTTATTGTAGGAAGCAAGGAAATCCTAAACTTGGAAGGATTAGAGAATAAAGAGCTTAATTTGGAGATTTATTAGAAAGAAAATCGGATTTGTTGGGCTGCCTGCACATAATTCACTGTTTCGGTCATATCTTGAGACGTAGAAGTCAGAATTGGACGATTTAACAGCCCACGCGAAGATAATGGAAATCTCTTTTATTCTAAAGTGGTTCAATTATTAAATTAATTCAGGAACGGCTCAGAATTACTGAAGAAAAGTCAGCTACGAATTTTCCTTGTAAAACAGAATCAGTTTAGGAAACGTACTTGTACTTTCCTCAAGGCATTAAAATATTTGAGGATATATATATAGACATCAGATCTGAGAGATAGAGAGACATACAGGGATACATAGATACATACAGACGGAGCGGGACTTGTACTTTTCTTCTTGGAAAAAGATTAAAGGTTTTTATTCTCTGTTCTTAATATTATTATGTGTTCTTATTATATTCTGTATTTTGTCAGTTTAATTATGAGTGAGTAGATCTTTAATCTAGGGTTAAGTTGAACCTAGTTATGATTGATGTATGATTTTCCATAACCCCCAATTTAGTTATGTTGTATGCTCTTGCTTATTGAGTTGTGCTTAATTAACAATAACATGTCAGACGTGATTATGCGTATTGTTTGAACCTAATATCTATTTATCATCGAAAGTTGGACTTAGATGGTTGTGATTTATCCAATAAGGACATGAACTTCTCCATGAAAATAGGTAGAACGGATTGTTAGGAAGTTAGGATGTTGTGTTTAATGTCTCTAAATTGCATGATACCATGAAAATAGGCTTGAGTGTATTTTTAGAGAAGCCATTAATACTCGAGAGAGGTTATTGGTATTTTATAGGGCGAATCTTTCCTCTTGAATAGCGTATGATTAATTGGGGTGGAAAATCATAATTGCATCGATTCATGCTAGTGGGGATACTTAATTCTAGATGTTTTAGTTAATTGATAATACAATACAATTTGCTTTAGTATAATATTTAGATTAATAATCTCTCAACAATTTATTGTGTTACTTGCTTAGTTGAATTGAATCAAGAATAACTAGTGATTGATACGTTTGTCTCTGTGGGATCGACTCTGACTTACCCTACTACATAGTTAGAAGGATTTGTTAGATATTATTATTTGATAGGCACGCGACAGCCTTGTCAAATTTTTGGCGCCGCTGCCGGGGACAAAGCGGTATTAGATTAGTTAATTTTTGAGTTAGTTTAGCTAAGTCTTTTGGTTGTGTTGCTTCGGCTATTATTCCCTTGTTATTTGATCTTTGTTTCTAGTTTCCTTGTTGCATGCACACTCGAAGTTCAGGTACAGAAATTTTGATTGCTCTTGATCCTGAAATTGAAGCTACAACAAGAAGACAAGCAGGACTACGAAGGAAAAATAAAGACAAGGAAGTTATGGGTGAGACAGCAGCAAAAGCTCTCAGGGAGCATGGTATGCCAGACGCTACAGACGTACTCTCCAGTATTGTCAGACCAACAGTCACGGCTACCCACTTTGAACTCAAGCCACAATTCATACAATTCATCTCCAATGATTCTTTCGCAGGATTGTCCACTGAAAATCCTGTTGATCATCTTGAAAGTTTTCTGGAAAAGTGTGATACTATAAAGATGACCAATGTTAGTGATGATGCTATTAAGCTGCACTTATTTCCTTTTTCTCTCTGAGATGGAGCAAAAGATTGGTTGAAGGATGAAGGACCAAACACATTCACTACTTGGGATATTCTAGCAAAGGCGTTTCTACTTAAATTCTTTAGTCAAAAGAAAACTTCAAAGCTCAGGAATGAAATATCTAACTTTCGTCAAGATGATGACGAGTCACTTCATGATGCTTGGAGAAAATTCAAACGACTTCAGAGACAATGCCCTCACCATGGAATTCCTGACTGGTTGTTGATCCAAACATTCTACAATGGGTTAACACAAGAGTTTCGAAATTTTGTTGATGCTTCTTCTGGTGGATCTATTATGAAAAAGAGTACGGAGGATGCAAAAACTTTGTTAGACGAGATGGCATCTAATGATAACTATCCTTACAGTGACAGAAATCATCCAAAGAAGGGTGGTAAGTATGATGTTGATGCTCTAACCATGTTGAATACTACTATGCAGGCAATGGTTAAGAAGATTGAGCAATTGGATTCTAGAACTTCATCTACGGTTGCCTCATGTGAAATATGCGGTGTAGTTGGACACACTCAATATGCTTGTCAATACAATCCCTCTGGAACAACAATGGAACAAGCAAATGCCCTCTACAACCAAAATCAAAGGCCACAATATAATCCTTACTCCAACACATACAATCCAGGTTGGAGAGATCATCCTAATTTCTCCTACAGAAATAACCAGGCTCAAGCTCAACCTCCACAAAATAACTTTTCTCAGCCGCCAGGTTTTCAACAAGCTCAGCCACAAAAATCTAACTTGGAAAATCTTTTGGAAGGATTTATCTCTACACAGGCAAAGAAGAATGATTACTTTGACTCAAGTATCAATGAGATAAAGGCTCATAACAAGTTAATGGAGAATTCAATCACTCAAATTGCTCAACAGTTGAATCAACTTAACAAGTCTTCAGGCCAACTTCATGGCCAAACTGAACAACCACATAAAGCCCACATGAATGCTATAACGTTAAGAAGTGATCATGAATTGCAAGGGCCAGAGATGAAGATGAGTACTGATAATTTGAATGTTGAGGAAGATACGGAAAAAATTCAATTTGAAAATGTGGTTGTGCAAGAAGCGATTGAAGAAAAGAAGAAGGAACCCACAGTTGCTCCTGTCAGACCTTACGTACCACCTGTTCCGTTTCCTCAAAGGTTGGTGCAAGCTAGGCTTGGAGAGAAGTTTATGAAGTTTATGGATATCTTGAAGATGTTAGAGCTTAATATTCCCTTCTTAGATGCTATCAAAGAGCTGCCTTCTTATGGGAAGTTCCTTAGGGAATTATTGTCAAACAAACGAAAGTTTGAAGAAAGTTCTACTATCACATTAACGGCAGAGTGCAGTGCTATTTTGCAGAATAGTCTTCCTAAAAAGCTAATTGATCCAGGTAGCTATTCTATTCCTGTCAAACTTGGGAATTTTGAAATCAAAAGAGCTCTATGTGATCTTGGGGCAAGTGTAAGTCTAATGCCCTTATCAATCTGCAATAAGCTTCAGATGGGTGAACTGAAACCCACGCGTATATCTCTACAATTGGCAGATATAAGTGTAAAAGTTCCACTTGGAATACTTGAAGATGTTCCTGTCAAGGTAGGAAAGTTTTTTATTCCATGTGATTTTGTTGTCATGGAGATGGAGGAAGATGCACAAAATTCTATCATTCTCGGAAGACCTTTCTTAGCTACAGCTGGTGCAAAAGTTGATATGATGCAACAGAAGATTTCTTTTGAAGTTGGAGATGAGAAATTGGAATTTAAATTTTCTAATTCTTTTCATAACCCATCTATGGAGAAGAGTGATCTTGAAAAGAGTAATGAAGCTGTTCTTATGGTTAAGACCTTGGGTGAAGATCAAGATATGAAGGCTAATATTTTCCTCTCTAAACCTCTTACTATTTTGGTGAGAGATTTACATGTCATTAATTATGTTGATTTGAAGCCTTCAACAATGAAATCGATTGGTGAAATTCAGTTTGGTGGATTATCTGTTGAAGATCCTGATGCTCATATTGAAAACTTTTTGAAGATTTGTGATACTATTAAGTGTGATGGAGTTTCTGATGAGGCCATTCGACTTCGATTATTCCCTTTATCTTTAAGGGATGGAGCTAAAAATTGGTTATTTTCGTTACCCTCAAATTCCATTACCACTTGGGAAGACTTACTTATAAAATTTCTTTTTAAGTTTGTCTCACGAGATGAAACGTCAAGGATAATTGTTGCACTCTTAAAGTTTGCTCGAGATAGAAGAGTAATATTGTTGGATAAAGCCGTGGATGAAACTTATAAGTTTTTGGGAGAGATCATAAGAAAATATGTTGAGAAAGTAGATGTTCCACTTTCACTCCATTCACCAGGTTGATTAACAAGAAGGTCGAGCTAAAGACCTTAAAAAAGCGCTTCTTGGGAGGCAACCCAAGATTTTGGAGGAGGAACACTCTCCCATAGTTTTCAACCGGGACTTCATACACTAGGGGAGTATTTCTAACCTTTCTTTGTATAATTTTTCACTCTTATTCTTTTTGTATTTCTTTTAGGATCTTGTTAGTTTTGTATATTTATATATATTATTCATTGAGGACAATGAACCACTTAAGTGTGGGGATGAGTTCTCAATGACGTAAAAAACCCAAAAAAATTATATATTATAAAAATCCAAAAAAAAAATTAAAAAATTTAAAACTTTTTGTATATAATTGCCTTGTCTCAAAAGCATGTTAGCGTGGATAAGTACACATTGTGTAGATTAATTTCGCATGATTAATTATGAGTGTCATATTCATGAAAAATCATTTGATGCTTGATAATTCCTTGTATGTGCTTGCGAACATTTAAAAACTTGAGATGTTTCTTGGTCAATTTTAGTGAGTTAAGCATGCTTTCACCATGTGAGGATTTGAGCCTAATTTATGATTGATGCATTTTTTATCAATCCATTTTTTTGTTGTGTGTTGTTCATCATGATTCTTGTTGCTCTAGAACTTGTTTTAAACCGTTTTGAGACTACATGATATGTGTATGCATGAATATGATAAAGGCACTAGGATTAACCTCATTTACCCATACAGTACCCATATGGAAAATAATCCTTAGTGAAACCCCTTTGAGCTTATACCCGTTTCTTTCGTATGTCACCAGTCTAAAACTTTTGAGCCTACTTATTTATTCTTGTCGTGATTTACTGGTAGAGCATATTGATTCAATTCAAGGGTTGGTGAATATTTAGTGTGGGGATTTCTTTTGGTTAAAGTGTTACATTTTGGTGGGATACAACATGATATGGGAATTGCAAACAAGTATCAAGTACTCCTTTGAGATCAATGGGTAGCAAGTGCAATGTCATATTAAAGGGACGATCCATGTGTGCTGGTATTAAGTACTCACTGTCCTTGGTTACTGGAGAATGACTTGACTTTTGAAAAAAAAAAAGAAAAAAAAAAGAGAAGTTATGAGCAAGAGGAAGATAAAGTAGAGTTGTGTTCATTTGATTGATACAATGTGAAAGTGGGAAAGTACATGGGTTATATGTACTTTGAAGTTTAATGCTTGTGAAAGCTTGATCAACTTTTACATGATCTAAGTTTCATGTTGGGTGCTTTAATTAAAAGTGAACATTATTCTCTATCAGTTATCACGTTTAGCCACTTGTTAGCCTGTTTCTTTGATATCCTACCCCGTACCTAAGCCTCGTTACAACCTTTAACGAAGACCTTTTGATTCATGTATGCATATATACGAGGTGGTGGAGATTTGGTGGACAACCAAGCATATGGTAGCACATGAGTACATTGATTGAACTTGAGCGATACACTTATACCCATACACTTGTGTGAAGTGAGAGCAATGTGAGATATTTATCCATAGCATGCTTACTTGTTGAATGCGATTTTGATGTCTATCTCATGATATTTTTGTCTATCTAGACATTTTGTGCATACTTGGATTATTTTGTGTCAGTGATGCTTAAAGTGAGAGTACTTGTACTTTCAGACACTTCCATGTTGTTATGTGATTGAAATTTGCAATGTGTGGAGTACTATGACATGTTGCATGTTTGAGAGACTTGGTGGTTGAAAATATTTGATTTTGTGGGTATATCTTCTATAAACCCTCACGAGACAAAACTCGTCCTACTAGGGCTGCCTAGGGGTTTAACGGCTTGTTGCATATGCTCAATGCAATCGTGTCATCTACGAAAGTGGTGGTCCTATTAGTTAGTATTATTTTTATTTCTTTATTTGCCCGAGGACGTGCAAAATGCTAAGTGTGGGGATATTTGATAGAGTATATATTTATATATATTTTATATGATTTTATTTCTCATATTTATTATATTTTGCATTTAATTGGATTTTTATTTAATAAATTTTAATGTTTTATTGTAGGAAGCAAGGAAATCCTAAACTTGGAAGGATTGGAGAATAAAGAGCTTAATTTGGAGATTTATTAGAAGGAAAATCGGATTTGTTGGGCTGCCTGCACATAATTCACTGTTTCGGTCATATCTTGAGATGTAGAAGTCAGAATTGGACGATTTAACAGCCCACGCGAAGATAATGGAAATCTCTTTTATTCTAAAGTGGTTCAATTATTAAATTAATTCAGGAACGGCTCAGAATTACTGAAGAAAAGTCAGCTACGAATTTTCCTTGTAAAACAGAATCAGTTTAGGAAACGTACTTGTACTTTCCTCAAGGCATTAAAATATTTGAGGATATATATATAGACATCAGATCTGAGAGATAGAGAGACATACAGGGATACATAGATACATACAGACGGAGCGGGACTTGTACTTTTCTTCTTGGAAAAAGATTAAAGGTTTTTATTCTCTGTTCTTAATATTATTATGTGTTCTTATTATATTCTGTATTTTGTCAGTTTAATTATGAGTGAGTAGATCTTTAATCTAGGGTTAAGTTGAACCCTAGTTATGATTGATGTATGATTTTCCATAACCCCCAATTTAGTTATGTTGTATGCTCTTGCTTATTGAGTTGTGCTTAATTAACAATAACATGTCAGACGTGATTATGCGTATTGTTTGAACCTAATATCTATTTATCATCGAAAGTTGGACTTAGATGGTTGTGATTTATCCAATAAGGACATGAACTTCTCCATAAAAATAGGTAGAACGGATTGTTAGGAAGTTAGGATGTTGTGTTTAATGTCTCTAAATTGCATGATACCATGAAAATAGGCTTGAGTGTATTTTTAGAGAAGCCATTAATACTCGAGAGAGGTTATTGGTATTTTATAGGGCGCATCTTTCCTCTTGAGTAGCGTATGATTAATTGGGGTGGAAAATCATAATTGCATCGATTCATGCTAGTGGGGATACTTAATTCTAGATGTTTTAGTTAATTGATAATACAATACAATTTGCTTTAGTATAATATTTAGATTAATAATCTCTCAACAATTTATTGTGTTACTTGCTTAGTTGAATTGAATCAAGAATAACTAGTGATTGATACGTTTGTCTCTGTGGGATCGACTCTGACTTACCCTACTACATAGTTAGAAGGATTTGTTAGATATTATTATTTGATAGGCACGCGACAGCCTTGTCAACCATTAGATTAGATTAATCTAAGGGTTTAGATTAGTTTCTAGTTTCTATTTTAATTTTAGTTTCTATTTGATCACTAGTATAGATATATATTTGAAATTAGGAATGAGATATAAGGTATTCTTTCTAAAGTCATGCATTTCTTTAATACTTGAAATTGTATTCACTGTATATAGTTCATTTCTTATCAAAACATTGGCCCTTTTTATTATATAAAGTGGATATCAGTGACACAGGTTCAGTGGATGATCGGTCACACTTAACCTCCCTTAACACAATGTTATTATAACAAAGTGTTCACACAAAATATGGACCCGATAACACTTATTTCCATTGGCTGTTAGGCAGTTCTCTTACGCATCTCAACTCCACTTTATATCTCAAAATAGTTGCATAGAGTTTCACGTCACCCTACTAATCAATTATAAAATTTCATCTCCCGAAAGTCATTACCAAGACTTATTTAAACTTTCAATAAATATTTGTTTCAAAGGGAAGGGCCTAATTACCGCAAAATCTCACAACAGGGCAAAACATTTAATTTCATATCCATAGGTAATAGAAATTTCGCAAAACAGGTTTATACTGAAAGTACTTGCCAAATATTTGGTTGTATAGCACAACATGATTATTTAAAAGAAAGAGTAATAGGAATTGTCACTTGCAATGTGAGTTGAGAGTAATATTTGCATGATAGTTGCAGAATCATATCATTTGAACAATAAGTGAGAGATATAAAACTTGCAATATGGGTTGAGAATAATATTAGCATAATAGTGGAAGAAACATGTCACTTGAATAATAAGTGAAAGGTATATAACTTGCCTGAGCTAAACAATTAGCCACTTTGTTTCCAGATCGCTTAACATAAAAAATATTAGAACGGCTTCCCGAGAAATCCAACCTATTATAATAAAATATAACTTTTTTCTGTTCTCTCCATACTTTATCATGGTATCAAGAGCTAGTTTTGTTCGATCGGGATAGGTTAATTTATAGTTGAACGTGATAACTGCCACATGTTTGGTTGAAACCATGTGTTTCAATATATTTTTTTATCTTCTTGTCTTCTCTTCAAACCGTTTAGTTTTTTTCCGTATTTGTCAGGTTTTTCTTGGGTAAAATTTGATTTTGGTTGGATTTTTTATGTTGGATTCATTTTGTTTTGGTTGGGATTCTCAGACACACTCTCTATTTCTCTCTATTTGATGGTATTGGCTCGTTGATATTTTTTTATTCTTTCTTTCCCTTCTCTTCTCTTCCCTTTTTTTCGTGCACTATGATGTGAGTAGCCCTAGGCACATATGTATATCTTCTTTTCTCGTGCTCTATGATGGGAGTAGACCTAAGCACATTGGGCCCTTCATGGGATTGTTAAATTATGGTCTGGTGTTCTAGGCATATTGGCCCCATCTTGGGATTTGATTATGGTCTGGTGCTCTAGGAATATTAGCCCTTCGTGGAATTTTTAGATTATGGTCTGGTGCTCTATGCACATTAGCCCTTCATGAGATTGTTAGATTATGGTCTGGTGCTCTAGGCACATTAGCCCTTCGTGGGATTGTTATATTTGCTTAATTTGGATTGGTAAATGGATTCGGATTGGTTGTTAGCTTGTATCAGTTATTGGGTTTGATATTGGATGACTTTGGATTGAGTTTTGATTTCGATATTTGTATTGTTTTCGATGATTACAGTTGGTTTAGATTATTCAGTTTTGGTTTCGATATTGATATTGTTTCATATGGTTGCAGTTTGTTTGGAGTTTGCTTTCGAAGTTCGTAGTTGATTATTGGATGTCATGGATGGTTTTTCTTCTATTGCTCATTGTAGTTTTTGTGTTGACTCTGATTTTGGTTCGAATACACTTAGATTTAAGTTTTGTTTACATGTGCTATTGGATGACATGGATATTCTGTTTTATTTGCTTATTTTGCGGTTGCTACTTTGGATTCACTTGTTTTGCGGTTGCTACTTTGTGTTCGCTTGTTTTGTGGTTGCTGCTTTGGATTCGTTTATTTTGCAGTTGCTGCTCTGGATTCGCTTGTTTTGCGGTTGCTACTTTGGATTCGTTTAGAAAACGTGACTCAGTTTCTTGTTAACATACTCCCAATTTTTCATCGTGAGTTTGAGGGAGAATGTTAATTAATATATATATATATATATATATTATTGGATAATTTTGTTATTGTAATTGTTTCATTTGTTAAGAAAATTTCCTTTATTATCGATACAAGTTTATTATAATAAAATATAATTTTTTTCTATTCTTCCCATACTTTATCAATACCAACCATATATCCAATAAGTAGCTATAAGTTCAATGTAAAATTAGCCAAGTTATATCAGCTCATCCGAAGTAATCACAATTTGAAAACATAACTGTGCAATCAAGTAACGCCTAGTTGTTACAATTAATTAATTAAAGTGTAATCTCTTAGCATGCATCTCTGTACTTTCTCGCAAGCTAAGTTTTCATTTTGCTCCTGGTATTCTTGATCTGGTGCTGCTTCTTCCTTTATATTTACCATAGAAGGAGAGTCTTCTTCCTTCCCTTGACTTCTCAGTGTAGTGGCAGTTAAGAACTTCATATCCATTTCAAGGTGTTGGAGTAGAATAACAATTCTGATGCTCTGTATCCCGCTTGGAAGAACATTGGTTAACTCTTTAAGCAGTCCCAAAATATTTACAGTTCAAGAATTATGGTATTTATACATCTCACTTGTTTTAGACGATCTCATAATCTGCCAAACAAGTCATACCATTAATACATAGTGTATGAACAACCACAACCAAATTACAAAATACAATAGGACCACTCTAAAGTGATATCGTTGGGACCGGAAAAAATTATCATTTTAGACATGTTAGCACTTTAGAGGGGTAAAATTATAACTACCGATTACCGAGTGGGACCGAGACTTTTTATCATTATAGAGAGGTTATCACTTTAGAAAGTATTAATTTAGAGGGGTTCTACTGTATGGAACGAAATTACCCTGCAAATGAAAGAAATTTCAATAAGCAACGAATCTTGCTCATAAGTATGTAAAAGAAAAAATTTATGGATATAAACATATAATACTAACAAGAAACAATGAAAACTTTATATAATTCGACCAGGCATGAGCTCCAAACCTCAATGATCAAATTTTGCATATCAAATCTTGTTGTACATAGGTTATTGTATATACAATCGTATTATTACCTCCCCTATAACATGATTTCCTTCGTCATACCTCGACCCATCCTTAAAAAGAGTACTAGCAGTAAATGAGCTACTATCCACAACAAGGTGCTTGAAAAGATTTGCGATTTCAAAATGAATGTTGTGCATTCCACTTGGAATCATATAAATTACATGGAATCAATAGGAATTTCTTGTAACTACTACAATCAAAATACATCAACATGTATTACCCTGCAAACGAAAAAAACTACCACGAACAACAAATCACTTTGATAAGCCTGCAAAAAGAATGTCTTAGAACACAAATATATATATATTACTGACTAGAAACAATGATTAAAGAAATTAAGCTTATATTTCTAACCTATATGATCAAGCATTTCACATCAAATTTAGTGGCACGCAGCACCTTGTTCTGAGCTATTGCCAATCGACCTAACCAAGTCACAAGATTCCATAAAATAGTTCTCTTCTTTTGTATTCGTGTGTATATTTTGAGATTTCAGCAGAACCTTATGAAAGAAAGAAGAAAAATAGTTGTCAGCCTTATACTAACCTTTTGAAAGAAAGAAGAAAAATAGTTGTCAGTCCCATACTTTTAACTTGTAAAAATATCAGGTCCGGCTTTTAGGTGTGCATAGTGATCATCCAGCCTCTTATTATTTAGGGCCCCATAATAACATCAAATTTATACCTTATATTTACTGCATAGATGTGTTGTCAAAATTTTCTAGGTTTTGAATTTATTGTTTAGTTATATATTCAGTCTCAAGGAAGTTTTCACAACTATCAAAATAAGATACTGATGCAAATGATATACAATTTGAACAGGGCTGTTAATCCCAGTTACACACTTACAGAATTGTAGCGGGGGGGGGGGGGGGGGGTTGAATACAATTCTTGATTTTTATAACTTTTCTGTAATTTGAAAGTAAGAATAAATAAACTAAGTTACAGAAACATAATAAGAATAAGAACACAGTACTTTAAAAATTTCAGGTGGATTGTTTTGTGATCCACCTGAGATATATTATTGAAGAAATAATTTGTGATATTTGGTTACAAATACACAGCTGCTATTACAGTTCTTTGCTTCTAAGAAATGCTAGAGAGAAAACCTAAACAAAGACAATGTAAACCGTTTTCTCTATTTTCAAAGAACTGCTACACTTGGTTATAAAACCCAAGTTTACAAGCCATACTACAGACACAAACTATCTCTATTTTCTAGGTCAAGTATGCTTGCTTCTTCATTCCAGATGCATGTGACTGAGATGTTGTACTCTTGACAATTTGGCTTGTTTGTACATCTCTTATGTTTGCATGGAAATGGAATGTTTCTTCTTCTTCGAGGTTCACCAGTGTTTGGCTTCCATATTCTTTTTGTTTACTCTATCAACCCATGTGCTTCCACCAATGTCAAGTCACCATCAACCTATAGTCTTGAGCTTCATCCGTTGGTAGTGTTCTTGACTATCCGTGGATGTCCATCCGTGGATGAGCAAAGAGTTGATCATCCGTGGATAACATTAAGTTGATCATCCGTGGATAGCATTAAGTCTTCATCCGTTGTCATTCATTTTCACTTAAACAGAATTACACAGCATAGCCTATTTACAATTAGCTATCATATCCTGCTTATCTACTGAAAGTCAACATGACTTAGTACTTAATACTTTCAATCCTTAGACTAGAGTAAAATTGAATATGCTACATGATTACTTATCCGTGGATAAGCTTCCCAACAACGGATACTACTGAAAGTATACCATCCGTTGATAGTTACAAAATGACTTATACAGAAATGTGTTATATGTTAAGTTATCATCAAGAACAACATATTTCTTAACAAGGGCCCTAAGGAAACATAAGCCTAAAAAAATGGTTCTAAGGAACAAAGTATACCTTTGAAAAATTGCAAGTTGATTCGGTGACATGTCTGCACAATTTATTTAAGGTTTTACTTAAGAACTTGAGATACACTTCATGGTCTTTCAGACTAATTCTGTAAACAGTTTGAATAATCATGTAACATGTAGTTTCCATAATCATATAACAGTCGTAACTTGGATTAAAACTCTATAAGTTACTCTGTAAATGATGTTATCAGTCAAATAATCATATACATTGAAACTGTTCAAGTTACTGGATCAAGATATTGAAAAACAAAACGATACATTGTCATTATGAGAAAAGTAGAGAACCAACCATAATATTTTTCTTTCAATAGAATTGAAAAGTGATTTGCCAAAAACTAGTACATGAAGAATAATCAGGATATATAGAGAATCAAAATTATAGAAATAAAGTTTTTGAAAACATATTTTAAAAAAATTTAGCACACACTTGTTCAAAAGATGAAGAATATGACTACTTTTTTCTCTTCCGTAAATATTTGGTACTATTTGTTAGAATATATCAAGAAAATCATATCTACATTTTATCGTATAAATCCATGTATAACGAGTATAATCATCAATAAAAGATACATAACATCGAGAACCCTTTTGTGGGAACGAGTGATGGTCCCTACACATCAGAATGCACAATATCAAAAGATGCAACGATAAGGGAAAACACCAAATTTGGCTAGTCTACAACCACTAAAATCAGAAATATCATGAGTTTTTAAATGTCCTATAACTCCCTGTAGAAATAAAATACTGTAAATGAGGGGCATATTCATGGCCGAAATGAGAATACCAAAGATAATAAAGATACTAATCAGATGAAGAACTACTCAAATGAAAAATTGTTTTAATCATATTAGACAAACGATGTATGTTTCTCGTAATATCGTATCTCTTGAGGGTATTCTATATTTTTCTGTCCCTGCTAGTTCCCATAACACGGCACACAAAAATTTCATTCGCATTGATCACATGTAATTGGATATATTTCAGTTAAATGTTAAAAAAAAATTCTTATACAGTGATCTTCACGAGAAAGTTTATATGAACTCTTTGGTTTTCCTCATCTGCCTAGTTATGTTTGTAGACTTTGTAATTCACTTTATGATCTTCGATAGGCATCTTATTGGTTTGAGAAGTTTATCATTATGCTTACTTCATTTAATTTTTGTTCTAGTCATCATAAATTATGCGTTATTTGTTTGTTCTAGTTTAAATATTAATAACATAGGCTTAAAAAATATATTATATATTTTAATTCCAAATCCTATAATTTGATTCCACTACTTGTGCACTTGTTGTATGGTAATAACGATATTTACACGACATTAATTTATTGCATGATATATGAATAAAATAGTCAAACCGCGGCTCTCAAATTTTAGAATTTAGTACTTAACTAGAAATGGTACTGTTATGGAATAAAAACTAGGGTATAATTAATGCTAGAATTTGTGAGCTTCAAGCTTTAATGGCTGCTCTTGTTGTCGGGGACTAACTCGGTCCTAACAAGATGGCTACGTATCTCTAGTGTTTAGAGAATCAAGCCAATAAAAACGTAGTTCTTGGTGTTGCCCTCGGGGCTATAATGACAGGGGCACACCAAGGACGTAGTGATTTGTATGTCCTTATTCGAGGATGAAGTCTAAAACGTAGTTCTGAGATGAGGGGTCAGACCCTTTATATAGGCGTTTAGAAGCCTAGTAGATAAGTATTGATTTCCTTGAAGGATAAATCTTATCCTTGACGGTGGATAAGTATTATCACTTTCTTGAAGGATAAATCTTATCCTTGACGGTGGATACGTATTATCACTTTCTTGAAGGATAAGTCTTATCCTTGACGGTGGATAAGTATTATCACTTTATTGAAGTATAAGTCTTATCCTTGACGGTGGATAAGTATTATCACTTTCTTGAAGGATAAGTCTTATCCTTGACGGTGGATAAGGATTAATTCTAGATCCTTCCTTGTAGGATTTGTTTCCATATCATAACGGACTTGTATTGAAACAAGCCCAATTGTATTAGAATAAGCCTGTATTGGACGTCTCCTAATACAGGTTGTACTTCTAGCCCAAATATTAATTACGAAATTAATATTTAATTAGAGTTTTGGGCCTTATTAATGGGCCTTATTTATGGATCAACTTGGTTTAATTAATGCAATATTAATTATCTCTTTAGGGTTATTTTTAACCCATATCATTTGCCCCCAACTTCTATGATAATGCACTAGGATTTCATAGAAGTTAGACCGGTCTTTTTCGAGACTTGGGGTCTTTTTATCCCTTACCTGGGACTTACTACCCTTTTTTGGGGATTTTAATATACACTAGTATTTCACGAGTATCGTCTTGATGTAAAGTGTGGAGCGACCTACACATTTATGACGATTTTGCCTTATTCGAGGCTAACTTGACATTTGCATAAGCCTTTTATGTCTTATACCGTCTTGTTTTGGCTTCAAGCCTTTCATTGAGCATATCGAATGATGGGGTTTGGACTGAATGTCTTAGGTTTATGGGGTTTCAACCCTTCACCCTTAAGAGTTCTTACTGATGGCTCCACTCGTAGTGATTCATTCTCAAGTCTATCATATCAAACTTCTCCTGATCTTGAAATTTTCACTAATTAACAATAGGCATCTTAGGCTTTCTTTTTTATGTTTATTAGCAACATTCACCTTTCGGGGTTCGTTGTATCCAACTCTATTTGTGCAGTTGACATGCATATTTTGTATGCTTTCCTTTGCATTCATTTGTAGTTTGTCTTGGCAAAGCTTTGAGGATGTTTCTAGCAATCAAAACGGGCTCAACCCTTCATCTGCTTTCTAGGAAGCTCATGATTTCATCGAACCTTATTTCTACTTGTCCTACTAGCGGATCCTTTTAGGATGCACTAAACATAATAACTTTTAAGTTTGAGGCATGCCAAGTCCTTGGCACCTCATGCCCTTCGAGGGTTTCTAGCTTATACGAGCCTCGTCCAAACACATTCTTGACTTTGTAGGGCCCTTCCTCATTAGGGGCTAATTTTCATTTCTGTCCAACCCCGAATGCTTCAATCTTTCTGAGAACCAAGTCTCCTTGACGAAAGAACCTTTTTTTAACCCTCATATTGTAGTAGAAAGATGCTCTCTTATGATGTTCTACGATCTTGGCATTTGCCTCATCTCTGACTTCATCAATTAGATCAAGAGCCAACCTTATACCTTCTTCGTTCGATTCAGGCTCAAAGGCCCCTACTCTTGGGGAGGTATGAGTAATCTCCACTGGAACCACGGCTTCTGCCCCATAGTCTAACAGGAATGGAGTTGCTTCAGTAGTAACCTTGTAAGTGGTACGATTTGCCCAAAGTATAGGGAGCAACTCGTCCACCCAAGTGTTACTTGAGCATTCAACTCTCTTCTTGAGTCCATCTAGGATGATTCGGTTGGCCATCTCGGCTTGTCCATTTGCTTGAGGATGAGCAACTGATGTGAATCGCAACTCAATGTTGTTCTCCTCACAATACTTCTTGAAATCTTCATTGTCAATCTGCTTCCTATTGTCCGTGACCAGGATTCGTGGGATTCCATATCGACACATTACACTTTCTCATAGAAATTGCAATACTTGTTTGGTGGTTATCTTGGCTAGAGGTTTTGCCTCAATCCACTTAGTGAAGTAGTCAATTTCCACTATCAAGAACTTCCTTTGTGCACTTGCCACTGGAAATGGCCTAAATATGTCCATGCCCCACATGGCAAACGGGATTGGTGAGTTAACTGATGTTAACATCTCGGGCAGTTTCCTAACCATATGTGCATGCTTTTGACACCGTTCGCACTTCTTCACATAATCTTTCGCATTAGCAAGCATATTTGGCTAGTAGAAGCCTAGATGAGTGATTTTATGAGCAAGGGCCCTGCCCCCCAAGTGTTGCACACAAATTCCCTCAAGAACTTCTTTCAAGACTAACTCCACCTCCTGGGGTCGTAGACACTTCAAGTAAGGAATGACAAAAGACTTCTTGTATAAGATCCCTTCGATCAAGGCGTACCTCAATGCTCTCACTGTCAACTTTCGTGCCTCCAAGGCATTATTTGGTAACCAACCGGTTTCAAGATGAGCCTTAATGGGGTCTATCCAAAAGCCACCTATGTCAATAGGTGCTATTAGTTTTCCATTGATGCTCGGGGTCTTCAAGACTTGGAAGTATACACTTCCGGCATAGTTCTCTATCTCAGAAGAAGCAAATTTAGACAAGGCATCGGCCTTCATGTTTTCTTCTCTAGGGATGTGTTCCATATAGGATTCATCAAACTGGGTCATGATGGCTTTCACAAGCTTCAAATATTTGGCCATGGTTTCATCCTTAGCCTCAAATTCTCCATTTACTTGTGCAACTACCAATCTCGAGTCTCCACAGACTTTGAGAGTATTAACTCTCAAGGCCCCAGCCAAACCTAAGCCGCTATCAGGGCTTCATACTCAGCTTCATTGTTTGTTGTCGGAAAGTCCAACTTTAGTGCATACTCAATGAGAAATCCATCGGGACTTTGTAGCACTAAACCTGCTCCGTTTGATTTTTTTTTTTGATGCCCCATCAAAATAGAGCACCCAGTATTCCTTAAATACCATCTCTTCATCTTATTTTTCAACTTCTTTTCCCTCCAAGGGTACTACTTCCTGCTCCCTGACTTCTTGGTTGTCGATGGTACATTCAACCATGAAGTCAGCAAGTGTCTGTGCTTTAATGGCCGTTCGAGGCTTATACTTGATGTCGAACTCTCCCAACTTAATCTCTTATTTGATCAGTCTTCCTCTGACCTTAGGACTATGCAAGATGTTTCTTAATGGTTGGTCAGTCAAGACTTCTATCTTATGCGCCTGAAAGTAAGGACGTAATTTTCTTGAGGCCATGATCAAGGCTAAAGCAAACTTTTCTATCAGAGAGTAGTTTACTTCTGCTCCGTGCAGAATTTTGCTCACATAGTAGATGTGTTTCTAAACCTTTGATTTTTCCTTAACCAAAACAACTCCCAAGGCGGTGTTTGAAACTGCCAAGTATAGATAGAGCGTTTCTCCAGGTTTTGGTTTTGCCAACAATGGCGCTTCAGTCATGTATTTTTTTCAAGGCCTCAAAGGCTTCTTGGCTTTCTGCTGTTCACTCAAAAATTTTCATGTTCTTCAATGCTTTGAAGAAGGGTAGACACTTTTCCCCTGACTTGGAGATGAACCTTCCTAATGCTGCCACTCTCCCAGTGAGTTTTTGAACATATTTAATAGAGTGCGGTGGTTCCATGTCCATAATTGATTTAATTTTGTCGGGGTTGGCTTCAATTCCTCGTTTAGAGACCATCAGACCCAAAAACTTGCCTGACCCTACGTCAAGGGCGCACTTGGCAAGATTCAACATCATTTTATGGTGTCTCGGCACTTCAAATGCCTCTCGGAGGTGCTCTATGTGATCGGCCTTATCGAGGCTTTTGACTAACACGTCATCCACGTAAACCTCCATGGTCTTGTCAATGAGATGTTTGAAAATTTTGTTCACTAACCTTTGGTATGTGGCACCTGCATTCTTGAGTCCAAAGGCTATAACTAAGTAGCAGTAAACACCAAAATCAGTAATGAATGATACCTTGCGAATGTCATCCTTATGCATCTTGATTTGGTTGTATCCACTGAAGCCATCCATGAAGCGTAGCATTTTGTGCCCTGCAGTGGCATCTATTAAAGTGTCGATCCTTGGTAGGGGAAAATAGTCCTAAAGACATGCATCTTTCAAGTCCGTAAAGTCTACGCACATTCTCCACTTTCCATTGGCTTTCTTGACCATTACCGGGTTAGCCAACCATTCAGGGAATTGAATCTCTTCAATGAATCATGCTTCCAAGAGTTTATCTACCTCTTGATTTATGGCCTCTTGCCTTTCTGGAGCAAATTTCCTCTTCTTTTGCTTCACTGTATTCCTTTCGGGATCTACGTTTAACTTATGAGTTATCAATTGGGGATCAGTCCCTGGCATATCAGCTGCTATCCAAGCAAAAACATCTTCATTCTCTTGGAGGAAAGATATAATCTTTCCCTTCCAGGGTTCAGGCAATAGTGCTCCAATGTAAGTGACTTTATCTGGTTCTCCTGGAACTAAGGGGATAAGGATCAAATCCTCAGTTGGCTTTCCCCTTCTATCTTCATCATCCCTTGAATTCATGTCCTCAATTGGGAGAACCTGCCCCCCCCCCCCCGACTCCATCAGGTCTTAGTGTGGCTACATAGCAACGTCTACCCATTTTCTGATCTCCTCGCTCTTCACCAATCCCGTTCCTTGTAGGAAACTTTATTTTCAAGTGGTATGTTGAGGCAACAGCCTTAAAAGCATGAAGGCTAGTCCTCCAAATATCATGTTGATAACTGGACCTCGGGGTCTAGGATTACGATCTTGATTTCCTTTATGTCATAGTCTTTCTTCTCATAGTTTCCTCTTTGGTTTCCTCAATTCCCATTTTTGGTGAACTTATCCAGTTTTCCCCTTCGGATCAAGAATTTAATTTCATCCTTCAACTGTCTACAATCGTCGGTGTCATGACCAACTTCTTTGTGGAACTGACGAAATTGGTTCTCGTATCTTTTCTCCATATCAGTCCTCAGTGGCTTTGGCCATCGGAGATCAACATCTTTTTCACTATCCATCAGGATTTGACTTCTAGGAGCATTCAATCTTGTATACTCCGTGAATCTTTGTCCGGGATTACCTTTCTTTGGTGCTGGATCAGAATCATCTGTTGTTCTGGGGTACTTGTCCCTTGCATCATACTCTTGAGTCTCCTTCCTCTTCTTTCCGTTTCCATTACCCCCAGTATTTGGTTCATATTTCCTCATGCTCTCCTCAGCTTTAATGTACTTTCTAGCCCTGTCTTGTAGCTTCAACATGCTTTCAGGGGGGTGCTTTGCCAAAGGCCTTTTAAAGTGGTCGTCAGTGGTTCCTTGTTGCAGGGCTATCATGGCCAGTTTGTCTTCCAGATCCGGGACTTTAAGAGCCTCCCTGGTAAATCGATTTATGTAGTGCCTCAATGATTCATTCTTGCATTGTTGAATTCCCATGAGAGATATTGAACTCATCTCATGCACTCTCCCACTAACAAACTGGTTGATGAACGCCTTGCTCAACTCCTTAAAATACCCAATAGAGTTTGGAGGGAGACGACTGTACCAACGTTGAGCCATGCCCGCAAGGGTTTGTGGAAACGCTCTGCACTTGACTACATCATTGGTAGGTTGCAGCAATAGTGCGTTAGATAAGGTTCTCACATGATTAGAAGGGTCTCATGTTCCATCGTAGGCCTTAATGGTTGACATCTTGAACTTTCTGGATATATGAATTTTCATGATATCTTGAATAAAAGGGGGTGTAGGATCATCTGGATCTCCCAAGGGCAACAACTCAGTGGGATCACCCTTTGGGGCTTCAGCCCTCCTTGGCATTCTCGGTGTAGGATCTAAGTTAATTACAGGAACCCTCTCGGTTGATTTGCCTTTGGCTCTAACTGCCTCTTCCTCTGCTTATACCTTCTTAAGCCTTGCAGCCTCAGCTTCATATGCTGCAATCTTGTCTTTAGTAGTTTGGGGTTCCCGATTTGTTTAGGTAGGACGTCTTCTCCTTGAGGGAACGTCCCTTTCATCATCAGATGAGTAATCTTCATCTTCGGTATAGGGACCAGAAAAGTCTCGAATCAGAGGAACTTTCTGAGTCTGGGTTTGTTGATTAATGGGCTCCAGGCCTCGAACATAAGGAGGCACATATGATTTGTGATAAAGTGGATTGTGACCATTACTCCCAATGGGGGGCCGTGGAGGCATTCCATAAGGTGGCATACCCAAAGTTTGATTCGTGTATTGGGGAAGATCAGTAGTATGAAGTTGGAGGCCTCGGGGCGCATTCAAAATCACTTGAGAGGATGTGATTGGTTGATGATGAGTCATCTCTTGAGTTTGGGGGTTGGCTCCATGAACCACCATCTGCATGAGATTCGTCCCTTCAACTGAGATTGGGATATTTGGTCCTTGAGTAGTGGTGCGGGGGATACTCGTCTCTTGAGTACCAGTAGTTGGTGGTGGCTGACTTCCTGTCGTTTGAACACCAGAAGTCTATGGTGGATCACGTGAAGTTCTTAGTGTGTTTGCCATGGTTGATGTTCTTTTCCCACAGACGGTGCCAAATGTTATGGAATAAAAACTAGGGTATAATTAATGCTAGAATTTGTGAGCTTCAAGCTTTAATGGCTGTTCTTGTTGTCGGGGACTAACTCGGTCCTAACAAGATGGCTACGTATCTCTAGTGTTTAGAGAATCAAGCCAATAAAAACGTAGTTCTTGGTGTTGCCCTCGGGGCTATAATGGCAGGGGCACACCAAGGACGTAGTGATTTCTATGTCCTTATTCGAGGATGAAGTCTAAAACGTAGTTCTGAGATGAGGGGTCAGACCCTTTATATAGGCGTTTAGAAGCCTAGTAGATAAGTATTGATTTCCTTGAAGGATAAATCTTATCCTTGACGGTGGATAAGTATTATCACTTTCTTGAAGGATAAGTCTTATCCTTGACGGTGGATAAGTATTATCACTTTCTTGAAGGATAAGTCTTATCCTTGACAGTGGATAAGGATTAATTCTAGATCCTTCCTTGTAGGATTTGTTTTCATATCATAACGGACTTGTATTGAAACAAGCCTAATTGTATTAGAATAAGCCTGTATTCACTACAAGAAAAACTGAAACAGACAACACTTATCAGACAACGGTCGGCAGTAAAAGCATTGTTTGAAATTTTCACACAACGGTTTTTTTTTTGCAAAATCTGTCTGTTGTCTGAAAGAACTTCCACAACGGTTTCTAAAACCATTGTCTATTAGAAGGAGTAAAGCAGAGGCTTTACACAACGGAATTATAAAACCGTTGTCTGAAGAAAGGTCAGACAAGTGTTTCATAAACCGTTGTTAAAAACAGACAAGTGTTTTTTTTTTGTTACTTAAATGGATGTCACACAACAGTTTGAATAAACACTTGTCTGATTCTAACAACGGTTTACAAAACCATTGTCTGAAGAAACTTCAGACAATGGTTTTGTAAACCGTTGTTAGAATCAGACAAGTGTTTTACTTGTATGTGGACTATACTTAATTCACACAACAGTTTCTGCATACCGTTGTCCAATTGAAATCTTAGGGGGGGACAATTATTTTGGAGGAGTTAATGAGGGGGGACAAAGATTCGGACAATTATTATAAAAAATTTTATAAAAAAAACACACAACGGTTTTACAACTTAAAAACAGTTGTGTGACTTTTTTTTTTTTTTTTTGAATTTCTCGTTCGTGACAAACTTTAATTGTGAACTTTGTTTGAATAATAAAGTTTATGTTTAATTGACACACTTAATTATAGGATAATATTCTTAATTAAGCCGGATATCATAGTTTGTAGTTCTCTTATCATATTAAGACTTTCGTATTGTCCTCGTTATTATATTTAACAACATATAAAATATACATATTTTTCTTTGTCGGACCAAGGACACCACACAATTTACTAAACATACAAGTCGGGAATGGCGTACAGTCTCGCTTATACATGACTTACATAATTTCGTGTGTAAACTAACATAACCCCTAAGTGGTAACCCCTAAACCATTGTCTGAAGAAAATTAATTAAAAAGTTATTAATAATTAATTAATAATTAATTTTTAATTAAAAATAATATTAAAAAAAGTGGGTCCCACAGAAAAAAGTGGGCCCCACAAGTGGGCCCCATTAATTATTCTAATTTTTATTTAAAATTTAATTAATAATTAATTAATAATTAATCAATAATTAAAAATAATATTAAAAAAAGTGGGTCCCACATAAAAAAGTGGGCCCCACAAGTGGGCCCCACTAATTATTCTAATTTTTATTTAAAATTTAGTTAATAATTAATTAAAAATTAATTAATAATTAATTTTTAATTAAAAATAATATTAAAAAAAGTGGGTCCCACCGAAAAAAGTGGGCCCCACAAGTGATCCCCACTAATTATTCTAATTTTTAATGAAAAATTAATTAACAATTAATTTTTACTTAAAAATAATATTAAAAAAGTGGGCCCCACAATTGGGCCTTATTAAACCCTAAACCCTAAACCCCAACCCTAAACCCGAATAATTTTTTAATTGATTTCTTGGACGATCCAACCGTACGGATGTTAATCGGTAGTCATTCTAGTGTTGGGAAAAAATAATCAAAAAATATAAAAGTCCGGTTTTGCCGTATCTTTCCAGAAACATTAGAATGGTACTGCTTTCAAGAACGAGACATGTGTCAGATTCACTGAATAATTTTTTCAATTGATTTTTTGGATGATCCAACCGTACGGATGTTAATCGGTAGTCATTCTAGTGTTGGGAAAAAATAATCAAAAAATATAAAAATTCCGGTTATGCCGCATCTTTCCAGAAACGTTAGAATAGTACTGTTTTTAAGAACGGGACATATGTCAGATTCACTGAATAATTTTTTCAATTGATTTTTTGGATGATCCAACCGTACGGATGTTAATCGATAGTCATTCTAGTGTTGGGAAAAAATAATCAAAAAATAAAAAGTCTGAATTGTGCCGCATCTTTTCAAAAAACGTTGGAACAATACTGTATTTTGGGAATATGACACATCTCAGATTCAGTGAATAATTTTTTTAATTGATTTTTTCGACGATCCAACCGTACGGATGTTAATAGGTACTCATTTTAGTGTTGTGAAAAAATAATAAAAAAATATAAAGATCTGGTTGTGCCGCATCTTTCCAGAAACGTTGGAACACTACTGCTTCCGGGAACCAGACACGTGTTAGATTCACTAAATAAATTTTTTAATTAATTTCTTCAACGATCCAACCATACGGATGTTAATCGGTAATCAATTATAATATATTATTTTTTTTAAAATTATATTTTGTAATTACATATGATATTTATTAATTTTAAATTACATATAAAAAAATATATATGTACACGACAGAAAAACAGAAGGCGGCAATTTTCCCCCCACTGAATTATTGAAGCAGACTTTTCCCCTTAACAAAAAAACACGCCGCACTCACTCATACTCACTCTCATCCCGCTCAAACTCACTCACTCTCAATATCCGCACTCACTCAATCTCCGCTCAAACTCACTCACTCACGCCGTAGTTTCAAAACTTATTCTTCTCTTCTTCTTCTTCTTCTCTTATTCTCATCTTTTTTTTTCTTCTCTAATTTGTTTCAAAAAACTAATTTGTTTTTGATTTTGCAGGTGGTTAATTAGGGCTTCAATCACCCAACCCGATTAATTGG
Organism: Heracleum sosnowskyi; assembly: GCA_030848705.1. Taxonomy (NCBI): domain Eukaryota; kingdom Viridiplantae; phylum Streptophyta; class Magnoliopsida; order Apiales; family Apiaceae; genus Heracleum; species Heracleum sosnowskyi. Next base: position 10,464,607 of record CM061243.1, read on the forward strand.
TAAGTACTTCATAATTTTAATTACTTCATTGATTTTGCTATCTTTTTCACTTTTCTGTTTTAATTTTCAATTAGGGTTTCGATTGGGGGTTTCAATTAGGGTTTTAATTGGGGGTTTCAGTCAAGGTTACGATTGGGGCTTTCAATTGGGCTTTCGATTGGAGGTTTCAATTAGGGTTTCAATGCTTGTACTATGAATTATATGCTGTAATTAAAATTGTGGTTCTAATCTTAGGCTATAGACTACATGAAGTTATGAGCAAGTCATTACTTGTATTGTGGATAGATTGACAGTATTACATTACTACATTTTGAATAATGTAAAGGTGTATTTGGCCAGCATAAGGTGATTGTCCCAGGAAACAACAGGCTTTACTTTCTGAACTAGTGACACATGTCCAGATTCCCAGTCAACTGAGCTTTTTATGTACTGGATAATGTAAATGCCTGGAACTTCTCCCTCCTGTTCAAAGTATATCGAATCTCCTAATTTTGAGAATGACTCAATTCCTGAACAACAAACTGGAAGTGAGCAAGTGCAGCTAACACAAAGCGACTAGACTGTCTGTGTGGTGTGTGTATGGATGATTTTTACTGAAGTGATACTTCACAGCAAAAGGAGCACGGAGAGGTAATCAAAATTGTCTTTTATTTGCGGCACAAACACAATGTGATATCTACAAGGCTATATATCTCTTAATCATACTCATATTTAGCTGAGAAGAAAGTTGCTACTAAGAAGTTGAAAGGAAAATAAGTAAATTGCCTATACTGTGATCGAAGTAAAAAATATAAAACACAGACGTCAAACCTGTTCCATAGCAGCACCAAAAACTATAATTCACTGTACCCCATCCATGCTGACTTATGGCCTTAGATTGACCATGCCCTAGTGGTAACATGTAGATGACGTAAGAGCACGTTCATAATAATCAACGTATGCCATATCCTTAGTCCACCTAAATAGGTTTCATGAAACCTGCAATACTTAACATGTCAATGTGTGCTTGAATATCAAAAGAACCAAATTTTATATGTGAAAAACTGTAAGAATATTGGGTAAACTGCTCCTCTGCATTAGTGAACTTATCTAAGAAACAGATGCGATTTTTTGTTTTTACTGAAGAAGTTATGAAATACTTAAACGGATGCCAAACGAAGTAACAAACCAAATACTAGTGTAATCTCCTATCTTTAGCATATTATAGGTGACAGTAGTTCAGAAAGTAAAGCCTGTTCTATTTTGAATAATGTAAAGGTGTAGTTTGGTTAAAATCTGTTTCTGATTTCAATTATTTATTTGATGAAATATGTATCATTTGGTGTATCAGCTACCTTGTTGCTGCTGTTAGCTTACAGAGTTTGCGGACCCTTGCGCTGGCTGTTGTAGATATATATGCTCTTCTAGTTAATTGTAGTTAAGGGAAGTTTACATAACACCAGAGTTGTTAGTTTGTTTGCAATTGGTGATGGGGTAAGATGTTATTGTGTTACACCTTATAACAGAACTGTAGATTGCTACGATGCTAGCAATATAAAAGCATGATTCTTGGGTTTTTGTCCATACTGCGTATTTTGTTCGTGTCTTCATATCATCGCAGTGATCATTTCCTAGCACTTCAGTTTTGATAGCAGGGTGATTCTGTTATCAGTTGTTCCCTGTGAGTATATAGTTCGGATTTTATCTGTGCATGCCCTAGGAATTATTCACGCTGACCCTTTTTTTTAGTCATTTGTTGTTCCCTTTTCTGAAATATCTGTAGCCTTCACAGTTAATAACATTTATGTAACTGCTATATAGATTTAAGTTCATTACATTTGTATTGTTTAGTTTCTTTTTCACTTACATGATGTGTGTTCTAAAAGTATAAGTTCATGCACAAGATACTAGTTTATCAGTTCAGTGTATTATGTAAAATGTAGATAGACTACTTATGTTAGATGTATTGAGTTCAAATGTGCATCAACACACTTTCTTGGAATAGATAAATAAGGTTGGGGGCCCCACTTTTGTAATTGATTATATGTTTTCTTTATTAGGATACACTGTATCCTATTGTATCCTATCAGACTAGCTTCTTTTTTTATCAAAAATTACAACATGTATGTTTCAAGTAAATTAATTTTTTGTGATTAATGATAAACCTTTTAGCTTATACCCTTTTTTTGCAAAAGATGTTTCATTTTAATTAAGAAAATATTGTTTTGCCCCACCCTGAAATTCTTTACTGGTTCTGGTTTCCCTACGTTGACGTCGCTGCTGCCCATATGCCTTCACAGTTTCACTTATAATAAAAAAATTATGTGTATCCATCCTCTGCTTACATTCTTATTAATATTCTGAATTATTTTTGAAGATAAATATAACCTTCAGGCAGGTGCTTATTTCCTTTGTAGTTATGACCTGGTTTTAATCAAATTGGACAGTGGATTAGTATTTTTTGTTAATTACTTTTTTTTCCCTTTTTTCTTGCGAGTAAATACAGATTTCTGAGGCTATGGATATCTGTAATTGTTGCTTCATATATGAGTTAATATTTATATAAATATTTTTCAGGGTGTTCCTCTCCAATCCGGGACCAAGGACTGTGGTCTGTTTATCATGCGATATATGAAGGAAATATGTCTTGATAAGGAGCTCAAATTTGTTTCAAAGGTATAATTTTTTTAATTTTGTCATCTTTTGTGTTCTTCTTTTCTATGTTGAAATCTGGTGATAATACAGTTTAATCTTTCAGTGGCTACGGAGGGGCAGCTTATCCTATGGAGTCGATGATCTCAATGAAATCAGGATCGAGTGGGCGAAGTACTTCATGAAGCACGAGACTTCTTAGGTTCTTTGCACATTTAGTAACCACGCACCGCAAATTTTCTGATGCACATGTATTTTTGGGAGTTGTGCAGTATATATAACGACTAACTGATATGCTATGGACATGTAATGGCGTAACTATTTAACTTAAGTGAAGGTTTCAGTCTCTACTTTTGGGGTATGTGCATCCGAAAATCTGATGTTGTTGAACATATTTAACTTAATTAGTTCGTGAATTTTACTTGGTTGGATGTGTTGGTTGTAATGGTTTATTGAACACGATGGAATGGAATGGCTGTTTGTTTTGGTTTTAGTTTGGCTTCTTTATATTGCCAGTTTGGTTTCTTTATATTGCCAGTTTGGTTTTTTAATTTTGTTATATAAAACCATTGTCTCTTGTTATTTTAGGTAATTGGACTATAATGAAAACTGTTGTCAAGCATTGTACTAGGCAATGTGTTGAATTTTCTATGAAACCATTGTCTATTAAGCTAGGTAACAACTTCTTGTTAAAAAAAACCGTTGTCCAAATACATTACTTCAATACAAGTATTTAAACCATTGCCTAACAGCTTTCAGACAACAGGTATTTAAAGAAAACAATTGTGCAAGTCAAGAATAGACAACAGTTTTTAGAAAGGAAACCATTGTGCTAAACTATTAAGACAATGGGGTTGTTCTACTAAAACCGTCGTAAATATTTAGATCACACAACACTCTTTTGGAAAATAAAGCCTTGTCTGAAAACTAAAATAACAACATTTTCTAGTTAATAAACAATTGTTGATTTATTTGTCAGACAATGGTTTCTACAACAACCGTTGTTGTTCACGCGTTTCAGACAACGTTTTCTAAGACCAAAACCGTTGTCTGTAGGGAATCAGACAACGGACGCGTCCGTTGTCTGAGCTGCGTAACAGACGGCATCTCAATAGACAACGGTTTTCTAGGGCATCAGACAACGGGCAAAAAGCCTTGTCTGATTCAATTATTCTTGTAGTGATTGGACGTCTCCTAATACAGGTTGTACTTCTAGCCCAAATATTAATTATGAAACTAATATTTAATTAGAGTTTCGGGTCTTATTAATGGGCCTTATTTATGGATCAGCTAGTTTTAATTAATGCAATATTAATTATGTTTTTAGGGTTATTTTTAACCCATATCAGATACAATATCGATAATAATCAGAGATAATGAGCAATAGGGAAATGTGTAGGGAAATTAACATCCAATCTTGTGCAATTTGATCTTCTTCTTATATTTGTTTCCACCTCGATCGTGACCAACAACTCGAGTTCTACAAATTGGGCACATGACTGATCGACTAGGCCGAAGCCATTCATCAGTACAATCCTTGTGAAACACATGCATGCACCTCCTCAATACTCTTACCTCGTCTCCGCGGACTAGTTCCTCTAAACAAATGGCACAGCTCTTTCGACTCGTAAATAATCACTTCAAAATCGAGATTGCAATGTTCATTTTGCGACCTATTGACGTGCGATGTTGTTGCAAGAGGAGGAGGATGAGATGAGTGAAAGCACCTGAAAAATGAACTCATCATTGTAGTGATGCGTCTCGCCATAGTATTAGTACAATAGCATCACTTGGGCCTTAATTTAGTTCTTGTGTCTATACACAAGTGAGTGTACAACAACAAATAGAGAGAAATCTTGGCAAGAATTATTCTTAATTTTTGTATTATATCCATTTAAATTATTTATTCAAAAATTTAAAATATTAATTAGATAGGATTAAAAGAATATTACTATATATTTTAATCCCAAATCCTATAGTAAGAGAGGAATAATTTGATTCGGCTACTTGTGCACTCATGGTAATAACGATATTTACACGCCATTAATTTATTGCACGAAATATATGAATAAAACAGTCAAATCGCAGCTCTCAAATTTAATGATTCAGGACTTGACTAGAAACGGTACAATATCAATAATAATTAGAGATAATGAGCAACATGGAAATGTGTAGAGAAATTAACAACATCCAATCTTGTGCAATTTGATCTTCTTCTTGTATTTGTTTCCACATCTTGACCAACAGCTCGAGTTCTACAAATTGGGCACATGACTGATCGACTAGGAAGCCATTCATCAATACAATCCTTGTGAAACACATGCATGCACCTCCTCAATACTCTTACCTCATCTCCGCGGGCTAGTTCCTCTAAACAAATGGCGCAGCTCTCTGATTCGGAGTTCAACTCGCAAATAATCACCGGAAAGTCACGTTCATTTTGCGACATATTGACGTGCGATGTTGTTGTAAGAGGAGGAGGAGGATGAGATGAGCGAAAGCACCTGAAAAATGAACTCATTATTGTAGTGATGCTTCTCGCCATAACACACAATAGTAGGCCTTGGGGCATGTATATGTGATTTGTGAATAATGGACAAGATCGACCCTGTATTAATAATGAAACACCGCGGCTTGCAATTTGGGAAAAGATTAACGAAGAAGGTTAATTAGTAAATGAAAAGGAGAAGACCTTGCGAGGCACGTACCTTTATTGAAAATATTCAAATAAATATACACCGGGAAAGATGTCGTGTTTGTAAATATACAAAAATTTTGAAATGTCTAAAATATTATGTTTATTATTATTGCGAGTCTTATGTCTTGGGAAAAACATATTTTTAGTTGTTTCTTCTGCCCTGATCACCATGGGTTGCTACAGTTCTACCCTTTTTATTTGCTTCAACTCTGTCATCGTTTTCGTAGTGTCTTAATTTTCTTTCCAGATTTGTTTGTTCTTCAGTTATCTACATGATCACAGATATACCCGAGTGGTCCGTTATTTTATGAATAAAGTCAACAATTATAGCTTGACATTTGTACATTTGAAATTTTTTTAAAGGTCTCTAGCATTTCTCTTTTTTCCGCATCTCATACTAATCAAATGAACTCTCTTCAAATCAAAACAAATTCGAATAATGTACAACTTCATAATTTAAAAATTGTTCACAACCCACGGAGGAAAATTTAGTTCTTGCATCTATACAAGTGAGTGTACAACAAATAGAGAGAAATCTTGGCAAAAATCTTATCGCATGGTCAGCAGTAGAGGTAAATTTCAAGCATGAACATCATAGCCACTGCCAATCACTGTGTTCTTCCTTTGTCTTTGGATTTTGAAGCCGCCCATTTGAAGTAATTACAGTTTGCTTCCGGATTAGACGCAGGCCCCTGAACGAATTATAATTGAATGTAAAGATCAGCAAGGAAAATATAGCTAGACTATACAGAAACGTAAAGTAGTTTATTAAGATATAGCTAGAATATACAGAAACGTAAAATTGTCAAAAGATGGTGCTTCATTAAGATCATAACGTGTACACAATAGTGCCTTGAAAATAATTAATTTGAATGAATAACCAGTCCTTTCATCCTTTGTAGCTTATAAAGTGGGTTTACTAACATTACTCTGACTATCTGGTTCTCTAGAAGAATCAACACATCATACAGGGATATTTAAGGACAAAATTGGTAGCCATAAGAACTAAACCACATGAGGAAACTCAACATACACATGATGAAAGATGAATCGTGTAGCATACCTCAGCACGAACACAGACAAAGAATTTACGACCCAGGTTAGGACCAGCTTTCCTGACAATTCTAGCGACACAAGGTTCATTGTGGCCTTTACAAAGAGGTATGCTGTTCTGCATGACTTCTTGAATCCTTTGCCATTCAGCTAAAGCAACATTTCTCTTCTCCTCTGCTGTAGAACATAATGAATCTGCTGCAGCATGATCTTGAATTGATATATTTATCTGTGTTTTAGTGTTCGTTTCATCATACTTCATGGAATCTCCATTGGAAAATTGGTCAGATTTCGAAAAATCTTCTGGATTGTCAGATATACCAGGTTGGCTTATGCCAATAATAGAATTTGAACTCCTCTGGAAAAACGACCGAAGTGAGAGCTGGGACCCCTGACTTTGTTTTGGTTTCTTTTTGCTTTGTACACGAGAAACTGGTTTGGCAGGACTGCTGCTTGAACAAAGCATCTTGCTCCCAGAAGCTTCATTAGGAGAACTTTGGGGGCACTCGACTATTTCTGAAACAGTATCTCCTTGAACCATAGGGGAAGAATTGACCACTCTGTCAAGAGAAAAGTCTAGTACAGCATGGTCATCAGATGATCTTTTCATGCTCATTTTGCACCTTTGAATAGAATCTGTGACCCGGGATGAATCGTGCTGTACATTGCTTTTTACATGCTCAGCTGTTTGCCTTCTTGCTAGCATCGATACTGCAAAATGATGCACCGAAAATGTGGTTGGTAAGCATCACACACTCAACCTCCGAGTAGGCAATAGAAATAAGTAACAAAAGGAAAACTGATTATAATATAAACACAAATGCACCGCCAGTCGCCACAATAACCGGATAATCACTACAAACATATAACAAGAAAACTGATCGCACCAAGAGTTTGCTGACACCCTTCGACCTGAGGACAATATCTTGTAGATAACAAGGGGGTATTGTGCTGCGATATAATCGGGATCTCATCAAGGCTCATACAGACAGGAGCATGGTCAGACCCCTTCAATTTTATACCTGCCCCTCCTTTCCACCTGCTGTATTTCTTGCAGCAAGACAGAAGATCCAAATGAACTTTAACCAAGATGACTATTTTTAAATTGTAAGCAATCACTAAAACAACTCTAACCAACTTACCCTGTTGTACTTCCCGATTGCCACCTTTTAAACTGTGTCAATATCTCACACTCCCTGACATGGCAAGTTAAAAAGTCATGACCTTCCGAACTATGCTCATGTAAGCAATCCCCAGCACTGAGAATATGGTCAATTCTTGATCCAAAATTAAAAATCTCAGCACCCGAACTTGTCGACCAGCAAGTATATGCTTCTTTCCTAGAGAAAAACTCAAGCTAAGAAAATCTGTAAAGTGTGTGTGTGTGTGGGTGCGCGCGCTCACACGCGTCAGTGTCAATGAGTTACTAGATACCAAACCTTTCGGGATGTTTCGCTCGAAATACATCAGCAAATGGGCCTCCATTTTCTACTAGTAAAGATCTAAACCATTCTCTGAACCTACACAATATACATAGCATGGTGTAACAATCATATAGCATGTAAAACAGACATTAAAGCTAATTAATAGAAACACAAGAATTTATGGTTATCACGTGTTGTCAAAAGCACATAGTAAGCTAGCTGCTTACTCATTTTTCTCAAAATCTGGTTTTGCATCACAACGATCTATACTAGCAGGAGCAATGTTAATATCACCAACAACAATCAGCCTTCTTCCTTGACGGAGGAGTGCATCCCATCTTTTCTACATCAGCAGTAGCTAATATCAAGAAATTATATACCTTCCTTACCCAACATGCATGACGGATAAATACTATTATCACTCTTTTGTCTTCAACAAACAAAGCTCTAATAATTATAAACAAGTGGAGATGAATAACAAAGGGAAGGTAGTAATAATTGCTCATGTTTTTACAAAATAAATCACCTACCTATCCTTTTTCTTCCATTTTTTCCTACCAAATTAGACATCTAGGCTGTATTCAGTCAATACAACAAGTATATGCTAATCAACTACCATGTTGTGGATGTACATCATATCATATATGCAAGAGAAATCCGTCTTTACCAATAACTACCAAAACTGAAACTTTTAATGAGGATCAGTTAATTTCTTATACCGTAGTACAAAAGTGTCTACCTACCATCAACATCAAAGACCTAAAAAAGAGAACCCAAAGGAATACCAGATGTAGGATAAAATCTATAAATAATATTATTAGCTTTAGCTATATGACAAGTGACAACCATTTTTTAATTTTTGGCCAGTACAGCGTGTTAAAGACTACAGTGATAAGAAAGAGGTAAGTTTTATGCGGCATAGTGATTAATATGTTTTTTTTTATTTTAAAAAAGGACAAGTAAGCAGATTTCAATAAGTGTACTAACAAAAGGTTCTTATAATTGTTTACAAAACTGAAAGTACCTTCAAGATCTTGAAAAAATTATGCTTAAATTGGATTCTTTCAACATCATCAGGATCCGCCCGAGGCCCATATATGTTGAATAAAACTGCCAAGTTTAAATAATAATGTAATAAGCCATAATACATAGTTTATACGATCACAAAATATTTGTGCCTAAACCAATGATAAGATACTATTAAGATCAAAGGAAATCTGAAATATCATTCAAATACTAACTAGATATTGGAAGTTTTCATATAGTAAAATTCGTAACTTCTTTTTGCTGCAAGTTTATTCAGTGTGTGCTTATTCGATATGAATATCATACTCGGTGAACCTCAATTGAGTAATTTACCAAAATGCCCATGATCAGTGATAATGCAGCGACCGTCACTATCAACTTTAAGAAGCTCATCTTTGGAAAACTCTTCTAGCCCTTCGACGACTGCACAACGCTCATATTTTCTATCTCCAAACCCTCGAGAATTCTCAAGCAGACCCGTAAATCCTTCCTCTGCATCAACCGGCAAAGCTACTTCGCAGCTTGAAAAAGCAGACTTTACTCGGCAAAATGTCGCAACACCTGTTAAAATTACACCAAACCAATTAAAAATTAACTAGCTTTTTTTAATTTTCACCTCTTAATTTTAGTTTCTTACCCTCGTAAACACATCAAATAATGTCACTAGTACATTGATTTCACGAATAAGTATCAAACACAAAAGCAAAAGTGAGAATTACCCGAATATCCAATACGAGCTCTGGTGCAAGAAAAGAAAGATTCATATCCTTCTGCCCACACCATATCTGCTCTCAGGTCATGTTTTGCTAGTTTTGTCTCCTGCATATATTCCACTAAAAATATCATTATTTTTTCTTTGAACTAATGAAAAAATTTATTAACTCCTTTTTTCCTAATTCAAGAAAATAAACATCATATAAACGTTCATTTGTGTGTGAAATTATACAGTTAGCCTAGATAAAATATACGTATGTTGGAACCCGAAAAAATAATTCATTTGACGAGATTATTCATTTATTGAGATTATACTATCATTATATACATAAAAGAGAGAGATTAGGGAAGAACCTGAAAGCAAATTATATCAGCATCGAGAGAAGTGAGTAATTTGAGGAGAGAACCGAACTGTTGAATACGAGGTCTCAAGCCGTTTACGTTGTAAGTAACTATCTTCATCTTCTATACCTGTACTACTTCAGACAACACACAAAGCTTATAGACATGAATACATAAATGTCTAGTTTTGATTGTTAAATTTTGTTTTGTTGAATTAAAGTTTCGAATTTAACAAAATCAATTACATTTCATGTTACTGCCTTTTGTTTTGCTTTCTACTTTCCCAATTTCCGATACGGGTCGGTCAATTTGAGTCGGGTTGAATGAATAATTTTTATTTTTTACTAGGTTATAGTTTAATTATAATAAATTAAATAATTTTAGATTACCTGTTTTACTTTAAAGGTTAAAATAAATTGGTTCAATTTTTTTTATTATATTTTAAGATAATTTATATTAAATGCTTACCTAAAATTAAAAGATTAGTTTATATTTTAATTAATGAACTTACCATAAGTATTATTATGATATTGATAATATTCAAAAATGAAATATAAAGTTTCTATAATTAAAGATGAGTCAAAATAAGTATACGTATATTCTACCAATCTAATATGGATATCAAGCCTAAAATGGATAGTCGGATCAAATCTATATATTAAAATGTTATCCGAATATAAATATAAATCCTGAAACTAATGTACGAGATATGCACAAATTTATAATATATAGATCAGGTGGATCAACTTCTGCATATCTTTCTAACAAAAAAAAAAGATACAAAAAAGCCTACTGTATATCTTGTTGTCGAGATTTAGGTTCGATTTTATTTCTATTTCATTTTGAAATTTATTAAAAAATTAATATTAATTATAAAAAACAATTATTATTTATTTTTTATTGTTCAGGTTCTGAATTCGATTTTCGCTCTTTCTGAAATTTATCTAACAATAAATATTACTTATTAACTTATATCACAAACCAAACTATATATATATAGGCTAGTGATCAAATACAAACCTTTTTTAAAATAGAAACTAAGAACTAATTTAAGTCCTTAGATTAATCTAATCTAATGGTCCCCCTATATACACAACACACAACTAAAATACACCCTTCCACACTCAATCACACCTATTCCCCTTCGTTTTTAATTTGACTTTTCCCGTCAATCGGAGAGCTTTTTTTGAAATACGACTTCACCGTATTTTTCTCCATCTCCCAACGATCGATTGCATACCATATGTGCTATGTTTCGACGCGATTTGAAAAATATTTATTTAGTTTGTAGGTTTGTAGTAGAATAGTCCCATATATATATATATGAGACGATATTTTTCAAATTCAATTTCGTGAGACGGATAATAAATACCTTAATAAAAGATAATGATAATTATATTAAGTTTGAACTATAATCAACTAAAATAGTTCCCCAGCGTAAGCTCAGTTAATTCCGAGCTCTGATACATGTTGAGTAATCAGTTACTCTAAAACCTTAAGGTAAGAGCAACTCCAAGGGTAATGAGCCCTTACCTATATTGTGTCCACATGGACTAATTTAGGGATTTGGGTTCAAAATTCTTGCTCCAACATCATGTCCCTTACCAATAATTTTTAGGTGAGAGAAACTCATACCCTATATTTGGGGAAGCAATTTTGCTTCCCTATAATTGCCACATCATCTTCCACTACCTCCATCCTCCATATTTACTAATTAAATATTCAATATTACTCTCATCATCCTCCATCTTTACTAATTAAATATTACTTTTGAAATATAGGGAAGCAGTTTAGGGAATATCGTTGGAGTGAAATAGTTTTTTGATTCCCTATATTTTAGGTAACCATTTATTTATAATATTTTAGGGGTTGAAAATAGGAAAACTACTTGGAGTTGCTCTAAGGTGTTAGAGGAAAGTACTTTACATGATCTTGTATTATAATAACTAGCGTAACAGCCCGTGCAAGGCACGAGCCTGCATAGAAACGTCAATAATATTTTTGCGAGGAGGTCGATTTATTAACGTGAGGTTTGTGTAATCGTAAGTTTGATCGTGTAAGATGAGAAGTGTGAGTTGTGCAGAGTAATAAGAAATTTTGTTGGCGAATAATGTAACTACTTTGAATGATGAACGTACCCTTGTCAGGTTTTGAGACTTGTTCATATATTAATTAAATAATTTCTCACTGAATTTGTTCATATATCAAAATAATTTTATAATTAAAAATACATTAGATTATAATATTTGCAATTTATCATAAATTTGTAATATTGCGTATCGTTTTCATGAATCAAATACTTGTAAATTTGATTAGATTTCGTAATATTCAACTAATATCTATATGATAAAAGGCACATGATTATTTTTATCGATGTAAGAATGATTAGACAACATTAATGACTTGTGCATATATATAATTTCCAAACAACTATTTTTTGGTTCCATTTTTTTCCCCTTCATATAGAGTGGGTTCATGTTATAATGACGTAAGTAAATGTTTCAACTCAATCATCATAAATAATTGAAATCCTAAATTTTAAAAATTCATATATAACTCAAATTGAATTATCTTATATATATTTCTCAAAATTCATGTATTTTGCGCAGTTATATAATTTTATAAATATATGGTACAAATTAATGAATTCTGAATCAACTATAATCTATACTAAACTATAATAAACAAAATGGGGTATAATTTATCATTTGGTTCACAACTCATATTGGATATCCTTTTCAATCACAATCGATACTGATGGGTCTTTGAAGTCAAATTGATTGGAACATCTAGATGTATTACTAAAAGTTATGCTACATAGAAGTTTAAGGTTTGAATCTCATCAACAACATATTAAAATAAACATTTATTACAAATATGTTAAAATTAACATTTACTCTGAACGGCTGATCCGGCATAACAACTTAAAAATTAAAAACATAAACAAAGGTAAAAATACGTGAACCACTCGTTACTATATTTAATTTGATTATAATAATTTAAATAAAAAAGTAAAATAATACAAAAAATAACTCATGCTTTGCACGTGTTATAAATAAATATATACTGATAAATATATCATTTTTAAAACTATTTTTTTTTTTAAAAAGTAATGTAAATGTGATACCTTTATAAATGTTCAGGATTATTCATCTATTTAAAAGTGAAAAATAACCATGATTTTGACCTGAAGACTTATACAAGGTTATACTGTTTTTTCAATACAAATATTGAATGACATTTTTGTAATAATAAACTCAACCTTTTCATATACAAAAAATAAACTTTACTTGTATTTTATTGTGTATTAGCTTTAGTGTTGTAATTCGACGATGTCCTCAAAGCCCACAAACCCTATTTAGAATTTCATTTATCGAAATGATTTTATGATATTACGCATCCAATTAATATATTATATAAAATTCTATTATTATTAAAGACTTATACTTTTTTTAACATCATTCAATAATTTTGTACATACAATTTGAATTTTTATTATTAAAACTTATAGTCTAACTGGTTGTCATTAATAGCTAGACAATTTTATAATTCTTATGATCGAGAAAAATCATATCTTATTTTCATCTATTGCATATTAATCATGTTGATTTTTTATTTAAAACATAGATCATGTTTTGAGTTACTGTCTTTTTGGAATCAATTCAATTGTATCTTTTACATTTTCAAATATTTATCTTTTTAGTCGAATTATACATTTAAACCCCTTAAAGTCCAAATGTTTGATCAATAAAACATTTCTAATTTAACTCAAATATTTGATATTTTATATACTTAAAAATTATGAGATATAGTTCATATATGATGTAGTTATATATTATGTATGATTTTATAGATAGAATTTATATATTTTTATTTAAATAGTATAATACATTTATATATATCCAAAGAGAAAAATGAAAATGAAAATATTTTTTTATCCGAAATAATTTACATTCATGTGTAACATGTGAAATTATATCATATAAATTTTATTTTTCATACTCATCATTTATCATGACAAAGAGAGTGTAAAAATTTTATTTTTTACATTTATCATTTATAATGAAAGAAAACCTTTTTTGTAATTATATACTCCGTAATATTCTACATTTTAAATCATCACCCCGATTTTTGACTCGGACATCAATTGGGGGATTAAAATGGTGGAAAAAGTGAAACAATTGACGAAAAAATGAGTAAATTAGAGATATGCCGAAGTTAATAAAGAATGACATGTAATATAAGAAAATATCAACAAATGAAGTGTTTATTTTGAAAAGAAATTTGTTAAGAAATGAATGTGACGAACAAAGTGTATAAACATTAGCATTACATAATTTTGATGCTTATTTTCTTAATTTTAAATTATAGATTTAACAAATAATGAGATACATAACATATACAATAGTTCTTATATTATATCAAGTTCATTACTATATTTTATGTATAATTAATTAATTCTAATAATGTAAAATAGTGATATATAATATGATATAAAAATATGAATTATCAACAACATAACTAAAGTATATTTAATCAAAAATATACAACTATAATAAAAATTTAAAATGATGATTGATCATTTACACACACACACACACACACACATATATATATATATATATATATATATATATATATATATATATATATATATATAATAATAATGTAAAAGAAAAATACAAATTTTTATAAATAATATGGACCAATATTTCCTTTACTCAAAGGTTCAAAATAAAAAAATAAAAATATAGAATTAGAGGAAATAATGTGACTTATCTAATAAAATCTTTCAAGTAAACTCAAAAAATAACGTAGCATAGTGATTATGTTTTGGACTTCTTAGAAGGAGGTTGGAGGTTCGATTCCCTACATTAACAAATATTAACATATTTTTGCATAATAATATAACAGTGGTATTTTTGTTATTTTTTAAAAAATAGGGGTAAAATCGTAACTTCACAATCATTAAAATGACAAACTTTGCCCTTGTGTTGGTATATAATATATAGTAATAGATAGAAAAGGAAAGAAGAAAAAAAAATTTATATAAATAATTCAAACCAACATTTTATTTATTCAATCATCAAAGTAAAAAAAAAAAATATAAGAGATAAAAGATGTGGGTTATCTAATAAGTTTTTTGAAATAAACTCAAAAAGGCATGTAGCATAGTGGTTAAGCCCATGGATACCTTGGAAGGAGGTTGGAGGTTCGAATCTCTGTAGTAACACATCTATTAAAATTTTTTTGTATAATAATATATGAGTGGCATTTTTGTTAATTTTCAAAAGAAAAGGGTAAAACAGTAATTTCGCGGCCATTTAATTGGCAACTTTTGCCCTTGTGTTCCTATTATATATAGTAATAGATGATGTCAGTAAGGGAGAAGCTGACATGTGTAAATGATGATGTAAGCTGGTTTTTGTTTTAGCATTAATATAGATTTGTTTTATGATTGCATATGATTTCAGATCAAAATTACTATGAGAGCTCTTGAGCCGGATGGAGTTCGTGATATTAACGGAGGCACTTTTACTGGAAATACAAGCGACTTACAACAATCATGTATTATATTTTATTCTCTCTTCATTCTTTTGAATGAGCTTACATTATACTATCCCCAGACCTTCTTTTGAATGAGCGTATATTATACTATTCCCAGACCTTGCGGGATATACTAGGTAAGGATCTTTCTGAAAACAGTCTCTTCATTCTTTTAAATCATCATACATTATACTCTTCCCAAACCTTGCCGGATATACTTAGATATGTTTGGTTTGGTTTTTATAAATTTGTTTATGATACTCGCAAATTACACAATTTTTAGAATAAGTTATTTGTTTGAATTTGTTTGTCACGCCATTATCATTATTATTCATGCTCTTATTATTTTCTCGAATCAATACTATTATATAATAGACGAAACATTAAAAGTTTGGTTGGTCGGTATGGTACGTTGTGATTTTACATAATTACCCTTAATTAGTTTTTACTTTTGGTTGGTCGGTATGGTACATTGTGATTTTACTTAATTGTCCTTAATTAGTTTTTACTTAATTAACCATACTTATTTATAGAAATATATTATTAAATAATAATATTACCTATTTATAACCAATTACCTTTTTCACCTAAAATGCATTATTTTTTCTATTTTTTCTAACAAATTCCCCTACTTTTTCAAATATATCACGGGGAATTACCTTTTTTTAACTAAAACATGTTAGTTTTCTATTTTTCCTTACTAAAATCCCTCTTTTTCCAAAAATATCACGGACAAACATTTAGTTATTTATTTTTAAACCTATTTTAATATTATAATTATTTTTAAAAGTTTACCTATTTTAACATATCTACTTATTTTTCTTAACAAATGCAATTACTAAAAATATTAAAATATAAATAATCAAATACCTATTTATAACCAATTACTTTTTCAGCTAAAACACATTATATATATTTTCGAACAAATCCCTCATTTTCTAAATATATCACGGGAAATTGTCTTTTACAATTTACTTTTTCTATTTTTCTCAAATAGAAATGGTACGTTGTGATTTTACTTAATTGTCCTGAATTAGTTTTTACTTAATTAACCTTACTTATTTATAGAAATATATTATTAAATAATAATATTACCTATTTATAACCAATTACCTTTTTCATCTAAAATATATTATTTTTTCTATTTTTTCTAACAAATTCCCATACTTTTTCAAATATATCACAGACAATTACCTTTTTTAACTAAAACATGTTAGTTTTTCTATTTTTCCTTACTAAAATCCCTCTTTTTCCAAAAATATCACGGACAAACATTTAGTTATTTATTTTTAAACCTATTTTAATATTATAATTATTTTTAAAAGTTTACCTATTTTAACATATCTACTTATTTTTCTTAACAAATGCAATTACTAAAAATATTAAAATATAAATAATCAAATACCTATTTATAATCAATTACTTTTTCAGCTAAAACACATTATATATTTTTTCGAACAAATCCCCCTTTTCTAAATATATCACGGGAAATTACCTTTTACAATTTACTTTTTCTATTTTTCTCACTAAAATCCATTCTTTTTCCAAAAATATCACAGAAAACCTTTTACTTATTTATTTTAAAACGTATTTAAATACTTTTAATCATTAAATTTTAAAACCTCATTTTCCAAAAATATCACGGGCATTAACCTTTTTAAACTAAATATATGTTACGCTTTTTATTTTTTCTTACTAAAACCCCTAATTTCTAAAAATATAACGGGCAAACCCATACTTAATTATTAAAATAATAATAGTAAAATAACAATTAACAATTCGTGCATCGCACGGGTTTTAAGCTAGTATAAATATATAATTGAATATACTTCTTTTTAAAATTGTCACCATGACACTAATATGAATATTATATGAGTCTTTTGGAATTAAATTACTTGAATTTTTTTAAAATAAAATATCCTCAACCGTTGTCAAGGAGCCATAGTTGGTGTTTCAAGCCCAGGAAATTAAAACTCAAAATGAACCATAAATCAAATTAACTAATGGCACTTCTCAACAGTTACCCCATTCCAATACTGAGCCCAAGTATGTCAAAATTTCTTCATTTAAATTAAGCGGTCTCTGCAAATATTGCAGTCACATGTTGCTGTGCAAGAAACTACATTAAAAGGGTGTACTTCCTTTTTTTTTCTCAGCGGCCTGTCTGCATAACCATCATCATTACAAATTTCTTGCTAAATTTTCTTCGAAAATGAACACCATCATTTGTACCGGACATGGTTGCCTCCGAATGCTTCTGAAGCAAGCATGTGGGTTAATCTTCTGCTTGACATTCACAAGGATTGACCTCCGCTGCTGTGTTGGCGCTTGCAGTTCTTAAAAGCCTTCGGAACTCATTTAAGCTTATTTTCCCATCTTTGTCAATATCACCGTCTTTAAGAAGCTGCTCTATGGAGCCTTTTGAACCCGTATGCTGCAAATCATTGCTCAAGTATAGTCATTCCTTAACAAATCATTTTGTTAAAAGTATTATCATGATTATATTTAATCAAAACTGCAACTCACATGAGAGTTAACTATTAAAAGAAAAAATATTTTAGACATGAATGCAGGAAAGAATGACATTAATAAGTTACCATTCTAAGTTCTTGAGGAGTTATATATCCGTCTTTATCAACATCAAATTTTTCAAAAGCAGCCTGTGATAATTGTTGCCACTTTTTTGTGTCATGTTCCTCCAGTTGATGGACGCGGAGAGTGGCTGCCACAAACTCAGGAAAATCAATCAATCCGTCGGTGTTACCATCCATCTGTCAAGAGCACCAAATAATCATCAGAAAACTGTACGGTACTAGTGTTCAAATATGAAAAGTACAGATGTCAAGCTGGTAAATGGAATGTGTAAAGAACAAGAGTTTTCAATTCTTTTTTTCTAAATGCTAAGTTAAAAGAAAAAGGATAAAGTCCAATGTGTCCTTTAGGTCAAAACAACATATAACAGAACAAGGCTTGCAACCAAAAGTCTAAAATGTCTGAAAGCATTGTATAAGACAGATGTTAGGTTGCTCAATATATTTGCTACCTGGAACTCTGATGTTTCAACACGGAGAAGCATGATCCACTTTTAATATGTTTGCTTTTTTAGTTTTCTTCTTTGTAAAATAATGAAATATTACAACAACACCTTTCTTCTAAAATAAACAGTACACTCATCAATAACTTGGTTTTCCTTTTAAAATGTAGACTTACCGCTTTTAGAATTGCCGAAACACATTTGTCTTTCACCTTCCAAGGACGATCTTGAGCAAGAGCCTGCAACATAAACATAACGTCATTTTTAAATGTTCATATACTAAATTCCTTCACCAAATATGTATCTGCAAATTTGAAAAAATAAACTCTAAACTGAAAGCCAGAGATCTAATTCTGCATAAATTGGAGTTTCTACAAATTTTAACACAAAACAGAATAACACCTGTCTCATTTCTTCAAGACTAATAGTTCCACTCTTATCAATATCAATTGCATGGAATTGATCCCTGAGGTTAGCTAGCTCCTCTTCATCAAGAGTACTAGCCAATGCCTGGGGCATAAAAAAGTTGCCTCTCAATATGATTTCAAAAAATTATACTATTTGAACATCTATCATACAAGTTCCAAAAGAGGAAATAGTGTTTACCCGCAGAGCAAATTGCTTCATTCGACTGTATGTCACAAATTGCCGCATATTGAATAAAACAGATATGTCCAGAGGAATCTCTGAGGCTTCGCCACCTTCTCTAACCCATGGATGTGCTGGGAAAAACATAAAATTTTCAAGAATGATAATTGGATGGTAGTGCTATGACCAAGTAGTTCCAATATTCCCGACTTATATCTTTATATAGAGTTTACTAAAGTAAAAAATCAAGTAGAGACATACAGAGAGCCTGAGCGGCTGTAAGTCGTGTGCGAGGATCCTTCACTAACAGTTTCTTTACAAAATCTGTAGCGCTATTGCTTATGGTGGGCCACGGTTTGCGCTGAAAATCAGGCTTGTTCCGTAGAACCTGTATTAGAAAATTAAATCAGGCAACTAAATTGGGGAGGGGGTGAAAAACACCTACGTGAAGTTCATTAGGCAAAGGCGCAAAGCTCCAGACTCCTAAGAGGCTACCCAAAGAGAAAAAAGAGAAAAATCGGATACACTATTCTGCCAGAACTTAAAAATGGATCGCTCTATGGTGAAATAATAAATAAAAAAATAACAGAGTTACATTCTGACAGCAAATGGAATGTGTCTTACCTCTCTAAAAATACCCTCCTCAGTTTTATCCCAGAAAGGACGCCGCCCACATAGTAAAATGTAGGTAATGACACCAATACTCCATACATCTGATTCAGGGCCTGATTTTCGTTTTAATACTTCTGGAGCAACATAATAGGCACTACCAACAATGTCTTTAAATTTTTTTCCTGCATAGGATATCAACAGAATACCCACAAGTCGATACACTAGCTTTAGTGATCGCCATATATATATATATGCTTTAAAAAATCTGAAAAGAGTGACAGTCAATGGAATTTTGCAAGTACGATAACATCTATTACCAACTAGGCAGAAAAAACAACAAAAACGTACACATATTATATATTGAAAGTGATATGGTCATCCTTCTCCATTTCAAAATTAATTATTTCAGTAATTTACCGCATACCTGGTTTTATAAAGTCTGACAAACCAAAATCTGTAGCCTTTAAGGGTGAGTCCTCTTTTGATGATTTAAAAAGAAAATTCTGCAAGACATTTCAAGACATATTTACGAGTAGATAAGGGAAGCAACACAAAAAACACTAGTTAATGCAGAAATTGAGTTCACTTGAATTGTACGTACTTCTGGTTTCATGTCACGGTGCACCATACCATTTAGATGACACTCAGCTGCAACTCTTAGCATTTGCCGCACAACTTGGGCAGCATCTTTCTCGGAATAACGGCTGTCTTTTCTGATCAGAGGAATTAAGCGGTAAATATCATACCCATATATCTTTTCATATAAAAAACACTCATAATGAAGTGCAGACTGCTGATTCTACATTTATACTAAGAAGATATATTACTCACTTCGACAATATTCTATCCAGCAATTCTCCACCTTCACACAACCTAAAGAGAAAAGAAAAAAAGAGAGCAAAATGCAGTCAAATTACGGGGGAATCCATTCAACTGACACAATGATAAGAAAATTTTTTAAAAGGAAAGGGATGCCTAATTGAATTTAATAAAGATGTGTCAGACAAATAGATTCAGAAGGCTTACAAATATAGTACTTGCCATCTTTTTATTTGTACTCCGTTTTACCGGATTTATTTGTTCTATTCTAAAAGCCATTATGATCCAATTCATGCAGATTTGCTATGTTGATTGAATTGCATATATTTTTCGTTCCAATCATAAGGTCCTGTTTCGTGCATTTTAGATGTACAAGTATTCCTTAGGTACTCACGGGCTTAAAACAGCCTCTTCAAAAAAAAGAAAAAAGGGCTTGCAATTGGAACTTCCCCAGACTCTGCGAGAGCCTTTGCAGAGGCTACAACCTTTATATTTTATCTACAGACATTTATGATTAAAGATTAAAATGTATATCTGCTTGATTACAAACTTCACATCTAAGAATCTACTAACATCCTAGTGGCAGGGCACTTTCCTACTACTCCCTCATGAGTCATGGCCAAGGTCATGGGGTCAAGTTCTCACTCATGCATGGTGCATCCCTTCTAGTGTACTTATAAATACTTTAGAATCTAATGCATTAGAAAAATTGTAACATGCAAAAGAAAAAGAAAATTTTTCATCAACTTTTCTCTGCAGTATTGTAAGCAAAACAGTCGAAGAATAGTAAAAGAGATGGGGTTTTTTTTGGGGGGTGGGGGGCGGGGAGGAGGTGTAACATAGTAGCAGTTCTTACTCCATAGCTATATAGACAAAATTTTCATCTTCAAAAGCATTATAGAACTGAACCACATTCTCATGGCCACTTAAAGCCTGCAAAATCTTGACTTCTCGCTTTACATCCTCAACAGCAATAGGTTGGACCATCTGCCAGACAATGCAAGATCATTTTTGATATAATATGGTAGTAGATTTAAGGATATGCACAATAAGGTGCTGCTATTTTCTATGCACAACAAGTTTTTTCTTTTTGCCAGAAAAGCAGGCAAGATCCATTCGGTAAAAAACTTATATTTTACATCTGAAGGCTAAACTCGGAAACAACATCTACTAGACGCAAGCATCAAAGGATCAAGGAAAATCAGTACAAAATAAAAGAAACAAAACCATAGATACATGCCGCAAAGAAAAAATATGGTTTAAATTGATTTGAATAACCGATAGGACTAAAAATATGAACTGGCAATACATCAACTGAACCAAGAATCAGACAGTATATAATTAAATCAACTAGAGCTATGAACCTTCCGGGTGCTAGCAATATCACCAAGCCAGAAACTGCCCAACTCCTCAAATAAATTTTTTAAAGGCATGTTATAACAATAAAGGCATGATGAATCTAATGATTTAAGAGAAAGAACAGAACTACAGTATCTAAACGATACTCTAGTTCTCCAAGTTATCGCAAAATGAAAATTATTATACTGATGGATCATAAAATCAAGCACAAAACATAAGTTAATATCGCACTAATAGAAAAGTTGTGAATTGTGCATGCGCACGATTAATTTATAACGAAATGCTACCTTATTCTTGTCAATTTTTTTGACAGCGACAAGATTTCCAGTAGTATTATCTGTAGCACTATACGTATACCCAAACTGGCCATGTCCCAACAATTTCCCTACCGTGTATCTCTTCTCGAAACCTCTCTCGTATCCGAAATTTGTTTTCTTGCCAGTAGGCACCTTCTTGCCATTCTTCTTTTTTTTCAGCTTCACCTGCTGCTTTTTCTGCTGATCAATATCAACAACAGGTGTCGTTGCATTGTCATTGTTATTATTATTCACATCAGCTGGGATCACCGGGGAATTTCGATTCCTCGCGGTTGTAAGACAGATGCCCATCTCCTTTTCTTAATGTCGAAAAATTTCAAATGATCATGCAAAAATGATCAGAAAGTTTCGAACAAAAAAGTGTACAAAGGAAGGAGGGGTGGGAGATTTGATTGGTAGTAATGATGGGTCAAAAACAAGAATTTAAGAATTTAAGAATTAAAATGGGATTTGTGAAGAAGAAGACAAGAAAGGAGGGAAAGTCCCCTCCCTCCTGTTTCTGCTTGATAAAATGAGTCGCTTGAATTTTTTGTTTTTGTACTTTTATATTTAGGTTTCGTCCATTAGATTTCTGGTGGAGTTTCTTTTCTTTTTGTTGCCAATTGTCTCTTCTTGTGCTATATATATATATAAAGTTGCAAGAACACTTTATATAAAGAACAATAAAGAACACTATCATAAACATTTTGTTTTTCATAAAAATTGATTTTTTAAAATTAGAATCATAAAATTGAACAACAATTAAGCCTAACATATCGAATTTAATGTAGAATCTCTTCTAAATTTAAAAATTAAATATTACATATAATCTAGTATAGAATCCAGTACAGAATCTTGTATATATATTTGTCACAATGAAATTACATGTAATCATGTTTTATTTGAGTCTAATTTTTTGTTAGATTCTATTTTTATTCGTAATAAATCCTTTTTGGTGAGAAAATTAGAATCAGCATACAATTTATGTAAGATTTTATGGTGTTCTTTCTTGTTCTTTATATAAGAGTGTTTTTCGTGAAGCAATGACCTATATATATATATATAGTTTACTCCAATACAAACCACTCTTAGACTACAAACTACAAACTAAATAATTTTAGTGATTTCTGTAAGAATAAATAGTGATTTCAGCATAGATGTAGCTATTTATTTTTATATACGTATAAATTTAGTGATTTTACGGTACAAAATCTATAATTTACGTATAGATCTGGAGAAAAAATCACTACATTTACGCAGAAATCACTATTTATTCTTAGAGCAACTCCAATGCAACACTATAACACCAAAATGGTGTACCTTTTGGTGTAAAACTCACTCCAATGCAACACTATAATAGTGTAGAAATTACACCAAATGAATAGTGTGACACCAAATTTGGTGTCAAAAGTACATTTGGTGTAATTTTTACACCAATTTGGCGTCTTTCATATTGTCTATTATACCTTCGTACTATTTAACAAAAACAAATGTATTCCCTTCATACCCTATTTATATCCTATTATATGCCAAACAAGATACTTATTTTGAAAAAGTAAAAGACAACATGTCCTCTTTTAGACTTTTGGTGTAAGATATAGTGTAGATGGATTGGAGTTGTTTTTGTGGATGGTGTTATTTTCACACTAAAATAGTGTAAAAGCTATACCATTTTAGTGTTATGCATTGGAGATGGTCTTACAGGAATCACCAACATTTTAGTGATTTTCGCAAGCATAAATAGTGATTTATCGTCGGAATATATCAATAGAGCTGTAATCGAACAGAGCCGTTCGTGAACAAAACTCGAGCTCGGCTCATTTAGATGGACTCGGCTCGGTTCGTTTACTAAATGAACACGAGCTTGAACATGAAAATGTGTTCGGTTAGTAAATGAGCTCGAGCCGAGCTTTACACCTGTTCGACTCGAACTCGGCTCGTTTTGCTCGGGATCGGCTCGAGCTCGGCTCGAACTCGTTAAACTCGGCTCGATTCGTTTAACTAATTATAAATTTGTGAATTTCATAATATCCTTAACAATTTGAATATGTTAAATAAAACTTAATTGCGATCTATTTTAGTTATTTTGTGGTTGAATAGGGAATTGTATTTGTTATATCTAAAAGGTATAACATCAACGTACTACCAAAAGTTAAATTCTTTATATTCAATTCAAATTAGTTTTTCATTATTAAAATTTATAAGTTGCATTCATAAAATTACAAAAGAAAGTGAGTAGAGAAAGAGAGTTTGTCTTATTAATTTATTATATAATATTATTTAAAAGTAGCTCGTACCTCTTAAAATTGAGGAGAAAGATGAGACTTTTAGTGAATTTAAGGTTAATAAGAGTATCTTGAAGAAAAAAAAGTTGTAAACCTCCTCAAATTTCAAGTTAAGAGCCAAGATAAAGAGGCTCTTAGAGAGACTCTAAGTTACTGATAAAATTGTTTTATTTTAACTATTGTTATTAGGTGAAGTGAGTAAGGTTTGATTACTCATAAATACAAATATTAACCTAATATGATTATTATAAGAAAATAAATTAACTTTTAGTATTGAAATTCAAACATAATCGTGTATTCTTAAGATGTGATTTTAGGCATGAGATTGTAAATCGAGTAAGTAATTTTAAAAATTGGATTTGGTTGAGTATAAAAGTATGAACTATAAGTGAACAACTCGACTCGACTCGAGTTCGGTTTATGTTCGGTTCGACTCGAAATGTTCATGAACAAACTCGTGTTCGGCTCGTTTATTAACGAGCCGATCTTGAACATCACTTTTCGTTCGATTAGAAAGCTCGACTCGGTTCATTTAAAAAAAATCAAACTCGGCTCGATTCGGACAAAACTCGACTCGGCTCTGTTCGTTTACAGCCCTATATATCAAATATGGTATGCAAATTGATCGTTGGGAGATGGAGAAAAATACAGTGAAGTCGGATTTCAAAAAAAGCTCTCCGATTGACGGGAAAAGTCAAATTAAAAACGGAGGGGAATATGTGTGATTGTGTATGGGAGTGTGTATTTTAGTTGTGTGTTGTGCATATAGGGGGCCATTAGATTAGATTAATCTAAGGGTTTAGATTGGTTCTTTGTTTGTATTTTACAAAAGGTTTGTATTTGATCACTAGCATATATATATATATATATATATATATATATATATATATATATATATATATATATATCATTGCTCCATGAAGAACACTCTTATATAAAGAACAATAAAGAACAATAAAGAATCTTACATAAATTGCATGTTGATTCTAATTTTCTCACCAAAAAAGGTTTATTACGAATAAAAATAGAATCTAACAAAAAATTAGAATCAAATAAAACATGATTACATGTAATTTCATTGTGATAAATATATATACAAGATTTTGTACTGGATTCTATACTGGATTATATCTAGAGTAGTGCTAGAGGCACAAAAATTGGTACAAAAAATTGTTACCAAATGACATGGCATGAGTGATGTGGCAGTTTAAAATATTTTAATTGGTGTTGTTGGTGTGAATGCAGGGGATCCACTTATTATTATAACGAATTAGAAGTTGTCATGTCATTTGGTAACAATTTTTTGTACCAAATTTTGTGCCTCTAGCATTTTCCTTATATGTAATGTTTAATTTTTAAATTTAGATGACATTCTACGTTAAATTCGATATGTTAGGCTTAATTGTTGTTCAATTTTATGATTCTAATTTTAAAAAATCAATTTTTATGAAAAATAAAGTGTTATGATGGTGTTATTTATTGTTTTTTATATAAGGTGTTCTTCCTAGAGTGCAACTATATATATGTTAATGTTCTCCGAGTAAATAACAAAAAAATTATTTTGCATAATTTTATTATAGCATGCCTAAGTTTTTGAAAATTTACTCAGAAGAACATTATTTTTTATAAAAAAAATTTAGGACGAAATGTAACTTAAATATTACAAATGAATGGTGATGTGATGTAGTATGTTTACAATTATATGCAATAAAAATCAAAGATAATACTATAATAATATGCAACAAAAATATAAAGTGAAATACGGAACATACTGCTTTCAAATCCTTGGATGAAGAGTTTGAACAAGAATCTCAAAAGTTTTCAAATTCATGTTCTTATTCTCCCCACAACAGTATTTAGTAAAAAAAACAACCAAACACACACAAGCACGAAACACAACCATATGTTATTTTAAGACACTGGTATTGTGATCACCTTATGTTATGGTTTTTGGAAAAAATGTTTAATTTGTTACTTCTATTTTGTGCACATTCGAAATGTATGGAACAAACGCTCGTGTAAGGACCTCATGGACATATTTTCTATTGCTTATGATATATGATGTTCATGACTTTAAGCTAATATCTATGTTAAGTTTTATACTTGTACTTGGATTGTAACTAAAGGACGGTTTCATATTTGTAAATGAGTATGCTACTACCTTTAATTCTATTCTTGTATGATGTAAGATTTAGCCTGTCTTAAGGGATGTAAAGCTCAATAATGAAGTCTTGTAATATGTATGTTGATGATATATTGACCCTCGGCCAAGTGGGAGAATGTTGGATTCAACGGGATCTAATCCATTATTTGTGACCCATCGGGTATTATTATTAATCATCTAAATAAGACTTGTAATAATACTATAATAATATGCAACAAAAATATAAAGTGAAATACGGAACATACTATTTTCAAATCTTTGGATGAAGAAATGAATGGTCAAGATTTAAAAAAATTTAAACAAGAACCTCGAAAGTTTTCAGATTCGTGTTCTTATTCTCCCCACAACAGTATTTAGTAAAAAAACACAACCAAAACACACAAGCACGAAACACAACCAATCATTAAATTGATTTTGAATCACAAACCTTAATTTTAATACAAATCCTAATTCATATTCAAATCAAATCGAAATGGCCAAGGAGATTGCAGAAACATGCAAGCTAAAAGCTACATACAAACAGATAGATATAAATATGGACATGCGTCAAACCATAATAAGTTCATACATGTGATGTTTGGTTCGTTGATGAAGTACATTGGGATAGTTTTTATCTAAATCGTCTTTTTCGGCTTGATGTAAGAATAGCATCTCCTTTCGTGTTTGTGTGTTTTCGTTGTGTTTCATTTGTGTTATGTGAAAAATAAGGACATGAACCTCAAATATAAAAACATGATAGATGCTTTGAAGCAGGGTGGCTCGGAGTTTACCGTAGAAGTGGAAGAGTTGGTCAACTGGTTTGTGTTTCTAGATTGACTCGTAATGTACTCCAAACTTTCTATATTGTACTTTGAACAAGTCTTCTTCCTGATTAGGTGAAGTACTAAATTCTGTACTCTCACCGCCTTACTTCCTTAAAGGTTAAATGGCGTTTTGGTCACTTAACTCACTATAAACTTTCAATTGGATCATTAAACTTGAAAAGCTTTCAGTCACATCATTGTACTCTTAAAAATTTTCATTCAGGTCACTAGTTGTTACACTTCGTTAAAAATTAGATGGAAAGCTGACTAAGTTTGGTGAGTGGGCTTGAATAAATCCACTATGGCATGTACAGTCAGCTGAAGCGGCATTTTGGTCACTCAACTGACTACAAACTTGCAATTGGGTCATCAAACTCAAGAAACTTTCATTCAGGTCACTTACCTAAAGATTAATGGTTTCACTTTAAAAATTAAATTACACTTTGGATTGAAAAGACGTGATATCTTAAAAAAAATTATTCACATGTATCGATTTACAAGCATATAAATTGAATGAGTATGTTCAATTTTAAATTAAATTAAATTCTAATCATCTGGAAAAAATTACAAATTAAAAAAAAATTACACTTTGGATTGAAAAGACGTGATATCTTAAAAAACATTGTTCACATGTATCGATTTACAAGTATATAAATTGAATGTGTATGTTCAATTTTAAATTAAATTAAATTCTAATCATCTGAAAAAAATTACACTTTGGATTGAAAAGACGTGATATCTTTAAAAACAATTGTTCACATGTATCGATTTACAAGCATATAAATTGAATGGGTATGTTCAATTTTAAATTAAATTAAATTCTAATCATCCGAAAAAATTACAAATTGAAAAAATTACACCTTGGATTGAAAAAAATATGATATCTTTAAAATATTTGTTCATATGTATCGATTTATAAGGGATTAAATATCAAATTGGTCACTCAAGTATAGGTCATATATCGCTTTCTTCATTAATTTTAACGGGGTCTCATTTAAATCACTTAAGTCACAATAAATATCAAATACATAACTTGAAATATGTGATCGAGAAGTAAAATAATCTTTTATTGAGTTCTGCATATTTTTCTTAAATGCTACCGCGACCAAATGAAGATTTGTAAATTCTAGTATTTTAGATAATATAATTAGTTTTAAGAAATTTATTTGCTATTTATTTTTAATTAAATCAAAGAAAATAATGATAAAATTAAAAATAAATAGTAAATAAATTTTAAAAAATCTAAACATATTATCTAAAATACTAGAATTCATAAATTTTCATTTGGTTATAGTGACATTCAAGAAAAATGTAAGAAATTCGATAAAAGATTATTTTATTTCTCAATCACATATTCAGAGGTATTTGTTTGATATTTATGATGACTTAAGTGATTCAAATGAGATCCCGTTAAAATCGATGAATAAAGTAATATATGGCCTTCACTTGAGTGACCAATTTGATATTTAACCCGGTTTATAAGTATATTCATTGAATGTGTATTTTCCATTTTGAATTTCAAAAAAATTCTAATCTGATAAAATATAACCCTTAATGATAATGTGTGTGTATTTGTTGTAGGAGAGTCCTTAACGTTGTTGCAGGAAAACTCTTAGTCCGGTTTCTTTTTAATTTTTAACGAATGTAATCGTCAATGACCTGAATGCAAGTTTACTTAGTTTGATGACCCAATTGTAAGTTTCTAGTCAGTTGAGTGACCAAAACGCCACTTCAGCTGACTGTACATGCCATAGTGGATTTATTCAAGCTAAATCACAAAGTTTGGTCAGCTTTCCGTCTAATTTTTAACGGAGTGTAACGGCCAGTGCCCTGAATGAAATTTTTTAAGAATACAATGATGTGACTAAAAGCATTTTGAGTTCGATGACCCAATTGAAAGTTTATATTGAGTTGAGTGACCAAAACGCCATTTAACCCATTCCTTAAAGCATATATACCCATTTTTTCCCATGAATTCATCAATTTAGTAAAAAAAAATTGATTAAGTCATTCACATCAAATTAATTTTTTCCAATTTTTCATACAATTGTCCAACTCCATCAAATTTTTAAGAGAAATTATAAAAAATACTACTTTTTCTAAGTTTTTGAAATGTACCATCTTCTGAAAATATTTGTAAAAATACGGTATACAACCAGATGCAAACTAAAAATATTTGCAAAAATACGGTCTGCAACCAAAGCAACCAGATGACATTTTTTTATTAAATTTTTATAAGTTGCATTTGTGGTTGATTTTGGTTGAATGCAGTTGCAGATATGGTTGCAAAAGTTGCAGAACATATTTTTGTAATTATTTTCAATAAGTTGGTATTTTTGTAAAATATTTTTAAAAAATATAGTATTTTTGCAACAAAAAAAAATCTGGGGTTGGGTGCTTCTGAAAAAAGCCCATTTTTTAATCACTATTCATCATATTAGAAAACTATATATATTCAATTTGAAGCCAAAATGGTGTAGAAAGATTTTATTAGTTAAGTTTTTTTGTAGATTTTAAATAGGATTTATGATGGATAACATCAATATACGTGTAACATCCCAGTTTCATATCGATTAGATTTGGGACTTCTGTTCAGTTTATAAGGTAAAGTACTACTACTAATTAGCACCAATAAATCATGATCTTTGGAGGCCTATGGTCGGCTAGTCGTTACCAAAGTTGGCTACATTTGGGCCAATTTGCTTCGGCTTATTCGGACTCGGAATCGGAACTTGACCCGATTTTCGAAAAAGACTCGGGATTTGACCCGGGTTGTCACATATGGTATCAGAGCCGACTCTCGAAAGCTTGATTCGTCAAGTTGCCGGAGGTGGAGATACGAAGGCTGGTGGTGTTATCCCACAATGAACAGAGGTCCGGAGGTGGGGACACAAAGCCAGCCGGTATTATCCCACAATGGCTAAAGAGGAACGATCTTGGACCTATAGGATATCCGTTCAGGCCCGACGAGGACGTTAGGAGTTTAAGTGGGGGAGTTTGTAACACCCTAGTCCCACATCGAGTAGATTTGGGACTTCTGTTCAGTTTATAAGGTAAAGTACTGGTACTAATTAGCACCAACAAATCATGATTTTTTGATACCTGTGGTGGGCTAGTCGTTACCCAAGTTGGCTGTATTTGGGCCAGTTTGCTTCGACTTATTCGGACTCGGAATCGGGATTTGACCCGATTTTTAAAAAAAACTCAAAATTTGACCCGGATTGTCACGATACGTGTTTTGATTTATCAGCTAAATTATCATGTTATATTATAAGAAATTGGAAATATGTAATATCAAGTTTTGATTTGAAACATCATTACTTTATAAATTTTGGACAAAAGTTAGGATTGAAGTCCGCCAACTATTCCGGCAAAAATTGACGAAATAACTAACAAATTGATGAATTTCAATTTTATTGAAGAACTAATAAAATACTGCTGCATAACTAAATTCCGCGAATTCGTTGAACGGATCAACTATTTTTTTTCATTGATGCACATGCTCTTATACATTATATTTTCTTATGTAATTTACATTTTGTTCTTGCCTTAAGTTTTTATGTAACGAAAAATTGTAAACTTGCGGACGGGTCTTGTAAATTGATTAATCTAATTGTTTTTTAGTTTATATTTTTTCAATAAAAGGATGTCACTTCACACCGGCTTTGTAATATTAAATATATCAAAAATTATCACCAACAACGTCTTGAACCAATTACAATTGAGAATAGAGTGGAACAAGAAACACGAATTGATAGCACTAATTGATGGAGTAACAAGTACTCGTAAAGTTACAAATGACACCACATGCCTAATCCAATCCAACAGTTTATTGTTGGAGAGAAGGGTCGATCGGTGGTTAGAAAAGAAGGGAAACAACCTCTCCATAGAAGTCACTGTTAAAATCTAAATTTTAGACATTACGTGCGTGTTTGAGATATCACAAAAAAGTTAATTTATAGTTTAAAATGAGTAAGTGCTTATTTATAAGTAATAAGTTGATGGATTGTTATAAGTTATACGAGTGTTTGGATAAATTTACTTATAAGTTGGTTAAGAGTTTGCTAAATTAAATTTGAAAAAATAATTACTAAATACAATGATTTCAACACTTGCATTTTAAATTAAAAAAATATTTAAAAACACAAAGGTAAAAATATAAAGTATTAAAAAAATAAAGAAATCAAAGAATAAGTTGATAAGTTAAGTAAAATATTGGTGATTTTTAACATTCAACTTATCAATTTATAAGTTATAAGTTATTAAATAAGCTGAGTAGACAAACATCTCTGCTCTTATGGCTTTATAAGCCATAAGTCGGTTTTATAAGTTATTTCTAACACTAAATTATATCTAGTGCGGGTTTCTTTAAAATTTTATTTTTTTATATTTTTCGTGTTTTGAACAGTGTTGTAAAAAGCGGGAATCAGAGTTAATCGGTGAAGGCACTGTCCAGGGATTAATCGGGTAATCGGGGATTAATCGGAATGATTAATCGGATCATTAATCAGAATAAATTTAATAATATTTTTTATATACAATTATAAAATTGTTTCGTTATTTCAACTAAACATATGTTATTATCATATATTTATGCAAATATGTTAAAAATGTTATATAATTGTAATAAATAAAATTTTGAAGGTTTAACTTTTCAATTAGAGATTAATTTAATAGAAAAACTTAAGAGAATTTACGATTTAGGCATCTAAAATTATAATTATATGTACAAAAATAATGTTTTTTCCTATTGTTTAATCAAGTTTCAACCTTTTAAATTTTTTATTATTTTTTTTAATTTTAACTATTTTTACTACTTTTTAATAATTAGTCCGATTTTTTACCAATTAATCCGATTTTTGACCGATTCAGCCGATTTTTGACCGTTTTTATGAAAAAACGATTAATTAACCGATTTTCGCTTAATCAGTTCGGTGATCCGCCGTCTAGCGATTAATCGGCGATTAATCCCGATTAATCGCCGACTTTTAGAACAGAGGTTTTGAATGTTAATGTGTGTTATAAATAATTTGTTATAATAAAATTTTAAAATAATTAATCCCATGTTTTAAAATAAATAGACGGTAAAATGTGTTTAAATTTAATAATACTAGTTGAATACATGTTTTTATTAAAATAGATTTGTAAAAGAGTTAGGCCCTTTTTAAAATTTTAATAGGTTTCAAATAAAATCATAAATACGTGGTTATATTTTATTTTCGGCCCAAAATAAAATGAATTAAAATAAAAAATAATTAAATAAGAGTAATTAATTAAGAACAATCAAGTAATGCCAATACAAAAAAAAACAGGTATCATACCAACCAAAATTTTAATGTTTAGTGTTTAATAATACTAGTTCAGAGCCCAACACGAGTTACTTTTGAATATTTTAAATTTTAAAATAAAATATAATATAATAATATGTATTTGATGTAATTTTAAATTTATTTATATCATCAAAACAAATATATTTATGAATGTTAATTTTAATATTTTTTAACAAATATTAATTATAATGTGTTGTTTAGTGGGATTCGAACCTTAAACTTATGTATACTACTAAGATATATATTTTAATTTGTTTATTATTATTTTTTATTTAAAATTAGTAAGTATTAAAAGATACCAAAAGGGAAGGTTTAACCAAATTACAAATTATAAATATATATAAAAGTTAAAAATTAAACTAAATAACGAAAAAATATTCAAAATTAATCTTAAACCAATAATATTCCAAAATTTACTTAAAAGTATTTCTTTGCTACTAAAATTCGATGCCATAATAAATAGGTAAAATACTAAAATTTAAGTATCAAAATTTAAGTATTAAATAAATATATACGAGAATAAAAGAAATTAAGCAAAAAAAATAACTAACCTGAGTAATTAGATAAAAACACAAAATATCAAAAAAATAGGCACCGTGGTTTGAATGTTTGTCTTTAATAATACTAGCTTAAAATAAAATCAGTGTGATGCACATATTTTTTTTAATAGTTGTTATTTGATTATTGACGTTTTAATATTTTATTAATTACATTCGTTGAAAAAATTAGTAGACATGTTAAAATAGGTAAATTTTTAAATAATTAAAAATATTAAAATATGTTTTAAAATAAATAAATAACTATTTGTCCGTGATATTTTTGGAAAAAGAGGGGTTTTAGTAACGCAAAATAGAAAAAGTAACATGTTTAGTTGAAAAAGATGTGATTTTTTTAGAAAAAGAGAGGATATTATTAGAAAAAATAGAAAAGGTAATGTATTTTAGCTGAAAAGATAATTGGTTATAAATATGTCGTATTATTTAATAATAGTTTTTAAAAAATGTAAAAACAGAAAAAGTAACATGTTTTAGCTGAAAAGGTAATTGTCCGTATTTAAAAGTATTAAAATAGCTTTTAAAATAAATAAGTAAGGGTTGCCCGTTATATTTTTGGAAAAAGTAGGGTTTTAGTAATGAAAAATAGAAAGAGTAACATGTTTTAGTTGAAAAAGGTAACGATTTTTTTAGAAAAAGAGAAGATTTTGTTAGAAAAAATAGAAAAGTTAATGTATTTTAGCTGAAAAGATAATTGGTTATAATTTTTTTTTAAATGAAAAAAATAATATGTTTTAGCTGAAAAGGTAATTGCCCGTAATGATAAGTATTAAAATAGCTTTTAAAATAAATAAGTAAGGTTTGTTCGTGATATTTTTGAAAAAATAGGGGTTTTAGTAAAGAAAAATAGAAAGAGTAACGTGTTTTTGTTGAAAAAAGATAATTGCCCATGATTTTTTTTTAGAAAAAAGAGAGGATTTTGTTAGAAAAAAATAGATAAGGTAATGTATTTTAGTAATTAGTTATAAATTTTAGTTTTGGGTCTTGTTATGCATGTCTATAAATAAAATTATTAAGTAAGGTTAGTTATGTAAAAATAATTAAGTAATTGTAATTAAATAAGGTAAATACTATTGTAAAAAACAGGTACTATAGGTATCAAAACTTTTAACTTTATTCTTACATTATATACTTAATTTTTTGCTCTATATATAGTTAAAATTATAAGCTAATTAGGATCCATAAGCTCCTCTTGATTTCACTGTACTAAAGCCTAACCGTGACCTCGAATCTTGAAACTTGTCCAATCTTCTTCTCTCGGCTGCGCACAGGTCCAGGTAACGATTATATTGGTATATGCTGGTTGTGTTATTATTCTTCATAATGTTTTCTTATATGATCTCACTAAGATTTCTTAATAAACTTTATTCTATTATTTAATTAAGCCTCAGTATGAAAAGACCTGTTTGGCTTTTGCACGCTTACGAGATTCAAATCCGTACGTACACGGTTCTAAATTTATTGATTACTGGTATTTTTTTACGTCTAAATTCAGGTTTTTGCACAAACATTGCTTCATGGATAAAGATAAGCACCCTGATTTTTCAAATCTGCCAACATCAGTATTAAGGATGATAAAAGATAGATTAGATTTCAAGAACAATCTTCGTTTTGCTTTTGTCTGCAAGAGTTGGCGTGATGCATGGTTATCATACTCGAAGGACGATAGTTTATGCAGGGAGTCACCACCGTGGCTAATGATATATAACTTAGAATGGTCGGGCAGATGTGAATTTATTAGTACCTCAACTGAAGAGAGGTTCAGTATATTTCATCGCGATCTTAATTACCATAAAGAAACATTGTTCACAAAGCAAGGATGGTTATTATTATTAGGGACCGGAGGGCTGTGCAGTCATCTCTTATTGCTTAATCCTTTCTCAAATAAGAAGATTGAATTACCAGATGGATTTTCTTGGTTACTAGACTATTGTAAAGGAGCATTTACCTTGGCAGATGGGAAACCTGACCTTGTGGCTTTTGCTGGTTTGGATGCTGGTGTTAAGAAAGAGCCGTATTTAAGATTGTGGACTATTCGTATGAATGATCATAACAGTTTATGGACTCAGCATAGGGTCAAAATCCCACAATCCTGGAACCCCTTCCGCCCAAGGTGTTTGGTTATTATTGGGCAGAACATTTACATTGTTTGTAGAACATTGAAATTTCTGGTTCTCAATTTGTCAAGGCGTGAATGGTCTACGGGACAACATTTTCTGAGGCCTTGTGATGCTTACATAGATACAAATAAAGGAGTACTTTGGAATGCCGATCCTTATAGAACTGGCGCTACCCTGTTCAGGTTGAATGATAATTGCAGGGATTCGGAAAAACTCAAAGTTGAAGATCTCGTGAACGAGTGCTGGTTTATCAAGGACTGGCCTTATGATGGTTATGTTGTATCAAAAGATATAGATGCTGCAATTAGCCATGAACTGGTTAAAAGTGGCTACTTGACAAGGCGAGTTGTACCATATTATTCTGAGGATGATCCTAAAACAGTCAGGCAGATCACTGTGTATATGATTAATAATAAATCAATTGTAGAATGGGTAGATATGCCTTATAACTCATCAAAGGAAGATTGCTGTTGTGATCGTTTGTCTGAATCATTTGAATAAGTCGTTCACAAAAACCAAACTTGGTTTAACCGAGACTACCATCTGCCAAGCTTCCATTAGAATATTTCCTTTTAATTCTTTTTTTGTTGAAACTCGAAAGTGCTTAGTATATTTAATTACGTTATTATTTAAATTTCTTTTAGTGTTTTAAATTGCTAATTATCTGTAATAATATAATTAGATTTGCACAAAAAGTATTTTTACTTCTCCGATGCTTCTCTATTTGACAAATTTTATCTGCCTTGTAATTTTTGACGGGTGTCCATTAGTGCTCCTCAAGCTCCTCAATTTCTCTCAATGTAATAATGGGGGATTGCTCTTCTTGCAATCATCAATTACCACATTGAGGCAAATTGGGAGCTCAATGAAACAATGGAATGTCTTCCCAAACGTACCCTTTTGCAATATAGAGCATCAAGATTCAAGATCTCATATTTACTTTAACCGAAACATTTCTTAAGTTATCATCCTTATGTTACCGTACAACTAAATCAAACCAAACATACCTGTATAAATACACGAAAATAGAGTTCGAGAGGATAAGATGTAAAAGGCTTTATTCTTACTACTTGAAGTAAAGATATTATTTTCGTGAAGCCGGGAGACCTCATGTTTTTAAGAAAAATTGAAAAAAATGTTAAAACTTTTGCCAAGCATAATAAGACAACACAAAGTAATCTTACTTGTACTTTTTATGAGTGACCAAAGAAATCCAACTAAGGCACCCGACCTTGTTCTTTGAGACTCTTTTCTTTTGTTGCACAATTATATGCAAACGGCATTTCGAATAAGCTGTGTACAAAGCCAATGACACTATTGATATTCTCCGAGGTAACTTCCAAAAGGATGGTAACAAAAGAATTTATGCCTTAGTTTAGAACTGAAGTATTCATGTTAATTATTCTTTACGTTGTCACAATGTATTCAAATGTTCATTAAATGTACTGATATTGTTATTTACTGAAACGAAACTAATTGTATTGATTGTATTGAAAAACATAATGTTTACAGAATAGAAAATGATCTTATATACAAGCTAGTGAACTAGTGTGTCTAACAAACTCTAGGCGGGAAAAACAGTTCAAACAGAAAAGCTAACTAACTATATACAATGGCTGGAATGAGCTGGCATGAGCTGGCATGAGCTGGCATGCTGACTGGATAATTCAGTTATCCAATAGCCCCCCTCAAGTTGGAGGATGAGAGATGTGCAGCATCATACATGCCCAACTTGGACAATAGGAGATGAAGTTGTGGAGAAGGAACAGACTTGGTAAATACATCAGCAAGCTGTAGTTTAGTAGGAAGATAGGTAAGTTGGAGTAATCCTTCAAGAACCTTGTCCCTTGTGAAATGACAATCAACTTCTATATGCTTAGTCCTTTCATGGAAAACTGGGTTTTTTGCTATATGTAGAGCTGACATGTTATCACAATGCAATGTAACTGGTTTTAAATCATGAACACCTAATTCTGTAAGGAGACTAACAACCCAGGTGACCTCTGAAGCAGCAGCAGCCATGGCCCTATATTCAGCTTCTGAAGAAGACCTGGAAACTGTACTTTGTTTTTTTGATTTCCATGTAATAGGTGATTGACCAAATAACAGAATGTAACCTGTAATAGATCTCCTAGAATCAGGACAAGAGGCCCAATCTGAGTCAGAGAAAGCCTGCAAATGAAGTTTGTCAGAAGCCTGCAATAGGATCCCTTGACCTACTGTTTGAGAAACATATCTGAGTGTGTGAATAAGAGCATCCAAATGAGAAGATCTTGGATTTTGCATGAACTGACTGAGCATTTGGACTGCATAACTCAAATCTGGCCTGGTGTTGGTTAAAAAATTAAGTTTCCCAACATAACTTCTGTATTCCTCAGGATTGGATAAAAGAGAACCTCCATCAGTTGAAAGTTTTAGTGCCAGTGGAAGAGGAGTAACAGCTTTTTTCTGGAGATCATAGGGACACTGATGCAACAGTTCCTTAGTGAATTTTTTCTGACTTAACACAATCCCAGTAGGTAGATATAATATCTCAATCCCCATAAAAAAATGCAAGAACCCTAAATCTTTAATACTGAAAACCTGATCCAAATGTGACTTCAAATTTTGAATTGAAGAAGTATCATTCCCAGTAATGATTATATCATCCACATAAACTGCTACCACAGTAATATCTGATCCTGTTTTCTTGATAAACAGGCTATAATCATTCTTAGACTGTTTAAAACCTTGCAGCAGCAATTCCATAGCCAGCTTAGCAAACCATTGTCTTGAGGCCTGCTTTAAACCATATATACTCTTTTTTAATCTACAGACCTTATTACCTGGATTAGGTATCCCTTCTGGTACCCTCATATAAACCTCTTCATACAAATCCCCATGTAAAAAAGCATTATTCACATCACACTGATGTAATTTCCAGTTTTTACTAGCTGCCAGAGTAAGTAAGCATCTCACAGTACTCATTTTAACCACTGGAGAGAAAGTCTCTTCATAGTCAACCCCATATTTCTGATTAAAACCTTTTGCAACTAATCTTGCCTTACACCTTTCCAAAGATCCATATGCCTTAAGTTTTGTCTTGTATACCCATTTACAACCTATAGGTTTCTTTCCTATTGGCAAATCAACTAACTCCCAGGTTTCATTGGCTTCAAGAGCCTTTATCTCTTTGTTCATAGCCTCAATCCATAAAGGATTCTGAGAAGCCTGATTAAAGTTGCTAGGTTCAATAGGTATGTTTGAATGAGAAATGCATTGACTTATGGGAATTTGGTCATGTGCTACTAGATTACACCAATGACTGGTGACAGAAGGTGTAGTAGAAGAAACACAAGAATGACATTGATAATCTTGTAAATAGGATGGTGTTTGTTTTAATCTTGTAGATTGTCTAGGAACAGTAGTATTAGACTGAAGTATAGAATCAGGGGCAGAATAAGGATTTGGAACAGAATTTTGAGAAGATTCTGTAGACATATCAAAAGAGTTTTGTGAATTTTGAGAAATTTGAGGATTTTGAGTATTTTGAGGATTTTGAGAAATTTGAGTGTGTATAGGTAAATCAGAATCACAATTGTGAGGAGTAGAATGTGGTTCAGGTACAGACAAATAAGAATCCTCAACTGAAGCAGAAGTCATACAGGGCAAAAAAATTTCATTGAGATAAGAAGAAACAGTCTTAGAATTGATCATATGAAAAGGAAAATGATGTTCAAAAAATTGAACATCTCTAGAAATAGTTATAGCAGAAGTCTTTAAGTCCAGAATTTTATAACCTTTTTGAGTATTGGAATACCCTAAAAAAACACAAGTAGAAGCCCTAGGGTCAAATTTAGTTCTCTGGACAATGGATGTGTTTACAAAACAGAGACATCCAAAAACTTTGAGATGTTGAAGAGAAGGTTTGGTGTTGTAAAGTCTGAAATAAGGTGTATCAAAATTAATGCTCTTAAGAGGAAGTCTATTGATGATATAGGTAGCACACAGAATGCTATCACCCCAAAACCTATCAGGAAGTTTAGAATGAAGAAACAAACCTCTTGCTGTTTCTAGAAGGTGTCTGTGCTTCCTCTCCACAACACCATTTTGTTGTGGAGTATAAGCACAGCTAGTTTGATGAACAATACCATGCTTTTGAAATAACAACTTAGATGAACCTTCAGTAAATTCTAAAGCATTGTCAGATCTTATGCACTTAATTGTGGACTTAAACTGTGTAGCAACATACTGAATAAAATTTGCCAGAATAGAAACAACATCAGACTTAAATTTGAGTAAGTGAACCCAAGTGAATCTACTGAAATCATCCACAATTGTCAAAAACATTGTACATCCAGATACTGACTTAGTTTTGTAAGGCCCCCATATATCTATATGGACAAGGTCAAATACAGAAGTAGTTGTGATAGATCTAGTAGGAAAGGATTTTCTAGTTTGTCTAGCAGCAGGACAAATACTACAAATGAAATTGTCAAGACAGGGTTTAGCACAACTATCAGGTAACACTAACTTTAGTTGATTTAAAGGGAGATGGCCCAGTCTAAGATGCCATATCTTTGTTTCTTCTACTGCTGCCAAACTGGTACTGATG
Organism: Heracleum sosnowskyi; assembly: GCA_030848705.1. Lineage (NCBI taxonomy): Eukaryota > Viridiplantae > Streptophyta > Magnoliopsida > Apiales > Apiaceae > Heracleum > Heracleum sosnowskyi. The sequence goes on from CM061243.1 coordinate 10,504,600, forward strand.
CATGCAGTAGAGGGAATCCAATTTGTGTCAGCCACACTATAAAGTCCATTTTGCAAACTACCAAGAAGAGTCTGAGGTTTGTTCTGAGAATGGTCCTGAATAAAGCACTTGGAATCAGTAAATACTAAGTGACATTGTAAATCCTTGCACAATTTGGTAACAGAAATCAATTTAAACTGAAACTGAGGAACATGCAAGACATTTAACAGCTTAATATTGTCACTAAGTTTAACTGTTCCTATGTGCATAACTTGAACTTTAGTACCATCAGGTAGGGTTATCCTATTATCAACATCAGTGACAATGTCATATGTCTCAAAATCTTCTAAAGAAGGGCACATATGATCAGTAGCTCCACTATCAAGGAGCCACCCTCTATCAAGAGTAGACAAAAGACAGAAATTACCTGCAAGTAGAGCATGACTTGCAGAATCAGAATTGGTTGGTTGAGATGAATGACCAAGGTTTTGCTTTGAGAATAATTCCACCAAGGCATTGTACTGCTCTACTGATACAACCTGATCAAGCTCTGCAGTTTTGACTTCCTGATTATTGTTGTCAGTTCCATGAAGTGTTAAGGCAGCCACTCTTTTATCAGGTTGTCGCTTAAAACCAGGTGGAAAACCATGTATCTTGAAACACCTTTCAAGACTGTGTCCTGGAATCTGGCAATGAGTACAGAAATACTTTTCTCCTTTCTTGACTGAAGTAAACTTGTTATTAAACCCTGATTTAGAAGGATAGACTGTTGAAGTTCCCTTTTGTGACTGATTCTGTAGAAACTGTGATGAAGAAAATCTCCTTTTATCAGCCAGGAATGCCATTGACTCAGGATTAGAACTCAAGTTACTAATCTGTTTATGTCTTTCTTCTTGAGCAAATACTCTGTAAGCTTGAGCAACAGATGGAAGAGGCTGCATCATCATTATGTTCCCCCTAACAGTAGAGAAACCTTCACTGAGCTTCATCATGAATTGCAAGAGCCTTTGCTCTTGTTGCTTCTGTTGAATTCTTTGAGTCAAGTGACAGGTACATTTGTTGCAAGTGCAGTAGGGAAGCGGATTAGCATCATTGATTCCATCCCAGAGTGTCTTGATTTTAGTAAAATACTCAGATACAGTATTTGTTCCCTGATTGAGATCAGCAAGTTGTTGCTCCAAAGAATATACTTGTGTCATGGAAGTATAACCATATCTATCTTCTAGATCATCCCACAACTCCTTAGCAGTGTGCAAAAACAATACACTTTTCGCAATAGTATCATCAAGATTGTATAACAACCAAGAAAAAACCAAATTATTGCACCTCTCCCAAGACTTGTACTCAGGAGATCCAACTTCAGGTATGACAATGGATCCATCAACAAAACCGAGCTTGTTTTTAGCAGACAATGTCAAGATCATTGATCTTTTCCAGTTACTAAAAGCAGTGCCATTAAATTTCACGGAAACAAGTTGTGTAGACGTAGCATCCGAAGGATGGATGTAATAGACACTAGAAGGATCAATGTTGTTGTGTACCGTGTGTGTATTGTTTTGTGTACTCATTTTGATTCAAGAAACTGACACAGAAGGCTTAGTTTTCACTGAGGTATTTGATCAAACAGAAGGTAAGCAGTTTGATGAACAAAAAAAAAAAAACAGAAGTTTACTTTGCAGATTACGATAATCAATTCGCAAAGAATAGAATAGAAAACAATGAAGAAGATAACGGTAAAATCTAACCCGTTTCGATCGAATCGAATCGTCTTTTCAAGATAGAAATGAAGTAATAGCTTGAATATCTCAGCGAAGACGACGATGTGAAGAAGACGATCAACCATGCTCTGATACCATGTTATTTACTGAAACGAAACTAATTGTATTGATTGTATTGAAAAACATAATGTTTACAGAATAGAAAATGATCTTATATACAAGCTAGTGAACTAGTGTGTCTAACAAACTCTAGGCGGGAAAAACAGTTCAAACAGAAAAGCTAACTAACTATATACAATGGCTGGAATGAGCTGGCATGAGCTGGCATGAGCTGGCATGCTGACTGGATAATTCAGTTATCCAATAGATATCGTGTTTTAAAATTATAAGTATAAAAAAAATCATGACTTACTAAAATTAAAAAAAAAATTAGAAAAGACAACTAGTATAAGAAAAGATGATAGTTCACAAATAGATTCAAATTTGAAGTAGGATTTAAATTTAAAAATAGATTAGAATTAGAATATTTGGGATGACAATAAATATATCTATTTGTGAGGTTTTTTCGGTTAAGTTATTGTTAAAGAGTTCCTGAAGAAATAGAAGAAAGCTACTTTCATCTTCAGTGATTTGGTTCATTATTGTGTACGCTGATCCTAAACTCCTAGCTCAAATCTTAAAATTTCTCCGATCTCCTTCTTAAAATTTGTTTGATCTTCTTCTGCTGCCGATAGGTCCCGGAGGTGAAGAAATATACGGTACGATAATTGTACTATTGTTCATTATCTTTCCTGTATGATGATTTATTTATTGTTCATTATCTTTTCTGTATGATGATCTATGGAGCAAACAGGAAAACAAGCTATTCTGGTACTCTTTATAACACACGAAAATTTAATAAAATTCGACTTATTAGCTCCGACTAGATTTGAAAATTTATTTGAATTTTATTAGTACTAACTACATCTTAGTATTGCATTATGTACTTCATCGAGTTCATTCAGTATGATGTTGTCTGCATGTAGCGTGACAACTTGATATCTGTTTCAGCTTAGTTAGTTTTCATCCTTCTCTGTATTTATAAGTTCATCTACCAATGTGCTATTTGTTTTTTGCACAAATATATTTACTAGATTAATCAGATCCATATGCAGTTGAGATTTCGTAATTACTTATAGATTATACTGTCTGTCTGCTGCAGGGGATTCAGGTATTTGCGGCGCGAATGATTAAGGTGCTTAATGAAAGTACTAAAGAGCTCAGCCAAAGTACTAGTAAAGATGTAAAACATAAAAACAGGCACGCTGATTTTTCAAATGTGCCAGCACCACTTTTATGGATGATAAAAGATAGATTAGATTTACCAAACAGTCTTCGTTTTGCTTCTGTCTGCAAGGTTTGGCGTGATGCAACGTTATATTACTCTAAGGACGCTAGATTATGCAGGGAGTCACCACCGTGGCTGATGATTAAGGATTTAAAACGCCCGTGCAGATGTGAATTTATTAGTACCACAACTTTAGAGAGGTTCAATATATTTCACCGTGATCTTTACCGTAGAGAAACATTGTTCACAAAGCAAGGATGGTTGTTATTAGGGAACAATGATACGGGGCTAGACCGTCGTCTCTTATTGCTTAATCCTTTCACGAAAAGAAAGGTTGAATTACCAGATGGAGTTTCTTGGTTACTAAGATGCTGTAGAGGAGCATTTACCCTAGTAGATGGGAAACCTGACCTTGTTGCTTTTGCTGGTGTGGACGATGGTTTTGAGGATGGATCATATATGCGATTGTGGACTATACGTGTGACTTATCATAACCGTTCGTGGACTGAGCATAAAGCAATTAGAATCCCACCACGATATCAGTACTTCTCAATCAGGAGTGTGTTTATTATAGGGCAGAACATTTACATTGTTTATGAAGCATCTAAAGTCCTGGTTTTCAATTTGTCAAGCTGTGAATGGGTTGCAGGACGCGAGTTGCAGAGTCCTAGCATCGATTACGTTGATAGAAATAAAGGAGTACTTTTGAAGACCGAGCTCTCAGGATCTAAAGCTTCCATGTTCCGGTTGAATGATAATTGCAGGGATTGGCAAAAACTAAAAGCTGAAGATATCGCGAATGAGTGCTGGTTTGTCAAGGGCTGGCCTAATGATGGTTATGTTATGTCAAAAGATATAGATGCTGCAATTAGTCGTGACCTGGTCGAAAGTGGCTACGTGAAAAGGCAAGTTGTGCCATATTATCCTACGGCTGATCCTAAAAGAGTCACGCAGATCACTTCGTATGTCATCTTTAGGAAAAGAACAAATGTAGAATGGGTAGATATGCCTTTCAATTAACTGACTGATTATTTTGCCTTCACTAATAAGATTTTCGAATTATGCAAGTTCAAAGTTCTATATTATCTTAGTGGAGTACTAGAAGTGATTTAAAGGTTAATACTATTTATCTTGATTTGTTAGAAAATGGCTACTTTATAATGCCAGATATACCATGTCATCACGAGGATTTTGCACTTAAATTATGAACTCAACTTTTATATAACCTTGTGCATTATTAGCTAGATATGATGCGAGAGTAATTTTGTTTAATTTTGAAATAAAATTCTACTTCAAATCAACTGGATAATGTTTTCTTAAAATATATATCAAACAAAAATTTTTTGAGGCAGTTTTAAGTTTTAACTTTAGTGTGATAGATTTTGAATATATTTTCAAAAAGTGATAAATAATTATAAACCACTTAACTTTAGTGTGATAAGTTTTGAATATATTTTCGGAAAGTAATAAATATTTATAATATGCTACGATTTTAAAATTCTTTTCATATTTACGTAAAATTTGTTAAGTTTATAAAATAAAGAACATGAAATCAACTCAAACATACACCATACATCTGGTTTTTAAAAGATAAAATTCAAAATATAAAAGAAGTAAATTGATCTTTTTACCTAATCACATTATTTACTTCATAAGTAGTTTGTATTTTCAAATTAGACATCTATTTCTATGTTATTAATAGGACCGAACTCAATGTAATCTATTTATGGATTTATAGAGAGATTCTGAATATACTATTAAAAAAATTTATTTGTAATTCTGAATATAAGTTAAGTTGAGTTAGATATATTTTATTAATTAAATAATTAAAAGATATAGTTGGATATATTAATAAGTTATATATAGTATTAATTATTGAAAGATATCGTTTAAGGTATTTTTGGGAGTATATTAATGATTGAAAAATATTATACAATTGGTATTTTTAGGTGTGTTTGGAAAATGTAATATTGTTTGATTAAAAGGTAACATGTTAATTTAAAAACATTACATTAATGATTGAAAGACATAATATAATTAGTATTTTTAGGTGTATTTATAAAAGGTATTATGTTTTAATTAAAAGGAAACATGTTTTTAACGATTGAAAAATATAATATTATTAGTATTTTTAGGTGTGTTGATAAAATATAGTGTTTTTTAATCAAAAAGTACTCCCCCGCACGCATTTTACGCTAAAAAGTATAGTTTCATAACTTATTTTTTATTTAGGTTTTTAATATAACTTAATAAGTTATGTTAAGAACCTAAATGGACGGAGGGGGTAATATGTTTTGGTTATAAAAGGCAATTTCCTATTATTCGTATTATTTATTAATTAAAATGACCGAAAACCTTAAAACCAAAATTTTCAATGAAACGGCTATTTAATAATAATATAGAAGTATAGATTATATAAACTTTTTTTCTTAAATAGTTAATATTTAAAATTTTACAAAAAAATTATAGTGCTAAAGGAGAAGACGAGGGTTATGAGGTGGCGAATCTCACACCAATCTATTTTTCTAATTTTCTCAAATTTTTGAATCAATTATATCAATATTAAAAAAAGTCTCATTTGCCTTTTAAATCTTTATTAATGGAGGAAACAAAATACACAATTTTAATATTATTGTCTTTAAAATCTTTATAAATGGAGGAAAGTAAATATACAATTTAAATATTCTACTAAATTTTTTATTAGAAAATATCTCAAATATCTTTTATATCTTTCATAATGCAGAAAACTAAATATACAATTTTAATATTCTTGCCTTTAATTCCTTAGAAATGGAGAAAATTAAATATATAATTTTCATATTTTCCTAAATTTTTTATTTGTAAAATACTTGTTAATCAATATGAGGAAACTGAATATACCGTTTTAATATTATTGCTTTTAAGATATTAACAAATAGAGGAAAGTAAGTATACAATTTAAATATTCTACTAAATTTTTTATTAAAAAATATCTCAATTGTCTTTCAAATCTTTCATAATGCAGAAAACTAAACATGCAATTTTAATATTATTGCCTTTAAATCTTTAGTAATGGAGAAAATTAAATATACAATTTTAATATTTTCCTAAATTTTTTTTGTTAATATACTTGCTAATTAATATCATTATCTTTATTATTATTTTATTATCTTTGCATTTTATCTTTATATAAAGGAAAATCTTCTGGCGCTCATAAATCGTCTTTATTCTATTGATCTATTACTCTAGAGCACCTCTATTTGAAATAATAAAAAATTTAAAATTTTCATTTTTAACTCATAATTCATAAAAATTTGAAATAATAAAAATCAAAAATTTCTTTTTTAACTCAAAATTCACAAAAATGGAAACTTATACGAGTTCTTTAAAAATAATAAATGTAATCAAATTCTACAGTCAATTGACTATATCTACAATCCTATGATTATAAACTTTATTAAATTCTATAATCTATCTATACTATATTATTAAAGACGAAACATTAAAAGTTTTGGTCGGTCGGTCGGTCGGTATTTGGGCCGATTCACGGGCCTATCCATAATCAATTTATTAATAACCAATTACCTTTTTTCACTACATTACCTATTTTATATATTTTTTTAAACCAAACCAACTCATCTTTTAAAAATAAAACGGGCAACATATATATAATATGGTAATATTATTATATATTTATAACTGATTACCTTTTTCAGCTAAAACACATTATTTTTATATTTTTTACCTAAAACAACTCATCTTATAAATATATGGAAACCAAGTTATTGATAATTAATTAACTTTTTCAGCTAAATTATATTACCTATTTCATATATCTATTTAACTAAAATAAATCATTTTCTAAAAATAAGACGGGCAATATATATATAAAATGGTAATATTATTATATATTTATAACCGACAGCTAAAACACATTATGTGTTTTATATTTTCTAACTAAAACAACTTATCTTCTAAATATAATACATGCAAAATAAATATACAATGGTAATATTGTTTTATATAAATATTAATAAATAACAAGTTATTCTTTTCAGCTAAAACAAATTACCTCTTTTATATTTTCTAACTTAAACAACTAATTTTCTAAAAGTAATGCAGACGTATATATAAAAAAATTAATATAATTTTATATAATTGTTAATAAGTAACTAATTGTCTTTTAAGGATATTACGTGTTTATATTTTTTAACTGAAACAACTCATGTTCAAATTAAAAATAACACGGGCAAAAATAAAAAATCTAAAATAAAAAATAACTAAAATCTAAATAAAAAATAAGAAAATATTAAAGAAGACCGTGCATCGCACGGGATATAAGCTAGTATAAATAAATTATAAAAATTAAGAAGATGTCAACTTTCTTTTACGAATTTAGACGATTATATAAACAAATTTATAAAGTCCAAAGTTTTTGTTCTCTATTTCATCGAGCTCATATCTATGTTTACTTTTAGAATATTAATATTCTCATATTCGAACTTTTCTTCACCTATTCTTGGTTTTAATTATTTTTGTTTTTATAAAGATACAGGAACCGAGGTCAAAGTTCTATTATACTACAAAGAAAAGAAATTTGATAACATTAGTTATATTATCGAAGAAAGAAAGTGGATGCATGTATTATAACATTTTGCACATATCAATTCTAATTCACACAAATCTACTCAGACCCTACTATATATTATAAGGTGGATATTTCACGACATCTAATTTAGTTTTTATATTATTCTGATAAAAATTTTGGTATTTATTCTCTTTTTTTGTATGTTTTTCCGGATTTTATCTAATTCTTCAATGTAGTATCTCATCGTTATTTCTGGCCCAAAACTCCTCAAAAGAATTTAAAAATTTATCTTCAAGATAATAAAGCTAAGATTTTGTAATTATTGTATTATATGTCAAGAATATAAAACAAATTTCAAAATCATATAATTTATTCAGTAGAATAATTTTAATGTGTTATATGTTAAATTTCTTAACAACGAGATTGCGACTCATTGGGAGAAAACAGTTTTAAAGGGAAGGCGGTTCATTAAGAGAATCGTATTGTATGCTAGAATAAAATTTTAATGTCATATTATGTATTTAAAATTTAAGTTGTAAATTTTCAAAAAAAAAGATATAATATTAAAATAATGAAAATATTAAACAATTGCATTTTTTATATTTATTGAAATTTTCCAGAATGATCAAGAAGACATGGAAAATCAAAAAAAAACTAATGTTAGAAATTTTATTATTTATTTCATTTAGAAAAAAAATTTGTAGAATATTTTTAAAAAATTTAGAAAAATTATTATAAGGCCGCTGCAAAGCGCGGCTTAGTAAACTAGTAGATATATAAAGGAGGATACACGGGAGGTTAGGTGGCGCTCTAAGATTGTCTCAATCTATTTTTCTAATTTTCTAGAATTTCTGAATTTTAAATACTAATAAATAAAAAAATATCCTTTAACATATTAGAAGTAGAATATGTGTTCGAATTTATTGAGAAAAAGAGTTCGAATTTATAGGTAAGACATAGTATTAAAAGTTATGTTTAAAGTAGGATAGGTGTTCGAATTTATAGAGGAGAAGAGTTCGAATATATAAGAAGTACTTGCAATTAAAAGTTCTATTGGAAGTAGAATAGGCGTTTGTAAGACATAATTAAAAGTTCTACTGAAAGTATAATAGGTATCGAATTTATAAAGTAGAATATTTCGAATTTATAAGGACTTAATAGGTTAGACATATAATTAAAAGTTCTATAAGAACTAGAATAGGTTTTGGAATTTATATAGTAGAAGAGTTCGAATTTATAAGAAATACATATTAAAAAAGAAGTTCTATTGGAAGTAGATTCGGTGTTTGTAAGGCATAATTGAAAGTTCTATTGGAAGTAAAATAGAAGTGCGGATTTATATATGTGTTTTTTCAACGAGAGAGCGACTCATTAGAAGTATTTTTTTTTTTTTACTAAATCATTAAAAAGTAGTATGTTAACAAGAAAATTAATATATATGACAAATATTTAATGTGGAAAATTTGTGATTTTGATCTTAACAAGGAAAGCGTGTTTAACGGGAGACGGCTTATTAGGGAGAAATGAGTGATTGTTGTAATTCTATAGATAGAGTTTTTTTTTAAAAAAATCAAAACACTATCGCGAAGCGTGGCTTTGTCAATTTGTGGGTTATACATGTAATTAAAAGTTTTATTGGTAAAATAGGTTTTCGAATTTATAGAGGAGAAGAGTTCGAATTTATAAGAAATACATATAAAAAAAAGTTCTATCAAGAGTAGAATAGGTGTTTGTAAGACAAATATAATTAAAAGTTCTATTGAAAGTAAATTGGAGTGCGAATTTATCTAAATTGCTTTTCATATATATTAAAAAAAATCTATCAAAACTAGAATAGGTGTTTGTAAGTCATATATAATTAAAAGTTCTATTCGAAATGAAATATGAGTGTCAATTTATGTAGGTGTTTTTTTAACGAGAGAGCGACCCATTAGAAAGAAGTGTTAATATGAAAATTTATAGGTAAGACAAAATTTGAAATTTCGATCTTAACAACGAAAATGTGGTAATGGGAGGACGACTTATTAGGAAGAAATGAGCATTGTTGTAATTTTATTGATAAATTTTTTTTAAAAATTTATAATGTCGCCGCGAAACGCGGCTTTGTCAGCCAGTACTTATATGAAGGAGAAGACGGGGGCGGTGAGGTGACGGCTCTCGAATCGCTTCGATCTATTTTTCTAATTTTCTCAAAATTTTGAATTATTAATACTAGCCTATTACCCGTGCAAGGCACAGGCCATCAGCGAAGATTAAAAAAATGACAAACCAAACAGAAAATGTTAAATAAAGAATAAAAATCAATATGATAAATTATAAAATGAGAAACTTAAATATTAATTTGAACATAGAAAAAATAAATAAAGAATATAAATAGGGTTGAGGAAGATAAATGAGGCATTATTAATATTCAAATGGAGCCGAGGAAAATAAATGAGACATTATTAATATTATTTTATTATTTATTGAAATAATATTAATAATAAGGATAAATATAAAAACTAACATGTTATAATTAAAAATAAATAAATGTCCGTGATATTTTTAGAAGTGTTTTAATTACATTAATTGTATTTGTTAAAAAATACGTTGGCATGTTAAAATATGTAAGCTTTTTTAAATAATTAAAATTATTAAAATAGGTTTTAAAATAAAGAAGTAAGGATTGCACTTGATATTTTTGGAAAAGAGAGATTTTAGTGAGAACAAATATAAAAGGTAATTTGTTTTAATTTAAAGGTAATTGCTAGTAATATTTTTGGAGAAGGTGTAGATTTTGTTAGAAAAAAATGTTTTAATTATAAAAAGTAAATGACCGTGATATTTTAAATATGAGAAACTATATAAATTGTCTTTTAAATTTTTAGTAATGAAAATCTTAATTACCTTATATTCTCTTAAACTTTCTTTTAAAGTAAATTACTATCTTAAAGTAAATTATTATCTTAATATTTTCCTAAAATTTATCTTCAACTAAAATTACCATGTTGATATTCTCTTAAAATAAAATATAGAGGTCTTATTTTTTTTCATTTTTTTTCTCGAGTACCTATATTTTAAACAATAAAAATTATAATTTTTAAAAATATTTAAATTAAATTTTATGATATAATAAAATTGATTAACAAATGATGTAATTTATTTAGTAAATTAATTTATTATCTGTTTAAATTTGGTAAAAACGAGAAAGCTGGTCATGAACATGTTTGACGAGAGAGCATCATTTTTTTCTCTTTAAAGTAATATACAAAATATTAAAATACCATTCCTTGGTACATTTGCTTTTTATGGCGGGCCCTTAAATGGCTTTTTCTCAATCATGACCGGCCCAAATTGCACTTCCTCATTTTTATCCAAGTAAGCCCTTTAACTTCCCAACGGCTACCTTCTAAACGGCGTCGTCTCAAATTCCTTCTTTCAAACGGTCATATTTCTTGTCTGTCAACTCTCAAATTACCAACTAGCTTCTCCTAATACGAATCTATATATACACACATTAGATAAGTCTCTCTCTCTCTCTCTCTCTCTCTCTCTCTCTCTCTCTCTCTCTCTCTCTCTCTCTCTGTTTTCGAGAATTCAAGAAATTAAAATGGAGACTCCATCATCAGCAAGAAGAATCACAAGGTCACATGCTTTTGCTGCATCGAATAACACAATACCCTTCTCAAGTAAGTAAACATTTTACAATTTTAATGTATCTTTTTCTGTTACACACACAAAAATTACATAATTAGTACTAACTGGTTTCAATTATGCAGCAAATGATCAAAAGGGTGTATCAAAAACAACACAAAAAAGTGGTAAAAAGCAGCAAGATCGATCAGCCTTGTTCGATATAACGAATGATTCTCCGATTGTTGGATTGGCAATGGGGAATTTAAGTACCCCTTCATCAGGGTTTTCGAAAACAAGGAGGGTTATAAGTAATCATTGTTCTGATAATAATTTTGGAAGTACTACTCCTGGTTCCGGGGAGGCGTTGTTGAGGAGTCAAGTGGAGAGCCTATTGCAGAAAGTCGAAGAAGAAGGCGACATTTTGAAGTTTTCATTGGAGGATGTTGGAGGGCCTTTTGTTCATCTAAAAGGCCTTCTTGCTAATTCTCCGATGGCTCTTTTTGCCCCAACTCCTACTAATACTCCTTCTGTTTATGGAACTCAAGGCGTCGAGAAAATTGGATTGGTTTCGGGTGTTTCCACTCCTGTCCTAGAACAAGTCTCGATCACAAAGGTTTGTGCTTGTGCATTTTTCTTTTTAAGACTTTTTTACATTGATCAGTGTATTGGTTCTTGTTATTTTTACTGACTATGTCAGAGATTGTAATTTTCTTGAATCTGATGTTTTTTTGTTGATTGTGCTTTTCTTGAAATTAATGTGTTTATATGTTTTGTTTGATAGATGGTGACGGAGATAATTGATATGCAGAACAAGAAGGAAGAAGAAAGTTTGATAACAAGGTCTCTGCTATTCGATTTCTATGAGAAATCAGAGGTTTCTTCTAATTCATCGGATTGTGTCTCGACTATGACATCTCAAGGAGGCAGTGCAGAAAGTAAGGCCAAGTTGTTTACTGATGATGGTGATGATGACAATGCATCTATGTGGTCACTTCAAGTCAATGCAAGTTCCAAAGACGAAGAAGATGCTGATGATGATGTTGAAGTAGAGTCCGATTATTATACCTACGACTATGAAGAAGAAGAAGATTTTGATGATGATGCAGCATTGGATGATGAAATTTGTGAAGGGTTAAGCAAGATTAGTGTAAATGGCCCAAAATTCAGTGGAAAGCATACAAGATTTGTGTGTGACAGTGATGATGATGAGCTTGCTGCACAAGAAGAAGACTGCGGTGATGTGGTTGCTGATTCTCCTCCGGAGGTTTTGCGCTTGAAGGGTCTACCTACACCAAAAGGAAAGCATTTACGGTTCCAGTTAGAAGACTGATTTAGATGTTGCTGGCTGATGGCAACAGAGGCGTTGCTTAATTTTCTCTAGTGTTCGGATTCAAATTTATTTTCTTATGCCTTCCGCAAATTAGAGTCAAGTTATATAGCTAGCTTACTGTAATTTGAATCTTTGGATGCATTGCAAGTATGACTAATAGCTACTGCTAACAAGAGTCAATCATGTTGTCACATTTTGTCTCATAATTCTTTAAATTTGATTTTTGATACAATGAATGATCATTGAGTAGCCACAATTAACATTAGTTACACGCTCTTACAAGTCCACTTCTAACCGTGAGGGTGAATCACACCTTCGAAGAAGGATATATATAGATACATGTTTCTTGAAAAACATAGGCATCCCAAGAAATTGTTACTCAACAGCAGACATGAGAGTAGCTTAGAGTCCTCATAGTGAAGCAGTGCGCCGCGAAGTGCATGGCTTTGGGTTGTTGTTGTCTGCATGAAGTCCATTACTACTAACTAGTTTACTACACAACAACCTCAATGCTGTGTATCTCTAAAAAAACCGTGTTTTGGAGTATGAACATTCAATATATCAGATAATTTTTTAGGTCCCCATCATACTCCACTAATTTCGGGGGATTAATAAACATAAAGAGTAAAAGCTCAATAATCACTTTATATATAGGGTTTTTTTTTAAACTCAATATCCGATCCTAATGATTTTGCATGTGCTAGCACCGTATTCCTTGGTTGTGTAGTGCATTTTCCCAAACATGGTAAGCCTAGTTTGATTTCTTATCACAGATAATCCTTTAGAGCATCTGCACCCGTGATGAGCATTAGTTCAGCAATTCATGGATACAAATACAATGGATGGAATTGGAGTCAATTACTGTTTAAGCAAATTAATTTTTTTTGTTCGTTTTAATGCACCGGAGACTCAATCAATCCATTGAGGGTGAAATCCCTAATTACCCGATTTTTCAAACTGTAAACCCAAAATACCCGCGGGCGCTGATCACCGCGCAAAATACCCACCGAATATGCATGGCAGTTATATGTGCAGTACATGAATACACATTGACGGCTTGCGTGTTCAGAACAGAGATGGAGGAGTACGCATCAGGGCTCTGCGTGTAGACTCATTATGCATCACTGTTATGTGCGGTCATTGAATACGCATCACTAGCTTGCGTAATGTTTGTAAGAATGACTGTATACGCATAACATCTATGCGTGGTGTGGGTAAGGGCATACGCATCTTTGCTCTGCGTGGTCTGTATACGCATCACATCTCTGCGTGTTCTTTGCCCATGTCCACTCCCGTTGTGGATGCAAGCTCTACGCATTCAGCTTCTACGTGGAGAGGATATACGCATTGTAATATTGCGTATAGTCCGTTATGCATGGTGGGTACTACGCATATAGATATTGCGTATTCAGTCAAACTTAAAATCCCCAAATTCTTTTCTTTTACCCACGACATCAGTTCTCTGTGGCGGCTGATGCTCTCAGCTTTCTTCTGCTTGTTGCTGCTCAACACAACTAATAATGAAATTCCTTACTCTTGTCATCAAATTGTTCGTGAGGTAATGCTATTTCATTTGTTTCACAATTCAAATTATTTAGGTTTAAGTTCGGAATGGCTTCATCGAATGCGAATTATGTATGGGGATGGTTATATTGTGGTGGAAATATTATTCATGATAGCGTAATTATGTACTTTTTTAACTTGTTGCTTATTTACCATCTTAATTTAAATTAGAGATAGAGTTGTGTTTTCTTACAAAATCCGGCGGCCTGATTTTTAAAAAATCGGGGTCTTGCCCCGATTTTTTAAAATCAGGTTAAGTTACAACCCTAAACCCTAAGGTCGCATACGGTTTATTCATAATTCTGAATATTTCTAAAACCCAAAATGGAATGTTGAACCCCAAAGATTAACTATTGAAACAATCTTTAAACTCTAAGTCTGTATACAATCGTTATTTTAAATATTTCTAAACCCAAAATGGAACCGTTGACCCCAAAAATTAACCTTTGCAAGTTTGTCGCTTACAAGTTTGGTGTTTTATTAACGCTTAAATTTGAGCAACTTAGATTTTGTGTTTTTAAGAAATTTTTGCTGCAGATTTAAAGATAGTAATCTGCAACTAATGGATGGTTGAAATGCAATTATAGTATGCAGAATTTCGTTAATGATACTTTGCAATTGATTTATGACTTACAAATTTATGATTTTGCATTTATAGAAATTCTGCAGATTTATGGTTTATGATATTGAATCTGTTGATTATCTGGAGAATTTGGAGAATAATACCTTGCTCCATTATTCTTTTTTGTCGTACTGATTTTAGTGATCATATTTTTTGATTATTATGTACTTGTTGAAGCAGAGCTCCTGCCATTAACTTAGGTTTCTTGTGGATTGCATTGGACTACAAGGTCACTGAGGATTGCGGAACAAGATTAATCTGTTACCGCTAATTTGATTGTTAAAATCAAATTATTGGTGCTGTAAACTATTTTATTTTCGCAATGAAAAGGTTCCGGGTTGTTCTTGAGGTTTTTTGATTTTCTAGTAATGATCTCAATGTTAATGAGGATAGCTTTTACTTCAATATTTGTAGAATTTCTGTAGATTTTATTTTTGAATTGTGCACAGATTTATAAAAAAATTTAGTGTGTAGAATATGCATATTTTTGTATCACTTTAATGCACATTCACTGCAGCAGATTGCAGTTTTATTTTAGCAGAGTTCATATTTTATAGACTGCAGAATCAGCCTATTTTTGCAGATTTAAGTAAATTTTTCTGCTCAGTTTTTAGTGATCAGATTTATACAGAATTGTTGCAGTTTTTTTCTACAAAATAGCCAGATTTCTTGCGGCAGATTGCATCATCTTTTTAGCAGAATGCAGACTTTAAGGACTACAGAATCTGCCTATTATTGCAGATTTTAGTATAGTTTTTTACCCATTTTTTAGGGATCATATTATGCAAAATGTGAAGATTTTTGCGGAATTCGCAGATTTCCAAAGTCTAGAAATATACCATTGTAATACATGATGATAGTCTACAATTCCAATACATGAAATCTGAAAGTGACCAAAGCAACAAAATGACACTTTTGTGCACACCTGGCCTGGCCAACAAAATCACTTTGATCCTCATAATACATCATTACATGAAACTAGACTAAATAATGGGGAGGGGGAAATCATGCATTAATCTGAAATAAATTTCCATAAAGCTTCATCAATTATAAATTAATAACACGCCATTAGAAACACAAAAATCTGTTGTCCAAAATGTAATCATTCTCATTAAAACTTAACCAAATTCACCATATTTCACAATATTAATCCAGACATCTTACAATGTGTCACCTACTACAAACTAATAAAACAACTAGCACTGAATAATAAAGTATCACATAAAACTCTTTCTGAATCCATCTCCATTCTGACCACCACTGTAAAACATCTGATCCAAAAGTACCTAATCACCTGCAATAAGCATTAGAGGACTGATCAATATAAAATTTAAAACCATGGACAATCAAATATTCCTAATACAAAACTTAAATTTTTTAATTGTTTTTCCGTGGACCTAGCAGAAGCACATTTCATCCATTTTTCCTACACAAAACAGGAACAATAAAACATATTAAAATAGAAGATAACTGGAAATAGGTCTAGCAAGTGTAAATTACTAGTTAAAATAACTCACTTAGTGCGTCACGTATAAATATCTAACTTTTTATACGACTCAACCTGTTAAAATAAGAACAAGACAAAATAAATATGCATTAGCAAAACAACTACTCGATAACTACACTACTGATCACTAATAAATAAGTTATAATTACCGCGAACAAGTGAGAGCCACCAACTCGTGTATGATACAAACGAGCAATGTGAGCATACCACTGATCATAACCATCGACCACACCAACACCAATAGTACCAGTAGTTATATGTTGTGCACGACCATTCCAAAGTTATACATGATCACGATGTAACAATGCCCAATCAGAATCTTGCTTACCCTGTAAGGTAATACTATGAAGTTCTTTCGAATAAGTGTCGTTTGGCGGTATATCCTGAATGAAACCAAATTGACGCATGCATCTATTAGGAGCGTGTGGCTCCACAACGTGAAAACAGATAAGTGGACCCTTATAGCACCAAATAGCACTACCATCTACACAAGAATTAGGTAACGCTGCCAAAATCTCGTTTGAATAGGGCTGCCATTTGAAATGGGAAGGCGCAAGGCCATCTAAAGACAATCTAATAGTGGCTAGTTCATGTGAAGTAGTATCAGTAAATGACAAATGAGAACACCACTTATACAACACATTAAAACATAAAAGCACATCATAATCGATTCTACACATATAAGACATTAAATCGAAAAAGCATAAAGACAATACTGTATGGTAGAATAGAAAGAATGACATAAATTAATTAATTACCTCATCCCATAGGGACCCGGTCGGTCACCCCATATGACTGAATTATCCAATGATGGACCACGAGGCATGGGAGCTAAGGTATACAACCTACTCCATGCCGACAACTGCAGTAAGATAAGGCATCCGCATTCTCCCTCACATCTATCTTGCAAGCCTTGCATAACTCCTTATATAAAAAAGCAAGCACAGCTGATCCCCAAGCTAAAGTACGACATCGTCCAAAATCTTGAATCAACGGTTGATACATACAATGAATCTGACCACCTGAATGATCGGATAATAATACCCCCGCAAACAGCTGTAATAGATATGACTGGGTATATCGAATGAGCTCGACATCAGAAGCATCATCACGAAGTGTTTTGAAATTTGGAGTGAGCCAACTCAATAGTAATCGAGCACCTTTTAAACTTGTACCCGGAGCTATTCCAAATATTTGCTTAACTAGGTTTTCCCCCACCCACCATTAACTTGTGTACCGCCAATCACCGCATCACCATCAATCCTTAGCCCAAGAAGAACATTAACATCTTTTAGTGTGATGCTGCACTCTCCAACAGGCAAGTGAAACGTGTGTGTTTCAGGCCTCCAATGCTCTATTAACGCAGTAATCAAGCCCTAATCTAAATCAATGGATGCCAGTCTGCTAACACCATCAAATCTCAGGTCCGACAGAATGGGAATCATCCTCTCATGTACCTTAAAGAATTAATATAATCAGGACTTAATATAACTATTCATAAACAAACAATGACACTGTTTAAGCAACTATTTTAATTATCTACGTCTACATTGAATAAATACAACTCATTCTACTAATTAATAATTAATAAATCAATGAACATGTCTTCTAAGCACTGAATATGTATTGTACGTAGTCATATTAAGCTTGTGTTCATAGTCCGATGAAGCTACTACTATTGATATATCTATTAAACTCTATATATCTACCGCTTAATTTGATAAAATCATCTGTAATTTATCCAAATCCATTTTAATTTATCAAAAATCGATTCGAATTCAACTCGAATCTGTCAATCCTTCAAACCTAATCCGATTTCATCGCATACATAACACAAAATATCTGCAAATCCATTCCACAATCATCTCATCATCTCAACATGTATTCTAAGCACTGAACATGTATTAAACATGTATAATTAATCAGACCCTCAATAGCAAACACCATAAAAATCAAGGAGTATAAAATCAAACATATTCAAAAAATAACACACAATTGTGACACACAGTTCATAGTAGAAATCATAAAATCAACTTAGATAGTACAAATCGAAAAACCCCAATTACATGAATACAAACCCTAGTCAAAAAATTTGGTGGGAGTATTGAAAAATCAAGCAAAAGTGTATTGCACCTACAGAAGAAATAAAGATATATGGCCTGCTTGAAGAGAGATCAATAGCCGAGTTCACTGGTTCAGTCGCCGTATTTAGTACCACTGGCGTAACAGCCCGTGCCTTGCACGGGCCTGCATAAAAACGTCAATAATTTTTTTGCGAGGAGCTCGATTTATTAACGTGAGGTTTGTGTAATCGTAAGTTTGACAGTGTAAGATGAGAAGTGTGAGTTGTATAGAGTAGTAAGAAATTTTGTTTGCGAATAATGTAACTAATTTGAATGACGAACGTACCCCTGTCAGGTTTTGAGACTTGTTCATATATTAATTAAATAATTTTTTGCTGAATTTGTTCATATATCAAAATAATTTTATAATTAAAAATACATTAGATGATAATATTTGCAATTTATCGTAAATTTGTAATATTGCGTACCGTTTTCATGAATCAAATACTTGTAAATTTGATTAGATTTCGTAATATTCAACTAATATCTATATGATAAAAGGCACATGATTATTTTTATCAATGTAAGAATGATTAGACAACATTAATGACTTGTGCATATATATAATTTCCAAACAACTATTTTCTGGTTTCATCTTTTTTTCCTTCATATAGAGTGGGTCCATGTTATAATGACGTAAGTAAATGTTTCAACTCAATCATCATAAATAATTGAAATCCTAAATTTTAAAAATTCATATATAACTCAAATTGAATTATCTTATATATATTTCTCAAAATTCATGTATTTTGCTCAGTTATATAATTTTATAAATATATGGTACAAATTAATGAATTCTGAATCAACTACAATCTATACTAAACTATAATAAACAAAATGGGGTATAATTTATCATTTGGTTCACAACTCATATTGGTTACCTTTTTCAATCACAATCGATACTGATAGGTCTTTGAAGTCAAATTGATTGGAACATCTAGATGTATTACTAAAAGTTATGCTACATAGAAGTTTAAAGTTCGAATCCCATCAACAACATATTAAAATAAATATTTATTACAAATATGTTAAAATTAACATTTAGTTTGAGCGGCTGATACGGCAGAACAACTCAAAAATTAAAAACATATATAAAGGTAAAATACGTGAACCACTTGTTACTATATTTAATTTGATTATAATAATTTAAATAAAAAAGTAAAATAATACAAAATATAACTCATGCTTTGCACGTGTTATAAACAAATCTATACTGATAAATATATCATTTTTAAGATTTTTTTTATATAAGTAATGTAAATGTGATAACTTTATAAATGTCCAGGGATTATTCATCTATTTAAAAGTGAAAAATGACCATGATTTTGACATGAAGACTTATACGAGGTTATACTGCTTTTTCAATACAAATATTGAATGACATTTTTGTAATAATAAACTCAACCTTTTCATATACAAAAAAATAACTTTACTTGTATTTTATTGTGTATTAACTTCAATGTTGTAATTCGACGATGTCCTCAAAGTCCACAAACCCTATTTAGAATTTCATTTATCAAAATGATTTTATGATATTACGCATCCATTTAATATATTATATAAAATTCTATGATTATTAAATACTTATACTTTTTTTTTAAAATCGTTCAATTATTTTTTACATACAATTTGAATTTGTATTGTTAAAACTTATAGTCTAACTGGTCGTCATTAATAGTTAGACAATTTTATAATGCTTATGATCGAGAAAAATCATATCTTATTTTCATCTATTGCATATTAATGATGTTGATTTTTTATTTAAAATATAGATCCTGTTTTTGAGTTATCGTCTTTTTGGAATCAATTCAATTGTATCTTCTACATTTTCAAATATTTATCTTTTTAGTCGAATTATACATTTAAACCCCTCAAAGTCTAAATGTTTGATCAATAAAACATTTCTAATTTAACTCCAATATTTGATATTTTATATACTTAAAAATTATGATATATAGTTCATATTTGATGTAGTTATATATTATATATGATTTTATAGATAGAATTTATATATTTTTATTTAAATAGTATAATACATTTATATATATATATATATATATGTATATATATATATATACAAAGAGAAAAATGAAAATGAAAATATTTTTTTATCCGGAATAATTTACATTCATGTGTAACATGTGAAATTATATCATATAAATTTTATTTTTCATACTCATCATTTATCATGACAAAGAGAGTGTAAAGATTTTATTTTTTATATTTATCATTTATAATGAAAAAAACATTTTTTGTAATTATATACTTCGTAATATTCTACATTTTAAATCATCACCCCGATTTTTGACTCGGACATCAACCGGGGGATTAAAATGGTGGAAAAAGTGAAAAAAAATTGACGAAAAAAAGGAGTAAATTAGAGATTTACCGAAGTTAATAAAGAATGACATGTAATATTAGAAAATATCAACAAATGAAGTGTTCATTTTGAAAAGAAATTTGCTAAGAAATGAATGTGACGAACATAGTGTATAAGCATTAGCATTACATAATTTTGATGCTAATTTTCTTAATTTTAAATTATAGACTTAACAAATAATGAGATACATAACATATACAATAGTTCTTATATTAGATCAAGTTCATTACTATATTTTATGTATAATTAATTAATTCTAATAATATAAAATAGTGATATATAATATGATATAAAAATATGAATTACCAACAACATAACTAAAGTATATTTAATCAAAAATATACAACTATAATAAAAATTTATAACGATGATTGATCATTTACCTATATTTATATATATATATATATATATATATATATATATATATATAAACGTAAATATAAAATACAGATTTATATAAATAATATGGACCAATATTTCCTTTATTAAAAAGTTTAAAATAAAAAAGGAATATAGAGAGTTACGGACCTAAGGAGAAATACCCTACCTCTCCTCTCTCTCCCTCCTTCAGCCTCCTTTTTTCGTAGCAGCCGTAGGGGCTTCCATCGGTTTTCACCGGTGGAAAGCCCCAAATCAATTAATTTCTTTGATTTATTCTTGTTTTTTCCAATAATTCTCCTTCCTCGTAAGGATTTATGTCCTTTTAGTTTGTTTTGTTTTGTTTAATTAAACCTCATCTTGATGAGTTTTGTTCCCAATTCATTTGGGTTTTGTTTATCCTCTCCCTGTGAGAGTTTGGTGTGTTTTGGTGTGTTTTGGAATAATCTAACGTTCGAGATGTTAGATCTGCGTGATTTTCAAGATTTTGATTCAGTGATGAAGATTTCTATGGGATTGCAATTACGGTCGATAGCTCAAACTGATTGTGACGAAGGAGGTATATGTGTATATATCAACTTCAACAAATCGCTTGATTGTCTCTCCATGAAGACTGTAATCAGCGATATGATCTGTTTTATGTTTGTTCGACTTGATTGTTTTTGTAGATGTCGTATGGCTTTTTATTAATGAATTAATTTCCGTTTCAAAAAAAAAAAGGAATATAGAATTAGAGGAAATGATGTGACCTATCTAATAAAATCTTTAAAGTAAACTTAAAAAGCAATGTAGCATAGTGGTTATGCTTTGAACTTCATAGAAGAAGGTTGGAGGTTTGATTCTCTATATTAACAAATATTAATATATTTTTGCATAATAATATAACAGTGGTATTTTTGTTATTTTTCAAAAAATAAGGGTAAAATTGTAAATTCACAAGCATTAAAGTGAGAATTTTTGCCCTTGTGTTAACATATTAAATCCTTATATATAATAAGCGTAAGGGAGATCTTATCCAAAACTTTGGTCGGTCCTTAGTACCGCAAAACAATCTCAACCATTGGATATTTTTAAAAATAAACGATAAAGATTAAATTATTATCTAAAACGGATATAAGTCAAAAGTGGAAGTATTAGCATTATAATTGAATTTTAAATAATTACAACTATTATATATCAAAATAACAAGAATCTTATATTTTAAAATAATAAATAGATGAGAATCGTTAGATCGAACATGATAAAGTGTATTTGGTAGTTAGTTAAAGTATACTAAAATACTAAAAAATATATCTTGATAATTTAAATCAAATACATGAAAATTTCCTAAATCGAATATAATTCTCAAAGTAAAAATTTTCCACTTTCTTCGAAGTTCGATCTTTAGTTTTGGTGTAGTTTTAATTGTAAAAAATTGTTAAACCATCATTAAATTAAAGATTATTTTGTAAGATGTTAAAATAGATAGATGAAAACCGTCGATGTAAAATTAAAAATTGTATTTGGTTGTTCGTAAAACTATATTCAAATACTGAAAAGATTATTTTGATAATAAGTTCAATAAGAATTTTTAATGTACAAATTCGTCACTTTTTTTTCTCTTTAATTTCAGGGTATTTTCAATTGGGGAAAAATTGTTAAACCGTCACTAAATTAAATATTATTTTGTGAGCTTCGTATGTGCCGTAAAACATTCAAATCTGATTTTTTAGAAATCAAGATACAATACAAATAGTTAATTGAGCATATAAAATCAAATAAATAAAATCCAAAAATTAATAACACAGAAATATTAAAAAAATATAAATTAATATAATTATAGATATTAAAAAAAGCCGTGTGTTGCACAAGATCTTATCCAAGACTTTGGTTTATGTACCGCCAACTAATAAGGATCATTGATTTTTGAAATTTATAAATAAAAACCACCATATCTAATATTACAAAGTGTTTTTTATTGTAATTAGAATTACATTCAAATACTAAAAACTGAATTTTAATAATATAAACAAAAAATGAGTAGGTTTTCTAAGTTGAATAGAATTATCAATGTAAAAATTCATAACTTTATCTTCTGTTCGGGATCCTGGGTAATTTTAGTTGAATAATAATAACTAAATCATCATTAAATTAAAATAATTTCGTTAATTAATATAATTATAAATTGTAAAAGACAACCGTGCGTTGCACGGGTTATAAGCTAGTAATATATAGTAATAGATAGATAGATGTTCAATCGCCATGTTAATCGCCTCTGTGTTGATATTTTTTCTATAGTCTGTATTCTGTGTTGATATTTTTTCTATAGTCTGTATTGATATGTTGCAAAATTATATGTTGTAAAATTAAAACATGGTATACGCATGTCTTGGTGGCGTAAACGGTGGGTAAAAAGGGCCCCGATTCCGCCCCTGGTATTTTGGATAAATAGTAATTAAAACAAAGGTATTTTGGGCATTTCCTCATCCATCCATTGATCACTGTTCACCAAATAAATAAGTACATAATCATAAATATCTTTTTTTTTGCTAAGTATAGATATCTTATATTTAATACTACTAGCTTCAAAATCGTGCTATATGAATTATTTTTAATAATTATTATTTTATTATTTATGTTTTAATTTTATTAATTGTATTGTTAAAAAAAATAAGTAATCATGTTAAAATAGGTAAAGTTTTTAAATAATTAAAAGTATTGAAATAAGTTTTAAAATAAATAAATAATGAAATGCTCATGATATTTTTAAAAAAGAGGGGAATTCTTTTAGGAAAAAAAAGTAATGTGTTTTTTTTTTGCCACAAAGAAATAAGATAAGAGAAATTATTAAAAGTACTACTTTTTTTAAGTTTTTTTTAATTTTACCATCTTCTAAAAATATTTACAAAAATACGGTATGAGGCTAGATGCAACCTAAAAATATTTGTAAAAATATGATCTGCAACCAAAACAACTAGATTCAACCAAAGCAACCAGATGTAACTTTTTAAAAAAAAATTGAAATTAACTGAAAATTCAAAAAAAATTATTAGTAAAAGGGATGAATGAAGATAAAGATAAATAAAATTTGCGATCTCAAGTTTCATCCCCTTCAACTTTCGTCTATACATACATGTCTATAAATACATCTATAGATGCATGTATAGTTTAGAGCTCATAAAGAGTTTTATCTCAACTAAATCAATAATTGGGATTGAGTTTTTAATTAATTAACAAGATCCCAGGATACTAACTTATTCAACTTAATATGCAATCAAAGATGATTCAAATTATTAAATTTTTATAAGTTGCATATATGGTTGATTTTGGTTGATGCAGTTGCAAGAAGTTACACCGTATTTTTGCAAATATTTTCAAAAGGTTGTTATTTTTACAAATATATTGATATATTTGCAAAATATTCAAAAAAAATATAATGTTTTTGCAAAAAAGTTTCTAGGATTAGGTATTTATCAAAAAAGCCCAAAAGATAATTACTAGTGATATTTTTGAAAAATTAGGGAATTTTGTTAGAAAAAATAGAAAAATAACGTGTTTTAGTTGAAAAGGGAACCGATTTTATTTAATAATATTTTTTATAAATAAATAAGGGCGATTAAGTAAAAACGAAAAACAGGAAGTACCAAAAAACTAAAAAACACGAAGTATCAAAAAACTAAAAATACGAAGTACCAAAAAACTATACTGATCAATCAAAGGTTTAATAATTTAATTTATCTATTTTTTAAAAATAATTCTATAAAAAGTATTTTAAAATAGTATATGAAAAACAAATATAAGCTTACTCGTCCATAGCAAAAATGTATAATCATTTATGCCGGAAAGGTGAAAATGTGTGGACATTATCAAATCGATACCCGTTACGAAGTCCTTTGAAAATTGATGCTCTTATTAATCGATGGAACTTTGACAGTTGATGGAGTTAAAAATGAGCCGATGCATGCCATCTTCATTTTGGTTCACGAATCAACTAAAGCAACACTGCGATGCATATGCTCTTAGAGCAGATAGAATAGTCCTACACTATGTTTGCTCGACGAGCTATTCGCGAACTTGCAATCTCAACAAAAAAAAAATAATTCTAAGCTTAGTTTGAACACAGACCAGACCTACAGTGCACAAACTTGCAAACACGAGCTATTCACAAACTTGAAAACTCAACGAGCATTTCACAAACTTGCAAACTCCACATATTCACCCGCCACATGCCCATACTGCAAACCCGCAACATAAGAACCTAAGGGATCAGAAATTTCTCAGTAATCCTCTTAAAGCACATTTTAAATCAACATTTACTTGTTTTAATTCAGCGCACCCTATTAAAAGACATCATAAAATTTCTTCTGCATAAACAGTAATAATAAACCGTGGAACTAACATTTCTTTTATAACTTCTAACAATAAAAAAAAGGTTGAATGTCAAGAACCCCAAACAAATAAGAAAGAAATGGGGATAACAGTAAAGCCTGCAAGCATCACTGATGATTCGAATAAGTATTTCATATACAATTCGTTAAAACAGTTACAAGCTAAGCCAGATACACCATATTGATTGAGTTGCATATTACACTAGGATTACCAACTAAAAAGAAAAACTAGTCAACAAAGCTTCTCAATGGCTAATAACTAATTATTTACAAGTTTAGCTAAATTAGAACCAGGGATGCCATGTCGGATCCATCATACACAAATTTCTGGGTGTCAAGGCGGCTTCTACCAGCTCCGTCACGCCCCTCTGTACAGACTGTGGAGGATCTACAGCATTCTCCTCCTGATGCGGCAGAAAAAAAAAATACACAGGTAAATTGGCTTTGCTTCAAATGATTAAAAATAGAGATTCTGTAAAGGCAATTAAAGAAACAGTCCACTGAAAAAGTGATTATACTGTTCCAAAAGGATAAATTGGAATAGCAGCAAATCGAAGAATTTAAGTACCTACTAGTTCTACCTATGTTTTCTAAGAAGCTTTAAAAGAAAACTTTTGCGGCTATTTCAGAGCTATCTGCAGTCTGGAAGATGTGCATTATAACAAGTGGAAAGAAGCATACCTCTTCAGATATATATTGTGGGGCAATCGAATTTATCCTGTCAATAACATGCTCAACATTTGTTGTGATCTTCTGTCTGAAGTCAGTAGGGTTTATAGTACTTCCACCAACAACTGGGCCGAGGTTAATCCCAAGTGGCCTCCTCCAAGACCAAGATAACAGCTCATCACGGAAAAACATAGCTAGATGATGCCATAGATGCTGACTTTGCTGCAATAAATTAGATTTAAAACATCGATTATAAGACCAAAAAAAACAGGATGAAAAGTTAAAAGTTACATTTCACAAAATTATTTTGGGTTATCCAGTAATTGATGACTGATGTTTACTGCTTCAACAAATTTACAATAATAATAATAATAACAATAACAACAACAATAATAATAATAATAATAATAATAATAATAATAATAATGTAAAACAACAAAATATTAACAATTTCGGAACAATACTTACTTTAGGTGAAACTACTGCCTGGGCAGCCGATGACATGGCAGACACAATGAGTCCTTCCACACCAAAATGGGAGAAAAACGCCTGCAAATTTCTTGTCAATCGGAATGGCACAGGTTCGTTGAACTCAATCATCCCATTGGCATCATATGCTGGATGGAAATCAGTTTGGAATATCTTTCCAGTATTCTTAGCAAATAAAATTTTGTTTGGGGACCTCCCCCCTATTTGCAGCATAAATGACACAAAACTTGACAGAGCCAACTGAATGGCAAATTGCTTTTTAAATGCCCACATATGGTTCCCATTTAGCAAGGTTTTGTACATGTACTGAGAAAATATGCTGTCAGTAACAAAGTTTTTTGTTATGTCATTATAAGCTTGCAGGCGAAGATCTACTACAGCATCTGGTGATATTTGCCCAGAAATTGCTTGGTTCAGCTGCTCCTTGAAATAGGTAATAGGTAGATCCGCCTCTCTGTCATTCCTAGCGCAATGATTCTCATAAACCTCAAGGAAGGTGCTGTACATTAAATCATCTTCTACCATCCGTACCTATAGTTATGAAGGCATTAATTATTATTAGCATACAAGAAAGGAAACAAGTTTCTACAGATAGTGAGCATGACTTGCAGATTTTTATTGATCTACAGGAACCTTTTCTTCCAAACAACTTATATTTCTGTAAAAGACAGAATACAACTTGGATAATAACTCAATTTAAACCACCAATTACCACATTAAATCTGCAGATAAGCAACACCAAACAATACTTCCTTAAAGTTTATATATAGTCACATTATATATAGTGAGACTAACTGGTCATACAAAAAACAACATAGCAGACTGCATATATCACCTGAGACCAAACAGGAATGATAATTGGCGTGTGAATGCAGATGTGGCGACGCCTCGACTCCTTGTGCTTATCGAACATTTGGTTCATCACGCGGAAAAGCTGTAACATACGCTCGTCACTTCTGGCATTGGGGGTTAAAGATGTTTGAACAATAAAATGGCGCTGGGACCCATCTGAGCCAATAAGAGTCAAACGACGGAAACTACTACCGTGCCTTCTCACAATTGGAACATCAGCTCCAACTCGATCCAATTTTATAGTATGATCAGGAGCTACTTCCTGAATAAATAAAATTGTTACATTCAAGATTTGTTTGAAGCATTCTGAAAAAATGTGGATAAAAAAATGATAAACAGTGCACTTTCGAATCTCGAGGCAGAAGTCAGTTTGTAGCACTATATAACAAAAAACAAATGTAGAAAATTTGCAATTGATGACTATCTAAACTTTGTGCCGCAGATATGGAAGAACTTGTTCCCAAGTACAGGTCCAAATTTCCCTCGAGAAAAAGAATCACTCATATATTTTATAGTGCACTATACGTCTATAATGTTTCTTAAAATGTATAAACTTAACATTAGCCAGTTAGAAAAAGAAAAACTATCACAACCTACCTGATCAGTAAAATATTGGCCTGGAACCTCCACATCAACAACATGGAAGTCACGCAACACCCTGCTTTCTTCTTCCAACTTCAGGACAGCAGGGAACCTGTCCTCAACATTGCTTTGGAGGACATTTTTCCAGTGCTTCAGTCGTTCCGTAAGTTCAGATAGGGTTGCAGGAAATGTGGTGGTGCTCTCTGGATCAAGATCACGCTCAAAATCCTGCTTGTACTCTCTCACGAATTCAACATGTTTGTTCACAGCATCTGCAGAGAAACAGGCTCTACAAACACCAGACAACTCCTTCTTGAGAGATTGGGGTACCTCAGCGGTAGTTGCAGTCGGGTACTTATAGCAGCGGTGGAGCAAAGCATTAACCACTGCTAGCAGTCTCTCCTCTGGCAGGGTGACAAACCTTGAACCGATTTCTGTAAGAAGAATCTGCAAAGATGTATATCACATACTGAGATGGTTGAGTTTAAATGAAGTCTCCAGTTGATAGTAGTGGACAGATACACAATGGGATGTCTGCTACTAAAAACATTTACAGCCTATTAAATATCTGAAAGTGATTCGGCAGATGACCTAAAAGAAGAAATGAACATCTCTTGTGCAATAAGAGGCAAAGTTTGAGAAAATTCATGTCGAAGAACTAACCTCAAGTTCGCTAGCCAGATTATTGTGCTTGCTTCTAAGAGCTTCCATCACATCCTTTGCAGCATCAAATGCACTGGCGGCAGAAGCAACTAAACCCAGAGCACCTGTGCGCCTTAGACCATTCTGGCCATTATCGTTAATGTTTGAAGAAGTCTGCTGCAAAGATTGGTCATTCCCCGCACCTTCAACGACTGAAGACCTTTCAGAATCTTGCATCTGAGAGTTTGCACCATCATTGGAGGCAACCATACCACTCGCTTGGTTTCCTTGGTGAACCTGATTATCAGAGGTTAATGGACCCCCGCCATGACTTGCTAACCTAGCATTGCTGTCAGCCAATCCGACAGAACTGGAAATAGAAGCATTTTGCTGCATTCTTTGCTGAGCCATTGCCATTCGACCAAATTCAGATTTATTTGCAACATCTCGGCGCTCCAGCAAGTATGTTCGAAGCCAGTAATATAATGCCTACAGTTTAAAGAAAAATCAAATGAAGACTGTTGCTAAGCATAAAGAAGGAAATTAGATAAAGATTTTTCAACAGTGCCTAATTATAACATGACTTCCAGAAGCAGCAATCTGACATACCTGTGGAAATATGGTAGCAATTTTCAGTAGAACAAGCTTGCAATGGGAGGCTTCGGTCCTCTGCAAAGAGAGTAAGAGCTGGGGAATCCAAGAAAGCCAAACCCAGTGTGGTATTTGTTCCAAGTACTTGTCAAATGCTCTTCCAACAGGTTCATTCGGAGTATCAAA
The DNA here is from genome assembly GCA_030848705.1 of Heracleum sosnowskyi. NCBI lineage: Eukaryota > Viridiplantae > Streptophyta > Magnoliopsida > Apiales > Apiaceae > Heracleum > Heracleum sosnowskyi. The sequence continues at coordinate 10,534,087 of CM061243.1, forward strand.
ACTGAGAAGGTACAGCACACGAGCTAAGTGGCTTCTGGAGTTGGGGATTCCAAATTTGATACCTTGAAGAAAGCAGCTCACAGCATATTCTAGCCACATTTCATCATTAGTCTCTTTGTAAGCCTGGAAGATACAGACAAGAGCACAATGATTTAATTAGTATATTAGGTGTGTACACACGGTTAAGTAAACCATTATGAAAACAGTACCAACTACCATGTCACAATAATTCCCCCAGCTAATCCATCCTTTGGGCAAGTTTTTAAAAAGGCTTATTGCATTTGAATATGCAAGATTGGCCCCTTCACAATCACTTAGCTTCAGCAGGAAATCTCCCTTCAGACGAAAAATTTCTGCTTTGTGCTTGACAGGAAAATATTCAAGATTTGTACTGTTTATCAAATTAAGGCCATTGGTAAGCTCCCCCTTCATTTCCAGATAAGCCTTTGCCTGCTCTCTTATCTTAACAAAGGCCTCCTGCAAACATAACAAAAATTAAAACACACGAGGTGGTAGTACCTCTGCCTCTCTCCCAAACCCCACCACACACTGACAACATGATAAAAAATAAAGAGAATCGATGACCAATTTTATGATACCTGCACTTCCATGGTTGAATGTCCATACATCTTGTCCAAAATGGATACACAAACATCATGCAGACCCTGTTTACGAGCAATGTGGGCAAGCTTGTTAACATTCCACGCCTTATCACGGTAACCAAGGTGATGAAGCTGTGAATTAGTTGACCCAAAATCTTTGAAAGCATCAATTACTGAATTATACATTTCATTTCTCCACTGAAGCAGATCATACCAAACAGAAGAATTGTCCCACTCGTTTGGAGTTCGAAGTCTCCAAGTTTCAAGGATATCTTTTAGATCTGCATACAGACCACCATGCATACCAACAGCAGAAGTTCCAGCAGGTTTATTCCCGTTAGCAATGTCAACTATAACTCTAGCGGATTCTTGAATCTCAACCAACTGTTGAAATTGATGCAAAAGAGGAATTCTAGAATGAACAGACATTTCAGGTAACTGCCACCACTGTTCCAAAGCTAGATCTACCCCTTTCCCCACAATGTTTTCTGCATCAGCTACACCATTTGTTTTATTTTCATGAAGAGAGAAATAAGCCTGAATGATACGAAGTTTTGGAGTTTCTTCTACTTGAGCCTTCGGTATTACATGATCTTTCAAATAGGTCCAATCAGGCTGCTTCCAGAGACTATCGAGCAATATTTCATAATTTTCCACAAGTTTACCAAAGTCTACTAGCACATCCCATTGACTGAGTTGACTAGCACAATACAGCCATTGCTCTTCCCAAAGGCACATCTCAGCTTTGGGAACAGTGTTGCTGTAAGTCCCTTGAGTTGCCTTGAGCATGGCTTGATAGAAGAGGCTTTGAGCTCGCTGCCAGTAACCATGCTGGACAAGTGAGAGCCCAGCCCTAGTTTCAGCTGTCATTGAACGTTTCTTCCACAATCCACATCTCATATCTTCTTCATTAAGCAAGCGGTAAAGCTCAGCCAGAGACTCTGAGCACTTTGAATCATTCAAAAACAACATAACATGGCTTTCCAGAAGCCCCAATGCAATGTGCCAAGCATTATACGTTTTTCCAATATATTTGATGAGCTCGCTAGGCATTCGCGGCTGAGGGTGGCTTAATTGAAGGCCTTCCATAAGAGCTTGCACGACATTTGGCCTGCTTGACTGCTGCTTCTTGTGATAGTCTTTTGACAACAAATTTATCATCGGCTTAGCAAGTGCCACCTGTTCCTCCTTGTGTAAGGTCACCCACACAATTGGAAACACCAAGACCCATAAATGATATGCAACATTTGGATCTGTATGGGCCAATTCCCTCAATGGAACAACAAGATCAGCAACCTGCAGGGAGGAATATTCAAAGTCAAAGAAAACAACAACACGCGCTACGAGATCTATCCAAAGGTATTGAAGAGACAATGCTGGAGGGTGTGTAAATGCACCTTCAAATCTCATACAAATAGTTTACAATTTAATAAATCTGCTTCAAGGACTTGTACGTTTTAAAGATACATAGATATATCAAATGTCAAGCATTCCTGTTTAAGCACTCAACAGAATGATTGCCTTTTACACTCTTAGCATGAACAGCAATACTAAACTTTAAAGAGTGGCACAGAGTACACATCCACAATACCTGAAGTCGGCTCATTTGGCTTAGAAACTGGCCGTGCTTCAAAACAAGGGCATCAAATGTTAAAGGGCCATCCTCAGCACTTTCTGTAGCATCCGTGATCATAGGTTGCTTCGCAGAAATATCAGAGAGAGAATTTGCAACTAAAAGTGAGGGTAATTTGGCAGAATTTGGAGCAAGTGTTATAGGCTTATCCTCGACCAAGATGGCAAGAAGAAGATCAAGGCCTTGCTTTAGCCAGAAGACGTCACTTAGAGCTTCCCAATCTTGAATCTGTATAATATACTGCAGCCTTGTAAACAGTGTTTTTCCCAGAGACTCGTGATATAGGGAAAAGAACTTCATCCTGATTTCAGGATCCTTCGCCCTTAAACCAAGCAAAAATTGCCTCTCAATCTTCTGAAAAACTTCTTGGCGTAGGGAAAGCGGAAACCTAGAAGTCAACAGGTGGTTAACTTCAATACATGAACTGCTTACGCTTAAAATTTTTGGAAAAAACAAAGATAGCAAATCTACCAAATCTTTTATGTTTAGTGAATGCAAAAAGTATAAGAACTGATCCAAACGTAAGACCACATACAAAATGCAAGCCTGGAAGACCACTTTTCATAAGGGTATAAAATCTACTACTTACTTATTTGAATCTGCACAAAGGCCATGCAAAAGCTGAAGATACTTGATGTCCCACTCTTCAATAGAAGTTGTGGAGAAATTCAGCTTATCAACTTGTGAAAGTTTCTGAAGGAAAGCAACTACTTCTTTTGGCGTAAGAAAATTACTAGATGCAACGGCCATTCCCGAAAGACCAAAACTGTCTTCAATCCACCCCTTTATGACATCAAGTATGCAGAGGAGGACAGTTTGATCAGTCCCCTTCTCCGATAGTAAAGAATTCAGAATCTGAGTTACTAAACGCTTACAGTCCGGAACAAGCATAACCCTTTGACTAATAAGTTTCAGTACAGATTTAAGATTATCAATGATAACTCCCAAATCAGCACCTTGGCGAGTAGAACTCACAGCTGAATCTGGATCTACTCTTTGACCCTGACAAATTACACATGGAACCATTAAAGAAGACTTGACTGCAATAAGGGAAAAAAAGCTAGACACATAGCACGCAATCATTACTTACTTATTTAGAAGACAATTTTACAGACTAAAAAGAAATAAAATTCAGGCATGTTAGGCGGCACGAACAAAGACATTAATGGAAAAACAATCAGTATTTAGAACTTCGATTATACACTCCATATTTACAAGAAACTTAAATCATGAAAAAAAGAATAATGTTTATTTATGTAAAAAGATTGACATAGACAGCAATAAATTACTGCACCAAATCATGTAAAATGTATAAACTTCCATAAGTCACATATTACTAAGTGGAATGACTGCATACTTGTTTCACATAAGAACCGGTTGCTGATCCCATATCTCGAGCTAAACGCTGAAAAACACGAACCAAATTGTATGGATCAATAATGTTTTCTTGCACCTCCGCCAAGGTTTTCATGACAAACAGCACAAAGCTAATCATCTGGGCAGAGTTATCTTCCCCTGCCGTCTGTGGAGCTGCAACAGCCCCAAGATGCTTCTGAATAAGATCGTTGACCTTTGTATACAATGTCTTCACTTCAGGTGGAGTACTTGCAGCTTCAGAAGGAAATGCTAGAAAAACCATCTTTAAGAGGGAACACAATGACTTTCCAGCGTCTAACATTTTGTACTTGAAACAAGGCTCCAGAATCTGTAGAATACGGTGGTAAATATAATGACAATTTTTTTTTGTCTCGAGCATTCATGATCCTATAAAATCATATTCATATGCAAGAAACTTACTTGAGATATTTGGCTTATATTATTCCTAATGAACAAATGTGGTTGTTTCTCCAAAACCTTGTTCATAACATCCAATCCCTGAGCAAGCGCCGTGGATGGGTCCTTTGACTGAGTCGGCTGTATACTGCTTAAAAGCTTTTCCAAATAGTTAAATTTAACATTTGCATTTGGCCACACATCTAGAGCTTGGGATAGGAGTTCCAAAGCTTGTTTATACATTAGACTTGCTTCCTTGTCTTTGGGTTCTATAACCAAGGCCACCTGAATAGGATTGAAACAACAATTATTCATAGTTTACACCAAAACTACAGACTATCAACTTCAAACAACTACAATATGGTTTTTGATGCATGGACTATGTATTCAAAGGAAATTAATACTAACAAATAAGTAAATATACTAGGCAGATGTGCTGCCAGTAATTGGACAAAGCCTTACTCTAATAAGAAAATTAATAATCATTTCCTCCATTGCGGCATTAGGCTTAAATTCTTCATCAGGTTGTCCAGCAGATCCTGGCGTTTCAATGTTAGGAACTGATGAGGCACCACCAGGAGACATGACAGGAAGGGATTGGAGCCCAGGCTCAACCTTTAATCTTTTAGTTAAATCCTCAGAAGAGGTAGAACCCTCCACTGGACGCTTATGCTCAATAGCCCCAGAGCTATGATTGATATTTTCGCTATTCTGACTTGAAAGGTCACCGTCCACCATTCCTGTAGTTTCTTTTTGTCTCTGTCTCTCCCAACAAACAACCAAACCAGCAAGTTCAATTGCAAGTCGGCGATTCTCTGTAGTAGTATTATATGGCAGTCCAAGGCGACTAAGAGAATTTACCATCTGGGGCACAAATTGCGCTCGACAATTATAAAAGAGATCAGAATGCCTCACAATGAGCTGGAAAATGTGGATCAGGTTCGGAACCGAGTGTCCTTCCTCAACAAGAATTTTTTTAGTGTAACGTATCCATATTGGCATACGAGAATCACCCATAGGCAATCTTCGTGGAAGAGCTGGCATTAGTATATCAAGAGCTTGCTTGACCAACATCTTGTTCTCTGGTTGGCATGTACGAAGAAGAGCAACAAATACCTGCAGTTTCGTTTTGCATTTAAAAGGCCATTACATACATATTCTTCATATATATAAAATTCTTTAAATAATAGATTTGGCCTTGCATACAGAAACAGGAACTTCTGTATTAGGAAACATGAAAGCACTCATGAATCTCACATGTTGTCTTAAGGTACCATAGATAACTAATAATGGGAGGGTAACACCTCATATATAGTCTTGAAAAGTTGGTTCGTATTAGATTTCTCTCTGGGAGTTCTACTTCAGAATCCTAATAGCAGAGCAAGTTGTGCAAGAACAGCTCTAATCTATGGACTGTCTTCAAAACTAAATAAGCTACCTAGAAGTTGTACTAAGACTGGAAGATAAACTGACTTTCAGAACCTCGACAGAAAAGCCTGCAAAAGGTAGACTGGAAAATATGTGCATCTCAAGCCAATGCACTAGGGTGAACGTCAGAAGCCTGGCTTACAAGGGCTATCGAACATTCTGTGGTTTATTGTGAAATCATATACAAAATGTTCCACTATTATTTTGTTGATAATTCGCTCTTTAGTAATAATAAATTATATTACATTGTACATCTCTGTTTTAACTGCAACTCAATGAAGGTACCTGAAGTATAATTTTCTCAGGAGCCTGATAGGCCTCCAAGAAGTGGCAAACATTAACAAAAGCCCACTGCTTACTAGCACTGTCTTCACGTTTAAGATGATTCCAGCCAAACTTGATGAGTTCTTTCCGATGGTGAACAAGGTCAGTCTGCAAATACTTAAGAAGTAGAGTTGCAAGCTGTAAAAGCTCAATCCTCAATGGCTCGTCATAATCAGCGGAGACCTGTGTAGCATACATAATTATTGAAAGAAAGAAAGAGAAGTGAATCGAACATTAAACAATTAATGACACATGAATAAGCTCGAGACAAAAAACTTATAAGTCCAAAAAAAAACTTATAAGTCATACCTCTTCAGGAGGATCAAGAAGGCTGTCGACAATTGTCTTAATTATACTAGGGTCAACTACATCCCAAGTTTGATTATTCTGAAAAGTATGAGCTAACATAGGAAGAATGAGCATTTGCATGATAACCACCAAATGATCATGGGCTAGTTGCTTTGACTGAAATATGTCCAAAAAATGCGAAAGGAGAGTTTTCTTCATATTCGTTTCATATCCTTCAGCCACCTAAATGTTTCATAAAACTTGGATCAACAAAATAGCTTACAGCATATAGGATAGTCACATAAAAAAATTAATGACATTGGCCAAACAAACCTCAATGATATAGAACTCCTTCAGAAAAGTAAAATCAATGCGAGTATGAAACAAGAAGATGGAGAGAATATCAAATAGCACATTGACTTCTGTTTTATCATTGCGCAGGTAATTCAGAAAGCATTTGACTAGCCATTTGCTTTCTTTCACCTGAAAATTTTAATCAATCATGATATCAGTACGAAAGAGTGCATGTGTTGGGAAGAACAGGGGTGCATAGAGCAACATCAAACATACTTGCACCAAGTTCAATTCTTGCTCATTTTGCAAACGAGCTATTCTTGCAGTTGACTTCCACAAAAGAACTAAAATGTCAAAAACAGCACGATTACTTTGCAGCCATCCAGGCATTAACTTCACTAATGTTTTTATTAAAGCAAGCCCTTGAAAATAAGCATCTGTTGTCCCTGCGGGAGCTGCAGCTGGCTGGTTAGATGGTTCAGGTAGAGGAGCAGCAAGGGCCTCATCGCCGACTGATGATGAAGCAAAGGTAGCCTGAGCTGCAGATGCCTCAGACTTTGGCAGAAATTCGGGAAAGGCATTTGCAAGTATTTTATCTGGAGACTTGGCGAGTTCTTCCCTCAAAGGTTGACCAGCATCTGAACGGATTATGTACATAAATCTGGATCAAGAGATAAAGGAATCAGTAAGTAGCCATTCTCATTTAAATATAAAGTTTCTCAAATATAAGGAACTCCATCTATGAATCTTGAGCTTACCTCCGGAAATATTTAGGCTGATTTAGACGAGCAAGGAAATAGTCAACGCCAGCAGTAGGATACTTGTTTAAAAATTTTGTAAGTGGAAGACGGTATGGACTGTTAATCTCACTATAAAACTGTCCTGGGGGAAGTGCAGTCTCCAAATCAATGGTCAATGTTACAAGTTCATCGAGGAATTTCCCTGCTGCATTAGGAAGGAGATGGAAGAGCTCGATAATGGCTGCAAAAACAATTTACAACGTGATAATTTTGCAGGTATAAGAGCTAGGATTTTGAAACTAGACAACTGGTCATGAATCTAAACACTAAATAACTCACCAGCTGCTATCTTTGGCTCTTCACCAGGCTTCCATGATTTTTGACACTGAGCAAGTTTTTCAGGTTCTAACCATTTCTTAAGGTGCTCCAACAATTTGCCTCCCAAGGTGACATTAAACCAGTTGGACAGGAGCTCAAGTAGGCGGGCCAGACCTTGCAAAAGAGGCATACTAAGATTCTTGGTATGTGCCAAGTTAACTAATATAGGCCGTAGGCTACTCTGTAGAAGTTCCTTGGGCATCCTTTGCTGCAAAATAACCTAGAAGACGCACTTTACCATAAGAAAAACCAAGAATGTCTTTTGAAAATAAAACAAGAAAGCAGGAAATATTAACTGAGAAACAAAGTCCTTCAAGCTCGTCACAATGCGTGTTATGAGGAGAGATCCTACCTGGCATATTTAGTGGATTTGTTTTTTAAGAATTATGCTTAGAATTTACCTGACTCGATTAAAACAAATACCTCATCAAACTAACATATATATGCCAAGTCATGTATACAGATCTTTCAGTGAAGTATAAACAAAAGAATTAAAAGAAACTAACCAAACTCTGGTTCATAGATTAAGTCAACAACAATGCTATAGCCCACCAGAAACTATTCCAGATGACAAGAAAAATAAAATGTATATGAACAGACCTGTCTTAGGCCCTCTTTCGCAACAGCTACGATTTCCGGCGTCCTGCTGGTCAAAGACTTGAAAAACATGGAAATAACTTTTGCCCGCAATTCAGAATGATTTTGTGTCTTGAAATCTGCCCAAGCCATAGCAGTACATAACAGCTCAATGCATGCAGTCCGAAGTTTGTTCAATGATGTGACCACTTTTGGGTTCATAAACTTCACAACCCATACAGATTCATCAGCCTCGGCTATTTGTAGTGCATCTTGCAGAAAACTTACTAGTTCTTGTGTCAACTTAAGCAGCGGAGGCCTCAAGGCCAAACAGAAATTTAAAGCAGTCACTGTTCCAACCTGCCAATAAATGTAGATCAATAATTTTATTCAATTATTTGCAACTACACAATTATTAAAAAAAATGAAACTAAAGGCAAACACAAGGTTCACCTGCTGATCAACAGTCTTTGCTCGTAGAGAACGAACAATGAGAGGCTGTAGCAAAGGCTGGTACAGAGGTTCAAGCAATTCAGAAACCTCACTGCCAGTTCTACTGGCCAAAAGTGCCAAACATGACTGTACAATCTTCCTTACATTCAATGATGCATTGGCATTAAATAATTCTGAAGCAAGAAATTCTACAACTCCTTGAAAACTTTGTCTGCGAGCTTCGCTGTTTGCTTCATCAACATTATTGACCACACGAAGAACCTGGGTGAGCACCTGACTTGTCTCTTCTTGCTCTTTAGTAGCGAATACAGGAAGTCGTTTAAGAACATAAACGAGCCCCCGAATGATCCTCACCTGAAATATGCATAAGGTTTCTACAGTGACTTTTCCAACCAGAGCACCCAGCCCCATCACTCCTCCAATTTGTGCTTGCCATGTACTTCCATAGCAACAATGCAAAAGACGAGGTAAAAGTTGCTCAAACACAGGGATACGGATGCTTGCAGGTGGGGAATAAACAGGACTCATTGATGGACTAGATACAATCATAGGAGTTCCTGGGCCACCTCTTGACAGAAGTGAATCATTATGTCTTGAGCGGGCAAGAAACAGAAGGGTCTCAGCAAAGACATTCAGTGCACTTAGAGCAGATTTAGCATGGGTCCTATTTTCATCTGCCAGCACCTCCACTAACGCATCTAAAAATATCATAGGATCAAGCTCCTTTAAATTAGTAGAAGTATTATTCCTTGACTTCGTGCTTGATGAAAGCAGAGAACCGCCAAGTGTAGCCGAAGAACTAGAGGTATTGCCAGAAGCATTTTCTATGTGAAAGAGGATTGCAAAATGGCGGCAAATATTAACAACAGATTCATCCTTGGGATCATGCAACTCAGGTTCTGCACTCGTGGCAATGATAGTCATCAAAAGTATTTTGAAAACTGACTTCTCCGCCATAAGTTGGGTCTTTGTCTTTACACCTAAGTCAGCCTACAAAAGATAATAGTTACTGATTAAACTGATGCTAGATTTTTCTATTGAAAATGAATTAAAGCTAATAATGAATTTCATTAATAATAATTCTAAAAAAAACATGTAATAAGAAAGGCAAAAAGAAAAGTGTGCTGGTATAGAAGCACGAACTTTGGGCAAAAGCAACTCATACACTATGATAGCAAATACTTAAAAAGTCTTCCACTTGTAACACGGATCCTTAGTATTTCTTTCAAGACCAAAAATAGTACATGGCCGAACCAATTTTCCTCAAATCCACTTAAAATTCAATGTCATTCATAACATACTTATTTTATCGTGAATATAATTATGTGTACATATAATAACAACACAGTGATTTAGACTGACGAAACACCTGTTAATCAAGAACTAAGAGGGGAAAATGCAGCACAACTGTCACCTTTGACAGTTCGACATATGTCTCGGCCTCACGATACAAACTGCACTTCATTTCTTCTTCTATTCTAGACAAAGTAAAATAACAGGATACATGGGAGAATACTATCAGAACTTCATTAAATTGCATTTGTTGCCCCAGGAACATCAACTTTCTCTGAGACCCATATAATACTTAAATTGGAGTACTAACTGCACTGATATCAAGTCTTTAATGGAAACTTCATGCCCATTGTAGTGCCAAGAAAGAGGAGATGTTTGATATAAAATTACTAACAAAAGAGATAGCCCATTGTAAAAGCTAGCTACATTTAACCCGAGGGCGGGCCATCTTTTAAGAACTCTATTGCAAAGCTAAACACTATCACACACATATATTTATCCCAAATACAACAAATGTGACATAGTTAGACATATTTCAAGTTGTCATCAATAAGAGCGAAAAAACATTCAAAAACATACAGGGGCTAGATAATTTTTTGAATCGTTTTTAGAGAATGTTAGGAAGCCTCAGTTATAATGATGACTCTGTAAAGAAATGTATTACATTAGTCTGGTTGAAAACAAATAAATATTAATTTAAAACAAGTCCAACCTTTATATTCGGCATCTCAGCTCTTCTTGAATATGAATCAACCGCTGGATTCAATATAGTCGACAGATGCCCGCATGTAAAACTCTCATCAACAACATTCCCAGGTAAATTAAGCTGAGACGATAAGCACACACGAAGAAATTTCAGGGCTTGTTTGCGGTAGAACGCATCCACGCCATTGTTCTTGTGCATGACAGCTGCAACAGCCAGATTTATACAACGATCCAGAGGTACCAAAAATGGTGTTGAGGGCTCAAAAGTAAGAATCAATCGCAGTCCATGCTCTGGATTTTCCTTGCACTCAAGGGCCAGAGGTTCTTTTAGAAAGCGTCGATTACGACCACCTAACTTGCCAAGTAATTGCAAAGATTTCCCACCCCATAGATAGGGTGCAGGTCTCAAGTGAGACCATAATGCCAAATTCACCTCAGACATAACACTGGCCATACTTGGTTCCAAGAAATCAGGATTCAAACTGTCTATCCAAAACTCAAGTGTCCGTAAACCCAGACTCACAAGGTCGCCACTTCCATTGAGACACAAAACTAGAGGCTTCATAAGACGGGGTAGGTGAGGTAACAAAGAGCTTAAGCGTGCAGGAAGGGTCAAGCAAAGTTCCAGCAGAAGGTCCCTCATATCGTCACCAATAGGGCCTTCAAGCATAGCCAATAACATATTTAGGCACGGTTGCAGGGTAGGAATCAAATCCCGAAGAAGAAGTTCAAATTTTCCGCCTCCAAGTGCGCGAAACATTGTACGGAGCAGTTGCAAATGACCAAGGGGCCTCTCCACTTCCGCAGCATTTTTCATGCAAGTTTCCATTATAACAGGCACATGAGGCTGCAAAATTCTTTCACAATCTGATGGAGCCTTAGCAACTGCACCAAACAGAAAACGGAAAAGATGCAAAACTAGTTTCGCTGCTGGGGAATCTGGATGCTTAAGAACATCAAGTTTGCTGCTCACAAGAAAATTAACCAAAACATCTGCGAAAGGCCTAAACACCTTAGGAGCTTGTAAAAGGGTAGAGAAAATGTGGACTAGTTGAGTGTTTGATATCATGCACTCAAAGAGTTCTGGCATACATAAAGAGAACATATCCATAAGATCACGAGGTTCCATAATAGCCAAAATCTGAGAAAAAAGATGGACCATTTCTCTCTCTTCGTCTTTTTCTTTGAACAAAGCTAAGCAATGTACACCACTTTTCAGTACACCAGATGCTTTCCACACCTACCATAAGTTGATCGTAAGTAATTATGTTAAGGAGTGTAACCAACTATATGTTTACAATTCGATACCTCATCTTCTCTCATCCCCTTGAAAGGTTGTGGGATTGACAAATTTGCTTGTGGAGGTTGCGGAGGTGTCCCATGTATGGATGGAGAAACCTAAAGCAGTTGAAGGATAAGAAAAAATAATGAAACTACGTATGTGAAGAACCAAAGCAATCAAGTCGAGATACCTGTGATCGGGGTAAGTGTGCATGAGTGATACTCCAGATGATAGTCTTCATTCCTAAAAAGTCAAAATTTAGAAAATATTAGAAACTATAAAATCGAGATATGATGTAGAAACTATAGTCACCACATATCAATCAAGTATTTACTCTTTCTCTCTACACAATTTTTGTATTTCCAATTCAACCATTGGGAACATCATCTCCTATATGCATTTAATTTCAAATGTTGAAATATGCAGCAGCCTGCAGCCTGATTAAAAAGGAGACTTGGGATATTCACGAAATTAAGGCATCTGCTCTTAATTAAAAAGAGGCTTGAGACTACTCCCTTATAAAGAACGCAAGTGGTCCTTCACAGTTGTAATTATTAACAGATATTATTTGGATGATATTCTTGGCAAGTGATGTCAGTTATGTAATGGAGCGAGAGATTGGTTTCAATACTTGAAGCATTTCCTTTGCACAAATTTGTAAAAAGAATTGGGGTGTTACAGGACTTTATGTCTGAACATCAAAGTAATTTGTGTTCAAGCCAAATTGATTTTCTTATTGTTCCTTATAACGTTTGGGATTTGGAAGGTATAAGAAACCTATTCATCCGGGTCAAGAATTAAGAAAAATGGAAATTAAAAAAAAAAAGGATAGACTAGAATTGGGTGAACGAAGAATATTTACCCATAACTAATGTTTTGATCAAATGCTTACAATCACTGACTTCCTTGGAATGTTCAACAGGGACCTGTAGATTAAGAACAGCCTGCAGAAGATCATAGATAAATACCGAGAGTTTTCTCATGTTATCCCAATACAATATAAAAGCACTATATATAATAACATAGAGTCTAAGAGCCAGACAGCAAGCTATATAATGCGACAATAAATGAATAACTAACTACATGTGTGCGAAACTCCGGATGTCAACATCATGCAGAGTCAAATACATGCAAGATATCTATCCAGACTAAAGTTTGCAACTGGTCAAACTTACAAGTAGCATATCAAGATAGGTACCAAACACTAAAGACTGCACCATAAAAATCAAAAGTTCACCACTGCAGAGTGAGTTGAATATATGAAAGATAAACTTTAAGGACTAGAGTTTGCAACTGGTCAAACTTTAGAAGTAGCATCATGGTAAGTCCCAAACAGCTGACAGTTGGATTACCCTATTATGACCCACAAACTAGCTACATAACCAAAAAGAAGGAACAAAGTTGAAGTGACAGAGGTAAGATATACAAATATCTAGAGTGATGGGTGACCCTTCGACAACTGCAACCAGAACCAGAGTTCTATGTAAGGCAGAAAATTTCAATTTGATAGCATGATGTTATGTTTAAGGATGGTTCGTCCTTGAAACTTGACACAATGATGCAGATCAACATGACCAATCAGCCCACAGCAAAGGCTCAGACTGGCTCTATCCCTCACACAAATTACACAAGTTGTGCTTAACATCTACTTAATGAGTCCAAAACACAACGTGCATCTAGGATTACTGCTAATTCCAAAAAAACTGAGAGAAGTAAATGTACAGTCATATTGAATGAAGGCGGTAAGGGCACTTGTAATGCAGATAAACACTCCCACACCTATAATGTAGCATGCACTAAAAAAAACCATTTGCATTTGTTGCAACATGCATTAGGTGGAAAAAATTAGGATCACCAGTTGGATGTTCAACAGTTTTTTCCTTATATTTTTCTCGTATTTTCATCAAATGTACCATCTGATTACTCTATAGAGTCTATACAAAAACTAGAAAAAACATAGAGCAAAGGGTCTAAGAACTAAAGCCACTATACATTCAACTAAGTAGCCACAGCCTACAAAAAATTAAAAGCAAAAACTAGGCTAATTAAAGAAATTTTTTAACTTACCAAAACATTTGTCTAGTACATGAGACATGAACACGATATTCGGACTGAAACTAAGGAGAAGAATAAGGTCGGAAAATAAAGTTGGCAATAGCTTTGAAATTGGAACAGGTGCCTAATTGCCTTTGCACGTCAAATAAAGAACAAAGTGGAAAGGTGCTAAAATACCTGAACAGGAAGCTCAAGCTTTGACCTCAGTGTAAATTGATCCTTGCCTCCTTCCCCCTCTTCCAGTAGCTATTAACATAGAAATTAACTAAATAACTCAAGAGTAGGAAAACAGAAATCTAAGATTTTCTATCGCAGAATATAATATATATTGGATTAAACAAACACCCTTCTATATGATCGCCCCTATGCCATTGACAAGACTGTGGTATAAAAGTTACTTGACGTATACATATCCTGATGTCATAGACATTGCCAGTATATCCTATTATACAATACATGTGTTCCCTTTATATTCTCATAACTGTTTTTGACACTAAAAGACTCGATAAGAACTAGGTAAATATCAACACTGATTAAACAAGAAATACCTAGGAAAGATAACAGATAAAAACGATAGTGAATAGAAAAAAAGAACGAAGTACTCCCAGAAAATTTCAAGAACATCATTAGGATGAGCAACTGCTCCAGAACATCATTTAGACTTTAATAAGAGCTTATTATTGTAACTGTGATAGTCAATTTTCCAAGTAATCAATACCCCCAATATCCCAAAAGGATGTCTAAACACATAAAAAGGAACTCCAGAAAACGTACATCAAGATAGGGAAAAGTCAACTTTCAGAAAAGGTTTAGGTAATTATTTAATAGAGTATTAAATTATCGATTTTATACTGTACTTAATTGCTGATGTACTTGTCTAGATTATACTAAATCTGATAACATAACCATTTAATTTCTTTCTTAGAGGAACTTCAGTTTTAGAAAGTTGGGACATAAAGTTCATATTTTTAAGTTTCATACTAAAATAAGAATCATATTCAATTGCTAGCACCAGAAAATGAAAAATTCCATGATGCTCTAAAAGAATCTGATGTATAACAAAAACCTGAGGGATAGTCCGCTTGAAAGTGCTGAATTTGCCGACAAATGCATCCAGAATCCGCCCCTAGTAAGGAGGAAAAGTAATTATTTAAATAAGTTATAACTTATGCTACCCGCACTGTCGTTAAACGAGACAGCTGCGGCACAAGACACTCACGGAGCTTAGGTGTAAGGCGAGGAGTGCACCTCATCAAAGCAAAGCACAGAAGTTGTGGAAAAAAAATATCTACACACGTATAAATAATATGTATATCTAGTAGAGTAAAGTTCTATGGAGACCCCTATTTAGTTGGAGACTTGGAGACCATATATGTTCTGCAAGTAAAATACATTCATAAAATGCTCTATAAAATAATATATTGAGTAACATTTTGTAAACATAACATATGTGGTCTATAAAACATCCAATTTGATGATAATTTTAATTCTACAAAGATATTATGCACATATCTTATTTGCAGAACATTTATAATGGAGTAATATGCATGACAATGTTCTGCAAGTATAACATACATGATTTACAAAAATATTCAATTGCTGATGATTTTATACAACAATATATCTAATTTGATAATGATTTTTGTGATGTAAAGTATGTTCTACACGTTATTTAAGTTGCAGAACGTAAATGGTCTCCAAGTCTCCAACTAAATCATGGTCTCCATAGAACTTGACTCTATATATATATATATATCATATTCAAATATTTAAAAAAGAATATGTTTATGTTTATATATATATATATATATATATATATATATCAGATTCGAATGTTTAAAAAATAACATATTGAGATTTTGAGTCCCTTACAGCTGCTGTAAAATTAAGAATGTAAATAGAAGTGAAAAATTAGCCAACCTAAATAGAAATTGTAGGAAAAAAACTAAAACTAATAATCAACTCTTTGAATAAGTTTTCAAAATAATACTTTGATCATATTAATAATTCATTTCTTTCCCTTCACTAGAATAAAGAGCGACTCTAACAACACTGACCATCCGAATTAAATTTCTTCTTTTTCCCTCTTTTTTTCTTCTTTAACCCCTCATTTTCTTTTTTTCTCGAACACGTAAATATCCTTATCCTTTTAATGAGAATTATATGTATATACAAAATATACATCACAAGAAAAATATAATATCGCACTTATGCAAACAAGAAATGTAGCAGCAGAGCAGCAAAGAAACATTAAGCAAGTCATACCAACAATATCCGAGCTTCATCCATAGAAGGCAAGTCAACACCTTTCTCAAAAATAGGCTCCACCTTAGACCAACCAAAAAAATCAAAAAACCCACAAAAATTAGATAAGTGAATGGCAGAACACCCCACAAACATATTTGATATACATAATCATACAAGTGAAAACATTTTTTATATACAACTGCAAATAATTAGAGAACTCGATGATACCAGAGCTAAACTAGTTGAGAACTTTACTGTTTAAAACTTACCAGATTCAACATAAGACGAGCACAGGTAGTGTGAATGCTGAGTGATAATGATGCATCATGCATGTTACTTGAGAACAGGTATATAATTCGTGACAACTGCAGCAAAGAGTGCCAATCAGTGAACAAGGTTATACAAAATATTAGTATACAAGATTACATTCAACACATGAAATGTTACTAAAAAACTTCGTACAAATTGGGAACAACTTTGCATATCAAGTTTGATATCTCTATTTAGGAGCCGATGCCCTTGCATGTGTAACAATGATTCACGCCTAGATGTAAATGCTTTTGAATTAAATACTGAGACTAGGAACAGCGAAAATTAAAAAACAAATCAATTGTAAGTCAAACTTATAATAGGCTCAAAGATCATTCTGCTGTATCATCACCCTGACATAATTAAGAGCTTTAAATATTGTACCGAAGTCCTAAACTGACACACTAACATATAAAAACTTATCATTATTTTAAAAAAAGATATCACCAGACCCAAACCGCTATTGAGTAGCAACCAGGACAATGCTCAGCATTTTCCAAATCAATTGATCAAAAAGAGTTTTAATTTGCTCCGAAATAGACCACAAAATGAAATTCAATAGAGCAACACATGATTGGGGGAACAGAAAAATCAGTATCAACATTCATCATTTAAAGATGGAAATCACAGCGCATTATAATCTTTCTTAAACAGATTATAAATTTTGTAAATACTATCACAAATTCAATAAAAGGAAAGAACTTATCTATGTGATGTATTCTGATAAACTAAAAAAGAAAGAGAAAATAAGCATGGACAACTAATACATCAATATGTAAGATATCTACAACTTAACTAACATTACCAACTTTTCCAATAAATGGGTCATAATCCTCAACCTGGTCTACTGATATCTCTAAACTTTGGAAGTACATTTCAACTATCAATCAGTCGAAAGTATATACTAGCTACAGAGTTTTTACAATGTTTCACATATATCATAGGAAACACAATACCTGTGACAAGGATAAATCACCCCGAACATGATGAACAATTTCCGCCAGAAGACTATAAGCCAGTGGCCTTAATGTTTCAAAGCAGGCTCGGCCAGTTCCCACAAGGACTCTATTAAAAATTTAAAAACAAAAAACATATCACAATCCACTGGATATGTATCTTAAACAAATACAGGGTTTTTATTCTCTCAGCTTTAAACTAACATATCATGAACATAAGTTTAAGCAGAAAAGGCTTGTCCTGAGAATTTTTACACTATGCATTTAGAGTCTTAGACACATATATTGGGGTTATAATATTTGACTAAATTGTCTTAAACAAATACAGGGTTTTTATTCTCTCAGCTTTAAACTAACATATCATGAACATAAGTTTAAGCAGAAAAGGCTTGTCCTGAGAATTTTTACACTATGCATTTAGAGTCTTAGACACATATATTGGGGTTATAATATTGGGGTTATAAATTATCAAGGAAAGCAGTGATTCCACCCCCTGCTTAAATATAAACATATATACAATAACATCAAGAAATTAAACTTTTTAAACTCAAAAGAGTTCGACATTACCGTTCTTCCAACAGTGTGTCAATGAGAGGAAACAAACCCCTCTTGAAATCCGTCCCAAGCACGTGCTTCAATGCTACGAGCAGTTCCTATAACCCAACAATCTAAAATCAATTATAGAAAACAAGGAGAAGTGATCACACGAAGACTGTATTATGACTTATTTCTCCCTCACACATGTGCACACACACTCTTGTAAAAGAAAAACAGCTCACTTTTCGAATAGAAACAGAATCTGAGCATGTCACAAGCAAGTTGACAATGCTTTTGCATATACTTTCTTCATGAGGTCTGATCCAATCAGCAAAACTCTTCAACAGATAGGTTAAGAAAGAGACTGTCTGGAACAAGTAAAACAAAATCAGTACGAAATATAAGTAGGTAATATACTTCAACTGATAACAGCAAATGCTAATAAAGAATGTTCCAAGGGAGAAGAGAAGACGAAAACTTCAAATATAACTGTTTGATTTCTATGTTTTAATTACTTTAAAGAGGTCATTGAGGTAATATGGAAGTGTGTAAAAGAGAATTAACAGGTAAACACCTCAACCAGCCAACTGAAACAAAGATGTATCAAGTGTAAAATATCGACATCAAACTAGTCCAAATCCATCAATACACAGAGAAGATGGGATTATCTACCAACTACCAAGAGAAGATGGTAGTGCATGATACACTCTGATGATGCTTTCAAAATATTCAATAACACAAATGCACAATCTAGTTCACGCGAGAAGTCTTCCGGTTATGATTCTAAACTAGGACAGGGGTTTTAACAGGAAAAAGATAAAATATAAATAGAAAATCTTTGTTTAAAATTAGTTGGCAATGTTTGCCACCTCTAAAAGATGCAACTGAGATGCTTGCAGTGGATCATCCTCTAAGGCCAATCAGTTGTCAGAACAATTAAGTTAAGGCAATATAAACATGTACTATTCTCCTTAAGAGCGAGTTCAACGTTCGACTTTCCTAAGGTCATAATAAGTAGATTTACAGAAATTTCATCCAGATTAAACATAGCCTTTCAAAGAAAAGGACTACCAAAAGGTTGAGGTATTAGTTGGGACAGTCTACTGCGGGATATTAACTGATTACATATTTTGCACATTGTAGTATTCAGGCCCTGTTTAGCATTGTTGTTTGGTATTGTTGTTGCAGACAGAACAATCAGCTTTTTGCTGAAAAGTAGGTGAAAAATTGTTTGTTAATTTCAAAAGCAGTTTTTTAAAAAGCAATTTTGACCTAAGAGCCGCTTTTCTAGAAAGCAAGTCCCCCGTACTTTTGAAACTTCTAAAAAAGCGCAAGTCCCCCATACTTTTGGAACTTCTGAAAAGAAACTGCTTTTCAGCCTTTGCGAGAGGCAGAAAAAGATTTAAGTATCAAACCTCACCAAAACCATTATTTTTTTATATAGTGCTAGGGACCCCAAATTGGGTACCAAAAATTTTCCCAAATGATGTGGCATTGATGATGTGGCAGTAAGGCTATCTTAATTGGTGTTATCGATGTGAATACATGGGGGTCCATCTTGTTTAATTATGATATGACCAATCAGGAAGTGCCACATGAAATTTGGGATACATTTTGGGATTCAATTTGGGGTCTCTAACAGTTTCCTTTTTTATTTATATCTAAAAACATGCATATATCAGAAATATTACGACTACAGATTACAGTCTATTATGTTGAATTCTATTCACATTAACATCTTTTGGTGAGGTTCATACGTATGTTTATGTTTTAAAGGTTTTCTTAAAGTTGTTTGTAGAAGTATATACACACACACACACATACATATATAAAAGCAATAGTATAAACGTGAGCCTATAAATATAAAAGCAGTAGTATAAAAGTGACAGCCTGCGTGTTATTTAAATTTTTGAATGAAGTAATTCAGTCCCTCCTGCATTGAATTAGGAATTAATCTAGAATACTTGTAGGCATAATGAACATTTAATGTTGTAAAGTAAAATCTCAATTAAGTTGTTACTTGATTGGTAATAATATTAATCAAATAAATACACTTATCAGTCCAGTTTATAGTAAATAAAAGGAAGTTTTTTCTCTATTAAACTTTTATCAATTAACTTCATTTCTTGATCCAGGGACTAGTAATTTATGAAGTTTCTACTATACATACATAATGGTGGTCAAATGTTGTGTTTTTTATTTCCTGGTAATGTATAATCCTTTATCCTCCGTTATTAATTTCTTTTGGCAACTCTTGTTGAAGGTTAAGACTGTCTTGCCCTATGGTCTATGCCTCTCTTAAGGATATCGATTTGGACTGCCTTAAATGTGGTCAACTATTGCGATTCTTTAATTAAAATGAGGAATAGTCCCTTTCATCCATTGTCAATTACTTGGCCAGTTGTTGAAGGTTGATACTGTCTTCCACTATGCCTCTCTTAAGGATACAGATTTGGACTGCCATAACACACCATAAAAAAGCATTAACCACTTTAAAGTCCTGTATTAAAGATGTGACAGCTTCAAAGTTTCCCACAGTTACTGTTTATTAGAACTTTGCCATTGTGAAAAGAAAAGAATAACCCTGGAAAGCGGAAAGGCAACTTCTCACACCTAATATTCTTAAAAAGGTAACTTGCCCGATAAGGTTCCCCAATAATTTAGGCAATGTATTGGAAAGGCATTCTCAAATTCCTACATGCGATAATTATGGTTTCAAATGAAATAATACGGATGACGAATCCCATTCAAACTACAATAATACTATAAATATTTCAATAAACAACTAACACTCACCTTAACTTGTGCTCCCTTAAGCTCAACAAAGTGACCCTTCAAATGGGGTGGAACCTTTTCTGGACCCGGAATGGATATTGCCGCAACCATCTGCGGCAACAAATGGGGAATGTTGGTCTGAACAAGCCTGCTGTACAACTGGAATAAAAACATAACCACCAACGGACTCTCAGTAACAATCTTAAAAGACCGAGTACTTGGATTAAGCTGCCCTGCTCCAGCCGTATGACCCATACCCATTTGATCTGAAATATCCATAGCTAGTGGCTTCACGTCTTCAATAGAAGACAATGCAGAAGTAGTAGAATTGGATCCCGATATTGTTGGTGCAGGTGGTGGTAGTACTGCCCCACTTTCGAAAAAATGGGTAACAGTCAACCTAAAATTCTGGTAAATTTTACACACAAAATCCAAGAAAGGCTGAACTTCATTCTCTAAAGTCGGCCTAAAATTCCTCAAAAGATCAAAAATAATCCTTATACATATCAACCCATTTTCTTCATTATCAGTGGTAAGCACATGCATTGCTACTTTCAAAAGATCCTGAACAAACGGACGAAGCACTTCACTATGCGGAAGCCTGTTCAAAATCTCTACAACTACATTTCTAAGTTTATGCTCAGGATTATCCGTAAATTGTGGCTTAGTAATATGATAAAGTATAGCAGAAAACGCTCTAAAGTAACACTTGAGAAAATTCAAGTACTCCCCTGTATGCGTAATCTCTAAACTATCTCGAACCTCCATCGCCATTTGTAGCCTCATTTGAATCGCTACACCACAACAAAAACAAAACAAAAATCAACATCATAACAACTCTCTCCCTCTCTCTCTCTCTCTCTCTCTCACAAACACTACAATAACATCATAATTCATAACATATTGCATAATCAAAACTCTGCTGACGTCATAAATCATAAAAAAATATGTAAATTATATAAAATAAAGAGGAAATTAAATTACCGAGGTCAGGTTCGATGAGGTGATGAGAGTGTTGCTCGAAATTCTGAATCGGACTCATCTTGACACAAACCCTAATTGTTGTGTCTATAGGTGTATGTATATATAAATTAGGGTTTTAAAAAGTAATGATCGACATAAGGGAGAGTTTTGAGTTCAACTGAGTTAACTCGTAGCGAATCGGGGGTTTTGAGGAGTGAATTGAGTAATAAATTAGAGTTTTGTAGTAGTGAAGAATCGAAACCCTAATTTAAATATTCTAACATTTTCACGGTTGTGTCTATTGGTGTGTGTATATATAGAACTATAAGGTAGAGTTAAGTTGTTGCTCCTTTGGGTTGGGTTTTGTTTGTGTTTTTTGCATCCGAACCGACTTGTTAAGGCCGCGTTTGGTCGTTACTGGTAAGTGGCAGGTGGTAAATATGACAGTAAAGTGCATTTTGTGTACTTATAGTTTGTGTGTCGGACCACTTGGAATACTCTAATTCAAAAATTATCATTTGCTATACTAAATTTCAGGTGCATTATATTACGTGTATTTCAGTTAAAATAAAGTTAAAATGTTGGGGTAAAAATAGTTTTTTTTATCATTATCTTCTTCATCAAACTCATTTTCATCATTGATGAAACTTTTGAGAAATTAAAACTTAAATATATCATTCATTTCTTAACTAAATCGAGTCATTGAAGTTGCAACAGAATCATCTCTCTCTCCTCTACAAATTGATATTGATTTTGACTATGAAATATTAACTTCAAGAAATTTTTAAGTTTAGATTCTCTAAATATACAAATTTCTTCAAAATCAATATCAATTTGTAAAGGATAGAGTGATGATTTTGTTGCAACTTGAATGACTCGATTTCGTTAAGAAATAAATGAGATGTTCAAGTTTTAATTTCTCAAAAAAATAAATCAATGATGTGTAGGGGTTTGAAGAAGAAGATGATACGAAAAGACGATTATACCCTTACATTTCAACCAGGTTTTAACGAAAATACACGTAATGTAACGAAGTTGGAAGTTCAGTATAGCACGTGGTAGTTTCTAAAATAGAGTATCCCAAGTGGTCTGACACACAAACTGCAAGTACACGAAGTGCACTTTACTCTAAATATTATAGTAGGTTTTGGGGAGAAAGAAAATACTTTTAAATCTAAAATGTTTTTATATGAGATTTGGGGTTGATAAATTATGGGATAAATGTCAAAACTACCGAGTTTTTGTAAGAGATTGACAGAAATACCCAGATCCAGAATTGAGGCCATAAATACCAGTTTGTTACTATTATTCCCAGAACAATGCAACCTAGATTGTAGAAGGGGGGGTTGAATACAATCTAGTTAATTTTACAAAAAAAATTCAAACTTTTTACAGTATGAATATATGTGTTGGTAAATTAACTATGAATTGAGACAAGCCATGAACATAAATGAATTCTTTGAGTTAAAAAGAGATGCGGGAGACAAACACACTTTTTTAAACTTTTCAGGTGAGTTTCTCGAAAAAAGCCCACTTGAGGTGTATATTGAAGAATTCTCTGGTTTTGTTTTTCAACAAACTCCAGCTGCTTACACATATGATGGAAGAGAGCCTAAGAGTTTTTACATTCAGCTTTGTGCTCTCTTCACATTTTTCTATACTACTCCACACAGTCTTATATACATCGACTGTGTGTTACAAACAAAACCTACAACATAATAAAATATTACATTTTGATTCTGCTTGATCACATGCTCGTCTCAGAAACTATCCTATTCGGGAAATGCCTTGGCTGGCATCACAGATAAACTTGTATACTCCCAAATGGTGCTTTCTGATTGGGTGTGCTGCTCTCTTCAAAAATTACTAAGTCCATGCAATTGACCTAGCTTCCAAGCCCATATGACATTTGCATGAAAGAGACCTCTCCTTGGTTACCCGACTGTCAAGTCACTATCAGTTGAGATAAGTGAACATGTAGTATGCAAATAGGTCTTCATGCTTGTCAAGCCTTTCCTTTGTGTCCAGTTAGAAGTTAAACTTCCAGGTAGCTGCCTTAACTCTTATTTATCCATCGAGACATAAAAGACAATATATGACTTCACATTTCACTTGTAGGAATTTGAGCCTTCGAATATTTACAATTTTGACTTCCTATTCCATACATCTATTGCGTCGTTATCCACCATCTTTTAGTCACGGGTGTGTAATGATGATTTCTGAGACTGTCCTCCATTCAACCTGTTAAATAAGGAAACCTGCAAAAGATTCGGTTACATAGATTTGTTTTCCATGTTGAATGAGATGAACATCAGTAGGCGTATTAATTCCATATCTGTAGACTGCCATTTTACGTCAATTATCCGTAGAAAGGTAATCTCAGAATATCCGTAGAAGTAATATTCCATAACTATATCCATAGATGAGACATGACATTCTTGACTGCATCCATAGATAGACCATGACCTCCTTAACCGCATCCATAGATAAAACATGACATCCTTAGCTGTTTCTGATGATCAACTTCCTTCAGCTTTTATCCGTAGATATGATGTCCCCAGCTTTTATCCGTAGATGAGATAAGATGTTCCTAGCTTCTATCCTTTTATGAGATGAGATGTCCTCAGCTTCTATCCGTTGATGGCATATGATGTTTTCATCTTGTATCCGTAGATGAAATAAGATTCCATAGCATGATCCGTAGAAAGGATGCTCTTAGCTTCATCTTTAGATAAAACACCTTGTCATCTTTATTTATTTATTTTTTTTGAAGAAAAACCTTGTCATCTTTATTGATTCACCATTACTGAGTTGATTAGGCAGACTTACCACTGAAACACTTGGTGCTGGACTAGATGTCCATTGGCTTGCTTCTGAATTGCTTCCTAACTTGATGACAGAATATCCTCCAATCATTTGATGTGGCTTTTAGACCTTGGATAGATAAAATATCTTCTAGTTAGCTTCCTGATTTATCAGCTTATGTGAACTAGCTTTCTGACAATCAGCTTCAGTGTCAAGATCAAATTCTTGTCTTGAGCATTTTGTTATCATCATTCCAAATAGGTCAACCCTAACAGTTACGCATTTTGCGTAAGGGTGTCACATATATGTATTCGATGTATAGGTAATAGGTGTGATATGGGTATCACGCATATAATACGCATTATTAATCGAGGTATTACCTGTTACGCCGTTCACATCGGGGTAATGTATACAAGACCGTTACTGGCAACACCATCACAACTCTCTCTTCCCCAACTTCTCCTTTCTCTCTGCTTCAACTCCCTCTCGATCTCTCCATTATTCTTTGTTCTCCCTCTCTATATGTTCATATACATCACAGTGCACATATATATGCTTTTAGTCATCGCCATCAATTCACCAAAATTTATTGTCAGTGGGGTATTCTTGTGATCCTCTTTTAAACACGTAATACACATTCTGGAAGGAGGTATTAGGTGGGTATTAAACTATTAATGGCCCAATAAATTAGAAGTGTTATTTTAGTAATAGTCAGGCAACAATTGTGGTAAAAATGTCATTCTTTCTAAATTATGTTGATAATTTATGAAATGTAAGTCATTCTTCTAAAAAGAACCATTTTATATAAAGTCATGTATCACATAATTGATTCTATTATGAAATATTGTTATTAATGTTTCACAAAATATAAATTATGCACATGTCTACACACAAATTTATATATTAAATAAAAGGCTAACCTGTTACATAACCGATGTTAAAGAAGAAAGAATGTTTTCGTTTCAAGTAGGGATGTAATTCGGGTCGAGCCGAGTTGAGTACCTTATAATGAGCCGGTTATTATACGAGCTGGGTATTTTTTTCAGACGAGTCGAGCCGCTCGTTTTAACTTAAAAGAGCCTATTTTAATGTCCGAACTCGACTAGATTATTACACGAGTTGAGTATACTCGTGAGATATACGAGTCGAGCTTAAACGAGCCGAGCCAGGTAGCTCGCTTATATTACACTTAAATTTTAACTCAAATCAAATTTTCAAGCAAAATATTCTATAATTAAATAAGCCCACCCAAATTCAATTTTCGAGCTCAATATCTTATAATTAAATAAGCCCATCCCAATTTTTGAATAATATTTGTTATAGTATAAAAGTATAATATCATGTTGGTACTTTCCCCTGACACCTTAATATTTTAGAGCGAATGGTTACTTATCATGGCATCAGAGCTTGGTTTAGGGATGGACTCAGTTTCTAGTCATCCCCACCCGCGTTATTTAATTTAAATATTTGTTTGTCCGCCTGCCGTTGTGTCTCTGGTCAATCGTTATGAAACGTACCGTACAATTGAGGGGGAGTATTGAATAATATTTGTTATATACTATAAGAGTATAAGATCCTGTTGGGGTCTTCCTCACACTTAAGATTTTAAGGTTTTAGAGCTACTAATTTCTTAACACCCAACAACTAGACAATAGAAGGAGATGTAATATATCAAAATTATATGATGACATATTTTTATTTACTAAAATTATGTATTTTGTTTAATCGAGTTCGGGTACGGGTTCGAGTGGAGCCGGACTTTTAAGATTCGAGCCGAGCCTAATCGGGTTTCGAATATACCCGACACGGCTCGTTTAAATAAATGGGTAAAAAAATTTGTTCGAGCTCGATTTGTTTACACTCTTAAGTCGAGTCGAGCCATCATAATCGAGCTCGAGCTGTTCGTGAGCCGCTCGACTCAGATTACAGCCTTAGTTTCAAGTAAAGAGAAGAATTATAGAAGAAAATGGAGAGCTAGAAATGGGGCAAGATCTATTAACTGTATATGAATTCTAATTACGGTGTAATTCAAGAATTTGTGAGTGTTGATAATTCTTTACGTAATTAGTTTTAACTTGATGTTTTAACATGGTTCGGGGAAATAAAAAAATATATTGAACCAAAATTTAGTCCATGAATGATAAGTGTTTGTGTACATACTGAATTTTTGTGAACTATGATTAAACTTTTAAAATTTTATGAGTTGTTGTCCAAATGAATGAGGTGACCAAGCCATTCAGAAAGGACTTTCAATCAAACAAGAACTATGTTGAAAGGTCCAAGTTTAAATGTTTCAATTGTGGAATGGGAGGACACTTTGTCAGTGAATGCAAAAGACCAAAAGCTGAGAAGAGTGACAGGAAGTTTGAGCCTGTTGATTATAAGAAGAAATACTTTAAACTTCTCAAATAAAAGGGAAGAGCATTCATAACTCAGGACTATGACTGGGATGATGATGGGAATGATTCTGAAGAGGACACTGAGTTTGTGAACCTTGCACTGATGGCTGATTCAAATGAGCAGGAGGCCATTTCATCAACCAATCAGGTAATCACTACCAACCTCACTGAGCTTTCTACAGAGGAATGCAATAGTGCAATTAATGATATGTCTACTGAATTGTACCATATGTGGGTTTCTCTTAAATCACTTACAAAAGAAAACACTAGGATAAAAGATAATCTGTTTTTGAGTGATAGAAATGTTGTCTTGGAAACTTAGTTTATTGAGTTTGAGAAAATTAGGATGAAGTGTCAGATTGCTAAGGATGAACTACTAGTTGTACTAAACAGAGAAGAAATTCTCAAAGCACAGTTAGCTAGAGAACAAGAAAGAATTGTTAGATGGACCTATTCCATGAATGTTGCCACAAACATAATTAAGGCTCAAAGTATGGATACATTCTACAAGGAATCAGTAGGAAAAGAAAAAAAGAAACTAGACGTTGAGAATCTAGGAGCTGATGATGCTTCTACGGATAGTGACCATCCATTGATAGGTAACTCCTCAATAGATAAGACTCGTCCTTTGAAGCATACAACAAGTGTCAGTAAAGAAAAATTGGAGAAACTGAACAAAAAGTATGGTCCAACCAGCAAGAATTTTTTTCAGGGAGAAAGTAGCAAAACCAAGAATGTTGAAAAGGTTAACATAGGTCACTAGTCCAACAAGCAATTGAAGGACAAGTTAGAAAACATTGAGGTTAAAGCCGAGGTTAAAAAGAAAAAGAACGAAAATGGTAAGGTAGGGATTAATAAGCATAACAATTACACACCTGACAAATATGCTATTAGAAAGACACTACGTCAAATTTGGGCTTTCGTCACTCTTTTGTACAGTAAGGGCTGTGACACTTTGGAAAAAACGAGTGGCTAAAGGTCATCGTCCCAAGTTTTAGCCACACAATTATTTTTTGAGTGACCGAAAACACATTTTTTGGCAGATTTAGTCACAATTTATAAAAGTGTGACAATTGAGAGATGAAACAGCATGTTTTTTTTGTTGACTTTGACCAAATCCAACATTTATAGTCATACTTGAGAGATAGAAGTGTGACAAAAAATAGTGACGCTTCTTTGCTGTATCTAAATGTTACCAAACGGTCACAGTCATTTTCGGTGATGTGGCTAAATGTGAAATAACCTATGGTCACTACATTTTATATGTGACTAAAAAGTAGAGTTTTCTGCATTATGTCAGATCTTTGTTCGCTAAGGCAGCTAAAAACTAGTGACTGTATTATTGTGTGACTAAAAAGTACTCTGTTTTCAGGAACAGAGCATTCTGTTTTGAGGATCCTCATTTCCAACTGATCTGTCACATTATTACATTTGGGTGTGGCAAAATATTTGACCACTGGACATGAAGTATTGGTATAGCAGATTAACCAGAAATGACAAACACAAACTTGATTTATCCAAGTTGCATACCAGATGAGCTTAAAACTTGATAATGAAGCTTAAAACTAGAACAATTCAACTAATCCATGTCATTCGGCCAACATTAGAATTCACCATTACATATTAATTCTTCATCAAATAAAAAACAAAGAAAATGACCAAGACAATGATAACATTATACATCGTATTTGTTCACGATTCTGCGTGCTCCATGTGAGATCCACTTAACTGTTTCTGATACACTTTCGTTGGAGATCGATAACTCGCTTTCAACCTAAATTACACAATAACAATGATAAGATTCAGCTTGCACAAATTACAATTGAGAAAAAACTAAGATCATACTGATTTAAATATTACCTTGTTGCGTAACCAGTGACCAAACGTTGTGCTATGCTCTTTCTCCAGCCATGCTTGTCGTTTACCAGGATGTTTGTTTTTCAAAAATGTCATGTGTTGTCTGCAAGTACAAAAATGAGTATCAAATCTGATCCTACTGTTAAATAAAAGAAAAACACAAATAAACATGTTCAGTAGGAGTCCTTACTCGATATACGGCACAACTTCAGGCGTATTTTGCAGTACACATCAAGTACACATCAAGTACACATCTTTTACAGGTCTACAACTGCATACTTACAAGCTAATGATCAATAAACAATGAAACTCTAAGCACGTCATACACCATGTTTCTTTCTGCAAATCAAATGCATCTAAGCTACCAATAATGAACAATGACCATGTCAAACAAGAGAGTATTAGGGATGACAATTACTACAAAAATTACCTTATATGCAGATTTACCTAGCTATTCCTTCTTGAAAAATAGAAAAAGACAAAAAGAACTCATACATAACACTATAAATAACAATTGTTATGATAAAAATAAAAATACTTCCACACTGTCATGATAACAACTATCTCCTTACGTCATAACACTTGAATAACATTGCAAAAAAAAAATTACAAAGAAATAATAACAAAATTCTAAGAACCAGTCTCCCTCCTCCTCTTGTAAATCCTGGATATGGTGACAGCCAGTCCAATGATCCTCTCACGCAACTCCAGGGCCCGGAGACGCTCCGCCTCCCTCCTCTCCTTCTCTAGATCGAAGTGCATCAGCAGAAACATCCACTCGATTTGCTGATCATAGGAGAACTCAGAGCTGATATTCTTTGGAACAGCGTCCACTGGAAAGCTTGCACCTTCCACTACGATCGTGAAGTTTTCGTAATTGAACACTATATTGGCAATACGTATGGTGAGAGCGTTGAAGGCCATTTGATAGACGGGGGGTTTGATAACAATTAAGAATGTTTGAGAGGATGAGAAAGGGGATTAACTAGGGATGGTTTAAATAGAAGAGTGTAAGGCATATGAAACAACGCTCATATTAACTGAGATCAATGTCATAATTGCATGCAGTTGTAGTCTCTTAGATTCCCAATAGACGCAATAAACTCTCTTAGATTAATACGAACAGTTTTAGTCAAAATATTTCAATAAACATATTCTCAAAGTCAGTTAATCAATTAAAACTAAAATTAAAGTCTCCAGAAAATAAACATTCATTAACTAAGTTAATCATATTAACTTAGATTTCCAATAGACGCAAGACTTAATAGATTTAGCCAGAGAGAGAGAGAGTGAGAGAGAGAGAGAGGAGACATACAGGTACTAATTGCCGGACATCATCTTCGCCAGAGAGGGGTGAAAACCTAGGGTTAAGACATAAAGGCGTTGTGTCATGCCAATTGAACTGAACAGTGCCTCCGCTCATCTTCTCCAGAAAGGGGCTTTGTTAATCTTGGGTATTTCAATCAAATCTAGAACCAATTGTTGTTGTATAAGAGGGAAAAAAGGATATGATTGGGGTTCTTGTTTTAGGCGGCAAAATAGAAGAGAGTGTGGCTAACAGTACTCGACTGTACTGCTGTGTGTAGTCCCCGTACTATGTGTAAGAAACTTAGTTGATTTTAAGCTGGCAGTTGGCAGTAGTCCCTCTGTAGAGTGTAAGATTGGTCACCTGTGTATGTACTATACGACAAGCACATAGTCTAATCATTTATTATCATTATTTGTGTGTTTTCATATATGTGTAATAATCTGTTTTGTTGTGTATATGTCTCTGTTTCGAGGCTGCTGAAGATGAAATATAATCCTTTTATCTCTTCGATATATCAGAAGCGATAGAACACATAGATGGATTCTTGTTTCTATCAAGCAATGGTAAATGCTTGTAATGCCTGATTATTTGAGTGATCAGTACATTATGTACATAATTTAACATGATTTTGTTGGCTAAATATCTAGGTTGCAGATGCCATAACACCAACTCAAATGGTGAGAAGTGTTCTTGCCCAGCTTGCCCTAGTAATTCCTTCTTGGAGATTAATCCCAACACAAGATATCACTGATGCCGCCAATAGAGACAATCAGAGGAATCAACAATCTCAAGTAAAATTCAGAAGCATAAGCAAGTTGAAGTTATAACGTTGAAGTTATTACATTACTTGTGTTAGAATGGTCTTAACTTGAGGGCTGTTGGAATGATCATCGTATTTGTTTTCATGTTTTACTCTAGGTACCAAATCCAACGGCCAATGGGAAAGGGGAAGAACATAGCGCAGCTCAAGCTAAGGAAGAACATAGCGCAGATCAAGTTAAGGAGAAGAAGAGATGTAATACCATTACTGGTTCCCCAGTAACACGTTCAAAGGCTAAGGCGAACAAGGCAGACAAGCTGAGGAAGAAGCGGAAGCTGGTGGTGTAATTGTAAACTGAATTTGACTCATGTTAATGTGGTTTTCTGGTTGTGAACTTTTCGATAAGTTGTTAATTTTCTGTACTCTGGTTATGGTTATGTGGTTTTTATGGATTGTGGAGTTATACTCCATATCGTTGTTATGGATCATGGATTTAGTATGGATTTTATGGATTAATATGGACTAGTTTGGAATTTGGCATTTTTTTTACTTGTATTTTGGCATTTTACTTGTTTGCATATTGTGGCCTTTTTGAATTGGATTGTGGCCTTTTGGTATTGTGATTTGTATCGGCTTTTTGGTACGGCCGTGGTCATTTATATTACAAATGAAACCTGTTTGTGATGTGGTTAAGTATGTGTGGCTAGTACCACACTTCAGCCACACTACCTATTATATTATATTGGGGGATAGTTACTACAATTATTAGTGACTTCAAGCAGTTATTTAATAGTATATAAAACATACAAACGACTACAGAAAAATTATAAAATGTGGCCATACCCAAGTTTTTTGCCACGATTTACCAATAAATAGTGCGACCAAAACTAAGCCTTTGATGAATGTTGGTATTTAGCCACGTTATTAATTATCTTTAGCCATGACCCATCCTGTGGCTGAAAGCTGGTATTTAGTCACACTTTTGAGCTTAAAACAGGGGATGTCAGACCCAAGGGGTGGTATGCTTTAGTCACTCTGTTTTGAGTTACAGCCACACATCTGGGGTGTGGCCGTAGGGGGCGTAAAATGATCCGACCTTAGGTGACACTTTGCTGAAAAATTAAAACGTGACGTAAAGTGCTTAGCCACACGTATTTTATGTGACGGAAGCCAAAATTTGACGTAGTGAGACATGTGTTAAGTGTGGAAGTGTTAATCATTTGTCTACCAACTGCAAAGCTGTTAAAAATTCATCTGTTCAAATACCATAGCTTGTACCCAATGTGCATGTGCCTGTTATGCCCAACATGTTTGCACATAATGCTCATGCATCAAATTTGTATGCTAATATGCCATTTGTTCCAACTCCTTATATGAATGCATTCACAATGCCACAAATGACATGGATCATGCCACACATGAACACTATGTATGCACAACATCCTCAAATGCCTGCATCAAACATGTATGCATATGAACATTCTCAAAATTTTGTTTCTCAGAGGTCAACACCCAGGGTCAAGCTTGATTTAACTCAACCTGAGATTAAGGTACAAAATGATAAGAAAGGTAACAAGACAGGACCAAGGAAACTTGGGTACCAAAATCAACTTGATTTGGTTTTGTTGTGTGCAGGGAAACAGAATGAATCTATGGTACCTAGACATTGGCTGCTCTAGGCACATGACTGGAGATTCTACCCTGCTCACAGAGTTTGTGGAAAGAGCTGACCCTATAATTACCTTTGGAGATGACAACAAAGGTTACACTAAGGAATATAGCTTGATTTCAAAGGAAAATGTCATCGTTGATGAAGTAGCACTAGTTGATGGACTCAAGCACAATTTGCTGAGTATCAGTCAACTATGTGATAACGGTTTTTCAGTTTCATTCAATCAAGGAGCCTGTGTCGTTTCAAACAAAGAAAACAACAATGTGGTGTTGACAGGCCACAGAAGAGGAAATGTATATATAGCTGACTTCAACTCAACAAGTTCATATTCAATCACTTATCTTCTAAGTAAGGCAAGTAAAGATGAGAGTTGGATGTGGCACAAAAGACTGTCATATTTGAATTTCAAATCAATGAATGATCTGGTAAGAAAAGACCTAGTGAGAGGAATTCCACAATTGGAATTTTCTAAGGATGAACTATGTGATGCTTGCCAGAAATGGAAGCAAAGGAAGATCTCTTTTAGAAGCAAGTCAGATTCATCAATTGAGCAACCTCTACAACTATTACACATGGATTTATTTGGACCAGTAAATGTCATGTCAATTTCAAAGAAAAAATATTGCCTTGTGATTGTGGATGATTTTTCAAAATTTACATGGACATACTTCTTGCATTCTAAAGATGAGGCCAATGGAATCGTAATCAACTACATCAAGGTTGCTAACAATCATCCTGATTTCAAAGCCAGAAGAATCAGGAGTGACAATGACACTGAGTTTAAGAATTCAACAATGAGGCTGTTTTGTGAGGAGAATGGAATCATTCATGAGTTTTCTGCAGCTAGGACACCACAACAAAATGGAGTGGTGGAAAGGAAAAATAGAACACTAATTGAGGCTGCAAGGACAATGCTAGGAGAATCAAAGTTGCCCACATATTTTTGGGCTGAAGCAGTTAACACTTCATGTTTCACTCAAAATATCTCTTTGATTAATCAAGCTAAAGGGATGACTCTATATCATCTGCTCAAGGGAAGGAAACCATCTTTGAATTATCTACATGTTTTTGGATGCAAATGTTTTTTATTGAGAAATCAAGGTGAAAATCTTGGAAAGTTTGAGTCAAAGGCAGATGAAGCCACTTTTGTGGGTTATGCAGCTGGAAAAGCCTACAGGGTTTACAATCACAGAATCAACATTGTTATGGAATATGTACATGTTGTTTTTTATGATGCTAGAATTCAAGATCTCATAGATGAGGGTTTTCATGAAACTCTCAAGTTTGAGAATGAGGTGGAAGGTCTATTTTATGATAATGAAGCTGATGATCATGAGGATGAACAAGTCCTACCAAGAATGATTATTTCAAACATGGACAACTCAAGTTCTATTGAGCCATCCATAGAAGGGACAAATGGTGCATCCGTAGGAAGTCAAAATGGTGCATCCGTTGGAAGTCAAAATGGTGCATCCGTAGGAAGCCAAAATGGTGCATCCGTAGGAAGCCAAAATGGTGCATCTGTAGGAAGTCATTTTGAGGCATCCGTTGGTGGATCACAACACAGGACAACCACCCCAATAAACTCAGGGGGAGTTTCTCTGAGTCAAGGATCAACCTCAACTCCACATGATCATGTTGATGATAATGGTACTATATCTTCAAGACCTACACCTGCAACAAAGAGAAAATGGACTAAGGACCACCCATTTGAACTGATCATTGGTGATGCATCCTCAAAAGTCCAAACTAGAAGAGCTACTAAAAATGAATGTTTATACAGTAGCTTTATTTCACAAGATGAACCGAAGAAAGTTGATGATGATCTACTAGATCCAGATTGGATGTTAGCTATGCAGGAAGAGCTAAACCAATTTGAGAGAAACAAAGTATGGAAGCTGGTATCCAAACCTAAAGACAGAAGTGTTATAGGAACAAAATGGGTATTCAAAAATAAGATAGATGAAAATGGCATAGTCACAAGGAACAAAGCAAGGTTGGTTGCTAAGGGCTATTCTCAAGAAGAAGGAATAGATTATGATGAAACATTTGCTCCTGTCGTTAGATTGGAAGAAATAAGGATATTCCTAGCCTATGTAGCCCATGCCAATTTCAAGGTCTATCAAATGGATGTCAAAAGTGCCTTCTTGAATGGGGAATTAGAAGATGAGGTATATGTCAGTCAACCTCATGGTTTTGAAGATACTAATTATCTAGAATTTGTCTATTTTCTACTCAAGGCACTTTATGGATTGAAGCAAGCACCTAGAGCCTGGTATGACACACTGTCACAGTTTTTTTAGAGAATCACTTCACTAGAGGTATTGTTGATAAAACTCTCTTCTTTAGAAATGTTAATGGCTATAGTATACTTGTTCAAATTTATGTAGATGACATTATATTTGGGTCTAAAGATGAGAAACTTTGCAAAGGTTTGCCAAAATTATGCAAAACAAATATGAAATGAGCATGATGGGTGAACTAACCTACTTCCTTGGCTTGCAAGTTAAGCAAGTGAGGGATGGGATCTTTATAAGTCAAACAAAATATGTTTATGATCTTTTAAAGAAATTTGACTCAATGGATTGTTCTCCTGCAAAAAACTCTCATGCCAACTACCACTAAGGTTGAATTGAATACTAAGGAAAATTATGTGGACATTACAAGATATAGAGGCATGGTAGGCTCACTTTTATATTTGACAGCTAGTAGACCTGATATTATGTTTGTTATATGTCTATGTGCTAGATTTCAGGCTTATCCTAGAGAGTCTCATTTAATTTCTATTAAAAGGATTTTCAGATATCTCAAGGGAACACCAAACCTTGGCATTTGGTACCCTAGAGAATTTGGTTTTGATCTAATTGGTTATTCAGATGTAGACTATGCAGGTTGCAAAATTGAAAGAAAAAGTACAACAAACACCTGTCAATTTCTAGGAAATAAGCTTGTCTCTTGGTTCAGTAAAAAGCAAAATTTTGTCTATACTTCTACAGTTGAGGCTGAATATATTGCAGCTGGAAGTTGTTATGCACAGATTCTTTGGATGAAAAATCAATTACTAGACTATGGTCTAATAGTTAATAAGATTCCAATTTTCTGTGACAACACTAGTGCAATTGCCATAACTGAGAATCCAGTGCAACACTCAAGAACCAAGCACATTGACATAAAGTATCACTTCATCAGGGAACATGTGATGAATGGTACTGTGGAACTTCATTTTGTTCCAAATGAACAACAAATTGCAGATATTTTTACCAAGCCACTTGATGAATCAACATTCTCAAGGTTGGTAAGTGAACTAGGTATGCTTAACTTCTCCTAATCAAATTTAAATGTCTGATAATTTGTAATGCAGCCAGTGTCAAAATGATTTTCATGAGAATTAAAACTCTCATAAAAAGTAAGAATTTTGTATAAGTCAAAATTACTCATTCTACAGATACCCTTATCGGTTGATGGTCATTTTTGACACTGGGTTTTCTATACTTCTACGGATACTACTTTTTGTTCCTTCAACGGATGCGTTGAATCTCTAAAGGTTGTAATCCTATCCGTAGATAGTACAGCTCTAATCGTAACCATTAAAAGCCAAAATCCCATCCGTTGTTACATGCGTCCAACTGTATGTATGTAATTGCAGTAAATTCGTGGCTTTAGCTTTTAAGCTCATTATTTTTAAACGGCTATTTCTTGCACCAATGATTTTCTTAGTGAATTATTTGGGGAAAGTATAAATTGATTTTTACTTTCGATTAATCATTTTTTATCATTACCCAAAATTCTTTAAGGCAAAAGCTCATCTTTCTC
Organism: Heracleum sosnowskyi; assembly: GCA_030848705.1. Lineage (NCBI taxonomy): Eukaryota > Viridiplantae > Streptophyta > Magnoliopsida > Apiales > Apiaceae > Heracleum > Heracleum sosnowskyi. Next base: position 10,570,313 of record CM061243.1, read on the forward strand.
TCTCAAAGCAAAACCTCTCTCTGTAACTCAAGCTCTGTAACAATGGCACCAACCAACAAAACAATGTCTCTTACTGATTTCACTTACGAGAAGAACAATTTCACTGCACTGGTGGACTTTGATGAGAAGAACAAATCATATCACAAGATGATGCTGTTTTTCCAGAACTGTAAGCTCTTCAAAGCCATGTTTGAAGCCCCCAAATTGTACTTTGAGGTGATTGAAGCAATTTGGGAATCTGCTGTGTTCAATTATGTCAACGCTAAAATCACCTTCACTCTTCAAGGTAAGGAACATGTAATTAATAGTGATGTCATTACAACATGCTTGAACTTGCCTGAAAACAATAGATTAGAAAAGCATAATGATGGTGATGTTGTTAACATGCTCAATTCCATCAATTATGCTTTACCTGCTGCTAATCTAAGCAAGATTCAAAGAAGGGGTATGGTAAAAGAATGAAGCTTTTTCTTTGATGCCATTCTTAAAGTTTTCTCTGGTAAGATTAGCAACTATGATGCTGTAACTTTTTATATGCTAGACATTAGTTACATGCTCTTAAATGATAGCTATTATAATCTAGAATAATGCTAGGGGTACAGAATTTGGTACAAAAAGATGTACCGAATTACATGTGTTAGAATATGATTTGCTCTATATTAATGGACCCACATGTATTCACATTAATAGTACCAATAAAAACATTTACAAATGCCAAATCACCATTGCCACATCATTTTGTACCAATTTTTGGTACCCAATTCGGTACCTCTAGCACTACTCTATAATCTAGGGTCCTTAATTCTATTTGAGCTTGGTGCTAAAATGTCTATTATGCTAGATTTTTCATGTTGCTAGCTAACCATGTAGAGAGTAATTTGGTCATCCAATTCCCTGCAAAATCCAAGGAGTGTTGGGTTCAAAATAAGAGAATCCTTGAGGACTTGAATAGGATGAACCACTACAGTGAGGTACAATTGGTATACCTACCAATCATCAATGCTGCTCAGGAGGAACATGTAACTCAGGTAACTTCCTCTATTGTACCTTCCTCTGCACCTTCAATTTTTTTGATTCAAGTGCCACAATGGAGACTGGAACTGTCCAACAACCTCCTACCCAAGTGGCCACTTCTAAAATTTCCAAATCTAAGAAGCCCACCTCAGGTTCCTCTCAAAAGGCACCTGTTGTAAAAACCACCAAACCACCTAAGGGGAGTGTGAAGGAGGTTGTGAGTGGTGAGGGAAGGGGTGAAAATCAAAGAAACCCCAAGAATAAGGAGGGTGAGTTAGTGAGTCCCAGTCTAGCCACCATGTATCTTCTCAAAAAGATACAGCGGTCGAAAAGTAAATAAGTACATCCCTAGTGACATCCTCCCAAAAGGATGTTGCTATTGAAAATAGTCCCCAACCAGGGACACATCACAAGAGGGATATGGACACTAGAAGCCCTAAAGACATGTCAAAGGCCTATAAAAGGAGAAAAATGTCTAAAACAACTGGGGTTGCACAGGGAACGCACATAGTACAGCCCACAACTTCAAGTTATGTTTCTGCACCATCTCAAATTCAGTTTGATGTGGCTTCAGTGAATGTGAAGTCACAGCCCCACTTTTTAAACATCCAAATTGAAACAGAAATACCTAGCTCACCAACTCTTTCTGTAGATGTGGACATGATACACACATCTATTCTTGATTCTCCATCTTTGAAATTCTTGGAGAAGCCCCACTCTAAAATTGGTGGTCATCATCTTTTAGATGATTTGTTGGACCACCAATCTATTCTTTCCGAGACTTTGATTCCATCTGTGGCACTAAATTTAAAATCAATCTCCACAGATTCAGCCATAGTCTCCATTTCTAAAGCTACTCCTTTTTCTTCGTCTACGGATATATCTCATCCGTTGACAAGTGTTTGTCTGTCTACGGATATGCCTCAAAACTGTTATCTGTTGGCACTCACCTCTACTACCTCTACGGATACTCCTTCCACACTTGAATTACAAACTTCAAATATTACAACATCAAGTGTGGATGAGTTAGTAGTGGTTCAAACACTTCTAGGACCGAGGGAAAGGAATGATGGAACTGAGAGTGAGAGGCTGGTTTGCCACCAGGCAAAAGGAGATGGAGAGAAAGAGAGACAGACTATTTCTTCCAGTCTGGTAAACGTGAACACAAAGGGTTCCACCTTAGTAGGTGAAGGTGACAGTGTGAGGTGTGTGAGCCAGGGGGAGCCCCTGATGCAAGAATATAGAGAAAATGAGAGAAAGGCAGGTACATGAGTTATAAGGATGGAAGACTCAGCCATTGCTAGTGAGTTAATGGAAGCCAATGAAGCTGAAAGGGAAAGATTGTTCCAGTTAGAATACCAACATGAACTGGATAAAGTCAACCTGGATGCTGAGTCTTTTACTCATCATGTCCCAACCTATCAAGTCTTGGATGGACAGGGCAATGTGAAGGCATAAAGAACATTGAACTTAGTACACACAACTGAGTCAATGATGAGAGGAAAAGAAGCTACCAGTAATCTGCCTCCAGGAGCTGGTGATGATATTGAATATGATGAAGATTTTGAAGAGATGGAAGAGGACTCAGATGGTGGTGAAGGAGGTGGTGAAGGCCCTTCCACCTCAGGAAGCACACCTGGATGGTTGTTTGACAATGAAACCAAATTTGATGCAATCAACCTGGTGATTTTAAAAGAATATCAGAAAGCTTCTACTGAGTTCCAGGCAGTCAATCCATCAAAGCAACTCATATTGTCCAAGTTCATGACAAATCTACAACTACAAAAGATGCAGCTTCTACATCACAGAACAGAGACAGATGAGGTCAAAGAAAGAATTGACAATGTTAAGGACAACATAAATAAATGGATTGATACTGCATTCCCTCTCACCACTATCAGAACCATTCAAAGAAGAGTTGTGGAAGAAAACACTCTCTTTAAGAGTGTGGAGTCTCTATCCAAGAGGGTGGATAAAATGGAGTAGAAAATGGACCTCTTTCTAGAGCAACAAAAATTACAAACACAACTCCTCCAACAATTGATGCAGGCTCCTGGTGTTACTCAAACCCTTGATGATAACAAAAAGGGGGAGAGTACACTAGTGGTCTCTGAACCAGCTAGGATGGAAGTGGTGACAACAACAACTGAGGGGGAGATTCCAGAAGTTATAGCCAATCCCAGTGAATTCCAATTCACTATGGTCCCTCCAGTTACAATCAAACCAGGAGAATTGGATTTCTCTGGCTTAAGTGAAGAAGAGGTGATTGCAAGGCAAAGGGAGATAACTAATGCAAATGAAGCCATAGAGCAAAAAATTCTCAACACAGAAAGACTGATCAAAGAGTCAATCTTTAAAGCTGTGACTTCAACTCCCTTCTCAAATACAGAGCCTGCCTCTACTCATCCAACCAATACTACAATTCTAAAAGTTTTAACTCCTGAAGTTGTGCTCCCAAAAAGCTTTTATGATGCTGAGCCATCTTTCAACAAGGAGTGTGAAGACATATGGAGTGGTAAGTTTGGCTCTCCAACCAAGAAGCATGGCAAAAATAAACTTCAAGTGGATTTTCCACTTCCCAAGTCAGATGCAAAGAAGCTCTTGGACAAGGACATCTCAGCATTCAAAGAAACCAGGGATGTGATAGCTAAAAAGGGGATGGTTGTGATCAGCAGAAATGGAAGGCCAATTCATATCACAATAAGCCATCCCAGGTTTATTAAAGCAAAAAGGGAGGAGATATCTAGACTTGGAAGAGAAGCCAATCCTGAGGGATATGAGTCTACACCTGAAAAACAGGCTAGACTGGCTAGTGAATTGATGGAGGAGCTAGAGGAAGAATATGTGGCTGAAGAATAAGTAGTCACTGCTCCTAAGAATAACAAAGGAAAGACAGTGCCTAAGAAAAATCCTATAAGTAGGAGGCTAAAATTCAAATCCAAAAGGCATGTCTCTCCAGAAAGACAAAAAGAAGTGGAGAAACCAAAGAAAAATATCTTCACAATTGATGATCTTATCAAACCTTCAAGCCTGTCAAATACAACCTTTCATGAAACCCTAGTAGAGCCCAAAGATGAACCCATAGAGTCTGATAACTTGGTATTCCCAAAAATAATCTTAGAAGCTGAAAGGAAGAAAAGAGCAAGGAAACCAAAGAAGAAAACTCCAAAGGGGCCAATCAAACTTCAAATTGTACCTCAAGTTGTCAAGCCAATAGAAGACAAAGCTGATTATCTCTACATTGCTAACATACAAAATTTTACAATTTTGGACCTCTTTCTAGATGAACTTACTGAAGTGAGGGGTATTGATAGACACAAGAATCTGCCAGAAAGGCTAGTGTGTGTCTACAAGGGTGGAATGGAAAGGACATGGCCCTTGCAGAGAATTTTAAATGAAAGATATCCCACATTAGTCAAAGTCTTTTCCAGCTTCAAGAGCTCAAAGGAATTTTCTCCAACTGCAAGGAGCCTAGTGATGAGAAAAATTGAAGAGATAAGAGCTAGTTGGAATCAGCCTGAAAGTTTGTCAAGGAAATTGAAGATCCCATGCAATGGTAAAAGAATCCATCTCCAACCTTACTGGATGATGGAGTTCAGAGATGATGAGGGATGTAGAAGGTTCTTCATACTAGAGGACCAACTACCTAAGGCTAGTTCTCAATACCTTAGGTGGTTGTAATCCAAGCTAGATCCAAAGATAGTTGAAGAAGACACCTTCTACAGGAAGCATCATGAGCAAATTGAAACCAACTATGTCAGGCAAGGAAAGAAGAAGGTTCTACCTCCAAAAGAGAAGAAAAGGAATTAAATCTGCTCAGCCTAGAGGACCCAATATGCTGGAACAAGAACACCATCCACAGTTGAGGCTTCAATTTCTTTACGTGGCACGAAGGGACCATTCTGGAGGATTCCCAAGTATAATGGATTCGCAGCTTTGATAAACAACATGATTTTTCTTTTCCATACATTGTAGTTCTCCTTATCAAGAGCTGGAATCTTTATGCTACTTGACTTCTGCATACTTGTCATGATCTCAGATTTGTTGAACAATCTGTCTGCTCTGATACCAGTTGTTGGTCCTTGACTATTGCAGAAGGGGGGGGGGTTGAATGCAATACTGATAAATCTCAATCTACGTTTTTAACAACAAGAACTAAGATTAAGGATTATCAGTTTATCAATTGCAAACACAAGTAGACACACGAGTAATTCTCACAAAATAAATGTTTTATTTATTTTGCAATGGGTTGCTACAACCTCAAGAAAATGTTTGTTTTCTCGAGCTTCGGTTTCTCGAGTGATTACAAAGAATGAGTTGAGAGATAGACTAAGTAGGCTAAACCTATCACTTTCAATCACGGGTCTTGTGAAACTGCTGTCATTTTCAAGTGGCAGCTTCTTACAATTTGCCTGCCCGTGATTCTTTCCTAAATTGCTATACAGACAGCTTATCAATATATTACAAAGCAATCTAGAAACATTCTATTTTAAGCTAACATAATTCAGTAGATGTAGATTTGTCATACTCTGGAATTGGTGAGCTTTGTCATGTGATCTCTCAAGCTTCAGTCGTAGTCTTGCAGACCTGTTACAGTGTTGGGATACTGCAACACGCCTGTTTCTTGAACATCCAAACTGTCACGAGTTTGACTGGGTTGTTTACCAATACAAATGTTATCCCTTCATGACAGTATCCTGATGGCTAAGCTTGCTGTCACAGGAATGCGCTTTTGGTGACAGTAAGAAATCCCCGCTAAAGGTGCTGTCAGGATTTCCAAGCTTGCTGTCAGGCTAAGGTAAAGTTGCTGTCAGAGGGCTTCCGCCAATGTTGCTGTCAGATTGAATGTACTGTCGTGACTCGCAACATGCTGTCTTTAAGTAACCTTACTGTCAGCGCTGTGACAGTAATCTTTATTCTTGCTGTTCATCTTGAGCACTTCTTGAGGCTTGAACAAATAAATGAACTTCTACCAAGATGCATTAGAATCTTATTTGTACTGAATAAAACGGTTACAAAGACATACTCTGGATGTGACAGTATGTTCATACTTAATAAAATTAAGTACGTAAAATATCTAGTTAAGTTGTCTCATAGCTATCACCCATAAATCCTTACACTTGGGTTATATAACCAACTCTAGCATTATTTTAGAACTCAAGAAATCAGTTAGGCAATTTAGAGAGCACAAGACAATATCACTTGTAAATTGTTGAAGCTAAAATAGTGTGTATGCAACTGTGTATTTATTCATAAACATCACAAAGATTTCTTCTAATAAAAATCTCTCAGGTTGAACAATCAATCCACCTGAATTTTAATTCTTGCGTTAGTTTTATTTTGTTTGTTTTTCTAGTTCCTGAATTTACTATCATAACTTCTCTGTCAAGAACAAAGAAATTTTTAAAGATTGTATTCAACCCCCCCCCCCCCTTCTACAATCTTGATTCATTGCCTGGGAATAACAAAATACATGTCTAAAAATTGTGAATTTGAGGTGCACTTACACAAAAGTTTTCTATAGTGAACTATATATTCTTTTTTCCCTATTTTTTTATATTAGAAATATTATATTTGATAATAAGATATCTTTTAATACCTCACAGATAAAAAAAATGAATGTATAATAATCCGAAAAGATCCGAACCAAATTCAGTATGGACCAAATTTAATTTGATATCATCCAATTTTAATCCTAATTAGACTCGAACCGAATCAGGCCCGGTCCGATCTGAAATGTAACTAAATATATCATAGTCCGCAAGGATTTTTTTTATGTCAACGAAAGTATGCTCTTGATATTATTTCTGAAGCAGGTTTATTGGGTTCTAAGCCTGTAATTCTACCGATTGAACAAAATCATAAACTTGGTCATGTTACTGGTGCATATCGTGCTGATCCTGAAAAATATCGTAGACTTGTTGGGCGCCTAATTTACTTAACAGTTACACGCCCATATTTGGCATATACGGTTCATATTCTTTCTCAATTTTTACAACATCCTCGACAAGAGCATTAGGATGCAACATTACAAACAATTTGTTATTTAAAGGGGGCTCCAGTCAAGGAATTTTACTTCGTTCAGATAGTGAATTATCTCTGACTGGATGGTGCGACTCAGATTGAGCTACGTGTCCTCTGTTAGGAAATTATATTGATTATATATTATATTATATTTATGGGTTTATAATATTAATATTGTAATATTGGGGTTTATATATATATATATATATATATATATATATATATATATATATATATATATATATATATATATATATATATATATATATATATATATATATAACATCAAACATATATTATTGGAGATTTTTGGGATAGGTGAAAGACGAGATGGGCTTTATTATTTTCGTCATATCTCGAATGTCAATACCGTTTTAGCTGTGAGTTCTCCCGTAGAATTGTGGCATAAACGAATGGGGCATCCTTCGAAAAAGAGAGTGAAATTGATTCCTCAACTTCGTAAGTCGAGGGAGTGTTTGGATAAAACATGTGAAATGTGTCATAGAGCCAAGCAACATATAGAAAGTTTTCCTACAAGTAATAGTAAATCTACACATATATTTGAGTTAGTCTATTGTGACTTATGGGGTCCTTACAATTCATCTTCATCTTGTGATGCTCGTTATTTTATGACGCTGGTGGATGATTTTTCTGGTGCTGTATGGGTTTTCTTATTGATTGATAAAACAGAGGTATTTAAATACTTTACGTGGTTTGTTGCTATTCAAGATGGTCTTATTTCTCCATTTTACGTTTCTACTACTGAACAATTGGCGGACATATTTACAAAGGCTCTTGGAAGAGACAATTTGACTTTTATTTTTGCAAGTTGGGCATCTCTGATCTGCATGCTCCAACTTGAGGGGGTGTTAGGAAATTATATTGATTATATATTATATTATATTTGTGGGTTTATTATGAACTAGCATGATAGCCCGTGCAAAGCACAGTCACCATTTAAATTCATAAAATGTTGTTGTTTTGATTTTATTATATAGACGATTTATAATTTTTGAAATACTATACGTCGTTAATGTGGTATTTTTTATGGACATTGGCAATAACTCAAATTTCTTACTTGAATTTCATATATGATCGTAACAATAGAATCACATCTAGCCATTTAAAAAAATAACTTGGGAAGATTAAAAAATATGTAATTTAAAAGTCTAATCATGAGTCAGCAGACTCACGTGTTTATATATAAAGAAGTGCTAAATAAGATAATTTACATAAATAAGAAGCGAAAACTAATTATGGTCACACATTCAAATCTAATTTACATCTCAACCATCACCCATATTCACTCTTATGCCCCTTCCATTATCGGCGACCTCACACACCATCACTTACTTTACACCGCTGTTATCACCATCTCATTCCATTTGTCATCGTCATTCATGACACACACACACACAGATATATATATATATATATATAATATATATATATATATATATAATGCGTGTGAGTGGGCGAGAGAGAGAAATTGTGTGTATAATAAACCATAATCACTGTACAATCTTTTGTTGTCACCAAATCGACCACCACTCCGAAAGTAACTTATGAACATGTTTGTCGCAAATTCCAGTCTCATTCCTGACCACACCTCCAGTAATTCATTCAAACTTCTCTCAACATATCTAAGTTTACTGATCGATGTCATTTTCACTCACTCTACTACCGTCAACACTATTACCAACAACTTCGAACATTTACACAATTCCAAATTTGGAATATTCTTGTTATTTGTGTTCAATTTTTTTAGTGATTTACGTTTAAATTTTGATAATTTTAGTTGAATTTCTAGTGACTTGCTTTGATGATGGTAATTTTGGTTGTGTAAGTGGTGGTGTTCACGTGGTTAGTGGTGGTGGCGTGGTAGTGGTCATGTGACAGTGATTTAATATTCTTCTAGTTCATATTAAAATTAGCTAAAATTTTGTTTGTATTCATGTTCATTGTGATATATCATCTACTAAGTAGCATACTTGAATAATACAGTGGACGTTTTAAATTATTTTTAATATAGTATCCATATTCTATTTTTTAATAAATATTTTTGAACTAACTATGTGTTTTATCTAAATATTCATCTAATAACTAATATGAATTCCAAATCTCATCTACAATAATTTTTTTCCTCTTAAATTATCTTTTTATAGACTATAAAAATATTTTTCCTAATAACAGTGAGAGTGGGGGTGTAATCGAGTCGAACACTGCCGGACTCGAGTTCAAACTCGATAAAAAAATTATGTCAAGCTTGAACTCGAGCTCAAGTTTAATTGGTCCTCCAATTTTTACATTGAAACTTGACTCATAAAGCTTGAAATCTTGAATCGATTTAACTTGTTTTGAAAAAAAGTTTAAATATAAACGGTTCGAGTTGGGTTCATCTCGATAAAATATATGAATTATGTAAAATGTTAAATATTTACTTTGAAATATATTTATAATTCTTAAAAAAATTACATATTAAAAGTTCGATTAGTCTCACGAACCTCAAGAATCGAGTAATTTAAAACTTGAACTTTGCTCGGTAAAGTAGTTAAATAGCAAAAGCTCGAGCTCAGCGCGAATACTATCAAACTGAATTCGAAAATCTTATTAGCTGAGATTGAGTAACTCAAAAACTCGAATTGAAACTATTTAAAAAAAATTGAATATGAACAATCCGACTCAGGTTTGACTCGATAAAACATACTCCCTCCGTCCCATTCATTTCTATACACTTTCCATTTTGGGATGTCCCTCTCATTTCTATACATTCCAAAAATAGTAACTTTTAATAATATAAAACACTATTACACCCACTAATTTATCCACTATCTCTATTCTATAATAATATAAAACACTATTACACCCATTACTTTCCTCCATTATCTCAAATCTATTATTAAATATTGATAGATCCCACCATTTTACCCACTTTTCATCTAATTTTACTCATTTTTTATATCTTTTCTTGGTCTCCGTGCCTAGCCTCAATGTATACTATTGGCCGGGACAGAGGGAGTATAAATTAATAAAAATATTGAAAAGTATAACAATAGCTAACTCGAGTTCAACTTGAATACTATCAAGTTGAATTTGAAAATTTTATTAGCCGAGATCAAGTAACTCGAAAACTCGAATTGAACCTATTTCAAAAAAAGTTTGAATATGAATAATTCAGCTCGGGTTTGACTCGATAAAATATATGAAAATAAAAATATAAAACATTATAATAAATGAGTTCTTGGTGTATGTAGTTAATGATTCATAAAAAAGTTCTAAGAATTTCTTTGGTGTAGTGGTTAGAGACGTGAATATAATTCATTTTTTTAATATTAATATGATGGAAGTGTGAATTAGTAAATTACTAAATAGTCTGGAAAGGACTTGTTGGCCTATAATATATATATGTAATATATATATATGAAAATAAAAATGTAAAACATTATAACAATGAGTTATTGGTGTATGTAGTTAAGAGCATCTCCAACCTTACTTAACCCTTAGGTTAAAAGTACAACTGGCAACTAAACAGTGTGATTTATAGCCAACCTCTGTGAATATGGTCACTCCAACCACTGACTGTTGTTGTTCAAAATTATAGCCATCAAGATATGGTTGGTCATATTTGGCCAAGTCTTACAGATATGTAGAGACTTTCTCTACCTACTTTTTCTCTCCCTTGCTTTTTTCTTTCTTTTTCTTTTCAGCTGCAACTTTGATTTGCACCGACCAAAATTTTCAATATCCTTTTTAATATTTTTTTTGTGTGAAATTAAAAATTATGGAGGCAACACAAAAATTAGCTAGTGTTAGTATTAAAAATAATGCTAGAGGTATTAAATTGGATATAAAAATAGATATAAAATGACATGTTTCATTATTTGATTATTTATAAATAAATGTATAATGTCATTTACATCATTTTCACAAATTAAAATATTTCAAATTGACATATTAGCAACTTCACATTATCTTGTACCCAATTTCGGCACCTCTAGCATTGATATTAATATATATAAATTATTTTTCAATAAAAAAGTATATTTTCAAAATATATCAAACCATTATAATCGACCCATTGGAGTACAACGCCTTACAGATTCAGTAAATTTTACCCAAATATTACTTTATATTATTTTAGCCAACCATTTTAGCTAACTCTATTGGAGATGCTCCATTGATCATAAAATGGTTCTCAAAATTTCTTTGGTGTAGGAGATGTGAATATAATTCATTTTTTTAATATTAATATGATGAAAGAGCGAATTAGTAAATTACTAAATAGTCTTAAAAGGGCTTGTTGGCCTTTAATATATGTAATAGAATATAATATATACCGGATGGATGGATGAGTTTTAAAATAAAGTTAAATAACATACACATATTAAGAGTTATTTAAGTATGGGATAAATGAGCTTCAAAATCTTATCAAAATGGGCTATAAATTATTTTTCAATGAAAAAGTATTGTTTAAAATTATAAATATACTATTTTCAAAATATATCCAACCATTAATTATAATTAACCCATTGGAGTACAACGCCTTACTGATTCAGTAAAGTTTACCCAAATATTACTTTATATTATTTTAGCCAACCATTTTAGCTAACTCCATTGGAGATGCTCCAATGATTCATAAAATGGTTCTCAAAATTTCTTTGGTGTAGGAGATGTGAATATAATTCATTTTTTTAATATTAATATGATGAAAGAGCGAATTAGTAAATTACTAAATATTCTTAAAAGAGCTTGTTGGCCTTTAATATATGTAATAGAATATAATATATACCGGATGGATGGATGAGTTTTAAAATAAAGTTTAAATAACATACACATATTAAGAGTTATTTAAGTATGGGGTAAATGAGCTTCAAAATTTTATCAAAAGGGCTCCTAGATAGTTGAGGTGGTAACATAAAATACATTTGTTTCCAAAGGTCATGGGTTCAACTCTTGCTAGTAACAATATTTTTAATATATTTATACATTATAGGGGTATATAAGTAATTTAATAAATGGCATAGAAAGTCATGTTGGCCCATAATATAGATAATAGATTATTAATATTGTAATATTGGGGTTTATATATATTACCTCAAACATATATTATTGGAGATTCATCTACCAGCCGCTCAACTGCCATTTCAAATTCATTCATAGATAGATGTAAAAGACAAACTTCTCTTTTTTGATAATTTTGAAGATAAACCATATATGATAATAATGACTACATATTTGCTGAATACTCAAAATGCAACTGCATCAAGGTTTTGCCGAGATTGCAGTTAATAATTCCAAGTCAACGAAGCAATCTGAAATTGATCTTCAGCTAACACCTGCGAGTTCCACTAGGTTTTTTGCAAAAAAAAAAAACTCTCATCCTTGAAGAAAACAAGTACAGTTTCAGATTCGAGTGGGCTATCTGGACTTACGAGTAGTAACTTATTAAAGCATGAACATGTAGTCACTCGAAGTTTGTTCTGTGATAAAAGTAGCACAACTCAGTCCTCTACCGTGCTAAAAAAACTGCAGGGAGTAGTTCTCATTGCAAATGAAAAAGCTAAGCACTGCTAAAAGGAAACTAAGGTTAGATCTAAACTAAAAGATGATCATCACTATTTATGCATGAGAAATAAAAAAACAGGATGACAAGAGGGAACAAAACCTATATTTCAGGTGAAGAGACAAATCATTTGGACGCACAATCTAGAAGAGAATAAAATGCAGGGAGTGGCTCTCATTGCTTTTGAAGTTGGAGGCAAGCTAAACACCAATGGAATAAGAATTGGATAGATAGTTACTGTTTTTCGTAAATTTTAGAGTGGAAAATGATTTAAAGTACATGTTTGTGCCTTGTACGGGTTTCAGAGCTAGTTATGTCTTTATTGTAAAAGAGTAGGAATGCTGCTTTCCTGAAGACTTCGGAGTTGGTGCAAGACAAAATAGTTAATGAAAAATGTATACATGGATGACACGTAAAAGGTAAAAATTAATGAAATATCAAAAACTAACCCATCTTAAAAAATTAAGTAGCACCTCTGAAGAAACATAAACACATAATTTTTAAAATGGTCCAAACAATCACTAAACGCATAATTATATGCCCATTTAACATGCATGTGAGGAGGTTAAATATATATATACTAAGCTTAAAACTCGTGCGATGCACAGATTATTTTTGATAGTTGTTATTTATTATTTACGTTTTAATATCTTATTAATTGCATTCATTAAAAAAAATATAAGTAGACATGTTAAAATAGGTATATTTTTTAAATAATTAAAAACATTAAAATAGATTTTAAAATAAATAGGTAAGGGTTTGTTAGTGATATTTTTGGAAAAGGAGGGGTTTTAGCAAGAAAAAATAGAGAAATAGAGAAGGTAACATATTTTAGTTGAAAAAAGTAATTGCCCATGATATTTTTGGGAAAAAAAAGGGTATTTTGTTAGGAAAAATAAAAAGGTAATGTGTTTTAGCTGTAAAAGGTAATTAATATCTAATGTAATTATTATTTTGAATAATTAAAAGCATCAGAAGAGGTTTTAAAATAAATAAGGATTTAACCGTCATCTTTTTGAAAAAGAGAGAGTTTTAGTAAGAAAAATAGAAAAAGTAACATTTTTTAGTTGAAAAAGATAGTTGCCCGTGATATTCTTGGAAAATGAGAGGATTTTATTAGAAAAAAATAGAAAATTAATGTGATTTAGCATAAAAAATTAATTATTATTTAATATCTTTTTATAGATAAGTAAGGGTAATTAAGGAAAAACACAAAATACCTAAAAACATGTAACAAAAAACAGGTACCGTACCGACCAAAATTTTAATGTTTCGTCTTTAACCGTACGATGCACGGATTATTAATTGTTGTTTCATTACTTACTTTTTAATATTTTATTAATTATATTTGTTAAAAAAATAAGTAGTCATGTTAAAATAGCTAAACACTTTTAAATAATTAAAAGCTTTAAAATAAATTTTAAATTAAATAAATAAGGATTTGCCCGTTATATTTTTGGAAAAAGAGGGATTTTAGTAAGTAAGGGTTTTAGTAATGAAAAATAGAAAATGTAACATGTTTAGCTTAAAAAAAAGTAATTGTCCATGATTTTTTTGGAAAATGAGTGAATTTTGTTAGAAAAAATCTAAAAAGTAATGTGTTTAGCTGAAAAAGTTAATTGGTTATAAATAGGTAATTTAATTATTTAATAATATCTTTTATAAATAAGTAAAGGTAATTAAGAAAAACATGACTTTATTCATCTTTCGTCTATTATATTGTTTTTAATAATTATTATTTTATTATTCATGTTTTATTAATTGTATTTGTAAAAAAAAATAAGTTGGCATGTTAAAATATGTAAACATTTTTAAATAATTAAAAGCATTAAAATATGATTTAAATAAATAAGTAAGACTTTTAACGTGATATTTATGGAAAATGAGGGGTTTTAGTAAGAAAAAAATAGAAAATATAACATGTTTTAATTGAAAAAGATAAAGTTTTGACCGTGATATTTTTTGGAAAAAGGATTGAAAAAGATAAGTCTTTGACCGTGATACTATTTGAAAAAAGGAGGAGTTTTAGTAAGAAAAAAATTGAAAATGTAACATCTTTTAATTGAAAAAGATAATTGTCCGTGATATTTTTGAAAAAGTAAAAGGATTTTGTTAGAAAAAATAGAAAAAGTAATGTATTTTAGTTAAAAAAAGTTAATTGGTTATAAAATAGATTATATTATTATTTAATATTCTTTTTATAGATAAGTAGGGGTAATTAAGTAAAATCACGAAGTACCAAAAAACATGTACCAAAAAATTGGTACCGTACCGACCAAACTTTTAATGTTTCGTCTTTAATAATATAGTATAGTAAGTATAGATAGATATTATATATATATATAGGGAGATGATCAAATGAGAAATCAAATTAAGATGAGAACTGAGAATTAATCTCCACCATTCGTTTTATTTAATTTCTTTTAATCATGACCATCAATATTTTATTAACTTTCATATAGACATAGATACATATAATAATTGTGTCTATCCTCTCTCTCCTACTTTCTCTCACTCTCGCACTTTTCTCTCTCTATCTTCATCTCTCTCACTCGTCGCTCTTCTCTCTCTCCTCTCTCTCCCGCGCGCGTTCGTTGCTATAGTTATACGATCTCTACACTCTGTACGCTCATCTTCCGCAATATTAAATTGAATTTGTTTTTGATTTGAGCTTGTTTTAGCTTTTTGATTCATTCTTTTCATCATGATAACAGAGGATTTGTTGCGAATCAGTTGTAATCAAAGTATTTTGTTCTCCTACTTTTTTATGCGGACTTAATTCTCAAACAAACAATTGTGTTTTCATATTGTTATCATCCTCTTTCGATTGATTAATTAATTACTAATTTTAGCTATTTTATATAATTAGTTATTAGTGATTAGGTTAAGATTTAGTGATTTACTGATTAAATTGACTGATTTTGTAATTTTTTTTAATGATTTGTTTTGTTTCTAGTTGTTTAAGTGATTTGCTGTTGTTACTGATTTTAGTTACTTGTTAGTGATTTGTAGTGATTTGTTTTGTTTCTAGTTTGTTAGTGATTTTTGTTCCTAGTGTTGTAGTTCTACCTTTTAAGCATTTTTGTGATATTTTTAATTAATTTTTTATGTGTTTTTATATAGAAGTTAGCAGTGGTGATTCTTCTCAGATTAGTCGATTTATTGGCGAATCCTCACGTCATTCCACTTCACTTGAAAGTGATGATGTTATTTCACGGTGTACTGTTACCCTTGAAGGTCATCGCCATTATGTACTTACTTGTGTGGATGATAGTTCTAAACCTGTCGTCAATCAGGTTTTTGATAGTTTGGAGAAATGTATGACGCTCTATATGGAATATGGGCAACTATGTGGATTTGATGCACGTAGGAGTACAAAAAACAAGGATGATGATGATATTACTATCTTAACTAAATATGTTGTTTGTGGTAGAGATGGATTTAAAGAGAAAAAAAAAATCAAGGTCTGAGGCTAGTACTAGTCGAGTTCGTAGGAGGTCAATTTCTAAAAGGTGTGGTTGTCAAGCGAAGGTCATTTTTAAATTTGTATCTGGTGACGGTTATAGAATATCTGTGTTTGTTGAGGATCATAACGATGAATTAGCTTCTGTAGAGGGTATGCAGTTTTTAAGAGTTAATCGTCAAATGTCTTTTGCTTCACGTAAATTTGTCTTTGATTCTTCAAAGGTTAATATTGGATCTAGCCAGTCATTTAGTATGATGAAGGAATTGTATGGTAGATATGCTAATGTTGGCGCTACAACTCGGGATTTTAGAAATTTTAGTAGGAATTTAAAAGCATATGTTGGTGAACGTGATGCACAAACATCTTAATTTGATTTCTCATTTGATCATCTTCATATATATATATATATATATATATACATACACGAACATGTAAACACATCCCTCACACGGTGAAAGGTGAAATTGATGTACATATAAAAGAAATAGTACAACCTAATCATCTATAAACCATCACTAGAATCAACCAAAAATTACTCTAATATGCCGTAGCTCTATCTCATCATGTTACATGTGAGATTTAAGGTCTCTATGTTCAACTTAATTGATCAGATCACGTCATAAATGATCGTCCATTCTTTCTTTTACCCTTATAATCACCCCTCTCTTATTTTCTCAGAAATTGACTCAACACTTCACATTTTTTCTTTTAAATATATTATTGGATATCTGATTAACCGTTGACCACAAATTTACCCCAATATACATATTTCCACTATCTCTGATCCATGTTCTTAAGTGTGCCTCTACGATCTAAGGCCTCATTTGTTAACACCGGAATAGAACTGAATGAATCTTGTGCTGGACGACACCCTCAACTAAGATTTTTGTTAATAAAATTATCCTCCTGGACCAGTCAAAATTCTCCTGGACGGTACCTGCTAAAAAAATTGCCCGAACCATTCAGAACGTATTTACATTAAAATTAGAACCCAAAAGCAGGACCTCAACAAAGTAATATTTGTTCTGGATATCCAAAATTATTACTTATAATAGTGTTTAATTAATTTTATTGTATAAATAATAATATATAATTAAATGAGTAATGTACGGGGTACCTAATTGACGAGTACAAATTTTATTTACAAAATGATGTGATATTTGTGATGTAACAATTTTAAATATTTTTATTAGTTGATATTGGTATTAATGTACATGTGTCTATTATATTTGATTGAATTATAACTAATAAGAATATGACACGTCTAATTTTGTTCCCCATTTGATACTTTTAGAATTATTTTAATTAAATTTATATTCTAAATTACACAAATTCTCAAATTATATTCTAAAAGGGATAAATATCAAAGTCATCACTCGTTTCATCTAAATACATCAGTTGAGTCACTCATTTCAAAAATAACTCAATTTAGTCATAAATTTGAAAATTTGTATAAATTTAGTCATTTAAAAGTTGAAAATTTGTATCAATCTAGTTATTCCCAGGTGATCTTCTTGCTACGAATTTTACAATTAGTGACTAAATTGAGTCATTTTTATAATGAGTGACTTATTTGATATATTTGAATGAAATGAGTGATGACTTTGATATTTTTCCCTATTCTAAAACCTTAGGTATCATTTTAGATATGCCGCAAATATTAAAATAAAATAATTATTTTACGGTTGATAGTGATTCAGAAATGTTATTTATCAAATAATTTTATTCATTCAGCATTCAGATAAATCACTCGTCCAAATTTTTGAATAATTCAGAAATAATTGTTCAAATTTAACGAATGACCCCTAACTCTAAAAATCATAAAACAGTGTTGTTAAGCTCAAGGCATGTCTGATTACCACTATTAACAAGTCTAATCATTGTGACCATGTCACTCTACATGACCTAGTGAATTCTTTCACTGGGATATAGTATAGGTCTCTATTCATGTACTTGTCTTGTTTTCATGTACTTAGCTTTATCTTGTATGCTCAAAGTTATAATGAGCTTAGTGAGCTTCTTGCTAACTAGAATGTACATAGGCCATGGAATAATTATCTTGGTAGAAGTTCATAAATGTTCATGCATCAGGATGGAGATGAATAAGGCCATGAAGAAATAAGTTGCAGAAGTTTTTCTAAGTCACTATACCGTGAAGTAAAAATAAAGCTATGTCGTGAAGTCTAAAAATATCCATGTCGTGAAGTACTGAGATTGCATAGTCCTAAATGAACTATGTCGTGAAGTCTTCATTACTAATATCGTGAAGTGTTGATTCCGCAAAGTCAAAATGTATTGGATCATGAAGTCCTCAAAAGGCCTAGATAGCGAAGTTCTTAAAAGGCCTAGATCGCGAAGTCCTCAAAAGGCCTAGATCGCGAAGTCCTCAAAAGGCCTAGATCGCAAAGTCCTCAAAGAGCCTAGTTCGCGAAGTCCTCAAAAAAGCTATATCGCGAAGTCTCCAAAGGCTATGTCGCGAAGTCTTCTAAGGATACATCGTGAAGTCAGGAAAATGCTGGAGTTCACGATATCAACACTTAGCCGTTTATAACAAGACAAATCAAGGTACAGAACCAAAATTCAAAGGAGACAAATACTGAAGCATCTGTTCTGGTAAGGTGGTCCAAAGAACAGATGGCAAATCTACAGCTAAACTTGGAGAGAAAGATAAGAGACAAGCAGCTACAGGAACGGGAAAGACTCCGAAAAGCAGTGGTCCTTCATGACACAGTGAACTTCTTATGGCAGGAGAAGTTGGACTTTCAGTTAGGGGCAACTGTGTAATTGGGTGTATGTGTGCACTAGTTTTGTATAGGACAATATATATATTGTGCACACCCTACCGTTAGCTGCAAGAGAGATACACATAGATTTATCTTAAACACTCTTTCTATGTAAGAAAACAAGATACAAACTGTTCTTGTTTAGAAGCCAGAATTTCATCTGTGAATTCTGGAAAGCTGTAGTATTTAATTTGCTTAATACAAAGTAGATTAAAGTGATTGTGTGTGTGTTCTGTTTATGTTCATTCCATATTTTACACAACATAATCTCTTACAGCTTATTTAGTTTTCAAGAATCGAAAAATATCAAAACTATCCATTCACCCCCTCTGTCTAGTTTCTAAGTGGTATTCATTTCTAACAAGTGGTATCAGAGCAGGCTGTTAACATACAAACAGGAAAAGATCAAGAATGAGTTCACAGAAACTAAGCAGTATCAAGATTCCTCCCTTTAACAAGGAGCGCTACAATCTTTGGAAGAAGAAGATGTTGCTTTTCATCAAAGCTTCAAATCCCATGTACTTAGACATTCTAAATCATGGTCCCTTTACTCCAATGATTGAGATTGCTGAAACAACTGTCGGCACTGAGATAATACCAGCAAAACATGTTCCTAAAGATCCCTCCAAATACACTGATCCTGAAAAAGAGAAAGTAGCACTAGATGGACATCTCCAACTTATCATCTGTGAATCTTTGGATTTCAACATGTATGACACTGTTGCTCACTGTAGTAGTTCTAAGAAGATGTGGGATCTTATAGAAGTGCTATGTGAAGGAACTCCTGAAGTAAGAAAGAACAAGAAGCAGATTCTGGTCTCACAGTATGAAGCTTTCATGGCTCAGCCAAATGAGGGAATCACAGAAGTGTTTGAGAGGTTCAACAAGCTGATAAATGAGCTCAAACTCTATGACAAACACTATGAGACAGAAGAGCTAAACATGAAGTTCTTGTTAACTCTACCAGATCACTTGGAACCGAGGATCTCTTCCCTTAAAGAAAGAGATATAACAAAGATTAGTTTTGATGTGTTGTATGGTGTGTTGAAAACATATGAGCTAGAGTTGTTTCAAAAGAGATCCATTCAAGCAAAGCAAGGATTAATGGAAAATACTTCTTGTGCCCTTATTGCTGACAACTTAGATCAAAGAATGGAATCTCTTAAAGTCAGTCAAGTCAAGATTGAAGAACTGGAAGTTGAAGACACTGGTGATGTGACTCAAGTTGTCTATGATTTGCATGAGGAAGATGAGTTCTACAGCATAGATGAGCTGGACAAGATGAAAAACAAATCTTTTGCATATATGGCTAGGAGATATCCTAACATTAGGTTTAAAAGAAAGCAGCCATTTAAGTCCAAGTTTAATTCTGGAAATGCTGGTGGGTCTAGTGGCTCAAACTCATTCAATAAAGGAAAAGGGATTGATGGTGCTGCTAAAGGAGGATACAAGACTGGGAGTGTGGATAGGACCAAGATAAGGTGCTATAACTGCAATGAACTTGGGCACTTTGCCACATAGTGCAAGAAGCCCAAACAGGTCAAAAAGGACAAAGCATACTTAGAGCTTGAAGCTAAGTATGAAGCTCTACTCAAGAAACAGCAGGGTAAAGCTTTTATTGCAGAGGGAAAATGCTAGGATGATTCTGATGAAGAAGAAGAACAGGAGTACTCAAACTATGCCTTGATGGCATTTTCTGATGATGGTGATTCTTCAAATCAGGTACCCATTCTTACTTCTCTTGATATGACTCCCTTTCAATATAAGCAGACTGTTGAAGATATGAGTACTGAGATGTTCAATATTCCTACTAGCATGTTATTTGCTAATGAAGAAATTGATAGGCTAACTGCTAAAAATCTTGAGCTTACAGAAAAGAATGAGGAACTTGAGTTAATGGTTGTGAGCCTTGATGGTTTGAAGAAATAGATTGAGTTTCTTAAGAACAAAGTGGTTTGTGCTAAACAAATAGAAAAAGCTCTTAGAGAACAAATTGCTGAAAATGAATTAAAGATAAGAAGTTTTAAGAACTCCTCTGAGCTTATTCAAACCTATCACAAGGAACACACTGAAGACTGCAAGGTTGGAGTTGGTTTTGATTATGAGAATGATAAGGGAAGGAAGAAGGCCAAGGGCAAAGGAAAAGAATCTTTTACAAACAAAAATGCCCCAACCATTTTGTCAAGTGTTGAAAAGCCCATCTTCAAAAAGAGTGTTGTTGAGTTTGATGAAGAACTACCGGTCATCAAACAACAACTACTTGAAGAAGATGAGGCTGCTAAAGACACTTCTTCCTCTCCCAAGTCTATTGTTCAGAAAGAAACCAAAGACAACCTTGTCAAGAGTCCTAAAATCAAGAAAGAAGTTGTTAAGAAGAAGAAACAAAACAGAAATGGTAAGATAGGTGTCAACAAGAGCAACAATTATGCTTATGTGCCAAATGCTCCTAGGAAACAGTGTCAGAAATGCTTATCTGTGAATCATTTGACTCATAAGTGTAATAAACCTGTAAATGTTGAAGTTGATAACCTGAGTAACCATTCTGTTGGCATGAACTCTGTCCATGATTCCTTCTGTGGTAATTCTAACTGCATGACATGCTATGTGACTGTGATTGCTAATTGTTTATCTCTAAAGCATAAACTTGAGTCTGCACAATCTTGTGAATCACACACACATATGCACACTCACAGGACAGGATCCCCAATCAAGGTTGAGAGGGTGAAAACTTCATGTGAGCCTAAGAGTGTAAACTCCAAAGCCACAAACAAAGTGAAGTCTCCTACTGTGAAGAATGCTGTTTATGCTAGAAGAATCATTAACACAATTGTTTCTAAATCAACTGGACCCTACCAAGTGTGGGTACCAAAAACAACTTAGTCATTCTGTGAATGCAGGGCAACAGGAATAAAAGAGTCATATGGATCTTGGACAGTGGATGCTTAAGTCACATGACTGGTGATATAGCCCTGCTATCACATTTTGAGGAGAAGGTTGGCCCATCAGTAACCTTTGGAAATGACAACATTGGTTATACAATGGGATATGGCGGTGTTAAATCTGGGAATGTCATTATTGAAAATGTAGCATTTGTTGAAGGACTAAAGCACAACCTCTTGAGTATTGGACAATTCACCAACAGGGGTTTCAAAGTGGAATTTGATGAAGATCATTGTCTAATCTCAAAAAGAGGAAGTGGTGAAGTTGTTTTAACTGGTGTGAAGAAAGGAAGCTTGTTTGTAGCAAATCTCAAGGCTGCAGACAAAGGAGAAATTTGTTGTTTCTACACTAAAGCCACCAATGAAGAATTCTGGCTATGGCACAAGAAACTGTCTCACTTGAATGTTCAGGCAATGAACTCTCTGTCAAAGAGAGAACTCATCAGAGACATGCCTGCTTTGGAATTTGTGCAAGATGGAGCATGTGAAGCATGTCAAAGAGGAAAGATTAAAAGATCAAGTCACAAGAACAAGTTGCTCAATTCAAACTCAAAGCCACTGCAGCTAATTCACATGGATCTATTTGGTCCTGTGAATGTAATGTCTCTTTCCAAGAAGAAATATGCTCTAGTTATGGTTAATGATTATTCAAGATACACTTGGGTGGAATTCCTGTTCTCCAAGGATGAAGCACCTCAAGTAATTATAGAGCATATTAAGAGAGTTGATAGATAAGCACTGGTTCCTCTGTAGTTGCTTTGAGAAGTGATAATGGAACTGAGTTTAGAAATTCAACATTGTATGAGTTTTGCAAAGATAAAGGAATTTCTCAACAGTTTTCAGCTCCTAGAACTCCTCAACAAAATGGAGTAGTTGAGAGAAAGAATAGAACTCTCATTGAAGTTACAAGGACAATGCTGTTGGATGCAAAGCTACCTACTAGCTTTTGGACTGATGCTGTTAACACAACATGCTATGTGCAAAATAGAACATTGATCAATAAGAAGTCTGGAAAAACTCCTTACTCATTAATGACTGGCAAAAGAGCATCCTTCAAGCATCTTCATGTGTTTGGAAGCAAGTGTTTTGTGATGAAAGATACTTCTGAACATGTTGGAAAATTTGATGCTAAGGCATTTGAAGGTATCTTCATTGGATACTCTCTGGAAAGGATAGCATACAGAGTGTTTGTACCTGAGCAACACAAAGTAATGGAAATCATGGATGTTACCTTTGATGACAAGAAAACTCCTGGATTTGCAACAAGTGACCAAGACAATGTGCCATTAAGTTTTGAAAATCAAGGATATCTTGAGGATTCTGAAAATGAGGATGAACCACCTGTTCCAACTGTTCCACATAATGAAACTCTTGAAGTTGATGATCTTCTTCAAACACCTGTGCAAGGGAACACAAACACAGGGGGAGAAGAAGAGAATGCAACTGTCAATCTAAATGATCCTGTAACAAGTCAAGGAAATGAACAGGGTCACACAAGAAAATAGGACAGAGCCCACACTAGGGATCAAATCATTGGAGATCCTGATGAGGGAGTTAGAACAAGGAGGGCAACAATGAATACATGTCTGTATAGTTGCTTTCTGTCACAAGAAGAACCAAAAGTAATTGAAGAAGATTTGAAGAATTCTGACTGGATTGTTGCTATGCAAGAAGAGTTGGATCAATTTGAGAAAAACAAAGTATGAGAACTAGTGCCTCCTCCTGAAGGAAAGAATGTTATTGACACCAAATGAGTGTTCAGGAACAAAATGGATGAAGAAGGAGTGGTAATAAGAAACAAGGCAAGGTTGGTTGCCAAAGGATACTGTCAATAAGAAGGCATTGACTATGATGAGACATTTGCACCTGTAGCAAGACTGGAGGCCATCAGGATTTTCTTGGCTTTTGCAGCACACTTAGATTTTAAGGTGTATCAAATGGATGTTAAAAGTGTTTTCCTCAATGGTGATCTTGCTGAAGAAGTTTATGTATCCCAACCTCCTGGCTTTGAGAATGAAGACTTCCCAGACTTTGTGTATAGACTGCTCAAGGCACTCTATGGACTCAAACAGGCACCAAGAGCCTGGTATGAAACTATATCTCAATTCCTTCTTGAGAATCAATTTACTAGGGGTACAATTGATAAAACTCTATTCTTCAAGAAGCATGGAAATGATATCATTCTAGTTCAAATTTATGTGGATGATATCATCTTTGGCTCTTCAAATAAAA
The DNA here is from genome assembly GCA_030848705.1 of Heracleum sosnowskyi. Classification (NCBI taxonomy): domain Eukaryota; kingdom Viridiplantae; phylum Streptophyta; class Magnoliopsida; order Apiales; family Apiaceae; genus Heracleum; species Heracleum sosnowskyi. The sequence continues at coordinate 10,594,334 of CM061243.1, forward strand.
AACTCTGTGAAAGGTTCTCTAAGCTGATGCAAAACAAATATGATATGAGTATGATGGGAGAGTTAACCTTCTTCCTAGGCCTGCAAGTACATCAAAGGGAGGATGACATCTTTATAAATCAATCTAAGTATGTTAAAGATCTCTTAAAGAAATATGGTTTAGAAGAGTCATCCCCAGCAAAAACTACTATGTCCACTGCAATCAAGCTTGATGAAGATAAGAAGGGCAAGAGAGTTGACATCAAGGTCTATAGGGGAATGGTTGGATCATTACTCTATCTCACTACTAGCAGGCCAGACATCATGTTTGCCACATGCCTTTGTGCAAGATTTCAATCTGACCCTAAGGAATCTCACATGATGGCTATCAAAAGAATCTTCAGGTATCTGAAAGGGACTCCTAATCTTGGGCTATGGTATCCAAAGGGCACTGGATTCAATCAGGTTGGTTACACAGATTCTGATTATGCTGGATGTAGAATTGACAGGAAAAGCACCTCTGGAAGCTGCCAATTCTTAGGTCAAAGGTTAGTGTCCTGGTTCAGTAAGAAACAACAATCCACAGCAACATCTACAGCTGAGGCTGAATATATTGCTGCTGGAAGCTGCTGTGCTCAATTGCTTTGGATTAGAAATCAACTCATGGATTATGGACTAGTGTTGGAACACATTCCTCTGATGTGTGACAATACTAGTGCAATATCCATTGTTGCCAATCCTGTTAATCATTCTACTACAAAGCACATTGAGATAAGGTACCATTTCATTAGGGAACATGCTGCAAATGGTACTATAGCAGTCTCTTATGTTCCAACTGAGAAACAATTAGCTGACATATTCACTAAACCTCTAAATGAAGCTGTCTTCAACAGACTTGTAAGTGAAATTGGAATGCTCAATCCTTCATTTAGTTGTTCTAAGTAAGTATGCTAGTTAATTGTTGCAGCAGTAAATTTTCACTGTATTTAGATGCTCTATCTATCTGGAGTGAAAATTAGCTGAGATATGATTTATAAATATTTCAGTATTTTACTGTATATGTTTCAAATCATACTCTTATGAGAAGTTATGAGCTTTTAAGACATCTCTACATAGGTGATCTTGAGAGTTCACGACTTAGTTCAAATAAAACAGACTTATATCGCAAACTGTTGAAATTGTGAGACTTCGCGATATAGTTCATTTCTTGAGTTTGTGACATAGTTCATTTTATGACTTCGCGACTTAGAATAACTATATCGACAAGTCTTCATATTTGACAAATTTTTTTATTTAAATTCATTTTATTTCAATTTTTGATTTAAGACTGACAAAATGCTTGAAATTCCAAAAAGAGAGTTTTAGACACGGTATTTATACTATATCGCAAAGTCCCCCGCCCCCCTTCTTTCTACCTTCAAGACTTTGCGACATAGTTCATTTCTAGACTCTGCGATATACTTTACAAGACTTCTCGATATAGGCTGTTTTGAGACTTCACGACATCAAAATAGCCTGTACAAATTCATAACTCTATATCGCAGTGTCTCTATCATATAAATACTCTTTTCTAACCGTTCACAACTTTTCATCTTGTCTTTTACTCTCAACTCTCAAACCTAAACTCAAATTCTCTTCTCTCTTTTTCACTCTCAATTTCTAATGGCACCCAAATCTCAAGCAGCGTCTTCCTCAAACCCTTTAACCATACCCAGAGAGACCAATCTTCTCACTATTTCCCCAGAGGCTGAAGCAAACCCCCGGTACAACTGTTTTGTACGGTTCTTAAACACATCCTACCTTCGCCAAGCTTTAACAATGAACCCCACTCTGTACGTTGATGTTTTGGAAGGATTCTGGAGAATGACTTTGGTATCTACTTTGGCAAAGGAGGATGGGACTTCGTTTCAGGAAATTAACTACACAATTGGGGGCAAGCACCTGCAATTTGGAGAAAAGGAAATTAATGAAGCCTTGGGGTTCAAGGTTGAAGGTCATGATTCTGAAGCTAATGAGGCTGAAATGGTAGCATTCTTGGACTTAATCAAGTATGCAGATGAGATAGACATGGCTAAGCTGAACAAGAAGCATGTCAGGAGGGAATGGTCATTTCTGTTTGATGCACTCCAGAAGGTGTTTTTATGCAGGAAGACAGGATGGGACCACATCAGTCACATTACTGTGAAGCTAGCCTACTCCTTAGCTCACAATCAGGAGATCAATGTAGGAGCAATTATTCTCAAAGAATTGGCTCAAAGGCTAGGCATGACCGTTCGTGGGAGAGGTAATGAAATCTTTTACCCTCGTTTTCTTCAGTGCATTTTAAATTATCTTGATAATAATGTGCATGAATTAGATGGTATAGATAAAACTAAAATGGCTTATTCCAAATCCATGTCCAAAGTTCTATTTGGTTCATTGGATACAAGGAATCAAGTGGATGTGAGACTAAATGTGACCCAGCATATGCAGGACACATTTGCATCCTATCCACTTGATAAGCCCATATATCATGAACTTTCTTGGAAAGGAAAGGCTAAGACTGAAGGAGCCTCAATGTCTAACCCAAGCCTTCCTAACCCATCCAATGACCCCCCTGCAAACAGTACAATAGTGATTAGGGAGCCAAGTGCACCAATCTCCCAAAAGGTTGGTGTTACTAAAAAGAAGACTAAGAAGAGAGCCCTAGTTATCAGTGATGAGTCTGTAGATCTAGGTAGTGAGGAACCTGAGTCACAGCTCACCAGACATAAGAAGAAATCCAAATCAATAACTACCACTGAATCCTCCCAACAGGATTTAGATGTGCAAAAAGGGGTACACCTATTACTGTCAATGTCCTCTCAACAGGGCATTGGCATTGAAAAGAGTAGTCTCCCCACTACATTCTGTCAAGAGTCAGCACAGGGTCAAGAACTCACTCTTGACCCCAGTGGAAATAAGGGTGATGCTACACAGAGTAGATAACACATCAACATTGAAACTCCTCCTTTTTCTCAGGGGGAGTTGCCAAAATCTAGTCTACACTACACTTCTCTTCCAGAATCTACATCTAACATTTCTTCTCAACAGAAAAGTCATTCTCATGACAATTCTGCACTTGATCAGTCACAATCTCAATCTATGACTATGCCAATTTCAAGTGACATGGTGCTTGACACTGTGCTCACCACCCAGGACCCTCATTTGGTTGTTCAGGAAATGCACGCTGGGGCATATTCTAATGACACCAACACAAACACAGAGGATTCACCAGTCTTTACTGGAGACTCTGTGCCAAACTCTCCAATTCTTATGGACTTGGACATGCCTTCACAAGCACATAGAGGTGATGCTGTAACACATCCCATTTCAATGGAGACAACATCAGACTCTACAGTCATTCCAAGACTGAAGGAAACTCAATCACCTATTCCCCATGAAGTGCCTAGCACTAGCTCTAACTTGGCTCATGCCACAATGTCAGAATGGCTAAAGCTTGTGCAACATGACAGGCTTTCAGGATCATCATCTGTGCCCTCACAATTGACGGAAGAAGACCTTCAAAATGTTCATGTGGCACAGATTGATGAGATCTCAAAAATAGCTCAACATCTCCTCACAACCACTCTTCCAAATTCAGACTATGAAGCTATTCTTCTGTGTCACAAGGAGGATGTTGAAGCTCAACAGGACAAGATAGTAGATGAAGCCCAACAGGATGGTAATGTTGATGCCTGGTTGGATGCTAAAAGATCTGTGAAGCTCAAGGATGCCCTAGCCTTTCTCAGGGAAGAATATCTCACATCCTTGGGGTCTAATGCCAAAAATCTGCTCCTGCAGAAGTCTTTGAAGCCATGAATGACATGTACAAGAATCAGCTGAAGGCTCTGCATTATCTTGGGAATGGTCTTCAATCAGAGATTTATTCTATCAAGGAGGAAACAGACAGATCTTTGACTCAACTCAGGAACTCCTATCTCTCTGATTTTCCCAAGGTAGATGGCATCCTTAAGGAGGTTCAGAAAACAACTGCAAATGTCACAGTGATGGAATGCACCCTGGCTTTGGTCTCAGATACTATGAAGAAGCTTTCTTCCAAGCTAGATAACCAGGTGCAAGCCAACATCAACTCCAACTCTATGCTCACTGTGATGTGGAAGAATCAGTATGGGAACAAGCTTGTGGATGAAGTCCCTATTTCTGACATTTCCAAGTTTGACTTCTCAAAAATCAAGGACCAATCCCTTAATTCTTTCAAATCTCAACAACTTTTCTCAAAGGTAAATAGCTTGGAAAGGGAGGTAGCTGATCTGAAATCTGAAAACAAAGTGCTATCTCAATCCTTGGAATATCTCAATGCCAAGTTGGATGACCAAAGCAATGCCACATCTAATATATTGCTAGTCCAACAGCAAATGATGACAACCCTGCTCAGAAGCATGAACCTACCTGTTCCTGGAGAAGCTCAAGACATCTTGTCTGATCCCAAGCCTAAGGGGGAGAAAGGAAAGGAGGTCACTGTAGAAAAGAGAGGGGGAGTACCAGCCAAGCAACAAAAGCTTAAGGGCAAACTCACTGAAGAAACTCTAAAGCCAATCACTCTTCCCTCTGTGGATGTCATCAACAAACAAGGTCAAAGAAGCACAATTACTACTACCTACTATCCCTCTACAATGCCAAGGGACACCTCAACCCCTCAAATCTCAACAAGTGCTCAGTCTGTCAAATCAATGATTATCACTGAGGCCAAGCTACAGGAAGTTGCCAATTCAAACATCTATCATGATGAGGCCTTTCTGGAGTTTCTGAAAGCCATCCACATCAGTGTTCAAGGAGACACTCTCAACTACAGAAACAAGATCAATGAACAAATCAAGTATTTTACAGTGGCAGTCAGGAAAATCAAGGATGTTCATCTAAGAGAAATCATCATTGTATCCAAGGACAATTGCTTATGGCATTTATCCTTTGAAACTCTAGAGAAGCTGAGGTTTACTGAGCTGAACACAATTCTGGAGTTGATTGAGAAACATGGGGAGAACAACAAAAGGCTGTTTGATGACTTATTAAAAGACCAATTTCAAAGATTGCCTGAACTTATTTCTAACCCAAGGACAATACTTTTTCAAAGCCAAAGCAAAGAAAACAGCATTGATCAACTGATGATTCCTGCCCATCTGTCAATGAAGAACAATATCAAGATAAATCAAGTTTTGCAAATGCTAAGAGCTAAGAGAGGAGTCAGAACAGCAGAAGAGCTAGAGACAATCCCAATTCTCCAATCTTTCTTGATTCATGGCACTATTCCTGAGTCACTCAAAGAAAGAAGAAAGAAGAAAGATGATGAGGAGGATGATGAGGAGAAGACCTACAAAAGGAGAAGCCAATCAAGGAGCAATAAGGATGGAGGAAGTGAGAGCAGCAAGGGCAAAACCTCAAAGAAATCTAAAGATGCTGATGATGACAAGAAGGACTCTCAGGGAAAGAAGGAAACTGTTAAGAAGAGAAGTGGACATCAGCAAGTCAAGGACATTGCTAGCAGTGCCTTAACCACAACACAAGACTCTAAGTCTAAGGTGGGTACTGTTAGTAATGATCCTCCAAAATCATTATCCAAGACTTCTGAACCTGATTTGCCACAAAAGAAAATTGAAGCCACAAAAGAAAAATCAAAAAGACACTTCCACAAAGTCACAGCTAGTGGAGTGTTATAGTGGATGAAAGGGAAATGAATGAAGCTACTTCCAAATGATGTGGCACTGAAGACTAAATCTCCCTGTTCCAGAAAGCTACCTCAAGTGAAGCATTTGAAGATCAAGAGTGTAGCCAGAAGGACAAGGATAACAAAGAAGACTGGGGTGATTACTAATGTAGTAGGGATCAAAGTACTTCCTCTGGATGAAGACTATGATGAAGATGCCCTAGAATTTCTGAGAGCCCAAAGAATCTTTGAAGTCAAAGTGAAGCAAAATCATCTAGAGATCAAATACACTGATGGAAGAGAAAGACAAATGAAGCAAGGGAGCTGGCAATACTTTCCTCAATATGAGCTTGAAAGAATAAATGCACTGCTAAACTTTGAAGAAAAGGAAGAGAGACTGTGGAAGATAGAGATTGCCAGATTCCTGAAGATGCACTCTGATTACAAAGAAAACCTAAGGAAGCTAAATGAAGAGAAGAACAGTCAGAAAGAAAAAGAGATGGCTGAGATGGAAGAGAGGGCTGAAGAGCTAAGAAAGAAAGGGCTATGCAAGTTAAAACAAAATCCTTATGTTGTGGAATACAAAAATCAATCTGGAGGCAAAAGCAAGATAAGGATGGAGTTTTTAGACTCTTATGTGGAAAGTGCCCTTAGAGCTGCAATTGAAGATCTAAAAGACTCACCTCTCATTGAAGAGCTAATTGCAAGAGATGAAATTCAAGCAGCCATCTCAGATATGAAGAGAAAGGAAGAAGTGAGAAAGAAGAAGGTTTATGATGACTATCTTGAGAAGCAAATGGAAAATGAAGCTGTTGAGCAACAAAAATAATCTGTAAGCTTTCACCTTCTGTATGAAATGAAAAATTATGTTCATCTTTTGTTCTCTCTGATATTTAATGCCCTTTATGTAAGTTAGGCTTATTATCAGACATGAAATTGTGCCTAAGTTTCTCACTCACAATTTGGGAGAGATTGTTAGGCTCAAGGCATGTCTGATTACCACTATTAACAAGCCTAATCATTGTGACTATGTCACTCTACATGACCTAGTGAATTCTTTCACTGGGATATAGTATAGGTCTCTATTGTACTTGTCTTGTTTTCATGTACTTAGCTTTATCTTGTATGCTCAAAGTTATAATGAGCTTAGTGAGCTTCTTGCTAACTAGAATGTACATAGGCCATATAATAATTATCTTGGTAGAAGTTCAGAAATGTTCATGCATCAGGATGGAGATGAATAAGGCCATGAAGAAATAAGTTGCAGAAGTTTTTCTAAGTCACTATACCGTGAAGTAAAAATAAAGCTATGTCGTGAAGTCTAAAAATATCCATGTCGTGAAGTACTGAGATCGCATAGTCCTAAATGAACTATGTCGTGAAGTCTTCATTACTAATATCGTGAAGTGTTGATTCCGCAAAGTCAAAATGTACTGGATCGTGAAGTCCTCAAAAGGCCTAGATCGCGAAGTCCTCAAAAGGCCTAGATCGCAAAGTCCTCAAAGAGCCTAGTTCGCGAAGTCCTCAAAAAGGCTATATCGCGAAGTCTCCAAAGGCTATGTCGCGAAGTCTTCTAAGGATACATCGTGAAGTCAGGAAAATGCTGGAGTTCATGATATCAACACTTAGCCGTTTATAACAAGACAAATCAAGGTACAAAACCAAAATTCAAAGGAGACAAATACTGAAGCATCTGTTCTGGTAAGGTGGTCCAAAGAACAGATGGCAAATCTACAGCTAAACTTGGAGAGAAAGATAAGAGACAAGCAGCTACAGGAACGGGAAAGACTCCGAAAAGCAGTGGTCCTTCATGACACAGTGAACTTCTTATGGCAGGAGAAGTTGGACTTTCAGTTAGGGGCAACTGTGTAATTGGGTGTATGTGTGCACTAGTTTTGTATATGACAATATATATATTGTGCACACCCTACCGTTAGCTGCAAGAGAGATACGCATAGATTTATCTTAAGCACTCTTTCTCTGTAAGAAAACAAGATACAAACTGTTCTTGTTTAGAAGCCAGAATTTCATATGTGAATTCTGGAAAACTGTAGTATTTAATTTGCTTAATACAAAGTAGATTAAAGTGATTGTGTGTGTGTTCTGTTTATGTTCATTCTATATTTTACACAACATAATCTCTTACAGCTTATTTAATTTTCAAGAATCGAAAAATATCAAAACTATCCATTCACTCCCTCTGTCTAGTTTCTAAGTGGTATTCATTTCTAACAAGTATCAATGTAACTATTACTCTAAAATTTGTAAAATTAATGATCACTTCGATTTTATCAGTGTCATTCACCAAGAGAAAGAATAATACTGAAAACTTTCAATTAATATACTCCGATCCCACTTATTTTGGCATCACTTGACTTTGATAATCAAACTGATTTAACTTTGACCTTAAATAATAATTCAACTTTTCATGTTTTCAAAAATTTGAAAATGCAATCAATATACTTATATAAAGGAGAAGACGGGGGCGGTGAGGTGGCGCCTCTAGAATCGCTCCGTTCTAATTTTCTAATTTTCTCAATTTTTCATAATTTTTAATTTTAATAATTACAACTTCCTTTATTATTTTCGATTTTGTAGGAAGGAAATTGAAAATTACACTTTTATTATTTTCAAACTTGATAGAACTTTCTTTTATTATTTTCAAACTTGATAGAACTTTCTTTGATTTAGAAAATTACAATTTCCTTATTATTTTCAAATTTGTAGGACTTGATAGAACTTTCTTTGATTTAGAAAATTACAATTTCCTTATTATTTTCGAATTTGTAGGTTTGATAGAACTTTCTTATATTATTTTTAAACTTGATAGAACTTTCTTTGATTTAAAAAATTACAACTTCCTTATTATTTTCGAATTTGTAGGACTTGATAGAACTTTCTTTGATTTAGAATTTTTTTTTAATTTTAAAAATTACAACTTCCTTTATTATTTTCGATTTTGTAGGAAGGAAATTGAAAATTACACTTTTATTATTTTCAAACTTGATAGAACTTTCTTTTATTATTTTCAAACTTGATAGAACTTTCTTTGATTTAGAAAATTACAATTTCCTTATTATTTTCGAATTTGTAGGACTTGATAGAACTTTCTTTGATTTAAAAAATTACAATTTCCTTATTATTTTCGAATTTGTAGGTTTGATAGAACTTTCTTTTATTATTTTCAAACTTGATAGAACTTTCTTTGATTTAGAAAATTACAACTTCCTTATTATTTTCGAATTTGTAGGACTTGATAGAACTTTCTTTGATTTAGAAAATTTCTTTGATTTAGAAAATTACAACTTTCTTATTATTTTCGAATTTGTAGGACTTGATAGAACTTTCTTTGATTTAGAAAATATCTATCTTTTACCAATTAAAAATACTAAAAATTAAAAAAATTCTCAATTGCATTTTAAATCTTCACCAATGAAGGAAACTAAATATATTATTTCAATATTTTTGCCTTTAAAATCTTAACTAATGGAAGAAGCCAGATTTTCTCTTTTAAGATTTTAAAATTTAGATAAGAAAACAATTTACATGTGACAAGATAGTATATTACTTATTTACCTTTTTATATTACGAACAATAATATTTCCAAGATTTTAAAGGATGAAAACAAATTAAAAGTTTTTGTTTCTTGGATAAGAAGTCATGATAAGGATTTATATAAATCATGAACATGTGAATTGATTTAAATGTTTATGTGTGTACGTTATTAGTTTTGAATTTATAGTTAAAAGTTGATACACCTGTATACAAGGTAACTCGAAAGTGGAGAATTAATCATGTCTTCAAAAACAAATTTTATCATTGTTTTTTAACGTCTAGATAGTTATTGCTCTAATTTTTATGAGAAAAGATTATATCTTTTAGTAAAATATTTTATGTAATTCATACACGAAAATTCAAAGATAAAAATTGTATATTAAGAAATTTATAGTGTATGTATTTCGAAAATATCATGTTAAGATTTATTCGACTGAAGAATTTATTTAGTGTGTGCATTTTTAACAAAATTCAATAAGTCGGTGCATCTATAACAAAAGTCATATTATTTTATTTAAAAACGTATTTTGTAGAATATATTTTGATAAAATTTAGAGATATTATTATAAAGCCGCTGCGAAGCGCGGATTAGTAAACTAGTATTATAATATAACATGTGTATCTTATGGAAGTAATTTTTAGAAAAATTATAAGTACCATATAATATACGTAATATTCCTTACAAAATTGATAAATTTGATTAAAATTTGGTCAAAGTGACAAAATTAGTGGAACGGATGAAGTATATTTTTAATATTTTTGATAGATATGGTCAAAAATCATGGTTGTAGATTTCGGAAATCGGAACAAATCGGTTAGGTACCGTATAACGATTTATCGGCAAATCGGGGATTTATCGGAATGATAAATCGGAACAAAAATCGGATAAATTGTAATATTTTAAATATATTTAATATATTAGCCTTATATATAATGTAATAAACCATTTAAAAATAATTCATAGCGATATATCGGATTTCAAAAATCGAATCGGTCAAATATTTTTAAACGATTTATCGGCGATTTTTGAAAAATCGAACGATTTTTAGAACATTGTCAAAAATTAATAAATTATAATCGCTATAAGAACGAATTACAAAATTCATAACCTATGATCTTGAAACAATATTAAAATGATCAAAATAAATAATATAGTAAATATAACCCATATCAGCACATATAAAAGTGACCACTAGCTCAGCACTAATTTAACCTGTTTTCTTAAGGGCTTTGCTACATTGGCCTTAGTAAATGTATTTTCACACTACAGTTTGTTACTTTCTTTAAGTAAACTTGAATGTAATATCTGTCTTTAGAAAAATTAAAAACACATCATATAACAAGAGAGAACCAATCACTAAAAAAGAACTTTAGAACTGTTATAAGCCGTTGGATTATTACTAGATCAACTGTTCAGATTTAACTCATTTTTATATACAAAATCTTATAAGGGTATTCTTGGAATAAAAGGATTCTACTGCCGAACCTATTTTGTTTCATAGTATAAATTAGGGCTGCACATGGGTTGGGTTGGCCGGGTTACATCCATTTTAGCGACCCAACCCAATTATATCGGCCTACAAAATTTTAACCCAATAATCCTAAAAAATTTACACAACCCAACCCTATTAATTCTATAATGGTTTGGGTCGGTTCGGGTTAGGTACATCGGGTTGGATAAACAGACCTGTCTGCATGCATCATATAGTAAAATCCTTAAAACTTAATAACTAGAAAATCAAGTCATAATGTAAAATATTACAGGCATCCAAAATAGTACAATCATCCATGTTTCATGGTGCAAACTGCAAACTACAAACTGCTAGAATTTAATTTAAATGACAGTCTTTTCTAGCTTCAAATAAAAGCATTAAACTGGTGGAAATTCAATCATCAGCAACATTGATTTTCTTGATTTTGCCCTTGTCAATTGATACATCCTTCACTTTGCCCTTAGCATCTACAATATTCAATAAAAAAAATTGATTAAACATATAAACTAAAACATCTACTAAAATCTGTTATAAGAGGACTAGAGGAGTATCAAATAAAATCACGAAGAGTATTGAACACTAGATAAATGAGTTTACTAAGTAATACCTTCTTCAAGTTCAAGAAACTCATAAGAATGACTCTCATCCAGATATGTGTTAGATTTTATTCCGCCACTGCCCTTCAACCAGCTTTGAGTGCATACTAGTGCCTCCACCATTTTTGGACTCAAAGAGCTCCTAAATGGATCCAATATGCGTCCACTCGTGCTAAACGCAGATTCTGAAGCAACAGAGGACACCGGAATAGCAAGTACATCTTTAGCAATTTGAGATAAAATCTTATACCTGCTTGCATTGTCCTTCCACCAAAGTAGTATACTGAATATTTCAGTCATTGGGTTGAGAGGTTCTTCAGCCAGGTAGACATCAAGATCATTCTTCTTCTCTGTCGTCTCCATTTGTTGTTGTTGCAGATAATTTTCTAATAATCTCCTCTTTCGTACTTCTTTGTTGACGGTCTTTGGTGGAGAATCAGCCCTGCAATTCTGTTAACATTTACAGGATAGAAGCATATGATCAGAACTGGTATACAACCACTGATATGAAATGCATATACCAAACACCTTAGTTTTGAATTCAGTATTCATTAATTCTGAGGTTGATGTTTTGGAAACTAAGTGCAAATTAATTTTAGTTTAAAGAGGGTGGTGAAAATAGTAAATAATTCTACTCTGTTTCTGATCCTTGAAATGAAATGACACTGAAATGCTAGTCTGCTTATAAACATGTCCTTTTCTGTCGAAAAAGGTCTGTCATTCTCTAGATAAACCGAACATTTCAAGTGCAGTGAACATTTCAAGTGCAGTGAACATTTCAATATGCATATACCGAACAAAGATACATGGAAATCATAATCTATGAAAGAACCCACATTTCAATCAAGAAACCTCTAATAAACCTTAAATCAAACAACAAGAAAACCCCCAACATTACTATCATTAATGGCAGAAAATGAACAGAAACAGTCACCTACATAGAAAATGAACAGAAACTGACCTCAGTCTTTTCACCATCCGCTCCAACATTGTAACAAGCATACAGGCGTTGCAAAATCGACTCCACCTTCACGACAAGCTTGGCAACCATCTCAGCATCATACATGGATTCAAAACAGTATTTCAAATATCTCATTTTGTACCTGGGATCAAGTACAACAGCCAAAAACAACAAAGGATTTATGTTGTCTGCATTTCCCCAGTACTTATCATACTTGCCCTTCATGCTAGCAGCCATTATAGACAACAAGGGATGATCAGCATCCGCTAATTCAATCAACTGAGTATGAATCTCACATATTTCATGATAAAAGTTATTTGAAGTTACGTGCAAAGTCCCACTAAACTTCAAAGTAACTTCGTAAAAGGTGGACAGAAACCTCACAAACACAGCTGCTGACTCCCAATCAGAAAAAGTTGGGGGACCAGTCCTTTTTTTCCCATTTTCTTTTTCCATAAAGTAGCTCAGAAATTTGTCGTCTTCCTCTTCATACCTTGTAAATGCCTTTTCAAACTTAAGAGCCACATCTAGCATCATATAAGTGCTGTTCCACCTTGTAGGCACGTCTAAAATCAGCCCCCCCTTGTAATCAATGCGTTCTTTCTCCACACAAGCTTTGAATTTTTGTAGCCTTGACGGTGATGATCGAATGTACCTCACAGAATTACGGATGGAAGCGATTGAATCATGCAGTTTTGTTAGCCCATCATTGACAATTAGGTTTACAATGTGAGCACCACATCTAACTTGGAGATGTTCGCCTTCAAGAACAGAACCTTTCCATGCATTGACCCTCCTCTTTACAAAACCAACTGCTCCATCATTAGCTGTTGCGTTGTCTAGTGTAATAGAAAAAACTTTTTCAATCCCCCATTCAAGCAAACAAGCCTCAATCATCTTGCCAATGGTCTCGCCTTTATGGTTTGAAACTTGACAGAAGTTTATAATCCTTTTTTGTAGCTTCCATTCAGTATCTATATAGTGCGCGGTTAGGCACATATAAGACATTTGGGTTCGCGATGTCCAACAATCAGTGGTTAAACACACTCTTCGACCAACATCTGTCAATTCTTTTTTTAATTTCAATCTTTCAGTGCAAAAGAGTGAGTATATGTCCCTAGTGACAGTCATTAGTGTTTAGGACAGTGGTTGGGGCATTTGAGAGAGGGGTTGGGGCATTTTGGGTCGGACTGATTGGTTGGAAAAAGGTTTCCATTTTTTTGATTCTGTAAACATAAAACATAGAATTATATCAACACAAACACATAATACATAATACATAGAATATGTAAAACATAATACAAGTCTACAATTCACATAATACATCATAGAATATGTCGAAATCAATACATATGCATAGAAAAATAGAAACAAATACTGGATTAAGCACATACTAAGAAACACATAAGATTAAGAGAAATGATACAAATCAAACACATACAAAAAGAATACTTACGAATATATAAGATTAAGAGAATATAGAAGATTATACTTACGAGTTACGAGTTACGAATATTCAGCGGAGATTGAGTGAAATTTGAGAGGAAGTGCGGAGAGATTGTGCGGACTGCGGAGAGAGGAAGTGTCCAGAAAAGAGGCGCGGCTAAAATTAGGGTAAAAGAGTTACAAGTTACAAGTGTATACAATTTAGTAATTTACAAATTACAAGTGTATTTTAGCTCTAGGGTCTGGTCTGGGCTGGGTGTAATATAAATGGACTGGGCTTACATATGTGACCGGGTTGGGTTGGTTTGGGGTTTGAAATAGTTAAACTCTAACCCAACCCAATATATTCGGCCCAATAAAAAAGTGACCCATTAAAAATTCGGTTTTAAATGGGTCGGTTTGTTCGGCCCAATTTAGGGTTGGGTTGGGTCGGTCACTTCGGTTTGGGCAACCCATGTGCAGCCCTAGTATAAATACAGTGTTCTGCAGCTGAATTTTAAAAGTTATGCATATGGACTTCAAAGTTCTACAACTGAACTTACTTTTTTCCACAAAGTTCTACAAGTGAACTTGATTATTTTTATAATGTTCAGCAGTTGAACAATGTTATTCATATTATTTTCATACCATAACTTTCGTGTTCTACCGTTGAACATAAAAGTCATGCAATCGAATTTGAAATCAAACACATAAATTTTAAAGTTCTGCAACTGAACTTACTTGTATTTAAATGTTCAGCTGCTGAACACTGTTATCTGATATTGTGTTTATACAATAACTTGAATATTTTCACAAAAAATGATAAAAATAATTGGGGAAATTTTATGACGATGATGGAGAATTTTGTGATCGATATCGATGTATGATTATTATCGTTAATAAAATATTAATTAGCTCTAAATTATGTATTTTGTGTTTTTGGACAACTTTACCCATGACCTTCATATAATAAATATATATTATTTTAAAAAATAAGATAGAGTTCTAAGGGTTCTAAGGTTAATGGTTCTACAAGGAACATGACCCTCTCATATAATAATGTTTTTGAGTGCTATATATAACACTCCTCTTTCATCAGTCTTGAATACATGTAATATATGAATTATGCAACTCTTTGCTTAGAAAAACAATCATTAAAAACTAATGAATTAGCGTAAAATGATTTTATAATAAAATTAAATTTATCTAAAATAATTTTGTAATATAATCAATTTTTTTGTTGAGGGTTCAAGTGTTAAATTATTTATAAAGTTTACATCATCTAAGTATTTCACCAAAGAATCAAATATTATGTTTTGTGAAATTAAAATTAAAATTATTTATTTAGATTTTATGATAGTCAATGTTCTCCCATTCCTAACTCCTCAACTAAGGAAAGTTTTCTGTATATCACTACCGGCTTAAAATATTTGATAAAACGATTTTCAATTTGCATGCAACCCACTCTTTAATTTCCTACAACGGGTCCTCCTTGTCGTCTACATTGGCATAATTTATCTAACAGATTACCAATTTCTATAAAACTTCAAAATGTTTGTAAAAGGTAAAAACTACCAACATCATCATCTACATATATTTACTTCTGGAATCACAAGGCATCTACACAGTACAAGAGCTAATTTCAAACGAGTAGCTGCTTCAAACACGAATTCAGCATTACTCACCCTGTCGCTCAAAGCCAGCCAACAAGACTGTATTAAACTAGAACCAGGGATGCCATGTTGGATCCGTCATACATAAGTTTCGAGGAGCTGTAGCAGCGTCTACCAACTTGGTTACACCAATATGCACAGATTGTGGTGGCTCAACTGCATGGTCCTGTTATGACACGAAAATAGCAATCACCAAAATTAGGTTAAAAAATGACTGCTTCTTCCTTCTTCCTATAACTGAGACGGGTAAACTATTTGGACCAAGACAATGAAATGTTACTTTTCAGTAGAATATTACAATTAAAGCCTTTAGTACGATAGTTAAGTTCAGTCAGTTTCAAATTTTAAACCATACAGAAATTCCTCCCTTTGTTTCTTTTACCTCACAAGAAGGGGTACATGCTAACATGCATAGAATTTTGTAAAGCCTTTTTGACGCAAACAGGTGATCACAACTTAAACTGTGTAAATATGGTGTATTTATGTTATATTCATATATAAAGAATGAGTACTAGGATTTTAAACAAAAATGTACCTTCTCAGTTACGTGTTGCGGGGCCAATGAATTGATCCTTTCAGATACACGTTCAATATTCACCAAAATCTTCTGCATGAACTCGGCGGGATTCGATCTATATTCGCCAATACCAGAAAGCAGGGGATACCCCGCAAAAAATCTTCTCCAGGACCAAGAAAAAAGCTCATCACGGAAAAAGAGAGCTAGATGGTGCCACAGATGCTGACTTTGCTGCAAGTGGAGATTTTGCAATGTAACACACAACAATAATGAAGTGGAATAAAGAAAAAGAAGCTATACAGAACCTAGCAGTGCTCCAATAATAGAACTTACCTTTGGAGAAACAACTGCCTGGGCTGCGGAAGAAATGGAAGATACAAGGACACCTTCCACACCAAAATGGGAGATAAATTCCAGAAAATTCCTTGTCAGGCGGAAAGGGATTGGCTCGTTGAAATCAATTATACCATTGTCATTATATACTGGATGGAAATCGGTCTGGAATACCTTCCCGCTATTTTTGGCAAATAAAATCCTGTCTGGAGACCTACCCCCAATATGCAGAACATATGATAGGAAACATGAAAGGGCCAATTGTATGGTGAATTGCCTTTTAAATGCCCACATGTGGTTTACATTAGACAGTGTTTTGTACATGTATTTAGAGAATATACTATCAATAATATTGATTGTGCAATTACTGTAAGCTTTGAGCCGAAGTTCTACTGAAGAACCCGCTGACATTTGACCAGATATTGTCTTGTCAAGTTGCTCTTTAAAGTAAGTAACTGGTAGGTCCGCGTCTCTACCATTCCTTAAACAATAATGCTCATATACCTCAAGATATGTGTTGTACTTTGGATCATCTTCGACCATGCAAACCTAGTTAAAAGAATAAATTGCTATCAATAAAGGAAAACAATGAATAATGGAAGTTAACTGCACTGAAGCTTGCAAGCAGCCATCATAGATTGATACCCACCAGAGCTAATTATCTAAATTAAAGAGGGGGGGGGGGGGGGGGGGGGAGTCTATCGTCTATCTACAAGCCTTGCCTACAATTCAAATACACGTCACATGCAAATACATGTAGGTACATCAGCACTTGCATCAGATTTCTTATATACAAGTAGCTGGATATCATGTATATATATAGAAAGGGAGGAGTCAAGGAGACCAACTAACAGAAGAACAGAATAAATTAAGCTCATAATGGACTTCTTACCTGGGGACAAACAGGTATAATAATTGGTGTGTGTACACATATATGGCGACGTCTTGATTCCTTGTGCTTATCAAACATTTTATTCATAGCACGGAAAAACTGTATAATGCGTTCATCACTTCTGGTATTACCCAACATAGCTGTGACAGCAAAATGGTGCTTGGACCCATCAGATCCAATCAGAGTCAACCTTCTGAAACTGTTGCCATGCCTTCTCTCAATGGACACATCAGCCTTAATCCTGTCCAGTTTAACAGTGTGACTGGGCGCAACTTCCTGAATGAATGGAACTTGTAACTTTTAGTACTAAAGTACTAATGCATTCTGATAATAGTTTATTTAGAATATAATATCAGGCAAATCTCGGTTCCTGACCATAAACCGTGACCATAACAGTACAAGATTAGGATTTATTCCAAACACGAACCTCATACAGATCAAATATGTTGAGCAAAGAGAAACTACCTGATCAACGAAATACTGGCCTGGAATCTCCACGTCAATTAAATGAAAGTCACTCAGAACTTTGCTTTCTTCTTCCAGCTTCAGGACTGCTGGAAGCTGTTCCTCCATATTGGTTTGCACAACATTTTTCCACTGCTTTAGTCTTTTTATTAACTCACAAAGGGAGGCTGGAAAGGTTGCAGTGCTCTCTGGGTCAAGGTCACAGTCAAATTTCTGTTTGTATTTTTTTACAAAATCAACATGCTTGTTTGTAGAATCTGCAGCGAAACAGGATCCCCTGATATTGGAGAGCTCCTTCTTGAGAAATTCAGGAACATTTCCAGTAGTGGCATATGGCTGACTATAACAACGACGGAGGACAGTAGAGATCACTTTGAATAGCCTCTCTTCTGGTTGAGGAACAAACCTCGAGCCAATTTCTGTGCAAAAAACCTGCCAGTATGATATTATATCAAAAAGTCAAGCTTATAACTTGGCGAGAACACTGTAGACTTTTTAACAACGTCAATTTGATACTATATTGCACAGTGCTTGTAACATGATTAATAATTCTAAAGCAGCTAAATGTAAGGACCAAAAGAAGAATACAACATGTTGTAGACAACTTCGCCATGAATAAAATGCACAAGTAGCAAAATTAAGCCACCTCAAGTTCACTAGCAAGATTCGTGTGCTTGTTTTGAAGAGTCCCCATTATATCCTTAGCAGCATCATAAGCTTTGACAGCTGAAGCATTTAAACCAAAAACATCATTATTCCCTAATGAATTCAGGTTGCTATCAGTTATGGTTGAAGCGCTATGTTGCAAAGGTATGTGATTCCCAGCATGCATTCCGTCTTGAATAACTGAGGAGCTATCAGGTTCTTGCATGTAAGAGCTTCTACCATGTGGAAACTCAACGATTCCACTGGATCGACCTCCTTGCTGAACTCGACTGTCAGAGGCTAAAGGACCGCAACGTTGACTCGCTAATCCAGTGATGCCATCAGACAGTATATCAGAACCAGAAGAAGAGACATTTAGCTGCATGTTTTGTTGACTCATTTCTGTTCTACCAGTTTCAAATTTCTGTAAAATTTTATGGAGCTCAAGCAAGTATGTGCGCAGCGAGTAATACAATGCCTAACATTTTAAAACAAGAGGCCATACTTAGATATGTAGTGAGGCTAGAAAAATCCATGTATTAGAGGAAGAACATGTTACCAATTTTGCAATAACAGAAAAACATGCCACACCTGTGGATAATAGAAAGCAATTTTCAGCAGAACAAGCTTGCAATGTGGGGCTTCTGTCCTCTGCAAAGATATTAGCAGCTGAGGGATCCAATAAAGCCAAAGCCAGTGCGGTATTTGGTCCAGGTACTTGTCGAATGCTCTTCCCACGGATTCCTTCGGAGTATCAAAACTGAGAAGGTAGATAACACGAGCTAGATGGCTTCTGGAGTTCGATATACCATATTTTATACCTTGAAGGAAACAGCTGACAGCATATTCTAACCAAATCTCATCAGGTTGTTTTTTGTATGCCTGAAACAAGGATACACCGATATACAAAGATTAAATATTAATATTAATAGCATGAATTCGTGGATTTAGAAATTTAAAACTGGTACCATCTCACAGTAATTTCCCCAGCTAATCCAGCCTTTTGGCAAGTTCTTACAAAGACTGATTGCATTTGAATATGCAGTATTGGCCCCATCAGAATCATTTAGCCTCAACAAGAAATTTCCTTTCAGACGGAAAATCTCTGCCTTGTCTTCAGCATGTAAGTACTCTAGATTAGTACTATTAATCAAGTTAAGGCCATTGATGAGTTCCCCCTTCATTTCTAGAAAAGTCTTTAGTTTCTCTTTTATATTTACGAAGGCCTCCTGCAAATATGTGCAGAAATTTCTGAAGAATGTGTGCTAAAATAAATATAAAGAGTGAAAATACAAAACATAACTTAATATACCTTCACATCCATAGCTGGATGTCCATACAAATTTCCCAAAATGGACACACAAACATCATGTAATCCTTGCTTACGAGCGACATGGGCAAGCTTGTTTATATTCCACGCTTTGTCTTTATACCCAACATAATCAAGTTGTGGATTTGTGGCACCAAAATCTTCAACTCCATGAAGTACTGAACTATAGATTTCATTTCTCCATTGAAGAAAATCATACCAGACAGACAAATCGTCCCACTCATTTGGAGTCCTCACTCTCCAGTTCTCAAGTATCTCCTTCGATTCTGCAAATTGACCATGTGTTCCAAGAGTAGATCTTTTGAGAGGTTGGGAACTGTTAGCAATGCATACAACTCTAGCCGATTCTTGAATCTCAACCAGCTGTTGGAATTGTTGCAAAAGAGGGATACGGGATTGAAAACAAATATCAGGTAACTGCCACCACTGCCCCAAAGCAAGATTAACCCATTTTCTCACTCCATATTTAGTATCTTCCACAGCACTTGTATTCTTCTCATGTAGAAAGAAGTAGGCCTTATTAATATGAGTTTTTAGAGTTTCTTCAACTTGGATATTTGGAATTAGATGATCTTTAAGGTAGGTCCAATCCTGTTGTTTCCAGAGGCTATCTAGTAAAATATCATAGTTCTCAACAAGTTTTCCAAAGTCTGCCAAAGCATCCCATTGACCAAGTTGCCGTGAACAATTGAGCCACTGTTCTTCCCAAAGACACATCTCACCTTTTGAAACTGTTTGAGTACCCCGAGTTGCCTTACCCATTGCCTGACAGAAAAGGCTTTGTGCCTGCTGCCAGTATCCATGCTGAACAAGTGAAAGTCCAGCCCTTGTTTCTGCGGTGACTGAACGTTTCCTCCATAGTCCACACCTCATATCTTCCTCGTGAAGCAAATGGTAGAGCTCATCCAAAGACTCTGAGCACTTTGAGTCATTTAAAAATAACATTGCATGAGTTTCCAACATATTCAGGGCGATGTTCCATGCATTGAAGGTTTTCCCAATATATTTGATGAGCTCACTAGGCAACCGAGGCTGAGGATGACAAAGCTGAATGCCTTCCAAAAGAGCTTGTACCACGTTAGGCCTGCATGCCTGTTGCTTCTTGTGATAATCTTTGGACAAGAGAGCTACCATAGGTTTTGCAAGTGCTAACTGTTCATCCTCGCGTAATGCCATCCAAATAGGAGGAATCAACAACACCCACAAATTATATGCAACATTTGGATCCGCTTGAGACAGCTCTATCAGTGGAACAACAAGATCAGAAACCTGAAACATCATTATAGAAAAATAAGAAGTAAAACTTTAAACAAAATTAGAACTGATTACAAGCTTATAACACAGCATCCCCTCCAAGATCTGTAACATGTACCATACTATCTCCTTCATATAAGATCCAAGAACAATACACAAAGGCTAATGTTAAATCAGAGAGCAAAAGTGTAACAGCATCAAGGTTTGGTTCAATAAAGTCCTTCGAAGATTTGTAAAGTAAATATCACTCAGTAGAATGTTAAAAGATTTGGTGCAAGCATATATCCAAGACTATAGTAAGCGTTCAATAGGAACATGTCTGTCTATATATATATTTGATAGTCCTGAGAGTGTGCCAAACAGACTTGAGCTACATTATAAGTAAAGATGCCTCCATTACAATATAATTGATAATGTCAAAACATCTGTTAATGGTAGACGCTGTCTTACCTGGAGTTGGCTCATTTTACTCAGAAACTGCACATGCTTCAGCACCAAGCTAGTTACTAGAGGACACTCCTTGGAAGTTTCTCCAACATCAATATTCATGGATTCCATCCAACTATCAGTTTGAAGATTTGACACCAGAAAAGATGGCACTTTCCCCGAGGTTGGTGTAAGCATAACAGGTGCATCCTGAACTAAGACTGCAAAAAGAAGATCAAGGCCCTGCTTGAGCCAGAAAATGTCGCTAACAGGTTCCCAGTCCTGGATCTGAAATATGTACTGCAGTCTGATGAACAGTGTTCTCCCTAGAGCATCATCATGCAAGGAAAGGAATTTCATCCTCATTTCTGGATTTTTTGCCCTCATACCTAGTAAAAATTTTCTTTCAACCTTCTCAAAGACTTCTTGGCATAGAGAAAGAGGATATCTGAAAGTTAAGTTGTTAGCTTTAATTGTCTCATTATAATTTAAAAAAATAAACAGGACACATATGCTACTTACTTATTTTTATTTGAACACAGTTCATAAAGAAACTGAAGATATTTTTTGTCCCACTCTTCGTGGAAACTTGGCGGGCGATTCTGTTTATGAACCTCTGAGATACTCTGGAGGAAAGAAACTACTTCTTTGGGACTAAGAATATTACAAGGCTTGTTGGTTACTTCATGCTCAGTAGAACCTTCTTCGATCCACTCTCTGATTACATCAATTAGGCATAGGAGGACAGAAGAATCAGTATTCTTTTCTGAGAGCAAAAACATCACAGTCTCGGTCACAGTTTGTTTGCAGACAGGAACTTTCATAACCTTTCTGTTAATAAGTTGTAGCACGGACTTCAGATTAGCATTAATAACTCCCATATAATCACCTTGTTGAGAAGATGGGAGTGCAGGATTTAGACGGGTTCTCTGATCCTGAAACAACATAAAAAATGAACAAACATGATATACTGATGGCAAGGACTTGCATGGCAAGCAAATCTACTTAGACTGCTCCAAAGACCAAGAAGCAATTTCCAAGCATAAAAAAGGTCTGCAGATATCACATATAAAGAAATGCAAAATGATCCGAGGTAGGGAGGAAAAACTGCTCAACATCAGCAATATACATTGTGGTATGTTGAACTTGGGGAATGCTATATAAGAAATTATCCACCAAGCATAATTTTGAGAACAGGCATGTATCTGAAAAGGTCAAAAGAATGATGCACAAACTATGGAAGCCGACAGAAATGTAGCTTAGCAAAAACTGAAGGAAATCAACAAAATATACAAGTATCTATAGACAGAAATGAAGCCATAGATGTCTCACATGAGAACCAGTTGGCAATCTTAATTCCTGAGCCAGGTGCCGAAGGACATGAACCACATTATACGGTTGTATTAGGTTATCTTGCATCTCAGCCAGCAATTTAATGATGTACAGCACAAAGCTGATTGCTTTGGAAGACATATCTTTATTTGCTATATGCGGAGTTGCAACAGCGACAAGGTACTTCTGTATTAAATCATTGACCTTGGTGTATAATTCCATTACAATTTGTGGTGTAGTTGCAGCTTCCAAAGGATATGCTAAGATAACCATCTTTAATAGGGAGCACCACAGATTTCCAGCATCTACATTTTTATACTTGAGACAAACCTCAAAAATCTGCAGCAATAAAGCAATTATGTAAAAAAACAAATATTCTATAACAGAGTTGTAAGCTATATGGAGATTTCTGCATGCTTACTTGAAAAATGTGGTTGCAGTTTTTCTGGATAATAATATGCGGTTGTTTTTCTAAAATCTTATTCAGCACACCCAACCCTTGTATTAGAGCTTCTGCAGGGTCCTTTGCTTGAGTTAATTGACTACTGCTCAGCATCATCTCTAGATAATCAAATTTGATGCCACCACATGGCCAAACATCTAGAGCTTCACAAAGAATCTCCAATGCTTCTTTGTAGATCCTAGTTCCTTCATTGTCCTTGGGATCTGTTGTGCATGTTACCTAAATAGAAAGAACAAAACATCGATGACAATTTGTGGGGTCATTTGAAAAACTGAAATGGAAAAGAAGTGTAACCACACCCTGTTTTCTGAAATTTTAACACAGATCTTACATTAATGAAATGAAGTACACTGAACACTTATTTTAAATTATTACATTAATGCAGTGGAAGAAGAGCAATTACACCCTATTTTGCAAGGTGGATCCATAATATCAATCATTACATTAGTGAATTTCATTTATAGCTTGCTTTGGGAATACTAAACCTTAATTAGGAATTAATACATTAATAAAATAATAGAGAGTAACATTATCCAAATCCGGAAATGTGGAATCCTCAATGGGAACTGCTACACTGATGAAGGGAAGTTTCATATTGAAAAGTTATACCCTGGTCATGGGATAATAAAATCATTACATTATCAAAGTAAAGATTCAACATGTCCAGTATGTTTGTTTAATTTCTGTGGTTGATATTATGTTTTATTTCAAACGAAACCTAAATATATATATATATAACTATGGGATTGCAATACCTTCTCGTACTAGGTACTATAAACTCATAGAAATGGATTAAAAATATGATTAAGATCTACTTCTATGGGATAATAATGCTTTAAATTTAGAGTAAATAAACTAGTAATAGTTTGGGGATTAGAATCGCCTAAAACAAGCATGGCCATAGAGTGTTATTACACCAAAGAAATGTATGAGAAAACTTAAAGATGTAAAAGGGTACCCCTAACTGAAGATTGTTTATGTACTTATACGTGGCTAGGGGCATATTTATCTGATATAATCATAGAAACAACACGAGATATTTGTTACTAATGGAGCAGAGCAACTTCGCCAGTAGATTATAAGCAAAAAGAGAAAGAAAAAAACTTACCCTTATTAGAAAATTAATAACTATTTCCTCCATTGCTGCATTAAGTTTGAAGCCTTCACCGTGTTCAACAGACTGTTTGCTTTCTGGATTGGGAATCATTGAAGAGCCACTAGATGACATGCATTTAACCATTAACCTCTTAGGTAGATCTCTGGAAACTGCAGATTCATCGCATAGATGCCTACTATCTGAATCAGCAGAGCTGTTACCATTTTGGCTAGGAACCTCTCCTTCCGGTGGCACCTTATTCTCATCTCGTGTTAGTCTTTCCCAACTGATGACTAGGCCAGCAAGAACAATTGCAAATTTGCGGCTCTCTGTCGTAGCAGTAGAACTCAATCCAAGCCGACTGAGAGAATTAACCATTAGTGGTGTGAATAGGGATCTGTACTTGTAGAAGAGATGAGAGTGCCGGACAATAAGCTGAAAAATGTGGATCATATTCGGAACCATGTGTCCTTCTTCCACCAAAATTATCTTTGTGCAACGTATCCAACTTGGCACATGAGAATCAGTAGGAAGCATTCTTTGTGGAAGAACCGGCAATAGCATATCAAGGCCTTGGTTGACCATCACCGTATATTCTGGTTGGCATGAACGGAGAAGCACACAAAAAACCTGCATGTTGGAGATTTTGTCAACATGATAGCATGATTAGCTTAATAGAATGACAAGACCGTAGAAAAACAGAGCAAATAATTGAACAGGATTGTTGATGGGGAATAAAAATAAAAGGGAGCTTCTATTTTCATTAGTATATAGTTTAATTATATGTAGTACAGAAATTAGTATATTATTTGTTTGTTTTATATGTGGGGCTAGTAGTTTATTGATATGTAGTAGCTTATTTAGAATAAGCCCAATTGTAACGGGTCTCGTATATGGGTTGCGATCCATAGTCTTTCCCTCTTCTGCGATTGGTAGTGGGTGTTTTGTGGTTCATTCACCCAAGTTTATCTCTCATATTGTTTTTATTCAATAATTGTTCTACAAGTTGTCCTGCATCAATTGTGATATACCTAAATTAGAGAATGTAAACAGAAAAACTGCTGGTTGGGATACATTTTGCCATCTTCAACAAAATAAAGAGCAGAAAGATACATGTTCCAACAAAACAAAATATTTTTCTGTAGATTCCATAGATTATCTTGGGGTGGCATGAGGCAAAATGGCCGTGCTCCATCAAAGGAGTCGGCTGCAGCTCAGTTTAAGCTTTTGAAACCTCAGTATTGATTATTACCCACAAGCTTCAACATATACTTTTCTTGTGAACATAGGACCGATTGTGAGAGATTGGAGGACTGGGTAATAGTTGTATATCTGGATCAGTCCAGATAAAGCTCCACAAGCATGAATATGTGATGACATAGGCAACACCAGGTCACCATGACATAATGATTGAAATCCTTACCAACCAAGTATTGTATTTCTACAAAAAGAGCTAATGATCTTACAGTTCTCATCTCGGTGCCTTTCTAGTTTCATGGTAGCAGATAAAATATGAGCTTCAAGAGTAGCATGTAGACAGACACTGCATGTGAATAAAGTCACCTGGAGTATAACTTTTGTTGGGGCATTGTAGGACTTGAAGAAGTTGCAAGCATTAAGTAATGCCAACTGCTTGATAGCACAATCTTCGAGCTTGAGATGGATCCAGCTAAAAGTAAAAAATTTCATCCTATAACGGAGAAGGGCATCAGGGAGATACTTGAGGAATAGCGAAGAGAGGTGGAAAAGCTCAACCCTTATAGTTTCACCATAATATGTGCACACCTATTCAAACAACATTCATGAGAGTAAAGACATGAGAGTAAAGACAGAACATAAGTAAAAAAACCTTCACAAGTAGACAAATGGAACGAAAACTAAAAGCCACTAATGTATAGAGAGAGTCTGTAAGAATAATGAAATGTACATCTTTGGGAGGATCGATGATTTGGTCAAAAATTATATCAATCATAGTTGTGTCTACAACTTCCCAAGTCTGGCCATTTTGAAATGTGTATTCTAAAATTGGGAATATGAGCATCTGCATGATAAGCACTAAGTGATCTTCACATAGTTTGTTTGAGCGAAAAATGTCAAGAAATTGCAGCAGCAGTCTCTTCTTCATATTAGGTGAATAAATCTCAGCTACCTGAATAAGAAATGATGATGTTCAACACCCGGAAGAAAATAATTGGGGGGGGGGGGGATTCTATATCTGATATATGCAACAATAATATTATTGATTTATCATAACGTTTTCTTGACCGTACCTCGATATTACAGAAAATCTTTAAAAATGTATAATTGAAGCGGGTAGGAAACAGGAAGACTGACAACATATCAAATAGCACGCTACATTCAGTGCCATCGTGGCGCAAGTAATTCAAGAAGCATTTCACTAGCCATTTGGTTTCCTTGGCCTGAAATAATTAGTGAAGTTTTAAGACTATATTGAAACGCACAATAAAATCTTGAAGAAAAGAAAAAGGTGTAATATCAGCAGCTTGCAGACTGTAAAACTCAGATTGCAAACATTTGAACAAAATTCTTAACCTATTCACCTAAGAGTCTACACTAAGACATGATAACAAGAGAAAGTATAATAAATAAGTTCTGACAGGAAATACAGAGAAAAATTTGGAGCTAATAATGCTACATGCCTCTATGAACATCCAAGCTTAGGAAGAAAATAACCACTGTTCCTACCATGGTACACCTTGGTCTTCCTAGATCTGTCCTCAGCAAGAACTAGCATGGATTAAATTATTCAAAGTTAAATATTTAACAACTGTTAATGAGTCAATGTGGCAACTGACACTTGCCAATGATGCTCACGCATTTCTGAACATATTCTGGTTGAGTCATATGGGGAATGTATATACATAACAACTGTAACGAGTCCATGTGGTAACTGATTTATAATTGTGTTTTTAAAAAAGATCATCTCCGCCCGTGTTTCGCACAGGTCACCTGCTAGTATGGATAAAGAAAAGATGAGTCTTCGGGTGTAGGTCTTACACTCTTATTTCTAAAGCAACAAAATGTCCACTTTCAGCATGGAAATGATGGCAGGAAAAACCATGAAGATAGATCTTGGTGAATTTAATTTAGGATGTTAATTACTAATTTTTTGATAGTCTGAACCACATCAAACTTACTTGCACCAAGGTCAATTCTGGCTCATTCTGTAAGCGCTTAGTTCTTTCCGCTGAATTCCACAAATTGACCAACATGTCAAACACAACACGATTATTTTGTAGCCATAGAGGCAATAATTTGACCAATTTTTTTATCAGACAGAGACCCCCAGAGCATGAATTTGACATCTCAACGAGGGTTGTGGCTGGAGTATTAGAACAATCAAATTGGGGAGATCGAATTCCATCAATTGATGAGGAGCCAGAAGAAGATTTCTTAGCAACTGATGCTTCACACTGTGGTAGAATTTTAGGAAATGCACTTGCAAGAATCTTCACAGCAGAGTTTGCAAGTTCATCCCTCAAGGGCTGGCCAACATCTGACTTTATCATGGCCACAAAGCTGGATTATGACAAGAGAAATTAGAAAACTAAGTAGTAAAACAAGAACCGTTTCATAATCACTAATGTCTAAGTAATGACAACAATTTATCCATACCATTGGAGGTATTTTGTTTGACATAAGCGAGCAAGGAAATAATCCACAGCAACCGCAGGGTGACGATTTAGAAATTTAGTAAGTGGGATGCGATATGGACTGTTCATCTTGCTATGAAACTGTCCAGAAGGAAGGGCAGCTTCCAAGTCAAAACTCACTGTTACAACCTCAGGTAAGAACTTGGATGCATCCGAAGGAAGATGGTAAAAAATCTCAAGGATAGCTGCATGAACGAAAACAAACACTTTAAATTCAATATCTATAATGTCTCCAGCACTAAAATTTTAATGATGTGAAAAAGATAGGGTTCTAATATGTTTCTAGCAACAGAACTGTAAAAATTTGTCAGACACGAAGCCTGCCCAGATATGTTTGGAGCAAATGCTTATATTGGATATTAAAGTCGAGATATAAGAAAAAGACATGTGCAAGGAACAAAATTTAAAACCTTGGTGAGACCTCGGTATTTCTAATGCTAAACAATCCGTTCCAAACTTTTTCTATTGCAGTAATACAACAGTACGAGTGGTAAACACAGAACAAAATAGGCCCTTTAATATGAAATAATTTGACTTAAAACTCTTGCAAGTAAATAGAGGAAATAATACTCACCAGATGCTATATTAACTTCCTCACCAGTGTTCCATGACTTCTGACACTGTGCGAGCTTCTCCGGTTCCAACAAACTCTTGAGGTGGAGCAACAATGTGCCACCCAAAGCAATAGTGAATAAACCAGACAGAAGGTCAAGTAGGTGTGCTAAACCTTGTAAAAACGGTACACTGAGATTTTCTATTTGCTTCAAGTCATTCAGAATAGGCCTTACGTTGGTCTGCAGAAGTTCTTTGGAAATTCTTCGCTGGCAAATGGTCTAGAAGATTACAAACAAAATGCAAATCCAGATTGAATTTGTAATCAGTAAAAAAGAAGAGAAACAAAACAAAACAAGCCGAAGCTATTGATTATACAGAAAGCCAGATTCAGATCAGCATCTTTAAACTTTGGTTCAGCTTGATCAGACATACCATAATATCACCAATTGATTGACATTTTAAAAAGTGTTCAAGAGTATCTCCTGGAAAAACTATTTATAGTGTCTAAAAATCTGAAAATATGTGGACATTCAGATACAGACGCATAAACAAATAAAGAAAAAGTATCAAAGACTTAGTTTTTAGGTTGGTCATTGGCTAGACTTAACAAACAGAAATACGCAGATGTGTAAGAGAAAATTCATGTAACAAAGAAGCTCGAATAAGAATTAAGAAATAGCTTCGAACCTGTCTTATGCACTCTTTGGCAACAATACCTATTTCTGGAATTTCACTTCCCAGGGATTTGAAGAACATGGAAATAATATTTTCCCGCAAAGGGGAAAGCTTATGACAATTAAATTCTTCCCTTTTTATTGAAGAGGATAGAAGCTCAATGGACAGTGCACGAAGTCTGATTAGTGACCCAACCATCCCGGGGCTCACAGACTTGACAACAGAAACAATTTGTTCAGTCTCAGCTATTTCCAGTGCTTCTTGCAGGACACTTTCTAGTTCTTGAGTAACCTTAATAAAGGGGTTTTGCAAGGACAAGCAGAAGTTCAAGGCAGCAACTATACGAACCTATCAATAGTACGCAAAAGTTAAAAAAAAAATAAAAACAATAAATGAATACTTTAGACTACAAGGTAACATGAAGTTCCTCTCTCGTCTATGGCTAATTCAACTAGATTTATTATCTCTACATTTTTTAGGTTGAGTATCAACACATGACAAATTTCCAATAAAGCTAGTGTATCTATTTCTTTGAAAATTTTAGATTCTCCTCAAAAGGCGATGTTTAAAGTGTATTAGTAGTTTTAAGCAGATAGAGTAATAAGAAATTTATGGGCAGCCAATAAAAAATATTACCTGCTGATTAACAGGTCTTGAATGTAGCTTACGCGTTATAAGAGGTTGCAACAAAGGTTGGTAAAAAGGTATAAGCAACTCAGACACCTTGCTTCCGGTTCTACTTGCCAAAAGCTCCATACAGGACTGCACTATATCTATGACATTAGTGGAAGCATTTGTGTTAAATAACTCAGAGGCAAGGTATTCAATAACCCCTTGAAGACTTTGCCGGCAAGCTTCCCTTTTCGCTTCTTCAACAGTGCACAGAAGACGGAGAACCTGCATAAGCACCCGGACTGTCTCCTCCTTCTCTTTTCTAGCAGATAAAGGAAGCCTTCTAACAACGTACACCAGTCCACGAACAATCTTGACTTGGAAAAGACACAAAATTTCCAAGGTGACCTTATCAATTAAAGCACCAATCCCTATCACTCCTCCTATCTGTGCTTGCCATGTACTAGCATAGCAACAATGCAAAAGTTTGGGTAGAAGTTTCTCAAATACAGGAACCCGTACACTTGGAGATGGGGAACCAAAAGTGACAGCAGATGGATTATACACCATCACTGGTGCAGGTTTTGAGCAAGCAAGTAACAAAGAAGTCTCAACAAACACGTTAAGTGTACTAAGAGCAGCTCTAGAATACGTTCTATTTTCATCAGCAAGCACATCTACTATTGCATCTAAAAATATTGTTGGGTCAAGCTCCATAAGATTGGAAGACGAACAACAGCCTGACATTCCACCTGATGAATCTACTAGGGGAGCAGTCACACTTGAGCTTTTAGATGAATCATTTTCGATGTAGAATAAGATGGCAAAATGATGACAGATACTTGCAACATAATCATCGGGGGTATCAAATAGATCAGGTTCTGTACTGGTGGCAATGATGTTAATCAAAAGAGTCTTCAACAGAGAATTCTCAGCTAATAGTTGAGTCCTGGTTTTGAGAGCTAAGTCAGCCTGCAAGAAATTTTTGTTATTCGATGAAACTGAAATTATGAAACAAAAAAATTAATATAGATTGTTCTTCAAACCAAATTGTGTGTCATACTAAATGAACTAGGACAATTCTTTTCTTCTTAACAAGAACCCGGATGAGATGACTAACATATTTGTACATCAGATACACTCAACAAGAAAGGAATAAATCAACATAAATTGTAATAACAACAGTTTCTTAGTATAGTACTCCTTACTAATCATCTATGCAATGCTCAACTCTGAAGGAGTCATAGGGTTGGTATTTAATTCAAGTTCTCTCAATAACCAATGGAAATGGCAGTGATGCCATGCCAAATGACAATGAAATGTACTTATGAGTACACAAATCAAATCATAGACCAGAGCTACAATAGCTGGCAATTTCCTACACGACATGAAAATGACACGATAATATCGTGTTTGTGTTTACCTTTTCGGTACACGAACACGAAAATACACGGATAAATTTAGTGTCGATTTTGGGTTTACCCTTAGTTACACAACACGAAACGAAAGTATACGAAATAAATAAAAAATTAAATAAATATTTTAAACTTATATAGATAAAGGCAATTTTAGTGTAGATCGCTTAAAGATTAGACATGTTAGACCAAATTTGCAGTAAAGTATATTTTTGACTTATGTACTAACACTGAAATTGCAGTACAATAAATCTAAAAATTGCAGTACAATAAATTTTGATTTACAAAACAAGTTCATTTCAATTAAGATTTTTTTTTATAATATAGATTATAGGTTGCCCGGATATATAATGCATAAAATATATATAAAAAAACTTAATAGTGCAGTACAATGTATTTAGTATATATGTTGTCTAAGAGATGTAACATTTAAGTGTTCTACATTGAACATAACTCTATAGATACATATTACAATAAATACTATATATATAATTTTTACAAAAATAAATGAAAAAATAGTTTTAAATTTAAGTTTAACAAGATTTGACAACACGTGACTCGTTAGGCTTATTGACTTAAGACTCAAATAGTAATAAGTTAAATGAAAATTTTAAAATTTTTATTTTACTTATTATATTGTTATTTTTATTCAAAATTACACAAAACACAACAGTAAAAGTACACTACATGAAGGTACACGAAACGACACGAATCTTTAATAGGTCGTGTTTGAGTTTATCATTCATGTACACGAAACACGAAAATACACGACACGAAAGTATACGAAGCGAACGAATTGCCAGGTCTTGCCTACACCCATGCATTGCAAAATTTGTACTGTTTGAATAATATTTTGTCAATCCAAAATCAGCAGTTGTGCTTTCCATTTGAACATTCAATATGAAAGACGTATTAAGAACTTTATGTCCTAGCTTCGTGCTCAATGACATAACCTTTTCATCATATTTGTGATATTATTTATATCATTTGACAACATAAAATAATATAATTTGCTTACAAATTTTCTAAATATCAATCCAAAAAAATTATATGATTCGACACTCAATTCTTAAGTAAGCTGGATACAAAATTCTGGTTCCAAAAAACCAAATACAAGAAGAAAAATGATTATGCAAACTGAAAATCTACAGAGATGAATCCTCAGATGTATATAAATTGACACAGGAAACAAGAAACACTCAAACATATCACACAAACTATAGGAAAAAAGTTAATTACATCAAGATATGCTACATGTACAAGTTCCTCGTGCATATAACAATGAACAGCCTGTGAGTGTAGTTTATATATTACCAGGAGGGGGGGGGGGTCTGGAAGAGTATGAACAGTTAGCAGGAATTAACACAATTACCAAATTAACAAATGAAGTAGAACTGTAAAACTAACCTTTATAGATGTTTTCTCTGAATCCCTTAAAGACAAATTAAGCTGAGAAGTTAAGATAGTGGACAGATATCGGCATGTTAAGCTTTCATCAACTCGTCTTGGCAAATTAAGCAAAGAAGATAAACACACGCGAAGGAATCTTAAAGCTTGTTTACGATGGATCAAATTCATGCCACTATTTTTCCGCTTAATGGCTGACATTGCAAGATTTATACACTGGTCTAGAGGTATCACGAAAGATGTTGAGCTCCCAAATGTTAAACAAATGCGAAGGCCATGCTCTGGGTTTTCCTTGCATTCAAGTCCAAGAGGCTCTCTGAGAAAGCGTCTATTACGACCACCCAACTTTCCAAGAATTTGTAACGATCTTCCACCCCAAATATATGGGGCTGGTCTCAGGTGAGACCATAAGGCCAAAATCACCTCAGGTATTACATTTCCCATGCTAGATTCCAGAAAATCAGGATTTAACTTATCTACCCAAGATTCAAGTGTTCTCAAACCCAAACCCACTTGATCAGACCTGCCCTTAAGACACATAACCAAAGGCTTCATAAGACGGGGTAGGTGAGATAACAATGTACTTAAACTTCCAGGATAGGTAAAGCAGAGTTCCAGAAGAAGGTCTTTTGTACTTTTGCCAGAAGGACCCTCAAGCATAGCCAACAACATATTCAAGCATAGATGCAGTTTAGGAATCAAGTCCTGCATGAGAAGCTCACATTTCCCCCCTTCAAGTGCACGGAATATTGTACGAAGAAGTAGCAAATAACCAAGTGGCATCTCATTTTCAGTTAAACTTTTCATGCAAGTTTCAAAAATAACATGGAGGTGAGGCTGCAAAATACATTCATAACTTGATGGATATTTTGCAACAACACCAAATATAAAATGGAAAAGATGCAAAACAAGTTTTGCTGCAGACGAATCATGTTGGTTCAAAAGAGAAAGCTTGTTAGTCACCAGAAAATTAACCAAAACATATGCAGAGGGCCTGAAAACCATAGGAGCTTGCTGAAGATCGGAAAAGATGTAAAGTCTCTGATGGTTAGATATCATAGAATCGAATAGATGTGGCATACACAATGAGAATGTATCCGTGATATCTTGAGGTTCCATAACAGTAAAAATCTGGGCGATATGATGTATTATTTCTCTCTCTTCATGTTTCTCCTTGAACAAGTCTAAGCAGTCCATGGAAATACTTAGAAGGGAGGAGGCTTTCCTGACCTATCAAATGCAAGTATATTACGAAATAATCAAAAAACAGCACAGAAAACAATAGATAAGGAATTGTACCTCATCTTCCTTCATCCCCTTGCATGATCTCGGAACTGATGAATTGGATGGTGGAGGAAGCATTTGCAAAAAATTAACACGCTTTAAAGATGAAACCTGAAAAGCAGGACTACTTAGAATAAAGTACTATACAAGTGACTTTTTCAAGAGTGAGCTGGAAACCTGTGACAGTCGCGTATGAATGTTCGTGATAGTCCAAATAATAGGCCTGATACCTGAGCATTTCAACATGCAGACATATTATAACTTGTTTGATGGCAATAGGCAAGCTAAAACTATTCACTTTATGACTGTTGGCACTTGGCAGAATCAGAAAAAGTAAACACCAACAAAAACTAAATTTACATCTTAAAACTTTTACAGAATATAATAAATCTAGAGTAACAATATCAGTTATATTACTCAGTACATTTACAACATTCATGAAAATAAATTTATAAAAAATGGTTACCCTACCCATAATCAAAGTTTTAATTAAATGCTTGGAATCACTGACTTGCTTCTGATGCTCGATCGGCACCTGGGAACTAAGAACATCCTGGAGAAAGCCAGAAAACAACATGTATTGTAGAAGCAACTTGTAAAACTTAGTAGGAGTTTAAGCAATCTAGCGAATTTCTTACACTTAATATAGTAAAACAACATGTATTGTAGAAGCAACTTGTAAAACTTAGTAGGAGTTTAAGCAATCTAGCGAATTTCTTACACTTAATATAGTCAAGCCTAAGCTCTTTTTTAATCTGGTTTTAAGAAAGTAAATTTCAGAATTTAAATCTTCAAGGTTTTGACCCAAAAAAAACTCCACCAATAGGTCTGTCATTACACGTATAACAGATTTTAAAAAGTAGAAATACAAATGTTCGTCATTGGTACGAAAAAAATGTAACAACTTAATTATTCCTACCATAGGGAAGGGGCATATAACCTTTTTTTTCTTTTTTGATGATTAAAGGGGAATAAAACTAAGAAAAGGTTCATATCAAAGGGGGGGGGGGGGGGCACCAAGAATACTCACCATGGGTGGTCATACTTTTGCTGACATAAAAACCTCTGTACAAAATGCGATATTATGACATGGACCTATATCCCCTTGAAAGGCTTGTTAGAAAACCCCTTGTCAGACTTGACTAATTGCCATTTGTTGTAAATAAATAGTTTCTTTTTTTTTATATTTAGTTGTTTCCACAATCTTAGATCGTTTTTTATTTACTTTTGTGTTTATGAACCACAGTTTGTGGAAGCAATCCTTGGAGCAAGAAAAAAGTTTTTTATTTCAAACCACATGAGCGAAGGACGAGTATTAAGTTTTAACCATATGCAGAACAATTGGTAATATACTATCATAATCTTGTGAAGTCTTATCCATCAAAGTGAAACATCATGTAGAGCTAGCTCCAAAAATGAAGCATCTGGTTCAAGGAATCACCTGCAGAATCGATTGCTTGAAATTGCTGAGCTTTGAGGCAAAAATATCTAAAACTCTGCACTGCAAATTCATAACCAAATGTAATTTTTGAATAAGCAGCAGTGGAAAACGAAAATCAGGCTAATAATGAATACTTCATAAAACAGAAACGCCGGTGATTATACAAAGACTAAAATATAAAATTTAATACACAGCAAATATATTGATAAAAAAATGGCAACACTTTTGGTAATCAAAGTTCTCAACTAAGTGTTATAACTCTCATACCAGCAGACTCCGTGTTTCCTCCATGTCAACTGATTTCTCCAATATCGGCTCCACCTACTCACGATAGAAAAGAATTAAGAAATTAGAAAGCAAAATAATAAATAAAACAACTATTAAAATGTTTAGCAAGACCATCTCATTGACTTCAAAGCAAATTACAAATAATGTTGAACAACTTAACCATCAAGATAAAAACCAAAACACACCAGATTCAGCATTAGGCGTGTACAGGTAAGGTGAATGTTCAACGGCCACGAAGAGTCATGCATGTTTATGGAGAACAAAGATATGATCCGCAACAGCTGGAGCAGAACCCACAAGAACGTCAACAAGTTAAAAATAATAAACTAAAACAGGTGCATAAGATCAAGACCATAAAATTGTCATTAACAACATATGAATAAAATAATATATGTATGTGTCTAAACACCCAAACTTGAAATTATATAACTATAAAAAAAGATCGTTTTTAATTAAGATGAATTATAGAACAAATCTTCGTCTTTCTCCAAATGTTACACACAACACTGCACAGTCTATTATTCTTTATTAGAAATTGAGAAACTCTTTATCTTGATATAAAAAACAAATTTATATACAACTTTACAAAAACGTTAATTATGTATATATTCATTATAATCAGAATTTCTGATAATAGATATTTAATATCTTATTTTGAATCTAATTCATACTTCTCTAAAAAAATAATACTAAACGTGCACTGTGCACATGTTATCTTCCGGTAAATATAGTAAGATAAGGACCTGGGGGAAGGAGAGTTCCCACTTGATGTGGTGAACAAGCTCTGCTAGTAGACTAAAAGCAATTGGTCTCAGTTCCTTCAAATTCTTCATGTCAATCCCAACAAGAACCCTGTCATATAGATCAAAAACAAAATGCACTGAATAATGAATTCTGAATTTAAATCACTGATCAATTTCTAAAGTATTTCAGTTTGAAACTCCAAGTTGTAAATGTATATCTATTTCAGTATTTTACCACCAACTTCATACTACACTAATTCAATAGAAAAACCAGAGGCATAAACGTATTTGCATCAGTGCAACTCATGTAACCTGTATATCTATCATTATATTAAAGTAATACGTATTTAATTAAGCATATAGAAATTTCTTAGGTTTGTACAATACGTGTAAAAAAAATTCAAGGAATAGACAACAATCACACACATATGTTTAATATTTACAAATATCAAACTAAAAGCTCAGTTTTGTATGGCCGAGGATGAGACCAAATTTTATGCCTTTATTCGACAATCTATACACAGGTGTTTCCCGCATAATTATAACGAATCATGATGGCTGAATAGATGCACACACACGACTAAAACAAACAGGGAAATGAATGTTTGATAAGGTCAAAAGTTCTACAAACTCTCTCCTAATATGTTGGTTCATGAAAGCAAGTTGAAGCCATCTACAACAGCTGAGAACTAAAATATTGCATACATATCAAACACGAAGACAAGAGAACCCTCTGATGCATGCAATGATACACTAACTGCAAGAAACCTTGATTTGGAGAAAAAACGGATACGGCTATACATGTATATAACAATGAAATTATTATGATCAGATAAGAAGAGCCAGTACTCCAAAACCCAAATTCCAACAGATTCAGTAGAAAGAGATATACATACATTTTTTTTGTTCAGAACATTTAAGCAAGTATTAATTGTACAAGAACGAAAGTTAATAACTTATAAAAATCTTCGAAAAGCTTAACTTGAAATAACAATAGAAGAACTAAATGATAATTAGATAGCAAAACTGAAACTAACCTCTCTTCAAGTAGTGTGTCAAGCAATGGAACCAAAGCCTTCTTATGGTCTGTATTAATTACATGTTTCAAGCACACTAGCAGTTCCTATTAGAGTATTAGTAACTAAAACTTATTAGTATACATTGAAGGAAAAAATGAAACTTAGAAATGGAAGGTCAAGAGTAATTTACCTTCCTCACAGAAAGAGAATCAGGACAGTTAACAAACAGGTTCAAGATGCCTTTACATATAATTTCTTCATGTGGTCTGGTATACTTACTGTATTCCCTCAAGAAGTAAGACAAGAAGGAGAGAGTCTGTAATAATAAATCAAATAAATAAATTAGGGAAAATAAAAAGATAAGAAACAATGCATAAATGTGATAATAGGTGACAGAAAGGTGACAAAGAGGGAACCAAGGCTTTTGCTAAGTAATTTTTTTCTAAAGCATCGGCTGATCTTCAAAAATTATAATAGATTTTTTCTTCCGTCCCAGTTGGATCCTAAAAATTACCGAGTTATTTATTAAAATTATGAATATTTTATTTTTCGTCCCACACAGAGTCATTGTTAACAGAAGAACTTCTTCTGGAGTTTGGTCAGAAGCCAAAACATTATGGATTTAGCCCTGGGAGATCAATGTAAATTGAATACCTTGACTTGTGCTGTTCTCATGTCAATGTAGTGAGACATGATTGAAGCTGGAACGTCTTTGGGTCCCATAATAGATATGTTCTGTATCATCAACTGTACCAAATGTTGCAGCACCCCCTGAACCGGATGGTAATTCATTTGATATAGGTACATCACCATAACTGGACACTCTACCACCATCTTAAACGACATTTTACTTCGAAAAATCTCCCGTTTTGGATCCCTGTAAGCACCTCCAATCGGATGAATAATTTCTTCAACTGTCATTTCAGTATCCCAAAGCGATTCATCCAGAACCTTTGAATGTGTTTCCGGTTCAGGATCCGGAACTTGTGAATGTGTTTCCGGTTCAGGATCTGGAACCGGTGCACTCTCGAAAACATGAGTGACAATCTGCTTAAAATTCCGATGCAGTTGAACAACATAATCAAAGAAAGGCTGAAGCTCACTAGATGGTGGTCTATAATGTCTAAATATATCGAAAACCACACGTACGCATTGCAATGCGATCTCTTCATTATCATTTATTAGCACACGAATAGCAGAACGGAGAATATCGTTAACAAAAGGACGAAGAACCTCGATGTGAGGCAAACGATAGAGTATATCAATAACAATATATCGAATTTTATTCTCCGCATTTGAATAAAACTGAGGCTTAGTAATACCAAACAAAATAATAAACAATGACTTGGTGTAACACTGGAGAAAACGGAAATATTCTGCTGTGTATGTCACTTCCAAATCCTTCCGAATGTCTCTTACCATCTGTAGCCTCGTCTCCATAGCTGCGAATCGAAAATCGAGAAATTAAAAATCACATACATTACGATCAAAACATATACATACACAAAAAATTAAAAACTAATTAAATATAGATATATCAGAGGGGGGAAACAGTACACGTGTCGGGATGTATCAGCAGCCGAGCATGTTCTTCGAAATTCTGGCCTGTAGCCATAATTAAAACTAGAATCTAGAATTTTTAATGGAAGGAGCTAGTGAAATTGTTGCATGAGATGGATTAATTAGGAGTAAATAATTGATTTAGGATGAGCGAGAGACACGGATTGTGTTGTGTAGACTGTAGTAAACACAAGTACAATCTCTGTCCTCTCTCCCTCTCTAATCTCTCTCCTCTCTCCTTCTCTAATCTCTCTCTCTCTCTCTCTCTCACAACACAAGTACTATAATTTCTCTCTCGCTCTCTCTATCTCTCTCCCTTATGCAATGGAAGAAACATAGATATAGTCGCCACAGGCAAAGAGAGGTTGTAAGTTTAATACAGGAGCTTTTGGTTACGGTTTTTATATAGCGGTGATCTAGGCCCACAGTATGACAGTCAGCTTCGTCCCTAAAACATTCGTCATTTTACGGTTGTATCCCTATGGATTTTGCGGAAATCCGTGTGTGAAAGGGGGGTAAGGTGGTAATTCTGTTTTGGTATGTTTATCTGCAATTCTGCACACATATGCCGTTTCTTTTCTTTTCTAAAAAAAATTGTTTTAAAATTTCCAAATCCACATATGTAATCCAGTTTGCGAGCGGGGTCCATGTCTCTATATTTTTAATTACATTTTTTCATTGAAAAGATAAATTATTTGATTATATTTTTTCCAAGAATCTCTATACGAGAATGATATCTATTTAATAAAATATTTAAAAAAGTATATCTTGTCACAATTTTTCTCTTTCCGACGATTATATTAAACGTTAACTAAATAATAACATATACTCCTACTTGACATCATTGATAACAAATATTTTTTTATATTTTGTGAGAACCTTATCAGTATAATTGATATGGCTATACAAATATTGCATATATTTTTGAAAATCTCAGAATTAAATATTTTCATATATTATAAAAAAAGCTACAATTTTAACAATTTCATAAATGAATGAGTTACGTAATCGCAAACAGTATTATAATTTTTTTATTATTTCTCATCATTTTGATGTTATTAACAATTGACGACATCAAATTTTGGATTCTACTGATTATGATATTGCCTCCAACATTTTAATAACTCTTCTTTATTCATTTATATTTGTCGTACGTTGTAACCGAATTTTAACAATGTCATATTTTTATGTGATCGTATCGAATGAAACAAGAAAATCTCAACTAACAACTATATTTGTTTCGAATGATATCATAAATTTTTTCACTTCACTACCATATACGCCAAAAACAATTATCGACAAACATTACACACGTATCCAGAAACTCACTTTTTTTGTTCATTTATCTTTTGTCGTATGTTGTAATTGTATTTTAACTATATTATACTTTTACGTGATCTTACCGAATAGACCATGAACAACTAACAACCATATCTATATCAAGTAATATATTTTTAAATTTTTTTCACTATACATAAATTATATATGCCGAAAACAGCTATCGACAAAAGTTTTCATCTTTTTAATATAATGTTCTTATTTGTATTATGTGTAAATTATATATATTTGAATAAGCGGATTTGTAAATATAAACACTTGAATGATGAACATAATTTTTTTAATATTTTTAAGGATGTATTGTAATTTTTTAACAATTTGGACAAATAAGGCACACATTCATCACATTTCGATAATGACATCAAACTTTTTGTTTACTTAACATTCATACAATAACACCATTAATCATGAAAAATATATTATAAGCCTAAATTATTTTTCACAAAGAAATCGGTCAATGATATAACAAGTTTGCTCTCACACCTTAACGTGTAATCACCATCTTATAATCACTAGCCCACACAATATTATATATAAATTATTTATTTTCAAAGTTAAATGATTCATAAATAAAAGGTCACCCTACATCTATGGAAATAATCAATATTGAACAAAGACGTAATGAAATAAATCAAATTATAATTTTCTTCATCCAAGTTACGATCGTTGAGTATGTCGCTGAAATATACAATATTTTGGAGATATAATACAACAAT
The DNA here is from genome assembly GCA_030848705.1 of Heracleum sosnowskyi. Lineage (NCBI taxonomy): Eukaryota > Viridiplantae > Streptophyta > Magnoliopsida > Apiales > Apiaceae > Heracleum > Heracleum sosnowskyi. The sequence goes on from CM061243.1 coordinate 10,635,178, forward strand.
CTATTGTATTCGTGACAAATATACATATCTCATTTGACCAAATGCATTTGAAAATCATAACTGTGATCCCATACAATTCAAACCAATGAACAAATATTATAAAATCCCACAGATACACGATCCTGAATACTTAAAAAAAACAAATCAACTCTCATAAAGAAAGAGTTCGACCAAAGACAAGGATAAAAAAGCCCAACAACATCTACTAAAACTCTCAACATGAGACACTTATTTAAAATGAAAGTAAAAATTTAAAAAACAATAAAAATGAAGTTTATATTCAACTAAAACGCTGATGACAACCTCTAAACTAAATTATATAAATTTCTTGGAGAATAGGAGGAAAAAGCGGTTGGATTAGGGGGAGAAAGTTTTTTGTTACAATAGAACCCCTCTAAAATAATGTCTTTGGAACTGACAAAAAAATATCACTTTAAACAGGTTATTACACTAGAAAGGTTTATATACCAGGTGAGACTGAGACTTTTTATCACTATAGATAGATAATCACTTTATAGAGTATTAATAAGACTTAATGACCTTTCAGCCCTTAAAATTTATTAACGTGTATTCATCAACCCATGACGTTTCAACTTGTACCTTTTAGCCCCCATCGCCCCTTAGGGTCTAAAAGGTACAAGTTGAAACATCAGGGATTGATGGGTACACGGTAGTAAACTTTAAGGGCTGAAAGGTCATTAAGTCTATTAATAATAATTTAGAGGGGTTCTACTATAGTAAGTGGATATATCATCTCTAATTTTAATAATTCTAGATTAGTTTATCTAAAGTATTATGATGTGACATGGAAGATTCTTAAGAACGAAAACAAAAAAGGTATAATAAACATTAAAAAAATAGAAGAACTATACATCTATAAACATATACATTATATAGTCCATAACAAATTTATAGGACTTCTTCACATACTAATGTTTATGTCTGAAAGAATAGATTTGATGAAAATTACCTGAAATATTAAGTCACAACAAGTTTATGGGGATTGAACAATAACGTTTTTTTCTTTTTTGAATAGTCACGGCAATTACTAAGAGTAAGAATAATTGATCAATTGTTAGTCAATTGGTACTCTGTCTTTTTTTTGTCTAAATGATTGTGAAACTTCTTAATCGTTTATATAAAAATTACTTGATGAAACATTATGAAACTTAACTCTTACTCCCGTAGGATTTTATAACACTCCACCTCATTCTTCACATATCCTATGACAAATGCTAACAAAAAATAACAACAATTGTGATGATTTCTATAGTATACATCATGTATAATACGATACATACAATTCTAAGTTGACCCGAGTGTATGTGTGATAGATGAATTCTCCTGAATGCATCTCTACGTCATATGTTGCATGATTATATTTTATTCCTTCTAGTTTTTTAGTTATTTTGTTCATCATGTGTGAATAGAGTACATGTTTTTTGCTTGCGCGTATAGTTGACATATATATTCAAACTAGAAATTTAAATATACGTGTTGCTTGAAAAAACTAATCCAACTCCAATTCCGAACACTTCTAATTTTGATTCACCCTAACTATTTTTCTTGTTAGTTTGAGATACAAAACCAACTATGCGTTTAAATTTATCACTACACCTTGTGATACTACTAGTACAATAATTTGTTACATCATTGCTGATTCAGGGCATTTAAAATTACGAGCGTAAATCCTAAGATGAATAAGATGTGGATATCAAGTACAAGTATAAATATATACAAAATTCATCAAGGTTCATGACTTCGTGTAGAAGATAAAAAAAATAATAAAACGAAATAAGTTGTCGAAACAAAACTCCAAACACATGTAATGTGCAGTATTGTGAAGCATTAGAGTATTACAATATCTAGTGATATTACAATAAAATTTGTGATATTATAATGCACGTGATTTGACTACTTGATGTATATGTTTTTTTTTAAAAAAATTAAATTTTTTAAGTTAAAGTTGACATGCAAATTAGAGTATAGATAATGTGCAACATTGTGACTTATTATATTAACTAGAGTTAAAAAATCGGTGCTTGAAAACTGTAAAAATAAATAACACATCAGTAGAATACGATTACCAAATTAATTTTAAAAGATGTATTTAATATACTTTAGAAATTTTCTTAAACATGTTTGTAGTTTTTTTTTTATCGGACATAGTATATTTAAAAATTACATTTAAGATTAAGTTATATACGGATATTTTAGATCAAATATTTATTGTATTTAGGTTATATTATTAGGCAAATGTTTCATGTAGACCACTTAGACCAAATCTCTACCATCCATTTTTTCTTAATCCAACGGCCTTAATTATTATAATTTATTAAAAAAAATACGATATACACGCTCAATAACTCTTAATACGTATCAATATATCGATACACATCAGACTTCAATCCCTGATAACCTTTACAACAACCGTTACAACATAATCAGTACGTAATTGTAGCATTTTTAGACCCATCAAACAATGATAAAACAGTTACAGTTCATGAATGATCAAAAAGTAAAGGAGGATGTCAAGTATGAAGTATCTTCGCACGTAAATAACATTCTGTAGTGCATTTTCAAGGAATTAGAAAATGGCTTTCAAGAGGTGACATCGGGTATAAATTTAAATCAAAACATTCTATATGTTATTGTTAATTCTTTGTGTTAATGATTTATTGTTAAGTTATGTTCTATACTTGGAGGGTTAGAGTTTTATAACTTTATGGTAATGTACTACAAGTGTAGTGAACAACATAACACGCAGTACAATTAACTGAATTTTCATGGTTTAAGTATCTAATGTTGGTGTTTCTAATAGGCACGGTTACTTTGTACGAAATGGAAACAGAAGACGAGCACAATGTTAGCTCAGAATCTGAAGATGAAGCTGAACCTTTTGTTGAAGAAAGGGAGGACGCACTTAAGGACGCACTTAATGAACCTCTTGAAAGTGAAAGTGAATGATATACTACTGCTGATGGACGCAAGTTCTGGATTTATAGATGTGATGATAAACTTAAACCGAAGGTCAATACATATTTTGAGGATCTTGAAGATGCCTTCCGATTCTACATAGAATATGGACGTGTATGTTGTTTTGATGTGCAGAAGTCAACAACAATATCTGGCCGGGTTCATAAAATATCATCAAAATATTTTGAGTGTAACCGTGGCGTTAAACAAAAAAAACCAAGAGATGATGAATCAGTTAAGAGAACGAGAAGGACAACATCGCGGAGGTGCGGATGTAAAGCTCATATTGTTTTGAAACATGCAGGTCCTTGGGGTTTTGTGGTAACATCTTTCATTGAAGAACATAATCTTGCTCTAGCTACTGGAGCATCAAGAATGTTCCTAAGATGCAAAAGGAAGCTCTCTTCAACTCATGAAGATATCATTATGCATTATGGAAAGGTTAAACTCGGAGCTACAATAGCACACAATTTGGCCAAAGAAATGTATGGAGCTTATGACAATGTAGGTGCAACGACCCAGAACTTTAGAAATCACAAGCGGAACATAAAGGCTCGGATTGGTGACCGTGATGCGGCCATGCTCCTTGATAAATTTAAGACAAAAAAAGAAATGTCAAACAACAACTTACTGGCCTTTTCTGGGTGGATGCTATCGGGAAAAGAAATTACGATGTGTTTGGTGAAATAGTGTCATTCGACCCTACTTTTAGGACCAACAAGTAAGTATTACTATTTGTTATTTTGTACTGCACATTATGAAATTGTTCTATTCTACCCATATGTAATTTAAATTATAGTACAACCATTAGAGAAATTGTAGTATACTCGTTGACAATTAGATTTTCTGAAATGTTATTTACTTTATAAACTTTCAAAAGCCATGTGTTTGATATGTGCTTATTTTCAGATATAATATGGTGTTTGTACCATTCACTGGAGTTGATAATCACTGGAAAAATGTTACATTTGTTGCTGCTCTTATTGAGAAAGAAGATTACGACAAATTCAAATGGCTTTTACTTGCGTTTGAGAAGGTAATGGGTTGTGTTACGCCTTGCGTTATTACTGACCAGTGCTTGGCTATCAACAAAGCTCTAAATGAACATTGACGTACTGCAAAACATAGGCTGTGTATGTGGCATATTATAAATAAATTATAGTCGAAGGTGAACACATTTTCATTAATTTTTCAAATATACTTCAGATTTTATTGTGCTACTGGTCAATGAATCTGTTTCGTGTCTTATTTTTCTTAAAAGGTTGGTCCAACATTATCTTGTAATAAGAAATTTATGGAGAAATTGAAATCAATTGTATATGCGGATCACCTCATACCGCAAGAGTTTGAAGATGGTTGGTAGACTGTCATATCCGAGTACAACCTGGAGGATAATGTGTGGTTGTGCGATATGTACAATATTCGTGATCACTGGATTCCTGCATATTTTCATGATATTGAAATGGATGGTTTACTAAGGATAACATCAAGGTCTGAAAGTTCCAACTTTTTTTTCCAACACTTTCATCAGAATGGTGATACATTGGTAGAATTTTATTCTAGCTTTGAAAGTGGCATGGATAAACAGTGTCATCTGAATACAGAGAATGACACGAAGTCTAAACATACACCACATACTGCTACAACTATAAAAATAGAAATTGATGCATCCAAACTTTATACAAGAAAACTTTTCCACTTTGTAAGTGAGGACATTAAGTCAGCTTGTTATCACACTAACATACCGGATATGAGTAAAGATCACCATTCAAGAAATTATAAAGTTGAAGATGAATTAATGCATGGCAAAATATTTGAGGTCTATGTCTATTTACTTTCCAATTTTCTTATTTGTTCAGCTACTAATAATGCATTTTATGTTTAAAATTGTATCTGCAATAATTAATTTTTATTCATATTTTTATTTGTCAGGTTGATGTTAATCTAAGCAATAACAGCGTCAAATGTTCGTGCAACTTTTATTTCAGACGAGGATATCTCTATAGACATGTTTTTGCTACATTACATCAATGTGGTGTCAAAGAAATTCCACGGAAATATGTCAAGACACGTTGGTCAAAAGATGCAGTTAAACGTGATTCAATTCTTGGCTCACAACTGCCTGGTTTCGTTTCCAGAATTGTATGGACAATGTTGGTGAAGACGAGGATAAGATTGATAAAGTTATTGTTGACCTGGATAAAACTAACACAAATATTTCAGAACCAAAAACAAGTAGTACAGTTCAAGGAAGTAGTAATATAGTTGATAAATGTATTGGGCATGAACTGAATAGCCATGTTAATGTTCACAATCCAAATATTAGTCGGAACAAGGGTTGTAGAAGCAGGATAAAAAATAGCCGCGGAATTTCAATTGAAGAAGGCCAAAATAAAAGAAGGAAGTGCATCAGGTGTGAAAAGATTGTTGGTCACAATGCACAGAGTTGTTCACTAAATAAATATTTTAATTAGTTAGAATATTTTTCATTTTGAAACCGTGGAATTTGCAATAAACATACCCGAAATTTCTTTTTTGCCATGTATTTCTTACAGTTCTAAGAACATGTGTTTCATTGTAAGTACTCTTTTTTCCCACAACAAGATCTTATTTGCACTTATTAAATTTAAGTTACTTCTCATTCATATCCTCTATATTTTACTGTACATCATAATCCTATTGCCCTATTGTCCATGGTGTACCACACACTATACTATACTCCATGTTGTACTGCACAATATATCATATTGCATATTTCATGTAGATCCATTTTGTACTGCACAATATCAGTATACTATAGATTATAATAAAACTTCGGGTATCCAACTCCGGCTATACCACGCAGTATACTTTCACATATAACTTATGTTAGAAAAATGGAATGTTTGATGCATCTTTTATATATGTTCTTGATGGAATTTCCAGAAACTAACAATTGGAGGTTGTTCTTTGTTATGAGGACTTAAACTTTCATGTTTGGATCTAAGACTGTTAGATCAGAATTCAATGATCGTCAGAAGCTAGACTCAACTGATCAGGATTGTTGACGTCATCAGTATTGCATGGTCATCAGTATTTGATCAAGCGTCAGTATCTTATTGATCATCAGGATTCCTACTCAGACTATGATCAGGTTTGATCATCAGGACTTGAAGCTGATCAGGATTCCTACTTCGAGTTATATTTGGAGTCTAGATAAACATGGAAGTTTGTTCCTGGTTTGTAGAATGCAGCTATCGATTAAAGATATGTTTCTATCTTTATTATGATTAGGACTTATCTTGTTATTGATAGAGAAGCTGTGTGCACTATATAAACACAGTTTTGGTTTCGATTTATGTATTCATTCGAGAGAGAACATAATCGGAGAGAAGCTCTTAAGAACAGAATTTCTTGAGAGAGTTTATGTAAGCTAGCAGCTCTTAAGAACATCAGAATTTCTTAAGAGAGTTTGTAACAGTTTTATATCAAAGTTAATAAAGCTGTTATTGTTATTGTTATTGATCTTTCATATTTGTGTTATATAAAGTCGAGAATCTTATACAATTGTATTCAACCCCCTTCTACAATTGTTATTTACTGGGCAACAATTGGTATCAGAGCAAACTGATTTAATTCTGAATCAGATACGATCTAAAGATGTCGACAACCAAGTATGAAAGCATGAAGATGAAAGTGTTTTGTCCTAAATCCAATCATGTATGATGAGTTAGGAAGAACTTTCTTGTATTCTTATTTGATTTCGTTTATATTAATAAAAGACTTGTTTTGTTTTTATTACGGGCTTTATCTATTTAAAGTGTTTTTAAATAAGATGTTCCATAGTTTAGAGTAAAGCTTCTAGAATTATAATGAGATTGTAATAGTGAGATCTAGAAGATGATAACTCTAGATTTAAACAGTTCCTGATCATAGGATAACTAATCGGAAGTTAGTGAATCCGCAAAGATTGGTACATACTATGCTTGCTCCCTTCAGGAGGATGTCTGTTCTCATAGGCATTTGTGTGGTGACACTATAGCTAGTATGTAGGTGCTTATTAGGGAATAAGTTCACTGAACATGACTCGAGTAGTTGGACAACTAATGGAGATTACTCACGTGTCGATAGTTGTTCACTGAGTGATAGTTGTACAAGTGTCCTTAGACTTGAGATCGTTAAAGTTATCTTGTATATAATGAACTGTGCTTTGGTTTAGTCCTTAGTCTCAAGGACATCCATTAGGTCTATTCTGGGCATAGGGATTTGTGTATGGAGATAGTTAACGTCAATAGAGGATCTACCCCTTCCAGTATAGGAAGTGAATATCCTATGTTATTCTTAGTATGCGAGTTCTGGAATCTCTGGCCAGAGTGAATGAAATTAGAAAGGAGTTTCTAATTTGCATTAATATGAACTTTGCATTATGAATAAGAAATCATATGATTAAATCTGATAGGCTTGACACGAGTTCCGTGCCTTGTATTTAATCGGGATATTGTAGGGTAGAAGGAATTGATTGTACTGTAACTAGTCACTGACAGGTTCTTGGTATTCTAAGCAGTGAATTCATATTATCCGGATAGTCGCGATATGTTGAGAAGCATCACTCACGATGTAGAATAAATATAATTAATCAGTTAATTATATTTAATGAATTTTAGAATTCATATAAATAATAAATAAAAAGTTTATTATTATTTATTTCTACTACCGGCTTAATATTGAACCTACAGGGTCACACCATAAAAAGATTAATTTATTGATGAAGGTATTTTGAGAGAGAATAATAATAATGATTAAAATAGTTTTAATTATTATTTAAACATTTTATAAGAGAAAGTGAGGGATTTATATATTAATATATATTGATATATTAAATATATTAACCCTACTTGAGCCCTATATAAAGGATGAGATGAGATGAGTTAGATACACTTTTGTTTTTGTGAAAAACCTAGTTGCCTCTCCTTCTTCTTCATCTCTCTCTCTCTCTCAAAAGAAAAAGGAAAACCTCCATTTTTATAAAGCTTCAAGTTTTATAAAAAGCTTCATCGAAGAATTATTCTTGGTGGATACCGGTAGAGGGCTTCACACTCTGAGAAGCTACTGCTAACGATCATCTCGATTCAAAGCTTCGATTTTTCAAGGTAAGATTTTGATTCCACATCATTTTACAGTTTTCTATATGTGCGATATATGAATTTTACGAAATAAAATGTTATTTCATGCTTCCGCTCATCCTTATATTCCTTCAATGGTATCAGAGCAAGGTTGTTGCATATAGAGAATCATGTGAAAATTTTAGATTTTTTGATGCATGTATGGATTTATTATGATTTTTGCAAGTATATTTAGATTTAATTATGAATTAATTCGAAATATGATTTGCATGAGATTTTGACCATTGATCTGTGTTAGTCCTTGTGTATTGCAGAAGGGGGGGGATGAATGCAATACTGATAAAATTCAATCTAAATTTCAACAACTAAAATCAAGATTAAACGTTATCAGCAATATATGCAATCACGAACAGTATTTAGTAAGAACAAGATTCACAAAATAAATGTTTTATTTATTTTGCAAAGTGTTGCTACAACCTCAAGAAAAAGATCTCGAGCTGCGGGTTTTCTTCTAAGACACTTTCTTCTCTTCGTTACATTTCTAGAATCAGTTGATAGTAGGTATATGACTAACCCTATCACTATCAGTCACGGGTTTGTAAAGCTGCTGTCACTGTCAAGTGGCAGCTTCTTACAGATTGTCTTACCCATGTGACTTTCCTAAATTGCTAACATGTCAGATATACATTACAAAGAAAGCAACCTAGATTCATTCTATTTCCAGCTAAACCAATTCAGCAGATAAAGACTTGACCTTGCTCTTGAATTGATTCGCTTTTGATTTGTAGTGCCTTGAAGCTTCTGTCGTAGTCTTGCAGACTTGGTGCAGCTTAGGGATGCTGCATAACGCCTGTTTCTTGAACATTTAAACTGTCACGGGATTTGACTGAGAAAGATACCTAGCATAAGGATCTTTATTGAGACAGTTACTTTTGCCGCAAAGCTTGCTGTCACAGGAATGATCTTTTGGTGACAGTATGAGTTCCCCGCATAGAGTGCTGTCGAGGATCCCAAACTTGCTGTCTAGGGCAATAGTTGCTGTCGCGTAGTCTTCCGCCAATGTTGCTGTCAGAGTGAATATGCTGTCGTGACTTGCAACATTCTGTCTTCTTGTAATCTTACTGTCACAGCTTTAGGACAGTAACCTTTATTCATGTTGTCATCCAAAAAGCATTCTTTGAGGCTTGAACACACAAGTGAACTTCTTTCAAATAATACAACTAGAATAACATTACATACTGATTACAAGAACATACTTTGGCTATGACAGTATGTTCTACTTAATTTAAAAAATTAAGTACAATCAAAGTTAAGTTGTTTCTATGCTATCACCCATAAATCCCAACAATCTCCCCCAATTTGTTTTTATGGAAAATAACAGCAAATTTACAATATGTGCTGACAACTTAACTAACAAGATCAGAATTCAAGAATTTTCACTTAGCTTGAGATTTCCTCTTCTGTCTTGCTGCATCCTCTCTTTTGAGAGCTTCTGCCAAGCAGCTTCTTAGACTTTCTACAAGAGAAATTTCAGCAGCAGACACTGCATCATCCTCTACTTCATCAATGATCTTCTTTATGGAAGGAGATATGAGAGAGCTAACATCCCTGAGATTCAGCCATTGCTCTATATCATATGGATAAGTTCTGAAATGAAGTTCTTCATTAATGAGCTTGAATCTTCTTCCAGGATAAGCATTGAGAGACTTCCTTCTTTGCTTGTCCAGCTTTGAGTCTTCTCCTTTTCTCCCTTCCAATAACTTCTCTATCTCATAAGAACAAATCTGTTCCAAGGGGTGAATTGAACCAGCTACCATATACTGTAAATCCTTCAGAGTGGATGTTTTAAGCTTATGCAAGCTGCAAACATAGATTTCTTCTTTTAGGAACTTGACTCTTAGGGGATTTTCCAGCATATATGGTTGATAATTTGGAGCTTCACTTTCTGCCTTGTTAGAGGCCTTGTGAATTTCTAGTAATTCAGCTTCCTTCTTATCAAGTTCTGTCTGAGCTTGAGAATATGCAGAAGAATCAGGTCCTTTGCTTGGCTTGGGTTGCCCTTCCTGAGTTGGTTGGGCTTGCCCTTCTTCTGTGGGTGAGTCATCAAACTCATAGTACCAGTGGTATGGTATAGGAGAGGCTGGGAGATCAGTAAGAATATCAGCATCATCAAAATCTGCAAAGTTATAGCCAAATTTCTGATAAAATTCAGCATCCCTATCTGCCTGATATTTTAGAACATGTTCCATGACAGCCTCTGAAACATTATCATAGCTCTCCAGCAACTCTACCATTCTTTCCAGGTAGAAGAAATCAATTCTTCTTTTATCTATGGTTGATGTGCTGTTCTTGGTTGATGTGGCTACCAGATTGAAGTCCTTGTCAATCTTGGCAGACCTTGATTCTTCCCACCACAGAATATACTCAGAGGCCTCTTGATCTGCATCCAGCTTAACCTCAACACTCTTAATTTCTTTTGATTTCATTTGTTGAATCTTAAGACTGTTGGGAGGAATTGATTGAATTGGCTTCCTTAGATTTCTGCCAAATCCAGTGGCCTTTTCCTTTCCTGAGTATTTGTGCTTTCCTGCAGGTTTCTGTCTAGAAAACCATGCCTTAGCATTAGCTTTCAGTCTCTTGGGCTTGACAGCAGCTTTGGTTTCATCCTTGACAGAACCTTCCTTGACAGTACCTCTGTCGACAGCATCTTTCAAGACAGCATCTTCTATGACAGTATCCTTGTCGACAGTACCTTTGATGACAGCATCTTTTTCAGCATTTATGCAGTCAATAGCACATCTAAGAATGCTTGCCTCCAAAGCTTCCAGTATTCTTGACTCCTCTTCATCTGTTGCACCAGCATCTTTCTTTTCCTGGCTAGGAGTTTCTTCATTGCCTTCATTCTGAGATTGAATACCAGTATTCCCAGAATTACTTCCACCAGCATTTCCAGCATTTCCAGAAGCTTCACCACCTCCATCCTCACCATCTTCATCATCATCATCATCATTATCATCATGGGGAGGAATGTTATAGAAGCAGCTTCCACCTTGATCATTTCTTTTGGCATTGGCTCTAGTGATTAGCTCCTTTATTCTAGCTCCCAGTGCCTTGTCTCTCAACACCAGCATTTTGTAGATTTCTTGAACAGCATGAACTCTTCCTGGATTGGCATTTGAACTGAGTATTCCATCTAGTACCTTCAGAATTGACTTGGTTTCCATTTTGGATGGGCTACCAATATTCATGTAGCAGTTCCTTCTAATGCCATCCTTAGATTTAGATCTGTAGAAAACACATGATGGATTTGAGTAGACTTCAGGTAGCTTCTGTATGATCAGGTTCTGGATTTGCATATCCAATATTTCATTGAATGGTGTTTGAGTTGCCCTGATCTTTCCCTTCAAAGCACACAACACCTTTGCTGGTAGACTCTGCAATAGCTGCATTGTGATGAAATAAGATATGCCAGAAGTTAGATAAATACTTACAGCCCATCTTTTCTCATCATTCACCATTACACTGACACTGGTAATTTGTTCCTTTAACAGGTTTGTGGTGTTGGTTGGACGGTTGCTAGGAGCATTCATTGCTTCTTCCACCAAACTGCTAAACTCATTGTCATGGTTGTGTAATGTGCTCTCCCTGTAATCCACCATCAAGACATTGGCTTCCTCTTGATCATACTCAGTACCATTGGACCAAGTAGTTCCTTTATGGATGGATTCAGGCAGTTTCCCTTTACCTTTCCCAAGTTTGTTTTGTTCCTCCATTTCTCTCCATTTCTTGCGCAGAGCAGTTTCTTGAGTTTCTTGAATAGATTCTCTAATCACCACAGGAGGCAAGATTGGATGTCTAGATGCAGGTCTTCTGTGCAATGCATCTTGAGTTTCCTTTGACATTAACACCCTTTCTCCATCCATTTCCACTTCAATAGTCTGTTCAGCTTTATCCTGTGGTTTTGCACTGCTTGGTTTGACTTGCTCCCCCTGAGACATTGCTTTCCTTTTAGCTCCCCCTCTGGTCTTCACAGCTACAGGCTCCCCCTGAGTTCCACCTGATTCTTGAATAGGCATTGATTCTGATCTTGCTACCTTCTCCCCCTTAGTTGAGTTGGCAGCTACCAGGTCAGTAAGGAACTGAATAGAAAGTTGAGTAGCAGCAAAACCATCAACCACCAGTTGAGAGAGAGAGTCCAGCTTGGAGTCCAAAGTAGCACACTGTCCTTCAAGAGCTGCAATCCTGTTACCAAAAGTAGCAGAGGGGCCACCAGACCTTAACCTTCTTGGAGGGGAAGGAAAAGACAGGGGCTTGGAGGCCATGGGGGTTCTCACACTCTCAGGGTGTTTTTGAGTGATCTCATCACCCCTCACAGTTTGACTCTCAAGGCCTAGTGCCTGAATAGTGTGGGCTCCCTCAATATCTCTCTGGACATGCTCAAGTCCCTCTCCTTTTGCCAGCTCATTTGGCTGCCTCTCATTTTTATGCTCACCTCTCTTTTCTTGTATCTCTCTTTTCTTTTGCACACCCTCACTCAACCTAGATGCATGGGTATGAGCAGTACTAACATGCATGGAAGGAGAAGATTTAGAATGTACCTTTAGGAGTTTGGCAAGAGGTAGGTCATCATCAGAGGCATCCTCAACAAGTACAGCATCAAAATTAGGCTGGGAGGACTTGACAGCATCTTTGGGAGGAATGTGACTGTCAGTTGTAGTCTGGACAACAGGTTCTGGCATGACAGCATCTTTGGGAGGTGGAGTGACAGTATGTTCTGTAGTGACAGCATCTTTCTCTCCACCTTTGACAGTAGCTGTGCCCAGGACAGTAGCATCCCCAGTGTCTTTGACAGCAACTGAGGCTGTGACAGCATCTTCCTGAAGGTAAGATGCTCCTTGGAGGTCAGACAAAGTGTTGGCTGTTTCAGTTTCTGACAAAATACCACTTTGCCCTAGCTCAGTGTTTGGAGGAGTGGTGTCCATCTCACTTTGAGAAATGGGTTCTTGTGGACCACTAGAGGGGGGCTCATCCATGATTGGAGATGGATGATCAAAACCTGAAGGGTTGGGACTGTCCCCTTCTCTAGGTTGTGGAGAAGAAACAAAAGAATGTGTAGGGAAGGAAGAAGGTGAAAGTGTAGTAGAGAGTGGGGGCTGATTCACAGATGAAACATGTGAACCATCAATAGGAGTAGAGAAATCCTCACTGTGCCCTAACTCACTGTGTGTTTCTTCAAGTGGGGGTATCTCAGGTTGGGAACCAGGAGTTTGTGCAGACTCTGTACAGGGTGCCTTGGGAGACAGGCCAAATTCAATAGAAGCACCTTGTTGAGAAGGCACATCTAGGGAGGAGTTTATTTCCCTGGTTTCCTCCACAGTCTTTTGGGAGACTGCAGGGTGGCTGACAGTGGTTTTGGTCCTCCTAGCTCTCTTCTTCTTAGGCTCAGGGGGAACCACTGTGGGTTCTGCTTGACTACCTTCCTTATTTGCTGCACTAGGTGCAGTGTCTCCCTCTTGACTAACAGAGCTACCACCAACATCAGCTTCTAAGGATCTTTTTCTGGATTCTTGCAAGGCTTCTCTTTGGGCTTTGGGAAGTCTAGAGGGCCTAGGCTGAGTGTATGGTGTTGAATGGGGGTTAACTGAATTTGGGTCTAATCCAGCTTCATCCTCAAGAGAAAAAGAATCATAACCAGTAGGTAATGGATAATCAAGGTTGGTCACTTGATCAACCATGTGATGAGTGAAGCAAAGTGGAATATGTGCATTTAGATCCTGTGAAGATAACAGTGTGTGTGTGTTCTTTTTCAAGACAGAACAAACCTCTAGACGAGGGGCATCATTATTAAAGTCACAGAAAGTATTGATACACATCATAAGAAAGCGAGGGTAGTGTGATACCTTCTTACCTATGGCAGCTTTGAGTTGTGCCATGAGGAGAGCTCCAACATTTACCTTGTATCCATGGACAAGAGAATGTGTCAGTTTCTTGATGTAGGAGGGTATCCCATTCCAGCCTGTGGACTTGGTAGAGAACACCTTGACCATTGCATCAAATATCATGCTCCACTCCTTCCTTAGATACTTCCTGTCCATTTCACCAGACGGGTACCACTTGGTTGTTCCCTCTTCGAGAATAGGGCCTGCATACCCAATCTTCAAGAAGAGCTTCTTCAGAGTGTCATCATTAGCAAGTGGAGCAAAGTTTTGGCCTGCTTCCAGTGTAATTCCAAGAGCAGTATTGATGACCTCAGCTGTGAGAATGTATTGTTGCCCATTAATCGTGAATTGAATAGCTGGGTTTTCACCCTCAGTTTGAGCAACAGCAGTGCGCCAAAATTCCTCAAGTTTGTCTAGGTCGAGAATTGGAGTTGAGGTAATGGCTGAACGAAGATAGGACTTGTTCAAGAAAAACACCAGTCCTTTGAAATCCTCACCAGCATCATTTGGGGAAAAGATGCCAGCAAAGTTTGTTTGAGAGAGAGTCTGTTTGGGGGCCATGGAGATTTCAAGAGAAGAAGAAAGTGAGAAAGTGGCTTTTTGCTTGAAGAAAAGTATTTTGCCTTGAGTTTTGTGAGAGTGATATGTCTGAGTAACTGGAGAATAAATATGGGTTTCTCAAACGTTTGCTCAAAAAGTGGAGTTAAAGGACGTGTCTTAATCCACTCTCTTAACACGTGAGTTACTGCCCGTTATTCACTGTCAATCGTGGGGTGAATGTCCAATTACAACGGTCCACTATTGTTGACAGTAACCTGTGCGCTAGAAACAATCTGTCAGTAAGAGGAGGTGGTGACAGTAGGTTTTGCGCGACAGCAACTATTGCGCAAAAACTTGTTGTCACCGTTAAGCATATGAATGACAGTATCCTTTACAAGTCTTGACAGAAAGTCTTTTCCTGCTGTCAAGAAGGTTGCTGTCAAGAAACACATGACAGTATCCTTCTTAACGACAGTAACTTCGATTAGGAAATGGTTCTGTCATGAACTTATTAGAATGCTTGATCCATACACTGAACTTAATATTGACAAATTATGGATTTAGCAATGTAATCTTTTGAACACAGATATTAAGCAATTAACACAGACAAATCATAAACTCAATAACCACATAAACAGGAACTTTTATTATTATTAATAAAATCATTAAACTTGAACATTGAGTACATTATTCTATGATTTTATTAACTAGTTCTAAGACTTCTTCCTTAATCTCTTCTTCAGAGCGGCCTTCTTTTTCAAGAAGGGTCTGAAGCTCCTTCTCTTCTTCCACAGCCTTGGCTTCTTCTTCCTTAGCCTTGGCCTCCTTTTCCTCGTCTATCTCATCGAGGGCATCCAAGAGCACCTCGAAGAGCTCCTCAATCTCTTCATTGTAGGGTTCACTATCACACATCTTTAGACCAACTTCGATTCCTACTTTGTTTTCTATTATTTACTTTAAAACTGAGAGCAGACTGGTGAAACCTAAGGTTAATTTATAGGCAAAACCGTCTAAGGATTAAAGTCTAATGGTCAACAGTTAGAGTACCCATACAACTACCACAAAAGTAATTAATGGTCGTGTCCTCCTTTAATCCTACAGATTAATGCAAAAGAGTGTGAAAGTCCAATGGAACGGATTTTTAACTCTCAAACTTAACAGATAACCACATTAAAGTCATACACGGTTTAAAAATATGAGACTGGCACAAAAATACTGACATGAGTAGTCAAATCAACACATGCTGTCACATAACAGACATAAACCAAGTAGACAGTAACTTCTCTTGACAGCAGGTTTGAAATTGCTGTCATGAGCTTCAAAAAAAAAAAATTGAAAATTTAGAAACCTTAGTAAATTAACATACCAGATTCAGCATTCCCAATTCACTTACCAACCTGTTGAAGGTTGCTTCATCCAATGGCTTAGTGAAGATGTCAGCAAGTTGCTTGTCAGTTGGGACATAAATCAGCTTCACAGTTCCTTGTTCAACATGCTCTCTGATAAAGTGATGTCTTATATCAATGTGCTTTGTCCTAGAGTGTTGAACTGGATTGTCTGAGATGGCTATGGCACTAGTGTTGTCACAGTAAATAGGAATATCTCTTAACACTAGACCATAATCTAGAAGTTGACTTTTCATCCATAGAATTTGTGCACAGCAACTGCCTGCAGCAATGTACTCAGCTTCTGCAGTTGAGGTAGAAACTGAATGCTGCTTCTTGCTAAACCATGATACCAATCTTCCACCAAGAAATTGACAGCTACCAGTAGTACTTTTTCTGTCAATCTTGCATCCAGCATAGTCTGAGTCTGAGTAACCAATTAGATCAAATCCAGTATTCTTAGGATACCAAAGGCCTAGGTTAGGAGTGCCTTTTAAGTATCTAAAGATTCTCTTGATGGCTACCAAGTGTGACTCCTTTGGATCACTTTGAAACCTTGCACAAAGACATGTAGCAAACATGATGTCAGGTCTGCTAGCTGTTAGGTATAGGAGGGATCCTACCATGCCTCTATAAGTGCTTGAGTCAACTTTCTTTCCTTTAGGATCAAGATCCAGACTAGTTGCTGTGGACATTGGTGTCCTTGCAGGAGATGAATCTTCCAAGTTGAACTTTTTGAGAAGTTCCTTGATATACTTAGCTTGACTTATGAAGATTCCATCAGTTTGTTGAAGAATTTGTAACCCTAGAAAGAATGACAATTCTCCCATCATGCTCATCTCATATTTGTTACTCATGAGATGGGAAAACTTCTCACACAGCTTCTCATTTGTAGAACCAAAAATGATATCATCCACATAGATTTGTACCAGAATGATGTCCTTGCCATGATGCTTGTAGAAAAGTGTCTTGTCCACAACTCCTCTGGTAAACTGGTTTTCCAGAAGAAAGGTGGAAAGTGTGTCATACCATGCCCTGGGTGCTTGCTTTAGTCCATACAAAGCTTTGAAGAGTTTGTACACAAAGTTATGCATGTCAGCATCCTCAAACCCTGGTGGCTGTTCCACATACACTTCTTCTTCCAGCTCTCCATTTAGAAAGGCACTTTTGACATCCATCTGAAATACTTTGAAGTTGCAGTGTGCAGCATAAGCTAGAAAGATTCTTATAGCTTCAAGTCTGGCAACAGGAGCAAATGTCTCATCATAATCTATTCCCTCCTGTTGACAGTAACCTTTAGCCACTAGCCTTGCTTTGTTCCTTGTCACCAATCCATTTTCATCAAGTTTGTTTCTGAAAACCCACTTGGTCTCAATAACTGACTTTCCCTTAGGTCTTGGAACCAATCTCCATACATTGTTTCTTTCAAACTGATTTAGCTCTTCTTGCATGGCTATCACCCAGTCAGAATCCAACAATGCTTCATCAATTGTCTTGGGTTCCATTTGTGACAGGAAGCATGAGAACATGCTGTCAGCAGAGACTTTGTTCCTTGTCCTCACACCAGAATTGGGATCACCAATTATAAGGTCATTTGTGTGGTCCTTGGTCCACCTGGTGATTCTGGGCAAGCTACTTGATTGAACAGGAACATTTGCTTCAGCTTGTTGAGTTGAATGCTCATCAATTTCATTGTCTCCACCATGTTCTTCATTGTCTCCAGAGTCAACACTGTTCTGAATGTTAGATGTTATGGTGTGTGATTGAGCTGGAGTCTGAATGACAGTAGTGGTGTTGACAGCATCTTTGTCAACTTCAACAATTTGAGTGAAGCTAGGTTCTTCATCTACAATCTCCTCAGCTTCCAGGTATCCTTGATTCTCAAATCTGAATGTCTGCATCTTTCCTTCTTCATGCAGTCCTGGAAACTTGGTTTCATCAAATGTGACATTAACACTTTCTTCAATAATCCTGTGTTCCATGACATAAACTCTGTAGGCAGTCCTTTCTGTGCTGTAACCCATGAATAATCCTTCAAAAGCCTTGGTGTCAAATTTTCCTTTCTTCTCATGGTTGTCTTTCATCATAAAGCATTTGCTCCCAAACACATGAAAATATTTGACAGTAGGTTTCTTTCCTGTTAGCAGACAGTAAGGAGTACTTGCATGAGTTTTGTTGATCATGGTTCTGTTCTGAGTATAACAGGCTGTGTTGATAGCTTCAGCCCAGAAATATGTTGGCAACTTAGCATCATGCAACATAGTTCTAGCTGCTTCAATGAGAGTCCTGTTCTTTCTTTCTACAACTCCATTCTGCTGTGGAGTTCTTGCAGCAGAGAATTGTTGTACAATTCCTTCATCTTTACAGAAATTTCCAAGAGTGGCATTTCTGAATTCTGTACCATTGTCACTCCTCAAGATTTGAACTTTTGAGTTTGGGGTTCTATCAAGAACTCTGACTTGATCAATAATCACTTGAGCAGCTTCATCTTTGGATTCAAGAAATTTCACCCAAGTGTACCTTGAGTAATCATCCACCATTACCAAGGCATACCTCTTTCTGGCCATAGATGGTACATTGACTGGTCCAAAGAGGTCCATGTGAATTAACTTGAGTGCTTCTGTGTTGGTGTTTACTTGTTTGGACTTGTGCACAGCTCTTCTCAGTTTGCCCATTTGACAATCTTCACACAGTCCTTCTTGACAGAATTCCTGTTGGGGCAAACCCCTCACTAACTCCTTCTTCATCAGAATATTCATTGTCTTGAAGTTGAGATGTGAGAGCTTCCTGTGCCAAAGCATACTGTCACCAACAGTAGCTTTACTGTAAAAACAGTAAACTTTATCCTTCTTTGTTGAGTTTAGATCAGCAACAAACAAGCTTCCTTTTCTGACCCCTTTTAGAGAGAGGCTTCCATCCTTCTTGTGATAGATGTTGCAAACCATCATGTCAAAGTCAACCTTAAATCCTCTGTCACTGAATTGGCTGACACTGAGTAGGTTGTGCTTCAATCCATCCACAAGAGCAATATCTTCAATGACAACATTTCCAATTTCCAGACAGCCATATCCCACTGTGTAACCCTTGCTGTTGTCTCCAAAGGTTATGATTGGGCCAGCTTTCTCTACATAATGTGATAGCAGGGCTTTATCACCTGTCATGTGTCTTGAGCAACCACTGTCAATTATCCACATGACCTGATTTTTCTTCTTACCCTGCAAAACAGAATGTTTCTAAGTTGCATATGGTACCCAATCTTTGTTGGGTCCTGCAGTTTCAGTGTTCCCTGAGTTTCTTCCAGTCACAACATCACAAGCATTATCAAAGACTTCCTGTTTGACTTCTCTTTTCACCCACTTAGGTTTAGAATTGGACTTGGTCCTTTTCTTAGTGGATGAAGCCTTTTTGCTGTTGCCAGCAGGCTCAGAAGTCTCAACAGTGTTTAGGTATGAGCATTTTTCAGTAGAGAGAACAGGTAAGTTAAAGCATGTACTCATGGCAGTGATTTTGCATGGCATACAATCAATGTTATTACAGACACTCATAGTTCTATGCAAAAGGGGGGTTCTGTGTAAGTTACCATTGAGTTCAGTTGCATTGATCTTATCCTCAATTGGTTTCTTACAAACATGTGTTAAGTGATGTGTAGATCCACAGTTATTGCATAGTTTCCTAGAAGCACCTCCAACATTAGTGTATCCATTTCCTTTGTTGACACCTACCTTACCATTCCTGTTCCTAGACTTGGGAGTCACTGGATTGACAGTATGTTCAGAAGTTGCTGTCGAACTATCCTTGACAGTATCTTTTAATCCTACTGTCTTGACAGAAGGTTTGAGAGTTACTGTCTTGGAATCATTCTTGACAGTATCTTTGAAAGATTCTGTCTTGCCAATCGTGACAGCATCCTTTGAACTTACTGTCTGATTGCTTGGTAAGTTTACTGTCTTGGGGATTGTGACAGTATCCTTTCCTTCCTTGAATGTGCTGTCAACACCTTCATCCTCATCAAGAATTTCTTGTTTGATGAGCATGGCTTCTTCATCAAACTCAATTTCAGCAGCTTTGAAAATAGGAGTTTTAACTTTCTTGAGAATGGTGGGTTTGACAGCAGCTATTCCAGGACAATCTTGAATCACAGTTTCCTTTCCAGGTCTTCTACCATAAGAAAAACCTATACCAACAGACTGATTTTCTGTATGCTTATCATTGTAATCCTGAAGTATCTTTGATGAGTTTCTATAGGCCTTAATCTTAAATTCATTTTCAGCAATCTCATTCCTCAGGAATTCCTCAACCTCCTTAGCACATTTTAATTCATTTTTAAGTTTGGCATTCTCTTGAGCTAAAGAGCCTAGAGAACTGGTTTTGAGAAAAAGAGAATCATTTTCAGACTGAAGTGTTTCATTTAGCTTACTTAGTCTAGAGATTTCCTCATTAGCAGCAGATAAGCTAGTATAGACATTGAACATTTCAGCACTTAAGTCTTTAATGGTTTTCTTATACTCATCAGTAGACATATCAAGTAAGACAAGTGAAGGTACCTGACTTGAAGGAGTTGATGCTACCTCATCAGTGCTAGCCATGAGAGCTAGGTTAACATATTCTTCCTCTTCTTCATCATCAGAATCATCCCAACACTTTCCTTCAGCCACATAGGCTCTACCTTGATTTTTCTTAGAGTATCCACCAGTTCCTTTCTCATATCTTTGAACCTGTTTGGGTCTTTTGCATTCAGTAGCAAAATGACCAGGTTCTCCACAGTTGTAACATTTGAACTTTGATCTATCCACAAATCCAGTTTTGTATCCTCCTTTGGTTGAACTTCCCACAGCAGCCTTTGATGAGCTTCCTTTGCTGAACTTGGATGCTTGGCCTTGAGGCTTGTATGACCTATCCTTCTTGAACCTAAAGTTCTTGAACTTCTTGGCCATGTAAGCCATAGTAGGGTTGTCCATGCTTTCCAGTTCCTCCATTGTGTAGAAGTCTTCATCTTCCACATCTTTAATCTGTAGTACCACTTTCTCATCATCTTCAACCACCTCTTCTATCTTCAAGGTCTGTGTTGGGGTTGATTGTGTGATCTGTGGTACTTCACTTGGCTGTGTGATCCTTGGCACATGTGCTACTAGGGCACTTGACATATTAGCCATCTTGTTCCTTGTTCCACTTTGTATGGCTCTCTTTTGAAAGAGTTCGAGTTCATAGGATTTCAGAATACCATAAAGTGTCTCAAAGGTTATAGTGTTGAGATCTCTTCCTTCTCGTATGGCTGTTGTCTTGTGTTCAAGGTGATCAGGCAGTGTGAGCAGGAACTTGACGTTTAATTCTTTTCTGTCATAGTACTTGCCATGTATCTGTAATTCAGTTAAGAGCTTACTGAACCTTTCGAACATGGAGGTTAAGTCTTCACCAGGCTTGGCCATGAATGCCTCATATTGAGATATTAGAATTTGCCTTTGGTTGCCCTTAACCTCTTCACTTCCTTCACAGAGTAAGGCTAACCTGATCCACATCTCCTTGGCTGATGTGCAGCTTATTACACTTCCACACATGGCTTTATCCAGCGTGAGAGAATCGAGCAAGATAAGTTGCAAATGATCATCTAGCACCATTTTCTCCTTTTCAGGTTCCAAGATTTCTGAGGGATCTTTGGGAACCCAATGTGCAGGAATAATCTCACCATTCACTGTTGTGGCTTCAATTTCCTTTCTTGGAATGAAAGGACCATTCTCGAGTATACCTGGGTATAGTGGATTTGCAGCTTTGATAAACAACAAGATTTTTCTTTTCCAAATGCTGTAGTTCTCTTTATCAAAAGCTGGGATCTTGATACTGTTTGATTTCTGCATTTTCTCCGGGATCTCAGATATGTATGTTAATCTGAAAGCTCTGATACCAGTTGTTAGTCCTTGTGTATTGCAGAAGGGGGGGGGATGAATGCAATACTGATAAAATTCAATCTAAATTTCAACAACTAAAATCAAGATTAAACGTTATCAGCAATATATGCAATCACGAACAGTATTTAGTAAGAACAAGATTCACAAAATAAATGTTTTATTTATTTTGCAAAGTGTTGCTACAACCTCAAGAAAAAGATCTCGAGCTGCGGGTTTTCTTCTAAGACACTTTCTTCTCTTCGTTACATTTCTAGAATCAGTTGATAGTAGGTATATGACTAACCCTATCACTATCAGTCACGGGTTTGTAAAGCTGCTGTCACTGTCAAGTGGCAGCTTCTTACAGATTGTCTTACCCATGTGACTTTCCTAAATTGCTAACATGTCAGATATACATTACAAAGAAAGCAACCTAGATTCATTCTATTTCCAGCTAAACCAATTCAGCAGATAAAGACTTGACCTTGCTCTTGAATTGATTCGCTTTTGATTTGTAGTGCCTTGAAGCTTCTGTCGTAGTCTTGCAGACTTGGTGCAGCTTAGGGATGCTGCATAACGCCTGTTTCTTGAACATTTAAACTGTCACGGGATTTGACTGAGAAAGATACCTAGCATAAGGATCTTTATTGAGACAGTTACTTTTGCCGCAAAGCTTGCTGTCACAGGAATGATCTTTTGGTGACAGTATGAGTTCCCCGCATAGAGTGCTGTCGAGGATCCCAAACTTGCTGTCGAGGGCAATAGTTGCTGTCGCGTAGTCTTCCGCCAATGTTGCTGTCAGAGTGAATATGCTGTCGTGACTTGCAACATTCTGTCTTCTTGTAATCTTACTGTCACAGCTTTAGGACAGTAACCTTTATTCATGTTGTCATCCAAAAAGCATTCTTTGAGGCTTGAACACACAAGTGAACTTCTTTCAAATAATACAACTAGAATAACATTACATACTGATTACAAGAACATACTTTGGCTATGACAGTATGTTCTACTTAATTTAAAAAATTAAGTACAATCAAAGTTAAGTTGTTTCTATGCTATCACCCATAAATCCCAACAATCTGGGTTCTACAAGTGTTGTGGATCATCTAGGTATTTCTTTCATAATTTTGTGATGTGTAGATTATTTGATATGAATTTTTTAAAATTGTTTTAATTAAAATTCATAAAATAATTATGCATGTTGAAATATATGAATTAAAATTTGCACAAGGACCCCATAGATACTTGCTTATTTTTGCTTTTGTTTGATTTCAGAAATCATATTATTTTGATTTTTTATTAATTGTTAATTAATTTATTAATATTAAAATGAAATAATAATAACAATAAATGCATTAATGGCTAGGCAGTTTTTTTTTGTGTGTTTTAAATGCTTTATAGCATAGAAATGTTGTAACTTACTTAGCATTAAATAAAAAAATGTTTTTTTTATTAATTGTGTTTTTTTAGTGTAATAAAAGCTAGAGGAGTTACAATAATATAAATTAAAAAAAAAAAAAAAAAAAACTGCTGCTGGCCGCGCGCGCGTGGCGCGCACTCGCTGGGAAGGGTGTAACGCATTCCGGGAATGCGTTACAGACCTTGTAACGCATTCCGGGAATGCGTTACAGACCTTGTAACGCGTGGGCGTCATGCGTTACACAATTAATAGCTTTTAATTGCTGTAACGCATGAGCGTCATGCGTTACAGCCCCTCTGTCCACATTAAATTTGATTTTTTGGGAGTTTGGTAACTCCGTTTTGGGCGTGCAATATACCGTTGGATTCGTTTTTCCGAGACGGATCTAATGGAGTGGTCAAATATTTTTTATATAAAAGTTTGGAACTGTTTATATTCCCGGATGTGTTTTAAAGCATGTATTAATTGTTTTAATTGCTTTTAAATACTATAATAAATCCATACATCATTATATCATTGTATGACATGATATTACTTGCATGCTTACTTGTTTATTTATTTTTATATATGAGATATATGCCTAGATTTACCATGCGATGATAGATTTAGTTGAACTTAAATCAATATAAGGCGTGCTCTAGAAAATCTAGAATAGGAATCGTTTCTTGCCTTAACAATAATATTATGAGTACAACCATGAGATTCTTATGTTTATGAAACATAGAGTGAAATACTCTTTTGATGTTGAAAATGAAAATTTCTGTCTAGGCCGTTGGGTTTTAAGCGGGACCGATGTGACCCCTCCAACACACTGGGAATTTTTCATTTAAATATCATAATTGTATTTTGTTCAAGAAAAAGAGAATCTCCTAGTAATATGATTATGGTTGTAACATAATATAATCCCTCTAAAATTAAATAATATCAAGTAGTAATTGGCCAATGACACAACGGGCTTGTGTCGGTCATAGCCTTCCAACATGGTAGAGAGTAGTTCTTATTTTTGAATCATTGTCGTTTCGTGCTACAGCCGAGGGCTTTGATTTCGAGATAAGAAATACTTGTCTATTACATAGAGATGTGTACAATGAATTAGAATCTAATGGTCGTTACGTGCCACAGCCGTGGGCTATTGGAGACTGATTCAATTGTACGAAATGTTGGGTTAGACTTGACTTAGAATATTGAGTTTGTCGTGCTACAGCCGTGACTCAATTATTCAAGAGGCTAAAGTTTTATTAGGGAATAACATGAGATGTAATTGACAAGAGTTGTCTGCCTACTGAACATCACATGGCGTTTCGTGCCACAGCCGAGGTTGTGTGATGGAATGTAGGATCCCTAAACCCACTAGCATTATGAATGCTTAATTTTTCCACTTAGGGGGTTGTATAAATTAGATAAACTAGTGGGAGCCACTTATGAATAAAGACCCGATTCATATAGTGTTTTAAAATGAAATTGAATATTTGCTAAGTGTTGTTATGTGTTTATCATTTACAGATTTACTATATACATTATGTCTTCCGCACTATCACTCCGGAGCATACTGGATGCTCACAAATTGACTGGTCCCAATTTTGCTGACTGGCTTCGAAACCTGAAAATTGTTCTCAGGGTTGAGAAGCTGGAATATGTGCTTAACTCACCTAAGCCTACTGAACCTGCTGATGATGCACATGATGATGAACATGTTGTGTATCGTAAGTGGATAGATGATGCAAATGTTGCTCAATGTATCATGCTAGCTTCCATGAACGTTGAGCTACAGAAGCAACATGAGCATATGGATGCTCACACTATCCTAACACATCTACAAGAGTTGTATGATGTGGCAGGGAGGACAGCTCAATATGAGATATCGAAGGAGCTGTTCCGTTGTAGGATGTCTGAGGGAACATCTGTGAATGACCATGTACTTAAGATGATCAATTTGATTGAACGTCTTGGACAACTTGGTTTTGTCATGGATGGGGAGCTAAACCAAGACTTGGTCTTGCAATCGCTCCCAGATTCGTTTTCGCAGTTTGTTGTGAACTTTCACATGAATAAGCTGGACGTCAGCCTGGCTGAACTCCACAACATGTTGAAGACTGCGGAATCGAATTTTCCCTCTAAGAAGAGTTCTGTTCTTCTAATTGGTGAAGGTTCCAATCCTAAGAAAAGGAAGAAGAACCCTCCCAAGAAGAAGAAAGTAGGTGAGAAAAAGCCGGTTCCACCAAAAGCTGAAGACCCCAAGAGCAAAGCTGTTTGCTTCCACTGTAACAAGGTGGGGCACTGGAAGAGGAACTGCAAGGCTTACCTTGCAGAGTTGAAAAAGAAGAAGGGTAGTGAGACTGCCGCTTCTGGTTCAGGTATGTTCATGATTGAAGTGAATATGTCATTAAATCAAATTTCTACTTGGGTATTAGATACCGCCTGTGGTTCTCACATTTGCAATTCGTTGCAGGGACTAAGGAGAAGTAGGACTCTTGAGGAAGAGGAAGTGATTCTACGGATGGGAAATGGAGCAAGAGTTGCTGCTGAAGCTGTAGGATCATTTGATTTACATATACCTACGGGCAAGACTATTGTTTTAAATAATTGTTATTTTGTTCCCTCGATTGTGAGGAATATTATTTCTATTCCCATGTTAGACTTGGCTGGATTTTCGTTTGTTATTCAGAATAATAAATGTTCAATTCTTAGAGATAATGTTCTTTATGGTAGTGGTATTTTAAATAATGGTCTGTATGTATGTGACGTAGAGCATAATTTACTACAAATTGAACGTACTAATAAAAGGAAAAGGGATGATGAAAATCTCACCTATTTGTGGCACTGCAGACTTGGTCATATTAGTGAAAATAGACTTCGGACATTGCATAAGGAAGGGTTACTTGACCCCTTTGATTTTGAATCATATCCTACATGCGAGTCTTGTCTATTGGGTAAAATGACCAAATCTCCATTTAGTGGACATGGAGAGAGGGCTGCAGATTTGCTAGGATTGGTACACACAGATGTATGTGGACCGATGTCTACGCAAGCCATGGGTGGATTTTCGTACTTCATTACTTTCACAGATGATCGATCTAGATTCGGATATGTGTATTTGATGAAACACAAGTCTGAAGCCTTTGAAAAGTTCAAAGAATATAAGAATGAAGTGGAGAAACAAACCAAACATAGTATTAAAACTCTTCGATCAGATCGAGGTGGTGAATACTTGAGTGGAGAGTTTCTAGATTATCTCAAAGAAAATGGTATAGTCTCTCAGTGGACTCCTCCATATACTCCACAGTTGAATGGGGTATCTGAAAGGAGAAATCGAACTTTGTTAGACATGGTTCGATCCATGATGAGCTATGCAGATCTTCCAGTATCACTTTGGGGTTATGCATTGGAAACCTCAGCATATTTACTGAATAAGGTGCCTTCCAAATCTGTTCCTCAAACTCCATATGAGATATGGAAAGAAAGGAAACCGAGTCTTAAACACGTTAAGATTTGGGGATGTCCAGCTTATGTCAAGGAAGTCGACCCTGATAAGCTGGAATCTCGATCCGTAAAATGTAGGTTTGTGGGATATCCTAAAGAGACTTTAGGGTATTACTTTTACACCGATCATAGGGTGTTTGTCTCCAGACATGCTACCTTCTTGGAAAAACAGTTTATCCTTGAAGGAAACAGTGGGAGCAAAATTGAACTTGATGAAGTTCAAGAAGCACAAACTACTACGGTTCAAGAGGAAGTACCTATTCAGAAAGAACAACCTTCTGTGGAACAGCCCATTCGTAGGTCAGAGAGAGTGTCTCGCCAACCTGAGAGGTATTATGGCCTTGTCATTGAGAATGACAATGAGTTGTCAATCATTGATGATGACGACCCTATGACATATAATGAGGCTATGAGTAGTATTGACTCAGAGAAATGGCAGAGTGCCATGAAATCCGAAATGGAATCTATGTATACCAACCAAGTTTGGACTTTGGTTGAAGCACCTAAAGATGTGAAGCCTATTGGGTGCAAATGGGTATACAAGAGAAAGATTGAAGCAGATGGCCAGGTGGAGACCTATAAGGCCAGGCTCGTGGCAAAAGGATTCAGACAAAGGCAAGGGATTGACTTTGATGAAACTTTTTCGCCTGTAGCCCTGTTAAAATCAATTCGGATTTTGCTTGCGATTGCTGCTTACTACGACTATGAGATCTGGCAAATGGACGTGAAAACGGCCTTCCTCAATGGGAAACTTGAAGAGGAAGTGTATATGACACAGCCAGAGGGTTTTGTTTCCAAAGGGAATGAACACCTAGTGTGTAAGTTGCTACGAACCATATATGGGTTAAAGCAAGCTTCTCGTAGATGGAACATTCGTTTTGATGAGACAATCAAAGAGTTTGGTTTTATCAAAAACATAGATGAACCATGTGTCTACAAGAAGGTTAATGGGAGCGCGGTAACATTTCTTGTATTGTATGTGGATGACATACTTCTTATAGGAAATGATATACCGATGCTACAATCAGTCAAAGTGTGGCTATCAAAGAACTTCACTATGAAGGACATGGGAGAAGCATCCTACATTCTCGGTATGAAGATCTATAGAGATAGATCTAGAAGAATGATAGGTCTTACCCAGGGTACATACATCGAGAAAGTGCTTAAAAGGTTCAGCATGGAAAACTCCAAGAGAGGTCTCATACCAATGAGCCATGGAGTATCCCTTTCCAAGAAGATGTCTCCTAAGACACCTGAAGAAAGGGAGCGTATGAGTAAGATTCCTTATGCTTCGGCAATAGGATCTATCATGTACGCGATGTTATGTACTAGGCCTGATGTTGCTCATTCAATTAGTGTGACGAGCAGATATCAGTCCAATCCATGTGAAGACCACTGGAAAGCAGTGAAGAACATCCTTAAGTATTTGCGAAGGACTAAGGATATTTTTCTTGTTTTTGGTGGATCTGAGTTGAAAATAGAGGGTTATACTGACTCTAGTTTTCAATCAGAAAGTGATGATAGCACATCCATGTCAGGGTACGTGTTTACTCTGAATGGTGGAGCGATTAGTTGGAAGAGTTCCAAACAGTCTACAACAGCTGACTCCACAGCGGAAGCAGAGTATATAGCTGCAAGTGAGGCTGCAAAAGAAGCCGTTTGGATGAGGAAATTTGTTTCTGAGTTGGGAGTTGTTCCTAGCATTGAGGAGCCTATTGTGATGTATTGTGATAACAACGCAGCAATAGCACAAGCCAAGGAACCTAGGTCTCATAAAAATTCCAAACATGTTTTGCGGCGCTTTCATTTGATTAGGGAAATCATTGAAAGAGGAGATGTTAAGATTGAGAGAGTTGACACACATAACAACGTAGCAGACCCACTCACAAAGTCATTGTCTCAGATTCACTTTGATCGTCATAAAGAGAAGATGGGTATTAGATACCAGGGTGATTGGCTTTAGTGCAAGTGGGAGATTGAAAGTGTTTTGTCCTAAATCCAATCATGTATGATGAGTTAGGAAGAACTTTCTTGTATTCTTATTTGATTTCGTTTATATTAATAAAAGACTTGTTTTGTTTTTATTACGGGCTTTATCTATTTAAAGTGTTTTTAAATAAGATGTTCCATAGTTTAGAGTAAAGCTTCTAGAATTATAATGAGATTGTAATAGTGAGATCTAGAAGATGATAACTCTAGACTTAAACAGTTCCTGATCATAGGATAACTAATCGGAAGTTAGTGAATCCGCAAAGATTGGTACATACTATGCTTGCTCCCTTCAGGAGGATGTCTGTTCTCATAGGCATTTGTGTGGTGACACTATAGCTAGTATGTAGGTGCTTATTAGGGAATAAGTTCACTGAACATGACTCGAGTAGTTGGACAACTAATGGAGATTACTCACGTGTCGATAGTTGTTCACTGAGTGATAGTTGTACAAGTGTCCTTAGACTTGAGATCGTTAAAGTTATCTTGTATATAATGAACTGTGCTTTGGTTTAGTCCTTAGTCTCAAGGACATCCATTAGGTCTATTCTGGGCATAGGGATTTGTGTATGGAGATAGTTAACGTCAATAGAGGATCTACCCCTTCCAGTATAGGAAGTGAATATCCTATGTTATTCTTAGTATGCGAGTTCTGGAATCTCTGGCCAGAGTGAATGAAATTAGAAAGGAGTTTCTAATTTGCATTAATATGAACTTTGCATTATGAATAAGAAATCATATGATTAAATCTGATAGGCTTGACACGAGTTCCGTGCCTTGTATTTAATCGGGATATTGTAGGGTAGAAGGAATTGATTGTACTGTAACTAGTCACTGACAGGTTCTTGGTATTCTAAGCAGTGAATTCATATTATCCGGATAGTCGCGATATGTTGAGAAGCATCACTCACGATGTAGAATAAATATAATTAATCAGTTAATTATATTTAATGAATTTTAGAATTCATATAAATAATAAATAAAAAGTTTATTATTATTTATTTCTACTACCGGCTTAATATTGAACCTACAGGGTCACACCATAAAAAGATTAATTTATTGATGAAGGTATTTTGAGAGAGAATAATAATAATGATTAAAATAGTTTTAATTATTATTTAAACATTTTATAAGAGAAAGTGAGGGATTTATATATTAATATATATTGATATATTAAATATATTAACCCTACTTGAGCCCTATATAAAGGATGAGATGAGATGAGTTAGATACACTTTTGTTTTTGTGAAAAACCTAGTTGCCTCTCCTTCTTCTTCATCTCTCTCTCTCTCTCAAAAGAAAAAGGAAAACCTCCATTTTTATAAAGCTTCAAGTTTTATAAAAAGCTTCATCGAAGAATTATTCTTGGTGGATACCGGTAGAGGGCTTCACACTCTGAGAAGCTACTGCTAACGATCATCTCGATTCAAAGCTTCGATTTTTCAAGGTAAGATTTTGATTCCACATCATTTTACAGTTTTCTATATGTGCGATATATGGATTTTACGAAATAAAATGTTATTTCATGCTTCCGCTCATCCTTATATTCCTTCAGAAGATTCCCATCTTGAAGATATCAGAATATCCCACATGGAGGGTAAAGATGCTGATGTACCTGGAGGCTATGGATCCTGACAATCTGGACAGGATTCGTGATGGACCATATATACCAACAAAGTTCGTAGAACGAACAGATACTGTACCAGAACATTATGTGGTCAAAGCTAAATCTGAATGGACTCCAGAAGAAAAAGCTCATGTACTCAGAGAACCAAAGATAAAGAATATCTTGCACAATGGTCTTGATGCTGTTATGTCAAACAGAGTGATTGCATGCAAGTCTTCAAAAGAAATCTGGGATACTTTGGAAACTCAGTGCCAGGGATCTGCATCTGTTAAGAAAAACAGAAGGGCTCTTTTGATTCAAGAATATGAACAATTCGATGCAAGACCTGAAGAGAGCCTGACTGATCTATATGATAGATTTCTGACACTATTGAACAGCTTATCCTTAGTTGACAAAGTATATGAAACTGAAGATTCAAACACCAAATTTCTTAGAGCTTTACCTGAAGAATGGGATACTCAGACCTCAATCATTAGACACCAGTATGATCTGAACATTGTGTCTCTTGATGAGATCTATGGGATGCTAAGAACTCATGATCTTGAAGTTCAACAGAGAAAGAACAAGAAAAGCAGCAAGGCAAAGTCAATTGCTTTGAATGTAGAAGCTAAATCAAAAGGAAAAGCTATGGAGGTCTCTAGAAGGAAAGCAAGAGTAGCTGAGTCAGATCCTGACGACTCTTCATCAGATACTGATGGCAATCCTGATGCCAATACTGGTGATGAATCTTCTGATTCAGACATGGAAGAGATGGTTGCTATGATTGTCAGAAACTTCAGAAGGATGAAGTTCAGGAAGAATAGAAGACAAGGCAACTTTCAGAAAAAGATCTTCAAAGCAGACAAAGACAAGTATATCAAAAAGGACAGCAAGGGTAGCAAATTTGACAAGTCAAAGGTTAGATGCTACAAGTGTAATGGTATGGGTCACTTTGCTTCTGAATGCAATAAGACAAAGGCACTCATCACATCAAGCAAGGATTGGATGGACTCTTCCTCAGAATCTGATACTGAGGTAGTCAACTATGCGTTAATGGCCAATGCTGATGTAACTGCTGCTCCTGATGATAAGGTACTAAATACTATCTTTGATTTTGATACTGATAATGCTTCTGAGTTAAGACGTTTTCTAAAGTCATTACATATTAGCTTTAGAAGTCAAACTGCTGAGAATACTAGAATCTTATCTGAGATGTCTGACCTTAGAAAGAGGAATGAGATATTAGAAGCTGAATTTTCTCGTATGCAAGAAGTACAAAAAGATTGTGATAATGCTAAACACATGCACTTAGAGATGACATCTAAATGTACTTCCCTTGAAAAAGAACTTGAATTTGCTAATGAGAAAATCAGAACCTGGACAGACTCTGGTAGGAAATTTCATGAGATTAATACCTCTAAGAATTGGAAAGAGTGTCTAGGATATAAGTCAGATGAAGATAAGAAATTAGCAGAGAAAATTGTCATTGATGAGATAGTCAGTCCAAAGACCTATAGACATGTTATAGACTCAACCAAATCTAAGATTACTCCTGTTAATTTTGTTTTTGGTAAGGATTCCAATTCTACTTTTGAAAAGGGATCTTCTTCTATTCAAGGAATTAAAATTATAAAGTCTAAACCTGTCATGAACAAAGTCACTAAGAATCTAGGTCTATTGTCTCAGAAACAGCTTAAAGATAAAATCTGTGAGGTTACAGATAAGAAAAAGGAAGCTACTGTTAAGAGAAACAAGAATGGTAAAGTTGGGATCAATAAAGAGAATGGTTATAAATATATCCCAAATGCACCTAGAAAGTGTTGTTTTAACTGTGGTAACTCTAATCATCTTGCTATTGATTGTAAGAAGAGTAAGAAGAAGATTACTGATATTCCTAAGTCTGATGTTAGGAATAGATCAGTACTCTATAAACCGCAGAAGTCCTGTTTTCATTGTGGTAGTCTATGGCATTCTATTTATACATGTAAAGAGTATCATGATTTGTACTATAATTTTTATGATCTATTGCCTAAGTTTGAAAGTAGTACAAAGTCTGATAGAACTGGAAATGTCATAATGAAGCATGCTTTTGTTAATACTGATACTGACAAAGCAAATCCTGATGGAGTAAATCCTGTCAGGACTGCTAAAGTCAAAAAGTCTTCTGCTGTTAAAATTAATAAATTGCATGAGAAAGGAACCCAACATGTATGGGTTCCTAAGTGTTCTAACTAGTGTGTTACTATTCTGATGCAGGGTAAAAGGAAAAATGTGTTAGTCATGGATAGTGGATGTTCTGTGCACATGACTGGAAACAAAGCCCTGTTATCAGAATATGAGGAAAAAGCTGGCCCAACTGTGTCTTATGGAGATGGCAACATTGGACAAACCTTGGGATATGGCAATATAATCATTGGAAATGTCATCATTGAAAAAGTAGCTCTAGTGAAAGGACTAAAACACAACTTGTTGAGTATTAGTCAAATCACTGACAGAGGTTATCATGTCAATTTCTATTCCACACATTGTGAAGTAGTCAGTAAAGCAACAGGGAAGATAGCACTAACTGGCTACAGGCATGGTAACATATATGAAGCCAACATTCTCTCAGATACTGATGGCTCCCCTACATGTTTCATCAGTAAAGCTTCAGTAGATGAAAGTTGGAATTGGCACAAGAAGCTTTCTCATCTCAACTTCAGCAACATCAATGAGTTGGTTAAGAAAGAGTTAGTAAGAGGATTACCTAATGTCTTATATACACCTGATGGACTCTGTGATGCATGCCAAAAAGCAAAACAAAGAAGGACATCATTCCAGAGTAAATCAGAATCCTCTATTGAAGAACCATATCACATGCTACATCTTGATCTCTTTGGTCCAGTCAACATCATGTCCATCAGTAAGAAAAGGTACACTCTTGTAATTGTTGATGAATATTCTAGATTCACCTGGGTGTATTTTCTGCACAGAAAAGATGAAACTCCTGAAGTTCTGTTGGATCATGTGAGGATGATTGAGACAACCACAAAGTACAAAGTCAAGATTCTGAGAAGTGATAATGGTACTAAATTTAAGAATTCAAAGATGGAAGAGTTCTGCAAATACAAAGGAATCATTCACCAATTCTCTGCTCCTGGCACACCTCAGCAAAATGGAGTAGTAGAAAGGAAGAATAGAACTCTTATTGAAGCTGGCAGAACTATGTTGGAGGAAGCTAAATTACCTACATATTTCTGGGCAGAAGCAGTCAACACAGCATGCTATACACAAAATCTCACATTGATAAACAGGCATGGTGTCACTCCTTATCAGTCTCTCAAAGAGAAGAAGCCAAGTCTGAAGCATTTGCATGTGTTTGGCTGTAAATGTTTTGTTCTCAGAACTCATCCTGAACAGCTAGGGAAATTTGAAACAAAGGCTGATGAAGGAATATTCATAGGTTATCCTACATCAAGAGCCTTCAGAGTTTTTAATTTGATAACAAGAACTGTCATGGAGTCAATTCATGTATCTTTTGATGATAAGAATATAACTGGAATCATTGAAGACTCGCATGATAGATTGTTATTTGAAAATGAAGCTTCCAAGGAACATGAAGAAAGTGAATCAGAAGCTGTCCATTCATCCAGTACTGACGGGTCACCAAATCCTGATGACACACCAGATACTGATGGTGCTAATACTGATGATGCAAACAACAGTGATACAACTAGTAGTGCTAATGTTGAGGGGGAGCAACGGCATTCAACTACAAGTTCAGAGTCAACTCAATCATCAGGACAGAATTCTTCAGATACTGATTCAAGTGAAGATCCTGATAACACATCAGGAGGGCATAGCAATAATTCAGGGAGAGCTTCAAATCAATCAAATTCTTTCAATCAAGATAACACCAATCCAGGGGGAGCATCTACTTCAAGAAACAATTTGACACCAGCAAGGAAATGGACAAAAGATCATACTCCTGATTTGATAATTGGAGATCCTGATGCAGGTGTTCAAACAAGAAGTGCAACTCAGAATGAATGTTTATATAATAACTTTCTATCCAAGGAGGAGCCTAAGAAAGTTGAAGATGCACTTAAAGATGCTGATTGGGTTACTGCAATGCAAGAAGAACTGAATGAATTTGAAAGGAATGAAGTCTGGAAACTGGTACCAAGACCAAAGAATAGATCAATTGTTGGTACAAAGTGGATTTTCAAGAACAAGACTGATTCTGATGGAGTCATTATCAGAAATAAAGCTAGACTAGTTGCAAAGGGGTATTCCCAACAAGAGGGAATTGACTATGATGATTATGCTTAACAGTTCTCTTTTATAGAGAATGTGTATTAAGGGTGCAGGTCTTTTCTACAATCTCAAGGAGACGGTTCGGTTTTTCATAAATATTTTTGCCTCGTTTGCTGGTAAGCGTGTTTTAATTCTATGACCATTAATTTGGTTATTTTTCTTAAACCAAAACGCTATTCAGGATTGTTAAAATAAATTTTGTTTTCTTAAATAAAATTTTATTTTAATCTTATTGAATATTTTTTTTCAATCCTGATATGGCAAAATATTTTGTGCGGAAATGCTTTTATTCCTGATGAGGTTAGGTTTTTCTTACATCAGAAAATGCCTACTCGTTATGGACTACTTTCTAATGCTATGGTACAAGGACCAACCCACCTTGTTCCTGACACAAGCATGCAACCTAAACAGTCTAAACAGTTAACAACCACCTCTACTGTCTCTCAAAAGACTTTAGTTGTAAAATCAAAGAAATCAGCTAGAACTGATGTGTCTGGAAGGCAATCAGGTTCAAAGGATTTTTCCTCTACACCACTCACTACAAAGAAGATACAAGGGGGTGTACAAGGGGTCCTGGTGAAGAAAGCTGATGAGGTTGTTCCTGTGAAAAGGAAGTTAAGGTTGATTGATGAAAGTGATTCAGAGGATGACTTACCTATATCCTCTGTGATGAATGTGAACAAGGAAGTTGCTGATACTGCTACTAAATCTGTGGTACCTTCATCAAAACCACAAAAGACAAGGAAATTATCAAAGAGCAAGTATCATATTCCTTTGACAGTGCAAATGAAGGATACTGATATTCAGACATCAAATCCTGATGTTAGTATTCCTGATGCAGCAACAAAAGTTGTCTCTATATCAGACTCTCCAGCCTCTCCATCTCAGATTCGAGGACATTCTTGGGAGAAGGTTTCTACAACTGCTTCCTTGGTTGGTCTTACAC
Organism: Heracleum sosnowskyi; assembly: GCA_030848705.1. NCBI lineage: Eukaryota > Viridiplantae > Streptophyta > Magnoliopsida > Apiales > Apiaceae > Heracleum > Heracleum sosnowskyi. The sequence goes on from CM061243.1 coordinate 10,670,739, forward strand.
CTACATCCAAGAAAAAGAGGAATGCAGAAGAGTTAGTCTATCAGAGACAGAAGAAGCTGAAAGGATCAAGCCCACAAGAACCTGAATTTCAGAGTAATTCAGCAGCTACTGTTGATCCTGCCACACAAGAACCACTCAATCAAAGTTTGGGTGAAGGCTTAGCTAGTGGAATGGTCACACAAGAACCATTTTCTCAAAGGGAGAATGAAGACATCAACATTCCAGCTACACAAGAACCATCTTCTCAAAGTGAAGATGCAGGCAAAGCTACAGCTTCTGTTGAAAGATTGGTCGAGAACATTGTCAATGAGGGAAGCACACAAGAACCTTTAGCTCAAAGTGTTGAAGCAGCTTCTGAACCTCAAGCTCCACAAGAATCATTGGTAGCAAATACTGATGCAAGCATATCAAATCCTGACGATGTTCATCCTGACGTTAGTGGTGCTCCTGAAAATGAACCTATTTTGATACAGCCACTTCGTTCAAGACCAATGGATCATCCTATCTCAGAACCACAGGATAAACTGAAAGGTATTGCTATTCCTGATCCTGATATTACTCCTGATACTGATGATGATAGTTCTGATGATGATAGTGATGATGATAATGAGAATAGAAAAGAGAAGGAACAGCTTGCTACAACACTCAAGATTAGTCTTGGAACTAATTTTGGTTCATCAAGTACATATATGGCTGGCAAAGCTTCCACTGGGAAAGATCATAGACAAGATTTTTCTACTCCTTCCTTTGATCCTGCAGAGGCATTTCGACAGAATGAATGGAACAATTCATGGCACAATTCTGATGAATCTATCAGTTTTTCTTCTGCTATTGAACATGCCTATAATGCAGTGAAGTCTATAGAGAATCAAGACTTGAAGAATCATCTGAAGGCTACTACTCTGTTATCCAAAAGCCTGAAAAGTGAGATTGATTCTATCAAGGGTTCAACTGAAAAAGTGAGGACTGATATCTTTAATAATTTTACAAAGGTGCCTACTACTTTCCAACTAAGGGTAGTGGAATCCCAAGTGAAATCTGTTGTTTCAGAACAAACCTCAATCAATCAAAGAATTGATTCTCTGGATACTAAGGTAACTGAAATTCAAGCCTCTCTTTCCTTAATTTTGCAATTATTGTCAAATCCTGATGTCAAAAAGGGGGAGAAGGTTATTCAGACAAAATGTACACCTGATCTAGTATTAAGAAATAATGATGATGATACTGGAGATGATGGTGGTGACAAAGCGATACAAGGAGAAACCTCTGATGCTGCGGAGCGATACAAGGAGAAACCTCTGATGCTGCGGTTTTGAAGTTTACAATTCAAACTTCTCAAAGTCAGACTACGCAGTCAACTCATGTTTCTGATTCTGGAGTTAAGACAGTAAGAACATTGGTGCAATCTCAGATCCTGACGGAAGATCAAATCCTGACACCTGGTCATGGACAAATTCTTGCTACAATTCCTGAAGGTGATGAAGATGTGATTATTGATAATCCTGAAGATGCATCAAATTTATTCCAGAAGTTTTCTACAAAAGACGGCAGAATTGTTACTCTATATCACACTGATAAAAGAGTTCAACAATTATATGCAAGAAAAGCACTCTCTACAGCAAGTGAAGAATATCCAGATCTCTCACATGAAGAATTCTTGAGACTACAAAGAGAGACAATGGAAAGCTATACTGCTCCTGCTAGAGGTAGAGGAAGCAGAGGTAGGAGAGGTGCTAGAAGAAGTAGAAGAGGTTCTTCAACTCAAATATTACCTAGACAGACAAGGTCTAGAGGGTTAAGAATTGAAGAAATTCCTGAACCTATTCAAACTCTAGTAGTTCCTGACATATCTACTTTTGGTGATGATGGAATTGTTGAAGAAGAACCTGAATTGAGAAGAAAATCAAGAAAATCAACTCTCAGCAATACAAATCAAATTGAAGATTCTAATCCTGACAATATTCAAGATCCTGACGAATCTGAAATTCTGCAAGAGGTTGATTTGATAATCTTATCTACTGTTGTTGATTCTCACAACAAGGAAGTAGATGAAGAAGAAGAAGCCAGAAGAAGAGAAATTACAAGATCAACAAATAGAGATTTCAATCTCTATGTACAAAGGCTTAAACTCTCAAACAGAAGAGTGTGGAGAAATTCAAGCAGACAAGAATCTTTACTTGAAAGAAGCTACGCTCATGAAAAGGAGAAATACAAGAAGTGGAAACATATTAGCACATTAAGTTGTGATACACCTATCAATTTTCAGTCTGGTGGAATTATTACAAGCGCTTCAAGTGTTGTTGATTTGTCTGATATGGCTAGATCAAAAACACTCTGGTTAAAGATGTTTTCAAATCTGAAGCAATTGACAAGTAATTCAAGAGGAGGTATTGGACACAGAGATGGTGAATATCTGAATATGTCATATGTTGATCCTTACTCCTTGACAGAAATTGGAGGTACTTTAACTTCTGAAAACCTGAACAATTTATTAGCTGTTGATATAGTTATAGATTGTCATGATGGTTTTGAAAAGAAAGAAAAGCTTCTGTACTTCATGAAAGATGGTAGTGTGAAGATTCTATCTATTCAAGATCTGCTGATGAAAACTACACAGGAACTGAAATATGTTCACTATCTGTTAAGATGGAAGAACCAAGTGTACAAAGAATGGAGTGACATGATTTTGTCAACTATAAGAAGAAGACTGGATGGAAACAGTAATTTCGATGGTAATTATACTCCCATGTACTTAAATCAAAGAGGTCAGGATGTGGAAATGCAAAGGGGTACTGCTGTTAAAGAAGTAAATTTTGGCATGACTCATCTTTCTCTCAATCCTGATGGGAAGGAAATTGCTTATCTTTTGCTTGAAGAGCACAGTCTACAGAGAAACTCCATACAGAATCTCAGAGCAGCTATCTACCAGATTAATGAGGAAGATGAAGAACTCAGAAATCTTAAGGAAAGACTGATTCAAATTCTTGAAGAAAAAGAAGAAAGTTTATTATCCAACTTCTTGAAGATGAATCTGTTCTATCACAAAGCTTAAACAGATAAGTTGTTTCTGAAGATACTCGTACATTTTGATACATGTTTTTGACATCATTGAATATTTGGAATCTATACTTTATTTTACAAAGTATGAGATTGGGGGAGATTGTTAGATCAGAATTCAATGATCGTCAGAAGCTAGACTCAACTGATCAGGATTGTTGACGTCATCAGTATTGCATGGTCATCAGTATTTGATCAAGCGTCAGTATCTTATTGATCATCAGGATTCCTACTCAGACTATGATCAGGTTTGATCATCAGGACTTGAAGCTGATCAGGATTCCTACTTCGAGTTATATTTGGAGTCTAGATAAACATGGAAGTTTGTTCCTGGTTTGTAGAATGCAGCTATCGATTAAAGATATGTTTCTATCTTTATTATGATTAGGACTTATCTTGTTATTGATAGAGAAGCTGTGTGCACTATATAAACACAGTTTTGGTTTCGATTTATGTATTCATTCGAGAGAGAACATAATCGGAGAGAAGCTCTTAAGAACAGAATTTCTTGAGAGAGTTTATGTAAGCTAGCAGCTCTTAAGAACATCAGAATTTCTTAAGAGAGTTTGTAACAGTTTTATATCAAAGTTAATAAAGCTGTTATTGTTATTGTTATTGATCTTTCATATTTGTGTTATATAAAGTCGAGAATCTTATACAATTGTATTCAACCCCCTTCTATAATTGTTATTTACTGAGCAACAAAGACATTTTTTTAGTGGAATTCATAAATAAATTGAGTTGAAATAGGTTGCTTGCAATGGGTTATGTGTGTTGTTTAAGTTGAAAAAACTTTTGTCCCACATAGAATTGGTAATGAGAGGTTGGTAGCTTTATATAAAAACATGTGTAAGAGTAGTGTACAACTACTAAGGCATGTGAGTGTGCATGGTGTTATTGTGTGCATCACGCATGCACACAAACGCCGTGCGCCGCCGCCGCCCGCCTCGCCACGCCACGACACGACTCGGGTCGGTTCGAAGGGCGATTTGGGAGAATGTCTCGGCGTCTCGCGTATGCGAGGCGACCTGGGCGAGGAATTTTATTACCTGTTTATTTAATATTATTTATTGATTTAATTTAACAGTGTCAGAATTTATTTGTACCAGCTCAACGAACTGGGTCAGGATTTATATTAAGTCCTGATGGACCAGTACTTGAATTAAATCAAGATGGCTTGGCCTGAGTTAACTACTGAAGGGATAAGTCCCGATGGTCTGGATTAACTACTGATGGGATAAGTCCTGATGGGTCAGTACTTGGACCAAGTCCTGATAGGATTAAATCCTGATGACAACTGTTAATGATATTAAATCATAATATTTAGTATTAAATGTTATTTCTGCAGTTACGATTTTATTTTGGTCTGTTACATTTTATTTTGTATTATATATATAAAAAAAACTAAACGTTTGACAAAAAAATTGAACCAATACGTGCTCAGAAAACCCTAGCAACTATCTTCTTCTCTGTTCTCTATCAACACATACATATTAAATACATAGTTCTTGGGCGAACTGAGGTGCGGTCGTTGTTGATCATTTCCATTACTGTGAGTGGATTGATCTGAGCTGTTTTATCCTATAAGTGATATTGCTGCAACCTAACACAGTGTAAGTGGGGCAATAATCTCTTCAAGAACAGTCAAGACTTCTCGAAAGGCTTGACGACTCAGCTATTCTGTTCTTTAAAGTATTTGTTAAAGCGACAGAGATAAGTGTTCTTTCTTATCTTGTTATTTACAGTCTCTAATCATATTCTTGTTTCGACCTTCGTGTTTGTTTCGTTAATTGGTTTTATCTGACTGTTCTTGTTAATATAAATATATATAACTGCCTTATTGTTGCTGTGTAGTTTAGAATTATACCCAACAATCTTGAAGAGATTATTCGTGTTATATATTATTAATTAGCAAGATGGTTAACGAAACTGATAAAACTCATGTTGGTTCTACTGCCTATGGTTCTGGTGTTACTGCATCGACCATTGATTGGACCACGTACCATTTCCCACAGCCTATCGATTTGTCAGGTATGCCTGATAAATTTGGTGGGGGTGTTGGTTTTCTCGTTGGCAGAAAAAGATGAAACTGTGGTTAATGGTAAAGGGTCTATGACCGGTGGTGCAGTATGAGAAACCGGTTGTTGATCAGGAAAAGGCTGAATCTGTTGAGGCTTATGCCATGTAGGAGGAAAAGGATGGGGTGGCTAGGGTTGTTATACTGGCATCTTTAGCAGACACTCTATTTGATGTTTATTCATCTGATTCTTTCATTGCTAAGCTCTTATGGAAGAAGCTGGACCAGACACATAATACTGACTCGCAAGGGTCATAAAAGTATTATACGGCTAGGTTCCTTGATTTCAAACTGGTGGATACTAAATCCATGACCGAGCAGGCACACAAGTTTGAGATGTTGGTGCATTCTTTGAAGGAGTCCGGAATGGATATTCCTGAGAAGTTTCATGTTCTATTTTTTCTTGGGAGAGTGGACTCTCAAATGAGTTTGCTATTTTGGGTTGCGGGTTGCTGATATTCCTGAAACATAATACATATATAAAACAGTCTATACCCATAATATGAATCTTGGGAATCTGCTCTCAGTTACTAGGACAAAGTGTTCTTTAGATACTTCCTGTTTGATTCATAATTTTGTTGTCATTTTATAAGCTTAGGTAGTGACTGAAAGTCTCTCAGAAAGTTGAATAATTAATCTTGTGTATTTCTAGGTGATAATCCCTTTGCCTTTTTGGCCCTTTCAATTTTACTTAAAAGTGTCCGTACTTGTCACGACTTACTATTGTGTAACTTCAATTTTTGACTGAAAAAGTGCATCAAGTTTCAGTTTGTTAAACAGCCTGCAATACTGCATACATATTACATAGCAGACACTTGTGTTAGGCCGAATACACAATATAATCAAGTATGTATATGAGAATAACAATCAAGAACACTTTTTATAAATCAACAAACTGTAATTATATTAACAGTTTCTCTCTTAGTGATGTTAATGAATCATAAAGAGCTACTAGGTTACAAGAATAATATATTCAATGTTCGCGTCCCTTCTAGGGATAACCTATCTGTGTTTATATATTACACAGTTACATACAATCCTTATCTAATTGATACTCCTATAAATTAGCTATACAATTCATATCAATTAAGGATTGCTTCAGTCTTCTATTCCGTTTCCTTAGCTGTATCAATATATTCTGCTTCTTTCCATCTTCAGAATATATTGCTTCTAGAATCTTTATCTTTGCACCGACAGCTAAGTCAACTATCACCACGTCAGACTTTATCAAACTCTGACTGGCTTCAATGTGAACTCTTCACCCAGTCAGACTTTATCAAACTCTGACTGGCTTCTAGATAAACTCTGATATGTACCTGGTACTTAACCACTGATGAACAAACGTCAGCAATTATATCTAACAATCTCCCCCAACTTGTGCATAATAAAAATGTACAAGTTAAACAGATAATTGATGATGTCAAAACATATAACAAATGCAGTGTTTAAAATATGTTAGAGTTTAATTTTAAAACAGAGTTTAAATTTAACTTAGAACAGAAAACATAAAAACTTACAGTCAGACTTTACTTGACTTCTTCAATATCAGGTACTGTTCTGAGATAATCAATCAGCAGTCTTCTTTCAGCCTTCTCTAGCTCATCCATCATAATCTCTTTTAGCTCTTTAAGTTCTGAATCACTCTCCCCCGTTTGGTAGATAGCAGCTCTTAGAGAATATATACTATTTCTTCTCATATCATTTCCTAGCCGAATAAAATAAGACTTGTCTGACTCCAAGTTAAATTCCAAAGCCTTTATTCCAAGTGCAGTTCTAAATCTAGCACTGTTTCTCTTCATCTCCACTAACTTTCCAGTATGATCCCTATACTTTGGAATATAAACACTTGAGACTCCTCCTCCAAGCATAGCTTTAGATCTCAGCATCTTTTCTCTCAAAACTTGAGCAACATCATGAGTATGTCTGTTTTTGACTTTTAGAAGATAAAGTACATATTCCAGTTCTTCCCATGATTTGAGATTAACATCAGATTCTCCAACTTTATAAACTCTTCCATCACTCATGAAGTATAACAAAAACTGCTTCTTCAATACTTTGTGAAAAATCAACTGAACAGATTCTAACTTATCAAGGTTTTCTTGTGTAACCCCAATACCAGGTTCTGCCAGTGAAATGTTATCTTGAGATCTGTTATTTGTTCTTCTCTCTCTGTGTGATCCCAGTCCAGATTTATCAAAAGCTTCTTTTCCCAATACAGTTCTGGTTTCTGAAAAATTCACAGCTTCAAGCTTTAATTCTTCAAGAATTTTAGGTTTGCTGAATCCTGGGAGTTGTGTAGATTTCTGTACAACTTGAGCAACGTCAGAGGTTGTCATAACTTTAGTAGAAACATCAACTTGAGCAGCGTCAGAGGTTGATTTAGCTAATCTTGTTTCAACTTGAGCAATGTCAGAGGTTGAATAAATCTTCTTAGGTAACTGTTCTTCTTCTACCAGTTTACCTTTTCATTTGTCAGCATTTTTAATCACAGGCTTCCTTGAGTACTGTAAACTCTGATCAGAGTTTACATTCTCTTTGATAACAATTCCTTTTTCTTTTCTCCTCGGAGCCTTGATAACCTTCTGTTTGTAGATTCCAGCTTCAACATCTTTCCTGTGTTCTTCAGCAAGCAATTTCTCTTCTGCCTGGATATCTTCAATAGTAACATCTTTACCATGTTCTGCTAAGAATAACTGTGTAGCAACTTCTTCATCAGTAACTGGAGATTTAGAGGAAATAAGTAAACTTCTAACCCTTGAAGAAGACTGCCCTTCAGTGTATAATCTTTTTCCATCAGCATTCTGAGCATCAGAGTTTGATCTCCTCCCTTGCCTTTGAACATTCTTTGTTCTTGGATTTTTACCTTTTGCACCACCATCAGTAGTGTCATCTTTCCGAGTCAGAGTTTGAGAGCTCTTGCATTTGTCTTGAGGCACTCTCTCCCCCTTTTTGACATCATCAGACAGCAAAACTGATGTGAGCAATTCAATGGAATTTGCAATTTCATCCAACTTAGTTGACATTTTGACTTGATTTTCTTCAACCTTGGACAACCTGGAATCAAAAACTTTCTGATCTTTACACAAGGAAATATACAATGATTTATCCTTCTGTTGTGTAAGTTCCCTTGCAGCTATATCATTCCTTAGACCTTCAATAACCTTGTCAGAAGCATCAAAACGATTGTTTAATGATTTGACTTGGATAATTGTGGCTTTGAGATGAGTGAGAAGCTCTGGATTTGTAATCTCTTTAGATGACTTTGTGACAAAGTCTGCAGCTCTCTCATCAGAAAAGATAGTATCCTTGTTCGACCAATTTGAAAAGTACATCTCTTGAAAATGCTCAGCCGTAGCTCGATTGACCTCTCTTAGCTCATCAGAGTTTGCTTGACTCTCAAATAATTCCTCTTGGGAATGATCAGAACTATTATGATCATTAGCATTCTCTGCTGTATTCTCTTCTGGAATCTCAGAGTTTATAACAAACTCTGCTTCTATGTGAACATTCTCTGTTGCATCCTTGTCAGCAACATCAGGATTTGCAGCAACAGTTTCTGTAGCATTAGCAACATTCTCAGTAGCATCAGTATTTAAGGTCTGATCAACTTCCTCACCCTTTTCAATTACCTGGTGAGTAACAGAGAAAATCTCTGTGTGAGTAGCCATAGATTCTTCAAGAACAACCGTGGCATGATCAGCTTCCACATCCTCTGTCTCATCAAAAGCTTCAAGATGGTCAGAGTTTACAGAGTTGTGTGCTTCAACATCCATATCAAATCCCTGTGGCTCAAAAACTGTAGCCTTCTCAACTACATTTGCAGCTTCCTCAACTACATCATCAGCATTTGATGTAGGAGCTTCTTCATCAGCATGTACCATTTCAGGCATAACATTTTCCTCAATTACTCTGTCCAAATTGACAGCTTCAGAACTTACATTTGATGCACCAAAAAGATGTGCAGCCACCAATCGTCTTTTTCTCTGATGAAGAGTTTCTTCATCAGTTTCACTGTCCTCATCAGCATTAACAGACATTGCCCGATTGGCCCTTCTTTTCTTTAATCTTTTCTTCTGAGGCAGATCATCAGTATTTGATGCCCCAGCTTCAGTATTTGGCTTAGCAATCCTTGGAGGTTTAGTACCAACATGCTTAGTCCGACCACCCCTTGCAGGTTTAATAGAAGTTGACGGAGGCAGTTCTTGTTGTAGAGGCTCAGGTTGAGAAGAAGCTTGTGTTGGTGGATTGACTTGAGCATTTAAAAACTGTTGCACAGATGGAGGTAGCAACAAGTCTCCAACAACCCCTTTCTTAACATCTTTATTAACAAGATCAGAAAATATTCTCTTATGTAATTTAAAACAAGAAACATCTTCTTCACTTACTTCTACTCCTTCAACACAGTAAGAGAACAAAATCTGACAGAATCTAGAGAAATAGACTACTCCTCTATTCTCTCTCATTTTCTCGCCTAAGTTATTCAAAACAAGTCGTGCAAAATCAAAATGATTATCAAATAAAAGAGAATACCCGATTTGCAGACTTTCTGTGGGAATAGCATCCCAGTTTGTGCATTTCTTGCTGAATGTCCTCGTGATGTAATCAAAGAAAAAACTCCACTCCTTCCTTAAGAATGGTCGTTTGAGCTGTCCAATCTTCGACAAGGGTCCAGAATACCCAATCTCTCTCATCATTCTTATCAAATCCTCATCACCCATTCCAATTGTATACGAAGAAAATTCAGGAAACCCCATTGCAGCGCGAATGGTTCCAGCAGTTATTACATACTCTGCATCTTCATATTCAAAAATAATCGAAGGGTTGCCTGTCTCACCACCATCATCATACAATCCTGTTTCCCAGAACGCCTTTATCTGTGAACCAGAAAGTTTTGCAGGCTCCACCAAAGCACGCCCAATTGCTGACTGAGCAAGAAAATTTTGTATGATATGAAACGCCTCTGGTGCATTGACAGTGTTTAATGGGGCTGAATAGTTATTAGGGACAAACTCTAGTCCAGAAGCAGTGAAAGCAGTTGAAGCCATTAGTAATGTCAAGAAATAAACAGAAAATAGCTTCAAAAACACGAGAGAGTTTAAGAAAGAAAGTGTTTGTGAATATGTGTGAGTGAAACTAGAATACAATTGGAGTAAGTCGTGAAAAACTGTAACGGTTGTGTGTATAATGTATAAATATAAAATTTAAAATTAAAAACTGAACAGTTTTTAATCATTAAAACACAACTGTCTTACCCCGTATACTGTGTAAATGAGACACGTGTCACACATGCAATGACTGACAGCAGTAATTGGCAGTTTCCAATGCGCATGCGCAGTAAAAACAGCAATAATTATAGCCGATTACACTTTCCTATGTATGCAATCTCTCTCCTCGCTTTAACATTTTTCTAAACCAATGCCCAAACATACTCTTTTGAAATACCAAAACAAATGTTTTTCCTCAAAATTATAAAATGTCTGAAACAAAGAAATTATTTTAACCATCAGAGATTAAAACAAAGTTACCTCGGCATATTTCACACAATACATCAGTGTTTATCATTTGTCCTTCTTTGTTAATAAACTCTTTTCGCAAACTGTACAGGTGTGCATAATTGTGTGTGCAATAGCAGAGTTTACCGAAATCAATATTTAAATCATCTCAAAGTGCATAAAATCCACAACCTAAAGTAGTAAAAACTGGTTGCCTAAACTCTCATGTATAATATAAAATCTGATTTTTATATCTAAACTCTGTAATACTGATATCCTTTCATTTGGATATATCTTTTATTTTTCACCCCCTTTATTTATATATATATATATATATATATATATATATATATATATATATATATATATATTTATTTATTTTATTATTTATTTTTCCAGTAATCAGTGGTTGGCACTAGTCACCAAAAATCAAAGATTTTAGCCCTTATTTCATACAATAAGTTCCTGGATCTTCCTAGGCACAACATGATCTCAAAGGAATTTGTGCTCTGTTTGGCATCTTTTGATTTGAGGGTGAATTATTTGCAATTAATAATCAGAGTTTAGACTTTCCATCAGTTAATACAATTAATTTATGAGAGAAAATGCAAACAGCTAATACAGACTCAGTGTATAGGATCAATAAACTAAGAGATGCTATAAATACAGAGACAGTATCATGCTGTGTTAACTTACTGCACATATTTGAGATCAGAATCTAAACAACTCTTAAGGATTCACAATTACTTACTGAGAATTATGTTCCATACAAATTTCTTCATTGGTCCTTGTGTTTCAGACAAAAATCATAATCAGAGTTTAACATCAGACTTTAACCGACAGAGTATGACTAACAGAGTTTAGCATCAGAGTTTACTTTCAGAGTTTATGACACTGGTACTCGTAACAGTGAATACATGCAAGGAATCATGAGCATAAAAATCAAACATGTATAGTTTTTGAGTCTAACCCGTATCTCTAGTCAAAACCAGAGATCATTCCAAGTTCATTTACCAATCTTGTAAAAGTAGCTTCACTCAAAGGTTTGGTGAAGATATCTGCAAGTTGTTGGTCTGTAGACACAAAATGAAGCTCAATGTTTCCTTCTTCCACATGTTCTCTGATAAAATGATACATTATGCTGATGTGCTTGGTCATGGAGTGCTGTACTGGATTTCCTGTCATTGCAATAGCACTTTGGTTATCACAGAAAATAGGTATTTTAGAGTACCTCAAACCATAATCCAGCAACTGATTCTTCATCCACAGAATCTGTGCACAACAGCTACCAGCAGCTATATACTCTGCTTCTGCAGTGGATGTGGAAATTGACTTTTGTTTCTTGCTATACCAAGAAACCAATCTGTCACCTAAAAATTGACAGCTTCCACTTGTACTTTTTCTGTCTATCTTACAGCCTGCAAAATCTGCATCAGAGTAACCAATTAGCTTAAACTCTGATTATCTAGGATACCACAAACCCAAGGTTATGGTTCCTTTGAGATATTTGAAAATCCTTTTTACAGCTGTTAGATGAGGCTCTCTGGGATCTGCTTGAAATCTTGCACAAAGACATGTTGCATACATGATATCAGGTCTACTTGCAGTAAGATACAGTAAAGACCCTATCATTCCTCTGTAGTTTGTCATATCTACTGAGGCTCCTGTGTCTTTGTCTAGCTTTGTTGCTGTAGCCATGGGAGTTGTGGCAGATGAACTATCAAGCATACCAAATTTCTTGAGAATATTTCTGGTATATTTTGCTTGATTGATAAAAATACCATCATCTGTTTGCTTGACCTGTAAGCCTAGAAAATAACTAAGCTCTCCCATCATGCTCATTTGATACCTGGATTGCATAAGCTTTGCAAACTTCTTACAAAGTTTGTCATTAGTAGATCCAAAGATAATATCATCTACATAAATTTGAACTAAAAGCAAATCATCACCAGAATTGAAATAAAACAAGGTTTTATCAATTGTACCTCTTGTGAACCCACTTTCTAAAAGAAATTGAGCAAGAGTTTCATACCATGCTCTTGGTGCTTGCTTTAGTCCATATAATGCCTTGTCAAGCCTGTAGACATAATCTGGATGTTTAGGATCTACAAATCCTGGTGGTTGTTCAACAAACACTTCTTCTTCAAGGTTCCCATTGAGAAAAGCACTTTTCACATCCATCTGAAAGACTTTAAACTTCTTGTGTGCAGCATATGCCAGAAAAATTCTTATGGCCTCCAATCTTGCAACTGGAGCAAAGGTTTCATCATAGTCAATTCCTTCCTGTTGTGAATAACCTTTAGCCACAAGTCTAGCCTTGTTTCTTGTAATCACACCTTCACTGTCAGTCTTGTTTCTGAAAACCCACTTTGTACCTACTATTGATCTATTCTTTGGTCTAGGTACAAGTGTCCAGACTTCATTTCTTTCAAATTCATTTAACTCTTCTTGCATTGCTGTAATCCAATTAGCATCTTGAAGAGCTTCCTCCACCTTCTTTGGTTCTGTTTGAGACAAGAAAGCATGATACAGACACTCATTATTTGTCGCACTTCTAGTTCTCACACTAGCATCAGGATCTCCAATTATGAGATCAGGTGTGTGTGTGCCTGTGTCCACTTTCTTGCTGTTGGTAAGTGGTTTCTTGCATCATTATTGGATCCTCCCCCTTGATCCATGCTCTCCTGATTCATATGTTGACTTTCTGCAGCATCTGAGGCTCCCCCTGAATTGGATGGCTCAGAGTTTGAACTGTCAGAGTTTGAATCAGTTTCCTCAACTGACTCATTTTCTGTGTCTTGTTGAGCTTCTTCACGCTCCCCCTCAATTGATTCTCTATTTTGTTCAATTTGAGAATTTCCAGCTTCTCCAGTATTTATCAGTAGAGGTTCAGAGTATGCTTCGTCAGAGTTTATCAGAACCGCTTCATCAGAGTTTGTCGGTACTGCTTCATCAGAGTTTACACCATCAGAGAATAAACCTTCATTTTCAAAACGCAGTTGATCATATCCATCTAAGTTATAAAGTCCAGTTATTTTCTTGTCATCAAATGACACATGTATGGATTCCATGATCACTTTAGTTCTCAGATTGTAGACTCTGAATGCTTTTGTTGACAATGGATAACCAACAAAGATTCCTTCATCAGCTTTTAACTCGAACTTGGTCAACTGTTCAGGATGAGTCTTCAACACAAAGCATTTGCATCCAAATATATGAAAATATTTCAAATTTGGCTTCTTATTTTTCACCATCTCATATGGTGTTTTCCCATGCTTGTTGATCAATGTTGCATTTTGAGTAAAACAAGCAGTTTGAACAACTTCTGCCCAGAAATAAGTTGGTAATTTTGCTTCATCAAGCATAGTTCTAGCAGCTTCGATTAGAGTTCTGTTCTTTCTTTCAACTACACCATTCTGCTGTGGAGTTCCAGGTGCAGAAAACTCTTGTTTCACTCCTCTTTCCTTGCAGAAAGCTTCCATTATTGAGTTTCTGAATTCAGTTCCATTATCACTCCTTATAATTCTGACTTTGTGCTGTGATCCTTTGTCCAGTAGATTTACATGATCCATCAGAGTCTGAGCAGTTTCATCCTTCTTTGATAAGAAATACACCCATGTATATCTAGTATATTCATCAACAATTACTAGAGCATATTTCTTTCTGCCCATGGACATCACATTCACTGGTCCAAAGAGATCAACATGTAGAAGATGATAAGGTTCCACTACTGAAGATTCAGATTTGCTCTTGAAAGATGACTTCCTTTGCTTGGCTTTTTGACAAGAATCACATAGGCCATCTAAGCTAAGTATTGACTTGGGAAGTCCCCTTACAAGATCCTTTCTTATTAGCTCATTAATGTTGTTCAAATTGAGATGAGAGAGCTTCTTATGCCAGTTCCAACTCTCTTCATTTGACATTCTTGCAGTTAGACACACTGTTTTTCCATCAGAGTTTGTTACCAAACTTGCTTCATAAATGTTGTTGTGCCTGTGTCCAACTAGAACAACTTTTCCAGTAGATTTACTGATAACTTCACAGTATTCAGTATGAAAATCTACATGGTTTCCTCTATCACAGATTTGACTCACAGATAGCAGATTATGCTTGAGTCCTGAGACTAGAGCTACATTTTTGATGATGACACTTCCAAGATTAATATTGCCATATCCCAGGGTGTGTCCTATGTTGCCATCTCTATAGGAAACCTTTGGGCCAGCCTTCTCCTTAAAATCTGATAGCAGGGCTTTATTTCCAGTCATATGTCCTGAGCATCCACTGTCCAAGATAAGTGTGCTCTCTTTTATACCCTGCAATCACAAACAAACACTAAGTGTTAGTTTTAAGGACCCAGACTTGCTTGGATCCTTTGGCTTTCTTAACATTGTTAGCTTTTGCAGCGGAATTACTATCAACAGAGTTTAAACTAACATTGTCAGACTTTACACTTGCAGAGTTTGCTCTAACCCACTTCAGATTGGGTTTTAGCTCATAGTAATTGTGATAAATAGCATGATAACTCCTACAAGTATAAATAGAATGCCAAGTGCTCCCACAATGTGTGCATAAAGTCTGTGGTTTCACCCTTACATAATCATTCTTTTCTCCTGATGTAGAAGGTAAAGAATTGATATTTTTATTCTTTGTGCAGTAATTAGCAAGATGATTAGAACTACCACAATTATAACATGTTTTCCTTGGAGCACCAGCAGTAGGCAAGTGATTATTTCTATTATTTATGCCTATCTTTCCATTCCTATTCTTCTTGGACCCTTTTGGTTTCATGGCAGATTTTACCTCTTTCAGCTTATGATTGAACTGTTTTCCTGTCATTAAACCAATATTAACCTGTTTTTCACAGACTTTTACTGGTTTTCTAACAGCTTCTAATTCCATAAGTTTTTCTGTTATAATATTTTCCTGTCTTTCACAGGCTTCATCTGATTCCATATCAGCTTCTCTTATTACAACAGATTTTAACTTATTGGTTTCTGGAACAAATTTCACAGGTTTAAGTTGCGGTTTAACCTTAACCTTGTCTTTAAACCTAAGTTCATCATTTTTACAATAGCCTAAACCTACAGAATCTGTCTGAAACACTTGATGAGTGTCTCTTCCAGAGTCTGTCCAAGTCTTGATTATTTTTCTTTCTTTTTCTAGATCAGATTCTAATTGCTTATATCTTTTGAGCAACTCCTGTTCAACATAAACAACATCATCTCTTTCTTTTTGAATCTGCTTCATATTTTCAAGTTCTCCTTCAAGAAACTTGTTTCTATCTTTAAGACTAAGATTCTCAGATTTAATTCTCTCATTCTCTAAAGTCTGATCCCTATAACTAACATGTACGCTTTTCAGATATACTCTTAACTCAGATATATTATCAGTATCATAAGCATAAGTAGTTAGGGGTACCTTATTTTCAGATGATTGAGTCTCATCTTTGACAGTTGCCATAAGAGCATAATTTTCTCCATCATCAGAGTCTGAAGTATCTGCCCAGTCTTTGCCTTTAGAGATGAGTGCTTTCTCAGTTTTGCCTTTCTTGCACTCTGGAGCATAGTGACCCATCTCCTTACACTTGTAGCACTGGATTTCAGATTTATCCTTCTTGCCAGACTTGGTCTCCCTTCCATCAGACTTTCTAAAACTTTTTCTTTCAGAGTTTGAATCTTTCCTTGAGAATCTCTTTCCTTTCTTGAAGTTCTTGAATCC
Organism: Heracleum sosnowskyi; assembly: GCA_030848705.1. Classification (NCBI taxonomy): domain Eukaryota; kingdom Viridiplantae; phylum Streptophyta; class Magnoliopsida; order Apiales; family Apiaceae; genus Heracleum; species Heracleum sosnowskyi. Next base: position 10,687,083 of record CM061243.1, read on the forward strand.
CATCTTCTTGAAGGTTTTCACCATCAATGCAGCCATTTGCATCATCTGTTCTTCATCATCCTCAGAGTCAGAAGCTTCATCAGAGTTTGAGTCATCATCAGAGTTTGATGACTCACTTTCAGATTTAATGACTAAAGCCTTTCCCTTGGCTTTCTTCCTTGATGATTCCTTCTTAATGGGCTTCTCCTCAACTTTGAGAGCAACAGATTTTGTCTCTTTACTTAATCTTCTATTCCTTTGTTCTATTTCCAGTTCATGAGTTTTCAACAACCCATAGATTTCATCAAGATCTGTATCAGCAAGCTCATAATTATCTCTAATTGTGGTTGTCTTTAAATCCCACTTTTCAGGTAGAGATAACAGAAACTTGAGATTAGACTCTTCAAGCTCATATTCTTTATCAACCAGAGACAGATCATTCAATAGTTTGCAAAATCTGTCATAAGTCTCAGTCAAGGTTTCATTAGGTCTTGAATCAAAGTGCTCATACTCCTGTGTGAGTATTGTCTTTCTGTTCTTCTTAATAGCACCTGTTCCCTGGCATCTGACTTCTAAAGCATCCCATATCTCTTTGGCAGTTTTGCAGCCAATTACTCTGTTAGACATAACATTATCTAAAGCACTGTGGAGAAGATGTCTAACCTTTGCATCTTTTGCAATTGATGAGATGTCCTCAGGAGTCATATCTTTCTTTTCCTTTGGAACAGTCTTTTGTTCTTGACCATCAACAACAGGGGCTAGTTTGGTTGGATTATGAGGACCATCATAAATTCTGTCAAGATATTCTGGATCTGTAGCCTCCAGAAACATGGTCATCTTCACCTTCCAAATCGGATACTCTACTGGCCTGAGAATTGGAACCCTGATTGTTTCATATCGACTCACAGAATTAGGCTTAACCTGTTCAGCCTTGGGAGCAGTTTGATTTTCTTCAGACATGATTATTACTGTGTTTGAATCGTAAAACTGTATATATTAAACAGCCTTGGCTCTGATACCAATTGTTAGGCCGAATACACAATATAATCAAGTATGTATATGAGAATAACAATCAAGAACACTTTTTATAAATCAACAAACTGTAATTATATTAACAGTTTCTCTCTTAGTGATGTTAATGAATCATAAAGAGCTACTAGGTTACAAGAATAATATATTCAATGTTCGCGTCCCTTCTAGGGATAACCTATCTGTGTTTATATATTACACAGTTACATACAATCCTTATCTAATTGATACTCCTATAAATTAGCTATACAATTCATATCAATTAAGGATTGCTTCAGTCTTCTATTCCGTTTCCTTAGCTGTATCAATATATTCTGCTTCTTTCCATCTTCAGAATATATTGCTTCTAGAATCTTTATCTTTGCACTGACAGCTAAGTCAACTATCACCACGTCAGACTTTATCAAACTCTGACTGGCTTCAATGTGAACTCTTCACCCAGTCAGACTTTATCAAACTCTGACTAGCTTCTAGATAAACTCTGATATGTACCTGGTACTTAACCACTGATGAACAAACGTCAGCAATTATATCTAACAACTTGTTCAACCAAAAACACATCGTGACATTTTTATTTTAATTATCCTCACAAAGAAACATTGTCACTTCTGTTGTTTCCCTTGTATCAAATGATTAATGAGTGAACAGTTCCAATGAATTAATGAGTTAAAACAAGTTTAACCAATTATACCGCCTTCAAGAGAAGCCTTAAAGAGAAGACCAGGCGTTTTCATGAAACTTCTGAACTTTGCCCTGTTCACCCTGGAATCCGGGGACTAATTTTATCAGGGGGGTATAGATTAGCATAGACATCAATCTGCATTATGCTATTATTTTTATCTCTCATACAAAGATAGCAACTCTTACAAAAAAGTTGACACTTAAATTTGTTATCTTTCTCTCAAATACTCATATCCCTTGAACACGGTATTAACTACTGATGGGATAAGTCCTGATGGGTCAGTACTTGGGCTAAATCCTGATGGCTCCAAGTCCTGATAGGATTAAATCCTGATGGCAGCTGTAACTGATATTAAATCCTGATGACAGCTGTTAATGATATTAAATCAGAATATTTAGTATTAAATGCTATATATGCAGTTACGATTTTATTTTGGTATGTTACGTTTTATTTTGTATTATACATAAAAAAACTAAACGTTTGACAAAAAAATAGAACCAATACGTGCTCAGAAAACCCTAACAACTATCTTCTTCTCTGTTCTCTCTCAACACATACAGATTAAATACATAGTTCTTGGGTGAACTGAGGTGCGGGTCACTGTTGATCATTGTCATTACTGTGAGTGGATTGATCTGGGCTGTTTTATCCTGGAAGTGATATTGCTGCAACCCAACACAGCGTAAGTGGGGCAATAATCTCTTCAAGAACAGTCAAGACTTCTCGAAAGGCTTGACAACTCAGCTGTTCTGTTCTTTACAGTATTTGTTAAAGCGACAGAGATAAGTGTTCTTTCTTATCTTGTTATTTACAGTCTCTAATCATATTCTTGTTTTGACCTTCGTGTTTGTTTCGTTAATTAGTTTTATCTGTATGTTCTTGTTAATATAAATATATATAACTGCTCTATTGTTGCTGTGTAGTTTAGAATTATACCCAACAACTTATTAACTTCATATGTTTCGTCGAGTCTAAGCTCCACCTAGTTCGAGCAACGATAATTTTTGTGAGGTGTATGAATGACAATTGGCATATTGTACTCCCTCCGTGTCAATGACGTTTAACTTTTTGCATACACTTTAAAGTACTTTGACCGTACACTTATAAGAATTGAGAATAAAATTCTAAAGATATTAATTTTAATTAAACCATCAAAGTGATTCAAATATGTGTCTATATTAAAAAACAGAGAGAGATGAAGATACTCTAATGAATCAAATGGGACAACATAACATTTTTATATGACCATGAAGTGACTAATGGATCAAAGGGGACAACAGAACAATTTGATATGATCAAAATCCTTCAACTCTTAAAAACAAATATATGAGAACAACATGTACAATATGGACACTTGTAGATGTTAGAAAATGGAAAGTTTGAGGCATATTGTATATATGTTCTTGATGGAATTTCCGGAAACTAACAATTTGAGGTTGTTCATTGTAATGAGGACTTAAACTTTCATGATTGGATCTAAGACATTTTCTTAGTGTAATCCATAAATAAATTGAGTTGAAATAGGTTGCTTGAAATGGGTTATGTGGGTTGGTTATATTGGAATAACTTGTATCCCACATAGAAATGGTAATGAGAGGTTGGTGGGTTTATATAGAAACATGTGCAAGAGTAGTGTACAACTACTAAGGCATGTGGGTGTGCATGGTGTTAGTATGTGCCTCACGCGCGCACACACACACGCGCGCCGCCGCCCGCCTCGCCTCGCCTCGCCTCACCACGTCACGACTCGACTCGACTCGGGTCAGGGCGATTTGGGCGAATGTCTCGGCGTCTCGCGTACGCGAGGCGACCTGGGCGAGGAATTTTATTACCTGTTTATTTAATATTATTTATTGATTTAATTTAACAGTATCAGTATTTATTTGTAACAGCTAAACGAACTGGTGGATCCTGATGATGGTCCAGTCCTGACGAAATCCTGATGGTCGATCAAGTACTGATGCCACTCCTGATGGCTTGGAGTACTGATGATGATCAAATCCTGATGGACCAGGAAATCCTGACTGAGCTGTAACTGTTATTAAATCCTGATGACTACTGTTATGGTAATTAAATCAGAATAATTAGTATTAAATGTCATATCTTCAGTTACAATATTTGGTCTGTTACGTTTTATTTTGTATTATATTTATATATATACAAATGAGTACGTTTGAAGAGAGAGACAAGAATATACGTAACTCTGAAAACCCTAAGCAACTATTATCTTCTCTGGTTTTCTCTCAACACAAACAGAATACATAGTTCTTGGGCGAAGTGAGGTGCTGTTTGCTGTTGATCATTACCATTTCTGTGAGTGGATTGATTTGTGCTGTTTTATCCTGGGAGTGATATTGCTACAACCCAACACAGCGTAAGTGGGGCAATAATCTCTTCAAGAACAATCAAGACTTCTCGAAGGCTTGGCGACTCAGCTGTTTCTTTATCTTTCAGAATTTGTTAAAGCTCCTGATAGATAAGTGTTCTTTCTTATCTGATTATATTTACAGTCTCTAATTATTTTATTGTTTCGACCTTTGTGTTTGTTTCGTTTATTGGTATTTTGCCTGTTCTTGTTAATACAATTATATATATATAACTGCCCTATTGTTGCTGTGTAGTTAGTAATTATACCCAACAGTAGAGATGCCAAAGAGTTGTTAAATCATTAATAAGTGTGAAATCACTAAGAAAAAGAAATGACCTAAAACAACGCTTCATTTGATATAGCACAACTAATCAAACTCACTTTGGAATTACATAAGATGTTTCTCATTACAATCTTCACTATATTTATCTTGTATTGCACATTATTATGCACTGCACAACCTTTGGCATTTCACATTATTCCGCAATGTTAACAGAGGAATTTGGTGATAACAAAATTCGGAGGTTTGTTGCTGGAATTGAGAGATGGGTTGATGATTTTAGGGTTTTTTGGTGACTGAGATTGTAAGGATGGGGCTGTTGGTAGAGATCTCAACTTCTTCCCCTTATAATGTGCCTACGTACCCCGAATTTAAAGGGGATCAAGCCTCACGTAGTTCTTGGAGAACAAGAAACCTTATGGGTTAGGGTTGCGCTTACTAAGCCCAACACCCACAAAGTTAGGTCGGTGCTACCAACCCATGACAAGTGCAAAAGCCCACTTAGGAGAGCCCATACGATGAAGTCTAGCCCAATGACCCCAAGGCTCAACTACGACTATGACTTCACGGATACAACATTACCCCTAACCATTGGAGCTAATTAACATCAACCGCTACCAACTATTACATCAGTCATTAGTTGCAGGGAAAAATCATGACTTACTCCAAATGCACGAGCGGATCCTTACCCCCCGATGAGGATAACCCACCAGACTGCAGGGCAAGTTCTCCAAAGTTAATGTCACGCATGGTGTATCATAATCCCCCTATGATAACTTGCTAGAATACAGGACTAGACCCCAATAGCGTATCGACAAGCTTAATTACCCATGATCCCCCAATAAGGATAACTTATTGGAATACAGAATTGGGCCTTCGACATATAAATTGATGATTCACTGATGAGGCTAACTCACCAGAATGCAGAACCAAGTTCTTTAATAATAAGTCTTCAGTAAATCTTCATTCTTTATACTGATGCTGCACCCAAAATGGGTATCAGTTCCCAAAATATCCGGACATTAGAGTTGTCAAACTCATTCTTTCCTTAGTCAAATTTTGGGTATACCACGCAACACTACTAACCAGCGAAGACATTGTCATTTTCATTTTATTTCGGATCATCAAGTAGACTCCTCTCCCAAAACTTGTCCCATAGTAAAAACCAAAACACTTGATTATACTACATATTGTCCAAATCTCCAAATCAAAACTCCAAATCAGAATCGTGCAGTATGATGCGTGATTGTAGTGATGAAATTTGCATGTAATCCATTGTCTAATAGTGTGTGTATATGTATAATACACAATTCAAATAATTTCTTTAAATGACCTTGAAGTATGTTATAATTACAAAAATATAATTAATTTCTTTTAATCCAGACCACTAAATTTAATTTGATCCGATGGTTATAATTAGGTCTAACTAGTATAAGATATAACTTGTACTACACTCAAAATGACTCGATATTATTAATTAACCGTGATTAATTTAGTACAACTAGTGTTTTCTTGCCCGCGCTCCGCGAACGGGCTTCCAATTTTATTTATATATTAAGTATGTCATATTCTTTTGATTTATTTAATGATTAAACCTACAATTATAATTTATAGGTAGAAATTCGTTTTGTAATTGTTTGTTTTTTTTCACGATAAATTAATCTTTTTGCTTGCAACATTTGACCTTGAGTTTACTTACTGTTAGGAGAAGGTGGGTTTGATGTTGATAAAAATATTAAAATATTTATAAATTCTTTTTTTATAGAATATATTTAAGATTTTGAATTTGAATTTGGATTCGAAGGTGTCTTTCGAGATATGGCGTTAGCTCGATAGGAGCTTCAACTATGAAGATATAAGATGTGTTTGAAAGATATTCGAGAAATTTTTAACTTTGTAAATCTTGATTCAAATTGTTTGACTCAATTAAGTCAATGACTATCTTTATTTTTGAGAAAACAAAAGTGATTTATTAGTAGATGTATAGGACCGTTAATATAAAATTTGATTTGATAAACTATGTATATTTTATTTTTATTTTAGAGGAAAGAAGTTATACTTATAAGTAAATATAATTATTTTCAAAACTCACCATTTAAGTATAAAAAAATCTTGGTCAATATGATAAATTATTCAAAATTTTAATTTTGATTTTTTTATCAAAAAAAGATCCAAGATGATTTATTTTCTTTTTTAACATAATTTTGTGATGATTAGATAACTTAAGTGATAAATATTTATATCTTGTCGTCTGATTGATGTACCAATTAAATAAAAAAAATACTATATGATTAAGCATTAAGAAATTAAAACTAAGAAATTTTCATCGTATAGTGGAATCTTAAACATGCATATATCATTAATTTATAGAAAAAATGTATATTGAGATTAAAAAAAATTAAATTAAGTTAATTCATTTTTAATTATATTAAAATCAAAATTGAATATTAATTTGATAGTGTTGAAGGAGGAGAAAATAAATTGAGAAGATCAAAGAAAGGAATATAAATTTTTTGGAGATCTAATTTTTGGATATACCAAATGTAAATATGTTAATGTGCATAACTTAATTTGTTTGTAGTAATCTAAAATTTGATTTCAAAACTTACCATAATTAATGAAGAAAACAATAAAATGCATGATTGTAATAACCATATTTAGCTAATAACATTAATGATTACATTTATAACAATGCTGACGTGGCTTTTTTTAAAATTATTTTTGGAAGTGAAATTACCTTTTTACCCCTTTAAAATTGTTCAGGAATTATTATATACACAGATGAGAGTGGTAATTAGGAAGATTTTTAATATAATGTAATTGCTCTAAAATTTAAAACTGCTTTCTAATTAATTCTAAAATAAAGGAAATTGTTAAACCCAGATGAGCAGTTCCAAAACAAAGTTACAAGATAATGATCAAACTACCCTTAATAAGATAAACATGTATCGGCTATTGCAGTCATGTTCTCTTCTCTTCCCATTCATTCCTAATTGTAGAGGAAAGAAATACTTGTTCATATTCTTTTGTTTTCCGGACAAGTAAATGTAATGCTTTGAATAACATAGTTAATTCTAAAGGTTAATTTGATCTATATTATGAAATTTACTCTGGATCTTAAAATCTTGCTCTGGATTTAACAATTCTCAAAATAAATCATGATTTTCCGATTGTTTAAGTACGTGTTTAGGTATCTTTAAAAAGTTGTCTTATACCTTAAAATGAATAAATTTCATATAAGTGATAAATAGATGAATTCTTATAAGTTATCTAGGTGTTTAGATAAATTTACTTATAAGTTTGTGAAGTGTTTGCTAAATTAAATTTAAAAGATAATTATTAAATACAATGAGCTTAATAAATGCATTTAAAATTAAAAAAACATTTAAAAACACAAATGTAAATTTATAAAGTATTAAAAAACAAATAAATCATGCAATAAGTTAATAAGTTAGGGAAAATGTAACTTATCATCATATAAGTTATAATTTGAATTAATAAATTAAGTACACAAACACCTCTCATAAGTTCTTAGGGACTTATAATGCATAAGTTAGCTTAAATACCGTTTGCCAAACAGGCCGTAAGTACCTGGACAAAACTCAAATTAAAAACAAAGCCCAATTACTGCTCCACAATTTCCAAGACATCAAACCCAATCACTATATCGAGACAAGTCTACTAAAGTATTAGTGCGTACTAAGCCCAACCCATATCTAGAGTCCTATATATACATTTCCATGTAAGTAGAATTGTACCTCACAAACCCAAAACGAGCAAAATTATCAATTTGACTCACAGCTTCGAAAGCGATTGTATTGATCACATGTATAAATCCACAAAACTCTCTACACAGTCTCTTTGATTTTGTTATTTAATTGATAATTGAAATTCTAATGGTTTGGTGATTTTACATTCAAACAGAGAAACGAGATGTCAGGCGATTTGGTTTTGAACTCGGCGTGCAGTGGCTGCGGATCGATGACTGAATTGTACGGAAGCAATTGCAAGCACTTGACTCTATGTGTTTCTTGTGGCAAATCAATGGCTGAGAAGCGCACTAAGTGCTATGATTGCGGTGCCCCTATCACTCGGTTAATTAGGGTTTGTTCCCCCCTTAGTAATCGTATACATCGTAATCGAGGCTATGCTAGTTATCTATGCTATTTATCGAAAGATCTTGTTCCTGCTTGAGCGAGTAGTTCTAGGGAAATGATTTAATTTGTATATGTACAGTGTAAATTAATACTCGCTGAAGTAATAAATTCTTCAGTATCGAGGCTATGCTATTTATGGAAAGAGGTTTAACTAAATGTATGTGTTTAAGTTGTATATGTACAGCACAATCTCTGCTAAAGTAATAACTAAATAATCCGGTCTAGAGGCTGTGCTATTTATTGAAAGAGGCTTGACTAAATTTGTGTATATACAGTGTAATGTTGATAATTGAGTACATGATAAATTTATAACCGAATTCTCCGGTCTTGAGGGTATTTATCAAGTGAGGTTTAGCTAAATGTATGTATTGTATATATACGCACATCTACCTGAAGACCTATTTGTATTGAGCTGATTCATGAGGTTTTGTTGGTTAGCTGTATTATTTAGGTCTATTTCAGCTGTGATTGTATTTGTTTTAACTTTTAAATTTAATTTCTCGAAGATGATGATTTGTTTCGGAGTAGGAATGTGTTGTGATGTTGAACTAGTATGGAAACAACTTGTGGCAGTTGTGATGATTGTAACTCGAAAGTTTTTTTGTTTTTGTGAATTTGAAGGGTCTGGTCAATTGTTAGTACTTCACTAGGTTCCAATGATGTTTTCTGTGTAACATAGTTATGATTATTTATGAACTCTGTTATTGAGTGTACACTATGAATGTTTATCCTAATTTACCTCTACATTGATGATACTTGCACATAAACCAATCCTGAATTAACTCACCAACTTCTGAAATAAAGGTATCAGTATAATAAGTATTAGATAAGCATTGAGACATGAGAGTGTTCATCAAAATGAATGGAAATCCCTCCTTAAACATCGTAGGAGAAAAGAAAACAAGTGCATTCTTTCACTCCCCCTCCCCTCCCCTCCCCACCTCACAAAATAAATAAAATTGTAGACTGTTAAATTGCACGTTGTAGATAATAATGTTGCACATTGTCTCAGCATGTGTTAAATGCTTGGTTAATTTTCCAACATCTTTACCTCAACAATCACCAATTTGTTTCCTATATAAGTCTGTATCAGACTTATTGAAACTGACCCTCACTACTGTGTAATGCGTATGTGATAAATTTAGGAATATAACGTCCGGGCCTGCTCAAGCACCGACAAGAATTATTTCATTGGTAGATTTGTGAGTGGTCTACCAAATTTTTCAAAGAAAAAGAACTCAGAGAAATGGTCTATTCAAAAGGAAGGGGTACAAGGGCGCCAACTCAGTGATGCATTAAAGGTACTCTCTTTTCGTTACTATCAATGTGACATTTATTCTTATTTCAATATTTCATTTATGAAACTATCATTTTTTTAATGATATAGATAGCGTTGTGGCTAGATGAAGGATAGTTATATTATAAATTGAATAGATGGTTAGTTCATAATTTCATAAGGACTACATGCATTTAGATTCCCTGATTAGCTTTCTATTTTCATTTTCAAGGAGTGCCTTGTTTTTGGTTATCAAACTTTGAATTATGCATGCTTCTTATTATCTGTTTATATGTGCTGTATCTAAGCTGTGATAGAAACTAGCGCATTTACCAGGGGAGGCCTCGGCCTACTCGGTTTTGATAAGCTTTAAATGTATGTATACATATTTGTGCATGCACACACACTTTATGGTTATAACTTATAAGATTGGTACTAAATTCCTTAAAATCCATTTATTATATTTTTTTACAATTCTGTTGATCGGCTGTACAATCCTATATCTAGAAAACATATCTTAGAAAGTGATGACACCCAATTTTTTTCCAGGTTTATACTTTCTTCTGTGTTCGAAGAGTAATATATTTGAAATGAATTGGACATGGATTTGTTGAACATAGGCAGTCCTATTTATATGAATCAATTAAAGTCTCAACAGGGTCAGAGTTAGTTAAAGTCGTCAATGAGGCTAAGTGAAAAGGTAGTTGATTTTAAATCTTAAAATTCTGGAGTTTATTTGCATTTTGTTATGTTAATTTTGAGATAGAACCTGTTAAAAGGTATTCTCAAGTTGAGAACTATTACCAACTTTGTCTGTATAAGTTGCTGATGTTCTTGCTAGGGTCTCAACTGTGTGTGTGTGTGTGTGCGCGCGCGTTCTCTTAGATTCTACTTGTATCTATTTGATTTTGAGTAGATTCATTCAGTGCTTTTTTTTTAAGTACTGATTGAATATGTGCTTCAGATTCAGCGTGACAGTTGTATTGAACTATGTTCAGTATGATATGATGTTTCTTAGATTCCCTTTTGCATACTTCCTGTAGTCCTACACATGGTAATCACGATGCCAAGTCTCTTGAGTACTTCAAGAAGACTAGTTGTAACAAGTTGACAGGTCTTTCATATACATAGATTTGTTGTATGTAATACATAATAAAGTATAAACACCCATCAATTACTTTGTTTATATAAAAAATAATAGAAAGAATTATGCTTGTGTTAAAATTAAATAAAATCTGTTTGTATTATAATTGGTTAAAGTTTTTAGAACAAAAACTGATTTTTAACCCCTCTTTCGATGTTGTATCCGCCTATCCGGGTTCTTGTTGATCGAGTTTTTTTAATCTTTTTTTGATGGTTAGCTGTCTTCGTGATAACCATGGTCATACGAACAGATGTACATGGTTATAGCTAGCTGAATGTTTCCATGTAGTCACCTTTTTGTTACATGCTGGTGCCACAATATTTATTTACGAACTATTTTCAGGTGTTCCAGTAAATCTCTAATAATTTTTTTTTAAATATATTCAGCAAGAATGAACACGCACACAATACAAGTGTTCTATGCTTTTGTGATTATGCTTGCAAGAACAGACACACATACATATGCATGCATATGGACATGCACACCATCATAAATATTTCCATTCCAGTTTTGTGATTGGTAAGGTTGAAGATTTGAAATAGTATTGGTAGATCAATTATGTGACATACTAGGTGGCGTTGGATTGGTTGTTACCTGTTAAAAAATGTCCTGATATTTACTAGTTGGTTAGTATCTGAATTTGACAACAAAGTTATTCCCCGGAAGGACCATAGGCCTGAAACATAGTGTAAACCCAAAGATTTGCCCAATTAATGAAGGCTTTTGCTTCTTGGAGTATATATGTATTCATCAAAGTTGTTTTCTGTTGTTGTGTTTGGACTCCATAGTCAATTATTAATGTTATGATAATTTGTAGGAGAAATACAAAAACAAACCTTGGCTCCTAGAGGATGAAACTGGCCAATTTCAGTACCATGGTGTGCTTGAGGGTGCACCATCAGCAACATACTACCTACTAATGCTGCAAGGAAAGGAATTTGTTGCAATTCCTGCTGGTTCATGGTATGCAGGACCTAAAATGTGGTTTCTTTTGTATAGCTCGTAGTTATAGATAGTTTTGCTTTGTGAATGAAGTTACTGTTATGCTTATATTATCTACTTTGCCTTTATTTAGGTACAATTTCAACAAAGTTGCACAGTATAAGCAGCTTACTCTGGAAGAAGCGGAAGAGAAAATGAAAAACAGACGGAAAACAGCAGATGGGTATGAAAGATGGATGATGAAAGTAGCAAATAATGGGGCTGCTGCATTTGGTGAAGTCGAAAAGTTTGATGACAAAGAGAGCGGAGTTGGTGGGGGAAGAGGACGTAAAAAAACTACAGGTGATGATGATGACGAAGCTAATGTCTCGGACAAGGGCGAGGAAGATGAAGAAGAAGAGTCCGCAAGGAAAAATAGACTTGGGCTCAACAGGAAAGGTGGTGGTGGTGATGATGATGAAGAAGGTCCTAGAGGAGGCGACTTTGATTTTGATGATGATGATATTGAAAAGGGTGAGTAGTGTATGTATATATGTATACATCGTTTTGCATGAAACTTGATCACATTTATCTTTATGGGTTTATATGGTCATTAAGTTGTGAATACAATAATTAAACAATGCTGAAATCAAGTCCCTGTAAGTGTGTGAAGTTCTTTTTCCGCCTGCTGAGGTAGTGTCATATCATGCAGTTATGTTTCTCCACAAGTATACGATGTCACTTATCTCAAAAAGTAGCTTTGGCAGTTTGTGTTTGTAAATATATGTGTTGACATAAGCTTTGTACTAATACTCTCTCTTGAAGCCTTTAAATTTTCTAGTATGCAGTGAAGTATGAAGTCTATGTTTCTGTGCCATCCAATTGTTTGAATTCTATATAATAATGGTTTTGTTTTACACTGCTTTTCAGTATCAGTAATCCTGGATGATTTTAATTGATCTGCCTGTGCATGTCATGAAATTCGCTTTTGGGTTTTTCAATTTAGCTTTCAAGCGAAATGTTATATAATAGTTCTTGATGGAGCTCTAGATTTTAAAATTTTGGTGTTGACTATTATTAGGGGATGACTGGGAGCATGAAGAAATATTCACAGATGACGATGAACGTGTAGAAAATGATCCCGAGGAGCGCGAAGATTTGGGCCCTGAAATTCCAGCTCCTCCAGAAATTAAGCAGGTATGTCCAATTTTGTTGTGGTAACTTTGTATTTATTTTTATAAATTCTTTGACAGCTCAATATTCATTTTATAGATTACCGCTGGTATAGGACAGTCGTGTTATACTTATGTTATGTACTAATAAGTTTGAATTCATTGAGAAATAAGATTATTTGATGGTTTTTAATTTGCTTGTTGGTCAGAAAATATGAAAATTATGTGATTTTCCTTTCAAGAACATGATAAATGTATACAAGATACTAAAATAATCTACCCGTCGCATGGAAAATTGTGTAGTGATGATTGTCAGCTGAGTGTAGGATTTAAGCTGAGTTCTTTAATGTGTTGGATACATTTGCTACTTGATATGTGCATTTAGGATGAAGAGGACGAAGAAGGTGAAGAAAAGGAGGGTGGATTGAGCAACTCTGGTAAAGAGTTGAAGAAATTGCTGGGACGTACAAATGGGCTAAATGAATCTGATGAGGATGACGACGACGATGATGACGATGACGAAGTAAGTTTTTACTATTTGAAAAAGGAAAATGTTCTCACTACACTAATAGAATACAACGGTACTTGGATCTTTAATTGAAATAAAGCCAAGGTTTCTGATTTGCAGTATTTTATGATGCGTGATGACAATTTTAGTAAAGTACCAATGCAAGTCTTGAGGGAAAACAAGGAAATGGTATTATAACCCTAATTATGTCACGAAAAGGACTTCATACTAAATTTTCATTTCACAAGATAGTAAAATCTAAGCTGACAGTTGTGTAAATGACAGAATGCCCTTAATTTTGAAACTATAATCTTAAACTCCTATCATCTCTTAAACGTGGCAAAATTTAGTCTTTAAATCTGGCGAATAACACTTGGGTTGCTGTACATTTTGTAGTAAAATAATAAATAAATAATTATATTTACTATTAACTCCTTGATTTCTTCAGTTATCATATAAAAATATTTTTCTTGAAGTTCCCAACTCTAGTAAGGAAATGCTTGCTGTTTCTGGACTTGCTAGTACCAACATAATGTTTGTACGTTATGAAGGAAAATAGAAGATAGTTGAACAAAGTCAATTATGTCAAAATAAATTGTCCCTGATTGGGCCTCTATGTTGAGCCATGTTCTAGCATATATCCTGATTCCTGTTCACAACATTAAGGGGTTGTTTGGTTTGAGGTATTCTGAAATCAGGCATGGGTTTCGTTCATTCCAACCCCATTCCTCGGACCTCCAAAGTACAGGTTTTAATACCCAAGGGGGGAGGTGGTGGGTATGAGGGAGGGGTATGGGGAATCAATTTTGTTTCTACTATTTTCATCTCTATTTAAGCAATTGAATGTAATTTTTTAATACAAAAATAAATTAATGACGCAAAAATATATCAAAAATAATAATTAAATTAATATTTAAATTAATTAAAGTGACTCAAAAATATTTTTATCAAACATATCCATTCCAGCATTCAACCAAACACATGATATCAGTAGTGAGACCTCATTCCGATACCATCATAACCCGATTCATGATTCCAACCCATGTCCCTTTGCGAACTAAACGACCCTTTGAAATCAGATTTTTTCTAGTATCTTTAGTACCAGCTTTGATGATACAGTTGCTCTGGTTTGTGCAGGAAGATGACATTTCAGCTTCCCCTGTACTAGCTCCAAAGCAGAAGGATGCCCCCAAAGAAGAACCTGTGGATAACAGTCCTTTGAAACCAATTTCTGCCACACCTACTCGTGGGGCCTCTTCTACTTCTAAATCTGCAAAGGGAAAGAGAAAGGTGTCTGCTGATGATGCAAAGGCTACTACAGTTGTTCCTTCCAAAAAAGCAAAGATAGAAAATGTACGTTTCTGCAATGTACTTGTTTAAGTTTATGCCTAATAACCTGCTTTTGGGATCTGGTACATAGCGCCTTAGGGTTTAATCAAGCTTTTGTTGTTCTCAGATTGAAAAGGTGACCATCGACTTTGGTGATAATTAGAACTTTGGTGATAATTAGGATCATTACAGAGAAAGCAAACTGTTAGGTGCAGTAGATAATTGTTGTGTTTTAGCTAATTGTTTGCTCTATATTTTGAATCCTATTTTAGGATGTCAAACCCGTAAAAGAAGAACCAGTCTCCACTTCAAAAAAGAACGGGCCTAAAAAGGGTTCATCGTCAGTCCCTATTGAATCTGGGTCAGCAGCAGCTGGACCTGTCACGGAAGATGAAATTAGGGCTGTTTTGACACAGGATAAACCGGTGACCACACAGGATCTTGTTGCCAAATTCAAATCTAGACTAAGATGCAAAGAGGTATGTTATAAATTATTAATTTGTTTGAGCCTTCTCAGTGCTATTCCTGAAGGTAAAAATGATTCATGCAAAGGATGTAGGTAAATTGAGAAGTCTTCAGTACACAATCAGTTCTCTTTATAATTAGCAGCTGAAACCCATTTCCATTCTATGCATATGATTTCTTAGCCACACTTTTGCAAACTTGCTAAATACTTCCTTTTCCTAGACTATAGTAGTACTGTAAAACAGAAAAAAAGGGGAAAATATAGACGTGGTTTAGTTTATTTACACTGCTTCTTACAAGATTTAGGGCTATGATTTGCAGGACAAGGATGCTTTTGCGCTTATACTAAGGAGAATTTCAAAGATACAGAAGACCACCAACGGAAAAAGCTTTGTAGTTTTGAGAGAAATGAAACCTGATGCTTAGTAGTGGTGCCGTGCTTGATTTCAAACTTATTATTCTATAAGAAAGTTTTAATGTTTAATGTGGTACTATTGTAAACTTATTTAGACTCGCTGCAATCTGATTTGATATCAGTGAACTCAGTAGGTGTATTACCCTTTACTGAACTTGGGATATATGTAGTAAACATACAATTGTAAGGTGTAGAAGTTGCAGTAAATTTTGTTTTCTATTTTGTAATGAAAATTTTAAGTAGCTTGTAAATAAATTACAGGTAATTGTAATAAATAACAGGTAATTGCGATGGTTCAAGAGAAAAATGTTAAAAGGTTTCATTCACAATTAAACCTTTCAAATAAACGAAGTCAAAAGTGAGCTAGGGAGAAAGTTTATCGAAGTTATCAATTGTACATTTGAACTCTGCAAATAAACGAAGTGAAAAGTAATAGGGAAGAATCACATTCACACCTACATGGATGCATGCATACGAAAAATAACGGATTTTTCAGCTACGGCTCAATTGATAATTTTGTTTGTTTTACTTTTCAGTTTCCAAAAGAAATATATATATATAATGCAAATCATTAAAATACTAATATTAAAATATTTGTTCTAATTAATCATTTCAATTATTCCCACAAGAAATACAAAAATGCAAGAGTTATCAAAATCATCGTGTATATTGTTGGTTATCATAATATTATCTCATAAATGAGAAAGACTCATTGTGCATAGATATAAATTTCATAAATTAAAACACATCATATGTCGAAACATATTTGAGATTCATTTTAGGACACGTCGCATTGCTCCAAAAAATATATAAATCATTACTAACTTTTAGTAGTATGTTTTTTTTATCAAATAAAGTTGTAACAAACATAATCCAACAAATGTGAATTTTATCTTCCAAAATGGGGTTTAATTACTCACCCCTTGATGTTATAAATCGAGCCCAATAATCCTGTCGAAACCCGTCCAGTAAACAAGCACACACTAGGCCCAACCCATTAAACTCAACACCCGCCTTGAATAGAAGACCCATATATAAAACCCCCATCTTGTTGAATTGAAGAAGAGGGACAAACAGAAGCTTCTCGTTGCTGAAATTTAACTTAATCCTACAAAAGAAGATGCCAGGTGAATTGCTCATATCTTCTATTTTAACATAATCTTGAAATGTTATATATATATATTTATTTTTGTATGTATAATTAATAATTGTGTTGTTTATATAGGAGGTGTACAATCGGAGAGAGAAGACAAGGTTTCTCTTGAACTCAATGAAGAGATTCTTCAAAGCATGGAAGTCGGCATGGCCTTTCGTGACTATGTACGTATTTATTTGTATATTCACAATTTTTAATTTCATTTGTTTTCTCGAATTGTTTGCGAACTATTAGCTTAAATTAATGTGTGTGTGTGTGAGAGTGTGAGTGTGAGTATTTTCAGGCATTAGTTTGAGTTTAGCTAACTGATTACGAGTTTATAATGAGGAGGAGACATGAGTCGTAATTCAAGTGCACCTGAAATTACGAGGAAATATATGTAGTATTTTCTTTAGGCGGTCGGATTCGTAGAGACTAATGTATATGTAGAAGGTTGAAAAGTATAATAGGACTGTTTAAGCCAAGGGAGAGAGTATTTGAATATAACGATAAGAAATGTAAATGAGATGTAGTTGATTGCGTACCTGAACGCAAGGCATACTTCTCCTATGAGGTTATTAAGTTAACTGTAGAGATTCCATTGTTATTAGTAGTTGCTCTGGAAATTTATCAAATAAGATGTGATAAAATGTACCGGAGCTTTTTTTCTTGATAAATTACTATGATTATATTTGAAATTAAGCATTGTTTTGGTGAATACTGAATCATAAATAAATTCAGCAGTTTGCAGTATGGCTACTGATTATATCTAACTTATGTGAGCTTCTCCATTTTTATATAACTGTTGAGTAGATGTTAATATATCATTATTCAATGATAGTGTTCTGTGATAACACCTGTTTTCTCTGAAAGTTTATATTTAATGTTGTCCTCTCTACCATAAGATTTCTTATTAACTTATCTTTGTAATTTAATAATTTTGTGTTTTTTTTGCTAATTTCTGAAAGTATTTGGAAAAACAGATCAGTGATTTTTTTTTCTTTCCTTGGCAGAATGGCAGAATTAGTTCGTTGGACTTTCATAAAACATCAAACTTCCTGGTGACTGCTAGTGATGATGAATCGATTCGTCTATATGATATCAGCAATGCAACGTTCGCTTCTCACTTCTAATTTTAAAATTATATAAATAAGAGACAATAAATTTTCACCTTTTGATTTAGCTAAAAAAGAAAATTCACTTTTTAATTTTCACTTTTTTATAATTTTTAATTTTCTTCTCACTAATATGTGTTGTCATATCCTCAAATGCGGTGATTGGATTACTTTTTTGTTGTTTTGGTGGATTGGTATTAAATTTTTACAAGAAAATTTTCCATATTGGAAAATATCCTTTTGTTGCAGAATTGTATTTCAATCCCAGTATATGCCTAATGCCTGTAGCACCTTTTGCTGACTCTTTTCTATTTATGGTTTCTCCATAAATATTCTCCATGTAGGATAGAAACATACTGAAACAAGTGGCAGTCTTTAGTACTGTTACATTCTGACTAGTTGAGATGTTACATATTGGGTGAAGCAAGCGCACTATTGAAGATGTTATTTTATATTGTTCAACTTCAAGGAAACTGTAATGACTCAAACAACGCTTCTTTTATAACCAACAATGATTCTACTAAAGAATATGCATTAGAAAAGAGGAAAAGATGTCATGTTTCTGATTTTTGCATAATCTAAAATACGTGCTTAAATTTCTCTTCCGAATTTCTTAACAGTAAACTGATGAGAAAACACTTGTTGCCAGATGTTTAAAGACGATTAATAGCAAAAAGTATGGGGTTGATCTTGTCTGCTTTACATCTCATCCCACAACTGTGATATACTCCTCAAAGAATGGTTGGGATGGTATGTATGTCAAATCAATATTTTGTCCTTGTTTATATTATGACAATAACTTACATTCCCATTTGTATCCAGAGTCTCTGCGGCTACTTTCATTGCATGACAACAAGTATTTGCGGTACTTTAAAGGTCACCATGACAGGCAGAGCTCTCTCTCTCTCTTCATTATCAGTCCTCTATTTACATCTTATAATAATCATCCATGAGCTAAAATTGACATTTTTGTTTCCCTAATTTCCCAGAGTTGTGTCCCTTAGCTTGTGCTCTCGAAAAGATCACTTTATCTCAGGCTCTCTTGATCGAACTGTGTTGCTCTGGGACCAAAGAGCTGATAAATGTCAAGTGAGACGTGAACTGCTAAAATCTTAATTTAAAAGGTAGCTCACTGTTAAAATTATTTATCAATTTATTTGTGCATTTCAGGGTCTTTTACGTGTACAAGGACGACCAGCTACAGCCTATGATGACCAAGGACTTGTTTTTGCAATAGCTTTTGGAGGATACATAAGGATGTTTGATGTTCGTAACTATGAAAAGGTTTGTAGCTGGAAAAATATTAGAGTTCAGTGGTCGTTAACCTGCATAAGAGCATATTCAGTTTTTAATATAATGCTAATGCTTTAAATCTAATCCTTCCAGGGTCCTTTTGAAATATTTTCTGTTGGCGGTGATATGTCTGATGCAAATGCTGTCAAATATAGCAATGATGGGAGACTAATGCTTCTGACAACTATGGATGGGCATATACATGTACTTGATTCATTCCGAGGCACACTAGTGAGTTATCTTACCGATTGTTTTTCTATAAGAAAGGGAATCACACATATGTTATATTGCTCTCGATGTATAGTTTAGATTACTCAAAACTTTTTTGCCTCAGTTAAACACATTCAATGTCAAGCCAGTTTCTAGCACTTCCACGCTGGACGCGTCATTCAGCCCTGAGGGATCTTATGTTATATCAGGTAATGATACTTTCTATCATGTACCAATTAGGACATTGTGGTCATTTCTCTCTCACTTAACATGATCAGTATTGCACTAATGCCATATTGAGGAAGCTATAAAATGTGGGCGACCTACTGATTTTTTTATTTAATTTGGAGAATATAAATTTGCAACTGACAAAACCCACTGCCAGTAAGGTCTCTAGTTTCATTGAAACCATAGTGCAGGTGTAAAATTTCTATGGCGGCCGCAGGTATTCTTCCAGTTTTGTTGAAAGTCTTATGAATTAATAAATTGGCTTGAAGAACAATTAATCTTGCTTTTCTAGATTCGTCAGAAGGTAGTTTATTGCAGGACAAATTTAGGAAAAGATGAATATATGAGATAAAACAAGAATAGCCCCCCCCCCCCCCCCCCCCCCCCCCCCCCCCCCCGCGATGCCGATTGTTGCAGAACAGATTCAGGAAGAGATGAATATGTGATATTAAAACAATAATGGACATCACTTGGGTGGATTAACTGCAGCAAAACCACGAACTGCATGATCTTTCAACCGGAGTGGGAGTAAAGTTATGGATCTCAATCCAAAAAAAAAACTATTTATATTTAAAATATTTTAATTATCAAGTCTAAGATAGTATAAGGGGGTTATAAGTTATAATACTTATATATGGAATAGAAACTCCTGTAACATTAGCCAATGTACAAGGCCCGAGACTATCGAGCTTATATAAATAGCATACTACTCATACATAAATTATGATTGAAATATACTAATTAAAAAAAAGACTCATTTTATTTTTACTTCTGTTCCTCATCATAGTTACTTCGACTATGCAGTATGTTCCCCTATACCCATATAACATTGTGGAATTGTACTTGTCCCTTTGAAGCAAGAGTAGTTTATGACTACTGAGAAAACTGTTCCAGTCGTATAGTTATGGAGGATAGAGGAAAAATGAGTTTATTCAATTGCTAACTTCTGGGTACTAGTCTGACTCTCTTTATTTTTGTGGCTAATTGGCAGGTTCAGGTGATGGTAGTGTCTTTGCTTGGAGTGTTCGGAGCGGGAAAGAAGTATGATTCACTTCCTCCTTTTCTTCACTATTCAGTAATTCACTTCCGATTTTTTTTCTCTCTCCCAACCTTCTCTGTTTTTACAAATTATGTGGTTTCCTTAGTTTATGCTTCAACCGTATAATACTTTATAGGATGTTATACTTTGAATTTTAAATATGCTATTAGTGATCTGCGGCTTTAGTAATTCTATTTAGTTCTTCGAAAAAGAACTGTAATACTCTAGTTATGTTAATTATTTGGGATGTTCTCTATGGTACCATTCTAATATTGACTTTTCCGTTGGCACCATCATTTTTTTGACTTCTACTTGTGGTACCGTGAACTTTAGGTTTTCTATCTGTTATACCCTTCAGTTAGTAAAACGTTAGGAAACGTTAAATGTTTGTCAAATTAATTATTTTTTAGAAATTGTGTGAAATTATATAGTTAAATTAGGAAAAGTTGAAGTCATAATATGATGAAATGGCTATTTTGGAATTTTTAATGTTTCTCTAATGTTTTACTAACAGAAGGGTACCATATATCGAAAACCAAAAGTATAAGGGTACCACAAGTAAAAGTCAAAAAGGTAGTGTTACCAACGGCAAAAGTCAATTATATGATAGTACCATAGAGAATATTTTTAATTATTATTACTAGCTTACATCTCGTGTAATGCATGGATGTCTTTAATATTTTATTATTTATACCTTAATATTGTATTTTTTTAATTTTTATTTATTAATTTTCTTTCAAATTATTTATTAATTTTGTTCAATATCGTCTTTAGACATATTATTTTTTTTAATCTTTTTAATTAGATATTCATATTTTTGCTCTATATGCATTTATGTTATAAAAATATTTAAATGTTATTAAATGTGCTCTGATAGTTATATTTTTTATTTTAATTGCACTAGAAATAAGTAATGTATAAATTTTTATTCTTTATTGCTATATTTTAGTTGTGTGGGACCCAATAGCGACCAAACCATCTTAACCTTTTATGCTAATTATATAGAGGATGTAATATGAGAAATTAATAGAACTGCCAGAGCCACAAGACATTATGCAGTTACTTAAGTTATATAAATGAAGGCTTGCGAGAATGAAAGTGGGAACCTCTAACCTAGTGTGGACTGTATTCTCTCTTTTTTTTAAAGGTGTCTTAATTGTCATGTTTATATCCAAATGCTGGGATTAAGTTACTGGTTACAATGTACTTGAACCATATGTATTGAGTAGTATATATAATATTTAGACTTAAAAATTGGGTACTTCTAACTCCTATGTTCTTATTTTCTTTGCTTACATGTATTTTTTAAATCGAAAAGGATCAATGTTAAACAGATTCAGTTTTCAACAATTGTTAACCTTTCTGAAGAACTGGTGCTTGTTCATAACCATTCTCCTTTGCAAGCATGGTTTTGGTTTGCAGATAAATTGTTTTAAGTTTTTCTGTACATTTGTGTACTAATAATGAGGATTTATCTTTGAGTCTTTATTTAGACAATAACACTTGGAATTACCATATATCCAGGCTGCTAGTTGGATGAGTACTGAGACTGAGCCTCCTGTCATAAGATGGGCTCCTGGAAGTCTTATGTTTGTTACAGGATCTTCTGAGCTATCGTTTTGGATTCCTGACTTGTCTAAATTGGCTACCTATGTAGGGAGAAAGTAGACAATCATTCAAGCAAGAACACTGCTTTTTAGTAGATTATAATGCAGGTGACCTGAATGATGAACATGCAGAATTGATTAGTTTGCTCTGGGTATATCGGACATAGAGATGGACTACATTCTTTTATATGCTCAGGTATGGTTTTCGAAATTGTTGGAAAATATATGGAAGAGCCTTATGAAATATGTGGAACACAATTGTTTGCGTTAGAAGCTTAGCGCTTCGTACTTGGGGGACCTTGAAGAAGGAAAAGATGATCACCTGTTGATTAGTGAATTCATTGAATTTCATTAACGTGGATGTTCTTCATACAGCTAAGTAGCTAACCATTATCCTTTGTACATCTTGATACTATGAAAAGCAGTATTCAGGACTAAAACTTGTAAGCTGATCAATACTTTATTGATAGCAGGGAAATGGTTAATATATAACAAAACTGCAAGGCCTTCTAAAACTTTCAATTCGTATTAGTAAACATGTCAATTTTGGGTCCGGTTAGAAATTATCAAAGTGTAATGAGATTTAAGATTTAAGTAAGGAATAAAACTATAAATGAGATTATCTTGGAATATATTTTGGTTGATTTTCGTGTTATTTCTGAATTTTGTCAGTATAAACTAATAAACCATGTCTTGATTCGGGTTTCTAGCATTGTTGGAAATTCGGAATGTGCTTTGAAGTGTAACACATCTCGGCCCAATATCCGTATTAACGAAATCACTGAAAAGCCCATTGACATGTATCACGTACTCATGCCAGACAGTATGGGTACGTGTAACTTGAAATTGAAAATGATCACTTATCAGTAAGCCTGTGGGTAAAAATCTGTTCAGCAGTGGAACGTCTCTCGAATCCACGATCAATCCTCTCTAATGAAAGATAAGTAAATAATTATTCATGTTGTTTTTTTTCGAAGTTAAAAATTGTTATATTGTTAAAGTAGTATCAATTAATTTGCAAAATTACTTGACAAAAATATGAGTTGCAAATTGGTTATTTATCAACTTCAATAATGAAAGGTGACTATCCTCACATGGAAGTCTAAATTTTTTATGTAGAACTCAGTGAGAGAATGAATATTCATTTAGGTACCTAAATACTAATTCTAAACCAACATAAATTAAGACAAAAATGAAATGGAATTTATCTTGAACATTCTTAAATCTAGGAAGCCATCTGTTCATCACACTTGTGTGAGCTCTGTATCAATGGTCAATCTCTGACCCTGTAGTAAACTAATGTTGTACTAGACCATCTACCATTATTGATTTGTACAAGTGTGTCTCTGTTCTTCAGTCTGAGCCATTGTGAAAGTCTGCTTCTGCATATGCACTATATTGTAGTATAGTGTGATATTGTATCAATTTCAAATAGTAGATGCACATAGACTGCAAATTTCTGAAACTCCCAGGTCAATAATTGTGGCGGCAGATCTGCGATTAACGTAAACATAGGGTGCCTACCAAGTTGATATTTAAATACATCCTCGGCACTACTAATACTCCCTCCGTCCCGTTCAATTGTTTACATTTGAGTTGGATACGGAGATTAAGGAATATGAGTAAAGTAGTGAAAAAAATAAAAAAAAAATGAGTAAAGTGGTGAGATTCATCAATATTTAAGATATAAAGTGGAGAAAAGTAGTGGAAATAATTAATTTTAATATTATAAACTTTACTATATTTGAAAAAATTTGGAATGTAAAGAAATGGATGTGACATCCCAAAAATGAAATTGTAAATAATTGAATGATACAGAGGGAGTACGTGTTTGTGTTTATGCTCGTTGATGAATTTTTTGTCGAAGTTTCGAGCTTGCGTAAATATTTAAATTATGTAATATTCGGAATGAATTAGTAACAAAACGTCGACTGTCCGATTATTGGGTACAATTACAAATAAGAGAGGGAAGATGAATATAGAGATGCATAAGAGAGGGACGAAACAGAACACTATTTGAACTTTCTAAAAAAGCAAAAACATCAATAGCTAGCGATGCCAACAAAATTATCACCATATCTAGAATATCACCTAGAATATCACATGTTCAGTTTGTTGGGACCATTTTGAAATAGAAGACCGTGAACCAATTTAAAAATCTAATTTCTTGGGGAACATCAAGAAAGAAGGTAACCAATACGACAAATACTTAATTCTAAAAGCCCAGCACTCGTAGTGCATGTGTAAAATATTAAACAACGTTTATAGTAGAGTTGCGTAACTGTCACTTGCAGAAATTTCAAAATCCATTTGGAACATATCTCCATGTTCTCACAAATAAACTATTTAGCAAACAAAATGCATTCATAATTTGTTCTGATTTCCGAAATCTACGACAATGCTATATACATACAAAACAGAGGATACAAAACAGAGGATAGACACATCATTGTTGCCGGAAAATTGAAGTGAAAGAACAAAAATAACATGACAAAAAATTATAAATGAACCCAAAAAGACACACTGATTGAAGGGGTGGGACATTGAGGTGGATCAATTATCTTATTATCTGGATCACCTCATGAGTCCATGTCCTTCACTTGGCTGATCCTGTGGGTCTTTCTGGTCTACACCCCAATTTAATTAAATTGCAGTGGATGAAAACTGGGCCATGTGCAATTATCAATTCCTATAAAAAGGGCGTGAGAGAGAAATATGGGTTAAATTAATAAAGATTCCCCACAGGCATTAACGGCTATATTTTCAGTCTCTGTCACAAACACCAAAAAGTACTCCTGCTAAAAGCCACGTGATGGCAACAGTTTCACAGGTTCTTTTTCTGGCGGGAACAGCAGCAATCAAGGCTCCTCACAGGCCCATATATCATTTGCAATATCAAAATATTTCATTCATAATATGCATGCATACATATAAATAGAGCTACAATTCTTCACAACAAGAAGCAAAACTGGTAACTGGAACAATAAACCAAAGGAAAAAATTGAAATTGAATCTCTAATTTAATAGAGCTAATTCTAACTACTACAATGTTGAACAAATAAAAATGTGAAAGAAACTTCAAGGGTTTGTTCTTTCTCAGGATTTTATTGTGGTTCTAAGCTGGTGAATGATGGTTTGTTGGATCGGCTGATGATGGAATATCGGCACCAACGCGACAACCTTCAAGCATAAATATGATATCAGCCATGGTTGGTCGGTCAGAGGGATCTGGGACAGTGCATAGCAATCCGACTTTGACTCCTAGCAAGAACTCTTCCCATTCTGATGATTCGGGGTCTAACTCGAGTAATCCAGGCTCTAGTAACTCTGAGATTTGACCTCTCTGCAATTGCTTTTTCACCCATTTTACGATATCTTCATCTTGTCCGAACATCACTGGCCTTTTACCTGTGAGCAGCTCCAACAACACAATCCCAAAACTGTAAACATCTGTTTCATTTGATGTTTCCCCGGTTAATATAACTTCTGGAGCTACATAACCTAAGGTTCCAACTGAAGTTGAGGTGGAAGGTTCAACCGGAGGGGCAACTGTGAACTTGTTTAGGCCAAAATCTGAGAGATGGGCTTCGAAATCTGCATCAAATAATACATTTTGGGGCTTCACGTCTCCGTGAACCATGGCAGCTGTATGAAGAAATGCAAGGCCGCGAGCAATTCCAAGTGCAATGAGGTGCCGCATTGGCCAATTAAGGACATGGCCATCTTGGTGAGATGCTTCTTGCAATAGTGTTGCAAGGTTTCCGTTTGGCATGTAATCATAGACAAGGAGTTTGAGTTCTGGTCCTGTATAGTAGCCACGAAGAACTGTTAAGTTGCGGTGCTTCACTCTGCCAAGTGCTTCAGCTTCTTTTCTAAACATGTTATCATCCAGCAATACGTTTGGAAGTCTTCGGATTGAGAGTACCATTCCATCAGCATAGCAAGCCTTAAAAACTAAACCATATTGGTTTCTGCTCAGCACATTTTCCTCATCGAAATGCCTTGTTGCCTCTACTGTCTCTGCCAATGTAATCTTGTTATTGAACATTACAAGCTTTGGCCCACCATTATCTCCACTGCTTCGACCACCAGAACTTGCCCTCGTTGGAGTAGACTTTTTCTCTCCAGCTGCCTTTTCTTTCAATCTCTTTCTCCATTTAAGAAGGCTGTAAGTGTAGAAGCAACAGAATGCCGCAAGGCAAGCCCCGCTAGCAGCCACAATAATTAAAAGGATTAGCCTCTTCTTTCTATTACTGCCACTTTCCCCTTCACATTTCTTGTCCAGTGGTCTTCCACACAACTGTCCATTCCCTGAAAATGATGCCTGGTTGAATTGAGCACCAAGCATTGCAGGAATTTTACCTTCAAGGTTATTGCTTGACACATTGAGATTCATCAGATGTGGAATGAGAGTAAGATTTGTGGGAATTTCCCCGCTCAGATTATTTGCTGAGAGATCTAGGTATGTGAGATTCAATAAACCAGAGAGTGAGTCGGGAATATTACCAGAAAGGTGATTGGATTCCAATGCTAATAATTCCAAGGAAGAACATCTGGAAATTTCATCTGGTATTTCCCCCGTCACATTGTTCTTGCCCAAATCCAGCTCAGTCAAATAAGACAGACGAGAGAGATCAGGCGGAATTTGGCCACTAAAAAAATTAGAACCAAGATTTAATGTACGAAGAGCAGAACAATTTCCAAGTTCTGGTGGAACAGAACCAGAAATGTTATTTTTGGACAAGGAAAGAACAAGTAATGACTTGAGAAAACCAAAAGTTGATGGAATGTGACCAGAGAAGGCATTGGACGAAAGGTTCAAGTAGCTTAATCCTAACAAGCTACTGAATCCTTCAGGGACATCACCAGACAACTTATTTTCCTGAAGCGCAATAACTTGCAAGTTGGGCAAACCAGCAATATCAAATGGCAACTCCCCAGAGAGATCTTGCCTACTTAAATCAAGAGTAGTTAACTTGTAAAGATTTCCAATACTAGAAGGTATTGAACCCGAAAAACCAGAATTACTCAAATTAAGAACTGATAACATTCGGAAATTTCCAATTTCTGATGGGATTACCCCAGATAACTTATTTCCTTTAAGATTTAACACAGTCAAATTGCTCAAACCAGTTAACTCTTTAGGCAAGCTTCCATTAAGATTATTATCCCTCAAGTTCAAAGATTCTAGCTGAGTGAGATTGCCTAAACTAGAAGGAACAGTGCCTGAAAGTTGATTGCCACCAAGTGATAGCATCTTTAGACCTCTGATTTCACTTAAAAAATCAGGAATCCCCCCTACAAACTGGTTTCCTTCAAGATCAAGAACACGCAACTTCCCACATTTTTTAATTTCAGCAGGAACCAAACCATTCAAAGAATTATTAGCCATTCGTAACTCCTCCAATCTCCACAAATTCCCAACCTCTACAGGAACTTTACCAAAAAACAAATTCCCCGAAATATCCAACATTGTTAAACTTGACACATTCATTAACCACACAGGCAAAACGCCTTTTATCTCATTCTGCTGAAGATCCAAAACCTGCAAAACACTAAAACACATGGCGTTTTGCGGCTGAATAATATCGGTAAATCCATTAAACCCTAGCTGCACATTCCTAATACTCGGAGGATAAACAGACACATTACAAAACATCGAAAGCGGAAGCGAACCAGACAAATTATTATGCGCTAACGAAACAACTTGCAGCTTCGGAAGAACACCAATACCAGCTGGAATTACGCCACCTAAAGAATTTCCCTCGGCACTTAAATGTACTAATGAACTACAATTCGCAATCGCAGAAGGAATCGTACCTTCCAAAACATTATGATCTAACCACAAATACTCTAGCTTCTGAAGCTGACCTAGACTCGCCGGAATAGATCCCGAAAATCGATTATACGACAAATTAATCAGCTGAACCTTATTCAAACTTGACAGACTCTTAGGTATTTCACCAGCAAATGCATTAGACGAAACATCAAACACACGGAGACTCCGAGGAAGCTCGCCGGAAAACTCGCCGGAGAGTGAATTTCCGGCGACGTTAAAAATCAACAAATTCGTAATATTCGACAACTCCGGCGAGATTTCACCGGAAAACGAGTTGTACTGAAGAAAAACAGAGTTTAACAGAGTACATTTAGTGATAGAAGAAGGAATAGTACCGTTAAAACTGTTCGACCGGAGACTTAACTTACGCAGCATGCGCAAGTTAGAGATTTTATCAGTGAGTGGACCACTGAGTTGAAGACGAGGCAGTCTGAGTTCACTAACTCGGCCGTTGAAACAAGTAACGCCTCGCCAGTCACACGGAGCTAACCGAGTAGTTGGATCCCAGCCGTTGAGTACTCCAAGTGGATCGTGAAGACTGAGTCGAAACGAGTTGAGTGCCTCGATTTCCGTGCTAGTATCGGCGCACGATAAGAGTATGTGAAAAAACAATAAAAGGAAAATGAGAAGTGAACCAGGCATTGTGAGTTACGATACTCGGAAATCGAATGTCAACCGATTTAATTTATAAATAACGAGTGGCTCGACTTAATCGAGTCGAACCGATTTCCGATTTTTCGAAATTTAGAAGAAATGTTGCGAGGGGTTGAGGTTAAGGAGTGGGGTGTGAAGGTTAGTAGAAGTAGCCGGAGTAGTAGTGAGGGAGTAATGGCACTTGACGTTGGAGAGAGTACCATGTGTTGCGACTTTAGTGAACAGTTGTGTTTTTTAGCTACTTTTTTTTTTGTTCTGGTGTTGGTAGTAAGGGGGAGTTAAATTAATAGATAGTTGTATTTATTTATTTATTTGTTTTGGTTTTTCCAAGACAGTTTAAAATGAACTTTTTTTGAAAAAGACTGGGCTATGTAAGTGTACGGGTTTGAGCTTTTAACAACGCATGGGCTGAATCATTGAGGCCTACTGGGTTATGCATGCTTCACTTTACTCCTTTCAACTGTTTCATTAGAATTTTTAACAAATGTTGCATACTATTGAATTACGAAACGAGATATATCGAATACGTTTGGTTTCGAAAAAATGACCGACACAAGTTTTGCAACCTCTAAATAGTGGTACTAGAATTTGAAACTTGTAAATTTGAACACAAGTTGAGCCAATGATTTGTCTAGTCTCTTACTTTTGGCGCCTCTGTTTCACTTCACTACCCCAATCAATAAAGGTAGGTATCTAATTGAAAAAGAAAATATTATTCAGCCCCCTAAAAACTAGATAAAGTTGTAAAGCAGGTGGGAAAAAGCATGAAAAGCTACATATTTTGAATAGAAGATTTTGCCGCATTGATTTTGACTGATAATTACATCACGTTTTCCCTTTTTAAATTCACAAGGAAATTCAAATCACAAAGTAATTACATCATTATTATTCTTATTTTCAATTATCTTTCTTGCCACACTGCAATAAAATAGATTTAGATTTAAAGTTAGCATTATTTTTTTTGAAAACGAAGTTAGCATTATTTTTGTATTTAAAGTTAATTTATGTGAATGTTGACAGGCTTGTTACATGATTGGTGATTACTGATCCAGTGATCAGTGTTATGTTGGCCCATTTTCATGAGATTTGCATGGGTTGTTTGGGCTTCTTGGGCTTGGTCCATGAAGTGTTACTAACCTTTTTTCAGTGAAAATTTTAATTATAAAAAATAAAATCACAAAAAGCCTTACTCAGAGTTCAGACCAGTAGCATACAATCAAAAATCTCATTTCAGCAGAATACAAAGCAAATTTCGATATTCGGAGTTGACCAATTTTAACTTGCTTGTATCTCATCAATTAATTGAAAATTCATCGGAACAGCAGTAGGAGCAATGTAATATAAAGCTGAAGCATTGTCCAGTAGTTGATAGGAAAGATAGAATTTATTCATACATTTTTGTTGCATGGAATCTTCAGGTTGGCAGTGCCAATAGATATACTTGGTAGGAAGTGAAATTGCAGGAACTACTTCAGATTTATGACCATCTAAGAAATATTATGCCTTCTGATCATGTACTGAGATATTACACCTGAGATATTACAGTGTCGATGTCAGGCTGTCTTTCAAGCCACATTTCTTTTTTGAACCCCACTTAGCAAAATTAAGGCCGAAGATCTCCTTGAAATTCTTCTCGCGTGTTGCAGGTCCAGCTAGCTTGAAGACAACATCAGCACTGCGTGCAACATGATCCATATCATCTGTTTCAGACCATAAGAGGTTGGCCAACTGCAATCTCCTATTTTTAGCATTTAATGCAATGCCCCAGTCAATGAAGAGGCTCTCCCTCTTTGATCCAGATAGTTGTTTCTGCATTTGGGAGCTTAGCATTTGTCTCTCACGGACGAGAGATTTTGCACTGTTATCAAAAATTTATCAAGTACAAAGAGTTCTGAGTAATCAACAAAAATTTGCAGTATATGCTTTAAAGTTTAACGACAGAAACAATGGTGCAACGTGCAAAAAGAAAACATATAGAATCCTAATGTACAACACTGTGCAATATATTCTTTGAACTATTGCCTTACCTAGAAGCTAAGGTGAGAATCCGACCATCTCGCGTAGTTTGATTATAATGTGAAATTTTTTCCCTGAGTAATGACAACCTTTGAAGCTCTATCTCCATATAAACAGAGTCACCCTGGTCACCTTTAAATAGCAAAAAGAAATGTGATCTGTGCAGTAATGACACATTGCAAGCATCCCAAAGTTTAACGATTTCTCTTTGGAGTCTCTTGAATTCCGAAGGCCAAACATCTTCTGCTGGATCCAAGCTAACATCCTTAACACTCTTCGAAGATCTATTAGAGTCTGCTTCAGTCTCAGTTTCCTATAATGTTTAGCAGAAAACAATAAAATTATTTCGTTGAACAAAGCTAAAAAAAAACTTTTGAGAAATTTAATAAAGCACATAATCTCCATACATATTAATCTGATAAATTTTGTGCACGCTTTATCATAAATATCATAGAGGGGAGGGCTATGAAAAAAATCATTTACAATAAAACTATGTCCTTTATGAAGCAAGATACTATAGTTGTAGGAATAACAGGGGATGATTTAGTGTTTATAATTCCATTAGATTTAGATTATTTTATAGCGTACAGATTTAGATTTTGGGTCTTGTTCATTTGATAATACAGTTGTTAAGTCACAGCAGTCCACTTCTTTCTTGGTGATAACTACAGTTCTGTTCTTGTTTCTGATGCAAGTTCTTTAGTTACAATGTGATGTAGTTTCTAATATAATTTTTTGAAAAAAGGTATTGTGTAAAAGTAGAGTTTATGCGTGTCGGATTTCATTAAACTTCTTGGTGATCTCCAAGTGAAGGACATGAATTGAGAAGACCGTCACTTTTATGCTGATAACGAGAATTAAATGTTTTCTGATGAAGTAAGCAAATAGTCATGTCTTTTGCTTCTTACATCCAAATGTGATTACTTGGATATATATGTGGGATTAATTGAGTACTTAGGTGCTTCATCAAATCAAAACAAGGTGGAGATTCATTAGAGTTTATCTTGATTTTTTTGGATCAGATCTAGTGTGTATTAGGTACATAATTATTATTATTACTTTTTTTTAATCATATAGCCACATACTTGTTCTAATAGTGATTATTCTGAAAGTAGCAGAGAATCATGTGAGTAAAAGGATCACACATGCCTTCAGTTTCAGAAACCCAGTGTGTGTTCTCCTTGTAGGATGGACCACATTTATTTGTGTTCTCTTGCGTGCTTGCATTTGGTGTTTCTATTTTCTAATTTAATTGTGTCAAATAAACCTAACACAGGAAATGTGCAGAGAGACAAAAATTTAACAATGAATGAGAGAAGCGCCCTTACATAGTATTAGCTGGTGTTTGGTTTAGCGTTCTTGGAAAATTAAGTACTTATTGTGAAAAGAAGTACCATTAAGTAATTTTTTTTTTTCAAAACAAGTGTTTATTTTTTCCCAAAAAACAGGGAATTGAACACCCTCTTTACTTTCTTTTGGCATATTGATCATATGAGATTTTTCCTACTATGAGAGTCACACGATGAGAAACGATGGAGTACTAGAAAACTAATAACAAAATAAAACTAACCACAGATTCAGAAGCTAGGTCGTCATGCTGAAAATCTGCCGCAACTTCCATATCTGCATCACTACTAATATTTGCTTTAGTCGATGTTCCCTGCTTGCATGCTTTATGCTCAATCTCAGTAGTCCCAGCAGGAGGATCAGAATTACTTGCACCATGATTCTGTGCAGAAATTTTAGCATACGGTTTACGAGTGAAGTCTGTCATGAGCCCTTTTGGTGGTTTGTGCTCATTGCTTACCTTCACCATGGGTATGGCCGATACTACATATTCCCGGGATATAGGTAAAGCCCCATTCTGGACTTCAGTCTCTAGTTCTTTGAAAGTCATATCAGGTGAGCTTTCAGTATTACCTTCCGAAAAACAGCCGGGATAAAAGTAGCAGTTGGTAACTTCTTTGAGCCCATCCTCAAATGTATCATTACTTTTATTATCAATTTCATCCATATCATGAGTTGATTCACTTTCACTGAATTGTGAAGTACTGATTTGAAGCTTATCAGATATATCATTACGCGGAAACATATTTATACCAGGGAGTTCTGTGTAGCTATCACTGAAACTACTAGCACTGCATTCATCGGAAAACTGAAATGTGCCACACGTTCTACTGTGATCTTGTAATATGTGTTCATTATCTGGTGATTTGTGAATTCGCAAGTGAGGGTATCGACTCAAACCTTCCTGCAGGAATTAAAACAGATAATACATAGCATGGACAACAGATGAAGATGAATACAAATTTCACTTGGAATCATATATTCATACCCTTGATTGCGGACGTTGCTCATCACTAATCTGTTTTAGCAAATTGTCAACCTCTGTTTTAGCAGCATCTCGTTGCAGTTTCAGATTTTTCACCTCTTTCTCCAGCTATACAACATTATAAAAAACATGTAGAAGATAATTAGAGTGGAGATGTAATCAGTTACACATGTAGTGATACATTTATCTGGATAATACAATTCAGACAGTAATGTCTTGAGATGAGTTAAACTGAAAAAATGCGGGGAAGATGTGAAATCTAGCATAATGTACTCTTACACCGAATTACATTTTCTGCAGTGATTTACAATGTACTTTTGTGGGAAGTACAGTGCAGACATGTAGTATGCTCCCTTTCTCAAGATATGCTAGTATATTTTAAGCATTCAGCGTTCTAACAGAAGCAAAATTTTATTTTTGGGCGGAATTTTAAATTTTCAAACAAATGACATGTAATCTTCAAAACACAAAATTGACAACTTTTGAAAAATACTTTAAAGAACATTATGCCTAAATGGTTGAATGGAGCATGAGTGGTCAGCTTGTTACATTACTGTGCACTGTGGTGTTATACTCCACTATGAACAATTGGGTTAACAATCGTAACTTGGCCTGATTTAACAGGGTATTTTCAAAACCAGAAAATATAACTATTGCACAGAAAAAATGTGCAGGAATACATTGCAAGAAACAGTGAAACATCTCTCAGAGACAAAGCATCGCTGAGAACAGAGCTGCACCAACCCAACAAAAATAAATTAAATTTTGAAAAAAATTCTAAAAAGAATGCTGAAACTGGTTTGATCAAATAGTTCGATAACGCAGACAACAAATTTGGAAAACCCAATATGTGAGCAGAACTGCAACAAGATGACGTTTTTTTCTAGACAAAGTCATGCTAGTAAATCGAATGAAGGACTCCATGGAAGTCCTCGATAGAAAATTTTAATTGCCAAACTAGCCGTAATTGGTTTACTTTTAGATGTAAAAATAGCAACCCAAGTTCTATGGCTCATTGGAGCTTTACAGCTTCTAGATAGCATCATAGCATAAATGTTATCTAATCAAAATTTACCAAAGCTTCGACTACTAGATGAGTTTTACTCTAAAATATATTTCTATCACATGGCAGCTATCACTTTAATCATATATTTCCCACACAGGTATTTAAATGTCATTAAAGAGTTCCTTACAGATAAAATCTTTGTTTGAAATATTAGTAATAAAACTACTTCATGGTTACCTTTTCAATTCTGAGGTCTTTCTCTCGAAGAAGTGCAGATAATTTTGACTCGGCAAAAGTAGATCTTGGACTATATCTGGGACTATTTAAATCCCTCTCCAGCCTGGCTAATTCTCTTTGCATGTGTTTGACCAAAGCTTTATCTGATATGATCACATTAACTTGTGCATTAGTTGATACTTCTTTGGCACGACTTGCAAACAAGAGAGTATTTCTTGATTGTTCAGCATGACATCGTGCAGGGCTCATCGTACAGATGATGGCAGTCCTAGCGTTGGCCCCCAAGGAGGATTGCAGTATGCGGGTTAGCTTAGAATTTTTGTAGGGAACATGACCATTTCTTCCTTTGCTGCATATGAGCAACAAATATGAGTAAATATTTACTACCTTTCAGGACAGAGGTGATCAGGTGAAGAAGAAAACTATGTGCAGAATTTCATATAGTCATCCAATAAGTTTCTTATAGCTATTTGCTGTGCTGATGCCTATTCTTTTCCTCGTCCGCTTTCTACTTAATTTTCAGATTAGAGCTTATGTAACAACAGTGAAGATATAGTTTGACCAATATGAGAGATGATATCCAGTGAGCTGCATGCCATGGTACCCTTGAGTGGTTATTTACCCATGAGGTCCGCAAATTTAGGAAAGCTAAACCTGGTATGTCACTTATACTATACATCATGTGCAATACCTACCCTGATATGTGAAACCAATTGCCAACCTCTAGTGAGTTAAAGCATCTCCTAGAATGCCCGCTATCCCCAATATATACAAATATGCCGAGTGAAGTAGCGAGGAAACCACTCCAACAGGAGGATGTGGCTATCCTCTCTTTTGACGAGCTTCAAACTCTCTCTATGTCAATTTATATTATTTTATCCGACTCTCTCAACTAGAGGTCCTCAGTTCATCTCGCTAGCATTGTAATCTCCAGGGAAGATTTTTGGGGATCATAATCTCCAGAGAAATTTAAGGAGTTAAACCTTAGTTTGCGTATGACAGCTCCAAGGGTAAGCAAACTTCGATTTATGTGGCTGCCTTCCTTTGACCTTGTAGCAGATGACTGAAATGCCTGCTCACTTCCAGCAAGATCTACAAAATCCTACATTTGAATAAAGAAGAGAATATTATGCACTTTAAACCTTAGAGTCGTACAATTACTGCTATGTTCATTTCTGCTCTCTCTATATAACATACCACAGCAGCAATAAGAGTGCTTGGGTTATCATTGCCCGAAAGATCACGTGCAGAACTCTCAATTTTCTGAGGAATCAGTTGATCAAGGTAAATAGAAGTCCATATCCCAAGAGATGCAACACTGAAAACTTTGCAAGGAAATACTAGGCTAATAAATAATAGTACCAGTCTAATGATTTGATGAGATCTGGAGCTTGTTCCATTCAGTGAGGTCTCTCCTATTTGCCTCTGAGCTGCAAGAATGCACAATTATATGTCAGGCTTCAACAACAATATGAAGAACTCGAGAAAAGCTATGTGTCCTTACCTTCACAGACAGAAAGAAGCTCTCTTACATGATCCCAATCCCGCAGAGTTGCCACTGTTAGATTCTCAACAAAAGTACCTCTCTGTCCATATAGTCAACACTTAATAGTCATGCAAGGAAAACATATCTGTAACAGTATGTCCAACGGGATGAAATTACCTCCGGATCCTCAAGAAGTCTGAGTGGAGAGTTATCTGTGCTGAGTAGGTCTCTGACAGATTCATTATATATCTCCATAGCAGAGAACTTCAGAAGATATTCTCTATCCTTGTGCTAGCAGTATCACATCCATAAACAATCAATGCATCAGGAAGAAGCCACTAACCAGTAATACATCATCTTCATGATTAAATGGAAATTAGTTACCTTCTCTATGTAGTCATATATATCTGCTATGGTATACTCAGCAATGCCACTCATGGTGTACGTCTTTCCGCTGCTCGTTTGTCCATATGCAAGAATACTTGCTGTAGTATACACATTATGTTACAAGTACAGAATGATTGTTAAGCTTCAACTGAAAGTCAAGAGGAAGAGAAGTGGGAAGAAAAAGAAAAAAACGGATACTCACAATTGATACCATTGACGGCTGAAAGGGCAACTTCCCTTACTCCTTCCATGTATACCTGTCTCGTGGAGCAGTCTGGACTAAAAACTCTGTCTAGACACCAAAAAATACCGCTAAGAAATAGCAGATATACTATGGATAATTAAACAAAGGACAGATTTATCGCACACAAGCAAAAATGTACAATGTAAAAAAGGCGATGGACTAATTCAGTAAATTTGTATACAACTTATGAATGAAGCATACAAAGAGCTTATCAGGAATACTTATTTAGGACAATATACAAATTCTATTGAGTGTGAAAAAAATACAAGAGCTCCTTCCCCTATCTTAACAAAATTAGAAGGTCAAATTGTTATTTCCCTAAAATTAAAAATGTATATGGTAGACTTTCGCTCCAGCCTCCATTACAATCATCTAAAGCATTTAGTAGCCCTTGTGATGAACAAAACTATAACCAAATTTAATGCTAGAAATGTATGCATACCGAATTTATGAGCAGTTGGACGCGAGGATCTGCCAGGCACGAAAAAGTTATCATTCTTGCAGATGATGGTATTGTCATTGATACATTCCCAATCTGACACATCATTTGTTGCAATCTCCTTGTCATTCAAAGGCCGCAACCTAACCGATACCAGAAACTTTTCCTCGTTCCCCCTCTCCTTTGCCACATCTTCGAAGGCTCCCATTTTGACAGCCATGGAAGTTTCAAATGCTACAACAACTATACTTTCGCATTACAGGGACATGCATAAATATTATCTGCATTATACATGGCAACCTCAATCTTAA
This sequence comes from Heracleum sosnowskyi, assembly GCA_030848705.1. Classification (NCBI taxonomy): domain Eukaryota; kingdom Viridiplantae; phylum Streptophyta; class Magnoliopsida; order Apiales; family Apiaceae; genus Heracleum; species Heracleum sosnowskyi. The sequence goes on from CM061243.1 coordinate 10,724,386, forward strand.
TACTAAAACTAGCAACAATAAATCATATATTAACGTTTATCAAATCCAAATTAATTATGATCAGTGTCTTGTTTGCATGCATAAAAATATGTATTGAAATGTCTAGATTGGCATGTAATTTTATTAAATTACAAAAAAAGAAACTGGGAATTAGCTTGAAATTACCAGGAAAATTATTCTTGTCTGAACAATTATTCATAAATCTCTCTGTTTCAAGGAGAGAGATCGAAACAGAGAGATTTATGAACTGATTGCAACAGAGGAGGGTTGCGTTTGGTTTGGAATAATATAAGAAAGCAAACCTGCACGTGGAGATTTCAACCGCGATTTTAATTAACGACCCCAGATTAAGGAGGATAATACTGTATACTTAAAACAAATTTGCTTGTTTCATTTTCTCGATATAAAATTTTCACATATAAGTAATGTATATAATCGAATTTAAAATTAAATATTAATTATTTCTCACTTTTTTTTTTGAAGAAAAATGCACTTCCATTACTCAATCAAAGCATCATACATCAATGACTCCAACACAAACCGTGGAGGAGAAACTAAATCATCAATACAGCAATTTAGCTCACAAGGCACTCGAGCCACTAAATGGGCTGTCCTATTGGCTAACCTTCTCACATGTTTAACATGAATTGATAACTCCAAATCCCGATCTAGTCCTTCCCGGCCGATCCCACGCCTGGAAGCGGTGTCGCTGCGGTTGGGACTCTGCAAAACAACACCGGAGGGGGGTTGGGACCCTGGCGGCGCCTCCGGCGTGAGAATAAGTAACGGTTTTGGAAAGGTAGACAGGACTATAGAGATATCTAAAATGTGGAGGGTGTGTGTATGGGTTGAGTCTGTAAAAGAGAATGTAACCCCTAAACCTTTCCTCCTTGGTCTATTTATAGGCCAAGGATTAGGGTTTTGGGGTTGTACCTGCAATCATGAGCGTTGAATCCTAGGTAGGTAGGACACCTGGGGAATGTTGATGGATTGCACGTGTCCAGATGAAGGATTGTGGCATCGTGTGCCAAGCTCCTGCTGGCGTGTGGTTTAACATAGGAAATAATTGTCCTAATCATTAGGTATATTTACGTGTCGTTATCAGGTGTGGACATCGATGATGACCTGGGCATGTCACGTAATGAGGTATAGATTTTCTCACACAGGATATTGCCTTTGTCGCCAGGAGAGAGTTAAACACTACGCCATAAGTGGGATTCAGCAACACCTCAAAAAGTGTGGTTATAGCCCAAAAAACTGTTGGTAAAAGGAAAAAAACAGGCTATGGCTACACTTTGACCAAATTTGAGGGTGTTAGAAAAATGGCCGCTACCATAGGGGTCTACGCCAACACTTTTGTAGTTTTTGGTGACACGGGAGAAATGTGTAGGCGTAGACCCCTACGCCAACACTTTTTATTTCTCTGGCTACATATTATTAGTTGTTGCTATAGATCTATGCCAACATGGTTATCTTTGTAGTAACACTACTAATAGTATTGCTATAGACCTATGCCAACACATTTTCAGTATTACTGTAACACCAAATTATGAAACACTTAGATGTTTTTACCAACACCCTTACCACTATGCCTACACTTTTTCTTAAACATTTTTAGATTTTGTGACAACACTTTGCTATACTTCTGCCAACACATAAAGACTAAAAACTTTGGAGTCAATGGTTACACTTTGCATGCTTTTTACCAACACTTTAAATATAGAATGGCAACATATGACATTGAAATATAGAACTTCCCATTCAGTACATAAAAAACCATCCAAAATAACTACATCAAATTCACACCATTCCAATACATAATAATCAATCATCCATATCTACTACATAAACCAACATATTTAAGTTTATTCTCCGACTCTATTACAGCTTGTTTTGCCTCTTCAAGTTCTTGGCCATCTTGTAACTTCTTCTTCAGCTGCATCAATGTCCATCTTGTCATATGAAGATTAGAACATCTTTCCTTGTTAATTTACGCATTTATTTTATCACGTCCTGTACATTAGGAGCATGCTTGCCTGATTCTTGCATGCTCTATACTGGAATCACAATACAAGGTTAAAAGGTTTGTCTATTAGATAAACGGAAAAATGTGATAGGACGATTTTATTAACTTCTCGGAAGAAAACTTAGAAAATGAGATGATAAGTATGCTTATTGACCTAACACTGTAGGATTAAGTGGCTACCTGTTGCACAAAGAAGACAGCCTCCAAGGGAATACCAAGCCTTAGTTGAATTCCTCTTGAAATAATAATATAGGTGTACAGGGTTGAATGCCTTCAGAACACCGGTGTCATATATTACAAGGTTGTAGATGCCAATGCCCCCAAGTAAGCAAAACCATATGAATAAAGCGGGACCAATTACTAGCCCCACTTTACTTGTCCCATACCTCTGTAAACTCTGAACAAAACTATAAGAAAAGCAACTGATATCATCACCATGTGATCTGCATCAAAGGAACAGAAAAATATTAATAAGGATATAATTCAAATTGTATGAGCATAGGCGTCTATACATAATGATGATAAAGAAGGAGAGTAACCTCAAATGCTTAATTTGTGATCTCCGCTCTTATAAACCTCACTTCTGGCTGGTACATACGTGATTATAAAAGAACTTTCTATATGTGTTATGTTAGTTATAAGTACTTATGGGTTATATTTCGATATAATTAATTTCAAGCATAAAAATTTACATATTTATGTAGCAGTAACCCTTTAAAGTTCTACTGAAAATTCATCTGATCAAACTATAACAATAAAGGAATACAAAATCTAACTTACTATTTCCTAGAAATCCATGACAATTAATTCGTTCTTGATACATTCTCCATCAATTTGCAGTGAAGACTTTTGTGTTGCATAAATAACTTATCAAACCTCTCCGAATTTACTTCACTAAAATATTACCCACATAAACTCAGTGTCTCTAATGCAAATACTATATGAATAGACAACAGAGAATTATGAAGGATGCAAATGTAATACGTAGATCATGTCACCTTGTTTGATCCCAGGAACTCCAATCCTCAACCCGCCAAAAGCAGACATCACTGCAATCACGAGTACTGAAATAAGTTCGACTTCCAGATAATACTTAGTCAATTAGTGGCCCATCCTTGCTGCTGTGTGGAGCACTGTCTTGCCATTGTTTCGAGCAATCTTTGCAAGATTTGAGTCAGCATCCAGAAGCAGATTGACTACATCAATGTGTCCCTGAGCTGCAGCAGTGTGCAAAGCAGTGATTCAGTGACACCTTAAGAACACTGAACACCCCGGTCGCATAATTCTAAGTTTATGTGAACACAAATATTTCTATAATGTAAAATTGTTTCATTAGCAATTTGATATTTGTTGGCTTTAGCCAAGTTACTTATAAGTTGTGATCGACTTTAAAGTCAAAAATAATTTATTGTTTGGAAATATCTTGACTGGTACCTTTACTGGAGCAATTGTAGAGGTCACCAGGTTGGCCATTTATGGTATACGCATCGGACACGTTAGGAGCTCCTCCATTCACCTGATCATTGTTCTGATAATCAATATATATGAAACTCGTATAAGTTTTTTTTGAAAAGAAACATTTTTGTTTACTGTGAATTCGATTCAGAATGAAAAGTACCAAGACGTAAGGGGGTTTCGCGCTTTGGCTTTTGGAATGGATAGGAATCTCCTTCTTTTGGATGAATAATAAGAGCTCCGTAGACAGTGGCTCTAGGGAATAAGTTATTTTGCGTCCATCACAATTCAAAATTGTGAAATTACACGAATCCCTATAGTAACAGAAAAGACCATCTCATGGATAAAAACTAGGTGCTAGTTGTAAATTCATTATAAACAAAAATGTCTATCAACTTTAGCAATCTGGACACAATGGCACTTTAAAGGTGAGATGAAAAGGTCACTACCAGCTACCATGACTACTTGACAACACCAATGAAGAACTTGTGCATAGTTATACTCTAATACCAAAATTCTAAGCCTAATAAATCTCATGCCACAAACATAAGTAAAAATTAAGAAAATATAATGAAATCCTCTGGTGGCAAGCAGCTAATTCATGTATATTATTACCTCAGCAGAAAATATATATCCACACACACACACACCAAGTTGTAAAGTGATATAGGACCAGCTACACAAATTTATAAGCTCTAAGACATGATAAATTACTCATAGGAATTCCTTTGAAAACCAATTAATTTTCCTCTAATCCTCTAAACATCTTAAAACTGACTTGAGTTATTAAGAAGTTCAATTCACTTGCATCACTCAGATGTTGCTCGAGTGAAACAAAAAATAAGTAAAAAAATGTTGATAGGTCATTTCTAAGAGCAGCGCTCACACGAAGGAACATAATATTCTACGACAACTTGATTTTTGCATGGTCAGAAATCCAATAGTTTTAGCTGCTAGTAGTTAACAATGTCTGCATGTTTCGGAAACTTTAACAAGCTTGTATCAAAATTTCAGACATGTGTTTGTACATAAACAATACTGGAGGTCTAAGTAACACGACAACAGGATAATGAATTTTAAAGTTCTATACCATGAAACGTAGGTGGTAGAGACCCTAACGTCAGTGCTTCAAATTCAACTGATTCAATTTTATACTTCGGAATTTGTTCAGCAATAATAGGCTTTGCAATATTCTTTGCAGTCTTGCAAATTGCCTACAAGAAAAAAAAATAACAGTAAGCAATGCAACAGCTAAGAGGAGGAAAAAAAACCTCTTGCATACGGAAATATTACCTTGTCTAGATAAGGCCACATATGTTCAATGAACTTGTTAAGCCAGTCAACCTGTATGTTATTCATTTTAAGAAAATAAAACTTAATGTATTAGTCATTTTTGCAGTCAATAACCAGCACATCTCATAGCATATTAGCATAATAGCATTACGCAAGTACTAGAAAACAGTAAATACATACCCGATCATAATCAGGATTTTTCACCCAAAGAGGTATCTCAGGGAGCAAGCGCTACAAACTTTTAGAGTCTTGCTCAACTAATGGACGAATATGGGGATCCTGGCAGAGCAAATAAAAGTAAACCACAGCTTTAAATTAAAAAAAAAAAAAATTCAAAGTCGTCACTGATTAATCGAAACATGCAACCAAAACAAGCAATCAAAACATGTTATAAGCATGTTATACACAAAAAGCATTCATAATCTACAAGCCCCAATTAAACCCGAAAGAAACCCCTAATTTACAAACCCTAATTGAACCCGAATTGAACAAATAAACAGAACCCAAATAAAGCAAATAACCCTAATTAAACCCGAATTGAACACAAATAAGAAGAACAAGATGAATACCTTCTCAAGTAGAGAATGTAATCGAACCCGAATTGATATTCAATTGAACCCGCAGAGAGAAAAGCCGTGAAGAACCCTTAATCTACGAGCCCTAATTTGAGAGAGAGTTGAGAGAGATTTGAGAGAGAGTTGAGGGAGATTTGAGAGAGAGTTGAGAGAGTAGGAATGTCTGAAAATTGAGAGGTGAGTGAGAGAGTGCGGTGAATAAGTGAGAGAGTGGGAATATTGAAAATTGACCCGCTTAAATGAAATATTCGGGCAAAAATTTGGCCGCTTAAATGAAATATTGAGAGCCGCCTTTTTTTTTTTTTAAAGACCAACGGTTACACATTTTTTAAAGACCAACGGCTACACAGAGTTAGGCGTTAGCATAGATACTGAACGACGTCTACCGTAACACTTATTTATAGCAATGCTAACAGAGAAAAACAGTGTAGGCGTAAATCAATTTTAAGACATATATGGTTACACTTTTGCTTGTAACACTGAAAAAAGCGTTATTATTGCCCACTTATGGCGTAGTGAAACTTAAAGCTTGAGCCATAGCCTGGCAATGAGTCCGGACTGGTACGCAGGTCATGACTCCAAGATGAGTCTGGACTAGGAGGTGAGCCATGACTGGAATGGTAATCCGGGTTTCAGGTGACTCCTGGCTCAGAGATAAGACCGGGCTATACATAGCCTATCATTTGCCCCCCACTCCCTTATTCAGATTTTCTGGATGGGGGAGTAGAAATCCCTGAATATGTAACTTTGAAAAAATCCTTAGCTTGATTGTTGCCCCCCACCCGGATTGTTATCAAGGATGGCAATCCGGTGTTAAGAGTATTCCTGGTTCTTTCTTAAATCCAAAGCTGAAGGCTTTGAGTAACTTAGAAAAAATTCTTGGCTTGATTGTTGCCCCCCAACCCGGATTGTTATCAAGGATGGCAATCTGGTGTTAAGAGTAGGTCCTGGTTCTTTCTTAAGTCCAAAGCCGAAGGCTTTGAGTAACTTAGAAAAAATTCTTGGCTTGATTGTTGCCCCCAATCCGGACTAAGTAGCGTATTTTTCGTTCTGGAATATGAAACGATTCCAGTTTTCCCCCCTTTTCTTTTTGAAAAAGTACTTCCCCTTTTTACCTCGGGAATCGGTGTTACTGCTGTCGTATTGATTGCTCCTGTCTTTTCTTTTTCTTCTGTATTTCTTTTTTTGTGCATTTATTTTCTTGCCCGCCAATGGGATGCTGCCAGCTGTCACCACAGGGGTTATCTTTGTGCCTTTATAAAAGCCCTCTTTTCATTTTCTTTTTGTCTTTTATTGTCACCCGAACAGTTTCTCCGACGATTTCCTTTTCCAGTGACTGCCGCGTTTCTCCTGTGAAGCCACCTTATTCTCCTGCTTGTTTGTAAGTCTCTCTCTTGTCATCGTCTTTTAATCTGTCCTTTCCACTATTTTTGCCTCGTTTTCATCTGGAATTGGTTCTATGCCACGGCTGTTCATCTTCGATTTTGACGGTTATGTCTGGTTTTTGTATGTTTAGATTTTGATGTCTATTTGTGTTTATAATGTTCTATGTGTGTTTTTTGGTTTTTCAAGTTTGTTGTTTGGTGGTTGCATGTGATTTTAACTGTTTGGTTTCAATTCTTAGTTCTGGGTTTCGAGAATCCTCTTTTGTGTTCTTGGCTGAGACTTTGTGTGTATTGTCGTGTGTATATATTTTGATCTTGGTTTTGTGATACTGTTATTGGTTTGAAGTGTTCTTGACGATTCATGTCTTTGAGAGTTTATAACTAGTCCGGACTATTTCATAATCCGGGTATTCATGGGTTTTTAGTGTACTGTGAGGCTAACTGGTATTTGATTTGTTTAGTGTGTAACCCGGTTCTGCTAGAGAATAGGAACTGAATATGTATAATTGGAAAAATCTAATCCTGTTTGAGATAATAAAACTTACTTTAAATTTATCTTTCTAGGTTTATGGTTCGGATTAAGGCTCGTGCCCGTCGCGTACTTATTCCCCTCTCTGACCCTTCTACTTGTAGTGAGCCTTCACCCTCTAATAATCCGGAAGTAATAGAACTATATTGGTGTAGAATGGCTAGGAAGAAGAAACAATCCGGACCTCTAATAACCCAACTTTTTGTTCACGAGCCTCCATCTGGCGGTGTGCTTAGTACTCCGGATGGGTTTTGGTCGGATACCAGCTATTTCTTCGTGAAGAAGGATCCAGCTATAGAGGAGGAGTTTTATTATAGGGATCTTAGTATTTGTTACCGAAACAGACAAGAATTCGGACGTCCAGGGTCATACAATGAATCCGAATTTGATGCTACTTTTTCTAGAATGGGTATTAGCGAGGCCCCTTATCCTTTAAAAGAGAAATTTGCTAATCTTCTGGATGCTCAGATGGACAAACTGGTCCGGGCTGCTTTTCATTTGGGCCCTGAAATTAGCTGGAGATGGCCTCAACCCGTGGAAAGAATTTACCACAGACCTGCGGATGGTTATGTTGGCGTCTGGCTAGAAACCCTTCGATCCGAATGGAACCCCAGGTGCCATCAATTTATAAAACACTCCGGAGGCGCCGCCAGGGTCCAAACCCCCCTCCGGTGTTGTTTTGCAGAGTCCCAACCGCAGCGACACCGCTTCCAGGCGTGGGATCGGCTGGGAAGGACTAGATCGGGATTTGGAGTTATCATGAATATTAGGCCTAACAATCAATTTCGACCTGCAAGCATAAAAAATGTGGCCAATTTCCAGGTGGTACACTGATTGGCTATTAATAGCCTGCACTGCAGTAATAGAGTCTGACTCAACACAGACCCTCCCCTCTGTTCTAGTGCTAATCCAAGATAAAGCTTCATCAATGCCAATTGCTTCTGCCTCTAGTACACTCACTGTTGCTGTAACTTTCATTACTTTTCCTCCCAAGTAATCGCCTCTGTGATCACGCAACACCATACCTACTGAAAAATGTGAGGAACCTTCCACTATCGAAGCATCAACATTCACTTTCAGCAAACCAGTCCCCGGTGCCACCCATCTGTCATTGTTCGTATCATTATTCCTTCTTACCTGCAACACTCTCTGATGTACTCTACTGCAAGCATCACCCCATTCATTGAGCTGCATTAGACTCCAATCCATAGCAAATTCAGCCGTTACCACCTTTTGTTCCCAGACCTTCTTATTCCTGAAAAACCAGATACCCCATAAAGTCATTGCAAACAATTTAAGCCTGTCATAGGACTCAGAACTCAGCTTGTCCAGCAACCACCTCGACACATCTTCTATCTCCCACATATCGTACAGAACTCCCATTTGTTGCCAACAAAGTGCAGCGAAATCGCAGTGAAAGAACAAATGCAGTACATGTTCCACATCAATGTTACACATTGGACAAATCAAAGGAACACCATTACATCTCCTATTCAGAACCACACGAACAGGAACATTGTTACGACACAGGCGCCACAGAAAGAATTTAACTTTCGGTGGAATTTTCAAATTCCACAACCTCTTCCAGCCTACTGAGTGAGAATCTTGTATTGGGACCAAATGACCCTCCTGCCACACATGATAACCAGATTTCACTGAATAACATCCATCCTTCGTGTGCACCCAAGCTACTCTGTCATGAGCTGCGTTTTGTGGAATTCGAGTTTGCATAATTGCAGTTGCATCGACCTCATCAAACACCTCTCTAATTCGTTCCTCATCCCACTCAAGAGCACCATGTTTAAAAAACTGACAGACTTTAGCACTTCTACTAACAGTATAGTTCTTGTTTTTGACCAAATGATTAGCTTTGCTTTTTAGCCACGGATCAGTAAGCACACTGATATTCTTTCCATCCCCTAACACCCATCGAAAGCCTTTCTTAATCTCCTCCTTTGCCTGCCAAATGCCTGACCAGATGAAACTGGAGCCCTCCGTTTTCCTTGCTTCAAGAACATGAGAGTTCGAGAAATATCTAGCTTTAAAAACTCTAGTAACTAGAGTATCAGGTCTGTTGATGAAATTCCACACCTGTTTCCCAAGCATAGCTAAGTTATAGCCCGTTAAATTCTGAAATCCCAGTCCCCCTTTCGTTTTAGCCATGCTCATTCGATCCCACGATAACCAATGAATAGCCTTTGAATTTGATCCCCCAGACTTCCACCAAAAACCATTGAGTAATCTCTCTATTTCCTGACAGATCGATTTAGGAAGAAGAAAACACGACATAGCGTATGATGGAATGGTTTGAGCCACGCTCTTAATCAAGACAGCCTTCCCTGCCCGAGACAGCAACTTAGCATTCCAATTTTGAATCCTCTTCCACACTTTATCTTTAATGAAACTAAAGACAGATTTCCTCGACCTACCAATCAACGAGGGTAACCCCAGGTAGTTGTTCTTCGTTAGATCTTCCCAAACACCCAAAATCTCTGATAATTCTCTTTGTTTGTCTCTTCGAACATTGGCACTGAAAAAAACACCTGATTTCTGAAAGTTTACTGCCTGACCATATAGCAACTCGTAACTGTTGAGAATCTCCTTCACTTTAGCAGCTTCAGCAGAATTAGCACGAAAGAATAAGAAGCTATCATCTGCAAAAAGCAGATGCGTGATAGCCGGTGCACTCGAACATACTCTACAACCATGAACCTCATCATTTGCCTCTGCTCTCTTAATAGCATGAGAAAGTCCCTCTACACACAGGAGAAATAAGTACGGGGACAACGGATCACCCTGTCTCAAGCCACGTTTAGGAATAATAGGTCCAATCTGGTTGCCATTAAAACAGACATTGTATTCCACTGTACAGACACATAGCATAATCCAATCAACCCACTTTGCACAAAAACCCATTTGCAACATTCTTCTTTTCAGGTATAACCAATTCACACGGTCGTACGCCTTACTTATGTCCAACTTTAAAGCTACTTCGCCATCAGTACCCGACTTCTTACCCTTCATAAAATGAATAATTTCAAAAGCAACTAAAACATTGTCTGCAATATTGCGGCCAGGAACAAAAGCGGACTGGTTTTCAGATATAAGACCTGGGAGAATTGATTTTAGTCTGTTAGCTAGCACCTTAGCAAGAATCTTATACAAGACATTACACAAGGCTATAGGCCTTAGATCTTTCATACACTCTGCATTATCTTTCTTCGGGACAAGTACAACATTTGTTCCATTAAGCTCAGCTGGAAAAGAACATCGTTCAAGCCACTCCTTGCAACTACTGAACACCTCCTTGCCAAGACTATTCCAAAAATGTTGGGTTAAGGCCATCGGGTCCCGAGGCCTTATCCGGATGCATTTGCTTTATTGCCAATGTAAATTCCTCAAAACTCAGATCAACCACCAGCTTACCATTCTGTTCTTCAGTAACAAGACTTTCTACATTATCCTCCTCAAGTACACTGTTCTGCACTTGTCCAGCAAACACTCTGTTAAAGTACTCGAAGACCACATCGTGCATCCCCTCCTTATCCGACACTAAATCTCCATTCTCCTTCCTCAGATGAGAAATGAAATTAGACTTCTTCCTAGCCGACGCATGAGCGTGAAAAAACTTCGAATTCTGATCACCTTCAGACAACCAAAAGACCTTAGCCCGTTGCTTCCAGTAGAGTTCTTCATGATGAAACAACTCATGCAACTTTTCTCGTTCTTGAAAGTATTCTTTAACTCCTTCTTCATCCACTCTGTTCACCAGGGCATTCAACAAATCTTTTTGTTTCGTCACCTTGTCTCTAAATTTGTGAAAGAAATTCCTCCCCCATTTAGCCATAAACGATGAGACAGAAATTAATTTAGGTAATAAATGAATAATTGGAAGTTTCTCCCAGTACTCCCTCACTTCATTATGGAAACTCGGCTCTTTAAGCCACGTATATTCAAACTTGAAACGAAACTGCTTCTTAGTGACATTAACATTGCAAAGGTCAAGATGTATAGGGTCATGATCAGAACAAATGGTGTGATGAACAGAAAGTTTACACAAAGGAAAGAGTTGCCACCATGAACTAGAGGCAAATGCTCTGTCAAGCCGTTCTCGAACCCAATTCGCTTTCCCCTTACTTTTCTCCCAAGTGAACTTTCCCCCCGTGAGATCAATTTCCAATAACTCTGCATCCTCTAAGGCTGAACGAAATCCATTCATAAGAAACTGCGGATGATCAACAGTCCCAAACTTATCACCTGGATACAACAAATCGTTGAAATCCCCGATTATGCACCATGGCAGTTGAGAAACCAAAGCTAACTGTCTAATAAAGTCCCACGACTCACGTCTACGATTTCTTTCCGGGTAACCGTAAAAACAAGTCAACCTCCAATATGGGCTCATATTCTTCAGCATAGTAATATCAATATGATTATGGGAGTAGCTATCAACTTTACACGACACAGTTCTCTTCCACATGATCGCCAATCCCCCACTTCTACCAACACAATCAACAGCAAAATAATCAACAAAACCTAATTTAACACAAAGCTCCTTTATTCTAACCTTAGTTTTCAGTTGGGTGAAAGCCAACTTTGGCCTATTTTTAGAACTAAAGTGACGATACTAACCGATTTCCAGTTTGTTGACATAAATGGCCGATGGGATACGCATTCCGAAAAAGGTATCATGATTACGCATTCTTTGATGGAGTATTCATTGATTTTCGAACTGAATACGCATTTCGAGCCGGAGTATCTGATGAATACGCATATCTCACTGGTTTATCATGAACTTAAGAGCAACTTCAACCCAACACTAAATCACCATAATAGTGATGGATATAGTGTCAAAACAACTCCAATGCAACACTAAAATAGTGACACAAGGACACCAAATGAGTTTTGGGTCACCAAATTTGGTGACAAAAGTACATTTGGTGATTTTTTGACACCAAATTTGGTGACTTTCATAGTTCCCACTATACCCTTATGTTTGTTAATAAAACAAGTTTTTTTTTGTCCTATTGAACTTATTCTTTTGTACTTTTCAACTTTAGATTTTATTGACAATATAAAAATAAAAGAAAAAGTTAGAATATTCCAATTTTAATGTGAAAGATTCCTTTTAGTGTCAAATTATAGTGTCAATGGGTTGGAGTACATTTTATGGATGGTGTCTTTTTTACACCAAAATAGTGTTATAGTGACATTATTTTAGTGTCATGGGTTGGAGATGGTCTAATAAGCATTTAGCATATGCGTATTACTGTAATTTGTTTGGTGGTCAGCAAACTTCAACAAACAATAACAAATGATTTTAAGTTGATTTTAATTATTCGTATAAAATCACATGTACAAAATCACAAAATACAAAATGTGATTTTAAGTTAATTTTCTTACAACAGATTCGTCATTCTGAATATTTCTAAAACCCAAAATGGAATCATTGAACCCAAAAGGTTAACTGTTGAACCCCAAGGGAACGCTAAACTAAGAACACACGTTTATCTAACATTTTATACAAAAACTTAAATTTATATTAAATTAGTTATTTTTGTTCATTTTGTATTAAAAAAGAGGTTAATTTTGACTTCTGGGATACCCAACTGTCAATGAAGTATCCTGTATGTGTGGGATACCCAACTACCAGTGGAGTATCCCAAAGGCTAAAATTGGTCACTTTTTTCAGAATGATTATTTTTGTTTATTTTATCAAAAAAATGATTATTTTTGTCATTTTTTCAGTTTTCAAAACGTAAATGACATATATACTATATTATTAAAGCCGAAACATTGAAAGTTTTGGTTTTCGGTTAACGGTCGGTTTTTGGTTTTCGGTACTTTTTCTAATTAATAAATTAATAATATAATCAAAATTTGGGAAAGTTTTATTCTACATTAATATTTCACTATATTTTACTACATAAAAATCAAATAATATTGAAATATAATAAAAAAAATGGAAATGTGGGATCTAATTTGTTTAAATTTAGGATACACTCCTACAAATATACTTCTTTCTTTTTAGGATAACGAAAGCTACTACAAATCAAATCTTTAATGGAATTGTATTATTGTCAAGTTACCAAAATAGTAACTAGATGATTGGCTTTTATAATTAAAATATTTTTTTTTCTAACAAAATCTACTCCTTTTCCAAAAATATCATTACAATTATCTTTAAATTAAAACATATTACCTTTTATATTTGTTATTACTAAAATCTATGTTTTCCAAAAACATGAGTGCAATACTTACTTATTTATTTTAAAACCTATTTTAATACTCTATTTAATATATAATAAAATAATATAAAAATAGTAACTAACTGATTACCTTTTATAATTAAAAAAAATATCTAACAAAATCTACTTCTTTTCCAAAAATATCAGAGTAAAGTGCATTATGTGTACTTGCACTTTATGTGTCAGACCACTTTGGATACCACAGTTCTGAAAGTATCACGGACTATACTGAACTTCACTTTTCGTTACACTTTGCACTTTTCCGTCAAATCCCATTAACAATGTCTATCAGCTTGGGGGCAAAAAAGACATTTTACAAATGCAACAGCTAATTGGCCTATATATACACAGAAGCACCCCCAATTCTTGTATGTCTATGTTTGTGAACAAATGGAATACCAAGTGGTGTGTTGACAACCATGCGAAATGCTAGATACTGATGCAACTTATACATTTCGCATGAGTAAAGCTGGTTGGCATTGGATTCGTCTACATTTTTTTCCAGTATCTAGCGATGATGATAATCTGCAACAATCTAAATTTAGAGTCATTTCTGATTCATTAGTCCTCCTCCATGAATTTAGTAGTGAACCTGGATGGGTTATGAAGAAATATCTTGTTAATTTTACGAGTCAGCAATTGTCCATTAAATTTACTCTTGCAAAGGATTCAACTGCGTTCATTAATGCTATTGAGGTGGTTTATGCTCCTGATATGTTAATCAGTGATATTGGCAATACCTTGGTCCCAGTTGCACAAACATCTAGCTTGACTCAGAATTCTTTCCAAACAGTATATCTTCTTAATGTAGGCGGTCCAAAGGTTGAGTCTCAGAGTGACCCACTTAAACGATCATGGGCAGAAGATAAACAGTACCTTAAACCTCAGAATGCAGGTAAAAATGTGTCTGTTGAGCCAAAGGTCATTGCTTATCCTAATGGAAATTCTCCACTTGTTGCGCCTCCATCAGTTTATGCGTCAGCTATGGAGATGGAGATATTCATATTTAGTTCATCTCCATTTTGCTGACATAGTGAGCAAGTCCCTCAATGATATGTATTTTAACGTGTACGTTGGTGGGAAAAAGGCGATATCTGGGCTAGATTTATCAACAACATATTTAGAATGAATGGTCGATACATGTACCGCACAAGTGACACATTACATATTAAAAGTCTTTTTTGCCCCCAAGCTAACTGACGGTGTTAATGGGATTTGACGGAAAAGTGCAAAGTGTAACGAAAAGTGAAGTTCAGTATATCCCGTGGTACTTTCAGAACTGTGGTATCCAAAGTGGTCCTACACATAAAGTGCAAGTACACGTAATGCACTTTACTCAAAATATCACGACAATTACCTTTAAATTAAAACATAATGTCTTTTATATTTGTTATCACTAAAATCTCTATTTTCCAAAAATATGAGGTGCAATCCTTACTTATTTATTTTAAAATCTATTTTACTACTCTATTTAATAAAAAATAAAATAATATAAAAATATTAACTAGCTGATTGCCTTTTATAATTAAAACATTTTTTTTCTAACAAAATCTACTTCTTTTCCAAAAATATCACGGGCAATTACCTTTAAATTAAAATATATTACATTTTATATTTGTTATCACTAAAATCTCTATTTTCCAAAAATATCAAGTGCAACTCTTACTTATATATTTTAAAACTTATTTTAATACTTTTAATTATTTAAAAAAAACTTACCTATTTTAACAAGTGAACGTATTTTTTTTAACAAATGCAATTAATATAATTAAAACACATCATCACTAAAATCCCTATTTTCCAAAAATATGAGGTGCAATCCTTACTTATTTATTTTAAAACCTATTTTAATACTCTATTTAATAAATAATAAAATAATATAAAAATATAAAAATAGTAACTAGTTGATTGCCTTTTATAGTTAAAACGTTTTTTTCCTAACAAAATCTAATTCTTTTCCAAAAATATCACGGGCAATTACCTTTAAATTAAAATATATTACCTTTTATATTTGTTATCATTAAAATCTCTCTTTTCCAAAAATATCAAGTGCAACTTATATATTTTAAAACCTATTTTAATACTTTTAATTATTTAAAAAAACTTACCTATTTTTTTTCTAACAAAATTTACTTATTTTCCAAAAATATCACGGACAATTACATTTAAATTAAAATATATTACCTTTTATATTTGTTATGACTAAAATCTCTATTTTCCAAAAATATCAAGTGCAACCCTTATTTATATATTTTAAAACTTATTTTAATACTTTTAATTATTTAAAAAAATTACCTATTTTAATAAGTGAACGTATTTTTTTTTAAAATACAATTAATATAATTAAAACACATCTAAAAATATTATGGGCAGTTACTTTTTTTAATTAAAACATGTTAGCTTTTCTATTTGTCCTTATTAAAAAAACTTACTTATTTTAACATGTCAACATATTTTTTTAATAAATACATTTAATATAATTAAAACACTTCTAAAAATATCACGGACAATTACTTTTTTTAATTAAAACATGTTAGATTTTCTATCTGTCCTTATTATTAATATTATTTTATTATAAAATATTATTAATAATACCTCATTTATCTTCCTCGGCCTCATTTGTATTTTTTTTAAATATTTTTTTATGTTCCAATGAATATTTAAGTTTATCATTTTATAATTTATCATATTAATTTTTATTTTATTTAATATTTTCCGTTCACATTAAATTTTTTAGTTTTTTATTTTTTAAGGCCCGTGCCTTGCACGGGTTATAAACTAGTAATAAATATAAGTGTAATGTAATATGTATTGTCAATATTTCTTCCTAAAAAATCTTTAAACCGTAAATTAAAAAAATATGAAATTTTATCTTCGTCTTGGCTTGATAATTAATATATTTATATGAATAGATGAGTATAGATAAAAATCATAATAAGAAAAATGAAATGGACAATAATAAGTATAGAAAAAAGTTACAATAATTGCAGGAGATATATTATTTGTTTAATTCATTTTACTTTTATATTTAAGAATAAATTTTTCTTATTAGTAAAAAATATGAATTCATAATTTAATATTTTGACCTTGGGCCAACCCGAACAAAAATATCGGATCAGTATACTTGGGCTTTAAACTTTTAGTAAATGAAGCCCAGAGATGACGCACACGCACACCCACCCATACTTTATTACCAAGCTAAGCAAACAAGTAGAACAGGGTCAATCACGAGTAACAACCATCTGACTTTACATATATAACACACAGTACACACAACTCAGTCCTGTAGCGGATTGTCTGAACCAATTATACTTATAATTATTCTCTGTCATGGAGTTGAAAGCATATATGAGTTTAGTTTTGTCATTTTTAGTAGCTTCCTCGTTCTTAACAAGTATCGGTTATGGAATTTCAACCTCACGATTGACTCACCGTCTGATTAGCAGTAGCAATTATCTCACCACTACGCCTCTCTGGTTTAATCAGTCTCTTGATCACTTCTCTCCCTATGTATTCTCTCTCTCTCTTCTCTCCCTATGTATTCTCTCTCTCTCCCTATGTATTCTCTCTCTCTCTCTCTCTCTCTCTCTCTCTCTCTCTCTCTCTCTCTCTCTCTCTCTCTCTCTCTCTCTCTCTCTCTCTCTCTCTCTCTCTCCCTCTCTCCCTCCCTCTCTCTCTCTCTCTCCCTCCCTCTCTCTCTCTCTCTCTCTCTCTCTCTCTCTCTCTCTCTCCCCCTCCCTCTCTCTCTCTCTCTCTCTCTCTCTCTCTCTCTCTCTCTCTCTCTCTCTCTCTCTCTCTCTCCTCTCCCTCCCTCTCTCTCTCTCTCCCCTCCTCTCTTTCTCTCTTATTAGTATTTATATGACGAAATTGTTCATTTATCGAGGTTCTAGTGTACATCTATACATTCTACTCTATGCACACATACATATCTACCTATAGCTTAATGAATTACTGATCAAAGTTGTTATGTTTTAGCTGATAAGGTCTAATTGTGCTTATATAGGTATGTTACTAATTTATGCTTACTTGAGGGACATTGTGGTTGCATTACTTAAGTTGTGGTTACAAGTATACAGTTTATAGATGTTTTTTTTCGTGTCTGTATGTAGTAAATTGTGCAATTATTATTTGGTTTTAGGTTAATAAGTGAAGGAATTTAGATTACTCAATGGAAATTGAAATTTATCTTTGTTTTTAGGTTAATATGTAAATTCAGTAGATAGCTTGCAGAACGATAATTAATGGAGTATATGAATTAGCAGATTAAAGATGAGATAAAATATTGCTTAGTGGAGATTGGCATTTATAGAAGTTTTATAGATTATAAGGAATGTGATTGATTAGTTTTGGGGTTACGGTATCTGTATTGAATGCGAATGTTCCATATGTAATGTTTAATAAAAGGGAATAATAGATTCAGTTTAAAATTAGCATAGATTTAAGTAGTTGCAGTTGGTAATGCTCACATTTGCCTTCTTGTATCAACAGGATCATCGTAAATTTCCGCAGAGGTATTATGAATATACTGACAACTTCCGGATTCCAGATGACCAATTTTTTTACAATTTGTGGCGAATCTGCATGTCGTGGAATAGTAAATGATTATATCGGTGTAAGTCACACAACATCCTTTTAAAGAGTTAGCACATTATGATTCATGAAATTGCAGATAATCATATTGTTACAACTAATCCCCCCCCCCCCCCCCCCCCCACAACGGCCAACACACACACAACCAGTTCCCAGTGTTATGATTCACTCTTTCTGTGATATGATCATTCTTATTGTCTTGAGGAGTCTTTTAGGCTAACCTTCTCTTTTGTACACCTTATAATACTGTTGATGGCGCAGCTGTACCCAGACTTTAGTCCAATGTGCACTACTACTGGGTCATTTCCTGTTGTCATTAGTTGACTGTATAACTCTCTTACTCTCAAATTAATATGTCTAATTCTCTTACTTTCAAATAGGTTTTGGCGAAGAAATTGGAGCTGCTGTGGTTCTCTTGAGCATCGCTACTATGGGGAGAGTTCTCCATTCAAATACTTTACGACGGAGAATTTGAAATATCTTTCATCAAACCAGGCACTTTTTGACTTGGCCGTTTTTCGTCAATATTATCAGGCAAGTTGTTCTTTCAGTGGAATGTTTCACTGACTTAATTGCTTTTACTTTATTATTTTGTATGGATTCAGTTATATAAATCACTTAGAAAAAGGGATCTCTTAGATAAGTAAATTATATAGAAATATATTTGTTAAATAAATGACCAATATATTAATTAATTTACAATAAGTGTAGTAACTTAAATTCCCCCTCTCCCTCTCTTATTTAATTTATTAACTTAATTAAAGCCTCCAGTGCAGAACATAAAAGGTATTATAAAATGGTTAATCGTTACATTGATTCTCTAAAATGATACTCTGCGAGTAATTATGGATTTAGTATGTTTCACTCTGTAGCTATTAACTAGGATTACTTCTTCTTATTCTTCTTTTCTTGCATTTTGTATCGTCAGTAGCCAACCAGTCATTTATATTTCGTGATACTGTTGTGAATGTAATCAACAGGACCAAGTGTAAGGATATTAGTAATTAATATCACGACTGACAAGTCAACAAGTAGTGAGTCACGGATAGTCAATTGATCTCTTTGTTGAACATCTCTGCCCCATAATGCTAGAGGTCAAGTGTAATGTTTCATTATGTACATTTTGAATTCGATATCTGAGAGAACTATGCTTTAAATGACACTAGAGGACCTTGGCATCCATGGTGTTTGCCCTTTAACAGCTGAAAATTAGTTATATATTTACATGTATCTCATTGCAATTTGCAAGTAGCAGTTAGCAATAGCCAATAATATATTCTACACAATAAGATTAAAAACGTTTTTAGTCATGATGTAGTCATTAAGAAACTAGCATATCACACTATTTCAGTTCCATTAATAAAATGCAAATTGTATAGATAATTTAAGCATGTAAATTAGTGAGAGATGCGTGCACATGGGTAGACAGTTGGACAAATTATGATTCACCCTTCTTTTATGTAACTTAAGTACTTAACTATTATCATTGTGCTTTACTATACAAAAAGGTAGATATTATCAACAAGGTGCAACCTTTTAATCTTTAAATTATATGTTGCATGAACAACTTTTTCATTTTGCCCTGGAAAATCTTTTTTGCCTTGTTTTGCAGGAAACTTTAAATGCGAAGCTTAATAAGTCAGGCATTGAGAATCCTTGGTTTGTATTTGGTACTTCATACTCTGGAGCTCTTAGCGCGTGGTTTCGTTTAAAGTTTCCTCACCTGACATGTGGAAGTCTTTCAAGTTCTGGAGTTGTTCTTGCTGTTTATAACTTCACCGAGTTTGATCAACAGGTGGAGAAAATATTGTATTTTTTTATTTTATGATTAGGCATCTAGGGGTCATTTGGCTTATATATAAGCTATTACTTAAAGTTGCAACCTGTAGAAAACCTTGATGGGCCCTTAATCTCCTCCAACGACTTTAGAGGTGCAAGCAATCTCATCAGATTTTTAATAACAAATGTGAGAATAGTATATATATAAAATATATATTGTGTGCGGATAGTGGGTAGCAGTATCGAAAATAACACCTTTGCACAGCCTCCCGAGAAGCTCTTCCACTAAATGATAAATAAGCAAGAAAAAAATAGAAGGGCACCACTAAGTTCCTGTAGCCACCTTTTTATAGAAAAGAAGTGTGTTAGATAGGTATTTTTTAGATTTAAGAACTCCTAGACTTTAGTATTCTTCCAGATGAAGGTTGTCTTTTTTGAAATTTTATCAGACACCTTGAACCAGATTTAGAAGCCTCTAGGAATGTGTGTGTGTGTGTGTGTGTGTCATTGTGTGTGTGTGTGTGTGTGTGTGTGAGAGAGAGAGAGAGAGAGAGAGAGAGGGAGGGAGGGAGGGGAGGGAGAGAGGGAGAGAGAGGAATCCTGCTCCAGATGGCGATTTCTGAAAAATGTTACCCCTGGTTGATTGGAGAGGGATTGGGTGCTTTGAGTACCTTTTCCAATTCTTCTTTCTTGGCAAACTATCTAATTATTGTGTTTAAAAATCTGCAATTGCACACTTTGTTATTTGCAAGACGTCAGTCCTATATGTTCCTGGTGCAGATTGGTGAGTCTGCAGGCTCAGAGTGTAAATCTGTGCTACAAGAAATCACGACCCTTGTTGACCAAAGGCTTGCATCTGATGGAAATTCTTTGAAGAAATTGTTTGATGCTGCTGAGGTATGAATCTTCTAATTACCGGTAAGCCTGTATGATTGTTCTTGGTATCTCATGAAGTGTGAGTACATCATTGTACATTTAATTTATTTTCAGGTATGATTAATATTCGATAGACGTTGAGTATATGTAGGACTGGCAAATTATGGTAAAGTTGTAAAATAAATATATAGTGAACTACATTGTAAAATCTGATGACCAACAAGGCTGCAATTTACCCAATTGATTATTTTCTGGCGCATGTCTTTATTTGGGTTCTTTATACAAGGGTCTCTATTCTTGCTGCTCTATTGAAAAAATAACTTCTGTTAGAGAATATATTGAAAGTATATTTTTTGACATGTATGATGGTTATATAAAAATATGTATTCTCAGGCTCACTGGTTTTTGATGGACTCCACAAATCAAAATATGTAAGCCGACTTTGTTGTTCTCGGACATGGCTTGAATATAGATGTTTAGAGCCCTTGCCATATAATTCATTTAAACGGAAAGACTTTGATATGTTGATAATGTTTTAACATGGTTCCAATATCTGAAAATGATGTCGTGTATTATGTGAACATTAGTTAGTTCTGGATTTTTATTTGGAAGGAAGAGAAGTGGCTTGAGAACTGCCATGCATCTTGTCTGACTGTAGGTTGTGTTTACTTGGATGGAATGCGATAAAACGTATGAAGAGAAATAGAGGAGAGTGGTAAGAATGCAGAATGAATAGAGAGTGTAGAATATGATAAGGGGTGCAAATGTTTTATGGTAAGATAGTGAAGAATATGGTGAAAGAAGGGAATGACCATTTATTTTGAAAAGGAAAGAAACAAACCTTACTTCAAACTTGCGAAAAGTAATGGAAGAAGGAAGGATTATTGTGCATACATGTCCCTAAATGTTATTTATATTTCACTCCATTTCTATCCCCATTACTTCCCATCCTTGTGAACGCAGCTTATATATTTACCCAGTTTTTGTCATGGAATGTAGTTAAAACAAACATGTACCACTTACTAGAGAAAATACAACCTCTTGAGTTATTAAGATATGATAAAATGTCATTTCAGTTCTGTTTATGCATATACATTTCCTTTTACACAACTGAGTTTCTCCGCGTTTGCAGTTAAAGATTGATGGCGATTTTTTGTATTTTCTAGCCGATGCTGCAGCCATAGCGGTGAGTTTGCATGTTTTATTGATTAATTGTTTGACAGATATAGTGAACATTAGCCATGACTATGTAATGGTATATTGCAGTTTCAATATGGAAATCCAGATAAACTATGCTCCCCCCTTATTGAAGCAAAGAAAGCTGGAGAGGATTTGGTGGTAAGCCCTTGTTCTTGCCAGATATATGACAATTTACAATAATCTTGCAGAGTTTTGTAAGTAAGACTGTAAGAGTGATTTGATTGTCAACTCTACTGGTTGTGTTTCTTATTTGCTCTCTGTTACCCAACTCTTCATCGTGCCTCAAATACGACACTGGACACTTTCATTAGGCCAAAAACATGAGACATTTTATAAATATTGCCAAGTCCGACAGTTGGACACCTATCCATTTGGGACGCAAAGGGGGTAATTGCTTAAAATACTTTGGCATGGGTTTACAGTCTTAAGTATTTTGATCTCCCCAAGCTTTGGGACAGGTTTAAATCTTAGCAAATAAGTTACGATAATCTCAGGCATTATTCATCTCCTGGCTAAGTTGCCAAACTTTCCTTCCTAGCAGCTACCGAGATATTAAATGTTTGCATAATATTAATCCCTAGTTGTACTTTCTTGTAATTTGTAATAGGAAGGGTCTTGTGAATAAATGCTGTTTCTTAGTTATTTTTCTATGGCATGTTTGTGAAATGATAATTATTTAGCAATTTAATTGCAGCCAATATTCAGTTTGCAATTCTAAATAATTATTTAACGTTTTCCACTCAGAGTGCATATGCTAAGTATGTGAAAGAGTACTATGTCAAGAGTTTCGGCGTTAGCACTCAAACTTACAACCAGAAATATCTGAAAGACACCAGCAATGATGATCGGTTGTGGTGGTTCCAAGTTTGTACTGAAGTTGCATATTTTCAGATTGCCCCTGCAAATGACAGTATTCGCTCTTCAAAGGTTGATACAAAGTATGTGTATATTATCCAGTCACATGATAATTGACATTTGCCACAATGCTCAAGTTAACAGGAAGGCTATAAATTAAATGACAAATTGCTTGATTCACTGTGACAGATACCATTTGGATCTTTGCAAAAATGTATTTGGAGAGGGATATACCCTAAGGTGGATGCAACAAATTTGTACTATGGAGGAACAAAAATTGCTGGTACTAATATCATCTCTTTATAGTTATCCGAAACTAACTACATGTTCTTTAGAAGATTTTGTTTGATTGCTTTTAGTTGAGTATATATGCCAATGCCAGTCAATAGTAGGAAACAAAATTTTCAAATACATGTTCACAAGAATACATGCTTTTTATAGTCATCCTGATTCAGGAATGGAATTGTAAGTCATTGTCAGAATGAGAACTAATATATGCTTCTTTTTGCTTTCTCATACGTCCATGGCAGTATGGTTACTTTTTTTTTCATGATTTTACTAAATTCAATGTACAAATGTTTATTTATCCCATTTGCATTGGCGATGGTAATTTCAGATTTTGTTTGTCTTTACGGAAGGTGAAAGGTTTTTCACTTGTACCGTCGTATGCAAAGTGTAGTAATATTTGAAGTCAGTCTTTACATTTATATTTAAATCATAGTAAGACAATATTAGAATGATAAGACTAAGTTTCTTTTCAAGAAAAGAATAGATAAATTGTTTACCCAATCTTTTATAGTAAACTATCTGCAAATTATGAGAGCTCAGATGGCCTATATTTCGAGTCATGTGATGGCTCTTTGAGCCGATTTCGTACTTCTCAAATTATCTAGCCCCTCCTTAGCCCTTTCCAAAAAACATTAAATCTGCTTTTGTGTGTACTATGCTGGAGTGCCACTATTATTTCTACATAACACTCTTAAGGGATGTCTCTTACAGGGTCAAAAATAGTCTTTACAAATGGATCTCAAGATCCTTGGAGGCATGCGTCCAAGCAGACATCATCACCAGATAGTGAGTTACCAACAACTTGGATTAGATGCTTTATGATTTCATTTAATTTTATGATTTCATTTAATATAACACAGACAAACATTTAATTCCAATCCCTTGTATGCTAATCATGCTATAACTACTTCACACTGGTATATTTGACGTTAAAAATTCAGTTCCTGGGCTTGTACATGCTTGTCAATCTCATTCTAAGGATCATCAAATTTGTGTTATAACAGGCTTAAGTATGCATGTCCCTTTAATCCTCAAACAACAAAGAAGTATGCATGCCCTTTTGCTTCTGTCCAACATATTCAAATTTGATAATTGCTTTAGGGGCATAAATCCTCTCCATACTGGATATAATAACAATATTTGATAATAAAAAAGTAAAACTTATTAATATCTTGACTAGTGCTTGCCGTCAGTTGGTCTAAGACATTAATTTCACTCAAAATGGGCTTGGTCTTTTTATTTTTGCACATGTATTTTGGAGTACTCTGGGAGGACACGCCCCCCCCCCCCCCCCCCCCCCTTCCTTTGCACACACACCCATTGCTAAGTTATATGTTTACATTTCAATAAATCTAGTTCCTGCTACGAACAATATATTTATATGACACTACTTAGGAGAATGTTACATGCTTTTTATCTACATAAATACCATATTTTCTCATGGATCAAATCTTACTTTTCAATCTACTAGTGCCTTCCTATATTATCACTTGCCAAAATTGCGGCCATGGAACTGACATGCGAGGGTGCCCACAATCCCCTTTACAACTTGAACTTGAAGGTATATGCTCTGTACGGTTGCAGGTTCACTGCTATTTCTAGTTGTCCTGTCACTTCAATCTGCTTTGTATTGTTTATTGTGGTAAATAATATAATTTTTAATATCAATCTGAGAATTGTCATCTTAACACACATTTATGGGCCTGTTATGTATCCTAATTTTTAAATCTACCCATTTCAAGTTGAAATGAGGAGCTGAGAATAACAGCTTTACTTTTACTGGATGCATGCAAAATGAGTGGAATAGTGGATAAGTTATGCTTAAAGTTTTTGTTTCTAACATTTTGGAGCAAGTCCAAAAATGTCTTAGTAGATTACTTGTAAATATTATAAATTAATGAGTCTTAGTAATTTAGGACACTATTTTGTATTTCAACTCCAACAACAATCCCTATACTCATTATTATTATTATAATAAAAATTTTGAGAAGAGAGAGAAAAGAAGTGAAAAAGAAAGAGAGAAATCAAAAAAGAAGTGGGAAAAGGGAGGGAAGTGAATTTTTTATTAATAAAAAAGGAAATAAGTGGATGTCCTAGTGTTTTAGGGAAGCACTAGGACACTGTTGGAGCACGATTTTGTACCAAATTCCCTAAATTTTAACATAGGATCATATAAGTAATCTGTTGGACTTGCTCAATATCTTAAGTTATTGACACTATTTTATGGTGTCAGCAAAGTATCCAACATATTATGCATGTATAATTCTTGATGGCGTGTTCCGTTAAACCTTTTTGTAAAGATGAAGGACCAGTGTTGCACAGTTCACGGGTCATTTGGGTACGTGGTACGGGATCGGGTACGTGAAACGTTAGTTTCTACGAATCGGGTACGATGAGCCGCGAATCGGATACGCGGGTCGATATGACGATCCCATTTATAGTTATTTTTCTAATATATTTGTTATTGTATGTACTATGTATCTGTGTTTTAGTTATTGTTTATATGTTTTAGAAAATAACCAAAAATACAAAAGATAAGTTGATCGGAAAATGTAAAATTTAAAATTACGGTAAAGTGGTGAGGACTTTCAGTACGTAGTCTAAAGGGTAGGGTAGTCAAATCAGTTGTGTCTTCTCTTCACAACTTCTCTTCCATCAGGCAACCAATGCCTTTGCCTGACATTTCTTAAACCTTTTACAGGTTAAGTTTTAAGAATAATTTTAATCAAGATGGTATCAAGCTATCTTTTTTTTTAATTTCTATCCTTACATTCACCTTCCTACGTAATGATCGCCGAAGTAAAAGGTGGATCGCTGGAGTTAGCGAACTGGAGCGTGAACCCCAGCGATCCGGGTCGAAAATGAATCGTGTTCCGGAACGAGCGAACTGGATCGCGGTTCCATAGGCTGACCCACGAACCATGCAACACTGTGAAGGACCCTTTTTTGACTGGTTAATTTTTAACATTATTTGATTATCATGCAGGGAATGCTAAGAACTGCAGTGCGCCTGATGCCGTACACAAGGTCAGACAGCAGATAATAGAACAGATGGACTTGTGGCTGTCTCAGTGCCAAGATAAAGGCAAAAGTCCCATTTAAACACTTTAACTGAGGGTAACCCATGTCAGTTTCCAAGAGATGTATAGTTCCAAATCCATGAAGATGATGGTCTGTATAAGTTTTCCGTTAAATAAATATATCCACTAAACATAAGTTGTAAAGGTATGCATGCTCGGTGCTTGTTCAGTAAGGAATTATTCAAGCTCTATAACAGGGTTCTAGAGCAATACATCGATACTTGTTTGCCTGAGTCTAAAAATGAATGGTCAGCTTGTATAAAGATTTTGCAATGTGGTTAAAATGTTACCTTACACTTGAACTCCTTGAGCAATATTTGATGTTACTGAGCAATCTTGTAGACTGAGCATCTTACGCTGATTAAGCTTTTCTTGTATAACTTGTTGCGCTTGATTGCATTCTTTCTATTTTAATTTGTTGATTAATTTAAAGTTATGCAATATTTACGCTCTGGCAAAAAGCTGCGGTTCTCTTCCATGTTCACGTAATTGCTTTGCCAGGAATTGATTAACAGATTGAAACTATGGTGGTTCAGAAGCTCTTGTTCAATAACTTGGTAAAATTATAGTACAATATGTTTACACAAGTAGCTCTTATGGCTATAAGCAGAATGGGATATATTGTGCTAAAGCACAACATTTCTGTATCTAAATCCATAGCTTCTGCTCCAGCGGCAACTCAATAAACATAACCTTTGACAAACATTCCTTTCTTGGCCTCCTCGGATTCTCCCTCTCCAGTGTATTTTCACTAGCTAGCAGCAGAGTTTGCACTTGCTCGAAGAAGCAAAGCATCCTGAGCAGCTTTCACATTCTCGGGTCTTCCTCCCCATGTCTTCAGGCAAGTGTAATGAAGAGCTCTTGCGTCAAGCTTTGGGAGATTGATTTATTGCATTCAAATTCAGGGTAGCCTCCAATTCAGATTGTCCCCCGGAAAAAACTGTCCACGTCAAAACATATAAATTAACCTAGTCTTACATTTAAAACTATGGATACAGTGTGTGTGTGTGTGTGTGTTGCTGTGTTGTGCGTGTGTGCAGGTATTCCGTAAGAAATTCTTATCACAGTAACTATTATTGGCAGATTAAACATGCACACATGCATTAAAGCCAGTGAAAGTGAATATTTTACAGTAGGTCTTTTTCCAAAAATTTCACTATAAAAGTAGGCTGAAAAGGAAAGCAAGTGATGTGATTAATTAAAAAAATACTTGATATTAAATAATGTTAGAGTTCCTAAAATAGATATAAAAAAAATTATAAAATACTTGTGGCAGATTCTAATTGATATAATAATAAATGGTCTCCTGCATTCATACCAATAACACAAATAAAAAAACATCATACTGTCACATCACATGTCATTTTATAATAATTTTTTGTGTCTCTAATATATGTTTCTTACTTAATTTCTAATTTTTTTAGATCTAAGGATTAAATTGTAAAAATTAATATTTTTATTTTAACCGGTAAGCATGTTAAACAAATTAGTTTCACTCTACAATTTTTAAACTCAACAGGTGAATTAAGTTTATAACTTCTGGCTTCAATTACTTTATTTTTTACGTTCACTTGCTTTCTTCTCTTAAAAAACTCGGGAGCATGGTGCAGAATTCAAACCAAATTACTCAGGGTAAAGCTTGGTTAACCAACAGGAAACAAATTAAGTTACAGAAAGGTCAACAAACCAATAAACAAAGAAACTGAGAAGAACTCTGTTTCCCACATTCGCAAAGTTCCAGTGCAACACAAAAAGAGATTAAGCGTTTTACTCCATTCTATACTTTAACAACGGCCATATCACTAATTCAGCGAGCAGAACACGTTTAGCAATTCAAGATTTCTCCTTTTTCCTATGAACTGAAGTAGACATTGTTGCTGCGGTTTTAAATTATGAACCCAGTGATATTGGTCAGTGCTCATATATGCCTGGTAAGTACTCATATATGGCCGGAAAAGACTACTTAAACTGTCCAGCTTGTGCATGAAAAAAACACACATATATGAGTACTTACCACTTACCAGGCATACACGAGCGTGCTCAAATTTCAAATTCAGCAAATTAAGATTTCCTTGGGTACTTAAACACGAAGAACTGCGGTGTCTGTTTATATATAATTCAGCAAATTGATGGGAAACGAAAGTGAAGAATTTATATATATAAACTAAAACTTGTTCTAGAACAGATCCTTGAGCTTTTGGTAGTATATATAAAAACTAAAACTTGTTCAAGAACAGATTCTTGAGCTTTTGGTAGAACATAAAAGGAAGGGCTTCCCCGGAAAGATTCATGCTTTACATCAACAACAGCATAAATATATAAGAACCCATTAGTATAGACAAAATTCAAGAAATGGGTGAAGACAAAAAGAGACTTGCAACAAATATGTAGGAGAATCTGTTCATAACAACACTAACAATTTCAGCTGCCAGATACTATTGAGATGCCTCGACAAGCATTCCTTTCTTGGCCTCGGATTCTTCCTCTCCAACGTACTTTCCAAGCTGAGCATCAGAGTTTGCACGTGCTCGAAGAAGCAAAGTCTCTTGAGCAGCTTTCACGTTCTCGGGTCTTCCTCCCCATGTCTTTAAGAAATTGTTCTGAAGAGCTCTTGCATAAGAGAATGAAACATGCCAAGGGTTGGGAGATTGGTTCATTGCGTTTAAGTTCAAGGTAGCCTCCGAGTCGGATAGTCCCCCAGACATGAACTGTTGATATCAAAACATATATATTATTATCAACCTAGACGGATACAGTGTGTGTGTGTGTGTGTGTTGAGGTTTCAGGATACATGCCATGATTCCAGGGACAGCAGGGGGGACTCTTTGTCTGAGAAGCTTGAGGGTGTACTCAGCAACCTGTTCGGGGGTAGCCTTTTCCTTGAACCCTGATCCAGGAGTAACCATGCTTGGCTTGAGGAGGATACCTTCGAACAAGACATTGTTCTGGGCAAGGTAGAAAAAGACTTCGGCCCACACCTTCTGGCCAACTTCAAAAGCCCTGTCTATTCCATGATCGCCAGCAAGCACAATTTCAGGCTCCACAATAGGGACCAACCCGTTTTCCTGCAATTTCAGATAGGCAGATTAACTTTACATGCACTGTCATTGTAGTGAACAAAAGGTTGCCCACATCTAGCTTTACATAAGGGTAACCTGAGAAATGGCGGCATAGCGAGCAAGACCCCATGCTGCTTCCTTCACAGCAAGTTCAGAAGGACCATTGGTAAGGTTCACTACAGTACGCCTAAAAAATCATGTAAAATGAATGTAATTTATGATAATGAAGGAATAAAATCAACAATTATACCATCAACAAGAGAAGTATAGGATTTGTACCATTTGGCAAAACGTGCACCCTGTTGGTAGTAAGCTGCCGAGCGAGAAGCAAGGCCATCAAGACCTTGGCACCATAACTCCTCATTCGAGCCAGCAAGGGGTACTAAACCCTGTCAAGCACGACATACCAATTACACATTGTCTTAAGTTAGAAGTCTGAGTGGATCACATAAATATATATTGCTAGCTTTTATTACCTTGTCAGTTTTAATCCCAGGAACAATTCCCTGCTCAATGAGAACATCAACTATCTTCTTTCCATCAACTGTTGATTGGTAGAGTGTCTCCTCAAAGAGGATAGCTCCAGAGATGTAGTTCCCAAGACCAGGGGGAGTGAGAAGCAGTGTCCGGTAAGCCTGGCGGTTAGCCTCAGTGTTCTCTAGGCCAATTGAATTCAGTCGCTTGCCACATGTAACATTTCCCTCATCCATGGCCAAAATTCCTCTGCCTGGAGATGCCACGGTTTTCTACTTGTACCCAAAGAAGAAGAAAAAAAAAATATTAATGAAAATTTCTACTTTTCAGTTGTGATGTAAAATCGAAATTCTGGCTGGGACATGTTTTTCTGTACAATTGTTCATAAGGTCTTTCTTTGTATTCTTAGTTTAAACTCTCTAGGTAATTTCATAACTCAACAGGGTATCAAAACTCGTGATTAATTAGTACATTAGTTGCCAACATGTTGTAAATACTTTCAATTAACCTCATGTTTGCACCAGTAGTTGTTTAATCTAAATTAATAAGAGTTCATTTTTTTTGTTCTTACTAACATATAAGCATGAAACGGATACCAAGTCCTATCCCAACACCATACGAAGAGTTGGTAACTTAACATGCTATCAGTTGATAACCCTATCAGTTCTCACTATAATGGCTAGACACATACATCCATGATCCACCACTAAGAAAAGAAAGACAGTGAAAAACATACCGCGGTTTTGATGAGCTCATCATCATAAGCGCCAGCACGGATGGTGAGTGCAGAAGGAGCACCAGCACCAGGGTTGCACCTGACAACCGAAACAGAAGGGTATCGAAGATTCTGGCCTTTGAGCCAATCAGACTTGTTAACAAGTGATGATGACTTGAGTAGAGAAGTTGCAGTTGATGCCATTTTAAATTCACCTTTTAATCACTTCTCCACCTTTATTTTAAAATGACCACCACCCCTTTTCTTTTTCTTTTTGGATAGCTGTAGTATATATAGCTCCCATGCTGCATTGCAGATATCTTGCTTGAGGCTAATATAAACTGGCCAATCAACTCGTCTCATGTGGGGCGATAACTTGTTGCTGACTCGTTTATGCCAAGGACTCGAGGGATGTGAATAAAAAGAAACTCCTTTGCATTAACATTGATTTCATATTTAACGCAACACTAACTGGGTTTCAGAAGTACTGCAAAATTGAGAATTTTTTAC
Organism: Heracleum sosnowskyi; assembly: GCA_030848705.1. Taxonomy (NCBI): domain Eukaryota; kingdom Viridiplantae; phylum Streptophyta; class Magnoliopsida; order Apiales; family Apiaceae; genus Heracleum; species Heracleum sosnowskyi. The sequence continues at coordinate 10,755,323 of CM061243.1, forward strand.
TAAAAATAGGCCAGAAATACACTTTTAACCATTTGAGAAATAAATCATGATACAACATTTAATCTTTGCTAAACAGCGCCAATACGATAAGAAATAAACTATCTCAAATGTTGGTGTGTCATCTACGTAATTGGTAATCTTTTTAATAAAATGATATATCGTGTAGAATGCGCTTACAAATTAAAATTTGACATGTACCGTGTCATGTCATTTAGGACAAATTTTCTGAAATAATTTTGGATTTCCGGGCATTACTAGTACATTTGTGCCAATTAATTGTGCACCTCTTAGCTTAAAGATTCTGTTTCAACTGTGCGTCTTTATGAAACTTGGTTGCTCACTTTTCATGTTGACTAAGATTTTTCAGAAATTACAGTGGTTGAAGTTTGTATTAAAATATTTTCAGATATTTCTACTTGTCCTTTCTCTGGTGTTCATCTCACATAATATCTAAACAAAACTGTGGCTAGCCATTGCTTGACTGATTGAGCTGAGAGTAGACTCAAAAAAATCTAAGAAATTACAAAAGGCTTTCTATTTTTGTAGAATGGTTTCCTTTTAGTCTGTCGTTTACCCCCAATTTGATGATCTTTTTGCACAAGGAGAAAGGTTTAGCTAAAAAAACACCTAAAATTTGTCCATGGCCCCAATGGGTCTTATAACAAGATCTTATTTTCGTGCACGCTATTCTTTAAATTATAATCAAAACTACCAAAATGCAACCAAGCTGGAATAGCTCAGTTGGTTAGAGCGTGTGGCTGTTAACCACAAGGTCGGAGGTTCGACCCCTCCTTCTAGCGTTTTTAAAAAAGAAAAGGTGGTAATTTAGTAAAAAAAAATACTACCAATACCTGGCACAAAATTCAGAACAAGATATTATTGTAAATGATCGACTCCAATCATAAGTCCTTAGGCAAAAAAAAAATTACATAACCTAGCTTGGTTGGCTATATTTGTTGAATGACTACAATTCTCTATAATTTTCCACCTCATCCCTTTTCCATTTTTAATTAATATTTTAGACTTATTTTATTTTCATATCATAAGTTGCTTTTTGTTGATAATAATTAAATATTATTTTTGAAATATAGCTAACCAATATAGATGATATCATTGGAGACAAAACCACTTTTGATTATCTAAAATATAGCCAACTATTATTTTATATTATTTTAGCCAACCATTATACATAATATGGTTGGAGATACTCTTATAACATTTTCCTCAAACCTGACTGCCAGTTCAGCAGACCACATAAATAATTCAAAATCAATATCATATATATTTAGTATTTTCTATTCGAAAAAATATCTCTGAATGTGTTTGTAAAAATTGTAACCCAAGACTTCTGTTCATGGTAGAAATATTTAGAATTTTATTAATTCCTGCAAAAATAATTCCTTTCACAAATGAAAAGGTCTTTCAGTCTACATTCCAAACCCCTTTCAGTGGGGGTAAACATTGATGGTCACAATCCAGAGCATCAAACAGCCACTCTGAAGCATCTGATTCCAGAATTACGCAGGGAATTCAACACATGACCTTGTAACTAAATCTCATTACCAAAAATTACAAAACTGTATGATCTAAATTGAGATATACGAGAATGCCCGAGTAAGAGATTGAGAGTTTACTCTCTAATGTAACAGAAACTCACAATAACTATTTGGCTCTATCTAAGATAGGTAGAAGAAACCCAGAGAAGCACATAACTGATCAAGGATGTTGTCACTTCCAGACTTCTGCGACCTTTGATTATAGGTGGAATCACAGACACCATCAAAAAGGTTCCCACTAGCCATGAGAGAATGAATGTTCCAGCCCTGCAGCATAGTTGCGCATTTAGAAGTGAGAGGAATTTGACAGCAAAAATGTAAGTCAGTGATCAGACAAGATATGGGAAGTGAAACCATGTACATTGTTATATTATCTAATTTGATGTGAATAATATCTGTTCTGATATAACGTTAATGTTTGGTAGAACACCTAGGCAGTTATACTGTAAGAAATTCTTATCGCGTTAAGTAGTGGCAGATTAAATTTCAATATAATCAAACAGAACAATCACGTACCCGTAGAGAAATGCTCTGAGCTTGTTCTTTAACCGATCATGAATGAAGTACATTGTAGCTATTAGGGAAATGGCTACTTGAAGGGTTGGTCCTTCTTCCGTTGGGAAAAGTACAGTAAGTGCTCCCAGTATCACGAAAGCAATGGAAGTCTTAACAATGAAGTTTGTAGATGGAGTTCTGAACCTGCTTGTAATAGCCAGCATAACCTTAGACTGAGTAACTTCCCTAACCTTTTTCTTGATGTTGATCTTTGGGTTCTTCCTATCATAAAACTGCTGCATGATTATTTTGTCATGGGCTGACTCAATAGCATCTATGCTTGGTTTATGCCCAATATATCTTTGAACCAAGAAGTTTCTAGCACCTTGAATTTCGTCTTCAGATGCTTCCTTGCTGATTCCAAGTCTCTTGTATGGATCTTTTACATTAATTCTTGGAAATATATCTGCAATTAATCAAACAAACAATTGACAATATTTTTAGGCTTAAAAATTCAATTGCCACATTATCATACAAGGATGAATTACAATATAGGTCATTATTGCAACTCAACTATAGTCACTAGGAATCAAGCTGAAATACTCGGGGGTAAAGCTTGGGCAATTAACAAGAAATAAAATTATGGAAAGAGGGACAACAAAACAATATACAAACTGAAAACTCTGTTTCCCCGCAGTATAATAGCGCACAATTCCAATGCAGCACATGAAGAGATTAAACATGTATTTAATTATAACAGCTAATTTTTCCTATGTATAGGAGTATAAGTTGTTGCCGCAGTTGTTAAATTATGACCCTAAGAGCATAATGATATAGGTAAATGGAAGTAAGTATAGGCCTGGAAAAGACTACTTAGGCTTGTATATGAAGGCAGGACTGTGTTCAACTGTACATTAAAACACTTTGCGGATAGAGCACATTCAAAATTTCAACTAAGCAAATTAACATTTCTTCAGTTATTAAATACACAAAGAACTGTGGTGTATGTTCTTCATGTCTAACATACTTGTACATTAAATAAAAACATTGTACTATCATTTCCTCCAACAAAAAAGATCGTTCAACGCTAATCTATTGCCGGTAAATTTGATATTTCATTTCTAAATATCCTTATAAAACTCAGACTATTCTCAACAAATCAAGCAAGAGAACTACTTGAAACAGTAATGAAAGTATATAATTCACATAAAAGATAAGCATTACCAGCTGATTCATCGGAAGAATTGCCATAAGAAGCATCCATAGCACACCTTAACAAAGGAGTTCTTCGCACTACACATCTCTGTGCGAAACCAGCCCAATCACTTTTTCTACACCATAGTAAAAATCCAAACTAAAAAACTATAATAAAAAACACAAACTAAACCTTATCTAGCTAGCTGAAACAATAAAATATGTACCTTGGTAACCGAAGTAACTCTTTCGATTTCCCGAAATTGTTAAAAACTAAAACATGTTTTAGAACAGATCCTTGACCTTTTGGTATCACATAAATGGAAGGGCTTCCGGATAACCCAGAAAGATTCATGCTTTACATCAACAACAGCACAAATATATAAAAACCCATCAGTATATTCAAATTTCAAGAAAAGGGTAAAGAAAGAAACAAACTTTAACACAAACTAACAATCCCAAATGCCAATTACTAATGACCAAAAGCATCAATCTTTCTACTTATAATCAATTTATCTAAAAAAAATGTAACTTAAAATTCACTAATATTACAATACTAGTTTTAAATATGAATAAACCAAACATTTAAGTGAGGCCCAGGTTATAATCTTGATAATTTATTCTGTTAAATGAGTAAGTACAAATTGCAGAATAAAAATAGATACACACACATGTATGTATATATAATGGTATAAGAAAAACCTGAGAGCAAAGGGGTAGTGAAATTGAAGAATTGTAAGGCGTGTTCTTCAATGGATAGCAGCAAGAGTCAAGACCCAGCACTGGGAACAAAGGGGCTTTTTCATTCTCGGCTCTTCTTGCTAAAACCCTGTTTTGTAAGATTATGTATGTATATGAAATTATGAAGTTTTTGTTCACAATCCGTTGTAGTCTAGTTGGTTAGGATACTCGGCTCTCACCCGAGAGACCCGGGTTCAAGTCCCGGCAACGGAAATTTTTTAGTTTTATTTTTGCAAATTGTGACACAGTTCTAGCATAAGCAAAAAAATCCGTGAATTATTCGTTTAACTGTTAAAGTTAACCCTTTCGCCTTGCAAAAAACAATAATTTCAAGAAAGATGGTCAGCTTAGATTTGATTGGATAACATAATTTACACGAGTGTTTTGTGTTACATTGAATATTTTAATTTTATTGAGTATCTAATACAAATGAAATACCCAATTCCGTTAAAAGTCAAAAACTGTCCACCAACTTCAAATGTGGTTATTTTTGCCAATGTTAAATATATAGTGATTGCTTTTGGCATTTTTTTCATTTTAATGCACTTAGACTTGGAATGAACTACAATTATCAAGGGGACAATTTACAGTTTGATGTATTATTAAAGGAAAATGATGCTACTTCAAGTCTAGTTATCATTAATTCATTGATTACATTACTATGTACACTAATAGTTCTAATCCCTTTTGGGGAGTCTAATCCTCCGCAGCCTCTTTGTGGTCTATACAATGGCTGATGTGAATCATCTGGTGGTTATCTTCACCGGGGCTTAGCTGTACAAATCCCATCTGCACCCCTGTAAAAATAATCAATCAACAGACAAACTAACCTTTCTACAACTGCAGAGGGTAATGATGATCCGTTTGGTTGGAAGCGATGGAATTTGTGGTATTGGGACATATTTGCAATTTCATTCATTTCTACCAACTTAAACTAGAGTTTAAACTTTAAACTCACAAATTTGATAATGAGTGCTCCATACTCCTTCCTACTAATTTTCTTAACTCTTGCCTGTCATATACTTCTCTTCTCTCTTCAATTTTGTTCATAATTTTTCATCCAGTTAACCATAGAGATGGAGCACGGCCACATCCTTTGTGCCTACTCATTCCATTCCTTCCAACCAAACGGATCATAAGATCACAAACAGAAATGTTTAGCCTACACACTTAATCAATGTATAGAAGCCAACTAACCTTTTACATTCCATCATGACTTAAAGAGAGTTACAGTTGCAATGTAACCATTCTTCATGACCTGCTAATATCAACCAAACTTTTGTAAGCAATCAATTCATTGGGAAAATTGAACACATGCAACAAGCATAAGCAGATGAAGAAAAACTTATGTACGTTAACAGAGGCTGTACAGGAGAGAGCTAAAACTGATATACCTTTAAGGAAGAGAAATATATAAACTGTTTACTCACCTCAAATGCAACGTTTGGATAACCATATACAGACGTAGAACCAAAAGGACTAGAAGAGCCGTGTACTTGAATAGCGGCTTGCCCACATTCCCCAAGTATCTCCTACACAATATGTATGTTTTTTTTAGCATATCTGGTATTAAACACGAAAAAATAAATCACAGTTTAACTACAAATTGATCCCTATTCTCCAATAAGATGACAATTGTTAAACAACTCCAAGAAACACAATATGATAGTAAAGTTTATATCTCTTCCACTCATGTCTGTGAGAATATAATACTTCAATTTCACAACTATTACTCAAATTTCCACATATTTAAATGAAAAATGCATTGTGCGCACACAGAGAATCAGAGATGCAGACAAACATATACATAAGCGCCTAATATTAAATAAATGTAAGATAATTGTACCACGAATCAATGTTGCAATAGTAATTAACACTGCAATAGAAATTTCACCTTCACTTGCTCCCATTTTGTGCTGGGCGTGATACTGCATTTAGATGCAACTACCTCATTCTGAAATGAACCGTCATCTATTATCAACAACAACCAATCAGTTGCTAGATGGCAACACAAAAAAAAATCTTGGGCAAAATAGATGCTTACAGTCAGAATTGCTGATAATAAAATTGCATTTTGAGTATGAATTGAAATCTGCATGCCCGGGATAATTGGAGTGCAGAATAAACTTCTTGATCGTATGTGTCTGGTTATGAAAACAGGCCGATTGACGAGCAAACATTAATATCCATAATATTACGAAAATAAAAATTAAACATTACTACAATATTTGGACCATATACCTTCCCATCAAATAATATGTCAAAGCCACGGGTAAAATAATTGTAGAAGTAATCACCACTAAGGGTAGTGCGGAGCTGATGATCATCAGAAGCACAATGGATACCCATTTGATCAACCTGCACCAGAGAAAATTTAATTACGACAATTCAGCACTTAAAACTTCTGGACCTGGACACAAACAAAATGCTAATTTGGAAAAGGGCCAAGATCTAACAATTTGATAGCTCAAGCCTTTTATGATGCCAGTTGACATTAGATCAAAAAGTGAAGCACCTACCGATGACTCACAAATTTGCAAAATAAAAAATATGTATAGAAATTCTTTATATATAAAAAAGAAAAGAAAAAAGAATAGAAAGTTCCATGATTCATTTTTGGCTAACCTAGATAAAACCCTACAGAAATCACAAAAATACAACACTTACCACTATATCAAAATTAAGAAACTTTTATATAATATGTACCTCTTTTTTGTGGATTGCACAGGGCCGCCCTAGAACAGTCCATACATCCTGCAGTAGAACACAACTAGTATAATTGAAACAAAGGATGACTTCTCTTCACTAAGAAATCAGCATCAGCTAAAATGTAAAACACTCGCTTCTTAGTATAACTGTCTAAAAAAGATTGGATTTTATTAAAAGAAAATACTACTGTACTAAATTAGATAAAAATAACATCATAATAGGCCCAAATAACTCTCACTATTATATTTTGTCAAATCCAAACAGTGCCATAAAAATGGTGAAATAAGGACAAGTTTTTAATAGTACAAGAAGGGTAACAATGATCAGCCATTTATTAAAGTTGCCGGATGCTATTTGCCATATACGTAATAGTAACATAAATGCTTTCCCGGTTTACTGTACTTTAGGTTCAACTTTTACTATCTCTTTTTGTTTGGTTATTCCCATTCTACCGGAGTTTCTTGTTCAGAGGGGTCCAGTCACATGCAAGATATGTCTTCGCATCACATGATGTACTACTTTAACACATATACTAATTAATACACACGCACACGTTTAATAACATAATTTAATGTTATTCTTTTATTATATTATTATACAAACACAAATATTTAACATATACTTGGTATATAATTTATACGTACAATTTAATTTGACAAATTGTAATACATTTCTGAAATATATATAAAATGAATAATCTATTTACAATATATATATATATATATATACATAATAAATTATTTATGAATTTCAAATATATTAAAAAATTAATTTAAAATTTTTATGAATTGTCAAATATACTGTTAATGAATAATGTGAGCTAAAGAAAATGACAACTTTCCAAAGTAAAAGTAAATAAGTTTTATCGGTGTATTGACTCTTCAAGAATCTTATCTATTTCTAGAAAACAAAATATAATAATTTCATTAGGTAGTCTAATCAACTATTCATTATAATAATGTGACTAATAATTATTGAATTGCTAAAAAAATTCTATATATGTGTATCTTTCATATGAAGCAAATCAAAGCAACAAGGTTTGTTAAATAATTGTTCTTTCTATATTTTTGGTACTTATTGATAATAATATTTTTCATCCTAGATGAAAAACGTTAATGATGAAGTGATAAAATCTAATGTAATTTTATGTCCAAAAAAAAATATCTCATGTAATTTACAACTTAAGCGGAGCTGATGATTTTGACTCTTGTCATGAGTCGAACAAAAATTAATAGTGACAAAAAAGGTAGTAGTAATAAAGATGTAGATGACTTAGATTCAACAAGATTATTAGTCACATTATTATAATGAACAGTCGTCGATTAGACTACTTAATTAAATTATTATATTTTGTTTTCTAGAATTAGATAAGATTCTTGAAGAGACAATACACCGATAAGCATTTTTACTTTGGAAAGTTGTCATTTTCTTTAGCTCACATTATTCATTAATAGTAGATTTGATAATTCATAAAAATTTTAAAATTAATTTTTAAACTTTTTTGAATTCATAAATAATTTATTATATATATACATATATTATAAATAGATTATTCATTTTATATTTATATCAGAAACGTATTCAATTTGTCAAATTAAATTGCACGTAGAAATTACATACTAAGTATATGTTAAATATTTGTGTTTGTACAACAATGTAATAAAAGAATAATATTAAATAATGTTATTAAACGTGTGTGTATTAGTTGGTATATGTGTTAAAGTAGTACACCATGTGATGCCAGGACGTATCTTGCATGTGATTGGACCCCTCTAAACAAAAAATTGCGGTATAATGGGAATAACCAAACAAAAAGAGGTAGTAAAAGTTGAATCTAAACTATTGTAAACCGGGAAAGGATTTTTGTTACTATTACGTATATGGCAATCAGCATCTGGCAACTTCAAGAATCTTATCTATTTCTAGAAAACAAAATATAAAAATTTCATTAAGTAGTCTAATCGACTATTCATTATAATAATGAGACTAATAATTATCGAATTGCTAAATTTTTTCTATAAATGTGCATCTTTCATATGAAGCAAATCAAAGCAACAAGGTTTGTTAAATAATTGTTCTTTTTATATTTTTGGTACTTACTGATAATAATATATCTCATCCTAGATGAAAAACGTTAATGATGAAGTGATAAAATCTAATGTAATTTTCTGTCCCAAAAAAAAAGATCTCATGTAATATACAACTTAAGCGGAATTGATGATTTTGACTCTTGTCATGAGTTGAACAATGATGAAATTGATAGTGATGAAAGTGGTAGTAATAAAGATGTAGATGGCTCAGATTCAACAAATACCGATAATGAAAGTGATGATATTTGTCCTAGTGATGAAGCTCATGTTGATGGATATATTCCCACTGCGCCATGGTTTACAACAGAGGATATCAAGGGAGCTATTTCAAAACATTGAACAGAAGGCGTGAAAGCAAATTATTCCATACGACGAACATGTGGGAGCCTTTAAGGTGATTATTGCACGTTATAAAACGAAGAAAGGATCTTGGAAGGGTGGCAATAAGCATGTTGTCGACCTATGTTAAGGAATTTGCTCTTGTGGAAAATGAAACCAGTATCAATATCAATCTCCTCATTTAACATAAAATCTTGTTTGGAAACAATAAATTGAATCATATCATAAATTAACAACCCTTAACGAAATGTAAAAGTATTAGTTCAATCCAATACCCAATCAAGCTTATTGGACATCTCCCTTAATAAGTGAGAAAGAAATAAAAACGTGGTCAAAGGGGTCAAAATCAGTGTATTCGAACTAAAATGGATGAAGTTATAATTTGTAGGAGGTGTGCACAAGAACGTCATACAATACGTAGTGAACAGTTTCCTCAACATGGTCATTAGTGGTGGTTAAAAAAAATGATTGTACTGAGCAAGAGAGCGAGCGAAAGAGCTGCCCCAGTGATAAGGGGTCAATGTGTTGATCCAAAGGGTCACGAGTTCGACTCCTCACCTTAACTATCAAAAAAAAAATGATTGTACTATCTTAATTTTATTTTACTTGGTGTGTTTATCTAAATTATGTTTTACAAGTTTATCTCAAAATTTTAAATTAGTAAATCATGGTTTTATTTTACATTTTAAATTTTCATTAATTTTTCAAAATAACTTAAATGCATAAAAAGAAAGTTTTATATACCATAAAAATGTTGATTAAGTTAAGCAGAAAATTTCTATATAATATTCAAATTTATAGACCAAATCATATTAATAAATTATGTATAGTTAATCATCTTGACTCAGAAACATATAGTAAAAATAAAAATAAAGATAACATGACAAATTAGAAAGTTGTGTATATTTAACTTTTGAACCCGTGTGTAATCATAACGTGTATCTGAACCATGTCAACAGGTTTACTAGTTACTTTTGCAGTGCATGGATGATGTAATGGGCCCTATAAACACAAAATTACGATAGATTTGGGAAACGAGAACAGGTAGTATGGGAAAGTTGTAGCCAAATAACGGTAAACTGGGAAAGAATTCATAGTAGCAGTACTTTTATTGACAAACAAATAAATATTTACCAAGAAAATGATTAAAACATTTACTTATCCAATACCAATAATATTAATAATGAGAAATAAATGAGAATAATAAAAGTGACAGCATATGGAAATTAACTTCCTATAGGAAGTATAAGTTCCTTGGTTTTCAGGGACCCTAGAAAGTTACAAAATTTGTTTGGTTGTTGATATGGGTATTTTAAAATCATAGGAATTTCAAGTAGCCAAGGGTGGGGTGGGTACGAAACTTCCCACATATCTTGGGTATTCAAACTTCCAAGAAAGTTGCACTTACTTTATTTTGTGCAACAAAAAAACTTCATAAATATGCACTTCCCAGGAACTTGAAATACTTATGAATTTAAAGGACAGCCAAACAAGCACTATTCATATACAGTTGCACACAATCAATGCAGATTGCAGCCTAGGACAATATAAGTACCAAAAATGCTGAGGAGTGCAGTCTGGTCATTTGAGTATTATTAAAATCGCAAGCTATTCATCTTTTATTAAATTATAACTCTTAAACAGAGGGTTAGTAAAAATTTAAAAAAAAAAAACTCTTAAACAGATTTTACCTGCGGAGATGCACCAAAACAAAGATGCTGGCCGCCTACGGTGAACCGCACTTCTTCACCCAACTGCTCAACAAAATTTCTGAGAGAATTAGATAGAAATACTACAACTGCCTCTATGTAATTAGATATAGATGAGTTGAGAATATAATTTGTAAGATGATCATGAAGTAGCAGATATCGAGGTTGATGGTCACACTAGCACATAGTCTAACCCTATGTATGTGAATTATTAGTAACTTGTTAGGTGACTGGGTTTAACACCTACACCAGAAGATAAGCGTAGGCCAGCCATATTCAAAACTATATAACACAATACAGTAACATTGAAACATATATTACAAAATGATAAAGTGAACATGTACAGCTATAACAACATTGAGATACTTTGATAAGAAGTGCTTGATGTTTTTAAGAATCTTATAGTGATTCTTGTGATATTGACCTTAGCATACACTTCTTCCATGTAGAGGCTGCTAGCAGGTAGTGGAGGTACAGAGGCCTTCCTCAATGAAGAACCTACTCCAACTTTACTATCTGTTGAACTGTCATAAATACAAATGCGAGACGTAATTGGAGTTGTACCATCTGGAAACTCCAGCGGTAATTCAGCTACAAACAGCCAGGAGCTAGAGTAAGCTAGTGTTTTCTCTTTTAACTGTGTGTAAATCATTGTAGACATCAATACCTTCTCCGTTTCTGAAGCATTCAGTGTACTTGGTAGGAACAGGAAAGGTGAAGGACAACCCCTGTAATAACAAGGAATAAAATTGTACATACAAAATAAATAAAATGAGTGTGATGTGAGCAATATAAAGCAGTTGACAAACATACTGGATAGAATAAATTGTACACAGCTCTATCCTTGTCATACATCCCAGGAAATGTTGGCCCAAAGAGAGCATATACAGCTACAAAGGTAGCTGGGGTAGATGGCCCTCTGAAACAAAGACGAAGCTCATGTGAACATTAGATTAAGTAATGAGAATCTAGGCTATTTTTCGAGTAAAGTAACTCACCCAATCAAAGAAGTAGCATAGCAGATTTGGAGCCGTTTGACATCAAATATTTCAATAAGGCGAAGCCTCTGATGAAAATAAAGGTTAATTAACTAAACTGAATCTTTCAACATATAAGATGAACAGGTACAGATTTAAACAAGGTATGTCATAAAATAAAGATCCAAAAGAGAAAAAAATTGAACTCTCACAGATCTCAAATCTTTCGAGAGACTCCTAGTATATATCTGTTGAGCATTTAGAATACCTGCGACACGGGATCAAATCGAAGATGAAAGCCGTGATCAGGGAAGCTTAAGACAATATCCAATTCCAGTGGATCCTGCACCAATAAGCATGCCACATCAACAGCGAGCAATTGTAAGATTCTGATTAATGACTTTTTGCTTGTAACTAGAAAAGTAATAGAGTTAAAATAAGTTAATTAACCAAATGTCCATTCTCTTGCAAGGTATGTATAAGCAGAAGAGCTATCTGATCCTTCATTTTCTCTATCAATCATTAGTCTCAGTCAACAGTTATTCGAATCTGAAAATCAATTAGCTTAAATTCTCTTATATGGAAATCCAAGTCAAGTATGCAACTCTACTACCACTGAAAATCTGGTATATGCTTCAACAATCTCTTGCTATATAAAGCAATCATTTGTACACCTTGATCCGCAGCACTAGTTCTAGTACGACATATTGAAATTCAGCAATAGATCTCCATATAAAAGTCATGTAAGCAACGTATCGATGTCTACCTCTCTTTGACCTCTAACACATATTAATTACATATAATGCACCAACTGACAGGCCTAATACGACGCACTTCTTTTTACTAAATCCTTGACAGCAAAAATGGTGAAATTATTAATCAAACAATTTCAAGATACAGAAATTTAACAGAATGTCATCTCACAAAACACGGAAACTCGGACTATAAATTACGCTAGCATCTTAACTATCTCAAACATGATTATAAACAGTCAATACCTCATCAGAATACTTCACATGAACAACATCGTATATATCAGGTTGCTCCTCTATTCTCGCAAAGGCATCACAAATAGGCATTCCTAAAACAAAATCAACACATATATTAAACAAATATAATTAAAACAGAAAACAATTCAATCGAATAACAAAATACTAGCACAGCATACCTCCGTAACTCATAATAAAAATCGATCAACACAAGTATCAAATTATCGAAATGATCATCATTCCGAGAAAATTCATTCCAGGAATTTGACCAACAAATATACTACTATATAAACAATTTGTATCTATTACGTATCTAAAAGTGCAGAACAATTGTTTTCACGTGTTTTTACGATAAATGTGTTCTTCGCGACCTAATATACATAAAATCAAAAGAGAAGTACCAATGGAGAAAGGTCCGATTCCAAGACCGGGACGGAGATGAAGTGCGATGACACCCATAGCAGCGCCAACACAGTTGCGTCTAGGTCTCTGCAACATATTTTTTACAATTTGTTTAATTCTTCTTCTTCTTCGTAGTTGAGTTTGATTTAAGTTTTGATTGATTAGAAGTTTTTTTCTTGGGAGAAGTACAAAATATGTACTTCAATTTTTACGAAGGGAGATTGCTGTACTGTGAAAATGAAGGCACCCCGTCCCCGGTGATTCAATTAGCGCTCGTCACCGAAATGTGAAAATTCTCGTGTTTATCTGTTGTTAGGGTCGAATAAATTGATGCGTGCGTTATTTTTCAAAATTATATTTTAATCTTCGGTAGATTCTTTGTATAAAAAGGAAAAAATGACATAAATACCACTTTTTTAGACTAAGTGACAAGAATATTATTTTTAAATTTTTTAGCCAAAAATACCATTTTATTACGTATTTTAAAATTGACTAACACTATTACGCATTTGAGAAATGGGTAACATGTAATTATTCAAAAAAATTTGCAAAAATAAAAAATAAAAAAATAAACTGAAAAAAGTGTTACGCATTTTGAAAATGTGTAACACCTTGATTAAAGAGGTGTTACGCGATTTTCAGAATGCGTAACACTTTTTTCAGTTTATTTTTTTATTTTTGTTTTTGCAAATTTTTTCGAAAAAACATGTGTTACCTATTTCTCAAATGCGTAATAGTGTTACCCATAATAGTGTTTCTCAAATCACTAATAAAGAGATTTTACAAAAGAATACCCCAAATAATTAAGAATTCGCCTTAACATAATCTTCATGAGGATTCGCCTTAACATAATCCCCAAAGTGTCGCTCTTCTCAAAGAAAGTTGTTGTTAGTTCCTGAGTTTATCGCAAAAGGGGGGTTGAATGCAATACTGATAATTAATTTTTTTTCCTAACAACAAAGAAAGAGATTTAATCCTATCAGTTGAACACAACAAACAACATAATCTAATCAGGACAGTGATTCACAAAATAAATATTTTATTTATTTCACGAAGGGTTTTGCTACAACCTGGAAAAACTTGTTTTCAACTTCTATCTTGAGAGAAATTGTAACTGAGTTGTAGTGGTAGCTTCTCTAAAACATGATAGAGTGTGTTCTTGATCACATGTGAGATATGAAGTTGTTTATATATTCAATTGACAACTTCTCACTATTTGCTCACATGTGACCTTTCCTAAAATGTATACTAGACAAACTATTCATAAAACATAAAGCAATCTAGATACATTCCATTTGTAGCATACACAGTCTCAATTGATGTAGATCTTGTATACCCTTGAAATGGTAAGCCTTGTCTTGTTCTCTCTCAATCTCTTGTCGTAGTCTTTCAAGATTATAACAGAATCATGTGATCTCTGCAACACCTGCTTCAAAAATGCATGTCACGCTTTTGATTTTGAAAACCCAAATCAAAATATCCTCATATAAGACAGTGTACTGTGCTCGCCAAGTTCTGATGTCATAGGATGTTCCAAAACTGACAGTAATATTATCCTAGGATTGGGGTGTCATAAGGAAGTTATTGTCATGACCTCGCAGAATGTGTTGACAGTACAATACAAAGTTGTTGTCTCAGGGCTTCTGCCAATGTTGCTATCAAGACTGAAAGTTGATGTCATGAAGTGTGATGTCTTGACTGCATGTTGATGTTCCTGTAATGTTACTGCCGAACAGACGACTTGACAGTATGTTTATTCTGTACTTGTCATGTATAAAATTTTCTTCGGGGCTTGAACATAATGAACTTCTTCCAGATTATATTCCTTATTTTCATGTATGTATGACAGTACAATTTGAACAATACAGGAAACATACTATGGTTGTGATAGTATGTTTCACGTAGCTAAATTAAAAACTAATTTAGCAATTACATAGTTAAGTTGTCTTCATGCAATTACCCATAAAACTTAAAAGTTGTTTCTAAATGATTTGAAGCTATTTTGAAGTCAAAACGATGAAAAATTACAAAAGGCTTGGACATGACACAACTTGGGCTCTAAAAGTATGGAAATTTGGCTAAGACAAGAGCCAATTGCGAGCCTAACACTACAAGGATCTTCCTAATACCCATCCCGCGACAACGCGATGAGTCTCGTGACATCATGAGGCGCTCCGCTCCATCGCAGGAAGCCCGTTCAAATCTTCGCTCCATCGCGGAGCGTGTGGTGGCTTTTCGAGATTTAAAGTTATAATCGAAGTGATAATGAGTATTTTTCTTATTGGGCCTAGGTGTATGGGCTTGGGACATGTCATATATATATATATCAAGACAAGCACACACCAACATATCTTTACATCGTACTTAGTCTCTCCCACAATTGTTAGGGTTTTAGAACAAAGGGGAGTAGCCTTTGTTGAATAAAGTAGATACATATTTTGTATCTATAGATTAGGATTTTCATCATCTTTTGTATAAGAACGAAATGGATTTCATTTCTTACGAAGGTGGGAAGGAATCATGACAATCCTTCATCAAGCTTGAGTGAGTTTCGATTCTCTGAGTTGCATATTGGTTTTGGACACACATATTAGGCTTTGTTTCTTTTTCCCTTGCTTTTACTTGCTTTCGGTTTCTTAGTGCAAAATATACATGTGTATTCGATCCCACAATAGATTGCGGTTCATCCATGAACTAATCTCCATCAGGGACTCCATTGAACTTTATTGTTTGCATACTTTGTTGATTGTCTATAGATATGCCTACTGTAATTTATATTATTTGTATGTTGATTATAATGTATATGAGCTATGATTGCTTGTAAAAGGCCATGATATTGCTTGAGGTTTGACACCATGTTAAGCAATTGAATGAATAATTGTAGTTCACAAGAAGTGTCTTCGTATGCCTTGTTAATTAATTGGGGTTTAAAATGCAACAACTGCGATTTCAATTAGAACTCGTTACATTAGCATATGGCTTAAAAGTGGATTTTAATTCGTAAGGAGAACGACAATACATGTTTATTATGTGTAGTCAATGAAGAGATTGAGTTTAATCTGATTAATGTATTAATCACACAGACCTGTAATAATTAGGATTAATTTGGTGACCACGACCCCACTATCTCGTTGAGAAGGAGTAGAAGTGGGATGGTTTATGTGCACGAACTCGTGGCTTAAACTATTGAAGTGTCTCCTGACTAGCATACGTAGACAGTCATAAGACGGGATATATGTGGCAATGAGGAGATTTAGAGTCCCGTATGTGCTCTCGTTCTTGTAAAGTACTAATAGATTGTTGCATTGATTAGTTAATAGTAGTTTAGTAAAAAAGAAACCAGTTTGTGGTCGTCTAGGCTGTTAAGGAGAACTATAGAGTTGATGATTGATAGCATATGAGACCTAGTCCCTGTAAGAACGAATTGAACTTACCAGTACTATAATTTGACCACGTGCACTTGCGTGAAACACGAGTCAATTATGTTTACAAGTTAATAAACGTTGGACTATGTTAAATTTAACCTTCATTTTTTTTTCTTTACACAATTCTTATTGTCAGCGTTGACCAGTAATGAAAAGATTTTACAAAAAGGTACCCCAAAATAAAATTAGGAGTTTGCCTTAGCACAATTTTCATAAGAACTGTTCTGTTTACTTTAATTTCTCAAATATTTCAAGTTTTTAGGAATAATAAAAAGTAAATATTTAAAAAAAAATGTGAAGTGGAAGGTATTCTTATATATTATTGAGAAATAACTCTTATTCTTCGTTTTACTTTTCGTCAAACTTAAAAAAGAATTTCTTATAAAACCTACTTGATTTATATCAAAAAAATTCGGTAAAATAGATCAAAATAACATAATTATAAATAAAATTGCCCAAGAAGACATAATTGAAAATAATGATCCTTAATGACACATATAAACATTTTTTTTAAAACGTGTTATTAGTTTTAACTAAGATATTGCTCTTCTTTATTCGGGTTGTGTTTTGACCGAAAACATGCAGATTCAAATCCATGTGCATAAAAAGGAGAAGAACAGGGCACACCCCTGCGTTTTAGTCAAACATTGCATTAGGTCACATTCATCGGTTAAGAAATGTTGGACTATATTATGCTAGTTAACATTGTATTTTTTTTATGATAACACTACTTTATCATGCGTTTAGGATGGAAAAAAAGATTGTTTTTCCATTTGTACCAATTTGAACATTATTATTATACATCCAAATATTCGTACAACCAGGGACGACCCTGGGAATTGAAAGACCCTAGGCGAATTTAAATTTTGGGCCCTTAAAAAAACCATAAACAAAATTTACACTTAAAATTACAAATTTACTAGTAAAGCATACGAGAATATAATAGGTAAAATAATTTCATTATCTTACTTAAATATAACACGCTTTGCATTTTTTTATGCAAAGGTATCAATCAAATTCAGATAATCAAGTTTTTCAACCATATCATTTTCTATATATAACATAACTAAACCACTTAATATTTCTTGGGACATAGTTGAACGAAGGTATGAATTAATCAACTTGAGTTTTGAAAAATTCCATTCGACCGTTCCGCGTAAGCAACTGTGACGGGTATCGTCAGAAGAATCCTACAAGCGATGCAATTATTTGGATAGCTACCTTTCATCTCTTTTATGTAACTCAACACATCTATTATCCTCTATTTACTCTGGCAAATTCCAACACACTTTATACAAGTTTTCGTTGTTCAAATCTGAAATCTCACCATGGTTTGTTATGTTTGAAGTTAAACAAAATGTATACACATATACCTATCCTACCTCTAGAATCTGGGTCCGTAGATTTTAGAAGCAGTAAACACAAAACTATTTCGCCTATAGTCAAGGCAACCCCGGATACAACTTTTTAAATATAAACTATAAATAAATAAATAAGATTAAAATCAAAACATAAACTTTAAATTTTAAATTATGGAATAAGACTAGTAGATTGTTACATTGATTAGTTAATAGCAGTTTAGTAAAAAAGAAACCAATTTGTGGTCGTCCAGGCTGTTAACGGGAACTATAGAGTTGATGATTGATAGCATATGAGACCTAGTCACCATAGAGTTGCTGATTGATAGCATATGAGACCTAGTCCCTGTAGGAACGAACTGAACTTATCAGTACTATAATTTGACCACGTGCACTTACCTGAAACACGAGTCAATTATGTTTAAAAGTTAATAAACGTTGGACTATGTTGTGTTTATATATATATATATATATATATATATATATATATATATATATATATATATATATATATATATATATATATAAAGTGCACTCTCTGTACTCACACTATACTCAAAATACACAAAGTTAAATTTAACCTTCATTTATTTTTTTCTTTACACAATTCTTATTGTCAGTGTTGACCAATAATGAAAAGATTTTACAAAAAGGTACCCCAAAATAAAATTAGGAGTTTGCCTTGGCACATTTTTCATAAGGACTGTTCTGTTTACTTTAATTTCTCAAATATTTCAAGTTTTTAGGAATAATAAAAAGTAAATATTTAAAAAAATCCGTGAAGTGGAAGGTATTCCTATATATTATTGAGAAAGAACTCTCCTTCCTCGTTTTACTTTTCGTCAAACTTAAAAAAGAATTTCGTATAAAACCTACTTAATTTATATCAAAAAATTTCGGTGAAATAGACCAAAAGAACACAATTATAAAACAAATTTGCTCAAGAAGACATAATTGAAAATAATGATCCTTAATGACACATATAAACATTTTTTAAAGATGCGTTATTAGTTTTAACTAAGATATTGCTCTTCTTTATCCGGGTTGTGTTTTAACCGGAAACATGTTGTTATGGATTAAAAAACGTGCTTGTGAATTTAATGCTAAGGTTTAATGAGCTTCGAGCTTTGATGGCCGCACTTGTGTTTCGAGACTAAATCGGTCCTCACAAGATGCCTACGTATCTCAATTCGTTATTGAGAATCAAGCCAAAGACGTAGTTCTTGGTGTTGCCCTCGGGGCTATGGCGGCAGGGGCACACCAAGGACGTAGTGACTTGTATGTCCTTATTCGAGGATGAAGTCTAAAACGTAGTTCTATGGGTGCCTTCGTGGCTTGTTGTGCTTTTGAGGCGTTGTGACGTATGGAGCTGTGCCAAAACGTAGTAGATGACATATGGAGTTGTGTCCAAAACGTAGTAGAGGACGTATAGAGCTGTGTCCAAAACGTCACAACGCCTCAAAAGCGCAACAAGCCACGAAGGCACCCCTAGAACTACGTTTTAGACTTCATCCTCGAATAAGGACATACAAGTCACTACGTCCTTGGTGTGCCCCTGCCGCCATAGCCCCGAGGGCAACACCAAGAACTACGTCTTTGGCTTGATTCTCAATAACGAATTGAGATACGTAGGCATCTTGTGAGGACCGATTTAGTCTCGAAACACAAGTGCAGCCATTAAAGCTCAAAGCTCATTAAACCTTAGCATTAAATTCACAAGCACGTTTTTTAATCCATAACATTTGGCGCCGTCTGTGGGACGACAACATCAACCATGGCAAACACACGAAGAACAACTCAGGATACTCAAACTCCTGAGGATCGCCCTATCACCTCTGAGGCTGATACTCACGGAAATCAACCACTGCCGACTACTGGCACTCAAGGGGCGAATATCCCCACCAACACTCAAGGACCGGAAATCCCGATTTCGGTTGAAGGGACGAATCCCCTGCAGATGGTCATTCATGGATCTAATCCACAAGAGACCGTTCACCAACAACCAATCTCGACTTCTCCACTCATCATGAATGCACCGAGAAGCCTTCAACTCCGTACTACTGATCTCCCTCAATACGCGAATTAGACTTTGGGGATGCCAAGCTATGGCATGCCCCCTCGACCCATGGCGGGCGGTAGTGAAACTAATCCAATCTACCATGAGGCATATGTGCCCCCTTACATTCAAGGTCTGGGACCCCAAAATCAACAAACTCGCCAGACCCCTTTCGTTCAAGATTACTCGGGCCCATACACCGAGGATGAGGGTTATACAACTGGGGAGGATGTCGCCCCAAGAAGGAGACGTTCTTCCCAGACAAATCAGGATCAACCCCAAACAACTAAGGAGAAAATTGTAGCCCATGAGGCAGAGACTGCAAGACTCAAGAAACTCCTTGCCGAGGAGGAGGCCGCTCAATCTCAAGGCCGAACGACTGAAGGGATCCCGATAATCAACTTGGATCCACCGGCAAGAAGAACCAAGAGGGCCGAAGCCCCAAGGGGTGATCCTAGTATTCTGTTGCCTCTAGGAGATCCTGATGATCCTACACCACCGTTTACTCAAGACATCATGAAAACGACTATATCTAGGAAATTCAAGATGCCTTCGATCAAAGCCTATGATGGAACGGGAGATCCCGAAAATCATGTAAGGACCTTCTCCAATGCACTGCTGTTGCAGCCAATCAACGATGCGGTCAAGTGTAGGGCGTTTCCACAAACCTTGGTAGGCATGACCCAACGCTGGTATAGCCGTCTTCCTCCCAACTCAATTGGGTCTTTCAAGGAACTAAACAGAGCTTTTATCAATCAGTTCATTAGTGGAAGGGTGCATGAGAAAAGCTCTGCATCACTCATGGCAATCTAGCAAGGAAAGAATGAAGCCCTAAGGGACTACATCAATTGATTCACTCGGGAGGCTTTGAAAGTCCCGGACTTAGAGGACAGAGTGGCTATGATAGCCTTGCAACAAGGAACTACTGATGACCACTTCAAAAGGTTGTTAGCTAAATATCCACCCGAGAGCATGCTGAAGCTCCAAGATATATAGAGCCGGAAAGTATATCAAGGCTGAAGAAGGCATGAGAAAGTATGAACCCACTGCTAGCGGTAGTGGAAACTCAAAGAAAAGAAAAGAAACTCAGGAGTACGACGTCAAGGAAAAGTTTCCCAGAACGTCGAAGGACTCTAATTCTCCACCCAAGAGAAACAATTTTGGGCCAAATTTTACGGAGTATGCAAGATTGAACACTCTCAGGAGTCAAATTCTGATGGAGATAGCTAAGAAAGGAGATCTCAAATGGCCGAAGCCAATGAAGGCTGACATGTCCAAACAGAACCAAAATCAGTTCTGTCGGTTCCACAAAGAAGTCGGTCACGACACCGACGATTGTAGACAATTGAAAGATGTGATCGAATTTCTGATACGAAGAGGGAAACTCAGCAAATTCACCAAGGATGGAAATCAAGGGAGTCAAAGAGGAAACTAACAGGGAAAGTGACAGCATTGGGAAGATTCATCTCTAAGTTAGGAGAGAAGTGTTTACCCTTCTTCAAAGCACTCAAGAAAGTGAAATTTTTTGAAAGGACAACTGAAAGCCAAGAGGCCTTTGAGGCCCTGAAGAAATACATGGCTGAGGCACCACTGTTGGCAAAGCCCAAGTCAGGGGAAATTCTATTTTTGTACTTGACGGTTTCTAGCACAGCCCTTGGAGCTGTTTTGGTAAAAGAAGAATTGAAGGTTCAGAAACCCATCTACTATGTGAGCAAGATTCTACATGGGGCAGAAATAAACTATTCAACGATTGAGAAGTTTGCATTAGCCTTGATAATGGCCTCAAGAAAGCTACGCCCCTACTTCCAGGCTCACAAGATAGAGGTCTTGACTGATCAGCATCTAAGAAACATCTTGCATAGCCCTCAAGTTAGTGGAAGATTGATCAAATGGGCTATTGAATTGGGCGAATTTAACATCAAGTATAAGCCTCGAACGGCCATAAAAGTTCAGGCACTTGCTGACTTCATGATTGAATGCACCATTGACAACCAAGAAGTCGGGGGGCAAATGATATGGACAAAAAAGTAATTATAGAAATATAATTGCTGATTCTTTGGAAAGGCCAAATATTTAAGGCCTAAAATCCTGATTATTTATTAATTACGAAATTAATAAATAAGGAAAATATACAGCTCATGAAAAGAGTCCGAAATATGGCAAATTTATCAAAGGAGGATCCAGAATCCCAATTAATGAGTCACAACCTTTATCAACAAGGAAAAGACTTGCCCGCCAAGTAATGCAATCCTTATCAGTTATCAAAAAGGAGACTTATTCGCTAAGTCTCCTAAACATACCATAAATACTAGGCTCCAGACGCCTATATAAGGTCCCTGATCCTACAATCAGAACTACGTCTTTGGCTTGATTCTCAATAACGAATTGAGATACATAGGCATCTTGTGAGGACCGATTTAGTCTCGAAACACAAGTGCAACCATTAAAGCTCGAAGCTCTCTAACTCTAGCATTAAATTCGCAAGCTCAGTTTTTATTCCATAACACATGCAGATTCAAATCCACGTGCATAAAAAGGAGAAGAACAGGGCACACCCCTGCGTTTTAGTCAAACATTGCATTAGGTCACATTCATCGGTTAAGAAATGTTGGACTATATTATGCTAGTTGCCATTGCATTTTTTATGATAACACTACTTTATCATGCGTTTAGGATGAAAAAAAAATTGTTTTTCCATTTGTGCTAATTTGAACATTATTATTATACATCCAAATATTGGTACAACCAGGGACGACCCTAGGAATTGAAAGGTTCTAGGTGAACTTAAATTTTGGGCCCTTAAAAAAACCATAAACAAAATTTACACTTAAAATTACAAATTTACTAGTAAAGCTTACGATGATATAGTAGGTAAAATAATTTTATTATCTTACTTAAATATAACACGGCTTGCATTTTTGTATGCAAAGGTATCAATCAAATTCAGATAATCAAGTTTTTCAACCATATCCTTTTCTATAGATAACATAACTAAACCACTTAATATTTCTCGGGACATAGTTGATCGAAGGTATGAATTAATCAACTTGAGTTTTGAAAAACTCCATTCGACCGTTCCATATAAGTAACTATAACAGGTATCGTTAGAAGAATCCTATAAACAATGCAAGCATTTGGATAACTACCTTCCATTTCTTTTATGTAACTCAACACATCTATTATCCTCTATTTTCTCTCTTTGGCAAATTCCGACACAACATACACAAGTCTTTACACAAGTTTTCGTTGTTCAAATCTGAAATCTCACCATGATTTGTTATGTTCGAACTTAAACAAAATGTATGCATATATACCTATCCTACTTGGATCCCTAAATTTTTGAAGGCTGTAAACACAAAACTAATTCGCCTGTGGTCAGGACAACCTATGGGTACAACTTTGTAAATATACACTATAAATAAATAAATAAGATTAAAATGAAAACATAAGCATTAAATTTGAAGTTATGGAATAAGACATCTCCTCAAAATTTTCCAGCTTGCAAAAATACAAATGAAAAAGATGTCGGGGTCCCACATATCTTTTATTACCAAAGTAATGTGTACGTGCATTCAATAATTCATGCCATTTAGCAAACGAGTACTACAACTCCACTCGTCTACGCAATAAAAAACACGAGGGAGGGCGGGCAACTAAAACAGTCAAAAGGTGAAGGGAGGGGCGTTAGGTCAGAGTTCATCTACAAAAGTCTGACCGATTTGTGTTCTTTTTTTCTCTTTCCTCGCACTACACACCACCACCACTTAAAGCCTCTTCACGTGTTCCCCCCTAACACATTTTCTATACACACAAACGACACACCTATACATACATCCCCTCTTTTCTCCCAAGCCTTTCCCAAAATTAAAGTAAAAAGGCCATACTCCATTACTCCTACAATCAGGAACGGAAATTCTGTGCTCGAAACGACGTCGTTTCGATGAATAGATGATCGTTGAGCGTGATCTTTGAATCTAGGGTTTGTAGTTGTGGATTTTGATCGGTTTGATATGGCGGACCGGAATTCAGGTTCCGGAGAAGCTGAGATGAGTTCCGATGGGAGAGAGCAGGAGTTACAGCCGATTGTGGTTGGACTTCCGGCGGTTGGAGCTGGAGAGTCTGCGGTGGAGGTGAAGCGGAAGAGAGGAAGGCCAGCGCGTAGTGGTCAGGTGAAGGCGGCACCGCCTTCGAAGAAACAGAAGGAAGATGAGGATGTTTGTTTTATTTGTTTCGATGGCGGTAGTCTCGTGCTTTGTGATCGCCGGTGAGAATTTTCGTGTTTTACGCTGTTTAGGTTTACTAATTTTATCCTAACTTTGGTAGCTAAAGCTTAAATGTGTGTGTATATATAATTACATTGAAATTAAAGAAGTAATTACAGTAAATGATGTTGGAGATTCGAAATTTGAATAGGATTAAAGTTTATTTGTTTTAATTCATGAGGGAAAGTAGTTAATTCTCTGCATTTAATGATGATAAGAAGCTGAATAGGAAAAAGTACATTATAATTTGCAGCCTAGCACTGCAAAGATTTGTTTGATTAATTAGGGTTTCTTGTGGTTTAGGAGTTGTCCCAAGGCATATCATCCTGCATGTATCAAGCGGGACGAGTCATTTTTCAAATCAAAAGCCAAGTGGTACTGTGGTATGTTACTGCTATTAATGATTCTATATTTGCATTGTGCTGCAATGTTTGATGGGGAATAATATGTGTTTAAATTTATGTATATAATTGCTGGGCGGTAGAGTTGTTTAAGTTGTTGCAGCATTTTAATTAGTCGAGAAGTCGATAGGTTATATTTCCACATATATGATTCATATAATTTTGTATTGTTGCTTTGCAAGTAGGCATGCAATTTTGTACGCAACACGGAAACGACACGAAAATTTAGTGTCTTGGTTAAGACAAGCATACACGAAAGTACATGAACTGACTGACTTAGTGTCATTTTTCCGGAACACAAAAGTAAAGTACGTAGATGATTTAGTTGTAGATGATTTAGTTAGTGTCATTTTTTTTTGTAGCACAAAAATAAAGTACGCAAACAGATTTCGTCTTATTTTCAAGTCACATACACGACATGACACAACAAAAATACGACATATATATTTATAAAATTATAATCTTGTAACACTAAAAATATTGCCCTTGTCTAAGTTAGAAATACATAAAAACTTTTATTTTGGATAAATAATATTAATAATTAATTTTTAATAATAAAGCCAATCCTTGAAAAAGGATGACATTTTTCATGTGTGAGACTGTGATGTTAAAAAGAGAGGAAAGACGTAAAAAAACAATTAGAATAATTAGTAAATTATTCCCTCCGTTCCACGATAAAAGTCCTAATTTTCTTTTTGGTATGTCCCATTTAAATGTCCTAATTCTAATTGTAACACTAGTTTTCCTAACTGTGCTTTGAAACTCAGCCCATTCATTTATTACTTTGGTATTGTATCCATTATTTTTATACTAGCTGTCAAAAGTCAAATAATCACACTTATTTAATTTCACCAACTAAACTCAAAAAAACATAAACTTAGATAAACATTCAGATGACAAAAGTGATTCATTCACATACCAAACATAAACATTATAAAATTAGTCTTCTTCATTGAAAATTTCTGGCCAAAATTGCAAACTTAGAACATAAAGCCTAAGTAAACAACTAAACATCTTATCTAAGACCATTACTTTTATTTTGGGGATGACCTATAGCTTCTTGTACGATATTGCTTTAACACTGGAGACTAATAGGGAGATCATTATTCATGTCAAGACTTTTTCTTTTTACTGTGAGGCACCTTGTAGTTAGTCCCGCCATACATTTTCATCATCTCGATCATGCATTGTTGCAATGTTAAAAACACATAATTTAGACTTCTTGATGAAATTTATTCAGAAGATTTTTGTACTACATGTATTACCTCCTCAATTGTCTTCACCAAAAATAAAATAAAATATAATTTCTCAATTGTTTTCGGAGCTTCTTTTTGATGAAATGATTGGATAGCTCTAAAGAAACCAAGATCAAGAACATTCATGTCGGGGCTGTCAGGTGGTTGGCATGTCAATCTTATGTTAAACCAATATTTTTTGGCAGCCTGTAAAAGTTGTGTATCATCAACGGATATTTGGGGCTTCACACTATCTTGAAGCCACTTTTTCATGATTGCTGACACTACCTTTTCAGTCAAACAACTTCTATAAACCTCTTTAGTTACCGAAGATATAAGATTAGTTTCCAACGTCCCTTACTCTTTCTTTTTGCTGCCTCTTTAAACACAAATGGAAAATTTCCAATTTCCCAGAAAAGGTTTCGTTCCCTAGTGCATCAAATTTAGGAAGAGCTACCACCACCACCACCACCACCACCACGTTTTAGAACATCTCCTTTGGAATAAATATTTACTTTTGCAAGTTCTTATTGGTTCAGTCGTCTCATCAGGAAGAAGGTAGTATCTTTTTTATTCTTTTGATAAATAAAACCATTTTTCGTCGACTTGTATACAATTAAACACTGGATCAAAGATGGTTGATTAGAATTAGTACCGTCAATTATTTTGGACAAGAAGAATTGTAGTCTCACTTTCTTGTTATTATCCTATAAAAGTGGCTTAATAGGATATGAGTGAGCTCTCAAATCTCCATTTTTTACCTTTCCGTGTAATGTAAATTTTGCTACATTTATGGCCTCCGACAAGGAGTGAATATTTGTCCTTCGGAGAGGAATTTGTAGAACTTGGTTAAGATTAACTTGTACTACTTTTCTACCCACCTGACCTTTCCGGCGTGAAGATACATTCATCAAAATTTTAGTTGCTACATCCCTTGCTTGCTTCCAAATTTGTCGTATAGTTCTTTTTGATTTTCCAAACTTGATGCCACATCATTTATAGACATGTAAGTAAATTTTCAATCTTTACGTTCCTTTAACACTAAGTGGTACATTTTTTGCCTCCTCTGTTGTTAGGTTTTTACAAAAGGTTTTTCATCTTTTGTAAGTAAAGGTGAATATGGTGTGTTGAAGTATATAGTGTATATATTTACTGTGACATTCAAACAAGAGTTGAAAAAAATGGAGGCAAATGTTGGCGTTTTTTTGGTTGAAACTAAAATTGATAAGTATAGAATGATGGAGGGAAAATTTGGTTAAATAAACAAATGGAGGAAATTCTTAATTTAATGACTTAAAGAAATGTGAAGAATTAATCAACTAATATGACCACTTACCAAGTGGTCATTCTCGAAAGTGTTGAACATTAAATAGATTTGATTTAATGACTATTAGTTTTACTGACAAATTTAAGGCATTTTTTTTTCTTAAACACCGTGTAGAAACGAACTAGGTTTTTTATTGTGGTATATATTTTAAAATTTAAGTGACATAATTTTTATTACAATATTTAACATTAGTACTAAAAAAAATTATCAAATAAATATTAGTCATGTTTGTTTAAGTATAAGGTTTATAGGAATTGGGAAAGTGAGGGAGAATTTGTTGTTTTGTAATTAATATTATGTCATAAGTAGGATAAAACAAATTAGGTATGTTGGTGGTTATTTTAAAGAAAAATTGATGTACAAGATAATGAATGAACGTGGAGAGATAGGCGAGAACCTATACTTAAAAGAATGCTGTAATTAATCTTTTTATTGCCAACAATATATATCTACATCAACATAATGGGATCGCCTGCCTCCATTGAAATTTTTAGAAGTTAAACCAAAAGAGTGGTCATGACTTGGTCATTTACACGAAGAAAAAAGTGAAACACTAACAAATATTTATCCTTCTATCTTAGTATTATCAGGAAGTATCAGTATTGAAGTGTTGAAGTGATGGCTAGTGTGAAATCTGTATTTTATATTTGAT
Source organism: Heracleum sosnowskyi (assembly GCA_030848705.1). Taxonomy (NCBI): domain Eukaryota; kingdom Viridiplantae; phylum Streptophyta; class Magnoliopsida; order Apiales; family Apiaceae; genus Heracleum; species Heracleum sosnowskyi. The sequence goes on from CM061243.1 coordinate 10,783,240, forward strand.
TTTGTTTTAACACCTTAATCTACTTTATAATTGTTTATCAATGGATGCTCTAATTCAGATTCTTTAATTTCTGAAGTTAGAATAAGACTTGTTAGATTCATAATCATTTTTTTGCTAGATATCATTTCCGGTTGTATTTTTACAATTAATTTGTAAGTTATTGGCAACCATCTATTTATTCATATAATGAGTACTAGTCTAATACATATTACACTAGTAATTCATAGCAATTCAGCATTCATCTATCATTCTTTTCTTTTAAATTGGTATTCAGTATCTAACATCACTTAGTTTGGTACAAGGGTTGTCTTAGAATTATTTATATATTACTAGATTATAGCCCGTGCAAAGCACGGGTTACTTTCAAATATTTTAATTTTTAAATTTTTTATAATATAATATAGCATAATAATGTATTTTTGATGTAATTTTAGTTTTATTTAAATTTTTTAAATAAATATAATAAATTTAAATTACAATATATTCATAATAATTATTAATTTTAATACGTTGTTGGTGAGATTCGAACCTTTAACCTTCATATATTATCGATATGTATATTGCAATTTGTTTGTTATAATTTTTTATATTTTATTGAAAATTAATTAATATAAACAGATACCTAAAAAGGATGGTGTTAATCGAATACAAATTATACCATGTTTTACTTATTTTAATATCTACCATGTTTCGATGGAAGGTGCAAAGAATCCGTGCGATGCACTAATTTCTTTAATATTTTATGATTTTTTCGTTTCATTGAATTGAAATTTCTAAGACATAAAATTTGCAGTCTAAAAATTTTAAATGATATAATTTAATAATAATTATATGTATATATACATATATGTTGCCCGTGATGTTTTTAGAAAATGAGGTATTTTATTTAGAAAATATAGAATATGGTGCGTTTTAGCTGAAAATAATAATTGATTAGTTATTAGTATTTATATCAATATTTTGTTTTATTAAATAAATTAGTCGTGATATTTTTAGAAAATAATGGATTTTTGTTAGGAAAAATAGAAAATGTAAAGTGTTTTAGTTGAAAAAAGTAGTTGGTTAGAGCATCTTGGTGGGTAAAACCCTTAGCTAAAATACTATGTGGCATGCTATAAATAAGATTTATAGATATTATGTAAAAAATTTATAATTCCAATGATACAAAACTTTGTGAAAAAAAATTAGCCATCCCCAACAACAACAGACTAGACCGACTATATTTGCAGAATCACAAGGAACCTGGAACATGTATTAAAATCACACATCATATATTGCCATAATAAAATAATACATTATATTTATAACAACTTGAAATAATGGAAACATATTATATTAAAAACATAGCCAACTATTATAACCAACTCCATTGAAGCGTTCATCAAATTTTACATAATTAGTATTTTATATTATTTTATCCAACACTATTGAAGATGCTATTAGAGGAGTTTTAGTCATGAAAAATAGAAAAATTGACGTGTTGGTCGAAAAAAGTAATTTGAAATTATAATATCCATATAATATTTTATTAAATATGATTAAATATTTACTTAATTACCCTTACTTATTTATAAAAAAATATGATTAAATAATGACATTACCTATTTATAACTCATTATCCTTTTCAGCTAAAACACATTACGTTTTCTATTTTTTTCAATAAAATTCCCTCTTTCCAAAAATAACATGTTACATTTTCTATTTTTTACTAAAATTTCTCATTTTCTAAAAATATCACGGGCAAACCCTTCATTATTTATTTTAAAACATATTTAGTGACTTATAGGGCAATTACTTTTTGCAACTAAAACATGTTACCTTTTCTATTTTGTCGTACTAAAACTCCTTTTTTTGAAAAAATGTATCAATGAAAAATCCTTAATTATTTATTTTAAAACATATTTACCTATTTATAACCAACTATCATTTTCAGCTAAAACACATTATTTTTTCTATTTAATACTTTTAATTATTAAAAAAAATTCATCTATTTTAACATGCCGTAACTATTTTTTTAACAAATACAATTAATAAAATATTAACCTATTTATAATCAATTACCTTTTTTAGTTAAAACACATAACTTTTTCTATTTTTTCGAACAATATGTCCTCCTTTTCCAAAAATATCTATTTGGGACAATTTAATTTTTTCAACTAAATATGTTATCTTTTAAATAAATATAGGGTAAACTTATTCATTTATTTTAAAACCTACTTTAATACTTTTAACTATTTAAAAGTCTTTACCGATTTTAACATGTCTACTTATTTTTTAACAAAAATAATTAATAAAATATATAAAACATAAATAATAAAATAACAACTATTAAAAATTATATGTGCATCACACAAGTTTTAAGCTAGTAAGATATAATATACAGAGCACTATTTTCTTGAACAATACATGATTTTTATTTAAATTCGGTAATCGGGAGTTTGCAATTTTTATAATCAGTAACTTTTCGACTACAATTAATGATGTTGTCTGTGTGTACACACAGGTGACTATAAAAAAAAATCACTATTTTCTTGAACAATACATGATTTTTATTTAAATTTGGTAATTGGGAGTTTGCAATTTTTATAATCAGTAACTTTTCGACTACAATTGATGATGCTGTCTGTTACAGGTGACTATATAAAGACGTGGCCTATTAATATTTGCGTATATGATAAATAATTACTTGTTAATCCGCTTTTGTAATCGCATCGGAGTCTAAATATTAATTATAAAATATTAAGTAGTTCAGAGGAATTGATCCTAAGACCTTTGGTAGTACTCGCTTAGTATCCCTCTTACTCTTATTATATAATAGTATATAATAGAGATGCTTTACCATTATTTATTATAGTAACTTATATCGATGTTGCAAACCTCCCACCCTCGGAATATAGTTTTGGTTATGTTAAGGCAAACATATATCTCGGACTCTCCCCATGTAAATTGGAACTTAGATCCCCCCTTATTGCTGGTGCCCAGAAGTTTGAGTTTTACTGGTTGCATCATATTCCATTTTTGACATGCAATTATGTTTTTATAGTTGTTGGTTTGTTTTAGAGTAACGACGCTTGATATTGTAATTTGTAAATCCCATTACTGTCGTTTGTAATATTTTTGGTGGTGTGTGAAATTCAGGGTGGCACATATGCAGTGTATGCCAGAAGGCAGCTCACTATATGTGTTACACATGCACGTATTCATTGTGTAAGGGATGCACAAAAGATGCTGAATACTTGTGTGTGAGAGGAGATAAAGGATTTTGTACAACTTGCATGAGAACTATCATGTGGATTGAAAAAAAAGAGGAAGGGAACAAGGAACTGGTAATATTTCTTGCCATTTCTTACTAGAGCTATGCCTTCCCTTAGCTACAAAGTCATTGTAGATTGGTCAGGTCCGTCAGGAATCAATGCTTAGGTGTAAATGCTATGTACTGTACTACTCCTCGCTACATTCGGAAAGAATTTGATAATGGAGGAAAAGATAGCAATAGGAAAGATAAATAAATTAGAGAAGCCAAAATGAGTCCTTGTCATCAGATGCCTATTGGTGTCTTATCTTATGTTACGATTAGAGTGATATTGCACTATTCTTCAAGTTAGAACTCCTCGGGTCTAGTGTTTTCTCTCTAGTTTATCTATCAATGAGCCGTATTCTTGGACTTGTAGTTTGATTTAACGCCTTATTGTCTTATTTGGATACTTTTCAGGCTCACGTGGATTTTGATGACAAGGGTAGTTGGGAGTATCTTTTCAAAGTATATTGGTTATACTTGAAAGAAAAGCTTTCTTTAAATTTGGCAGAGCTTTCCCAAGCAAAAAATCCATGGAAAGAATCTAGTACAATGATATATCAGGGACTAGTACCGGCTGTTCATGGTGGTACCAATAACAATGTCAAGAACTCTAATTTGGACAGGTCTTGTGAACAATTAGAGTTGAATAGTTCCATGACAAGAAAGTGCAACGAATCACTGAAAAGACATAACGAAGACACTTTGATAAAGGAAACTCCAGCTAACAGTGTCAAATCTTTAATGGGCTCTACTGACTGGGCAACTAAAGAGCTTTTGGACTTTGTTGCTCACATGAAGAATGGTGACACCTCTGTACTGTCTCAGTTTGGTGTTCAGGAACTTTTGTTAGAGTATATAAAGAGAAACAATCTCCGCGATCCTCAGCTTAAAAGTCATATTCTATGTGATTCAAGACTCAAACTTTTGTTTGATAAACCACGTGTGGGTCATTTTGAAATGCTAAAGCTTCTTGAATTTCACTTCCTCGTTAAGCAGGAAGCACCAAAGGATGTTTTCATTCAGGGAGGGGTAGTGGATGTCAATGAAATACACGAACTAGCTCACAGTAATCACGATAACTTGATGGGTAAAGATAAGAAACGGAAACCTCGTAAGAAGGGTGAAGAGCTAGCACCACAGACTAATCCCAATGAATATGCTGCAATTGATGTTCATAATATTAATATGATATATCTGCGGCGTAGCTTGATGGAGAATCTTATTGAGGATAAGGAAAACTTCCGGGATAAGGTAGTTGGCTCAGTAGTAAGAATAAGAATATCTGGTGGTGAGCAGAAAAATGATCTGTACAGACTCGTCCAGGTTGTAGGTATACATGCATAACTTCTACAACATTTGGTAGTACGTTTTTTTGATAAATGTATATAAACTGATTTTTTTCATTTATTATGGATATCATCGTTTAGGTGCAATTAAGGTGTCCGTCCCATACAAGATTAGCAACAAGACGACTGATGTCATGCTTGAAGTGTTGAATTTGGACAAGAAAGAGGTTGTTTCAATTGCTGCAATTTCAAATCAAGATTTCTCTGAGGTGACAACATATACTTTTCTAGTCTTGCAAAGGAATGATGCATTTTCTTACGGTTAAGACATATCGAGGACTATATACAGTGTGGATATCTTTTACTTACTTTATTGTCCCTGTTTTAATTAAATGCAATCTGACAGGACATCTTGCATTATGTTTTGCATGTATCACAATTCAGTAAATGTTAGTATTTAATCCTTACAGTATGCTGTACAGCTTGCAAGTGTAGTGTTCCCTTAAAATCCATTGTCACTTTTGATATTTCCACACACACACACACACACACACACACACAGACACTTGTAAAATCTTGACCTGTGATTACTTAGAGATAATGTTTGATTCATTTATTTATATATCTTCTATCCTCATTCTCAACCATTAAATGCTATAAACTTCTTTTTAATTAGCAAAAGAACTCCTTTCTAGCTGCACGGGTGGATCTTTTACAAGTGTCCACTATGCTTGATGATATTCATTATAAAATATCTTGGATCCTTTATCCCGTTAATTCATAATGCTTCATTTCTTGATACATGCTTCATGATTTTAAGATCTCAACTATGCTATCAATAGGTACATTGTTCTGATTAAAATAGGCTCTTCTATTGGCTCATCTCTGTCTTTTCATTTGTTCATTCTTCTCTGCGCTTGTTAATTTAGTTTGATAAAATATCATATTGTATTTATTGGTAATGAAATCAACTCCAAATAAGGAATACACAATTTGTGTCTATATCATTCATTGAAAATGTAAGTAAAAAATTATGTCCTGTCAGTTATCCTGATTATAGCACTAGAGAATCACTTGCTTATCTGTAGCTGTATTTAGCATTAAATAGGCATAACTTGGTTCCTTTTCAGGATGAATGCAGACGGTTAAGGCAGAGTATAAAATGTGGGCTTGTAAAACGATTCATTGTAGTAAGTTTGGGTGTTGAAGTATCATCTGTTCAAGAAATTAATTTTGTTTCTCTGTTTGATTTCTCCGCTGAAAATTATATTTTGTGGTAGGGTGAGATACAGGAGAAAGCATTAGCACTCCAATCTGTGAGGCTCAATGATGTAAGCAACTTGGTTTGTAATTCTGTTTCATGACAACTTTGTATAAAGCTATATACTCTTTTTTTAATATTTTGTAGTACAATTGCAGCTTTCCATGTCGTCATACTTTGGTGGTGTTATATTTAAGTTCTGTATATTATCCTTGAGTTGCTCTTGTACTGTTATTTTTTATGACTCCCGCTGTTTGATATATTCATTTATCTTTCATTGTAGTGGTTGGAAACAGAAACCTTGCGGCTTAATCATCTTCGTGATCGAGCAAGTGAAAATGGACGCAAAAGGGAATATCCTTTACTGAGTTTGTATATTTTCATATGAATATCTCTCGTAATTATGATGCTTATTTATAAGACATTTTTTAAAGCGACAAGTAACGAGGGGATGTACGGGCATTTATATGCACAATCTTACTTGCTTAGGGTTGGTAAAACACAGATTTATGCACAATTCAAGTTGAAATGCCTGTTGGAAGGAAGTGTACTTTAGAAACCAATCTCTATTCTCTGGTACCAAAGTTAATAATGAGAGGATCAAGAGAAAGGCTCATCAATAAAGCTGATATTGAGTGATTAAACTTATGGTATTACACCTTAACTGTGTGATTTGTGTTAATTCAATCTATAGTCTTTGCAGCATCCTGTTTATGTAAGAGGTATATACTTGTACCAAGATGTGTGTCTAATTATACACATCATAACTAAGCCTGTCAATGGAGCGGAGATCCGATCCGAGGCCGTTTTAATGGATATGGATTTGGCAAAAAAAAAATCCGATAATAAATGGAGCGGATATGGATTTAGGTCGATCCGATCTGAATATAATATATATAAATATATTATATATAATATTTATATAAATATTTTGTATAATATATATTATGAAAAAATTATTTGCAATTTTTAATAGTCTATACTTTGTAGTCTATACAATCACTACTAATTAAAATGTGAGATAAGATTTTTCCGAAGTATAATATCATCGTTTGGCCTATGAATCATCGTGTTTTTCTCAATATTATTCTAAATTTTCAATTTTTATTTGTTTTTAAATTTCTAATATTATGTTAGAGTTCGTATTTTAAACTTTAGAGTTATTATTTAATTACTTTGTTTACCATTACAAGATATTGTAAAAAGTTTCAATATTAAGTGAAGTTTTAATTTAAATCAAAATTTTTAAGGAAAAATATAAATGGATCGGATATCCGATCCGTGATCCGGATATGGATCGGCCTATAAAAAATCCGGTCCTGATCCGATCCGAATCCGCTAAAATAAATGGATATGGATATGGATTTAGGCCGATCCGATCCGAACCCGATCCGTTGACAGGCCTAATCATAACTATATGTCTAGTAGCTAAATTTTGGAGAAAGTCTATAAGGTTACTTGTGTTCTTTGGAGAGTCTTTCATGGGGAAAGCATAGAACTTCCTTTGCACTGCTCCCCCCCCACCCAAATGAGAAAAATATAAACAAGAAAAGGAGGTACAAAGTACAAGGACATACCCTAGGGAGAGAGAAGGACAGGGCCTTCACTCAAGCAAAAAACAACTCCGTACAAAAACAAGAGGAAAAATAAAAGCAAAGCTCAACAAAAATAACATAGAGAACCTAAGACATGGCTGAGGCTAATATAACGAGCTAATAAGATTGAAATCCCTCCTTGCTCTTTCTACTTGCATTGTGATTAGTATCTTAAACCGTGGCAATAGCATTTGCATGGCTGTACATATTTAGGTAAACAAATTGTCAATGCTGCATCACTACAATGCCTGGTGGCTCGTTTGTCTAAGACCGTGACATTGATCATGCCACATTAATGACCAATACCCTAATCCTTTACAAAAGAGGTAAATTAACAAATTGTCTTTGTTATAGCTTAGATCTTGTATATAGAAAAAGCGGCTGGGATCTGATGATTACATATATTAGATTGTTCTCCATATATTCTTTTAATACACAGGAGCGGAGATATAAATTTATTAGTACTGATAGGAAGTGAAGGTGATTCCGAAAGCCAGTGACCTGATTCTTTATCACTCACATTGCAGTTTTAATGAATTTATAGTGTCCTTAACAAATTTCACGCTCAGAGAATGTGTGGAGAAATTAGAGCTTCTGAAGACACCAGAAGAACATCAGCGTAGATTACACAAAATTCCTGATGTACATTTAGACCCAAATATGGATCCTGATTATGAATCTGAAGAAGAAGCTGAACAACTTGATAGCCAAAAACAAGGTTCACTGTTTTTGCCTACTAAATGATTTTATATACCTCTATAGATGGGATATTTGTATTGACTATTGAGTGGTGCTTGTCAACTTTGCAGCCCAATATGCTAAGCCTAGATACTCTGGAAAGAGAGAAGGCGGCAAGCCAGTCTCTTTAAGGAAAAATGTTAATATAGCCAACAATGGTAGTAGGGCGTGCAATGTCTCGACTCCTCCATCTGAACAAAGAGACATGTCAGCTGGATCATATCCAAATATTGAAGAGAGCGCTGCTGAGGCTCTGCAGAGATTGAGAGAGGGAAGAGATGCATGCAGATCAAACAGCTGGGAGAGGCCGAGAAATGAAGTTCCTTTCCTTGGTCTGGGGATTGGTAGTTTGAATAATCAAGCAGTAGGGATTTCAACTATTGCTTCAAAAGCAACAACTCCACCTTTCTCTGCGGGGAACACTCCATCTGCATATAGCAATGAAACTAAACTTTGGCACTACATAGATCCTAATGGTAAAATTCAAGGACCTTTCTGTATGTTGCAGCTGCAGAAGTGGAGTACAACTGGATACTTCCCCCCTGATATGAGGATATGGGCGGGTGATAGGCAGGATAACTCCATACTTTTGACTGATGCATTAAAGGGGCTATTTCATAATGTTGTGCCTTTGCCAAATAATATTTCTTCAAAGTCTGAAGAAGTATCCCCTGATAGTAAATTACACAAGTCTGATGTAGTGGGGACTGAGAATGCAAGTACCAGCAGAGATGGTAAGCAATCTGATGGAAACTGGCATGGTAATATTGCAAGAATTCATTGTACTAGTAAAAGTGAACTATCAAGGAACGATGGGTGGGACTCCCAGTCTTCTGTTTGGACTGCACCAGTTGCAAGTTGCATCAAGGAAGAACCGCTTGTAAGCTGTTCAAAGGAACCAGACTCATTTATCGGTAATAGTTCTTGCTATAAGCAGCGCCAAGTGCAAAGTCCACCATCGTCCATTACACTTGTTGGGAGGGAAAGTATGACTCATTCAGGTGACAGAATGAATCATGAAGTCAAAGGATGCAAGTTGGAACCTGATATTGAAAATCAAAGTTCAAGTGGAGCAACAGTTAGTAAGAGTCCCGGAGAACACATTCGAGATGACCACTCTAACAATCGATGTCTCTCGGGTCAATCTTCGGGTGATAATCGAAGAAATTCACCCGCTGATTCTTCTTCAAATACTTTGAAATTAAACTTCATGCCCTCTCTAACCAATTTGAATGTAGCTCCTGAACAAAATGGCAAATTGAATGTCACAGATATGCATAGTCCTTCAAGAAAGACGAATAGTGAGAACTATAAAGACGACACCAATGAAAACAAGGAGTCCATCTCGTCTACTGTTCATATTAAGGAATTGTGTTTTCCGGATCTTCCAAGTCCCACACCAAAGGCAGGCATTGATTACCAAATAGGTTTAGCTGATGAAACCAGGCAAGCTGTGTCATTAAATCTCCCTTATCAAGATTCATGCCCTAATTGGAGCAACACCTCCAATTTAGTGGTTGGGGAACTGCAACTAGCTGATATATCTGATGATTGGGGCGGTTACTCCCCTACTCCGTTAAAGCATTCTGTTGATGAATGGGATCCCGGTCTCATCTCTCTCCCACTAAAACCAGCTACATCTAGAGGCGGTGAACTTGATTTTTTTCCTACATCCCATCCGGCATCTCATCTATTGAGTTGGCAGACGGATGTTAGAGAACAAATTGAGTTTAGCACCTTGGCTGAGGAATCAGTGTCAGATCTCTTGGCTCAAGTTGATGCGATGGAGTCACAGTGTGACTTGCCCTCACCTACATCAACAATGAAGTGTGGTGAGGATTTTTGAATTTAAATCTAAAGTTAGGCATACGGGGTTTATATTTACCAGCATACTACATGGTAAGCATTTCCATTCTATTATCTAATTCACCACAGGTAGTAAAATTATAAATAGTGAAAAATCGACCAGGAACATATTAAATCTGTGAGTATATTAAATTATTAGACACATTGCCACTCATTGATAACAGTGCTTCTTAAAATTCTCATGCTCACAAAAGGTTCTAGCACCTTGAAAGTATGTTCTGTAAAAATATTTGTTACCGTGCCTTGACATTGGGATTTATGGTCTGCTGTAGCTCGTCCATCGAATTACTACACGTTGATAATTATTGAGGTTTAGGATACATTATGATCATACATATATAATGACTTGTTAGGCACATGCAGTAGATTATTGTTTGCTTTTATTTCAGCGGTAACAGTTCTTGTTATGCATATTTCACTTTATCAGGGGTGAATTCAGAAGCCTGCTGCAAAAAAACGGATGCTGCCGTGCAGAAGAGTTCGCCGCCGTAATCAATGTGCCAGCAATTGCTTTTCAGCCATATATATCTCAAATATCTCTCTCTTATATAATTGGTTGTGGTCCTCTATGCAAACTACAGTAGAAACCGGGGGATTTTTTGACAGGAACACCCTGGAGTTTTTGTAATTGCCGAAATGGAAGTAGATATATCACCAATTGTTCTACACAAACATGAAGAAATTGAAATTACTCATTCTTTATTCTCGAACACTCTTCCCATTTAATACAATATCTCGAACACCCTTCTCACAATTGCGAGATTAGATCTTCCTTCGGTGAGCTACTCCCCTGTTATTTTCTCACTTTTGTAATTTAGTGGCTGCAAAAGGATACACTACACCGATGTAATCCAATCATTTCAATGATTTGATAAAATTTAGTTCGAACACATTTAAAAAGATAAAATTTATTGAACTATGTCGAGAAAATCTCTTGACCTTTTGATCAAACGGCATCTCCCATGCTCTAGAGGATGGGTTGGGTGCTTAAATGTTTGTAATTATAAAAAACGTAATTGAAATTGTTATTAAAAATTGTTGTGTTGAAAAAAATGTTGTGAAAATCTGATATATGTTTGGTATTATTTTTTATATGTGTGTTTTGGTGTAATTATAAAAAATTAATGTTTTTGTAGAGGTTTGATGTTGAAAAGTTGTTTCTCGTAAAAATGCAGCTTTTGAAATCAAAAACATGGGGTCTTGCTTTCAGTTAAAGCAGTTTTTGAAATTTATTAAACATTATTTTAACTGCTGTTGTTGCTGTGCAACAGCAATACCAAACGAACTTAAATTAAAATTTCTTAATTTGTAGTAATTCATAAATAATATTATTTCTAGCCATAAGTTTACGTAAGATAGCTAGACAGATCCTTAGCTCCTTGTCGTCATATGTTCATATGTAAGTGCTATTCCAACCAAATTGTAATTTATGGCTTAAAATAAATTTCAACTAATATTATAAAAATATAATAGTGTAAAAATAAATAGTGTAATACTTATTTTAATATAATTTTTACAGCAATATATATATATATAAGGTTCCAGAGAGAACCATTTTATCAACAGAACCGAGAGAACCATTCTAAGACCGTTGATATACTATAATATAATTAATGAATCTTAATAAAACACTAAAAAGAATCTTAATTATCAATTAAATTTATTATAAATAAATTTATTTTGAAATATATTATAAAACACTTTATAGAATACTTAACAGAATCCTAATTTTAATATAATTATTAAAACACTTAAAAGAATCTTATAAAATTATTAAAACACTTAAAATAATTTTAAAATACTAATAAAGTATAATAGAATTTTTTTAAAACATATCAGCCGTTGGATGGTGTGGTAAATCAAGGGTGATTGGTTAGTTCTCTCGGTTCTCTCAGAAAGATAGGTTCTCTCTGGATCTTTCCCATATATATATATATATATGAGTTGCACTCTAGGAAAAACACTTTATATAAAGAACAATAAAGAACACCATCATAAACACTTTATTTTTCATAAAAATTGATTTTTTAAAATTAGAATCATAAAATTGAACAACAATTAAGCCTAACATATCAAATTTAACGTATAATCTCATCTAAATTTAAAAATTAAACATTACATATAATCCAGTATAAAATCCAGTACAAAATCTTGTATATATATTTATCACAATGAAATTACATGTAATCATGTTTTATTTGATTCTAATTTTTTGTTAGATTCTATTTTTATTCGTAATAAACCTTTTTTGGTGAGAAAATTAGAATCAACATGCAATTTATGTAAGATTTTATGGTGTTATTTATTGTTTTTTATACAAGAATGTTTTTCAGGGAGTAATGACCTATATATATATATATATATATATATATATATATATATGGTCGCGCTCCATTGAGAACTCTCATTAAAATGAAATATGAGATCTAATTCTAGCCATTCATTAATATACTATATATTCATAGTCCACCACCCATTAAATTTATTAATATTTTAATATTTCACCACCCCCACCCATCCATCACTGAACCACCATTTCTGGCGACCACCAACTCCGGCGACTAGAAATAATCACCAACGTCTAGGGGTGGCAAAATCAGACACGACCCGACAACCCGACACGAATTCGACCCGAAGAGTACGAATTCGGGTTGGAGTTTTTCGGGTTGACCCAAAACTGACCCAAAAAATTCGGGTCATTTTCGGGTTACCCGAAACTTACCCGAAATAATATTTATATAATATAAAATGAAATATATTCTGAAAATATCTATATTTTATATTAATTTTGTATTATTTGTTATTTAAATTAATACATATTCTAATTCAATAATATTAAAATTAATTTATATTATCAAAATATAATTTATTTATTATTTATAATATATAATTTATATTTATTAAATAAATAATTATTATTTCGGGTTGGGTTCGGGTTGGGTTCGGGTTACTCATAAATTTTCGGGTTGGGTTCGGGTTGAGTATTCTGACCCATTAAAATTTCGGGCCGGGTTCGGGTTGGGTCAAATTTATGACCCGAGTCTGTCAACCCAACCCGAACCCGACCCGCAACCCGAAATTGCCAGCCCTACCAACGTCATCATTAAAATCACCACAATTTAGAAAAAATCACCACCGTCAAACATAAATCACAATCATTTTCTTTAAACTTCAACCATCTCCCACCATTATTTCCGCCCACCACTAACTCCGACCACCATTGTCACTAGTAAACACCAAAATTCAACACATAATCATAACGTTTTTTATACAACAATCAGTAATCATCATCGCCATCACCCGTAATCACCACAATAAAATAATAATCTTCATACTACCATTCTCACCGACCACCATAAGTGCAGCTGCGACCACCATTAACATCACCCGTAAATAGCCACCTTAGACCATCACTTCAGCACCACCTCCGAATCACCAAAATCCACCACAAAATCACTACTTTTTTAAAGCAGCAACTAGTAATCACCATCCTCGCTACCAATAATCACCACCGTCACAACTATTGATTACCACCAACACAACACGCCACCATACTGCACACACAACAAATCATCACCAGAATGCAAAAAACACTAAAATTTGAAAGATAATCACAAGTAAAAGTCAGATCTAAAGATTCTAACATATTTTTCGATGATCAGAGCTTTAATTCATCTTCAAATGAATGACATCAATGATGTTGAAACGAACATTAAACGATGATAATGTTGGAACAGATCTGGATTTGCGTGGATAATCAAAAAAGAAAGAAGGTTAACCGGAATCCAGTGCCGGAGTTTGGTCGGAAATGGTAGTTGAAAGGAATGGGTGATGGTTGGAAGAAATGATGAGGGTGATACATACATGTGTATGTATATAATTCAATTGGGTGTAGGGCTGTAAACGAACTGAGCCGAGACGAGTTTTGTCCGAATCGAGTCGAGCTTGATTTTTTTTAAATGAACCGAGTCGAACCGAGCTTTCTAATCGAACGAAAAGTGATGTTCAAGATCGGCTCGTTAATAAACGAGCCGAACACGAGTTTGTTCACGAACATTTCGAGTCGAGCCGAACACAAACCGAACTCGAGTCGAATCGAGTTGTTCACTTATGGTTCGTACTTTTATACTTAACCAAATCCAATTTTTAAAATTAATTACTCGATTTATAGTCTCACGCCTAAAATCACATTTTAAGAATACACGATTATGTTTGAAATTCTAATACTAAAAGTTAATTTATTTTCTTCTAATAATCATATTAGGTTAATATTTGTATTTATAAGTAATCAAACCTTACCCACTTCACCTAATAACAATAGTTAAAATAAAACAATTTTATCACTAACTTAGAGCCTCTCTAAGAGCCTCTTTATCTTGGCTCTTAACTTGAAATTTGAAGAGGTTTACAACTTTTTTTCTCTCCAAGATACTATTATTAACCTTAAATTCACTAAGAGTCTCATCTTTCTCCTCAATTTTAAGAGGTACGAGCCACTTTTAAATAATATTATATAATAAATTAATAAGTTAAACTCTCTTTCTCTATTCACTTTCTTTTGTAATTTTATGAATGCAACTTATAAATTTTAGTAATGAAAAACTAATTTGGATTGGATATAAAGAGTTTAACTTTTGGCAATACGTTGATGTTATACCTTTTAGATATAACAAATACAATTCCTTATTCAACCACAAAATAACTAAAATAGATCGCAATTAAGTTTTATTTAACATATTCAAATTGTTAAGGATATTATGAAATTCACAAATTTATAATTAGTTAAATGAATCGAGCCGAGTTTAACGAGTTCGAGCCGAGCTCGAGCCGATCCCGAGCAAAACGAGCCGAGTTTGAGTCGAACATGTGTAAAGTTCGGCTCGAGCTCATTTAGTAAACGAACCGAGCCGAGTCCATCTAAAATGAGCCGAGCTCGAGTTTTGTTCACGAACGGCTCTATTCGCTTACAGTCCTAATTGGGTGGTTATGATTAAATTAAATGAAGGATTGAGATTAGATCTCATATCTCAAAATAGTGGAAGTTCTTACATAAGCAAGACCATATATATATATATATATATATACTAGTGATCAAATAAAAACCAAAGTTAAAATAGAAACTAGAAACTACTTTAAGTCCTTAGATCAATCTAATCTAATGCCCCCTAGAGTCTCACACACAATTAAAATACACTCTTCCATACATAACAAAAAAAAAACTCACTGATTGACGAGAAAAATCAAATTAAAAACGGAGGAAATTTGGCGGGATTGTGTATATGAGAGTGTATTTTAAGAGAAATGCTAGGGAACCATAAAAAATTCTTATAAATTTTCCCATAAACCACGTGTCTCCTCCCAATTGGTTAATATAATGATTAATAATATGGAACTCACGTGCATTCATATGAATCCCTCCACACTCCATACTGCCAAGTCACAACTACCACGTCATTATGGAGACTTTTATGATTACTTTTTATGGTCCATAGCATTACTCATATTTTAATTGTGTGTGGTGCCTCTAGGGGGCATTAGATCATATTGATCTTAGGGTTTAAATTAGTTTCTAATTTTTATTTTAATTTTAGTTTCTATTTGATCACTAGCATATATATAATCATTATATATATGTCTTTCTAATTTTTTAGAATTTTAGAATTTTAAATACTAACAAATTAAAAAATATCGTTTAACATATTAGAAGTAGAATAGGTGTTCGAATTTATTGAGGAGAAGAGTTCGAATTTATAGGTAAGATCAAGTTCTTTTAAAGTAGAATATGTGTTTGAATTTATAGAGGAGAAGAGTTCGAATATATAAGAAATACTTGCAATTTAAAAGTTCTATTTGAAGTAGAATAGGCGTTTGTAAGACATAATTAAAAGTTGTATTGGAAATATAATAGGTGTTTGAATTTATAGATGAGAATCGTTCGAATTTATAGATGAGAAAGTTATATGGGAAGTATAATAGGTTTTCAAATTTATAGAGTAAAAGATTTCGAATTTATAAGAAATACATATTAAAAAAAACTATTGGAAGTAGAATAGGTATTTGTAATACATATAATTAAAAGTTGTATTGGTAGTAAAATAAGAGTGCGAATTTATATATGTGTTTTTTTAACGAAAGAATGACTCATTAGAAAGTAATATATTAACAAGAAAATTAATATATAAGACAAGTATTCAATGTGTAAAATTTGTGATTTAGGGGAAGAAATTCAATTTTATAAGAAAGACATATAAATTATTTAACGTAATACTGTTTGAATTTATAAAGAGAAAGAATTCGATTTTTATAGGGAAGTAGAACTAGAATAGGGGTTCAAATTTATAGAGGAGAATAATTCAATTTTATAGAGAAGACATCTAAATTATTTAACGTAATAGAAATAGAAAATGCATTCGAATTTATAAAGGGGAAGAATTTGAAATTATAAAAAAAATACAAAATTCATTAATTTTTGTTTTATTTGTTCAAGGATCTAACAACGTAAAGCTCAATGCTCTCCCGAAAATAGCATTACGCAACACACAGTTGCTTCTTCAGTATTTTGTTTGATTTATTATTGATAAAGGTTGCTGTTATGCCATATTTTGGCATAGTCCAAATTTCTCCGTTTAATAATTATTAATTCAGATTAATAATTAATTGCTTTATCACTAAGTAATATCCTCTCCCTGAAACGAGGAAAGAATCAATCTCAATCAACGAATAACGGAAAATATCTCCAAACGATATTTTTCAAATCATGGAAAGAAATGCGGAGATGCCGCAAGATTGTAGGAAAACATGTGAAGACCGGACTATTTATGGGAACATGAGGTGGATTGATAATCCTTGAACTATTTATGGGAACATTGGATGGATAAAATTTGACTATTTATGGGCTTATCTAATGACTTGTTTTCCAAGAACTACGTGAGGCTTGATCCTTATATAAAAGGGTACGTAGGCACCTTGTATGATACGACAATTGACACTCGGGAAAGAGGAAGAGAAAGAACCCATTCTCTATTCAATTTCTGAGGAGTCATCATACGAGCTCAGCCCCAAACATCCAAAAATCCCAAATCCCCCTATTTTCATAATTCGTTATTCCAGCAACCTCCGATTCGGATTGTTACGAAATTCCTCCAACAACAATTGGCGCTAGAAGGAGGGGATAATTTTTGATTGTGGAGGACAATCAATATATACAATACACACGGGGGTTAATATGGATCTGGAGCTACTTTAATGGAGGAGCAGAACAGTGGAGGCGGTGGTTCATTCGTGGTTGTATTCAAAATTAAGATAAGTTTTCTTATGATTTTGTCCGTACAAATAAGTTATCTTATAAAATTCGTAGTAAATTTAATACATGTCAGATTTTGATAATATTTTATGATCCGGAAAGCTTTTGTGATTTCCTACAACTTTCATTCTTGGTGTTTTATGAGATTATGTTCAGATCTATTTTTGAAATCACAAAACATAATCAGATCCCGTTTTTCAGTATTGAGAAGTTAATCAGCAAATGTTTTATTTGATTCCCGATTCGTTATAAGTCCGTTTCTGACGAGCCATATATCATTGGATATATCTTTTCGTTTTCTACAACTTTCATGTTTTGTATTTTCCAAGAAAATATCGTTTACAGGGCCAAAAAGGTAAAAACAGATATGGGCAGAATCTGAATCATGGAGATGTTAAAGAATTGTGATGCAATATTCGTAGCACATGATTCGATTACTTCACTATCTTGTGCATGAACAAAAATAAGTGTGGAAGGTCCTTAGTGGTTTCTTGTGTCTAGAGCTCATTCTGTTTATAAGCTTGTGGTTGTTTTGGTGAAGAATAGGATATGGTCTTGATTTAGTTTGAGAGTATATTGATGAGCATTGCACACACGCACGTTTCTGTGTTTGTATGGTTAGTATACGGGAATTTGGTCGAACTCTGTTTGAAAGATTGCATTCCTTGAGATGTTGGCTTGTTGATTGGTTATGGTTAGTTTGAGGGGATTGTTTGCATTAGCATATTAGTTACATTCATGCATTGCATTATATAGAGTCTGTTTGTGCTTGAGGACAAGCATCAGTTTAAGTTTGGGGGTGTGATAAGTGGATTTTATATCTACTTGGAACGCTTCAAATCGGCTTAAATTGATTGTTTGTACTCAAGTACGTGGTGTTTTTAATGTGTTTTGTGTTAGATCGTGCAGAGTTGCGTTGTTGGCAGAGTCGTAGAGTTTCTATGGTTATGTGGTGATGTTTTAGCATTGTTGTGAAAGCCAAGTGGTTGCGGAAATTGAGAGCGCGAAGAAATGTCAAAGAAAAGCATTTTGAAAGCCTGGAATCTACTTTTGAAGCGCGCCCGCGCTTGGTAAGGGCGCGCCCGCGCTTGGTAAGGGCGCGCCCGCGCTTGATGAATGCTGAAGAAAGTCAATTTCTGTTCTGAAAAGGAAATAAGCGAAGACCAGTCAACAGAAGAGCCTATATAAACCATTGGTGGACGATTTTAGAGATACACATTGACATTCATTCATATACATCTATCCACCGGTGAGGAGAACGAAGAGACGGCTGATTACGAAGATCTAATTTTCAACTTATCTTTGTATTCTTCTAATTAGGCAATACTTTGGATTTTCGTTTGTTTCTTCATAAACCCTAGTACTTTTATTTAGTATTCCAGACATATTTAATATCATGTTTTCATCAGAACCCACGATGATGAACGGTTCGATTATGAACTAATCATTGTCGTGGGATTCTAACGGATTTATTTATGGATTTTAGTAGATAATTGTTTTAAAGATGTGTGTGTGATGACTAATTGATATCCTAGTTTGGTTGTGCTTATTCTTCTTGGATGCGTAGCTAACATCTAAGTTGTTTGTTAATCTCTATTGATTGCGAAAGTGGATATAGAGGTTTAGAACTTGCCATGCTAGCATAGGTTTATGTATGTTTGTCATGCATGATTCGTAGGTAATTTTAACCATCTTACCTGCCATATATAATTTGAATGGATAACTTGCTCGTTAAACCGTTATGTTTTCAAATATTTATAGACATATAGGGTCTAAGCATAATTGGTGTCTGCTCAACTTCTATCTCTTTTGTGGATGTTTGAGTGGTTTGGTAAACGTATACTGAAAGGTAGCGTGTACTGATTTCGTGTTATCCGATTAGTTGTCATAACCGTCACATACATTGATTAAAGACATAAACTCTAGATGAAGTATTTAATGAAGTTAGGATCCCATGTTTTATTCTCATAAGTAATTCAACATCAATCTCTTTAGTTAATTATAATCTTGTTACGTCGATTAGTTAATTTAGTTAATCAAAACACAACTTTGACACTTGTCTTAGCATTGAACAATAGCCATACATTGTTGCATAAGTGCATAACTATAGTAACCAAAGCAGTCTCTGTGGGAACGAACTCTACTTATTCTTATATTACTTGTGACCGCGTACGCTTGCGTGATTTTGTGCGAACAAGTTTTTGGCGCCGCTGCCGGGGACTCGGTGTTATATATATATAGTTTATGTGCTTGTCATCAGTGGTCGTTAAAGTTCACTGACTCGGATTATTCTCATCAATTTTACTTTGTTTGGTGTGTTTCAGATACTTTAGTGAGCGTGTATGCGAACACGTTCTCAATCTCGTAAGGAATCACTTGAATTGAATCTAGTTATGGGAGAACCAGTAGCAGAAACGAAGGCTTTGAAGGACTATTCTCAGCCAAAGATCAATGACATTCAATCGAGCATTGTCAGGCCAGCTATTGCGGCTAATACTTTTGAAATCAAGCCTGGCACGATTCAGATGGTGCATAATTCAGTTCAGTTTGGGGGTGCTCCAACGGAAGATCCTAATATGCATATTAGGAATTTTATCGAGATTTGCGACACCTTCAAGTTTAACGGAGTGTCGGAAGATGCTGTGAAGCTGAGACTTTTCCCATTTTCTCTGAAGGATAAAGCTAAGGGCTGGTTGCACTCTCTACCAGCAGGGTCTATTGCTATATGGGAGGATCTTGCTCAGAAATTTCTCACCAAATTCTTCCCTACGGCTAAAACAGCTGCAATCAGGAATGCTCTTACTCAGTTTGCACAGCATTCTGGAGAAACTTTATGTGAAGTTTGGGAGCGCTACAAGGAGATGCTTAGGAAGTGTCCTCATCATGGAATGCCTGATTGGATGGTGATCAATTGTTTCTACAATGGTTTGGGAGGTCAATCACGACCAATGCTTGATGCGACATCAGGTGGAGCTCTTTGGGCTAAAAGCTACGAGGAAGCGTACGAACTTATTGAGATGATGGCTGCTAATGAATACCAGAATCCAACTCAGAAGTTATCACAAGGCAAGGTAGCAGGAGTTCTGGAAGTGGATGCAGCTACGACAATAGCAGCTCAGCTAAAGGCTCTGTCTATGAAGGTGGATTCCTTGTCTAACTTTGGAGTTCAGCAGGTGGCTAGTGTGTGTGAGCTATGTGCAGGTGCACATGACACGACTCAGTGTGCCATATCTAATGAGTCGGCACGGTTTGTGAGCAATTTCCAGAGACCACAACAGCCAGTGTCGAATGCCTATCATCCGAATAACAGGAACCATCCGAATTTCAGCTGGAGTAACAATCAGGGAGGCCATCAACAACCACAACAGCCATATCAGCAGTATCAAGGTCAACAATTTGGAGCTAAGCCATTCAACTCTTCTGGTTTTCAGCAACAGTATGCTCCACGGCAACCGTATCAACCACCGGGGTTTCAAAAACCGTCTCATGGCAATGCTGGTCAATCATCTAATGAAAAATCTGAATTGGAGGAATTGAGGCTAATGTGCAAGAGCCAAGCTGTTTCCATCAAGACTCTGGAGAATCAAATCGGTCAGATTGCCAATGCCTTGTTGAATAGACCACATGGAACTCTCCCTAGTGATACAGAAGCTAATCCAGGCAAAAGAGAGGTCAAGGAACATGTAAAGGCAGTTACCTTGCGATCTGGGAAGGTTACGAATGATCAGAACTCGGAAACAGAGCAAAACAGAGAAAATTTGAAATTCCAGCAGAATGAGGAGCGCGCTCGCGCCCTAGGGAGCGCGCCCGCGCCTGACCTTCTGCCAGAGTTGGAAAAAAATGAAGAAAAAGCTAGTCAGGGGGGAAACGATGCGGAGAAAAATGACCAGTCTACTAAGAAATCTGTTCCGAAGCAGGATACAGAGACCAAGGAAGTTTATCCTCCTCCGCTATTCCCTAAACGACTTCAGAAACAAAAGTTGGACAAGCAGTTTGCTAAGTTTCTCGATGTTTTCAAGAAGTTGCAGATCAATATACCTTTTGCGGAAGCTTTAGAACAAATGCCGAGCTACGCAAAGTTCATGAAGGGTATTCTATCTCGGAAGTTGAAACTCGAGGAGTTGGAGACCGTCGCTCTAACAGAAGAATGCAGTGCTATCCTACAGCAGAAGTTACCTCCTAAACTCAAGGATCCAGGGAGTTTCACCATACCATGCAGCATCGGCAATCTATCTTTCAACAAGTGCTTGTGTGACTTGGGAGCTAGTATTAATTTGATGCCGTTGTCTGTCTTCATGCAACTTGGGCTGCCGGAGCCTAAACCTACTACTATGTCCTTAGAGCTGGCTGATAGGTCGGTCACATATCCTAGAGGCATAGTAGAGGATGTCTTGGTTAAGGTGGATAAGTTTATCTTCCCTGCGGATTTTGTTATTTTGGACTTCGAGGAGGATAAGAGGATTCCTATTATCTTGGGAAGACCGTTCTTGGCAACGGGCCGTACTTTGATAGATGTGCAGAAAGGAGAGCTCGCAATGAGGGTGCATGACCAAAATGTCACCTTCAATGTCTTCAATGCAATGAAATTTCCTACAGAAGAGGAAGAATGCTTCAATGTGGACTTGGTTGAGTGTGCAGTTTACACGGAGATTGAGCACTTGCTAAAGTCAGATACTTTGGAGAAGGTACTGACGGGGTATTCTGAAGATGAAGAAAGAGAAGAGCAATTGAGGTTCTTGAATGCATCTCCGTGGAAAAGAAAGACTGATATGCCATTTGATTCTCTTGGCATATCTGAGCTGAAGAAATCTCAGGAGCGTCTCAAACCATCTATTGAAGAAGCTCCTACACTTGAACTCAAACCACTACCGGAGCACTTGAGGTATGCTTTTTTAGGTGATGCATCTACGTTACCTGTGATTATTGCATCTAACTTGTCATGTGGTGAAGAAGAAAAACTTTTACGAATTTTGAGAGAGTTCAAGTCAGCAATTGGTTGGACCATAGCGGATATCAAGGGAATCAGCCCTTCGTATTGCATGCATAAGATTCCGCTTGAACCAGGAAGTAAACCAACTGTGGATCCTCAGAGGAGGCTAAATCCTATCATGAAAGAGGTGGTGAAGAAAGAAATCCTTAAGTGGCTGGATGCAGGAATCATCTATCCTATTTCAGACAGTTCATGGGTGAGTCCAGTGCAATGTGTGCCTAAGAAAGGAGGCATGACAGTAGTTGCTAACGAGAAGAATGAGCTTATTCCTACTCGGACAGTTACAGGGTGGAGAATTTGCATGGACTACCGAAAGCTGAATAAAGCCACCAGAAAAGATCACTTTCTTCTTCCGTTCATTGACCAGATGCTAGACAGGTTGGCTGGTCATGAATTATATTGCCTACTTGATGGTTATTCAGGGTACAACCAGATTTGTATTGCTCCAAAAGATCAGGAGAAGACTACTTTCACATGTCCTTTTGGCACTTTTGCGTTCCGTCGCGTTTCTTTCGGACTTTGTGGTGCACCTGCTACCTTTCAGAGGTGTATGATGGCCATATTCTCAGATATGATTGGCATTAATCTGGAAGTGTTCATGGATGACTTCTCAGTTTTTGGAACTTCTTATGATGAGTGCCTACAGAATCTGGGCATGGTGTTGAAAAGATGCGTTGAGACCAATATGGTGCTCAACTGGGAAAAATGTCACTTCATGGTGCAATAAGGAATCATTCTTGGGCATAAGGTATCTAGCAAGGGGCTTGAAGTGGATAAAGCCAAAGTGGAGACGATTGAAAATCTTCCTCCACCAATTTCAGTTAAGGGAATTCGCAGTTTTCTTGGTCATGCGGGTTTCTATCGGCGATTCATTCAAGACTTCTCTAAAATCTCTAAACCCTTATGTAATTTGTTGGAAAAGGATGTTCCTTTCATGTTTGATGAAGATTGTGTGGCTGCTTTCGAGCTGTTGAAGAAGAAGTTGACTTCAGCACCTATTATTACTGCGCCTGATTGGAGTGAACCGTTTGAGCTGATGTGTGATGCTAGTGACTATGCGGTGGGAGCTGTCCTTGGACAAAGAAAGAACAAGGTGTTCCATGTGATTTTCTATGCTAGCAAAACCCTCAACGATGCTCAGCTGAACTACACTACTACAGAAAAGGAACTTTTGGCAATTGTGTACAGTTTCGAGAAATTCAGGTCTTATTTGCTTGGGACTAAGGTAGTAGTCTACACTGATCATGCAACCATTCAATATCTAATTTCGAAGAAAGATTCAAAGCCTCGGTTGATTCGTTGGGTTCTTTTGCTCCAAGAATTTGATTTGGAGATTAAAGACAGAAAGGGTACTGAAAACCAGGTGGCGGATCATTTGTCACGTTTGGAAGACCACGGTACAGATTCAAGGGAAAAAACTCTAATCAATGAATCTTTTCCCGATGAGCAACTTTTTGGGGTGCAAGATGAAGAACCATGGTTTGCAGATATTGTGAACTATCTTGTGAGTAATGTCATCCCTTCTGAATTCTCTTATGCTCAAAGGAAGAAGTTTCTACATGATGTAAAGTGGTACCGTTGGGACGAGCCATTCTTATTCAGGCAGGGAGCTGATCAGATGATAAGAAGATGCATTCACTATAGTGAAACTGAGGGTGTCTTGCGAGATTACCATTCCACCACTTATGGAGGCCATTATGGTGGAGATAAGACAACTACTCGAGTACTTCAGGCAGGATTCTACTGGCCAACTGTAAAGCATAATGTAACATAAGATGTAAAAGAGATAACTACAACTCAACAAAGGACAAGACAGACAATAGTATTAATAGAAGCACAGGAATCCAGAATCAGAGAAGAAAATGTAAACTCAAAAAATCAAAATACGTTATGTATTCTTGAAGTCCGTAAACAGGTCACGGAAAGAAGTTCATGAAAATGTTCAAGCCTCAGTGACAGCAATAGAAACAAGACTTTGAAGACGACAGAAGTATGTGAATGATTTAGGGTTCAGTACCACGGGATTCCAGTGATGAAGCAACCAGAACGACAAGGGACGTATCAGCAACATTATAATTGAAGTCATAAAATAAGAATTGATCAAGTGTTATTCATCTGTGAACCAGACCAGTTGCACTAGGTGACGGCACTGAAAAGATCAAGTTGTTTTATCGTCTCAGAAGAAATTGATACAGTCCAAAACTTAAACACCCAGGAGCTCAGGAGTAATTACTAAAGGACAAAAGACAAGAAAAAGTATTCGATAGTTTTTCTTTTGAAAAAACTATCGAATGGTGGTTGAAGTGATTCATTGAATAACCAAGTGAATTAATTTGGCATTCGATAGTTTTGATTTAAAAACTATCGAATGACAAATTGATTTATTCCATTCGATGGTTTTTTAATCCATTCGATGGTTTTTCAATTCATGGAGCAGGTGAAAAGTTGTGCTTGTCTGACAGGTTGATGAAGATCCAACGGCCAAGAATATTCTATTCTAAATGGTTCGATGGTTTTCAATTTAAGTCTGTAGTTAATACAGAGTGAAGAATGTGTCTTCTTCAGTTAAGGATTTTAACACAGAGACATTACTGAGAGAGAGAAGAGCCGGAGAAAATTATCAGAGAAATTAATAGTGCTCAGAACTTGATCATTGTTTTGTATTTGTGTAACCTTAAACTCATTGAAGCTAATCTACGGATTAGAAATTGTAGCACCCCTCGAGGTTTATATTTATAAAAAGATATATTCCCCGAAACTTGATTTGGTTTGGTGTGTTTGATTTCGTTATAGAACTGAAAGATTAATCCGCGAACGAAATTAAATTATTTGTGAGTATCGTATTCAACCCCCCCTTCTACGATACTTTGGACCTAACAATTGGTATCAGAGCTACTTGATTGATATACAAATCAGATCCGGTGAATGAGACCAAAATCAAACGTAGCGTGAAAATACGAAGCAAATTTTTTAACTTTCAAAATTTTTCATTTGATTGGAATTTCTTGAATTTTAAACAATTTGAAATTTTCAGAAACCATGAGTGCTCCAAAGACAACCGCTGGTATTAAAGTTCCCCCGTTTACTAGAGATGATTTCGGTTTGTGGAAGATGAAGATGCTGTTATTTATCAAGGCATCTAATCCGTTGTATATTGGCATATTAGAAAACGGACCGTTTGTACCAATGAAACCAGTTAGTGAATCTACAGCTCCTGATGGTAGCAGGATTCCTTCAGGCACCCAACCTAAGGAGATAAGTGAATTTACAGATTCTGACAAAGAACTGATTCGATTGGACACCGGTTTAATGTTGATATTGGCGGACTCCGCGGACAAGGAAATGAGCTATCAGTTGATGAACTGTACAAGCGGGAAACATATGTGGGATACCATTAACCTAATAATGGAAGGAACTGAAGACGTGCAGGAAAACAGATTGGACATTCTGACTTCTCAATACGAAGCGTTTAGGTCACTGCCAGGAGAAAGTATAACTCAGGTCTTTGAGAAATATACTAAGCTCCTCAATGAATTGGCAATGAAAGGAAAGACCTATCCACTAAGAGAATCGAACAGGAAGTTCATGATGACGCTGCCCCATCATGTAGAACACAAGTCATCATCCATTAGGGAAAGAATTGACTTCACAAAGATGTCATTAGAGATGATCTATGGCAAGTTGAAGACCTATGAGATGGAACAGGAACAAATGGTGATAATCTACGGATCAGGGACAGTGGACAGCAAGCACAATGCACTTGTGAGATCAGCAGCACTTGTAGTGGATGAACCAATAACTTCTGAGATTCAGGTTCAAACCCCTAGAGCTGGAAATGAGGTGATAATAGAAGCAGAAATGGATTCTGTGAATCTGGGTGTTGATGAAAGTGATTACTACACCCTAGAAGAGCTTGAGCAAATGGAAGACAAAACCATGGCGTACTTAGATGCAAAGTTTAGTCATATTCGTTTCAAGAGAAACCCTAAGTACAAGTTCAAGGGCTCAACCAACAGATTCCAGAAGAGCAATTATACACCTAGTACAGGCTTTAAGGGAGGCTACAAGACTGGCATGATTGATAGAAGCAAATCAAGATGCTATAACTGCAATGAGTTAGGGCATTTCGCCACTGAATGCCGGAAGCCTCGTCAAGCAAGAGACATGAAAGATGTCTATGGAAAGAAGGATTCTTATGATGAGTTGAAGAAGGAGAATGCCAAGCTTAAACAGCAGTTGGAGGCATTCTCTGGAAAGCAAAAAGGGAAGGCTTACATAGCAGAGGGAAAGCACTGGGATGATACTGATTCGGATGAAGAGGAGGAATATGTAAATGTTGCTCTAATGGCTGACTCTTCAGAGGAATCACCTCAATCATCTCAGGTACCTATCTTAACTACAATTGATATGTCTAATTCTGAGTACAAGAAAACTGTGCAAGATCTTAGTGTAGAATTGTTTAATGTACACACAAGCATGCTAGCATCAGAAATGGAAAATGCTAAACTAGTTCTTAAGATTAAAAAACTAGAATCTAAAAATGAAGAACTAGAGCTTGTAGCTGTAACATTAGAAGATCTTAAGCAAAAGAATGCGTACTTAGAGAACAAGGTCAAGTGTAATGATGAGATAGAGACTATCCTCAGGAAGCAGATTTCAGATCTAGATTTGAAGCTGAATGCTTTTAAGAATTCCGCTCTAGTGGCTAAGGAAATCATTGATACTCAGGCCGTAGAGAATAAAACTGCTATAGGATTTGACTATAACAAGAAAGCTGGTAAGAAGATTGTGGAATTCCCTGTGACACCTTCAGTTGTCAAAAGGAATACTCCACATGTTCTTAAGAATGTTGATTATCCAGTTTTTGTTAAGCCGTTTCCACCTCTCTTTTATGAGGATGATCTTTTCATAGCACAAGAATTACTTGAGGAGGATTTATTGAAGGAAAAAGAGGTAAAGACTAAGTTGCCTAGGAAATCAGTAAAGAATGTATTACCTAAACCTGATTTACCTAAAACTGAAGTAGGTTCCTTAGTTAGTAATGTTAAAAAGAACAGGAATGGGAGGAAAAAGATTGTTAATCAGGAATTGGTTCCATCTTCTCCCATTGCATCTAGGAAGTTATGTTCTATTTGTAATTCTGCTGGACACCTTACACATGCATGTAAAAAGGTTAAAGTAGAAACTGCTAATGCTTCTGAAATGCATAACATGTCTGACATGCCTGATAATCATGAACCCTGTGGAAAGAAAGAGTGTTTGCTATGTAAGTACAACATCATGCATGCTTATTTTAAGTTGATGTCTGATAGTAGCAATAGCTCTAGTAATGTTAAATCCACAGATACTATGAATATCAAACAGGGTAAGACTAAATTGAATGTTACTCCTGTTAAATCATCTAAACCTTCAGGACCCAAACAATTTTGGGTACCAAAGTCCGCTTAATCAATCTGTGATTGCAGGGTAAGGTTAAAAGCTCAAAGGTTGTGTGGATTCTGGATAGTGGTTGTTCTAGACACATGACAGGTGAAGAGTCCCTGCTTACAGAGGTGGTTAAGAAGACCGGCCCGATTGTAACCTTTGGAGATGACAACAAAGGATTCACTACGGGATATGGTAAATTGAAAGCTGGAAATGTCATCATTGAAAACATTTCTCTTGTTAAAGGATTAAAGCACAATCTTCTAAGTATCAGTCAGTTCTGTGATAAAGGCTACAATGTAGATTTCAGAAAGGACAGGTGCTTGATCACCAACAGGAAGGATGAGAAGCTTACTCTACTGGGAGTGAGAAAAGGAAATTTGTTTATAGCTGACTTAAGTTCTACCAGTGAAGGAGAAGTTACATGTTTCTATGCAAAGGCATCTTCAGAACAAAGTTGGCTATGGCACAAGAAGCTCTCACATCTGAACTTCAAAACTATGAACTCTTTGGTAAAGAGAGAGTTAGTGAGAGGGTTGCCCCTGATGGAATTCAATCAGGAGGGACTATGTGAAGCATGTGAAAAGGGGAAGTCGAAGAAAGCATCACATGGAAGCAAAGGAATGACAAGCATTACTGAACCATTACAGCTGATTCATATGGATTTATTTGGTCCAGTTAATGTTATGTCACTTTCAAGAAACAGATATGCATTGGTGATGGTGGATGACTACTCCAAGTACACGTGGGTGTTGTTCATACAAACAAAGGATGAAGCAACACAACTAATCATTGATCACATCAAGAAGATAGAAGTGGAAGCTAAGCTACCTGTGCGGACAATCAGATCAGACAATGGAACTGAATTCAAGAATGCAGTTCTAAATGATTTCTGCTCAGAGAAAGGAATATCAAGACAGTTTTCAGCACCAAGAACTCCTCAACAGAATGGAGTAGTGGAAAGGAAGAACAGGACCTTGGTTGAAGCGGCAAGGACCATGTTGAGTGAATCAAAACTTCCCACTTACTTTTGGGCTGAAGCAGTGAATACAGCTTGCTACACTCAGAATCGAACCCTGATCAACAAAGATCATGAAAAGACTCCGTATGAGTTAATGGCCAACAAGAAGCCAACACTGAAGTACTTTCATGTGTTTGGTGCAAAGTGCTTTGTACTTAAAGATGGAGAACATCTTGGCAAGTTTGATGCCAAAGCAGATGAAGGCATTTTTCTGGGCTATTCTCTGGAATCTAAGGCTTTCAGGGTATATGTGATTGAAGATAAGAAGGTGTTGGAAAGCTTTAATGTAACATTTGACGACACTAAAAGACCAGGCCTGCAAACTGGAGAGAACTCTGAATCCTTGGTATTTGAAAATCTATCAGGAGATCTCTCTGACAATGAAGAAGTACCTGAAGTTGTTACAGTTATTAATAATAATCATAATGATAATGATTCTGGACCAAGTGGTGACCAAAGTGGAAATCCTCAACATACAGGATCCACTAGTCAGTCTTCAGAATCAACAGATCAAACCGTCAACAACTCAGGGGGAGCAGGAGAAGGATCAACTAGTCACACTCCACAACATCTAGAACAAGGAGAATCATCAAGATCGCATCTGCCAAGACAAAGGGTATGGAATAGAGATCATCCCTTTCACTTGATCATTGGTGATCCGGACACAGGAGTGAGAACTAGGAGAACATCACAAAATGAATGTCACTATTCTGGGTTTCTTTCAGAAACAGAACCTAAGAAAGTTGAATATGCTCTAGATGATCCAGATTGGGTGATTGCTATGCAAAAAGAACTCAATCAGTTTGAATGGCAGAAAGTTTGGAAGCTGGTACCCAGGCCTAAGGGAAAATCTGTTATTGGAACACGATGGGTATTCAGAAATAAGTTGGACGAAGATGGCATTGTAACGAGAAACAAAGCCAGACTGGTTGCTAAAGGTTACTCTCAAGAAGAGGGTATAGATTATGATGAAACCTATGCACCAGTAGCAAGACTTGAGGCCATCAGAATGTTTCTGGCATTTGTTGCACATTCCAATTACAAGGTATATCAAATGGATGTGAAGAGTGCTTTTCTGAACGGGGAGTTAGAAGAAGAAGTGTATGTGGAACAACCTCCAGGTTTTGAGGATTCAAAACTGGCAGACTTTGTGTACTTTCTATTCAAAGCTCTCTATGGACTCAAACAAGCTCCAAGGACATGGTATGACACTCTCTCTGAATTCTTACTTGAAAATGATTTTACAAGAGGTGTTGTAGACAAAACTCTCTTTGTCAAAAAGCATAAAAATGATTTGATATTGGTGCAAGTATATGTTGATGACATAATATTTGGTTCTACTAATGATGATATATGCAAGAGATTTGCTAAGTTAATGCAGAGTCGTTATGAAATGAGCATGATGGGTGAATTGTCATTCTTTCTTGGATTGCAAGTATACCAAAAACAAGATGGTATATTCATTTGTCAGTCTAAGTACATCAAGGATCTTCTTAAGAAGTATCAAATGGAAGACTCATCTACAGCAAAGACTCCTATGCCAACTGCCACTAAGCTTGATAAGGATGAAACTGGTAAGAAGGTTGACATCACAGGCTACAGAGGTATGATAGGCTCATTACTTTATCTCACTGCAAGTAGACCAGATATAATGTTTGCAACATGCTTGTGTGCTAGATTTCAGTCTGATCCTAAAGAATCTCATCTAATAGCTGTTAAGCGAATATTTAGATATCTTAAGGGGACCCCAAATCTTGGAATTTGGTACCCTAAAGATACAGGATTTGATCTTATTGGATACACAGACTCTGATTTTGCAGGTTGTAAGATTGATCGGAAGAGTACTTCAGGAAGCTGTCAGTTTCTTGGAAGAAGATTGGTTTCCTGGCATAGCAAGAAGCAGCATTCAGTGTCCACATCAACAGCTGAGGCTGAATACATTGCTGCTGGTAGCTGTTGTGCTCAGATATTGTGGATGAGAAACCAACTCCGTGACTATGGACTTCTGTTGACAAAGATTCCTATATTTTGCGACAACACAAGTGCCATAGCAATCTCAAACAACCCAGTGCAACACTCGAGGACGAAGCACATCGACATCAGGTATCATTTTATCCGAGAGCATGTCATGAATGGAACTGTGGAGTTACACTTTGTACCCACAGAGGATCAAATTGCAGACATCTTTACTAAACCGCTTGATGAATCCACTTTCAATAAGCTGGTTGGTGAACTTGGGATGTTAAATCTTTCTAATTGATTTTGATTAGAAGTCAGTAACTGCAGAGAGTCCTGGTGAATACATGAGTTTAAGAATTCCTATATCCTTAGGACTCGTGAATTTATTTTCTGGAACAATTCTCGTAGTTAGGATTTTTATACTAATTTTATGTCATAATTATGGATGATATATCTTCTGGCATTTAATTAGTTATTAATTCTAAAAATTATTTAAGTGCTAATATTTGTTCTAAATATTCAAGCATTTATTTAATTTGAACTAATTTGCTTTGTTTTTAACATTGTAGATTAATGCAGCATAATTGATTAGATTTTAATTGGTTAATATCACTCAATGATATTTAATTGATTTTATTCTAAGAAAATTGTGAATTTTCTGTTAAGAATTGATTTTGGTAAATTTGAAAAGATTTATTAGAATTAAAACTAGGCAGGAAATAAAAATTCTGATTTTTAAAACAAGAACAGGTTTTAAAATGAAGACAGAAGCAAAAAATATCGAATTTAGGAAATTCGATAGTTTTTCAAGTACATAGATAAATCTATCGAATTTAATTTTCGATAGTTTTTGAAAAGGAAAAGAAAATCTATCGAAAACATTTCTCGATAGTTTTTGAGAAAATTTTAAAATATATCGAAGGAATTCAATTAATTCAATATTTAGAATTCTCGATAGATTTTACAAAACAAAATGGAAAAGCATCGAAGTGAATTTTAGTTCATTTAATATTTAAAATTCTCGATACTTTTTCAATAATTACCTCGATAGTTTTTGGATTTTTCAAAGAAGTAACTTTCGATAGTTTTTCAGAAATCCGTTTCAACTTCAAAATTCTCATATACTTCGATAGTTTTTAGAAAACCATCGAGTACAGATGACCATTTTGCCCCTCTGAAAATCCATCGATAGTTCATTTAAAAAACTATCGAACTGTAAAAAGACCATTTTGCCCCTCAGTTTCAAACGTATATAACATTGCCTTAAGCTCTTTTCTTTTCAGTTTTCCAGATCTGAGAAAAAGCTTTCGTTTTATATGCTTACAAAGAGATACACAAAAACAATAACACATTCGATAGTTTTCTCCATTTTTAACCAAGAAAAGCTTAAAAAGTTTACTGTTTTTCATTGTTAAACTCGTTTTAACCGTGAAAACTTTACTGTTTAAGTTTTTAGACATTTCTGATTGGGAAACCATCGAACTTGACATTTGAATTGAATATTGGTTAGTATTCAAGGGTTCTAACGTTTACAAGTGTTCGAATTTTTGTGTTAGTGTTAAAAGGGGTAAAATTGTTTTGAGGGTAATTTTTTTTGTTAAGAGTTTGATTAATTAGAAATAATTAATTAAATTTAAAGGAAAAATAGTTTTGGTTATTTAAATTTTCTGGAATTTTTAAAATATGGCTGGAGAATTTATTATTACCAAGACTAATCATGTCTCGTTTCAAAATCTGCAAGCCATTACGAATCCTCAAATTCGTGCATGGGCAGAGTTTTTGAATATACGTTCATTAGTGGCATACGCTGTAAGTACTCCCGTAGTCCTTTGTATCGATCAATTGACTGCGTTGTACACAACCGCCACGGATACAAGTGAGAATAATATAAGGTCCTTCAGTTTTGTTGTGCCAGGGGGCAGGACAATCAGGGTGACGGAACATGATTTTAATAGAATTTTACATTTTCCAACAGAAAATCTTGTTCCTGATCCCACAACTGAGGAAATACATGCTTTCTTCACTCTTATCAGAAGTCAACAACCTAACTTCTTGGTGGGAGAGTTCCTAAAGCATTACCTGCCAAAGCCATGGCATTTTTTCTTTCATACCCTGATACATGTTTTTACTGCCAAGCTAACAAATCTGCATGGCATTCCCTTATTCCTTCAAAAGATAGGGTTTGCCATTGCGAACAACAGGCATATTAACATAGGACGGATAGTGATTGATCAAGTAATTCTGTACATGGGACCACTGGATGAAAGAACATGCATAAATGAAGATGTGCTCTGTTTCTATCCTAGGTTCCTACAGCTAATTCTCAATGATATCTTAACAGATGATGAACGAGAGATCTTTGAAGGTGAAGCCAACCAGGAGTGCATGAGAATGAAGAGCAATGCCATAACCGCTCTCATTAGGAAGATCAACTATCTTCCAGGGGTACCCACTGTTCTCACTGAATATCTAAGAACGGTGCCCCTACCACTTCTACCCCCAGGGGAACAGGTAAATCAAGGTAATATTCCACAACCTGAACCTGTAATGGCACCTGTACCAATGGATGTTGATCCAGAGCCCTCAGTGGCCATTCCTGACCAGGAGGTTGCAAACCCACAACCTCTAACCACGGTCGAAGAGCCTTTGAACGAGCCAAATGAAAACATAAATGATGCTCCTTCCCCTCCTATACCCAGTAAAGAAACATCCCTGAGTGTAGAGGGAGATAGTGCCAAAGCAGCACCACATAAGGAGATACACCCTTCAACAGCAGCTCTGCCTTCCTCTAAAAGGAGAAGAACAGAAACTGAGGCAACTGCTGATACTTCATTTCTCTCATTCAAAGAGCCCTTTACTGATTTTTCTGATGCTGATTGGGCTACGCTAACGAAAGCAATATCTGAACCAATAGCTCAATCAAGTAAGGAGGAATTGACGGAAGCAACTGATGTTCCGACCATATTACGGTCAGGTTCACTGGTTGAAGGTTCTCTGAACCAAGGGTCTTCACAGACGTCGAGAGAAGGCTTTGACCTAAATGCACAATCTAAAAGGTCATTGTCTACCTCCCCAGATGGAACATATCTGGATCCTGCGGGTAAAGGGTCTGACGTAGGTGCAGATCGGCAACTCGTTGACAGTGAATCAATTACTATTGAGGAGTCAATTGAGGTGAAGTCTTTACAGACTCACGAGGAAGATTCGGGATCTCTGCTGTTAAATGAGCCTGTTTCTAACCCCCTAGAGATTCAAACTCTAGATCCTACAAAGGATATATCATCTAAGGATGATCAGCAACTTGGTTTAACCAAGGACGGGGACTTGCGAAGCCCCATTGCACCACCGGTGACCTCCTTAAGGACGGCTACGGTGTTTTCTTCTGCAGGTACAACCATCACAATGGATTTGAGTGAAACACAAACACTTACACCTGGCCTGAGTGGGAAAGGAAAAATGAGTGAAACACTAACAGAAACTGTGAGTGAACACCCAGAGCCAAACGTGAGGAGTGACACCCAAACCCTAACTCATATTGATGATCTGCTGTTACCAACAGAAAGAGAGCTACAAGTTCAATCTTCCCTCAAGGAGATGACAGTTCATGATAAAGAAGGAAATCCATTATTCAAGGTTCCACTGCGACCTTCCTTTGACCAAGGGATCACCTCCAGTCAAGACAATGTTTCTTTAAAGTCTATTCAAGAGAAAGTTGACTTGGCTGCAGCTGATTCTAGAAGAACATTCAGGGTCATTGGCAGTGCATCTGGCACTATAACAGGTACGAAGCAGGCAGTGGACTCCTTAAAGAAGGAAGCTATAGAAGAGCTGGTCGATTTGAGGATGGACGTAAGGGAGCTTAAAGATGGATTCATGAATGAAGTAACTGCACTGTCCCAGGGACATGAAGCTTTGAAAGAGGACGTTCTGGTTATCCGGGATGGTCAAGCGCGGGTGAAGGATGCAATGGACAACCTTTCAAGAGTGGAGTCTAGACTCAATAGGAGGCTGGATCATATGGAAAAGACTACCAACTCAAGATTGGAAAACATTGACCTGTCGTTAGCTTCTATAAATGACTTTAATAAGCAGCTTATGGATTTCTTGGAGAATCAAGGCGATGGAGTACAGTCTATATGGAGTATGCTGAAAAGCCAACAATCTGGACAACCTGGCCCCTCCTATCAACAACCTGATCCTTCTAATGTCTTTTATGCTGAGGATGCTTTTATCGAGGATTCCTCAACTAAGGGGGAGAAAGTTGGAGAAGGGGAGAAGGAGCAAACTAAGGATAGATGGAGAGTTTGGGAAACAGTTGAAGCTATTCCTATCAGGCAGTACTGGATAGAAGAACTTGTGGAGGAAGAGAAGAGTGAAGAGGAATTTGAATTCATGCAAGAGCAACCTATTCAAGAGGAGCATGAACCATATTATCCTGAACCAATAGATCATCCTATCTTGGATGAGGATATTATGGAAGAAGAATCAAATTCTCTGTCACCAGAAGAAGAAGCTGCCTTGGAAGCAATAAGAGCTCAGAGAGCTGCAATAGATGCCAGGCAAGCTGAGAAAGAAAAATAGCAAGCAATTCTGAGAAGTGAAAAGCTAAAGAGAATGAAGGTGTATAATGAAGTGAGGAAGAAGAAGATGATAGATCTGGCAAAGAAAGATGGTACTGAATGGGAAATGGCTTATAAAACCTTTTGTGGAGTTGAAGACGGATTACAAGTCAACGACAATGCGGAGGTGGAAGTCATTATTCAGGACATCAGAAGTGCTAATCTTGATGATCAGACTTACTTCAAAGCACTGAGAAGCTCTATAATCTGTCTGAATGCTGGGGTTAAAGCAAATGGTGCCTGGAGCTTATTAATCAGTTTTCTGGAGAAAGGTACATTTGTGATTTCTACTAAGTTTTTAGAACAGAGGACATATACAGAATTGCAGGCTATACTCATCAAGATCCAAAGAACTACAAGGCTAAATGAACTGCTCCGAGAGCATGTTAAGGAGATCGTGATGAAAGTCAGTCCAGAGATTACTGAAGATCCTCCAATGGTTAGATTCATGACGAATGACTTGTTCAGAATCTGCTATTTGACTGAGGGCAAACTGAGGGACTACCCAAGCAACTATCTAATCTCAGTTGAGAAGTATCTTAGATCCACTGGATTCTCTTCAACGGAGAAGGACAAAGCAGCAGACACTCTTAGAAGATTTCTAATGGAGAATGTTCCTTACTATAGGAAAAGAGTGGAAAGAGGATTGGAAGTGCATACCAGACTGCCAAACATGCCAAAGCCAAACAAGAAAGATGTTAACATTGCATGGTTGTGGGCTGGAGTGGGTCAAGAGGTTGAGTATATTGGAAGACACATCCGAGGAGCAATCCTTAAACCTGGAGAACCACTGCACTATCCATCAGTGATTTATTATCAAGCTGCTAACTCCGATCCAATGATTGAAGAAGGTGAGATTGGAATGGACTGAATGATGAAGCAAAGAACAAGAGAACTATCAGCTCAGACTAGAGGAGCAACTTCATTGTATAAAGTTTAATTGTTTTTTGAATTATGAAATCTGGAAATGTATAAATATCTGATCCAGAATGCATTAATATTATTACGCTGTCTTACTTTAAGTAGTTTCATGTTTCCTTAGTTAGTTGAGTTATCCTCGAAGTATTTGCTTGTCGAACTCTATCCAATCAAATAGGGGGAGATTGTAAAGCATAATGTAACATAAGATCTAAAAGAGATAACTACAACTCAACAAAGGACAAGACAAACAATAATATTAACTGAAGCACAGGAATCCAGAATCAAAGAAGAAAAGGTAAACTCAAAAAATCAAAATACGTTATGTATTTTTGAAGTCCGTAAACAGGTCACGGAAAGAAGTTCATGAAAATGTTCAAGCCTCAGTGACAGCAATGGAAACAAGACTTTGAAGATGACAGAAGTATGTGAATGATTTAGGGTTCAGTACCACGGGATTCCAGTGATGAAGCAACCAGAACGACAAGGGACGTATCAGCAGCATTGTATTGAAGATATAAAATAAGAATTGATCAAGTGTTATTCATCTGTGAACCAGACCAGTTGCACTAGATGACGGCACTAAAAAGATCAAGTTGTTTTATCGTCTCAGAAGAAATTGATACAGTCTATTTCTTAAACACCCAGAAGCTCAGTGGAATCATTTATGGACTAAAGACAAGAAAGAGAAATTCGATGGTTTTTCTAATTGAAAAACTATCGAATGGTAGTTGAAATGATTAATTAAAAACCAAAGTAAATTAGTTTGGCATCCGATAGTTTTGATTTAAAAACTATCGAATGACAAATTAATTTATTTAATTCGATGGATTTTTATTCATTCGATGGTTTTTTATTATGGGAGCAGGTGAAAAGAATTCCTTTTCTGAAAGGTTGATGAAGATCCAACGGCCAGGATTGTTTCTACAATTCTCATTCGATGGTTTTTCAAAACAGACTATAATTAATACAGAGAGAAGATTGTGTCTTCTTCAGTTAAGGTATTCAACACAGACACATAACTGAGAGAGAGAAGAGCCGGAGAAAATTACCAGAGAAATTAATAGTGCTCAGAACTTGATTATTGTTTTGTATTTGTGTTACCTTAAACTCATTGACGCTAATCTACGGATTAGAAATTGTAGCACCCCTCGAGGTTTATATTTATAAAAAGATATATTCCCCGAAACTTGATTTGGTTTGGTGTGTTTGATTTCGTTATAGAACTGAAAGTTTAATCCGCGAACGAAATTAAATTATTTGTGAGTATCGTATTCAACCCCCTTTCTACGATACTTTGGACCTAACAATCCACAAACTTAAGTAGTAAAAACTGGTTGCCTAAACTCTCATGTAAAACATAAAATCCGATTTTTATATCTAAACTCTGTATTTTGATATCCTTTCATTTGGATATATCTTTTATTCTTCACCCCCTTCATATATATATATATATATATTTTTATTTTATTTTTTTTTAATTTTTCCAGTAATCAGTGGTTGGCACTAGTCACCAAAAATCAAAGATTTTAGCCCTTATTTCATACAATAAGTTCCTGGATCTTTCTAGGCACAACATGATCTCAAAGGAATTTGTGCTCTTTTTGGCATCTTTTGATTTGAGGGTGAATTATTTATAATTAATAATCAGAGTTTAGACTTTTCATCAGTTAATGTAATTAATTTATGAGAGAAAATGCAAACAGCTAATACAACTTCAGTGTATAGAATCAATAAACTAAGAGGTGCTATAAATATAAAGACAGTATCATGCTGTGTTAACTTACTGCACATATTTGAGATCAGAATCTAAACAACTCTTAAGGATTCACAATTACTTACTGAGAATTATGTTTCATACAAATTTCTTCATTGGTCCATATGTTTCAGACAAAATTACAATCATAGTATAGCATTAGACTGTAACTATCAGAGTTTAACCTCAGACTTCAACCGACAGAGTATGACTAACAGAGTTTAGCATCAGAGTTTACTTTCAGAGTTTATGACACTGGTACTCATAACAAGTAATACATGCAAGGAATCATGAGCAGAAAAATTAAACATGTATAGTTTTTGAGTCTAACCCGTATCTCTAGTCGAAACCAGAGATCATTCCAAGTTCATTTACCAATCTTGTAAAAGTAGCTTCACTCAAAGGTTTGGTGAAGATATCTGCAAGTTGTTGGTCTGTAGACACAAAATGAAGCTCAATGTTTCCTTCTTCCACATGTTCTCTGATAAAATGATATCTTATGCTGATGTGCTTGGTCATGGAGTGCTGTACTGGATTTCCTGTCATAGCAATAGCACTTTGGTTATCACAGAAAATAGGTATTTTAGAGTACCTCAAACCATAATCCAGCAACTGATTCTTCATCCACAGAATCTGTGCACAACAGCTACCAGCTGCTATATACTCTGCTTCTGCTGTGGATGTGGAAATTGATTTCTGTTTCTTGCTGTACCAAGAAACCAATCTGTCACCTAAGAATTGACAGCTTCCACTTGTACTTTTTCTGTCTATCTTACAGCCTGCAAAATCTGCATCAGAGTAACCAATTAACTTAAACTCTGATTCTCTAGGATACCACAGACCCAAGGTTATGGTTCCTTTGAGATATTTGAAAATCCTTTTTACAGTTGTTAGATGAGGCTCTCTGGGATCTGCTTGAAATCTTGCACAAAGACATGTTGCATACATGATATCAGGTCTACTTGCAGTAAGATACAGTAAAGACCCTATCATTCCTCTGTAGTTTGTCATATCTACTGAGGCTCCTGTGTCTTTGTCTAGCTTTGTTGCAGTAGCCATGGGAGTTGTGGCAGATGAACTATCAAGCATACCAAATTTCTTGAGAAGATTTCTGGTATATTTTTCTTGATTGATAAAAATACCATCATCTGTTTGCTTGACCTGTAAGCCTAGAAAGTAACTAAGCTCTCCCATCATGCTCATTTGGTACCTGGATTGCATGAGCTTTGCAAACTTCTTACAAAGTTTGTCATTAGTAGATCCAAAGATAATATCATCTACATAAATTTGAACTAAAAGCAAATCATCACCAGAATTGAAATAAAACAAGGTTTTATCAATTGTACCTCTTGTGAACCCACTTTCTAAAAGAAATTGAGCAAGAGTTTCATACCATGCTCTAGGTGCTTGCTTTAGTCCATATAATGCCTTGTCAAGCCTGTAGACATAATCTGGATGCTTGGGATCTACAAATCCTGGTGGTTGTTCAACAAACACTTCTTCTTCAAGCTTCCCATTGAGAAAAGCACTTTTCACATCCATCTGAAAGACTTTAAACTTCTTGTGTGCAGCATAGGCCAGAAAAATTCTTATGGCTTCCAATCTTGCAACTGGAGCAAAGGTTTCATCATAATCAATTCCTTCCTGTTGTGAATAACCTTTAGCCACAAGTCTAGCCTTGTTTCTTGTAATCACACCTTCACTGTCAGTCTTGTTTCTAAAAACCCACTTTGTACCTTCAATTGATCTATTCTTTGGTCTAGGTACAAGTGTCCAGACTTCATTTCTTTCAAATTCATTTAACTCTTCTTGCATTGCTGTAATCCAATTAGCATCTTGAAGAGCTTCCTCCACCTTCTTTGGTTCTGTTTGAGACAAGAAAGTATGATACAGACACTCATTATTTGTTGCACTTCTAGTTCTCACACTAGCATCAGGATCTCCAATTATGAGATCTGGTGTGTGTGCCTGTGTCCACTTTCTTGCTGTTGGTAAGTGGTTTCTTGCATCATTATTGGATCCTCCCCCTTGATCCATGCTCTCCTGATTCATATGTTGACTTTCTGCAGCATCTGAGGCTCCCCCTGAATTGGATGGCTCAGAGTTTGAACTGTCAGAGTTTGAATCAGTTTCCTCAACTGACTCATTTTCTGTGTCTTGTTGAGCTTCTTCACGCTCCCCCTCAACTGGTTCTCTATGTTGTTCAATTTGAGAATTTTCAGTTTCTCCAGTATTTACCAGTAGAGGTTCAGAGTATGCTTCGTCAGAGTTTATCAGAACCGCTTCATCAGAGTTTGTCGGTACTGCTTCATCAGAGTTTACATCATCAGAGAATAAATCTTCATTTTCAAAGCGCAGTTGATCATATTCATCTAAGTCATCAAGTCCAGTTATTTTCTTGTCATCAAATGACACATGTATAGACTCCATGATCACCTTTGTTCTCAGATTGTATACTCTGAATGCTTTTGTTGACAATGGATAGCCAACAAAAATTCCTTCATCAGCTTTTAACTCGAACTTGGTCAACTGTTCAGGATGAGTCTTCAACACAAAGCATTTGCATCCAAATATATGAAAATATTTCAAATTTGGCTTCTTATTTTTCACCATCTCATATGGTGTTTTCCCATGCTTGTTAATCAGTGTAGCATTTTGAGTAAAACAAGCAGTTTGAACAGCTTCTGCCCAGAAATAGGTTGGCAACTTTGCTTCTTCAAGCATAGTTCTGGCAGCTTCAATTAAAGTTCTGTTCTTTCTTTCAACTACACCATTCTGCTGTGGAGTTCCAGGTGCAGAAAACTCTTGTTTCACTCCTCTTTCCTTGCAGAAAGCTTCCATGATTGAGTTTCTGAATTCAGTTCCATTATCACTTCTTATAATTTTCACTTTGTGATGTGATCCTTTGTCTAGTAGGTTTACATGATCCATCAGAGTTTGAGCAGTTTCATCCTTCTTTGATAAGAAATACACCCATGTATATCTAGTATATTCATCAACAATTACTAGAGCATATTTCTTTCTGCCCATAGACATCACATTCACTGGTCCAAAGAGATCAACATGTAGAAGATGATAAGGTTCCACTACTGAAGATTCAGATTTGCTCTTGAAAGATGACTTCCTTTGCTTGGCCTTTTGACAAGAATCACACAGACCATCTAAGCTTAGTATTGACTTTGGAAGTCCCCTTACAAGATCTTTTCGTATAAGTTCATTGATGTTGTTCAAGTTTAGATGAGAGAGCTTCTTATGCCATTTCCAACTCTCTTCATTTGACATTCTTGCAGACCGACACACTGTTTTTCCATCAGAGTTTGTTACCAAACTTGCTTCATAAATATTGTTGCGCCTGTTTCCAACTAGAACAACTTTTCCAGTAGATTTACTGATAACTTCACAGTATTCAGTATGAAAATCTACATGGTTTCCTCTGTCACAGATTTGACTCACTGATAGCAGATTATGCTTGAGTCCTGAGACTAGAGCTACATTTGTGATGATGACACTTCCAAGATTAATATTGCCATATCCCAGAGTATGTCCTATGTTGCCATCTCCATAGGAAACCTTTGGGCCAGCCTTCTCCTCAAAATCTGATAGCAGGGCTTTATTTCCAGTCATATGTCCTGAGCATCCACTGTCCAAGATAAGTGTGCTCTCTTTTATACCCTGCAATCACAAACAAACACTAAGTGTTAGTTTTAAGGACCCAGACTTGCTTGGATCCTTTGTCTTTCTTAACAGTGTTAGCTTTTGCAGCGGAATCACTATCAACAGAGTTTAAACTAACATTGTCAGACTTTACACTTGCAGAGTTTGCCCTAACCCACTTCAAGTTGGGCTTTGGCTCATAATAGTTATGATAAATAGCATGATAACTCTTACAAGTATAAATAGAATGCCAAGTGCTCCCACAGTGTGTGCATAAAGTCTGTGGTTTAACCCTTACATAATCATTCTTTACTCCTGATGTAGAAGGTAAAGAATTAATATCTTTGTTCTTATTGCAAAATCTAGAAAGATGGTTAGAACTACCACAGTTATAACATGTTTTTCTTGGAGCAGCGGCAGTAGGCAAATGATTATTTCTTTTATTTATGCCTATCTTTCCATTCCTATTTTTCTTGGATCCTTTTGGTTTCATGGCAGACTTTACCTCTTTTAGCTTATGATTGAACTGTTTTCCTGTCATCAAACCAACATTAACCTATTTTTCACAAGTTTTTACTGGCTTTTTAACAGTTTCTATTTCCATAAGATTTTCTGTTATAATATTTTCCTGTCTTTCACAGGTTTCATCTGATTCCATATCAGCTTCTCTTATTACAACAGATTTTAACTTATTGGTTTCTGGAACAAATTTCACAGGTTTAAGTTGTGGTTTAACCTTAACCTTGTCTTTAAACCTAAGTTCATCATTCTCACAATAGCCTAAACCTACAGAATCTGTCTGAAACACTTGATTGTCTGAAACACTTGATGAGTGTCTCTTCCAGAGTCTGTCCAAGTCTTGATTATTTTTCTTTCTTTTTCTAGATCAGATTCTAGTTGCTTATATCTTTTGAGCAACTCCTGTTCAACATAAACAACATCATCTCTTTCTTTTTGAATTTGCTTCATATT
Source organism: Heracleum sosnowskyi (assembly GCA_030848705.1). Taxonomy (NCBI): domain Eukaryota; kingdom Viridiplantae; phylum Streptophyta; class Magnoliopsida; order Apiales; family Apiaceae; genus Heracleum; species Heracleum sosnowskyi. The sequence goes on from CM061243.1 coordinate 10,825,900, forward strand.
TTCAAGTTCTCCTTCAAGAAACTTGTTTCTATCTTTTAGACTAAGATTCTCAGATTTAATTCTCTCATTCTCTAAAGTCTGATCCCTATAACTAACATGTACGCTTTTCAGATATACTCTTAATTCAGATATATTATCAGTATCATAAGCATAAGTAGTTAGGGGTACCTTATTTTCAGATGATTCAGTCTCATCTTTGACAGTTGCCATGAGAGCATAATTTACTCCATCATCAGAGTCTGAAGTATCTGCCCAGTCTTTGCCTTTAGAGATGAGTGCTTTCTCAGTTTTGCCTTTTTTGCACTCTGGAGCATAGTGACCCATCTCCTTACACTTGTAACACTGGATTTCAGATTTATCCTTCTTGCCAGACTTGGTCTCCCTTCCGTCAGACTTTCTAAAACTTTTTCTTTCAGAGTTTGAATCTTTCCTTGAGAATCTCTTTCCTTTCTTGAAGTTCTTGAATCCCATCTTCTTGAAGGTCTTCACCATCAATGCAGCCATTTGCATCATCTGTTCTTCATCATCCTCAGAGTCAGAAGCTTCATCAGAGTTTGAGTCATCATCAGAGTTTGATGACTCACTTTCAGATTTAATGACTAAAGCCTTTCCCTTGGCTTTCTTCCTTGATGATTCCTTCTTGATGGGCTTGTCCTCAACTTTGAGAGCAACAGATTTTGTCTTTTTACTCATTCTTCTATTTCTTTGTTCTATCTCCAGTTCATGAGTTTTCAACAACCCATAGATTTCATCAAGATCTGTATCAGCAAGTTCATAATTATCTCTTATTGTTGTTGTCTTTAGATCCCACTTTTCAGGTAGAGATAACATAAACTTGAGATTAGACTCTTCAAGATCATATTCTTTATCAACTAAAGATAAATCATTCAGTAGTTTACAGAATCTGTCATATGTCTCAGTCAAGGTTTCATTGGCTCTTGAATCAAAGTGCTCATACTCCTGAGTTAGTATGGTCCTCCTATTTTTCTTAATAGCACCTGTTCCTTGGCATCTGACTTCTAGAGCATCCCATATTTCTTTGGCAGTCTTGCAGCCAATTACTCTGTTAGACATCACATTATCTAAGGCACTGTGGAGAAGATGTCTTACCTTTGCATCCTTAGCAATTGATGAGATGTCCTCAGGAGTCATATCTTTCTTTTCCTTTGGAACAGTCTTTTGTTCTTGACCATCAACAACAGGAGTCAATTTAGTCGGCATATGAGGACCATCATATATTCTGTCAAGGTATTCTGGATCTGTAGCCTCCAGAAACATGGTCATCTTCACCTTCCAAATTGGATACTCCACTGGCCTGAGAATTGGAACCCTGATTGTTTCATACCGACTCACAGAATTAGGTTTAACCTGTTCAACCTTGGGAGAAGTTTGATTTTCTTCAGACATGATTATTACTGTGTTTGAATCGAAAAACTGTATATATTAAACAGCCTTGGCTCTGATACCAATTGTTAGGCCGAATACACAATATATAATCAAGTATGTATGAGAATAACAATCAAGAACACACGTTTGTAAATCAACAAACTGAATTATATTAAATAATTCTCTCTTAGTGATGTTAATGAATCACAAAGAGCTACTAGGTTACAAGAATAATATTTCAATAATCGCATCCCTTCTAGGGATAACCTATCTGTGTTTATATAGTACACAGCTACATACAATCCTTATCTAATTGATACTCCTATAAATTAGCTATACAATTCATATCAATTAAGGATTGCTTCAGTCTTCTATTCCGTTTCCTTAGCTGTATCAATATATTCTGCTTCTTTCCATCTTCAGAATATATTGCTTCTAGAATCTTTATCTTTGCACCGACAGCTAAGTCAACTATCACCACGTCAGACTTTATCAAACTCTGACTGGCTTCAATGTGAACTCTTCACCCAGTCAGACTTTATCAAACTCTGACTGGCTTCTAGATAAACTCTGATATGTACCTGGTACTTAAGCACTGATGAACAAACGTCAGCAATTATATCTAACAACCTATTTAGGGCCCATTATCGAAAATCCAGTATAACAACTACCCCCCAAAATTCCTTAATAATTTCAAATAAGAAATTTTCATTTTCTTCCAATAACACGGCGGGAGCCTGATGTTCAGTTTGCACGCCATTGTCGGGTGTGTGCCAATTCATAATCGTTTATAGCTGTTCGTGGGGATGCGTGTCGTCCATTCATACGCTGACACATGTCCCCGTACTCTCTCCCCTCCATTCTATAAATACCTCAAAATTTCTTTCCATAAAGTCATTCGATCAAAAACAGTAACGAAACTCTGTCCATTTTGCTCAAGGATCAAACACGACGAAGATTATCATCACCTTCCGGAATCATCACCGACAAACATCCTCAACTTCATCAAGTTCTTCAAGTTCATCCTCCAATTATTCACAAAGTAAGTAATTCGATCTCAAAAATCCCTTTTACATATGTTTTTATGTTTCTGTTATACATATCGTTTGTTCGAACTGAACAAATTGAGAACTGAGTTCCCTTGTTGAGGCGAACTCAACCCACAGTTCGAGTTGAGCCTGGATTTGATACAAAAGCAAGATCCGTGTTCGCATCGAACACAATAATTTTGAATTTTAATCATCCGTGCGATGCGAGGACACTTAGCAATTTTTACTTCCTTTTTCCTATTTTAGGGGCACACACTAATTTTTACCATCTTTTTTAGATGTCGAGTGCGACCCCATCCGTGTCCGTCGGTTCACTTGGTAGCACACCAAGCCCGACTCGTTCTTCAGCTACTCCGTCTCCCTTGAATCAATACCCTCCTGAACTTAGTGGTTCCAAGGAATTTCAGCGTGAATTGACGTCCATTTCTGGTCATCTAAGCCAGCCCATTTCCCCCAAATCAGCCATCACTCCTGAAGGGGCAGCTATCATAGCAAGGATAGAGAATGCGATGCGAGCTAGTGGATCCAGTTCGCTTGGACTTCAGCTCGATCCCAATTCTGCCCTAGAAAACTATACTGGGGAAAAAGATTTATACTCATGGAGGGACAAGAAAACAGGGCCAAGTGCTTCCAGCTCGCTTGGCCTTGATGAATTATTCAATCGTGCGGTACAACCCCTAAGCGAAGATGAAGCCAATATTCAGTTGAACCAACTCCTCCAAGAGAGAGAAGCGAAGCTTCGCACCAGCTTCTGCTGATCATCCCATTACTATTTCTGAGTCATCCATATATAGCTCCTTAGGGGGCACCTTTTATGACAAATGCAAAGGGAAAGTAGTGGCTCGCACCCCATCTCCTTAGGATGAGTTCGAACAGAACAATGAAGATGATGACATCAGCTCGTACTGGTCGTATGACAGTCCTGCTAGCGAGGAGATAGCAGACGTATCAAAAGAAGTAGATTTATGCAATTATGCATACATCCCAGAGCCGTCTCATGTTCCTTATGATCCCATCCAACAACCCGAGCTCGAAGGAGAGGGGTTTCTTAAAAAGCATATAATTCCAGATGGAGATGAGGGCTCATCTTTTGTTCAAGAAAGTGGAAAAATCCTGGCTTGTCGAGACCTGTCCACCTCTTTAACTGAAGACGTTCTGCACGACCTCGTGGACCAATTCAGGCCAGAAGGTCGAATAATCCTCCCCGCACTGCACATGAGATGCTATCAATTCAATCATCCAGAAAAAGGAGGTTGGGTTCCTCGCATGGTTCTTTCATCTTTCTTGCTAAAATTGGGTATTAATGCATCCCTTCACCCCTTCATTCAAGAAATTCTCGAGTACTATGGGCTTGCACCGCTACAAATCAACCCAAACGGCTACAGATCTGCCATAGCTCTATATATTCTTTATAAGAAGCAAGGATACCCTACTCTCACCGCCAGACAACTCGGATATTTCTTGAATTTGAAACATTCAGCCGAGTTTGGCTACTTCTATCTTTCCATTTGGCCATATTATAATAAAAAGAAATTTCTTTTCGGGGGACCAAGCAACTCGGGTAGATGGAAGGGTCCCTTTTTCTATATTCATGAAGTTCCCCGAGTCCAGACTCACTTCTACTACGACCCTGGTAAGTAATTTGTTACAGCTCGCACCGTTCTTTTTGCCTCGCACAGTTCTTTTCGTCTCACACCATTCTTATATTTTATCTTTATTTGCTCAGAACCTCTGAAAGGCATATGCTATAGCCTATTTGTAATTCGAGGATTCTACTCAACTTAAACCAGAATGTAATAAGTAAATATTAGATTAAAGGTCACAGGAATCTCAAAGAGTTTTATCTGTCAAGAGATTGAAGATTAAAGTCATCTACAGACTTGAAGTTATTCTACATTGAAAGAAGTTCAATTTATTGTTAAAGCCTCAGTGAAGTATTCAAGAAAGTGGATTTACTACAGTGACAGAGATTTCCGGTTGGTGACAGAAGAAGTACAGGATACAGAGTTTAGTCAAAGCTAAAGAAAAGAAGCCACAACTTTAAATGTTTTAAAGATGAAGAATTATCATTGAAGTCAGTTATTCATGAACCAGACAGTGCATCGAATGACGACATCAATCAGTGGAATTAAAATCATCTATATTCAGTGGTTTTCAGAAGATAGAGGAATGCAAGGAATTTAAGTTATCTTCTTTAAATTTATTAATTAAATTTAATTAATAAATTAATTCTATCAGAATTAATTTATTAATTAAATTAATTAAGTTAGTTGCTTAAATTATTTATTAAATTAATTCTATAGAAGAATTAATTTAATCTAGAATTTAATCTAACTAAATTCAATTAAAAGAATTTAACTTAAGTACTAGTATGACCTGGTTTTTTAAATATCAAAAACTCGGTATGACCATGTATTGTTAACAGGTCATACCAAATTTTAATCAGGTCATACAAGTCATGTGTCAGGTTCTACCGAGTGTGGCAGGTCATACAATGTGCTTTTCAAGGTTCTACCTAATTAAATGAAAAGTGTGTGCAGGTCATACCGGTTTTGTTTCTAAGGTCATACAAGTTCATTTCCTAAGGTTCTACCAAGAGTTGTTGGAAGAACTTGAGGTCATACAAGACACTTTTGCAGGTCATACAAGGCAAATGTATTTTGTATAAACAGGCGGCCAAAAAGAGACAGAAGAAGATTGTATTATCAAAGCATACAGCCATTTCTCTCAAGAACAAACGAAGAAGCCATTTAATCTCATTTCTTCTCAAGCAATTAATTCTAGTTTGTATTGTTAAATCCAAACCACTAGAAGTTGATTACTTGTATTGCTTTGATTAACTAGCGGATTTTTATCCCTAGAATTTATCTCGAACTTGCTATTAGCATTCGATCTTTTTATTACAAATATTAGAAAAGTTCATGTCGAATTTATTCTAAATTTGTATTAATTAGTTTGAGATAAATACTTTGTAATCCTTATTGTATTTGCAACACCCTTCAAGTTTAATATAGTTTATATTTAACTTGAATCTTGTTTCATTTATATTCCGCATTAATTTGTTCTTAATTGTTAAATTATTCAAAGGACAAATTTCGATAAAACGGTATAGTTTGTATTCAACCCCCCTTCTACAAACTTATCAGGACCTAACAATTGGCATCAGAGCCTTTTGATTGATATACAAATCAAAGATCCAATTGTTTTGAGATTTTTCTTTTAAACTCTGATTTTTTATCTTATTCCTAAAAATCTCAAAAGATGTCTACTACACAGAAAGTGGGTACAGTCAAAATCCCAATGTTCAGCAAGGAGCATTATCCAATGTGGAAGAAGAAAATGCTCCTATTTCTTAAGGTTGCAAATCCTAAATACATTGAGGTGATGAAGAGTGGTCCCAAAATCCCTATGATTATTGAGGAAGAGCTAAAAGTGGATAACATTGTTACTAGGGCTGCTAGGATGTATCCTAAGGATCCCAAGGATTTCACTCCTGGTGAAAAAGAGGATGTTACCTTGGATTCCTGTCTTCAGTTGATCCTTATTGATAGTCTTGATCCTATCATGCATAATCATGTCCTAAATTGTGACACTGCCAAACACATTTGGGATACCATAGAGATAATCAATGAGGGGACAGAGGAAGTTAGGGAGAATATGCTGGAAATTCTCACCTCACAATATGAGCATTTCAGATCAAACCCTGGTGAAGGTATCTCTCAGGTTTTTGAGAGATACAACAAATTAATCAATGATCTGAATCTCAATGGGAAGCACTACACCAACAAGGAGATTAACAAGAAGTTTCTTCTTACACTTCCACCTCATTTGGAGCACAAAATATCTGCCATTAGAGAAGCAAGAGATATTAATGAGATTGCTTTGGAGAGATTGTATGGTGTGCTGAAGACCTATGAGCTGGAGCAGATTCAACAAAGGGAGCTGTATGGAACTGGGAAGATTGTTGGTACCTCTACTACATTGGTTGCTGAAGTCCCACAGAGACTGGAAGTGAAGGCTGTTCAACCTTCCAGTTCTAACATGAATGTTATTGATGCTAAATATGGATTAACATCCATTGATCAATCTGGTGGTGACTTCTATTCTTTAGAAGAACTTGATCAGCTGGAGGATGGTGATTTGGCTTTGATAGTCAGGAAATTTGGGAAGTTCAGATTCAAGAGGAATCCCAATCTTAAGTTCAGACCCAGATTTCAGAGAGGTGGATCTTCATCTTCAAGTGGCACAAGGAGTGGATACAAAACTGGAACTGTGGATAGGAGCATAATCAGATGCTACAATTGCAATGAGTTGGGTCACTTTGCTACTGAGTGCAGAAAGCCAAAGTAAGTGACTAGAAACACATTTGATTCTAGCAAGAAGAACAAGATTGGGAAAGCCTATGTTGCTGAGGGAAAGAGTTGGGATGACACTGACAGTGATGAAGAAGCAGGTGAGATTGGGAATCTTGCACTCATGGCAATAGGAGGCAAACTCTTTGATTCCATGTTATCTTCACCCAACATGTCTGAGGTAAAGTTTACTGACGCTGAAATGATTTATCATCTTGGTGGCACCATAAGTTGTGCACGCACTGAAAATGATAGAATAAATCTTTTAAACACAAATCTTGAAAAGGAATTAAAAGAATTGAAACTTGTGCATGTTAATCAGGATGAACTTACTGAGAAAATTGCTTTTCTTGAGAATAGGGTTAAATGTTATATTCAACTGGAAACCATTCTCAAAGATCAGATTAGTGAGCTTAAAACCAAAGCTAATGCCTATTACAACTCTTGTAAAACGGCTAAAGAAATTTTCAATAAACAAGCTATTGGTAATCATGTCAGTATAGGTTATGATTATAATGAGGCTATTGGATTGCTTGGTATTAATACACCTTGTAGAGTCAGAGAAGAAGGAAAGGTTGTTCCTTATATACTTAAGGGTATTGAAACACCCTTCTGTAAAGAATCCATAGCAGATCCTATGAATGAATACTCTATAATCATTGCTGAAGAGATTCGTGAAGAAGATATGGCTTTGGAAGTTGAACAGTCCAAAAAATGTATATCTGATATTCCAGTCAAAGTTGCTACAACTAAAAAGACTAAATCAGATATCCATAAGTTGGATCAAAACAACTGTAGAACTAACATGCCTGCTATTAATTCTTCTCATAAAGCATGTGGTGTGAGTAATTGCATGTCTTGTGCTTTTAATGTTATGTATGCTTTCTTTAATAAAAAGCATGTATCTAGTGATAAGACTGCTCCACGTCAACATGTTAATAATAAGAAGCATGTTAAAACAAAGACTACTAGTCCTCCTCAGACTAGAGTGGATTCATTTATCCCTAAGCCTACTCAGAAATGTGTTAAGGCTGGTTATAAATGGAAACGCTCTTATGTGAAAGAGGTTGAAGTAGTTTTAGCTAAAAATGTTGTTTTGCCTGACAAAGGCCAGTTCTTTAAGTATGCCGGACCCAATCAATTTTGGGCTCCGAAGAAGGTCTAATCAATTTGATATTGCAGGGAGTTAAACAGGTAAACCGTGTTATATGGATTCTTGACAGTGGCTGTTCAAGGCATATGACCGGAGATAGAGCCCTGCTATCAGATTTGGTTGTGAAAGCTGGCCCAGTAGTTACCTTTGGAGATAACAGCAAAGGTATAACTGAGGATATGGCCTGTTTGAAATCAAGAAATGTTATCAGTCAATAAGAACATCAATGTTACATTTGATGACACCAAACTCCCTAATATCCAAAAAGAAGACTCATCTGAAAAGCTGAAGTTTGATAACTTGCCAGACTCAGAATCAGATGATGAAGCCCCACCTGAAGTTATTGCTGGTGATGATAATAACAATGATGATAATGATCATGGTGATGGTGGTGGAAACACTGGTAACAATGGAGATACCACCAACACTGGAGAAGAATCATCAAGGCAATCAAGCAACAACTCAGGGGGAGCAAATGAAGGATCAACTAGTCACTCACAACATCAAAGTGAAATTCAAGGCGAATCATCAAGATCAAATCTTCCAAGACAGACTGTATGGAATAGAGCTCATCCCTTTGAGCTGATCATTGGTGATCCAGATGTTGGAGTTAAAACTAGAAGTGCAACTCAGAATGAATGTCATTTTTCAGCATTTCTATCTAAAATGGAGCCAAAGAAAACTGAGGAAGCACTGACTGATCCAGATTGGGTGATTGCTATGCAAGATGAACTCAATCAATTTGAACAACAACAAGTTTGGAAGCTGGTACCCAGGCCAAAGAACAAGAAAGTAGTTGGTACTAGATGGGTATACAGGAACAAGCTAGATGAGGATGGCATTGTAACAAGAAACAAGGCAAGACTGGTTGCACAAGGGTATTCACAAGCTGAAGGCATTGATTATGATGAAACCTATGCACCAGTGGCTAGACTTGAGGCCATCAGGATGTTCTTAGCATTTGCTGCTTACTCCAATTTTAAGGTCTATCAAATGGATGTTAAGAGTGCATTCCTGAATGGTGAGCTTGATGAAGAAGTGTATGTGGAACAGCCCTCTGGCTTTGAAAATCAGGAGCTGCTGGACTTTGTGTACTTTCTCTTCAAGGCTATCTATGGTCTCAAACAAGCCCCAAGAAAATGGTATGACACTCTCTCTGGTTTTTTTTTAGAAAATGGTTTTGTTAGAGGTATCATAGACAAAACTCTTTTTTCAAAGAAACACAAAAATGATATGATATTAGTCCAAGTCTATGTGGATGACATCATATTTGGGTCTACTAATGATAATCTCTGTAAGAGATTTGCTGAGCTAATGCAGAGTAAGTTTGAAATGAGTATGATGGGTGAGCTGAAGTTCTTTCTTGGATTACAAGTAAGTCAAAGGTCAAATGGTATATTTATTTGTCAATCCAAGTATCTCAAAGAACTCCTCAAGAAGTATCACATGGAGGATTCAGCATCAGCAAGGACTCCATCTTCAACAGCCATCAAACTTGGAGCTTCTGACAAATCTATCAAGGTAGATGTTACAAGCTACAGAGGTATGATTGGCTCCTTACTCTATCTTACTGCTAGTAGACCAGATATTATGTATGCTACATGCTTGTGTGCAAGGTTCCAAGCGGACCCTAGAGATGTACATCTCGTTGCTGTGAAAAGAATCTTGAGATATCTTAAGGGTACACCTAATCTAGGTATCTGGTACCCTAAAGATTCTGATTTTAATCTTGTTGGATATACAGATTCTGATTATGCAGGTAGTGTTGTGGATAGAAAGAGTACCTCTGGGAGTTGTCAATTCCTAGGAGGTAGGTTGATTTCCTGGTATAGCAAGAAACAGCAAACAGTCTCCAATTCAACAGCAGAAGCTGAATATATTGCTGCTGGAAGCTGTTGTGCTCAGATCTTATGGATAAGGAATCAATTAAAGGACTATGGCTTTGCATTAGACAAAATTCCTATTTTGTGTGATAATACAAGTGCCATAGCAATCTCCAACAACCCTGTGCAGCACTCGAGAACGAAGCACATTGATATCAGGTATCATTTTATCAGAGAGCATGTCATGAATGGAACTGTGGAGTTACACTTTGTACCCACAGAAGAACAGACTGCAGATATATTCACTAAATCTGTTGATGAATCCACATTTATCAAGTTAGTTGGTAAATTGGGTATGTTAAACAGTCTTAGTGATTAACAATATCTCTGTCATGTTTGTTCTTTCAAAAAGTCATTTTCTTTTTGCTAATATTGAATGATATATTTTGCCAATTCTTGTTTAGAGTAAAACTTGTTAATTTAAATATTCTGAATAATTTATTTTCTTTAAAAATATTTTTCTCATTTTTTTTAAAATGGAGAAATTTATTTTTATTGAAAATTTATTTATTTTAGAATCATTTAAGTTAGTTTCAGATTGTAAATATTGTTGTTTAAATATTTCTGCAAGTTTATATTATTTTTATGCTGTAAACTGCTTAGCTTTTGTTTGAGTAAGTTAAAATGAATTATTTTCTCTAAAAATATTTTTCTCAAATTTTACAAGTTAAAATTGTAGAGAAATCTATTTTTATTGAAAATCTTTTATTTTAAAATATTCGTAGTTGCTTGTAAATAGTGTCCTGTAAATATATTTATATATATATATTTTATTGTATTTTATTTTTTTTAATTATTATTTATTATCTTTTATTTTCTATTTGACTTAGTCGATTGTGTAAATATAGTGTATATATTTTATATTATTTCTGATCTAGCTCTAGCTTAGCTGGAAATTCAGTGCCAAATCCAATTCAGGTATTACTTTCTATCTCTCAATTAACTTCTTTTACTGTTGCTGAACCCAAGTGGTTGGTAGGGTTGACCAAGGGATTGTAGATCCACAATCTTTATCCCAGGTCTTAGAGCCAAACAATGAGTCTACAACTTAATTACTTGACCTCTCAGCCTAAACAGAAATCAAATGTTAAATAAAGAAGTATTTTGATTGAAACAGTAAGTGATCCCACAGCTCTGCCTCCTCTAAAGAAATTCAATATATACTGAGGCATCTGTCAGCCCATCTGTATCCTCTCAATAGGATATGGACTTTGAAATGGCCAATGAACTGTATCTAGAGACATTCTCTCAACAGGATGAATCTATTGAAATTCGCCATAGGGCCATGGCACTTTGTACTGAGTCAAGCACACTCTCATTACTCACAATGGGAGAAAACAATTTCATTAGATGAAACTCAGGACACAGTGAAAGCAGAGCACCTGCAACTGGTTATAGTGCATACCATTGTCACGGTAGAAGTGCCTTCATAGGCATCTGAGGGAAAATTTGATTCTTTGCCAAATTAAATAGAATCATTTTCTCCCCTCCCAGAGTGAACACCTCTGGCTCCCTAAGGGATTTTCCACTCGCAGATTTATCTGGAGAAAGTGGAAGGCAACTTGGTCAGTCTATCACTGAAGCAATTCAGATTTCAAATCCAAGTGATTTGATAGACATGATTGAGGATCGGGATTTGCGAACTCCCATTGCACCACCACTGACCTCTCTTGAAGAGGCTAGGGTGAGTTTCAATGCAGGTACTGATCAAAAAGGAGCAAACAGACAGTTAATATTGAGTGATAAAAGTCAAACACTGAGTGAAACACATGCACGTGAGATGAGTGATACACTTACAAGAGAAATTCAAGTGAGTGCACACACAGACACATACACTGCAATGTAGTTAGCTCGCATAGCTGATCTACAGGAACATCTATTCTAAACCCAGGCTGATAAAGAAATTTTGCAAGCACAAGTGGTTGAACGGTCTTCTTCTTCCACCTCTGTCAACAATCAGCTGGGACTGCTCAAGGAAATCTAGAAGACAAATTTACTTCCAAGATCAACTCCATCATCTATCTCAACTCCTACTGGCTTCAGATACTCTTAAAGTTAAATCTGTAGAGAATTCCTCAACTAAGGGGGAGAAGTTTCTAAGGGGGAGAAGTTTCTAAGGGGGAGAAGAGTTTCTAGAAGTTTCTGGAGAAGCTAGTATAAAGGGAGCTGAAAAAGATATAAAAGGTAAAGAGGGAGTTTCAGGGGAGTAAAGGTAAGTTAGCTCTGTTTTGTAAATGTTATATGTATAGAGCTTAGATAAATCAAGACAGGTTCAATGTTATCATATGTTCAGTCTAGAGGAACATCTGTCTTGTATTTATCTTTACTGGTGAAATCTGGAAATGTCATATTTGATCCAGAACTTTCTAGTATTTACTTAGGCTTAAGAGTCTTATCTTTTTCTTGGTTTTAGTTGAGTGATCCTCTAGGTATTTGGTTGTTATTTTCTAACAAACAAATAGGGGGAGATTGAAAGGCATATGCTATAGCCTATTTGTAATTCGAGGATTCTACTCAACTTAAACCAGAATGTAATAAGTAAATATTAGATTAAAGGTCACAGGAATCTCAAAGAGTTTTATCTGTCAAGAGATTGAAGATTAAAGTCATCTACAGACTTGAAGTTATTCTACATTGAAAGAAGTTCAATTTATTGTTCAAGCCTCAGTGAAGTATTCAAGAAAGTGGATTTACTACAGTGACAGAGATTTCCGGTTGGTGACAGAAGAAGTACAGGATACAGAGTTTAGTCAAAGCTAAAGAAAAGAAGCCACAACTTTAAATGTTTTAAAGATGAAGAATTATCATTGAAGTCAGTTATTCATGAACCAGACAGTGCATCGAATGACGACATCAATCAGTGGAATTAAAATCATCTATATTCAGTGGTTTTCAGAAGATAGAGGAATGCAAGGAATTTAAGTTATCTTCTTTAAATTTATTAATTAAATTAATTAAGTTAGTTGCTTAAATTATTTATTAAATTAATTCTATAGAAGAATTAATTTAATCTAGAATTTAATCTAACTAAATTCAATTAAAAGAATTTAACTTAAGTACTAGTATGACCTGGTTTTTTAAATATCAAAAACTCGGTATGACCATGTATTGTTAACAGGTCATACCAAATTTTAATCAGGTCATACAAGTCATGTGTCAGGTTCTACCGAGTGTGGCAGGTCATACAATGTGCTTTTCAAGGTTCTACCTAATTAAATGAAAAGTGTGTGCAGGTCATACCGGTTTTGTTTCTAAGGTCATACAAGTTCATTTCCTACGGTTCTACCAAGAGTTGTTGGAAGAACTTGAGGTCATACAAGACACTTTTGCAGGTCATACAAGGCAAATGTATTTTGTATAAACAGGTAGCCAAAAAGAGACATAAGAAGATTGTATTATCAAAGCATACATCCATTTCTCTCAAGAACAAACGAAGAAGCCATTTAATCTCATTTCTTCTCAAGCAATTAATTCTAGTTTGTATTGTTAAATCCAAACCACTAGAAGTTGATTACTTGTATTGCTTTGATTAACTAGCGGATTTTTATCCCTAGAATTTATCTCGAACTTGCTTTTAGCATTCGATCTTTTTATTACAAATATTAGAAAAGTTCATGTAGAATTTATTCTAAATTTGTATTAATTAGTTTGAGATAAATACTTTGTAATCCTTATTGTATTTGCAACACCCTTCAAGTTTAATATAGTTTATATTTAACTTGAATCTTGTTTCATTTATATTCCGCATTAATTTGTTCTTAATTGTTAAATTATTCAAAGGACAAATTTCGATAAAACGGTATAGTTTGTATTCAACCCCCCTTCTACAAACTTATCAGGACCTAACAACCTCCCGTGAGAACTCCCTTACAAGGTCAAGAAAAGATTAATGCCGATAATCTTCTAACTATCCCCGTCGCAGAACGGAATATTAGAAAACTGATCACAACTGTAAACCTCGTCGAGTACGGCTTTTTAAAAGAATGAACTAGATTAACTCCCAGCAAGAAATCTAGAAGGAAAAAGAAAGGTAGGTTTGTACTCGGTGCGAGCTGCCAGCTCACACCGTTATATTTTATTTCTTTTAGTTTTGCCTTGAATTGTTATTCAGCATATGTTATTGACTAACTCTCTTGTTTTCGCTTTATTTCAGAAATGGCTATCTCCCCTCCTCCATTCTTGATCGAACATGATACTCAAGCTCGAACCGTTCCTTCCGCCAGCCAAACCGGCTCGCACGCTGGCGGCTAGCACAAGGTTATTCCTCAAACTAAAGAGATCCCTCCTCAATTCAAGACCGCTCTTACTGAATATTTGAAGACTGGTGGGGTCTCTCCTCTTAAAAGAAAACTAAGGCACTCTAAAGATGTCCTTCCTGAAGCTGATTCATCCAAGCGAGCTCGCAAGGAGTTACCTCCAAACCCTCAAGGGAATGTCGTGGCCAGTGTCCTGGTTCGACTCGCAGGTCCGCATATTTCTGAAAGCGAGTTGAAAGCTTGGACCACAGGCTCGTTCGAGGCCAACAATGATGCTCTCACCAAGGCTGCAGTCGAGGTGTTCATAAGACAAATTAACAGGCATAGGGAGCTTCGCACTATGGGTCAGGCTACTTCTCGCCTTGACAAGGATAACAGGACTCTAAAGAATAAGCTAGACGAAGCGAGGAGGGCCAATGTGACGTTGGTCGAGGAGTCTAAGCAAAAAATCCTCGATGCGACCAGAAGCCTTGAAAAGGACCTGCGCGAATCCCGGGCACTTGTGACAAAGATGAGGGATGAGCATTCCACTGTCCTAGCTGATGTCACATGCGAGAACAAATCTCTAAAAGCTCAAATTGCCGAGCTCGAAACCAAAGTCGCAGCCTTGGGTACTGAGCTCGAAGCCAAAGTCACAGCCGTAGAAGCGAGCCGGGATGCAGAAATTAAAGATGCTAAGGCTCTAGGCTCCAAAAACTTCATGAAGGGCTTCATGTCGAAGGTCCCTGAGTTTGATTGGAGTCTACTAGGTGCTTCTACAGTGAGCTATGCCAATAAACTTCGAAAGGAGATGGAAGAAGAGGCTCTAGCCGCAGAAAAGGCTCGACTTGCTGAGGAGGCCCAGCTCGCACATGAGGCTCAGCTCGCACAGGAGGCTCAGCTCGTACATGGGGTCTCTCAAGCTTGAAGTTATTTAGCTACTTTCTTTGGGGATGCGGGCACCCCGTTTGCCTCGCAATTTGTAAAATTTGATGGCCCTGGGCCAGTAACATTTGTATTTTTCCAGAAACTTTTTTTTTTCTCCAAGTACTTTGTGTTTGCACATGATTCGGCGTGTTCCATATTCGTATCCTTATATTTCTTTCTGTAATTATTACTTTGAATAAGCTTAACTCTCACAAGGTTCACCTCGCACATGATCACTTCGCCCATGGTTCCTCCTCGCACAAGGTTCCACTTCGCACAAGGTTCCACTTCGCACCAAGTTCCACTTCACACAAAGTTTAAACCTTATATGGTCGCCTACCACAAGCTCGAGTCCAAACAGAACTCAGCCTCACACAAGGCTTCATTCTTGTTTTTGTTTTATTTCCCAACTTGCATGAGCTCGCTTTTAAAGAGGCCTCGCCTCACACGAGCTCTTCTTCTCGTACAAAGCTCCTTTTTCATAATTGATGGGCCGAGGCCCAATCAAATGTTATGCATTTACAATATATTGGAAATATAAACAAGTGTATTGCCCTAACATTTTCATGCTGGCATTGCCTTAGAGCAATTTATGACAGTAAAAAAGATTTTTTTTTTTTACTTATTGTATGAAACAAACAATAAACCTTAACTTTATCAGATAATAAAACTTCAACTTTCATAGATAATAGGATATAACAGACTTAGACTTATTACATCATATGTCAAAGGGAGGTGTCTATATGACACTACCCCCCGAGACTTAGGATAAATATAAATGAATGCTAAGTCTTAAATAAATATAAATTAATGATAATATCTCCTCAAGTGCTCAGCATTCCAAGCCCTCGGTATCAGCTTCCCACGCATGTCATTGAGATGGTAGGTTTCCTCCCACAAAACTGATTTAATCTGATATGGGCCTTCCCAATTTGCGCCAAACACTCAATGATTAACCACCTTGGTGTTAGGCATGACTCGACGAAGAACCAAGTCCCCTACCCGGAAAGGCCGGGCTCTCACCTTGCGGTTGTAATGCCTGGAAGTTCTCTGGTGGTATGCTAGTAGCCTTGCTTGTGAGTCAACACGTACTTCTTCAATCATATCCAGATAGAGACGATGATTCTTCTCGCTATTCCCCGGGTCATAATGATCTCTCCTAAAGGATCCAGCTCCCACCTCCACCGGAACCATAGCCTTACATACATACACCAAAGAGAAGGGTGTCTCACCCGTTGTGGTTCGGGGAGTGGTGTTGTAAGACCATAAGACTTGTGGAAGATCCTCTGGCTAATTTCCCTTAGCATCCTCCAGCTTTGCCTTTAGCGTATGCTTGAGTATCTTGTTAATTGCTTAAGTCTGGCCATTTGTCTGTTGATGACTCACAGCACTAAAACTCTTCAGAATCCCCAACCGGTCACAAAATTCTCTCATCTCCTTGTTGTCAAACTGCTTACCATTATCTGAGATCAACTTGTATGGTACGCCAAATCGACAAACAATAGCCCGATACACAAAATCAATAAGCTTCTTTTCAGTTATTGTGGCTAAGGGCTCAACCTCTGCCCATTTAGTGAAATAATCCACCGCAACCACAACATACTTCACACTGCCTTTGGCTTTAGGCAATTCCCCAATCAAATCTATCCCCCACATGGCAAAGGGCCAGGGGCTCATGAGTGAAGTTAGCGGTGTCATCGGGCTGTTATAAAAATTTGCATACATTTGGCACTTGTCACAAACTCTAGCAAACTCAAAAGCATCTTTTTTAAGGGTCGGCCAGTAATACCTTTGGTGAAGTATCTTTTGTGCCAATGAGCTACCTCCCGAGTGATTACCACAAATACCTTCATGGACCTCCCTTAGTATATAGTTGCATTCTTCTCCATCAACACATTTGAGTAGGGGCACATTGAAGCCTCGCCTATATAAACCTCCATCATATATTGCATACCTGGCAGCCATATACCGCACTCGTCGTGCTTCATTCTTATCATCTGGTAAAACACCATTTTTTATATAAGCCAAAAGGGGAGACATCCATGTTACTCCTTCTTCCACCACCATAAGCTCTTCCTCTGGCACGCTAGGCCTCTTCTGTATATCCAAGGGTGTTGACCCTAACAGAGTGGTCTCACGGCGCGAACCGAGCTTGGAAAGTTCGTTTGCCGTCTCATTCTGGCCTGCCGTCTCATTCTGACCCCGAGGGATGAGCTCTAGGTTGACCTCGTTAAACATCTTGATCAACCTTTCCGCACAGCGAAAATACAACTCCGTTCTAGGCCCCCGTGATTGATACCCTCCATTTATCTGGTATACCACTGTCATGGAATCACTGAAAGCGTTAAGGTTTTCTACCTTTAGTTCTAACACCAACTTGAATCCGTTAATCAAAGCCTCATACTCAACATCATTATTTGTTGCGTGAAAGGTGGAGTGGACATCCCTTTTCACCCTACACCCCTCTGGGCTCACCAACTTAAATCCAGCTCCATCTCCATTAGATGCCCCATCAACATACAAGCTCCACCAAGGGGCACTATTCTGATTTTCCTCCGTTGACATCTCTGGATAAATTTGCAACGCCCTAGAGTCCTCTTCTGTTTGAGGTGAAAATTCTAACACAAAATCTGCTAGTGCTTGTCCTTTAATCGCAACCCGAGGCTTATACTCCACATTGAACTAACTTAGCTCGACAACCCATTTCAACATCCTTCCTGAAGTTTCTGGTTTATGCAACACTTGTTTAAGTGGATAGGCTGTTTTCACCTCGACCTTATGAGCCTGGAAGTAAGGATGGAGCTTTCTTGAAGCGAGGATTAGAGCATACACCAGTTTTTCCATGTTCAAGTACCGAGTTTCTACACCCACCAGCCTTTTGCTCATATAGTATATCGGGAGCTGAGCTTCGCCTTCCTCTCGAATTAGCACCGCACTCACCGCATATTCACATACAACTAAATAAAGCACAAGTACCTCCCCTTGCTTTGGATTAGACAACAAAGGTGTTGTGCTCAAATGCTTCTTGATATTCTGAAAGGTGTTAGCCTCAATTCCCCGATGGTTGACAATGAACCCCAGAAATTTTCCTGACTCCACCCCAAACACACATTTTTGGGGATTAAGCTTCATTCTGTAAATACGCAAGATAATGAACATCTCTGCCAAATGACGGATGTGGTTCGTGGCCTCTTTTGATTTTACAAACATGTCATCAACATATACCTCCATTGTCTTCCCGATATGATCTTTGAACATTTTATTCACCAATATCTGGTAAGTTTCTCCTGCATTTATTAACCCAAAATGCATCCCAATATAACAGTATAGGCCTCGATCAATGATGAACGAGGTGTGTTCTTGATCTGGCCCATACATAGGAATTTGATTATAGCATGAGTAGGCATCCATGAAGCTTAATAACGCATGCCCTACAGTGGCATCCACAAGCTGATCGATACGAGGAAGAGGGAAGCTATCCTTTGGACACGCCTTGTTCAAGTCGGTGAAGTCGACACAAGTCCTCCACTTCCCATTCGGTTTTTTTACTAGCACGGGATTAGCCAGCCAAGTCGGGTAGAATGACTCCTTGATAAGTTCGACTTCCATCAACCTATCCACCTCTTCTCTAAGGGCCTCCGCCCTCTCTCCACTAACAGGTCTCCACTTCTGCCTTATTCCCTTCTTGCTGGGATCTAGGTTCAACTTGTGGCACATTACTTCTAGATCGATCCTTATCATGTCAGCGTGAGACCATGCAAACACATCCAAATTTTCCTTAAGGAATGAGATGAGATTGTTCCTTATATCGGGGTTGAGATTTGACCCAATCTTCAAGACTTTAGTCGGGTCGTTTGGATCCACCAAGATAGAAATAATATCTTCGAATGTTCCAGCTCCGTCTGGCAGTGGAGGCATTCTTGGGTCTAAGTCAACATCGAAGTTCTTATCCGTGCTAGGCTCTCTTACTTCGGTGACACTAAGATTATCCTCATTGTTAATGGACATCTCCGGTGTTTCCTGTGGGATGTTCCCTTCTGACGTTATAGTAACTTCTCGGGACATTCCAGTTGGCAGGTTTATCAGAACTAAAGTCTCATTTCTTACCCACTTGCCTTTATTCAACCCGGTAGCTACCTGCTCTGGGCTCTCTTCGTCATCACTTGCCTCCTCCACTATGCTCTCCTGTAACGTCATTATGGGTTGAGAGGATTCCATCATTAGGGCCCCGGGCCGAGGTTCCACCTCAATCACCATACTTTCAAAGTAATCATCCAGGAGCTCCTCTTTAGATATCATGTTACAGACGTCTGGCATAGGAGTATCCACGTGTTTCCTTTTCTTCTCTTCACCATCTTCCATGAATTTTTGTTCCCCAAGGCCTGCCACTTCTCTTGGAACATCTATCTTTTCCACCCCTTTCATTGCTTGGTTATAGCATACCCTTGAGTCATATTGGCATCCCTTCACTTGTCCGACACCTGTGGGAGTTGGGAATTTCATGGTTAAGTGATAAATAGAGGTGACTACCTTCATCTCTTTAAGGATTGGTCTCCCAATGATGGCATTATAAGCACACGGCTGATCCACCACAGTAAAAGTGACAATTTGTGTGGCCACATGGGGGTTGTCTCCTAAACTGACGAGGAGCTGGATTGTGCCTCGGATTCCTACTGAAGCCCTTGTGAACCCGTAGAGCTGATTTCCGCTTGAGACCAACTCTCTGTCTAGGAATCCAAGCCTTTTGTAAGTGTCGTAGGTCAAAATATTTACGGCGCTCCCATTGTCCACCAATACCCGATATACATTGGTCGACCCAATTTTCATCCTTACGACAAGAGCATCAGCATGAGGGTGATGTACCCATTTGGCATCTTCTTCGCTAAACATAATTTCATCTATTTCTTTCTTGAACAGATGAGGAGGCCTTTGTTCAAGATGATGAACATTGGTTAGAGGACAATCCTTTGTCTCTCGAGCATATCTTTACATGGCTTTCTTGCTATCCCCCCCACGTGAGATCCTCCAATAATAACATGAATGCTATTAGCCCTAGCAGTCCTCTCCGTGTCATCATCCTTTGCTATCGGAGGTGGAGGGGGCACTTGGTGATACTCAGACTTATGTTTATGTACCTCCTTCACAACCCATTCAGTTAGCTTTCCCTGCTGAATCAAAGTTTCAATTTCATCCTTCAACTGTCGGCAATCTGCCGTGTGATGCCCCGTGGATTCATGGTAAGCACAGTATCTAGAGTTGTCCCTCTTGTTATATTCTGTCAAATGAGTAGTTTTCTTGAACACCCCTTTCCCAGCATAAGTGGCATATATATGGTCGATGGAGGCGACCAAGGGGGTATGATTTTGCCATTTGCTTGTATAAGGTCTTCCAGACTCTTTATTGGCAGTTTCCCTGGCCCTGTTGAAATTCTTTGGACTGGAGCTCCTTTTGAAGGTCTTTCTTCTTTCTTCGGGACTAAAGGATCTCCCTCTCTCTTCTCCATTCTTCGACCACTACTTCTTAGATCCCTCATGGATTTCTCCACCCGCTTGTGAGGTTTCGAATGTTCATAAAACTCGGCCAAAGTTTCTGGTTCCTTAGCTTGTAGGGTTTTCCAGAATTTAGAGCCCTTTCTTAACCCAGCAATTAGAAAGTTCTTCTGAGCCTCTTCCGTTGCTCCTCAAACTTTGGGGACTTCAGCATTAAATCGCATAAAATACTCCTGTAGGGACTCTCCCTCTCCTTGCTTAATATTGGCAAGGGTAGCCATCGGGGGGGGGGGGCATAATAAAGGGTGGACTGAAACTGCCTTAATAATAGATCTCCCAGCTGCCTCCGTGTGCTGATGCTAGCTGGTCCTAGCTTGGTAAACCATTGTTGGGCACTTCCCCTTAACGAGGCAGCAAATAGTCGACAACGAGTTAGATCAGGAACCTGGTAGACCTCCATCTCAGTGTTGAAACAGGCCAGGTACTCAACAGGATCTGCATCCCCATTAAAGGCAAGTTCGAGGTTGCTCCTGAATACTGGGGGTAGATGAGACATCCTTATTGCAGGAGTAAAAGGAGATGGGGCCGTAGCAGGGGGTGGCGCCTTCTTCTCATTTTCCATTTGAACCAGTAGGCGCCTTAAGTCGCCAACCCTCAGGTCTCCAATTCTTTCATTGGACCTTTCTTCATTGTGGTGGCTCGAATGGTGAGAGGAATTCATCTCCCTCTGTTCTCGTTTATGAGTTCGAGGTGGAGTCATCTCCTTTCGTTCGGTTCGAGGTGGAGTCATCTCCCTTCGTTCGGTTCAAGGTAGAGTCCTCTCCCTTTGCTCGGTTCGAGGTGGAGTCCTCTCTCTTTGCTCGGTTCGAGGTGGAGTCCTCTCCCTTCGCTCGGTTCGAGGTGGAGTCCTCTTCCTTCGTTCGGTTTGAGGCGGAGTATTCTCTGGCGCCTCCTTCCGTGACTTGGAGTTTTCCAACCTAATCCTTAGATCATGTTCGATTAGCTTTTTCCCAATCCGATCTAAAACACTAGCGGATCTAGCCTCCGACGAAGCTGGCTCATGCCGCGGCTCACTCGGAGCCTGGCTGCCTCGCTCCTCCTGGCTTGGGGATATCTCGTTTGTCTCAAGAGGCCCGGTCTTCTTCAACCCATCAGCTACCTAGTCGAACTCGTTTATGAGTTTCTTAGGGGGTTGATCTTTCTTTTGCTGAGTGATCTTGAGTCTTCGGGCCTTCCTCTTCGCATTCTTAATTGAATTCTGCTCGACCTTAGCCAGTCGGGCGTTCATAGTCTCGAACTGGTGCCCGATCCCCTCCAGATAATCCAGGATCTTCTTGCCATCAAGCGTGACTAGGGCAACGTGAGGTGTGACAGGGGTGGCCTTACTTGGTCCTCCATCTCCGTGGGGTGGTGGATCCGTCTTTGTTCCTTATGGTGTGGCGTCCTTCTTGTGCTCCATCTCCTTGTCACCGTTCTTGTTGTTCTTCGACATCCTTCTCCTTAAGATGTAGTAGCCTCTCCTTCTAGCACCAATTGTTATAAGGAGAATTTCGTATAACAGTGTTTTAGAGGTTTATGGTAAGTGGTGGTTGGACTTATATGATGACTCCTCAGAAATTGAATAGAGAATGGGTTCTTTCTCTTGCTCTTACCGAGTGTCAATTGTGTATCATACAAGGTGCCTATGTACCCCTTTATATAGGGATCAAGCCTCACGTAGTTCTTGGGAAACAAGTCATCGGATAAGCTCATTCAGTCTAAGCCCATAAATAGTCAGGATTTATCCATCCACGTCACGTCCGGTTTTCACACGTTTTCCTACAATCTCGCGGCATCTCCACATTTTTTCCGTGATTGTAGGTCTGTCCCGTGTCAAACAAGAAACATCCATTCCATAAAAAGGAATTTCCATATTTGGGCTTCACCCATGGTGCGAGCTGGTCAGGCTCGCACCACACAAGTTAATATATATATAAAAATGCTTAAGTTAGATTTTATCTTTCCATAACCATGTGGTGTGAGCTCACTTATGTTCAATCATTCTTATTTCTGATAATTAGTGCGAGCCCATTATTTCATAATATTGAGAGCCCATGAGATTATGGTGAGAGCCCATATATCTTTATGCGAGCTCATCATGGTGAGAGCTCGGCTCATCATGGTGAGAACTTCGTGCGAGCTCATCATGGTGAGGACTTCGTGCGAGCTCATCAAGGTGAGGACTCGTGCGAGCTCATCATGGTGGGAGCTCATAATGAGAGGAGCCCAATGTGCATAGATGATGCGAGTCCATTATACTTGGAGGAATCGTCTTAGTTCAACATAAAACTCATGGTACGAGCCGAAGCTCAGGTCACATCAATCTTTCTAAAACATGACTCATTCTTAGGCTCAAACCACTTATGGACCTGTTTAGGGCCCATTATCGAAAATCCAGTATAACAGGGAGAAATATGTGATTGTTGTAATTTTATAGATAATTTTTAAAAATAAATAAATTATAAAGCCGTTACGAAACGCGGTTTTGTCAATTTGTAGGCTAGACATATAATTCAAAGTTTAATCGGCAGAATATATTTTCTAATTTATAGAGTAGAAGAGTTTGAATTTATAAGAAACGCATATAAAAAAGGTTCTATCAAAAGTATAATAGGTGTTTGTAAGATATATGTATAATTAAAAGTTTTATCGAAAGTAAAATAGGAGTGCAAATTTATACAAATTATTTTTCATTTATATAAATTGTGTTTTATACATATATAAAAAAAAGTTTTATCAACAGTAGAATAGGTGGTTGTAAGACATATATAATTAAAAGTTCTATTGAAAATAAAATAGGAGTGCGAATTTATATAGATATTTTTTCAACGAGAGAGCGACCCATTAAAAAAGGTATGTTAACATGAAAATCAATAGGTAAGACAAGAATTCAATATATAAAATTTGGGATTTCGATCTTAACAAGGAAAATGTGTTTAACGAGAGGACGACTTATTAGGAATAAATGAGTTATTGTTGTAATTTTATAGATAGAGTTTAAAAAAAAATTATAACAATATAGCAAAGCGCGGCTTTGTCAACTAGTTAAATTGATATTTTTCATAGTTCTCTTTATATCTCGTATTAGTGAGAACTAGCGTAACATCTCGTACAAGGCACGGGCATGCATAGAGATGTCAATAATTTTTATTGTGAAAAAGTTGGTCGTGATCGATTTATTAGCTTAAGGATTGTGTAGTCTTAAGTTTGAGAGCGTAAAAAGAAAAGTATGGTTCATGCATAGTGAGGAGTAAAGAATTTTGTTGGCGAATAGTGTAATTACTTTGAATCACAAACGTAACTATGCCAAGGCTCTAAGACTTGTTTAAAGTGACTATTATTGATTTTGAGACCAGATTGAAATAGTGTAGAATTTGAAGCACGAGTGTACTATTGTATTCTTGCGATTATAAGCAGGTTTACCTGAGTTTTGTGTGTCAGAGAAAGGATAGTTTGTAGATTGGTAATTTGCGTTAGAGAGCGGTTGTTATCTGTTTTTCGGGAATCGATTGGTTTTTTTTTTTTTTTTGCAATCTAGATTATGAATAGGTTATATGCATGCAATGTTGTTGTAATATAATCGAACATGCGTGAATGAGATAGATGATTTTAAAACGAAGCTGAAGGCCGACGCATCTTTGCACACTCTCACATCACTCAAGTTTGTGATAAACACTTTGGGAGATGAACACCTATTACAGTTTGGAGTATTCATGTCACCTATTTGTTTTTAGGTTTTTACTTGGGAACTGATTCTACACTCCTCTCATGTGTTCGTCTTTATATTAAATTATATTAACACACTTAGTAAATGCATTAATAATGTGTTTGGAATATCGTTTTATAGTTACAAATTTTAATCCAATTTATTACTATATATTAAACCTCAACACAAGGGCAAAAGTTTCTAATTTTAATCCAATTTATTACTATATATTATTATGCAAAAATATATTAATAGTTGTTATACAAAGAAACAAACCTCCAACCTCTTTCTAAGATGATCATGGGTTTAACCACTATTCTACATGCCTGTTTGAGTTTATTTAAAAAAAATTATTAGATAATCCACGTCTTTCCTCTCTTATCTTATATTATTTTTACTTTGATTTTTAAATAAATAAAATATTGGTTTGTATTATTTATATAAATCAGTTTTTCTTTTCATCTTTTCGTAATTTTGGTCAAAAAGTGTATTTTCCGGATACCCCAACCGGTATTACGTCAGACCCTAGAGTGCAGGAAGAATTCCCCACGCTACCATGAATCGAACCTTGAATGCTTTGGTCAATAACCAGTGCTTTCACCAACTCATCTACAGGCCTGGAGGCTTCTTTTTGTAATTTTATATACCTATATATTCAATCACTGAATTTTATTACAATTGTATGTTTTCGATTAAATATATATTAATTATGTTGTTTAAAATTCATACTTTTATATTATATATCTTTATTATACTTTATTTGAATTAAATTAATTATTCATACAGAAAATATACTATTGAAATTCGACCGAATATAAGAAATATTGTATATGTTGTAGAGGATGTCGTCAAGGACCCACAAACCCTATTTAGAATTTCATTTTATTAAAATGATTATATGACATTAAGAATCAATTTAATGTATTCTATAAAGTTCTATTATTATTATGAAAGATTATACTTTTTTTTAACATCGTACAATAATTTTTGGAATACAATTTGAAATTCTATTTTCAAAACTTGTAATTTTCAATTTTCCCAAACTTAATCGTCTACTAACAGTCTGACTGATCATTATGTAATTATATACTATGTAATATCCTATATTTTAAAAACTCACCCTGATTTTTGACACGAACGTCACTGGGGTTGAGGGGGAGGGGGTTAGAAAGGTGGAAAAAGATATAGATAAGTTAATAAAGAATGACATGTTACTTTAGAAAATGTTAACAAATGAACAATACATTCTGGAAAAGAAAATTGTTAAGAAATGGATGTGACGAACATAGTAGGTAGACAAATTTTTTGTATAATTTGAATGTTAATGTTCTTAATTTAAAAATTATAGAAATAACTAATAATGAGAGATATAATGTGTATAATACTTTTTATATTAGATCGAATTTTAATAGTATATTTTATGCATGAATAATTAATTTAATTCAAATAAAGTATAATATAAATATATAATATAAATTATGAATTATAATCAACATAATTAATATATATTAAATTGAAAACATACAACTGTATTAATATATAGTGATTGAATATATAGATATATAAAATTACGAAAAGGAAAAAAGAAAAACAAATTTTTATAAATAATTCAAACCAATATTTTATTTATTCAAATATCAAAGTAAAAAAAATAATATAAGAGATAAAAGACGTGGGTTATCTAATAAGGAAGGAGGTTGGAGGTTCCATTCTTTGTAGTAACACATCTATTAAAACATTTTTGTATAATAATATACGAGTGACTTTTTTGTTATTTTTCAAAAAAAAAGGGTAAAAATAATCAACATAATTAATATATATTAAATTGAAAACATACAACTGTATTAATATATAGCGATTGAATGTATAGATATATAAAATTACGAAAAGGAAAAAAGAAAAAAAAATTATATAAATAATTCAAACCAATATTTTATTTATTCAAACATCAAAGTAAAAAAATAATATAAGAGATAAAAGACGTGGGTTATCTAATAAGTTTTTTGAAATAAAATCAAAAAGGCATGTAGCATAGTGGTTAAGTTCATGGATATCTTGGAAGAAGGTTGGAGGTTCAATTTTTTGTAGTAACACATCTATTAAAACATTTTTGTATAATAATATATGAGTGGCATTTTTGTTATTTAAAAAAAAAAAGGTAAAACAGTAATTTAACGGTCATTTAATTTGTAATTTTTGCCCTTGTGTTGGCATATAATATATAGTAATAGATGTGTTCTATTATATTTCAACAAAGTACTTATTTTTAAAGAAGTGGCGATATATATTTATGTTAAAATAATGTAAAAGTTACGCCAAATAACGCGTGTCAGACGGTTTAAGTTGTAAGGATTATTTTCTGTTAATTTCTGTCCTAAGCTAGGCAGGTCTATGCAATGAGACCACCTTTTAGCGATTAATCGGAATGACATTTATTGGATGTATTTAAATATTTTTTTTATAAAATTTAATTTTAATATTCAAAAATATTTTTTATACACGTAAAATTCGTGAATATATAAATATTTTTTTGTTATCAAATACAAAAAATTAAAAAAATTCAACTTTACCCATAGTTTAACCATTTAATCTTTTTACTAATTAATAACGTCAATACCCGCCTAATTCTGAATAATCACCGATTTTTGAATATTTTTGCCCGATTTGATAAAAATAATAACCGCCTAGGTGGCGGAGGTCCACCCATGAAACATAACAGAGAGAAACTTACAAATTGAAAAAATGCATCAAAAAAAAAAGAAAAAGAAAAAGAAAAAAGCGTATGACAACAATACAAAGTATAAACATTTTTCGTTTGTGTATTCCAGCATTTGAATATGAAATACAAACTCAGGCCTCAGGGTTTGCTCACGATTCAACACACTTCTCCCAACAATCGTCGCCTCTCACTCAAATTAACCCCAAAATAATCACAATTCACTAAACAAACTGCTTCATTATTAATCACGTTTACATATGAATCCATGGCGACATCAATATTGACACCGATGCAGAGATACGCGGCGGGAGCTCTGTTCGGTTTGGCTCTAAACCAAGCTCAATCACACCAGACTCGCTCTCTCGATTCATTTTCCGATGAAGACGACGATGACGATGATATAAACAGCAAGGCCACGCCTGTTTCAGTCTCCTCTAATCCTGAGCTTTGGGTTAATGAGACATTTCATCTCCTCCGCCCTATCTTCAGGTCCTAATTTCGTCCTGTATATAGGATCGCGCTCTATCGAGAACACATTTTACCTACATTGTTCTACTACTATTGTTGAACACATTTTCGATAAATTTGATGTTTATAGTTTATTATGAGCGTAGAACAATTGTTCTCGATCTTCTCACGGTAAAAATTGTTCTCGTTGTTCTTCAGCTGAATCACTTTCTATATATGTGTTGTAATCGAGAATGTGTTTACATTACTTTTTATTGTGTTAGTTTAAAATTGTGTGCCTCATTGACTTTGTGTGATGTTATTTGGTTAATTTTCGAGGTATGTTAGGGTTTTGAGTTGAATTTTTTGTTTGTCGGAAAATATAATACATTATATTAGGGTTTTGAGTTGAATTTTTTGTTTGTTAACATATAATACATTATGTTAGGGGTTTGAGTTGAATTGTTTGTTTGATGGAAATAGCTTATTGTAATGTTTTAGATGAATCTGATTAATGTAAGTTTTGAAGTAGTGTTATATGTTTTTCTGATCAGTTTTTTAGAAATTAATGATCAAGCCTGGTCTGGACTTGAGGAAACTGCGGGATCTCCGTCCGGAATTCATCACGTTGGAGCTGTACGTTCTCTGTATCTTTGATTTTACAGAAACTGTTTTTTCGTGCTTTAGGATATGTATGTGTTTGATAGGATGTTAATGTGAAAAGTGAAATGGTTAGTTAGTAGTTAGCAGAGAAACAGTGTTGTAAATGTAGGAAACTGGATGCCTGTTTTCTTTATCTGCACAGTATACTTTGTGCTTCTCATGATAGAAAATGAATTTCGGTAATGTTTTTGTTTTTGGTGGAAAAATTATGAACAGTGATAATGCATTTGCTGTTGTTTATGGTAAATAACATGTTGCACATATATTACGACAGTTCATAAGATTGCTAGCCGATGATAGTGATACTTCTTCAGAAATGAAGGATCAGGAGCATGGATTGTCAAATGCTGTTAGTAGTATGGCAGCAAGTATGGACCCTTCAGAAGAAATGGCAGTTTACAAGGAAAGGCATCGTCAATATGAACAAGAATGGCGTGGCAAATTTTCAAATGCTGTCCAACCACAGCCTGAGGTGAAAGATGATGACAGTGAAACTGATGAGCAGGATGCAAATGGCCGTGAAACTGATAAGAAAGATGCTAATGGCCGTGGAACTGATATTCAGGATGCAAATGTCTGTAAAACTGATAAGCAGACTGCAAATGGCTGTGAAACTGATGAGCAGGATGCAAATGACCGTGAAACTGATATGCATGATGCAAAAGAACATAAAAATCACGTGCAAGATGCAATTGACCGGGAAACTCGTGAGCAGGATGCAAATAACCGTGAAACCGATGAGCAGGATGCAAATGGCCGTGAAACCGATGAGCAGGATGCAAATGGCCATGAAACTGAGAGGGATGCAAAAGAGCATGAAACTGATGAGCAGGATGCAAATGACCGTGAAACCAGTGAGCAGGATGCAAAAGAGCATGAAACTCATGAGCAGGATGCAAATGACCGTGAAACTGATGAGCAGGATGCAAGTGGCCATGAACCTGAGGAAAAGGATGCAAAAGAGCATGAAACACATGAGCAGGATGCAAATGACCATGAAACTCATGAACAGGATGAATTAGGCAAGCCATCTGTCATGGCAGCATCTTTTGGGTCTGACAAGAGATCTGATGCAAAAATCTTTGAAGAGGTTACACTGCTTGATCACAAGAGGAAAGTGGCAGTTCTATTTGAACTTCTTACAGCCTGTCTGTCGAAAACACCTGAACTTGACAAAAACGCAAAACGACAAAAGCACGACTATGACGCTCGTCACCGCGTGGCTCTTCGGTTGCTGTCAACTTGGTTCGACATTGAGTGGGTAGAGATGGTTAGTTCCTCATTTTTTACCAGTTATTGTACTAAGTTGTTTCATGTATTTCGATAATTTGATTGTGTCCCTTTTATACATGCCATGTCCCAGTAGACAATAAATGATAAATTAACTCTTTGTTCAGCCATCAGTTAAAGTTTACTAGTGGGGTACATCTTTATGGACTTATCGGGGGAGGGGGGATGATGAATGTGTCAATGGAAAGGAAAATAAAGCAGGCTTTGCAAATCAAACATACTGCTAGAAGTCCTGGTTTGATAGAAACAATTTGGTGGAATGCCTATTATTATGTTTTGTTGGGTGGTAACAGTGCCTGCAGTTGATCTTATATCATTTCTTTCTATTTCTGAAGTAATGGGGATTATTATTTTGTTTTTTCCTTTTTACAGAATCAGTACCCATGATGAATGAAACGAAGATTTATAGATTCGCGATAAAAGCGTATTAATAATCAGAGGGGTACCTTATAAAGTTTATGTATAATTTTTGCTTCCCATTCTACATTTTTATGATTGTTTAAAACTAAAAAAAACAAATGTCTTGATTCTGGTTATGCATTTAAAGTCTTTGATTGACATTAATATTTGTATTTTTTTTTTTTGGATCTTTAAATGAATATCAATTTGAGACTTATCACCAACCTATTTACCTTGATTTCAATCAAGGAATGTCTGGATATGTCTAAGCTTTCTAAGTTTCGAGTATTTGGCTTGGGAAATTCAGGATTGTCATACGGAGTTTGGCAGTTGGCAGATCTCACAAATTGGGGATCTGCAGCTTCCACATATATATACAATTTGAATACCAAGTACAAATTAGTACATTAGAATAGAATACTCTGTACATTACATTTATAGCATGCACTGCTTGTAACATTTTTTTTATTATCTAACAAAACAGGGTGATGACCCTATCTGTCACAATTTTACGACAGACAAATGGCTCCAAATATCACAATTGGAAAAAATGGCCCCAAATATCACTCTAAAACGCTACTTAGTGTAGTGTTTTCATTTTTTTCCTAAAAACACTAGTTCGTCTAACGTTTGAATCTTGCAAATTAAAAAAAATAAAAAATCGGGTTACACCACTTAAAGTAGCGTTTTGACCAGAAAACACCGCTAAAGTGGTGTTTTGACTTGAAAACACAACTTAAAGTAGTGTTTTGGCCTAAAAACACAACTTAAAGTAGCGTTTTGACCTGAAAACACAACTTGAAGTAGCGTTTTAATTACGAAAACACCACTTTAATTTGCATTTTTAGTGTTTTTTTAAAAAACCTTGTTAAAACGCTAGACGATTCCATGTTTTGGTTAACACCGATTAAAGTGGTGTTTTAGAGTGATATTTGGGGCCATTTTTCCAAATTGTGATATTTTGAACCATTTTTCTTTAAATTGTGACATTGGGGGCCTTTTCTCAACAAAATATCAAACTACTAAAAAAAAATCCTGAAGCCTGCCTTAAGAGTCTCTCCAACCTTCCCGAAGAATCTTTTAATTTGGCCAACTTAAGAAGATCTGTTGCTTTTTAAGGCGATCATATAAGGGAATTTTTCCTTGCCTTTCAGCAAACACTGATAATTAGGTTTTCATCTCAAACTTTCCTTGTATTCTTTTTGTTCTTTGATGGTGTTATTTTCACGGTTGAAAGAGTGCTTCACAAGGTGCAATTTAGTGTTCAAATTTTTACTATACACTATTATTATTTGTTATTGGATTCTGCTTTGTTGCAGGACAACTAGTTCAAAGGCCCGAGAGTCTCTATGGGAACAATATAAAAGACTTCGGAAGCCCAAAGTAGTTAAATTTTTTCTTGTTATCTTTTAATTTCAATATGGGAAGTAGATTATTTTATATAGGAGTATATTGTTGTAAATCATTAGAGTTTGTCATGTTGAGAATTGCTTAGAATGTTTCTAAATATCTCTTGCAAGAGTTTTCTACCCTAAACCCTAATCACCAGCCCTGTACCCCTATCACTCTCTTGATAGTTGGCGTTGAGCAGGTTATAAAAATAATTATGATAATAATTTTTTTATGATGCTTTGTCTTTCTTAGGAAGCTATTGAGACCATAGTTGCTAGCTCGGCAATGGCCATATTGAAAGAGAGAAAGGCTAAGCAACAAGAAGCAGACACTTCACAAAGTAGATGGGCTAAGTGGAGGCGTGGAGGTATCATTGGTGCAGCCGCGCTAACTGGAGGAACCTTAATGGCGATAACTGGTGGTATAGTGTTCTCCATTTCTCAGAATTATCTGACATTATATCTTCAGCATGAATGCCTACAAGGAAATTATTTGCTTTTTATTATTAAGCTTACAAGTTCTTTAACAGGTTTAGCAGCTCCAGCAATTGCTGCAGGATTTGGTGCTCTAGCACCTACGCTGGGTACTATGATCCCCGGAATTGGAGCAAGCGTCTTTGCTGCTGCTGCGACTGCTGCAGGAAGTGCTGCAGGTTCAGTTGCAGTTGCTGCATCATTTGGAGGTGAGAATTTTAAGCCAATGATTGCATATCACATTCCACTGTTAGTCTAGGAACTGTATTTCTTTATAGCATTTTCCTCGATATTTCTTCTGATAGCTAAGTTTGGCTCCTAGTAGGAGAGTGAAACCGGTAGCCCGAGTTAATCCTCTAGGGTTCTGCCCTTAATTTATAGTGATGTTTTATGCACCTTGGGTGATTGGTACCTGCTAACGATATTCTAGTCGGTGCAATATGTACTAGATAGAAGTTTTCACTCACTTTAAAGTAGAGATAACAGTAGGTCCCGTGATTCTTTAAAGCTAGTTCTTGACTTCCTTCATAGCAGCAAAACATAGAAGGAAACAATAATGTGTAAATGCTGACATTAGGGAAATGAAATTATTATGTTTGCACCCCATAAATGTTGGTGCTTATAAGATTTGCGCTAACACTTAACTTGATCAACTAGCTGCTGGAGCGGGACTATCTGGGACAAAAATGGCGAGGAGAACCGGAAGCATTGATGAGTTTGAGTTCAAAGTTGTAGGAGACCCCCGTAAAAAAGGCGTGAGTATAACTCTATTGCCATATTTTTGGACTTCCAATATATTTAGAGTCCTCTAAAGTTTATGAAGTGCAATTAAGTCTGAGTAAGACAGTCTTGTGCTTGTTTGGGGGAAGATGATGTTACAAGTATTTCAACATTCTTATATGGTTGTCTGATTGTCTCCAATGTTTTTTCCTGTTCCCATAAGCACCAACTCTGCTATATTATCGTCAATCCTTTTTCTATCAGAGGCTGGCAGTTGAAATGTTGATCTCAGGCTTTATCTTTGAGGAAGATGATTTCGTAAAACCTTGGGAAGGACAAACTGATAACTCAGAAAGGTATACTGCATATTTTCCAACTTCCCATAATTTTAATTTTTTTTTCATTGTATTCATGTTCTCCTATGGTTTATTAAAATTTGTAAGAGTCCCTATTCTGGAATTTTTATATACCTGGAAATCTGTTCCTCAAGTCTCATATTCTGGTCCTGTATTTTTTGGAAGTTTATGAACCTAATAGTGGAATGTTGAATATGCCGCATGGCATAGGAAGGTAGTTCTTTGATCATATTAAATGACATGCTACTAACAGTCTAACAGTACCACTTTTGTTGACAAAATTACTATGTACACGTCAACGAGATTAAATTGGTTTGAGTAGTTAAGCACTGTATGTCTAAAAATGTGTCACTGTACTGGTAAAACTTGAATTTGATGATATTTTCTTGCAGTAGCACTTAATTTGCTAGAAATAGAATTTAAAAAAATAGAAAAAGAAAAGAGATTGCCAAATATTGATTAAACAAAATGCGTGCTTATGTATGTCTTCGAAGTTGTGGCATAAACATGGTAGAATACTACCATATTTCCTTCAAGAATCATCAATAGCTTGATAGCTTGATGGACATGATAGTGATACATCACCCACTGAAGATAAAAGTATCAAGGAATATCTTAAATAAACATGAAAGAGCTGAAAGGATATATAGTGATGACCTATGAATTGGAAAAGATTATGGTTCTACAGTGTTGTATAAGGCTATACCTGTAACATTTGATGTAGTACTTTTGTAACTTATATGTTAGATCGATCTGAGCTCTTTCTTATGTTTTTGTTGAGGTGGTACAAAATCCAGCAATATTTAAGCCAGCCTTCTGAGCAAATATATAAAGTCCAACTGTCTGCAGAGCAATACTGGACATAAATTGAATGCACTGAAGTTTGAATGCAACTTATATGTATCCGTTACATAATTTTTTAAAGTGACTCTTTTGAATTACAAACACAACTAAGGAATGAAGGTGTATTCAGGATGGGAGGTAATAATTGCTCTTTACGTGATTCTAACAAAATCATCTTTTTAGGTATGCTCTGCAGTGGGAGTCTAAGCATCTGATTGCTGTAAGCACTGCAATTCAGGACTATCTGGCATCAAGTATATCATATCACCTTCTTAGCTATTTAATGCAATGGTGAATATGTTTTGTAATGTTGACAATTCCTATACCTGCTGTAGGCCTTGCATACACGTTTATGCAGCAAGGTGCAATGTTGACTGTATTAAACAGTCTTGTAACAGCGTTAATTTGGCCAGCGGCATTACTTTCACTTACTAGTTTCATTGACATCAAGTGGTCCGTTGCTGTGGACAGGTTTCTTTTCTTACTAAATTGAACTAATGTTAGACGGGTAGAGAGCAATAATTGTAGTCAGTGACGGAGACAGGGGGGGGGGGGGGGGGGGGCTAGAGGGGGCCGGGCCCCTCCTAAATTTTCTAATATGAACATAATAGTATGCTTCTTATAATTAATTTGTTTGTAGCTCAGCTGGTTTGAGGTCATGTTTTTCATCCTAGAAGCCTGGGTTTGAATGCCTGCTCAAGTTTTATGCACTTTTTTTCCAAATCTTCATATTTTTTTTAGTTTTCACCTTTGATAGTTTTAAACCGGCCCCTCCCAAAAAATCTTTCTGGCTCCGTCACTGATTGTAGTTGTCTATATTCTTGCTGGGAGAATTTGTGCAATATAATATTAAGAAGGTTATATATTTGTGTCTTGACTATGTAGGTCACAGAAAGTAAAGTAATTTGTTTCCAGACATAAGCTAATGTAACATCAATTTTTGACGACATTTGCAAGTCCCTGGGTTCAGTTGTATATTTAATCTGATTGTTTGATGTCTATTTCGTGATTTACTCAAGTCCTCCACCTCAAACTCCAGTTTTATTTATAATTGAGTAAAATACATCTTGGATGCACTTAAGGTGACCAATTCTCATATATCATTACAGCCTACTCATTTCTTGGTGAATGAAAAGGAATTTTAATTTACAGCAAGTACATTGTTTGTAATTGTCTCTTTTACATTGTTCCATTTTATTGTTATCTTTTTAAATTTTGGCAGATCTGACAAGGCAGGAAAAATGCTTGCTGAAGAAGTTTTAGAGAAGGGATTGCAAGGACAAAGGTGAACAGGCCATTTCAGTATTAAGAACATTTTTTTGATTATCCAATATAATGATGGAAGCAACAAAAAAAAATCATTGCTATTGATGTTTTAAGACATTTGATTGGCAGTTTATATATTAACTTGGATGTGCATATTTGTTTTAGGCCCGTGACATTACTAGGTTTTTCACTTGGAGCACGAGTCATTTTCAAGTGTCTCCAGAGTCTATCTGAATCTGAAAATAATGGTATCTGCCCTAAGAAACAAACAGTTACTCTATTTACTTTTATGCAACTTCGTAATGCAAACTAAACTGTGCTTTCAGCTGGGCTAATAGAGAGAGTTGTACTACTTGGATCACCTATTGCTATCCAAGATGAAAACTGGGAAGCTGTAAGAAAGGTATTGACCTGCTGTTATGTTCCTCAATGTATCTAAAGCGTAACAATGATTATCTTTGGATTGGCCGCTCTTTCTGCATTCTACTCAATAGCTACTTTTAGCTGTTTTGTAGATGGTATCTGGTAGATTCATAAATGCTTATTCTACAAATGACTGGACACTTGGAGTCGCCTTCCGTGCTAGGTATTTACTTCCAAATTAACTTCAGCCTTAACCTGCTGATATTATCCTAGAAATTTGTGACCCTACTTCGTAAGTCATATTTTTTTATCAACATTTTACCTCTTTAACTCTGATGAGGGATAGTATTAGCTTTGGGATTGATGTAGTACATATTTGGAATATATACAGGGGTGATAACTATAATTAAATAGGGATAACTTATGGAAAAAATTAAGAAGTATGAAGGACACATTGGTCCGTCTTCTTGGACATGGACATGTAGTTAATGATTGTAAGATCTTGAGCCTTGTCAACTGCTGACTTGTTTGATGTTGCTGGGTTTTACTCAATGGCGCTGAGTTCAACCATTTATAGTGGTTAGGATAACATACTTCCGGAGGAAATCTAGCACTATTTATAGTGGTGGAGCTAAGGTCAATTATAACCGACAAACTAGATGCTCCATCTCTGTTCTTTTTAGTATTATAACTGACAAACTAGATGCTCCATCTCTATTTTTATAATGATCTTATATTTTATTTGGTGCATTAGTTTTCTCCTGGTGATGCTGACAAAGCCAACTGAGAATGAAAACTTTATTCTACATGCATGTTTGTATCTTATGCATCTATTTTGGTTAGAACTTTACATAGTAGGTCCCTGAACTTATAAGTTCTGTTGGTAATATTCACGACCTTAACATAGTATATTAGTATGTCCATCTCTTCTTTTATGTAGAGATGGCAATCGCTCGGGTCGATTTGGGTTTGGCAAGAACCAGACGCAAAACCCAAAATTTTAACCGAATCCGATTAAAACTTGAACCCTTGGGTTTCAGTTTAGGTTTAATCTAACCCTATTTTTTGTATCATACCAAGAATTGAAGACGAACTAGAACTTTTATTGAAAAATAAATCTTGCTCGATTTATCACGATCCTGCTGACTCGTGATGATGTGTCACACTATCTTGAGTTCAATGCAAATATTCTCTCTTTATCAAATCATAGAAGTCTTTATAAAATCTACACAATCAAAATAAATGCAAACCTAGCATAAAAAGGGAAAAATAAAGTATTAAATAATTAAAATAATACCCTAAAAATGTAAAATTAGAATGTGTTATCACTTGGGTTTGCATAAAAACCAAACCCGAATTTTGCAATTCATGCAAAATTACCAGCATGCACAGGCACAGGTTTGCCTCTTTAAAATTATTAATATAAAAAAAATCATGTTGTCTCCCTTATAACATGGAGGTGCACTGACAGTCGAATTATGACTAATGTTGTGAACTAATGCCATCACACTTTGAGTTTGACAGCCTCATGTCTCAAGGACTAGCTGGAATTCAACCGGTTGATGTCCCAGGAATCGAGAATGTAAGTATCTAATGAAAAATCATGAGAGATACACAATTTTCCTTTCTCAGCACATGAATATAATGGATAAGTTCCCTTGGTCCACAGGTTGATGTTACGGAAGTAATTGAGGGCCACTCGTCATATCTCTGGGCTACTAAACAGATTATAGAACAGCTTGAGCTCAATGCCTACTATCCTGTTTTCAATGCCACTCCTATGAAGCCTCCTAAGGATTCACCATAAAGAAAACATACTCTGGAAATTCTTTTCTGGGTAGTACAGAGTAGAGTGGTCGGATGTGCACTATATTATTAGTTCCTTGGTCCACTATAAAAGGGATCAGGCAGTTTAAAGCAAGAGCAGGCTATTTCAGTTCAGCTGATTTTTTTTAGTGTACAGAGTTAATTTAACTTCAAACTATTTCATTTGACTTGGATCATTTCAAAGTCCTGCATAGTTCATATTATTATATCGTGTAGTTTAGTTTTCGAAAAAGATTGTTTGAATTTGAAGTATGATGAAATTTAATTGTGGAAATTTAGAAGCTGTTTGGATCACTAGTTTACAAACCGGTTTATGGGAATCTCATCCTCATCAACTCTTGGTTGGGATCTAGATAATTTTGTTGGATTATAAGTACAAGCTGGATATTGAAATTAGGAGTTGTAGACATCTTTATGCAAGGGAATTTTGTAATGTTTAGGCATTTACCACAGTTAAACACCCGGTAACAAAATCTGACATCCCCCAAATGAGTAAACTTACAATAGAGCACTGCAAACTCTTCCAACATATTATGTTGTGTAGGAAATTTGAAACAAAAACATTCGGAGAGGGATATTGAGAGAGATCTACTTAACAAAATACTCATCATTGGTATTTGGTGAGCATAGTCCTAATTTACACAAATTACATATTTTATATTATATATTCATTTATAAAATATTTATTATAAAGATTAAAAGTTCTAAACACATATAACAAGTTACATATGCTGAAAATCGAACTTATCAAAAGAATTATTAAATTATAGTAATTGATACACTTTTATTTGCAAAAGTTATACCAAGTAAGTAAAAATTTATGCTCACGTTACATAAAAAAATTGTAAACAATTAAATTTCTAATATGTGCAAGAGTATGATGAAAAATTATGCATAAATTTAAATTACATAATTCATAAATTATAATTGAAATTTTCAATAATTACTTATCTCGAATACGTAATACACTTGTTGAAACTTAATACTTTTCAAATTAATTAAAAAGACAAATATAAATGCACGAAAATTTTATATCAATAATATTTTTTTCATAATTTATCCTTTCGAAGAAATAGGTATCGAAACATTGCCACAAATATATACAATATTTTGAGATCTCCTCCAAACTCTTTTGATTGATTCTTCTTTGACTTAATGAAATTTTAGTTTATTTCAAAAAACATAATTTACCCTTTCAAAGAAATAGGTATCGAAACATTTTTGTATAAATTGTTTCCAAGAAATAAAAAAACAAGATTAAAAAGAAATAGGAAAAGAAATTGAAAAAGACCATAAGTGCACCTCTTTAAACCCGACATATGTGATCGGGAAAAGCATACAGGAAAGCAGAATGGAAACAAAATAAGAAGGGGTTTTCAGGGAAGTGAGGAAGAACGTGATGGAGAAACAAGATAGTGCAATTGCAGCTGTGACTGAATATAACAACGAAACCAACAAGAATTTAAACACAAAAGAAGGAGGAGGAGCAGCAACAAACCCAAATCTGAATAATAATAAAGGGAAATCTTGCAAAGGGTGTCTTTATTATTCTTCATCCTTCAAATCTAATTCTCGTAACCCTCTTTGTGTTGGCATCTCTCGTTCTCTTCCCCAAGGTCAACTTCTCTCCCTCCCTCTCTCTCCCTCTCTCTCTCCCTCCCTCTCTCTCTCTCTCTCCCGCTCCCTCTCCCTCTCTCTCTCTCTCTCTCTCTCTCTCTCTCTCTCTCTCTCTCTCTCTCTCTCTCTCTCACCCCCCTGATATGTATGTTATGTTGAGTAAAGATCCTTTCTTTGTCTCAAATATGATTGATTTGTATAAGGGTCCTTCATGTTTTCTTGTTTTTATGTGGGGTTTTCTTTAATTAAGCTTTCTGGATGTGTTTTTTTGAGTAGTGATTGTTGTTGTGTTGTTATCTAATGTTTAGGTTATTAAAGATTGATGCTTTTATTGAATTGGATTAGTTATGGTTCTTGATTTGTTTATTTTTGTTTTCTAAAATTAGGTTGTCTGCACTTTATGGTGTTTTTTTCCGGAAGGTGTCTCATACTTGTTGTGGTTGGAGGGGGGGGGGGGGGGGGGGGGGGCTTGCAAGATGTCTGTGTTGAGGCTCAAACCCTGAACCTGTAGTAGAATACTAGAATTTAACTTGTAGTTGAGTGGTACTAGCAGAAGTACGAGCCAGGCATATAGAACTCATCTTTTAGTACATGATTTTTTTGACTAGGGGAGAAACGAGGCATTTTTTTAACTTGTAATTTAAGATTGATGCAAGGAGTAGGACACACCATAGTTACATGAAACGGGATTCGATTCAAAACGGGGTACGAAAACGGATACATGAATCATTACTTAAAGTGAATTCGGTGCGGTGGTACGGTTGGGTACGATGAGTTTTTTTTTAATTATTTTAATTAATCCATGCATATTTTCTGTTGAAATGTACTTGAAATATTCATTTTTAAAAAATATATTTATTTATTTATTTAATGAAAAAGTACTATTTGGTAACGATTATGTCATCATTAACTGAATCATTTTAAAAATAGCGAACTTTTTTTATTATAGGCAAATATGAAATGTGTCTAACAAATTGACAACAGTGTGTGAAGTGTAGAGTGTTAGATGTAGGTTCAGTAACAACTAATAAACCAAAAGGCCCAGCCCAGTCTGGGACAATACTACTTTTTGCTGGACAATAATACACCCCTAAAGTAAACACAGAACAGCAGCGGCTCCCAGCCTCACCCTTCTCAACGGTTAGTCTTCTTTTTCCTCTCTGAATCTACTCAAACCCAATCTCCTCTAAATAAGTGAATCTTCACAGTCTTACTCATCATCTCTCGTATGGATTCAAGATTCTTCTTATTTCCGTCGGTTTGTCGCCATGGATGATCTGGGTCGCGAACCCCAGTGATTTGGATCGCGAACGCACCGTGTTCCGAAACGAAGGACCCGGATCGCAAAACGGGGGTCTGTTCCCGTTTCCTTGTAACTATGGGACACACAACTAATAAAGGATAGCAAGGAGGACTATTATATAATATTAACAACACAAATCTGAGTCCCCTATCTCCCTCAAATGATTAATTCCATAGCATTAAAAGCAATGAAATCTCTTGTTTCATATCACATAAGACCCAGCGTTACGTGTAAATATCTTTGTCAAAGCTTAATCACACTAGTCAGAGTATGGCCGATGGCGGAACTACATGACTTCAATGGTGATAAATAAGTAGTTAATATCACAGGCAGTGTCATGACACATTTAGTAGTATCAACCTAGTTATCCTGCTATATCATTATTCTAAAGCAGCAAATGTAGTCTCAAGTCCCAGTTCAGTAATATTTTTAAAATCATTTATTGAACTAATATATAATATATTTGTTGATCAACTCGTCACATATATGCATTTATTAAAGATTTTTCATAGAGTTGATGCCAATAATTTATGTTAGACATCTTCTTTTGCTTGCGCGGCTGTGCCAAGGATTGCTTATATTTTTAGGATGTTTTTTTTTTTTTTTTGCCAATAAATTTTTAGGATGTTTTAAAAAGTCTATGTACATACATTTTTTTTAATTTGGATGAAATTTTGGGCATATGCATAATCTTTAATAATGTATTTTTATGTGTATGAAAACAGATTGAAGTTATCGGCACCTTTCTTGATTTTTATTATTTATCATGATCCTCAGACTTGCTCATCTTTGATTTATTAATGTAGTCATAAAATCTGCTGTAAAGATACTCTTTTTGTGAAGAAACATCTTTGTTTTGACAGCGGATCTCTCCCATGTTTATACATGATTACGGACATTCTATGTTTCACGCTTTGTCTAATGTTAGACATATGTCTTGACTGCAGTATTTAAATTTCTGTATCTTTATCTCAATTTGCGTAGGAGTATTTGGTTGTTCATTTTTTTATTACAAACCGGGTTAGATACTGATAATAATATATTTTGATTTTTAGTACCTCGCAACATTGTCGGAAAATCTGAGGTGGAAGCTCAGGAAAAAGGGAGGGACTTTGCAGATTTCAGATATGGTTGTGTTGGTTATTCAGTTTACTCAGATAGGAAAGGTCAAAAAGATGTGCAAGATGGAAACTCAGAACTTCCGGCCTGCATTGGGATGGAGGTCGTCATCTCCCTATTCTTTTACCTTTTCTTTGAAAAATATAAATAAAATTTCCTATTTACAAGTTTTAAAACACTTATTACATTATGATTTTAGTTGAGGGAAAATCCTCTGGTTATATTGGTTGTTCTTACTGGCTTCATCGATAATGTTTATGCACTTAATTTGCAAATTTTCATATTAGCTAAAGTTTGTGTTATGTGTGTGATTTGTATGTCGGAGCATGTTAATATTGATAGATGGTCTTTCTTCTTGAAACAAGTACCATTCTGCCTGTCTTTACATACGGGTATAGCGTGATTTTGATCGACATGTGCTATCTTGCGTTGCTACAGGTTCTAGTGGACAGAAAAGTCACAGTTGCTGACTCTGTTCCTGCTCATGCTCACAACAGACAAGGTAATCTTGGATTATAGTTTAGTATCCACTTTTGGAATGAACTCATCATTAATGCCTAGGTTACTGAATCTTGTTTAGTTTGGCCTTAAATGGTGCATATCTTCATATTAAATCTGTTATCTGTGTTCTAATACCTTATTAAAATTTAAAAGCAAAGATAAATGACATACAAGTTAAAATAATCTTATTTGTTATACTTAAGTTCTGATACGTTACATTTGATACTAAAAGTCATCTTTCCTTCGCATTGCAAAGGTAATGCAATTTACAAGTCTGTCAAAATTGTCTCCGACAGAAGTGATTTTTTGTAGTGGACATAGAAAAAGTCATTCGGACCCCATGTTAATTACTAATGAGTAATGGCTAATGGATAAAGCTATTAGTACATGTACAACATATTCACTATACGCGGTAATGTTTTATTGTGTTTAATCCAGTAGCTATGTGATCAGAGGGGGGATTTATCTGATGGGAAAAAAATGCACCTCTGTTCTTTCTTGATCGTGCGTTTTATAAATTAAATATTACCTAAAGAGATTAAATTTGTAAATTAACAAATTTTCAAAGATTAGGTGTTTGAGACCTGGGAGGTAGAGACTATTATAGAACATGGACATAGTTAATATTATCTTCTCCATGTAGCTTTGTTTCTTGTTGGTGGTTATACTTATATCATTGTTGTTTGTATTTATTTCTAATTAGTTGTCGAACTGTTGTTTCTTATAGATAATCGTAGATCGCCAGTGCCTCAGACACAAAAACCTGCAGTGTCGTTGGGGGACGAGTTCTTAAAAAAGTAAATGCTGGAGTGCTGGTCTTTTGTTATTAAATTCCTCCTCTATTTCAGTTGTAATACAACTGTAATACATATTCAGCTTACATTAAAATTTTTGGAACCAACATTTCAGGTTTGCAAGAAATGCAGGCCTGGTAGCAGCAGGAGTTGCCAAAAATGTAAGGAAAGTAGGCAATCACGTAAAAGCAAGTGTTGATGACATCCTCTACCCATA
The DNA here is from genome assembly GCA_030848705.1 of Heracleum sosnowskyi. NCBI lineage: Eukaryota > Viridiplantae > Streptophyta > Magnoliopsida > Apiales > Apiaceae > Heracleum > Heracleum sosnowskyi. The sequence continues at coordinate 10,868,428 of CM061243.1, forward strand.
CCGCCGACCCCCAAAGTGATAACTATCACGCGTGACAAGATGTAAGAGAAGAAAAAGGCAATGGAGTAGAGATAAACTTTGCTGGGTGCAACTTTGTTTTTGTTTTTTGTATTTATTTGTGATTTTCCTTGCAAACAGGTATATTTATCCCTATTTGCTCACTTTGTACCAAAATAAGTTTCAGCTGAAAAATGCAAAAGGGTACAATTTTTCCTTGCAACTTTTGTTGCATTTTAGTTTCAGTATTAGTTCATATGCTTGCTTTGTACCAAAAGAGTTTCAGTATTTAAATTATTGTAAAAGCATTGATTCATCATTATTGACGAAAGGATTTTGAGAATTGGTCTATATAAACAACGTTTGGTAAAACTAACCACAAGCCCGTCTAGCTCAGTTGGTAGAGCGCAAGGCTCTTAACCTTGTGGTCGTGGGTTCGAGCCCCACGGTGGGCGATATAGTTTTGTTTCTTTCCATGGTAAATTTAATCAATGCACATTGCACAATACAAATAAGAACATCAATGTTATCCGTAACTTTTTTTTCCCCAGTATATGGTTCTGCTGAACACTTGAAATGTCACTTTCATGATGTTACTCGATGTTTCTGAGAAACAATATAAGAGTATAGGGGAAAATTAGGTGATATCAAGTGAACGATGTCGTCTCAGTTGTGCAAATTAAGTAACCCGTCCTTTCAGGAAACCATCTCGTTAGAGCATCTCCAATACTGTAAAACCCAAAGCTAAATAATTTATGTGGCATCTAGTTGTTACCCTTTAGATAATATGTAAAAGTTCATCATTAGTACATACATGTACTTACACATTTAGTAAAAATGTTACATAATAATTATAGTCAATCATTTTACCTATTGCCCTTGGAGATGTTCTAGATACACAAGTCCTTGTTAGCGTCGGACTTTTTCAAGTACTAATAGGTTGTTGGTTTAGTATTTGAAAAGGAAAATGATCTTTTGGTGTCACTATTCACTGTGTGTTGTTGTGTTTGCAGCCACTACTTTAGAGACTGCAAAATGGCTTAATTTAGTGCTCATGGATCCTGCCACATACATACTTTGAAGAAATCGGCAACCTACCCTTTCATTTATAAATTAGATTTGTAATATGATTTTATTAGTATATTTCATTCTTCATTTGTATTAGAAATTTACAAGTAGTCCATAGTTTTTAATCAGAAGAGTAGCTTAAGAATGGCATGTTTTACATATTTCTTATATCTTAAGTACAATTTGACTGAAGTGCTTCTGCATAAATAGAAGTCGCCAGTGAAACTCGGGACGGTCCCTTTTCGTTACAGGCGGTAAGAAGCAGGCATAACAGGAAACTCGGGACACATTGAAACATGCTCTTTAAGCCTGAGAGCACTATGATTCATTCATTCATTGAGAATCCTGTATTTTTTTTCTTAAGCAACAATAGTTAACAAATAAGACAATGATGACCAAGATATTGTGATTAATTATTTGGTTTAAATTATATGAATTAAATGTCATCATCATATCGATTACTGGAATTGATTCTGTTGTTATTTTTTTTTATTTTCAAAGGGGAATCTATTGGTTATTCAGTGATAATTCAAGTACATTATTTTTGCGCCTGTCTTAACAGATTGGACACAGTAGGCGGGGAGTCGGTACAGCTATGAGCCGAGTTGCCTTTGGAGCTGACAGTCCATACATGTCACTCATGTCAAGTTGGCTCGGCTTCATACCATCAGGCAATTCCCAGTTAAAACAGTGAAGAAGGTGTGCTAAGCCCAGTTCAAATGTATAAAGCCCAAGCTGCATGCCTGGACATGATCTGCGACCTGTCCCAAACGGTATGAACTCAAGGTTGTTTTGTTTGTAGTCTGGCGCACCCACATCAAGAAACCTAGAGGGCTTGAATGCTTCTGGCTCATCACTCCAACACTTCCCGTCGCGCCCCATTGCCCAAAGGTTAATTAGGACCCTGGTTCCGGCTGGAATATAGTATCCAGCAATAGATACATCCTCGGCTGAGGCACGGGGTAAGAAAGGGAGGGGAGGATGGAGCCGTAGGGTCTCTTTGAGTACGCACTTAAGATAAGTGAGTTTCTCCAAATCTCCCTCTTCGACACAGCGATGAAGTCCTACAGTGTTGGCAAGCTCTTCCTGAGTCCTTCTGAGCTCCTCAGGGTTTTTCAATAGCTCTGACATTGCCCACTCTATAGCAGCAGCTACAGTCTCTGTCCCCCCAAACATTATATCCTGAAATTAACAGACTATTATGAAATAGACTGGTTTCGTAATAGTACTATAAACTCTTTTAAATGGCTCAATGAAAGTCCACTTACCATAATAATGCCCTTAATATTATTTTTTGTGAGTTTAATAGAGCTCTGTAAATCATCGGATACGGATTTAGGTTCTCCTTCATCAGTGTAAAAGGCCAATAACTCGTCCACCATGTCGGTGTAGCCCATATTTTTACCCTTCCTTTTCAATATGTGTTGGTCTATAATGGAGTCAATGAACCTATCTAGTGATCCACGAGCCTTGTAAAGTCTAGCTTTAAGCCCTTGAGGATCAGCCCAACTCAGCCATGGAACGAAATCACATATATTGAAAGAACCAAATAGTTGCGAAAATTCCTGCATTATTTTAATAAAATCACTTTGCCCGTCGCTCAATCTTGATCCGAATGCAGCCCGGTAGATGATTTTTTGGCTAAACCCAAAAACCAACTCGCCTAGATCAATCGCTTGATTTGCATTTGATGCGACTACTTGGAGCATATTGTTCAACTCGTCACGGACAGAGTCCCAGGACTCAACCCGTGCACGGCTAAAGAGCTTCATAACACAAATTTTGCGCATTTGTCGCCAGAAAGGGCTGTAGTCAGCAAAGGCCATATTGGCCCTGTCATATGAAAGGTAGTCCAGAGCAATACTAGTAGGACGGTTGGCGATTTTATCTTGATGAACTTGAAGAACTTGGCGTGCCATATCAGGAGTCGACACGACTACAATGTCTTGGGCACCCATGCGAAGGTAAAATAGACCACCATATCGCCTAGCAAGTTTTGCGAGCCCCCGGTGAGTTAAGTAGCCCATCATCAGCGTATTGCCAATCACTGGCAAGCGTATCGGCCCTGGTGGATATGGTTTACGCTGAAAACATGATATGAAAAACAATATTGAGAAAATTGTTAGGAGCAGAATGAAGAGAAGTGCCATGGGAATAGAGGTCTGTAAGCAAATGTTCCTACTGCATTTCTATGAATCCAAAATGCTACAGCCTACAAATTCCTTAAATATACAATTTATTCTGCCGAACTTTATTTTTTATCTTATAATAGTTAGGCAAGCAAGAGATACTACTTTGAAATCAGCCGGGCCGGCTAGTAATCGGTCGTCTCAGCCCTCCAAATTTTGAGGGCCTCAAGAAACCATTACGTTTATGTGTAAATAATTTAGAAGATTTTAGTTATTTTAGGATAATGTTAAATTTAAAACTATGCCGTTTCTAATACCTCCTCAAATCAGGGCCGACCTAGAATCTTAAAATGACATGGACTAAAAAATTTAGAATAGAATTTTTTACATCTCATATTTTTATCATAAAAAATTATGATTTTCTTATTCAAAATATGTTATTTTACGTATATTTTCATTATGTGTTATATTGATTTTAAATTACGAATATTACTTGTACAACAGTCATTTATTTTTACTCAACCCAATAATAACACTAGCAAAAGATCAAATTAAATCTAAAATGAAAATGAAATATTTGTTATTTAGTAGAAAATGTGCATATTTTTTAATTTTTTAATAAAATTATATATGGTAGAAGCCAAATAAAATTAAAATAATAGAAATTAAAAAGTATATAACTATTTTTCAAGATTTTTTTTTAATTTTTAATAAAGTTAATAAATAAATTATTTTAAGTTGTAGTATGAAAAAGTAGCGCTACTTTTTATGTAAAGGATCAGAAATTATCAGATTAATTCTAATTTTGTAAACAAATATTTACGAGGAAGTTGAATATTTTATCTTTTGTATGTAATTTATACTTCAACATTTTACAAATTGAGAAGTACTCTTTTCTTCTTGTAACCGTTACTTTTAATGAATAAGAATTAAGAAGCTAGAAATTGGGAAATATCACTTACTTTTAATGAATAAAAATTAAGAAGCATTATTTTAGATCTTAAAAAATAAGTAAATCTCTAACCATTTTATTATAAATAGACCTAAATTTCTAACTTGTTACCATTTTTGAGATTTTTTTAACCTGGATTAAATTAAAATAATATCAGTAATAATTTTTGAAAAACTAGAAAGTTTACCCTGACTATGACCCAACTTGCTCATACGAGTCCGCCCCTGCTCAAATCACTAGAGGCTCTTTTCATCTTTGTATTTCTTTTTCTGGAAAGCTCTCTTCCTTATATTTAAAAGCCTATCACACAGTCGTAAGTGACATGTTTTTCAAAGGAAGATGCTCTTTGCCTCTTAAGGCGACAAATTGACAAGAGCCGGCCTGGAAATCAGAATAACACAAGTCTAGCTAACTTGTCTTCAACTTGCTCTAACACTTAGGCTCCCTTACATTTCTAACATATGAACAAACTGAGTTTGCAAAAATGACACGGCTAAACACACTTTTGCTAAACCTAGCACCCCTAAATGCCTTCCTACGAACATTTTGTATGTAGTAATATTTATTTTTTAAACCATTTTCAAAAAATAAATATGCTCGTCATTCGGAGAGACGAACGATGTTGTGGGAAGTTATTTGTTTTCCTTCTGCTTGTTCGTCGTTCCAACACTACTTATTTGGAATGGCGAACAACACTACTTACAAGTTTGTTTGTCTAAAGCTGTTTCTTTACCAACTTATATATCATGTTTTGAGTAATAAAACACTGCCAACTATTTACCTAACTGAAGTACACTGGGTCTGGATAAGTTTCAAGTTCATTCATGTCTGAAAACCAAAATAATAAGTTTTTTTTTTCTAAAATATTATTAGGCATTTCTTATTCCAATCTATCTTGTGGTTATTTAATATATTTACTTACAAATATTTCCGTTGTTTTTTTATGTATACATGGTTTATTTTATTTAAAGTACAGGAGGCGGCAAATAGGCTTTAGATTACGGCAGTACAAACCAGAATTTCCACATTTTTCAATGTGTTTTTACATAGGAGTAATATATGTTATTCCATCGTTAAAATTACGGCAATAGGAACACCTCACAATTATGAGTACCGCGTAGTTTTAATCTGAAGAGTAGCTCAATGATGGCATGCTTTACATGATTTTTGTAATAGAAGTACAATTTAACTGAAGTGATATTTTTGCTCACTCATATAGTATGGATTCGGAGAATCCCCTTATGCTTCCGCATAATTAGAGCATATGCACCAATAAAAAAATAGTTGAATTGTTAAACGGATTAACGAATTGATTGAGCTTAGTTATGCGGTAGTTCTTTATTAGTCTGTCAATAAAATTGAACTTCATCAATCCGTTAATAATACCGGTATGTGTTGGTCTATTATGGAGTCAATGAACCTATCTAGTGATCCACGAGCCTTGCGAAGTCTAGATTTAAGCCCTTGAGGATCAGCCCAACTCAGACATGGAACGAAATCACATATATTGAATCAACCAAATAGTTGCTAAAATTCCTGCATTATTTTTATAAATTCACTTTGACCGTCGCCCAGTCTTGATCCGAATGCAGCCCGATAGATGATTTTTTGGCTAAACCCAAAAACCAACTCGCCAAGATCAATCGTTTGATTAACATTTGATGCGACTACTTGGAGCATATTGTTCAACTCATCACAGACAGAGTCCCCGGACTCGACCCGTGCACGGCTAAAGAGCTTCGTAACACAAATTTTGCGCATTTGATGCCAGAAAGGGTTGTAGTCAGCAAAGGCCATGTTGGCCCTGTTATATGAAAGGTAGTCCATAGCTACCAGCAGGGCGGCTGGAAATTTTGTCTTGATGAGCTTGAAGAACTTGACGTGCCATATCAGGAATTGACACGACTACGATGTCTTGGGCACCCATGCGAAGGTAAAGTAGACCACCATATCGCCCTGCAAGTTTTGCGAGCCCCTGGTGAGTTAAGTAGCCCATCATCAGCATATTGCCAATCACTGGCAAAAGTCTAGGCCCTGGTGTGGATAAGGTTTACGCTGAAAACGTGATATGAAAAATAGGGTTGTTCACGAACCGGGTTGTTCGCGAACAAGCTCGAACTCGGCTCGTTAAGGGCTCGACTCGGCTCGGTTCGTGAACAGCTCGAGCTCGAACACAAAAACGAGCTCGTTAAGAAAACGAGTTTGAGCCGAGCTATTAGTGAGCTCGACTCGAGCTCGGCTCGAACTCGTTCGGCTCGAGATCGGCTCGATTAAGCTCGAAAAATGAGATATATCTAATTCCAAATTCTTGATAACCCGAACGAGAAGCTTCTGATCAAGAGCACACCAGCTTAACTGCACAACACAAATCACAACATCCACTAGTGTAACTGCTTCAAGAAGACTCTCTTCATCTTGCAACAAACCCAAAAATCACGCCATTAATACCAAATTCAAAAACAAAAAAAAAAACCCAAAAAGGACATTTTCAAGAAAACACACGCATACATACACATATACACTAATACACACAAACCTTAAGAAGAGTGGTACCAACATTAAAGAGAAACTGAAGCTTTTGGGATTTTGAAAAATGTCGTATACACACATTGCACATACACATATACACACAAACCTTAATAAGAGTGGTACCAACAGTAAAGAAGAACTTACCAGTTACGACTTACGAAGTGAAGTAATTGAAGTGAAGTAATTAGGGATTAGAATCAGGGATTTAGGGATTTAGAATTAGGTCGGAGGTGGATGAAAGAGAATTTAGGGATTTAAGAGTTGGTGTGCGAATCATTTAGCGAATGAGTTGGTTTGGGCTAGAAAAAAATAAGCTTTTTTGTAGTTTGGGCCAAGAGAATTGGGCTTAACAGTCCGTTAAAAAAATTCATTCTTAACGAGCTGTTCAATAAAGCTCGTGTGCGATTCGGCTCGTTAGTGTTCGATAAAAGCTCGTGCTCGACTCGTTAGTTAACGAGCTCGAGCTCGAACACATATTTTTGTTCGGTAAGAAAGCTCGGTTCGGCTCGGCTCGGTTCGTTAGAAAAAAATGAAGCTCGACTCGTTAACTTCAAAGCTCGACTCGACTCGGTTCGTGAACAACCCTAATGAAAAATAATATTGAGAAAATTGTTAGGAGCAGAATGAAGAGAAGAAGTGCCATGGGAATAGAGGTATGTAAGCGGATCAAGAAAAAAAGTGACATGACATATAGCTTATGTTCCTACTGCATTTCTATGATCTACAATGTTGTAGCCTACAGATTCCTTAAATATACAATTTAGTGTACGGAACTTTTAGAACACAAGTCCAGCTAACTTGTTTTCAACTTACTCTGACATGTATTGATGTACATTTGTGTACAGTGTTTGGATAAACTTAAAATTATTATTTATGAGTTAAAATTGCTTAAATTGATAAGTGAAAAGTGAAAATTATCTATTTAGTTAATTTTATATTATGAGTAACTTATGAGTTATTAAAAATATAAAAATAAATTTGATAAATAGTACATTTGAATGATGATATTAACTTTTATAATATAAAAGGGTTAATGAGCTATTTCAGCACTGTACAGTACATAAACTTTCATTTGGGTTACCAGCCCAAAAAAGTTTTCAGTTACATAATTGTACAATTAAAATTTTCCAAACGTATTACTGTACAACAAAATAATTTCACTACCGTTAAAACAAGTTTGACTTTAACGGACCAACGTTAAAATGCCATATGTCTCCGCCACGTAGTATACACGTAAGTGCCACGTAGTATACACGTAAGAAACCCAATTAAAATCCTACCCGACCCAAATTGTAACCCATCCCCAAATCAATTTACTTAAAACACTCTACCCGACCCATTCAATTGAAACATATAACTGAGAGAGGAGAGTGGGCGACGACGGAGACGACGACGGAGACGACGACGACGGCGATACAACGACGGTGCGGTCCTTACGTACAAGAATGAAGTAAGTATATGTTATGTGTATGTAAGTTGTAAATATGAAAAACCCTAATTACTATATTTGTGTAATCTTTGAGATATGTGTACCAGTTTTTGTTTGTGATATGTGTATCAAAATTTGTGATATATATCCCTAATTAATTTTTGATTGTGATATGTGGATCAAAATTTGTTGGTGATATGTGTATCAGTTTTTGTTTGTGATATGTGTTTCAATTTTTGTATACTGCAGGCTCTATGATTTAGTTGAGTATTACGGGGGTCATTTTATGACTTGTTTGAAATATCAGTATGCTGGACCTAAGAAAAAAGTATTTAGAAGACTTGATGTAGAAAAGCTTACCGTGAGGGAGATTAGGGATATGGTTAAGAATGTGGTAAATGATGATGATAGGCTTTACTTTGCAAAAGATGGTGTGACTCCTGACCACGGATTTAAATTGTTGCTAACTAATAGTGATGTTTTAGAGTTGGTAAATGCAAGTTCAATGACTGGAGTGTGTAAAATTCATGTTTTTCATTCATGGTCTACTGCTGACCCACCAAATGTCGAAGAAGAAGGGGAGAATGAAAATGTGGTTGAAAATGAAAATGTGGTTGAAGGTGAAAATGTGGTTGAAAATGAAAATGTGGTTGAAACTGAAATTGTGGAAGAAGAGAGTGAGCCTGCTGTTAACTTGGATGATAATGGGGAAAATATGGATGCTGAGGGGACTGAGAAAGGAAATGCAGTTGGGAGAAGCAAAAAATACACTGCTAGGAAGAGGGTACTCACTGTTAAGGGGACAGATAAAGGTAAGACCACTGAGATTAATGTAGATAGTGGTACAGATGACAGTGGAGATGAGAGTTGGTATGACAATGAAGATGAGAGTTCAAAAGAGAGTTCTGATGTGGGGGATCTTAATGAGAATTATAGTGATGAAGAGTTTGCTGACATGAGAACAATAAGGGAAGAAATTAGGAAGGAGCATGACCAACTATATAATGAGCAAAGTCAGATAGTGGCATATAAAAATACTGATGAAGGGGTGTTTAGTGATCATAATTCAACAGATAGTGGGGATATATATGGAATAGGAAGTCAAGAAGAAAGTGATGTGGATGAGAACTATGCATATGTAGGTCCTAGTACATTTGGTAAAAAGAAAAGGGTAAATGAGCCATTCAACCCTTGTACAGCTGGGAAAGACATCAAGTGGAGGTGTGGATTAATTTTTGGGAGTAAAGAAGAATTAAAAACTATTGTGAGGGAGTTTTCTATTGCTACTGGTAGACCACTGAGATACCGTGTGGATGCCCAACACAAGATACATGTGGTGTGTGCTGAGGGTTGCCCTTTTAGAATGTGGGTATCATATATGGAAGAGTTTGAGGGCTGGCAGATTAAAACAGTCCTTGATGACCACAACTGCATCTACCACTTTTCAAATAAACTTGTGACTGTCAAATATCTTGCAGATCTGTATGGTGATAGGATTAGGAGGAATCCTAATTGGAAGCTATCAGAAATGAAAGAGGATTTCAGGAGAGTGTTGAAGGTGGAAGTTTGTGATGCCAGGGGAGGCAGAGCTGATGGAGGAGGCACTGATGAATGAAATGGAGCCTCCCCAACCCAGTACTCCAAGAAGGAGCCAAAGAATTGCAAATGGGACTCAGAATACGCAAGATGAGGAAACTGCAACTCCGGCTATCTTTGTAAGTGTGCTAATCATACTACTCTCGATTTTCATGTTGTATTTTTAGTATACCTATTAATCAATTGCAATTTCTACAGATGCCAACTCCGGGTTTGAGGGTTCAAGCTGGAACTGGGGGCACTCCTATTGCAGACAAACCAAGAACATCAAAGAAGACTAAAGCAAAAGGGCCATTAAAAGGTTTCAGAGCCCCAAGGAAGAATTAGTGGTGGTCCCTTTTATTATTCAACATTTGTAAGCTTCAATGAAGCAAAACTTTTATCTATTCAGTATGCACTCATTATTGTAGTGGGGAACAATGACAATGAGGTGCCATTTTGGACCAATGTGCTTGGTTTTGTGTAAAAGGAATATTAAGCTTTATGGAATGACTACTTCTGATGACTACTTTTAGCTAATGCATCTATACTTACAATTTAACATTGCAACATTACTACAAAATAGACAGTTCATTTCAATAGATGACAGTTCTAAGAACATTGCAAGTGCTAATCACACAATACAATGGTTGAAACATTCCAACTTCACTACCATGGTTGAAACATTCCAACTTCATTCAATTAACCCCATTACAAACTACAACCTTGTAGCAACATTACTTCAATACGGCACATATCACACAAACTACAACAACATAGACAACCATCTTCTTCAATGTGCAGCCTACATCCTCTTTTTCTTCAACATTGTACTTGCTTCTTTCATTTTCGTGCGCAATGCATCCACTTCTTCATTTAACACTAGCATTTTTCTTTCCACAAAATTTATCTCACTCTTGGCACTTTGCAATTCTTCATCCTTCATCTTCAATTTAAACTTCAACTCTCTAATAACATCTCTAGCCCTTTCGGGGTATGTTGGATCCGCCCATAAGAAAAAATTACATCTTCTCTTAGGATCCTAACATTAAAACAAGAAAATTAATGAAAATGTACAAACATTCAATTTTTAAACTTTTACAAAACATTGAGAAGATCATACCTTGAATCGGCTACAACCAAAGAATCTCCTACCCGGATCAAGTGTACCTTCCTTCCAAGCTTCTTGACACGGAGCCGGTAAATCACATTTGCATTTTACACCACCAAATTCATAGTCAAAATCCGAGCTTGTGTTTTTTACTTGTTTGTTTGAGTTTGAACGATAGCCATAGGGGTTTCTAACTGAAGAAGAGGAGTTACGTGAACTAGATTGCAAAATGTATTCATTCATCTTGGTTGAAAACAAAATGAATAAGAACCCTAATTGAGCTCAACTGTAAAGGGGGAGGAAGAAAGAAATGGTTGGGCACAATGGAGCAATCAGGGGCTTATATGGGTCAGCCAAGTCAGCGTCCACATCAGCAGTCCGTTAGTGCATTTAACGGAACGAAACGGCAGTAATCTGTTTGAAATATTTTTATTGTTCAAGTGTTTGACTGAAAACTTTTTTGGGCTGGTAACCCAACTGAAAGTTTATGTACTGTACAGTGCTGAAATAGCTCATTAACTCTAATATAAAATAAGTTGTTAGAAAAGGTACATCCTACCAATTTCTGATTTAAGCTATTTTTTTAACTTTAAATCATTTTTTAATTTATTACACTTTTTTAACTTAAAATTAAAAATGACTTTAAGCCGGGGGCTTAAAACACTTCCCAAACAGCCTCTAAATAAGGCAGTGGGGTTTACTCGCCTAACGTTGTTTCTTTCCTAACTTGGATCTATTATCATGTTTTGGGTAATAAAACGCTACCAATTATTTACTACCTTGTTGAAGTACACTGGGACTGGGACCAGATAATAATAAGTTTTTTCTTAATGAAATTAGGCATTTGTGATTTATCTCGTGGTTTTTGAATACTATCTGCTTACAAAGTGTGTGTTCGGAGTATCTTAAAAAAGTTGACTTATATCTTAAAATGAATAAGTGTCATATAAGTGATAAACAGATGAATTCTTATAAGTTATATTGGTGTTTGAATAAATTTACTTATAAGTTAGTTACAAGTTTGCTAATTTACATTTAAAAAAATAATTATTAAATACAATGAGCTAAATACATGCATTTTAAATTAAAAAACATTTAAAAACACAAATATAAAAATATAAAGTATTAAAAGACAAAGAAATCAAGCAATAAGTCAATAAGTTATGAAAAATGTATGTTGTTATTAACATTCAACTTATATAGGAATATATAAGTTATAAGTTGATTTATAAGTTGGGTTAGCAAACACCCTCCATGTTGATAATCAACTAAGTCAACATTCAATTTGACTTTCCATATTTTACTTGTTAGTTTTTCAGTTAGTACAACTAAGGGTAGTTCAGTATTTTCAGATAGAAACAGTTAGTTAGAGTTTGTTACAGTGGTAGCTATATAGTAAGAGATGGTTGTAGTTTTTGTAACTAATCAGAACTATGAGAGTAGAGAGTTGTTTTGTTGAGAGATAGTAGCTAGTATTAAGCTTTCTGTATTCTTCTTGTTTTCTTTATCAATGGAGAAACTGTTAGCTTCAACAGATTGTATAATCTTGTGGTTACATCAATGCATATTTTGTGTTTGATCGATTGCATCTTCGAATTCATGAATTGTAAGATGGTATCAGAGCTCTGAGTTGCGATTATGCGTTCTTCATAACGATTATCTAGCGATTAACAATCTCTTCATTATCGGTATTATCAAATCTCATCTATACAGTTATGATTCCTTATAAATTTCTGTTCGTATATGAATAATTGAGCTTTCTAGTTGATTGGTGAATTTCTTGATATTGATGTGTTTCTTGATGATCTGTATCTCATTTGTTTCAAGATTTCAATTGTTGTTACAGAATTAGTTGTTAATTCATCTTGAATTTGTTGTTTCGATCAATCGGAACTGATTTTCTTGATCAATTACTAAAATTCTTAGAGATTGTTCATTCTTCATCATCTAATTGTCTTTGATTTGTTTAACACATTGATAAATCATGTTTGCTTCCACTTCTACACGTAATACAACTCATCAAAATGATCCTTCACAAGATCCTTCATAGCATTATTACTTACATTCATCTAATAATCCCGAAATGAAGTTAGTTTCAATCAAATTTGACGGAACTGGTTATAATGATTGGAAAAGATCATTTCTCATAAGTTTGTCTACTAAAAATAAGTGTGGTTTTGTTGATGGAACCATACTAAAACCTGCTATAACTGATTCTTGTTACAAAGCATGGGAAATATGCAATAGTATGGTGATTTCATGGATTCTGGATGTTCTTGATCAGAATTTGGCTAGAAGTGTGTTGTATTTTACAACAACAAGAGAGATTTGGGAGAATTTGGCTGAAAGGTATGGTCAAGCTTTTGGAACTTTGTTATATGGTTTACAACAGTCATTATATGAAACCAGGCAAGGTCAAGATAGTGTTTCGAGCTTCTATACAAAGATCAAAATGCTATGGGATCAGCTTGATACAGTTGATCCTATTCAGAGTTTTACTTGTACTAATTGTACTTGTTTAATCACTTAGAAGTTGGTAAAGTCACAGGAGGATAGGAGACTTATTGAATTTTTAATGAAGTTGAATGATAGCTTTGAAATGATAAGGGGAAATATATTGGTTATGAGTCCATTGCCTACCATATCTCATGCTTACAGAATGTTGGTTCAGGAAGAAAATCATAAGAAGGCTTATCAACCTGGTATAGGAGGAGTGGATGATAATATGGAATGTGCTGTGAATAGAAGACAATTTCCAGATAGGTTTAAATCTCACAAAAATTCAGAAATGACAGTTTCAGAAATAACAAGAAAGTTGCAGCCACAGTCTTTCCAGAAGATGAAGATGGAAATGATTCTATTTCATTTACACCAAGTCAATATCAACAGCTTATGAAACTAATTTCTAAGGATTCTCAGAGTGAAGAATTTTCAGATAAAGATAAAACACCAAAAACTGCTCATGCAACAGGTAAATACTGTTTTATCTCTTCTACTGGTTCAAATTGGAATGTGGATAGTGGGGCCACAGATCATATGTGTTGTTATCTTTCATTGTTTTCCAACTATGATGTTATACAAGGAAAAGCTACTTATATCACTCTACTAGATGGTTCTAAAGTGTTAATTACACAAACAGGAATAGTAAATCTTAATTCTGATCTAGTTTTGACAGATGTCTTATATGTCCCTGATTTCAAGTTTAACTTGATCTCAATTCCTAAGATTTGCAAAGATCTTAATTGCTCAGTCACTTTTAATGATCAAGAATGTTTTCTTTAGGGCCCTTCACAGAGGCCACAGCTTCTTGGTAACTTCAAACATGGACTGTATTACATGGAGGGAGCTGGAGATAATGGTAAAATATAAGCAGTTCCTACAGTGAATACAATTACTACTGTAAATAACAAAAATGAAGAAAATAAAATAAAGCTTTGGCACTTGAGGATGGGACACCTACCACCTGCTATGCTACATCATACTACTGATATATTTAATAAGCCTTGCAAACTAAATAGTATCTGTCAAATTTGTCCACTGGCTAAACAAGTAAGACTTTCATTTCCTGATAGTCATACTAGTACTGAGAAGGCATTTCAATTGTTGCATTTGGATACTTGGGGGCCATTTAAAGAGGCTACTTACAATGATTGCAAGTTTTTCTTCACTATAGTAGATGATTTCACTAGAATGTGTTGGGTTTTTTTAATGAAGAATAAGTCCGAAGTTGTGAAGATTGTTGCTGATTTTTTTGAATATATCCATAATCAGTTCAAGACTGTTCCCAATATTGTGAGAAGTGATAATGCATTTGAGTTGTCTGAGGGAGATATGAAGATTTTATTTCAGACTAAGGGTAATACATCAAAGAAGTTGTGTTTACACTCCACAACAAAATGGTGTTGTAGAGAGAAAACATAGGCATCTTCTTACTACAGCCAGGTCATTATTTTTTCAGTCTAAATTTCCAATTCAGTTTTGGGGAGAGTGCATTTTAACAGCTGTTCATATTATCAATAGAATGCCACTTCCAGTCTTACACAATATCAGTCCATACCAAATGCTTTATAATCTTTCCCCTCATTTATATCACCTTAGAGCATTTGGTTGTTTATGCTTTGTGTCCACTTTGAAATGTAATAGACACAAGTTTGCACCAAGAGCCACTCCACATGCTTTTATTGGATATCCTACTGCTATAAAAGGGTATAAAGTTCTAAATTTGGAAACTCTGGAAATTAGTGTATCAAGGGATGTTGTATTTCATGAACAACATCTTCCTTTAATGTTGATCATTCCCATGATTCTTCTACATTCAAATTTTTCCTTCCACTCACTACTGATTTTACACCTAATTGTTTTGATGTTCTACCACATGTTTCTCAAGAATCTATTCCTACTTCAAATCCAGAAATATCAGAATCACCTGATAATTCCAATTCCAATTTTGATTTTTCTGATGTTTCTGCATCTTTTATTGACAACAACGTCAATCTCAGAAGAAGTACTATAAACAGTACCCAACCATCTTATCTTCGTGATTATGTGTGTAATTTTGTTATTTCTGCATAGACAGTACACTGGTGCAATTTAGTTTCTTATTCTGACTTACCAGATTCACACAAATCATTAATTACTACTTCTGAGACCTTGGTTGAACCAGTATCTTATAAGGAAGCTATTAAAAATCCTAAGTGGATAGAGGCAGTGCAGAAAGAATTAGCAGCCTTAGAGCATAACAATACATGGATTTCAGTAGATCTTCCTGCTGGTAAGAAGCCAATTGGATGTAAATGGGTTTACAAGATCAAACTTAAAGCGAATGGTGATGTTGAAAGGTTTAAGGCTAGCCTAGTTGCCAAGGGTTTTAATCAAAAATGGGGTATTGATTATCAAGAAACCTTCTCCCCTGTAGTGAAGATGACTACTATCATGTGTTTACTAGCTCTTGCTGCTCATAAAGGTTGGTCATTGTTTCAATTAGATGTCAACAATGCCTTTCTTCATGGTGATTTATATGAAGAAGTATATATGACATCACCTGAGGGTTATCATAATCCACATAACAAAGTTTGTAAACTCATCAAGTCTTTATATGGACTAAAGCAGGCTTCTAGACAGTGGTTTGCCAAACTTCTGAGAGAATTATTGAGCAAAGGTTTTTCTCAATCTAAAAATGACTATTCTCTATTCATCAGAAAAGATGGGCTTCAATGTACTATAGTTGTTGTATATGTGGATGACATAGTTCTTACTGGTGATAATCTACATGTTATTCATAATCTCAAACAGCATTTGGATACAACTTTTAGCATTAAAGACCTTGGGAAACTCAGTTTTTTTTTGGGCTTAGAAGTTGGTTATTTGTCTACTGGTATATCTTTGACTCAAAAGAAGTTCACAAGGGAATTGTTACTGGATGCTGGTCTTACTGATTTCAAATCAGTGGTAACTCATTTGCCCATTAATTTGAAGTTGACTGCAGCAGATGGTCCTTTATATGCAGATCCTACCTTTTATAGGTGTGTGGTTGGTAAATTGAATTTCTTACACATACAAGGTCTGATCTGTCTTATATTGTTCAGCTTCTTAGCCAGTATCTTCAGCAACCTAGAGTTCCTCATTTTCAAGCATTATTGCATACTCTCAAGTATGTTGGATCCACTGTTGGTCAATGAATTGTTTTGAAGGCTTCTGATCAATTAACTCTACAGGCTTATTAGTACAACTAAAGGTAGTTCAGTATTTTCGGATAGAAACAGGTAGTTAGAGTTTGTTACAGTGGTAGCTATATAGTAAGAGATGGTTGTAGTTTTTTTTAACTAATCAAAACTATGAGAGTAGAGAGTTGTTTTGTTGAGAGATAGTAGCTAGTATTAAGCTTTCTGTATTCTTCTTGTTTTCTTTATCAATGGAGAAACTGTTAGCTTCAACAGATTGTACAATCTTGTGGTTACATCAATGCATATTTTGTGTTTGATCGATTGCATCTTCGAATTCATGAATGGCAAGACTCCATAAGCTCTTATGGGTTTATAATCTATAAGCTAGCTTATTATGTAGTTGCCAAACACGCCCAATTTTCCCTTAGATTTTTATGCATAGTTAATTTTATTTAAAGTGTCGGAGGAAGGCAAAGTTAGAATTTATGTCCTCCGATTCAATTAGGACGGGAATTTCAGAATTTATACGTGAATTAAAATTGAGGAAAGAAAGTTTATCAATAATTGACTCAAACCCATTATCAAATTTTACTCAACAAATTATAGAAATACTTATGTTCAAACTTATTGTCAAGTTCTAGTTAACGTAATATGGAGGTACTAGTGAATTATGATAAAACAGGTCAATTTAGTATTTCACAATAAAATAATAGCCGCAAGTACCATAAAACGACTTACAAGTAGATTAATAGATCATTTCGGAATGACACAAACGAGAATTTCTGCATTTTTCAGTGTTCTTAGAGCATCTCCAACGGGGTTGGTTAAAATGGTTGGCTAAACTAATATAAAATAATGATTGGCTAAAATTTGTTGAATCTGTAAGGTGTTGTGCTCCAATGAGGTTGGCCATAGTGATTGGCTATATTTTAAAAATTGTGTTTTATTACTTTAAATAATATTTTTTAATAATTATTAATTTTTAATAAATTAATATTAACAGTAATTGATCTAAAAATGTTGTCATATATTTAGAATTTGAAATTATGACTAAATTTTTATTTCTAAATTATGATAAACTAGATTATAACTAACTTTAAAACAATTAATTTGATTAAAAAAAAAAGAGAAAAAGAAGATGCAAGAGGCTGGAAAAGAGAAATAAACTGACGTGGATTGTGCTAGAGATCTGTAGTTCTTGGCCCTATATAGCCAAGCAATCAAGGATGGCTATTTTTTTTTTGAAACCTAATCAAGGATGGCTATTAATTTAGATAAGGGAAACTGCTGGTTGGAGTGAGATATTGACTATAATTGTTGTTGTACACTGGCACATTTTAGGCAAGGGTTCGAGAGCCTTGGAGATGCTCTTATACAATTTTCTCTAAATCTGAAGTAGTAGTGTTAACACCGTGAAAATATATGTTATCCCATTCATATAGTTAAATTTTTGATTAAATATTATAAATTTGAGGCACACTAGTAGAATTTTTTTTTTGTGATCTTTAGATTTTTTTTTTTCATTTTTTTTATATTTTTAACACGGAGAATATTATTGATTCAAACTCAACCTTACAGACTCCGCATAACGAACTTGAAGCAATGATGAGGCCAAGCCGGCGAAGCCCATTCGGGTATCTAATAATTAATTTATTAAATCAAAATTAAGTAACTAAAAGAATATAGTATTTTTGCTTCTATATCAGGTGTTAATAGAGTTGTTCGTGAACAAGCTCGATATCGGCTTCTTAAGAACTCTGACTCGGCTCGGTTCGTTAAGAACTCGAGCTCGAACATAAAAAATTGTTCGTTAAGAAAATGAGTTGTGAGCTCGACTCGAGCTCGGCTCGAGATCGGCTCGATAAAGCTCAAAAAAATTAAGATATATTCGATATATTTTTATATTATTTGTTAACATTTTAAATTAATTTTGCAATTTATAGTATGTGTATTTTAGGTTTATTGAGAATTGATTGGGAAATTGAGTTCGGTTTCGACAAAAAATGTTTTAGTTCGTTGTGCTAAGAAAAATTGGGTTTTATTATCTATAAAAATTGTAAGTTCTAATGAGCTCGGCTCGACTTGGCTCGGCTCGTTTTTGTTCGATAAAAGCTCGTGTTCGGCTCGTTAGTTAACGAGCTCGAACACGAATTTTGTGCGATAAGAAAGCTCGGCTCGGCTCGGTTCGTCAGAGAAAAAAGTAAAGTTCGGCTCGTTTACATTAAAACTCGGTTCGGCTCGGTTCGTCAACGGCCCTTTTATCCTTAATTTGGATTGATTCTTAGCTTCAAATAATTAAAACTATTAGTCGTCCACGCTTAGTCTAATACTCGCTAAACATAAATTTGGTTACCCTAGTCTTTGCTTACGTTGTCTCCGCATAGAAAGTAGTTCGAATTCTATTTCCATCATAAATTTTTGGCAACTGTTCACATCGAAATATTTAAGTAAACCGCTAGTATTGTGTTTTCATGGTGCTGGGCTGGCCCAAACTATAGGGCTAATTTACTAAGTGCTCACAAGTCAGTAGTCACAACTCACAACAAAGTCACTTGGACAGTCCTTGCATGTTATAGTCTGCAGAATTTTAACTGTTTGGGTACCGGTTTATAAGTCGATTTATGACTTATAAATCCATAAGAGTTTATGAGTGGTGTTTGTGTACTCAGCGGCGGACCTAGGGCTCGGCTAGGGTTGGTTCCAGCTCAGGTCAAAATTTTCCAGCCCATTTAACTGCTAAGCTACAATTAAAATCCAGTCCGGGTAGAGAAAAGCTGAGTCCTGCTAATGATATCACTCAAACATAATCCAATAACCTAAATCAGTTAGCCCTGCCCATTTGAAATCATATTGGGCTTGTTTGGCTTACATTATAAGCCGGAACTTATGCATTATAAGTTGATAAGAGCTTATGAGGAATGTTTTTGTACTTAACTTATTTGATAATTTATAACTTATAAATTGATAAGTTGAATGTTAGAAATCACCAACATTTTACTTAGCTTATCAACTTATTCTTTGATTTCTTTATTTTTCTAATATTTTATATTTTTACATTTGTGTTTTTAAATATTTTTTTAATTTAAAATACAAGTGTTGAAATTATTGTATTTAATAATTATTTTTTCAAATTCAATTTTGCAAACTCTTAACTAACTTATAAGTAAATTTATCCAAACACTCGTATAACTTATAAGAATCCATCAACTTATCACTTATAAAGCATTTACTCATTTTAAGCTACAAGTCAATTTTAAAAAAAAAAAAAAAACTTGTTCTTTGCTTCAATGTAAGAAAATGATTTCCTTTATATGTAGTTATTAATTCTTGCACCAGGATCATCTTAACTTTCTAAGTACTGCAGTATTAAACACTAAGCCAAATAAGGACTCCAGGGTACCTTATAGGCTTATTATCTGAACATTAGAAGAAATTTTGAAGACCAGAAATGCAACTTCTCATCTTCTGTTTCATCAAGCATTAGGTACAATTTTCTAAGTAATAAGTTGTCACGTTATTTTTTAGAAACTTAATTTTTTTTTTAAAAACCAAAATCGTACAGCTTAAAATCATTTTGCACCAATCAATATACTTATATAAAGGAGAAGACGGAGGCGTTGAGGTGACGCCTCTAGAATCGTTCCGTTCTATTTTTCTAATTTTCTCAATTTTTCACAATTTTTAATTTTAATAATTACAACTTCCTTTATTATTTTCGATTTTGTAGGAAGAAAATTGAAAATTACACTTTTATTATTTTCAAACTTGAATTTGTAGGTTTGATAGAACTTTCTTTTATTATTTTCAAACTTGATAGAACTTTCTTTGATTTAGAAAATTACAACTTCCTTATTATTTTCGAATTTGTAGGCTTGATAGAACTTTATTTGATTAGAAAATTACAACTTCCTTATTATTTTCGAATTTGTAGGACTTGATAGAACTTTCTTTTATTTAAAAAATTACAACTTCCTTATTATTTTCGAATTTGTAGGCTCTTATGTTAATAATTGCAATTTTCTTTTTTATTATTTTCAATCTTAATAGAACTTTCTTTTATTATTTTCAAACTTGATAGAACTTTCTTTGATTTAGAAAATTACAACTTTCTTATTATTTTCGAATTTTTAGGATATTATGTTAATAATTGTAATTTTCTCTTTTATTATTTTCAATCTTGATAGAACTTTCTTTTATTATTTTCAAACTTGATAAAACTTTCTTTTATTATTTTCAAACTTGATAGAACTTTCTTTTATTATTTTCAAACTTTATAGAACTTTTCTTTTATAATACTTCTTGACTTTTAAACATAATGGATTTCCATGTTATTCACCTTACAAACACCTATAAATTAAAGGTCATTCATAACAAAAAATCTACACCGGAATTGTTTTACATAGCTTCAAATTTTTACAACCATATTTACAATCAATACAACTATGACCTACATCATGTTGGATGCTTTGAACGACAACAACTATACCTAAATGATAAGAGTACGAGTGTGTAGAATGTGGGAATCTGTCAATCCAAATACTGAAGAACTGATCAGTCTTGACATGATTTTGATCGATGAAAATGTTAATAAATCAATATACTTATAACTTATTAGTTTGTCAAATTGTATGATGTTATTAACTTTTCTAAGATATGTTGTATGACAGGAAAATTTGATCCATGCTACGATCCCGAAGATTTTGGTCTCTCGGTTCAAAATTCTTTTTAGAGGAAGGCTCCGTGTACAACATCAAAAATATGAAAGTTATTTCAAGTACAGGGAAATATAGACCACACCAAAAATCTGAAAGTTATTTCAAGTACAGGGAAATATAGACCACTATCACATGGGTCTAAATCGCTCTTCATACGCATAACGTTGCCTAAGAGATTGGAAGAATGCATTGTCAACATATCACTGCATGGATTTCAGTTCATATGTTCGGATATGATTGATGCACGTATTAATGACACCAACATACTCTTAGGTTTTTGATACAGTAATCTATACTATATTATTAAAGACGAAACATTGAAAGTTTTGTAGTCTGGTTATAAAAGTTTTTGTAGTCTGGTCACTCAATTCATAGCCGTTAGATATTTTTGATCAAATCAATGAGAACCGTTAGATAAAATATTAAAATTATTATATAGAATATCTTTTAAATTTTTCCTAACTAAAACATCTCATTTTCCAAAAAATATTGCAAACAATTTCATTTACTAAAATAACATAATAAAGTTATAATGACTAATAACTAACTCATTACCTTTTTTAGCCAAATTGTATATTTTTTTTATATTTTCTAACTAAAACCTCTCATTTTCCAAAAATATCACGAACAGATTTATTTAATAAAATAAAATAATAAGATTATAATTATTAATGACTAACCGATTAGTTTTTTTTTTCCAAAACGTATATTCATTTTTATATTTAATAACTAATATTTCTCTTAACTAAAACCTCAAAAATATCATGGACTATTCCATTAAAGACGAAACATTTAAAGTTTTGGTACCTATTTTTTTGTACGGCACTTGCCTTATTTAATTATTTATTTAATTATTATAAAAATTATTATAATCAGTTACCCTTTCAGTTAAAATGCATTACCATTTTTTTCTAAAAAAATCACGAGCAATTTCCTTTTCAAGCTAAAACATGTTACTTTTTCTATTTAATTTACTAAAATCCCTCATTTCCCAAATATATCACGAGCAAACCTTTACTTATTTATTTTAAAACATATTTTAATACTTTTAATTGGTAATTACATTTCCCCTCTTTTTCTAGAAAAATCACGGGCATTTACCTTTTTCGGCTAAAATATGTTATATTTTCTATTTTCCTTACTAAAATCTCTACTTTTCCAATTATATCACGGGCAAACCCTTGCTTATTTACTTTAAAATCTATTTTAATAATTTTAATTGACAATTATCTTTTTCAACTAAATCATGTCATCTTTTGTATTTTTCTTACTAAAACCCCTCTTTTTTTCAAAAATATCACGGGCAAATCGTTACTTTTATATTTTAAAATTCAACGAAAACATGTTACTTTCTATTTTTCTTACTAAAACCCCTCTTTTTCCAAAATATCACGGGCAAACCGTTACTTATTTATTTTAAAATCTATTTTAATACTTTTAATTATTTAAAAATATTTAACACCCCTACTTATTTTTTTTAACAAATGCAATTAATAAAATATAAAATATAAATAATCAAATTAACAATTATTAAAAACAATTCGTGCATCGCATGGGTTTTAAGCTATATTATTAAAGATGAAACATTATAAGTTTAGTAGTCGGATGGACGAACGGTCGGTACTTAGTGATTTTATTTAATTGCCCTTACTTATTTTTTAAAAAACTATCACAAAATAATAACAGTATTTATAACCAATTATCTTTTCAGCTAAAATACATTACCTTTTTTTATTTTTTTTCTAACAAAATCTTCTCTTTTTCTAAAAAAACACAGGCGATTATCTTTTTTAACAAAAACATGTTACTCTTTCTATTTTTTCTTACTAAAACCCCTCATTTTCCAAAAATATCACGGGTAAACCCTTACTTATTTATTTTAAAAATCTATTTTTTTATTTTAATAATTAAAAGTATTAAAATCTATTTTAATACTTTTAATTATGAGCACTTTTTCAGCTGAAACATGTTACTTTTTCAATTTTTTCATTTTCTAAAGAAATTATTATTAAATAATAACATTTTTATAACCAACTACCATTTCAGCTAAAATACATTACTTTTTCTATTTTTTTCTAACAAAATCCTCTATTTTTCTAAAAACAATCACCGACAATTATCATTTTCAACTAAAACATGTTACTCTTTTTATTTTTCCTTACCAAAACCCTCATTTTCCAAAAATATCCCGCGCAAATCCCTACTTATTTATTTTGAAACCTATTTAAATACTTTTAATTACGGGCACTTACCTTTTCAGATAAACATGTTACTTTTTAAAAAATATCACGGATAAACAGTTATTAATTTATTTTAAAATTTATTTTAATACTTTTAATTATTTAAAAAAGTTTAGCACACCTACTTATTTTTTTAGCAAATGCAAATTAATAAAATATTAAAACATAAATAATAAAAATAATAATTATTAATAACAATCCGTGCATCGCACAGGTTTTAAGCTAGTATATAAGTAATACTATTATATAAATTATAATTCAAACTATCATGTTGTAATATTATTTTTTCTATGTTGATTTAGATGTTGTAGGCTGCTTGACCTATTTGGGGGCATTGAAGTTGTCAAAGGCGGTTGGAAAAAAAGAGATCTCAAAATTGTCACAAATTAGTAAGTTATGCATTATATTAATTTTAATATAACTGTTAATTGTTTTTTATTGTTCTTGTAATTTTATATTACTTCTTTAGTTACCCCAATTTATTTGTTTTACTTTTTTTAATTTGTTCTAATTTTTTTCTTAAACAGCTCCATCACCAGTACCATATATTTGTGGAAAAAGGTGGTCGAGATGTTGATACAAATTTATACAAGAAGGATGGTGGACCCTATATAATAATTGTCACATCTACCCGGATTAAAAAATTTAAAAATAATTATCTTTATTAATGTTTTTATAATATATAGTTTTAGAAATTGCACATATATAAATTTATCTTATCTCGATTGAACGAATATCATTAGATATTATACAAATATTTGTTTCATTGATATTATTGATTTAATTCTTATATTAGTTTTTAACCATTTATTTACTCTTATATGCAGATACAATTAGCTTTTCTACCACAAGAAATAGTAAAATTTATACAAATTTGGATACACCGTATGTGTCATCCCGGAGAAAATAGTAATATTATATGTTTATATTGATTTTTATCAATATAATTTTTTTAATATATAAATATGGCAATGGTATCGGTCCAAGAAAATAAAAAAACAAATTTTATAAACAAAAGAAATATGTAAATTATTTATAATATTACTTACCCAAATGCAAATTTTACATAATATATTTTATTTGATAATTTATATAATATTATAGATATTTATTTCACAATTTTTATTCTAATATTCTTTTTCTTAATAAATATATTCTAATGCCGCGAATAACCTAATTATATTTAATTTGATTTTGGTTCTCAACTTGAAAAACACATATTATTGATTGTAGTTTCATTTTCGGTCAAAATCACACCACGGCCCAAGTTGCATTGTATTTTGTACATATTCTATCAAGATGTTAGTGTTCCCGAGTTAGAATTTGAAGAGAAACGAAGAGCAGGTAAGAGAGATTTTTGAAATTTTCTCGCTTAGTGGTGTTTCTGAGTTTTTGAAAGAGAAAAATTGAGAGGGAATTTTTGAAATTAATGGGATGATTGGGAGTCCATTTTCAAATTATTTCCCTACATATTACTTTTTTCAAAATTTTCTCATATCATCAACAAAAATCTTAAGAACATATTAAAAAAAGTTTTCTATTTTTTATCCCAATCTCTTCTCGTTCATTCTATTCTTCAATAAAAAATTTGAGAGCACTACATTACCCAAAATCTCCTTTAAATATCCAACAAACAATTTTTACTTCAATATCGGTTGCTTTATCGTTGTCGTTTAAATTTTAGCTCTAGAAAGAATTATAATTTTAAACTGTCCATGCTTGGTTTGACTGTCCGAGTTAGCCCAAACAAAATTAATTGAAATTATATTTACCCGGCAGATCACTATATCATCATCCGGAAGAAATGTTAAAACAAAGCAAATTACTAAGTCACAAATCTTGGTTGAAAATATATACGTGCCTAATGATTCGTTTGATGGCTTTAACATATCCATCAATCATCATATATCAACAAAATAATCCCACTTTTTCTTGTTAATAAAAAACCCATGTTTTTCCAGGGCGAGCAGCATGTTGGAGGAATGGTACCGTGCTATGGAGGAAAGAAAGCAGACAAACCAGCAGTCTGGTAATGATCGTCGCTGGTGTAAACCTCCTGTAGATTGGGTTAAGATAAACACAGATGGTGCATGTAAGCAACGAACTGGGGAGATGGGAGTTGGCTGTGTGATTCGAGATGAGCTTGGTCAGTTTCTCAGAGCTCGTAATAGGGTGTTCCAGGGACAGATGCAGGCCAAGGAAATCGAAGCTATAAGCCTCCGTGAAGCGCTGCTATGGACGAAAGGATGGAGAAGAACGAAGTGCATCTTCGAGTGTGATTCAAAGCAACTGGTGTCTGCAGTGAATGGGGAAGGGGGACAATCGTACTTTGATATTATAGTAGATGATTGTCGGGAGATTCTTAAACACTACGATGAAGTGTTAGTGCAATTTGTGCCAAGGTCTGCGAATATGGTAGCACATTTGTTAGCTCAAGCTACATATTCTATGTCAGGTCTAAATGAGTGGTTATATACTGCTCCAGATTTTATCATTTGTAATATTGACGCTGAACAAGCGTATTTTTAATGCAAGTACGTTTTTTCAAAAAAAAAAAAAAAAAAAAAAAAAAAAAAAAAAAACCCATGTTTTAAGCCAAACGATCGTTTACATGACCATCACAAGTCATAACCAAAAGTAATCAAATCCATACAAGAAATTAATCCCTAACACCTTTCTCTCCGGTTTTAAAAAGGATGGAAAGCAAGGTGATTAAAGTAATTTTACTTTTATAATTATGCTACCAAGTTTTTAAAAAGAACAAAAACAAGTAATAATGATACAAATTTGCATATTTTCACTTCAAAAGTAAAATCAAAGTATTTTGCATATGCATCACTTATTTTTTTTTCACTTTAAAAAATTCGGGAGCAAGAACGTAAATTCCATTACTAATCAATTCATACTACAATCTTACTCAACCAAACTTAAAAAATCCTAATTCACGAAAACATTACCCAAAATCCCTAATTATCCAAACTAACACTCCTAATTAAACCCTAATCCAAATTCAAAATATTTCAACCGCCTTTCCAAAGCCACCACCTCCCTCCTTCTTACGCCTCATTTCCATCACTTTCCGATGATTATTCGAGTGCTTTTCGCTCGAAAACGTCGGGCTAATTGCCGGTCTATACTCCGGTAGAAGCCGGCCCGACTTGTACCTCACTCCACAAGCATTACACAACGTTTTCGCACCTAGCGGCCCGCTTCGCCACTGCGGAGTCTTCTGCACTAGACAATGACTGCACCGCCTCTCCCCGTGCTGCTGCTGCTTTTGCTTCTTCGCCGGTGGCTTTCTCATAAACGACTCCGCTGAGTGAGTCACGTCATTGTACGTTAAAAACGTAGGAGATGAAGATGATGATGAAGTCGATGACTCACTGAGTTGCCAAACTCGGACACCGGTTCTCGGAACAGAAGCCTGAGTCGAACCGGTATTTTTAACCGGCGGCTTTTGAGGCGGAAGTGTCAGAGAGTAGCCAGGGGTAGAATCGTCCACAAAATTAGATAACCACTCCAACTCTGCCAATTCATCCACCTACACACACATATACATACATATCATCACTTTTCACATTTCTAAAACCCTAATTGAAAAAATCGCGCAATTCGAGGCAAAAATTAACACTAAAAAACGAATATTTACCGGAACGGAGAGCTCGTTGTCATGAACCGCCACAGGAAGAGGCGCGAGAATTTCGCGCTTAGTATCAGAGACACGAACGACGTCGTTTACAGCTTTTTCTTCAATTACATCGTCGTTTTCAATTTGCTCTGCTTTGGAGAAGTCGAGAAGGTCGTCGACGAAGAAATAATCGTCTTCCGAAACGCCGCCGTTTGGAACGACCGGAGAACGGCGTAAACAATCCCAAAGCCCTTGCTCCGGTGAAGTCAAACTGTTCTTCAAAGCTGCGTTGACCGACTCCATATCTGTAGTATCTAACAAAAACAGGAAAAGAAAATATGAAGAATTATACGTATAGAGAGTGTGTATGTATATAAAAGATAGAATTGAAATAATTTACCTGCTGAAGAAGATGAAGAAAAGAGGAGCGGATGGAATAGTAGAAGGGAGTAGATAAAATGAGAAATGAATGAGAAGTGTGGGTTTTAATAATTTCAAATTTTAATTTCTTTTTTAACTTTTATTTTCCCCAAAAATGGGTAAATTGGGAACGATGGATAAAGATAATTTATCTGTATAGTGAAATCATGATCGATAAATATATTTTTTTTATTTATCGAAATTAAAATGTACTCTTTATACTATCATGTTAAAATTAAAAGATAATTAATCGAAAATTATTATTTGAAAAAGTGTGATGTTAGCTTGAATTTTACACTTTTAGTAAAAACTAAAAAGAAGGGGGGTTGCGTTAAACCATGGGGATGGGGGTGTTTTGAGCAAGTTTGGTGTAGGAGGGGATAATTGAGATTTGCCGCCTAAAAATAGGAAAGAAATAATGTGGGAGGGACATTTAAAAATTGAACCTCATCCCATCAACATCCACACCGCCATTGGGTCAGCATTAATATTGCCCAAATTTATTTCGATTTCTTTTGGTAGTCTAGTGTATAGACATAGCTACAGCCAAATGTAAATAAATATCATAACCACTCATTTAAAAATAAATAACGAACACACTCAATTCTTATTTATTTTAGACGGTTATAATAAGTTTATTAGGAGAACATATAAGAACAAGCTGTGTTCTAAAAGTCGGCGATTAATCAGGATTAATTGTCGATTAGTCGCTAGACGGCGGGTCACCGAACTGATTAAGCGAAAATCAGTCAATTAATCGTTTTTTCATAAAAACAGTCAAAAATCGGTTGAATCGGTCAAAAATCGGATTAATCGATCAAAACTCGGGCTAATTATTAAAAAATAGTAAAAAAAAAAAAAAAAATTAAAATGTAGAAATTTGATTAAATAATAGGAAAAAACATTATTTTTGTACATGTAATTATAATTTTAGATGCCTAAATCGTAAATTCTCTTAAATTTTCCTCTTAAATTGATCTCTAATTGAAAAGTTAAACTTCAAAATTTTATTTATTACAATTATATAACATTTTTAACATATTTGTATAAATCTATTCTAGATTATAAAGGCTGTTGCCATTTTTGTCTTTAAATTACTAAGTTACCCTTCTGTTTTTTCCGTATTTACATGCAAATGCCATTTGACTATATTGGACTTATACTGTCAATTCATCACTGCCGTTCCTTTTCTACACCTGGAGTAGAGCTTCTTTAAGAAGCTATTGCCACACCCGAGACAAATGATACAATTCAAATTCAAACTCAAATTTAAATTTAAATTATTATACTCCATTCCCTTTTATATACATCTCTGCTTATGAATTACTTATTTTCTCTCTTTTCCTCTCCTTATCTCCCATATATTGAACTTGCTTTAGATTTCAATTTTTTTCTCTTTTATGTATTTAATTTCAGTATCTATACTATTACGATGCTTTGATTAAATTCTCTAATTCGTTCTTCTTTTCTTTGCAGGTTTGAATTTGTAGAATGGACATCAATTGGATAAATTTGATTGTTTCGATGTCTAAATTTAAGGTTTTCGAAATTCTCTAATTCTGTGTTTGTATTCCTTTTTGATGTTACGTGTACTTTATGTGATGAATTTTGTTTATATACACATGTTTGTTATCAATATACTGTTATTTTTTTTGTTTCAGATCAAAATTGATATGAATCAGTGATACTTTAGAAATTGCGGTTATTGAAAAAGTTGAGATTACCTATTTCGTTTTTCTCTCAATTTTGCTCATAAGGTGTTTGATACAATGACTAAACGAATTTCATAAGAATGAACTCCCAATTTTTGTGACACGAGAATGAGTGATATTGATTAGATTTTTTTTATTTTATATGCATTTTTTTTGTTACGTATGTTTTTTAATGTTAATTTTGTTAGTATTAACGTATTTCGTTTCGATTTGCAGATATATATTACGATTCTTACTTATTTGCTTCTTACATATGTGTTTTTCTTATGGTTGAGATTTGGTGTTCAACAAGTTTGGTTGGTAAAACTTTAAACTCATTTTCTTTAGCACCAATTTTTCTCTTAACTTTTCTCATGGACTAATGAATTTATTATATAGATGAAAACTTCTGAGTGTATGTGTTTACGAGTGTTGTTCATTGCATCGTGATATATTTTGTTTTTTCAATTCCAGTGTTTGATGGAAGTTCTGAAAGAACTTTAAATTGTTTTTTTTTTAAATTCTGAATTTTGGAAAATAGTGTTCATTTTTGTTGATTATATATACATAAGTTATTTTATGGGTTCTTTGATACTTACCATTTGACTTTGATGTTTATCATAACTCTGCATTGGTGTTCTTTGTTGTGTGTTTATGAATTGATATGTGATTATTTTAGAAGCGTTTGTTAAAGTCTACTCGGAAAACAAACCACTCCAGAAACCTATGTTCATCGAATAAGTAGAATGTGAAACTTATACACTTTTTTCATGATTTTTATATCATGCCTATGCAGAAGTCCCTAATTTGGTGGTTGTATAAATCAAATACGAGAACTTAACTGCTAGGTTCTTTTATCAAGAAAAATAGTGAAGTAACTTTGAAGTATAATTCATATTGACCCACATGACGTTGATGAATGATTCTACAGACCAGGGCAGGAGCCTGTTCTTACTGTTGGAGTCTAGCTGTCAAAAAATTGATTTTCTGAAATAAATAGTACAAATAAAAGGGCGGTGATTTTTCGAAAATAAATATTATTGTTCTTTAATACTAATGATTTCTTATCTTTCGGGGCGGTGAATTCCTGAAAGCCACCAGAAGGAGTAATAAGCCAGTGGACACAAACAAAACTTCCATGTTTCAGAGTATCTCTAATCATGGCTCCCATGCATGTGAAACTTTATTACAGACAAACAAAATTATCTATATAAATTTATAAAGCGGATCAAGTTCTACTACAAAGCACCTTAAACTAACAAAACACACACACACACACACGCACACACACACATATATATATTTCACTTATGATATTTATATCTGATTTTGCTGCAGTTATTTTTGTTTTTGGTCTTGCAGATGGTAGTGTAGCCTTACAGTTCAATGTTGGACCTTTTAGTATGAGAAATTACAGGGCAAATTGAGGTAATGGGGTATATTCTTTTAGGTGGGCCAATCTTGATTATTACAAATTGTATCTATGTTTTTGTGTATGTGTGTTTGTGAATTACGTATTGGTTCCCCATGTTAAGATTTTATATACATTCTTCATGCAAGTAAAATGTGCGTAGGTGTTAGAACAGTTTCTCTAAATTCTCCTTAAAATGAAGTTTACCTTAGCCAAAATTGAAATATATGTGATTTAATGATGTATTTCAGATAAGTTGCTTAAACTCTCATAATTTAAGTGTTCTAATTACACATGTTCTTGGTGAACTATTAGTAATAGATTTTGGATGTATGGATTTGTTTGCATGAGGAGTTTCTGTTCTCTGAAACATGTATCTAGATTACGTTGTCTTACAAGTTTCCCCTGCTTACGATTCTATAAAAAAAAATACATAAACAATATTAGCTTTGTTGCGAAGCCTCATCTAATATAATTTTGGGTTACTATCAAGTTGCATCCGGCCAGGTATTGCTGACTTCCTAAAAGCGCAATTATATACTCCCAATGTGTTCAATGCTTGGACAATATTTTTTAAAATACATTGCAGAGATATTTATACTATAATGTATTTTGCATGTGATTCTTTTCTTATGTTACCTTTTTACTTGCGTATGATAGTTGACCAGACTCACAATATTATTATTTTTAAATTATTTACAATCAAACAGATTCACTAAAGCGAAAAAGAATAAAAAGGCACTAAATTGTGGACCATAAAATAAACTCCCCTGTTATGGATTTATGAAAGGCACCAGGATTTGGACAGAAAGAAACAAAGAAAAAAGTAAATGACTCATGATGAGGTAACCTTTACTCATCTACTAATTTTTACATGTAGACTGTAGTCTACCACGTTCAGTAGATATGATAACTTTGAGGATGAGTACTCCATGTTATCTCTAATCAAGGTATGCGGCATTTGGATCACTCGAATTTGTTAGATCTTTCTGAACTTATAGGTCATCTAGAACAACTGTTATTTGCATCTGATCTTTATCTTTTACAGGTGGGAATATCAACTGGTGATGCAACTGTTATTTAAATTGCAAAAAGGCAAGAAAGTGCAGGAAAAATGATCAAGGCAAGTTTGTTTCAGAGGTTTCACCTTATTCTTTTATTATTTTTAAATATGTTTATATGAAAGATTGCATATGTTTCTATAATGCGTCGTTTACACTGTAAGTTGGCGCTTTTACTACTATATATGTTGGCGTCACTAAGTTCATTCTAAGGTGGCAATATTATACACTATTATGCAAGTTTCTTATTCTATCTTTACATACTGTAATCAATGACATTGCTGCATATATATTTTGATTCTTCTTTAATAAAACCCATGTTCTCTTATCTACTTTACCATGCGTACGATTTTAGAGATGGTGAAATACCTATATAATTTTAAAATGTCCACACTGCACCTCATAGCAATATATTATTACAGTTAATCTTTACTTACTCCGGGTTTTTTTTTGCAGGACTCCAATACATTGTTGATTTCTTGCTCATGTTGACCTACTGCCGCTCAAGTGTGATATACATGTGTATTTTGCCAAATCGTATAACAAAGTCTATGTACAAGAGATTCATGTAAAGTAAAAAATGTCTACAAAGCAAGAAAAAATGGCAAAGCAAGTGAGAATGAGATGTCTACAAAGTGATAATAAAATGGCAAAACAAGTGAGAAGGTGATCGTTGACCCCACTCCGAAGAATGAACTAATTGAATGTAAGTAAGATTGCTTAGTTATGATTCATTTGTTTTAGTTTTGCAAAGTACCTATTTCTTTGTAATACATTCTTTTAGTTTTAAGTTTTGTGTTGTATTTAAAAAAAATGGAATGGGCAAGATTGATACAATATTAGAATTTACAAGTCAAAATTGGGTTTGAAATCTTACTAACCAGTTTTTTTTTTTTTGGACACATCAAATTTGTCATTTATCTCTATTGTAACTTATATAGATACATGTAAGATTTGTGTGTGTGATCTCTTTCAATTTAATAACCGTCAACATCCAACTAATCACTTCAAGACTTAATAACTACACAAAATAGCATAGTCATACAAAACAGAAAACAACAATTGCAAACTGCGATATCAGCTTCCATGAGAAAAAGTGCTACGCAAACAGATTTCATTATTCATTTAATAATTATATTTAAAAAAAATAAAAAAGTTAGGCCGATGCGTAGCGGGCAAACATACTTGTATATGATAATAACATATGTTTAGTTGAAATAACGAAACAATTGTATAATTGTATATAAAAAATATTATTAAATTTATTCCAATTAATGATCCGATTAATCATTCCGATTAATCTCTGGTGCCTTCACCGATTAACTCCGAATCTCGTTACTGCTACAGAATTGATGACATGTATTTTCAGTACAAAACTGGTAATCCAACAAAAAATTGAGACTCAATTTCCAGTAAATGTCACTTTCCAGTAAATGGTTGATGGCATTTAGTAGCATTATTCTTTTCTGGAAGTTTTAAATTACGTCCATATTCAAAACATTTTGAATATTCGAATGCAGATGTATTTCTACCAGCATTGGGCGCTCTACCAGCTTGTTCACTCTTTCCACATGCAACAGTCGATAAGTGCTGGTGTATGCGCTTATGTTCAATTTTTAGGGCAGTTGAAGAATTGGGTTAATTATCTTGTTAGTCATTAAAGTGGATCTAAAGTATAAGTTGGTCATCAAACTGAAAACAGTCAAACATGTCACTAAAGTCAGCTACAGTACATTCTATTACTCCCTCTGTCCCAGCCAATTCTATACATTGGGGCTGAGCACGGATACCAAGAAAAAGATATAAAAAATTAGTATAATTAGATTAAAAGTGGGTAAAGTGGTGGGACCTATCAATATTTAATAATAGATTTGAGATAGTGGAGAAAAATAGTTGGTGTAATAGTGTTTTATATTATTATAGAATAGAGATAGTGGAGAAAACAAAGGGTGTAATAGTGTTTTATATTATTAAAAGTTACTATTTTTGGAATGTATAGAAATGAGAGGAACATCCCAAAATGGAAAGTGTATAGAAATGAATGGGATGGAGGGAGTATATAACTTACTTTTTTCTGGACGAAAAACACTAATATTAATGTTAATTTCTTTGATTTTCTGGTCTGAAATGGGTATGTTACTCTACCATGTAGATATCAAATTAAATATTTTTTAATACATCATCATTTTTCGTAAAAAAAAAATTATTTATTTAGCGGAGTGTACTGTAATCGACTTTAGTGACCTGATTGAGATTATTTTCAGTTTGGTGATCAATTTAATATTTTAGGTCCATTTTAATGATCAATAAGATAATTAATCCTTCGAATAATATAACGAAGAAATATACAGTAACAGTGAGTTAGAACGGGAGTTAGAATGGATTTGTATTTTGTACCAATACCATTCTGCCATTTTGTTGGATATTTTTTGATGCGATGCTTTTTACTCCCTCTATTCCAAATCTTTTATCTTGTTTAATTTTTGTGGTCAAATTGACAGAACTTTAACTAATATTTACACCTAGTCCTTTTATAATTTGCAAAATCTGAAAAATACATATTAAAGTAGATTAAATATATTTTCCAATGATATAATTTTTATTTTTATTATATATGTACTCCCTCCGTCCCCCTCAATTATTTACATTAAGGTACGACACGGAAGTTAAGAAAAAACGTAAATTAATAGGGAAAAGTAAGAAAAATGAGTAAAGTGGTTGGACTAATCAATATTTAATGTATAAAGTGGGTATAAAGTAGGTATAGTGAAGGAAAGTAGTGAATGTGATTGGATTTTATATTATAAAATATTACTATTTTTGGTATGTAAATAAATGAGAGGAACGTATCAAAAAAGAAAGTGTAAAGAAATAAGAAAGACAGATGAAGTAATACTTAATCAAAGTTTGGTCAATTTGACTATAAAAAATTAAACAAGACAAAAAATTTGGAACGAAGAAATTACAATTTTTACTCAAAAATGAACCCGGTCTCTGTGCTTTGGCAGCGTAATATTCTGCCAGTACTGATGACTGATGTTATTGATTCAACAAATTTCAAGGTATTTATAGATGCATAATTATGTCCCATAAAGCTGTCTCTATAAAGGCAGAGGTTACATAGAAAAGTTCAATTTTCCTAATTACTCGATGTATCAACATGGTTGCAGGCTTGCAACCAATAAGAAAATGGTACTAGCAGGCTCCCACTTGGGCTTCCTTAAGATTACAGATTTTAGAATTTTGGAGGAGGCCCAAACCAAAAGGGCAGACTAAGGTTTGTTCAATTTTGGAGTGTGTTGATTGTTACACAATTGTTTTTGCTACATACAAAACCAGGTTAATTAAGATAAGGAGCTTCGGCATCTATAATGATCTAGAACTTTTAACTAAAAGTATAGGTAAAATGTCATAAATAAAAAAAATTAAAAATATGTAAAATTTTCTCCACTTCAATGGGACATTATTGTTAGCCAAAAATTTAGTCAACCCCTCCAAATTGACTTTTTTTGTCGAACCCCTAGATACCTGTATTAAAACTCTACATCATCTATTAACATATTCAAATTATGTATTCTATTTTTAACAACTTCAAATAATAATAACATTTTATTTTTAAAATATAGTCAACTCGTATAGCTAACTCCATTGGAGCACAAGACAGGTTCAGCAAATTTTACATAATCAATATTTTATATCATTTTAGCCAACGAATTTAGCCAACATCGTTGGGATGTTCTAACAAGTGATTTCTGACAATAATTCTAAATGAGTTGTATTAAGCGTAGGTAGATAATGTAGCTCCCAACATTGACAATTTTTTTTAATGTTAAATCTATTCAAGGAAAATTATAATGAACAGATGGTTGGAACAATCGTTTGTTAATGATAGTGATCCATTGAGATATAATATATATATAAACAATTTGAAATAATTTTTTTATGTTTTCGGAAGTAAAAATGAGCATGATGAAAATCGAAGCATTTAGATTATAGAATCAGGCCCCTCTGATTAGACTTAACATCCAGCAAACAGAAAAAAGAAAAACAGGAAATGATTATACTTAACGTAATATATGTTCTGATATTTTAGATTTTGCATCATGACTTCAACAAGAAGAGCAATTTCAAGTCCTGAAAGATATGAGAAAAGAATTCTAGAAAAGAGAAAGAAACTAAAAGAAGCAAGGGTTATTGATAACACAATGGATGATGCGGGGGCAATCCACTTCCAATAAGAGTGGTACACGCACCCCAGTCAACTTTGCTCAAGAAAACAGCGGTGTTTCGTGTTTCGGGTTCGACTTGTAAAATTCAATCCCATTCTTTGGAAGAATATCCCTACATGCCCTCTCTCTTCTTATTATTTCTTGATTTATTTGGTTTCACAATGTTTTGAGTGGCACTGTATATTTGACTTGATTTATTATTTATAGTTTAAAATTGCTACATCTGTACAATAGAAAAATGCACAAACAATGTTCACAAATAATACATTAATTGCACACAATTTGCACGTTATACAAAATCACATCTTCGCGGGTGATAAATAAAATTACAAGAACTATGGATCAACTACTTCTTCGTGATGCACTCTCAGATGAAAATTACTTGAACAGTTGAAGAGTATTGAGACTGCTGCTGTTAGTAACGTAACAGGTTAAATGATAAAAAGATCACTCAACTCAGGATAAACTTGCAAGTAGGTCATTCAACTCAAAAAAACTTGTAGTCAAATTATTAAACTATTTGATGATTTTTTACGATATAAAGTGAAAAAGACATTATTTAATATAAAATTTTTAAACAACAAATTTTATGACCCACTTGCAAGTTGAGTATAAGTTGAGTGACCCACTTGCAAGTTGAGTGATCCTTTTGATATTTAATCCTTTAATTTACCCATCATTTTCTTATGTGACAAGTGAGGTGGACTGATAAAACAATATTTAACGGACTTTCGTTAAAGTCAAACTCAACTTAACGGACGTGAACATTTTAATATGTTTAGTGATTAGATTGCAAGGTTTAATTGATTGAGTGATGCATTTGATTTTTTTTTTTAAGTTTGATGATTCACTTGCAAGTTAGACGTCAGTTGAGTGATGAAAATGACATTTAACCCGTAACGTAACAAACTAGCATAGGTGCACGAGTCGATAAATTTTGCATGTACATAAAAAACCTATCAATATTACATTAAATTAATAGGGGTAAACATGTTTCATTTTAATTCAGATTTAGACTACAAACAAAATGCATACATAGTCGGAAGCTTGAGTGGGGGGTTGAGCTGAACCAACACTCAAATTGGTAACAGAAATGGAGTTGTCAGAAGCCGAAGAGAAAGAGCTGAAATCTGAATATTATAATCTCATTAAACCCATATGTAAATCAGTAGTTCAATACTTTAATAGTTGAGTATTAGCACTTAACACCATAAACGAAAAAATCATAACGACGATCACATGTCAGAAATGGATGACCTAAAATTTCACAAAGTTGATATTGAACAGAACCATGACTATGACCATCATATGATATATTAGACTATATGTGGATACACTTGGCTACTTATCATTTTAGATAACTAGTACTACTTATCATGACAGAATTTAGTTAGAATTAGTGATATAAAAGTCTGATTCAATCATTGTGTAATTACTTTTCTTTCTCTACATTTCTCAGATGTAAACTTCTCTTTAAGCAATACAATGGTTTAGTCATCTTCTTCATTCACAACTAAAGTCTATTTTCATTACTGTTAATATGTATAAACATTCATGAAATACGATGGTTTAGTCATCTTCTTCATTCACAACTAAAGTGTATTTTCATTACTGTTAATCTGTATAAATATTCATGATGGTATCAGAGCATTTTTCCGCAAATCTTCATCTTCTACACGAATTTATAGTTTGTTTGTACATTTAAGTTTCATCGTGATTGAAGAAGTGGTTACAAAGTCGTTTTCCACATCGCAATCAAAGATCGTAATCGCAATCGCAATCAGAAGATCGTAATCGTATTTGTTGATGTGATGTTCATTGATGACCGTGATTGTGTCTTTGATCTTCTCGATCTCGATCTATTTTTGAAGGTTCTAAATCTTTATATCAAATGTTATCTCTTTTGTATCTTTGATCTAGAAGCTGTTAGTCTTGTTAATGTCACAGAATCGCGTTCTTTCTGGTAGAAATTCATATGGAAACGTAGTAGTAGGTGTTAGTAACAATCCTATGGCTAATCCTGCAACTGCTCAAACTACTCCAAATCGTGATATTCATGTTAATACTCCCATAGACAGTAATGCACATCCTCTGTTTTTGCACAATAATGATCAACCTGGGAATGATATTGATTTCTAAGAAATTGATTAGATCTGAGAATTATGCATCCTGGAAACGATCGATGCAAATTGCACTTTTTGCTAAGAATAAACTGGTTATAGTTAATGGAGATTTTACTGTTCCACCCGATAATTCACATCTGTATGCTCATTGGAAGCATGTTAACGATACAGTGATAACCTGGATTTTGAATGTGATTTCCGATGTTATAAGTTCTAGTATGAACTATATGGATAATGCTTTAAATGTTTGGAATGAGCTTAATGAACGCTTTGCTGCTGTGAGTGTTCACAAGTACTATGAAACACAGATGAATTTTTCAAGCTTGAACAAGGAAATGACTCAATTGAGTTTTATTTTCACAAATTAAAAGGATATTGGGATGAAATCAAAGCTTTAGAGCCAAATGTGAAGTGTACTTGTGGTGCTCTTAAGGAATGTGAACAACAGATTGAAAAGACAAGATTAATTCAGTTTCTTATGGGTCTACACTCTAGTTTTAGTGCTGCTAGAGGTCATCTTTTGATGATGAACCCTTGGCCTACTGTGAATCAAGCATTTATGCTGCTTAAACAAGAAGAGAGACATAAACAATATCATAATTCTACTTTTACTCTCATATCCATAATGGTCAATTTGCCAAGGAATACTACTTCTGGTTCTTCTACCAATTCACCTTACAGGCTCAGTGATAAACTGACTAGTACAGTTCCAGAATGTAGTCATTGTCATATCAAAGGCCACACCAAAGACAAGTACTACAAGCTAGTAGGATATCCATTGGATCATCCTTTTCATCCCAACAACAAAGGGAAAAGAAGGTTTAATGACAATAACAAATTTTCTCATCAGCAGCAACAACAGATTGGTAAAGCAATGCAAGTGTCAAACTTGGTTGATTCTCCTTCTCCTTGTCATGATCCCTCCACTAATTCAACCAAAAACATTTTTTCAACACAACCGGAAGCTCTTCAGATTCAGATGAATGCTCTTACGCAGAACCTTAACAAAGACAATTCTCAGAGTTCAAATCACACTCAATCTGCTCATTATCATTTTACCTCTAACATAAAAAGTACAACATTCTCTTTATCATCCATTACTCATATTCCTGATAATGTCTGGATTCTTGAGACTGGTGCAACCAATCACATGTGTTGCAATGAATAATTTATGCATGAAATGCAAGCTTTGGTTAAACCCTTGACTGCACAATTTTCTGATGCTAGTCATTCTTTAGTCACACATATAGGATCAGTTTTCTTACATCCTATCTCTATGGTCATCACTGATGTTCTCTTCATACCTTCTTTTAGTTTCAATATGCTCTCTATCAATAAATTGTCTACTTAGTTTCATTTAGCTATCTGTTTTACTCCAACTGAGTGTTATTTGCAGGACCAAATGCAGAAGAAGGCATTGGTTTTTGGTAACACTTTTGAGGGCTTATATCAACTCATCAACCAATCTCCTCCTAATTCTCCAGTCAACAACTCTGTCACATATGTCTTCAATGTTACTCATGCCATTCCAGTTTCCACTTGACACAAAAGATTAGGACATATTCCTTTACATGTAATTTCAAAATTTTCAAATTTATACTTGGTTAAGTCTTCTGATGTAATTTCGTCTACTGGTTGTCATGTTTGTCCTCTTGCCAAACAATGTAAACTTCCATTTTCTTTAAGTCAGTCACAATCTACTTTTACTTTTGAACTTATCCATTGTGATATTTGGGGTCCTTATAAAGTGCCAACTTGTCATGGTTGCAAGTTTTTTCTCACGGTTGTTGATGATTTCTCTAGGGCTATGTGGACTATTTTACTTCTTACTAAGCATCATGCTGGTCAATCCTTAAAAGATTTTTTCCATTATGTTCACACACAATTTCATAATTATGTCAAATACATAAGAACTTATAATGGTGGGAATTTGTTAACTCTGATTTATCAGTTTTCTTTGCACCAGAACTATTCATCAAATTACATGTCCTTGTACTCCTCAACAAAATAGGAGAGTAGAAAGGAAACACAGAAATCTACTAGAAATGACTCGAGCACTTAGGTTCTAAGCTTGTCTTCCTGTTTCATTCTGGGGAGATTGTCTTTTGACATCTACATATCTCATAAACAGAATTCCTACTTCTGCATTAGGCTTCATTAGTCCTTATGAAAAATTATTCAACAAACCCCCATCCTACACACACCTTAGAATATTTGGGTGTCTAGCTTTTATATCAGTTCACACTACAGACAAGCTTGCTCCTAGAGCTTTGAGGACAGTTTTTCTTGGATATCCAATGTACCAGAAAGGCTACAAATTGTATGATCTTGTTACTAAGTCTACTCACTTCTCTAGAGATGTGATTTTTCATGAGAATGCATTCTTTTTTTCACAAAATTTTCACAGTAATATGACTACACCTCCTGTATTTTCCTTACATGAATACTCTCAACTTGATTTCACTTCTCCATTGGATTATTTTTCTTCTATCACCTCTCATCAGCCTTCATATTCTCCTGGTTTGCCTATATCTTCACCCCAGTTATTTTTTAATTCTGGTAGTGAAGAACATCTAGTTCAGTCTGATCCAGTTATGGATCATTATGTTCCTTTTTCTGGTATAATTCCTCCAAGAGTTTCTGTTCGACGAAAGGTTCAACCCTCATGGTTAAAGGACTATATTAAACCATCACATCTGTCTTCTACTCATGTTCATTATGGTACACCTGAAACTCAAGTTAATTCTGTCATGTTGAATTGTCCTATAGATCAGGTCAAATACAATTTTCAGAATTATGATTCCAATTATGGTATATATGCTTGTGTTGTTGCTCCTAGTACTGTTATTAAGGAACCATACACATATAATCAATTTTTATCTGATCCACGTTGGATTGAAGCCATGCATAAAGAACTTGATGCTTTATAAACTAATCAAACTTGAGAGGTTGTTCCATTGCCACATAGGAAGAAAATTATTGGTTGTAAATGGGTCTATAAAGCTAAGTACCTAACTGATGGTTCTTTGGACAAGTTTAAGGCACGTCTTGTAGCCAAAGGTTATAAACAAACGGAAGGGGATGATTGTCGTAATACCTTTGCCCCGGTTGCCAAAATGTCAACTGTTAAGGTTCTTTTGGCTATTGTTGTTGTTCAAAAGTGGGACATCCACTAACTAGACATTAACAATGCGTTTTTACATGGAGATATTTATGAAGATGTCTACATGGAATTGCCCAAAGGTCATCCTTTCTATGGTACACCTGGCCTTGTTTGTCGACTACTTAAGTCGTTATATGTTTAAAACAAGTCCCGAGACAATGGTTTGAAATATTGGGAGCTCTTTTACTTTCACTTGGTTTTACTCAAACTGTGGCTGACTATTCACTTTTTGTTCATTTTGATAATGAACGTTTCACTGTGGCTCTTGTGTACGTTGATGACATTAT
Organism: Heracleum sosnowskyi; assembly: GCA_030848705.1. NCBI lineage: Eukaryota > Viridiplantae > Streptophyta > Magnoliopsida > Apiales > Apiaceae > Heracleum > Heracleum sosnowskyi. Next base: position 10,909,849 of record CM061243.1, read on the forward strand.
CTTGAATGGAGATGATTCTGATTTTATTGCTAATGTTAAGCAAGTTCCGCATTCCACATTTACTATTAAAGACTTGGGTTTCATCAAATACTATCTGGGTCTAGAAGTTCACAGAACTTCTGTTGACATTTTTCTTCACCAACATAAGTTTGTTCATGATCTACTGGTTGAAGCTGGTTTGGAGCATTCTAAGCCATTGTCTTTGCCTATTGATACTTCTAAAAAGTTATCTACTGATGATGACGAATTGCTTTTAGATTCTTTCATTTATAGGAAGTATGTGGGCAAACTTTTGTATCTTACTATTTCAAGACATGACATATCGTTTGATGTAAACAATTTGAGTCAATTTTTACAGTCCCCACGTCTACCTCATATGCGTGTTGCTCAAAGGGTTGTACGCTACCTCAAAGCTACTCCTTTTCAGGGCATATTTTATTCTTCTACTTCAGACCTCAAGTTAGAAGCGTATTGTGATAGTGACTGGGGTAATTGTCTTGATACTTCTCGTAGTGTGACTGGTATGTGTCTTATGTGTTAGGTCCAAAGTATCGTAGAAGGGGGGTTGAATACGATACTCACAAATAATTTAATTTCGTTCGAATTTCGTTCGCGGATTAATCTTTCAGTTCTATAACGAAATCAAACACACCAAACCAAATCAAGTTTCGGGGAATATATCTTTTTATAAATATAAACCTCGAGGGGTGCTACAATTTCTAATCCGTAGATTAGCTTCAATGAGTTTAAGGTTACACAAATACAAAAGAATGATCAAGTTCTGAGCACTATTAATTTCTCTGATAATTTTCTCCGGCTCTTCTCTCTCTCAGTAATGTCTCTGTGTTGAATTCCTTAACTGAAGAAGACACTATCTTCTCTCGAGTTAATTGTAGTCTTGAATTGAAAAACCATCGAACCATTTAGAATAGAATATTCTTGGCTGTTGGATCTTTATCAACCTGTCAGACAAGCACAACTTTTCACCTGCTCCATGAATTGAAAAACCATCGAATGGATTAAAAAACCATCGAATGGATTAAATCAATTTGCCATTCGATAGTTTTTAAATCAAAACTATCGAATGCCAAATTAATTTACTTTGTTTTTCAATGAATCACTTCAACCACCATTCGATAGTTTTTTCAATAGAAAAACTATCGAATTCTTTTTCTTGTCTTTTGTCCTTTAGTAATTACTCCTGAGCTCCTGGGTGTTTAAGTTTTAGACTGTATCAATTTCTTCTGAGATGATAAAACAACTTGATCCTTTTTAGTGCTGTCACCTAGTGCAACTGGTCTGGTTCACAGATGAATAACACTTGATCAATTCTTATTTTATGTCTTCAATATAGTGATGCTGATAAGTCCCTTGTCGTTCTGGTTGCTTCATCACTGGAATCCCGTGGTACTGAACCCTAAATCATTCACATACTTCTGTCGTCTTGAAAGTCTTGTTTCTTTTACTGTCACTGAGGCTTGAACATTTTCATGAACTTCTTTCCGTGACCTGTTTACGGACTTCAAGAATACATAACGTATTTTGATTTTTTGAGTTTACCTTTTCTTCTTTGATTCTGGATTCCCGTGCTTCTGTTAATATTATTGTCTGTCTTGTCCTTTGTTGAGTTGTAGTTATCTCTTTTACATCTTATGTTACATTATGCTTTACAATCTCCCCCTATTTGATTGGATAGAGTTCGACAAGCAAATACTTCGAGGATAACTCAACTAACTAAGGAAACATTAAACTACTTAAAGTAAGACAACGTAATAATATCAATGCATTCTGGATCAGATATATATACATTTCCAGATTTCATAAATCAAAGAACAATTAAACTTTATACAATGAAGTTGCTCCTCTAGTCTGAGCTGATAGTTCTTTTGTTCTTTGCTTCAATCTTCAGTCCATTCCAATCTCACCTTCTTCAATCATTGGATCGGAGTTAGCAGCTTGATAATCAATCACAGATAGATAGTGCAGTGGTTCTCCAGGTTTAAGGATTGCTCCTTGGATGTGTCTTCCAATATATTCAACCTCTTGACCCACTCCAGCCCATAACCATGCAATGTTAACATCTTTCTTGTTTAGCTTTGGCATGTTTGGCAGTCTGGTATGCACTTCCAATCCTCTTTCCACTCTTTTCCTATAGTAAGGAACATTCTCCATTAGAAATCTTCTAAGAGTGTCTGCTGCTTTGTCCTTCTCCGTTGATGAGAATCTAGTGGATCTAAGATACTTCTCAACTGAGATTAGATAGTTGTTTGGGTAGTCTCTCAGTTTGTCCTCAGCCAAATAGCAGATTCTGAACAAGTCATTCGTCATGAATCTAACCATTGGAGGATCTTCAGTAATCTCTGGACTGACTTTCATCACGATTTCCTTAACGTGCTCACGGAGCAGTTCATTTAGCCTTGTAGTTCTTTGGATCTTGATGAGTATAGCCTGCAATTCTGTATATGTCCTCTGTTCTAAAAACTTAGTGGAAATCACAAATGTACCTTTCTCCAGAAAACTGATTAATAAGCTCCAGGCACCATTTGCTTTAACCCCAGCATTCAGACAGATTATAGAGCTTCTCAGTGCTTTAAAGTAAGTCTGATCTTCAAGATTAGCACTTCTGATGTCCTGAATAATAACTTCCACCTCAGCGTTGTCGTTGACTTCTAATCCGTCTTCAACTCCGCAAAAGGTTTTATAAGCCATTTCCCATTCAGTACCATCTTTCTTTGCCAGATCTATCATCTTCTTCTTCCTCACTTCATTATACACTTTCATTCTCTTTAGCTTTTCACTTCTAAGAATTGCTTGCTGTTTCTCTTTCTCAGCTTGCCTGGCATCTATTGCAGCTCTCTGAGCTCTTATTGCTTCCAAGGCAGCTTCTTCTTCAGGTGATAGAGAATTTGCTTCTTCCATATCATCATCCAAGATAGGATGTTCTATTGGCTCTGGATAATATGGCTCATGCTCCTCTTGAATAGGTTGCTCATGCATGACCTCAAATTCCTCTTCACTTTCCTTGTCTTCCTCTACAAGCTCCTCAATCCAGTACTGTCTGATTGGAATAGCCTCAACAGTCTCCCAAACTCCCCATTTATCCTTCACCCCTTCTCCAACTTTCTCCCCCTTAGTTGAGGAATCCTCGATAAAAGCATCCTCAGCATAAAAGACATTAGAAGGATCAGGTTCCTGATAGGAAGGACCAGGTTGTCCAGATTGTTGGTTCTTCAGCATACTCCATATAGACTGTACTCCGTCACCTTGATTCTCCAAGAAATCCATAAGCTGTTTATTAAATTCATTTATAGAAGCTAGCGACAGGTCAATGTTTTCCAATCTTGAGTTGGTAGTCTTTTCCATGTGATCCAGCCTCTTGTTTAGCTTAGACTCCACTCGTGAAAGGGTATTCATTGCATCTTTTACCCGCGCCTGACCATCCCGGATAACCAGAACGTCTTCTTTCAAAGCTTCATGTCCTTGAGAAAGTGCAGTTACTTCATTCATGAATCCATCTTTAAGTTCCCTGACGTCCATCCTCAGCTCGACTAGTTCTTCCATAGCTTCCTTCTTTAAGGAGTCCACTGCCTGCTTCGTACCTGTTATAGTGCCAGATGCACTGCCAATGACCCTGAATGTTCTTCTGGAATCAGCTGCAGCCAAGTCAACCTTCTCTTGAATAGTCTTTAAAGAAGCATTGGCCTGACTAGAGGAGATCTCCTGGTCAAAGGAAGGTCGCAGTGGAACCTTGAATAATGGAGTTCCTTCTTTGTCATGAACTGTCATCTCCTTGAGGGAAGATTGAAATTGTAGCTCTCTCTCTGTTGGTAACAGCAAATCATGAATATTAGGTAGGGTTAGGGTGTCACTCCTCACATTTGGCTCTGGGTGTACACTCAACGTTTCTGTCGGTGTTTGAATCATTTTTCCTTTCCCACTCAGGCCAGGTGTAAGTGTTTTTGTTTCACTCAAATCCTTTGTGCTGATTGTACCTGCAGAAGAAATCACCGTAGCCGTCCTTAAGGAGGTCACCGGTGGTGCAATGGGGCTTCGCAAGTCCCCGTCCTTGGATAAACCAAGTTGCTGATCATCCTTAGATGATATATCCTTTGTAGGATCTAGAGTTTGAATCTCTAGGGGGTTAGAAACAGGCTCTTTTAACAGCAGAGATCCCGAATCTTCCCCGTGAGTATGTAAAGACTTCACCTCAGTTGACTTGTCAATAGTAATTGATTCATCGTCACCGAGTTGCCGATCTGCACCTACGTCAGACCCTTTACCCGCAGGATCCAGATATGTTCCATCTGGGGAGGTAGACAATGACCTTTTAGATTGTGCATTTAGGTCAAAGCCTTCTCTCGACGTCTGTGAAGACCCTTGGTTCTTAGAACCTTCAACCAGTGAACCTGACCGTAATATGGTCGGAACACCAGTTGCTTCCGTCAATTCTTCCTTACTTGATTGAGCTATTGGTTCAGATATTGCTTTCGTTAGCGTAGCCCAATCAGCATCAGAAAAATCAGTAAAGGGCGCTTTGGATGAGAGAAATGAAGTATCAACAGTTGCCTCGGTTTCTGTTCTTCTCCTTTTAGAGGAAGGCAGAGCTGCTGTTGAAGGGTGTATCTCCTTATGTGGTGCTGCTTTGGCACTATCTCCCTCTACACTCATGGATGGTTCTTTAATGGGTATAGTAGGGGAAGGAGGTTCGTTTATGTTTTCATTTGGCTCTTCCAAAGGCTCTTCGACCGTGGTTAGAGATTGTGGGTTTGCAACCTCCTGGTCTGGAATGGCCACTGAGGGCTCTGGATCAACATCCATAGTTTGTGGTTCAGGAGCCAGTTCAGGGTCAGGAATGTTACCTTGAATTACCTTTTCCCCTGGGGGTAGAAGTGGTAGGGGCACCGTTCTTAGATATTCAGTGAGAACAGTGGGTACCCCTGGAAGATAGTTGTTCTTCCTTATCAGAGCGGTTATGGCATTGCTCTTCATCTTCATACACTCCATGGTCTCCTCTTCGGCGAATGTCTCGCGCTCATCATCTGTTAAGATATCATTGAGAATTAGCTGTAGGAACCTAGGATAGAAACAAAGCACATCTTCATCTATGCCCGTTCTTTCATCCAGTGGTCCCATGCATATGATTACTTGATCAATCAGTAACCGTCCAATGTTAATATGCCTATTGTTGGCAATGGCAAACCCTATCTTTTGAAGGAATAAGGGAATACCATGCAGATTTGTTAGCTTGGCAGTAAAAACATGGATTAGGGTATGAAAGAAAAAGTTCCATGCTTTTGGCAAGTAATGCTTCAGAAACTCTCCCACAAAGAAGTTAGGTTGTTGACTTCTAATGAGATTGAAGAAAGCATGTATCTCCTCAGTTGTGGGATCCGGAACAAGGTTTTCTGTAGGAAAATGTAAGATTCGATTAAAATCATGTTCCGTCACCCTTATTGTTCTGCCCCCTGGCACAACAAAACTGAAGGACCTTACGTTATTCTCACTTGTATCCGTGGCAGTTGTGTACAACGCAGTCAATTGATCGATGCAAAGGACCACGGGAGTACTCACAGCATATGCCACTAATGAACGTGTGTTCAAAAACTCTGCCCATGCACGAAACTGTAAGTTCGTTATGGATTGCAAGTTTTGAAACGAGACATGATTAGTTTTGGTAATAATAAATTCTCCAGCCATTGTAAATTTCCAGAAAAAATAAAATAAACCAAAACTAATTTTTCTTTTAAATTTAATTAATTATGACTAATTAATCAAACTTTTAACAATAAACCCCTTTCTTTTCGAATGTAAACACTTAACCCAAAAACAAATTCCTATTGTTAGAACTTTGACTGCAGATTGATAAAGAATTTGAGAATTTCAACCTTAAAATTCTATTGACAAAACAACAAAATAGTAAAATTCCTTCGAATATCAAGGTATCAAAGTTCTAGTTATCTCTCTCTCTCGATGGTTTTTCTTTGAAAAGCAATTAACAACTCAACACAGTACACAATACTTGATTCGTTTTTTTTATAAAAAAAACACTGCAGTAAATCGTTGAAGGTTAATAATCAGTAGAAATCGAGAAAGTATCGAATGAGTTGTGTTCTTGACTGTGTATATAATGTAAGTATATAAACGGGAGCTTAGCTTTTCAGATCTGTGAAAACAAAATGAAAAGAAATGTACTAAGGCAACGTTATATACTAACTGAAACTGCAGGGGCAATTATGACATTTAATGTTCGATAGTTTTTATTTATGCTGTCGATAGTTTTAATTCTAGGGGCATAAAGGTCAAAAACACTTCGATAGTTTTTTCAAAACTATCGAAGTGTTTAAATTCAAGAATTTAAACCGACCTTCAGAAAAACTATCGAAAGTTGTTCTCAATAAAACCAAAATCTATTGAACATGCTTTGTTTAGAAAAACTATCGAGAATTTGAATATAGAAATAATTAAAATTCACTTCGATGGTTTTTCTACTAATTTTCAAAATCTATCGAGAATTTAAATATTAAATCAGATAAATTCACTTCGATATATTTGAAAGATATTCTCAAAACTATCGAGACATGTATTCGATGGTTTTTCTTTTCCTTTTCAAAAACTATCGAAAATTAATTTCGATAGATTTATCTATGTACTTGAAAAACTATCGAATTTCCTAAATTCGATATTTTTTGCTTCTGTCTTCATTTTAAAACCTGTTCTATTTTAAAAACCAGACTTTTTATTTCCTGTCAAGTTTTATTTTGAATAAATCTTTTAAAATTCACCAAAATCAATTGTTAACAGAAAATTCACAATTTTCTCAGACTAAAATCAACTAAATATCATTAACTGATATTAATCAATTAAAATCCAATGAATTATGCTGCATTAATTTGCAATGTTAAAAACAAGGCAAATTAATTCAAATTAAATAGATGCTTGAATATTTAGAACAAATATTAGCACTTAAATAATTTTAGAATTAATAACCAATTAAATGCCAGAAGATATATAATCCATAATTATGACATAAAATTAGTACAGAAATCCTAACTACGAGAATTGCTTCAGAAAATAAACTCACGAGTCCTAAGGATATAGCAATTCTTAAACTCATGTATTCATCAGGACTATCTGCAGTTACTGACTTCTAATCAAAATCAATTAGAAAGATTTAACATCCCAAGTTCACCAACCAGCTTATTGAAAGTGGATTCATCAAGCGGTTTAGTAAAGATGTCTGCAATTTGATCCTCTGTGGGTACAAAATGTAACTCCACAGTTCCATTCATGACATGCTCTCGGATAAAATGATACCTGATGTCGATGTGCTTCGTCCTCGAGTGTTGCACTGGGTTGTTTGAGATTGCTATGGAACTTGTGTTGTCACAAAATATTGGAATCTTTGTCAACAAAAGTCCATAGTCACGGAGTTGGTTTCTCATCCACAAGATCTGAGCACAGCAGCTACCAGCAGCAATGTATTCAGCCTCAGCTGTTGATGTGGACACTGAATGTTGCTTCTTGCTATGCCAGGAAACTAACCTTCTTCCAAGAAACTGACAGCTTCCTGAAGTACTCTTCCGATCAATCTTACAACCTGCAAAATCAGAGTTTGTGTATCCAATAAGATCAAATCCTGTATCTTTAGGGTACCAAATTCCAAGATTTGGGGTCCCCTTAAGATATCTAAATATTCGCTTAACAGCTATTAGATGAGATTCTTTGGGATCAGACTGAAATCTAGCACACAAGCATGTTGCAAACATTATATCTGGTCTACTTGCAGTGAGATAAAGTAATGAGCCTATCATACCTCTGTAGCCTGTGATGTCAACCTTCTTACCAGTTTCATCCTTATCAAGCTTAGTGGCAGTTGGCATAGGAGTCTTTGCTGTAGATGAGTCTTCCATTTGATACTTCTTAAGAAGATCCTTGATGTACTTGGACTGACAAATGAATATACCACCTTGTTTTTGGTATACTTGCAGTCCAAGAAAGAATGACAATTCACCCATCATGCTCATTTCATAACGACTCTGCATTAACTTAGCAAATCTCTTGCATAGATCATCATTAGTAGAACCAAATATTATGTCATCCACATATACTTGCACCAATATCAAATCATTTTTATGCTTTTTGACAAAGAGAGTTTTGTCTACAACACCTCTTGTAAAATCATTTTCAAGTAAGAATTCAGAGAGAGTGTCATACCATGTCCTCGGAGCTTGTTTGAGTCCATAGAGAGCTTTGAATAGAAAGTACACAAAGTCTGCCAGTTTTGAATCCTCAAAACCTGGAGGTTGTTCCACATACACTTCTTCTTCTAACTCCCCGTTCAGAAAAGCACTCTTCACATCCATTTGATATACCTTGTAATTGGAATGTGCAGCAAATGCCAGAAACATTCTTATGGCCTCAAGTCTTGCTACTGGTGCATAGGTTTCATCATAATCTATACCCTCTTCTTGAGAGTAACCTTTAGCAACCAGTCTGGCTTTGTTTCTCGTTACAATGCCATCTTCGTCCAACTTATTTCTGAATACCCATCGTGTTCCAATAACAGATTTTCCCTTAGGCCTGGGTACCAGCTTCCAAACTTTCTGCCTTTAAAACTGATTGAGTTCTTCTTGCATAGCAATCACCCAATCTGGATCATCTAGAGCATCTTCAACTTTCTTAGGTTCTGTTTCTGAAAGAAACCCAGAATAGTGACATTCATTTTGTGATGTTCTCCTAGTTCTCACTCCTGTGTCCGGATCACCAATGATCAAGTGAAATGGATGATCTCTATTCCATACCCTTTGTCTTGGCAGATGCGATCTTGATGATTCTCCTTGTTCTAGATGTTGTGGAGTGTGACTAGTTGATCCTTCTCATGCTCCCCCTGAGTTGTTGACGGTTTGATCTGTTGATTCTGAAGACTGACTAGTGGATCCTGTATGTTGAGGATCTCCACTTTGTTCACCACTTTGTCTAGAATCATTATCATTATGATTATTATTAATGACTGTAACAACTTCAGGTACTTCTTCATTGTCAGAGAGATCTCCTGATAGATTTTCAAATACCAAAGATTCAGAGTTCTCTCCAGTTTGCATGCCTGGTCTTTTGGTGTCGTCAAATGTTACATTAAAGCTTTCCAACACCTTCTTATCTTCAATCACATATACCCTGAAAGCCTTAGATTCCAGAGAATAGCCCAGAAAAATGCCTTCATCTGCTTTGGCATCAAACTTGCCAAGATGTTCTCCATCTTTAAGTACAAAGCACTTTGCACCAAACACATGAACGTACTTCAGTGTTGGCTTCTTGTTGGCCATTAACTCATACGGAGTCTTTTCATGATCTTTGTTGATCAGGGTTCGATTCTGAGTGTAGCAAGCTGTATTCACTGCTTCAGCCCAAAAGTAAGTGGGAAGTTTTGATTCACTCAACATGGTCCTTGCTGCTTCAACCAAGGTCATGTTCTTCCTTTCCACTACTCCATTCTGTTGAGGAGTTCTTGGTGCTGAAAACTGTCTTGATATTCCTTTCTCTGAGCAGAAATCATTAAGAACTGCATTCTTGAATTCAGTTCCATTGTCTGATCTGATTGTCCGCACATGTAGCTTAGCTTCCACATCTATCTTCTTGATGTGATCAATGATTAGTTGTGTTGCTTCATCCTTTGTTTGTATGAACAACACCCACGTGTACTTGGAGTAGTCGTCCACCATCACCAATGCATATCTATTCCTTGAAAGTGACATAACATTAACTGGACCAAATAAATCCATATGAATCAACTGTAATGGTTCAGTAATGCTTGTCATTCCTTTGCTTCCATGTGATGCTTTCTTCGACTTCCCTTTTTCACATGCTTCACATAGTCCCTCCTGATTGAATTCCATCAGGGGCAACCCTCTCACTAACTCTCTCTTTACCAAAGAGTTCATAGTTTTGAAGTTCAGATGTGAGAGCTTCTTGTGCCATAGCCAACTTTGTTCTGAAGATGCCTTTGCATAGAAACATGTAACTTCTCCTTCACTGGTAGAACTTAAGTCAGCTATAAACAAATTCCCTTTTCTCACTCCCAGTAGAGTAAGCTTCTCATCCTTCCTGTTGGTGATCAAGCACTTGTCCTTTCTGAAATCTACATTGTAGCCTTTATCACAGAATTGACTGATACTTAGAAGATTGTGCTTTAATCCTTCAACAAGAGAGATGTTTTCAATGATGACATTTCCAGCTTTCAATTTACCGTATCCCGTAGTGAATCCTTTGTTGTCATCTCCAAAGGTTACAATCGGGCCGGTCTTCTTAACCACCTGTTAAGCAGGGACTCTTCACCTGTCATGTGTCTAGAACAGCCACTATCCAGAATCCACACAACCTTTGAGCTTTTAACCTTACCCTGCAATCACATATTGATTAAGCGGACTTTGGTACCCAAAATTGTTTGGGTCCTGAAGGTTTAGATGATTTAACAGGAGTAACATTCAATTTAGTCTTACCCTGTTTGATATTCATAGTATCTGTGGATTTAACATTACTAGTGTTATTGCTACTATCATTCATCAACTTAAAATAAGCATGCATGATGTTGTACTTACATAACAAACACTCTTTCTTCCCACAGGGCTCATGATTATCATGCATGTCAGACATGTTATGCATTTCAGAAGCATTAGCAGTTTCTACTTTAACCTTTTTACATGCATGTGTAAGGTGTCCAGCAGAATTACAAATGGAGCACAACTTCCTAGATGCAATGGGAGAAGATGAAACCAATTCCTGATTAACAATCTTCTTCCTCCCATTCCTGTTCTTTTTAACATTACTAACTAAGGAACCTACTTCAGTTTTAGGTAAATCAGGTTTAGGTAATTCATTTTTTACTGATTTCCTAGGCAACTTAGTCTTTACCTCTTTTTCCTTTAATAAATCCTCCTCAAGCAATTCTTGTCTAATGAAAAGGTCATCCTCATGAAAGAGTGGTGGAAACGGCTTAACAAAAACTGGACAATCAACATTCTTAAGAACATGTGGAGTATTCCTTTTGACAACTGAAGATGTCACAGGGAATTCCACAATCTTCTTACCAGCTTTCTTGTTATAGTCAAATCCTATAGCAGTTTTATTCTCTATGGCCTGAGTATCAATGATTTTCTTAGCCACTAGAGCGGAATTCTTAAAAGCATTCAGCTTCAAATCTAGATCTGAAATCTGCTTCCTGAGGATAGTCTCTATCTCATCATTACACTTGACCTTGTTCTCTAAGTACGCATTCTTTTGCTTAAGATCTTCTAATGTTACAGCTACAAGCTCTAGTTCTTCATTTTTAGATTCTAGCTTTTTAATCTTAAGAACTAGTTTAGCATTTTCCATTTCTGATGCTAGCATGCTTGTGTGTACATTAAACAATTCTACACTAAGATCTTGCACAGTTTTCTTGTACTCAGAATTAGACATATCAATTGTAGTTAAGATAGGTACCTGAGATGATTGCGGTGATTCCTCTGAAGAGTCAGCCATTAGAGCAACATTTACATATTCCTCCTCTTCATCCGAATCAGTATCATCCCAGTGCTTTCCTTCTGCTATATAAGCTTTCCCTTTCTGCTTTCCAGACAATGCCTCCAGTTGCTGTTTAAGCTTGGCATTCTCCTTCTTCAACTCATCATAAGAATCCTTCTTTCCATATACATCTTTCATGTCTCTTGCTTGACGAGGCTTCCGGCATTCAGTGGCGAAATGCCCTAACTCATTGCAGTTGTAGCATCTTGATTTGCTTCTATCAATCATGCCAGTCTTGTAGCCTCCCTTAAAGCCTGTACTAGGTGTATAATTGCTCTTCTGGAATCTGTTGGTTGAGCCCTTGAACTTGTACTTAGGGTTTCTTTTGAAACGAATGTGACTAAACTTTGCAGCTAAGTACGCCATGGTTTTGTCTTCCATTTGCTCAAGCTCTTCTAGGGTGTAGTAATCACTTTCATCAACACCCAGATTCACAGAATCCATTTCTGCTTCTATTATCACCTCTTTTCCAGCTCTAGGGGTTTGAACCTGAATCTCAGAAGTTATTGGTTCATCCACTACAAGTGCTGCTGATCTCACAAGTGCATTGTGCTTGTTCTCCACTGTCCCTGATCCGTAGATTATCACCCTTTGTTCCTGTTCCATCTCATAGGTCTTCAACTTGCCATAGATCATCTCTAATGACATCTTTGTGAAGTCAATTCTTTCCCTAATGGATGATGACTTGTGTTCTACATGATGGGCCAGCGTCATCATGAACTTCCTGTTTGATTCTCTCAGTGGATAGGTCTTTCCTTTCATTGCCAATTCATTGAGAAGCTTAGTATATTTCTCAAAGACCTGAGTTATACTTTCTCCTGGCAGGGACCTAAACGCTTCATATTGATAAGTCAGGATGTCCAATATGTTTTCCTGAACGTCTTCAGTTCCTTCCATTATCAAGTTAATGGTATCCCACATATGTTTCCCGCTTGTACAGTTCATCAACTGATAGCTCATTTCCTTGTCTGCGGAGTCCGCCAATATCAACATTAAACCGGTATCCAATCGAATCAGTTCTTTGTCAGAATCTGTATATTCAGTAATATCCTTAGGTTGGGTGCCTTGAGGAATCCTGCTACCATCAGGAGCTGTAGATTCACTAACTGGTTTCATTGGTACAAACGGTCCGTTCTCTAATATGCCAATATACAACGGGTTAGATGCCTTGATAAATAACAGCATCTTCATCTTCCACAAACCGAAATCATCTCTAGTAAACGGGGGAACTTTAATACCAGCGGTTGTCTTTGGAGCACTCATGGTTTCTGAAAATTTCAAATTGTTTAAAATTCAAGAAATTCCAATTAAATGAAAATTTTTGAAAGTTAAAAAATTTGCTTCGAATTTTCACGCTACGTTTGATTTTGGTCTCATTCATCGGATCTGATTTGTATATCAATCAAGTAGCTCTGATACCAATTGTCAGGTCCAAAGTATCGTAGAAGGGGGGGTTGAATACGATACTCACAAATAATTTAATTTCGTTCGAATTTCGTTCGCGGATTAATCTTTCAGTTCTATAACGAAATCAAACACACCAAACCAAATCAAGTTTCGGGGAATATATCCTTTTATAAATATAAACCTCGAGGGGTGCTACAATTTCTAATCCGTAGATTAGCTTCAATGAGTTTAAGGTTACACAAATACAAAACAATGATCAAGTTCTGAGCACTATTAATTTCTCTGATAATTTTCTCCGGCTCTTCTCTCTCTCAGTAATGTCTCTGTGTTGAATTCCTTAACTGAAGAAGACACTATCTTCTCTCGAGTTAATTGTAGTCTTGAATTGAAAAACCATCGAACCATTTAGAATAGAATATTCTTGGCCGTTGGATCTTCATCAACCTGTCAGACAAACACAACTTTTCACCTACTCCATGAATTGAAAAACCATCGAATGGATTAAATCAATTTGCCATTCGATAGTTTTTAAATCAAAACTATCGAATGCCAAATTAATTTACTTTGTTTTTCAATGAATCACTTCAACCACCATTCGATAGTTTTTTCAATAGAAAAACTATCGAATTCTTTTTCTTGTCTTTTGTCCTTTAGTAATTACTCCTGAGCTCCTGGGTGTTTAAGTTTTAGACTGTATCAATTTCTTCTGGGATGATAAAACAACTTGATCCTTTTTAGTGCCGTCACCTAGTGCAACTGGTCTGGTTCACAGATGAATAACACTTGATCAATTCTTATTTTATGTCTTCAATATAGTGCTGCTGATAAGTCCCTTGTCGTTCTGGTTGCTTCATCACTGGAATCCCGTGGTACTGAACCCTAAATCATTCACATACTTCTGTCGTCTTGAAAGTCTTGTTTCTTTTGCTGTCACTGAGGCTTGAACATTTTCATGAACTTCTTTCCGTGACCTGTTTACGGACTTCAAGAATACATAACGTATTTTGATTTTTTGAGTTTACCTTTTCTTCTTTGATTCTGGATTCCTGTGCTTCTGTTAATATTATTGTCTGTCTTGTCCTTTGTTGAGTTGTAGTTATCTCTTTTACATCTTATGTTACATTATGCTTTACATTATGTTTGGTTCTTTTCTTGTTAACTGGTCTTCTCACAAGCAGAAAGTTGTTTCACGGTCCACAACAGAAGCTGAATTACGTGCTATTGCAGACACATCTTGTGAACTTTCTTGGATGCATTTACTTCTTTCTGAGTTACGTGTTCCTCAGCCTCTTCCTACTCCAATCTATTCTGACAATTAGGCTGCTTTGGACATAGTTGAGGACCCTGTTTTTCATACCAAGACCAAACACTTTGTTTTGGATTGTCATTTTTTTAGGGAACACATTCAACTTCAACATATTCGTCCTTCTTTTCTTCCCAGTTCTATGCAACTAGCTGACATTCTCACCAAGGGTCTTTCTCGCCAGGTTCATTGGCATATTCTGTCCAGATTGAACGTGAAGCGAGCCCTTTCAATTTTAATATGAGGGGGGAATATTAGACTATATGTGGATACATTTGGCTACTTATCATTCTGCTTATCATTTTAGATAACTAGTTCTGCTTATCATAATAGAATTCAGTTAAAATTAATGATATAAAAGTTTGATTCAATCATTGTGTAATTACCTTTCTTTCTCTACATTTCTCAGATGTAAACTTCTCTTTTAGCAATACAATGGTTTAGTCATCTTCTTCATTCACAACTAAAGTGTATTTTCATTACTATTAATCTGTATAAACATTCATGAATATATTGTAATGATGAACATTTGAATATTTGGCACGATTACAACCAAAATTCTCATTGCCGGATTGAGGTCTATGTGACATTTAAAGTAATATTGACCGATAAAGGTGCATCCATTCAGTGACGGAGCCGTGAAGAATTTTTAGGGGACGTAGGGGTAAATTTACATGATAATTTTGAAAATAGAAATTAATTAAATTTTTTTATTTTAATTAACAAATAAATTAAAAAATGAAAAAAAGCTCACGTGACTCCTAGAATAATAGTTAGAAGTGTATATAATTTTAAAATACAAGAGATAATAACGTTAAGAGTTAAAAGAGAAAGAAAAAAAATTAAGATCGGAAGTATTTTTAATTTGAAAAAATAAAGAGGCCATGTAAGGAGTTTGAAAAACAAATAAAGAAGTTAAGCAAATGACGGGGAGTCAAACTCTAATTTTCATGAAAGAAAACACACTCAACAACTACAGACATAATTGTCCCAATATGTATATCATCATTTCATCTATAATTCTATTTTAAGTAAAATTATAATTTATAAATATTTTCAAATATATTATTATAATTATAATATATATAATAGAGTAGGGGGTTCATGAGACAATTTATTCATCATAAAATTACTAAATTACCCCTATATAATAGCACAACGAAAAATATTGTTTTTGATGAGAATTGAACCATTGACCTCTAAATTAGAATTAACATTCTTTACCACTATTCTAAACATCTATTTTGATTGAATTATGAAAACTATTCTAGACATCTGTTTTGATTGTATTATGAAACTTTTTATTAATATGCACAAATACTCAATATGTTATACTCTATTTTGGTCTTTTCTTATAATCTATTTGGTAAGATAGATAATTTATTTTCACAAGTGCCTTAAAATCATATTTCTGACCATATTAGAGAAAAACTCGCGTAAAATGTTATAAAATTTTATTTTAAAAAAATGTTATAAAATTGGCGTTGATCAATAAAAAAAGATAATATTAATATTTTTATATTATAAATCATGTTTATTTGCATTAATTAAGTACATAATGACTCATATTATATATACTATTAGATTACAAATTCTATATACTATCAGATTATATATATTAGATTACTAAATTACCCTTTTAATATTATATTAATGACATTAGATTACTAAATTATCCCTCCAATTGTATATTGATGATAAAATTTTATTTTTAATGTGAATTGAACCATGAACTAGGTGATAGTGTGACAAATGTTGATATCTATATCCAATATCACTTATTATATTTTTTTAAATATTTATATAATAGCACAACAGGGGGTTCATGAGACAATTTATTCATCATAAAATTACTAAATTACCCCGATATAATAGCACAACAAAAAAAATTGTTTCTGATGGGAATTAAACCCTTGACCTCTAAATTAGAAGTAACGTACCTTACCACTATTCTAGACATCTATTTTAATTGTATTATGAAACTTTTTATTAATATGCGCAAATATTCAATATGTTATACTCTATTTTGGTACACAAAAATTATTCTAGACATCTATTTTAATTGTATTATGAAACTTTTTATTAATATGCGCAAATACTCAATATGTTATACTCTATTTTGGTACAAAAAAATTGTTTCTGATGAGAATTGAACCTTTAACCTCTAAATTAGAAGTAACATTCCTTACCACTATGATAGACATCTATTTAGATTGTATTATGAAGCTTTTTATTAATATGCGCAAACACTCAATATGTTATACTCTATTTTGGTCTCTTCTTGTAATCTACTTGGTAATGTAGATAATTTATTTTCATAAGTGCCTTAAAATCATATTTCTAACCATATTAGAGAAAAACTCGTGCAAAATGTTATAAAATTGTATTTAAAAAAATGTTATAAAATTGGAATTGATCCATAAAAAAAGATTATATTAATATTTTTATATTATAAAACATGTTTATTTGCATTAAGTACATAATGGCTCATATTATATATAATATTAGATTATAAATTCTATATACTATCAGATTATATATATTAGATTACTAAATTACCCTTTCAATATTATATTGATGATATTATATTACTAAATTATCCCTCCAATTGTATATTGATGATAAAAAAATTTCTTTTTAATGTGAATTGAACCATTACCTAGGTGATGGTGTCACAAATGTTGACATCTATATCCAATATCACTTATTATATTTTTTTTAATATTTATTTTAAAATTTAAAACTATCAACATATTTACTCCTTTTCAATTATATCCTTATATATAATAAGCGTAAAAATAGATTTTAGCATTATTTTACATTTATTATTGTTTCATTAAAAGATATTAACAACTTATAATTATATATGCATTTTTGAAATTTTAGTTACTAATAAGATTAAAACTGTAGTTTTATTATGATCCAATATATTATAAATCTCGTCTTCAATATATAAATTTTATACGTTGATCATTTTCGAAAAATACACTATTAGTATATAAAGTATTGAACCCGAAAAATGCAAAAGAGTTTTCTATTTGTATACTAATAAAAAAGTTTGTGTTGGAGATTTTTACAAGAAAGTTGAAGTTGTCATCGTACGACTAAATCAAATCTAAACTAAATCGGTTTAAATTTTTTGAATATCTATGATAGAATATTAAAAGTACTAAATGTTAAATTATTTGTGTCAAGTGACAATTGTAAGGTAAAATGAGTAACTTATCACGAATCAGTTTATCATTATCTTGAAAGGTATAAGTAATAGTTTTCTAAAATAAATTATATCCATAACTGTACAATTATTGCATTCAACGTGTCTGCAAGGAGACCCTTCTTAAAACGGGCAAAGTAGTATGCATTCGTTTAAATAATGTATCCACACATACTAATACAACTTGTACTTCTACATTTTTACTCTATTATGCACACCGATCAAATATTACAACACCCACTTAACGACTACCCCATGAACTACAAACAGGTAAATGGAAGTGCCAACGTTCCCCCATGCAATGAAAATGATAAAAGGCGTCCAATGCTCTTTCAAAGTGACACTAAAATCATCTTCTCATTCAAATACGATTGGAAAAATTATAACCGGCGAAATCTTGCAGTACACAAGGTCACGACTACCCCATGAACTACAAATAGGTAAATGAAGTGCCAACGTTCACCCAGGCAATGGAAATGGTAAAAGACGCCCGATACTCTTTCAAAGTGACACTAAAACCATATCCTCATTCAAATACGATTAGCAAAATTATAACCGACGAAATCTTGCAGTACAGAAGGGTCGTGCGTGTCAACAAAACATGTTAATTTGTCAAAATATTTGCGCCTACTCAGGTTATAATAATAACCTTATAGACTGAGATTTTTTAAAACATGTATCATCAAAACTTCGACATATTTTCTACTGTCTTTTCTTCTACATGCATTCAACCAAACGATGAGACCAACATAACTGAAAATAGTTAGAGCATGCCCGTGCCTCGCACGGGCTATAAAGCTAGTTAATTCTAACTATACATTCATTATTGCGATGCAAAGTATACCAAAATATCAAATATTCAAATGAAACAAAGAAAATAAAGTCGTAAAAATTATTAATCTGTAGCTGTGTAGGACTTTGCAGCCCGGGAGGTATTTTTCTACATATTCATCCCCCCGAATCGAACCCCGGCTTAAAAAATGTTTAGTTTGACCGGGTTTTCGTGTCCCGCAATTTACAAAATCAAGGACGATCAAGCCCACTACAATACTAACCGATTACCCGAACCAAAACACCAACTAACCACATTCAAAAGACCCTGTATTGTCGCCAGCTACTCTTCTTCCGTAGACACTTTCCCAGTCACCGGAAATTCTGAATTAACGACCGGAATATCGCCGGCGATTACGACGATGTCGAGGAAAGATGTATTGATGAAGCTGAATGTTGTTAGTATTAGCTTGGCACTGGTTTTGATTTTGGGAAACGCACCACAGATAGCTTTAGCTGCTAATTCTGTTTCAGCTTTTGTCCAGAATTCTATCTACTCTAACAAGATCACTGTCTTCTCTAAGTCTTATTGCCCGTTAGTCCTCTCTCTCTCTCTCTCTCTCTCTCTCTCTCTCATATTAGTAGCGAGTTTGTGTTGATATTTTAATGTAAAGACTGCAATGCACATGGCCTGTATTGACTTAAATTAAAGATTGTTATTATTTATGTTGATAATTATGTAGCCCAAATTCTAACAATTGCAAGGTTTTGAGCCCTAATTTTAGCCCATCTCTTGTTTTAAACAATTTTCCTCTCCTCGTCCTACATCAATTGGTATCAAGAGCAAACTTCTTGATACTTTTTTCTGTCTTACCTATTTTCATGAACCAATTTTCTCGCCTTACCTATTCGTCGAAATTTGTTAGAGAATTAACATTTCTCTGAGATGAATCACAATGTCATTTGTTAGAGAATCAACATTTCACCGAGACGAATCACAATGTCGTCAAAATTTGTTAGAGAATCAACATTTCACGGAGACGAATCACAATGTGCAATAGAAATCGTCATTGCATGGTCTCAAATCTACATGTCTTCCTTTTTATACGGATCCTGTAGTACTCATAGTTCAAATTTTGCAACTTACCGAATATGATTTTGATTATTCAGATTCAATTTATAGATATAAGGAGTTGGAGAAGCAACGTGACGAGCGAAGCCCACAGTCATTTTTAAAAAGCTCGCATTTGTGTCCAAATTTATATTTTAAAAGAGATGAACACAAACACATAGTTAAAGTTCGTCTCGTCACATTTACATCCCTGAATATAGCGCAGTTTCTTCTCAGTGTGTAAGTTAAAAAAAGCGGATGTGAACTCCATATTTATTTATTATAGCTCCCCCTCTCTCTCTCATTCTCTTTCAATCTCTCAATGCGTGTATATATATTTGCGAATGCGTGCCTCCCTCTCTCTTAATTTTGTGTTATCTATCTTGATTCAGGTATTGTCTGCGTACAAAGCGCATATTCGGTGAACTAAATGAGCAGCCTTTTGTTGTGGAGCTTGATCTTCGAGAAGATGGAAATCAAATTCAGAACGTCCTTCTAGATCTTGTTGGTCGCCGCACTGTCCCTCAAGTATTTGTGAATGGGAAGCATATCGGCGGTTCTGATGGTTAGCTCTTAACTCTATACTTCATTTTGCATATGTATATATATATTTTGTAAGTTGTTCTACCATTACTCTACATTAATGAAAATGGAATTCTGAATGTTGCTTGTGTTATTCAGATCTTCAAAATGCCGTTGACAATGGTGAATTGCAGAAGTATCTTAGCAAAGCTTGAAGGGAAAGATTTAATTTTAATGACAGCTTGAAGGTGATTTTACCATTTTTTTCCCTTGGTTTTCCAGAAGTGAGTTGATAGAATGATAGTTTTAATAGTTGAAGCTTCATGAAGCTATATTTATCTGTATGAAAATGTTGATATAATTTGATCTCTGCTATTAATGATTCAGATCCCTTTTATGAATATGATTTACATCAGATCCAGAACATGTTAATATGACACTTAAGCAATGATAATATATCTCACAATTGTATTCATGAGAAGAAATCTGGCCATGTGTCATGTCAAAGTGTTCCCGCATCACCAAACAGCCTAAACCCTTTATCTTTTGCAAGAAACTCCTGCCTGACAGAGCATGACAGAGCATGACATATCAAATACATATTTCTGAATGCCACTGTTGTAGCATTAATTATTTTCGATATCCGAGAGACTGACAACAATTCGCATACCTAAATTCTGTTAATACATTTGATTCTCACTTTCGAAAGAAAACCCTAGCTCTATTGCTAATAGATCATGTAATATTCATTATTTAGCAACGGAGGCTCGAAAAACCAATTAACAGACTTTAAATAAGACGTGTTGCATAAAAATCGGATGAATAAATAGTTTGTTTATGTTGTAGTACTATGTAGCTCGGTTGTAGTTATATAACATCTCTGGGACTCTAACTAGCAAAACTCTACCTGCCTTAAACTGATTTAAGATGTCAAAAATCTCTAAACCGGAGTCAGCTTTGATTGTTTGTCAATATAAAAGGGAATGCTGAAAAGTACAATAAGCGGCCTTGTAACTAGTGGTTGTCTGATTATGCCGGGAAGCATGTGTTTTCCTAAAAATGGATGTATCAGTTTTGGGCATAATTGTCGTTCTATCCGCTCCGATGTTTGTTATCCCTTCGAGCCACCCATTTCCCATTTCTTAACACTTTCCTAATCCTTATTAAGATGACCCATCCATAATATTTCCTAAACTAACATGTTTTTTCTTTCCCAATTTTAGTAGGTCCCACTAATTTACACATATTTTCTTCACTTTTCTTAATCTCCGTGACCAATCCAAATCTTAACAATTGGGTGCGATGGAGGGATCATATGTTTTGTTTATTTATTTATTTTTCAGAATTTCTTAAACTTGAACCGCTCATCAATATATTACTTGCTAATTCCCATTTTTGCATGACTTTCTTGGGTTGAATACTTGAATTTGTTTAGTAAAGTAAACAGGCCAATATTTTTGACAGGATAAACAGGCCAATATAAACTCTTTAATAACCAGTTAAGTTTTTCTACTTTCCTCGACTATATGCTTGTTTTGAGGTAGGAATCTTGTACAAAATTTATCTAATCCTATAAAGCATGAGGTTTTGTATTTGAGTTTTACACAATAATGCAATTTTAGCCCCTTAGTGCTTTGGATTCTTTTGTTACTAGAAAAATCATGTGCCTCTTTAATCTCGCTAAGTTTCTTTACCTCTATGGGTTTTTTAAAGGTCTGTGGGCTGAAGTTAAACTGATCTCCCTCCTGGAGAGGCCTTCTTTTACATTGATAGTTTGTTTCTAAAGTTTGTGCTAATAAAGATGCAGCTTGCGTGCCTATTACCTGAGAACCTTATATATAATGATAAATAAGTTGCACGAGTTCTAATTTGGAGCTGCCTCCCTGTTGCTACTTCCCTCAAATTTATAAAGGTCGTACCAACAAGGCTGCTGCATTAGTAGGGTTTGGGAAAGGTCCTGATGTAGGCAGCCTAACTCTTATTTTTTATAAAGAGGCTGTTTCCAGGGTTTGAACCCATAAAGACATAAACTAGTGGATATCAAGTAGACACTTGACCTATTAAAGAGGGAGTTCGAACCCGTGACCTGGTGGATAGCAAGTAGACACTTAATTCAAATCAACATTGAGGTGATTCACTGTATCTACATGCGACTGTGAAAGTATACCTCTTTAATAAATAAGAGTATGCAAACAAACTTTAACAAACTTTACAAAGTCTTTTAAGATTTCATCAGGAAGCTTCTGCATATATTTCTGGCCGCCAATTAGACTTCTGAGCGCTGAGTATGCCTTGTTTCTTTTTAGAGAAGGTTAGGTGAACATCCCAGTGTAAAGATTTTAGTAAGTTTTCTACTTCCCTAACAACACTGGATTCATCACGAACGATGAATTTACCTCCAGGCCTAACTATTCTATCAACCTCTGCCATCACGGGTGCAAGTCTGCACCTGAAAATGCCAAAGTAGGTTTAAGCTTTTATACCCCATCATCAAGAATCAGTAAAGTAAATCCATAATTATTACCTCTTCTTTAATCTGGAAAAGAGATGATCAGCATGTAGAAGATCATAAGTTCTAGGATATGTGCTGAAGGATTCGCACCAGTCGTGATATATTCCAAATAGACCCCTCTCGTAGATTATGGGAAGTGTATCTGGGGAATCTATGTTCACCACATTTAAAACCCATACATTCAGTTCCCTCAGGGCCGCTGCAAACCTACATATGCAGTTGGTTTACTGTATCGGTCAATCAATTAGTTAAAGAAAAAGACTCGTGGTAGTATTGGATGGAAAATTATATTTACCCTCCATAAACAGCTCTCATGTCCATGACATTTCTCACATTGGACCAGCTGATACCCAATCCACTTAGGTACGACTTGCTCACCAGGCTTTGCCAGTGTTCAGAATCTGCTAAAAAATCATCTGGAGCTGGTTTTCCATAGATCCCCATCTGGGATTGAATTAACCAGTATGGAGATACCTGGAGACGACGAGGCCACGCCTGAGGCCACTGGGAACCTCTTTGAGCCACATCTGTTGGCACACGGTGCATGCACGACTGCAATGGTACATACCTAGAAGATGGATGTTCAAGGAATGAACATTTAGTGACGTTCAGAAGTAGTAAGAAAGTTTGAAGTCATATATGGATTGATGTAATATAGATTAACAAAATAACCCTACCAAGCAGCATTTGGATCATCGTCATCTCCACACATTGGAGGTTGCGTTTGCTTTCTTTCTTCGTAGCATTCATTTGATTCTGGTTTGCGGTAAATGGCAGCACCAATCATATTTAATTTGTCTTTCTTAATAGTGACAAGCTTCCAACACATGGATATTGTTAGGGCGGACATTTCTAAAATTTAAAGAGCTTATATTAGTCAAGGAGTGCTAATAAACCATAATAGAGTAATGAATGGCTCTTATGTATTAACCTTGTAACGAAATTATAAAGACTCTTTTCAGATAAGATGCTAAAATTAATAGGTTGTGTGTTCTCACAATTTCCCTAGCGTAATGGTGAAAATATTACTGTATATACCTTTCCATATTTGGACATCCTCTTCTAGATTTTGGTACACAGGAGTTGCTGACCAGACAAAATAACCCCCGGGTCTTAGCATTCGATTTAATTCCAAAAGAAGAGCACCACCTTTAGAAACGAAGTTAAATTCAACATAAGAGTGCTGAATCTGATTTTGAAATTCATAAAGCATGTAAATATACATAGAGTAGAGATGAACCTTCTATGTGCCAAGGAACTCTACAACGTGCACAGTGGATAAGATCAAAGACCCTGCTTGGGAATGGCAGCCTCTGAGAGCCCATCACGGCTGAGATTGCAGGAATGCCCCTTTCTAATGCAAATTGAACTTGAGCTTCATGTTCATCTTTTGGTGCAAAAGAAATAGTAAGAACACCCCTGTCAAAAAGGTAACCCCCAAAACTAGCAACCCCGCAACCGACATCCAACACTGTTCTAGTGTGTTTTCCCCATGCAATTTCAGGTACTGCCTGTTTGCAGCCATAGATAATATGTTTGTAAATTTAATTAACACTGATCATGGAATGAATAATTAGATTACCTGTTGTATAAAATCAATGTAGTGGAGGGCCCCATGTATGAACTGTGTCCCGCCTCCAGGGAAATTGAGGTACTCTCCAGTTAGCTTTACCCAATTCTGATGACCCTTCACTTCTGCGAGCTTAGTGTGAGGCACATTATGGTACCATATCTGCAAGTCACAACAATACATTTGTTTGAAGCAAAATTAATGATTCTAGAAACCAACACAATTATTAAATAGATTGTACCTATACCTTTTCTCTGCTGAGAGGCCACTTAACAGGTGTTTTGTAGCCCTGCGGGAGAGGTACCAAGCAGGTTGGAGCTTCCTCTGGACAATGCCTTTCCCGATGTTCAAAGTGCTTCCGATGTAACTTTCTTATTGCTTTCTCATTATCCAGACAAGGTATGTAGTCTGCACCTACTGTCACATTGCAAAGCTGCCATGAGAACCCGAAAATGCTACCATCTCGATATTCTGAGGGGCCTTTTTTTCTATCTTTGTGGTTATCAGATTGATCTGCTTGAGTAGACCATGTTTTTGCCGAGTCTTTTGATTCTTCTGGTATACCTGAGCTCTCCCCATCCGGATAGTTTGACGAATTTTGCTGTGTATTGTCCATATTATTCTCATCGGTTTGATGGGGTTGATCATGTTTTTCAGCTGTTTCCTGACTGCTGCTATGTCGATCATTTGAGTCTGTCGAATCAGTATTTGCCCCTTCAAGATTAGTGGTCTTCCCATCATGTTGCGAGCCTTCTTCCTCCTGTTGATTTTTATTTATTTGCTCTTCTTCCTGCCGTTGATGTTGTTCCATTCGCTGTTCATTTTCTTCTTCTGATAACTCAACAGTGGTGCCTTTTGGATTATCATGGTTCTCGAAGAGTGTTTGATTTGTATTCTCCACTTGATTATTCTTCATCTCACTATCTTGCTTTACTTCCGTGTTTGTTGCAATTTCCTGATGAGTTCTCTGGTTACGAGTCGTGGAACTCTCCTTACGCAACTGGGTTTCCTGTTCATTAAGTTTCTGTTGCTCTTCTTCGAAAACCTTCCCTTGCAATCCCTCCACGGTATCTTCCACAGCTGCATCTGCTTGTTTTACATTTTCTTTAGTCCGCTGATCTTTCGTATCTAAATGTTCAACCTCTGCAGCAGCAGTTGTCACATGATTTTCTGATTTCTCGGTCACCTGATCCTGTTTGTCAGCATTTTCATTTAAAGTATCTTCCTTCAGATTGGTGTTACTCACGTCTGCTCCTTGATCAGACAACCTGATCACATTGTCTTCAGCCATTTGATCTTTTGTATGTATATGCTGAATATCTGCAGCATCGGTGGTCAAAAGATTTTCATCCTGATCAAACAAATGATCCTGATTGTCAGAACTCATATCCAAAATATCATTATCAACTTCTACTGTTTGATCAGAAGAATCCTTAACCATATCATCTCTCGCGTTTTTTATGGCATCCTTAAGAAAATCACCAGGTTCGTCACTGGAAGCAGAAGTGTCTTTCTTTGGATTAGTTATCCGCAACTTATTTTTGGAGACAGCAGTTCGAGTAGTGGTGTTGGTGCTTGAGGAGGATAGCTTCCTTGGGATTACCATATATACGCCAAAAACACATAAAGCTACAAACACCACCTTGGTGGTAGTGGAGGCCCAAGAACTCCCCGATGATCGCTTAAGACGTCCCTTCCCGACTGGCATATTGTTTTTTCAGGTGAAAATGGAGAGGTACAGAGTCAGCTTATCATGTATTACTGTAGGACACTCCAGACATACTGAGGTTGGTAAGAAAGAAATATTCCAACTTGGAATATGTCTTGGCTTAAGATCCTGATGAATAGCACTGTATACAGGAATAGTGTATTAGGATTTTTTTTGCAATAAAACCAACCTGACTTGCTGAAATAGATGTGAACCAACACTTTTTTTTTAAAAATAATTAATGTTATATCCAACACTATTTTTAAAAAAGTAAATAGCGTTATATTGGCGTTCATCACTTTAAACAAAAAAAAAATAATTACTTCAAAAGTTGTGATGATAAATTAGAAAAGAAAGGAAAAATAATACAAACAAATGTTTCTTTCTAATAATTTATATATTTTGGTAAATCAAATAAACTTCTTAAAGAAAGCGATTTTTTTTAACTCTCCCCATTCTTTTTGGACCTTAGATGGGCTATATTCAACCGAAGCCCAGTATACCTCGGACGGACTCTAAAATAAACTGTTCATAAAATGGGCCTAATGAATTTGTTTTCTATCCCATAACAAACATGAACAAATAAAGAAATTGAATAATTAATTTCTTATCAAACAATATAATGATAAAATAAATCATTTTAATATAATAAGATATCACCTTTATTTATTATAATAAATACATTTAAAAATTAATCAAATTTAGATATTGTATTGAATATATATTGTGATAATATGCATTAATTAAATTATCAAAATTAAAAGATTGATTCAATTATTTGTTAATTATGTTACTATAAATATTAATGATATTTATAAATATGTATAAACTTTCTATAATTAAAAAATGGCGTGAATTTTATTCAAACCAAAATATGGATACCAAACTAGAAAAATGTACATAGATCAAAATATAATCAAAAATTTCAAATATGGATATCATATGCAAAAATTTATAATGTGCGTGTTTGAGTTATCACAAAAAAGTTGATTTATAGCTTAAAATGAGTAAGTGTCATATAAGTGATAAGTTAATGAATTCTTATAAGTTATACGGGTGTTTGGATAAATTTACTTATAAGTTAGTGAAGAATTTGCTAAATTAAATTTGAAAAAAATAATTTTTAAATAAAATGATTTCAACACTTGTATTTTAAATTAAAAAAATATTTAAAAACACAAATGTAAAAATATAAAATATTAGAAAAATAAAGAAATCAAAGAATAAGTTGATAAGTTAAGTAAAATGTTGGTGATTTCTAACATTCAACTTATCAATTTATAAGTTATAAGTTATGAAATAAGCTGAGTACACAAACACCCTCGTAAGCTCTTATCAACTTATAATGTATAAATGACCTTGGCCAAACATGCCAAATATATAGATGTGTTTGTGAGAGTTGAGTTCTATGAAGACCCACTTATATTGAAGACCCTAAAGATCATATTTCAATTATTTATAAGATATTAATATTATATTATAGAGAAATTTTTTATGAAGATCACTATTTAGTTGAATACTTGGAGACCATATATGTTATGCAAGTAAAATACATTCATAAAATGCTCTATAAAATAATATGTTGAGTAACATTTTGTAAACATAACATATATGGTCTATAAAACATCTAATTTGATGATAATTTTAGTTCTATAAAGATATTATGCACATCTTATTTGTAGAACATTTATAGTGGAGTAATATGCATGACATCTGCAAGTACAACATGCATGATTTACCAAAATATTCAATTTGATGATGATTTTATACTGCAAGATATCTAATTTGATAATGATTTTTGTTGGAGGCCCAAGCGAGATTGGGCTGGTAGATCATAGGCCAAATCGAATGGACCGAAAAAAGCCCAGCTAAACCGGCCTGAAGTCTTATATGTTACCGTTGGACGTGTATGACCCAGTCTTGGCCACTTACCGAGACGTGGGCATCCACATCCCCCTCGAACGAATACCTCCCGAAGCATATGGGAAGGAACAACCGGCTAACAGGCTTGTATATATCAGGTTCAACTAGAACTCATTTTTCACTTACTTGAATACATACAAGCTCTTGTACGTTAGAATTATTACTTGGAGCCGATTAACTGATTCTCACACCGGAGGTGAATCGGGGGATACATCCCTCGCATTCTTCTCTTTGCAGGTTCCAACATTTTGCGCCGTCTGTGGGAACGTACAAGTAAGCTTGAAACAAATCAAACAAATACGATGACCATTGATAATACTGACAATCGTCCACCTGGTTTTATCGAAACTCCTCGCCAAGGAGCTTCTACCTCCACACCCCCGATAAACCGTGTCCTTAAATTCGATGCCGAGATAGAAGAGGGTTCAATGCCCACTCCCGAAGAGCAAAAGGCCATGCTCCTTAAGTGGTGTGAAGAAACGACCTCAAAGAATGGAAATTAAAAGGAGTTGGAACAGGCGGAGAAAGAAGCCCAAGCGAGGCCAAAGAAGAGGGAAGCCGATCTTGCCAAACTGGAGGCAATTAAACGCCGGAGGGCCGAACTGGACACAGAAGAGAGAGCTCTCCAAGATGCCATGGAAACCGGTGAAAGAACTCTGATGGTGACTGAGCAGAGGAAGGAGAAAAGGGTGTATAATGATGAAGACGAGTCTTCGGATTCTGAATCACACCCCCAAGAATCCGTCACAAAAGCACGATTCACTCGTACACTGACGATGAAAGAGACCCTCGCATGTAAGACAGACTAAGCCGAATGGAGAAGGCCATGTTTGGCGATCGAAGGGTAAGTCATGATCCTGTCATATCAGAAGAAATTGAGCAATACAGGCCTCCACCCGGGAGACAGTTCCCAAAGATGAATGAATTTAATGGTATGGGTGACCTCGACGATCACTGTGAGAAGTAAGAGTCCTTCATGATAGGTATGGGTCACTGTGATATAATGCTGTGCAAGATGTTTAAGACCTATTTGAAGGGCGCTGCTACTATGTGGTATAGATCCATGAAACCAAGGTAGGTTTATTCATACGACCAATTGAAGAGAAAATTCTTAAGGCACTATTCTCATTTGTGTCGAAGAGAGAAAGACACCGAAGCCTTGATTCACTACCGTTAGAGGCTGGAGGAATAGTTGGGTGATTACTTGGTCAGGTTCAAGGAAGAAGCTGGGATGGTCACAAATTTGGATAAAGTGAAAGCTGCTGGATTTTTTTCAGCCGGTTTAGACCCTGTAAAAGATAAGAAACTTTGGTCCTCTCTTTATGATATTCCTCCTAAATCTTTGAACGATATATACTTGAGAGGAGAAAGTATCCGAAGAAAGATGGAGTCAATTGGGGGTTATAAGGAGAGCCGAAGAGAGGATAGTGGGAATAACTGGCGTGATAAATATGAGTCCAGCCGAAGGTATGATGATAGGCGAGACGAGGTGAAGGGCCGAGATAAGGGGGCCGAGCAGAGAAGAGATAGAGATAGTACGGTGTTCACTCCTTTGAATGCACCTATCTCGAAGATTCTCTATGAGATAAAAGGGAAATCAGGTTTCGTTCGCCCAACCCGAATGAAGATGCCCGATTATAAAAGAACGGTAACAAATACTGTGATTACCATCAAGACAAAGGTCACAATACTGATGAGTGTCACCTTTTGAAGAAGTTGATTGAAAGGATGATTAAAGATGGAGAATTGAATCAGTTTGTCAAGGACCTAAGGGACAAATTAGCACCGAAGGAAGACAAGCGGAAGGAGCCCGAAGATGGAGAAAGGTATTGGGGCGAAGTGAAGACCATTTATGGAGGAAGCGCCTTAGACCGAGACAACAAGACTGAAAAAAAGAGGTATGCCAGACAAGTGTACAATTTGTATCAATTCCAGTCAGCCAAACAGGCAATGCCGATCATGTTCACCGAGGATGATTATGAGGATGTGATATAGCCCCATGAAGACCCTTTGATCATCAACCCTGTGATCGGGAAAAATAAGATCTGGAAAGTGCTAGTCGATGGGGGAAGTTCGGTTAACATCTTGTATCACCGAACGTATATCAAGATGAACTTGGGGGGAGAACAGCTGGAACCATGCCATGAATCTCCTCTTTATGGGTTCGGAAACCAACCGGTCCCGATTCAAGGTACAATTACTTTATCTGTTCTTTTAGGTAAAACACCATATATTGTTGAAAAGCAGGTGAAATTCTACGTGGTCCGAGTGGAAAGCCCGTACAATGCCATCCTGGGAAGGCCAGCCCTTACAGCTTTCCAGGTAGTCTCCTCCATCTCTCATCTAAAGTTGAAGTTCCCCACCGAACAAGGCATTGGGGAGATGAAGGCCGATCAGAAAACTGCCCGAATCATAATGCTCGAGGACCTAGATAAGGATCACGCATTTGAAATGTCCGGAGGTGGAAAAAGAAAACGAGCAGATGGTGAAGCGAGTGGTAGCCACCAAACCATGAACATTGAGCTGGAAAAATTTGGAGCGGAATTATCTTGTCCAATTGCTGAACCGGCAGCAGAAACCGAACAGATGGAGCTGTATGCTGGTTGTTCGGGAAAGATGGTCCGCATTGGGAAGAACATGGAGCCTGACTTGAAAAGGAAGGTGATTGAAGTGGTTAGGCAATACCACGATGTCTTTGCATGGGGACCCGAAGACATGCCTGGTTTGGATCCAAAGACGGTGAAGCATTGCCTCAATGTTAAACCCGAGGCCAAGCCGGTCAAACAAAGAAAAAAGGACTTTCGCCATGGAAAGACAGAAGATTATTGAAGCCGAGGTAGAAAAGCTGTTAGAGGCAAAGTTCATTGAGGAGATCGAGTACCCAGATTGGTTAGCTAATGTGGTGGTGGTAAAAAAGGCCAACAACAAATGGAGGATGTGTGTGGACTACACCGATTTGAACAAGGCTTGCCCGAAAGATCACTACCCTTTGCCAAGGATTGACCAGCTCACAAACGCCACTTCGGGATATCAGGTACTTAGCTTTTTAGATGCTTTTTCAAGTTATCATCAGATAGCGATGAATGCTGAGGACATCCCGAATACAACATTCATCACCCCGAAGGGAACTTATGCCTACATCAAGATGCCCTTCGGCCTGAAGAATGCAGGGGCCACGTTACAGAGAGTGGTCAACAAGATTTTTGCCAAGCAAATTGGGAGAAATATGGAATGCTATGTGGATGATCTGATTGTCAAGTCACAACTCGAAGATCATATGGAAGACCTGAGGGAGTGTTTTGAAACACTAAGGAAGAATAATATGAAGATCAATCTGAACGAGTGCACGTTCGGAGTTTCTAGCGGGAAATTTCTAGGCTACATGGTAAGTGCCCGAGGAATTGAGGCGAACCCAGAGAAAATCCAGGTTGTAATCGACATAGAGTCACCAAAGACAGTTCGGGATATACAGAAATTGACCGGCCGAATGGCAGCTTTGCGGAGGTTCATATCAAGGTCAGCAAAAAAGGCCCTACCCTTCTTTGAAGTGCTTCGGGGGTCAAAGAATTTTGAGTGGGGGGCAAATTGTCAGAAAGCGTTCGAAGAAGTAAATGAATATCTCACCAAGGCACCACTCTTAATGAGACTAGACCCGAAGGAAACGTTGCAGCTATATCTAACCGTCAGTGACAGAACTCTGGGAGCAATGTTAGTGAAAGAGCATGAAAAGAATCAAAACCCGGTGTTCTATGTATCACATATGCTGAAGGATGCAGAAACAAGGTACCCAAATGCTGAGAAGTTCGCATATGGGTTAGTCATGGCTATCCAAAAATTGCGACACTATTTTCAAGGGCGAATAGTGCAGATAGTAATCGACCAACCTCTCAAGAAAATCTTGACGAGGCCAGAGGCGTCGGGAATGGTGGTAGCATGGTCCATTGAGCTAGGCGAATACGACATGGAATACATCCCAAGGACCTCTATCAAAGCCCAGACGCTAGCGGATTTTTTGGTAGAATGTTCTTTCTCTGGGCCAAAGGACTTGGAACCCAAAGAACAATTGATCCGAACTCCTGGGAGATGGAGGCTATTTGTAGATGGTTCGGTCGCCGGATCAAAATATGGAGCCGGGTTGATTCTTTCTAGTCCGGACATTTTTGAAATATGTCAGGCAATAAGGTTTACTTTCCCTCTGACAAACAACGAAGCCGAGTACGAAGCGTTATTGGCTGGAATGAATCTGGCAAAGAATATGGAAGTAAGACACCTAAGGGCGTTCAACGATTCTATGTTGGTGGTTAAGCATTTCTCCGGGGAATATGAGCAGAGAGAGCCCCGAACGAAAGCCTATGCCGTAAAGGTACGTGATGCTTTAGCTTTGTTTGAGTCATTTGAGTTAAATCAGATTGGCAGGGAATACAACAGACGGGTCGATGCACTATCCAGGCTCACTTTGGAAGAAACTCATAATTTTACGGGATCAATCTACCTCACCGAGGTGAAACAACCTTCGATCGACAAGAAACAATGCATGGAAATCCACCAAGGAATCAATTGGATGACTCCGATCAGGGCATACCTGGAAAAAGGTACCTTTCCCCTAGACTGGAAAGAAGCACAAAAGATGAAGTACAGGGCAGCAAGTTACACAGCCATAGGAGGAAAGCTATACAGAAGGTCAGCGATCGAACCCCTACTGAGGTGTTTGGGTGGGGAAGAGCACTTACTGGCCTTAGAGACCGTACACGAAAGAATATGCGGGGAACATCTAGCCGGTCAGTCACTTGCCTTT
Organism: Heracleum sosnowskyi; assembly: GCA_030848705.1. Lineage (NCBI taxonomy): Eukaryota > Viridiplantae > Streptophyta > Magnoliopsida > Apiales > Apiaceae > Heracleum > Heracleum sosnowskyi. The sequence continues at coordinate 10,942,244 of CM061243.1, forward strand.
AAAATTCTCAGACAAGGATTCTATTGGCCGACTTTACGAGCAGATACTGCTGGGTATGCAAAGAAATGCCGACAATGTCAATTGTTCAGCACCATTCCAAAACAGCCCCCCGAGGAGATGGTGTCAGCTCTGAGTCCAATACCTTTCGCCATGTGGACAGTTGATATTGTGGGGATCCTACCCACGAGCACGAAGCAGGCCAAATATTGCATTGTGGCAATTGATAATATGACCAAGTGGATTGAAGCAAGACCATTGGCCACCATAACCGAAGAAGCAACAAAAAAGCTCATGCTAGAGCAGGTGATCCTTAGGTTTGGGATTCCGAAAGTATGTGTCTCGGATAATGGAACTCAATTCATCGGGAACAAATTCAAAAAGTTCCTAAATCATTTTGGAGTTCAACAGAAGTTCAGCTCAGTCGGTCATCCCCAAGGAAATGGAGCAATCGAAGCCGCGAACAAGATCATTTTTGATGGGATAAAGAAGCGCTTAGGTGACGCCAAGGGACTCTGGGCCGAAGAACTACCTTGGGTATTATGGGCGTACCGAACTATACCGCGATCGTCTACCGGAGAAACTCCTTTCAGGTTGGTGTTCGGAACAGATGAACTGGTCCCAGTAGAAGTCGGCCTAGATTCTTACCAAACAGAGGTGTTCAATGTTGAAGCAAACGAGTTCGGTATCAGGGCGAATGTAAACATGTTCGAAGAAGATAGAGAGGCTGCCCATCGAAGGAATCTGAAATATCAGCTTCAGGTAGCCCAATATTACGATTCAGGAGTCAAGAAAAGAGCTTTCGTGATTGGAGATTTAGTTTTGCGGGAACTGGCCACCTCTATGCCAGCAAAACAAGGAAAACTAATACCCAACTGGGAAGGACCTTATGAGGTGGTTGAGGTTGTTCGTTCGGGAACCTACAAGTTGGCAAGGTTGGACGGCGACCCAATTAAAAACACTTGGCATGCCTCGCGCTTACGCATGTATTACCAATGAGTTCTGTCTCACTTTTGGAAGGCCTTTTTATCATTTTGTGTTGAAGTTTTAGCATATTTAATTCAGTCTGTATTGAATTCCCTAAGAGAAAGCATGTGTAGTGTAACTGTGAAATGTTATCAATGAAAACGCATGCTCATGGTTATCCTTATGCTATTTCAATGATTTGACATTAGAGCCTTATTATATTGCTTAATCATGCGAATCAGATTAAAGAAAATATACATTTATCTAAGGGCAACCGAGAAAAATAAAATGTCGACTCTTTCTTTTACTCAATATTTTGTCAATACGGCGACCAATTAAATCATGGTGCCCGATTCCCTAAATATTTGGGGAACAAGAAGTATGCCAAGGAAAATTAAAGGCCGAAGACGGTTACAGCCCCAAAATATTATTTAGATTTATGAAAATTATGTTAAGGCGATGTTTAGGCCGAAGATACATAAATTGCATAAAAGGGTTATATATATATGCAAAGGCAAATTAAAGGCCGAAGATACATAAATTAGCCAGAAATATGCCAAAGCAAGTTTTGAGCCGAGCCGCATAAGACAATGTAGTTTTATGTTAACGCAAAACTAAGCCGAAGATGCATAAATAAAAATTGGTTTAAGGCGATTTCCAAGTCGAATATACATAAATCGATTAAAATTATGTTAAGGCATATAAAAAGCCAAAGACGCATAAAATTAAAATGGTGCAAAAGGAAAATCATTCCAGAAACGATAGAATTTAATATTAAGAGCCCAAAGGCCAGAATGTTTACAAGGGCAACAATAAGAAAGAAGAAATAAGGAAAATTCTACTCCGAAAGCTCTTCGTCTTCACCCGAAGAGACCACTGGAGCCTCCTCGAGACCATCAGGACGACCTACAGGATCTTCAAAGCCTTCCTCAACGAGAGGCTTGTGATCCAAACCCAGAGTGACCGCCCTCTTCACGACTTCGTCGTGGCCCATCTGGTAGCACAGCTCCTCGACATTCAGCCTTAGTTTGGCCTCCTTCCGGGCAAGCTTTCGGGCGGCTTTGAACTGCAGGTTCCTGTTGGAGACGCGAGTCCGAAGGGCTTTGTTATCCTCTTGTAGTCTCTCTCGGTCCTCCTTTAGAATCCTTGCTTGCCCCTCCAGTAGGGCTGAGAATTCGGGCGGTTCGGTCCAGAACGGGGACCGAACCGAAAAACCGAAAACCGAAAACCGAAATGTTGTTTTTTTTGGAACCGAACCGGACCGAAATTGCTATATGGACCGGGACCGGACCGAACCAAAATAATTCGGTTTATTCGGTTCGGTTCTTAAAGACCGAATTATTTTTGAAAGCCTTATTACCTGTATAATGTTCATCAGTTCATGTGTATTGATATTTGATATCTGCAGCTAAATTATGAATAGCCAAACGAAAGCTTGCCCAAGTCTATTGAAATTCAAAACGAAACACAAGGTTGAAAACACATAATTTGTAGCCAAAAACTAGTACAAGTACTCAATAGTTTAACTGAAATGAAAAAGAAAAAAATGTTCAACTCTTAAATTCAAGAATATGCGCTTCAGCTATTGTGCGTTGAAAATGAAATGCATCAGTGCATCACTCCTTAACATATCAGGTTCTCAGGTCAACGGTCAGGGAAGTCTCGCTGTCTCGGATGCGCGCAGCGCGCGTCAATAAAGAAAAAATTGTTAAATAGAATCTATGATTCTCCAATAAACAATTAACATTTAAGAATTTATGATTTTTGAATCTAGAGACTAGAATCGGTACCTTGAACTTGAAGAAGTGAGAAGTGATTAAGTTAATCGGTATCTAGATCGGTCACTGAGCGGCGGGATCGTGGTGGTCTGGTGGGGCGGCGGCCGGTGGAATTAGGTTTTTAGGTCTCGGGGGTGGGGGTAGAGTAGTGAATGAGTACCGAGTGACTAAACGCGTAAGTAATTAAATAATATATTATTATATTATCATAATATATTATATATATAATGTAAATATATATTGTTTATTTCGGTTTTTTCGGTCCATAACCGAATTGTTTTTGTAAAAACCGAACCGAACCGAATTATATTTCGGTCCGGCCCGAAAAACCGAAATGACCGGAAAGTTAAAAAAATTAGGACTGAACCGAACCGAACTAACATATTTCAGTTCGGTTTTTATGGTTTGGATCGGTTTTGCTCAGCCCTACCCTCCAGCTTCTCGAGGTCTTCACTGGCCATCCGAAGAGCCTCCTCGACTTGGGTCGCCTTGGTCTCTATCTGTTCGACCTTGCTGAAGCAAAGCTGCATACTTTGCACCTTATCAGTAACGGCAGCAGCCTAAAACAAAAAGGAAAAGGTCACGCAAAACGAATAAGAAAACAGACAAAGGCAAATAACTGTGATTGAATACTTACCATGGAGAGAAGTCCAAGCAGCTCGGCGCAAGAATCCACCAGACTTAGCTACTGCTCATACTTAGGTCGATCGGCCGACAACATAAGAGCTCGGCAAAAATCTGGAACTATGTCCTTGGCTGCCATAGGGGCATGAGCAACAAGGGTGTCCGTCTCCAGCAAGGCCCACTAGGGGACGTACGTCTTGACAACGTCCCCTCTTCGCAATCTTTTACGCGAACTCGGTGACAGCGGAGCCCTTTCCGCTTCGGGTTGTTGGCGAGGAGAAGGGGCAAATTTATCCTGAGCATTTTGGTCGCCCCTTCAGGATTTGGGGTCGGCGAGCCCCCAGCTTGAGCCATTTGAGAGGCTTGGAATTTAGCCTTCTTCCGCTCAATGATTTCTTGTCGGGTCGACACTGCAAAAAAGAAAAGGAAAACATGTTAAATATAGTACAATAGCTGAGGAAGTGCATGAAAATGTAGGAAATCTTAAGATAGAGTTTAAAGAGCCCATTACCATTACCCCATAGGGCGAAGACCTATGGTCTGTACCGAAGATCTTCTAGCGGGATTCGACCCATGTCGAATTAACATAAGCGGTCGTATTCGTGGTCTTTGGCGCCTATTAAAGAGGGATTTACCACTTGGACCGCTGGATCGACTAGACGTTATTGGGACATAGCGGCTATCTTCGGGCCCGAAAGATAAAACCACTTATCATGGCTTCCTTTATTGTTAGAGTTCATTTCTACCCAGTCAGTCCTATTGGTCCGTCGGGATATGGTGTAGAAACCCTCACTCCTGCCATTCTTCCTGAAGTCGTAGTGGTGCCAGAACAGGCGAGTTGTAGGTTCGACCTCTGCGACCAGACATCGACACTGGAAACCGATCATATGAAAGAACCCGTTCGGGTCCATTTGTCCAAGGACGATGCCCATTTGGACGAACAACTTCTTTATGAGAGGCAACACGGGAACTCGGAAGCCACATTTGAAGGCAGCTTCAGAAATACCCGTGGTGACCTCCCTATATCCTTCGGGCACTAGGGGTTGTGCTAGATACGATCTTTTTCCTGGCCAGATAGGTGTGCCATGCGCTGGTCGGGATGTTGTATTCTCTGGCGAAGCGAGATACCGTGTCTTCGGGAAGTCATGAGCGATAGTTCGCTGCGGGGAAGTCACTAACAATACTGAAAGGAGACCTCCCCGAGGGTTCAGCCTCCGAAGAATGTCCCGGTTCAGATGTTGATCGATCCATAACTCCTGCATTCGCAAATGAAGAGATTTTAGCCATGTACTCAGAGGAGTTTTCAAAGAAAAAGGAAATTAAGAATGGTAAGGCCGAGTACAGAGGGCCAGGATCGGTCGAACGAATTCTAATAATTTAGTAGGGATGGGCGAAGAAGGTTCTAAGGACATAGCTACTCCGAAGAGTGTTCTTAACCCAAGGGCATCCTAACGGGCCTAGTCCTATTAGGCTAAGGGCATTTTGTATCCCCTATTGTCTATTCTACACACTAAACACTGATTTTATAAACCCCTACCACCGACCTTTGTATCAAAATTGAAAGCATATAAATTTCTGTAATGAAAGAAAAAACCAAAACCCGTAAAAAACCATATACGCATACATTCATATTCAAACATCTTAGTATCTACGAATATGCACAATTCAAAATATATGCATGGAAATCGCAAAATAAGGAAAAGAAGTGCAGTTACGGAGACTTACTGATGATTGGGATTTTGAGTATGCAAAGGACGGAGTGGAAGTGCTTTGACTTGATCTTGACGCGTTAGGAGGCTGGATTTCTTGACGGTAAGAGAGAGTGTTTACGTGAAATGGGGGAAAATTAGTGTTTATAAGGTAATTGAGTGACATTTGGAAAGTAGAGATGAAACGTTTCAGATTCGACGGTCCAGATGGGGACGCTTTGAATTACACGACTGTGATGGGGCACGAATCTCGGGGTCAGACAATTGTCATCATTGAGTTGGCACAACTTCCCAGGTGACGTGTCATGGTCATCTATTCGAAGTAGAAAAGCAGAGGACTCTTCCCGAAGAAAGGCTTGGTTTTGGACTTTGTCCGAATGAAATATCCGACCAAAGCCCAGAGACATGTTGGAGGCCCAAACGAGATTGGGCTGGTAGATCGTAGGCCCAATTGAATGGACCGAACAAAGCCCAGCTAAACCGGCCTGAAGCCTTATATGTTACCGTTGGACGTGTATGACTCAGTCTTGGCCACTTACCGAGACGTGGGCATCCACGTCCCCCTCGAACGGATATCTCCCGAAGCATACGGGAATGAACAACAGGCTAACAGGTTTATATATATCAGGTTCAACTAGAACTCATTTTTCACTTACTTAAATACATACAAGCTCTTGTATGTTAGAATTATTACTTGGAGCCGATTAACTGATTCTTACACCAGAGGTGAATCAGAGGACACATCCATCACATTCTTCTCTTTGCAGGTTAATCCGACGAACCTCATGGGAGTCCGACTCGACAAAAATCTGGTTCCAACAATTTTTGTTATGATGTTCTACACATTATGTAGGTTGCAGAACGTAAATGGTCTCCAAGTCTCTAATTAAATACGGTCTCCATTAAATAAAATATTTTGTACACATCTTTCGGTCTCTCACCACCCATCTGATCTCCACCCACCATTTGAACCATCTCAATCTCCTGCATGGAGTATTGGAATCATTCATGGAGTATTGGAATCATTCAGTAAACATAATGTTGAAGTGCATGACAGAGCAAAACATAAATTATGCTAGTAAGATGTTATAAAAGTTTGCAAAATAATTAAATACAATCTGCAGACATCTAACCTAGCATTATCATCAACCTCCAAACATGACTAGAACTTGTTTATGGCTGTAAAATTACGATTTTACCTTTATATTTTCTAAAATTACAAAAATGTCATTTTTTAATAAAAATGTAAAAATTGTGAAATTATGTTAGTGATAAGAATCAAACCCCTAACGTATCTATGTCAAACTCATGCAATAACCAACTATGCTACAATTTATTTTGAGTTTATATTCTAACTCATAAACCACATCTTCTTTCATTTTTTTTAATTTTTGAGTAAATAAACATTGATTTATATTATTTTTAGAATATTGCACAGTACATAGTTACAATAAATATTTTTAGCGATTGAACATAATTTACAACTCTTTTTTTTCAATTTAAATTATTGATATATGTCATTTTAATACTTGTGAATTTATGATTTTGATTACAAAAACGTCAACTCTTTTATATTTATGCAAATAGTAGATTAAATTATGTTAGTGTAGTAAATCGAACCACTAATCTTCTCTAATTAAGCTCATGCATAAGCACACGGTACATTTTGTTTTGAGTTTTCTTTAAAATTTTATTAATGTTAATTTCTCCTCTTCTCTCATCTTCTTTTTTATAAGTTTTTTATTTTTAAATAAATAAAACGTTGGTTTATATTATTTATAAAATATTGTATTGTATATAATTACCAAAAATATTTTAATGGATTGAGCATACTCTACAATTCTATTTTTTTATTTTAAATGATTGATATAAAAATAAAATAAAATTTTAAAAGAGTATAAGATTATAGATAACGTAATCGAGTCAGAAAAAGATATGGATTTATTTACATTCGTTTCCGTGTAGATATTAAATTTTTAATATAAAAAATAATATTTAGTTTGAAGAAATTTTTATTTTCATTTATCAAATTATACATAATAAATGATTGAATCACATAATTTTTAGGTTCATAAAATTTAAAATATACGAGTCATATTAGATATATTTGACTGACCAACTATTTAGATATTTAATTTATGCTAAAAATATGACAACTCTAAAAATAGGATTCATGTTATATGTATAGAAAACAACATAATTAATATTCAATATAATATGAAAAAGGATATGATTTTTTGAATCATAAATATTACAAAACTACAATAATTAATAATAATGACCAGTTAGACTATAATTCGAATAAAGTATGGTAATTTGAATATATTATATATGTAATAGAGAAACTAGGGGGTTCATGAGACAATTTATTCATCATAAAATTACTAAATTACCCCTATATAATAACACAACAAAAAAATTGTTTTTGATGGAATTTGAACCCTTGACCTCTAAATTAGAAGTAACATTCCTTATCACTATTCTAGACATCTATTTTGATTGAATTATGAAAACTATTCTAGACATCTATTTTGATTGTATTATGAAACTTTTTATTAATATGCACAAATACTCAATATGTTATACTCTATTTTGGTCTCTTCTTATAATCTATTTGGTAAGATAGATAATTTATTTTCACAAATGCCTTAAAATCATATTTCTGACCATATTAGAGAAAAACTCGCGCAAAATATTATAAAATTGTATTTTAAAAAAATGTTATAAAATTGGAATTGATCCATAAAAAAAATATAATATTAATATTTTTATATTATAAATCATGTTTATTTGCATTAAGTACATAATGGCTCATATTATATATACTATTAGGTTACAAATTCTATATACTATCAGATTATATATATTAGATTACTAAATTACCCTTTTAATATTATATTAATGATATTAGATTACTAAATTATCCCTCCAATTGTATATTGATGATAAAAAAAATTATTTTTAATGTGAATTGAACTATGACCTAGGTGATAGTGTGACAAATGTTGACATCTATATCCAATATCACTTATTATATATTTTTTTAATATTTATATAATAGCACAACAGGGGGGTCGTGAGACAATTTATTCATCATAAAATTACTAAATTGCCCCTATATAATAGCACAACAAAAAAATTGTTTCTGATGGAAATTAAACCCTTGACCTCTAAATTAGAAGTAACGTACCTTACCACTATTCTAGACATCTATTTTAATTGTATTATGAAACTTTTTATTAATATGCGCAAATACTCAATATGTTATACTCTATTTGGTACCAAAAAATTGTTTCCGATAGGAATTGAACCCTTAACCTCTAAATTAGAAGTAACACTCCTTACCACTACATCTATTTAGATTGTATGATGAAAATTTATATTAATATGCGCAAACACTCAATATGTTATACTCTATTTTGGTCTTTTCTTGTAATCTACTTGGTAAGGTAGATAATTTATTTTCACAAGTGCCGTAAAATCATATTTCTAACCATATTAGAGAAAAACTCGCGCAAAATGTTATAAAATTGTATTTAAAAAAAAGTTATAAAATTGGAACTGATCTATAAAAAAGATTATATTAATATTTTTATATTATAAATCATGTTTATTTGCATTAAGTACATAATGGCTCATATTATATATACTATTAGATTACAAATTCTATATACTATCAGATTATATATATTAGATTACTAAATTACCCTTTCAATATTATATTGATGATAATAGATTACTAAATTATCCCTCCAATTGTATATTGATGATAAAAAAAAAATGTGAATTGAACCATGACCTAGGTGATGGTGTGACAAATGTTGACATCTATATCCAATATCACTTATTATATTTTTTTAATATTTATTTTAAAATTTAAAACTATCAACATATTTACTCCTTTTCAATTATATTCTTACATATAATAAGCGTAAAAATAGATTTTATCATTATTTTACATTTATTATTGTTTCATTATAAGATATTAACAACTTATAATTATATATGCATTTTTGAAATTTTAGTTACTAATAAGATTAAAACTGTAGTTTTATTATGATCCAATATATTATAAATCTCGTCTTCAATATATAAATTTTATACGTTGCTCATTTTCGAAAAATGCACTATTAGTATATAAAGTATTGAACCCAAAAAATGCAAAAGAGTTTTCTATTTGTATACTAATAAAAAAGTTTGTGTTGGAGATTTTTACAAGAAAGTTGAAGTTGTTATCGTACGACTAAATCAAATCTAAACTAAACCGGTTCAAATTTTTTGAATATCTATGATAAAATATTAAAAGTACTAAATGTTAAATTATTTGTGTCAAGTGGCAATTATAAGGTAAAACGAGTAACTTATCACGAATCAGTTTAGCATTATCTTGAAAGGCATAAGTAATAGTTTTCTAAAATAAATTATATCCACAACTGTACAATTATTGCATTCAACGTGTCTGCAAGGAGACCTTTTTTAAAACTGGCAAAGTGGTATGCATTCGTTTAAATAGTGTATCCACACATACTAATACAACTTGTACTTCTAAATTTTTACTCTATTATGCACACCGATCAAATATTACAACACCCACTTAACGACTACCCCATGAACTACAAACAGGTAAATGGAGTGCCAACATTCCCCCATGCAATGAAAATGATAAAAGGCGCCCAATGCTCTTTCAAAGTGACACTAAAACCATCTTCTCATTCAAATACGATTGGAAAAATTATAACCGGCGAAATCTTGCAGTACACAAGGTCACGACTACCCATGAAATACAAACAGATAAATGGAGTGCCAACGTTCCCCCGGGCAATTGAAATGGTAAAAGACGCCCGATACTCTTTCAAAGTGACACTAAAACCATATTCTCATTCAAATACGATTGGCAAAATTATAACCGACGAAATCTTGCAGTACAGAAGGGTCATGCGTGCCAACAAAACATGTTAATTTGTCAAAATATTTGCGCCTACTCAGGTTATAATAACAACCTTATAGACTGGGATTTTGTAAAACATGTTTCATCAAAACTTCGACATATTTCCTACTGTCTTTTCTTCTACATGCATTCCACCAAACGATGAGACCAACATAACAGAAAATAGTTAGAGCATGCATGTGCCTTGCACGGGCTATAAAGCTAGTTTTTATATAATATAGTAAATTGATCAATACAATATGTAATGGTTGAGTTATAACATATGGTTAGATCAATCTATGATAAAATCAAAAAAATGATCTTAGATATCATGATGATAAACATGTCATTAAGTTTGTCTAATCATAATTTATATTGATCAAAATATTTATGAAAATTTAAAGTCGAGCGGAAAAGTAATTCAAAATTATAAGATAAAAAATGTTTCAATCAACCAAAGTTTCAAAATTTTAAAAGTAAAAAAATTGAGTGAGACGCAGCATGGATGACTTTTATATAATATTAATAGATTTCGTACTAAGTCTCAGTCCTACGTATATATCTGACAATGTTAAAATCGCATCGCCTATGTTATATACCGATAATTTTGCTAAAATATTTATTTATTTTAGGGTTAATGATCTAGTTGATCACTGAAGTCAGCTTAATGTATCAAGTTGCTCACTGAACTGAAATTGGACTCAAACATGTCACTAACTTGAATCAATTGTTAACTCCGTTAAATGAGTTCACTTTTTTACACAAAAATTGTTGACCTTTAACATTACAACTAAATTGGTAGCTCGGTTTGATAATGTCTAAATATGATATATACTACAATCAATACGTAATACACAATAAATATGATTCATATGTTTTATTTTTGTTCGTATGTTTTATTCAATTGCATAAACTTAGTTAACTAACTATAGTTAAGTTAATAGACGTTAGTCACGTGAATAACAGGTTTACCATGTAACAATTTTTGTTTAAAAAATTCAACCCATTTAATGGAGTTAACAATTAATTCCAGTTAGTGACCTGTTTGAGTTCAATTTGAGTTCAGTGACCAAATTGATACATTAAGCTGACTTTAGTGACCAACTAGATCATTAACCCATTTATTTTATACTCAAATAATCAATTTGATAAAGTTTATATCACATCATTGAAAATCATATTACTATTTTAACAATTGAAAGTAATCATGTGATTATTATCGTATGGATATTTATCCAAATTTTATGAAATCTAATCAAGTTATAAAATATTAGGTTGATGTAATTGACATAACATATTACAAAAGTACTACTCCCTTCATCCCATCCATTTGTATCAATTTGTTAACATTTGGGATGGAGTGTTCGACACGCATTTAAGACTTCTATAAACTATAGTTCCATTAATTATTTTAAATTTGTTTTTCTTCTGAATAAAAATTTAATGTTTGGATTTTTATTCAAAAAAGAAAAAATTTAAAAATAAATAATGGAACTATACTTTATAGGAGTGTGTCGAGCCCTCCATCTCAATGTTATCAAATACGAGATAAAATCAAAATCTTATCCTTTGTTCGAATTTCTAATTACAAAATTATCTCAATATATATACGATTTCAGGTGAAAAATTATTTCTTTTACGCTAGTTAGTTTTTAAACAAGTAAAAAAAATCGTAATAAAAAACACAAGATCCTGATGAATTATAAATTAACTTTTAAAGAAACAAAAAAGAGATGTACCTTAATCCTTTGACTGTTGGCAAACAAACTTGGTAAAACCGGATGCTTAATTCCTTGGGTTATTATAGAACTTCATGAGCGATTCCTGATAACTTGTTAAGAATATAATATATTACATAGAGATATTGAGAAGAGATAAAGTAAAAATTTATATTATTTTAAGTGAGTTTATAAGTACAACTTTTGAAGATTAAAAATCTAAAATTACAAGAATGTAAAACACTAAGAGGCAAGAATTGAGTATATCAGGAGTTGGTTTTAGAAGGTACTAGGACATCCATTCACAACAATACCCACATTTTTCAACATTATTGTCCACCAGGAAATTAATCACAAAAGTCTTTTCTACTCCTAAAGGTGAAAATCATATTTCTTAGGTTTAATTTGAGATCTTGCGGTTTGATATGATTTCTAGTATCAACAGTTACCAAATTAAATTTTGTATTTCATTTAGTTAAACAAGTTATTAAGTAATTATAAATGATTTCAATTATCAAATTTTAAATTTTAATTTATGATAAATTTCAATAAAAATTATAGTTGTAAAACGTATTTTTATAAAAAAATTCAAAAATATCATCATAGTTGTAATAAAATATGTATTTTTTGCAAAATGCTTATGAAAAAGATGTTTTTCGCAAAATATCTTTTACATTTAGGTTTTTTGAACCCTAATATATAATAATTTTTAAAAACTCAAATATGTTTTTTAAAAACTCAAATATGTGCACCTTTAATTTTTACAGGTGTATACACTTTATTATTTACTGGTGTACCGGAATATTCTCCTATATCTAAATTTATATCTTGAATTTAAAATGTATATGGAAATATTCTACTATCTATTATTCATTTTTCTAACTATTTGAGTGCTCCTAGGAGTTTTCTTTCATTTATATAAAAGAAGAAGATTTTAAAAAGGTTTCGATTTTTTTCCTTTTAAACAATTGTTTCTTTTATACAATTAAAAAAAGGATTAAATTAAAGGTATACTTACCTTTTATAAAATTGTTTCTTTTATACAATTTTAAAAAGGGTTCGATTTTCTTCTAAAAAATATGACTTAAATAAGAAAGTTTTAATTTTTAGATTTTTAAATAGAGGAGTTCTAGAAAATTAAAAAAATATGAATCGAGCGATTCTAAAACTCCTGGGGTTTTATTTATATATATAAAGATACTAGTTTACTAAGTCGCGCTTCGCAGCGACTTTGTAATAATTTTTCTAAATTTTTCTTAAAACAATTCAACAAAAGATGTTTTTAGATAAAATAATATTTCTAACATAAAATTAAGGTTTATTTTGAATTTTTCGTTTTGTCTTGGTCATTAACCGAAATTTTGAATAAATTTAAAAAAGGGCGATTGTTTAATATTTTTTTATTATTTTAATATTATAACAAATATTAGTATAATTATCACCATTTATATTTTTATCAAAATTCATATTCCAACTTCTATTTTAAAATACATAATAATATAACATCAATATTAAATTCTAGCATATAATATGTTTCTCGTGATTAATCGTTCACTCGTTAAATATGTTTACTCCCAATAATCCGCTTTCTCGTTGTTATCAAATCTAAACAAATAACAAACTAACTTACTGAATAAATTACATCATCTATTAATCAATTTTATTATATCATAAAATTTAATTTAAATATTTTTAAAAATTATAATTTTTATTATTTAAAATATGGTTACTCAAGAAAATAAAAAAAAAATAAGACTTCTACATTTTATTTTATAGAAAATTTTATTTTCCGTAAGTATTATCTTCTATATATTTTAGAAGGTAAAGCTTAAAAAATGATTTTAAATATATGTAAAACATATAGATAAATTGAATATGGGTTTTTACCAAAAAAAATTATAAGAACATATTTTCTAATAGTTTTTTTAGGAAAATATTAAGAAGATAATCTGATTTCAAGATAAATTTTAGAACTTGAAAAATAAAATATGAGAATATTAAGATGGTAACTTTGAGTTCAAGAGAAAGTTTAAGAAAATATCAACATGGTAATTTGACTTGAAGATAAATTTTAGGAGAATATTAAGATAATAATTTGACTTGAAGGCAATTTGAAAGGCACCTCTCAAATCGTCTCCTTATTATTTTCCTCAAGATAGTTAAAAATTAATTACTAAATAAATTAGACTCGTAGAGTAAGTTTAGGAGAATATTAATATGTATACTTAGTTTTGACTTAAATAGAAAATTTAGAAAAATATTGAGATAATATTTTATTTCTTATGTTAGTAAGTATATTTATTAATAAAAACATTTAAGAGAATGTTAAAATCGTATTTAGTTTCCTACATTAGTAAATATTTTAAAGGCAAGAATATTAAAATTGTATATTTAGTTTTCTCCATTAGCAAATTTTTAAAAAACAATTGAGATATTTTCAAATCAAAAATTTATGAGAATATTAAAACCGTATATTCAGTTTCCTCCTATAGTAAAGATTTTAAATAACTTGAAGTGAGGTGGCGCCTCCCAAATCGTCGTAGATTAAGTTTAGGAGTATATTGTTATAGTATACTTAATTTTCTCCATTAGAACATGAAGGAATTAGTAAATAAATTGGATTTGAAGAGAAAGTTGGGAATCTTAGCCTAGCATATTTAACTTTCTTCTTTGAAAGATAGTAAAAGAAACATAAAATTAATTGAATTAGTAGAGAACGTTTAGGAGAATATTAACATAGTATATTTAGTTTCCTCCGTTAGAAAATAATAAGATAGAAATTGATAAACAAAAAATTCAGGCTTTTCCATTTAATTCTTCAAATATTTTCCAAAATTTTAAGATTTGAATTAAATAGAAAATTCAGAAAATTTTAAGATAATATATTTAGTTTCCAATGTTAGTAAGTATATTCATAAATAAAAAATTTATGAGAATATTAAAATTGTATATTTAGTTTCCTCTATTAGTAAAGATTTAAAAGACAATTAAGATATTTTCTAATAAAAAATTTAGAAGAATATTAAAATTATAAATTTAGTTTCCTACATTAGTAAAGATTTTAAAGGCAAGATTATTAAAATTGTATATTTAGTTTCCTCCATTAATAAACATTTTAAAGGCAATTGAGATATTTTCGAATTTTTGAGATTATTAATTCAAAATTTTAACAAAATTAGAAAAATAGATCGAAGCGCTTTGAGAGGCGTCACTGCCATGTCTTCTCCTTTATAAGTACTAGTCGACTAAGCCGCGCTTCGCAACGACCCTATAAATGTTTTGTAAAATTTTAAATATTAACTATTTAAGAAAAAATGTATAAAATGTATACTATTATATAATAACCATTTCATTGAAAATTTTGGTTTTCAGGTTTTTCGGTATTCTAGTTTTCGGTCATTTTAATTTGCCTTTTCTAACCAAAACATATTACTTTTTAATTAAAAAAGCACTATCTTTTATAACCACTCTTAAAAATACTAATTATGTTATATTTTTCAATCATAAAAAAGATGTTACCTTTTAATTAAAACACACTATCTTTTATAAACAAATCTAAAAATACTAATTATATTATATTTTTCAATCATTAATGTTAACTTTTTAAATTAACATGTTACCTTTTTATTAACAATATTACCTTTCCAAAACACACCTAAAGATACCAATTGTACAATATCTTTCAATCATTAATACACTCCCATTAATACCTTACGCGAAATCTTTCAATAGTTAATAATATATATAGCTTATTAATACATCCAAATATATCTTTTAATTGTTTAATTAATTAATAAAATATATTAAAAAAACTCGTACATGGTACGGCTATATGTTAGTATATATAAACAGTGAACACAATATTTTACAAAATAATATACATAAACAATAAAATAAACTACTAACATATTTTTATATCGATTTTGTATCATATTTTCTTGAGGCGACACTCGTTACACTAAATACATATAAAAAAATACTAAAAATATGTAGTAATATATATTTAAGTATAAACCACCATTTAATTTTTCAACCATTCGTATTATCAAAAAATTATCTGTTAGAAATGAATATTACTAGAAACTAGACAGAGGGGGGGTGAATGGATAGTTTGATATATTTTTCGATTCTTGAAAACTAAGTAACAGACTGTATATGATTATGATATGTAATATGCAGAAAGTAAATAACACACACAATCACTTTAATCTACTTTGTATAAGAAAATTAAATACTACAGCTTTCCAAGAAATTCACAATAGAATTTCTGGCTTCTAAACAAGAACAGTTTGAACTTGCTTGCTTACAGAGAAAAGAGCTTAGCAAATAACTATGTGTATCTCTCTTACTGCTTACAGTTGTGTGTGCACGATATATATATATTCACCTATACAAACTAGGCACACACAATATTACACAGCTACCCCTTCTGAAAGTCCAACTTGTCCTGCCATAAGAAGTTCACTGTGTCAGGAAGGACCACCTGCTTTTCGGAGTCTTTCCCGTTTCTGTAGCTGCTTGTCTCTTATCTTTCTCTCCAAGTTTAGCTGTAGATTTGCCATCTGTTCTTTGGACCACCTTGCCAGAACAAATGCTTCAGTATTTGTCTCCTTTGATTCTTGGTTCTGTACCTTGATTTGTCTTGTTATAAACGGCTAAGTGTTGATATCGTGAACTCCACTTTATTCCTGACTTCACGATCTCCCTTGTGAGGACTACGCGATATAGCCTTTGAAGACTTTGCGACATAGGTCATTTGACGACTATGTGACATAGGTCATTTGACGACTATGCGACATAGGTCATTTGATGACTATGCGACATAGGTCATTTGATGACTATGCGACATAGGTCATTTGATGACTATGCGACATAAGGCTTCTGAGGACTTCACGATCTAGGCTCTTTTGCTTTGCTGACTTCAACACTTCACGACATGTGTCTTGAGGACTTCTCGACATAGTACAAAATGGACTATGCGATATAGTACTTCACGACATGGATATTGGTGACTTCACGACATAGCTTTCTTTTGACTTTGCTATATAATGCCTTGAACAAATTCCTGCAACTTATTTCTTCATAGCCTTATTCATCTCTATCCTGCTGCATGAACACTTCTGAACTTCTACCAGGATAATTATTCAATGGCCTATATACAATCTAGATGCAAGAAACTTTACTAAGCTCATTATAAATCTGAGCATACATGATAAAGCTATTGTTCATGAGAACAAGACAAGTACATTTAGAGACCTATACTATATCCCAGTGATAGAAATCACTAGGTCATGTAGTGTGACATAGTCACATAGTGTAGGCTTGTTAATAGTGGTATTCAGACATGTCTTGAGCCTAACATTATCTATATATCCCCTAGACTGTATATGCTGATTTTGTGTCATGTTTGTTGAGCCGACGCTCTTTGAATAAATACATATAAACAGAAAATACTAATAATATATGCCATAATAAAATTTAAATATTAACCTTTTTGAAAATTTGACTATAACTCTTTTTCGAGAATTATTTAGACTCGATGATCTGTTTTTAAAATTTCGGATGAATTTTTTGGTGTTCCTGTTGAATCAATATTATTTTTAAAAATGTTAAATTTATTACTTTTCAATAATATTTTCGTTTTTTTCGTTTTTTTTTATTTTTTAAATTATTAAAGCACGGTCACCTTTTTGGAATACGGTATAAAGTATGGCTACCGATTTGTAAATCTGAAAGTATAACCACTATTTTGAAACTTGGTAAAAACTTTGGCCCTCAATTTGCAATTTTCAAATTTTAGCCACCATTTTGGAACTCAGTGCAAACTTTGACACCAAAATGCATCAAAATCTTTCTTAAATATCCCTAAACTTTATATGCCGATTTTGTGTTATACTTTCTTTAGCCGACGCTCATTGCACTAAATACATATAAATTTAAAATATTAAAATTAAGCAATAATAAAAATTGAAGTACTAACCACCACTTCAAACTTCAACTATTTGTATCATCACAAAATTACAAATTTCTTAAATATTCTTAGACGTTATAATAAAATTTTTTAGAAATTAAAATATACAAACAATTATCATTAATATGCAATGTTATTAATGCACACGGTTATCATAAAATCCCCAAATTTGTGACGTAAAACTATTTGTATTATCACAAAATTACAAATTTCTTAAATATTCTTAGACGTTACAAATTAAAATATACAAATAGTTATCATTAATATGCAATGTTATTAATGCACACGGGTTATCATAAAATCCTCAAATTTGTGACGTGAGAAAAACTAATCAGTATGCCATGATTTTATTGGCAATTTAAGATATAATAAAAATTAAATTATAAATAGAATTATAATATAAATATCTAATAAAGATTAAATCGTAAACATGATTGTAATATAACGTTATAATAAAGATTAAATTCTAAAACAATTGATTTTTATATATTTATTGTCTTTCCTATAAATTCAAATCTAAGTAAGATAATTTAATTTTATTGAATTAAAATAGAGAAACTCTAAAAAAATAGATTAAAACTTAAATAGGATTTAATTTAGTTGAGAAAAAAAATTATTTTTGTTTAATTAAATTTTAAATAAGATTGAATTTTATATATAATTGTCTTCGTCAAAAATTTGAATTAAATTAAAATAGTAAAACTCTAAAAAAATTGATTAAAACTTAAATATGATCTAATTTAGTTGAGAAAAAAGGTAATATTTGTTTGATTAAATTTTAAATAGGATTGGATTTTATATATTTATTGGCTTCCTTTGAGGGTAAATAAGGAATGTCTTTCCTAAAATTATATCATGTTTACATATTTTTTCTCAATAACACGCTCTCTCGTTAAATTTATTGGGTCGGCTCGTTAAACATGTTTTCTCTCAATAACGCTTTCTCGTTGTTACTGAATCAAAATAGATAACAAACTATTTTACTAAATAAATTATATCATTTATTAATTAAATTTATTATATCTGAAATTTAATTTAAATCATCCTTTACATAGTAATATAATAATATAATAAAAGACATGTGTGCGTGTGTGTATAATGATATTGATTGATATTTAATTTTCAAAATTTTAAAATTTGACTTAAATAGAAAATTTAGGAGAATACTAAAATGGTAAATTTAGTTTCTTAATAACAAATTGAATATTAAAATTATATACTTAATTTTCTCCATTAGTAAATTTTTCAAAGGCAAGAAAATAAAAATTATATATTTTGTTTCCTTTATTAATAAAGATTTAAAATGCAATTGAGATATTTTCTAATATTTACTATTAATAATTCAAAAATTCAAGAAAATTATAAAAAAAAAAAGATTGAGGTGATTTGAGGGACCCAACTCACCGTCCTTGTCTTCTCCATAATATTTTTAAAAATTTTAAGCTTTGACTTACATATAAAATTTAGAAGAATATTAATATAATATATTTAGTTTCCTATGTTAGTAATTATATTTATAAATAAAAAAAATTAAAAATTGAATATTTGATTTTCTCCATTAGTAAAGATTCTAAAGGTAAAATTCTACAGTATTATCTTGTTAACTATATAAATTATAATAAAAAGTAATTTAAACATGTGTAGGTATCTTTCAGAAAGTATGTTAGTGATCCGGATTTCAAAATACTGATACTTATTTGAGTCTCTTTTTTTCATTCATCTACCCTTGCAAGCTCTGAAGGGTTTTACAATCCTATCATTCACTATGTGGCCACACCAATCTCTTGACTAAAAAATATATAGGAAAATAGATTAAACTACAAAACTTATAAGCCATCCTATGAAATTGAAAAAGTAAAATTGTTAAATATAGCTGTTGTGAGAGAAATTTGGTACAACACAATTGAGAGAATCTCGCTGGAATATTCGTAAGAAACGTCCTTGATTATCGGACGGAGCTGCAGGTTCACAGTACGAAGCCTGAAGCTGATTAGTTAGAACGGAATGGTTGAAGTATGATTTCCGGGGGCTGAGTTGACAAACCACCGGTCGAAATAAGTAGTGTAAATCCTACACTACCCGTAAATTCGCCGGAATATGTATCACTGAGGTGCACGTGCCTTATGCTTTTCAAGAGTGAAAATCCGAATCCTTTAGTCAAGTGCCTACATATCCTATTTATAGGAATCAAGCCCCATGTAGTTCTATTAGGTTTATACTTCTCCATCCTTGCAAATTCGGCCTCCCTCAGATCATCCATCTTAGAGTTTCAGTCGAATAAGGCAGCTCTTGCCGAGCTTTCCAGTGTCCTAGTTATTATCCATAACTAAGTCCTATAAATCCTCCCGCAAATAAAGTCTATCCGAAGTGACTATATAAGTTCTATACCGATTCTAATTACTCTTTCCAGCGTGTTTAACCAAGCCTAGAAGTCCTTTTATAAGTATCATTCCGTGCTCCTAAAGTATAGGTAGCTGAGTCCTTGTCCTACTAGCACTCTGCCTTCGACTACTCATCACCTGTGACCAGTCTCGAGGTTCAGACCACCTGAACCTCAATGCCCGTTTCCTGAAACTCCATACCTTGAACCTGGCTTAGCACCCTGAACCTGTCCATGCGTGTTGCACCTACACCTTAACGTCCTGGGACTATATTTCAGTATCCTTCAGCTGTGCTTCGATACTCTTAACCTGAACCTCGGTATTGTGTATCCTAGCCCAATACACCACTACTGGACTTATAACATATATGGGCCTTAAATTGAGCCCATGTGAGATTATGGGCACAACAACTACCCCCCGGTTCCTTGCCGTATTAAATACAAAAGGAACCAAGAACTATTTCATTCTCGAACAATCAGCTCTTAACCTTATATCCAGTTACAGGTACGCAGTTGGCCTCATTTCTCCTTAATAAACTTTTTGCAATCCTTCATTATCCTTCCAATAACCGAACTAATATTTTAATTTAACATAAATTTCGGCCCATCTCTACCTTATCCTCTGAACAAAAATTCGAATTTGAATTAATCAAACAAAAACCCTTTGAATCCCTTCTAGAATTCTGATCCATTCCTTAACTCTTCATATTTCCGAATTTCGTTTTTCCCTTTTTTTTTTACCCAATCACTGGACACCACCTGGTGCGGCTGTTCCTATACAAGCGTGTCTTTAAAAGCACGCCCCTCCATCTTTTATCCTCTTTTTTATTTCCCAACGCATCTTCTACAATTTTCACCTTCTTCCTTCTGCCAAGAAGCTCCAAGGCGGTCCATACTTTCGGCGATCTTCAGATTTTCAGTGACCCTCACTCTGCAATACTCCCTAAGGTACAAATCTGTCTTTATTTACTACTTTTAACCCCTATTTGCCACTGCATGTAGCCCTTGAAGGTATCTGTCTCACATATATATATGCCCATATACATACATGATTTCATATGTACACAAGCACACCCACTCATTCTATGGGTAAGCATATCTAAGACCAATATGCCATGCATACCTCTTTTTTTTTTTTTATGTTCTATAATCACACGATGTTACCCCTTTATAGCTATCATGTTAATCAAATAGAGACCGTTAAACCCTTACTGCTTATGTCCTTTTCCTTGTCATAAATTACTTGCAACATCATGTCTATCCGTCTTCCCGACAATCCTTGCTGGTATGGGTAGTCGATGATATGCGCCATATTCATCCCGGAATTTTGACGCCGATGTGTCATCATACAAAAGGATTTAAGGTTAATAATTGAAACCCTTTACTGTAGTTTTAGGTTTAAATTTCTGTATACTGAGACCTCCCCCGAGATGAAGACCTCTATGGACCTCTATCTGACCTTTTAGGTGTAGAAACGACCTTGAAATTTGTAACCCCGAAATCCTTGGAATTACCCGGATCACCACCTGTTCGACCTAAATCCCCAACAACAACACGCGAAGAACACTAATCGAAAACCCTTGTAAACTTTTCGTTTTTCTTGTCCTCTTGCTTGCCTAATTGAGAAGAAACCTGTTGGCCGTTAACACACCATGCTCCATCCTTTGCAGATGTCAGGGAGCTCAACTGCGGCCAGTTCACATCAATTAACCGCCCAAGAGGCTCAAACTCATGTCGACCTCCTGGATTCTGATACCTCGCTAACCAACACTCCATCACCAAAGCTGCCAAATACCAAACCCATTAGCACCAGGACCCGTTCTAAGGTTAAGGTGTCAATTCCCAACAAAGCTATTTCATCTGTTAAGACCAATCTTTTTCCCCATAGAATCAAAGATTCAGAGCCAATGACCATTAATCGGACATCCTCTAAGAATCATCCAATCCTGGAAACCAAAACTTTGCCGCTCTCCAAATATCATCCTCATGAAGAAGAAGTTTCCTCTATTAAACTTAGAACCTCTGAACCTAGCTCCGAGGTTGAGGTAGAGACCTCAGTGGACGAAGAATCCCCTTCTGAATCCCAGGGCCTTATCTCAGCTTGTGAAGAACTTGACACCTCAATGAACGCCAATAGATTAAAACTCCTTCTCCAAAAACATCAGCCCAACTGTCGCCTGGTGATACCTTTTTCTGGGGAAAGGTGTCATCGCTTTGACAACTTTGAACCTGACCAGCAGATCCCTTGTGCTGTATTTTCAGCTACTTTTTTCAGAATGGGTTTGTCTATCCCTCTGCATCCTTTTATTCATGATGTTATTACCTACTACGATATTGCCCCGCTTCAAATGACTCCAAACGCCTATCGAATGGCAATGTGCATGTTCATCCTTTATGAAAAACAGTTTGAGAAGAGAATGTCCGCTCGTGAGCTGGGTTTCTTTTACCAGCTTAAGCAAACAGGAAAAAACTCTGGTTTCTTCTATCTTTCTGTCTGGGGCATCCACGATGGCCAGTGCATCAAGGAAAACCGGAAGGGAATGACAGACTGGTTACCTCAATTCCTGTATTGTTATGATTGTCCAGCCTATAGAACTGAATTTAACAGAAATCCTAGTAAGTATCTTGTGCATAACTCCAGTATTTCTCACTCCTGAATAACTTAGATGATAAGGTCTAACCCATACTTAAATCCTTGTATAGAGATTCCAAGTAAAACAGCTCTCAAGGGTCACTCCTTGGAGAGAGCCCAAGAAGCTCTGAGACTGTCAGCAGCACTAGGAGATGGTGCTAGTCTGCTGACAAGCCAAAACTTAATTAAGTGCGGTTTTTTGCCAAGCGACAGAACTATGAATTTGCTTTTGATGGAGGACTCTGAAGCTGGAGCCTCCAACAGATTAGGTTTCATGTTGCATCTTTACACTTTACTGTGCATTCTATTGATCCATGCCATGATTGCGCCATATCTATACATATTTGATTGTTTATTTGATAATCCTTTGATCTTTCTTGCAGATATGGCTTCCGGTGTGCCATCCTTTGTTAACAAATCAGTCAGCTATGATGATCTCTTTGGTGACGAAGAGAAAGATCTTGTTCCCATTGCAGCTACTCCTATTTCCCGTGTGAAATCAACTGCCGCATCTCAGGATAAGTCCACTACCTCCTCAAAAAGAAAATTGCCATCCACTGCTATTATCGACCCTGTCAAAGGTTCAGGTTCCCGTTTTAATAAAAAAGCCAAGCCCTCTACTCCTGGAGCTTCCGGTGAAGGTTTGAACCCCTTGATTCATAAGTTTCTTACCATAACTGACAACCAGATCCCGGAAGAAGCCATCACTGAGTGGGATAAAATGAGCCTGTCCAAAGCTGCTAAGGCTATCACCTGGTGCGAAGCTCAAAGCTTTTTCCACACCTTGAAACGAGGTGAAGAAATTGTGGCAGCAACACGGGGTGACCAACGATTATCTGAAGAATTGAAGCAACTAAAGAATTCCCTCAAAGAAAGTGAGATTGAAAGGAAGAAATTAGCCGATGCCAGTAAGAAGCTTAAGGCTTCCGAGGCTAGGCTCCTGAAAGAACGAGACCAGTTGAATACTTCCATAATCAACCTTGATGCTGAGAAAGACGCTCTACAGGCTTCCTACACCAAGAAGGTTGGTGAATTCAAGAAAAAGTTGGACTCCCTCAATACCACTATTGCCCTGGAGAGGTCTACCCGGGAAGCCGCCAAGCGGGAGAAGTTTGAAGCCGGCTACAGCCGTGGGGTGAACGATTACATTGAATCTACATATGACCATTTCCCAACTTTGGACTGGACTTTACTCGGTGAGGATGCTGTGAAGTTGGTGGAAGATATCAAGAAGAAGGAAGCTGCTGCGGTGATGGACCAGGAGAAGGCTATTCAACCCGAACCTGAAGCTGGAGTGCAGGTTGCAACAGAGGACTCGAATCTTGACGTTCGCGGGGAAGACACGGGATTGGTTGATCCAACTCCTGATCAGGACGCTTTAGCGGTATTTCCTGACAACCTTGCGCCATGACCACCATTTCTAGTCATTAGCACCTTTTCCTTTGAGAACATTTCACACCCTTGGAAGGGTTAACATTTATGGTTTTTGATAACATTTCCGGTGTTCGCGCCGTGGGTTCCCAACATTTGGATGAGGGTGCAGGTACCTCGGAATACCTCGCGAGATGTAACCCTTTAACTTTGGTTTTCATTTCTTTAATTTTATCGTATTTCATTTTCTTCATGCCTGAAATCCATGTTTAGATTCGCCATGCTATTCTTTTCAGATAATTACTAGATCTGTTATGCCAAGTTCACAAGTAGGTAGCTACAGCTTCTTGTGAAATTCCGAATATATGAGACAAACCTGTCTTGCATCTTTTAAATAACCAACATGACTTAAGTAGTTATGCGCCAATCCAAGAGTATCCTTGATATGTACCATGTAGATAGCCAATAATATTTATGCCATAAGATTGTATTTTTCGCGAAGTTCACCAATATGCATGCTCACATGCTCGCGCCATTGTAGCCATAAACCTGAAGCTCACCCGAGCTTTTTCCTACTTCTTGACCAGAGGTATAAACCGTAGATGAGAGTAAATTATTCACAACAAAATTATTCCAATAATCTGATAGATAAATAATCCACTCTCGCACCTAATATCCTTAGGTACATAACCTATTTTTCATAGATTAGGACATCCATAAGCCATTTTTTCCACTGCATTCGAGAAAACCCGACCATGCATATATATCCTTGCCTAGGGCAATGTGCCATTAAATTCCATGTACTTCCCAATCCTGTATGAAGCTTAATCCGTGCCGCAGCTTCAGGGATCATTAGCCTTGAACCTCCCAACTGTGGTGTTAATCCGTCTAATGTTCCAGCTTGCATCCGTGCAAGGAAGTCTGAACCAGAGTGTGGCCCATGAGTGGTTTCCACACTTCACCATGATACTCATGCCTAGTGTCCCTAGGGCTTATATGAGTTGATACATTTGAATATTTATCCCTGAATATTAACCTTTACCTCATAATCCATGAGTATTAACCTTTACCTCATAATCCATGGGTATTGACCTTTACCTCATAATCCATGAGTATTAACCCTTACCTCATAATCCATGGGTATTGACCTTTACCTCATAATCCATGGGTATTGACCTTTACCTCATAATCTATGAGTATGAATCTCCAATCCAATCCAATTCCGTTAAATTTACTCCAAATCATATTAAATTCAATCCAATAATATTAAATTCAATCAAATAATATTAAATTCAATCCAAATAATATTATTTCGAAATTTAACCATTTGAACCTGTATAGAGTATATCCACTACCCCCCAGTTCTTTATCATATAATCGTTTATGGTGAAGAACTAAACAAAGGCAATCATACATCGAACTTTTAATCCACATGTAATCCTTACAGCAAAAACATAAGGAGTGATAAAGCATTCAAACAAGAAAAGCCATATGAACCAAAAATAGAGGTTTCATTAATATTGTAAAATTTATCGAAAGACATCCAATAGGTAGGGTGTGCATACACTACCCCCCGAGTGCTCAAAGAACAAATGACAATGTCTTACTATGAACTTGAAACAAAGTGCTTCGAAGCTGAGCCAAACAGCTATGAAACTGAGGCTCACAACCATGAAGCTATACCTAAGCATGGCAGTTACAACTAATAAACTGCTTTTATTATTCCTATGCCTTAAAGAGGCCTACAGAAATAGTACCTGATGATTTACTGGTAGTATTTCTTGAGGTGCTCACCATTCCATGCCCTTGGAATGAGCTTTCCATCCAAATCTGTGAGATGATAGGTACCTTCCCATAAGACAGCCTTTATGAGGTACGGACCTTCCCAATTTGCTCCAAACACACCATGCCCATGAACCTTCATGTTGGGCATCATTCTCCTTAGGACCAAATCGCCAACCTTCAACGGACGAGCACGGACCTTGCTGTCAAAGTACTTCCGAGTACGTTGTTGATAAGCAGCTAGCTTCAGCTGTGCAGTAGTTCGAACCTCTTCCACGAGATCTAAGTACAATCGATGATTCACCTCGTTGTTTTCAGGATCGTAGTTATCCCTTCTGAACGATCCAGCCCCAATTTCCACGGGCACCATAGCTTCACAACCATAGGTTAAGGTGAAAGGTGATTCTCCTGTGGTGGTTCGTGGTGTGGTGTTATATGACCATAAAACCATAGGGAGTTCCTCAGGCCAGCATCCCTTGCTTTCTTCCAATTTAGTTTTCAAAGTGTGCTTGATGATCTTGTTGACAGCTTCCGTCTGTCCATTACTTTGAGGGTGATAGACTGCCGTGAAGCCTTTCTGAATCCCGAGGTCATCACACAGCTTTCGCAACTCTTTGCTATCGAATTGCTTTCCATTATCTGAAATTAACTTGTAAGGGACTCCGAATCTGCAAACAATTGCTCTGAACACGAATTCCTTTATCTTTGCAGCTGTTATTGTAGCCAGAGGTTCAGCTTCAGCCCACTTGGTAAAATAATCTACAGCCACCACGGCGTATTTCACTCCCCCTTTACCTTTAGGTAGCTCTCCGATCAGGTCAATCCCCCACACAGCGAAAGGCCATGGGCTGGTGAGAGGTTTCAACGGGACAGCTGGAGTGCTATTGAAATTTGCAAACCTTTGACAACGATCGCAGGCTTGTACGAACCTATGGGCATCCTTCTGAATCGTGGGCCAGTAATACCCTTGACGGAGTATCTTATGTGCCAAGGAGGTTCCACCCGAATGATTACCACAAATTCCTTCATGGACCTCTCGCATACTGTACTCGCACTCGTCATCTGATATGCACCTCAGAAGCGGCTTATTGAATCCTCTTTTGTATAAAGAACCATAGTAG
This sequence comes from Heracleum sosnowskyi, assembly GCA_030848705.1. NCBI lineage: Eukaryota > Viridiplantae > Streptophyta > Magnoliopsida > Apiales > Apiaceae > Heracleum > Heracleum sosnowskyi. The sequence continues at coordinate 10,969,220 of CM061243.1, forward strand.
ATAACATACCTTGTAGCATGGTATCTTATTCTCCTGGCCTCCTCTTTTCCTTCTGGAACAATCCCCTTTGTGATGTAATTCATAATAGGTGTTGTCCATAATGCCTCAGTCGCAGGTTCCAAGTTCATGACCTCGAGTCTAGGAATGCTAGGTTGAAGTTGAATCTCCAAAGGTATAACCCCTAACATAGTAGCTTCCCTTTGTGAACCCAACTTTGCAAGCGCATCAGCATCGGTGTTTTGTGTCCTTGGGATTTGTTCAAGGTTCACTTCTTTGAACCTGCTAATCAGCTCTTGAGCATACCTCATGTAAAGGTCAGTACGAGGACCTCTAGCTTGGAATCCCCCTCGAATATGCCATACCACCAGCATAGAATCACTGAAAACAGTCATGTTTTCTACCCTCATTTCCAAAGCAAGCTTCAGACCAGCTATTAGAGCTTCATACTCTGCATCATTGTTCGTTGCGTTAAAAGCGAAGTGAATAGAGCTTTGAAGCTTGTGGCCCTCCGGGCTAATGAGAATAATACCAGCTCCTGCCCCATTTCCATTTACCGCTCCATCTACGTAAAGTGTCCACCATGGCGAGCAGTTTTCAACCACCTCTTCCGGGGCTGAAGGTTCGGATATGGGGGGAATTCCAACAAAAAGTCTGCCAGCACCTGCCCTTTTATAGCCGTCCTTGGCTTGAAGTCAATATCGAATTGTCCCAACTCCACAGCCCATTTCATAAGCCTTCCCGAAGCTTCAGGTTTGTGCAAAACTTGTCTTAAAGGGAATGAGGTACGTACCTCGATTCGGTGTGCTTGAAAATAAGGCCGAAGTTTCCTTGAAGCCAAGATCAAAGAATAAGACAACTTTTCCATGTTAGAATACCTTGTTTCAGCCTCCAACAATCTTTTGCTTACGTAATAGACCGGGTGTTGAACCTGCAGCTCCTCCCGAACTAACACAGCACTGATAGAGTATTCCGAAACTGCTAAGTACAATATGAGGACCTCTCCATCAAGCGGTTTAGACAGCAACGGAGGACTGCCCAACTGCTCCTTTATTTTTGTAAAGGCTGCTTCACACTCCGAGTTCCACTCGAAGTTCTTCCCTTTCTTGATTGTTGCAAAGAATTCTCTACATTTATCTGAAGATTTGGAGACAAACCTGTTCAAAGCTGCAATTCTGCCGGTAAGACTCTGAACCTCCTTTATGTTACGAGGAGATCTCATCTCGACTAAAGCTTTAATCTTGGCAGGGTTTGCTTCAATTCCCCGATGATTGACAATGAAGCCTAGAAACTTTCCTGATTCCACGCCGAAAACACATTTCTGAGGGTTGAGCTTCATTCTGAACCTACGTAGTATGTTGAACATTTCTGATAGGTGTAACACGTGGTCAGCTGCAGCTTTAGATTTGACCAGCATGTCATCAACATAAACTTCCATGGTTTTCCCTATCTGATCTTTGAACATCTTATTAACCAGCCTTTGGTAGGTAGCTCCAGCGTTCAACAATCCGAAAGGCATGCCAATATAACAGTAGAGGCCTCTATCTGTGATGAAAGATGTATGCTCCTGATCAGGTTCATACATGGGAATCTGATTATATCCCGAGTAGGCATCCATGAAGCTTAAGAGAGCATGCCCAGCTGTAGCATCAACCAATTGATCAATCCGTGGGAGTGGAAAGCTGTCTTTAGGGCATGCCTTGTTCAAATCCGTAAAATCCACACATGTTCGCCATTTTCCGTTAGGTTTCTTGACAAACACTGGATTTGCCAACCAATCTGGGTAGAATGATTCTCTTACCAGCCTAGCTTCTAGTAACCTGTCAACTTCTTCTTTGAGGGCTAAAGCTCTCTCACCACTTATTGCCCTTCGTTTTTGTCTCACGGCAACCCTTTCGGGGTCAATGTTAAGGTGATGACACATCACCCTGGGATCAATCCCCACCATGTCAGAGTGACACCAAGCGAAAACATCTAAGTTATTTTTTAAGAAACGATCCAATGCTTCCCTAGCTTCAGGTTCCAACTGCTTTCCAATTTTCAGCTCCTTGGAAGGGTCGGTTGCATCCACTAGGATTGACAAAGTGTCACCAGCAGCACCTGTTGTTTCCCTAGCTTCAGGCATTCGGGGATCTAAGTCAACCTTCACCTGAACTTCTGTGTCAATTCTTCTAGATTGTGAAGAAACCTTGGGAGAGCCTTCCGTCTGGGCATCCTCAAAGTCGCTATCATTTACCTCTTCAACAATACCTTCGATAAGAGGTTCACTGTCTTCTTTGAGTTTTGGTGGGGGTGCCTCCAGCATCCGTACCTCATTCTGGGTATCTACCCCCGAAGAAAAGACAACATCTATGGAGCTTTCTTCACCTGGATGTTGGATAATCATAATTACATTACACAAATTATGTACCTGCTGTGAAGGTTCATCCTTCGTTGGTGCCTCCTGGTACCTATAGCAATTATCCGTGGTACCTCCATCAACCAACAACAAATGCTTTGAAGCTTGCTCAGCGGTGCGCAGAGCCTTACTATAGCATTCCCTTGAATCTACCTGACAGCCCTTTAGACATCCGATCCCGTTAGGAGTGGGAAACTTCATGGAGAGATGGTAGATAGAGGTTACTACTCTCATTTCCTTTAAGAGGGGTCTGCCCACGATACAATTATATGATATGTCTTCGTTTACCACCATGAATTCCATCACCTGTGTAGCTCTCATAGGTTCAGCCCCCAACACAACATGAAGCTTTACTCTACCCACAACTTGCACTGGTCCGCCAGTAAATCCGTATAAGTCATTGTATGCAGGGGACATTTCCTTGTCCGCGAGGCCCCATCTTTTGATAAGTGTCATAAGCCAATATGTTGCAAGAACTTCCATTATCCACCAAGACTCGATGCACATTGAGCCCTCCAATAGTGATAGTCACCACCAATGCATCATTGTGGGGGTGATGCACATGCCTTGCATCATCTTCAGTGAAGGTGATGTCCGCAGCTTCACCTCTAAACAGCTTTGGGGGCCTATCTGCCAAATGATAAACATTTGTGAGAGGGTTCCCTCTAGCCTCACGTGCATAATTCTTCATTGCATTCCTGCTGAAACCTCCAATGTATGGTCCGCCTATGATTGTGTGAATACTACCAGCCCTGGTAGCTCGATCAGGTGCAGACTTCTCTTCATCTCTCTTGGACCTATCATCCTTGTATTTTTTCGCCTCCTGGGCCACGAATTCCGTGAGGAAACCTTTCCTGATCAGGTCCTCAATATGATCTTTGAGGTGTCGGCAATCGGCTGTTTCATGCCCATTGGCATCATGGAAAGCACAGTATCTAGCCAAATCCTTTCTTCCGGGAGGTCCCGACCTGGCGGGCTTCCTAAACATCCCCGATTTATCACCAATTTCGAATATATGCTCCACAGGTGCAGCCAAAGGGGTGTACTCCGAATACCTCCTACCACCCTTAGAAGACGGATATTTGTATTCTACCGTCCTCTTTGAACCTGTGGTGTTTACTGACAGAGGTGTAGTCTTCGCCTCCTTGCTTACATCCCGGCCATCACCTGAAGCTGTGTTATAGGTTGTCCGCTTGCTATAATTCCTTTCCTTCGGGCTGTATGACCTATTCCTCTTATTCCTGTTCCAATCTCGTGAAGCATTATCCTTTTTCAAATTCTCCAAGGACTGTTCCACGACTTTATGCCTTTCTGCTTTGGCGTAGAAGTCAGCCAGGGTAGTAGGTTCCCTACTCTGCAGCTCTTTCCAGAATTCGGTCCCAGGCTTAACCCCAGCTATCAGAAATTTTTTGTAAATTTCGTCTGTGGTTTTCCTCACCCTTGGAACCTCAGCATTGAACCTCTTGAAATAGTCGTTAAGTGTTTCGTTGTCACGTTGCTTAATATTTGCTAGGGTATTGGCCGGAGGTGCAAACGTGACTGAAGCTCTAAACTGAGTTACAAACATCTCACCCATCTGTCTCCATGACTTAATAGAATTGGAGGGGAGCCTCTTGAACCACTGATGAGCACTATCCCTTAGAGTTGCAGCCAGCAACCGACATTTTGTGCGATCCTTGATTTGATAGACTTCCATCTCCGTGTTGAAACGACTGAGAAACTCTACGGGGTCTGTGGTCCCGTTGAATTTCAAGTCTCCCATTCCCCTGTAGCTACGGGGTAAGGGCGAATCCCATACCTTCTTAGTGAAGGGTGATCCCACCGTCAATCCTGATTGGGGGCCCCTTTCTGCCATAATCTTCTCGAGGACTTTCATGAGATCCTCCTCCTTGAATTTTCCACCACCTTCAGCTGACCTAGAGGTGTCATCAGTGTCACTCCCACCGTTGGAGCTCTCATCAGAACTGTCATCAGCTTTATAGGACGAGCCTGAGCTATACTCATCTTCAGGTTTAGAGTGAGACTTATCCTTATGACTCCCTGATGCCTTAGACAGTGATTTCTCACTTTGTATCTTCTTGGGACCCTTCTGTTTTGCCTCCAATAGCTTAAGCCTTAGATCCTTATTCGTTAGCTTCTTTCCCATTCGGTCGAATACAGTGACACTCCTGGTAACCGAAGGTTCCGGGTCCTCTTTATCCTTGAGCTCAGCTTCAGAGTTCCAGTCAGGATTACTCTGATCGGTTTCAACATCAGAAAAAGTCTTCTTAGTTCTCTCCTTCTCAGGTCCTTCCTCCTCACTGCCAAAATCCAGCCGAGTAGGCGTAACCTTTGGAGCCTTAGGCCGTTTTTGCTTCTTTCGCCATCTTTTCATCTTTTCAGATTTTTTCTCCAAGGAATCCACCCTTTCATCGATTTTCTTGAGGTGATCGAAAATATCCTTGTTCGTAACCTCGCCGCGAGGACTCGTTCCAGGACCATCTTCGCCATTGGTTGGTGTTTGTGTATTTCCGGAATCAGCCGACATCTTTTCTCTCTCAAGATCTCTGATGGAGTTCCCCTCCTTCTAGCGCCACTTATGTTGTGAGAGAAATTTGGTACAACACAATTGAGAGAATCTCGCTGGAATATTCATAAGAAACGTCCTTGATTATCGGACGGAGCTGCAGGTTCACAGTACGAAGCCTGAAGCTGATTAGTTAGAACGGAATGGTTGAAGTATGATTTCCGGGGGTTGAGTTGACAAACCACCGGTCGAAATAAGTAGTGTAAATCCTACACTACCCGTAAATTCACCGGAATATGTATCACTGAGGTGCACGTGCCTTATGCTTCTCAAGAGTGAAAATCCGAATCCTTTAGTCAAGTGCCTACATATCCTATTTATAGGAATCAAGCCCCATGTAGTTCTATTAGGTTTATACTTTTCCATCCTTGCAAATTCGGCCTCCCTCAGATCATCCATCTTAGAGTTTCAGTCGAATAAGGCAGCTCTTTCCGAGCTTTCCAGTGTCCTAGTTATTATCCATAACTAAGTCCTATAAATCCTCCCGCAAATAAAGTCTATCCGAAGTGACTATATAAGTTCTATACCGATTCTAATTACTCTTTCCAGCGTGTTTAACCAAGCCTAGAAGTCCTTTTATAAGTATCATTCCGTGCTCCTAAAGTATAGGTAGCTGAGTCCTTGTCCTACTAGCACTCTGCCTTCGACTACTCATCACCTGTGACCAGTCTCGAGGTTCAGACCACCTGAACCTCAATGCCCGTTTCCTGAAACTCCATACCTTGAACCTGGCTTAGCACCCTGAACCTGTCCATGCGTGTTGCACCTACACCTTAACGTCATGGGACTATATTTCAGTATCCTTCAGCTGTGCTTCGATACTTTTAACCTGAACCTCGGTATTGTGTATCCTAGCCCAATACACCACTACTGGACTTATAACATATATGGGCCTTAAATTGAGCCCATGTGAGATTATGGGCACAACAATAGCCATAATGACTTATAGTAGCATCTATCTTGCAGGATACCTAAAATTTTATCAAAAAATCATAAAATATCTATAGAAATTAATAAACTTATAGTACTAAAAGAAAAAAAAAAGAAATATGATAAAGATTGATAAGCTAAAATGATAAAGATGTTGAACATTAATAAAAAGATATAGATGTCCAAAAATATGTTTAAACCTATTTTAATACTTTTAATTATTAAAAAGGTTTACCTATTTTAACATACCTATTTAATTTTTTTTAATAAATACAATTAATAAAATATTAAAATATCAATATTGAAATAACAATAATTAAAAACAATTCGTGCATTGCATGAGTTTTAAGCTAGTATATATAAATAAGAAGATAAATAAAAGGAAAAAGAAGATAAAGATTGATAAGATAAAAATATAAAGATATCAAATATTAAAATAGTATATTTACTTTCCTCAATTATTAAAAATTTTAATGGTAAGAATATTTAAAATTGTATATTTAGTTTCCTCAATTAAAAAAGATTTAAAAGACAATTGAGATTTTTTCTATCCTATAAATTCAAATTTAAATAAGTAACTTTAATTTTATTGAATTAAAATTGAGGAAGGAAATAATATTAAAATTGTATATTCTGTTTCCCCCATTGGTAAAGATTTAAAAAGAAATTGAGATTTTTTTCTATCATATAAATTCAAATTTATATAAGGAACTTTCATTTTATTGAATAAAAATTGAGAAAGGAAAGAATCTTAAAATTGTATATCAGTTTCCTTCATTAGTAAAGATTTAAAAAGGTATTTGATATTTTTCTATCCTATAAATTCCAGTTTAAATTAGGAAATTTAATTTTATTGAATTAAAATTGCATATTTAGTTTTCTCCATTAACAAAGATTTAAAAGACAATTGATATTTTTTCTATCCTATAAATTCAAATTTAAATAAGCAACTTTAATTTTATTGAATTAAAATTGAGAAAGGAAATAATATTAAAATTGTATATTCTGTTTCCTCCATTAGTAAAGATTTAAAAGGAAATTGAGATTTTTTCTATCCAATAAATTCAAATTTATATAAGGAACTTTCATTTTTTTGAATAAAAATCGAGAAAGGAAAAAATCTTAAAATTGTATATCAGTTTCCTCCAATAGTAAAGATTTAAAAGGTATTTTATATTTTATATCCTATAAATTTCAATTTAAATAAGGAAATTTAATTTTATTGAATTAAAATTGTATATTTAGTTTCCTCAATTAAAAAAGATTTAAAAGACAATTGAGATTTTTTCTATCCTATTGATATTGGGTTAAAAATAACCCTAAAGACATAATTAATATTGCATTAATTAAACCTAGCTAGTCCATAAATAAGGCCCATTATTAAGGTCTGAAACTCTAATTAAATATTAATTTCGTAATTAATATTTGGGCTAGAAGTACAACCTGTATTAGGAGACGTCCAATACAGGCTTATTCTAATATAATTGGGCTTGTTTCAATACAAGTCTGTTATGATACGGAAATAACTCCTACAAGGAAGGATCTAGAATTAATCATTATCCACCGTCAGTGATAAGACTTATCATTCAAGACAGTGATAATATTTATCCACCGTCAAGGATAAGACTTATCCTTCAAGGAAGTGATAATACTTATCCACTGGCAAGGATAAGATTTATTCTTCAAGAAAGTGATAATACTTATTCACCGTCAAGGATAAGATTTATCCTTCAAGGAAATCAATACTTATCCACTAGGCTTCTAAACGCCTATATAAAGGGTCTGACCCCTCATCTCAGAACTACATTTTAGACTTCATCCACGAATAAGGACATACAAGTCACTACGTCCTTGGTGTGCCCCTGCCGCCATAGCCCCGAGGGCAACGCCAAGAACTACTTTTTTTGACTTGATTCTCAATTACGAATTGAGATACGTAGGCATCTTGTGAGGACCGATTCAGTCACGAATCACGAGAACAACCATTAAAGCTCGAAGCTCCCAAACCCTAGCAATAAATATATGTACAAAATACACCCTAGTTTTTATTCCATAACATTTGGCGCCGTCTGTGGGAAGACAACATCAACCATGGCAAACACACGAAGAACGACTCGAGAAACTCAGACTTCTGAAGGACTTCCTCTTACCTCTGAAATGGAGACTCTTGGAAGCCAACCACCGCCAACCACTGGCGCTCAAGGGGCAAATGTCCCCCTCACCATCACTCAAGGACCGGAAATCCCGATTTTGGTTGAAGGGACGAATCCCCTGCAAATGGTCGTTCATGGACCTAATCCACAAGAGACCATTCTCCAACAACCAATCACAACCTCCCCACTACTCGTGAATGCACCACGTGGTCTTCAACTTCATACCACGGATCTTCCCCAATACGAAACTCAAACTCTAAGGATGCCAACTTATGGTATGCCACCTCGACCCACGGTGGGCAGCAGTGGTATCAATCCAAACTACCATGAAGCATATGTCCCCCCTTACATTCAAGGTTTGGGACCCCAAAATCAACAAACTCAAACTCGGCAGACCCCCTTGATTCAAGACTACTCGGGACCCTATACTGAGGATGATAATTAGTCAACTGGAGAAGAGAGGGATGTTGCTCCAAGAAGAAGATGTTCTTCCCAAACGAATCGGAAACAACCCCAAACCACTAAGGAAAGGATTGCGGCCCATGAGGCAGAGGCTGCAAGGCTCAAGAAATTATTGGCAGAAGAGGAGGCTGCAAAAGCACAAATCCAAGCAACTGGAAAAGTCTCAGTGATCAATTTGGATCCGGCACCGAGAAGAACCAAGAGGGCTGAAGCCCCAAGGGGTGATCCTAATGTTTTGTTACACCTAGGAGATCCTGATGATCCTACACCACCTTTCACTCAGGACATCATGAAAGCTAATATATCTAGAAAATTCAAGATGCCAATGATCAAAGCTTATGATGGAACAGGAGATCCCGCGAATCACGTGAGAACTTTCTCTAATGCACTGCTGTTGTAGCCAACCAATGATGTGGTTAAGTGCAGAGCGTTTCCACAAACCCTTGCGGGCATGGCTCAACATTTGTACAGTCGTCTCCCTCCTAACTCTATTGGGTCTTTTAAGGAGTTGAGCAAGGCGTTCATTAACCAGTTTGTTAGTGAGAGAGTGCATGAGATGAGTACATCATCTCTCATGGGAATTCAACAAGGAAATAATGAATCCTTGAGGAACTACATAAATCGATTTACCAAGGAGGCTCTTAAAGTCCTGGATCTGGAAGACAAAGTGGCCATGATATCCCTGCAACAAGGAACCACTGACGACCACTTTAAAAGGTCTTTGGCAAAGGACCCCCCTGAAAGCATGTTGAAGCTACAAGACAGGGCTGGAAAGTACATTAAAGCTGAGGAGAGCATGAGGAAATATGAACCAAATACTGGGGGTAATGGAAACGGAAAGAAGAGGAAGGAGATTCAATAGTATGATGCAATGGACAAGTACCCCTGAACAACAGAGGATTCTGATCCTGCACCAAAGAAGGGTAATCCCGGACAAAGATTCACGGAGTATGCAAGATTGAATGCTCCTAGAAGTCAAATCCTAATGGACATTGAGAAAGATATTGATCTCCGATGGCCGAAGCCACTGAGGACTGATATGGAGAAAAAAAACAAGAACCAATTCTGTCGGTTCCACAAAGAAGTTGGTCATGACACCGACGATTGTAGACAACTGAAGGACGAAATTGAATTCTTGATCCAAATGGGAAAACTTGATAAGTTCACCAAGGATGGGAATCGAGGAAAGCAAAGAGGAAACTATGAGAAGAAAGAATATTACAGAAAGGATAATGATTAAGATCGTAATCCTAGACCCTCGAGGTCCGGTTATCAACATGATATTTGGAGGACCGACTGTGGCTGACTCTTCCAGGAATTCACGAAAAGCTTATGCTAGAGAGGTAATGATTGTTGTTGGAGAAGCACCGAAGCGTGCCAAAACAGAAGTTACCATTAGCTTCGATGATTCTGACCTAGAAGGGGTAAAATTTCCTCATGATGACCCATTGGTCATCACACCTATGATAGGTGATTCTGAAACCAAGAGAGTTCTGGTTGACAATGGAGCTTCTGTGGATATCTTATTCCACGATGCTTTTATCAAGATGGGATATACTGACTCACAGTTGACACCCTCAAACATGCCTATCTACAGATTCAATGGAGTCGAATCAAAGGTTGAAGGCACAATCCAGCTCCCCATGACTATAGGGCAAAGCTCGAAGACAACGACTCAAATGCTCAACTTCTTGGTTATAAAGGCAACCTCTACTTATAATGTAATCCTTGGAAGGATTGGCCTTCATGCTTTAAGGTTGTTGCCTCAACATACCACTTGAAAATAAAGTTTCCTACAAGGAACGAGGTTGGTGAAGAGCGAGGAGATCAGAAAATGGCTAGAAGTTGCTATGTAGTCGCACTAAGACCCGATGGAGTCAGAGGGCAGGTTCTCCCAATTGAGGACATGGATTCAAGGGATGATGAAGATAGAAGGGGAAAGCCAACTGAGGATTTGATCCCTACCCCCTTAGTTCCAGGAGAACCAGATAAAGTCACTTACATTGGAGCACTGTTGCCTACACCCTGAAAGGGCAAGATTATATCTTTCCTCCAAGAGAATGAAGATGTTTTTGCTTGGACAGCAGCTGATATGCTAGGGATTGATCCCCAATTGATAACTCACAAGTTGAACGTAGATCCCGAAAGGAAGACAGTGAAGCAAAAGAAGAGGAGCTTTGCTCCAGAAAGGCAAGAGGCCATAAAGCAAGAGGTAGATAAGCTCTTAGACGCAGGATTCATTGAAGAGATTCAATTCCATGAATGGTTGGCTAACATGGTAATGGTCAAGAAAACCAATGGAAAGTGGAGAATGTGCGTAGACTTTACGAACTTGAACGATGCCTGTCCTAAGGACTGTTTTCCCCTACCAAAGATCGACACTTTAATAGATGCCACTGCAGGGCACGAAATGCTAAGCTTCATGGATAGCTTCAGCGGATACAACCAAATCAAGATGCATAAGGATGACATTCGCAAGGTATCATTCATTACTGATTTTGGTGTTTACTGCTACTTAGTTATGGCCTTTGGACTCAAGAATGCAGGTGCCACATACCAAAGGATAGTGAACAAAATTATCAAACATCTCATTGGCAAGACCATGGAGGTTTACGTGGATGACATGTTAGTCAAAAGCCTCGATAATGCCGATCACATAGAGCACCTCCGAGAGGCATTTGAAGTGCTGAGACACCATAAAATGATGTTGAATCCTGTCAAGTGCGCCTTTGACGTAGGGTCAGGCAAGTTTTTGGGTCTGATGGTCTTTAAACGAGGAATTGAAGCCAACCCCGACAAAATTAAATCAATTGTGGATATGGAACCACCGCACTCTATTAAAGATGTTCAGAAACTCACTGGGAGAGTGGCAGCATTGGGAAGGTTCATCTCCAAGTCAGAGGAAAAGTGTCTACCCTTCTTCAAAACATTGAAGAACATGAAAATTTTTGAGTGGACAACAGAAATCCAAGAAGCCTTTGAGGCCTTGAAAAAATACACGACTGAAGCACAATTGTTGGCAAAACCAAAACCTGAAGAAACGCTCTATCTATACTTGGCAGTTTCAAAAACCCCCTTGAGTGCTGTTTTGGTGAAGGAAAAATCAAAGGTTCAGAAACCCATCTACTATGTGAGCAAAATTCTGCACGGAGCAGAAGTAAACCACTCTCTGATAGAAAAGTTTGCTTTAGCCTTGATCACGGCCTCAAGAAAATTACGCCCATACTTTCAGGCGCATAAGATAGAAGTTTTGACTGACCAACCATTAAGAAACATCCTGGATAGTCCTAAGGTCAGCGGAAGACTAATCAAATGTGCGATTGCGTTGGGAGAGTTCGACATCAAGTATAAGTCTCGAACGACCATTAAAGCACAGGCACTTGCTGACTTCATGGTTGAATGTACCATCGACAACCAAGAAGTCGGGGGCAGGAAGTAGTACCCTTAGAGGGAAAAGAAGTTGAAAAACAAGATGAAGAGATGGTATTTAAGGAATACTGGGTGCTCTATTTTGATGGGGCATCAAAAACAAAATCAAGCGGAGCAGGTTTAGTGCTACAAAGTTCCGATGGATTTCTCATTGAGTATGCACTAAAGTTGGACTTTATGACAACAAACAATGAAGCTGAGTATGAAGCCCTGATAGTCGGCTTAGGTTTGGCTGGGGCCTTAAGAGTTAATACTCTCAAAGTCTGCGGTGACTCGAGATTGGTAGTCTCACAAGTAAATGGAGAATTTGAGGCTAAGGATGAAACCATGGCCAAATATCTGAAGCTTGTGAAATCCATCATGACCCAGTTTGATGAATGCTATATGGAACACATTCCTAGAGAAGAAAACATGAAGGCCGATGCCTTGTCAAAATTTGCTTCTTCTGAGATAGAGAACTATGCCGGAAGTGTATACTTCCAAGTCTTGAATACCCCGAGCATCAATGGAAAACTAATAGCACCTATTGACATATGTGGCTGTTGGATAGACCTCATTAAGGCTCATCTTGAAATCGGTTGGTTACCAAATAATGCCTTGGAGGCACGAAAGTTGACAGTGAGAGCATTGAGATACGCCTTGATCGAAAGGATCTTATACAAAAAGTCTTTTGTCATTCCTTACTTAAAGTGTCTACGACCCCAGGACGCGGAGTTAGCCTTGAAAGAAGTTCATGAGGGAATTTGTGGGCAGCACTTAGGGGGTAGGGCCATTGCTCATAAAATCACCCGTCTAGGCTTCTACTGGCCAGATATGCTTGCTAATGTTAAAGATTATGTGAAGAAGTGTGAACGGTGTCAAAAGCATGCACCTGTAGTTAGGCAACCATCCGAGATGTTAACATCAGTTAACCCACCAATCCCATTTGCCATATGGGGCATGGACATACTTGGGTCATTTCCAGTGGCAAGTGCACAAAGGAAGTTCTTGATAGTGGCAATTGACTACTTCACTAAGTGGATTGAGGCTAAACCTCTAGCAAAGATAACCACCAAATAAGTATTGCAATTTCTATAGGAAAGTGTAATGTGTTGATATGGAATCCCACGAATCCTGGTCACGGACAATGGGAAACAGTTTGACAATGAAGATTTCAAAAAGTACTGTAAGGAGAACAACATTGAGTTGCGATTCATATCAGTTGCTCATCCTCAAGCAAACGGACAAGCTGAGGTGGCCAACCGAATCATCCTAGATGGATTCAAGAAGAGAGTTGAACACTCAAGGAACACTTGGGTGGACGAGTTGCTCCCTATACTTTGGGCATATCGTACCACTTGCAAGGTTACTACTGAAGCAACTCCATTCCTGTTAGCCTATGGGGCAGAAGCCGTGGTGCCAGTAGAGATTACTCATACCTCCCCAAGAGTAGGGGCCTTTGAGCCTGAATCGAACGAAGAAGGTATGAGGTTGGCTCTTGATCAAATTGATGAAGTCAGAGATGAGGCAAATGCCAAGATCGTAGAACATCAGAAGCGAGCATCTTTCTACTACAATCTGAGGGTTAAAAAAAGGTTCTTCCGTCAAGGAGACTTGGTTCTCAGGAAGGTTGAAGCATCCGGGGTTGGACAAAAAGGAAAATTAGCCCATAATGAGGAAGGGCCCTACAAAGTCAAGAATGTGTTTGGACGAGGCTCGTATAAGCTAGAAACCCTCGAAGGGCATGAGGTGCCAAGGACTTGGCATGCCTCAAACTTAAAAGTTTATTATGTTTAGTGCATCCTAAAAGGATCCGTTAGTAGGATAAGTAGAAATAAGGTTCGATGAAATCATGAGCTTCCTAGAAAGCAGATGAAGGGTTGAGCCCGTTTTGATTGGTAGAAACATCCTCAAAGTTTTGCCAAGACAAACTACAAATGAATGCAAAGGAAAGCATACAAAATATGCATGTCAACTACACAAATAGAGTTGAATACAACGAACCCCGAAGGGTGAATGTTGCTAATAAACATACAAAAGAAAGCCTAAGATGCCTATTGTTAATTAGCGAAAATTTCAAGATCAGGAGAAGTTTGATATGATAGACTTGAGAATGAATCACTACGAGTGGAGCCATCAGTAAGAACTCGTAAGGGTGAAGGGTTGAAACCCCATAAACCTAAGACATTCAGTCCAAACCCCATCATTCAATATGCTCAATGAAAGGTTTGAAGCCAAAACAAGACGGTATAAGACATAAGAGGCTTATGCAAATGTCAAGTTAGCCTTGAATAAGGCAAAATCGTCGTAAATGTGTAGGTAGCTCCACACTTTACACCAAGACGATACTCGTGAAACACTAGTGTATATTAAAATCCCCAAAAAAGGGTAGTAAGTCCCAGGTAAGGGATAAAAAGACCCCAAGTCTCGAAAAAGACTAGTATAACTTCTATGAAATCCTAGTGCATTATCATAGAAGTTGGGGGGGGGGGCAAATGATATGGGTTAAAACTAACCCTAAAGACATAATTAATATTGCATTAATTAAACCTAGCTGGTCCATAAATAAGGCCCATTAATAAGGCCCGAAACTCTAATTAAATATTAATTTCGTAATTAATATTTGGGCTAGAAATACAACCTGTATTAGGAGACGTCCAATACAGGCTTATTCTAATACAATTGGGCTTGTTTTCATACAAGTCCGTTATGATATGGAAACAACTTCTACAAGGAAGGATCTAGAATTAATCCTTATCCACCGTCAAGGATACGACTTATCCTTCAAGACAGTGATAATACTTATCCACCGTCAATGATAAGACTTATCATTCAAGGAAGTGATAATACTTATCCACCGTCAAGGATAAGACTTATCCTTCAAGGAAGTGATAATACTTATCCACTGGCAATGATAAGATTTATCCTTCAAGAAAGTGATAATACGTATCCACCGTCAAGGATAAGATTTATCCATCAAGGAAATCAATACTTATCCACTAGGCTTCTAAACGCCTATATAAAGGGTCTGACCCCTCCTTAGAACTATGTTTTAGACTTCATCCTCGAATAAGGACATACAAGTCACTACGTCCTTGGTGTGCCCCTACCGCGCCATAGCCCCGAGGGCAACACCAAGAACTACGTTTTTTGGCTTGATTCTCAATAACGAATTGAGATACGTAGACATCTTGTGAGGACCGATTCAGTCACGAAACACGAGAACAACCATTAAAACTCGAAGCTCCCAAACCCTAACAATAAATATATGTACTAAATACACCCTAATTTTTATTCCATAACACCTATAAATTCAAATTTAAATAAACAACTTTAATTTTATTTGAATTAAAATTGAGAAAGGAAATAATATTAAAATTGTATATTCTATTTCCTCCATTAGTTAAAAATTTAAAAGGCAACTGATATCATCTCTATCCTATAAATTTGAATTTAAATAAGTAAATTTAGTTATATTAAATTAAAATTAAAGAGCTTTAGAAAAATAAATAAATAGTTATATTTAGTTTTCTTCATTAGTAAAGATTTAAAAGGCAATTGAGATTTTTTCTATCATATAAATTCAAATTTAAATAAGGAACTTTCATTTTATTGAATCAAAATTGAGAAAGAAAGAATCATAAAATTGTATATATGTTTCCTCCATTAGTTAAAAGGTAGTTGATATTTTTATATCCTATAAATTCGAATTAAAATCAGGAAATCAATATACTTATATAAAGGAGAAGACATGGGCGCCGAGGTGACAGCTTGTTCACACAAAATCACGCAAGCGCACGTGGTCACAAGTAATATACGAATAAGTCAAGTTCGTTCCCACAGAGATCTAATGAGGTGTTCAATTCAATTAATGTACCTATGCAACAATGTATGATTTTTATCCACTGCTAAGACAATTAACAATTTGGGTTTGATTATCTAAAATTAACTAGAGAACAAATTATTAAACTAAGAATTAACTAACTAAGAGGATTAAAATCGATTTATGTATATGAGAATAAAACATGGGATCCTAACTTCATTAAGTACTTCATTCAGAGTCTTTTGTCTTTAATCAATGCATGTGACGGTTGTGAAAACTAATCGGATAACACGAAATCAGTACACGCTACCTTTCAGTATACGTATACCAAACCACTTAAACATTCACAAAATAGATAGAAGTTAAGCAGACACCAATTATGCTTAGACCCTATATGTCTATAAGATTTGAAAACATAACGGTTTAACGAGCAAGTTATCCATTCAGATTACATAGGGCAGGTAAGATGGTTAAAATCACCTACGAATCATGGATGACAAACATACATAAACCTATGCTAGCATGGCAAGTTCCAAACCTCTATATCCACTTTCGCATTCAATAGAGATTAACAAACAATCTTAGATGTTAGCTACGCATCCAAGAAGAATAAGCACAACCAAACTAGGATATCAATTAGCCATCACACACACATCTTTAAAACAATTAACTACTAAAATCCATAAATAAATCCGTTAGAATCCCACGACAACGATTAGTTCATAATCGAACCGTTCATCATCGTGGGTTCTGATGAAAACATGATAATAATAAGTTTTGAATACTGAATAAAAGTACTAGAGTTTAGAAAGAACAAACGAGAATCCAAAGTATCGCCTAATTTAGAAGAATACAAAGATTAGATGAAACTAGGTCTTTGTAAATCAGCCGTCTTCTTGTTTTCCTCACCGGTGGATGAATATGTAGGTAGGTATATTGATATATTTTTTAATGAATTCGTCCACCAATGATTCATATATGCCTTAGGGTTGACAAAAATCAGCATGTTTCCTTTTCTGACCAAAAAACTGCCATTTCCAGGATTCTTCACGCGCGGGCGCGCGCAGGGAGGCGCGGGCGCGCCTGGTTTTCTGTCCAGGAGGGCGCGGGCGCGCGTGAGGTTCTGTCAGAAAATTATTTTTTTGCTTTTCTTTAACTTCCTTCACACTCTCTTAACTTGCAACTCCCACACTTCCACAAGAATGTTTGTTTACCACCAAATAACTACTTTAACTCCACATCTCTGCTATGAAACATCTCTGCACATTCTAACACAAAACACCTTACAAACACCAGAAACTTGAGAACAAAACAACCAATTTAAGCCAATTTAGGACGATCCAAGTGGATATGAAATCCACTTATCACGGCTCTCGAATCGCTTCGTTTTATTTTTCTAATTTTCTCAATTTTTTCACAATTTTTAATATTAATAATTACAACTTCCTTTATTATTTTCGATTTTGTAGGAAGGAAATTTAAAAATTACACCTTCCTTTATTATTTTCAATTTTGTAGGAAGGAAATTGATAGAAGTTTCTTTTATTTTCAAAATTGATAGAACTTTCTTTTATTTTTATCAAACTTGATAGAACTTTCTTTCAATTAGAAAATTACAACTTCCTTATTATTTTCGAATTTGTAGGATCTTATGTTAATAATTGCAATTTTCTCTTTTATTATTTTCAAATTTGATAGAACTTTCTTTTATTATTTTCAAACTTGATAGAACTTTCTTTTATTAGTTTCAAATTTGTAAGATTGGAAGAATTAGAAAATTACAACTTCCTTATTATTTTTAAAATTTTAGGGTCTTATGATAAAATTTCCTTGTTATTTTCAAACTTGATAGAACTTTATTTTATCATTTTCAAACTTGATAGAACTTTCTTTGAATTAGAAAATTACAACTTCCTTATTATTTTCGAATTTGTATGATCTTATGTTAATAATTGCAATTTTCTCTTTTATTATTTTCAAAATTGATAGAACTTTATTTTATTATTTTCAAACTTGATAGAACTTTCTTTTATTATTTTCCAATTTGTGAGATTGGAGTAATTAGAAAATTACAACTTACTTATTATTTTCAAAATTTTAGGGTCTTATGTTAAAACTTCCTTATTATTTTCAAACTTGATAGAACTTTCTTTTATCATTTTCAAACTTGATAGAACTTTCTTTTATCATTTTCAAACTTGATAGAACTTTCTTTGAATTAGAAAATTACAACTTCGTTATTATTTTCGAATTTGTAGGATCCTATGTTAATAATTGCAATTTTATCTTTTATTACTTTCAAACTTGATAGAACTTTCTTTTATTATTTTCAAACTTGATAAAATTTCTTTTATTAATTATTTTCAAATTTGTAAGATTGGAGGAATTAGAAAATTACAACTTCCTTATTACTTTCAAATTTGTAGGATCTTATGTTAAAACTTCCTTATTATTTTCAATTTTATAGGATCTTATGTTAATAATTACAATTTCCTTTTATCATTTTCAAATATGTAAAAATGGAATTGGAAAATTGGAAAATTGTAAGATTTAATGTAATATCCCGGATTTTTTTTGTAATTTTAATAGATTAAAATTTGCTAGAAATTAGAATTAGAAGTGGATTAAAATTTACGATAATTATATAATTTGATTTTAGAATAAAAATATAGAATTAATGAGTCTTGCTAATTTAATTTTGTTGGGCTTTAGTTTAAAGTTTTAGTTGGCCCAATTTAATTAAAATTGACCTATACATATCTAGATACGAGCGTGTTAAAAAAAAATGAAAACCCTAGCATCGGTAAAGAAAAGAGACGCCGTTAGAGAGAGAGAGAGAGAGAGAGAGAGAGAGAGAGAGAGAGAGAGAGAGAGAGAGAGAGAGAGAGAGAGAGAGAGAGAGAGAGAGAGAGAGAGAGAGAGAGAGATGAGAAGAAGAACGCAAAAAGAGTAAGATTCATAACAAGTTTAGAAAAAGAGGTAACGATTCTTTAATTCTCTTGTTATCCGTATTATTTCACGTGTATGATATTTGATTTATTTTGATTATGTCAAGGATCTTTATATGTTCTCTTGAGTATTTTTATATGTGTATAATATGATATATATATCCATGAGTTCTTTGTTTTGTTAATTGTGTTCGTATGACTACTCCGATTTTGTATGTATACTATACATAAAGTCTGAATTCTTGTAAATATCGTATCTGACTCGTTATTTGTCGGAATTTTATGATCTTAGAGTCTCTGAAAGGTATTTGAATTATCTACGACTTTAATTCTTTGTGTTTTTCGAAATTCGGTCTTCAAACGTGAGTTTTTCCGGGATTTATTGACCAGCCAATATGTTTTTGAAACTGAGAAGTCTAACTTTGAAAATTCATAGTAAATTGATTCTTTATCCAAAAATTACGAGCGATACCATTCTGGAAAGCTCTTTTCGACCTCTGCACTTTGTGTTTCATTCCTCTAACTATTTCTGTGATTGCGATGTCTTAAACGTCGAAATACTAACCTGATCAGGGGCTGATTCTGTTATGCAGTCCGCAAATATCTATGTTTGAGTTCGTTACTTGTCCGTTTTTAACGAGACTTATCATTCTGGAAAGGTCTCGGAATTGCCTACATTTTTTGTGTTTTGTACTTTTTCAGATAAAGTCATTTTCATAGAGTAATTTGTTAATTTCTAGAACTGGTCATAACTGATTTTGTTAATATTGGTCTATTTTGCAAGATGTTTTGGTGTCTGATTTTTGCATTAAAAATATAATAAATGTTCTTGTGGAATAAATCTTCAGGAAGAACTATACAAACACCAAATCGGTCTCAGAATTTATAAATTGTACACATTCTAAGTCTCTACAGATTAAGTGGGTGTTTGGGGTATCAAACAAAAGTTGACTTATAGCTTAAAATGAGTAAGTGCTTTATAAGTGATAAGTAGAGCTGAACTTATAAGTCCTAGAGTGTTTGGTAAATCAGAACTTATAAGCAGTAGAGTGTTTGGGTAATCATAACTTATAAGTTAACTTTTTTTATTATTTTTAAAATATTTATTTTTTAATATATATAAATGGATATCAATGGATAGATCTCGATGAGTAGAGAAATTTGATATATACATATCAATTTTTTAATGAACGGATCAAAAGATATATGGTTTTGAAGATTTGAAGGATATTATATATTACGTGTATCGAGAATAAGTTATAAGTTATAAGTTGAATGTTAAGGATTCTTAACATTCAACTTATCCATTTTAAGTAGCCATAAGTTGATTTCACTTATTTTGACAAACACCCCCCATAAACTGAAATAGGTTTATAAGCTATAAGCTTATAAATAAGCTGATAGCCAAACAGGCCCTAAGTGCGTTATCATTTATCACCTCTTTTTTCTTTTCGTTTTTTCTTTTCATTTTAATTACCTTAAATTAATAAAAAAAAATGATTTTTTTATTTTCACAGGTTAAATGGAGCTGCCGGCCCTGAAAAACTGAAAACCCCAAGTAAATTTAAATTTTATGCTTAATTATAAATTAAAATCATATACATATGATTTTGTTGTATATCTTAAATTATTTGTAATGCTACTTTGAGAAAAATATGTCCATAACATCTTTTTTTGTACCTTTATTTACATTTAAATTATTTATAATTTTTAGAAAAATATGCCTCTAAAATATATCATTTTTTGAGTATCCCCGTTAATTAGCATAAATAGCTTAGTCTCATGATCGACTCTGTAAATTAGCCGTTCCATTCACGTGCACGAACAATGGCAAGAAAGAAAAGACAAAGGACTAGAGGATTATAGGAGAAAATTGAAGTAGGGACGAGGGGCAAGGGAGTAGTGAGCAAGGGGCAATGCCTGCACTGGTACATTTATTTAATTTTAATATAATTAACCCTAGCTAGTTGCCGTTGCATAATGCATGCCTAGATGTCGTTGATGAATTTAATTAAAGTTGGTTTCCCCAACCTACCTAGCAACTCCTACTTGTACACAGACGCGTTAGTCGTAAGTTCTAAGCTCTAACCAAACCGAACCAAATTTATATACTACTACTATTCAGTTCTTTGGTTAAATTCAATTTATAACGTTGGGATTAATCGGGAAGAATGAAATGCATGGAGTAAAATCAATGAGAAATTATAAAATTTGGAGGGAATATTTGAAAAAAATTTATGTTAATACAAATTTATTATGTTAAAATTTGTAAAGAAAATGAATATGCGAATAAATAGAGCATTCCATGTTAAACTAGAGTATTTGAGTTTTGACTTAGATGATTAGGAATGAAATGAGAAAGTAATGAAAAAAATAAACAAGTTCAAATTTTATTTCACTCCCTCCATTTTCATTCATCCCAATCAAACAGACCATAAAGGAATTAGGCGCTGATCCTTCTACAATCATTGGTTTGTGAAAAAAATTTGGTACACAAATTTTATATTAATGTGAATGCATGAAATAACGTCACTCTATTTACAATTCATTTTTTGACTTTAGTGTTCTTTTTTTATACTTGAAAATTTTCGCGAATATATTTTCAACCAATCATCAATGAATATCGACATGCATTATATTTATGAATTTTATTTTCAAAAATACGACCTCCAACTTTTCTAACCTAAAATGCAACTCTAATTTTATTTTTTATAAAGTTGATTTTTGAGTTGGTTCTGGTTGCACCAGTTACATATTTTGAAATATATTCGATTCACACAATGCAACTTCATAATCAATCAAATGCAACAATTAGCAACCAATATCAAACAAATGCAATTTTTTAATTTTTTATAATATTTTATCAAACAATTGGGAAAATGTTATTTACAGAGCTCTTTTTTTATTTACAGAACTATTTGTAGCATATTGTAAGATTATATGCAATACTTTATGAATGTAGAGGGCATATGCAATATATATTGCTCTAAAAATTAAAAAACAACTCTGAAAATAATATTTTTCAACAATTGGTATGCATATGATTGCAAAATTTGCCACCTATAGAAATAGACAATTAAAATGGGTGCCCTGCTGAGTCTGATATCACAAACAAGGAGAAATGAATCAAATCTATTCACTTGTGGCTTATTCATCGTTACTTTCATTGTTGTCATCGCAAATGTTTCATGGTTCCCAAATATATATTTACAGTGACGCGCACATCTATACTATATTATTAAACATTATATTATTAAAAACAAAACATTAAAAGAAGTATTTGAGCTGAGCTATATAAACCAATTTATTTATAATCAATTATTTTTTACAACTAAAATACATTACCTATTTTATATATTTTTCTTACTTAAATACTTCATCTTCTAAAAATAAAATAGGTAATATATATATATATATATATGAGTTGCACTCTAGGAAGAACATCAATATACTTATATAAAGGAGAAGACGGGGGCGGTGAGGTGGCGCCTCTAGAATGGCTCCGTTCTATTTTTCTAATTTTCTCAATTTTTCACAATTTTTAATTTTAATAATTACAACTTCCTTTATTATTTTCGATTTTGTAGGAAGAAAATTAAAAATTACACTTTTATTATTTTCAAACTTGATAGAACTTTCTTTGATTTAGAAAATTACAACTTCCTTATTATTTTCGAATTTGTAGGACTTGATAGAACTTTCTTTGATTTAGAACATTTCTTTGATTTAACTTGATAGAACTTTCTTTTATTATTTTCAAACTTGATAGAACTTTCTTTGATTTAGAAAATTACAACTTCCTTATTATTTTCGAATTTGTAGACTTGATAGAACTTTCTTTTATTATTTTCAAACTTGATAGAACTTTCTTTGATTTAAAAAATTACAACTTCCTTATTATTTTCGAATTTGTAGGACTTGATAGAACTTTCTTTGATTTAGAACTTTTCTTTGATTTAACTTGATAGAACTTTCTTTTATTATTTTCAAACTTGATAGAACTTTCTTTGATTTAGAAAATTACAACTTCGTTATTATTTTCGAATTTGTAGGATTTGATAAAACTTATATTTCTTATAATATTTTCTTTATAAGTCAATTTATTTACTACGGACTATCTTCTAATGGAGAAATTAAATATACTATGTTAATATTTTTCTAAGTTTTCTCTATAAGTCAATTTGTTTACTAATAATAAATACAATTGATAGAAAAAGATTTTGATTGTCTTATATTCTCCTAAACTTTCTTCACAAGACAAATAATATTTATCTTCATATTCTTAAAAAAAAATCTTGATTACCTTATATTCTTCTAAATTTTCTTCAAGATCAGTATCAATATCAATATCATAATTGCCTATGGACTATCCTTTAAGGGAAGAAATTAAATATACTATATTAATATTTTTCGAAACTTTCTCTATAAGTCAATTTGTTTACTGCGGACTATCTTCTATTAAATATACTATGTTAATATTTTCCTGAATTTTATCTGTAAGTCAATTTGTTTACTAATTAAATTAAATATATCATGTTAATATTTTCCTAAATTTTCACCGTAAGTCAATTTGTTTACTAATTTTTTTTGTAACAATCTTCTAATATAGGAAACTAAACATACCATTTTACAAGCCTTTCTACTTAAATAAAATTAACATCCTAATATTTTTCTAAAATTTCTCAACAGTCAAATTATTATATTTATATTCTTCTAATCTTTAATTTGAAGTCAAAATTACCATCTTATATTCCAAGAAAATACTTTATTTTAGAGATCTTTTTTATGATAATTGCTTGCTAGAAAACGTTTTCTATTGCTAAGTTGTTACCTTTTTTAACCAATAAACAACTATATTAATTTGGTGTTCCATCATAATTTTATAATCGGTCTTGGTAATTTTTAGGGTTACTTTACTTTAATTTCGTCTTCTATCTTTCTCTGTTTTGTACTTTTTTCATGTATTTTGTCTGTTTTTCCCTGCTTTTATGATTTGTATTTTTTCACAGCCTATATGATATTTTCTGTGTCCGTGGAACATATACAGGTTGTTGAAGAATAAAGAATCATGAAGAAGAAACTCTCAATTTTGATGTATCAACACATATTACAAATCATATATTTTTTATATATTTATATTTTACAATTACATTGCTTAGTCAACTAGGGAATTAATATTTGTAAAACTTAGAGTATCTCCAACGGTGTTCTGTAAAATGGTTGGCTAAATATTGATTATGTAAAATTTGCTGAACGGTATTTTATTCCAATGGAGTTATCTATATTGATTGGTTATATTTTAAAAATGGCATGTTATTATTATTTCAAGTTATTTTAAGTACAATATACTATTTTAATATGATAACAATTGATGTGTAATTTTGCTACAGGTTCTACATGTTCAGCATATATAGTCAATATGACGAGGTTATCTAAATTTTTAGTCAACAGTAATGCACCATTGAAGTGACAAATTTTTTACACATTCTCTATAATTTCTATTTAAGGCATGTCATATGAATTTTTAGTTAAGGGTTCATGATGGTTGGAGATGCTCTTAGTACGTGGTTTTTGTGCATGAATCTTCTTCTTAATTAATTAAATCACGGAGATCTTCCTGCGTCAGGTAAAAAAAAGTTAAAAAAATTTTGCAGACCATAATTTTCCGGAGCATGTGTTTAGCCTATTTATCTCGCCACATTTGTAGTTGATTTTGTGTGCCTAATTATCAATTTATTTAATAATTTGGGTATTGTATTATATCTTTTATATATAATTAGTGTAAAACATTTAAATGGTATGATTTGGTATGATCGCGGGTCCTACATAGCTAAAACCTCTCTATTATAAAACAATTACACAATTAGAGTTATTAATAATACTCTGTTTTAGAGAAAAAATAATATTTCTATAAAAGTAAAGAATAATAGAAGTAGTATAATTTTAATATTTATACACTAAAATTTATTAAAAATGAATTTATAAAAACAATGAATAAACATATAAATCATCATTCTTTTAGTGAATTTTTATATATAAAAAATTCAGTAATTTTTATCATTTCAAGAAGTACAACTTAACCGAAATAATATATAGATATGAAAAAACAAATTATTAACTTAATTTATTATTAAAAATTTGTAATATAAAAAATGAATTTATATTTTTATGAAAATATACAAAGATATTAATAAATAAATAAAATTATAAAAACAGTTAAATAAAATAACTTATTAAACGTATAGTAATGATAAGTTTGGTGACAGCAAAAGATGACATGTATCTGATAGTAGTACTATGAATGGTACTGAAAAAACGATGATTATTTAGAACATCTCTGGTACGGTACTTTTGGCGTTCTTTTAATTAAAATTTATTTTAATTATTCAAAATTATCAATTATATTTAAAATGTATAATTATAACCTCTCATTCCAATACTCCACTAGAAAGCAGATAAAAGTATCATGCCACATAATATTATAGGATAATTTGGCATTTTTTTTAACAATCATTGAAATTGCTCTCGGGGATTCAAATGACACAAGAAAACAAGTTTCACCTCGAATAATTTGAGTTCCAAGTTTCAAAATTGTTACAAACAGTTGTCAAAATATACGTTACAAGTAATTCATGAATTATTAGCATTTTTATATTTTCAATTTCCCCTCCTTTTAATCTACATGATTGTAGGATTTTATTTTGTTAACCAATTGTAAGACTTTGTATTCCGTAAAATTTTCTATATTTACACATAAATTTGTTAACCTGTTACAGCTAAGGTGATTTTCTCTAACTTTTATGTATATATGTACATTATTACATGTACTGATGATGTACTCCCTCCGTCCATTTAAATTTATTTTGAATTTACGTGGAAAACATATAATTATTATTTTCCAAACAATTTTATCAACTATCTTTTAAATCCTTTTTTTTTCAAGTTTCTCACCTATTTGAATTAATAAATAGAAAAACTCTTAATTATTTTATATTCTCCTAAATTTTCTCCTAAATTTCGTTAAATTCTCCGAAACTTTCTCCTTATACCAAATTATCATTTTAAAAATTTTCTAAATTTTTTTAAATCAAATTATCTTATAAATATTCTCTTAAACTTTATCTTTAACTTAAAGTTATTTTCTTATTATTCTTATAAATTTTGTTCTATTTATTATTCTTCTAAATTTCATTCAAAAAATTATCTTAAAATCATATTTTCATCTTAATATTTTCCTAAACTTTCTTTTACTTATATAAATGCAAGTTTACATTTCTCTTCAAGTCAAATTTAAAAAAACAATAATTTAATTATTTCTTACATATTGACGAATAAAAAAATTAAATATATCATCTTAATGTTCTCTTAAACTTTCTCTTCAACTTAAATTTACCATCTATTATTTTTATAAGTTTTGTTTTAAAGTTTTTCTTAAAATCATATTATCATCTTAACATTTTCCTAACCTTTCTTTTACTTATATAAAATGCAAATTTATATTTCTCTTCAAGTCATATCTAAAAATAAAAATAAATTTAATTACCTCTTAAATATTGTCGAATAATATTTTTGTAAATTTTTTTGTTCAAGTAGTAACGATTTGCGCTCAACGAGAGAATGGCTCAAAATACATTTTAACTATTAGAACGAGAAAGCGGCACATTTGGGAAGAAAAATATTTAAAGGGAGGACGGTTCATTAGGAACAACGTATTATATGCTAGAATTAAATATTGATATTATATTATGTATTTTAAAATATAAGTTTAAAGTTAAATCTTTTACAAAATATAAATGGTAATCAATATAAAAATATTTAACAATGTAAAAATATTAAATAATTGCTCTTTGCTATATTTATTTAGAATTTCCTTGAATGAAAATACGACACGAAAAATTCAAAAGAAACATTATGTTAGAAATATAATTATCTATTTTATTTAAAATAAAATTATAGATTTTTTTTAAAAAAAAATTGGAAAATTTATTATAAAGCCGCTGCGAACGGCGGCTTAGTAAACCACTTATCTTTATATATATAAAGGAAAACCCCAGGAGCTCTAGAATCGCTCGATTCATATTTATCTTTTTTTATAGAGCACCTCTAATTTAAATATTAAAAATCAAATTTCCTTTCTCAAGTCCTAAAATTTAGATGAGGGAATAATTATAATAAAAGAAGTATCTAAAAATAGTTATATATATATAAAGGAAAACCCCCAGGAGTTTGAGGAAATAATTATAATAAAAGAAGTACATAAAAATAATTATCTTCAATATATATAAAGGAAAACCCCCCGGGAGTTTTAGAATCGCTCGATTCATATTTATCTAATTTTTTAGAACCCTTCTATTTTAAAAACTTATAATTAAAACTTCATTATTTAAGTCATATTTCTTAGAAAATAAAATCGAAACCTTTTTTTGTATAAAAGAACTTTCCTTTATTAAGTCCTATTTTTTAGAAGAAAAAAATCAAATTATTTTTTAATTATATAAAAGAAATTTAAAACTACAACTTTCTTCTTTTAAGTCCAATTTTTAGAAGAAAAAAATATCAAAACCTCATAATTCTCAAAAAATTATAAACCTAATCAAATTTTATAATCATATTTACAATCTTATATAAACTGATTATCACTGCAACAAGCTTTAATACTTCATGTCTTCATCATGTTTATGTTCTATCTTTTCAATTTTTTTGTTGGAGGTTATATATGAATTTGTAAATTAATTAATGTTCATATACATATGTTTCGTGTTTAGGTACTACAGTATTCAATCAGCATCGAGTATCCTCGCAACAAATTCACAGGGATGTTGTTGATACGGTGAGTCAAATATATTTTATAGTTGTTTTTTCTGTATTTTAACTATCGATAACATGGACTATAGATCATGTTCACAATCTATATCATGATTACATATACTTAACATCTGGGCAATGAGTCGGGAACATGGGCAGAATTAGGGTGGTTAAGAGAGGCTAGAACATTGGTTACACTCAAAAAAATTATTAGAATTTCTTTTTTAATCTCAAATTTTTACTAAAAATATTGAAATTTTTTTAACCTCAGATAATTTTTAAAGTTTAATATGAGTCCCGGATACTATAAACTCCTGGTTTCGTCACCGGTTGGGAACATGGTAGTTCACAAGCACGTAAACGTCCTTCATCCCTCATAAATTCACTTGCTGCAACAAGCGACGCCTGTGTTTGTTAATTCTTTTAAGCTATTGATGTGTTACATATTTAATTTTTTTTCCTTACAAATTAAATAAGTTTTTTCTATAATTTTATTGAATGTTTGATTATAAGTTTCATAATTTTGTATTAGATAGGTTTACCAATAATTCAATATATGTTTTTATAATTTGTATCTTAATTGTGTATGCAGTTTGGTTATGATTATCCTGCTAATCATGTTGGGTCTCCGTTCTAAAAATCACCAATTTAATCAATTAATCATTATAAGATGCTTTGTCAATCCGATTTTTCAAATCCGATTAATCTTTACTTATTTTTAAAAAATTATTTATTAAGCGTAATTCATTAAGTATATATATTTTTTTAAATCTTTGATTAATGATTCAATTAATCATTCCAATTAACTCTCAATTATTTGATTAATTCCTAAACGATATTTCGACCTATTTCGATTCCGTTTTTTATAATATTGTTAGAAGTAAATACGATGACTTTAGTGTCCGGTACAGTCATCATATAGAACTATTAAATAAGGCAAAGAATTTGTTGACAAGTTATTTTTAGGCTTTAAATTACGACTACTTTATCTATAATTGACCTTGAATTCACGATAATCACTTAAATCCTTTTTAAATATTGTGTTTTTTATCTTTTATTTTAAGTTTATAAATTACATAATAGGGACAAAATTATTATTATTATAACGATATAAATTTATCCTTAATCAATTTCACATTAAAGATAAGATGAAAGAAAAAAAATTAATTTCATTCGTAAATTAATTTTGTATTTAGAAGAGTCATAATTTTTGTTTTATTATGAAAAGTCTTCATTTATTATTATGAAAAGTGTTCACTAGCACCCTATCATATTTTTTTACCATTGTTCGAATCATATTTTTCTAGAGCTACTCTAATTTAAATATTAAAAATTGAAATTTCCTTTTTTGACTCCTAATTCATAGAAAAGGTAATACTTATAAAAGACAAAATTCTCTAAAAATTATAAATATACAATTTTAATATTCATGTCTTTAAAATCTTTAATAATGGAAAAAACGAACATATAATTTTAATATTCTCCTAAATTTTTTATAAAAAATATATTTTAATTGCCTTTAAAATTTGGTTAGTCGAGGAAACTAAATATCTTTCAACATTTAATAAAGGAAACTAAATGTCTTTGCTAATCTCCTAAATGTTCTCTACTAATCAAATTTATTTATATTTCATACTATTTTTCAAGAAAAGAAGCTAAATATGTTATGTTAATAATTTCCTAAACTTTCTATTCAAGTCCAGTTTATTCACTAATTCATTTCTACTATCTTCTAATGGAGGAAACTAAGTATACTACATTAATATTCTCCTAAACTTACGAGTCTAATTTAATTACTAATTTCTTTTTTACTATATTTTACTCGAGGAAAATAATAAAGAAAACGATTTGAAAACATGTTTAACGAGAGATCGATTCATTAGGAGAAGCATATTATATGCTAGAATTTAATATTTATGTATTTTTAAATAGAAGTAGCAATATAAAGTTTTAGAAAAATAAAGTGATTAATATACTAATATTTGATATAATATTAAAATAATGAAATATATTAAACAATTGCCCTTTTCTATAATTATTCAAAATTTCGGTAATGAACAACACTAAACGGAGAATTTAAAAGAAACCATAATTTCATGTTTTAAATATAATTTTGTTTAAAAACATATTTTTTAGAATTATTTTTAGAAAAATTTGGAGAAATTATTATAAAGCCGCTGCGAAGCGCGGCTTAGTAAACTAGTTTTATATAAAGAACAATAAAGAACACTATCATAAACACTTTATTTTTCATAAAAATTGATTTTTTAAAATTAGAATCATAAAATTGAACAACAATTAAGCCTAACATATCGAATTTAACGTAGAATCTCATCTAAATTTAAAAATTAAACATTACATATAATCCAGTATAGAATCCAGTACAGAATCTTGTTTTATATTTATCACAATGAAATTACATGTAATCATGTTTTATTTGATTCTATTTTTTTTAGATTCTATTTTTATTCGTAATAAACATTAGAATCAACATGCAATTTATATAAGATTCTATGATGTTCTTTATTGTTCTTTATATAAAAATGTTATTCATGGAGCAATGGCCTGGCCTATATATATATATATATATATATATATATATATATATATATATATATAAGTCATTGCTCCATGAAGAACACTCTTATATAAATTATATAAATACATATGTGTATGTATTGATCTTCTAGTTTATGATTTATTGGCAATGATACGAATTTATGAAACATAAAATAATCGTAATTTTACAATTCAAAAAGTAAGAAAACATAAAGTTGTAATCAATTATGATGAAACAGATTTATGAAAATAAGATATGAAAAATAAGTAAATATGGAAAATTCCCAACTTTGTATTAGTACACTTTCAATTGCTACACATAATTTAGATGTTTTGGAGGGAGGGGGGAGGTGGGGGGTTAAATTAAAACTGTGTTGGTCTCTATTGGGCAGGCACTAGGCTAGATATGTCACAAAAAGTGACTGATCATCCCTCATGTGATTCACTTGATTTAACAACACACACTAAAAAGCAATTTGGAAGAACTGAATGGTAGTACATTTATAGAGATAACAAGGAACGTACTATTTCTTCTAGCTCCTAATTTGAGGGCTGCTGGGGGCCGGTTTGACATGTTTATTTAACCTAGGAACCACAGCTCTTCTGTTATGAATTTTAAAACAAGAAGCACTTTCTAATGGTATATTGTTTTTCAGATGGCAACCTGAGTTTTTTTTAATAAGTGCCCTTCCTTCAATATTTTTGCATTTACATGTTTTAATTTATATATATAATCATTTTAAATGAATACATATATAATCATTTTAGATGAATACAGTTTTTATTCAATATTATTTATCCAGGTTTAACTCTATATATATATACCTAATCCTTACATGCATGCATACTCTGTCAAGATGTAAAATTACGAGATCATCTCGATCCTCTGCGCACATTCTATTTCCTTTTCCTGCAATCTTGTCATTTTCTTGATGTCATTATTCTTGTATTATATACTGGTTGGAAAGTGAGCTTTATAGACAAGTTTTTTTTAATTACCAGGTCTGTCAGCTATATATAGCACATTATATAAACTCAAATAAACTGAAAAAATACAGAATGATTACAGACAGTAACTACAGTATATTTGGGGGTAAAGATGGAAAGGAAAGAGGACATAGATTAGTCAGCCGCGCAGGAACAAACACAAGGCTCGAGAATGACACAAAATTTATATTTGCTGTTTTACCGGTTTTTTATTTTACTAGAATTAAGGTCGAAATAAGAAGAAAAAGATAGAACGACAAAAGAGGATGGCAATGAAATCTTTCATTCAAATATTCGCGTCTTTTAATGATTTAAAACATGGGGAACCAAAATTTTAAAGCACCCAAACTAAGAAAAAAATCATATCCATCCTGCT
This sequence comes from Heracleum sosnowskyi, assembly GCA_030848705.1. Taxonomy (NCBI): domain Eukaryota; kingdom Viridiplantae; phylum Streptophyta; class Magnoliopsida; order Apiales; family Apiaceae; genus Heracleum; species Heracleum sosnowskyi. The sequence goes on from CM061243.1 coordinate 11,000,632, forward strand.
CTTTCTTCACAAGAATCTTGAAATATATTAGGATTCACTTATTTCTAAGATTTATCTGGGCTAAAACGATATTTTTGTACCAACTTTTATGAGTAAATCTTGACATCACTACAAAAAATCACTACAAAAGTCACTACTTCCATTTTAGGAGTTATTAACTACCTTACTATATTATTGTATTGAGGACATACACATTAATTTCTAAAAGATGTGGGCCACTATTATTACTAAAATAAGAATAGTGGTTGATGACATACACATAACTTAAAAGAAGTTTGTAAAATAAAAATAGTAGTATTTTCAAAAAAAAATTTAAAAATTAATAAAAATAGTAATGACTTTTGTAGTGATTTTTTGTAGTGATGCCAAGATTTACTCAACTTTTATTGTTTTGTTTAAACTTTTGGCTATTCTATTTCCGTGATTTAAATTTAAAGAACTACATATATGTGTATTTAAATGCAACTCTTTATTAAAAGGTAAAAGGTCATAAAAAGAATCAACTCACATGAACTCAGATAATTCGAATATTGCCGTTGATCTTAAGCTTTCTCTAGATATTACTTCACTAATATGGTCTAAACCACGAAAGTTATCATGCTAATCCTCTTTTTGGACCGCTAGCTCCCCTTCGATGCTTCGTTCTTACATTTCCCAGTCTTAATTAGCTACTTCGATACTTTGATTGTGTTCATTAGAGATGAATACAATTTTATGGGGAAAAAAATTAAGTCGACATGGAGAAGAAATTAAGAGAAGCGTCTATCCTGTATCTGAAGAAATTAGTAGAAGCAGAGCATGATCAATGCTAAACAAGTTTTGATTAAATCAGATCTTTAATCTAATGGTTGTTATATGTCTTTCCCCCGAGAGGTGGAGGTAAAATCCCATTTGGTGTCTCTTTTTGAACTTGTTCTCTAGTGAAATTGTAAAATGTTGCTGTCTCCGAGTTTCAACTTAAGTGGAATTGCAAGTTATTTTTGTTTACTTCTTGTTAGGCATTCGTGTGTACAGTCTCATACGGATTGTGTTTTATTCCGCTTAGCTGATGTTGATTAACCATAGTTGATGATGTGTTAGTACGGAAATGACATGCGGTTTCATTTATGAGAGAATAATCAGTAATATATAATCGCTCAGGGAACGTTTTTGAGAACACTAACATTTCTCTTTATTTCGATATAACCTGTTGTAGGGACGTAATCAAGTTAATTCTCTACCCTTAAAAACATGATTAAATTAGGAGGAAAGTTAACCTACCCTAAATGAGTAAATGGGGATTTATTCGAGTAATATTTCTAATATACCATCGAAAGATAAAATAAAATAAAAAAAAGGGAGTGAACCCGTTAAAAAAGGAGTAAAGAAAAAAGGTGAAAGGATGATCAACCGTTGAAGTTGCATGGAAAATAAGCAGCACCATTTGATCAAAGGAGAGGTGACAGCTAAGTCTATATAAATTTCACCCTCTTCTTTACAGAAACAGTAAAACAAGTGGAGGTGAACAGTTGGAATATGATTATGATTACCATGAGTAAAGTCTGCATACACACATGCATATACCCAACTGCTAACAAGTGTGTATTAGAATCTAAGTAAAATTATTGATACACAAAAAAGCAAATAGAGACAAGAAAGAAAAATTAAAGGGTTTCTTGTTTTTAATCTGCAGCGACCTCAACAGAGCTAGAGTTGCAGCTTTATTTAAGTATGGCGGCGTTGTGGCAGAGAATTACAGCTATCTCTCTGTGTGTGTATTTAATTTTATTGTTACTCCAATAATTCAAGCACAGGCTGCAGAAGGAGAGAGGCTGGGCTGGGCTTGAATCAATTTATACTCATACATTCTCTGTCTGTTTCTAAAAGTCTTCTCTTTGTATACCAAAAGTGAGTAAAGAGATAAAGACCTTACAAAACACAATCACAGCTACCACTTATTTGAACAACAACCACTCACTTTTTCTTTCTTTGTCTAGTTCCTTATATAAATATCTCCCCCTAGCTATATTGTTCCGTCGAAGTTTGCTGTCGGTAGGAATTATCTGGTAGGAAAAACTCGTTTTTATTGTAGTGGAAAACAGATATTGTTGTAGTAGTTTAGGAGGTATGTTTGGGAGAGTTTTTAAATAAAGGAAGTAGGGTTTAGATTTGATGCTCCTATGGATTGTTATGTGTTGATTGAATTTTGTAAAAGAAGGTCAAAATCGAGAACATGGCTAGTTTCTTTTCACTAGGTGGTGGAGATGGAGGAGGAAGAGGAGCAAACAACCAACAAAGACAAGGCGGCAACAACAACAACAATAATGAAATTATTTCCGAAAGTTTGTTTTTATACAGCAGAAATAATAATAATGTTAATAATAATTCTGATCAAGTAGACTTACACAACAAGGGTTTCGAGCTTTGGCAGCCACAAGATTACGGAGAATCTCATCATCATCGAAATCAGCTACAAGATTTATATCCATCAGGTCTTAACCTAGTCTCCGATAATTCAAGATCGGCTGATCAATTTTTTATGTTGAGAAGCGGTGCAAGTAGCAGTACTACTAGCGGTGGATCGATAAGCTGTCAGGACTGTGGAAATCAGGCAAAGAAAGATTGTACACATATGAGATGCAGGACTTGTTGTAAGAGCCGAGGGTTCCATTGCCAAACTCATGTCAAGAGCACTTGGGTACCAGCTGCTAAACGCCGAGAGAGACTTCAGCAGCTTGCGGCTTTACACCGTCACCGTCAACAACAAGATCAAGAACACGAGAATGTTCTCCACTACCAAACCCTACAAATTCACCCCAAAAGGCTCAAAGACTCTTATTCTACTGCTATTCCTATTGCTTCTTCAGGTACATATTTATAACCCTAGTACTTTCTTTTTCCCAAGTAACCCTAGTTAGTAAATTTTTTGTGTACGTGCATAAACTAAAATTTAACTACGATTATACAACTATCAACAGTGACTGGCTGAACTAGGATTTCGAAAAAGTCGGTCTGATATAAGGTATCGATAATTTTCAGATGTTAGCCGGTATTTAAACAAAATTTATATTGATTTTTAACTAAATTTCGGGGTTTGAAAAAAAATTATCTACTAATATTTGTAGTTTAGCTGATATTTCAGCCTAGGTTAACCCTGTGTGATTTCACATCTCACGATTGATGGCAGTAGAAAATGAAATAATAAAGTGGTGTAAGTAACATGCTGCGTGTAGCGCTAGGGTGCAATAATCCACTAGCTACTACCACATTCTATATCAGTTTTCTTTTGATTTCTTGGATAAATTTTTATTTTCAGATCACTGTTTCCAAGTATAAACCTGACAACTGAACGGAAGGGAACACTAGTCTCTTTTCCTATAGATAGCTAGCTCCATGTGTTTCTGTTGATAAGTGTGTATTTTAAGGCATTTCTACATTTTTTTTCTCAACTTTTATCTTCATTTGTTCCTTAATTATGCATTTAGCTACTAGCTAGTTACTAGTATTGGCTATTAGAGCAAGTCCAAGAACTTACTTATATCATGTCCTAAGCTCAAATATAAGTAATTTAGCAAAAAATGATGCTCCAACAATGTCTTAGTGGTTACCTAAATCACTAGGACATCCATCTCATTACCTATTAATAGGTAACCACTAGCCATTACCTATTTAATTTCCAAGAATAAAAAATTCACTTCTCTCCTTTTTCTACATTTCTTTTCTCTCTCTTTCTTCCACTCTTTTTCTCTCTATTTTCAAATATATTATTATAATAATAATAGGGAATGGATATAAGTAATATTGTTGGAGTTCCTACAAGAAATCAAGTCCCTAAATCACTAGGACACATTATTATATAATATTTATAAGTAACCAACTAGGACATTGTTGGACTTGCTCTTACAACATAAACTAATCCGCAAGAATGAAATAAAGTATGTTTAATTTAGTAAGCACGCGTGGATTTATATTTTTTTAAATAAATTTTTACATGATTAAATGATTTCTAGGGTTGGAGTTGGCGAATTTCCCGGCGGAGGTAAAATCACAGGCTGTTTTCAAATGCGTTAGAGTAAGCTCCTTTGGGAATGCTAATAATCAGTACGCTTATCAAACGTCGGTAAACATAGGGGGTCATTTGTTTAAGGGAATTCTGTATGATCAAGGTCTCGAAAGTAGTCATCGTCATCAGTTTCCAGTGAGAGATGAAGAAATAAATCTCATTATAAACAACTCCGGCTCCTCTGCCGCTGAGCCTGCTGGAGCAGCTGCTAGTTCTAGAGAGAGGGCGGCTGCCCCTTCGCAAGTCACTACGTTTTTGGACCCTTCTACTTTGTACCATTCAGCGAATTCACTCAACTCTTTCATGGCTGGTACGCAGTTCTTCCCTCCCCCGAGAACTTAGAAGAAAAATTGTCTGCATTTATATTAATTTTGTTTTTCAAGTCTCATTCTTCAATTAGTTCAACTGCAGCATATATGTGTTCGATCTATTGAATATTTTATACAATTTGACACAAACTTTGAGGTACCAAGGAGAAATTGATCGAGAAGAGAAATGCTAGAGTTCACAAAATATTTGTCGGATAGCATATTGAATGATGATGTAGTTATGTTTTGATTAGTTATCGATGCCGCACCGCCACTGCCACATCAGCATTCGATGCAGGTTTCTATAAATGTTTTGTGAAGTCTAGCATTCCCAGAGGAAATGATGCTGGAGTCTTGTTGTATTTTTGTAGTTTACATACGTTTTAATGCAAAATTTGACGATGTGTATTTGAAATTGGTTTAAATGTTTATTATCGAATTTAAAAATTCTCCATTCTCCACTGACTGTAATAACACAGTTTGGCTTCGAAAAAATGCCCGTCCTTTACGGAATTTCTGAAGTTTCAGAGACTCAAAGTAGGATAGCTTATTTGAGTGGACAAAATTTTATCTGAATTCTGAAGGGTAAAGAATGAACGTGACGGATTAGTGTTCTCTGCTGCTTTTGTCTGGATACACGGCCCTCCATGCAATATTACTTTGAATTCTCTCTCTAGTTATGGGGCTGAGCAACGGTGGGTTTTTAAAGATTAAATCGGATCAGGTGGTATTTGGCGATTTCATAAATTACTAGACGATCATTTAAAAATTGAGGCCAAACCGAACTAGACCTGAATTAAACGTTTTGTTTTGATCGATTCGGTTTTAAACTTAACTATACATTCGAAGAATGAACTAAAAAAATAATGATATTACTAAAATTTGATAGGAAGCTACTACACAAAAATATATTGATATAAATAATTAAAGTATAAATAACATCCTTTCCGAATAAAATTGTAAAGTTCAAGATATTAGGTATAAAAAATATGTATTCTTTACTTAAAATTTTAAGATAGAAATATATTTAATAAAATGTAAGATGTGAGATATCAATAAAATGTATAAATATATTATTTTATAATATAATAAAATGGAACGGTCTGGTTCGATCTTAACAGTCCAGTTTGAATATGAAAACCGAATCAAACCATTGAATAACGATTTTTATTTATATCAAATCTAAACCAAATCAAACCGCCAAAAAACCGTAAAATACGATTTGATCGATTCGACCCAGTCCAATTCGCGCGATAGATTTGTTTTTTTTTTCTCGGCCCTACTAGCTACTTCTCTTTCCCCATCCCGTGTACTCAAGCATGTATGTTGTTACACTGACTAAACTTTTTAAAGCCCTAGGTCAATGAAAGAAATTATTTTAAATATAATTCAAAACAATGTTAAGGTACGGTCTCCGAAAATATATAAATATTTATTTTGTATAACGGTTTGGTTGTAGACAGACATCATTAAATTAGAAACTTTCGAAATCATATATCTTCCTTTCTCTTGCGGAAGCGGAACATGGTAAAACATGTATGTTAACATTAAATATAATAGATTATATTGTATGGATGTGACATAACTATTTATATTTTGTATGATTTTTTTACTATGTAAATATAACTACTTGAAATTCAGAAGTGTAATTATAATCTATGAATTACTCACATAAATTTTCCTATCTGATTGTTTGAAAATTTTAATTTAAATTTTTTATAAGACTGATACTGATGATGAAGGAAAATTTAAGTGGATTACAATTGCTTTTTAAGTAGATGCAGGTGTACTTGAAATATCTCAGTGCAAAGTAAAGAGATGGTATGGGAGTCCGGCGTGTGTTTACTGTGTTGATGACTGAAGTGACTGCAGAATGCCTGGAGTCCTGGACCCAGTGTTGGGTTTGGTCTGACTACTGTTAATATTATATTTAACTAGAATATAATAAAAAAGAAAATATAATTTAGCTATAAAAATGAATATACGATCTAAAGTAAAATGAAGTAATAAATTGTAAATAAACTCAGTCAGTTAAATCTCTCTTACAGTAAATGATCTTTTTACAGTAAATAATTCTTTGTCCCTTCACTCCAAACCAAATATACATCTCTTGCCATAGAACATGGCTCAAAACTAGCCACCAGGTTTCTCTCTTCCACGAAACTAGCGAACCTCTAGGTCCAGGGTTAAGATGCAATGAAGTGCCAAGAGAGAGGGAGGGACAATTAATTAGGAAGATTGGGTCTGCACAGAATTAAATACACTGACCCTTGTCATATTACCCTCCGGTACTATCTGGCTTGATTTATTTTTACCAGGTCAATTATGAAATCTTTAATACTGTAATGCTCCTTAGTGATAGACTTATATCCAATTTCCCAAGTAAAGTATTGCTCCTATTTGTAGTAGAGTTCTTGCATCTTTTTAGTGTATTAAAAGATGAGCTGACAATCTTGATTTGGATCCAGCAACTGATGTACTCTTAACTTGTAGAAGGTTTTGAGAGCAGCAGTTAGATTAGAAAACTAGTGTTTGCCACGTAATTTTTAGAATTATATTTTCTACGACGATTATCAATCAGAACACAAGTATATTACAACAATCATCTATCCAGCTGAAACCAAATCTATACTCGTTATTAATAAGCAAAACAATGTGAAAATGGCGCGCGGTACTAAAAAGTACCAAAGTACCAAAGTACCAAATTTGGTTATCACTTGACCCGGGTTCGATTCCTCGCAACTACATAATTATACAAGATTTATTTACTTTAAATTCTTTAGCTTCATCCAGGGTTCGATTCCTTACAACTACGTAATTATACAAGATTTATTTATTTACTTTAAATTGTTTCATGGAGCGTTATATTCTTTGCAGCTACGTAATCATACAAGATTTATTTATTTAATTTAATTTCTTTAGCTTTATGCACGGTTCGATTGTCTATAACTACATAATTAAATATTTATTTATTTATTATATATTTTTATCATTCAATTCTCAAAAAATATTTTTTTAAATAATATTCATTAATAATTTATTAATACTGATATTTTAATGTCGACTCATGCTCGACCGTGCTTGGCACGGGTTATAAACTAGTATATTAAACAAATATACAAGTTTACAATGCAAGTTGATCAGAGGCGAAGAATCTTTGTAGGGAAGTTAAGATAACTGCAGCTAGTTGTCTAAAAGCACAATCTTATACGAATACAACTAATATTTGCATTTGTGAAAAGCAATTGAGAAGAATTCTACCTTCTTTTAAGGCTTCAGGTAAATGTATAATATTATAATATAGAACATAAATGACATACACCATCGTTATATGACAAGATTAATATGCTTGTTTCACCTTTTTTTCTACTTCTTTGATTTGATTTGATTTCAATAAATTTATTCTCTTTTCTTTTTTGGGTGATTGATGGGTTTGTCGTACACCATGCAAAGAGCTAGAGCACTCTGGTTTGTCCCAAGCGCAGCTGATGTAAAAAACAAACAATAAGTATCCTAAAAACTACAGTTTACAAAATGTAAAATGCGTTTGCAAATTGTGCTCACAGTACTAATTAAGCCTTGGTTCTATACCATCACTAAAATGAAGATTCTGTGCGAGTTATTCAACAAATTCGCCCACTAAAGTTTGTACCTAGTCGTAGCCCTAGCTGATTAGCTTGTCGGATTATCTGTTTAATCAAGAGTTAAAGTTTGAATCTTTTAAATACCTTCACCCCTTGTCTCCCATAAGGAAGGCGAAGAACAATCTACTATTTGATTTTTCCATGCAAAAAAAAGGATCAAGCTAGCTGGCATATATTTTATATATTATAAATATTGATATCTGGCAGCCGGAAACTCACTTCTCCATGCCTAAAAAACAAGTTTGTTACTTTCCTCGAGCAACAAAAAGATGAATTAATATACCAGCTCTCCGCAAATATATAATTTTTTACTGTTTTAGGTGAATTGTGGCAGGTAAATTCATAAGTACGTACGAGGGGGCTAAATATTAATAAGATAGCTATGATATTAATAGGATGAGCCCAAAAGTATACTATTAATTAGGCATTCACCGATCTGCATGAACCCTAGAAAAGTCTATTCTGCGATGGTACATTTACTGGCAGTGGTCCTTTACTCCATATCTAGGGACTAGGGTTTTTTTCTCGTTGTCAACAACAAAGGATAGTAGTAGGAGTATTAGTTTACACAACCCCCACCCGTATGTTTATATTCTCCATGTTTGTTTGTGCAAATATATTACTAGCTGATGCCTGATGGCCTCTTGTTGCAAGTAAATTAGTAATCCTTTTTCTCAAATTACGTACTTCCGTAAATTTTTTATCACATAATAGTTGTCCATCTCTGCGTCCAATATATAAATTCATGAACAAAATTTTAGATTTAATATCTTAAACATACGATTACAATATATTATCGTTCATGATATGACGCTTTATACCGACAGAAAAGACAACAAGAAGTTACATTGGCAGATAATCAGACATGGAGAAGAAGGAATCTATTGGTGAACTGATCATAAACAGTAGATCTGATTACGACAAGAGTATTAGAATCTAGTAAGTGTTGAGTGCAAATCTCTTTCACGGCAAAAGATAACACACATGGATTCTTTTCACTCATTACTCACTACCAACACATATAGAAGGAGAAGCGTTTTATGTACTAGTATAATGCATCCTTATTCACTTTAAATAAACCCCTTGTCAATGCTCATTTTTCTTATTACAATCCTTAATATCAAAATGTTCTGATTAGGAATGTTATGCAGCTTTACGTTAAGCTTCTCTCAGTCATTAAATGTAAAATTTTACTGATCAAAAGCTTATTTGTACCTCTAATTAAGAAAAGAACATCAAACTCTAAAATGTTAATAACATTAGTACTATCGGAACTGGTCACCGAGATTCCATCATGCCAGATGGAGATGGGAGGTTCGTCCATGTTGCACCCCCCCCCCCCCCCCCCCCCCCCCCCCCCCCCCCCCCCCACCCCCCCCCCCCCCCCCCCCCCCCCCCCCAACATTGGCCATTGCCTTGTCGTTTCATGGACATGAATTTCAGGAGAATAAGCTGTCACCTGGACAATGTACCAACATACTTGAGTTGCCAATAGCCTAAAAAACAACAGCTCTTATTTCCAAAACAAGTTGTTGCCAGGAATCAGGATTAGGATTAGTACCAATCCTGGCATAGCTAATACAAGCATTGATAATAAGAACAAGTCCATAAAGCAGGATACGGGTATAATTAACCTAAAATTAAAGCATTCACTTGCTGTAGAAGTGAATTTTGCAAGCTAGTTTGCTAAAAATGTGAGCTACCTAGTAATCATCTTACTCTAAAAATCATATACAAATCATGAGTCACAGCAAATCACTAGTTACGTTAGTACAAGCCTAGTACACAATTAATTATGCATAATAGATGGTTGTAATTAAAAAGGTTGTAGTTCTCAGTTCAAATTTTGTTTTCGCTACTAGCGAGCACACAGGCATGTTATATCCAATCTATACTATTAAAATCGATGGTTCTTCCTCACTGACCGCTTTGTCGCACCCCGAAGACTCTGCTCAGTCTTCTTCAGTCTTCACCACTAGGCACTAGCTGTTCTTCTACGTGATGTACTTGATGCGAATCCAATTGACCGGTTTATCATATTGTCGGTATAATTCAGAAAAATTATTTTGTCACTGAGAATGAAAATACACTATCTTTTTCATAATGAGGCCGAAAAAATATATTTATTCAATTAATTTTTTAATTCACCGGAGTTCTACCTAGATGTTCAAAAAGTCTGAATCCCGAAATCCAGCCCAAAAAACCCGGTCCGAAAAAAGCCCGACCCGATCCGGTCCAGTCCAAGGGCCCTAAACGGGCCTAGTTTTTTTCCCAAACCCGGCCCGAAACCCGAAAAGCCCTGGCTTTTGTCCAGCCCGGATAAAGCCCGGATAAAAACCCGAAAAATGCTCGGAAAAAGCCTGATTAAAAGCCCGAAAAACCCCGATTAGTACTTAATTTTAGAGAAAATTTGTATATTTTCTAAATTAAGGGTTCTTTAGCTTTTTATTCATTTTTATGCTATGTTAAAAGATGAGCACGACATGTATATTGTATTCAGTGAATCAGTGCCGGTGGTAGTTGATTTTGATCGCTTGGCCCAAGTCCAAGTCCAATTATTTTAATTATTAGAAGTTACGATCTAGCATTTCTACACAAAATAATTTTAATTTAATTATTTTTTGGGTTTTTATCTAGAATTACCTTTTCTTCACAAATTTCTGTTGAGCATCTCAATAAAATTTTCAAATTTGTCAGTTCTTACTTGTTATTGATCTAGTAAATAATACCTCTTGCAAAACAAAGAATATTATATACTAATATTAGACTTGTAAAAATTGAAAATCGGTTAAACTCAATTTAGTTCTAGAAAAATGAGTATTTTGAAATCGAGGATTTAGACAACTAACCGAATATTATCTTCATATCTGTACTCAAAATATTAAATTCACATATCATAATTTAAAAATTAACATGATGTACTTGATAATTTAGGATTTAGGATTTAACCCTAAAATTTGACTTTTGATTGAATTGATACGATTCAAATCAGATCATACCCTATAAACGAGTGCTCGTACATACTAAGTACTCAACTGACTAAGTGGTTATAATTTAGAACACTAATATTTGTAGAAATAACTATTTGAGATTAATAAATTTAACTATTCTAATATTTTAATTTATTAATCAAATATTTATTAATTACTTTTTCTGAAAGTGTGGTATTTTTTTATTAAAATGTATAAATTTAATTTTTTTTAAATGAAATTACAAGATGGCAATCATCAATCAACATCAAGTCCCACTACGCCATAAGTGCTCATATGCAATGATTTTTGTGAGTGTTGCAAGCAAAGCATTACAATAGATATGCTTCCTTCTAGTCTTCTCCAACACCACTCAAAAAGTATTGCATTAGGCATGAATGCACCATTGCAATAAAAATACTAATGTTTTAACGAGCAATGCTATCCAAAAGCGCTGCATTATATTATTTTGAAGTATAAAAATTAAATATATTATCAAAGTATATACAATGAAATTTAAATTTTATTCTACTTCCTGCTTTGAAATTTAAATAATAAATATTATAAAATACACTTTTTATCGATATTTTATATAGTATCTGTCATGTTTTCAAATTTTCTAGAATTTTAAAATTGAAAGTTAAAAAATTAAACTTAAAAAGTTATAATTGCACTTAAAAAAATCAACAGCAATGCATAATGCGTACACAACACCGGGAGAAGATAGCTATAATATTTTTTGTGTCAAAACTATAAAATTAAATTGAAATAGAAGTAATATTGTATTTATCAATAAAAAGAAACCAGCTAGGCGACTAATTATCACTACGCCATAAGTGGTCATATGCAATGCTTTTTTACAGTTGCTATAGACCAAAAAAGCGTTGCATTAAACTTATTTTTCAAAAATGCAATAACAAACGGCCGTTGCATCCGCGGGCGTGGCCTTTGATATGTAATGCAACACTTTTGGTCAGCTACTGCAACGGAGAGAAAGTATTGCATTATAAGTATACTGCAACACCAAAATCAAGGAAATGCAACACCAATGAGTGTTGGCTTAAACACAAGGCCCATTATCATGCCACGTCAACAGTGGGGCCCACTAAAATGCCACATCGGTAGTGGGGCATGCGTGTCAGGTCAGTAGTGGGGCCCACATGCCATAATGCAACGCTTTTCATTGTCTTCTGAAACAATAATTTTTTTAATGCAATAGTATATTTTCTAATGCAACACCATTAGATTCTATAATTCAATACCATTTTCTTGAAATGCAACATTAAATAAGGAAATGCAACACTTTAATAAAAAAATTGCAATATTAGTTTTGTACATACATAAATACCATTCAGCATTCCATCCAAAACATCCTAAAACCAATTCAAAACAATCAAGGCTTCTAACAACATACTAAATACATAACTTAATCACACAAAAAAAATTAAATAATACAAATAATCTCGTCCCCAAAATTCCAACATCCAAAATCCCAGCATCGTGAAATGTGTAGTATCCCATCGTGAAATGACCAATCCAGTCGAGAAACACTGGGATGCCAACCTGAAAAACATAGCGATATGTTGAGAAGTTTAACATCATAGAGATAAGGAACTTGTCAAGCTTCTCCTTCAGAACCTTGTACTCAAGCTTCACATCCCTACAAAGCACCCAACACTAATGAATGACCAAAGTCCTACAAGAAATTGGTGAGGAAAAGAAGGATAACACAAAAAAAACCCGGCAATTTTCTAGATTTTCACAAACCTATTTGCAGGATCAATTTCTAGGGCTTTCTTGATATCGAATTCTGCCAAGTCTAGATCAACAAGGTTGATATAAGCTTGAGCCCTCCTGTAAAGTGCCTTCACATTCTTACTATCAATTTCCAAAACCTGTGTACCAACGTACTTACTAGAGCTTAACTTTTCTTTTAAACATTCTTACTAGAGCTTAACTAAAACACCTATACAATAATTTTAACTCAGTTCAAACAAGTTTTCAAATTCTACCTTCTTCATCGCCATCACCGCTTTGTCTAGCCCATCTATAACTTGCTCTGTTCATAAATACCTCAAAAGAGTAAGAAAGAAGTATTGAAAACCAGCTAGAACCAAATTCAACACTAAGGTACAATTTGGTACCTTCATCAGTTTGAAATTCAAAAGGCTCTTCATCACCATCATGGCCCTTCTTTAAAAACACAGTACCGTCTTGTAGCTTTCCAATCAATTTCACTGTGAGATAAATATACTGTGAGATAATCAATTATTATCTTTAAAAAAAAAATCAACCAGCAAAACATAAGCATTAATAGGGAGACAAGAAAGTAACAGAGACAATAATGCATTATACATTACCTTATCAACTGGTTTATTTGTTTCCTGGTCATACTTGTTAGAATGTCCAAGTGTTTCGTGTGAAGTATCTTCTGACTAAACAATATAATGTAAACAGATTTCTTTTAGGAAAATGGCAAGCACAAAACGATAGTATATATGGAGTTTAACATATGAAAACTGTAAATGCACCTGGTTATCTAGTTTCGTGTCCACCTAAACAAGCATGGAAGTAGATGTGTTCAGGAAGCCATTACTTTTCATATCAGCCCACATGCTCATCTGGTGCATAGGTTCATATATTCCTATATTCCTTGAGGTGTCATATATTTCCATATTTCTTGAGGTGATGTAAGGGGTTGATGGAGAATTCATGTTTGTAACATTGTTAAATCAAACTCACTGAACTGCTAGCATCAATATATAACAAAGGTGTAGAAGGTGCCTACATGAAAGAGAAAACTAATAAACCAAAAGCCAAAGTATTAAGCAGAACAAAAACCTATAAAAACTGAAGCTCTGTTTCGGAATCAATCTTGAGCAATTACTTAGTAACTGAAATCTTAACTTTGTTCAGCTCTATGCATTAGCATGCTTAGTTTTAAGTTCTTTAAATATGCCAAAATAGCATAATAACCTATTTATGATAAAAAGACAAAAGAAGATTTGTGAAATGAATAGAATTGGCATGCTAACAATATCAGCATTTTGGCCTTGAGATGTGAGCTGGGGAAGTTTGTAGATCACAACATCTCTGTGAAGTAAATATACGAACCTAGAATAAGGGCATCAGACACCCAACCACCAGTTTTAGAGTTGTCAACAGGAAATCCCTTGTAATCAACAACATCAGACACTTGCAGGCTCATCTTCTCCTCCTAAAACATACAGTATAGACAAGTGATATATCTAAGTTAATAAGAATCAACAGGTATTGCATCTGGAGTTTGTAAAAGTGAGCTACATACTAACCATCTCTTAACTTCAGTCATAGGGGCTGATAGAGCAGCAGCTTTTTCCTCATCTTAGAGCCTACACTTGCTACATCTAGAGATTTGAACTAATTTACTTATATTGTTTCCAAATTTACTAGATTACACCACAAATTATATTTCTTGTGATTAATGTTAGCATTTTCATCACATTCGTTCTTACCATACAGAGGGTAATATCCATAACATGTGATCCTAAATGGCAGGATTTATTTTTAAGATCACTGCTTTAAATAATTTCTCTATATCTTCATATAGTTAACAATAAACTAAAAAAACCCTTTTGAGTTTTAAACAATTTGTCCTTTAGTTTCTGATATATAGTCCTACGTTGGATCTTTGTGCCGAAATCACTTGTATGCCATAAACTAAATCAGGACTAAGGACGGAAAATAGTAAAGAAGTGCCATAAGCTAGAAAGACTGATCCTACAAAAGATAACAAAGGAAAACTAAGTTCACTGACTGAACCTCTATGAAATGAAAAGAACAATCACTGGTAAAAAGCTAGTTGCTTTAACACAGAGAAGCGGAAAGTAGATAAGAAAATATTCCAGATTAATTTTTGCTTACATAAACAGATGGAATGAGGTTAAAACTCCAATGTACTCTTGTTTTAATATCGTAAAGACATGTGAGTAAACCAGATAGTATAACAAAAGAAACACAAAGCCCCTTCATCAATGCAACAAATTGAGACAAAAAGACAACAAAAAGACACACTTTTTTACACCATTATTGAAAAATGTATAAGTAAATTACACATCGAGTTCAAACCTGAGAATGAAAGCCCCAAAGTCGAAACCCTAATTGTTAGGATTTATGGGTGATAGCTATGAGACAACTTAACTAGATATTTATGTACTTAATTTTATTAAGTATGAACATATTGTCACAGCCAGAGTATGTCTATGTAACCATTTTTGTTTGCTGCTAATAAGAGTCTAGTACATCTTGGTAGAAGTTCATTTGTTTGTTCAAGCCTCAAGAAGTGCTCTGGATGGACAGCAAGAATAAATGTTACTGTCACAACATTGACAGTAAGGTTACTTGAAGACAGCATGTTGCAAGTCACGACCGTACATTTACTCTGACAGGCGACAGCAACATTTGCGGAAGCCCTCTGACAGCAACTTTACCATAGCCTGACAGCAAGCTTGGAAATCCTGACAGCACCTTATGCGGGGATTTTGTACTGTCACCAAAAGTGCAATTCTGTGACAGCAAGCTTAGCCATCAAGATACTGTCATGAAGGGATATCACTTGTATTGGGGATCTACCCAGTCAAACTTGTGACAGTTTGGATGTTCAAGAAACAGGCGTGTTATAGTATCCCAACACTACAACAGGTCTGCAAGACTACGACCGAAGCTTGAAGAGATTACATGACAAAGCTCACCAAATCCAGAGTATGACAAATCTACATCTACTGAATTGTGTTAGCTTAATATGGAAAGTTTCTAGATTGCTTTGTTATGTACTGATAAGATGTTTGTATAGCAATTTAGGAAAGATTCACGGGTAGGCAATTTGTAAGAAGCTACCACTTGAAAATGACAGCTGCTTCACTAGACCCGTGTTGACAGTGATAGGTTTAGTTTACTAAGACTATCCATTATTCCATTCTTTGTAAAAAGAGATCGATCACTCGAGAAACCGAAGATCAAGAAAACAAACATTTTCTTGAGGTTGTAGCAACACATTGCAAAATAAATAAAACATTTATTTTGTGAGAATTATTTGTGTGTCTACTTGTGTTTGCAATTCATAAACTGATAAACATTAATCTTAGTTTTTGTTGTTGAAACGTAGATTGAGTTTTATCAGTATTGCATTCAACCCCCCCCCCCCCTTCTGCAATAGTCAAGGACCAACAACTGGTATCAGAGCAGACAGATTGTTTAACAAATCTGAGATCATGACAAGTATGCAGAAGTCAAGTAGCATAAAGATTCCAGCTTTTGATAAGGAGAACTACAATGTATGGAAAAGAAAAATCATGTTGTTTATCAAAGCTACGAATCCATTATACTTGGGTATCTTCCAGAATGGTCCCTTCGTGCCACGAAAAGAAATTGAAGCCTCAACTGTGGATGGTGTTCTTGTTCCAACATATTGGGTCAACAAATTACCTTCAGAGTTTCTGGAGCCAGAAAAAGAGAAGGTAGCCCTGGATGATTACTTGCAACTCATTTTACTGGATGCTCTCACTTTGGACAAAGCCATGTGTGGGAATGTCATTGGGTGCTCATCAGCCAAAGATATGTGGAATAAGATCGAGCTGCTATGTGAAGAAAGTGAAGAAGTGAAGGACAATCAAAGACAGATTCTCATCTCTCAGTACGAAGCCTTCATGGCAAAGTCAGGAGAAGACCTAACAACAATGTTTGAGAGGTTTAGCAAACTGATGACTGAGCTACAGATTCATGGCAAGTATTATGATAGGAAAGAGTTAAATGTCAAGTTCTTGCTCACACTTCCTGAGCATCTTGAGCACAAAGTCACTGCCATAAGAGAAGGAAGAAATCTGAACAATATTTCTCTTGAAACTTTATATGGTGTGCTTAAATCATATGAGCTTGAGTTTTTCCAGAAAAGAGCTATTCTAGCTGGATCCAGAGGAAAAATGGCTAATATGTCAGGTGCTCTCGTGGTTCATGTGCCAAGAATCACTCAACCTAGTGAAGAAACTCAAGTCACACAACCTGCTCCAGTACCTTCTCTTAAGTTTGAAGAGGTTGTGGATGATGAGGAGAAAGTTGTACTGCAGATAACTGATGTTGAAGACGAAGACTTCTACTCTTTAGAAGAAATGGAAAAGATGGATAATCCAACTATGGCTTACATGGCTAAGAAATTCAAGAATATAAGATTCAAGAGAAACAAGTCATTTAAGCCTCAAGGTCAAACATCAAGGTTCAGCAGAGGGAATTTCTCCAAGGTTGAAGGTGGTTATAAAACAGGGATGGTGGACAGATCCAAGTTTAGGTGTTACAACTGCAATGAGCTTGGCCATTTTGCTACTGAATGCGGAAGGCCAAAGCAAAATCAAATGATGGATAAAGGGTCAAGTGGACACTTCAAAAAAGGACAGGGAAAGGCGTATGTGGCTGAAGGAAAGTTCTGGGATGATACTGATGATGAAGAGGAAGAGGAATATGTGAATTTAACACTCATGGCTAAATCTGAAGAGGTCTCCTCTAGCTCTCCAAGTCAGGTACCCTCACTTGTCTTACTTGATATGTCTAAAGATGAATACAAGCAAACTGTTGAGGAATTGAGTGCAGAGATGTTTCATGTTCATACTAGTTTAACTGCAGCTAATGAAGAAATTGCTAGGTTAACTAAATTGAATGAAGAACTCACTTCTGAAAATGATTTGCTTTTGTTAAAGACCAGCCGTTTAGAATCTTTAACACAAGAGAATGCTAAATTGAAAAATGAGTTAGTCTGTGCTAAAGAAATTGAGGAGTTTCTAAGGAAAGAAATTAGTGAAAATGAATTCAAGATTAAAGCCTACAGAAACTCATCCAAACAACTTCAGGATTATCATGAGAAACACACAGAGGATCAAAAAGTAGGGATAGGTTTTGAATATGGTAAGAGACCTGGTAAGAAAATTGTTAGTCAGGATTGTTCAACTGATGCTGCTGTCAAACCTCATGTCCTCAAGAAACTCAACAAACCAATTTTTAAACTTTCTGAACTTGAGTTTTATGAGGAAGCCATGCTCATCAAGCAACAACTTGATGATGAGGATGAAGGTATTGACAGTACAACAGTTGGCGGAAAAGATGTTGTCAAAATCCCCAAGACAGTAACTTTGCCAAACAATCTGACAGAATGTTCTAAAGATGCTGTCAATAATGGCAAGACAGTACCTTCCAAAGATACTATCAAGAGAGCTTCAAAGACAGTAACTTCCAAACCTATTGTCAAGACAGAAGGTGTGAAATGCACTGTCAAGAAAAACTCGGCAGCAACTTCAGAACATCCTGATGACACAATTACCTACAAGTCTAGGAACAGGAATGGTAAGTTAGGAAATGGCAATGATAATGGTGGTAATGCTCCTAGAAAACTATGCAATAATTGTGGCTCTTCACATCACTTAACACATGTTTGTAAGAAACCAAAAGAGGTCAAGGATAACGTGACCCTAAAAGATGGTAACTTACATAGAACCCCCATTATGCATAGATCTATGGTAGTGTGTAATAACGTTGATTGTATGCCATGCAAGATAACTGCTATGAGTACTTGTTTCAATCTGCCTATTTCATCTACTGAACAATGTACCTATTTGCAAACTGTTGAGACTTCTGAGCCTACTTGTAACAGTAAGAAGGCTACATCCACTAAGAATAAGACCAAGTCTAATTCTAAAGAAAAGTGGGTGAATAAAGGAGTCCAACAGAAGATTCCTGATGTGATGGTTAAAGTTGAAAATGTTGATTATGTCTGTGATACTGAAGTAACAGGACCCAACAAAGATTGGGTACCATATGCCTCTTAAATACAATTTGTTTTGCAGGGCAAGAATAAGGAGCAAGTCAATTGGATCATTGACAATGGCTGCTCAAGACACATGACTGGTGATAAAGCCCTGCTATCACAATTTGTGGAGAAAGCTGACCCAATCATAACCTTTGGAGACAACAGCAAAGGTTACACAGTGGGATATGGTTGTTTGGAAATTGGGAATGTTGTCATTAATGATATTGCACTTGTTGATGGATTGAAGCACAACCTGCTCAGTGTCAGCCAAATCAGTGACAAGGGATTCAAGGTTGATTTTGACATGATGGTGTGCAATATCTATCACAAGAAGGATGGAAGCCTCTCTCTGAAAGGGGTAAGAAAAGGAAGCCTCTTTGTTGCTGACCTAAGCTCAACAAAGAAGGATAAGATTTACTGTTTCTACAGTAAAGCTACTGTTGGTGATAGTATGCTTTGGCACAGGAAACTCTCTCACCTCAACTTCAAAACAATGAACATGCTGATGAAGAAGGAATTAGTTATAGGACTACCTCAACAGGAATTCTGTCAAGAAGGACTGTGTGGGGACTATCAAATGGGAAAATTGAGAAGAGCTGTGCACAGGTCAAAGCAAATCAACACCAACACAGAACCACTCAAGCTAATTCATATGGATCTCTTTGGACCATTAAATGTCCCATCTCTAGCCAAAAAGAGATATGCATTAGTTATGGTGGATGATTACTCTAGGTATACTTGGGTGAAGTATCTAGAATCAAAAGATGAAGCAGCTCAAGTCATCATTGATCACTTAAGAGTTCTTGACAGAACTCCAAATGCTAAAGTTCAAATACTAAGAAGTGACAATGGTACTGAGTTCAGAAATGCCACTCTTGGAAATTTCTGCAAAGATGAAGGAACTGTACAACAGTTTTCTGCTGCAAGGATACCACAGTAGAATGGAGTTGTAGAAAGGAAGAACAGGACTCTCATTGAAGCTGCCAGAACTATGCTTCATGATGCAAAGTTACCTACATACTTCTGGGCAAAAGCAATCAACACAGCCTGCTACACACAGAACAGAACCTTGATCAACAAGACTCATGGGAACACTCCTTACTATCTGCTCAATGGAAAGAAACCTACTGTCAAGTATTTTCATGTGTTTGGGAGCAAATGTTTCATGATGAAAGATAACCATGAAAAGAAAGGGAAGTTTGACACCAAAGCTTATGAAGGAATTTTCATGGGGTATGCTTTAGAAAGGACTGCCTATAGAGTCTATCTCTTGGAACACAGAGTCATAGATGAAAGTGTGAATGTCACATTTGATGAAACCAAGTTTCCTGGACTGCATGAAGAAGGTCAAATGCAGATTCTTAGATTTGAGAATCAAGGTTACTTGGAAGAAGAAGAATTTGTTGATGAAGAACCTACCTTTACTCAAACTGTGGAAACTGAAAAAGATGTTGTCATTGAAAGTAATATAAATCAAACTCCAGCTCAGTCATAGACTATTTCAGGAAATACTCAAAATGATGGTGACTCTGGAGATGTTGAAGAAAATGGTGGAGACAATTGCCCTGGTGAAGACTCAGTCCCTCTAACTGAGGCTATTGTTTCAGAACAAACAAGAAGCTTGCCCAGAACTACAAGGTGGAACAAGGATCACACAAATGACCTAATTATTGGAGATCCTTCTTCTGGGGTGAGAACCAGGAACAATGTTTCTGCTGACAGTATGTTTTCCTGTTTCTTGTCTCAAGTGGAGCCTAAAGCAATTGATGAAGCATTGTTGGATTCTGATTGGGTGATTTCCATGCAAGAGGAACTCAACCAGTTTGAAAGAAACAATGTATGGAAGTTGGTTCCAAGACCAAAGGGAAAGTCAGTTATTGAGACAAAGTGGGTTTTCAGAAACAAACAGGATGAAAATGGAAATGTGACTAGAAACAAGGCAAGGCTAGTAGCTAAAGGTTAATGTCAACAGGAAGGGATAGATTATGATTAGACATTTGCACCTGTTGCCAGACTTGAAGCTATCAGGATTTTCCTAGCTTTTGCTGCACACTGTAATTTCAAGGTGTTCCAAATGGATGTCAAAAGTGCTTTTCTAAATGGAGAGTTGGAGGAAGAAGTGTATGTTGAACAGCCACCTGGTTTTGAAGATGCTGAAATGTATGATTTAGTGTACAAGCTGTTCAAGGCACTTTATGGATTGAAACAAGCTCCAAGAGCATGGTATGATACCCTCTCTGCCTTTCTATTGGAAAACCAGTTTACAAGATGTGTAGTAGATAAGACTCTATTCTACAAACATCATGGCAAAGACATCATTCTGGTTCAAATCTATGTTGATGATATCATTTTTGGTTCATCAAATGAGAAGCTGTGTGAGAAGTTTTCATCTCTAATGAGAAAAAATATGAGATGAGCATGATGGGAGAACTGTCATTCTTCCTTGGCTTACAAGTTCTTCAAAAAGATGATGGAATCTTCATTTATCAATCAAAGTATGTCAATGAACTTCTCAAGAAGTTCAACCTAGAAGATTCATCACCTGCCAAGACTCCCATATCTACTTCAACTAGTCTGGATCTAGACTCCAAAGGGAAGAAAGTGGACTCTAGTGCTTACAGAGGCATGGTTGGATCACTTCTTTATCTAACTGCTAGCAGACCTGACATAATGTTTGCTACATGTCTCTATGTTGATCGCAATCAAGAGGATTTTTAGATATCTTAAGGGCACTCCAAATCTAGGCCTTTGGTATCCTAAAAATATTGGCTTTGAGCTAGTGGGGTATTCTGATTCAGATTATGCTGGATGTAGGATTGACAGAAAAAGCACTACAGGAAGCTGTCAATTTCTTGGTGGAAGATTGGTGTCATGGTTTAGTAAGAAGCAACATTCAGTTTCTACTTCTACAGCAGAAGCTGAATACATTGCTGCTGGAAGTTGCTGTGCACAAATTCAATGGATGAAGAATCAATTGTTTGATTATGGTCTAGTGTTAAATAACATCCCTATTTATTATGATAACACTAGTGACATAGCCATCTCAGACAATCCTGTTCAACACTCTAGAACAAAACATATTGATATTAGACATCATTTCATAAGAGAGCATGTCAAAAGAGGAATTGTGAAGTTGATCTATGTCCCTACAGAAAAGCAACTTGCAGACATCTTCACTAAACCACTGGATGAAGCAACCTTTAATAGGTTGGTAAGTGAATTGGGAATGCTAAATCTGGTATGCTAACTTACTAGTTTTTCCATTCTAAATTTCAATGAAGCTTGTGACAGTAACCCTAACAAGTTGCTGTCATGAGAAAATTAATATCTACCTAAGTCTCTATCTGTTTTCGACATCACGTTTACTTTGACTTTGTTAAATTGAATTTTGTGCTAGGCTTTTAATTGAGAGTTGATTTTTTGTATGACACTAACTTGCATGGTTTTTAATACTGAAATTGGTCAAGGGATTTCCTTAATTGGTCAGTTTTGCTTTGATTGTTGGATTAGTGGTATTCATCACTTAATTGCAATCTGTGGTAGTTGTATAGGTACTCCAAACTGTTGACCGTTTACATCCCTTTTAACCTAGTATGCCTATAAAATGAATCTTAGGCCATATTAGTGAATCATTTAGAAAAAGGGTAAAATGGAAAACAAAATAGGAATAGAGTACAAGCCTAAGCCATGTGGAAGTGAACCCTACAATGAAGAGGTAGAAGCATTGTTTGATGAGTTATGGGATGCACTCGATGAGGAAGAGGAAAAAGAACTTGCAGCCAAGGCCGCTGAGGAGGCCAAGGTGCAAGAAGAGGAAAATGAGTTTCACGCACTCCTCAAGGAAGAAGGAACCTCAGAAGAGAAAGTTAGGGAAGAAGTTCTAGAATTGGTTAAGAAAGACTGTACTGATTAGTTAATCTCACAAATTGTAGCATTTTCCCTTTCTTCAGTTAATTAAATCAATAAAATTTCTCCTTCTGCAGTCTCTATTTGCTTCTTGTGTGTGTTGATTAATTGCTTAACTGGTAGAATAATGTTTTGAATGAATGATGAATCAGTAATAAATATTGCATATGTTTAACTGGTGTCTCTTCAGTTAAGTTTTCAACCATAACGGTTTCAATACAAAGTCTTGACAGTTGTTGTTTTCCCGCAAAGGTTTTTGTCATCAAGAAAAGTAGTTGTCACGGTTTTATGACAGTTAGCTTCTCGACAGCAGTAAACAACTTTCTATCATGACTTGTAAAGGACACTGTCATGTGAGAACTTAACGATGACAGTAAGTTTTGTGCGAAATGTTTCTGTCACACAAAACATGTTATCATCACACCAAAGTTACTGACACGGTTGTTGTAAGCGCACAGGTTACTGTCAAAGTAGTGGACCGTTAAAATTGGACATACTTCCTCTACGAGGAGAGAGAAATCAGCCAGTAACCCACGTGACTGTTAATTGGGTTAAGACACGATTTCACTTTTCCACTTTGTCAGTTAAACGCTTGAACTTCCCTCTAAATTCATCAAACATACAACTGTTCTCAAAAATCAAACACAACACTCTCCTTTGCTGGCAATTCATCTTCTACTCCCTCTTCTCTCCAAGCAATTCATCTTCTACTCTCTCTTCTCTCTCAAAAAGCAAAAATGGCCCCCAAACAATCAATTTCGCAAACCAACTTTGCTGGCATCTACTCTCCAAGTGATGCTGGTGAGGGTTTCAAAGGGCTTGTTTATTTCCTAAATAAGTCCTACCTTGGGTATGCAATTACCTCTACTCATGTTCTTGACCTAAACAGGATTGAAAGTTTCTGGGAGACAGCAGTTGCTCACGAAGATGGTGACATCTCCTCCATTCAGTTCAAAATCAAGGAGCATAGCTACTCTCTCAATGCTTAGGGCATCAATGCAGCTCTAGGAATTGTGTTGGAACAAGGAAAGTCTTATTCTGAGCTTGCCAGTGATAAGACCGTGAAAAAGATCTTCTTGAAAATTGGGCCCCCATCTAGTGGTCCACAAGAACCCATTTCTCAAAGTGAAATGGACACCACTCCTTCAAACACTGAGAAAGAGCAAGGTACATCTCTGCTAGAAAGTGAAACAGCCAGTACCTTGTTCAATCTCCAAGGAGCATCTTACCTTAGGGAAGATGCTGTCACAGCCTCAGTTGTTGTCAAAGACACTGTGAATGTTGCTGTCACAGGTGACCCTGATGTCAGGGACTCAGTTGAAGTTGCTGTCAAAACCAAACTTGTTGTCCAAGATGCAGTGGAACCTATTGTCAAATTTCCAACTGACAATAACATTCCTGTCAAAGTTTCGGTCACCTATACACAACCTGATTTGATGCTATCATTGTTGAATATGTCTTTAATGATGATGTGCCACTGTCTCAGTTCTTAAAGGTACATTCTAAACCATCTATTTCATTGCATGTCAGTACTGCTCATACCCATGCATCTAGGATGAGTGAGGGTGTGCAAAAGAAAAGAGAGATAAAAGAAAAGAGAGGTAAGCATAAAAATGAGAGGCAGCTAAATGAGCTGGCAAAAGGTGAGGGACTTGAGCATGTCCAGAGTGTTTTTGAGGGAGCCCCACATATCCAGGCATTAGGCCATGAGAGTTCTTTTGTGAGGAGTGATGAGATCACTCAGAAAAACACTGAGAGTGTGAGAACCCCCATAGCCTCCAAGCCCCTATATTTTCCTTCCCCTCCAAGAAGGTCAAGGTCAGGTGGCTCCTCTTCTGCATTCAGGTTTACTGCTCTAGAGAACAGGTGCCTTTCCATTGAATCCAAGCTTGACAACCTGTCTACAATGGTGGCCACTGGCTTCTCTAGCATTCAGGAGGCCATACAGGTTCTGTCTGCAAGTATTGATGCTGCCAACTTACCAGGGGGAGAAAATGGCAAGATCAGATTCACAAAAGGCAGAATCAGTAGGTGTCACCAGGAAGGGTGTTGCTCAGGGGGAGCATGGAAAGAAAGTTTCAAGGAGTGAGGGGGAGCCTGCAACTAAGGAGAGATCAGTGCCTGCAAAGAAGAAAAGGGGAACAAAAGAAGAATCAGGAAGTAAGGGGGAGCAAGTCCAAGAGACTGAAAATCTCTTTGAGTATGAGATGGCCGGAGAAACAGTTCTAATGTCCAAAGAAGCCCTGGAAGTAATGCAAAAGGATAATCCTTCCAAGAACCCAATTCTACCTCCTGTGACAATAAGAGAGTCAACTCCAATTCCAAAGGAGAGTGCTCTTGAAAAGCAATGGAGAGAAAATGAGGAGCAGAACAGGTTGGGTAAAGGGAAAGACAAGATGCCTGAGTACATTTTGTCAGGGAACACTTGGAGTGAAGGTACAGAGTTCAGCCAAGAAGATGCCAATGCCCTAATAGTTGACTACAGGGAAAGCACTTTGAAGAATCATGATGAAGACTTCTACAGAATAGTTGAAGGAGCTATGAAGGAGCCAAGCAGAAAGTTGAGTAACTGCTCAACCTTGCTTAAAGAGAAAATCACTAGTGTGTGCATAAAGATCAATGAAGAAAGGAGGTGGGCTATTGATGTGTATTTGAACACTGGGATATCCATATTCATTACTATGCAGCTGTTGCAGAGTCTTCCAGCAAAGGTGCTAATAGTAATGAAGAACAAAATCACAGCAAACCATACAGCCTTCAATGAAATTTTACACCTACAAATGATGAACTTGATTGCTGAGAAACTTTCAGAAGTCTACACCAATCCATTATGTGTCTACTATGAAAGTGTCACTAAAAGTGGCAGGAGATGTGCATACATGAGTCTAGGAGGCACTTCAACAATGGAGTCAAAGTCAATCTTGAAGGTGCTACACATGATTCTCAACTCTAAAGCCAACAAGGAAAGAGTTCTTGCTGTCAAAGCAATCTATTACTTGCTGGTGAAAAGGGACAAGGAACTGAGTTCTACTATGAAAAAGATGATCTCCAAAGCTAACTCCAACAGAGCTGAACAAGGAGAAAGCTGCTCCTATGATGTTCCTTATGATGATGATGATGAGTTGGATGGTAGTGGAGGAACTGGAGGAGCAGGAAATGCTAGTGGAAGCACCTCTGGGAATGTTGGATCTAAATCCTAGGAGGAAAATAAAGAAGAAGCTCATGTGCAAGAAAAGAAAGATGCTGGAGTTATAGAAGAAGAAGAGTCTGTAATAATTGAAGCTTTGGAGGCAAGTATTTTGACATGTGCCATAGACAGTTTAAATGCTGATACTGTCACCAAAGAAACTGTCACAGAAGACACTGTCCTCAAGGAAGCTGTCAAGAAAGATGTTGTCATAGAAGACACTGTCAAGAAAGATACTGTCATGGAGGACACTGTCAACAAAGATGCTGTCAAGGATGGAATCAAGCCTACTGTCAAACCTAAGAGGACAAAATCCTTGGCAAGGGCTTGGTTTTCTAGACAGGAACCTGAACCTGAGGAGACTACAACAGCAAAGAAAGGGAAACACAAGTACTCAGGAAAGGAGAAAGCCACTGGACTTGGCAGAAAACTGAAGAAGCCCATCCAGTCAAAACTCTACAACTCTTTGGATCTTTTGGAAAAAGAATCTATGCAAATCAAGAGTGTTGAGGTGAAGTTGGATAACAACAAAGAAGCATCTAAATATAATCTTTGGCTTGATGCATCACAGTTTGTGACAGTTAACAAGGACTTTACCATGGAGGTAATCTCACATAATGTGTCACAAACTCTTTCATACAGTAGGAGTACAGTCACAAGGAGAATTGAATACTTCTATTTGGTAAGGATGGTCAATCTCATGCAAGGTTATGACAATGTCCCTGAGAAAGTCATGAACCATGTATTAGCATACAAAACTGAGAGGGATGAAGAATTCTATCAGAAGTTTGGGGAATGGTCAATGTATGATGATGCTGACATTTCTCACTTACTTGAATATTCTGATGAAGAAATAGCTGAGTATGAAGATGATCTTCCTGAAGGAGATATGCAAACTCAACCAGGACAAGAAGGATTTTCAAATCCTACAGAAAGAGAAGACACTGAAGATATGGAAGCTCCATTCTTGAATAAATGCAAAGAAGCCAACAGAGTTGAAAGTGAAGAACCCAATTACCAGTCTTGTATGCTAGAAAATCCACTAAGGATCAAATTCATAAATGAAGAGATTCCTGTTGGAAGCTTTCATAAGCTTAAGACAAGTGCCTTAAAGGATCTACTCTACTTGGTAATTGGATCAATTCATCCTCTAGAACAGGTGTGTTCTTTTGAGATTGAGGAAATTCTGAGTAAAATAAAGGGTGAAGATTCAAATCTAGATAGATCAAGAAGGAAAACCCTAAATGCATATCCTGGAAGAAGATTTAAGCTTGTCAATGGTGCATTAAAGTTCAGAACTTATGCATATGGTCAAGAATTATGGATAGACCTTGATGAAATTGAAGATGATGCCATTCTTCCTGATGAGAAAGCAATGGTGGAAGGACTCAGGGAGATTCTGAAAGAAGCTCTCAACAGAGAGGATGAAGCAAGACAGAAGAAGAAATCTGAAGCTAAGTAAAAATTCTGTGTCAAATCTGATCTTGGTTAGTTAAGTTTTCAGCATGTACTAATTGTAAATTTGTTGTTATTTTCCATAAAAACAAATTGGGGGAGATTGTTAGGATTTATGGGTGATAGCTATGAGACAACTTAACTAGATATTTTATGTACTTAATTTTATTAAGTATGAACATACTGTCACAGCCAGAGTATGTCTATGTAACCATTTTTGTTTGCTGCTAATAAGAGTCTAGTACATCTTGGTAGAAGTTCATTTGTTTGTTCAAGCCTAAAGAAGTGCTCAGGATGGACAGCAAGAATAAATGTTACTGTCACAGCATTGACAGTAAGGTTACTTGAAGACAGCATGTTGCAAGTCACGACAGTATATTCACTCTGACAGCAACATTGGCGGAAGCCCTCTGACAGCAACTTTACCATAGCCTGACAGCAAGCTTGGAAATCCTGACAGCACCTTATGCGGGGATTTTGTACTGTCACCAAAAGCGCAATTCTGTGACAGCAAGCTTAGCCATCAGGATACTGTCATGAAGGGGATATCACTTGTATTGGGGATCTACCCAGTCAAACTTGTGACAGTTTGGATGTTCAAGAAACAGGCGTGTTGCAGTATCCCAACACTGCAACATGTCTGCAAGACTACGACCGAAGCTTGAAGAGATCACATGACAAAGCTCACCAATTCCAGAGTATGACAAATCTACATCTACTGAATTGTGTTAGCTTAATATAGAAAGTTTCTAGATTG
The DNA here is from genome assembly GCA_030848705.1 of Heracleum sosnowskyi. Classification (NCBI taxonomy): domain Eukaryota; kingdom Viridiplantae; phylum Streptophyta; class Magnoliopsida; order Apiales; family Apiaceae; genus Heracleum; species Heracleum sosnowskyi. The sequence goes on from CM061243.1 coordinate 11,028,728, forward strand.
CTTTATTATGTACTGATAAGCTGTTTGTATAGCAATTTAGGAAAGATTCACGGGTAGGCAATTTGTAAGAAGCTGCCACTTGAAAATGACAGCAGGTTCACTAGACCCGTGTTGACAGTGATAGGTTTAGTTTACTAAGACTATCCATTATTCCATTCTTTGTAAAAAGAGATCGATCACTCGAGAAACCGGAGCTCAAGAAAACAAACATTTTCTTGAGGTTGTAGTAACCCATTGCAAAATAAATAAAACATTTATTTTGTGAGAATTATTTGTGTGTCTACTTGTGTTTGCAATTCATAAATTGATAAACATTAATCTTAGTTTTTGTTGTTGAAACGTAGATTGAGTTTTATCAGTATTGCATTCAACCCCCCCCCCCCCCATTCTGCAATAGTCAAGGACCAACACTAATTGAATCCAAGAATAAAAGCCCTAATTAAATCCGAGAATGAAATCCTAAAAGCTGAAGCCATAATTGAACTTGAGAAAGAAAGCCCCAAAGTATAAGCCCTAATTAAACCCGAAGAAAGCACAAATTACCTGCAATTTCAAAACAAAATATAGAGTTACATACTTGAGAAATGTGTATTAAACCCGAAGAAAGCTCTAATTACCAATAATCTAGAGTCAGAAATGTGTAGAGTTTGACGAGACCGTGAGAGTTTGTAGGAGACCCTGAGAGTTTGTGGAGAGAGAGAGAGTGTGTGTTTTGGGGGGGGGGGGAGTGTAGTCTGAAATTTGTTGGGGGGAAAATAGCCGCCTAAAATTTTCAGCTCGGAACCCCAAATTTGTCCGGTGTATTTATTTATTTTTAATTTTTTAATTTTTTAATTTTTAAATGTATAAAATTTAATTAGAAAATATAAGAACATGATAGATACTTATATAAAATAGTTTCAATTTGAAAAAAATATTATTTTTCAAACTTTAAAGTAAAAAAGAAAAGATTAAAATTTGAAGTGGTGGTACATATTTTGATAATATATATGTTTTTTAACAATTCTAAAAATAATGTAGTATAATTCAAGGCTTTTTAATGGTGTTGCACGTCATAACACTAGCATTCACTCTGCAACGGTGCATTCACATGAAATGCAATGCTTTTTTAGTAGTGTTGCAGAAGACCAAAACTAAGCATAGCTTTTGCAACGCTTTGCTTGCAACCCTCACAAAAAAGCATTGCATATGAGCACTTATGGCGTAGTGTATATCACGCTCTTGACTCTATCACTTTTCATTCCCATCCCGCCCAATACTTTTCAACACATCCCTCCTAAAACACTCTCTATTGGCCGATTTAGGAATTTCTCTAAGTCACACTTTCCGTACTCTCTTTCTCTATTTCAACTACATACATGTTTTTTAATTTAGGGTTTTCGGGTATTTAGTTGGGGCTTTGATTTAGGATTTCAATTTGATGCTTCGATTTAGGGTTCTTATTTTGATTTTGAATTTGGGGGTTTTTATTCATATCTGTGACAATTGACGAGTGAACTTCTGTTTCTTGTTTCTTGTTTCACTTTATTTACTTTTGCTTGGTGGATTTTATCTGGTTATAGATGTGCTGATTATAGATGTACTTTGCCACTTCCACGGTGATTATAGATCTAATTGGGTTCTCCCCCCCCCCCCCCATTCCCTTCAATTTCTCAGGTATGTCTGTAATTCTGCTCCCTACATTTTTTAAACTTTCAAACAACATTAATTCACTTTATTACCCTCCTCATTTTCGCTCTATTTCTTCATACATGTCTGTGCCGGTGTGTGTAATTTTGCTTGATTAAAGTTCATGAAGCTGGATATATAATTATTAATATTTGTGTTTGTGCTATGCAGATCTATTGAGTTTTGCTTGGTCTTTTTCATTTCTAATTAGTCTTTATTTTGTTGTTAGTTCAATGCCTAGATCTCATTTTAAATATAATTAATTAATAATTTAATGTTATAAATGAATACTACTAGAAACTAGACAGAGGGGGGGTGAATGGATAGTTTAATATATTTTTCGATTCTTGAAACTAAGTATAAGCTGTATATGATTATGATATGTAATATGCGGAATGTAAATAACACACACAATCACTTTAATCTACTTTGTATAAGCAAATTAAATACTACAGCTTTCCAAGAAATTCTCAATCGAATTTCTGGCTTCTAAACAAGAACAGTTTGAACTTGCTTGCTTACAGAGAAAAGAGCTTAGCAAATAACTATGTGTATCTCTCTTACAGCTTACAGTTGTGTGTGCACGATATATATATTCACCTATACAAACTAGGCACACACAATATTACACAGCTACCCCTTCTGAAAGTCCAACTTGTCCTGCCATAAGAAGTTCACTGTGTCAGGAAGGACCACCTGCTTTTCGGAGTCTTTCCCGTTTCTGTAGCTGCTTGTCTCTTATCTTTCTCTCCAAGTTTAGCTGTAGATTTGCCATCTGTTCTTTGGACCACCTTGCCAGAACAAATGCTCCAGTATTTGTCTCCTTTGATTCTTGGTTCTGTACCTTGATTTGTCTTGTTATAAACGGCTAAGTGTTGATATCGTGAACTCCACTTTATCCCTGACTTCGCGATCTCCCTTGTGAGGACTACGCGATATAGCCTTTGAAGACTTTGCGACATAGGTCATTTGATGACTATGCGACATAGGTCATTTGATGACTATGCGACATAGGTCATTTGATGACTATGCGACATAGGTCATTTGATGACTATGCGACATAGGTCTTCTGAGGACTTCACGATCTAGGCTCTTTTGACTTTGCTGACTTCAACACTTCACGACATGTGTCTTGAGGACTTCTCGACATAGTGCAAAATGGACTATGCGATATAGTACTTCACGACATGGATATTGGTGACTTCACGACATAGCTTTCTTTTGACTTTGCTATATAATGCCTTAGACAAATTCCTGCAACTTATTTCTTCATAGCCTTATTCAACTCTATCCTGCTGCATGAACACTTCTGAACTTCTACCAGGATAATTATTCAATGGCCTATATACAATCTAGATGCAAGAAACTTTACTAAGCTCATTATAATTTTGAGCATACATGATCAAGCTAATGTTCATGAGACCAAGACAAGTACATTTAGAGACCTATACTATATCCCAGTGATAGAAATCACTAGGTCATGCAATGTGACATAGTCACATAGTGTAGGCTTGTTAATAGTGGTATTCAGACATGTCTTGAGCCTAACAATCTCCCCCAAATTGTGAGTAAGACCCTTAGGCACAATTTCATGTCTGATAACAAGCCTAACTAACATAAAAAGAATAGATATAAGGAAGATACAGTTAAGCACAGAATTTGATAACAACTTGAAAATTTAAGCTTACAGAATTCTTCCTTGAGCTACATAGCTTCTGTTTCCAATTGTTTCTCTAAGAAGTCATCATAGATCTTCTTCTTCCTCATTTCTTCATTCTTCTTTATCTCAGAGATGGCCATTAGAATATCATCTCTAGCAGTCATTTCTTCAATGAGAGGAGAGTCCTTTAGATCTTCAGCTGCTGTTCTGAGGGCACTCTCCACATATGAGTGTATAAACTCCATCCTTATCTTGCTTTTTCCTCCATAATGATTTTTGTACTCCACAGTATAAGGATTTTGTTTTACCCTGCACAGCCCTTTCTTTCTTAGCTCCCTTGCTCTTTCTTCTATCTCGGCCAACTCCTTCTCTTTCTTACATCTCCTTTCTTCATTCTCTCTCCTCAGGTCTTCTTCATGATCAGCATGCATTTTCAAGAACCTGGCAATATCTATCTTCCATGTCCTTTCTTCCTTTTCTTCAAAGTTCAGCAAGGCATTTATCCTTTCAAGCTCATATTTATAGAAATGTTGCCAGCCTCCTTGCTTCATTATCTTCTCTCTTCCATCAGTGTACTTAATCTCTAGATGATCTAGCTTCAGTTTGACTTCAAAGATCCTTTGAGCTCTCAAAAATGCTAGGGCATCTTCATCATAGTCTTCATCAAGTGGAAACACATGGATGCCAACAACATTTGTGAGTTTTCCAGTTTTCTTTGTTATCCTTATTCTTTTGGGTACACTCTTGATCTTCATATGCCTCACAAGAGGTACCTTTCTGGAACAAGGTGACTTTGTCTTTACTGCCACATCATTTGGAAGAAGCTTCATTCCTTTGCCCTTAATCCACTGCAACACTCCACTGGCTGTGACCTTGTGGAGGTGTTTTCTTGATTTTTCTTTTGTGGCTTCACCCTTCTTCTGTGGCAACTCAGGTTTAGAAGTCTTAGATACTGATTTTGGAGGATCATTACTAACAGTACTCACCCTAGACTCAGAGTCTTGTGTTTTGGTTAAAGTACTGCCAGCAATGTCCTTGACTTGCTGAGTTCCACTCCTAGATCTCTTCACTGTCTCCTTTGCCCCCTTTGTGTCATGAGATCTCCTCCTGTGGGTTTTCTCCTCATCATCATCCTCCCCATCCTTCTTCTTGTTCTTTTCTTTGACAGATTCTGGCAAAACACCATGAATCAGAAAAGATTGTAGAATGTTAATCATCTCTAATTCCTCTGCTGTCTTGACTCCTTTCTTTGCTCTCAGCATTTGCAGCACCTGATTGATCTTTGTATTATTCTTCATTTGCAGATCTTTGGGAATGACTAGTTGGTCAATACTTCTGACTTTGGATAGACTTTGAAAAATTACTGTCCTTGGCTTGGGTATGACCTCAGGCAGTCTTTGATTTTGATCCATCTCCAAGTCATTATAAAGACTTTCATTGTTAGCCCCACTCTTTTCAATCAACTCCAGAATTATTGACACTTCAGTAAACCTCAGTTTCTCTAGAGTTTGAAATGCTAAGTGCCACAAGCAGTTGTCCTTGCACACCATGATTATTTCTCTCAGATAAACATCCCTGATTTTCTTTACTGCAACTGTGAAGTACTTGATACTTTCCCTGAGCTTCTTTATGTACACTTGTGCATCTCCTTGAGCATTCTTGTAGGTGGCTTTCAGAAACTCCAGGAATGCCTCATCATGATAGATGTTAGAGTTGGCAACTTCCTGTAGCTTGGCCTCAGTGATAAGTGTAGCTTGGGTAGGTTTAGCAACTGGAGTAGGTATAGCAGGTTGAGGGGTTGAGATGTCTTTAGGCATTGTGGATGGATAGAATGTTGTGGTGACTGTGCTTTTCTGACCTTGTGCATTGATGACCTCTACAGGGGGAAGATTGATTGGCTTTATTGTCTCTTCAATGAGCTTGCCCTTAAGTTTTGACTGCTTGGCAGGTACTCCCCCTTTCTGTTTCACAATGACCTCCTTAACTTTCTCCCCCTTAGGCTTGGGATCAGACAAAAAGTCTTGAGCTTCACCAGGGATAGGCAGGTTCATGGATCTCATCATTGAGGTCATCATCTGTTGTTGCACCAGCAGGATGTTTGTTGTGTTGTTGCCTTGAGCATCGAGCTTGTCATTTAGTTGGCTTAGAGATGTAGATAGCATTCTGTTTTCATCCTTGAGAGAGGCCACTTCCTTTTCCAAGCCATCCACCTTGGAGAATAATTGGTGAGACTTGAAGGAGTTTAGAGATTGATCTTTGACCCTGGCAAAGTCATATTTTGAGATGTCTGACAGAGGGACTTCATCCACCAGCTTATCACCATACTGATTTTTCCACATGACATTCAACATAGCATTGGTGGTGATGGTAGTCTTTGCTTGATTTTCCAGTGTAGAAGCCAGTTTCTTGATGTTGTCTGTGACCATGGCAAGAGTCACATCCATCATGGACACATTAGTGGAGGTTTTCTGGACTTCTTTGAGGATACCATCCACCTTGGGAAAATCAGATAGATAAGAGTTTCTGAGCTTTGTGAGGGATCTGTCTGTCTCCTCCTGAATTGAAGAAATCTCTGATTGAAGCCCTTTCCCAAGATAATGCAGAGCCTTCAACTGGTTCTTGTACACATCATTTACAGCCTCATAGATGGCAACAGGAGAAAGATCCTTAGCATTGGAGCCCAGAGAAGTGAGGTATTCTTCTCTCACAAAAGCTAGGGCATCCTTGAGATTTACAGTCCTCTTAGAATCCAACCAGGCATCCACATTTCCCTCTGGTTCAGCTGCATTCACAATCTTCTCCTGTTGAGCTTCAACGTCCTCCTTATGGCATAGCAGGATAGCTTCATAATCAGCATTTGGAAGGTTGGAGGTGAGGAGATGTTGAGCTATCTTTGAGAACTCATCAATCTGTGCCACATTAAGATTTTGAATGGCTTCCTCTGTCAAGTGTGAGGGCACAGATGATGATCCTGAAGGCCTGTCATGGTGCACAGGCTTCAGCCATTCTGACATTGTGGCCTGAGCCAAGTGAGAGCTAGTGCTAGGCACTTCATGAGATGTGTGAGTTTGAGTCTCCTCCAGCCGTGGAATGGCTGTAGGGTCTGATGTTGTCTCCATTGAAATGGGATGTGTTACAACATCAGCCCTATATGTCTGTGAAGACATTTCCACATCCATAAGGATGGGAGAATTTGGCACAGAGTCTCCAGTGAAAACTGGTGAAGCCTCTATGTTTGTGTTGGTGTCATTAGGATATGCCTCAGCATGCATTCCCTGACCAACTGAATGTGGGTCCCGAGTGGTGAGCACAGTGTCAAGCACCATGTCACTTGAAGTTGGCTCAATCACAGGGCTGGATTGTGATTGATCAAGGGCAAGATTGTCATGAGAATGACTCTCTTGTTCAGAAGAAATTTTAGTGGAGGAATCTGAGAGAGAAGTGGGGTTCAGATTAGATTTTGGCAACTCCCCCTGAGAAATAGGAGGAGTTTCAACATTGATGTGCTCTCCACTTAGTGTTTGATCACCCTTATCACTCCTAGGGTCAAGAGTGAGGTCTTGACCCTGTGCAGACTCTTTACAACTTGCAGTGGGGAGGCTGCTCTTTTCAATGCCCATGACCTGTTGAGAGGCCATAGACAGTAGCAGGTGTACCCCTTTTTCCACATCTGAATCCTGTTGAGAGGATGCAGTGGTGGCTACAGATTTTGATTTCTTCTTTGGTCTGGTGAGAGGTGACTCAGGAATCTCACTTGCTAACTCTACAGATTCATGGATAATAGCTAGGGTTCTCTTCTTCTTCTTTTTAGTGACATCAACCTTTTGAGAGATTGATGCACTTGGCTGACTAGCCTCTACAGTGGTGTTTACAGAGGGGTTGCTGGATGGGATAGGGAGGCTTGGGTTAGACTGTGAAGCTCCTTCAGTCTCAGCCTCCCCTGTCCAGGAAAGAGCATGGTATATGGGCTTATCAAGTGGATAAGACTCGAATGTGTCCTGCATATGCTTGGTCACACTCAAGACCACATCCACTTGATTCCGCGTATCCAATGAACCAAATAGAATTTTGGACATGGACTTGGAATAAGCCATCTTTGATTTATCTATACCCTCCAAGTCATGGACATTAGCATCAAGATAATTTAAAATAACTTGAAGAAAGCGAGGGTAAAAGATGTCATTACCTCTTCCACGGACTGTCCTCCCTAGCCTTTGAGCCAATTCCTTGAGGATTATTGCTCCAACATTGATTTCCTGATTGTAGGCTAGGGAATAGGCCAGCTTCACGGCAATGTGACTGATATGGTCCCATCCTGTCTTTCTGCAAAGGAACACCTTCTGGAGTGCATCAAATAGGAATGACCACTCCCTTCTTACAAATTTCTTGTTCAGCTTTCCGGTATCTATCTCATCTGCATACCGAATGAGGGTCATGAAGTCTACTATTTGAGCATCAGTAGCTTCTGGGTCATGACCCTCCACCTTGAACCCCAATGCTTCATTGATTTCCTTTTCACCAAACTGGAAGTGTTTGCCTCCAATTGAACAAGCAACCTCCTGGAATGAAGTTCCATCTTCTATAGCCATTGTTGATACCAACGCCGTTCGCCAAAATCCTTCCAACACATCGACATACAGTGTAGGGTTCAAGGTTAGGGCTTGGCTGAGGTAGGAGGTGTTCAAGAACCGTACAAAACACTTGTACCTTGGTTTAGCCTCAGCCTCAGAGGGAATGGTGAGAAGATTGGTTTCTTTGGGTATGGTTAAAGGAATAGAGGATGATACGGTTTGAGATTTGGGTGCCATTTCAAAATAGAGAATAAGAAAGAGAGTAGAGAATTTGTGCTTAGGTTTGAGAGTTTGAGAGCAATAGACAAGATGAAAAGTTGTGAACGGTTAGAAAAAGGTATTTATATGATAGAGACACTGCGATATGGAGTTATGAATATGTACAGTCTATGTGTATGTCGCGAAGTCAATAATAGCCTGTACCGCAAAGTCTTGCAAAATATATCGCATAGTCTCAACAATGAACTATGTCGCAAAGTCTTCAAAATGAAAGAATCGGGGAGACTTTGCGATATAGTAGAAATACCCTGTCTAAAACTCTCTTGTAGGAATTTTGAGCAATTTGTCAGACTTTTATCAAATTTTGAAATAAAATTAATTTAAATCAAAATTCTGTCAAATGTGGAGACTTGTCGATATAGTTATTCTAAGTCGCGAAGTCATAAAATTAACTATGTCGCAAACTCATGAAATGAACTATGTCACGAAGTCTCACAATCTCAACAGTTTGCGATATAAGTCTGTTTGATTTGAACTATGTCGTGAACTCTTAAAATCATCTATATCGAGATGTCTCAAAAGCTCACAACTCCACCAACAAATATGATTTTGAAAAATATGCAGTAAAATACTGAAATATTTATAAATCATATCTCAACCAATTTTCACTCCAAACAAATAGATCATTTAAATACAGTGAAAATTTACTGCTGCAACAATTAACCAGCATATTTACTTAGAACAACTGAATGAAGGATTGAGCATTCCAATTTCACTCACAAGTCTGTTGAAGACTGCTTCATTCAGAGGTTTAGTAAATATGTCAGCTAGTTGTTTCTCAGTTGGAACATAAGAGACTTCTATGGTACCATTTGCAGCATGTTCCCTAATGAAATGGTACCTGATCTCAATGTGCTTTGTAGTAGAATGATTAACAGGATTGGCCACTATGGATATTGCACTAGTATTATCACACATGAGAGGAATGTGTTCTAACACTAGCCCATAATCCATGAGTTGATTTCTAATCCAAAGCAATTGAGCACAGCAACTTCCAGCAGCAATATATTCAGCCTCAGCTGTGGATGTTGCTGTGGACTGTTGTTTCTTACTAAACCAGGACACTAACCTTTGACCTAGGAATTGACAGCTTCCAGAGGTGCTCTTCCTGTCAATTCTGCATCCAGCATAATCAGAATCTGTGTAACCAACCAGGTTGAACCCAGTGCCCTTTGGATACCATAGCCCAAGATTAGGAGTCCCCTTTAGATATTTGAAAATTCTTTTGATGGCCATCATGTGAGATTCCTTGGGATCAGACTGGAACCTTGCACAAAGGCATGTGGCAAACATGATGTCTGGCCTACTAGCTGTGAGATAGAGTAGGGATCCAACCATTCCTCTATAGACCTTGATATCAACTCTCTTGCCTTTCTTGTCTTCATCCAGCTTGATTGCAGTAGACATAGGAGTTTTAGCTGGGGATGACTCTTCTAAACCATATTTCTTTAAAAGATCCTTGACATACTTAGATTGGTTTATAAAGATGCCATCCTCCCTTTGATGTACTTGCAGGCCTAGGAAGTAGGTTAACTCTCCCATCATACTCATCTCATATTTACTTTGCATCAACTTAGAGAACCTTTCACAGAGTTTTTCATTAGAAGAGCCAAAGATGATATCATCCACATAGATTTGAACAAGAATGATATCATTTCCATGCTTCTTGAAGAATAGGGTTTTGTCTATTGTACCCCTAGTGAATTGATGCTCAAGAAGGAATTGAGATAGAGTTTCATACCAGGCTCTTGGTGCCTGTTTGAGTCCATAGAGTGCCTTGAGCAGTCTATACACAAAGTTTGAGAAGTCTTTACTTTCAAAGCCAGGTGGTTGAGACACATAAACTTCCTCAGCAAGATCACCATTGAGAAATGCACTTTTCACATCCATTTGATACACCTTAAAATCTGAGTGAGCTGCAAAAGCCAGGAAGATTCTTATGGCTTCCAGTCTAGCTACAGGTGCAAATGTCTCATCATAGTCAATGCCTTCTTGCTGACAATATCCTTTGGCAACCAGCCTTGCTTTGTTTCTAACTACCACTCCTTCTTCATCCATCTTGTTCCTGAACACCCATTTGGTGTCAATAACATTCTTTCCTTTTGGAGGTGGCACTAGTTCCCATACCTTGTTTTTCTCAAATTGATTCAACTCTTCTTGCATGGCAACAATCCAATCAGAATTCTTCAAAGCTTCTTCAATAAGTTTAGGTTCCTCTTGTGACAGAAAGCAGCTATACAGACATGTATTCATTGTTGCCCTTCTTGTTCTAACTCCCTCACTAGGATCTCCAATGATTTGATCCCTAGTGTGGGCTCTGTCCCATTTCCTTGTGTGCCCCTGTTCATTTCCTTGATCTGTTCCAATCTCATTTTGGTTGACAGTTGCATTCTCTTCTTCTCCCCCTGTGTTTGTGAATCTTTGCACAGGTGTTTGAAGAAGATTGTCAACTTCAAGAATTTCATTTTCTAGAACAGTTTGAACAGGTGGTTCGTCTTCACTTTCAGAATCCTCAAGATAACCCTGATTTTCAAATCTTAATGGCACACTGTCTTGATCACTTGTTTTAAGTCCAGGAGTCTTCTTGTCATCAAAGGTAACATCCATGCTTTCCATGACTTTGTGTTGCTCAGGTACAAACACTCTGTATGCTGTCCTTTCCAGAGAGTATCCAATGAAGATACCTTCAAATGCTTTAGCATCAAACTTTCCAACATGCTCAGAGGTATCTTTCATCACAAAACACTTGCTTCCAAACACATGCAGATGCTTGAAGGATGCTCTTTTTCCAGTCATTAATGAGTAAGGATTTTTGCCAGACTTCTTATTGATCAATGTTCTATTCTGCACATAGCATGCTGTGTTAACAGCATCAGCCCAAAAGCTAGTAGGTAGCTTTGCATCCAACAGCATTGTTCTTGCAGCTTCAATGAGAGTTCTATTCTTTCTCTCAACTACTCCATTTTGTTGAGGTGTCCTAGGAGCTGAGAATTGTTGAGAAATTCCTTTATCTTTGCAAAACTCATACAATGTTGAATTTCTGAACTCAGTCCCATTATCACTTCTCAAGGCAACTACAGAGGTACCAGTGCTTTGTGCTTCTCTATCAACTCTCTTGATATGCTCTATTATGACTTGAGGTGCTTCATCCTTGGAGAATAGGAATTCCACCCAAGTATATCTTGAATAATCATCAACCATCACTAGAGCATATTTCTTTTTGGAAAGGGACATTACATTCACAGGGCCAAATAAGTCCATGTGAATTAGATGCAGAGGTTTTGAGTTTGTATTGAGCAACTTGTTCTTGTGACTTGATCTTTTAATCTTCCCTTTCTGACAAGCTTCACATGCTCCATCTTGCACAAACTCCAAGGCAGGCAAATCCCTGATGAGTTCTCTCTTGGTTAGAGAGTTCATTGCCTGAACATTCAAGTGAGACAGTTTCTTGTGCCACAGCCAGAATTCCTCATTTGTGGCTTTTGTGTAGAAACAACAAATTTCTCCCTTATCTGCAGCCTTAAGATTAGCTACAAACAAGCTTCCTTTCTTCACACCAGTTAGAACAACTTCACCACTTTCCCTTTTTGAGATTGAACAAAGGTCTTCATCAAATTCCACTTTGAAGCCTCTGTTGGTAAACTGTCCAATACTCAAGAGATTGTGCTTCAGTCCTTCAACAAATGCTACATCTTCAATAATGACATTTCCAGATTTAACAATGCCATATCCCATTGTATAACCAATGTTGTCATTTCCAAAGGTTACTGATGGGCCAGCCTTTTCCTCAAAATGTGATAGCAGGGCCATATCACCAGTCATGTGACTTGAGCATCCACTGTCCAAGATCCATATGACTCTTTTATTCCTGTTGCCCTGCATTCACAAAGTGACTAAGTTGTTTTTGGTACCCACACTTGGTAGGGTCCAGATGATTTAGGAACATTTTGATTAATAATTCTTCTGTCATAAATTGCATTTCTCATAGTAGGAGACTTCACTTTTTCTGTGGCTTTGGAGTTTACACTCTTAGGCTCACATGAAGTTTTCACCCTCTCAACCCTGATTGGGGACCCTGTCCTATGAGAATGTATGTGTGTGTGTGATTCACCAGATTGTGCAGAGTCAAGTTTATGTTTAAGAGATAAACAGTTAGCAATCACAGTCACATAGCATGTCATGCAGTTTGGCTTACCACAGAAAGAATCATGACTAGAATTTATGCTTGCAGAAAGGTTACTTAGGTTGTCAACTTCAACAATTTCAGGCTTACTACACTTATGAGTCAAATGATTAACAGATAGGCATTTTTGACATTGTTTCCTGGGAGCATTTGGCACATAAGCATAGTTGTTTCCTTTGTTAACACCAACTTTACCATTTCTGTTTTGTTTCCTTTTCTTAACAACTTCTTTCTTTGCTTTAGGACTCTTGACAAGATTGTCTTTGGTCTCTTTCTGATTGACAAGTTCAGGAAAGGAAGAAGTGTTCTTAGCAGCCTCATCTTCTTCAAGTAGTTGTTGCTTGATGATCAGTAGTTCCTCATCAAACTCAACAACACTCTTTCTGAAGATGGGCAGTTCAACACTTGACAGTATGGTTGGGGCATTTTTGTTTGTAAAAGTTTCCTTTCCTTTGCCCTTGACCTTCTTCCTTCCCTTGTCATTATCATAGTCAAAACCAACTCCAACCTTGCAGTCTTCAGTGTGTTCCTTGTGGTAGGTTTGAATAAGTTCAGAGGAGTTTTTGAAGCTTCTTAGTTTCAGTTCAGTTTCAGCAATTTGTTCTCTAAGGGCTTTCTCTATCTGCTCAGCACAAATCACTTTGTTTTTAAGATATTCAACCTCCTTTTTCAAACCATCCAGGTTCACAACCATTAACTCAAGTTGCTCATTCTTTTCTGTCAGCTCAACATTCTTAGCAGTTAGTCTGTCAATTTCTTCATTAGCTACTAACATGCTAGTATGAATATTAAACATCTCAGTGCTCATATCTTCAACAGTTTGCTTATATTGAAGGGGAGTCATATCAAGAGAAGTAAGAATAGGTACCTGACTTGAATCACCTTCATCAGAAAATGCCATCAAGGCATAGTTTGAATACTCTTGTTCTTCTTCTTCATCAGATTCATCCCAGCATTTTCCCTCAGCAATAAAAGCCTTACCCTGTTGTTTCTTGAGTAGAGCCTCATACTTTGCCTCAAGCTCTAAGTATGCTTTATCCTTCTTGATCTGTTTGGGCTTCTTGCACTCTGTTGCAAAGTGCCCAAGTTCATTGCAGTTATAGCATCTTATTTTGGACCTATCCACACTCCCAGATTTGTATCCTCCTTTAACTGCACCAGCAATCCCTTTTCCCTTGTTGAAGGAGTTTGAGCTACCTAAACCACCAGCATTCCCACCATTGAACCTGGACTTGAATGGCTGCTTCCTCTTGAACCTAATGTTAGGATATCTCCTAGCCATGTAAGCAAAAGATTTATTTTCCATCTTGTCCAGCTCATCTATGCTGTAGAACTCATCCTCCTCAGGCAAATCATAAACAACCTGAGCTTCATCACCAGCATCATCATTATCTTCTAGTTCCTCAATCTTGACTTGGCTGATTTTCAGAGATTCCATTCTTTGACCTAGATTATCAGCAATAAGGGCACAGGAGGTATTGGCCATTAATCCTTGCTTTGCTTGAATAGATCTTTTCTGAAACAGCTCTAGCTCATATGTTTTCAATACACCATACAGCACATCAAAACCAATTTTTGTTAGATCTCTTTCTTTGAGGGAAGAGATTCTTGGTTCCAAATGATCTGGAAGAGTTAGTAAGAATTTCATGTTAAGCTCTTCTGTCTCATAGTGTTTGTCATAGAGTTTGAGCTCATTTATCAGCTTGTTGAACCTCTCAAATACTTCTGTGATTCCCTCCTTTGGTTGAGCCATGAATGCTTCATACTGTGAGACTAAAATCTGCTTTTTGTTCTTCCTTACCTCAGGAGTTCCTTCACATAGCACTTCTATGAGATCCCACATCTTCTTTGCACTACTGCAGTGAGCAACAGTGCCATACATGTTGAAATCCATAGATTCACAGATGATAAGTTGAAGATGTCCATCCAGTGCTACTTTCTCCTTTTCAGGATCAGTGTATTTTGAAGGGTCTTTAGGAACGTGCCTTGCTGGTACTATCTCAGTGCCTACTGTAGTTTCACCAATCTCAATCAATGGAACAAAGGGACCATGCTTTAGAATGTCTAAATACATGGGGTTTGAAGCTTTGATGAAAAGCAACATCTTCTTCTTCCATAAACTGTAGTGTTCCTTGTTAAAGGGAGGAATCTTGATACTGCTTAGTTTCTGTGAGCTCATTCTTGATCTTTTACTGTTTGTATGTTAACAGCCCGCTCTGATACCACTTGTTATAAATGAATACTACTAGAAACTAGACAGAGGGGGGTGAATGGATAGTTTAATATATTTTTCGATTCTTGAAACTAAGTATAAGCTGTATATGATTATGATATGTAATATGCGGAATGTAAATAACACACACAATCACTTTAATCTACTTTGTATAAGCAAATTAAATACTACAGCTTTCCAAGAAATTCTCAATCAAATTTCTGGCTTCTAAACAAGAACAGTTTGAACTTGCTTGCTTACAGAGAAAAGAGCTTAGCAAATAACTATGTGTATCTCTCTTACAGCTTACAGTTGTGTGTGCACGATATATATATTCACCTATACAAACTAGGCACACACAATATTACACAGCTACCCCTTCTGAAAGTCCAACTTGTCCTGCCATAAGAAGTTCACTGTGTCAGGAAGGACCACCTGCTTTTCGGAGTCTTTCCCGTTTCTGTAGCTGCTTGTCTCTTATCTTTCTCTCCAAGTTTAGCTGTAGATTTGCCATCTGTTCTTTGGACCACCTTGCCAGAACAAATGCTCCAGTATTTGTCTCCTTTGATTCTTGGTTCTGTACCTTGATTTGTCTTGTTATAAACGGCTAAGTGTTGATATCGTGAACTCCACTTTATCCCTGACTTCGCGATCTCCCTTGTGAGGACTACGCGATATAGCCTTTGAAGACTTTGCGACATAGGTCATTTGATGACTATGCGACATAGGTCATTTGATGACTATGCGACATAGGTCATTTGATGACTATGCGACATAGGTCATTTGATGACTATGCGACATAGGTCTTCTGAGGACTTCACGATCTAGGCTCTTTTGACTTTGCTGACTTCAACACTTCACGACATGTGTCTTGAGGACTTCTCGACATAGTGCAAAATGGACTATGCGATATAGTACTTCACGACATGGATATTGGTGACTTCACGACATAGCTTTCTTTTGACTTTGCTATATAATGCCTTAGACAAATTCCTGCAACTTATTTCTTCATAGCCTTATTCAACTCTATCCTGCTGCATGAACACTTCTGAACTTCTACCAGGATAATTATTCAATGGCCTATATACAATCTAGATGCAAGAAACTTTACTAAGCTCATTATAATTTTGAGCATACATGATCAAGCTAATGTTCATGAGACCAAGACAAGTACATTTAGAGACCTATACTATATCCCAGTGATAGAAATCACTAGGTCATGCAATGTGACATAGTCACATAGTGTAGGCTTGTTAATAGTGGTATTCAGACATGTCTTGAGCCTAACATTTAATATTTAGCTTGTACCATTTCTTTTTATTTAATTATTTTATGTATACATTTATCTTGCAGTTCTGTGTTTGTAATTGTATGCATCTGAAAATTACGTCATTGGTTTCCTGCCATATTAGTCTTGATGTACAATGTAAGTGGGCAAACTGCCATATTTGGTTTTGTTAATTATCCACCAGGTTCTTTTTTGTTAAAATATATGTGATATGCTTGCATTTATTTATAAGAAATATGGAGATAAGACGACATATGCACAATAATTATGATGTATTACATAAAAGTGTTAATGTCTTTGAAATGAAACTTGCAACTTCTAGAGAATTTTCTTCTTTTATAAATGCTTTTCTCCTGTATCCATTCCTACTACTTGGGGAAGCCAGTAAATTCTATGCATCATGTTTTGTTTTATAAGATTTTTCCTCTATTTGTCCTGCCATGTTTGCAGCTTTTATAGAATTGGTACATTCAAGCAATGGTACCACACAAAGGGAGGGGGATCAAGGAGTTTTAATGGACGACAAACCTAAACGAACAAAAGTCTCCAGAAATGTAGAGAAAAACAACGTTACTGTTGTTCCTTCTCATTTCATTCAAACTGATGTCTCTGATATCAAGGGGAGACGTTGATATTTTCAAGCTTGATGTTCTGTATCTTGTCACATTTGGTAAATGAACTTTATACCTTTGCATCTGTTAAGTCAATAAGTTTTGTTGCTTATTTATTCGAAAGGATTGGTGTACTTACAAAATAGAGTCAGACAAAGCAAATACTGTTACTCCAAACCCCCAAAACCTATTAGAAGATACCTTGGAAGTGGCCATCCACATGAGTTCAATGGTGCTTGAGGCCTCGGGCATTGCTCAACCTAGGCACTGTACCTTGCAAGGGAACAAAGAATAAGAAGGATGATCCTTCACGAATTCATATTTAACAAACCAAACTGCCATCTATCTGAAGGCAGTCCAAGTGTGTATTCAGTTCTTCCGTATGTCTTTAAGAATTTCAAGATGCATAGGAGATTGTGCAGTGGATTATCTTATTATTATTATATTATTTAATAAATCAGTTATGTCTCTCTAACTCAAAAGTGGCAAATGACAATAATTCTGGATTTTTTGTTCCATGTGGAGCCACTGCATATGCTTTATTTTGATGTGCATGTTAATATTTTGTTTGTGATGTTACTGATTCTTCCTTGACAACATAGACTTTGTCAATTTGCCTCCGATCCAGTCACTAGATTCCTTGCACGGATTGGTAGCTGAAAATGGGGGTACTTCTTCGATGAATCTTAATAACACTGTTACTCACTGTATTGCTGCTGAAAGCAAAGGTCTCTCTCTCTCTCTCTCTCCCTCCCCCCACTTATATGTTTTTATTATCTCTCTTTACCCTCATATATTTAACACATTTCTTGCATGCAGTCGAATTTTTCTTTTTCAAAAAAAGATTTTTGCCTATTTGTATTCGCTCATAAATTGTGCAGGGGGATCAAGTTTCAGGATGCAAAACTTCGAGGAGATGTTATTCATTACTCTTGGATTTTTTATTGTTGTTCACAAAAGAAGCTTCTTCCTTTAAAGCCAAAGTTAGTTGTTCTTCCTTAAGTTGTCACGTATCTTTTCATAGCTAGTACGATCGTAGAATGTGAAATTATCTTTTTGTGTGGAAGGTACTTCCTCCACCTTTTTGAACAATTAACTCTCATCTCACTATTTGTGTTTTTTTTTACTTGTAAGAATATAAGATCAATTAACCAATGGCATCCTGGAAAGGTATGTAGCGTGATATGAAGTATTTTGCTACTTTTTCAATAACATTGTATGCCATTTACTGCTAAGTTGACTCAAAATTACAAGTGCAGGCAGAAGAGATATTCATGCTTGTTACATTTTTCTATTTTGAAATGGAACATGACTTTCACTGTCACGGGAACTTACAGTTAAAGAGAAGCCATTATTTCTTGCAAGAGTGACGTATTGCCTCAAATTTTCCGTATTACCAATTCTATTACCGAAGGCGTTTATACTTTTCAACCATTAAGTTGTTTTACTATCAGTAGTATTTAAGTTTGGATAATTTGTAGCTTTGCATATTTGAAGTTAGGATTTAGTACTATGTACTTATTTATGGTACTTTGACCATATTCAGGGGTTAGCTATTGGGTTAGCTATTGAAGGAAGGAGATTATAAATATTTTCTGTTTTGTTGTTCGGGTGTTTTGTATCATATTTCCCTGATTGTTTTGGATGGGATTCATGTATGAACAAAATAGTTTATTTCAAATTTTTATATAAGCTGTTGCTTTTGACTTTATTCGATGTTGCATTAAAAATTATGATGTTGCTTATACAAAAAACAGTAGTGTTGCAGTAATCTTGGCTAGTGTTGCATTACGTGTAGTTGGCCCATTGCTGACATGGCACCATGGTGGGTCCCACTATTTTGGTGATGTTGCTTCACTATATGGGACCTTGTGCTGGTGTGGCTTTAAATCTTAGGCAACACCATGTGATGTTGCCCTTATGTGCAAGTGGTGTTGCAGTATGCACATAATGCAATACTTTTCGGGTGTTGCAGTCGAGAGTAAAAGTGTTGCGTTACATGTCATAGGCAACGGCCGTATTGGCAACAGGAGCATGGTGTTGCCTAATACTTTTGGCAACACTATTTGTGCATGCAGTAACACTAAAAAGGCAATGCATATGAGCACTTATGGCGTAGTGTCCAAAAGTAAAAAAACCCTGATTTTAAAAAGCCCAATTAGAATTTAAAAGTCCAATACCCATAAAATTAGAAATTAGAATTCCAATACCCATAAAATTATTCTGTAATTTTACTAAATCATTTTATTCTATAATTTTATTGTTTATCCAGAATCAATTTATTCTTTTACTTTTACTAAATCTCTAATTTCATCAAACATTGTTGATGCCTAATTACTCGAGGCTCAAAAGCAAAATCCTAATTTCTAATTCCTAATTCTCGAGGCAAGAAGATGGCGATAGATTAAGAAGACGGTGAAGACGATGGAGTGTGTAATTCTGCAATCCATAATTCATAATTATGCAATCCCTAATTCCTAATTTTGCAATCAGTCGCCAAGGTAAAACCCTAATCCCTAATTACATAGATCTAAAATTACTGTGAGTGTGTAATTGTGCATATAGAATTAGATATTATATTGTATATAGAATTATAGCCGTTATTTTGTCGAATGATTAGAATATAGAATATAGTCATTTGATTCATAGTCGTTGCTTGCTTTTAACATGCTATATATTTACAAACAATTGTGCTTTACAAATTACAACTACAATCCTTACTCCTTGTTGCAGAACTCTCTGTTAATTACAATTATTTACTCCATGTTTCTCTATGTTGCTCTCTGTTATGGCTACTTCAAATCACCAAACCACTGATGCTACAGGAGCAACTTCGACTCCGACAACTGGTTCCACTTATATGGTGATTCCACACAACCACAAAGCACCATGTTGGGATAATTATGATCTAGTGAAGCTGTTTGATGGAACAGAGAAGGCAAGGCATCGACTTTGTGGAAAGTTGTTTGGTTCTAAAGGAAATTCAACACTAAAGAGACATCATTCTAAATGTGAGTCAAAACAAAATCCGGAATTTACTCAAGCAAGAATTGATGAAACAGACCATTATGTTTATATGTTCTTTAATAAAGTTTGCAATATCACCAAAAAGTGTTATTTTGCATCAAATACATTCGTTTATTATGTGTCAATCTTTTCACTGTTTGGTCTGTTTTTCATGTCAACATGATTATTAAATTTCAATTAATGTCTCAGGATCTCATGGAGGAAATTTAGCAGTTATTATTTGAAGGGCCTGAATCAAGTGAAAAGAGAAAACACAAGTCATGGAACCGCAAATTGCATCAACTAGCTAACACTGTGTGTAAAATCCTTCAAGAAATATGTTGTTTGCTTCACCATATATTCTGTTTTAAATTTTAGAAGTTGTATTTTATGTTTTCACTTTTCAGTTTTAAGGTTTTAAGTTGTAATTTGAATGAGTTCTTCCAATCTTGTAGGTTCCGTTACTTTTCAAGTTTTAATTTGTAAGTCAGGCCAGGCTCAGTGTTAATCTTTCAACTTTCAAGTCCCATTTTTTTTGAAGTCCTAGTAAAGATTTGTACATATTTTTATAAATCAGGTTTTTTTTTGTTTTTGAATCCAGGCCCGGTTAAAGTCTGGCCTGGCCTGGTCCGCGGGCTGAAAACAGGCCGCATATTTTTCTAAGAGCCTGGCTCGGCCAGGCCCGGTTTTTTAAGATTAAAGCCCGAAGCTTTTTAAGGCCTGAATAAAGCCTGGCCCATCAGAACTTTTGTGCATCTCTAATTTTTGACGCTTCAATATGATGTTATCACTACTTATCTCCTACAATTAATATTAGATTATCTCTAACAAATGGTCTGCTAACCAAGCCATTATGTTTATACGTTCTTTAATAAAGTTTGCAACTATATCACCAAAAAGTGTTATTTTGCATCAAATACATTCTTTTATTATGTGCCAATCTTTTCACTGTTTGATCTGTTTTTCATGTCAACATGATTATTAAATTTCAATTAATATATCAGGATCTCATGGAGGAAGTTTAGCAGTTATTATTTGAAGGGTCTGAATCAAGTGAAAAGAGAAAACACAAGTCATGGAACCGCAAATTGCATCAACTAGCTAATACTATGTGTAAAATCCTTCAAGAAATATGTTGTTTGCTTCACCGTATATTCTGTTTTAAATTTTAGAAGTTGTATTTTATGTTTTCACTTTTCAGTTTTAAGGTTTTCAGTTGTAATTTGAATGAGTTCTTCCAATCTTGTAGGTTCCGTTACTTTTCAAGTTGTAATTTGTAATTTAGACCAGACTCAATGTTAATCTTTCAACTTTCAAGAACCTTTTTGTTGGAAGTCCTAGTAAAGATTTGTACATATTTTTATAAAGTAGGTTTTTTTTGTTTTTGAATCCAGACCCGATTAAAGCATGGCCTGGCCCGCGGGCTGAAAATAGACCGCATATTTTTCTAAGAGCCCGGCCCGGTCCGGACCGATTTTCAGAAAAACCTGGCCCGGTGTTTTAAGATTAAAGCCCGGGCTTTTTAACACCCAAATAAAACCTGATCCATCAGGCTTTTTGTGCATCTCTAGTTCTACCCCAAACAACTTCTTTTTTATACATAAAAAATATCTCTTTATTATATTTTTATCAACTTGGTAAAATGCAAGTTGTTAGTTCTTCTTTAATGAATATAAGTTGTTGGTTCAAAACAATATGATCTAGAAATAAAGAAATTATTGTAATATATAATGGAAGTTCATCCATAACAAACAAATATTTGCAATCAACTTTTTGTCATAATTTTTCGTAGAACATCACCACCTTGCATTTACAAAATTTAAATGTTAATTCTTTTCGCGGAAAAAATGATTGTATCAATCAATTGTCGGGATCCGAATTCACATATAATGTATACTCAAATTTTTTGATCAATGTATACACTTAAAATACGGGTTAAATGGCATTTAGGTCACTAAACTGACTAGTAACTTTCAATTAGGTCATCGAACTGAAAAATCTTTCAATCGGGTCACAAGTCAATTTAAAATTTTCAATCAGGTCACTTGTCATTACAAACGTTAAAAAGGAGACGGAAAAATGACTAAGCAGCTGACATGGAAGGCCAGTGGCATAACCCGACCCATTACCCGTTACCCGACCTAGCTGTTATATAACCCGTTACCCAACCCATGTAATCAGTCATTTCCCCTCTTCTACCATCTCTCAATTAGGGTTCAATTAGGGTTCATCTCCCAACCCATCTATGTCTAGTAGTAAGAGCAATAGTTCATCGATTAGAAATCCATACGGCACAAGTGGTAATAACTACTTCATGAGCAATAAAAACTACGACTCTGATTTTGAATATCGATTCAATGGTATCAAATGCAAGTGCGATCTTATGGCTCCTTGTCAAAAAACTTGGAGAGAAGGCACAATGGACCCGGGAAGAAGGTTTTTTAGTTGCAGCCAGTACAAGGCAAGTTTACTTTTTAAATTTGTTTTCATTCATAATTATATGTTCTAACTTGGCGCAAATATTGGTCAGGATGCAAGAAAAAAGTGCAACTTCTTTTTGTGGGTTGATCCTCCTTACATAGATAGAGCAAGAGAGGTTGTTGAAACATTGAAGGCAAAACTAAGAGCCAAAGATGAAGAACTGCAAAGAGCTACGATATAGTTACGTTTTGTCGAAAAAAAATGTTGGTTTTGAACGAAGAATGTGTGTCACTTCGAAAGAAAATTGATGAATTATCAGGTTTGGTGCATAAGGAAAAGGATGGCACAAATGGTAGCAAAATGAAGAAGTTGTTATTGATTATTTTTATAGTTTGGTTTGTTGTTAGGTTCTTCAAGTAGTGTGAGTGTTAGCTTGGTATGTTCATTAATGGTTGTAGTTGGTACTTGATGTAATGGTTGTTATTGTGACTAAATTTTAGTGATAATGTTGTGTGCATCAATGTGTTGTTATTGTTTTGTGATGTGTGTTGACAAAGAACAATGTGTTATTGTTTTGTGATGTGTGCATCAATATGTGTTGTTATTAATTTAGTCTTCACATGTTCAAGCTTTAATGCTCTGTGATAATTTAAAAAATGAGAGTGGACTTGGAAACAGAGATCGACACTTAAAATTGATAATGAAAAGATTCTCATTACAAAGAGTCATAAAATAAAACACCAAAGCTGGGAAAATGTCACACAGTCAAGGACACAATGTCTCAAAAGATTCCCATTACAAAGTCATATTCTAAAGCTCAAAAGATTCCCACCACATAATCAGTTCTTTTTTTGCCTTGGGGTGCAAAAAACTTGACAGACTTTCTTGGTGTCTTTTTCTTGGCTTGTTGTGGAACTGATGGAGGAGTAGATGCAGATGGTGTGCATCCAGTACTTGTGTGCTTCCTCAGACTTGGAGTTGGCATCTAAGAAAAGAATTAAAATGCATAAGTATAGTACAATAATATGCATATAAATGCTTTAAAGAAGTTACAAAAAAAACTTACAAACTTCATCCCATTGTTAGTCACGGCATCATGTTCTTCTTGTGTCTTTTCCATGTGTACTAGTGTCTCATTCATCATCTCATCCTCACCAGTTAGGATTTCTTGTTCTTGCAGCTGCACCTCTTCAGTTACTTCTTTCATAGGATCAGATGCAGGCTGCTTTGTTTTTTGTCTTCTCTTTGTTTTTTTTGGTTGCACGTCATACAAGTGTTTATCTGGACACTTATCCCTCTTATGACCTTCCATCCTACACAGACCACAATGCATTTTTCTACCAGTGGCCTTCACCCTGGTCTTCTTACCACTGGAAACAATACCTTCCCAACCCTCTCTTCTTCTCATCTTTTTGGGTCTACCCCTCAATTGTTTCACAATTAAAGGGGGTAAAATAGGGTCACCTTCTACATCTTCCCAAAAATCTTCACCCCTTATAACATCCAAGCAGTGAGAGTAACACCTCATGTATGTATCTTTCAGATAACATTTATCAACATAATCAAAAACATTATGTCTAGCCTTTTGAATTGCAGTCACCCCATGAGCACATGGTGTCCCTGTTAAATCCCATACTCTACAAGAACATCTTCTATTCTGCAAATTAACAGAGCAAAAATCAAACTCACCAATAGCAGCACCAAAACACAACTTTAATTCATCCATACTAATGTTCTCAAAATTGATATCATTGTGCACCTTTTTGACATGACTTGTATACGACTCATAAGGAACATGAACAAAATGACCTCCATAGTATAAGGTCACTTCATACAATTTATTCCTGTAAATGTAAAGAATTTATAAAAACCTAATTTACAAACTCATGAAAAAAAGCACATTCATACAATACAATTAAAAAAGTAAAGATTAAGTTACTTACTGTGTTTCCATTTGTTCACCATTCGCTCCCATTTCTTCTTCTTCACCGGCGTTATAATCTTCACCGGCCGTCTCCATTTGTTCTTCTTCGACAACATCTTCATTGACAAATTCATCTTCATCATTGTCTTTTTGAGTTAAACGGACCTCAATACCCGATCGAGTTCTCACCATATTTGTAGTTAGTTTTGAAATTTAGGGATTGTGCAATTTAGAATTAGGGATCGGGATTGTGTTTTAGAATGGGAATTAAAAGAATAAAAAAGGGTGGGTTTTTAACGGGTCGGGTTGATTGGATTTCTGTTTGGTGGATTAACTGATGTGGCAACTGATTTGGCAACTGACGTGGTAGAAATAGACGAAGCCCCGTCTAAAGTCAACGAGACTTAACGGGCGTGAAAATTTTTATGTGTTTAATGATTACAATGAAAACGTTCACGTGTTCAGTAACCTAATTGAAAGCTTTTTCAGTTTGATAACCTAATTGAAAGTTACTAGTCAGTTTAGTGACCTAAATGTCATTTAAGATTTTTTAAATTTTTTAACTTCTAGAGTTTGTTCTAAAAATGTTTTGGTTAGATATATCGGACACGTATCTTCTGCATCCAGATTTTAGGTAATTTATTGATTAAAATACACTTAGTATTTTAATTTCAAACTTTGTATTTTGCAGTGGACTTTGCCAGCTGATGTTGTATGAACAATAATAATAGAGGGGTGAATCAATTTTGTGAGCAACCACTCTCACTCCACATAACTTAGATCCAAACTCTCTGATCAAAATCAAATTGACTTCCTGAACTTATACTTACAAATCTGCGTGTCTAGCTGTAAGCAATGTTTTCATCGGTGCCTGAACGTGTGCAGCTGCACATAGCCATGATTATATTTCAAATTGGTTATGCTGGAAATCACATCATTCTCAGAATTGCACTCAATGTTGGCATTAGCAAACTTGTTTTTCTCATTTATAGAATCACTATTGGATTGCTTCTTCTCTCCCCATTTGCTTATTTTCTCGAAAAGTAACCATCTTTTACGTACTTACTTCCTTTCTTGATCACACACTACACACACACTAAAGTGTTTTTTTATGTTACAGGAAAGATAGGCCAGCACTGAATGCATCTTTTGTTCTGCAATTTTTCTTTCTTGGACTTGTTGGGTATGATTTATTTCGAAAAGGGTCAAAGATAATATGAAAATTTTGTAGTTGTGCAGCAAATTATTGATTTTATGTTATGATGACAGAGTTGTATTAAACAATGGATCCTACTTTATTGGTTTGGAGAATACATCCCCTGTCTTTGCTTCTACTATTGAAAATTCTGTCCCAGCTATTACTTTTGCTTTGGCCGCGATTTTCAGGTAATCAATAATGTTTTTCAGCAGGGCTATTAGTTAATATTACTTGAGCATTTTTAGGATTGTTCCAGGATTGAGGAAGTGAATTTTAGAAGTAAAGATGGGTTGGCTAAGGTGTTTGGGACTTTTGCTTGTGTCGCTGGGGCTTTGATCATAACGCTTTATCGGGGACCAATCATATATCAGCCGGATTCAGTTTCTCTGCAGTCCGAGCCGATGATATTACAGGATGATTCTGAAGGGAAGAACTGGACATTAGGTTGTGTTTCTCTTGTAGTTCACTGTGTGTGTTGGGCTAGTTGGATTGTATTACAAGCTCCTGTGGTGAAGAATTATCCAGCTCGGCTATCCATAGCTTGTTATACCTTCTTGTTTGGTCTTATGCAGTTTTTAGCAATTGCATCATTTACGGAGAGAGATATCCAAGCCTGGAAAATTCACTCTCAAAGTGAACTCCTGTGTGTTCTTTATGCAGTATGACCTTTTAACTATACATGTTTTTGTCAAATTTGTGTTAAATTCTTTAAGCCATACATGAGAAGTATT
The DNA here is from genome assembly GCA_030848705.1 of Heracleum sosnowskyi. NCBI lineage: Eukaryota > Viridiplantae > Streptophyta > Magnoliopsida > Apiales > Apiaceae > Heracleum > Heracleum sosnowskyi. The sequence goes on from CM061243.1 coordinate 11,054,480, forward strand.
GATTAAAATTGATTGGTCCTTTTAGGGAGTAGTTGCTTCGGGGCTAGCCTTCGCAATACAAATATGGGTTGTTGAAAGGGGAGGTCCTATGCTTGTTGCAGCATATCTGCCTCTTCAGACTCTGGTTGCAGCAGTCATGGCTTCTATCTTCTTGAGGGAGGCCTTCTCTTTGGGAAGGTGAGTTTCAGCAACACAAGAGTTTAACATACCTCTGCAATACAATTTATTATTTCTCGTTATAAAGAAAGCATATTGTAAATTAATAGTTAACCACGACCCCTTATTTGGGTCATCCGCCTGGACCCTAGTCTTCTGTTCATCATATTATCTTCGCTAAAATTGTTTCAGTTAAGAATATTGAGAGTGTAATCTGTTTTTGCACATTTCTGCAGCATCATTGGAGCCGTATCAATCATACTAGGACTCTACCTGGTTGTGTGGGGTAAGAATAAGGAGAACAAAATAAAGTCAAAAACAGAACCATTAGGATCAATATCAGAGAAGAATCGTTTACCAGTCCATGAGAAGTCCTTCCTTGTTGAGCCACTAATGGTCAGTTCCAACAACTTCTAGCATGTAAAGTGATACATATATAGAAATTCCCAGAGGCTAGAGCTATGTCTATTAACAAATTTTGTTAGGTCGCGGCCTCAGTATCCTCATTTAATTTCTGAGTTGTAACTTGTAAGCATGGAAACTAGTATGAAATTGCAATATTAAAGCTCACAGTAATAGTAGAGTTTTTATGATCATTATAACCTTTTTTTTGTTGGTACCATTTTTTGTGCGAATATACATATAATGCAAAGAGAAGAGCTTAATCTCCAAGACAAATAACAAAATCTATTTTTATGAGCAATACAAATTAATGTCTGTAGATTACAGATCTAGACTACTGAACTTGTCGTGGCTATACTCTTCTGCGGGGTAACAAATTCTATTATAAAACCAAGTAGAATCTGCAGGAACAGTTCCTTTGTCGCCTTGGTTATGGTGCCAAGTGTAACAGGCATTAGAACTGCATGCCCAAAACTAGCTTCACGGTAGGCTGAGTAAACTAGGCTGTGGTGTTGAGTTAGTGCAAAGATAAGCAGTGTCGAGTTTGTTAAGTAGTCTGCAGATAGTATTAATCAGCCAAAAAAGAGTCTGCTGATAGCATAGAGTAAGGAGTGTTTACCTCTGAAGAGGTATGTCTTACTTGTTAGCAATCCCTTGAAGATTCCTGCCATCACCAATGGTAATGTAAACAGGAGCAGAAGCATCACTGACTGGAATGGTGAGTCCATCTATTATTTTGCACTTCCCATTCGATACTCGTTCCTATATTTTATAGCAATAGGAGATATACAGATAACAATATTAAATCTACTCGTTATATAGTAGGCTTCTCTCCCAAAGTCATTGTTCCAAGGTAGCAAACAGCAGACGCCAGAGAGTGATCATGCTAGTCATTCACCATACAACCAAATATATGATTTTGTGTAGCTTGACAAGTATAAAGATTGATAATTTATAATGGAAAAAATAATTACCTTACGTTGTTCATAGGAATGACATGACCAGCAAAAACAAGATCACCCTCATGCTCTCTCCTTGCATGTAATGGTAGTTATTACTGTTACATAAAGGAGAGTGGAGAAGAACAATTAACGATGGAGTCTCTGTTAATTTTCTTAAATTCTTGTTCAAACCAGTTAGATTGTTGAGTGTATTTACCTGGAACAAGCTTAGAAAGCAGTCAAACACGAAGGTTTATATTCCAGTTAGTCATTGTAGCTTTAAAATTTAGTAAGAAATATTAGTAAGATCTTATCATAGGGCGAGTAAGAAGAAAGGACAATGACATATGTTGATGCACGTTTAATTGAATACCAAAGAGGGGATGTACTACCTGATGAGTGATGCCCACCGGTGCTTGTTTGGTTTAAAAGGTTCATAATCTCCCTGTGAAAAGCACAACGGAAAAATTAACAGAACAAATCATTTATTAACTACCAAGTAGGAACTTAAAAAACTGTGGTTAGTTCGATTGTGGTTATACAATCTCAGGGGCAAAGTCAATTTCGTGATTGCCAGCAGGTCCAAATCCAGCGCTTAAAGCAGTGCTCTTCTCTGCAAATTGACCCCATTTGTCCCAACTTACATTGTCATGGAAGGGGTAATGGTCTGATATGAAATATCACCACCAAACACGGCTTGACCGTGTGGGTTAGACATATAATTCTCCAATGTCTGATTAGAGACATATAATCAAAATTTCGAAAATTAGTCAAAATCTATTAAGTGAGTTAGTCATTACTCATTAATCATTGATGATCTCCTTAATACAAATATTTGACCTTGAATATTTGTACGTGTGTTTGATTGGGGTGAATTTTTTTTTGAAAAATAGTGAAATTAATTCATTAATGAAAAGTCATACGGCATCTACAAAGATAGTCGAACAAACATAAAATATAAACAATCGTCTATCCTCCTGAAAAGATAGTCAAACGATATGTTGAAAATGATATATTTACATGTACCCGCTTCACCGCAACATGTTTGAGCTATCGACCAAAATTGCAATTCCATACAAATTTTTATCACTAAATCAAAATCAGTCCTCACAATAAAGGAGAGAAAATAACACCCTCCCACCATGGAGAGAAAAACAAAACTGAAATTCCAAACTAAAAAACCAAATTAAAATAACTTAGATCTGAAAAACCCCACCCAAAGATGAAGATTTTTGAAAATTATTGAAGGAGAAAACAAAAAGAAAACAGGAGAAAGGAAAAAATGAGTCTCCTGTGGTGGCTAAGATTATTAGGCAAGGAGCGGAGGGGGAGAGGAGGCGACGAGTGAGGAGAGAGATGTGAGAGAGAGGAGGTCGACTTTCATGAGTCAGAGTTGTTCAAGTATTTTCAAGTATTTTCCCTCCCATATACCTATTCTCAGTTACATGTTTGGTTATGATTGGGATGAATTAAAATGAAATTAAATTTATATTATAATAGGTGTGTTAGTTCATATTTTCATTACTTACCTCATTTCATCACAATCATTTAAATAAAAAAGTAAACACCTCATTTTGACTCATATCTATTTTTCTTACAAATTCTATTATAACAAATTTGCATTTTTTTTATTTTTTTCCAAATATTACCATCAAATTACATTATTTCTCGTTAATTTTGTTCATTCCATTTTGCGGACCAAACACAACAGTATAATAATTATTTATTTAAATAATTTTTCTTGTAGATATAACTTTTTTTATTTTAAAATGTATCGGTGAAGATTCAGAAGACGAAACAATAAAAACCTTGTTGACAAACCTAGAAATTACATTCAAATCAAAGCGAAGAAGGTAGAGAATACGAATTGAAATTTGCAAAACGAGAATACATAGATAGCCTGTAATTCTTGTTCAAATTCCGGCCAATTTCCGATCATCGCAGGTATCATTCTTCCCCTCCTCACCCATAATTTCATTGCAAGTCAATTTCCCAATTTTTACTTTGGTGTATATTGTGATTCTATTTATGTAGCAGGATAACTAAAACACTTCAGATCTTATTTTAAATTGGAAACTTCTGTGCCTTGTTTACTAAATGGCCTGTAGAACTTTTTAATTAGTTACTAGTGCTTAGTTTGTATACCTAAAATGTGTAACACAAATTTTTTTGATCAATCTAAAGTTAACAACTATCTAAGTAGAAATTCTTTAGTTAGACCGAGACGGTTGGGTCACGAGAGTATCTGATTTTAGGGGCCAACTCGATGTTTTTTATTAGGCATAATTGAATTGGATAATGATAATGAAAATAGAAATCGAATTTGAATATGATTTAAGGCTAAGATTATTAATTTGGCATTTGTGGTTATGATTTGTAGAGATAATGGAACAAAGTGAAGACCCTGAGCACGGTTTGATGATGAAATACACTTCTCCACAACCTTTGCAAATTGATCCTGAAAGATCACGGTTTCCGTGCTGTATTGTGTGGACGCCAATTCCTGTTTTATCATGGTTCGTTCCTTTTATTGGCCACATGGGGTTGTGCAGAGAGGATGGTGTTATCTTGGATTTTGCTGGCCCGAATTTTGTTTGTGTGGACAACTTTACCTTTGGAGCTGTAGCTCGTTACATCCGCATAGATGAAGGAAAGGTACTACTTAGTTCATCTCTATAATTTATTTCTGCACACATATACTATTTTCTGCTGATGACTGAAAGCAGTCATCGAGAATAAAGAATGTGCACTGCTCTCATGTTGTATGATAACAGGAAACAAATGAAGTGCAACATGTTTTTTCTGCTGAATTGCCTTTAATCAGTTGTTACCCTCTTTCCTTGATCTTGCTTTGGTGATGGTGATACGGTTAGTCAGCAAGTTTTAGAAATGTCAGTAGTTTTTGCGAATATGCTCAAGGCCATGGTGACTTATTTTTTTTTGGGGGGGGGGGGGGGGGGGGGGGCATCCTCTGATTTTAAAGTTAGTTTTAAATGCTATAAATTTTGAATGGCATTTGAGTAGTTAAGATTATTTGTACAAGTACCTGTATGATGATCAGAGTTTGTATACAATCCTTCTTGTTTTGCCATAATTGTTTTTTATAGTTTATACTCATTGTTTACAAAGTGTGCATTGTTCTTGCCCTGATGTTGTGACTTGTAAACTTGTATCTTGTATCGTTCTCCCTAACTGACAATGTAAGTGGTAAAAATGGTCATGAATTACTGTGCGTTCAATTGTTTCCTGGATTTTTAAGACACTTCCTAAAAAATATACATATAGCCTACTGCTGTGGTTTAATCTTGATTTTTCCTGTTTAAGTGACTTTTAAACCAATAGTGGCATTTGTTACTATGCTCATGAGTCATGGCCTGGTTTAATCTTGTTTTTTTTTTTCTGTTTATTTCCTTGACATCAGTGTTATGGTTCTCCAAAAGCTCATGGCAAAGAGTACAAGCAGGATGAAGGCGGAACAGATGCCTTGACAATGACATGGGACAATGCCTTGAAAAAGGGAACACAAGAATATCAGCACCTCGCATACAACATACTAACTTGCAATTGCCACTCATTTGTGGCCAACAATCTAAACAGGTTGAAGTTTCGGAATGGTGGATGGAATGTGGTGAACCTGGCAGCCATGATCTTCCTTAAAGGACAATGGGTAAACAAAGCGGCCATGGCCCGATCTTTAGTGCCGTTTGTTCTTGTGTTTGGAACAGCTCTATATTTTGGAGGAGTCACCTTCCTTGCATTTTGGGCCTTCTTCACCTTCCTTCTTGTAGGATGGTTTCTCCTAGGCACCTACTGTTTCAGAGATTTAATACACCTGTAAACTCCCTGAGACCTTCTACTTGTGTTGCGTAAAGCAGAAGTTTACTAAATTTTAATTATATTTTAAAACACAAGACTGTTGTTGAGTTGAGATGAATTTGAGCTGATACTTGTGTGAAATTAAGCTTTTCGTGGGAGTAATAGCAAGAAAAAAATCTTTTGAAATAAAAAAGTATATTATGCTTTTAGAGATTGTCTTTTGAAAAAAATAAATTAGACTATAGTGTAAATTTGTGATGATACAAACTTTACAAATTAATAGTGCCCCTCGTACAAGTTTATAAAAAAACAAATTAGGCCTTGGGCGAGTTGCCCCACCGGTACCCTCTTTCAAACGAAACAAATCAGCACGCTAGACCCATGTATATTTCAAGGTAACAACTTACAAGGATCTCACAAGTCACAACAAATGAATGAACGCATAAAAAAATGTAGACAGTTTTCAAAATTGTTGCCAATTTTTTTTGTGTCAAGTTATTGCTAGGGAAATATAATATTTACATTATTTTAATTTAAGAACCAAAAATTTATTATTTGTACTAAAAGGCTTCGTGCTAAGCAGAGGCGTTACATAATTCTCTACACATACAGAGAGAGGGAGAGAGAGAGAGAGAGAGAGAGAGAGGGAGAGAGAGAGATAACAAAAATGGCAGGAGTAGAAGAGGGACAATTAATAAGTTGCCACACAATTGAAGCTTGGGAAGAGCAGCTCCAGAAAGGAAACAACTCCAACAAACTGGTACCCCCCTTTTATTTTTTTACAATTCCTCATTTTTTTATTTCAAGAATGTCTATAATTTATCTTTCCCTTGTTAATAATTTTTAATTTCTGTGTAATTTGGCCTATCTTTACATGATCTCAAATGGGTTTATTTTAGAATTGTTTGTTTCTTTATTGATTACTGATTTGATGTACTTATGATGTGGATCTTTTGATCACCTTCTTGTTTATTTTTATTTTTTTAATAGTGTTAATTAGCTCCCACTGTGTTTCTGTTTTCTTTTGTTTGGGGGTGTTGTTTATCCTGAATAGAATTAAATTATTAGACACACGAGATTGATAAATCACACTCTGTAGGTTATTATGAATTTATGGTTTTGGAAATTGCACTCACCAGCAACTTTTTTGCACAGTGTTTTGATTGTTTTTGTATTAATTATTCGTCATTTTGAAAGAAAAATTTACGTGATAGCTAACAATCTTTGTGTAATTTGCAGTGCGTTATGTGGTGAAATCACACACAAAATAGTGAAGAGGTTATGTTGTGTTAGTTTTAATGTGTCATGCTTATGTATCTATCAGGATTCGGGGATAAGATAGGAACTTGATGACCAGTTGTTGGAGAACAGAAGTTTTTTTAAACGAATTAAGTCAGGATACAACATACTAATATCCTGTTTAGTGTGTTGTTTATGTATTTAATTCTATCTTGTGTTTGTGAATCCTGTTTATCCCAGCGTCTTAATATTCACTTACGGGGAGGGCAGGCATGTCTTCTCGCAGACACTTTATTCCATTATTATATTATATATCATGGTAATATTCTTTCAATGTAAAATTTTCATTTTCACTTCTTTCTGTGCAGATAGTTGTTGACTTCACTGCTTCCTGGTGTGGTCCTTGCCGTGTTATGGCTCCATATCTGGCTGAGTTGGCTAAGAAACTACCCTCTGTTACCTTCCTTAAGGTGGATGTGGATGAATTGCAGGTAAAACTAGAATTGATGAATAACTTTTTTCCTCCCAATCCACGATGACTAGTAGTATTTCACCTTCAATTTATAGAATCAAGCCCCTGTGGAATTTAGTTTCAAAAGCTAAGTTGTTTCAACTGTAGTAAGCATTTTTTTATAGTAGGCCTGCCAATCCAGGTTTATTTAGGTTTATTTTTTCAGAAGCCACACATGCTCATCCACCCTCATATCTGGTTGTAAACTGTTCACTAACTTGCAGTTGATTGTTTGATGCAGTCGGTTGCTGCAGATTGGGCTGTGGAAGCCATGCCAACTTTCATGTTCTTGAAAGAGGGGAAGATTGTGGACAAGGTTGTGGGATCGAGGAAAGAAGAGCTGCAACAGACGATCACCAAACACTTGAGTGGCTCTACATCTGCTGCCTAATGTTTTCCATCTTTCGGATAAACAAGTCTCATAATTTGCTTGCTACTATTCTTATTGTGTTTCTTTACATACTATCTACCTGACATGTCTTTTTTAAGCTCTTGAGCTTAACAACAGATATTTGGAGCTTTAATTTTCAGTTCCTTTTGTTGCCTTTCCTGATATACTTCTACATTTCCAGATTACTCATTTGACAGATTAGACTGGTTTAATAGTGAACTGGGAAGCCATATTTGCATGTTAGTTTTAGGCAGCCCGTACTCAAGATGGCAAAACCTACTTTGGTTAAAGCTTTATCAGGAAAGAGTGAAAGACAAAGCATTCCAAGTCTGCAACCAGTGCAGGATAGAATAAGAATCATAAAATCCAGAATCAAGGAGTGCCCTGTTCTTGAGCAATGTAAAAGATGCTCCTAATACTAAAAAGCGGTTGATAGATCAATTCTCACCTCCACCTTCTCCTTTATCTAAAACATTATGAACTATCAAAAGAAAAGTAAAGAATTGATGCATAATTTAAGTATGAGAAAACGGACCCTGAGATACATCTCAGGGTTGTTTCCTGAGATACCCACAAAACTACATCGTTTTAAACTTCACCTTCTCGGGTGAGAGAAAAAAATACAGAGGGAAAATGAAAATGAGGTTTAAAAACCAGTAGTATTGTGGGTATCTCAGGAAACAACCCTGAGATACATCTCATAGTCCGCTCTCTCATCAAGTATGATTCATTAGAGAAGGAATTTAACAAGAACAATGCGGACAGTTCATTTTAACCATCATGTAGTGGAAATAAATCAAACAAATGGTCACACTAGGATCCACACCTAACATGAGCTCATTGGGGTTTGCTTTCCCCCCATAAATACAAACCGACTAGCTAACAGATCACCCGAATTGCTAAACTATTCCCGGTTCTGATTTCCAGTATAAAGGCCAGAGACCAGGGTCGATCAGGCAGCTCACAATTAAGAACCCCCTAGATCTATGAATTATCTACTCAAATAACTGATTTACACAGGCTCTTTGACAAACTCTACCTCTAAGAACGTTACGCTAATCTTTGATGTACCTTTTTGTTTCACTTTATTTGTGTTTTTCAGCTGGTTTTTCGATACAATTAGCTTGTCACTACGTGCACATTAACCCCTTGTAGTAGTCATAGGAGCACAAATGGCCTCAACTGATAACTTCTTTAACACATTTGGACATGGATCTTGTCCAAAGACGGTGTCTGATATTGGCACTGCACATCTCTGCCTTCCAATGCACATCTGAGGGAGAGGATAATAAAGGTAATCAGATGACAATAAAATTTGTTACAAATAGATGGAGAACACGAAGGACAGGTTAGTTGATTAATATGAACTGTGTTTATTACCTTCTCTAAAACGACGTAAGAGGTAGAAGCATGGCAAGTTCCTTGCTGGAAGCTCCCACAAGTTCCTGTTGGAGTTCCGAAGCTTGCAAATTTGATAGAAGTAATGGATTGACCAGCACCACAACGAAGGTGAACTTTTGGTTTGTGAAAATCCTCTGATTTACCGTAGCTCTCGATTTGCCAATTTTTAATGTATGGATGATACTCATTGACATCAGCACAGACACTGGCGACTGATCTTTTTACCATTGCAATTTTAGTGGGATCACCCCCCAGTTCTTCGAAAAGTACCAACGAATTCTGTGTTGGCTTTAACCAAGATCTAGGAACATGATACCTGAAATCTATCATTTTAGATCCAAGAAATATAATATGTACTCTTCCATTTTTTTTAATTTTTTTGCAAAGTCTTCTTTCAAGAATCCTAAAAAAGAAAAAAGAAAGACCAAGTACAGAGATATGAGAAAGTTACCATCGTTGTGTTGGTTCACCACAGCCTTGCTGACACTTGGGAGGACGGAAAGCTTGAGCATAATTGCATTCATTGCAATCACCAACAGCATATGCAGTCCAAAATCTTCCAATACTTTGACCATTTATCCATACTTGACCTTTTCCCATAGATTTCAAATCCAATGCCAATGGTTCATCTCCTTCAGGAGCATCGAACTCAGCCTGCGAAATTTAATGTAATCTTACACCAAAAAAATTCAACAGTATATTTTGTCTGATTAATTAAGTTTGCATTTTCACTCATGTTTCACATTTTCGTACCTTGTGCCATGTTAGAGGTTGAGGCTTTAGTTCAATCAAAGAAGCATCCATCCAGTTGACAGATGAAATGCTACCTGGAGAGTTGAGATTCATGGCCTCTCCCTTAAGCCCAACCTGGTATGTCCACTTCTGCCACGACAAGTCCCATTTGCCCTGGTCAAGACCATGGAGAACAACTGGACCTGACACTCCAGTCTTCCAAGTTTCAAAATGTCCTCCAATATTCTTCACAAACAGATGAATACCAACTCAATAACAAACAAAACAACCCAGTATGTCCCCACTAGGGTATATGTGAAACTAAATCAACGGAATAACAACAATATCTCAAAGAAAAAAAATCAAAAAATTACGCAGCTTTTCAAGCAAGTCAATGGTTAAAAAGGAAAAACTGACCGGCAGTCCAACTGCAACACTGAGCAGTGCAATTTTATTTCTTCCTGCATGGAGTTTAACCTTTCCAGTATACAAAAATCTTCTGTTTTCCCTCGTCCCAAAACCAGAACCTACATGAGAGGTCCTTGTTACATCACTAAGTAGGTTCTAAGGGTTTTATCAAACAGTTTATTGGCTGATCAAGATGTATCTGAATAATTACTTTATCAGCAAATAATGAATTACCTGAAAGTTGTCCATTTATGAACACATGAAGAGCATGCCCAGTTGACTGTGCCATGAGAGTAGGGAGTTCCCCACCACGTAAGAAGGATTCAGATGAGCCAATATCAACACTGTAAGCAAATTGAGAGTCGGAGGAGACATGTTATACATGGGACATTTGCACTTCTAAAGAAGTTTGTAAATGTACATTCTCTTATTAGTTGGAGGAGACATGTAATTAGCTTTGCAGCAAAAAGATATCAAAGTAGTAATTATCTTACCTAGTTATGTACCACAGGTAGTCACTAGCATCCCTAGTGACATTAATCTGCTCCAAAAGACCAAAAGTAGTGAACGTAGAGCTGTCATCCAGAGAAGTCAAATCTTCATTGTAAGTTCCCCAGGAGATCATATCAGCACTGATTGGTAACATTTGCATTTGTGATTCCTGAACACCAACCTGTCATGGGCGGACAAGGTTTTTATATCACTTTCAGGAAACGAGGATTGGTTGTTATAACTGTTATGAAAATAAAAATACATGACAACTATTTCCAATGGTTTATGATTTGCACATACATTTGCAGTATTGAATATTGCATTCCTGCAATCAGAAAGGATGCTGATCGACCAAGGTGGCAACTTATAGTGCATATTGTTGAACATTACTCTAGCAGCAGACCTTGTATCATAGTTTGCGAGAAAAGCTGCACAATTTCCATTCTCGGAAGAAAATACATGAGCCTGAAAAATGCCAAATTTCAGTAGGAGGTATAGACATGCATCTATAAGAATAAGAAACAGTGGTATGGCAAGAGAGTGAAAACCTGTTGAGCACTTCCTAAAGAAGTAACAATAGGATCTGAAGAAACTAAAGCATGCTCACACAACTTAATTGCCCTGTGAAGCTCCTTTAAATGACCATACTTTGGCTGCCTGATTAAACCTACCAAGTCAATGAAGCAATTAGATCGAATTCAAGTACAAGATAATGTCTGCTCATTACAAGTATTTCTTTAGATGCATAATCGCTTTCACAGTCTTTACAAATACTATAATTAATCTTGTTGTTTTATCAATCTGCCATCTCTAGTCTCTACTAGGTTATCAGTTCAATTGAAGAACAAAGGCATTATGAGTGAAAAGAAAGCAAGAAAATTTGTGCTTACCATATTCATCAAGTGGAGCATCATAGTCGTAGCTTGTAGTGATGAACGGACCCCCAGCAGAACGTCCAAAATTTGTGCCTCCGTGATACTAATTTACATACATAGCGCACATAAAACTTAGATCTGACAGTGAAAAGTTAAAGTCTAAGAGATTGTTGGAAATAGTGACCTAAGAAGTTTACCATATAGTAATTGAAAAACGATCCTCCCTTTTGGATGAATCGAGCAACTGCAAATGCCAAATCCTGAACAGGCCTCTTATGTATCGGTCCTCCAAACTCCGTAAACCTTTAATTCAAACACATTAACGGTAAGAAACCTTTCTACATTGAGACATTGGTAAAGTAACAAATCATGGACACATACCATCCACTCCAAGCCTCTGTCCAAATAGTGGGTTTGTATGGTCTGTTAGGGGAGAAATTATCACAATAGAAACCGTTACATGTATTTATCTGCATCAGTAGCAGCATAAGATCACATACTACGTTAGCAATAATCAAATAAATAAACATAAGTACAATCTGTACAGAAAAATAGGTTCACTTCATTTATGAAAGAACATGAGGTGCAGATGTTTAGGACTCTAAACTTATCGCATATAATATACTGACATTATTAGTAGGAAGTGTTTGATTATAAACTTGGCCAATTGAGCAGATGACGACTTGAATAAAGTACATCTGGTAGTAAACTCAAAGGAGAACTAACCACTGGATCAGGGGCATCTTCTTCTTTGCACATAACCCAGGGAACCCCTGTATCTAAGCCGACAGCTAGCTTTGCTGCCCAAGTCATATAGTTATACCCAGCAGCTCCAAGATTTTTACCTTGTGGTCCATACTCATTCTCAATCTGTCCAAGCACATTTTATCAGTAACATTTTCTTAAGAAGAACCTCATCTAATAAATATGAATCTGTCATTAATTAATCAGCTAGTTAAGTTTAGGAAATTCATTAATCACATAACCAAACTATTGAAGTAACACAAACCTGGGAGAGTATAATAGGGCCACCCTGGGACTCAAACATATTTTCACTCTTCATCAAATGAACAATTTTTTCAGTGAACCCTTTCATCGCCATCTGCAGAAACACCGCAAACCACTAATAAGGTTCACTTCTCTGCAACTGTGAATTGTTACAGTATATTTTGTACAAGATTAACAAAAAATAGAAGGTAAATCTTTATGACCTTAAATGGCTCATTGTCTGTTCTGAAGCTGATACCTGGAACATACTTGAGCCAAACTGGAAATCCCCTGCACAATTCACAAAAAAGCAACACATTACTAATATAAGTCCATTAAACTTAACTACATTAAAGAAACTTAAACAAAGAGTACCCGAAATTCCATTCAGCGCAAACATAAGGCCCAATGCGAAGATGAGCATAGAGCCCTGCTTTCTGAACTGTCTTTAGAAACCTCACTATGTCATACCTCCCCTCAAAATTGTACTGTAAGTATATAAAAAGAATAATCAATGATGTTATCACATAAAAATACATACATGAAAAATTAAATGTACATTAAAAGGTTGAGTACATTGCCAGGAGTGGGCTCATGAACATTCCAGAAAACATAGGTTTCAATAACATCAAGACCTCCTTCTTTAGCTTTGAGGATGAGATCTTCCCACATCTACACGCACAATTTCAGTCCATCACAAACCAACAAAAATAGAATATCAAATATTTATATTCAATCCCTAGCATGGTAATTTGTAGCCTGCTGAGTACTGTACTAACCCTCATGTTTCGTTAACAAATCTCTCTCTCTCTCTCTCTCTCTCTCTCTCTCTCTCTCTCTCCTCAATGCTTGTGTTTGTGTGTGTGAATTCAAGATAAATGGAAAGACCAAAAATGAAACAAAGGTTCTTAAACAGTGATTACCTCAGGAGTGCTTCTTGGATAATGTATAGAACCGGAAATGAGAATTCTTCTTTGACCATTGATCACAATGGCCTTGCTATCATATGTCACACTGCCATTGATCAATCCTGAACTCATACACAAAACCCAACTCAACAAGAACAACAACTTGCAAACCAAACTAAAATCCATAACTTTCATCATTAACTACTTAAGGACTGTCTGAATTTTGGTTCTTGGTTTGCATATATTTCTTGTCGGTGGAAGAAAAAATATGAAACAATGAGGGGAGTATTAATTGTAGTATCTAGTTGGGAAGCGGAAGAGAAACAGAAATAAAGTGAGGTATGTTCTTTAGACCACCTCACTGTCTATAGCCTGCGATTTTAGTTGTTTATATATGCACCGTACATGTGAAGTTTGTTATGGGGTTTATGTTTTTTTAATAAAGATACGAGACCAAGGGTTTGTCCTGTGAAAATACTTATACCACAATTTTTATTTTTTTTCTGTTTATTATATCAATTTTAAGTATTTTTTTTTTAAATAATCAAACTTATCTTTACAAATAAATATCTATTTTAACAAATCTCGGAGGTGAACGAACATAAAAATAGGATGATAAGAGATAAGTCTTTATACACAGACAGATGTGAAAAAGACCTTTTACTAAAGTGGGGAGATTTGTACATATGAGCAATGCTAGAGATTCCGAAATAGTTCTCAAAATCGTTCCGAATATCGTGTGTCATTTTTAAATTAGGTGCATAATAATACATGAAGGATTTATTTTATTTTTAAAATATACATCAAATCAGATCTTGCAACGTAAACATTTGGGAATACTTCCGGGGACTGTGACATTTCTAGAATAGATCTACCGGAGGAAGAGAGAGGAAAAAGAAAAAGAGAAGTCAAAGGTACAAGCAGTGTGAAACAGAAAAGGAAAAGAGCGCAAAGACAGAACCAAATTTTACAGAACCGTACGTAATTTAAGTTAACTAATGATACGTGGGTTAATAATGTTTTCAAGACTTTGTTTGCGATTAACATAAATCACGGCGCAATCTGTAAATTCCCTGCTTGATGCCGTTTTCAGAATATCTCATACTTTCTTTTCAAATCACCTACCAGCCTCTACCAGTAGACTTACAGTACTTTCTTTTCTTAAATAATCTTTTGAATAAATTTTTTTTTTTTTTGACAGGATGAATAATTTGTTATTGTTCATGTAGATTATCCTTTTTTATTACAATAGAGTAATGTTATTGTTACGAAATATGTTCTGTATTTTATTTTAGTTTTTTATTTATAATTAATAGTCCGAAAAGTCGGACTATTAAAAAGAATTAATAATTTTGTATTTAGAATTAATAGTCCTCCTCGTCTCTCTCTTTCGGCGTCTCCCTCTCTCTCGCTCTCTCACCGAATGTTTGCTAGGTTTTCATCTCTTTTTTTTAACACGCTTGTATGTAGATATGTATAGGTCCATTTTAATTAAATTGGACCAGCTAAAATTTTAAAATAAAACTCAACAAAATTAAATTAGTACGATCCGTTAATTCAATTGTATTCTAAAATCAAATTATATAATTATCTTATTTTTAATCCACTTCTAATTCTAATCTCTAGCAAATTTTAATCTATTAAAATTATAAAAAAAATCAGAAATATTACACACTCTCATCTTGTTTTGCGTGGCAACTATTTGAGTACAGAACATATTCACAATCTGTAACAGTAAAGGGTTAAGCTACCTACTGGTAGTTAAGACTGGGTATCGTATAGTAGCTGTCGGTGGTATGGCCTTGAAATAGTGTCACATGCATGTATTTGTCTTGTATTTGATCTAGAACGAAACACAACCAGATAAAATTGTCTCATCAAAATGGCTGACACTACAAAAGGGTGCATAACGGATCGACCTATTTTGATTGTGTTAGAATAAAAAAGTACTACAGTTATAATATACTATCCCGGTTCAAATTTTGGGTTCAATTTTCGCTCACTCATCAATATACCTTAAATATCTAGAGGAAGTTGTTTAAAGAATAAAGAGTAGTTGAATTTCTTTTTGAGTGTGTGGAAATGAAACAAACTGCGGGGATGACGGAAGTTGCGGCTTTATTGAAGGCGCAACACTAAAAGGAGCAGGGGCCGTCCTCAAGTTCTCTCCAACTCTGTCTCCATGACCTTGTTTTTCTTTATTTATTTTGGGTTGAGTTGAGCTACCCCCATTTTACATTGCCCAATTTCTGGATAGTATTTTTCCTTTACAACTCCATGCGTTAGGTTCACATGCAACCGATAATAATTCATGGATAATAATATCTATTGTCTTTTCTCTTTCTACATGTTCTGAATTATTTGTTCTTTTTCCGGTAATATTCACAAAATTTCATGTTTTCACATTAACATGTCATTTTTATTTATTTTGTGTGCATGCATGGGTGGTGGGTTGGAACAGGTTCTTACAAGTGCATCTCCACCGGTACTCTGATTCAGCACCATTATATGTTCATCAATTATTATATTCATTTATTCTGAATTTTTTCAACGAAATTCAGCTGATTAGGGTAACACTCACTATAAGAAAAAAGGCTAAAATCCACCGTACAAAATCGATCGCATTTAAATTTCACCAAAAGTCGTCGCTTTTAAGGTCAACCAAAGTTTCTTTTGGTCAGCACCTAAAAATCATCGACCTCGGTGGAATTTAAAGTCGGTCGATTTTGTTCGGTGAAATTTGTTTTCGGTCGCTTTTACGCGGTGGAATTTAGTAATAAAAGTCACCGGTTAGTTCTTGCGGTCGTTTTTAAGCATTTTCTGTTGCGTGGGAAAACTCCCGCCGAAATTGAGCGCCTAAAATGAAAAGGCTTTGGTGGATTTTATTTAATATTATAAAAAAATTATATGATATTAAATACATGGACATTTTATTCAAATATTTAATAATATTTTTTAATGTAACTCTTTCATAAATAAAATGAAGATAATTTGAAATAGGGTTATAAAATGTATTCATTTATATTTATTGAATTATTTCAAAGAAAAATTTGTAATAATTTTTGAAAAATGTGAAAATTGTACCAAAATATCTAACTTACTTATTAAAATTTCTAATTACTTATAATACAACTATATAATAGAAAAAAATTTGATAATACATTGATGAACACATTATCTTGATAAAAATATAAGTTTTGTGTTGAAATCAGGTTTTGAACATAGGGATTAACATATTTGTAGTACTTGAATGTCTAATCATCTTATAACCAACTTATATTTAACCATTTACTCAATATTTTTAAACGATGTCTACTATGATAATGCGAAGGTGTAACAAAAAAAATTAGTTAACATACGTTGAACAACATATCATCAACATTAAAATGTAGGGTTTAGGGTTTGAATTAAGAATTTAGGGTTTGTGGAGGTAATATTGGCTCTATATTTATATTTTGGGTAGTTGCTAACATTCGTATCAAAGGATAAGTTTAGCTTAAATAAAAGATCTTAAACATGATGTTAAAAATGTAACATGAGGACCATGTCAGGAAAGTGCTTGGTTCATGCGTGATTGATTGTAGTAAGTAGTAACATACATAATTAGTTGGAAGCCAATTTTTCTTGTGAGTTTACAAAATTTATGCTAACGAGAGAAAATGAACTTAAATAGTAATGTTTGGAAATCTGAAGAAGTGCCAATGGAGATGCTCTCACTACAAGAAACAGTGTTATATACAACGACTATATGCGGCAGGTAGCTCGGAGCCGCTGTATAAGGGGTTAATACAGCGGTCATTATATGGCTGATGTATAAAATCCAACATATACAACAGTAAAATAAAAACCGTTGTATAAAATGTTATAAGAGGCGGCTAAAACTAAAACTGTTATATATATAGTACTTGAATAAAATATTAATATAAAATTATACCGCTGTATAAATGACTAGTGAGTTCCCACATAATTTTTCACCAATTTTTATACTTCCGCGGGTATTTTTCCCCTATTAGCCATATTCCCCCCCCCCCCCCTTTTGTTCTACATCCCTCTCTTGTTCTTCATCCCTCTCTTGTTCTTCATCTGGGTAATTCTCCACCCTCTCTCTCTAATGAATTATTTATGAATTGAACTTGTTTATTCATCTGGGTATTTATGAATTTTGCTTGTTTGATGCATATATATGTATGTATGTATATGAATTGAACTTGTATTTTATTCATTGTATTCTATTCACTGAATTCGTAGTTAAACAAGATCTGAATTCGTAGCTGATATGAATTGAACTTATTAATTGTGTTAATTCGAATTTTATATGCAACTTTCTCACACTCATATTCTCACATAATATAGGATGCACAACGTCTAGTATAATATCTCTCTTGCTTAAAACTTGGCATTCTGTATTATTTGACAATTTATTCTTACTATTATTGTTTTGGTAGGGTCGTTATGTCTATTTTAAATAAAGATTGGATTGACTTGGTTAATAGAACTTCACATGACTATGTAAATGGGGTAGAAAAATTTCTTGACTTTGCTTTCTCAAAAAGACCACCTGGAACAAAAGAAATTACTTGTCCATGTAAGAATTGTTCAAATCGCTACCATAGAGATCGAGAAACAGTTAAAGAGCATTGTATCATTGTGGGATTCGAAAAATGGTACAAGAATTAGACTTTTCATGGAGAAGAATATGTCAACTTACAATGAACTCAAAATCAGAACACATACAATCAGGACACAAGTAATGACGATGCAGGAGACATGAATGTGCGCTCAAATATGAGGAAACTAGTGGAAGAAGGTCTGGGAATCTGTGAACGGCTACATGAGATTGATGAGGTGGTACAAAGTGACAAGGCTACTGCTGACTTTCTTAAACTCTTAAAAGATGTTGAAAGTGAGTTGTGGGAAGGGTGCGAGGAATTCACTGCATTGTCTTTCATTGTAGAACTCTTACACCTCAAGGCTATTTCAAGATGGTCCAATAAGTCTTTTACAGAATTACTGAAGACTTTAAAGCGTGCATTGCCGAAAACCACAAAACTACCAAATTCATGTAATGATGCATATAAGATGACAGGTGACTTGGGTTTCAGTTACAAGACTTGGGATGCTTGTGTTAACCATTGTATGTTGTTTAGAAATGAAACCGAGAAACTGGACAAGTGTAAGATTTGTGGTGCTTCGAGGTATAAAAAAATGGATGCTGACAAATGTAATGCCGGTGGTAAGGTTACTAAAGTAGCCGTAAAAAAGATGTGGTATTTTCCTTTAAAGCCAAGACTACAAAGGTTGTTCTGGTCATCTAAAACAGCATCACTTATGACATGGCACTCGGATAAAAGAATTGATGATGGTGTTTTTAGACATCCGGCTGATTCTCAGGCTTGGAAACATTTTGACAACATATTTCCAACTTTCGCAACAGAACCTCGCAATGTAAGGCTTGGGTTGGCGTCTGATGGATTTAACCCATTCAGAAATATGTCAAGTTCGCATAGTACATGACCTGTTGTACTTATTCCATATAACTTACCACCTTGGTTGTGCATGAAACAAACAAATTTTCTCTTGTCAGTTCTCATACAAGGTCCTAAAGAGCCTGGTATGAAAATTGATATCTATCTCCAGCCCTTAGTAGAAGAGTTAAAAGAGTTATGGGAAACTGGTGTTCGTACTTATGATGCTTCCAAGAATGCCAATGAGTTAAAAGAGTTATGGGAAACTGGTGTTCGTACTTATGATGCTTCCAAGAATGCCAAGAATGCCAATGAGTTAAAAGAGTTAAAAGAGTTATGGGAAACTGGTGTTCGTAGTTATGGAAACAGGATTGCTGTAAAAAGGTTTTTACACCAGAAAGCCAATGAACGCTGTATATAACTATTTAAAGGACTTTTTTGAATTTCGCCGTATAAACCTGTATACACCAGGTGGAATCGCCGTATATACTATATTCAACGGTTGTAAATATAGCGGTAGAAAAACCGCCACACATACGCTGTATATACCTTTATACTAGACCTGACAAATCAGTCGTGTCGTTTCGTGTCGTGTAATTTCGTGTTTCGTGTACTTTTTGGCTATACACGAAAACGACACGAATTCAAATCGTGTACCTGAAACTGTAACACGAACACGACACGAATGATACACGACTTGATACGACACGACACGAGATACCTGAATTTTTTCGTGTACCATTCGTGTACACGAAACTAAACGAAACGAAATAGACACGAATAACAACGAAAACACGAATGTTTACACGAAATTTCTTAAAGTTAGTAATATCAATTAATATTTATACTATATATATAATATATATTTGTAATTATTTATATATTTATTTATGTCGTGTACTTCGTGTCGTGTCGTGTACTTGAAGGGTAAATCCAAAAACGACACTAAATCGGGGTCGTGTACTTTCGTGTTCGTGTATTTTCGTGTCGTGTACTTAAAATGCAAACACAAACACTAAATTTTCCTGTCGTTTCGTGTCGTGTAAGTCGTGTCGTGTATAAAATTATCGGGTCTACTTTATACGGCGGTTTGTGCACATTTTACAACGGTTTTTTACCGCCTTATAAAACATAATTTTTTGTAGTGTCTAGCAGTGAGGATGAAAAGTCTATGTATCATGAAATATTATCTTTCTTCTTCCAAGTGACAAAGTATTGATTACAAATATCTATGATGTCATGAAATACGTCTGAACCCGATCTGAACTTTGTTATCGCCCTCTTTATACCATGAAATTTATCTAGTCATTACTTGTCATTACATTCTAGGTTATCTGAAAATTTATATAATTTTTGTTGTCGTCTTTCCATTTAAATCTTATGTTTCCGGTAGTTTTTATTAAATTCGTTAATGTTTACTATGTTTTGTTTATGTAGGGTAATCAATCTAAAATTAATTCAGTGAAGCAGAATCGACTTTTATTGGAGATGAACTTCGAACGGGAGGACAACGACAGGAGTTTGTTTCACTGCCCTCTTTACGAATAGTAGTAGCATATAGTAGTAGCATGAGTGTTACTATGTTTTATTTTGATATTTGCTGGTTCTAAGTCATCTATGGGATCAAGACTTATTATCTTACAGATTATGTAGTATTTTGGTACTTTGTATGGTAGTTTAAAGGATGTTAGTATGGTAGTTTTAATGGATATGTGAGATTTATGGAACTTAAATTTATTTGTGAACCGCTACCTTTGTTATTGTTAAATTGTGTGCATCATTTATTGTATTATGTTGTGATGTTGTATTTTAATGGTTTGTGAAATTGGTAAGACATGGTGGTTAGAAACATATAGAACCAACAGGTGCGGTCATTTTTTGAGGATTGGTCATATAAATTCCACTGCATTTGGTTGTAATTTTTTTTTCAAATACCATATAAAAGCCATTGTCTATGGTAACTTTAAATTCAATAACGGGAAATTCAAAGTTATTAAATTCTTTGAGCGGGAAGTTCAAATTTTCGCAAAAAAATTAAATTTTTGCAAAAAATTTGAAGTGATGATTTGAAAATTTGACTAATTAAAAGTGACCGACATTCCAATCGCTTTTATATAAATTCCATCGAAAATGATAAATTCCACCATCTTAAAAGTCACTGAAGCCATCCGGTGGCTTTTAGTATAAAAGCGAAATCGGTCACTTAGATCTAAAATACACAGTTTTTTGTTGGTGGGTTTTAACCTTTTTTCTTACGGTGTCTGCCTATGGTTAACAAGAGCAGAATGTATATTGGTAAGATTAGAACTGATGTTAGCATGTGCTTGGATTTGTTAACTGGTTTAGCTAATTTAGTGATGGTTACTATCCAGCAACAATCATTCTTTGACTCATGTTTGTCTGTGCTTGATTGGTTAAAGCTCGCCTTAAAGGACTAATTTTTAATTCTTATTGGAGGCAGGTCCGGAAAAGAGTGAGTTGAACAACCATGACCATCACTCTCTTGTAAACTAGTTGCCAAGTGCATAGCATCTGCATCTAACTCAAGAAACACACATGTAAAGAGGTAGAGATAGAGATGGATTATTGTCTACTGGTATGGCATTAATTGTGGATAAGAGAGTGATTGACACAGATTCTTTGCGCTTATTACTCCCTCTGTTTTTTTTATATGTCGCTTGACTTTTTGCACGTACTTTAAGATACTTTGATCGGGTACTTAAAATTATTATTTTTAAAAAAAAATTTGAATAAAAATATATAAACGATAGTTTAATTCAAAAAAAGAAAATTTAAAAATAATAATTTTAAATAGCCAGTCAAAGCGCTTTGAAATATATGCAAAAAATCTAGGGTCATATAAAAAGAAAGGGAGGAAGTAGATATATTGATTTGCTTACATGTTCTAAAACTCATGTCACATACCTACCTACATGTATGATGTATCTCTGAAACTTAATCTACTGTATCAGTAGTAACAAAATAACTCTTTTGACATGTTTTTAATGGATCCGAATTCCAGACAATCGATAATTATAATTTATGATCATCTATCTACTAAAATAAATTGCAGATAAGTTTGTTATTAAAATTTGGCGTGAAAACACGAGACCACGGCTTAATTTTTCTTTTTTTAGAGTTTTATATTTGAGTAGTGCGAGAGTTACCGAATTGAATACCAAAAATTGATACAAAATAATATGATAATGATGATGTGTCATTTGAAAATATTTTTATTGATACTATTAATGTGAATGCATGTAAGTCCATTAATATAAACCAATCAAATTTTAATACATGTAATTGAGTACATCTTTTTGTACCAAATTCGATACCCTTAACATTATTCTTTACGTTTTTGTGAATTTTTTTCGCGGCCAACCATTGCATACGAGGAGGAACCAGCTACCAATAGATCATAAAGGGGGTCCAGGTGATATAGAAAGCACGTTGCATGTGGAGATGCTTAATTACCCGCGAACAAGGTGACCGTTCGTATCGACGTTCATTAATAGGAGGGACGTAGTTCATCATTCACCGTCTCACTTTTGAGAACATCAATTATTAACTTCCCCTTATTGCGTCGGTGAATCTAACTACTGTTTCCATTCTAGAGTATACTATGATGTAGTAGTAACTATATAACGGTTAGATTCTTATTCTACCGTTTTACAGTTAGTGGACTAATGATTTGATCTCACTTGCCTGGCCATTCATCATCATCATCCTAGAAAGTTTCCTAGTTTATTTATTTTCTTCTTTGTAATTATACTGAGAGTTTACTAACTTGTATGAGCACATTGAAAACTTTAAACACAATTTCTGAATCTGCAAAAATTTATCGATAACTTTAACGGTCGATTAAAACTTACAAGAATTTATTTATTTTCTAATTTTAGCTATAAGTCGAAAAATCGACGAATTATCATGTTTTAAACATATGAAATTTGATTTGTTTGTTTGTTCCTGAAAACCATTATGGTGTTTACGAATTAAGTAACAGTGGAATTATATAATCCGGGATTAATTAATATTAAAACACAAATTAAGCTAAAACAGTATCATTCTCGGCATGCATAGATCAGTAGAGATGTGTGGTCAATTAAATTTAGAATTAAGCATAATCATTCAATGCACTATATAATCAATTAATAACGGCTGCAGATGTTGTTTCTTTTGCGCAAACCAGTCAACTACAATGGGCCACAAAAAATTTAGTGGCGTGGGGTTTGTATAAAAACATAACAGAACTGGGCTTTATTAATGAGTTAGTATGTGTTTTATTTATGAATGCCATGTTTTGGTATTTATCAGTTTTCATTTAAAAAAAGTATGGCTTGTTATTTAAGATTGGAATATAGTAAATATTTATGGAGAAACAAGCTAGAATGTGGTCCGAGTAATTAGCTAAAATAAAGGAATGTGGTCCGAGTAATTAGCTAAAATAAAGGAATGTGGTCCGAGTAAAGATGATGATTTCATGGGACCATATTAGATTGGCTCGAACATGTTCACAGCAGTATGATTGATATTAGATATACGTATTGTCACAAAATGCCTAGCTTGTTTGCTTCTATGGACAGTCTATGGACAGTAGATGCCAATAAGGGGGCGGTCTACAGCAAATCGTATCGCGGAAAATATTCCTGATATATGTATAGTACGGATAAATATATAGTAGGATTTTTGTGTGCATGCATGGATCCCATCATTTATATATATTGTGAGAAGTTTTAGTCGTACGTTATAGCAAGCAAACACTAACAATCGTTTGTTGGTGATTATTTACCGTCCCGCTGCTTCCTCTTTTGATTGCAGAAATATGAAATTGAAACTAAACGATTAACCTATTAATTCAAAATTAATCAAAGATTTTTCACTAAATCAAAGATTTTTCAGATAAATATATCGATAAAATTTTATAAAAAATAATTGGAAATTTTCGATAAATTAGGAATTTTTAGATCAAAGCTTTTCCCCCATCCAACCCATATTACTTTACAATATATTTATACTATATTATTATAAGCAAACTAGCCTCTATTTGGTTAGTTGGTATTTTTAATAACAACCGTTAGATTGAAAGAGAGATAAAAGGAGAACCGTTAGATGTAATGTTAAAAGAATATTTCTTTCTTGATATTCAAAATACTCTCACGGGTTCAAGGTTCGAATCCCGTCCACAACATAGTTTAAAAAATATTTCTTTTTAGATATTTAAAATGTTCCCACGGATTCAAGGTTCGAATCCCGTCAATAACATATTATTATTATTAAATATTTATATTACCTATTTTTCTAAGCTATATCCCGTCAATAACATATTATTATTAAATACAAGGTTCGAATCCCGTCAACAACATAGTTTAAAAAATATTTCTTTTTAGATATTTAAAATGTTCCCACGGGTTCAAGGTTCGAATCCCGTCAATAACATATTATTATTATTAAATATTTATATTACCTAAGCTATATTCAGAAGTTCAAGATAGTATTCCTGTCGACAATATATTAAAAACATTTATCCTCAAAATACAAAGACATGCTTACACCAACATCATACATACATTATTAATTTTAAAAAATTTATTTTTCTACTAATAAAATTATATAATCAAAATACAGATAATAATATAAAAATTCTAAAATTCATCCGTGCATCGCACGGGTTAAATGCTAGTATATATATATATACTAGCTTATAGCCCGTGCGATGCACGTTTATTTAAATTTTATTTATAATTAATTTTTTTATAATTATATTTTTATTACGATGCAACACGCGATTGTTTTTTTTAATTTTTATAATTATATTTATTTATGAATATTTTAATATTTAAAAGTTATTAGTTTATATGATTAAATTATTGTTAAAAAAGATTTAGCAAAAAAAAAATTATAGTTAAAAATTTGATATTTATTATAGTTAAAAAAGTTAGATTTGACCAATTTTATGGTTCACATGAAATTCACAAAATAATCTTTAATTTAGTTGTGTTTTAATAGTTCTTTTTCAATTAAAAACTATTCTAAAACTAAAAAGAGAATAAAGTGACGAAATTTAATGTTGAGAATTCTATTCGATTTAGGAAATCTACCTAACTTATATGTAGTTTAGATTATTAGAATAACCTTTATTAACCAAATACATGTTTTAATGTTAAATCTAACGGTTTTCACCTATCTATTTAAGATTAAACGATTTTTATTCTTTTGGTTATAAATGGGTTTCCTTATTTAATTACAACTATTTTTATATTTTAACTTTTTGGAAAATCCAATCCTAATATAATATCTTTTAACTTATATCATTTTTAGATAATAATTTCTTTTTCTGAGAAACCTAAGATCCTCGTGAATGTTTTGGCGGTATTTAGGACCAAACTACCAGGATAACATCATTAATTTTTCTTAATATTTATAATTTTTTAATTTTTTTAATTTTTTTAAATATTTATTGCTAAAATATAATATACTCTTTTTTGTAATATGTTAATGATGCGGGAATTTTGAACTTTTGAGAAAATAAATTATCAATTAAAATATATTTTTTTGTAATAGTTCTTCTTTTAAAGTAGTACACTGTGACGATCAAAATTCTGTATAAAATTCATTTTTTTATAGTATATCCCGTAAATATCTATGTTATTATATTAAAAATTAAATAATGAAAGCTTTCTTATAAGTGTGGTCGCTTTGTTTGATCACTCAATCCATAATCGTTGGATCTTTCAAATTAAATTGTTGAGAAACGTTACATATAACAGTAAAATTATCATGTAGAATGATCTAAAATTTGAATCTACCAACAACATATTAAAATTTATAGGTTTTTTTTTTGAAAAAAAAGAATTTTTTTCATTTTTTTCTTTCAGACATAGGTTATTTGATAATATTTTTTGTAAAGTACGATTTTTCAGAAAAGTACTATACTAATTGATTAACAAACTTTTAAAGTTTCGAATTTAATAATTTACAATGTATGTAGGTTAAAAAAGTTAGGTCTTTTCTATAGCTTTAATATGAATATAGTCCTGCTAACAATGAAATTAGGTCTCTATGAGTGCTTATAAAACAAAATCACAATTTGCGTATAATTTATTATTAAATAATAAATTATATTTGATTAGTTATGATCTATAACTTAATAAAATAATATAAAAAATATGCACAATTTTATAAAATTTTATAAAAAATATGCACAATTTTATAAAATTTTATCCTCGTATTATTATATTCTTTGTTGATTTGAATTTTCTTAGATTGATTTTAATTTTTGAACATAGATTTCTAAATTTAAAATAGTTAGAAAAAAGTAATTAAATTGGCGTTAAAATAATGATGACATAATAATCATTATTAGAATTTAAATACTCACTTTACTGATTTGGCCTTTATCTTGTGTT
Organism: Heracleum sosnowskyi; assembly: GCA_030848705.1. Classification (NCBI taxonomy): domain Eukaryota; kingdom Viridiplantae; phylum Streptophyta; class Magnoliopsida; order Apiales; family Apiaceae; genus Heracleum; species Heracleum sosnowskyi. The sequence goes on from CM061243.1 coordinate 11,080,610, forward strand.
TTAAAAATCAGATTTTGACGATTTTACACCCCACGTGAAGATAATTAAATTATTTTTAATTAAAAGATGGTTTAACAATTTTTATCTAACTGGAATTGTCCATGGAAGAGAAAAGAAGTCACGAATATTTTACATGGAGAATTCTATTCAATATAGAAAACTTATTTATATTTGGTATATTTGGTTTAAATTATCAAAATACACTTTTTAGAATTTAAATATAATCCTATTATAAATAAAATACACTTTTTTAATATTTGATCAAACTATTTTCATTTATCTAGTTAAGATCTAATAGTCCTTATTAATTTGGTTGTCACGATCAAAATTTTGGATAAATCCCTATTATGCTTATTATATAAAAGAGTTTAATATAATAAGGATATTAAGTACATACTGATATAAGTATCTTACTAACTGCTTTTACTTTTAATGTTTCAGTTTTATTTATAGTGTATATAAAATTTTAAAATACATTATTACTTTAAAATTATTAAACAGAATAAAAATTATGTTATGATTATATAAAATTTTATTCTCATATTATTATAGTCTTTATCGATTTTTATTTGTTCTTAATTTATTTTAATACTTTATTGAAAGAAAGATAAAATTTCTATATTTAAAAGAATTAGTGGAAAAATAAATAAATTGGTGCTACAATTATAAAAAAATATTTATTAAAATTTAGATACTCACTTTACTATTTGGGTTCTATCCTGAGTTTTAGAAATTGAATTTTGAAGATTTTACAACCTATGTGAAACTAACGAAATTATCTTTAATTTAATGATGATTTAATAATTACTAGCCTAAAAACCCGTGCGAAGCACGGACCTGCTTATTTACTGAAATAATTTTTCGCACGAAAATGTATATATATCGAAACAATTTTGTAATTAAAATTAATTTTGAATTTATCTTATATTTGTATAAATTTTTTTTTAATTTTTTTTAATATTTAATAAGATTTCACAAAATTTGGAAAAAAAATCTATAAAATAAAGATCAAATTATTATTTTCATTTGACAAAATATTAATTTAGTTTTAAATGTCGTGAAATGCATTTTATCAAATTCAACAATTAAATATAATCTAAATGATTATTTTAGTATAGTTGTTCATATATGATATGGATGTATCTAAACTAATGTGTTTTTAACGAAATGACAATATACTTGTAAATAAAATATAAAGTTGGTCAGGTACGTAAGACTACACACCGTGATCACATCTTAAAATCTTTTAGTCTAAAGTCCGTATATAACATTAGTGTATGTAAATTAATATGATAACGTAACTGTGCCAAACCCAAGGCTTTGGGACTTGTTCATAGTGAGTATTATTGATATTAAGAACAAATAGAAACAATGTAAAATTTGAAACACGGTCGAACTATTGTTCTTGTTGCAATTATAATCAGGTTTACCGGAGTTTTCTATGTTGGAGAAAGTATAATTTGTAAATAGGTATTTTGCCTTAGTAGTTGTTGTTTGTTTTTCAGCGATCAATTGATTTGGTTTTTTTTATTTTTTTGCAGTCTAGAATATAAATCGTTAAATGCACACAATGTTGTTGTAATATAATCGAACACATGTGAATGAGATAGAGGATTTTAAAAAGAAGCTGAAGGTTGGTGCATCTTTGCACACTCTCACAAGACAAATACTTTGGGAGATGAGCACCTATTGCAATATGGAGTATTCATATCACGTGTTTATTTTTTTAACTTGGGAACTGATTTCGCACTTCTCTCTTGTGTCCATCACTGTATTAAATTATATGAACACACTTAGTACTTTAATAATATGTTTGGAATGTCGTTTTACAGTTACAAATTTTAATCCAATTTTTTTTTTATAAATGATCATCGTGTACTAATAATAATGTATTTTAACTTGACTATATATATGTATTTTATGTAATTAATTAAGCGTTAATAATATCGAATTCAAAATTCAAATCTCATTTCGATTAATTTAATATATATACATATATATTGGCGACCGGAACGCCCTTAAATTCATATATATATATATATATATATATATATATATATATTGAAATCGTAGATCCAACCATATATTTGAAAAAAGATTACATAATTGTTTTTGAGTATATTAACTTATGTACAAATTGGCATGGTTAATGATGCAATTTATAATTTATAGGATATAAAATTTGAGTCTTTGTCTACTTGATACAAATAAATATTATTTACAATATAAAAGTAATTCTATTATTTTTGGGTCAATTTTAGAACAAGTTGTTTTCGTGCTTATTTATTTATGTTTTTTTTATATGTTATTATTTAAGAGATAATTGAAATAGAGTCCAAAATTTAAATCTCATATATATTAATTTGATTAAATATTTTTCGATCCAAACTCCTTTAAATTCACATTGTGTTTTTTTTTAAATCGTAGATGCAATCATACAAACGAAACAGTAGTTACGTAAAAATTGTTAAATGTATTAATTAAGTTACTTACAAATTACAAATTAGTGCATAGATGATGCAAATTGTAATTTATATATAAAAAATATGAACCACTATCTATGTATAGTTGCATGGTTACATTTGCAAAAAACAAAATATGTTATAGATGAAAACATTCGTCTACTATTTTTAAAAACATTTAAAAGAAATTAAAACATTCGGCTATATATGTATTATTTCGACCGAAACGTTCTTAAATTCAAATTATTTTTCTTAAAAAAATTGTAAGTTCAATCATATAGATGAAAAGATGACGTAATAATTATCGAGTATATTAATTTATGAAAAAATTTATATGATAGACGACGCAATTTGTAATCTAATACGATATAAAGTTCAAACCGTTATATATTTAATGCAAATAAATAAAATTTATAATATTAAAATAATCTTATTTTCTACGGGTGAAATTTATAATATTTTGTGTAATTTGTTATTTTTGTACGATCTTTTCTTTTAGTACCGTTAGATTTACAAAAAAAATATGAAAAATATTTATGTAAATCATTTGTGTAGATAGATTCCCTATCTTGCGAAGTAAATTACAAAATTGTCGGTATATAACATAGGCGATGCAGTCTTAACATTGTCAGATATAAACGTAGGGCTGAGACTTATTACAAAATCTATTAATATTATTTAAAAGTCATCCATGCGGCGTCTCACTCAATTTTTTTACTTTTAAAATTTTATAAAAATTTTATACTCTAATCTTATATGTTATCTATAATCTTATTATTATGTAGAAATTATACGTTATCTATAATCTTATACTCTTTTAAAATTTTATTTTTTATATCAATCATTTAAAATAAAAGAAAGAGAATCGTAGAGTATGCTCAATCCATTAAAATATTTTTGGTAATTATATACAATGCAATATTTTATAAATAATATAAACCAACATTTTATTTATTTAAAAATAAAAAATTATAAAAAAGAAGATGAGAGAAGAAGAGAAATTAACATTAATAAGATTTTAAAGAAAACTTAAAACAAAATGTACTATGCTACTTATGCATGAGCTTGATTAGAGAAGATTAATGGTTCAATTTACTACACTAACATAATCTTATCTACTATTTGCATAAATATAAAAGAGTTGACGTTTTTGTAATTTTTTAGCATGTAGGGGCAAAATCATAAATTCAAGGTATTAAAATGACATATATCAATAATTTAAATTGATAAAAGAGAATTGTAGATTATGTTCAATTGCTAAAAATATTTATTATAACTATGTATTGTGCAATATTCTAAAAATAATATAAATCAATGTTTATTAACTCAAAAAATAAAAAAATTGGAAGAAGAGGTGGTTTATCTAATAAGAGTTTGAATATAAACTCAAAACAAAGTGTAGCACAGTTGGTTATGACATGAGTTTGACATGGATATGTTAAGGGTTCGATTCCCGTCATTAACATAATTTCACAATTTTTACATTTTTATTAAAGAATGGTATTTTTGTAATTTTAGAAAATATAAGGGTAAAATCGTAAATTCACAGCCATTAAAATGGCAAACTTTGCCCTTTGTTGGCTTTTAATATATAGAGAAAGATTATCTAACTTGACCAGTTGACCTACCCATAAACCGAAAAGAAAACATGGTTAAGTATTATATTCAAAATTATTGTTTATGAATATGAAACCCTCAATATTTTAATAATATTTTGATATTATCATTTTATGTTTGTTATATGTAAAATAACATAATTATAATTTGGATTAATCAAATTGTTATGTTCCTTCAGAAAAAAAAATGTTTAAATTTATTCATGTACAGGAGTTCTCCTAAGTCTCTTATAACGCAGGATCCACATGTATCATTGTTATATGATATACATGAGCATTATATCGATAATTTTTAATATTGTAATCGATATGAATTGTTATCTGATATTTGGTTTAACAATTATTATCTAACTCGAACTATACATAAATTAAAGAGAAAAGATATTTAAGAATTTTTACATAGACAAATTTTAAATTATCAAAATACACTTTTAAGTATTTAAATATAATTCTATTATTAATCAGATACACTTTTTAATATTAGATCTAACAATTCTCATCGATCTATTTAAGATCTAACTGTAATAATTAATTTGGTCGTACAGTGGTCGTACACGGACCAGATTGATTTTAATTTTTTCTTAAATTGATTTTAATATTTTATTGAAATAAACATAGAATTTATAAATTTAAAAGAATTAGGAAAAAAATTAAATTGGTGCTACAATAATAAAAAAAATTATTAAAATTTAGATAATCACTTTACTGTTTGGGCTCTATCTTGAGTTTTAGACAACATATTTTAAAAATTTCACAGCCCACATTATCTTTAATTTAATGATGGTTTAATAATTATTATCTAACTGAAACTATCCATAAACTAAAGAGAAAAAATAATTACGATTTTTTACATAAAGATTTCTATTCAATATAGAAAACCCATTTATAATTGGTTTAAATTAAAAAAAAATTAAAATTTAGATAATCACTTTACTGTTTGGGCTCTATCTCTAGTTTTAGACAACAGATTTTAACAATTTTACAGCTCACGCGAAGCTAACAAAATTATCTTTAATTTAATGATGGTTTAATAATTATTATCTAACTGGAACTATCCATAAACTAAAGAGAAAAGATACTTACGATTTTTTACATAAAGATTTCTATTCAATATAGAAAACCTATTTATAATTGGTTTAAATTATCAAAATACACCTGTTAGTATTTAAATACTATCCTATTATTAATCAAATACAATTTTTAATATTATATCTAACGGTACTCATCTATTTGAATATTTATAATTTTATAATTCAACGGATCATAAAATTTTGGTAGTATATAAGGAGTTAATATAAGCCCATCTTGAAAAGCGAGCCCTTAAAATTTCCGGGCTTTAGTGTAGGTCTCATTAATCTAAATAATGGGCCGAAAAGTCCATGTAAAAGAAAAGCCCAAAACACCATTTGTCGCCCTTTGCTTCATACTTTGCAATCGCAGTAATCAACAAGAAGGTGAAATTAGCTGACACACAAAATGAGTTTCGGAGCCCTAAGATCCATAATCCGACCCGTATCAAGAACCCTCTTTTCATCTCCAATCAAATCCGTCTTCTCTCCGGCAGCATTTACTCCGGCGATTTCCCCATTTCCGGCAATCAAATGTCCATGGTTTCCGGCGTCAAGCTCCTTAATTCACAGTCTTACAGACACACGATTTCCGAAGCGAAGGCCCGTTGATAAGCCCCGTAAAAAAAGATCCAGCTTGAGACCCTCAGGTTTAACCCATTTCTACATCTTTATATAAACTGTTATATTTCGAATATCCTCGGGACCGGAATATTTTATTCATTTATCGAGATTATTAGCGAGGTTAAAAATACAATTTTTATATTATGTTAGAAAAAGTTACTTATGTATATGTGTGATTGTGTGTGCGTGCATTTCTGCTATATTGCTACTGAATATAGGTTTTAAATTGCAAATGTGGATTTAGGGTTTTGTATTGTATTGAACTGATGTTTTGAATTGCTTTCGTGTTAAAGTGAAAGATCTGGTTTTTTTCGTGTGGTAGTTTATTTGTGAATTGAGCTTAGTTTGCATTTTTTGTATGATGGCTGAAAAAAATATTTTTTGGTTAAGATGCTACTTGTTGTGTGTTGTAGGGCCATATGCTTGGGTTAAGTATACACCAGTTGCTCAACCAAGTGCTACGCCGAATGAGGGAAGCTCGAATCAGAAAAATGTCAAGAGGAGGAATGAGAAGAAGCGGATTAAACAGAGGCACAGCTTTATAATGGTTTGTATTTTTTAATAAGCCTATTACAATTACATTGCTAATTATATTTGGTATTATAATGGTACGTATTGTGTGGTATGTTTTCTGGATTATTTTGATTGGTTCACAAACATGAGTCTTGTATAAGAAGGTGATTGTCTGTCTATTTAGATGAATGGAAGTAGTTTTTAGGTTAGTAATGTTTTGATTCTGTTTCCTTATTTTAAATATCTGAAGGGAGCATGAGTGTTTAAAATGACCACTGATATATATAGTTTAGCTATGTTTACTTGTGCTCTAGCTATTCTATCAACTTCTTTCAACCGAAATCCTGTCAATAATTTAACTTGAAACAAAATTCATATGTTTTTTGTTAGTATAAATCTGTAACTGAGAAATCTTGGGTTTGTGTCATTAGCCACTAACAAAGACATACTTTTTGAAGTCACGTGTTTCTTTCGATTAAGGATGTTTTACTTTTACCTCTAGGCAGAGAATAGATGATCGATAATGAACATTTCCTCATAAGGAATTAAAATGCACCTTAATTGAGAGTTGAGACTTAAACAGAATTGACAAAGTTCGGTACTTTATCAGTTTGAGATGAAAAAGTTATTGGGAACTTGGTCAATTATACCGTTAACTGTTACTGAACTTCCCACATCATTTTCAGTTACAAATATTAGTGATTTTGCATCATGGCATCACAAGATATTGCGAGGTTGATGATTCTGTAAATTACCCAACTTGTGCAACTTAATGAATTTAACAGGCTATTATGTTCCCACCCCCATGTTATTTGGCTCGGATTGTCTTTTTTAAAATATGCATTATTCAGTGATGTGCTTGTGTGAGTGTTGGTGTATGTTATCAATGCACAGATTTAAGTTCTACAAAGTAGTACACTTCAAAGTTTTCTCAGACTTTATTTGAGGAAATGGTGTTATTGAAATATTTTTCTGTCAAACGAAGTCTTCGTTATTAGATGCTTGATATTTGTATTAGCTTTGTTGCTAACAAGTTTACTGGGAGAGACCTGTTGGATGTATGGACATATCTATTGTGGAGGTTGTAACATGACACAAAAAGATCTCAAAAGAAGACCTTAAAGGATTGATGATTCATTCAAACAAACTAACGATTTAATTAAGAGTAATTGTCTATCTACTGCTTGCCTCAACTTTGTATATGGGAATGATATGCAGAGTTTTCTGTTTGCAATTTTTTTTTGCTCTACACTTACTCTGACTTTAGTCTGTTGAATGTTGATAAAAAAAAATTATAATCTTTTTTCCTTATTCCTTCTATTTGGAGCATTCAAAGATTTTTTCTCTCGTCTGATGTTAATACTGCAGTCTGAGAAAAGGAAACGTAAAGTGCTAATGCAAGAAGCAAAGAGGAAGAAAATCATTAAAAGAGTTGAGCGCAAGATGTCTGCCGTTGCAAGGGACAGAGCATGGGCTATAAGGCTAGCAGAACTACAGCGGCTTGAGGAAGAGAAGAAGGCGGCTGCTACTGTCTAATATGTTCTTATGTCGAATCATAAGCCGCGAATAATATAGTAGCCGAAACCATCTGTTTTTTTAATGTAGGATTTTAAAACTCTGTATTTCTTATGCAAGTGCACATGCTTTTTTGTTTCTCCTGGAGTACATCAACTTCTAAATATTACTTGTACTGTTTGTTGGTCAAGTGGCTGCAAAATGTACCTCAGGCAAAGTCGCCCTTCATTACTGTGAATTGTGAATCCACGGGATATGGTATTTTCTTAAGCTTACCTTTTAGGCGCATGCGAATATATCTATATGGTATTTTCTTGAACATAAAAATTTCGTTTGATGTTCTAGGTTCTATTAAATGTGATGAAATCACCTCTTATTATGAGTGCTAAAAGAGTTTTGCTCCGATTTACTTGTGATTGATTGCAGGGGTTATTTATCTGAGAGAATCATTATGTTTATTCTATATTTCTATCTCATATCGTGATTTATAATCATAATAATGAGTGGCAGATTGATGAATTCATAAGCATTGCGGTTGATCCTCGTATTCATCCACAAAGTGAAAATAAAGCAAAAACGGTTGTACTCTTTTAATAATTAACATACTCCATCAGTCCATCCAAATAACGGTCTTTATATATTAAAATTTTGAAGTTAAGGGCGCAGGGGATTTGGAAATATAACTATATAAGGGGTGCCAGGGTGGTGTTAAGGGTGTTTCTTGTGCTAGAAGAGAAAAGCTCGATTCTTAATTCCCCGAACACTTCAAATATATATATAGACAACCAAAAAGAATATGTTACAGGGGAAGGTAATGCACTCACAGGTTAAATTGTCCAATTGTCTTCTGTTTCACAAGACAAGAAAGTATAGAAATTGGGCCCTGGGAAAAAAAAAAAAAGGGAAGATCCTCAAGCTACAGCATCAACCAGGCAACCATATATACAAACTTTTTATTCTAAATTTTATTTTCACCAAGTCCCTTGAGGATAACTTGCCTGTCGCTAAAATTCCATAATGAAACAAGTACACCATTGAGGCACTACAGTTGGGTGAATCTTCAAGCGGTGAAAAAGAATAGTACTTGATAAAGTAAAATGGCAAAGGTAAATAACTCTTAGAGACTATATAATCTTCAAAATTAGCTTTACTTTAAGTTTAGTTTGCATAGGCCACAACTTCTTCATGCGTAATATTATAGAAAGTACTCAATTTAGTTATAGCAAGAGCTTCACCAAAGAGTGATGCTCTCGTAGACTTTTGTATAGAAACTTCCACATAATCACCAATTCTTGGATCACGCTTTCCGTTATTATCAACCCGATCTGGGATCGGCATCTTCCCGAATATTACTCTGTGTCCCCTATCACTTTTCCCGATGAGTTCTGTGTCCGAAGCTCTCTTATTGGGACCTTCAACCAGCACAAGTTGTACAGTACCAATCTGAGACTCAAAACACTTGCCTGTACTCTCGTGGAAAGTATCGATGAGTTCAGTCAACCTCCTTTGCTTTACATCATTAGGGACATCATCCTCATAGTTTCTGTGAGCATGAGTTTTCTCTCTCATGCTATATGCGAACATATATGCCATATCATAACTAACAGCCTTAACAAGGCTTAGCGTGTCTCTGTGTTCCTCCTCTGTTTCACCGCAAAAGCCTGTATAAGATTTGAGCTCTTAAGCCACAGTAGAGAAAGTTTACAAGAAAACAATAAAAGAAAGTTCTCTGCCACACAAATATAAGGGGAAAGTATGAATTCACGGTCTAAGATGATAGGAGTACATCGCTTTCGAGCTGTGTTTATATTTTAAGTGGAGCTTATGTTACATCAGATATCCTTTAGCATAAGGAAAGACATACTAAACTGACACTTACCAGTTATAAAATCACTGCTCAGACCAACATCGGGAATAATACTGCGAATCTTCTGAACAAGATCCAAGTATGCTTCTCGTGTGTATCCCCGACGCATTCTCTCAAGTACTGTACTGCTTCCTGTTTGTGCAGGCAGATGTATGTTTTTACAGATGTTATATCTATCTCGCATAACATAAAGTAATTCATCTGGAAAATCTTTAGGATGAGGGGATGTGTATCTGAACCGCATCTCTGGATATTCTGTTGAAAGTCTATCCAGAAGATCAGCAAATCGCAGGCCCATTTTCTTCACCTTTGATATGGTGGAAAAACCTTCACTTAATTTCCAATTCGTTCCTGGTTCAGCATCTTCTACTACAGATGCGTCATTGTAGCTATTCACATTCTGGCCAAGAATTGTTACCTCTTTCACTCCTTCTTTCCAAAGCTCTCCCACCTCTTTCACAATTGATTCTACAGGACGAGACCTCTCTCTGCCTCTCGTAAAGGGAACAATGCAGAAAGAGCACATATTATTACAACCTCTCATCACAGAGACAAAAGCAGTTACTGAATTCTTTGAGATACGGACAGGAGTAATATCAGCATAAGTTTCTTCAAGAGAAAGAAGTGTATTAATCCCTTTCTGACCATAATCCACCTCTTCCAAAAGTCGTGGCAAATCACGATATGCATCAGGTCCGCATACCACATCCACCATCTTCTCCGCATCTAATATCTTTTCTTTTAACCTTTCAGCCATACATCCCAAAACAACTACTTTTGGAGGACGTAACGACTCTGATCGCCCAGTAGCAACATTGCTTTTCCAGTGCCTCTTTAGAAACCAAAAATAATTAAGCCTCTGCCACACCTTTTGTTCAGCATTATCCCGGATAGCACAAGTATTGATAAAGATTATCTCTGCGCTCTCCGGGGCCTCCACAATCTCATTATAGCCAGCATTCTTCATGACAGACAATACAATCTCCATATCATTGACATTCATTTGACAACCATACGTTTCATGATATATCCGACCTAGAGGAAGAACTTCAGAAGTTGAAACAGGCCTAGAAAAAAAGAAATCAAAATCAGTAAATTCTAGTTTGTAGAGTTCACAAATTCTTCCTAGACATTATCAAATGTTTTTGTAAACCACATAACTGAATGAATGTAGTTTTTTTCTTCTTGCATATATAATGACATTAGACAGCTTACTTAACATTTACAAAACACATAATGCTTAGTCATGAAAATAAGTGTGTCTACTAAAATTAATGCTTCCTAATTACATTAGTGAATACTGAAACAGCAAAGACATAATTAACATCTCCGATCACAAATTCGACCTACAAATAATCAAAATGCAACTATGAACCACAGATTTGCACCAAGGAAACGTATCAAAATCATTATGAAACCAAACACTGAAAAATATTTCTACAAAGATAGCTCACTTCATATCTAGCCAGTGCTTACTGCTTAGTAATAAAGCTGAGCTGATCTGTCTATTTATTAATATGTGTGCATAGACAGAGTGAGTAACGTTCCAGTACAAACCATCTCAACCTAGCAAACGCTACAATTATACAATTCAAACAGTTAAGGTACTCTAAATCACCCATTACAGTCCTACATTTCACCCGTAAAATAGAACATATCACTTATACCAATGGATTACTATTATCGTATGGTCGTCATAAGTTCCCAGTTCTCTTTTTAATTTTGCTTTCCACAAGCCTATATACATACATAAACACATTATTGGTTCCACATAGCCTAATTACACCGGGGAAGCCAATTATACAAGTATATAATTTACACAATTCAATCACAAATTTAATCAATTGGTGAATGCAAGAACCACACACACACACACACACACACACACACACACACACACAGAGAGAGAGAGAGAGAGAGAGAGAGAGAGAGAGCTTACAGAGGAGCAACATGGGGCTCAGTAGAAGCCAAAGCAGCCTGAGAAATGAAGTGATGAAGAGATGGGCCTTCTTCATTTTTCTTCAATAGACTACTTGGGCTTGCATTTGATAAATTTCTTGAGAAATGGAGTGAAAAAGATTTAATCTTGGGCGGCCCAGATGAGATTGAAGAAGTGTAACCAAGGGTTCTTGAAGAAGAGACAAGAGTGTTCAAGAATCGACGGTGGAGATTAATACGACGTAGTATTGTAGAGTTATGGGGTTTGTAATTGAATATTGAGGTTATGAGTGCTGATGAAGAAGAAGAAGACGCCATTTTTATTTGATTTTGAGGTTATTCAAGTGGTTTTGTAAATATCATGCTCTTGATGGATAGGGTGCCGCACCGCTAGCTCAAACGGGTTTTGTTTGCAATATGGGTCGTCCGGGTCCGGTCTATTTTCTCCGATATACAAGGAGAGAAAATATTTGAAAATTAACATTTCAATTATTACCCGAGTAAAGTGCATTATGCGTACCTACATTATGTGTGTCAGACCACTTTCAATACTAGATTTCAGAAACTCTCACTTGCAGTACTGGACAATAAAAAAAATTATACATTGTGTACTACTGTCAACTCTTGCTAACTCCGTCTGTTTTTGCAGGGGCATAATAGCCAGCTCATTATTCTAACGGGTATTTGAGGTGTATATAATGCACATCATCTCTATTTCACTCATTTCCCTTAATTTCAAACCCTAATTTACAATTCCATCTCTCCCCTTTCAGAAAATGTCGCAATCAATGGGTCGTACAGATGCTGAGATTGATGCCATCTTGGACATCGCTTGTTATTGCGACCAGATGAGTGTAATGAAGACTGAATGGTATGGCCCCAACGCATGTAGGAGATTTAGGGCATGCTGGAACAATACACGTGGTTATCAGGTGTGGATTGATGAGGAACCACTTGGACCTCGGACGTTGGAGATAATAAAGGAGTTGCAAGATCTTGTTTCGGAAAGGGATGAAAAGTATAGATGCAAAATGGTTCGTATGAGTGAGAGGCATCAAGCTGAGATGAATCAATTGAAGATGAAGCAGCAGTGTATAGTTGTTGGGTTGTTTGTGCTTGTTAATTTGATGACTAATTTGGCTCTGAACACACTTCGTAATGATACTGTAGTTGAGGATGATGAGTATAATTCGCTTGATGAGTGAAACTTTGTTTAGGTTGTTCTAGGACTGTTGTGCTTTGGTTAGATTTGCTTTTGTTAAGTTAACCTTTGTTTTTGTTGTTGGTTGTTATGGATGTTTTTGTTGTTTGTATTGAATGTTGTTGGTAATGGTACACTTTTGTTACAGTTTTGTTACAGTTATGTGCATTCACTTTTTTTTTGGCAATCAGATAGAGTTATGAGCAAACACAAATAGAGTAAAGAGATAATTGACTTCATAAAAGAGTATATTTCTGTTAATAACATACAAAATGAGATCAATGTCTACAATGGTTAAGGACACCAAATTAGAAATAAGTTAAATGTCAACCGAAAAACACAATTGACAAGCACCAAAGTTGTAAAACAAAAGCAACCATAGATAGAGTCATGAGATATCTATAACTTCCACACTGGATTGTCCTTCAACTTGGATTGCATTTCCCTTCGTCTAGCTTGAATATTGTCATAACTAGTGGTTGAGACTTTGTTCTTCAAGTTGAATGCTTGAGACTGAATATCAATGGGAGTGTTCTTCACTTTTTCCCGGAGTTGCTTTTTCTTCAATACCCCACCTTGAGTACCCTCAAAGGCTTCTCCAGTAGCAGGATTTTGAACCTCAGGAGCAGGATTTTGAACCTCTGGTCCACCTCTTTCAATCTCAGGAGCATGATTTTGAACCGCTGGAGCACCGCTCTCAACCTTAGGAGCAGGATTATGAGTTGCGTTGGTTGCATTACAAGCTGTGGAATTCTCATTGGGTGTTTCAGCATCATTGTTCTTCTTGGTAGTCTTTTTCGTTGTCTTAACTATCTTCTCACTGAAAGAGTTTGTCCTAAAATCCAATCATGTATGATGAGTTAGGAAGAACTTTCTTGTATTCTTATTTGATTTCGTTTATATTAATAAAAGACTTGTTTTGTTTTTATTACGGGCTTTATCTATTTAAAGTGTTTTTAAATAAGATGTTCCATAGTTTAGAGTAAAGCTTCTAGAATTATAATGAGATTGTAATAGTGAGATCTAGAAGATGATAACTCTAGACTTAAACAGTTCCTGATCATAGGATAACTAATCGGAAGTTAGTGAATCCGCAAAGATTGGTACATACTATGCTTGCTCCCTTCAGGAGGATGTCTGTTCTCATAGGCATTTGTGTGGTGACACTATAGCTAGTATGTAGGTGCTTGTTAGGGAATAAGTTCACTGAACATGACTCGATAAGTTGAATAGCTAATGGAGTTTACTCACGTGTCAATAGTTATTCACTGAGTGATAGTTGTACAAGTGTCCTTAGACTTGAGATCGTTAGAGTTATCTTGTATATAATGAACTATGCTTTGGATTAGTCCTTAGTCTCAAGGACATCCATTAGGTCTATTCTGGGCATAGGGATTTGTGTATGGAGATAGTTAACGTCAATAGAGGATCTACCCCTTCCAGTATAGGAAGTGAATATCCTATGTTATTCTTAGTATGCGAGTTCTGGAATCTCTGGCCAGAGTGTATGAAATTAGAAAGGAGTTTCTAATTTGCATTAATATGAACTTAGCATTATGAATAAGAAATCATATGATTAAATTTGATAAGGCCTGACACGAGATCCATGCCTTATATTTAATCGGGATATTGTAGGGTAGAAGGAATGATTGTACTGAAACTAGTCACTGACAGGTTCTTGGTATTCTAAGCAGTGAATTCATATTATCCGGATAGTCGCGATATGTTGAGAAGCATCACTCACGATGTAGAATAAATATAATTAATCAGTTAATTATATTTAATGAATTATTAGAATTCATATAAATAATAAATAAAAGTTTATTATTATTTATTTCTACTACCGGCTTAATATTGAACCTACAGGGTCACACCATAAAAGATTAATTTATTGATGAAGGTATTTTGAGAGAGCAAGTTATTTTCTAAATAGTTTAGAAAAGGAAATAATGATTAAAATAGTTTTAATTATTATTAAAGCATTTTATAAGATAAAGTGTGGGGTTAATATATATATATATAAAGATATATTAAAAAACCCTAGGAGAGCCCTATAAATAGAATGAGATAGTTCATTCTAAAGGACTTGAGTTTTTGTGAAAAACCTAGTTGCCTCTCCTTCTTCTTCATCTCTCTCTCTCTCTCAAAAGAAAAAGGAAAACCTCCATTTTTATAAAGCTTCAAGCTTTATAAAAAGCTTCATCGAAGAATTATTCTTGGTGGATACCGGTAGAGAGCTTCACACTCTGAGAAGCTACTGCTAACGATCATCTCGATTCAAAGCTTCGATTTTTCAAGGTATGGTTACGATTCCTCCGCTCTTTCATTTTATATGTTTTTCTATATGTGCGATACATGGTTTTTACGGATTAATTGTTATATCACGCTTCCGCTCATCCGTAAATTCCTTCAATGGTATCAGAGCTAGGTTATGCATATAGAGATTCATATAAATATTTTCAGATTTTTTGATGCATGTATGGATTTATTATGATTTTTGCAAGTATATTTAGATTTAATTATGAATTAATTCGAAATATGATTTGCATGAGATTTTGACCATTGATCTGGGTTCTACAAGTGTTGTGGATCATCTAGGTATTTTTTTCATAATTTTGTGATGTGTAGATTATTTGTTATGAAGTTTTTAAAATTGTTTTAATTAAAATTCATAAAATAATTATGCATGTTCAAATATATGAATTAAAATTTGCACAAGGACCCCATAGATACTTGGTTATTTTTGCTTTTGTTTGATTTCAGAAATCATATTATTTTGATTTTTTATTAATTTATTAATTAATTGTTAATTAATTTATTAATATTAAAATAAATTAATAATAACAATAAAGGGCATTAATGGCTAGAGGAGTTTCTTTTTTTTTTAAGTGTTATAAATGCTAAAGGAGTTACAAGCATTAAATAAAATAGCATAAAATTGTTGTAACTTACTTAGCATTAAATAAAAAAAAATAAAAACTGCTGGGAAGGGCCTGTAACGCATTCCGGGAACGCGTTACAGGGTCTGTAACGCATGATCGTCATCGCATGATCGTCATGCGTTACACATTTAATAGCCTTTAATTGGTGTAACGCATGAGCGTCATGCGTTACAGCCCCTCTGTCCACATTAAATTTGATTTTTTGGGAGTTTGGTAACTCCGTTTTGGGCGTGCAATATACCGTTGGATTCGTTTTTCTGAGACGGATCTAATGGAGTGGTCAAATATTTTTTATATAAAAGTTTGGAACTGTTTATATTCCCGGATGTGTTTTAAAGCATGTATTAATTGTTTTAATTGC
The DNA here is from genome assembly GCA_030848705.1 of Heracleum sosnowskyi. Taxonomy (NCBI): domain Eukaryota; kingdom Viridiplantae; phylum Streptophyta; class Magnoliopsida; order Apiales; family Apiaceae; genus Heracleum; species Heracleum sosnowskyi. The sequence goes on from CM061243.1 coordinate 11,096,716, forward strand.
TTTTAAATACTATAATAAATCCATACATCATTATATCATTGTATGACATGATATTACTTGCATGCTTACTTGTTTATTTATTTTTATATATGAGATATATGCCTATATTTACCATGCGATGATAGATTTAGGTGAACTTAAATCAATATAAGGCGTGCTCTAGAAAATCTAGAATAGGAATCGTTTCTTGCCTTAACAATAATATTATGAGTACAACCATGAGATTCTTATGTTTATGAAACATAGAGTGAAATACTCTTTTGATGTTGAAAATGAAAATTTCTGTCTAGGCCGTTGGGTTTTAAGCGGGACCGATGTGACCCCTCCAACACACTGGGAATTTTTCATTTAAATATCATAATTGTATTTTGTTCAAGAAAAAGAGAATCTCCTAGTAATATGATTATGGTTGTAACATAATATAATCCCTCTAAAATTAAATAATATCAAGTAGTAATTGGCCAATGACACAACGGGCTTGTGTCGGTCATAGCCTTCCAACATGGTAGAAAGTAGTTCTTATTTTTAAATCATTGTCGTTTCGTGCTACAACCGAGGGCTTTGATTTCGAAATTAGAAATACTTGTCTATTACATAGAGATGTGTACAATGAATTAGAATCTAATGGTCGTTACGTGCTACAGCCGTGGGCCGTTGGAGACTAATTCAATTGTACGAAATGTTGGGTTAGACTTGACTTAGAATATTGAGTTTGTCGTGCTACAGCCGTGACTCAATTATTCAAGAGGCTAAAGTTTTATTAGGGAATAACATGAGATGTAATTGACAAGAGTTGTCTACCTACTGAACATCACATGGCGTTTCGTGCCACAGCCGAGGTTGTGTGATGGAATGTAGGATCCCTATTCCCACTAGCATTATGAATGCTTAATTTTTCACTTAGGGGTTGTATAAATTAGGTAAACTAGTGGGAGCCACTTATGAATAAAGACCCAATTCATATAGTGTTTTAAAATGAAATTGAATATTTGCTAAGTGTTGTTATGTGTTTATCATTTACAGATTTACTATATACATTATGTCTTCTGCACTATCACTCCGGAGCATACTGGATGCTCACAAATTGACTGGTCCTAATTTTGCTGACTGGCTTCGAAACCTGAAAATTGTTCTCAGGGTTGAGAAGCTGGAATATGTGCTTAACTCACCTAACCCTACTGAACCTGCTGACGATGCACATGATGATGAACATGTTGTGTATCGTAAGTGGATAGATGATGCAAATGTTGCTCAATGTATCATGCTAGCTTCCATGAACATTGAGCTACAGAAGCAGCATGAGCATATGGATGCTCACACTATCCTAACGCATCTACAAGAGTTGTATGATGTGGCAGGGAGGACAGCTCGATATGAGATATCGAAGGAGCTGTTCCGCTGTAGGATGTCTGAGGGAACATCTGTGAATGACCATGTACTTAAGATGATCAATTTGATTGAACGTCTTGGACAACTTGGTTTTGTCATGGATGGGCAGCTAAACCAAGACTTGGTCTTGCAATCGCTCCCAGATTCGTTTTCGCAGTTTGTTGTGAACTTTCACATGAATAAGCTGGACGTCAACCTAGCTGAACTCCACAACATGTTGAAGACTGCGGAATCGAATTTTCCCTCTAAGAAGAGTTCTGTTCTTCTAATTGGTGAAGGTTCCAATCCTAAGAAAAGGAAGAAGAACCCTCCTAAGAAGAAGAAAGTGGGTGAGAAAAAGCCGGTTCCACCAAAAGCTGAAGACCCCAAGAGCAAAGCTGTTTGCTTCCACTGTAACGAGGTGGGGCACTGGAAGAGGAACTGTAAGGTTTACCTTGCAGAATTGAAGAAGAAGGGTAGTGAGACTGCCGCTTCTGGTTCAGGTATGTTCATGATTGAAGTGAATATGTCATTAAATCAAATTTCTACTTGGGTATTAGATACCGCCTGTGGTTCTCATATTTGCAATTCGTTGCAGGAACTAAAGGGGAGTAGGACTCTTGAGGAAGAGAAGGTGATTCTACGGATGGGAAATGGAGCAAGAGTTGCTGCTGAAGCTGTAGGATCATTTGATTTACATATGCCTACGGGCAAGACTATTGTTTTTAAATAATTGTTATTTTGTTCCCTCGATTGTGAGGAATACTATTTCTATTCCCATGTTAGACTTGGTTGGATTTTCGTTTGTTATTCAGAATAATAAATGTTCAATTCTTAGAGATAATGTTCTTTACGGTAGTGGTATTTTAAATAATGGTCTCTATGTATGTGACATAGAGCATAATTTACTACAAATTGAACATACTAATAAAAGGAGAAATCGAACTTTGTTAGACATGGTTCGATCCATGATTAGCTATGCAGATCTTCCAGTATCACTTTGGGGTTATGCATTGGAAACCTCGGCATATTTACTGAATAAGGTGCCTTCCAAATCTGTTCCTCAAACTCCATATGAGATATGGAAAGAAAGGAAACCGAGTCTTAAACACGTTAAGATTTGGGGATGTCCAACTTATGTCAAGAAAGTTGACCCGGATAAGCTGGAATCTCGATCCATAAATTGTAGGTTTGTGGGATATCCTAAAGAGATTATAGGGTATTTGTCTCCAAACATGCTACCTTCTTAGAAAATAGTTTATCCTTGAAGGGAACAGTGGGAGCAACATTGAACTTAAAGAAGTTCATGAAACACAAACTACTACGGTTCAAGAGGAAACACCTGTTCAAACTAAACAACCTTATGTGGCATAGTGTTGACTCAGAGAAATGGCAGAGTGCCATGAAATCCGAAATGGATTCTATGTATGCCAACCAAGTATGGACTTGATTGAAGCACCTGAGGATGTTAGACTTATTGGGTGCTAAAAGGTATACAAGAGAAAGATTGGAGTAGATGGCCATGTGGAGACCTATAAGGCATGGCTCGTGGCAAAAGGATTCAAACAAAGGCAAGAGATTGACTTTGATGAAACTTTTTACCTGTAGCCCTACTCAAATCAATTCGGATTTTGCTTGCGATCCATATATGGATTGAAGCGAGCTTCTCGTAGATGGAACATCCGTTTTGATGAGACAATCAAAGAGTTTGGTTTTATCAAAAACATAGATGAACCATGTGTCTACAAGAAGGTTAGTGGGAGCGCGGTAACATTTCTTGTGTTGTATGTGGATGACATACTTCTTATAGGAAATGACATACCGATGCTGCAATCAGTCAAAGTGTGGCTATCAAAGAACTTCACTATGAAGGACTTGGGAGAGATATCCTAGATTCTCGGTATGAAGATCTATAGAGATAGATCGAGAAGAATGATAGGTCTTAACCCAAGGTACATACATCGAGAAAGTGCTTAAAAGGTTTAGCATGGAAAACTCCAAGAGAGGTCTCATACTGATGAGCCATGGAGTATCTCTTTCCGAGAAGATGTCTCCTAAGACACCTGAAGAAAGAGAGCGTATAAGTAAGATTCCTTATGCTTCAGCAATAGGATCTATCAAGTACGCGATGTTATGTACTAGGCATGATATTGCTCATTCAATTAGTTTGACGAGCAGATATCAGTCGGATCCAGGTGAAGACCACTGGAAAGAAGTGAAGAACATCCTTAAGTACTTGCGAAGGACTAAGGATATTTTTCTTGTTTTGGTGGATCTGAGTTGAAAATAGAGGGTTATACTAACTCTAGTCTTCAATCAGAAAGTATTGATAGCAAATCCATGTCAGGGTACGTGTTTACTCTGAAGGATGGAGCGATTAGTTGGAAGAGTTCCAAACAGCCTACAACGGCTGACTCAACAGCGGAAGCAGAATTTATAGATGCAAGTGACGCTGCAAAACTGTTTTGTGGCGCTTTCTTTTGATTAGGGAGATCATTGAAAGTAGAGATGTCAACATTGAGAGAGTTGACACACATAACAACATAGTAGACCCACTCACTAAGTCGCTATCTCAGATTCACTTCGATCGTCATAATGAGTGAATGGGTATTAGATACCAGAGTGATTGGCTTTAGTACAAGTGGGAGATTGAAAGAGTTTGTCCTAAAATCCAATCATGTATGATGAGTTAGGAAGAACTTTCTTGTATTCTTATTTGATTTCGTTTATATTAATAAAAGACTTGTTTTGTTTTTATTACGGGCTTTATCTATTTAAAGTGTTTTTAAATAAGATGTTCCATAGTTTAGAGTAAAGCTTCTAGAATTATAATGAGATTGTAATAGTGAGATCTAGAAGATGATAACTCTAGACTTAAACAGTTCCTGATCATAGGATAACTAATCGGAAGTTAGTGAATCCGCAAAGATTGGTACATACTATGCTTGCTCCCTTCAGGAGGATGTCTGTTCTCATAGGCATTTGTGTGGTGACACTATAGCTAGTATGTAGGTGCTTGTTAGGGAATAAGTTCACTGAACATGACTCGATAAGTTGAATAGCTAATGGAGTTTACTCACGTGTCAATAGTTATTCACTGAGTGATAGTTGTACAAGTGTCCTTAGACTTGAGATCGTTAGAGTTATCTTGTATATAATGAACTATGCTTTGGATTAGTCCTTAGTCTCAAGGACATCCATTAGGTCTATTCTGGGCATAGGGATTTGTGTATGGAGATAGTTAACGTCAATAGAGGATCTACCCCTTCCAGTATAGGAAGTGAATATCCTATGTTATTCTTAGTATGCGAGTTCTGGAATCTCTGGCCAGAGTGTATGAAATTAGAAAGGAGTTTCTAATTTGCATTAATATGAACTTAGCATTATGAATAAGAAATCATATGATTAAATTTGATAAGGCCTGACACGAGATCCATGCCTTATATTTAATCGGGATATTGTAGGGTAGAAGGAATGATTGTACTGAAACTAGTCACTGACAGGTTCTTGGTATTCTAAGCAGTGAATTCATATTATCCGGATAGTCGCGATATGTTGAGAAGCATCACTCACGATGTAGAATAAATATAATTAATCAGTTAATTATATTTAATGAATTATTAGAATTCATATAAATAATAAATAAAAGTTTATTATTATTTATTTCTACTACCGGCTTAATATTGAACCTACAGGGTCACACCATAAAAGATTAATTTATTGATGAAGGTATTTTGAGAGAGCAAGTTATTTTCTAAATAGTTTAGAAAAGGAAATAATGATTAAAATAGTTTTAATTATTATTAAAGCATTTTATAAGATAAAGTGTGGGGTTAATATATATATATATAAAGATATATTAAAAAAACCCTAGGAGAGCCCTATAAATAGAATGAGATAGTTCATTCTAAAGGACTTGAGTTTTTGTGAAAAACCTAGTTGCCTCTCCTTCTTCTTCATCTCTCTCTCTCTCTCAAAAGAAAAAGGAAAACCTCCATTTTTATAAAGCTTCAAGCTTTATAAAAAGCTTCATCGAAGAATTATTCTTGGTGGATACCGGTAGAGAGCTTCACACTCTGAGAAGCTACTGCTAACGATCATCTCGATTCAAAGCTTCGATTTTTCAAGGTATGGTTACGATTCCTCCGCTCTTTCATTTTATATGTTTTTCTATATGTGCGATACATGGTTTTTACGGATTAATTGTTATATCACGCTTCCGCTCATCCGTAAATTCCTTCACTCACATCCATTGGCTATGTCAGAAGCCTAGCATAACACAAGAAATGTTAGGGCAGATAACACAAGAAATGTTAGGACACAAGAAATGTTAGCATAGGTAAATTGAAAAGATTACCTTTGCTTGACAAGTCCTTATGTTATGACCAAACTCTATGCAATAGCCAATAGGTACACTTAACAGATGTGTTTTGTCTTTTCAGCCTAGTTGCATCAGTACCGACTATGTCACTTGTCTTACTTCTCTTTTTCTTAGGCCTACATGTCTGAGGTTTAACTTCTGGGGGAAGGGGTTTAGGATATGGTGTCTCCTTTCATTCCTCTTCACCACAAATAGGCTCCACGATGTATTTGTAGCATTCTAGAAAAAGCTCCTTAGTATAACATTGATGTATGAAAGGTTCAAATGGTTTTCTACTCCATGTTATGCATGCACAAGCATGATAGCATGGGATACCTGATAATTCTCACTTCCTACAGGCACATTTATGTGCATCTAGGTCAACAACCATCTCATACCCCCTGCTGTCATAGTGACTAAATATCTTGCACCACCACTTCAAACAACATGACATCCTTTACTCTGGTCAATTGCCCTAGAATATACAACATTTTTACTCAAATTTACACACAAAACTAGCTTAATATAACTAGAATAAAACAGTAATAGTCAAATACTTACTTATGTAGCCTCCTCATTGCATTAGGACAAATGGGGTTGAGAGCATAACTGTTTTGCATCTTGTCTCTTCTTTGTTGGATCCTCCTCATGACATCCTTGTGAATTGCCTTCAACATAGATATAATAGAGAGATCCCTATATTTTGTGATGCTACTGTTAAATACCTCACAGTGGTTATTGACAAAAATGTCGCTCCTGTAGATTGTCCTGAAAGCACTCATACTCCATTGTAATCTAGGCTTTTGACTTAGCCATTCATAACACTTCTTAGACAGCTGTAAATACATAAATACAAAATTAGTAATAAATTGACATGAATTAAAGTTATAACTTAAAGGTATACCTTCTTCAATTCTTCCATGTGCTTATTAAATGCGTAGTCTGTAGTGGTCCTAGCTGCCAACCATAAGCACATTCTAACTCCAATCCCTTTATGATCTTTCCACATATTCCTATATAAGTGCATCACACAGAATCTATGCCCAGCATTGGGGAAAACAGCTTCTAGGCCATTTATAAGACCCTGCCAAAAAAGGTAAAGCTTTAACTTTAAAGAAGTTAATTAGTACAAAGACATAGTATGTGTGTCATTAAAGGTAGCCACTGTGTAAAGTACCTTCTGCATGTCTGATATAAATGCCCAACCTCCATCATTTGCAATGTTCAGATCATCCTTAACATTCTTCAAAAACCAGTTCCAACTGTCATTGTTTTCAGCTTTAACAATAGTCCAAGCTATGGGGTACATGCCATCATTGACATATGTACCAATTGCAGCAAGTAATTGACCTCCATATGGCCCTTTCAAATGGCAGCCATCCAATCCAATGAGAGGCCTACATCCAGACCTAAACCCCTTCTTCAGTGGTCCAAAACATATGTACAATCTTTTAAACCTTTTTCTTCCATCCCTCAACTCTTGGTCCTCAGTCATGAGTTGGATAGTGCTATTAGGCATAACTTTCAACAACTCATTCCCATATTCCCATAACTTTCCATATTGATCAACATGTTTTCCATTGATCTTCTCCAATGCTTTTTTCTTAGCCCTGGCTATTATATATATATATATATATACATGACAATTCCAATCATTGACTACCTTTTGCAGGAATGATGATAGTGGCCAAGTGGGATTCATCCTTATATCATCCTCATACTGCTCAACAATCCATCTTGAATTTATTTGTTTTTGATGGAAAGTTTGTGTACATGTGTGCTTTGCTTGGTATACCCTTATCTGATAGGTGTCAGTCATCTGCATCTTTGTGGCATATATCTTCCATTCACAATCTCCTTCACATATGAACCTCACTCTGTTACCATAGTTCCTGCATTGTTTTATTGGCCTCCTTTCCAATATAGCTTGTTTTCTCACTGCAGATCTGAAAATCTTGGAGGTTGCAAATAGCATACCCAACTGGAATTTTGGTTCCTTCATGTCTGTCTTGAAATTGAAAACTGGATAAGCAATCTCATCATCATCAGTACTATTACAGGCCATCTTTTCTTCATCACTATCTACATAGTGACTAGAGACATCAGATGCATACCCTCCATCATCTTCACTTACATTATCTTGTTCAATGTCATTGTTTGTTTGACATGTTCCCTCTGTCATGAATGCACCTTCATCAATAACTTTTTTTTTACCTTTTCCTTTTATTGTGGCCTTCTCTTTTTTCTTCTTCACTTTCTCCTTGCTCTTATTTTGTCTTTCTGTTTTGTAATGACATACCTCTTCATCTGTGCTGTCAACATTAGATGAATCAGAATGAAAACTACACTCACTCATCTCTTCTTGATCCATAGCTGGATTGTATTCCTCATCACTGTCATCATCACTCTCTACATTACCTCACCTCTTTCTTCTTCATCATTAACATCACTACCACCCCGATTCATTTCTTCAAGTTGAATCATCTGTTCAATGTCATCATGTTCAGACACTTCAGTGGTAGGATCAACATATTCCATGTTGCAATCCTGTGAAGGGGCAAACTCCTGGGTAGCTACACCATCATTATCTACAGCTAAAATCGTTTTGTAGCCACAAAATAAACATATATCACCCTCTCAGTAGGAAGCAATTCACACATTTCAACTACATCACTATCAAAATCTAATGGCCACATAAAGGCGGAAGATGAACTGTAAGCGAAGGACATGAGAGATTGGAAGGAATCAGTAGTTAATTAGAGTAATTTGTGTAATAGGAATTAAATTGGTAAAGTGAACGACTGTCCAATACCCTCATCACAAAAAGACTATTATGCCCCTGCAAAAATAAACGGAGTTAGCTAGAGTTGACGGTAGTACACAATGTATAATTTTTTTTATTATTCAGTATTGCAAGTGAGAGTTTCTGAAATCTAGTATTGAAAGTGGTCTGACACGCATAATGTAGGTACACATAATGCCATTTACTCTTATTACTATAATTTCAATTCATCCCTCTTTTTCTTTTAAAATCAAATTCAACATTTCATTCAATAATTTGAAAGATCAAAAGTAATACATTCCTCCAGAAATTGTGGAACATTCGCTTGTCGTTTTATAAAGTTAATAGAAAATTTTGTATTATGTGCCAGCAGCCTACATTCATCGATAACGGCTCCAAATTCATTTAGGATTGGCTTCCCGCAATTAAATGCATCAACAACCAGTTTTGCATCTACAGTAGAACCTGATAAATGAATATTCGATAAACGAATAATCTCATCAAATAAATAATTTTTTTGGTCCCAATATAATATAGATAATGCATTTTTAATCTTGATAAATAAATAATCTCGATAAATGAATAAAATTCTCCAATCCTAAGAGTATTTATTTATCGAGGTTTAACTGTGACTCAAAATTAACATCAAAATAGTTCGAATCACATTGTAACTACATCAGACCTTCTCGTAATCCAAGGGCCTCTGCTTGTTTAACTGAGCAAGATGTTGACAACACAAAGGACTTACATCCCAAAAATGCACCCGCAAAATTATACCTAATTTGACAGATGATGGTGAGGTGAACATAGCAGTATCCACGTTTAGGAATTGATGTTTCAAGGTTTGATTTTTATTTCAATTACTTGAAAATTTTAACATTGTGTTTCAGAAATAATGAAAGAAAAGAAAAGAAAAGAATAGAAAATGAGTAATTTTCTTTTCTGTTCAAATCTTTTCAAAAGTGGAAAGAAGATTTTGGAGACAAATATACAATGATCTTCTCTCCAAATCATTAGAAATCTTTTCTTTTCTTTCCACAAAAATCTTTTGGGAACATGTTAAAGAAATTAAATCTTTAGCTTTCTTTTCTTTCAAAAAATAGTTTCTGGAACACAGTGTAAGACTAATCTGCAAAATGCGTCACTTTGGTTTGGCCCAAAGTCACTTTAGTATACATACTTTTGGTAATTGCAAATTGTATCCCTACACATGGTTTGGCGCTGCACTATGCATCCCTTTCATCGATTTTTACTGTTATCGTTAAATAACTCAGGGTTAATTTCGTAAATTAACAATGCTTAATTACATTTTGACCCTAAAGTATGACATATGGTACGCATGAACCCTTGAATAAAAAGATCATACATTTTTGACCCATAACTTTAAAATTGTACAATTTAACCCATTTACTAATATCATCTTCTTACATTATATTTAGAATTTTTTAAATATATTAAAATAAAAAACATTTAACATAGATTATTTTATAAAAATTTGAGAATGATGTAATCTTCGAAATTTAAAATTCGCAGTTGACTTTTGGAATGTAAGAAATTTTATAAAATTCTTAGTAAATTCAATTCATATAGGATTTCGAAGATTTTTTATGATTCAAAAAACCCTTTAAATTGCCCATAACGTTCGTTCATGGTGTTTCCTCATATTAAGTTTCGAACTATTCTCGTAATAATAAAAAAAAAATCATAATTTTTTTCAGTTTGCAAATTCATTTCACGTATATTTTATATAATTATTGATTCGTTATAATTCCGTTTACAACAAGCCTTATTGTTTCAAAACAATCGTTTCGTTCTCTACAACTTTCGTTCTTAAAATTTTCCCAACAAATATCGTATAAAGGGTCAAAAATTTAAATAATTGTATGCCTTTAAATAAAAGGATTAAATTGTATAATTTTATAGTTCTGGGACAAAAATGTGTGATTTTTTTCTTTAAGGGTAATGTGTACGATATGTCATACTTTAAGTGTCAAAATATAATTAAGTCATTGTTAATTTACTAAATTACCTCTGGAGTCATTTAAAGTAAGAGTAAAAATCGATGAAAGGGTTGCATAGTGCAGAGACAAATTATGTGTTGGGATGCAATATGCAATTACCAAAAATAGGTATACTAAAGTGATTTTGGGCCGAACCAAAGGGGTGGATTTTGCAGATTAGTCAAACTTTAATAACAAGTACTCCCTCAATCCCAAAATAAGTGTCGCTTTGACTTTCTGCACGTATTTTAAGGTGTCAAAAAAAGTGACTTACACTAATTATTTTTTAGATTTTCTTTCTCTGAATAAAAGTTTAAATGCTATTTTTTATTCAGAATTTTTTTTTTAAAAAAATAATATATGAAAGTCGTTCTATTTTGCACCTTAAAATACGTGCAGAAAATCAAAACGACACTTATTTTGGAACGGAGGGAGTATTACGTAAATATACTAGTTGATACTTTATAACCAGTTGATAAAGAGGGTCTTTTCTCATTTTATTTGCCTTATTTTCTTGTCAAACCAGTTGATATTTCTTCTCTTGCATATTAAATATTTACGTGTCCAGAGTATATTATTTCTGGCAAACATTATCTCAAGTAAAATATTTCTCTTTTTTGTTGGCATTTGATCAAAAGAAACACATCGATTTATCATATTTTTGGCCCAAAAATTACAACTGATGTTCCTATTGCTACATGTAACATGACTATATCTCTTATCTCATAATAAAGCTTTGGAAATGTGAACAATGGGATGCATACATTATTGCTAACTAGCAGCAGAACAAATAATGAACACCTACCAAGCTAAAACCATGAATTAAATAATGTTAATCCTTTTTCTTCTTTTTTGATATCTACTGTCAGTCCTTCACCCTTGCCAGTTTCAGTGTGTTTAAAACATTTTCGTAAACTATAAATGTCAATGAAGCTGCGGGGACATTCTTCAATAAGTTGGCTGTGATACCCTTGTAGAAACCTCGAAAACCTTCGAACCTGCATGTTGGACAGGACAAGTAACTTGGTTACTAAAACCACGAAACACCTAGAGAATGATAAATTAGTTTATCGGCAATAAAGGTTCTACATGATGGAGAGGAGACAGTAAAGTAGCTTTCTTTTGACATGTGACTTCTCATAATAAACAAATACCTTGCAGTTTCTTTTATAACATGCCAGCTATCCGCATATCTTGGGACACCATCTATGTTTGGTCGTTGCTACAGTATGAGAACAACACAAAATCAACGGATGAGAAGAATAAAGAAGCTGACTATAACTTAAGAAGAACATATGAAACTATAATTAGTAAGAGAAAAAGAACATTTCCATACCTGCAATCGGGCACGCATGACCTAATTACGAACATATAACACAATTTTAGCAGACTAGCCACAAATCTAACTGAAATTAGCAGAAGGAAAGAGCAGAAGGTAGTTATTCATACGAAACCTGTGATGGGTATGTCACAAGAACAGCCGCTAATTTGGAGGAAGCTCCTAGTGTTGCATAGTCAACAGAACTCTGCAGTAAATATGTCACTTAACGTTAGCTAGTTACCCATAAATGCAATAAGTTTAGGGTTCGGATAGTGCACACATATATCCTGCCTATTGGTGCCATTATCTCTAATTCTACTGATAAAAATCACAACTACGCCTTACATATATAATTTATGAATAATACTCTTAATTTCTTATTCTAGTGAAAAGAATCTACCTTCATTCTAGTACCGAAGTAATACAAAGCTCCGAAAGAGAGGGGTAACTTACCAACAGATTATCACTACTCATATTCGTCTCACCATCTTCAGACCTATAGTTGACAAAAGCTTTACGAAGCTCCTCGTATGCCGTAAACTGAATAGCACCATGAGTTACCTGCTGAAGAGCAACATAATCCATAATGCTGTGTGACGTAAAATTTACATGGCATAACCCCGGTTTTATTAGAAAGAAGGTATTAAGTAGAACAAAAAATTGCTGTCAACAATATATAAAAAAAAACAATATAAAAAAATACGGGGGCAAAAAAGCACCAAAAATTGAAGATGAACTTCATTAATAGAAGAGTGGGCCTTTTGTGAGCTTGTTAGAAGGTATGACACTTACTGGCCTTGACCAGTACAACAGACAACATGAGACGAAAGAAAATCGAAGGGCTAACAAAACTAACCAGAAAAAGACCAGGAACAAGTCCTTTGTAAAGGGCCCTCCACCCTTCTTCTTTTAATATAGTTCTTATAGCACCTGAAAGTTACAAAAAAGAAGTTCAAACAGACAGAAATATGAGAGAGAGAGAGAGAGAGAGAGAGAGAGAGAGAGAGAGAGAGATTGTGTGTAAAAACGCTAAATTTTACTTGTAACTAATAATCACAAACAAAGAAAGAGGAGTTCGAACTGATTACTACATTCTATCAAGAATCTAAGTTTTACGTAGCAGTGTGGATGTCTAAATGGAAGTATCTCAGCACAAATTATTAACAGCTCGCAGAACGAAAAAAAACATCCAATATATATATAAGAGGCAGCACAGACCATGAAAACCAGAATATGGTTGGGTATGCTGCTGAGGAGTCTGAAGCTGCAATCTTGTTTTCACAAGCCAAATTGGATTGGTGCACAAACAGACCTGCAAAACCACCAAGTTGTTATTGCAAATACTACATTTCCTTCCTTTCCTTTATGCAGACAAACCATTTATTTATTTACTAACCAATGCTCCTGCTTCTGCAGCCGAAGCAAGATGAAGGCCTGGAGTTAGCTCCTCCCTGCTACCTAAGTACCTTTGTTTGGCTTTACTATAGCTGAAACAGGACAAGGAATGAAAAATGTAAATTAATGAGATAATTCTCCACTTCAAAGCAACAAAATTACAAACATACTTCACAGATAAGACAAAAAGCACGGTATAAAAACTGTTATATAAATCGAAAAACAGTTAGGGTCCCGTACAATTATGATTTTCAAAAACTCTAATCTACATTCTGAGGCTTTTCTGTAAAAATCAGGTTTTGGCCCAAAGTCTTCGCATAATTTACCAATTCCGATTTTGACCCAATTTCTTCAAACTGATTTGGAAAGAGGAAAGACCCCGAGCACTCACCCGGGAAATTCTCCGCACAATCCAAATTTTAGAACAATGAATATCATTGAACATTAAATCTTACCCTGTATTATAAATTTCACATTAGAAAAATCTAATTCTAAATCTACACAGAAAAACGATAGCTTTTAGACAAATAACTAAAGCACAGAACAGCAGTTACTTCTTCACTCCTCCCTTAACTTGTTACAACTTCAATCTGATGTGAATTTTAGTGAACTCCTAAGACGTATTAAAATCTTCTCTTAATTAAAGAGAAGGTGTTCTTGTCACCCATGTGTGTGCATCATTCCCATTGCTAGTTCCTCACAAATCTGTAACATAAGTTCTATTATCAACAGTGAGCTTCTTACAAGATTTCAAGGAGATTCCAATAACAGATACTCATGCATAAAAGTATAAAACCCAAAGATATAAAAATATATATAGAACAGGGCCCACCCAAAATTGTTTAAGCAAATAAAATTTCAAACAGTTAAATACTCAACACGGCATAGAATGTCCTCTTTGATGAACATGCATCATGAGTAGGAACTTACAAATAGAAATACAAACCCCATGAAACAGTTGAACCAAGGACTGCAGGATAAAACCCTGCATAAAGACCTCTAAAACCCTGGAAGAAAGAGGAAAAACAAAAAACTCAATCACTTGAAGAAAAACAAACCACTGCTTATATGTTGTACCGCCTAAAAAAATGGTTATTTGAAATTTTGAACAAAATATGAAATAATGCTTTGACGTAATATACAACTTCAAATACCAACAACATTTCACGACAAATACTACAGAGATAAGCCTACACACACATGTTGACACTGTATGCAGTTACAAAGGAAATAAATAACTACGCCTTGGAAATCCAAGTGAGAAGTGCATACAAATACGAAAATAGCCAACATTGCTGTTAACAAAACAATTCCAGCCAGAAGTAAATTGAAAGGTTTAATTTATTAAAATTAGTATATAAGAGTTTTTTTTTGCAAGATTTGTGAAAATGATATTATGAAACAAGCATACTTGCTTATAGAACTTAATGAATGATAACTGACAAATCCTAGATGTCTTTACAAAAGTACAAGTACATAAGAAAACTATGCTACTCAGTAACAACCACAGAAGTACTATGTTAAATAAATAACTAAAACATAAGAAGATAACAAGTTCGGTGCTTGCTTACACTTCATCTGATTTACTAAAAAAATATATAATAAGCAGACTGTAACTTTAATAAAAATATAAGCTGGACAATTAGGAAAAAATAAATATAATTTGTACCTTAGCGCTGTTTGGTTGGAAGAAATGAAACCGGGTGAGAATAAAATAAAAATTTGTGATATTATCTAGGTAAATATTTTTAATTTTCATTCATTTCTTTGTTTCAATCTACCAATTTAATCTGAACTGCTGAATTCAACTAATCTGATCTTGAAATTAATGCCCGTTCCTGCTTTCTAGTTCCTAGTCTTCTCTTTACGATCTTTTATCACAGAAAATAGCATAAAAGAATGTAATTAACTGTGAGGGACGAAAAACGGAGACAGTAGCTCAATTTGATATATAATAAAAACAAGTATGCAAGTTATAAAAATTGAATTACAGCTGAACAGATATGCCTAGATATATGAAGATGTTAAAAGGTAATGAGAGAGAGACCTCGGTGCGAGCAATATTGAAAAGAGCGTGAGGAGTATGCTTGTAGGTTGGAAGATTAGATATTCGTCCATCATTAACTGGGGGACACAACAACAGTATACATATTAATCAGAGAGGGACATCAAATTTAAATTTCTTAATAGTAGATACTTGTAAGGAACTATATTCCTTAAAAAAAAATCAAAGTTAATAAAAGAAAAGTCAAATGAGTGCAATTCACTCATATTGGAGACAGAAGACTTGGACATTCTTCAATATGTACGATAGAGAAGCATCAGTGTAGCTTGATCAAATTCACAGTAAAAAGCTAAACACCTAGCCATTAAAAGTAGTGTAATTGAAGAAAATTTCAGTGACTGACTGGCAATAACATGAGGAAATATATTATGAAGAACAGCCATTTAATATATTATATGATGAAGTTTGTGCAATAGCATTTATGCACTCAAAAACTAGAAATCTTATTTGATTGCTCATTTCGCTTGAATTCATGACAAGTGTATAAATTTAAAAAAAAAATCACAATTTCATTCAATTTTAAAACAAATAAGAAGCATTATTGTCAACCAACATCCAAGACTGCTCTTCTACCGTCACTGCCTTGGCATCAGTTGCTCTGTCATCACAACCCTCTCTTCGCATACGAAAACGTAAGATTTAGTGTTTTTTATCACAATTGATTAGTGAGCACACTGATCCTTTGTGATTTTGAACTGAAATGTGTATAATCATTGTTCAATCTCATGATATGTTCGAAAACTTTTGAGATTTAAATACACATAATTAACATCAAGAGGAGATAAAAAAAATCAGTCAAGCTGTATGATATGAGTACATTAAATTAGTGAGCAGTGCACATTGATCTTAAATGAATTGCGTGATATTAATGACTCTTTTAGTCCTAATGTGGTTAGAGAATGACCAATCAGCATCTACTATCATTACATTCTTCAACTCGTAACGACAGAAACACACTTTCTCTTCAATAATAATTGACAAACTGTGCAACATCCACATAAAGAACAACATATATACTGACAATATCTCATCAGCAAGTGCAATGTATCTCGACATATCTATAACGCAAAGAAATTAATATCAGAATCATCAATGATCAAACTTTGAACACCAAAACTTAATCAAATTCCACATGTCTTCATAATAATTAGAATTTATAAGTACAATCAGCAAGTTTTAACATGTAAATCAAATCAAACATGTACTAAATTTTATAGTCAAGAGTATGTGAATAAGCAGAACACACTCACAGCGAGAGAGAGAGAGAGAGAGAGTAAGACAGGGAGAGAGAGAGAGAGAGAGAGAGAGGGAGGGAGAGAGATAGAGAGAGAGAGAGAGAGAGAGAGAGAGCGAAAGGGGGTACCTTGGAAGCGAGTACGAACGACGTCGAGGGGATGGGAGAAAGAAACGGTAACCATACCGGCGGCAGAGCCGGCGATGGCATTCTCCCACTGCCAATTCACCGACGGTGACGCCGTCATATATTACTATATATACAAAATTGCCCTTTTGTGT
Organism: Heracleum sosnowskyi; assembly: GCA_030848705.1. Taxonomy (NCBI): domain Eukaryota; kingdom Viridiplantae; phylum Streptophyta; class Magnoliopsida; order Apiales; family Apiaceae; genus Heracleum; species Heracleum sosnowskyi. The sequence goes on from CM061243.1 coordinate 11,113,522, forward strand.
ATGTATACCAAGCCTAATTAAATCGTCTGCTTGCTTTTCTTGAATCCGGGAGGGCAGAGCTAACTTGTATAACCAGTCAGTTACTACCAAAAGAGTTGATTACAAAACTTGTTTTGTTTATATATTCCCAGCTTGTTTTTCAAGAAAACGTTTTTCGGACTTTTTACCACAATCAATCATATCCCGACTCCATCATTCCAGAAATCGCAATCAAACTTTCTGTTTTTTTTTCTTTAAAATCTTTTTCCCCCAAATAATTCCTTTTCTTGTATATTTTCTAGAAATAAAAAATATAAATACATACTGACATAGTAAAAACTAAAAAACATAAATAAAAAAAATACTACATTCGGCCAGAGTTATGAAAATTTTGATTTTTATCAAACCGTATTTTACAATGTTGACCTTTGAATTAAAAAAACTTTATATTTTTATTAAGAGAATTGAGATTTTGAGATCACAGCAAAAACATGTATTTAAAAAAAAGTAATACATAAAAAAAAGTCGTATGCACATTCTTTCCAAACTAGTGCTGTACGGAAGTGTTTCGAGCTTTTGAAGGAGTGTATGCAACATATGGATACTATTAAAACATTTCAAATAAGATTGCTTAAAACTAGACCTGGCAATTGGACCGTGTCGTGTACTTTCGTGTTTTCGTGTACTTAATGTAAAACCCATATCCGACCCGTTTTGGATTCGTGTACTAAATTTGAAACACATATCCAATTCAAAACGTGTCGTGTACTTTACGTGTCGTATTCGTGTACATTAAACAAAAATATAAATTTAATTAAATTAAAATTTATATATTATAAAACTATTTTAATTATGTAAATTTTTATTGAATGTGTATTAAATATGTAATACATACAATTTTACAAAAAATTGTAAATATAACTTATATATATAAATGTATACTTCTTATATATAAATGTATAACTTACTGCTAATTAGTCATGAAACTTTTATTTATTGTTCATATGTAATTCCTTATATATTTTCTAAATATGCAATACTATAAATAATATATATTTTTTAAAATTATTTATTTACTTCATTAATTCGTGTACTTTCGTTTCGTGTCGTGTACCTATTGTGAAAACCCAAACCCGACACTAATTATATTCGTGTTTTTTCGTGTTCGTGTACTTTCGTGTTCGTGTACCAAATTTTTGCACCCAAACACTAATTATCCGTGTCGTGTTCGTACCGTGTTCACGTGTCGTGTATCAAATTGCCAGCTCTACTTAAAACCCATCAGCTCCATAAGATTTCTTTCTACATGAATGTGGTTACTTGTGCAGTTTTTCATCAAGCAAACAAGTTTTTTGTCTTCAAAATTTGGGTCCATTATCGTCTGAGCTGCGGGTACATTAATGTTAAAAGCATCTTTAGTAACCCACAGCAGGTAAGGTGCCATATCTTCCTCATTGATTTTTTACTGCTTATGATGATAATAATAAGAAAGGGTTTCAGATTCTTCAGCTATAAAAGGTAAACCGTTGTTACTCTCTGGTCGTACAAAATAACCTCGTTCAAGAGACTTGGATACTCACGTGAAGTTGAACTTTCAAATTACGAAAGCATTGTGCGTGAGGTGTATAAACGTAGAGATAAATTTACGATTAGCAAACAAGATGAAAGAAAAAAAATCTCCATGATTCGAAAATATCATATAATCACAAAATAAGTTACAAGGTACATTATCTTAGCAATTTTCTGAACACAAGCAACAGCCAGTAAGAGGCCAACAATGAGCCAAGTTGTTGACATGCTCAGAAAAAACATCAGCCAAGTGAGAAGGAACTATTAGTCCCAGGTTTTTCTCAAGATACAAGTGCACGCTAATCTTCAACTAAAAGGACACCTGCTACATTAACAAGTAATCAGACGAGCTCTGTACCAGTCTCTATCACTCGGGTCACTCCTAGATAAAATTGGATTCTTCAGCTTATTAAGAAATTAGGGCAAGGACTTCAAAGCCATAAAAGCAATGCTACATATCTCAAAAATATTATTGTTAAGATTTTTGTCAAACTTTTTTGTGAGGAGAGAAGCGAAAAATGTAGGCCTCACAATTTAGAATATAATTTTACTACTGTTAAACTGTAGAAGTAAAGGAAATTTAGATTATTAGCTTTCCAATAGTTATTTTGGATGGTTGCACACCTCTGTCTATGAAAAATAATAGAGTAACCGTATGGATGCAAATCTTTTCACTACATTGTCCTTGCAACTACCAAAATAAAGAAAGGGATAACAAACATATAAAGTAAAGCCAGATGCTCTTCCATATCTGCTAGAAGGCAGTGAAAACTACAGAAACATAAATGTCACTTCAAGAAAGAAATAAGCTTTAATTCTTGTAATAAGAAAGAAAGAAAGAAATAAGCTAGTAGACACAAACGTTGTATACCAAGATTATAGAATACCTCACTGCAATAGCCATGTGGAATTTGAAAAGTTTATTGTAAACATGTAGGCAAGGCTGGAAAGCTGGAGCTGAGGTAACTTTTGACCTCTTTCATAAGTTACAACTCATCGTTTAATTTATACTGCTCACTAAAAATCTAGAGAGGATTTTAATAAGCAAACAATCCAAGTGCTAGCTAGATTTGGAATAGGCATCGTGCTCAACGAGTGACCGCAAAGCTCAAAAAAGTAATTTAACCAAGAATACTCCACTGCTGACCACTAAAATAGCGAAACATGATACACTGTCCACTACAGTTGCTGAAGAAATTATAACCTTGCACTTAACAAGAAGCCTGAACAAAATGTAGGAGCATACAAGCATCAGGCATTGATTATCATCAATTACAACAAGATTTTTTTTTTAAAATTACACTTAAATGATTTATCAACAAAAATGCCTTTCCAGTAGTTAATCATTCAAATTAAACAAACAACGCGATTAAAGGGAATATACATGAATATATAAAGCTAGTACATTAGGTTTCCAGTCAACCGATACTACAGATATAAAGAAGCATCCTCTAAAACATATCAAGAAGTGCAGATCATAAACCTATATATTATCAATCTCAATTGTTAGTTTATATTTTTTGACATCCTCTGAAAGGATATGTTTTGCTAACTTATTAACGTGTAAAAAAAATAACAACCATTTCGGGGTAATACCATAAAGAACAAAGGCAGATAAGTTTTTATTAGTTGAAGTAGATAAATGTTCCTGATTCCAATACCAACAAAAGAGCTAGAATCACTGCAAACAAAATTTCTTAACTTTTGTTTTTGCAGAAACAAAATGCATTTTAAAATTGAAAATTTGCATTCTTTAAAATAGCCATAGACTGTTAAGACTTCCCCTACCCCCATCCCCACCATTAACCTCCCACCTCCAATTGATTATTATTTTGGACCTTCATCATAAACAAAGATTGAGATTGTCATTCTTAATGGTGATGTAGTTGCTGATGAAAGAGAGAACTGTACAGAGGATGATATTAAGCGCTTGTATCATACGAGAAAGAGAAGGGAAAAGACCACTGGTAACGGGGGATCTATGATAACTTGTAGGACGGAGTTGTTTATCTGGATCACATCTATTTTATGGATAATTCATATTGGGTAAGATGCTGAAACTTTAGGCCAAAGGCAAACCCAGAAGGTTTTTCTGCTGAAGTCAGAGGAGCAAAAAGTGAGGCCTTTGTCATTGAGGAACATTGCTGCGAGTGCAAGTTTCTCTGTCCTGCAGCATCTTTGTAGCCTGTAGGTACTGTTTGAGCCTGGCTTTTTCATTTATTGTATGTCCTGATGACGCAACTCCATAGTGAATAATATTATTTTTTCTTTTACCCAGTCTTTGATTTGAACTAAAAGAGGGTGGGTAAGTCATGAAACTTCCTCAATTTAATCAAAACACGCTGATGGACGATGCACTCTAAAAGAAATTTGACAGCTGTTGGTGGAAAAAGCCAAACGACAAAACTACCGAACATACGAAAATTTAGATAAGCTGTTGCTGGTCAACGAACAGCCGTTGTCCACCCTGCAATACTATTGTCAAGCCTTCATGCTAATTCTTTTTGCAGTCCTAGAGAGAGTCTACCATATTTAAACAGTTCTTTTGCATCAAAGTTCATAAATTATCTAGCTATATCTTGTTTGTTGTAAACTTGCATGACCAAAATTCTCACTTGATCTATCCTTATCATATCTCATCTACTACTTTTTCAATACTTACATCTGTTTAAAATATAACACCTACCACAATTCATACCCATAGAAAATGCAAGAACTACTACATGGTAAATCGGACGCACCATCAAATTTCCAAATTTAACAGTCCTTCATACATAAAACAAAATCAATAATGTACACAGCATGCATAAACAATCTGACTACACAATCACTTTATTCACATACACATTCAAAATTTATCGCAACCATAAATACAAATAACAAACAAAATTCACAAAGTAGAACTAACGAAATGTACCTTAATCCATCGAAACCTTTGCTCCAACTTCCTTCAACTTAGCAATAATCTTCTCTGCCTCGTCTTTCGGAACCCCTTTCTTCAACAAAGACGGCGCTTTCTCCACCAATTCTTTCGCCTCCTTCAACCCTAAATCAGTACAAGCCCTAACTTCTTTAATAATCTTGATTTTCGCAGAAGCATCATACCCACCTTCCAATTTCAAATCAAAAGCAGTTTTTTCGACTTTCTCCTCCGTAACTCCCCCGCCTTTCGCACCCTTACCCTTCATTCCTACCCCCATTCCAGGCATCATAACACCCATCACAGGCATATCTTGCACATCTAATTTCTGTCTCAACAAATCAACCAAGTCAGAAACTTCTAGAAGTGTGAGCCCTGTAATCTCATCTACAATCGATGATACATTTTCTGATGGGGTCAATTTTGATTCTGTTGAGTACCCACGTGGCGAAAAGAGAGAAAACACAGTTCTTGATGTGAAAGGTGAGTTCTTGAAAATGGGCGAGTTAAAAATTGATTTGGGGAAATTAGGGTTAGGGTTTTGTGAAATGGGCTTGATTGAATGCTTTAGGGTTTGAGTAATTAAGCGAGAGAACTTCATGGTTTGGTGATTTTGATTAGAGTTTACAGCTTACAAGTGCATTTGTAAAAAGGGGTTTTTATCTTTTATGGTTTTAGGCATTTGGGGTTTTGTAGAGCTGGTTTGAGGTTTTACTGATCCGAACCGACCCGACCCATCTTGTTTTTTGAAAAAGAGGAAAAGGTCTTCTATGGTTTTTTAGAGTTTTTTCTATAGTAGTATTTTTTAATAAAAATTTGAGTTGATTTTTGCTCAATTTCTCTTGTGTTGACATTATGTGAATGATGATTTTGATTTGTATTGGATAGTTTTATTCTCTTTTTAAAAAAAAACTTAAATTGGATAATTGTCTTATAAGATGTTATACTATTTATTTAGTTTTTTATATTTTAGTTTATTTTTACTGATTTCTCTTTTGTTGACATTGACATTATGTGAAATTGTGAATGGTTTTGATTCTTTTTGTTAAAAAAAATTTGAATTGGATAATTGTTCTTTAAAATTTAATACAATTTATTTGTTAAAAAAAATTGATTTGGACTAAAGTGGTTACAATTTGGTTCACAAGTTAAAACTCTAATATCTCGAATTGTGGTGACCTACATTTAAATAATGACGTTGTAAGTAAAATTTGATAAGAATGGCTATATAAATTTACTAGCTTAAAATCCGTACGATAGGCGCCTGAAATTTAAATTTTTTTTTTTTTATAGTTTAATATTTCATTTTTTTTATATTTATATTTACTTTTCATAAATATAATTTTAAATTTTGAATAGTTCTACTCATATGTTGTTGAATTCGAGGTTCAATTGACGTAGGTGTTTGTGTTTATGTTTGTTCGTGATTAGTTTGTATTTTAAGAGTTTTGTGTTTAATAATATAATAGAGATGTGCTTAATAGTTTAGGTAGTTATTAATAATTATAATATTAAAATTATTTTTTAATTTATATGAATTGAAAGTTATAGAAAAAATTATAATAAACATAGAATTTATAAGTTTAATATAATAATATTACCGTTTTATATAGAAGTTACACGTATTATTTTTAGAAGATTAGTTGTTTTTGTTAAAAAATATATAAAATAGGTAATATATTGAAAAGGTAAGTAATTATTTATTAATAATTATACAAAATTATATTATCTTTTAATGTATATATGTTGCAAATATTATATTTAGAAGATCAGTAATTAGAAAATATAAAATAACTAAAGTGTTTTAGCTGAAATATGTAACTGATTATTTATTAATAATTATATATAATATATTATCGTTATATATATATATGTGGTTCGTGTTATTTTATTTTTAGAAGATAAGTTGTTTTAGTTAGAAAATATAAAATAATTAACGTGTTTTAGCTGTTGCTTATAAATATATAATAATATCACCATGTTTCCCGTGTTATTTTTAGAAGATGAGTTATTTTAGTTAAAATATATAAGAAACGGGTAATGTGCTCAAAAAGACATATGTTATTTCTGGAAGATGGGTCGTTTCATTGAGAAAATATAAAACAGGTAATATGTTTTAGTTGAAAAATGTAATTAGATAGTTATTAGTAATTATAATATAAAATATTTAGAAGATGAGTTGTTTAAGTTAGAAAATATAAAATAGGTAATTTGAGTTGTTTTATTTATAAAATATAAAACAGGTAATATGTTTTAGCTGAAATAGGTAATTAGATAGTTAATAGTAATTATAATATAAATTATTTAGAAGATGAGTTGTTTAAGTTAGAAAATATAAAATCAGTAATGTGCCCGTGTTATTTTTAAAAGCTGTTGTTTTAGTTAGAAAATACAAAACTGGTAATGTGCTGAGAAAGATAATTGGTTCTTTATTAATAACTATATAAAATTACATTATGTTTCTATATATATGTTGCCCGTATTATTTTTAGAAGATGAGTTGTTTAAGTTAGAAAATATAAAATAAGTAATGTGTCCGTATTATTTTTAGAAGATGAGTCATTTTATTTAGAAAATATAAACAAGTAATATGTTTCAGCTGAAAAAGGTAATTAGATAGTTATTATATAATAACTTTTAGTATTTTATCCGATGGTTTATATTATATTGATTTGAAAGATCTAACGGTTGAGAACTAACGGTTGAGAAATGAGGGACTACAAAAATTTTAGAGGACCACACTACAAAATTTTCAATATTTAGATAAGTGTAAGTCAATTCACTTGATCAAATTTTAACATCTAGTTTTGCTTTGGTGTTCGTATCGATCGATCAAATAATATACTTATACGAGTTCAATTTTCTTTCTAATTATTTTTTAATGGAAAAAATTAAGTATATTATATTAATATGAGTTCACTTTATTTTTTTTATTTTTAATAGTGGAGAAAACTAAGTATATTATATTAATAAGAGTTCACTTTATTTTTTTATTTTTTCCTTTATTATTTTTAATAAAGAAAATTAAACTATATTAATATTCACTTAAACTTTCTCCGCATCTAGTCCGCCAAATCAAACTTGGTCAATCTTGATTCTACAATTAAGTGTCACGTCATTTTGTAATTGCTATCGGCACCCAGTTCTCGATCTTCTTAATGTAATTTAAGCTGTCTCTGGACCCCAAAGCAAATCAAACTGTTGGTGGAGAAGGCACTTGTTAGTTGTTGCATATGACAAAGACACCCCTGATCGCTGACATAACATTTTTAAAGCAATGGGTGAAAAAATTGTTGAAGAAATGAAAAGACACTATGAAATTCTCATAAAGGACCTTAAACATATTGAATCCGACATTGTCGCATTCTCCAACTACAGATGAAAATAAATCAACACCCCAGATCGCAAGTTGATCAAAGGTAATGTACTAGTTAAACAATCAAATGTACCTAAGCTCGACTCCGTTTATGTACAGAGAGGAATTAGAGGAACCAGAGTGAGCCCGGTCCCTGTTAATTATCTGGCTACATAAAATTTTTAATGTAATATTTTCAAAAATTAGAAAATAAAATGAATTGGTCTCCCCCTAAATATTAGGCCCCTGGAGATGTTGAATGGAACTCACACTTCACACTAAAATATACATTTTGCTAAGAATGTGCTACTCATCTTGGTCTAACTTACATAACTATTTAAGGATCATTTTTTACTCAAAGATATACCATCTTATTAGTAATCACTAGAAAAAAAAAATATGTCTTGTCCTAGCGCTTTCTTTGTATCATCTATCTGCTGCAACATCCAAGTGAGTTTTTTCGGCTATGATAATTATAAAAAGGTCTTCGCATTTGAATACAAGTGATGGACTAATATTAATCCGTAGCTGCTACAGTCTACGGCTTTACAATTGAAGTACATAGGCTCCAAACAAACAAGGCTTAGGTCTTAAAAAGAAAACACTATGGCTCAAGCGGCAAATATCGTAGTAACAACTAGTATACTTAAGTCTGAATTTATGTTGCAGCCTCTACGGAAAGGCCGTAGGCAACATGCATGTGCTGTGCTTTTATAGCAAACTGCCACGTGGATCTACTTTACATGTGTTCATTTTTCATTACATGAGTCAACCCGGAATTTAAGGAGAAGCAGCCATCTATTCCTGAGGAGAGGAGTCACGATTCCAGGGGGCAACACAAACAAATAAAAACACAACACAAAAAGGACCAGGAGGAAGAAAAACAAAGGGGAAAAGGGAGACCAAGAATGATAATCCTTACTGTTATTTGGGAGAAAATTAATATACACACACCAAACAATTTCTCTAATCTTCTGATGATCGCTACGGATATTTTTAAGATCTTACGGCAGGGACGTAGCCAATGTATCACCAGCGGGTGCAACCGACCCCACTGAAATTTTAAAAAATGAATTTTTAAATGTAAAAAAATATTTATAGTAGAGAAATTCAAATTTGACCCCACTAAAAAATTATTTTTGTAGTAATAAATCTGAATTTGACCCCATTAATTTATGTAGATAATTAATTTTGTTCTTTGTAATTTAAAATTCACATAAATTAATTTATTCTAACAAAATTTCTATATTTCTGATTGCCCATGGAAAATTTTTTGACCCCACTAATTTCAAATTTTGGCTACGTCCCTGTCCTACGGCCATTAAGAAGTTAAATTTGCGAGAGATTATTAGTGTTGATTTGTACTGAAAGATATTACAAAATCACTTAGTACAGGAACATTCTTGAAATCTTTTACTGAATTAGCTCCTTGGGGAAAATTCTGGTTCCATCCATATATGTGGGCGTTTGGGGTATCAAGCAAAAGTTGACTTATAGCTTAAAATGAGTAAGTGCTTTATAAGTGATAAGTAGAGCTGAGTTTATAAGTCCTAGAGTGTTTGGTAAATCAGAACTTATAAGGAGTAGAGTGTTTGGGTAAATCAGAACTTATAAGTTAACTTTTTTTTATTATTTTTAAAATATTTATTTTTTAATATATATAAATGGATATCAATGGATAGATCTCGATGAGTAGAGAAATTTGATATATACATATCAATTTTTTAATGAACGGATCAAAAGATATATGGTTTTGAAGATTTGAAGAATATTATATATTGCGTATATCGAGAATAAGTTATAAGTTATAAGTCGAATGTTAAGGATTCTTAACATTCAACTTATCCATTTTAAGTAGCCATAAGTTGGTTTCACTTATTTTGACAAACACCCCCAATAAGCATTTTTTGGTTTATAAGCCATAAGCTGCAACTTAAAGTTGCAGCCAAACAGGCCCTATGTAGCAAGAGAGTTTTGTCATGGACAATAAAATAAATAAATGGGGCCCTCAAATGATACTTAATATATTGTGATAAATCTACAACTCAAGCCTCCATATATGCTTAAGCCAACGTTCTCTTCACCATGCTGCTTAGGGATGAGCAAAATCGAATCGAAAACCGAAATTGAAACCGTAAGAAATCGCACCATTAAAAATTGAACCGAATAAAAACCGAACCAATAATTTGATTGCGGTTTGGTTTCTAAATTTTTTAAATCGAATAGAAACCGAACCGAACCGCCATAAAAATAAAAAAATATATTTTATTATATATTTTATATTTATATTTAAGTAATTATATAAATAATAATTGTAATTAAAATTTACAAAAATATACATGTAAATACTAACTATGCAAATGTGGTCTACCAGTGTCAAGTGTCAACTATATTTAAATTTGTGTGGCCCAGTCCAATTGGCAATTACACAACCCAGCCCACATTGAACTTAGTTTAGGACTTTAGGTCGAAATTGAATTGTTGCCTTCATTTCATTTGTGTCTACAGTCTACTGTCTTGAACTCTTCTGTCTTCTACAAACATTAAGGCGCCGCAAGTTAATTTTGAACTCCAATTGCTCAACCAAATTGATAAATGGAGCACATTGGAGGTCCATCTGGACTTACATCTGAGAAAAATGCAGAAGCTACAAAAGAGGTAGATACATATATTGTTTTATATATTTATGTTTATTTCTTGTATTATAGTAGCAATTTAATTGTTGAATGTAAATTTCAGAATTCATTAAACTGAGAGGATGATAAAGAGGCTCATAAGGATGAAAAAAAGCGTAAAAAGAAAACTTCACCGGCATGGACGTATTTCGAAGAACTACCATGTACGGTACCGGGTACGGAGAAGGCAAAATGTAACTGTTACAAGACTATAGTCTCTTGTAACACTCAAACAAATGGTACGTCTTCTATGATTGGTCATTTGAAACATAGTTGTCCTCGATCTCCTTTACGTGTTGGTTTTGATAAAAAACAAAAAAAAATTGAACTTCACAAAATTGTCTAAGGTGGAGAGGGAGAAGTTTAGGAAAAGTCACAAAATGGAAGCCCACACTTTTAATCAAGAAAGGTTGAGAAAAAAAGTTGCAATAATGTGTATTAAAGATAATATGTCTTTTAGTATTGTGCAACATGAGGGGTTTATTGAACTAATGAATGAAGCACAACCTTTGTTTAAAATGCCATCTAGATGGACGGTTGCTAGAGATTGCATAAGTATCTACAAAAAAAGAGGCCTTGAAACTAAAAGAGTGTATGAGAGGACAAAGATTGTGTTTCACCACGGATACTTGGACATCCGTTCAAAATATTAATTTTATGTGTCTCACCGCACATTGGATTAATGATGATTGGAAACTTTGTAAAAGAATAATAATTTTTTGTCCGATCGGAAGTCATAAAGGTGTGGCAATAGGAAAATTAATGGAAGCATTGTTGAAGAAATGAGAAATAGAGTGTGTGTTCACAATCACCATTGATAATGCCTCTTCTAATGACCTAGCCCTCAATCACTTGAAAAAGTTTCTTCGAGGGCGTGATGCTATCTTAGACAACAAATACATGCATATGCGTCGTTGTGCACATATCTTAAATTTAGTTATTAAGGATGGACTAAAAGAACAAGATGATTCAATAACTAGAATTACAAATGCGATTCGATATGTTAGATCCTCCCCGGCAAGGCTTGTAAAGTTTCTTATTTGTGTTGAAAAGGAGAAAATTAAGTATGAAAAAAAGGCGTGACTTGATGTTGACACTAGATGGAATTCTACTTTTATGATGTTAGAGGTTGCCACTATCTATCAAAGTGCTTTCGAGAGAATGTATGTTGAGGACTACAATTATGAAGCTTTCTTTAAAATTAATAAAGATGAGGTTGTGGGTGGTGATAATACTAACAAGAAGAAAAAGAAAAAGAAGGTTGAAGGTCATCCAAAATTTCAAGATTTTGCTAATGTGAAGTGTTTGATTCAATTCTTTAATATATTTTATGAAGTTACAATAAGAATATCGGGCTCCAAGTATTGTGCTTCAAATTTCATTTTCATTGAGCTTGTGAAAATTCAAAAAGCAATTGTTGAGTTGTCTTTAAGTAGTGATATTTTAATGAGAGAGATGGCTACAAGAATGAAAGGGAAATATGAAAAATATTGGGACAACATGGATAACACTAATTTCTTGTTATATGTTTCGGTAGTTTTGGATCCAAGGTATAAAATGCATTATGTGAAATTTTGTTTTGATAACCTATATGGAAGTGAGTCTCCTAGATGCTTATCAATATGTGAGAAAATCATGAAGACACTTAAGGAATTATTTGATCACTGCAAAACTCAATACGGGGTTGTAAGTTCCTCTACCACAAGTGAAAATGTTGCCACTAGTAAGAATGTTGATTTTAGAAAGTATAATTTTGATATCTATTTGATGGGTGAAATTGAAATGGAAGATGATAATTGTGATATATATCTTAAATTGGTGGAAGATTCATTCACCAAAATTTCCGGTTCTTTCAAAAATTGCAAGACATGTATTGGGTATGCCAATTTCCACTGTTGCCTCCGAATCAACATTTAGCACCAGAGGTAGAACTCTTGATGCATATAGGAGTATATTTCTACCTCGTACGGCCGAAGCTTTAATATGTACTCAAGATTGGTTACGAAATGTGGAAACTTTTTTTGACATTCGTCAAGAATCGAAAGATTATAAAAAATATGAGAATATTGAAAAAGGTATATCTTTTGTTCTATATTTGTCTTGTATTTGATTTGTATTATTAAAAGATTGTTCTAATAGTTGTATTTTTATATTTGTTTGATATTGCAGAAGAATTTCAGGGTGGGCAGAAGCTTTTCGGTGAATGTGTGATTGATGAATAGCTATAGTAGTCAGGGATCGATTTCAGGCTGCTGCATTGTTATTTATTACTGCCAAAAATTGTTCTTTTCTGCATTCCAAAATATGTTATGTCCTAGTTAGTTGTAATCACTGAACTATTGCAGTGCTTTTGCGTTTTGTTTTATGTTTTGTTTGTAATCACTGAACTGAATGTTTTTAATTTATTTCTAGTCTGTTCTGTTATATTTTTAATGTTGATTCAGATCAGTTTTAGTGTCAAGTGCTGACTGCTGTACTCTTATTACAGTATAGTCAGTGGACTACTGCAAGTCTACACCAATGCATTTTGTTTTTCTATTTATTCTGACTCCAGGCTTCTGTAATCTTGTGTTTAATTTACTGTCATTATGTTTTGCTTCTAATCTTGCGAGTTATGATCATTACCTGCTGATTTCAATGGAAGGCAGAGGCTGGCTTCATTCTGTTATGTACTTAATGGTCTGATAATACATATTTTTATAACTCCAGTTTGCACAATTACAACTCTGGGAGCCTCGTGCTCAATATGCTCTGGGACATCTGCAGGTCCGTCCTAATTCGTGGCATGGTTTTTTTTTTTATAATTTATTCCATTTATAGTTTCCTGATTGCAGAAGTATTAGCTGATGTTAAAAGTTTCTAGTCTTTATCATGTTGCAAATATAAATATTTTTTATTAATCCATATTTGAAAGAATGTGATCTTTAACAAATTTTTGCGAGTTAAGGACAATATTGTTCTGTTTCCCGTTGCACGACATACTTTACGATTTGTAGCATGTCAATTAAATTAATTATAATATCATAACTTAGGATAATGTATGAGTAATGTAACGTATTCTATTATGATTAGAGTTGGTTCTAAAACCGAAACCGCACCACTTAAAACCGAAACCGGATTATGAAAACCGAACCGCACCAATGATCTTTGGTTTGGTTTTAGTTTCTAATTTTAGAAACCACACAAATTTGATTACAGTTTGGTTTTAGGCCGAAACCGCACCAAATCGAACCACGCCCATCCCTAATGTTGCTTATCATTTCCTGTGGACGACACATTTCATTCATCCTGTATCCTATACACACATATTATTCCACGTAACATACTTTCGTGATTTACTATGTGCCAAAATCTTTTCCTTTCTAACGTAACATACTTTCGTGATTTATCTCAAAATTTTCATGTCACAAGTTTTTGGAATACATAAAGTTATAGCACTAAGGCCCCGATTGTCCCGATTTAATCCCGACTTATAATTTACTTATTTCGGAAAAATATTCATATTTACATACTTTTTTTAGAAAAAAATGTGTATGGGGAGTTTAACATTCGTTATCTTGCAAAAATAAGTTACTTATTTCAGAAAAAAGTACATATCTACATACTTTTTTCCAAAATAAGTAACTTATTTTTGAAAAATAAAATTTCCTAAAGGGGACCTAATTTAATAATCTTTCATCATTCGAAGGCCTACCGCCCTAATCTCATAGACAGGGGAGAAAAAGTAGAATTCTCTGAACTTCTTAAAAAAAATGTGCAAAAGCTTTATATGATATTGACCGAATAACGTGAAAATTTGGTTTTGACCCGAATTAATATGATTCAAATTACAACAGTTCATGTCTATAAAACAATTAATGTTCTAAAAATCGGCCGATTAATCAATTAATCGATAGACGGGTGGACTCCGTTTCGGTAAAACAGAAATTTATATTTTTCCTATATGGTATACATTACTCCATATATATCCAGTATTAAAGCGTATATATTATTATAGTCTTTCGTTAACCGAGATTAGCTGCTACTGTGATATAATTGTTGACAATATATTACAGAAAGTTTGTAATAAGCTGCACTAAGAGCATCTCCAATGACAACCCCTATTTTAACTCTCTAAAATATAATAAAATAATGATTATTTAAAATATAAGGAATCAAAAAGTTGTTTTACTCCAATGGTATTACCTATATTGGTTACCTATAATTTAAAAAATAATATTTATTTAATATTTTAGGTAACATAGATAAGAAGTGGGAGGGTTGAAGTAGATATATGTTGTATTATAGGAAATGAATGATGATGTGGCATTTGAGGGGTTTGATTTCCTCTCCCCTAAATAAGGGGTTTGATTTTCTCTTTCCTAAAAATTATAGGGGATATGGCTCCATTGGAGAATGGATTGTGAAGCAAAACCCTTAAAATATGTACAACTAGAATAAATATAGGTAATGAATGCTTGGGTTGGAGTTGCTCTAAGAGGTACTTGCAAATTGTACGAATACAAGTTTTACATAATAATATCAATTCGATGACAAAAAAGAATTGCAATTCACAAAAATTCATAACCTAATAATATATATCCACATACTTATATGTGGTCCTTAGAATATATCAGTATTAATATTCAAGCGTGTATGTATGTTATTTAATTAACTTAACCATTATCTTTTAGACATATCACTTCACACTCATGCCCAATTGTGGTTGACTTGCTGCCTCCACCATGCAGAGATTACTGCAGTTTTTGGTAGAGAGGATTGGTACTACAGCTGCTGCTTAGAGTGTATGTGCAAAGTATGCCTCCTTGATCGATCTACTACTACAGTCTGTGCGGAAAGAGTGCTCGAGCTTAGGAGAAGGTAAAAGTATATATAGTTGTGTTTGCTGCTTTACAACTTTGAAAATGCTAGACTAACTTCTTAAGATTTAGTTAAAACATTTCTTTAGACTCTATTTCATGATTTTGGAGCAGACTTTATTCTTTACAAATTTTAAAATGCTTTATTAGCTTTTCAGGATGTAGTTATCATTTAAAAAAATGAATATTTTAATTGTTAAATACTATTTTTCATGTTTGGAAAATCAACTCAGTGTCATTAGAACTTGATAAGTTTAGTTTGAGGTGCATAATAGTGATGAGGAACCGTGTATGAAAATTTTGGCCGTGATGTCTCAACATTCCGGTCAGTGTACCTTTTCCCTTTCGAATTTCATATTTTGTAGTTTGAAATGTGTTTTATTTGGTCGGTTGTCAGATCTGCAACAAATTTCTCTAAATGTTCTTGTGCACAGAGAAGACATTTATGAGGTGTGTTAATTGGGATTAACTAGTGTTTTTTTAAAAAAAAATCAGTCTTGCCACAAGATTATACAACAACCTTGCCATCATTATATCCTATATATAATTAGCATAAAAAAGTTTTTGTGGTTTGGTTAGTAGGGGTGTAATAGTTATTCTACAAACATTATTATTAAATAAGGGGTTTAAGGTTCGATTTTTGACGAGTACAAACCTTTCAAAAAATTAAAAATTAATAGAGAACTTATATTTACTTTAATAACATTTAAAAAAACAAAATATTTGATAAATAAGTAAAAATTTGAAAAATAAATTTATATAAATATTTATAAAACTTCCCATACATTGTACGGGTATAAAGCTAGTGTTATAAAATAAGTCCAAATACTAATAACAATTTTATCTAATACGGAGTCATTGTAAATAATCTCGTATACAAAGCTGGTCGGTAGTATTATCAATAAAAATTGAAGAGCTTATATAAAATGATACTTTCGGAGCATATTCATGCCTTTCGAGGATAGTTTTCTATTAACTTGGGAGCCTCCTCTACTAATTACAGTATCAATGTCCTAATTAATATTATCGATGAGATATTTGGTCTTGACTCATTTCTTATGTTCGACTATATATGTTCACCTTTCCCAGGAATCCAAGTCTGAGTCTGCAAAGCCTCAGCTGTATACGCAACCGCGACTGACTTGCTTTGTGATTTACAAAAGAAACATTATCAAAGAGAACATGAAGAGCTGTATGCCTATGTCTTTTCATAATATAAGCTCCACTCATAATATATCTAATGCTTTTTGATTAATTTAACAATTAAATCTGAACTCCTAGTCCTAGACCTTCAGAATGGCCCGTGACCTTGTCCATGCAATTTTAGACTCCTTTTATTTTACTTTCAAATATTAAACACTATAATTGAAGTCACTTCACTACCATCCATTTTCCATTCTAATACTAGAGTAACCAACCTAGTCATGCATGCCAATTGCCACATTAGTTGGTCACCTATTTTCTTCGTACTTCATTTATATTTGCTTTGTCAAACCAAGTCCAAGTCATACACGAGTGCATTCTTTCTCATTAGGCTCCGCTGGTAATGTCTGGAATGTAGATGAATGCAATATTCATTAGGTTATCACTTGAGTATACAATATTCAAAAGCTCAGAACCAAAATGACAGTCATTGATCATCGAAGACAAGCTTTTTTGGTACAACTTATACCTTCCCAGAATTGACGATGTATAACTTGTTTCTAGTTTTAAGCAGCAACATATATGGACATAGGCAATAAAACAAGTAATAAACAATCTTTATTTTGGCAAAAGTAAATTAGAAAAATCAACCAAAAAAAAAGAAGAAGTAGAAAGTCATATTCTCATTTCATAAAAGGTAGGCATTACAAGTGATTAGACATGACAACCCATGATACCTACTTCAAAAGAGATCAATCTAATTAATACTACAGGTAGCACTTAAAGAAAATAAAGGAAATTTACAAATGGATCCTATATGGACCCTAATTAATAATGTCAATAAGAATAAGATTACAAGAACTAGCTGTTGTCTAATTTAAATTGGGATGGGAGTGCTGCCCGTAAACTTGTAAATAATTCTTCGATCTTGTGGTGCAAAACTTGTGTGGGAGCACACTCCTTAGTTGCTGCTATAGAAGTCGTATGTGTAACCTCAATCGTCGGAATCACACTCTGCATCTCCGGCTCCAGAACTTCTGTCAAGGCACACTCCTTAGTTGCTGTTGTATGAGTCGTATGTGTAATCTCAATCGCCGGAGTCACACTCCTTAGTTGTTGTTGTAGGAGTGGTCTGTGTAACCTCAATCGTCGGAGTCACACTCTGCATCTCCGGGGAGTGTGAAAAACTCGAATTTTTTAAAAACCTGGATAAATGTCCGGTTCAAATCGATAAAGAGCCCGAGTTTTTTAAGAAATTTGGATAAAAAATAAATTTTTTAGATAATTTATCGAAGTATATATTAAAGGAGCCTTAAAATGCGTGCCAAGCCCCCGTCCCCCAATATAAAGAATTGAGGGGGACAGAGGGAGTAAAGGACATTTACTAATGGATCATATATGGACCCTAATTAATAATGTCAACAAGAACAAGATTACAAGAACTAGCTGCTGCCTAATCTAAATTGGGATGCGAGTGCTGCCCGTAAACTTGTAAATAATTCTTCGACCTTGTGGAGCAATTGTTCCGGAAATACAAAGCTCCCTTAACAATTTCTCCCCATCAATCTCATCCTCCACAGCAACTTCTTTGTCAGACCGGAAAAGTAACAGAGTACTGTAAACAAAGCCCACAAGACTCGATGTGATGGAAAAGATGTAGACCTCTGTAGGGTTATTGCTTTGGAAGGTATTGACAATACAACCCCCAAGTGATATCAACAGTAGCACAATTCCCACAACATGATCATAAAATTTCTCATAAATAACCCACCCACCTGTGGTTGTTGGAGATCTATAGTAATACACCCTAGCATAGTCCTCTAAGTAATCCAAATGAACATTAATTTCCAAAGTCACTAGATAAAGAAAAGTTACCACAAAGAGGGCAATGCCTCAGTTTCTTTGACCAAATTCACCTTCTATAGTATTTTTCATTGCAATCACCCCAATCAAGGCATACCCGAAGTTGGTAATTATAGTGAATATCTCCCTCCACGTAACCTGCAAGTACAAAGTGAAAAACATTCATTTACGAACCCACAATATAAGCACACAAAATTATATATAAACAAACACATATACACACACATAAAAAACTATATATCCACGAACCCATTTGTTTTGCTTCCAATTTTGAACCTCCGCTTCACTATGAACACCAAGTCTAACATCGGTGGTTGTACGCGTTGGAGTGGGTGTAGGAGTAGGAGTAGGAGTCAGACTCGTTTGAATCCCACACTTTTCACTAATCTCACTCGCCAGAACTACTGCTATCGGAGATCCATTCTGTGGAGTGAGTGTCGTAGTCGGAGTCGAACTCATTTGAGTTCCACACTCCTTAGTTGCTGCTGTAGGAGTGGTCTGTGTAACCTCAATCGCCGGAGTCACACTCTACATCTACGGCTCCAGAACTTCTGTCGAGGCACACTCCTTAGTTGCTGTTGTAGGAGTGGTCAGTGTAACCTCAATCGCCGGAGTCACACTCTTCATCTCCGGATCCAGAACTTCTGTCGAGGCACACTCCTTACTTGCTGCTATATGAGTCATCTGTGTAACCTCAATCGCTGGAGTCACACTCTACATCTCCGGCTCCAGAACTTTTGTCGAGACACACTACTTAGTTGTTGCTGTAGGAGTCGTCTGTGTAACCTCAATCGCCGGAGTCACACTCTACATCTCCGGATCCAGAACTTCTGTCGAGGCACACTCCTTAGTTGTTTCTGTAGGAGTGGTCTATGTTACCTCAATCGTCGGAGTCACACTCTGCATCTCCGGCTCCAGAACTTTTGTCGAGGCACACTCCTTAGTTGCTGCTGTAGGAGTCGTCTGTGTAACCTCAATCGTCAGAGTCACACTCTGCATCTCCGGCGGTAGAACTTCTGTGGGAGCACACTCCTTAGTTGCTGCTATAGGAGTTGTCTGTGTAACCTCAATCGCCGGAGTCACACTATGCATCTCCGGCTCTAGAACTTTTGTCGAGGCACACTCCTTAGTTGCTGTTGTAGGAGTCTTCTGTGTAACCTCAATCGCCGGAGTCACACTCTGCATCTCCGGCTCCAGAACTTCTATAGAGGCACACTTCTTAGTTGCTGCTGTAGGAGTGGTTTGTGTAACCTCAATCGCCGGAGTCATACTCTGCATCTCCGGCGAGTGTGAAAAACTAGAATTTTTGAAAAGCCCGGATAAATGTCCGATTTGGATCGATAAAAAGCCCGGGCTTTTTAAGAAATTTGGTTAAAAATTCAATTTTCTAGTTAATTTATCGAAGTATATATTAAAGGATCCTTAAAATGTGTGTCAAGCCCCCGTCCCTCAATGTAAAAAATTGAGGGGGACGTAGGGAGTAAATGACATTTACTAATGGATCCTATATTGACCCTAATTAATAATGTCAACAAGATTACAAGAACTAGCTGCTGCCTAATCTAAATTGGGATGGGAGTGTTGCCCGTAAACTTGTAAATAATTCTTCGCCTTGTGGTGCAATTGTTCTGGAAATACAAAGCCCCCTTAACACTTTCTCCCCATCAATCTCATTCTCCACAACAGCTTCTTTATCAGATTGGAAAAGTAACAGAGTACTATAAACAAAGTCCATAAGACTCGATGTGAAGGAAATGATGTAGACATTTGTAGGGTTATTGCTTTGAAGGTATAGACAATACAACCCCTAAGTGATATCAATTGTAGCACAATTCCCACAACATGTGCATAAAATTTCTTATAAATAACCCACCCACCTGTGGTTGTTGGAGCTCTATAGTAATACACCCTAGCATAGTCGTCTACGTAGTCCAAATGAACCTTAATTCCTAAAGTCACTAGATAAAGAAAAGTTACCACACATAGGGCAATTCCTCGGTTTCTTTGACCAAATTCACCTTTTTTAGGATTTTTCATTGCAATCACCCCAATCAAAGCATATCCCAAGTTAGTAATTATAATGAATATCTCCCTCCATGTAACCTGCAAGTACAAAGTGAAAAACATTCATTTACGAACCCACAATATAAGCACACAAAATTATATATAAACGAACACATATACACATATATAAAAAACTATATATCCACGGACCCATTTATTTTGCTTCCAATTTTGAGCCTCCGCTTCTCCATGAACACCAAGTCTAACATCAGTAGTTGTACGAGTTGGAGTGAGTGTAGGAGTAGGAGTCAGACTCGTTTGAGTCCCATACTTTTCACTAATCTCACTCACTAGAGCTGCTGCTATTGGGGATCCATTCTGTGGAGTGAGTGTCGTAGTCGGAGTCGGACTCGTTTGAGTTCCACACTCCTTAGTTGCTACTGTATGAGTGCTCTGTATAACCTCAATCGCCGGAGTCACACTCTGCATCTCCGGCGAGTTTGAAAAACTCAAATTTTTGAAAAGCCCCGATAAATCTCCGGTTCGGATCGATAAAAAGACCAGGATTTTTATGAAATTTGGATAAAAGATCAATTTTTTTTTAATTTATCGAAGTATATATTAAAGGAGCCTTAAAATACGTGTCGTGCCCCCGTCCCCCAATGTAAAAAATTGAGGGGGACGTAAGGAGTAAATGACATTTGCTAATGGATCCTATATGGACCCTAATTAATAATGTCAACAAGATTACAAGAACTAGATGCTGCCTAATCTAAACTGGGATGGGAGTGTTGCCCGTAAACTTGTAAATAATTCTTCGCCTTGTGGTGCAATTGTTCTGGAAATATAAATCTCCCTTAACACTTCTCCCCATCAATCTCATTCTCCACAACAGCTTCTTTGTCAGATTGGAAAAGTAACAGAGTACTATAAACAAAGCCCACAAGACTCGATGTGCAGGAAATGATGTAGACATTTGTAGGGTTATTGCTTTGGAAGGTATTGACAATACAACCCCCAAGTGATATAACTGTAGCACAATTCCCACAACATGTGCATAAAATTTCTCATAAATAACCCACCCACCTGTGGTTGTTGGAGCTCTATAGTAATACACCCTAGCATAGTCCTCTACGTAGTCCAAATGAACCTTAATTCCCAAAGTCACTAGATAAAGAAAAGTTACCACACAGAGGGCAATGCCTCGGTTTCTTTGACCAAATTCACCTTCTTTAGGATTTTTCATTGCACTCACCCCAATCAAGGCATACCCAAAGTTGGTAATTATAGTGAATATCTCCCTCCAAGTAACCTGCAAGTACAAAGTGAAAAACATTCATTTACGAACCCACAATATAAACACACAAAATTATATATAAACGAACACATATACACACACATAAAAAACTAAATATCCACGAACCCATTTGTTTTGCTTCCAATTTTGAGCCTCCGCTTCACCATGAACAACAACTCTAACATCAGTGGTTGTACGAGTTGGAGTGAGTGTAGGAGTAGGAGTCAGACTCGTTTGAGTCCCACACTTTTCACTAATCTCACTCGCCAGAGCTGCTGCTATCGGAGATCCATTCTGTGGAGTGACTGTCGTAGTCGGAGTCGGACTCGTTTGAGTTCCACACTCCTTAGTTGATGCTGTATGAGTGGTCTGTGTAACCTCAATCGCCGGAGTCACACTCTGCATCTCTGGCTCCAGAAATTCTATCGAGGCACACTCCTTAGTTGCTGTTGTAGGAGTGGTCTGTGTAACCTCATTCGCCGGAGTCACACTCTACATCTCCGGCTCCAGAACTTCTGTCGAGGCACACTCCTTAGTTGCTGCTGTAGGAGTCGTCTGTGTAACCTCAATCGCCGTAGTCACACTCTGCATCTCCGGATGCAGAACTTCTGTGGGAGCACCCTCCTTAGTTGCTGCTATAGGAGTCGTCTGTGTAACCTCAATCGCCGGAGTCACACTCTACATCTCCAGCTCCAGAACTTCTGTCGAGGCACACTCCTTAGTTGCTGCTGTAGGAGTGGTCTGTGTAACCTCAATCACCGGAGTCACACTCTGCATCTCCGGCGAGTGTGAAAAACTCAATTTTTTAAAAAGCCTCGAAAAATCTCCGGTTCGGATCGATAAAAAGCCCAGGCTTTTTATCGGATAAAAATTCAATTTTTTAGTTAATTTATCGAAGTATATATTAAAGAAGCCTTAAAATACGTGTCGTGACCCCGTCCCCCAATGTAAAAAATTGAGAGGGACAGAGGGAGTAAAGGACATTTACTAATGGATCCTATATGGACACTAATTAATAATGTCAACAAGATTACAAGAACAAGTTGCTGCCTAATCTAAATTAGGATGAGAGTGTTGTCCGTAAACTTGTAAATAATTCTTCGGCCTTGTGGTGCAATTGTTCTGGAAATACAAAGCTCCCTTAACACTTTCTCCCCATCAATCTCATCCCCCACAACAACTTCTTTGTCAGACCGAAAAAGTAACAGAGTACTGTAAACAAAGCCCACAAGACTCGATGTGATGGAAATGATGTAGACCTCTGTAGGGTTATTACTTTGGAATGTATAGACAATACAACCCCCAAGTGATATCAACAGTATCACAATTCCCACAACATGTGCGTAAAATTTCTAATAAATAAACCACCCACCTGTGGTTGTTGGAGCTCTATAGTAATACACCCTAGCATAGTCGTCTACGTAGTCCAAATGAACCTTAATTCCCAAAGTCACTAGATAAAGAAAAGTTACCATACAGAGGGCAATTCCTCGGTTTCTTTGACCAAATTCACCTTCTTTAGGATTTTTCATTGCAATCACCCCAATCAAGGCAGACGCCAAGTTGGTAATTATAGTGAATATCTCCCTCCACGTAACCTGCAAGTACAAAGTGAAAAACATTCATTTACGAACCCATAATATAAGCACACAAAATTATATATAAACAAACATATATACACACACATAAAAAAACTATATATACACGAACCCATTTGTTTTGCTTCCAATTTTGAGCTTTCGCTTCACCATGAACATCAAATCCAACATCAGTGGTTGTACGAGTTGTGGTGGGTGTAGGAGTAGGAGTCAGACTCGTTTGAGTCCCACACTTTTCACTAATCTCACTCGCTAAAGCTGCTTCTATCGGAGATCCATTCTATGGAGTGAGTGTCGGAGTCGGACTCGTTTGAGTTCCACACTCCTTAGTTGCTGCTGTAGGAGTGGTCTGTGTAACCTCAATCGCCGGAGTCACACTCTGCATCTCCGGCTCCAAAACTTCTGTCGAGGCACACTCCTTAGTTGCTGCTGTAGGAGTCGTCTGTGTAACCTCAATCGCCGGAGTCACTCTCTGCATCTCGGACTCCAGAACTTCTATCGAGGCACACTCCTTAGTTTTTGTTGTAGGAGTCGTCTGTGTAACCTCAATCGTCGGAGTCACACTCTCCATCTCCGGCTGCAGAACTTCTGTGGAAGCACACTCCTTAGTTGCTGCTGTAGGAGAATCAACAATGGCCGGAAGAGTAACATTCGATACCTCCACCTCCGAAGCGATGGTAGGAGTTGCCTCTGTCGGAGGATCAACCACCACCGAAGGAGCATGAGTTATACGGCCCGGACCCGGTGGTCGGTAATTCCTCACCAACCTCCCTACATTTCCCTCCAATATCCTCCTCATTTGCTTAAAGAGATTGTAAATAATATTCTTTGAAGGTGATGAATGAAATGATGAAGTTGCATAATGTACTACATTTATAGTTACAATTCCGGCAAGTTACGTTATTTATTTTCTCTGATGCTTCTTAACTTTTTGCCTCCTTTCTCATATTTTTTTGTTGTATTTCATGTTTAATCAACAGTCAAACACTTTGATTTTCATTTGTTTGGTTTCAATTGAATATGATTTATCTTACATTTTGAGTCTTTGGTCATCAACACCCACCTGGTTTTTTTTGTTCCGATGTACATGCAGGGAGCTGTGAATTGTGATGTTTTTCTTTTTGTCATGGGCCACTTTCCAGTTACCTAAAATATTAAATCAAATGTTTTTATTTATTTTGAGTTTGGATTAATAAGTCAACTTAAGCTGAAAGAGTACTATTTTATTGGGTTAATAATCAAGTGAGTCATTAAAGTGGGCTCAACGTATCAAGTTGGTCACTGAACTGAAAACGGTATCAATAAGGTCATTAAAGTGGGTTACGGGTACATTTGATTAATTCTGCTACATTTTTGTTAACGGTAAATGATGATGTGTTTAGTATAATCTGATGCAGGAATTCAGAACACTTTATCGGATGCTTGCCACATCAGATTATACTAAACACATCATCATTTACCGTTAACAAAAATGTAGCAGAATTAATCAAATGTACCCGTAACCCACTTTAATGACCTTATTGATACAGTTTTCAGTTCAGTGACCGACTTGATACATTGAGCCCACTTTAGTGACTCACTTGATCATTAACCCCTATTTTATTTGAACCAGTTTTCAAGTTTTTAAAGTAAGTGTGTATGTTTCTCTTTTCTCTTTCTACAACTAAAAACATCACCCAACGTTCAAAATTCAAACCACTGCTATTTGTTTATTTCATCTTCATCCAAATATTTTAAATTCCCGGTCTCTTTGAAATTTTATTCAAGTTCAAATTTGATTGGACCCGTTTCCTTCGAGTCCGAATTGAAGCATTTTAAATACATGAAACGTTTTTGAAATATACAATATTTTATGTTTAGTAATTTATAGGAGTAGTATAGATATGATGTTATGATCAATATAATGTAATATAATGGAGTGACTCACTGTACTTTAAAATAACTCTACTTTAGAGAGGTTATCACATAAAAGAGTCTTATAAATTTTCAAATTTAAAATAATTGAAATTTATTTTCCATGCATAATATATATAACGTGTATATTTTCGTTGATTTCTAGACTATATACTGAAGTTATGTATGTTAACACTTTTATACCAAAATATTACCTATAAATTAAATAATATTATTTATTTTTATAAATATCTTCCATTATACGAAGATCACAATGATTGATTAAAGCAATAAAGATGATAATTAATAGTTTAAAAGTTATTAGACAAGAAAATCTCTGTCAAATTACGATTATAAAAAAAATTATAGTCGTAAAGTATATAAAGATAGACCTTACAATTCGTACGTTTTGTGTATTTTCGTGTTTCGTGTATCTAAGTGCTATACCAAACACGACCCATTAAGGATTCGTGTCGTTTCCTGTACCATCGTGTCGTGTAATTTTCGTGTCGTATTTTGTGTAATTTAAAAAAATAGAAATAATAATAAATATAAAAAAACAATTAAATACTAAATTTTTTCATTAAAATTTTGTTAGTCGAGCCTCAATTCAATAAGCTATAACAAGTCTAGTGTGATCAAATCTTGTTAAATTTATATTTGACACTATATTCTATTTTTTTTGTAAAAATTATGTAATATAATATTTATTGATAATATGCATTTATATAATTTGAAAATATTTATTTAATTATTTAAAGATTGTAAATAATACTCTTTGAAAGTGATGAATGAAATGATGAACCTGAATAATGTACTACATTTATAGTAACGATTCCGACAAGTTACGTTATTTGTTTTCTCTGATGCTTTTTAACTTGTTACCTCTTTTCTCATGTTTTTTCATTTTTTGTCGTGTTTCATCTTTAGTCAAGAGACAAACACTTTGATTTTTATTTGTTTCGTTTCAATTGAATAGGATTTGTCTTACATTTTGGCCATCAACACTTTTTTGTTCCGATGTACATATGTAGGGAGCTGTGATGCTTTTCTTTTTGTCATTGGCCACTTTCCAGTTACCTAAAATATTAATCAACTGTTTTTATTTACTTTTGAATTTGGATAAATAAGTCAACTTAAATTGAAAGAGTACTATTTTATTTGAACCAGTTTTCAAGTTTTTAAAGTAAGTGTGTTTGTTTCTCTTTTCACTTTCTGTAACTAAAAACATCAACCAGCTATCAAAATTCAAACTACTGATATTTGTTTGTTTCATCTTCATCCAAAGATTTTAAATTCCCGGGCTCCTTGAAATTTTATTCGAGTTCAAATTTGATTGAACTAGGTTTCCTTCGAGTCCCAATTGAATTTTTTTAAATACATGAAACTTTTTTGAAATATACAATATTTCATGTTTAGTAATATATGAGTAGTATAGATATGATGTTATGATCAATATAATGAAGTGAATCACTGCACTTGTAGCAACATGTGAGGTCTAAGGGATTTCAAAATTTTAATTCTTGCAAAAAAAAATAATACAAGTATATGTAATTTAGAATTTAAAATCTTATGCCATTATACTAATTATCGTTTATAATTTATATATGGATGTTAAATTACGGGTTACTATTGTTGCACAAATTTGGTTATTCATGAAACTTTGAAGTCATTGTAAGTAAGTCACAACCTATACGAAAGAGAGGCCATGACTAGAGATGTTTAAAAAGCTCGAAACTCAAAAATTTGGTCCGATTTGATCAATAAAAAAGCTTGAAAAGTTCGGTTAAAAAAAACTCGATCCGATTCGGCTCGACCCGAGGGTCTTAGACGAGTCTCCTATTTTTCATCAAATCCGGCCCGGTCCGAAGTCCGAAAAGTCCAAATTTTTGAAAAGTCCGGATAAATGCCCGGTTCGGTCCGATAAAAAACCCAGGCTTTTTAAGAAATTTGGATAAAATCCAATTTTTTTAGTTAAAATATAAAAATATATAATATGAACGACAAATCCTTCTTTCCAAAAGACTTATTGAGCGTAGAGGATGTGCTTCTCGAAATGATCATGTACGAGAAGATTCATATGGCTCGCGGTTAGCTTAAATCCAATAACGCAGATTCAGAGCAAAAAGTTTTTGAGTTGTAGTGATGTTTTATGATAAAATAAGTATTATGCTAGTAGTTTTTAAGTATTAGATTTTGTGATTTTCTTATTTATTATGGATTTTAGTAGTTCAGGGTTGTAACTCTTTAGGGGTTGTTTGTTTTGTAAAACTTTGCTTTTTCTATATATTAATATATTAGCTCTGCAGAAACAAAAAAACTACATATATATATAAATTAAAAAAAACTCGGATAAAAGTTCGGCCCGACCCAATCCAGCCCGAGGGCGTAAAACACGCCTCATATTTTAGAGAATGTCCGACCCAATTTTAAAAAAGGCCGGTCCGACCCGCTTCTTAAAAAAATCGGATAAAGCATGGTTCGAAGGGTTTTTTGTGTGTCTCTATCATGACCAACTATGCTACTCAAAACATTTTACGGTATAACCCATCTATATGATATTGTTGGGATCGAAAAAAAACCCACCTTAGAGAGGTTATCACATAAAAGAGGCTTATACATTTTCAAGTTTAAAATAATTAATTTTTTTTCTATGCAATAATTAAATTCTTATATATAATAAGCGTAAAAGTGATCTTATTTAAAATTTTGGTAGTCAGGGTCCCTGTTTGACTTCTGTACGACCAAATTTATAAAGACCGTTAAATATTAAATAGATATATGAGAATCGTTAGATCTAATATTAAAAAGTGTATTTGATTAATAGTATGATTATATTTAAATATTAAAAAGTGAAATTTGATAATTTAAACCAAATATAATTGAGTTTTCTGTATTAAATAGAATTTTATATTAAATATAAATGGATTTTCTACAACTATTTAAAAAAAATCTATTAACAAGCGTGTATGTAAGAAAGATAATTTAAAAGTGCTATACAGATAGATTTAATATTAAAAATTATATTTGATGATTTTTAAAAAATATTCAAATACTAAAAAGTGTAATAATAATATAAAACACATATGAGTAGGTTTTTTAAGTTAAATAGAATTCTTCATGTAAAAATTCGTATTTTTTTTTCTCTCAGAGTAGTTAAAGTTGAATAATATTTATTCAATCATTACTAAAATAAAATTATTCTTAGAATTTAGTGAATAAATATAATTATAAATATTTAAAAAGAATCGTAAATTACACAGGTTATAAGCTAGTACATATAACGTGTATATTTTCATTGAATTCTAGACTATATACTAAAGTTATGTATGTTAACACTTTTAAGCCAAAATATTACGTATAAATTAAATAATATTATTTATTTTTATGAACATCTTCCATAATACGAAGATCACAATGTTTGATTAAAGCAATAAAGATGATAATGAATAGTTTAAAAGTTATTAGACAAGAAAATCTCTGTCAAATTACTATTATAAAAAAATTATACTCGTAAAGTATATAAAGATAGACATGGTCATTCGTTCGTTCTGTGTACGTTCGTGTTTCGTGTACCTAAGTGCTATACCCAAACACGACTCATTAAGAATATTTGTGAAAAAATGTAGCAGAATTATATAACAAAAATGGTGATTCCTAGTCCACCTTTGACAAAAATGTACCCGTAACCCACTTTAATGACCTTATTGATACCGTTTTCAGTTCAGTGACCAACTTGATACATTAAGCCCACTTTAATGACTCACTTGATTATTAACCCAATAAAATAGTACTCTTTCAGCTTAAGTTGACTTATTAATCCAAACTCAAAATAAATAAAAACAGTTGATTTAATATTTTAGGTAACTGGAAAGTGGCCCATGACAAAAAGAAAAACATCACAATTCACAGCTCCCTGCATGTACATCGGAACAAAAAAAAACCAGGTGGGTGTTGATTACCAAAGACTCAAAATGTAAGATAAATCATATTCAATTGAAACCAAACAAATGAAAATCAAAGTGTTTGACTGTTGATTAAACATGAAATACAACAAAAAAATATGAGAAAGGAGGCAAAAAGTTAAGAAGCATCAGAGAAAATAAATAACGTAACTTGCCGGAATTGTAACTATAAATGTAGTACATTATGCAACTTCATCATTTCATTCATCACCTTCAAAGAATATTATTTACAATCTCTTTAAGCAAATGAGGAGGATATTGGAGGGAAATGTAGGGAGGTTGGTGAGGAATTACCGACCACCGGGTCCGGGCCGTATAACTCATGCTCCTTCGGTGGTGGTTGATCCTCCGACAGAGGCAACTCCTACCATCGCTTCGGAGGTGGAGGTATCGAATGTTACTCTTCCGGCCATTGTTGATTCTCCTACAGCAGCAACTAAGGAGTGTGCTTCCACAGAAGTTCTGCAGCCGGAGATGGAGAGTGTGACTCCGACGATTGAGGTTACACAGACGACTCCTACAACAAAAACTAAGGAGTGTGCCTCGATAGAAGTTCTGGAGCCGGAGATGCAGAGAGTGACTCCGGCGATTGAGGTTACACAGACGACTCCTACAGCAGCAACTAAGGAGTGTGCCTCGACAGAAGTTCTGGAGCCGGAGATGCAGAGTGTGACTCCGGCGATTGAGGTTACACAGACCACTCCTACAGCAGAAACTAAGGAGTGTGGAACTCAAACGAGTCCGACTCCGACACTCACTCC
This sequence comes from Heracleum sosnowskyi, assembly GCA_030848705.1. Taxonomy (NCBI): domain Eukaryota; kingdom Viridiplantae; phylum Streptophyta; class Magnoliopsida; order Apiales; family Apiaceae; genus Heracleum; species Heracleum sosnowskyi. The sequence goes on from CM061243.1 coordinate 11,143,403, forward strand.
ATAGAATGGATCTCCGATAGAAGCAGCTTTAGCGAGTGAGATTAGTGAAAAGTGTGGGACTCAAACGAGTCCGACTCCTACTCCTACACCCACTACAACTCGTACAACCACTGATGTTGGATTTGATGTTCATGGTGAAGCGGAAGCTCAAAATTGGAAGCAAAACAAATGGGTTCGTGTATATATAGTTTTTTTATGTGTGTGTATATATGTTTGTTTATATATAATTTTGTGTGCTTATATTGTGGGTTCGTAAATGAATGTTTTTCAATTTGTACTTGCAGGTTACGTGGAGGGAGATATTCACTATAATTACCAACTTGGCGTCTGCCTTGATTGGGGTGATTGCAATGAAAAATCCTAAAGAAGGTGAATTTGGTCAAAGAAACCGAGGAATTGCCCTCTGTATGGTAACTTTTCTTTATCTAGTGACTTTGGGAATTAAGGTTCATTTGGACTACGTAAACGACTATGCTAGGGTGTATTACTATAGAGCTCCAACAACCACAGGTGGGTGGTTTATTTATTAGAAATTTTACGCACATGTTGTGGGAATTGTGATACTGTTGATATCACTTGGGGGTTGTATTGTCTATACATTCCAAAGTAATAACCCTACAGAGGTCTACATCATTTCCATCACATCGAGTCTTGTGGGCTTTGTTTACAGTACTCTGTTACTTTTTCGGTCTGACAAAGAAGTTGTTGTGGGGGATGAGATTGATGGGGAGAAAGTGTTAAGGGAGCTTTGTATTTCCAGAACAATTGCACCACAAGGCCGAAGAATTATTTACAAGTTTACGGACAACACTCTCATCCCAATTTAGATTAGGCAGCAACTTGTTCTTGTAATCTTGTTGACATTATTAATTAGGGTCCATATAGGATCCATTAGTAAATGTCCTTTACTCCCTCTGTCCCTCTCAATTTTTTACATTGGGGGACGGGGTCACGACACGTATTTTAAGGCTCCTTTAATATATACTTCGATAAATTAACTAAAAAATTGAATTTTTATCCGATAAAAAGCCTGGGCTTTTTATCGATCCGAACCGGAGATTTTTCGAGGCTTTTTAAAAATTTGAGTTTTTCACACTCGCCGGAGATGCAGAGTGTGACTCCGGTGATTGAGGTTACACAGACCACTCCTACAGCAGCAACTAAGGAGTGTGCCTCGACAGAAGTTTTGGAGCTGGAGATGTAGAGTGTGACTCCGGCGATTGAGGTTACACAGACGACTCCTATAGCAGCAACTAAGGAGGGTGCTCCAACAGAAGTTCTGCATCCGGAGATGCAGAGTGTGACTACGACGATTGAGGTTACACAGACGACTCCTACAGCAGCAACTAAGGAGTGTGCCTCGACAGAAGTTCTGGAGCCGGAGATGTAGAGTGTGACTCCGGCGAATGAGGTTACACAGACCACTCCTACAGCAGCAACTAAGGAGTGTGCCTCGATAGAATTTCTGGAGCCAGAGATGCAGAGTGTGACTCCGGCGATTGAGGTTACACAGACCACTCATACAGCATCAACTAAGGAGTGTGGAGCTCAAACGAGTCCGACTCCGACTACGACAGTCACTCCACAGAATGGATCTCCGATAACAGCAGCTCTGGCGAGTGAGATTAGTGAAAAGTGTGGGACTCAAACGAGTCTGACTCCTACTCCTACACTCACTCCAACTCGTACAACCACTGATGTTAGAGTTGGTGTTCATGGTGAAGCGGAGGCTCAAAATTGGAAGCAAAACAAATGGGTTCGTGGATATTTAGTTTTTTATGTGTGTGTATATGTGTTCGTTTATATATAATTTTGTGTGCTTATATTGTGGGTTCGTAAATGAATGTTTTTCACTTTGTACTTGCAGGTTACTTGGAGGGAGATATTCACTATAATTACCAACTTTGGGTATGCCTTGATTGGGGTGATTGCAATGAAAAATCCTAAAGAAGGTGAATTTGGTCAAAGAAACCGAGGCATTGCCCTCTATGTGGTAACTTTTCTTTATCTAGTGACTTTGGGAATTAAGGTTCATTTGGACTACGTAGAGGACTATGCTAGGGTGTATTACTATAGAGCTCCAACAACCACAGGTGGGTGGGTTATTTATGAGAAATTTTATGCACATGTTGTGGGAATTGTGCTACAGTTATATCACTTGGGGGTTGTATTGTCAATACCTTCCAAAGCAATAACCCTACAAATGTCTACATCATTTCCTGCACATCGAGTCTTGTGGGCTTTGTTTATAGTACTCTGTTACTTTTCCAATCTGACAAAGAAGCTGTTGTGGAGAATGAGATTGATGGGGAGAAGTGTTAAGGGAGATTTATATTTCCAGAACAATTGCACCACAAGGCGAAGAATTATTTACAAGTTTACGGGCAACACTCCCATCCCAGTTTAGATTAGGCAGCAGCTAGTTCTTGTTACGGGTCATTTGATTAATTATGCTACATTTGAACTGAAGAACTTGTTACGGGTACATTTTTGTTAAGAATAGTGCTATTACATTTTTGATATCTGTAATTCCTAGTCCACCTTTGTTTTTGCTGGTGCAGATAGCATTCCATTTTAACAAGTGGAGTTTCCGAGATGAATCAATAGAACCTTGCCAGAGAAAGTCTCGTCTAATACGATCTATTTTGTTGATTACCGTAGCTGCCATTTTATATAGATTCATCCAGTAGATTGGAATGCTGTCTACAACAGCCTTTAAAAGAACTAATCTTCCTGCTATTGAGATGTCTGGGTTCTTCCATTTCTTCAGCTTTTGATGGAATTTATGGATCCCAAAAAGCAACATTATTAGGAGAAGATCCAATCGCTGCCCCTAGGTATTGCATTGGCCAGGTGCCCTTGTTGCATCCTAGAAATTCAGCAAAATCTAATTTAAAAATGACTCCCGTACTTTGTTTACTGAGTATACTGTGAACTGCTTCATTTGCAATGAGAATGCTGTCAGATATTTGTCTCTGTTTAACAAATGCTGATTGGGAGGCCGAAATGATGTAGCTCAGAGATGGACTAATTCTATTGGTTACAACCTTTAACAGAATTTTCATTGTGAAGTTAATCAAACTAATAGGATGATAATCATTAGCCTCCTTTGGTGACTCTATCTTGGGGATTTAGGTGATGAAAGATGAATTGAGTCCCTTTGGTAGAGATCCAGAACATTAGAAATGATGAGCCATTAGCATAAATTCATCCTGAATAAAATTCCAAACCTTTTTTATGAAAGCACCGTTAAGTCCATCTGGCCCCGGGGCCTTGTTTGAATCAAGATCTTTCATCGCAGACTCCACTTCACCTAGAGAGATATGAGATATCATATTATTCTTGTGCTGTTCTGGTAATCTTGCTGGGTTTAATGCCTCTAGATTAAGACTTAAGGCTTTCATTTTAGGACTAAAGGTCTTTTTGAAATGAGAGAGGAAGTGGTTTTTGAGAGCTTCCGTTCTGAAATTCAGGAATTATTAGCGAGAAAGCCATTTCACCCTTGATTTCTGTTTAAGGATTGATTCCCTGCATGTATACAACTGACTTAATCTGTTACTAATCAGAGATTTGACCTTTAAGTCTTTTCCTTCAATATATGCTTTAGCAAGATCATTTTCAAGAGCAGAGATCTGGTGAGAGATGTCAAATTTATTTATACGACTCCAATTTTTGACCTAACCTCTGACCTTTCTCCATGAATTGAGGTTAAACATGGATGAACGTGCATCTCTAGATGGGGTCTCTCTCATTCGCTCCTCTAGCCAAGAGGTGAATTCTTCATTTTGAAGCCAATTCAACTATAAATCTAATTGTGATCATCCTCAACTAAACTATAACTATGGCAATACCCTGGAGCTGTGCCTCAACCGCGGCTAGCTTCTAATCATCACCGGTGCCAATTATTTGGAGCTGCACCTCAGCTGTGGCTACCTTATCATCACCAGACTTTGGAGTACTTTTGTAGTAAATACCATATTGTACGAGTTGAACCACTCCCACAAAAAATCCAGCACAATGTGTAAACTACAACAAGAGAGCACATTATGTATTTGTGCAACTTAACAAAATATGTATCTCGTGAATGCTACATGTCAAACTTAGTTTACTGTCACCGGATAATGAAAATTGTGAATTGCATTGTGTTTTATTGAGAAGAATATCCTGTATATATATTACCAAAAGGAACATTTCAAATCTAACTGAGGCATAGATGAGCCAGCAAAGATCATGAAGGGTGCTGCTCAACACAACAAGAAACGACTTGGACTCTAGGCTCCCTTCTACCCAAAATGTGACCTGTTACACACACAGATATATACATCATATGAGTAACGGATACTCGGCACTATTACTCCTTTGTACACTCAAATTTAGAGTAGTAGGATTCTCAAGAAATATTACATGAGTAACAGATAATTTTTTATAGCGGGTCTCTCATTTGAAGAGAGATCTCTCCTGAATCCTGTATGGTTGTGAACTACACCTACTAATTTTGATAGACCAGATATACGTACCACAGGGGAAAAACGACATATAATTATCAATGCACTGATGAAGCCGCCAAATGCTCCAACAAGAGCTGCTCTCATCATATAAGTATGTGCTAGTCTAATCACCAATCCACTAACAAGGCCGACCAGTGCCAACTCCAACAGAAATATACCTCCTGCGCAGATCTGCAATATATACATTTGTGATGTCTATCAGTACTTATGCTTTAATTACAACATGAAGTTAATAAAGTAAGTGATTATCAAAACTTAAATATTTATTTAGTCATTATTTCGTAGCTGGCCAACTATAAAAGAACAAGGTACATACCCTTTGTCTATGGTCTTTGACGTAGAGGAGGAAGATGATGAGATAAGCGAGGTGTATAACAAGGCCAAAGCTATTAGCCGTTAGCACAAGGATGCTTCCTGGAGTAATAAACGGCATACCATATAATAACCAGACCAAACAGTTCATCATCGTCAAAAGAAAATATTCAGTTTCAAACTCTTCTACTGGTTTATTCTTTGTTACTCTGTCAAATATTGGCCTACACAAGCAGACAGGATCAATAAAAAAAACCATCAAAACATAATTCAAACAGGATCAATAGGGGGGGGGGGGGTTGCTTACACCGAAGAAGCAAACAGTCCAAAAGAGAAGACATTCCCTGTCCAAAGAGAATCCAAGTGAATACATTAAAGATGCACATGTATTATTAATCACAAAATATGTAATTGCATATATTCGTATCAACAATTTATTCTTTATCCCTACAAAATACACATAATTGCTACTAGGTATTCATAAACATAGTACTTAATTATTGCTAAAATTATCAACTAATACCTATGCAAGACTTAGATGATTGTTTATTCTTACTATACTATTTTCACATATATATTTTTAGGAATTCACGTGTTTATGATTTTCCAGTTAACTGATTCAAACTTGACAAGTAAATTGGGACGGAGGAAGTAGTATGCAGTTGGAGCTTTAAGCTAATGTTTGATGTATACTTTTCTTCCCTTTAAGTGATGATCACACATACTTGTCGGTTGTCACTATGTATTGATAAACGGTACTCCATATAACTGTATACCGATAATATTGAGTTCTTTATACCGATAATATCGAGAAATCCAATATATAAAAGAGTGCAAGAACTAACCGATTATACCAAAAACCTGACGGGCGATGAGTTTAGCATGCACCATCTTATTAGAGAGAAAGAGATCAAGTAGGTACTGAGAAATAACAGGAAGAAGAGAGAGATTAAGGATTTTTAATTTAGATTGCTTTATTTATTTATTTTTCGTGCATAAATTAGATGCTTTATATAACAAGACTCGAAGAAAGAATGAGAGGCAGGGTTGGCGATGAAACCGAACTTTGTTAGAAGTATGATTCTCACAAGTAACAAGGGTAACCATCACGCTAACAGTATGATTCCTAAACAAATACTACTATATTGTTTATTTTTAAACTAAGAAGACGGTCTCACAAAGAGTTCTAGTGCTGAGCCGGTGGTGCTTACAGGAGTGGTTCAGATTAATAGATGGGTTCAACTCGTGTAAATAAAAATCTGATAAATTAATCATTTTTACTGTATTATTATTGTATATGTATGTTTTTTTTTAATTTCTGTAATTAAATATTTTACACAATTAATAAAATTTAATTTTTCAAGAGCAATCATTTATCGAATTTTAACTGTAATTTTATTTTACTTTGGTGGTAATGGGTTTTTTTTTTTTTTTTTGAAGCAAAAGGATATTTCATTAATTTAACGAACTTTCAGACAATAGTATCTCCAACAAATGACTTGGAGGAGATGGAAAATCACAGAAACTATTAACATCACAGGGCATTTTAGCCATATAGTGGGCTACCCTATTTGCTTTGTTTCTGATAAACCTTACAGCTAATCTATCGTTTCCTTGTTTAAGATCCCTACATTGCTGCACTATATGCCCAATCTCCAGTAAGTTCTCCTTCGGGTGCTGCACTTCTTGGACACTAACCAAAGAATCACTTTCAATAATCACTCTACCTGTTGTACTCTCACTGGCCCATGTTAATGCTTCAAGAATGCCCATCATTTCTGCTTCAACAACAGACACCTCCCCTGCAATCTTCATCGTTTTTCCTATCATGTACTTGCCCATATGATTTCTTCCCACCATCCCCAAAGCAAACCAATTCTGAGATACAGGCACAACAGCATCAACATTTATTTTCAAGCATCCAAGCTCTGGTGGCCTCCATATACTATTATCTTCTTGTCTGGCACCTGGCTCAGGTGTGATTTGTCTTTGTCTTTTGTTTGCTTCCTGCCATTCTTTGATTTGGTTTTTGCTTCCTTCCATAACTGCTTCTGGCGTCATCACCCTGTTTTCGAATATAAGCTTATTCCTCCTGAACCAAATCCCTGATAGCACAGTAGAGATAGTTATCAGATCTTCCTTAGAGCCACTTGATAATTTTTGTAGAAGCCATTCGGTGCTATCTTCAATGTTCCAACTGTCGATATTAAACTCCCATGTACTGCCAGCAATTCCTAGCAAATTGACATTCAAAAAATAAATGGCGCAAGTGCTCAATCTCTCCCGTACACATAGAGCATATAATTGGTGATTGGATACCTCTGCTTCTCAGACGAATTCTTACTGGCAATGTATTACGACAAAACCTCCACAGGAACACTTTAGTTTTATGAGGGATCTCTAGTTTCCAGATTACACTCCAGCCACGAGATTGTTGAATTTCATCCCCTATTAGGTGATGTTGACACCACTGAAAATAACCTGATTTCACCGTATACTTCCCATCCTTAGAATGAGTCCAGGCCACCCTGTCTAATGTATACCTTTGGGGAATTCGAGTCTTAACAATTGCTGCTACATCCTCCCTACAGAAGTGATAATTCAACTTATCTACATCCCAGGTTTTCGTGTTTTCCAAGAAAAAATCACACACCAATGAATTCGAAACCTCACCCACTATTCGGTTCCTATCCACACTGAAGTCTTCCTTTGATCTAATCCACTTATCCTCAACCATCTTGATAGACTTACCATCCCCTACTACATATTTAGTAGTAATGGGTTGTTACAGCCATTTCTGTCATATTTAGTTAATTAAATTGTGTCTTCTCAATTTACATTTTTTTTATGTTCATGACAATATTTGAATTCGATTCAAGTCGAATTCTGAATTCTGGTGTCACATATTGTCAGCCAGAATAATGCTTTAAATTCATGGCATATGTTAGCTGACACAAAGCATAAGTTATAAACATTAGAACAATTTGTAGGTATAAAATATGAGATGAAACTCAAAGAAGTATAGTGTAATAGAATTTATAAAAATGCTCTTAAATCTTGAAGACTTGCATAATACAGAAACAAGCTGAAGTGTAGATCACAAGGCACAATAAGAAGGGTAAAAATTAAGGAAGAAAGCTAGGAAAGCATAGACAGGGGGACAGTTATTTGCAAAATGATGCTGTAAATCTCAAGTATTGATCTTCCTGCAACTCTTCCTGATTTCTCCCCTCATACCAGTCAATGGAAAAATGTTTCCCATCTTAACCATGGACTTAGCAAATTGTTCAAAGAATTCCTCATTGTTTTCTGCGTATTTCCGCACTAGCTCCAGGGAAGCTTCATTCTTTGTAACAAGAACTTGATCAGAGTTTAACAGGCCCTTTGAAGCTAGCAAGTTCTTGAAGTAGCTGTTGTCGAATTTTGTTGGAGAAACAAAGTCTAAAGAGAAAAGGTTTTGGTCACCGCCAGATCTTGGGCACCGAGTTTTCAGTTTTGAGGAGTAATATTGATCCAATGCATAATCTGGCTGCCCATTGCCTGACTGATTGTAAAGCCTTTGCCTGAAGCTGACACATCTTGATTTCCCAATTGTGTGACTTCCTATGATCGTTACAGAGTATTAAAATAAGATATTGTAACGTAAAAATAGTAAAATAGTCACAAATACTGCAACAAAAATCAGCAAAATTTACCAGATAGTGCCACAAGGTCAACTATATCAAGTCCTTGTAGCTTAAATTTGGTTAGAATTGTCTGGAAAGTGTTGTTTGGAGCAGGAATGTTGTTGTTAGAGCCGCTCAAACTTGCTCCTCTCGAGTCCCTTCTTCCTAAAGGAACCTCCCAGCCAGGTCCCCCAGTCTACATAGAAAATAAGAAATGATCAGCTTTTGTTTCCCATAGACAGTAATATTACTATCCACTAATCATACTAGACAGGTATGTATGATGCATAAAGAAATTGCATGCACAATGTATGAGTTTACCAGAACAGTAGAGTCCCTAGCAGCCAGAGCCATGATATCAGCACAAGAGACTGTCTGAGGGCACTCACTCTCAAGTGCTGATTTTATCTGGTCGATCACATCAAAACCACGTACAGACTTTCGGTTCGGGTTAGACCCTTTTTCACTAATTATACCACTGCTGCTGTCTAAGAGTATTGATGCATCGCATCCCTGCATGGTGAAACAATGAATTAATTAGACATGGACTCATAGATGAAACAATGTAGTCATTATAAAACAAGATTAGCCAGCTGAAAATGTAGTTTAACATCGTTTGATTAAAACCTTGACGAAGCAGTCATGGAAATGGAGACGGAGCAGGGAAGCAGCCATACGAGTTTCTTTTGCAACAGCACCGGACACAATTGACCTGACTATTTGGACCGCCTGTGGGCAAGAACGATCATAAAACTGAGGGTATAGATAACCTGTATTAGTTTTGCGAGAGAAGCAGAGTGGTGCAAATGTTAGAAGAGTTACAAGCATGATAATGCTAATAGATCTCGCCATTTTCCGTCTACTCGTTTGTAGCTCTAGTATAAATTAAGGCTTATGATTTGATGAAAATTGATAAGAACTCGCTGGTTTATATAAGATGGATTATGGGGACCAGGAATAAGGGAAGGTGGCTTTGCAATGGAGTTGGTAGCAGTTCTGTTAGCAACTTCGCAATTTGTATATTCGTTGATTTGAGTTTTAGTTTGTATGGAGCAGGAGCAACTGCTCATTGACCAAACACGACAAGTCATATATTGTGATTTAGTACGAAATTGGACAAGATTAACATTTTAAACTGTTCTACCTAAAATAGCATGTCTTTTTAAAAAAAAACCCAACTTTCAAGATAAAGTTACGGCTAAAAATATTTAGAGTCCGTTTGCGCCAAGTTCTAGCTTAAAATGTAAATATACGAGTGGATCTTGACTTATAATCAAGCCATATATGCTCCGAAATAATTTATCAATCGGTAAGAGATCATGTTTACGCCTTCTATTCATGTTTTGTTTAAATGTTTCAGTACCTACGTAGCAGCTAAAATCAAAATGGAAGGTTAATGGTTATTAGTAGGTTAACGTGTGAACCAATGATGTGACCGAACCCTTCTTCAACTCCTCGCAAGTGTCATTGTTCTCAGCGACGGAACCAGGATTTCGATACAGTCGGAGTTAAAATAAAATGTCGCAAATTTTTGAATGTTAACCGGGACTTGATTAATATTTTCTGCTAAATTTCAACTAAAAATCAAGATTTGAGAAAAAATTGTATACTAAAATTTTCGACTTAGACGGGGTTTAAGCCTAAGTTATCTTCTACCTGGTTCATGCGTCTGATTGTTCACCCACATGGTCTTAGTTACGAATTGCACCTTATGCAGCTTTGAACAATGCTCACTTTGTTTCCTGAGCAATCTCCTGTCGATTATGAGTTTCCAGATCTCCAGAAACCAAACTAATTGTGAGGTTGAAAAGTTCCTGGTCTGGACTCTCAGTTGTACAGCTTAGCGCACCTTCTCAGAATTGACAATTTACAACTTCTTTCTAGTTTTAGCAAACTTTGGTTGTTAAATGACTTTGAGTAGACTCAGCCATACCACTTCAGCCCATTTCATGTGCAATATATTCTATTAAGACCAAGTCAATTGTATGCTTGCAGTGGCAACATGGACACAAACAATAAAACTAGTAATATAAGTACAGAACTAAAGGACACGAACGAACGATCACAAATTAAATCTTGTTTCTTTTGTATTACAAATCATATAATACATTGAAATTTAGAATGCTCAAGTGCCAGCCAAGTATATGGCAAGTCGTAAACTTTCCATTGCACAATTATGTTACAAATTTTATGTGGATCTAGATTCTTAATTAACAGGCTAACATACAGAAGTAATCTCAGTATAGCTTACATAGCTTAAAAATCATCTGTGTAATGTAAAGAGGCTCGGTCTGCAAAGGCACAATCTGAAAGGAATTTTGGTGCAGGATGGAGCATTTATGTTCCACGGTTAGTTTCTACCTCGAGGAGAGAGTCCACCCATTATCCGATATTTCTAGGACTAGCGCACTAATCTTCAGAAGTCTATTCGACGAAAGGCCATAGAGTTAAATTGATCCATACTTTCCACTTGTACGTGATGTTGCTTGTGTGGAGGCAGGGGGGCGTTCCCAGGATGCTTGACTGGGAAAAGGATTATTAGGTTCTTCTGCCCGTGTGTAGCCGTGACTTGCTCCACTGACCTACAGCCAAATATAATTCTTATAGAACCCGTATAAGAAAGCACAAGTGTAGATATGGAACTGTAGAAGCAATATGCATCGAAAGCGGGTCCATGCAGTTAATATTTGATATAAAACATTGTGCATCTCTATCATTTAAAACAATAATTATTGACAAAAACAGAGTTGCTATGGTTGTTGATGACTACAGTGTCTTCACATAAGTTCTTACTTAACCAACATCATTAACCGATCGAGTGTGAAGTGCATTAGAAATTCAAACAAAATCATTCCTCCAACTTATCAAAACGGTACAGACAACAGTGGACTTAAAATTGATGATAATAAACAGTCACAACTGGTGGCATATTACGAATGTGTCGCATAATAACATTAGTGGAATAAACACAAATTCACATTTCTGCCACATTGATATAAAATTCAACTAAGTTTTTTGACAACAAGTCATCTTTATGAGTTGAACGAGCCAAATAATGAACTTAGCCGTAAGAGTGGGGGACGGGGGGGGGGGGGGGGGGGGGGGGGGGGAGCAATTCTATTTACTTACTGTTTCCAAACACGCAGATAAAAGTGTCATGCCTGGTAATGCATCAATTCCTCGCTGCATGTAGTGTAATAAGTGTAATATTATTAAAATCTGATGAAAGAACTATGACAACTAATAATTGACAGCACAAAAAAGATGCAATATATACCTGATTTTGCACGCGAGTCTTGTAGACAAATCCTCCACAACAGAATAGTGTTGAAATGACAATGAATCTGCTTCGAGTGAGCCAGTTGAAATCAATAAGGTCAAAGCAAATGATAAAAGTAGACTGAATAAGACACTGATGGATCCAGGTAACATTAATCATTATGAATAATAGTCAGTACTCAGTAATCATAACCCTCATACATAAAGTTACACATTCCAGAAATGAGGCAGCGAATGACACCAATAGTATAGGATATGTACAATCAACGATCAGAGGACCACATATATGTGCATATTAAAGAAGGAACAAATTTGAGGAAGTCATACATGCAAGCTAGCACTCCAAATACAGCCCATCCCTTAGCAGCATTTCCCCCTTCAGCCTGCCTGTAGTCTGGGAAATTGTAGGTACCGAATAGATCAATGTAAGAAAGTAAGCATCAGAAATCAAAATGAAGAAGACACGCACACATACAATTAACATAAGTCACCAGTTACCTTCTGTCCAACTTTATGATGAAGTCTATATCAAGCTCACATTTAGTTAAGGAAATATGTCTATTCTACCACTATAGTACCAGGATTTTTCCTCAAAAAATTTCATGAGTATTAATATTCTGAAAATTAAGGCAAACTAGACTTCAGAAAATGGCTCGTTTACTATATATAGGAATTGGTTAATAATCTATAAGAAATTTTTCCTTATCAAACAGAAGAGTAAAAATGGAATATAATTTAAAGCTCTCATTATAAGATTTCTCAGTTTATTTTACATTTTGAACTTTTCTCTTTGGTGTTAAATTAACATTTCTATCGTCCAGGTGTCTCATATTAATCAGTTAGTAATATGATATCTAGGCTCCGAGAAACCATTAAAAAATTCAAGGATCCGGTTAAACAGTAGATCGCTAAACAATCTATCAGATTGGTGATAACTGAACAGTTATTGAATTTATCTCCCACAGAGTATCTATGACTTAATCCAGCAACTGCCTTTGCCATCCAATATCATCTACACATTTTGTTTTGAAGGACAGGTCACAATGTTCCCACATCAACACTTTTTTTTACGCTTCTTATTTACTAACCATGTCCAAGAGCTTATTGCCTTAGTTTGACAATAGTTTGTCTGTGGATATGATCACTCTTTTTTCATGCAACAATGTGAGTATGCCTATATAGTTGTTCTGGTGCGAAATTCATACAAGTGTTTGTGGGAGAAAGTATAAATATACATGAAACGTACCGCACATTTTTGTAAGAGTGAACTGTATGGGTTCATAATTATCTATTGGTATAGTAATCTCAACTTCATATGGCTCATCGCGGGCCTTCTCACCTGAAATTGCAGGTGACAACTCAAATCATTTTCCTGGAGGTCATAATTCCTTTATATATATATATATTTGAAAGCATGCACACAGATCTTATCTTACAAAAGGAACATAGAAGTCCATACATCTCCAATCCATAAGCAACACTGAGGGTGACAAAGTTGTTGCTAGATTCCCAGTCATTGCTGAGCCCGACAACTTAAGCTCTAATCCTTTCTCTGGGGAAATCTAGGAAATAGAAACAAAGGTTCAAATCTCAATGAAAAATTTATAAAAAATATACTTCTAGCAGATTAAGTACCTTGGTCATTGGTACTTGCACTAAACTGGAAAGGGAAGAAACTGCTGTCATATAAAGAGCTACATGAGTCTGTTCTGTTTTGAAGCTGCATTATGGAAAATATAGCTTTGACATCATGTTCAGTTAATAATGCAATATTCTAGAACAAAACTTCAGAAGTATCTTTAAGCTATACATACAGTTTCTTATTCTTAAAACTTTTTACGATTACAAAGATTATGAACTACAAAATATAAAAATTGAAAACTAGTTCTTAAAAAAAGTTCCAGTCTATTCCTTCTCTGGCTGTTTGCCACCCCCAACTTCCCTCTCTGGCTGTTCTGGGAGAAAAGGGGGAGGGGGATTTATATACCTGGTAGATATACTAGTAAAATTTGGTGGGCTAGTCCTGTAATACTCCCCATAAAGCGGGAAGCAAGGATAGTAATTTTTTATATCCCCTTCAAGATAAATGCAAGAGCTAGATACCAAGGACAACAATATGCTGCAATACCCTCAAGCGACATTCCAATTCAATTAACATTGTAAACCATAATTTTTTAAAAAACAAAAACTACAAAGTGCAAATTAGTTAACTATAGGTACAGGGGACGAAGAAATTTCAGTAAAATACAGAATTTATTATTTAGTTCCTAACCGCTGACAGCCAGTGTTCTGGATCAATCTCTCAAACCATTCACTGAATAACTTTAGTCAGTTTCTTTGTGCTCGGAGAACCCATTATTGTCTGTAGTCATGTGTGTTTGGGGGGGGGGGGGGGGGGGGGGTCACGTAAACTAGAAGCGAAAACAGTACTAAAGCCTTTCAACTATCTATTAAGATGGAAGAAATATATTTGTGCACGTTGTCCTTTAATATAACAATACAAAACATTTACAAAATAACACTACCGATGCTGAGTTTCTAACCTGAACTCATCATGCGCTTTTTCAAATCCTAGTTGGGTCATTCCATTGTAAACCTACATAGTTCAAAAATAACAACTGTTATTTTCATTAATCATCAAATATACAGTTTGTAACTTTAGTAGTTGGTAAGATATATGTATACAATTTCCCAAGACCGTGGATGCAAACCAACTGTGAAGCCCTCAAACACCCGCAATCCCTGTTTCTCGCATGGAATGGCAAGTTCAATGACAAGACTACATCAACAATAGGAAAATACATATTATTTAAGTGTAAACTTAAGATCATAAGAGATCAGAGAAAAAATGGGGGTAAAACCTGTTAGCTTAACTGAACTAAATCTTCTTGTAATCTAGATAGATAACCCATATGTTAATGTGCACAAATAAGCCAATGTTGCTTCTAATGTAATCCCCTAATTACTCAAACTTCGAACAACTAACTGCTTTCCCCTACATACTTCTTCAAACAATCAACATGGTTTACTCAGATCTACACGGGGTTCAAGGGTATAAGACAGAGAAAGCATGAGGTGCCTTTCTTAACATCAATAATCTAGTGATGTCTGATATTTAGAGTACAAAATATAAACAAATCAGTAAAAATTTCATGCTAGAAACCTGCATGTTGAAGCAGAGGCAACATCACATATACACCCAAGCCCACCTGCAATAGAATAAAAGACAAAAACCAGGGATTAGAAAATGATACTCTCAACCCTGTCATTGTGCATTCTATCTCATCTTAATAGCACAAGTTACTTCAAACATGATCATATATCTCTCACCACTAGTGCACTTAACAAGAATGGTCACATGTCTAACATCTAAACACCCCTAATAATTCTTATAACACTGGAACATTCAACTGGCACCAACCACTAGTTGAAGAAACTGCTGTTACCAGGATATAAATTAAATTGTAAACTGGAGAAAATGATTTTTCCTGGGATTATACTTTCTTAACTCTCTAAAGATACTGTGTAATGTAAATTTGGCCTTCCTGGGAAAAGAAAAATGAAAATAATGGGCTATCAGCATGCACGTTATGTTCCACTATTAACTTATTTAATTAAGTGCAATCACAGGCCTTTGTGTACAAAGTTCCAATTATTTCCTTAATGGAGGTTAAACGATACCCAAAACTAGATAAATTAATATTTAATGGAAAGCCACTTTGACTTGTTTTGGAAAGAGAGATTACACATAAAAATTATATGATTTAAAAGTATGCTGAACACAGTTAAGACATGTCTCACTTTCATCATAGAAATATGAATAAGTGTGTACATAATATCTCATTTTAAAGATCAAGAAAATAAAGTACAGATTAGAGTTCACTGCTTTCCAATAAAAAAAGAACACATACCTTTACATTGTCCATTTGGACAATCTCCACAAATGATATTTACCTAGAGAATGACAAGAAACTTAAAGTGTTTATAAACATTGCAATCCCTCCATCAACTTAAATGTGAATTTGTACAACCAGAATCTAAGTACTTGCAAACTAAACCTTAAACTCAAGCGATTAATATTGGAAACTAACCTGAGCTGTACGCCCCCTTTTGTCAAAACTTTGTTCACATTTTGTCAGGTCGCCATTGTAAAATTCCTGAATGAATATAGAGCCACAATATTGTTAGAAATTTTTTTACGAGAATGCGATACTCAGGAGAACCAAAATATTATTTTTCTTTATTTTTCATTAAAGATAGTCCATCTTTGTAAACAGGATTTATGGAAATGGAGCGGAATGATTATTTAGAGTTTATCTAGAGTTATTGTAAATTTCTTAGTAGCCGCTACAGTTTACGATAAAGAGGCCATAAGAACGTCATTTGTTACTGCACATGTAATGTAATGTAATGCAAACATTAGTCTATTTAACATGTTACTTTCAGATAAATAATTATCACCATTTACAGCTTACTTGCACAAAGTTATAGCGTCCTGAACCAGCAGCAAAATAGTTGAATTGATCAAATCTCCCAAAATCAACATATCCCTGCAAATGTTTACAAAGACATGTAGCCAATAGGAATCACAACAGAATCAGTAAAACATACATGAAACGTGTTTTTTATTTGACAGAGCAACTATATAAAGGAGTTGAAAGCATCAAGATAGTCCATCTTTATAACCACAATGTGAGATTTCAAAGTAAATATACGTTGTTTTTCATTAAATATTAGCTGCGCATGAAACTCTTCGTATATCAGTAATGGTTAATCATAAGACCATGAGCTTCACCATTGTTCAAAACATGTCTGATCAGACCCAATGCTATGATAGAATATAAGCTTACATGTAAATATGAAAAGTAAGTTTTTATATTCATTAGTTTAGGTGTATAGATAATCAGTCCCTTAATTACAAAAAGGAGTTCGTAACATGCCAGAAACAATTTATGTGTTTATACATAAATTATCAAATCCCACGAGAGAGGGGTGGAGGATCATGCACTGGAGTTAGTTATTGCTGGAAGAAGCCAGAGAAACATACATCGAAATGCGAAGTAATAGTAGAATAGAGAGGGATCTGGAAGTCGTGAGAACAAGCTTTAACTCTAGTAAAAGGAAGTAACAAAAAAATTGAAAAAGTTATAAACAAGAACAAATGTCCAATCGTAGTAGGGCACATGTATAGGCTTAATATGACTACCGCTTGTGATCTACTCTCCACATCTTTACAAAACCGAATCACCGTGTCTGTATCCTGCACGGACATGTAAAACACCATTACATGTCTGGAACATCTGATATAATAATATACACAGTAAGCACAACATTGTTAATGAATGCAATTATGAGTGAACTGCATGGAGGAGTGATCCCAACAGTCTTCCTTAAGTGAAAAGGATTAATGATCACAATCTAGCAAGCCCATGCTCCTACTCGAAGAGTGACATATGGTACCATCAACCCCCAGTCGAGAAAAAAGAGAAGATGTGAAAATATCTTAATGGCGCACCGTTTTACAGTCATTTTTAATGATTTGTATATCGGTACCACATATTGCAAGTAGCTAATGCGTACTAAAAATATTCATCTCTCTCAAAGTGAATTTCCCCCTTAGTTGTTCCTAATAATTCTCACTCGGAAGTCAGCTTATTATGTGTGGACAGAGGACAGATCATCAAATACAAAGCTATAAGAAGGGCTAGATTCTAGAGGCATGCACTGCACTGTATGTAGAAAGCTACAAGAGGGCTACAAACACATGTGCTCATAATTCTCAACACCCTCAACAGGGATCATAAAGTATAAACACGTGTATATATAATCTATTACGCACCTACACATGACTCACATAACTATCACTGCCTCACTAACGTAACCCTAAAAACCACAAGGATCACTCTCTAATGTAGGAAATTCACAAAATTAACAATGCATCACGACTACGATATGCATAAACAATAAGGTAGCCAGACATCGATAAATTATTACCTTGCCATCATGCTCGAAAGCCTGCCCAATCCAGGTACTCTATTCAACAACTTAAGCAAAAACAATTACAATACTAAATGTAAAAGAATGCAGATAAAAAAGAAGTAAGGAATACAAGGATACGAAATCGAAAATGTGACTGGAATTATCAAGAACGTAACAATTGGTAGTGGGTACAACAACTGAATTTGCTCCATTGAGTAGGTAAATGGCAGCTGAAATAAGTAAATTATACATACAAATTTAATCATAAATGTATAAATATAATTTTGCGAAATAAAAAAAAATTATAAAAGAGAGAAATAGGGTTTAAGTTTAAGTACCAGTGATGATCGTGAAACCCCAAAGATCCCACATCTCTTCTCAACAATCCCAACTAAGCAGCCACAGAGAAAGAGAGAGAGAGAGAGAGAGAGAGAGAGAGAGAGATTTGGTGTTAAAACTTAAGAACAACTTTAGTCTGGAGTTCCCTTGTGCCCAATTGGTAAACGAAATGACAAAATAACCCCTAAGCGGGGCATTTTACATTTTTAATTTGGATGCAACTTTGTTTATTTTATATATAATTTTTTTGTCAAGCAACTTTAATGTATTTTTATTTTTTTTTGTCAGGGCAACTTTAAAATTGCTGTAAAATTACATGTTTTGAAAAGTGGGCCCATTTTGTGATATTTTATTTTTTGTTGTAAAATACATTTTCATTTTGCTACTCTTTAAACAGAATTTCCCTTTTCACTTGAACTTTGTATTTTCATTTTTCTTTCATAACTTAATTGTGTCTATAATTTATTGATTATATATTAGATTTTTAAATGGATTTTTTCTTAAAATGCTGATTATTTTTTCACGCCACATTGCTAGAAATTGGCTCAGGAATGATGACAACAAAAGCTATGGCCTTTCAGCTACATCTACTGGTGGTTTCATTGTATTCTTTTGGGTTATTACCATTTTGACCCTCAAAGTTTTCCCAAAAATATACACCAGCCCTCAAAGTTTAAAAACAGACTTCCATATCCCCGAATTTTGGCACTTGTACATTCCAACCCCTTTTCATTTATTTTAATTTTTTTTCTTCCAATTTTACCCTCGTACTTTCAATTTTGACCCTTAAAGTTTGCATGAAAAATACTCACCAGCCCTCAAAATATGGCATACTTGTACATTCTGACCCTTATATCGAGTTGTTTTCGTATTCCTCTCAATTTTTAGTTAGTTAATACTAGAAAGGTATTCATGGGTGAGATGCATAGTGACTATAATAGAATAGCTAGGAGCACACTGCAACAATGGGTTGATATGTATCTTGGGAGAAACTTTAAGGGTTAAAATGTTAATAACCCTGTTCTTTTCTCCCTGCTAATTTAGCATGTTTCTAAGTTCTTTGCTACCGTCATCACATTTGCTGTCTTTATACAACATGTTTACAGGAAATTGCAATAGGAGTCGCAGGCACTACAGAAATCGTAGTGAATCGTTCAGCACATTTGCTGCATCCCTGCCACAGAAAAGGTTTACAGTTACAGAAGAATCAAGGAAAAACCTTAAGAGCAACACACAACACAGAAAATAGCTCCCGTTTAAAAGGTCTTGCAGAAGGCAAAACTGTCCAGGAATCTCAAGAGCTCATGGAAATTCAAGTGCGGCTTACTGGGAGATGTTAAGCTAAGATCATCACTTCATGTTTTAATTACTTTGGCTTTGCTGAAGTTGGGATAGAGAACATGTTCAGGGATGCACAGGAAATGCTTCTTTCGTCTTTGATATCTTGTATCTTCTTCATTTTCTAAATCACCCAGCTTAAGTTGTAATATTGGCTAAGATAAAGGGAAGATAATTTTTAAGTATTTACATGTTCCGAACTTATTGGAAGGTAATCGAGTAGTTTGAAAAGTCTCACACATCAAAAGCTAACAACACACAATAGCTTTCCTAGTTCCTAGCACGACCTTCAATGTAACAGCAAAAGAATAATCACAAGAGACACTCCCTAATCCAGGGTGACAAGCTTACATATCAGGAGATTTTCACCGACACACTAACGAAGATTTATGGTTTTGGTCGTGGAGAAGCATTGCCAGCATTTTTCTGCATGATATTTGGTTTTGTGAACCAGGTTGTGTAAAGAAACTGTTTCTGGGGTCCCACATGATTACATATCTGCCTAAGCTTCTGCCTCTCCCTCATCCACCTCAATACAATTTTCATGTGCCTCTTACTTGTCAGTCCTCTCACACCAACTTCCTGATAAGATAATGAGAACTAAATCTTTTAACAAAGTAATAATATTTTTAGCTCTCTATTTGAATTCATCCTTAGGTAAAAAGGCGAAACACGCATGAAAGACTGAAAAGCATGATGATAGATATCAGGATCCAAAGATGTTTACTTCATACTTTTAAGGCAAAGAATACAAGGATGCACATACTGTAAAAGAGAGATTATCTATTGCTCGAACCATTATATAGAAAGAATAACATTATACCGTAATTTTTTAAAAGTGAAGATAACATGACAAGTTAAATCACTACAGTCTAATATAAGGCAGTAAGGAAATTACATATTATGTTAATACACTACTCCACAAAAGGATTATCAACTGAAGAAGCACCACAAAACCAACAGGATTTGTACTCCACAATCAAGAGAACATATAACAAAGCTTTTAGAATGAGACAAGGAAATGTTTATAGTCTGCTGTTGGCTTAACATTCGAGATTATGAACTGCTAAAACCAGCATGCCAATCACCTTTACAGGTCAAAAAAGGCCCAAAATAAGCACCACGCTTAACACAACAACAAAAAATTAAATAAAAACACAATAGAAAAATCAGATTAAGAACTATTATGTAATGCGATCAAAATTACTATTTCAACAGAAATATCAGATTATAAACTTCTATGCAATGCTATCAAAATTATTTCACCTTAAAGTTTAGCGTGTATATATATTATAATATACTACAGGGAAGTGATAATTCCAAAGGTAAAAATATCTTATTTCGAGGGCAACTACATTCTAACGAGTAACAAAGCTGAAGCATACGTAAGGCGAATGCTGCCATTTTTAGATGTATCTATAAACAAAATCCTAACCACCAGACATGTTTGCTAATTCTTTTACTTATTCAAACTACATACATACTCAACTAAGGTAGAAATAATGAGAAAGCAACAAGAAGTTACCTTCACACGTTCCCACGTATCTGAGATTGTGAGAGGACCATGCTCTTTCACAATATCAAAAATAACCCTGGTAATTGTCTGTGTCTGCTCCGGTGGCGTTTTAAGCTCTATCGGTTTCATCTTTGGCTTCGGTTTCTTCCCAACATATCGAACAATAGTCGCAAACATGACACCTCACAATCTAACCACTCACTTACAGTCCAACTATATGGCTTCCAAAATTTCACAGTTCCTAAAACAATTCAACTAAAAGTTCATTTCATTTCCCCAATTTATACGAACATCAATAGCTAAAACTTCAACAATTAATCTACAAAATTAAAATTAAAGATTCTAGCATCCGCAATTAAATCAATTGAGTTTGAATTTTACATATAGTTTACCAATTAGATCATATATAGCTTGAATAATTGAGTTGAAAACACAATTTTTTAGTGTGTGCAAACAATACAATGAAAATTCATATATGTATATGTATGTATACAATTATACGTTGACAAGCATAAGAAAATAAGAAGTTAGGGTTTATCGGGTACCTTTGAACAAGACGGGATTGATTAACACAGAAGGGCGAAGGCCCCAAAAATATTTAGTAGTAGCCTCTTTAGTAACCTCAAGATATTTTGAAATTACAATTTTGCCCTCAGCATAATTTTTAGAATAATTTTCGATTTGTTTTTGGAATTCCTTCTGTACATGCAATGATTCTGATTTGTTTTATGAGCATAATATGATCGATGTGTATGCGAAATATTTGTTTTAAAAAAAAAAGAGATCGATGGTCTTTTGATGAATTGGCAGAAAGGATGTTATTTCGTGTGTTATTTTTAAATGTTATTTACGCGAATAGTGGAAATAGTAATTCCATTGTTGTTGTTGAAGTTATGGTGGTGATAATATTCTGCTATTGAGTTGATTAATGGGTTTTTTTTGTTGAAGTTTATGGTGGTTTGGGCAGTAATGTTTCTAGATATGCACAAACTGCCTTCATTTGGGAGGCATTGAATTTGTTAAAAAAGAATGCAAGATGTTGATGTGAAATGGATGATCTTACTTCAGTTGGGGTTAGTGTTGCATGTGCGCAATAGGGTGCTCACGACTATGCAATTTGGGTTCGGAAAGTTGCCAAAGATTCTGGATTGAGACATGCTACCATTGTTGTTGTTGGTGTCCGTATTGGTGACAATTAGGTATGTATGCAATATCTGGAAGTTGAGGCTGATAGGATCCTTGATAGGGTGAGCGAATGAAATGTATATTCTTATAGTCTAATGATGGTTGGTTTTAATATGCAATACCGTGTTTAAAGAGAATAAGAGATGTTTAAGACAACGATAAAACCTGATAGTAGGAGTTTTTACCAGATTAGTGCAGATTAATTTAGTAGAGCAGGCAGGATTAACATCTTTTGGCAACGATAGATAGACTTGATGGTGTTGCTCCGGATGCAGATCATCATGCTTGAATGGTTGATCTTTTGGGCTGGGTGGAAGTAGTATTTCACCTTGAACCTATTGCTCTTGTAAACTCTGTTAATTTGCTAGCAATCTAACATAGACGCTTCTGGTGGAATATGCCAACTCTAATATCCTGCTACCTAACTTGCACACTTCTGGTTGAAGATGGGAAGATGGTGCAAAAGTTTAAGTAAAAAAGATAGCCAAAATGAATGGTGCGAAGATTAGTTTTGCCAGCTTTATCGATGAAGCAAAGATTGGTATAAAGTTGGTAGTTGTTTTTCCTCATTTTCAGTGAGATATTAAACAGAAGCATGGAAGACTGTCAACTGGTTCTAAGGCTGCAACTTGGAAAAAATAAAAGATTACTTCAGAGGAGAATTTTTTTTTAAAAAAAAGGTGTGGCTGCTGGGATTCGAGCCCAGGTCTCCACGGCCACAACGTGGAATTCTAACCACTAAACTACAGCCACATGATGGAAAGAAATCGCAAATTCATATATATAGAATGTTTTTACTGGGTTTGCTACTAGAGGCATCTAAGAAGAGTTGTGACAGGGCCATTAATCTTACCTGATGTGCGAGGGGTAGAAGAGAAGGCCTAGCATGAGAGAGTTGAAGCTGTCAAATCAGCCAATTCGACTGCCTGCTAAGGAACTCAGGCCAAAGGGCTGTTGTGACAAATAAGCAATATATAAGCTGATAAGTTACCCTTTGGATGGAACTAGGCAGGCAATCATCCTTGGCTTCCAAACAGACTCTTCCCTTCATGGAAGACCTCTCCTCTTTTTATTTTTCTTTTTTGCATCCCTATGCTCCAATACATCTGATTCCACATTTACTGAATTTATAGCAAAGTTGCACAATGAGGGCTAGAATTTTCGTGATTCTGTTTCATGTCAACTTTCTTTTTCTTCTCCTTCATGTGCATGCATGGTTCCTAGTAGATAGTAGGTACCGATAAAGGAACATATTCCAGCACAATCATTCTTCACACTTCGTTTTCTGCTTGACAAAAGGCTTCCAAGTTGCACTGGTATGTCAACCCTCTGTCCTTTGTCAATGATACACATTAACGAAAGCAAAATTTTTAAATTTATCATTGACACTAGCTAGTTGACTCTGAGAAATTCCATAACTAGTGGTTTAGGGACATTTCACTTGCGGATAAGATCAGTAGAAAGATTCGGGCAACCATCACTAGATTTCAAATTAAGCGTCAAGTTGAATCAAGCAGTAGGTTTATGTCACAAGCTTTGGCTCTAGGCCTTGAGTTAAGAACATCTTTCCAAGCAACACAAATTGCTTTGTAATACGTCATCACCTTGTTAAATTTAATTGCATTAGATTTAGTTACATTTTTTACTCCTCCCCCCTTCCTTAGAAATGCAATGCATTTAACTTGGTTCTGATAAATTCACGAGATAAAAGGTTTCAGATCTTGATATGAAAACTTCAATTCAATACATCTGAAAAGTTCATCCTCAATGATGCAGACAACTAGAATGTTGGCCAGAAACTGTGGTTATTTTCTAATATTCTGCATTAGTTGCTAACAAAACTTCAAGTAGATGCTAGATGGTTCATTGCCATACTATTGCTTCTACACTATTTCATTAATTCTTACTTTGGCTAGCAGTGGGAACTTGTGGAAGGTGGCAGGAAGCATAGTAGAAACTAAATCACCAACACTGCTAGATTAGTTTAACAGAGATGAACTTTGTGGCATTTTAGATATGGTAGACATCCATTGGTAGCCCAAAAGAATTGGTTTGCTTTCTCCTCCGGTCCTCCAAGTTCAATCAGAATCAGGATATGCAGAGGTTCTCACTGTTTTGTGTTTGTTTTCATCATTAACATTGTTTTCATCTTCTTTGTTCTCATTGAGTATACTTGTCACTTGTGAAAGGATGCAATTTTGCTGCTTTAATATTAGTTTTTGATAATATTTAACAGTGCCAACTAATATTAAAAGCACATAAGTATGCTCCACATCTGAATTTTAAATAGAGAGATTCATCGAGTCTTTAGTAACGCCAAGTCACAAGCTTGATACTGTAGTAGAAAAAGTACTAAGGATTGAAATCCCACCAAACATCAAGGCAAAACAACCATTGTCTTGATCACAAACCTATAAACCATTCTGTCGTGGCACGAGGAAAATATGCAATGGTTTTGTACAAGCATGTAGTAAAACCTCTTGATTAAATTTACAGAGAAGGGACTGAATAATGTTTACTAACATGGAGGACGGTCACATCACAAGCAACTTCATAGTTGATCAACACGTCACTTACTATTGTTAGGGAATAAAACGCGATCCATGCAAATAAAATTCAAAAAAATAGAGAATAATGCTGGTAGATGATCATACAGATTCCTAAAAGACCATGTTAAACGACAGCAAAGAGGAATTAAACGTATAAAACTAATACTTTTGATGAAATTGTTTTTCCCCTTGTGCAGGATAAGTACTACTCCTATGTAATTTATAAAGTCCTAGACTCACACACTATCGCTATCTATTTCATTGGCTTCTGGGATGAGTTTTATTCCCCAAGTAGCATCTTCCCCATCCTTGGTTTCAACACCAGTCCTCTTCTTCTTTTCTTTGAGAAAACTAACAAGTGCTCCAAGACAAACATCAGCATCGCATATCCTCATAAGTTCTTCGGCAACTTCAGCAGGGGTGACTTCGACGATTCCTAATAGCTCTTCTATCTCCTTGAAACGCCAATGCTCATGTTTGATGTCCAGATAGGTGGAAGCTAAAGTTTTGAAACCATTGATAGTAAGATAAGACATGTGAATGTGCATGTCCATTCGTCCAGGACGCAACAATGCTGGATCAAGTCTATCCTTGTGGTTGGTTGTGAAGATTATAATCCTCTCATCTCCACAGCTCGACCATAGCCCGTCAATGAAATTCAAAAGTCCTGATAATGAAAACTGAGGAAACCACAAATAAAAAGTGTAGATATTCAAAATTATGAATAAATAGAAAACTTCTTCTAATTAATTTACAAGCACACGTTAAAAATTAAAAAAAAATCACCTTTAGAGACTTAGATTTAGGCTTTTTTGCTTGAGTTGTTCGATCAGGCAAATCAACGCTACAATCAATATCTTCAATCACAAGTATGGATCTGTTTGCAATCCCCTGCAACAGTTTCCTGAACACATCGTCGCTGCCTACATTCATAAGCTGCAAATCATAGATATCAAATTTCAGATAATTAGCTATGGCTGCTACCAAACTCGATTTGCCTGTCCCTGGTGGCCCATACAACAAGTAGCCTCTCTTCCAAGCCCTTCCTACTCTCTTAAAATATTCTCTCCGCTTCAAAAACAAATCCAAGTCATCCATGAGTGCTTTCTTCTCACTAGGCTCCATTGCTAATGTCTCGAATGTCGACGAATGCTCCAGATTAAAAGATGACCAAGATCCTGATCCGTAAGTGTGAAGTTTTATATCTTTACTTGCATATTGCATATTTTTTGCTTCTTCCAGGACAAATGGTATGTACGAATTCATGACAAGATCCTTGTGTATTTTCTCGAAACGAAGCTCATACCAATATTGTTTGTTCCTGTCGGATTTTTCTTTTTCATGTTGGTTAAGGTAAGCCCACGTAATCTCAACACCTTGGTACACTTCACTTATAGTTTCTTCCTGGGCTAATTTGGCAGTGAGTTTCTCGCTTTTCTGGCTCAGCTTGTTAATCTTGAGACGATTGGTAGTGGAAGAGGCTTTGGCGGACATGTAAATTTGAAAGGATTGAAACAGATAGTTACTATAAGAATATTCGTCAGACTTTTCGACCATCAGAGTGAGCACTGAATTTTCTTTATTGGGAATGCGGTTCTTGAAGAAGCGAGAAATGAGAGAGAGAACATACTCTTGAACCTGACGAGGAACTATTTGGTGGAATGTGGTCCTCAGAAGCATGACAGACGACGAAAGTGATGCGTATGCAGCATAAACTGCTGCTGGTGAAGGAAGAGCATTCATACTCATAGTCGACATGTTTCGTAAACGAATTTCGAGTGTGAGATTAATTTTCACCAAGCTAAGCTAGCCAAGAATAATTCTTGATGGATGTTTAGAATAATGAGCAGACATAATGCATTGGGATTTATATAGGATAAAAGATCGTAACCTGCAAGCAAAAATTGTTGCAGTAATGGTAAAGATGAATTATGTGGTTAATTAATTTTTCGCTTGGGCACCAAGACTAGTGATTATCTTCGATTAGTTTCCTATTCTATATAAAATACCTATTTTAGGAGCTGTAGTTTATCTCATTCTGTGGTTTATCTCATTTTTTACATCTTTTTCTTCTTTTTAATCACTAATGTCCAAGGGGTAGTTTGGTTTACGGAGTGACATGAGTTTGGAATCAGGAATCGGATTGAGGTGGGACGAGGTTGAAAGATCATTTATAATATTATGTGTTTGGTTCAGTGTTTAAATAATTTTTAAAATGATATTAAGTTATATTTTAAATTAATTTTTTATATTATAAAAGAAATCAAAAATATTTTATTGTTATTTATAACATTGTTTTTATTTATAAAATAATTTTTTATATTTATAATGTTTTTTGGCATGAAATTAATAAATAATATAAAATTGATACCCATACGGCCATACCTCCATTTTCATATCCACCTCCCCACTAGGGTATCAAAATCATAATCTTGGAGCCCGGAGGTTTAAGGTATGGGTTTGAGAATATAAAAATTTGAACCAAATACATGGTATGAGTTTTACGTATTCTAAACTCATACCTGATTCCTGCGAACCAAACGACCCCTAAAAGTTTTGGCAAAAAGAGTTTAAACCTCAATTAATTGGGTGTTGGCCCTCTTTATCACAAATTAAAGTCAAAATGCCCAAAATATCACAACCCAGGTAAATGGCCCTTTCTATCACGTAAAAACGCATTTTCGTCATGCGTTTCTTGAAAACGCATTTTTATCATGCGTTTACCCAATTGAAATAATTGAATTGACGTTTCTTCAAAATTTAAAAACTGTGGAAACGTCATTTGTATTTGCGTTTTTGGAAAGTTAGAATTTGAAAGCGAGCCCATAAGGCCCAATGGCCGGAGGCCCAAGAAGAAAGCATGGGTTTTCAATTTTTTTCCAGAAACGTGTTATAAATATGCGTTTTGTTGTGATACATTGGGCCATATTTTCAAATAGTGATATTTTGGATATTTTAACTCTAAATTGTGATTAAATGGGCCATTTCTCAATTAATTTGCTTTTGTAGTTTGTTTGGAGTTCCTAAATTTCATGTTTTAATTACATTTTGTTATAAAATTTTTTTTTTACCAAAATTCATACTTCTACTAAAAAACTTAGATTCCAGACATTTTAGATAAACAAAACAAATTTATGGGAGAATTGATTGAAGTGCTCTTGATTTCGCATAGTTCAAGGGCTCAAATTCGGATCATATTCGTCGTGGATGGCTCAAGACAGCAATTGCTCCAACAATCAAGACCTGTAAGTTTTAATCGCACTGTGTATTCAGCAATGAGGGGTTCAAACTCCAGAAATTAAGTAGTAGGCCTTCAGCATATCTGGAATTACAGCACATTAACAGCTTGAATTCATGGATGCCTAGATGGCTACAGCATTAGCGAACTAATACTGGAACAAATAAGAGTCTAATAGATTTTCTTGGCATATTTTACCAGCAGAGTACCAACACAAATTATGAAATTAACAAGAAAGACAAAAGTAACTTCGCAGAGAAATTTAGGACCGTGGTGATTTGGTGAATAAGGAAAAGAAATTACAAATGTAGAAGATTTGAAGCAGTGCAAAGTAATACTAATAATCTTCAACATTATCATCATCCATCTGCTAATCACCTTCAACATCTTCATTATCCATTTAGCTGTCTTCGTTATCTGTTTCGTTGTCTTCGTCATCTGTTTCGTTGTCTTCGTCATCTGTTTCGTCAGAAGTGTTTTCTGCACTATAATCATCTTCAATGTCTTCGTCATCTATCGGCTTACTTCCTTCATCATAATCATCTGCAATGTTTTCATCATCCATTGGGTCACTTTCTTCATGTGGTTTTACATTCAAGTCCAAATGATCTTGCGTCCTAGTATAATTTACTGGCACCACAATACCATTTTGCATTGGGTGGCACCCAGCAGCATATAAACCATCTTCTGAGTCACTAATTTTTATTTTCTTGGCTTTTGGGATAATTTCAACTCCAGAAGTAGTGTCCCCGTCCTTGGATTCAGGATTAGCTTCTTCCCCATCCTTGGATTCAACAGTAGTCCTCTTTCTTTTCTTTTCCTCAAGGAAACCAACAAGTCCTCCAAGACAAACATCAGTATCGCATGCCCTCAAAAGTTCCTCAGCAACTTCAGCAGGGGTGACTTCTATGCTTCCTAATAACTCTTCTATTTCCCTGAAACGCCAGTAGTGATGAGTGATCTCCAGATAGGTCGAAGCCAAAGTTTTGAACCCGTTAATAGTAAGATAAGACATGTGAATGTGCATGTCCATTCGCCCAGGACGCAATAATGCAGGATCAAGCTTGTCCTTGTTGTTAGTTGTGAAGATTATAATCCTCTCATCTCCACAGCTCGACCATAATCCATCGATGCAATTCAGTAGTCCTGAGAGTGAAAACTGCATTCACAACAAATTAAGGTCAGGATCATGCAACATAATGAATACATGTGAAAATCATTTAACTAATTTGCAAGCTCAACTTAGCAATTAGTAAATTACCTTGCAAGAGTTGGATCTAGCATACTTGTCTTGAGTTGTTCTGTCAGGCAAGTCAACGCTGCAATCAATATCTTCAATTACAAGAATGGATCTGTTTGCAATACCCATTAATAAAGTCCTTAACCCATTATCACTGCTCACATTCCTGAGCTGCAAATCATAGATATCAAATTTTAGATAATTAGCTATCGCTGCTACCAAACTCGATTTTCCTGTCCCTGGAGGCCCGTACAACAAGTAGCCTCTCTTCCAAGCCCTTCCTACTCTTTTAAAAAAACTCTCCTTTTGACAAATAAATCCAAGTCATCCATGAGAGCTTTCTTCTCACTAGGCTCCATTGCCAATGTTTCAAATGTAGATGCATGCTCTAAATCAATCGAGGACCAAGACCTTCCTGCATAAGTGTGCAATTTCAAATCTCTCTTTGCATTTTGGATAGTTGTTACTTCATTCATGACAAACGGTATGTATGAATTAATGACAATCTCCTTGTGTATTTTTTCGAAACTAAGCTCAAACCAACATAGTCTGTTCCTATCAAGAGATTTATCTCCTGAATTTTTGCAAACGAATGACCATGCAATATTCACACCTTTATACGAGTCATTAATGGTTTCTTCTTGGGCTAATCTAGTAGTGAGTTGGTTGGTTTTGGGGCTCATTTTCGAGATCTTGAGTTGAGGCGACTGGTTATTGGAGTAGCTTTGGTAGACATGTAAATTTCGAAGGCACTAAATAACTGGTTTAGATAGCCTTGATTATCACCATACTTTTCGACAATGAGAGTGAGCAGAGAATCTTCTTTAGCAATGGCACGTTCCTTGAAGAAGTTTGAGATGGCGGATAAAACATAATCTTGAACTTTACTAGGGACTATTTGATGAAAAGTTGTCTTGAGAAGCATGACGGATGATGAAATGGATGCGTATGCACCATAAACTGTTGCTGCTGAAGGCAGACCATTCAAACTCATCATTGACATGTTTGTAACCTGCACAATGACAAGTGGTCTCGCAAATACAAGAATCCTTTTATAAGGAAAAATAAATTAACCTAGCTAATTTTATTGGGATTTGTAAGAGTCAAAGCCAACAACGTAACAAGGTTTGCGATTATGGTACGATTCTAGGATGGTTTATCCTATTCTTCATTGGTTACCATTTTCATGAATTAAATTTCTCTTCCCAGATTGTGCGGCTTTTTTTTTTTTTTTTGAAACTCAGAAAACTTCATTAATAAATCAAAGCGTCAGAAACAATAGACTCCAGCACAGAACGTGGAGGAGATAAAAACATATTGTGGCAATTTAGAGAACAAGGTACACGCGCCATTAAATGGGCCACCTTATTCGCTTGCCTTCTAACAAACTGCACAGAGACATTCACTAACTCGCCTAGCAAGGAACGACACGCCTCAATGACATGACCTACTTCTACTTGATACTCCATATCAGCAAGAATTGCATTCACTACATTAAGGGAATCAGACTCAACCAGAACCTTCATATCGGGAAGGGTACGCAGCCAAGACAAAGCTTCAAGCACACCTAATGCCTCAGCCTCCAGAACTGAAACAACACCTGCAATCTTTGAATTTCTCCCTTGCACAAACTGCCCAGCATGATCCCTGATGACCATCCCCACCGTGAAGAATGGTTGCCCCTCTGTAACAGAAGCGTCTACATTTAACTTAAATTCTCCTTCCTGAAGATTGTGCGGCTTTGTTCCGCAAATGGTTGGGTTTCAACATATTAAACCATTGTACCCCGTCAAAAAAATGTTTAGTGTACTGCCAAATTCTATAGAATTGACTAATTTAGATAAGATCAATCATAAAAAAATTAAGAGGTTTTTGAAAATAAGAATTTTTTTTTTTTTTGTAAAAATACATTTTAAAGGAAAATCGCAAGACATGATTTTTTGAACTTTTTTTTTTTTTTTTTTTACAAAACTAAGACTTTACTGCATCCAAATACAACTAGATGCAATCTCAAATATAACAAAAATAATATCAATAATTTTTCCGGGAACATAAAAAAAGTTTTATTTGATGGCAAACCGTAATTTTTACAAATATTTTGAGAATATATTAAAATCGAAAAAAACGTTAAAAAGATAGTAGTATTTTGACAATTTTAAAATCTAAAGTCACTGTTTTTTTTGACACAATTAAATAGTCACTTGAACATTTATATTCACCAACATTCGGACGTTTGCATTTTTGTTTTATGAGGAAAAGCAATTATATAGATGAACTTAATATATTTTTATAGGGTAACTTTATTCTATTATCTCTACTAAAAATTGAAAATAACTTTACATTTTTCCCAATATATTTATTTTTATGGAAACATATTTCAATTATACAAACAATAATGGGCCGTATCAAAGGGTGTAAAGTTGCGAGAGGTGCGCCTGTTATCTTCCATATGTTGTTCGCGGATGACTCGTTCTTGTATTGTAAAGCTAATGAAGACAGTGCAAGGAGTGTAATGGAGATTCTGCAACAATTTCAGAATGCTTCGGGCCAGCAAGTTAACCTTAGTAAATCATCTGTTTTCTTTAGTCCCAATACCAATAATGCTACCAGAAGGAGTGTGTGTTCTCTGATGGGGATGAATGAAGCAGGGGAGGACATCACTTATTTAGGCTTACCAAGCATGTTAGGAAGGAACAAATCGGTGATGTTGGGTTATTTGAAAGAAAAAATGAAGCAGCGGATTGAGCGATAGGAGGGAGGGATTGTTTCTAGAGCGGGAAAAGAGGTTTTAATCAAAACAGTAGCACAAACGCTACCAAGCTTTGCCATGAATGTTTTTTTACTCCCGGTGGAAATGTGTACTGAAATGGAGCAGCTGATGTGCAAGTTCTGGTGGAAATCAGGTTCAAAAAGTGGTCGTGGGATACACTGGAAAAGTTGGAAGAAAATGACAGTTCACAAGTCTAAGGGTGGGATGGGTTTTAGAAGTTTGAGGGATTTTAATCTTTGTCTGCTCAGTAAGCAGGGTTGGAGACTGCAATGTCAGCCTGATACGCTAGTTGGTCGAATTTTTAAAGCAAAATATTATAGGTCTGGGGAGTTTCTGTCGTCTGAACTTGGACATAATCCAAGTTTCATATGGCGTAGTGTGTATGAAACAAAAGATTTGGTGAAGCAAGGAGCCAGGAGAAGAGTGGGAAATGGTGAAAATATCAATATTTTAGAAGATTTATGGTTGCCAGGGAACGAAAATGCTAAGGTGACGTCGTCTCATTCAGATTTAGTTGGCAGGAAGGTGTCGATGCTGATAAATACTGAAAGTATGACCTGGAATATGGACTTGGTTCGTAATTTGTTTAATGAACGGGATGCTATGCAGATTGCTAGCATTACCCTATCTTCAAGTCGACAAAAGGATGTGTGGTATTGGGCTCTTGAAAAATCAGGTCTGTTTTCGGTGAAAAGTGCATATAGGTACCTTCAAATGACTAAAGAGGATGGAGCAAACGTAACAAATTCGGATTTCTGGAAACAAATGTGGAAGATCTGGGTTCCACCCAAAGTTAAGGACTTACTATGGCGAGCTGCAACTAACTGTTTGCCAACAAAGTCGCTTTTACGGTCCAAACATGTTAATGTGGACGTCTTATGTCCAATCTGTCTGACTCATAGAGAAACTACGATACATTGTTTGGTTGAATGCTCTTTTGCTCGTGCCTGTTGGAATAAAGTGTTGGAGGGGTTAAATACGGAGGTACTGGGATCTTTTGCAGCATGGCTAGATGTCAGAATGAAGGAGGTTGGAGGGGAGAAAAGAAAGATTTTAGCAGTGACTTGCTGGGCGATCTGGAAATTTCGAAACGAGGTAATATGGAATAATAAGGGAGCGAGTGTAGACGCTGTTGTAGCTGCAGTAGTTGCAACTCTTAATCACTGGGAAAGAGCACAAGATAAAAATGTGAGTTCAGCTGCTGCTTTCTTGACTATAGAAGATGGTGCTGCGAAGTGGGTGAGGTCTGTGGGAGAAGTGATCAAGATCAACGTCGACGCTGCTCTCTTTGAAGATTCAGGAAACTATAGTTTTGTGTGTGTAGCAAGGAATGGTTCGGGGAATCTGGTAGAAGCCATCTCAGTATGCCGTGCAGGGAGTCTGGATCCAGAAACTGTGGAAGCCTTGGGAGTTAGGGAAGAAGGTTATTATAGAGACTGATTGTCTTGCAGTGGTTCAATCTGTAAGAAGCTCTACCTCGATGCTGTCATATTTTGGTGGCCTGATAAGCGAGTGTAAGAGGCTGCTAGAAGAGAGTTCTGATGTATCTTTAATATTTGCAAGACGGTCTGCTAATAACGTTGCTCATTATCTTGTAAGAGCATCTTATTATGTCGCTGATCGTAGTATTAGAAGTGATAATATCTCTCCTGACTTCCACAATGTAATCATGAATGATTGCCAATAATGAAATGATTTATTTAGTTTCAAAAAAAAAAAATGTGTACCAGAGACCTCAGTATAGAAAGATACATTCTTGATTTTTACCTAATTTTCTTAATTTCAAGATTTATACGCAATAAATTCTTGATTTTAAGTTGTAATTTGACAATGTACTTTGAATTCGTGTAATCAAGCAACTAGACCTTAGCAAATCCACCAAATTTAGATAATTAGCCATGGCAGCCACCAAACTCGATTTTGCTGTCCTTGGAGGCCCATACAACAAGTAGCCTCTGTTCCAAGCCCTTCCTACTCTCTTAAAATAATCCCTCCTCTTCACAAACAAATCCAAGTCAGAGCTTTCTCATCACTAGGCAATATCTCAAATGTTGACGAATGTTCTAGATTAATCGAAGACCAAGACCCTCCCTCAAAATTGTGTAGTTTCAAACCTCTCCTTGAATATTGTATAGCTTCTGCTTCTTCCAGGACATACGGTATGTATGAATCCAGAACATCATTGTAAACACTTGCTCGCAGGGTAGGACCCATGATCTTAAAATGATTTGGAGTAAAAAATTTAAACTAAAATTTTTTACATCTCATATTTTTATCATAAAAAATTATGATTTTCTTATGCAAAATATATTTTTATTGTGTAATGTATGTGTTATATTGGCTTTACATTACCAATATTACTTGTACAACTGTCATCATTTATTTTTACTCAACCCAATAATAACACTAGCAAAAGATCAAATTAAATCTAAAATGAAAATGAAATATTTGTTATTTAGTAGAAAATGTGCATATTTTTTTAATTTTTTAATAAAATTATCAGATTAAGTAAAGGATCCAAAATTATCAGATTAATTCTAATTTTGTAAACAAATATTTACGAGGAAGTTGAAGTAAACTCACTGGATGATGGATTAAAACAACTTTATCAAGAGAAATGCAACAAGCTGCTAGATCATATTTACTTATTTAGTACTAAAAAAAACAAGCTAGATCACTGCCAACCATTAGCTTTAATTCTTTTGGCATCCGGGATGAGCTCAATTTCATCAGTACTGTCTTCATCATCCTTTCTCTCAACGCTCCTTTCCCTCTTCTTTCCATTAAGAAAATTAACAAGTCCTCCGAGACTAGCATCAGCATCATTAGTCTTCATAAGTTCTTCAGCAACTTCAGCAGGGGTGACTTGAGTACTCCCAATTAGCTCTTCTATCTCCCCGAATCGCCAATGCTGATCTCTTATGGCCAGATAATTAGAAGCTAATGTTTTGAATCCGTTGAAGGAAAGATAAGACATGTGAATGTGCTTGTCCATGCGTCCTGGACGCAATAATGCAGGATCTAACTTATCCTTGTTGTTGGTCGTAAAGATAATGATCCTTTCATCTCCACAGCTCGACCATAGCCCATCTATAAAGTTCAATAGTCCTGATAGTGTAAACTGCACAAACCACAAATTTAACATTCCATACTACAGCATTAGGCGCCCTTCTGTTTCGAAATTACCAAATAAACCGAGAAGCACCGGATCAGTAGTACAAATTAAGTAGAAAAATATAAGCACTTAACGCAGTTTAGGGGATTGTATAACCACAAACCAGATTCTTAATTTACAAGCACAAAGTAAAAATTACCTGCAAATCGCGTGGATGGCGTTCAGGTGGAACTGGTTTAGTGTGTCTATCCGGTAACTCTACACTACAATCAATATCTTCAATTACCAGTATCGATCTATTTGCAGTCGCCAGTAACAATTTCCTAAGCCCGGAGTCATGCTTCACATTCATAAGCTGCAAGTCATATATATCGAACTTGAGATAATTCGCTATCGCAGCTATCAAACTCGATTTTCCAGTCCCTGGAGGCCCGTACAATAAGTAGCCTCTTTTCCAAGCCCTTCCTACACTCTTATAATATTCTTTCCTCTGCACAAACAAGTCCAAATCATCCATCAGAGTCTTCTTCTCGCTTGGCTCCATTGCCAATTTGTCGAAAGTGGATGGATGCTCGAGATTTATGGAATCCCAGGCAGGTGTTTCTGCAAAATACGCGTTGTTGGCGAGTGTGTGAAGCTTCACAACTTTCTTTGCATTTCGAATGGCCTTTGCTTCTTCTAGCACAAAAGGTATATAAGAATTTATAACAATTTCCTTGTGTATTTTCTCAAAACTAAGCTCGAACCACTGCTTAGTTTTGAATTGCCACGGACGATTTCCAAAATCGTCCGGGACTTTTGAAATGTTCCTACCATTATTTTTCCCAGTGTTTTCCGATTCTTCACAAACAAACAGCCATTTAATCTCGATATCTTGGAAGAAATCAATAATATTCTCAGATTGGGCTAATCTGATATTGAGATGTTTCTCTTTCGAGCTCTTGGTGATCTTGAGTCTATTAGTCTTGGGATTAGTCTTAGTAGACATGTAAATTTCGAAAGAATCAAAGAGATCATTCCGTGACATGCCATCAAACTGATCAACCACTAGTGTAAGAAGAGAAGTGTTTGTGCGCTTAAAGAGTCGAAAAAAGGCAGAGACGAGAAAATCCTGAAGTTGGCGAGGAACAACTTGGTGAAAAGTGGTTTGAAGGAGCATGAAAGATGCAGAAATAGAAGCGTAAGCGGCATAAGCCGTAGATGGTGAAGGCAGGTCATTGAGAGTCACCATGTTTAGTTTGAGAAACGAGTTATTGCTTAGTAAAAATAGCTCTGATCTGCCTGAGGAGCACTAGTAAGTGAGTTTTGAGGACAGTGGCATGATGTTTTCTCAGGCCTCTGCAATTATTTAAGACCTGGTTTTCCTTTTATAAGTCTGGTGTTGAAAGGGAGTGAAACTAAGTTATA
Source organism: Heracleum sosnowskyi (assembly GCA_030848705.1). NCBI lineage: Eukaryota > Viridiplantae > Streptophyta > Magnoliopsida > Apiales > Apiaceae > Heracleum > Heracleum sosnowskyi. The sequence goes on from CM061243.1 coordinate 11,179,843, forward strand.
TTTGAGACCATAGTATTGGCAACTTTTTTAGTTTTCAGTGGATTCCATATCAGTTGGTGGTCCACAAGCCAGACAAACAAGCACCGTCAATTTATTACAGATAGAGTTGGTTAGCAAAAGAGAAAATTAGTGACTCAGTGGTGTTTTGTTTCAAGAATGAATAATAGATGTTGTTAGGTTACTCCTCTTCACATATTGCATAGTGTCCGTGATTCAATTAAATTTCGAAAACTTTCGAATGTTAAACAAATAATGTTAAACATGTATTGATTTGCAAGTGTAAAGCATCATAGGAAGCAGGTTTGTTTATTATTCCAGTAACAAAGAAAACCAAGGAAAGTGAGTCGAAATTATGGAACAAAACAAAAGAGGCATACATTGGTTTAGTTTCTGGGAAGGACATAGCTCATGACTGGACTTCCCACCGGAGAGAAGCTCCAATAACACTTCTTCTGCCTCTTGTCTTTATCGAAAATGGACATTTGCTAGGAAAAGATACAGTGAAAAGGGGCATTTGCTTGGAAAAGATGTATAAGTTTAAAGTCAGGACATGTCGTCCTAGGGTCGTAAACGAACAGAGCCGAGTCGAGTTTTGTTCGAATCGATTTGAGTTTGATTTTTTTTTAAATGAATCGAGTCGAGCCGAGTTTTCTAATCGAACGAAAAGTGATGTTCAAGATCGGCTCGTTTATTAACGAGCCAAACACGAGTTTGTTCACGAACATTTCGAGTCGAGCCGAACACAATCCAAATTCGAGTCGAATCGAGTTGTTCACTTATAGTTCGTACTTTTATACTCAACCAAATCCAATTTTTAAAATTACTTACTTGATTTACAGTCTCACGCCTAAAATCACATTTTAAGAATACACGATTATGTTTGAATTTCAATACTAAAAGTTAATTTATTTTCTTCTAATAATCATATTAGGTTAATACTAGCTCATAACCCGTGCGAAGCACGGATCAAGAATAAAAATTAAATTATTAAAAAAACAATTTAAAATATTGAGAAAAAAAATAATTTATAAGTTTTATTTAAATATGTACTTGCAGAGAATTTAACATGAAATTAATATGAAAGTCTATAATAAATAAATATTATTTAATTATGTCGATCAGAAGAATCAAAAATTTGGTAAAATCAAAGAATTGAAATTGAATAAATAACTAACTTATATAATTGTAGTTGCAGCGATTCGAACACGAGTTTGGAATGAAACCAATTAATTTAGATATATCATACTAACCAAAATTTGGCTTTGTACTATTGTTTTGCAACGAAAAAGAGTTTTCCTCATCAATAAAGTCCCCGATCCCCCGAATAATTTTATTATACTTTTTTCCATTCTCGCCATCAATTCCCGAGTTGTTTTTATACTTCTCTCTGTTCTTGTTCTCAACGCAAATAATTTCTTAAATTCTCGTTGCTGAATGGGGTGGAGAACATAGCAAGATCGACGGGACGGATAAAATACTCATATGTAGTTGTTAGAAGTATGAGAGATACCCAAATTTGGCTTTGTACTATTGTGTTCCAACGAAAAAGAGTTTTCCTTATCAATCAAGCCCCAATCTCGAATTATTTTTATGTACTTTTCTTCGTTCCCGCCACCAATCCCCGTGTTATTTTTATGCTTCTCTTCTCTCTGTTCCTGTGTCCTGAACATGAATAATGTCTCAAATTCCCGTCCTGAATGGGGCGTGAGAACAGAGTAAGATCGACGGGACGGATAAAATACTCATCTGTAATTGTTAGAAGTAGGAGAGATATGAATTGTACCGATCGAAAGTAACTTATAAAATAATAGTTAATATAAAAAATCTTTTGATCTCAATCAAATTAGACGTGTACGGCGGTATACATAACATATCAACATATGAGAACATTAAGTTGGATATCTGATTTTGATTTTATAATAAATCTTATTTATATTAATTTAGAATTATGTTAATTATATTAATATAATAATTATATTTTTACCGCTGTATATGACATACTACTCCCTCAGTCTCATCCATTTATTATCGTTTCAAATGAGAGGTTCGGCACGCATTTTAAGGCTTCTATAAAATATAGTTTCATTACTTATTTTTAAAAAAAGTTTTCTTTGAATAAAAATCCAAACATTTAATTTTTATTCAAAGAAGAAATTTTTTAAAAATAAATAATGGAATTATATTTTATAAGAGCCTTAAAATGCGTGTCAAACCTTCCATTTTTAATGATAATAAATGGATGGGACGGAGGGAGTACATTATTAAGAGTGAGTTTTTGATTTTAATAAAGTAATAAAAATTAACTTTTAATTAAATAATAAATCATATTATATTAATTTAGAATTATGTTAAATATATTAAGATTATTAAGATAATAAATATATGTATACTGTGGTATGTGGTATACATGGCATACCATACCAATAACTGTTTTTAATAAAGAGTAAGTATAGGTTTTTAATTTAATAATAAATCTTATTATATTTATTTAGAATTATATTAATAATATTAAGATAAAAATAATATGTATACCGCGGTATACATGGTATACCATTAAGAAATAAAGAGTAAGTATAGGTTTTTAATTTAATAATAAATCTTATTATATTTATTTAGAATTATATTAATAATATTAAGATAAAAATAATATGTATACCGCGGTATACATGCGGTATACATGGTATACCATTAAGAGGGGTTTTCTGCTTTTAATAAAGAGTATAGATTTGTATTTATGAGTAATCAAACATTACTCACTTCACCTAATAACAATAGTTAAAATAAAATAATTTTATCACTAACTTAGAGCCTCTCTAAAAGCCTCTTTATCTGGGCTCTTAACTTGAAATTTGAGGAGGTTTATAACTTTTTTTTCTCCAATATACTCTTATTAACCTTAAATTCACTAAAAGTCTCATCTTTTTCCTCAATTTTAAGAGGTACGAGCCACTTTTAAATAATATTATATAATAAATTAATAAGACAAACTCTCTTTCTATGTTCACTTTCTTTTGTAATTTTATGAATGCAACTTATAAAATTTAATAATGAAAAACTAATTTGGATTGGATATAAAGAGTTTAACTTTTGGTAGTACGTTGATGTTATACATTTTAGATATAACAAATACAATTCCCTATTCAACCACAAAATAACTAAAATAGATCGCAATTAAGTTTTATTTAATATATTCAAATTGTTAAGGATATTATGAAATTCACAAATTTATAATTAGTTAAACGAATCGAGCCGAGTTTAACGAGTTCGAGCCGAGCTCGAGCCGATCCCGAGCAAAACGAGCCGAGTTCGAGTAGAACAGATGTAAAGCTCGACTCGAGCTCATTTACTAACCGAACACATTTTCATGTTCAAGTTCGTGTTCATTTAGTAAACGAACCGAACCGAGTCCATATAAAACGAGCCGAGCTTAAGTTTTGTTTGCTCGTTGGCTTACAGCCCTAGTCGTCCCCATGTGTATGGTTAGTCCCCACCTATCAAGTCCCCAGTCGCCAGTCCTATGAGGACTGAAAATGACAGATTAGTAGGTAAGAATATATTGGGATTCATTGTGCATGCAGCTTGCATGTTATAGAAATCCAGATCCAGCCTTTTGATTTCGGAATCTTTTCACATTAACAGGTCTCTGTGTTCTGGACTTCCGCTGCATTTTTTTCTTAACCATAAAACTGGCACATTTTTTTTAATAATTTATTTCATTTAATTTAAAATCCTGCAGTTTTCCCTTTTATTCATGTCCAATGTGCACCAAAAAACGGTTTTCTACTTAACAAATTTTTATAAGTAATTTAATTGGAGCTTTTGCTACTATTGAGGTAATAGATGTGTCATGTGTGATTGATATTCGTAAGCGAATATTTTTAGCTGCATCGAATATCTAGTTTTGTGACGTTCCACTTTTTCTTCATTAATAAGGTCCTCTGAGAGCTGTTAAGGTGTTTAAAATGCAAATTCTGAAGCTGAAGACGAATGACTTGGTTGAATATTGTTCGGAAGCAGCATTGTTGAGGGCCGGCGTTGGCCGAGTAACAATACAATTAACTCCTTATATATAATAAGCGTAAGGGAGATCTTATCCAAAACTTTGGTCGGTCACTGTACTACCAAAAGTATACGATCCGTTGGATTATAAAACTATAAATATTCAAATTGATGAGGACCGTCAGATATAATATTAAAAATTGTATTTGATTAATAATAGGATAGTATTTAAATACTAAAAGGTGTATTTTGATAATTTAAACCTATTATAAATGGGTTTTCTATATTGAATAGAAATCTTTATGTAAAAATTCGTAATTATCTTTTCTCTTTATTTTATGGATAGTTCCAGTTAGATAATAATTATTAAACTATCATTAAAGATAATTTTGTAAGCTTCGCGTGGGCTGTAAAATCGTTAAAATCTGTTGTCTAAAACTCAAGATAGAGCCCAAGAGCCCAAACAGTAAAGTTATTATCTAAATTTTAATAAATATTTTTTTATTATTGTAACACCAATTTAATTTTTTTTCCTAATTCTTTTAAATTTATAAATTCTTTGTTTATTCCAATAAAATATTAAAATCAATTTAAGAAAAAATTAAAATCGATCTGGTCCGTGTACGATCAGTATACGACCAAATTAATAATTATAGTTAGATCTTAAATAGATCGATGAGAATTGTTAAATCTAATATTAAAAAGTGTATCTGATTAATAATATAATTATATTTAAATACTAAAAAGTGTATTTTGATAATTTAAAATTTTTCTATGTAAAAATTCTTAAATATCTTTTCTCTTGAATTTATGTATAGTTCAAGTTAGATGATAATTGTTAAACCAAATATCAAGATAACAATTCATATCGATTACAATGATACCCTACGTTATAAGAGACTTAGGAGAACTTCTGTACATGAATAAATTTAAACACTTTTTTTTCTGAAGGAACATAACAATTCGATTAATCCAAATTATAATTATATTATTTTACATATAACAAACATAAAAGGATAATATCAAAATATTATTAAAATGTTGAGGGTTTCATGTTCATAAACGATAATTTTGAATATAATACTTATATTAAAATGTGTATTTGATTAAATGTAGGATTATATTTAAATACTAAGAAGTGTGCTTTGATAATTTAAACCAATTATAAATTGGTTTTCTATATTGAATTGAATTCTTTGTGTAAAACTTCTTAACCATCTTTTCTTTTCAGTTTATTTTATGGGTAGGTCAACTGGTCAAGTTAGATAATAATTATTAAACCATCATTAAATTAAAGATAATTTCTTTAGTTTCGCATGAGTTGTAAAATCGTCAAAATTCAATTTCTAAAACTCAGGATAGAACCCAAATATTAAAGTGAGTATCTAAATTTTAATAAATATTTTTTTTATTATTGTAGCACCAATTTATTTATTTTTCCACTAATTCTTTTAAATATAGAAATTTTATGTTTCTTTCAATAAAGTATCAAAATTAATTAAGAACAAATTCAAATCGATAAAGAATATAATAATATGAGAATACAATTTTATATAATCATAACATGATTTTTATTCTATTTAATAATTTTTAAGTAATAATGTATTTTAAAATTTTATTTACACCGTAAATAAAACCGAAACATTAAAAGTAAAAGCAGTTAGTAAGATACTTATATTAGTATATACTTGATATCCTTATTATATTAAATCCTTATATATAATAATCATAATAGGGATCTTATCCCAAATTTTGGTCGTAGACAACCAAATTAATAAGGACCATTAGATCTTAACTAGATAAATGAAAATCGTTAGATCAAATATTAAAAAAGTTTATTTTATTAATAATAGGATTATATTTAAATTCTAAAAGGTGTATTTTAATAATTTAAACCAAATATACCAAATATAAATAAGTTTTCTATATTGAATAGGATTCTCCATGTAAAAAATTCGTGACTTTCTTTTCTCTTCCATGGACAATTCCACCTAGATAAAAATTGTTAAACCATCTTTTAATTAAAGATAATTTAGTTATCTTCATGTGGGGTGTAAAATCGTCAAAACCTGATTTTTAAAACACAAGATAAAGCCCAAATTAATAAAGTGAATATTTAAATTCTAATAATAATTATTATGTCATCATTATTTTAACACCAATTTAATTACTTTTTTCTAATACGAATATTATAATACGAGGATAAAATTTTATAAAATTGTGCATATATTTAAATCCTATTTTATTAAGTTTTATATCATAACTAATCAAATATTATTTATTATTAAATAATAAATTATACGTATATGGTGATTTTGTTTTATAAGAACTCATAGAGACCTAATTTCATAGTTATCAGAACTATATTCATATTAAAAAAAAACCTTATTTTAAAGTTTTAGACTCAGCTACAGAAGGCCAAACTTTTTAAACCTATATACATTGTAAATTATTAAATTCGAAACTTTAAAAGTTTGCTAATCAATTAGTATAGTACTTTTCTGAAAAATCGTAATTTACAAAAAATATTATCAAATAACATATGTCTGCAAGAAAAAAATGAAAAATTCTTATTTTTCAAAAAAATCTATAAATTTTAATATGTTGTTGGTAGATTCAAACCTTAGATAATTCTACATGATAATTATACTGTTATATCTAACGTTTTTCAACAATTTAATTTGAAAGATTCAACGATTATGGATTGAGTGATCAAACAAAGACCAAACTTAACTTATAAGGAAGCTTTCATTATTTAGTCTTTAATATAATAACATAGATATTTACCGAATATACTATAAAAAAATGAAATTTATACACAATTTTGATCACGGTGTACTACTTTAAAAGAAGAACTATTACAAAAAAAATTATATTTTAATTGATAATTTATTTTCTCAAAAGTTCAAAGTTCCCGCATCTTTAACATATTACAAAAAAGAGTATATTATATTTTAGCAATAAATATTTTAAAATTTTATAAATATTAAGAAAAATTAATGATGTTATCATGGTAGTTTGGTCCTAAATACCGCCAAAACATTCTCAACCGTTAGGTCCAATACTTTTAAAAATACATGATCAAGATTATATCATATAAAAAGAAGTTATTATCTAAAAATGATATAAGTTAAAAGATATTATATTATGATTGGATTTTCTAAAAAGTCAAAACATAAAAATAATTCTAATTAAATAAGGAAACTCATTTAATACCAAAATAATAAAAATCGTTTAATGTTAAATAGATAGGTGAAAACCGTTAGATTTAACATTAAAAACTGTATTTGGTTAATAAAGGGTATTCTAATAATCTAAACTACTTATAAGTAGATTTCCTAAATCGAATAGAATTCTCAACATTAAATTTCGTCACTTTATTCTCTTTTTAGTTTTAGAATAGTTTTTAATTGAAAAAGAACTATTAAACCACAACTAAATTAAAGATTATTTTGTGAATTTCATGTGGACTATAAAATTGGCAAAATCTAATTTTTATAACTCAATATAAACAAATATTAAATTGAGCGTGTAAAATATAATAAATATCAAATTTTTAACTATAAATGTTTTGGCTAAATCTTTTTTAACATTAATTTAATCATGTAAACTAATAACTTTTAAATATTAAAATATTCATAAATAAATATAATTATAAATATTAAAAAAACAATCGTGTGTTGCATGGGTAATAAAAATATAATTATAAACAAAATAATTATAAATAAAATTTAAGTAACCGTGCATCGCACGGGCTATAATCTAGTAATAATAAAAATTCCAAATATCCTAATGTGTATTGAATTTATTTTATTATTACTTAGAATTAATTTTTTTTCCTAATTGAAATTTGTTAATTCTCCAAAATATTTTTTGATTCCTAATTGAAATTTAATAATCCCCGAGCCGCTATTCATCTATAAATAGCATACAACCATACAAGTCAGTTGTTATTTTCTCTGTTCTAAAATTCACAATGTCCGACTCAACAATGACTTACTCTTCTACTTTCGCACCCCCACCTACAAACAATTCAGATGATGGATCAAAGAGTACAGCTTTCATCGTGGTAGGTGTTATATTCTTTGTAGGTCTAATGTTTATCATTTCCAAAGTTTTTCGGAACAAGTTTAAGGATAATTTGAAAAGTGGTACTTTTGAAGTCGACCTGGAATCCGGACTATATGGAAGGGAAGGAGACACGGTACATGACTACGACAGGATACTTTCGAGTTCAAAATTTGATGCAAATTATTTTGGAAAATCTAAGAAACCCAAGTTTGGTGCTGACGAAGGACATATAGAGTTTAGTTCGGAAGGACTCATCAAATTCAATTTAGAAGATGAATCCAGTTCAGAAGATTCAAAAGGACACATGCAGTTCAGTTCGGAAGATGAATCCAGTTCAGAGGAAGAAGATTGTGAAGGACACAGAGAATTCAGGTCAATAGATAAAACAATACGTAATAAGCAATCTAAGCAAGTGAAATATGTTAAAGATACCCCAAAATATAATGTTCTCAACAGAGATATTGGATCTGGATATTTTACAAGAGACTTTCAAGATGAAAAGACGAGGCAATTCACAATGAATAATCTAAAAAGAGGTCTGCTAGAGCGGGAAGAGTTTTATAGTAGTTGATGGTTCTACTAGTTTTATTTGTCTGTAGAACCAGTGTTCTACTTTCAGGTGATCCTGTTATAGGCGCCGGTAAGAAATGCCAACAGCTGTGGTCGAAAAATCGACTAGAAAACAACTAAATCTTCCCATTTGCTTGATGCTGATTACCTTCTTGGCCATCTTCCCCTGCCTTTTTAACTGATTCAGACATCTTCTCTGTTGCTTTCTCCGCCTCAGCCTCTTCCTTTTCCTTTCTCTTTATTTGAAGAAAACTGATTAGGCTAGCAAGTGAGACATCAGAATCATCACTCTTTAGCAGCTGTTCAGCTACTTCAGCCGGAGTAACCTCTGTAGTCTGAATCAACTCCTCAATCTCTCCAAAAAGCTTATGATCCTCAACTCCCAAATAATTTCCAGCCAGAAGTTTGAAGCCGCATGGAGTGCAGTATGACATGTGAATGTGCATATCCATTCTACCAGGGCGCAACAGTGCCGGATCAAGCTTCTCTTTGTGATTTGTTGTAAATATTATGATTCTTTCATCTCCGCAGCTTGACCATAATCCATCTATAAAATTCAGAAAACCTGATAGTGTAACCTGCACATGTACGTTTTCCGAAAATTACAAAACCTTTCTTATTATTATGACTATTGAATATCCGAATTTGCACGAGAGTACTACTATAGTTTCTTTTAGTCAATTTTATAAGAAGAAGCATACTTGAATATTTAAACAAAATATAAAATAATAATATATACAGTAAAGCTAGAGAAAAAACTGACCCTGTTTGCTTCTTCGCGGTAATGTTCTTGTTCTTCAGATGGCACCGCTTTAGCTGCGGTCGCCCTGTCTTGCAACTTCATATTGCAATCAATATCCTCCACCACCAAAATGGACCGGTTTGCTGTTGCAATCAATAGCTTCCTTAGCTCGGAGTTGCGCTTCAAATCTGTCAACTCCAAATCATATATATCAAATTTTAAATAATTTGCCATTGCTGCAATTAGGCTAGATTTCCCGGTCCCAGGTGGTCCATACAACAAGTACCCTCTTTTCCAAGCCTTTCCAACTTTCCTATACTTCTCTCTCCTTGTCACAAACCTCTCTAAATCTTTCATGACTGTTTCCTTGAGTTCTACATCCATTGCAAGTGTCTCAAAAGTTGCGGGGTGATCAAGACTAACTGATTGCCAGGTTTCCGAAGATGAAAAGCGGTCTTCCGACTGGAGAGTGAATATCTTTAGAGTTTTGACCTCCTGTTTCTTGTCTTTAGCTTCTTTTAAAATGAATGGCAAGTATGAATTGAGAGCTTTTTCTTTGTGTTTTTTGTGAAAACTAAGCTCAAAGGAGCGGACTTCAGATCGAAAGGATCTCATTTGGTTACGATTGTAGTATGTATTAGATTGTTCCAATTGCTCACACACCCAAGTCCACTTGAATTGAACACCACAGAATGTGTCTATCACCTCTTCATTGCGCTCCATGGTGAGTGAGATGCTGTTTTCTTGTTCCGGTTTAGTAACTTTAAGACGACGCGTGTTGGGAGAGACTTTAGATCCTAGGTAGATCACCGCAGCATCATAGATTTCATTGCTCTCGATCCCATCATACTCATTGATCACCATTGTTAGTTGATTGGAGAATCGTCTAAAAAAATTATGGAGGCCAAGATAAAAGTATCCTTGGATTTCAGGGGGCACGTAATCTCGGGCTATGCTACGTGCCACCATAGCAGTGGCAGCGATAGTTCCAATGGTGGATATGATTGTCTTAGTTGTTGCAATTCTGGATTCTGTGGTAGATGACATTTTGCTAGTGAAAAAGAAGGGTAGCTTTGTTCTAACCTGCAGTAGCTAGATCAGTGGTTGAATTATATTTAAAATGATACTGCTTGATTAAGAATCTGAGCATTTTATAATGTTAGTATTAGTTCCCGAATTGACTTGGTGGACTTGGGAAGTTTCGTTTGTAGTTCCAAGCTCAGTGTGTCATTTATGTTGGCAGTTTGAAAATTTCAAATGGCAATCAGAGTATCATACACGCTGAAGCTAAAACTAGTGTCAATCAACGTCGTCTTGTTAAGACATTTGTATGAAAATCTGTTTGCCAACTCCGGATATATATTTAAAAAAAAAAATCTAATTTGAAGTACGATATAAAGATGTCATTGAAAATGGATTTAATTGGACTGTTTACTAATTCTCTGCTTCTACTTATCTAGCAGTTCCATTGACAAGTTTGGTGCGTGTAAATTAAGCAATAAGCAAGTCTTGCAACCTTGATAATCAAAGTCTTGCAACCTTGATACTCAACCATCATATCCTGCATGACCCCAAGTCCCTGACAATAAACAAGGAATTTTTAATTATTAAACTACTACAAGAATTTCTTATGTAAGGTAAAATTAATTCTCTTTAGTTAAGTGCAGTGTTTTGAATTTGTTAAACCGTGTAAATAGAGAACAAAAACAAGAGCATGCATCTTCATCTTGTTACATAGGTTTTGTTTATGAATGCAAACAACTACTAGAAAACAGCTAATAGCCTAAACTTGAGGTTCCTGAATTTTATACAGAGTAAACTTTAAAGTGGTGGTCAAATTTTACCCACTTTTGCATTTTGATGGCCATATTTTTAATTTGCAATACGGTGGCCGGACATTATTTTTATTTTTCAAAAAGGTGGTTACGGACCACTTTTTTAAGTTTATTTTTCCTAAAAAAAGTGGTAATTTGCAATAGGTAGCCGAACATTACTTTTATTTTTCAAAAAGTAGGTACGGACCACTTTTTTCTCTCAAAAAAGTGGCTCTTAGCCATCTTTTTGAAAACTGAAAGTAATATCTGGCCACTAAATTGCAAATTTAAAATTCGGGCACCAAAATGCAAAAACGGGTAAAGTTTGACCACTACTTTAAAATTTACTCTTTTATAAATCAATATATCTCTCTATATAATAAATCATGTTGCCTGGCTCCGCAGCAGAATTGGGTTAAGTTAAACGTGGATGCAGCCACCTTCAGAGATATCGGTACCATTGGCATTGGAGGAATAGTACGGGATGAGCATGGCAGGATGTTAAGAGCGATGTGCAAACAGGTAAGAGGTAACTGGTCACCTAGAGAGGCAGAAGCACTTGGGCTTAAGGAGGTACTGTCTTGGATAAAACAAGTTGGATATCCCCGGTGTATAATTGAGACAGATTCCAAATTATTGGCTGATGCTTGCAATGGGAGTTCAGGATGCGCATATTTTCACTCTATAGTTCATGATTGTATAGAGTTATTTAAGCATTTTAATGAAGTGCTAGTAAGATTTGTGTATAGGTCTGCGAATGAAGTCGCTAATGTGTTAGCAAAGGCGTCTCGTTCTATGCCAGACTTACAGGAGTGGGAGACTGTTCCCAACTTCTTACTGGATGTAGTTACGCATGATTTAATATGAATGAAAGAATGCTTTATTTCAAAAAAAAATCATGTTACCTAAAATAACTAAATTACATTCACTACCCCCAAACTTCAAATAAATTACAATCTCTACCAACCACACATCTCATTCCAAAATGTCTAAAATTGTAAACCAATTGTAAACAATCACGTGCAGCATTATTGGCATTACCAACTCCAATGTATCCAATTTCAAAATTTTCAGATCTAATTTTTATTCTTCTCTCAGCCAGTTGCTTACGAATTCTTGCCGCCGTATAATGAAAGAGGTTAGACTTTCTCTAAATTTGTGGCTTATGTTTATGTTTCGATTGTTCTTCATGTTTTTGTAATTTTGCAGGCTAATTATAATCATCTGAGACTTGATAACTTCACCTCTTTACAGCAAGAGTTTGGTAAGAATTTACTAAATTAATTTTCTTGATTTGAGCTTTCCTGTTTTTGTATTTTTGATTTTGATGTGCTATATTTTAAAATTGCAGACGGGAGTAAGAGGCAACTGAAAAAGAATGCTAATTGTAACAAAGAAAATGTTGGTTTATCTCCTTCAGGCATGTTTAGATGAATAAATGTTTGTGTTTGATAACATTAATTGCGTTATTCATTTAATTCCTAAACAACTTTTTATTCGCAGTTATTACCAGCCCTTCTAGGACACCTCTAAATGCTCATAATCAATCAGGTTCTATTTATTGTCATTTATAACTGTAATTGCATACAACCTGACTTCATATTCTAATAACTGTCATTTACTTTTAGCTATACTCTGTTCAACGCCTATAAATGAGTTGAGTAAATGTGGAAGGAAAGGATTTACACCTACTTCTTTGGATGAATCATATACTCTGAACTCCCACAATTATGTTACTCCACATGGCAAAGACAATAGTTTGAGGGTGCCGCTTTCCAATATATCAAACAAATTGGGCTCTGGATTAGGTATGTATAAAAAGCATTGGGTGTTAATTGCATTGTATGTTTTAATGACAATATCTTGGTTTCAAACAGAAAAATATGGAATATCATCGAGACAAGAATTTAAGACAACGTTTTCGATTATAGATAAACAGCATCAAACAAATAAAAAAAAGTCTGCACCGGCAATAGTTTCTTCATACACCCCGTTAAAGAAGCAGGGTGATTCCTCAGGTTTTCATTCTATGAGTGTCCGAAGTTAGTTATTTTTAATATTTAAGTAAAAACTGTCAACATTTGAAACTGCAATGTGCCGGTGGTCCTAAATCCTGTTTAACGAAACAAAGTCCCGTACAGAAAGTAAAAAAAAAAATTAATGCCAATCTTGCTGCATTTTCATCTTCGCGTTTATTTGATGAGATCCTCGATGATGATCAATGTCCACGTACAGGTATACCTGCTTTTCAGCTTCTCTTTTGAAATTGTAAATTATCTTTTCAATGAGTCTCTTTTTTGCCTCGGGCTTTCTTTGTGATGATTATGATTTATTCTTGGATGATGTTAATAGGGAATTGTTTTCAAATGTCTATGCAGTTTGTGAACTAGGAAACAAGAAACAAAAGATTGATCATAATCTTAATGTTGAGTCATCTTCAAATTTTGTAGAATCAGTCTTGGATGTTGCTGAATGTGATTCCTTTATTATAGGTAAATTGTTATCATTTTATTCAGAAGTAAAACATAAATAACCAATCATTTTATATGAAACATTTGTGTCAGTTGCAATTTATTTGTTACAGATAACTGTTCCACATCTGGTCTTCTTTCTGATGGTGATGATTTTTTTTGGGATGATGGTAATAGTAAATAGATATACATATTTACTATTCAGTTATTTTGTTACTGTATTATTAGGTTTTTGTTGACAATGACATAACTGTTGACAACGAGGAAAGTAATGAAATTACTCGGGCATGTAATGCAGGTAGTTTTACAGTCATATTCATCAGTTGACAAATTTATATACAGTAATATTGGCTGACTTTAAACAAAATTATAAAAAATTGTTTTCATTGTATTTTTAGTATCATAACAAAAATCATCTTTTTGGAGCATAAATTAAGCAACTCAAATCTTGGTCAACATAAATTAAGCAAACCTTAGTCACAATGATTCTCTCCAAAAATATTTGTTTCACTATAAATAAATTTTCCGAGATATATGTAATCATAATTAAATATTTATGCTTCATAAAGAATTAAAAATAGATTTTTTAATTATGTTTAGAAAAAATAATTACAAATTGTATAAAATAATACATTTTTTTTATGTTCAAAGGAGTTACAAAAAAAAAACCCAAACTAACAATTATGGTAGTGGGTAATATAAGTTGACTTCTGCTTAAAAAAAAAAAAATAACAAATGTGCTGCATTTAATCAAATTAAATTCTAAAAATAAAAGGTTAAGACAATTGTCATTTGGAATATGGTTCATATTTATTTGCTCACTTTAAACAAAATAAAAAAAAATTGTTTTCGTTGTATTTTTAGTATCATAATATATAAGATTTCTTTCGAGCATAAATTAAGCAAGTCATTTCTTGGTCAACATAAATTAAGAAAACCATAGTCACAATGAATATCTCAAAAAACATGTGTTTCACTATACATAAATTTTTTGGGATATATGTAATCATAATTACATTTTTTAATGTACATAAATTTTAAAAAATTTATAACGCCTAAGCGAAGCGGGCAAAACTACTAGTATATATACATATTGTTTTTCTGAAAACAGTTGACACATGAAATGGAACAGGTAAAATTGATATATTTAAGCACCAAAGAACAGAACGAGCACTCTAAGGAACATATGATTAACAGTGTGATGGCACAAATAAGGAACATAAAATGTGACACATATTTTCTATCTTCTCAAGTCTTTCACCACAGTGTTTTTGTATTCTTTAGTTAAGTTCGGTGTTTCGAATTTGTTAAGCAAGCTTGAAATCAAACAACAAGAACATGCATCTTGATCTTGTCATATAGGCTTTGGTTATGAATGCAAACTATATACCTCAGAGAACAGTTAGAAAATAGCTAATCACTTAAACTTGCTGTTCCTGAATTTCCTCACTTTCTTGATTCTGATCACCTTTTGAACAGTCTTCCGCTGCCTCTGTAACTGATGCAGCCACCTCCTCTGTTGCTTTCTTGGCCTTGGCCTCTTCATTTTCCTTTCTCTTTGTATGAAGAAAACTGATTAGGCTAGCAAGTGAGACATCGGGTTCATCACTCTTTAGCAGTTGTTCAGCTACTTCAGCTGGTGTCACCTCTGTAGTTCGAATCAACTCCTCAATCTCTCGAAAAAGCTTATGATCTTTAACTCCCAGGTAATTGTTGGCCAGAAGTTTGAAGCCACATGGAGTGCAGTAGGACATGTGAATGTGCATATCCATTCGACCAGGGCGTAACAATGCAGGGTCCAGCTTCTCTTTGTGATTTGTTGTAAATATTATGATCCTTTCGTCTCCACAGCTTGACCATAATCCATCAATAAAATTCAGAAAACCTGATAGTGTAACCTGCACAAGCATATTTACCGAAAATTTCTTAATCTAACTGTACCAAATTGTATAAGATATATGAACGATCATCAAAACTTGTAAATCAACATATATGTCTGACCTTGCTTGCTTCTTCGTGGTGTGATTCTTCGTCTGCAGGCTGCACTGCTTTAGCTTTACTCACTCTGTCTTGCAACTCGATGTTGCAATCAATATCCTCCACAACCAAAATGGACCTATTCGCTGTTGCAATCAACAGCTTCCTGAGCTCTGAGTTACGCTTCAGATCTGTCAACTCCAAATCGTAAATATCAAACTTCAAATAATTTGCCATTGCTGCAATTAAGCTAGATTTTCCGGTCCCTGGTGGTCCATGCAACAGGTACCCTCTTTTCCAAGCCTTTCCAATTTTCCTATACTTCTCTCTCCTCTGCACAAACCTCTCCAAATCTTTCATCACTGTCTCCTTCAATTCTACATCCATCGCAAGCGTCTCAAATGTTGCTGGATGGTCAAGCCCAACTGATTTCCAGGAATCCAATAATGAATAGTTGTCCTCCGCATCAATAGTAAAAATCTTAAGAGTTTTCGTCTCTTGTTTTATTTCTTTGGCTTCTTTTAACATGAACGGCAAGTACGAATTAATAGCTCGTTCTTTGTGTTTATAGTGAAAAGTGAGCTCGAAATACCGGATCTCCGATCTTGATGACCTCATTTGGTTACGATTGTAGTATGTATCGGAGTCTTGTAGTCGTTCGCACACCCAAGTCCACTTAAACTGAATATCATTAAACATATCTACCACCTCTTCATTACGCTCCATGGCTAGCGAGATGTTGCTTTCGTGTTCCGGTTTATTAACTTTTAGACGACGCGTGCTAGGCGAAACTCTGGATCCTAGGTAGACCACCGCAGCAGCGTAGATTTCATTGCTCTCGATTCCCTCGTACTCGTTGATCACCATAGTCAGTTGATTCGAAAAGCGTCTAAAAAACTTTTGGAGGCCGAGAGAAAAGTAATCTTGAACTTCGGGTGGTACATAATCTCGGGCTATGCTACGTGCCACCATAGCAGTGGCAGCTATAGTTCCGATTGTTGAAATGATTGTCTTGGTTGTTTCAATCTTAGATTCGGTGGAAGACATTTTGTTTGTGGACAAGTAAGGTGGCTTGCTGGCTTATAAACTGTACTTGATCAATGTCTGAATATATTCTATGATGTGAAACTACAATTTAAAACCCAAAAGGTGTCTGAACGTTAGTACTTTATATAAACGAGTCTTGTTTGTTTGAATGAATCTGGAACCTTCGCACGAGCTCAAATATTGCGTGAAGTTTGGAAATTTCTATTGTAAAGAAACCTCCACGCGAGTGAAAAGCAATCACATGTGCTGTATTTCATTTTCAACAATGGCAGCACTGAAGTTCTCATCAAGGGAACTACGTGCTGATACACAAAGCTAGCTAGTTTTTATATTTTTGAAACAAGATTAAACACTTTTTCTATATGTTAATAGAGGCTTAAAGATTAAGGAACTGCTTTACTCCTATAAGAGGTATTAGTATTAGCTTATAAGACAAGAAAAGAAGATCCCTCCTCCACTTGCATTCTTTTCTCCTAGTAACACCTGATTATTTCAAGAGCGGGGTTAAACTAGGCCAAAGTCCCAACTAAACCGAAAATTTTAGTCAAAATAGTTTTAAGTCTCTATCTTTTTGTTAAAAAATTGGTAAAAATATTATTTTAAGTCTTGACTAGCATTCAAAAGTGATAGTAATCCATTTAAGTATGGTTATTACAAAATCCCAGTTATGTCACTGCTTAAGAAGTTGTGGCCTTCTGGGATATAAAAGATACATGTGTATAAGAGGTAGACGCTTATAATCCATTTCTACCCTCTTGTAGCCCATGAAACGTAATATTTGGGTGAGCAATGGAGCTATAATACATGTGTTATTATGAAATAATTAACAAGTATAAAAGGAGATTTTGGATCAAATTTATTATGAAAAAAAAATTTATTATGAAATAACCAAAGAAACAGCCAATACACTAAACTTGTGGTTTATGAACATCCTCTTTTCCTTAATTCTGATCATCTTTTGGGTCGTCTTACTCATCATTGTCATCATCTTCATCATCACTGTCATTGTCCTTGTCATCCTCATCATCTTCCTGTGAAACTGATTCAGCCACCTCCTCTGTTGCTTTCTTGTCCTTGGTCTTGTTCTTGGCCTCTTCATTGTTCTTTCTCTTTGAGTGAAGAAAACTGATTAGGCTAGCAAGTGAAACATCAGGATCATCACTCTGTAGTAGCTGTTCAGCTACTTCAGCCGGAGTCACCTCTGTAGTTCGAATCAACTCCTCAATCTCTCCGAAAAGCTTATGATCTTCAACTTCAAGGTAATTATTCGCTAGAATTCTAAAGCCACATGGAGTGCAATAAGACATGTGAATGTGCATGTCCATTCGACCAGGGCGTAACAATGCCGGGTCCAGCTTCTCTTTGTGGTTTGTTGTAAATATTATGATCCTTTCATCTCCACAACTTGACCACAATCCATCTATGAAATTCAGAAAACCTGATAGTGTTACCTGCACATGTACGTGTTCCAAAACCTTTGTTAAATCAAAACTGTACCAGATTTGGACAGAGCACTGCCCTAATTTTCAAGTCACTTGTACTTGGACAACACGAAGATGCTCTAATATCATATAAATGAAATATGAATCAACAAGTACAAGAGAAAAAAACTATGAAAAAAGACCGACCTTGCTTGCTCTTTCGCCTTTAGATTTTTTGTCTGCAGATTTTCCTGCTTTAGCTCCACTCACCCTCTCATGCAACTCAATGCTGCAATCAATATCCTCCACAACCAAAATTGACCGATTCTCTGTTTCGATCAACAGCTTCCTCAACTCTGAGTTACACTTCAAGTCTGTCAACTCCAAATCATATATATTAAACTTCAAGTAATTAGCCATTGCTGCGATCAAACTAGATTTTCCGGTCCCAGGTGGACCATACAACAAATACCCTCTTTTCCAAGCCTTTCCGATTTTCCTATACTTCTCTCTCCTCTTCAAAAACATATCGAGGTCTCTAATCACAGTCTCCTTCAATTCTGTATCCATGGCAAGAGTCTCAAAAGTTGATGGATGATCAAGAACAACTGATTCCCACGTTTTGTCGTCATCAATAGTGAATAATTTTAGAGTTCTGTTGACTTGCTTTTGTACTTTAGCTTCTTTCAAGATGAATGGTAAATAGCACTTAAGAGCTTCATCCGCGTGTTTTCTGTTAAAGCTGAGCTCGAAATAGCGGGATTCTGTCTTATGATTGTACAGACTAGGGGCTCGTACAATACGTACCCAAGTCCAGTTGAATTGAACGCCATTGAATATATCTAGCACCTCTTCATTATGCTCCATGCCAAGTGACAAGTTATTTTCTTCTTCAGGTTTACTAACTCTTAGACGACTCGTGTTGCTAGCAATTTTAGATTCTAGGTAGACCAACGCAGCGTCGTAGATTGCATTGTTTCCGTATCCAACATACTCGTTGATCACCATTGTCACTTCAGTAGAAAAGTATCTTACAAACTTTTTGAGGCCATAATTTATATAATCTTGAATCTCAGAAGGTAAGTAATCCTGGCTTATGGTGCGCACCACCATAGCCGTGGCAGCGGCAGTTCCGAGGGCGGAGATGATTGTCTTGGTCGAAGCCAGTCTGGACTTTATAGGAGGAGCCATCTAGCTTGTCGAATTGAAGGTAAATTGGTTGTAACCTGCAATAATAAGTAACTATAAGAAACTACTTATTTGTGCTCCTAAACTCTGCAACAATACGTATCGTGAAAAATCAACCAGATTCTACTAAATTAAGTAAAATAATTGTTTTGGCTACGTAACTCAATAAGGTCAAGGCGTGGAATTTAGATATAGCTTGCAGTCTAAAAATATTCGAGATTTGTTCAAATATTATGAACAGTAAACATATAAATTTTGTACCTGAAATTAAACTTTTAATCGCGGCGTTCGTGCTGTGAGTTCTCAGGAGAAAATCTTTCCCTAGTTAAAAAAGACGATCAACAATGACCAAACGGAGAGTCCTCGCCGGAAGTGACAAATTCCACGCACGAATAGTTTGAGAGAGAAAATTGACGAGAAATAATGTATCTTGATGAATGTGGAGAAGAGGTCTGTTTATATAGTAAATCGAGTAAGATTTCAGAATCTGTGTATGATTCAAAAACTTGGCAGGCGAGTAAAAATTTATTAAAATACTATTTTGAAAGGAAAAAAAGGAAGACTTACCATTGTTTATTTAATTTCTTTTTTTTTTCTTTTGATTATGACATTGGTTCTTTAGTAGGTATGGACTAAATATTAATGGGAACTTTCTTGAATTATTTTCGTGTATTTTAATCTCGATTTGTATTCGACTTTCTAGTTTCTGCTGCGTGGCAATAATATTCATTGTAGGAAAGGCCAAAAGGGTGTAGCCGGCTGCTATGACACCTTGAGCAGTTAATAATAGGTCAGGTGGATTTAATGGCAAAAATTAATTGAAGCTAATTGGAGATATTGTTACCCAAATTTTGGTATTAAAATTTGTATTTTATTGCTAATTATTAACAGGATTATAATCAAAGTTTAAAAAGTGTATTTTAATAATTTAAATCAAATTTAAATAGGACTTCTATATTTAATATAATTTTTATAGTAAAAATTCGTAACTTTTTTTTTCTCTCTTCGTATTTTGGATATTTTCGGTTATACAATAATTGTTAAATCATCGTTATATTAAAAATAATTTCATGAACTTTGTGCAGATCGTAAAATCATCTAAATCTGATTTTTAAAAATCAAGAGTAAAATAGTAAAGTGATTTTAATATATAATTCTCAATTTAAAAAAAATTCTAAGTATTAGGGTTTCCTCTGCTACCCTGTTATGTCATTTCAAATGCCCTTCTTGTGTAGCTCAAGCCCAATGGGCCTTCTGCTAGGCCCATTATCTTTTAAATAGTAAAGACTCAATGAAAAACCCAAGCAAATTGCTCGGCTTAACTCAAAGAGTAGTGGTTTACAATTCTTTTTTTAAGCTCAACAAAATTCTATGTACTACTCAAAATTTATAATAGATTTAAAATCATGTTCATTCCAAGAATTAAATTAAAGTCATGAGAATTTATTATATAAATTTGTAATAGGATCATTTATACACATTTTTAAATACTTTAAAAATGCAAAATGATAAGTAAATTAAGAACAAACGAGTACTCCCTCTACCATTGAGTTATATACATTAGGTTTGGACACGAGACCAAGAAAAAATATAAAAAAATGAGTAAAGTTAGATGAAAAATGGGTTAAGTGGTGGGACCTATCAATATTTAATAATAAATTTGAGATAGTGGAGGAAAGTAGTGGGTGTAATAGTGTTTTATATTATTATAGAATAGAGATAGTAGAGAAACTAGTGAGTGTAATAGTATTTTATATTATTAAAAATTACTATTTTTGAAATGTATAAAAATGAGAAGGACATCCCAAAATGGAAACTGTATAGAAATGAATGGGATAGAGGAAGTAGTACTCAAGACACATTTGCACCAAAGAAAAGAATGAAATATTTATTTATTTTATATTCTTTAACTTCTTTCATGGTTCGATTCCTCACAACTACGTAATTATATAAGATTTATTTATTTACTTTAAATTCATTAGCTTCATCGATGTTCGATTTCCTACAACTATGTAATTATACAATATATATTTATTTACTTTAATTTCATGGCACAGATTATCAGCTAGTAGTAGTAATAATAATAATAATAATAATAATAATAATAATCTATATTATATATACTATATTATAATAGACAAAACAATAAAAGTTTGGTTGGTTGGTCGGTCCTAAGGGATTTTACTTAGTTACCTTTATTTTTTAAAAAAAATATTATTAATTAATAACATTATTTATAACCAATTACCTTTTCGGTTAAAATACATTAATTTTTCTATTTTTTCTAACAAATCTCCTCTTTTTCTTAAAATATTACGGGAAATTACATTTTTCAACTAAAACATGCTACTTTTTCTATTTAATCTTACTAAAACTCCTCATTTTCCAAAAAAAAAAATCACTGGCAACCCTTACTTATTCAACTAAAATATTCTACTTTTTCTATTTTTTCTTATTAAAATCACTTCTTTTCCAAAATATCACGGGCAACCCTTAATTATTTATTTTAAAACCTATTTTAATATTTTTAATTTAAATATTTATAATTAGGGTAATTACCCTTTTCAACTAAAACATTTTACTTTTTCTATTTTTCCTTACTAAAACCCCTCTTTTCCAAAAATGTCACAGACAAACCGTTACTTATTTATTTTAAAACCTATTTTAATACTTTTAATTATTTAAAAAAGTTTAAACTATCTTATAATAGACAAAACATTAAATATTATACTTAATTATCCTTACTTATTTTTTATAAAAAATTATTAATTAATAACATTATTTATAACCAATTATCTTTTCAGCTAAAATACATTACTTTTTCTATTTTTTCTAACAATTCCTTTTTTTGTCTAAAAAAAAAAGACGGGCAATTACCTTTTTCAACTAAAACATGTTACTTTTTCTATTTTTCTTTACTAAAACACCTCATTTTCCAAAAATATCAAAGTTAAACCTTTTCTTATTAATATTAAACCCTATTTTATTACTTTTAATTACGGGCAATTACCATTTTCAACTAAAACAGGTTACTTTTTTATGTTTACTTACTAAAATCACTCATTTTCCAAAAATATTACGGGCAAAACTTTACTTATTTTTTTTGAAAACATATTTTAATACTTTTAGTTATTTAAAAAGTTTAACACTCCTGCTTATTTTTTAACAAATACAATTAATAAAATATTAAAATATATATCTACACTATTATATAATAGCCGAAACATTTAAAATTTTGATTTTTAGTTTTCGGTTATTTGTTCCATTTAATAAAATAATATAAAGTATAAATATAAAACACGCCTAAAATAAAATTTTAGTATACTATATCTTTCAATCATTAAAATTGCCTTTTTTTAAATTATACATTTTCAATTACTAATACATACAAAAAAAATATCAAACACTCTATATTTATATTATTAATATAAAAAAAACTTTTTACTATATAAGAAATATTATATTATATTAAAAGAAGCTCGTGTTTCGCATGGGTTATAAGCTAGTAATAATAATAAGGCAAGTGCTCATATGAGACCCTCATTAAAATGAGATATGAGATCTAATCTCAACAATACATTTTTATAACTACTTTTAATCTAAACCACACATTTAAATCTAAAATTTATTGTCCTACCATTACCTCCTTCCTCACCAATCCACCTACCACTACCACCACCACCACCACCGCCGCCACTTTTCCGTCGTCACCATCACCAACCTCCGGCGGCCAACACCAATAACACTGAATTCCGACCGTCATTCCTTTAATTCCGACGACACACACACTCTCTCTCGTTCTCCCTCCCCTTCGGCCACCATCAACCAAACTCCGGCGAGTAATAGATATGTAAAAATCAATCTTCTGTACTTCGATTAAAAATCTCGCAGGTGGTGATTTTTTTCAAAAACCAAGTGATTTTTATGATTTTTTGCTAATTTATGTTGATTTTTTTTCTTCCGATTTTTGAGTTGTATTTTATAATTATGTATTAAAAGATGGTTCGTTGATGATGGGGGTCGTCGTGATGGTGACGATAATGACGGTAAAGGTGGTGATTTATATATGATTTTGGTGTTTTGTTTGTGATGGTCGGAGGTGATGTTGTACATGGTAGTTGGATGGGGTGGTTTTATGGTGATTTTAAGTTGTAGTTACTGATTTTGTACGGTGATTTTGTTATGTTGTCATTGGTCGGTGTTGGTCATCGGAGATGGTGACCGAATGTGGTGGCATGAGAAGGCAGTGGTAGTGTAGTGCTTGTGATAATTAATACTTAATTTTGGTGAATTTGATGGTGATTTCTGTAATTCTGGTGACCGGAGGTGGTGGTCGGCGATTACTGAAGGTGGTGGTCAGCGATGACCGCATGTGGTGGTGATTTTTGTCTAACGGTGGTGATTTTATTCAGAATTGTGGTGATTTTAATTATGACGTTGGTGATTAGTGCTGGTTACCGGAGATGGTGGTCACCGAAAATGGTGATCACTGGTGGAAAAGGTGGTGAGTGAGTGGAGGTGGTGGAATAATAAAATATTTAAAATAATTAAATGAGTGGTGAAGATAAATAGAAGGTTTATAAATGAATGGTTAAGATTAGATCTCATATCTCACAATGTGGGTTCTCAATGGAGCGCGAATCTATACTCTTTATTAATAAGCAAAACAATGTGAAAATGACGCGCGGTACTAAAGTACCAAATTACCAAATTTGGTTATCACTTAACCCGGGTTCGATTCCTCGCAACTACATAATTCTACAAGATTTATTTACTTTAAATTCTTTAGCTTCATCCAAGGTTCGATTCCTTACAACTACGTAATTATACCAGATTTATTTATTTACTTTAAATTCAATAGTTTCATCGAGCATTAGATTCTTTGCAACTTATTTATTTACTTTAATTTCTTTAGCTTCATCCAGGATTCGATTCTTTACAACTACGTAATTGTACAAGATTTTTTTATTTAATTTAAATTCAATAGTTTCATCGAGCGTTAGATTCTTTGCAACTACGTAATCATACAAGATTTATTTATTTACTTTAATTTCTTTAGCTTTATGCACAATTCGATTGTCTATAACTACATAATTAAATAGTTATTTATTTATTATATATTTTTATCATTCAATTCTCGAGAACTACATTTTTAAATAAATTTTATTAATAATTTATTAATAATAATATTTTAATGTTAACTCATGCTCGGCCCGTGCTTGGCACGGGTTATAAGCTAGTTAATAATAATAATAATAAATTAAAAAATCAAGCCGCCCAATGAGGACTAAGATGATTGAATATTAAGGAAGCAGTCCATTCATGACCAAATAGTTTGGCACAACTCCAAAAGACACACTAGTAGTGTACTACTACTTGTGCCTACACACCATGTTAATTACTATTCTATTGCACCACACAAGGAAATTTAAGCTTCTCCTGGTACTTTTTTGATTTTTCAAAGTCCTATAACAAGTTCAGGAGTGGCGTGCTGGCGGGCGGATTTATTTTTCATTATTCCGTAATCAAAATGTTAATTATTAGCAAGAGAGTTTATCCTTATAAATAAGCAATTTGGAATCTCAGAAACTTCAGAGCAAAACACACTAGCTAAAAGAAGCAGAAGAAAAACACACTAGCTAAATAGCAACATTTGCATCTTCTTCGTGAGAAAAAAAAAATGGGTGCAGGTGGTCGCATGTCTGCTCCATCTAGTGGCAAAAAAACCGAAACAGAAGCGCTTCGACGAGCTCCTCATGAGAAGCCACCGTTCACCATAGGTGATCTTAAGAAGGCCATTCCTGCTCATTGTTTCGAAAAATCGCTTGTTACTTCTTTTCGATATCTCATTCAAGATCTTCTTATGGCTTATGCCGTTTACTATGTTGCTACTAATTACATAGACCAATATCTTCCGAATCCTCTTAATTACTTGGGTTGGGCAGCTTACATTGCTGTTCAAGGTTGTGTTTTGACAGGGGCTTGGGTTGTAGGTCATGAATGTGATCATGATGCATTTAGCAACTATGGCTGGGTTAATGACCTTGTTGGTCTAGTTGTCCACTCATCTCTCTTGGTCCCTTATTTCTCTTGGAAAATTAGCCACAGACGTCATCATGCGAATACTCAATCACTTGAGAATGATGAGGTGTATGTCCCGAGATTCAGGTCCAACATTCGAAACTACTACAAAATTCTCAACAATCCACCAGGACGCGTCCTTGTGTGGGTAATCACACTTCTCATAGGCTTTCCTATTTACTTGATGTTCAATGTTTCGGGACACAAGTATGAGAGGTGGACTTCACACTACGATCCCCATAGCCCTCTTTACACCGAACGTGAACGTAAACAGATCATTGTTTCTGATATTGCGATTCTTGCTGTCATCTATGGTCTTTACCGTCTTGTATTACTCAAAGGATTTGCCTGGGTTTTCTTTGTTTATGGAGGTCCATTGCTAGTTGTCAATGGATGGTTCACGTTGATCACAATCCTCAATCACACTCATCCTTCTGTGCCTTACTACGATTCAAGTGAATGGGACTGGTTGAGGGGAGCTCTATGCACAGTCGACAGAGACTATGGAATTTTGAACAAGGTATTCCACAATGTGTGCAATGCTCATGTTTGTCACCACATTTTCTCCATGATCCCACATTACCATGGACTTGAAGCAACAGAAGCCATGAAGCCTGTATTAGGCGATTACTATCAATACGATGGAACTCCGATTCTCAAGGCAATGTACAGAGAAATGAAGGAATGCATTTACGTCGAGAAAGACGAAGGTGAGACTAAAGGTGTCTACTGGTACAGAAAGGACTTGTAGCTTTGACGCGCCAGATGTTGTTGTTACGTACTCTGGGGAGAGATTATCCCCCGACTTGTAATTGCATTGTCTTTCCTAAGTTTCTCAGTATTGTTTCATAAAGAGCTGGAAACCATTACTCAATGCAATAAAAAGAAATTCTATGCAATTCGACCTCGTTAAGTGAATGAATTAATTGGATCATATAGTATCGTAACACTTTATCAATTATACATTTACAGTACATAAAACTGGAGCAGTTGAGCATTTAGATTTAGTGATTTACAACCTACTGAGCCACTTAACTACTTTACATAGCATACAAACTTTTCAATGGCAAAACAAGCCTGCCTTGGCCCTGAATAAGTAAGTTTAAGACAATTATGATCAATAAATATGTATTAACCTGTTTACATAATATTGCATGCTGGACTGGGCTCATCTTGCCGGCCTACATATACTACAGCCACTCTATCACATGTGGGGTAGTTCTGGCCCATATATTGTGGTGGGTAATTGTTGCCTATGTATGGCTGGGGAACAAATGGATGTAGTTGCAGCTGAGGTTGGGCTTTTTGATCAGGCTTTTTATCATCCGGCTTTTTTTCTGGTTGGGGTTTCTTTTCTTCAGGCTTCTTCTGGTCTGTTGGTTTTGGAGGTGCAGATGGAGGCCCAATACTAACATTCTTCTTTACTATAAACCAGCAGCATATATACCATGGACGGATCATCGATCGGCTGCAATTAATTTCATATTATACAAAATTTCGCGATTGGATTATCTTAGTTTGAACAAGCCTTTTCTTTATTTTAATCGCCAAATGCTTAGACATTTCCGATCCAGTTCAAATTGAGTCAACTTTAAGTTGTTGTTTTAATCTTTAACAATCTATTCACAGACACAGTTATAGCATTTGTATAAGTTTTGTATAGCTAAAGCAGTGTTAACTTTCTCAGCAAAACCACAACAAGGAGTCCTTGTTGAACTTTTTAAATTTAGTGATTGCAAATCTGGTTCATATATGGGCGCAACTAGTCTAGTCAGAATCACTAAAAAGAAGACTCTGATATATCAAGAGTGCCATTCATTAAGTTACAGAGTACTGATGAAGATCGACACGGGTGTCCACAACTTTTGTAACAATTTTTATTGATGGCAGACGTAATGTCGATGTCGAGGTCCACTAGGAGTCGTGTGTTCAGCCCAACTACAAATTTTTTGATGATGAACTCTGAAGCCTGAAGTGGAGAATGGTGCCTACTTTAAAACGTGAAAGTAGTGATTCTTTCGGGGAGTTGATAAGTTAATTCCTGTAGATGTCTATTTATAGGTTGTCCACCAAAATCGGATGCTATAACAAAAGAATTTGAATATACAAAAGTTCGGACCAGTCATAAGAAAGTTGAGCTACTTTTGAGTTATGTGTAATAAACAAAGATGGATCCGTCCACTACAAAGAAAGACCATTCTTTAATCTTCAGTTGGTAGGAGTCTAATTGATAAACAGCCGATCATGATTCTTGTTAGTTTTGGTTTCTGTTGATGTCATTTTTAGTCATCAAAATTAAATATTTTATTTGTGTATTTGTATGAAATCATAAAAATTAGGAATTAGTAATTTTAGAAAATGCAGTAGTTAGGAGTGAATTTGAGAGAAAAGTTTATTTGTTAATACAATTTTTTTATCACTTCTCAACGCATCTCCATGAATTCTTTTAGACTCCAACTGATAATTTTTTAAGAGCAAGTCGCTTAATATGTGATGAGATTGTTTAATTAAGTGCGTGTTAGGGGTATCACAAAAAAGTTAACTTATAACTTAAAATGAGTAAGTGTCATATAAGTGATAAGTTGATGAATTCTTATAAGTTATACGAGTGTTTGGATAAATTTACTTATAAGTTAGTGAAAAATTTGTTAAATTAAATTAAAAAAAATAATTTTTAAATACAATGATTTCAACACTTGTATTTTAAATTAAAAAAATATTTTAAAACACAAATGTAAAAATATAAAATATTAGAAAAATAAAGAAATCAAAGAATAAGTTGATAAGTTAAGTAAAATGTTGGTGATTTCTAACATTCAACTTATCAATTTATAAGTTATAAGTTATCAAATAAGCTAAGTACACAAACACCCTCCATAAGCTCTTATCAACTTATAATGCATAAGTTATGTCGCCCAAACAGGCCCTAAGTGTCAAGTGCTTATTTATCGTCGTGAATCAAGTGCTTATTTCTTGCCGTCTCATTCATACTCATTCCAAAATTTGTCACAACAAACATAAGCCTAAATATTCAAAAATTTAAGTTACTTACTTACAAGAAGTTTACATTTATTGAATTATCTTGGTTGTAAATTGTCTCTTTTAATCCTATAATAACGACCACTAATCATAATTGTAACATCCCTTATAATAAAGGTGCTTGGGACCTTTATAAAAATTGTTAACGGAGAAATTTGGTGATAACCAATTCGGGGAGGGTTGCTGGAATTGTGGTAGAAACCAATGATGATATGTAACGTAGGTTGAAAGGATTAGGGTTTATGATTTGGGGATGGCTGAGATTGTATGTGAGAATAGGTCGCGATTGAAGTTGAATATTGAATTCACTCTTTTTCGCCAGATCGCATCGTGCCATACAATGTGCCTACGTACCCTTATTTATAGGGATCAAGCCGAACGTAGTTCTTGGAGAGCAAGTAACTCATGGGCCGAGTTTCCTTCTTTTAAGAGCGGAAAGACCGGGATCACCGCCTTTGATATGTCATTATGAGCTGTCATGGTTTCACTATTTTCTTGGAACTTATCGGATAATTTATTGACCCGAATTTATCGGAGCCAACGCTTATCCTGATCCATGGGAAATAAGGAAAGACAGGCTTTTATGAATCTCAAAAAGGCGAGGTTTCTCGATCCTTCTAGCAAGGCGAAGCTTCTCAGCCTGGACAGGTTAATTTTCCATAAATCAATAAAAGTTAAGGAACCTCCATCTTTTAGAAGACGAGGTTTCTATATTTAGGTGGCGAGGTAAGTAAGGTAGTTTATACCTTGGAATAAGCCCAAAGGTCACATTCCTTACTAATACCAGTAATCAATTTTCATCTATAACCCAGGTTCATATGAAGGCGAGATTACCCACGTTTTGGGCTAGGCTTCGTATGAGCCTAGGTTAGACCCAATATCTACATTTCGTCAACTAATGGGCTAGGCTTCGTATGAGCCTAGGCTAGACCCAATAGATAGTAAACATGTATGCTTCCGGAATCCACCATATGATAACGTCATTACTGAAGGCGAGGTTTGTTATTTTTTGCCATAACAACTACCCTTCATTTTCTGTCTTTTCATATGGACGAGGTTACTTTCGGAGGATGAGGTTCTATATCCTGTAAGTGATCATGCGAAGGGTTATTCCCCACCGGAGGACGAGGTTACACATTTCTTCTATGATAATTGTAGCTATCTCCTTGGTAAATAGTCCGCAGGCGAGGCTTCCCACAATTATGAGAGGCTACTTCCAAAAGGCAAGGTCTTTCTAGGGATGAGAGGCCTTTCTAAGCTGATAACCTAGGCTTCCTATCCTGCAGAATGCTTCACATAAGGCGAGGTTGTCCTTGTATACGTCCCGAGTTATACATTTCTTCCCCGATAGTAACAGTCGTCTCCTTACTAGTTAGTTCGTGGACGACGCATCAGGTAGAGGCGACGCTTCCCATGGACGTGGGCTAGGCCCAATAGATGTACCCTCTTGAGCTTTCCTTCTTTATATGTATGATATGGGACTGGCCCTACTAGTCTTCTTCCTTAAATACATTTAACCAAGGTCGATTTCACCATGTAGCCTAGATTGATGCTAGTGAGTGACGCCATTGATTGCGGACGAGGCTGAGAAATGCGGTGGGGAAATTTTGCCCATTACAACTACCCCCCAGTTTCTTGCAACAAGTATTTGTAAAAGAAACTAAGTCCTGATATCCGGTAGAGTTGATAAGTCTTCTGATATGAATCATCTCCAAGAAAGTAAATGGAGGTCGACGTCTATCTGGACATGTTCTTGAGTTACTCGACATATGCGTCGTATGCTTATTCTTCTCATTTTCTTCAAAGTAATTCTGAAACTTTTCGATGTTGAGGTAGGTATAGGCAAGGTCCCTTAATAAGATATCTTCATGTGCTAATAGTCTGCATGACCTCGACCTAGGAAGGCGAAGCTGAGGCCATTAACAGGCGATGTTGTTGGAGATATTGTTTTATTCCAGAACAGTAGTTCTTCTTATATTGATTTCTTAACCTTACCTTCGTTGGAAGACGTCGACGCCGTTGAAGTAAGAGGTGTCATTGAGATGCGAGACCCTTGATATCTTAATTCTTCCATTAATAATCTTTCTGTGTGTATCTTAATCCTGTAGGTGAGATACCTCCTGGTAAGATCCTAGGTATGGGGCGAAGATACAAAGAGAAGGAGAGGACTTTTGTAGAGTGAGGTTTCACTAGTAGCGTAGGCTGCTGATCAGTAGGAGATGTCTTTAGTTGATAAAGAGGCACAAGACATCATCTTCAATATCTCACTGTAGTCTTCAATTAACAATTCTAACATATATTCTGAACTAGGCCTTAAGAGGGCGAGGCCTCTTCAATAGAAAGCAAAGACGTTGGTTGACAAATAGGCATAAACACATCTTCTGAATTTTTCAAATTGAAGTCTGCACACTATCTTCAAAATCTATTCTCCTTCAAAAACTTTGATAGTCAGGAGAGGTTGGCGATCATTTGGATTGTAGTCACATTTTCTTGATCTTCTGAAAAAATGATAGGCCTATCTCTCTCTAAGAAAGCTTGGTAGTTAGTATCCCTTCAATTTTTTTCTGACGCAGGATCACTATTGATGGCCTATGCTGAAAGATCACCCTAGGCAATCACCCCTTAGGGCCTTCTTACTACAAATATTTTCTTCGTAAGCGTCGTCCTCCGGGAAGACGTCACCTACCTTTAAAAAACTTCTTCTTTCAGTTGTAGAGACGACGCCTCCAGATAAAGTGAGGCCTGTTGGGGTATAATAACCACCCCCCAATTCCTTGCAATTATTGTTTATAGAAGGAACTAGAGTTAATGATTCTGAAATCTTCACCTGCATAGAAAGCCTCACCTAGTTTGAAGCATATGTTTTGATATAGATTTCCTTGTTTTTTAGACTCGTTATCAAGAGGTCTTCTTGTTTCGGCCCATCAGAGGGAGACGCCTCTGTCTAAAGAGAGGCTGATATTTATCATTACCCTTGGTTCTCTTGTTGCAAGCCATTATTTAGATGATGACAAGAGGCTATTTATGAAGAGAGACACTGCTGATGCTGAGTTTTCCTTGTGTTGAGCAAGGCTTTCTATCATGGCCTCAATGTTCTTGATAAGTGGATTTTATATCTACTTGGAACGCTTCATATCGGCTTAAATTGATGACTTGAACTCAAGTATGTGGTGTGTTTAATGTGTTTTCATTAAGTTTTGCAGAACCAAGAGTTGGAGGTTAATTTGATTAAAATTCGGATTTTCCGGGTAGGTTGCGCAGTCTTCACTGTTTTGGCCATATCTGGAGTTCTACAAGTCCGATTCTGACGATCTTACAGCTCACGCGAAGAGGACAACATTTTCTATAATTCTAGGCAGAAGGTTCTGCGCGGGCAACCAGGAATTGTACTAGAATTCTGTGCGGCCGCCCAGGAAGTCAGAATCGCCAGAAATTGCCAGAATTCGATTTTAATAAGGAAAGTTTCACAAATTCGACTTCTAATCATTATGGTAATTGCTTGGGGCGGCCAGAAACTTCCAGAATCAGTTGTAAACATGGAATATGCAATTCTTATTTCATTCAAAGATGGAAATTGCCGTAATTCTATTCTAACTCAAAAACGATAATTGCTTGGAAGAGGGACAACTTGGAGCTATAAATACACACCTTGGGGGGACATAATCAAAAAATTACAATACATCACAACACACCAGAGATCAGATTCAATATTGGAGTACAAGATCGAGGAGCCAAGAACGAAGAACGTGACTACGAGGAGATCTAGACATAGTTTTTTTTTGTATTCTTCAATTTTGGTGTAAATTTTGGATGCTTCCGGATTTGTCCTCTAAACCTTTAACTCTTATTCATATTTACATCATTGATTTCTTGTTTTTCATCATGCTTTCATCAAACCCCGTGACGATGAGAAGTTCGATCATGAACTAATCGTTGTCATGGGGTCCTAGCGGATTTATTTATGGAATTTAGTAGTTAATTGTTTTAAAGATGTGTGTGTGATGGCTAATTGATATCCTAGTTTGGTTGTGCTTATTCTTCTTGGATGCGTAGCTAACATCTAAGATTGTTTTTTAATCTCTATTGAATGCGAAAGTGGATATAGAGGTTTAGAACTTGCCATGCTAGCATAGGTTTATGTATGTTTGTCATGCATGATTCGTAGGTAATTTTAACCATCTTACCTGCCCTATGTAATCTGAATGGATAACTCGCTCGTTAAACCGTTATGTTTTCAAATCTTATAGACATATAGGGTCTAAGCATAATTGGTGTCTGCTTAACTTCTATCTCTTTTGTGGATGTTGAGTGGTTTGGTATACGTATACTGAAAGGTAGCGTGTACTGATTTCGTGTTATCCGATTAGTTATCACAACCGTCACATGCATTGATTAAAGACAAAAGACTCTAGATGAAGTATTTAATGAAGTTAGGATCCCATGTTTTATTCTCATAAGTAATTCAACAACAATCTTTAGTTTAATATAGTCTTGGTAATTTGTTTAGTTAAATTAGTTAATCAAAACACAACTTTGATACTTGTCTTAGCATTGAACGATAGCCATACATTGTTGCATAAGTGCATAACTATAGTAACCAACAGTCTCTGTGGGAACGAACTCTACTTATTCTTATATTACTTGTGACCGCGTATACTTGCGTGATATTGTGTGAACAAGTTTTTGGCGCCGCTGCCGGCCGGGGACTCGGTGTTATTTATATAGTTTATGTGTTTGTCATCAGTGGTCGTTAAAGTTCACTGACTCGGATTATTCTTTCATCAATTTTACTTTGTTTGGTGAGTTTCAGGTACTCTAGTGAGCGTGTATGCGAACACGTTCTCAATATCGGAAAGAAGAAGTTGAATTAAGTCTAGTTATGGGAGATCAATTAGCACCAGAAACGAAGGCTCTGAAGGACTATTCTCAGCCGAAGATCAATGACATTCAATCTAGCATTGTCAGGCCGGCTATTGCAGCTAATACCTTTGAAATCAAGCCTGGCACAATTCAGATGGTGCAGAATTCTGTTCAGTTTGGGGGTGCTCCGACGGAAGATCCTAATATGCATATTAGGGATTTTATCGAGATATGCGACACCTTCAAGTTCAACGGAGTGTCAGAAGATGCTGTGAAGCTGAGACTTTTCCCATTTTCTCTGAGGGATAAGGCTAAGGGCTGGTTGCACTCTCTACCAGCAGGTTCTATTACTACATGGGAGGATCTTGCTCAGAAGTTTCTCACTAAATTCTTCCCCATGGCGAAGACTGCAGCAATCAGGAATGCTATTACTCAGTTTGCACAGTAGTCTAGAGAATCTTTGTGTGAAGCTTGGGAGAGATACAAGGAGATGCTTAGGAGATGTCCACATCATGGATTGCCCGACTGGATGGTGATTAATTGTTTTTATAATGGTCTGGGAGCACAATCAAGACCAATGTTAGATGCAACATCAGGTGGAGCTCTATGGGCTAAGAGCTACGAGGAAGCTTATGAGTTAATTGAGATGATGGCTGCGAATGAATATCAGAATCCTACTCAGAGATTATCACAAGGCAAAGTAGCAGGAGTTCTTGAAGTTGATGCAGCTACAGCTATAGCAGCCCAGTTGAAGGCTTTGACAATGAAGGTGGATTCTTTGATGAATTATGGAGTTCAGCAGGTGGCTAGTGTTTGTGAGCTTTGTGCGGGTGCACATGAGACGAATAATTGTGCCATATCTAGTGAGTCGGCGCAGTTTGTGAGCAACTTTCAGAGACCATCACAGCCAGTTCCAGCCACCTATCATCCCAATAGCCGGAATCATCCTAATTTCAGTTGGAGCGACAATCAACAATCTCAGCAGCCTTATCAGCCATTCCAAGGTCAGCAATTTGGAGCAAAGCCTTACAATCCTCAGAATTTTCAGCAGTAGCAAGGGCGGAATTTTCAGCCACAGTATGCTCCTAGGCAACAATTTCAGCCACCAGGATTTCCGCAACAACCTCATGCTAGTGCGGGGCAGTCTTCGAATGAAAAATCTGAATTGGATGAGTTGAGAATGATAGTTAAAAGCCAGGCGGCATCGCTCAAGACTTTGGAGAATCAGATGGGGCAGTTGGCAAGTGCCTTACTCAGCAGAGCTCAGGGAACTCTTCCTAGCGATACGGAGCCTAATCCAGGAAAGACAGTTGTCCAAGAACATGTGAAAGCAGTTACCTTGAGATCGGGAAAGGTCACGGGCAATAAAAAATCAGCAGTTGAAGAAGAGAAAGAAATTCAGCAGCATCAGGTGGAACCTTCTAAGGAAAAGCCAATTTTTGATTTGGCAGCTAAGCAGTTGGACGGTGAGGCTGAAAAGAGCAAAAATTCTGCTGACAAGTCTACTTCGGAGCAGACTATTTACCCACCTCCTCCATACCCAAAGAGGCTCCAGAAGAAGACTACAGAGAGTAACCAGATCTATCCTCCTCCTCCATATCCAAAGAGGCTACAGAAGCAGAATCTTGACACAAAATGCGCCAAATTTCTCGAGGTTTTCAAGAAGTTACACATCAACATACCTTTTGCAGAAGCTCTTGAACAGATGTCGAGCTATGCTAAGTTCATGAAGGGTATTCTATCTCGGAAGTTGAAACTCGAGGATTTGGACACCGTTGCTTTGACAGAGGAGTGTAGTGCAGTTCTACAGCAGAAATTGCCACCGAAGCTTAAAGATCCGGGAAGTTTTACCATACCTTGCACTATTGGCAATCAACTTTTCAGCAAATGCTTATGTGATTTGGGAGCTAGCATTAATCTAATGCCAATGTCTATTTTTAAGCAACTTGGGTTGCCTGAGCCAAAACCGGTTAATATGACCTTACAGTTGGCTGATCGGTCGATCACATATCCGAGGGGTATAGTGGAGGATGTCTTGGTAAAGGTGGATAAGCTGATTTTTCCTGCTGATTTTGTTATTCTTGACTTTGAGGAGGATAAGAAGATTCCTATCATCTTGGGAAGACCTTTTCTGGCTACTGGCCGAGCGTTGATCGATGTTCAGAAAGGAGAGCTCACAATGAGGGTGAGTAATCAAAAGGTCATCTTTAATGTGTTCAAGGCTATGAAATTTCCGACAGAGGAGGAAGAGTGTTTTAGCTTGAAGATGGTTGATACGGGTCAGAGAAAGGAGTTCGATCAGTTGTTGAGCAAAAATTCGGACATGCACAAGTTCGAGCATCACATCAGTGATTCCATTGACAATTCTTCCATTCGAGATCTTTCGAATGTCAAGCTTGGAAAACTTCCACCACATTTGAAGTATGTCCTTCTGAATGATGAGTTGGTGATTTTTAAAGAGTGTGAAGATAATGTGTTGAGAAGGTGGAACAAGGATGATGAGGTAAAAGAGTGTTCTTATCAATCGACGGAGAAGCATAAACACCTTAGAGGTGTAAAGAAGAAAAAGAAAAAATCGATTGGTGGAAAAGTCAAGGTGAAGTTTGATTTGGAAAAGATGTGGGAAGAAAGCAAGAAGGTTATCAAACAATGGGTGAATGGTCCTTCTGCTAAGGACAAGTCAAATGCGATCTTCGAGCCACCATGATTTGATTCACATTTGTCCGACTAAATGACATTAACGACAGCGCTTCGTGGGAGGCAACCCATGTGTTAGGTATGTTTCTACTATCTTTCTTATTACCTTCAATGAGGGCATTGAATATTCTAAGTTTGGGGGTGATTTGGGGATAAGTAGTGTTGTGGTGTTATGTGTTCATGTAGGAAATCATATTTTGCATGTTTGTGGTAATTCATTCATGTTTTGTTCGTATTTTGCATGTTTGTTTCATGTAGGACATTTTGTTTATGTTTTTATTATATGTGTCATTTTAGTTGCATGGCATGCATATTTCATGATCCCTTAGGACGAGCTATTTCTGTTTAGTAGGTAGATGTTGATTTGATTGTGGTAATCATAAATAGAGGGATGATTTAAGTTCTTATGAAATTGACATGCATGTTATGAAAACAAAATCTTTACACAATTCATCGTTTGCTTTTGGGCTAGATTAGGGCCATGCCTGTTTGGATGTTTTGAGGCTTAATCATTTGTTTATAGTTAAAATGTTCTTTATTCCCTTGATGGCGTAGGAGCACCAAAGTATAAGTTTGGGGGAAAACAGGGATTTCATGCTAAGTGTTTTTAGTTGTGTTTAGTTGTTAATAAAGGCTAGGCGTCAAATGGCTAGTAGCCAGCTCATATTTTATGAGTAGTCTAGGATGAATGAGATGGAGCGAAACGCACTCATTCTTGTATACATCAAAAAAAAAAGAAAAAAAAAAAAAAAGAAAAAAAAATGAGTGTTTGTGTGAGTGTGAGTGTGTATAATTGACTAGGGTGAGCTCTTTAATACTCGAGTAATTAAGTCTGAGGGGTACTTGTACCTGGTAACCTAAAGCCCTTTGTGGTTTGGGATTGCCGACCTAACACTCGCTACATGGGTATTATTGTATAAGCCTTTTGGGGTCTCATCCATTGCACGGTCAAATAAACACGTGTGTTATGTTGTTTTGTTATGTGTTGTAGTTGTTAGTAATAAAGCATGAATTCCTGTCTAACTTAAATGATGATGGAGGTGTCTCTGAGTTATGAAGTGTCTAGCGTTCATTCTTTTTATAAACTAGTGATTGCCTTGACGAAGAATGGGTATGATTTTTGGTCTAGTGTTAGGAGTATATCTGATGAGTATCGCACACACCACGTTTCCGTTCATGTATTGTTAGTATACGGGGATTTAGTCGAGCTCTGTTTGGAAGTTATTGCATGATTTGAGATGTTTGCTTATTGAATGGTTATGGTTAGTTTAAAGGGGATCTTTGCATTTTTTTCATGTAGTTGCATTCATATAGTTTGCATTGTTAGTTGCATTGTTAGATGGATTTTGTGGGTACATTCGCTATAGGCCCTCACGAGACCTTACTCGTTCACTAGGGCTGCCTAGGGGTTTAAAGGGCTTGTTGCATATGCCAAATGCAACTGTGATCACCTACGTAAGTGGTACTAGTTAGTTTTATATAGTTATATTATTTATGCTTGAGGACAAGCATCGGTTTAAGTTTGGGGGTGTGATAAGTGGATTTTATATCTACTTGGAACGCTTCATATCGGCTTAAATTGATGACTTGAACTCAAGTATGTGGTGTGTTTAATGTGTTTTCATTAAGTTTTGCAGAACCAAGAGTTGGAGGTTAATTTGATTAAAATTCGGATTTTCCGGGTAGGTTTCGCAGTCTTCACTGTTTTGGCCATATCTGGAGTTCTACAAGTCCGATTCTGACGATCTTACAGCTCACGCGAAGAGGACAACATTTTCTATAATTCTAGGCAGAAGGTTCTGCGCGGGCGCCCAGTAATTGTACTGGAATTCTGCGCGGCCGCCCAGGAAGTCAGAATCGCCAGAAATTGCCAGAATTCGATTTTAATAAGGAAAGTTTCACAAATTCGACTTCTAATCATTATGGTAATTGCTTGGGGCGGCCAGAAACTTCCATAATCAGTCGTAAACATGGAATATGCAATTCTTATTTCATTCAAAGATGGAAATTGCCGTAATTCTATTCTAACTCAAAAACGGCAATTGCTTGGAAGAGGGACAACTTGGAGCTATAAATACACACCTTGGGGGGACATAATCAAAACATCACAATACATCACAACACACCAGAGATCAGATTCAATATTGGAGCACAAGATCGAGGAGCCAAGAACGAAGAACGTGACTACGAGGAGATCTAGACATAGTTTTTTCTTGTATTCTTCAATTTTGGTGTAACTTTTGGATGCTTCCGGATTTGTCCTCTAAACCTTTAACTCTTATTCATATTTACAT
Source organism: Heracleum sosnowskyi (assembly GCA_030848705.1). Classification (NCBI taxonomy): domain Eukaryota; kingdom Viridiplantae; phylum Streptophyta; class Magnoliopsida; order Apiales; family Apiaceae; genus Heracleum; species Heracleum sosnowskyi. Next base: position 11,218,114 of record CM061243.1, read on the forward strand.
CATTGATTTCTTGTTTTTCATCATGCTTTCATCAAACCCCGTGACGATGAGAAGTTCGATCATGAACTAATCGTTGTCATGGGGTCCTAGCGGATTTATTTATGGAATTTAGTAGTTAATTGTTTTAAAGATGTGTGTGTGATGGCTAATTGATATCCTAGTTTGGTTGTGCTTATTCTTCTTGGATGCGTAGCTAACATCTAAGATTGTTTTTTAATCTCTATTGAATGCGAAAGTGGATATAGAGGTTTAGAACTTGCCATGCTAGCATAGGTTTATGTATGTTTGTCATGCATGATTCGTAGGTAATTTTAACCATCTTACCTGCCCTATGTAATCTGAATGGATAACTCGCTCGTTAAACCGTTATGTTTTCAAATCTTATAGACATATAGGGTCTAAGAATAATTGGTGTCTGCTTAACTTCTATCTCTTTTGTGGATGTTGAGTGGTTTGGTATACGTATACTGAAAGGTAGCGTGTACTGATTTCGTGTTATCCGATTAGTTATCACAACCGTCACATGCATTGATTAAAGACAAAAGACTCTAGATGAAGTATTTAATGAAGTTAGGATCCCATGTTTTATTCTCATAAGTAATTCAACAACAATCTTTAGTTTAATATAGTCTTGGTAATTTGTTTAGTTAAATTAGTTAATCAAAACACAACTTTGATACTTGTCTTAGCATTGAATGATAGCCATACATTGTTGCATAAGTGCATAACTATAGTAACCAACAGTCTCTGTGGGAACGAACTCTACTTATTCTTATATTACTTGTGACCGCGTATACTTGTGTGATATTGTGTGAACAAGTTTTTGGCGCCGCTGCCGGGGACTCGGTGTTATTTATATAGGATTAAGGATTGCTCCTTGGATGTGTCTTCCAATATATTCAACCTCTTGACCCACTCCAGCCCACAACCATGCAATGTTAACATCTTTCTTGTTTAGCTTTGGCATGTGTTCGCACAAAATCACGCAAGCGTACGCGGTCAACAAGTAATATAAGAATAAGTAGAGTTCGTTCCCACAGAGACTGCTTTGGTTACTATAGTTATGCACTTATGCAACAATGTATGGCTATTGTTCAATGCTAAGACAAGTATCAAAGTTGTGTTTTGATTAACTAAATTATCTAAACAATTTATCAAGACTATAATTAAACTAAAGATTGTTGTTGATTACTTATGAGAATAAAACATGGGATCCTAACTTCATTAAGTACTTCATCTAGAGTCTTTTGTCTTTAATCAATGCATGTGATGGTTGTGACAACTAATCGGATAACACGAAATCAGTACACGCTACCTTTCAGTATACGTATACCAAACCACTCAAACATCCACAAAAGAGATAGAAGTTAAGCAGACACCAATTATGCTTAGACCCTATATGTCTATAAGATTTGAAAACATAACGGTTTAACGAGCAAGTTATCCATTCATATTACATAGGGCATGTAAGATGGTTAAAATCACCTACGAATCATGCATGACAAACATACACAAACCTATGCTAGCATGGCAAGTTCTAAACCTCTATATCCACTTTCGCATTCAATGGAGATTAACAAACAACTTAGATGTTAGCTACGCATCCAAGAAGAATAAGCACAACCAAACTCGGATATCAATTAGCCATCACACACACATCTTTAAAACAATTAACTACTAAAATCCATAAATAAATCCGTTAGAATCCCACGACAACGATTAGTTCATAATCGAACCTTTCATCATCGTGGATTCTGATGAAAACATGATAATAATAAGTCTAGAATACTGAATAAAAGTGCTAGGGTTTATGAAAGAACAAACGAGAATCCAAAGTATCGCCTAATTAGAAGAATACAAAGAAAAGTTGAAAACTAGATCTTCGTAATCAGCCGTCTTCTTGTTCTCCTCACCGGTGGATGGATAAATATGATTGTATGTCAATGTATATCTCAGAAATCGTCCACCAATAGTTTATATAAGCCATAGGGTTGACTGGTCATCTGCTGTTTCCTTTTCTGAGTTGAAATTGCCTTTTTCCAGAATGTTTCAGGGGTGGGCGCGCCTGTAGGGCGCGGGCGCGCTTGAAATGATGTCACCTAGGGCGCGGGCGCGCTTGGAAGGGGTGGGCGCGCCTGACATTCTGTCAAATTTCTTCCTTTTGCTTTTTTCTTGACAATTCATGCTCTCTTCAACTCCGCAACCTCTTGGCTTCCTCAACATTGATCAAATAGCACCACATAACCCTAGAAACTTCACCACACTGCTGACGAAGCAACTCTGCATACACTAACACAAAACACATCAAAAACACCACGTACTTGAGAACAAATGATCAATTTAAGCCGATTTAGGGTGTTCCAAGTAGATATGAAATCCACTTATCACACCCCCAAACTTAAACCGATGCTTGTCCTCAAGCATAAACAGACTAACTACATATATATAATGCAATGCATGAATGCAACTAATATGAAAATGCAAACTAACCATAACCAATCAACAAGCCAACATATCAAGGAATGCAATCTTTCAAACAGAGTTCGAACAAATCCCCTTATACTAACAAACAAACACAGAAACGTGTGTGTGTGCAATGCTCATCAATATACTCCCAAACTAAACCAGACCATATCCTATTCTTCACCAAAACAACCACAAGCTTATAAACAGAATGAACTCTAGACACAAGAAACCACTTAAAGACACCTCAAAATCCACTTGAGCTAGACACGAATTCATGCTTTATTACGACACAGAAACAAAACTTATGCTTATTTGACCGTGCAATGGATGAGACCCCAAAAGGCTTATACAATAATACCCATGTAGCGAGCGTTAGGTTAGTGGATCCCAGACCGGAAAAGTCTTAGGTCACTAGGCACAAAGTCCCCTAGAACTTAATTGCTCGAGTATTAAAGAGCTCAACCTGATCAATTTTGCATAAACACAACTAATACAACTTTTTTTTTTAATATGACACAATTTCGGAATGAGTGCGCTTTGCTATTTTCTCATCCCTCCCTAGACTACTCATCTTTTCAATGAGCGGCTACTAGCCATTTGACACCTAGCCTTATTGACAACTAGCATGAAATACCTGTTTTCCCCCAAACTTAGACTTAAGTGCTTCTTCAATTTCAAGAGAATAGAAGAACATTCTAAATATAAGCAAGTGATTAAATTCTATCATCCAAACAAACATGGTCTGATCAAATTCAAAAGCAACCAATGAGACTTATGAAATTATTTTGTTTCTGGCATGCAAGTCAATTCATAGGAACTTAATCAACCCTCTATCTATCACTACCACACTCCCATCAACATCGACTCATCAACCAGGAAATAGCCAAGTCCTAAGGGATCATGAAATATGCTATGCAAATGCAACTAAATGAACTCACATAATAGATATAAACACTAATGCAAACAGAATGCTCTATATGACAAAAACATGCAAAGATATGAATGAACTAACTACATATGCAATATGAAACCTATATGAACACACAAACTAACATTCCTCAATTATCACCCCCAAACTTACAATATTCAATGTCCTCATTGAAGGTAATAAAAAGGAAAGATGCAGAGAATACCTAATCATCAGCAGGACCACCCTCCTCGGGTGGTGTATCCGGTGGTGGATAGACAGAATCCACTCCAAAGTTAGGCCAAACAACATCAACTCCAGTGGCGCGGAATGCAATACCCAACGCCAGAGTCAAGTCCTGAGCAAAGCGACGATTGATGTCGTGCATGGCGTCTATATGCCGAGTCAGCCGCCTATACTGAGCATCACCAAAGTCAGACCTATCAACCTCTCGCTGAATCCCAGATGGATCCTAGGGGGAAACAACACAAACTCTTTTTTGTCTTTTTTTTTCTTTCCTGTGAACAGTGACCCACGCGCGGGTGCGCTTGGAAGGGCGCGGGCGCGCCTATTTTCTGTCCAGAAAATATTTTTTTGATTTTTTTGATTTTTTTTAACAGAACAATACTATAACAATTGCGTGGGTTGCCTCCCACGAAGCGCTTGTTTTACGTCAATAGCTTGACGTGAATCCTTTTTCATCCAGTCGCAAGAACGGTGAACGTCGACTCACGGTTCACCGTATTACCAACGTCATAATTCAGCCACTGACCATTAACCTTGAACGCTTCGTCCGGAAACTTATGGAAAATCTCTACTGCATCATGCGGAAATGCTGATTTAACCGTGATAGGCTCCGACCACCTCGACTTACGCTTTCCTGGAAAAAATCTGAAGCGAGACTTGAAACGCAGAACTAGCTGACCAGGCACAAATGAATGTTTCACCACCCCTCTTTCATGCCAGTCCTTAACCTTCTCCTTATATAGCATGTTGCTCTCGTAGACTTTACCATACCTCAATTGATCCTGCAGTGGTTGGAGTTCAAGTGTAGGAACTTCTTCCATATATGGTTTAAGTCGCTCCTGAGAATTGTTCAGCTCTGCTAATCCAAGAGATTCGAATGGCGCATCAATTTTTCTTTTCCACGGAGGTGCATTCAACAACTGAAGTTGCTCTACTCTTTCTTCGTCTTCGATATCAGAATCCCCTATCAAGACTCTCTCCAATGTATATGACTTCAGCGGTTGTTCAATCTCTGTATTGACGACAGAATCGACCATCTCCAATTTAAAGCACTCTTCTTCCTCAGTTGGAAATTTCATTGCCTTGAACACGTTAAAAGTGACCTTCTGATTTTGAACCCTCATTGTAAGCTCTCCTTTCTGCACATCGATCAAAGTACGGCCTGTAGCCAAGAACGGTCTTCCCAAGATAATCGGAATCTTCTTGTCTTCCTCAAAGTCCAGAATAACAAAATCAGCAGGAAAAATGAGCTTATCCACTTTAACCAAAACATCCTCCACTATACCCCTTGGATATGTGATCGACCGATCAGCCAACTGCAAAGACATGTTCGTAGGTTTCGGTTCAGGAAGTCCAAGTTGCATGAAGACAGACAACGACATCAGATTAGTACTAGCTCCCAAGTCACACAAGCACTTGTTGAAAGATAGATTGCCGATAGTGCACGGTATGGTGAAACTCCCTGGATCCTTGAGTTTAGGAGGTAACTTCTGCTGTAGAATAGCACTGCACTCTTCAGTTAGAGCGACGGTCTCCAAATCCTCGAGCTTCAACTTCCGAGATAGAATACCCTTCATGAACTTTGCGTAGCTCGGCATTTGTTCTAGAGCTTCCGCAAAAGGTACATTGATATGCAATTTCTTAAAAACTTCGAGAAACTTAGCAAACTGCTTATCCAACTTCTGCTTTTGAAGACGTTTAGGGAATGGCGGAGGAGGATAGACCTCCTTGGTCTATGTATTCTGCTTCAGAACAGATTTCTCAGTAGAAAGGTCACGCTTTTCCGCTTCGTTTCCCCCCAAACTGGCTTTTTCTTCTTTTTCTTCATTTTCTGGCAGAACCTCAGGCGCGGGCGCGCTCCCTAGGGCGCGGGCGCGCTCCACCTTCTGCTGGAAATCCAGAATTTTTTCGTTTTCTGCTTTTTCTGAGTTCTGGTCACTCGTAACCTTTCCAGAACGTAAAGTAACTGCTTTTACATGTTCCTTGACCTCTCTCTTGTCAAGATTAGCTTCCGTATCACTAGGGAGAGTTCCCTATGGTCTATTCAACAAAGCATTGGCAATCTGACCGATTTGATTCTCCAGAGTCTTGATGGAAACAGCTTGGCTCTTGCACATTAGCCTCAATTCCTCCAATTCAGACTTTTCATTCGATGTCTGACCAACATTGCCATGAGATGGTTGTTGAAAACCTGGTGGTTGATACGGTTGCCTTGGAGCATATTGCTGCTGAAAACCAGAAGAGTTGAATGGCTTAGCTCCAAATTGCTGACCTTGATACTGCTGATACGGTTGTTGTGGCTGATTCTCACCACCCTGATTGTTACTCCAGCTGAAGTTAGGATGGTTCCTGTTGTTGGGATGATAAGCATTAGGCACTGGCTGCTGTGGTCTCTGAAAATTGCTCACAAACTGAGCCGATTCATTCGATATGGCACACTGAGTCGTGTCATGTGCACCTGCACAAAGCTCGCAAACACTAGCCATCTGCTGAACTCCATAGTTAGTCAGAAAATCGACCTTCATTGACAAAGCCTTCAGCTGAGCTGCTATTGCCGTAGCTGCATCCACTTCCAGAACTCCTGCTACCTTGCCTTGTGATAACCTCTGAGTTGGATTCTGGTATTCATTAGCAGCCATCATCTCAATAAGTTCATAAGCCTCATCGTAGCTTTTAGCCCAAAGAGCTCCACCTGATGCCGCATCAAGCATTGGTCGAGATTGACCTCCCAAACCATTATAGAAACAATTGATCACCATCCAATCAGGCATTCCATGATGAGGACACTTCCTAAGCATCTCTTTGTAGCGCTCCCAAGCTTCACATAAAGTTTCTCCAGAATGCTGTGCAAACTGAGACAAGTATCAAAGTTGTGTTTTGATTAACTAAATTATCTAAACAATTTATCAGGACTATAATTAAACTAAAGATTGTTGTTGATTACTTATGAGAATAAAACATGGGATCCTAACTTCATTAAGTACTTCATCTAGAGTCTTTTGTCTTTAATCAATGCATGTGACGGTTGTGACAACTAATCGGATAACACGAAATCAGTACACGCTGCCTTTCAGTATATGTATACCAAACCACTCAAACATCCACAAAAGAGATAGAAGTTAAGCAGACACCAATTATGCTTAGACCCTATATGTCTATAAGATTTGAAAATATAACGGTTTAACGAGCAAGTTATCCATTCAGATTACATAGGGCAGGTAAGATGGTTAAAATCACCTATGAATCATGCATGACAAACATACACAAACCTATGCTAGCATGGCAAGTTCTAAACCTCTATATCCACTTTCGCATTCAATAGAGATTAACAAACAACTTAGATGTTCGCTACGCATCCAAGAAGAATAAGCACAACCAAACTAGGATATCAATTAGCCATCACAGACACATCTTTAAAACAATTAACTACTAAAATCCATAAATAAATCCGTTAGAATCCCACGACAACGATTAGTTCATAATCGAACCTTTAATCATCGTGGGTTCTGATGAAAACATGATAATAATAAGTCTAGAATACTGAATAAAAGTGCTAGGGTTTATGAAAGAACAAACGAGAATCCAAAGTATCGCCTAATTAGAAGAATACAAAGAAAAGTTGAAAACTAGATCTTCGTAATCAGCCGTCTTCTTGTTCGTCTCACCGGTGGATGGATAAATATGATTGTATATCAATGTATATCTCAGAAATCGTCCACCAATAGTTTATATAAGCCATAGGGTTGACTGGTCATCTGCTGTTTCCTTTTCTGAGTTAAAATTGCCTTTTTCCAGAATGTTTCAGGGGTGGGCGCGGGCGCGCTTGAAATGATGTCACCTAGGGCGCGGGCACGCTTGGAAGGGGTGGGCGCGCCTGACATTCTGTCAAATTTCTTCCTTTTGCTTTTTCCTTGACAATTCATGCTCTCTTCAACTCCGCAACCTCTTGGTTTCCTCAACATTGATCAAATAGCACCACATAACCCTAGAAACTTCACCACACTGCTGATGAAGCAACTCTGCATACACTAACACAAAACACATAAAAAACACCACGTACTTGAGAACAAACGATCAATTTAAGCCGATTTAGGGTGTTCCAAGTAGATATGAAATCCACTTATCAGCATGTTTGGTAGTCTGGGAAGCACTTCCAATCCTCTTTCCACTCTCTTCCTATAGTAAGGAACATTCTCCATTAGAAATCTTCGTAGAGTGTCGGCTGCTTTGTCCTTCTCCATTGATGTGAATCTAGTGGATCTAAGATATAATTAATGATTCGTTGGAAAGGCTCAATAATTAAGGCCCAAAACCCTGATTATTTATTAATTTCGTAATTAATAAATAGGGAAAATATACAACTCATGAAAAGAGTCCAAAATATGGTAAATTCATCAAAGAAGGATCCAGAATCCCAATTAATGAGTCATAGCCTTTATCAACAAGGAAAAGACTTATTCATCAAGAAATACGATGTTTATCCATTATCAAAAAGGAGACTTATTAGCTAAGACTCCTAAACATACCATAAATACAAGGCTCCAGACGCCTATATAAGGACCCTGATCCTACAATCAGAACTACGTCTTTGGCTTGATTCTCAGCACCGATTGAGATACGTAGGAATCTTTTGAGGACCGATTTAGTCTCGAAACACAAGTGCAGCCATTAAAGCTCGAAAGCTCATAAATCCTAGCAATTAATATACAAGCACGTTTTTTAATCCATAACAATAATAATATTATTATAACTGCTAATAACTAACTAATTACCTTTTTTATCCAAGTTGTATATTCTTTTTTATATTTTCTAACTAAAATTTATACTTTTCTATTTTTCCTAACTAAAATCTCTCATTTTCCAAAAATATAACGGGCAGTTACATTTAATAAAATAAAATAAAAATCTTATAATTACTAATAACTGAACGTGCAATTCCATTTAATAAAATAAAATATTAATATAATAACTGCTAATAACTAGCCAATTACCTTTTTTGATCCAAGTTATATATTCTTTTTTATATTTTCTAACTAAAATTTATACTTTTCTATTTTTCCAAACTAAAATATCTCATTTTTCAAAAATATCACGGGTAGTTCCATTTAATAAAATAAAATAATAATCTTATAATTACTAATAACTAACTGATTAGCTTTTTTTTAGTCAAATTATATATTCTTTTTTATATTCTCTAAGTAAAATTTCTCCTAACTAAAAGCTCTCATTTTCCAAAAATATAACGGGCATTTTCATTTAATAAAATAAAATCTATACTATCTTATAATAGACTAGACGAAACATTAAAAGTTTGGTCGGTCGGTGCAATATTTTAGTAATTCGTGTTTTACTTAATTACCCTTACTTATCAATTAAAAATATTATTAAATAGTAATATTACCTATTTATAACTAATTTCCCTTTTCAGCTAAAATACATTACTTTTTGGTCCTCTATATTTTGGTCACTCAATTCTCCACCATTTCCACCAATTTTCCTAACTAAAATAACCAATTTTCCTAACTAAAATAACCAATTTTCTAAAAATAACACGGGCACATTATCTGTATTATATTTTCTAACTTAAACTATTTATCTTCTAAAAATAACACGGGCAACGTATATAAAAAAACAACATAATTTAATATAATTATTAATAAATAACTAACTGTCTTTTTCAGCACATTGGTGTTTTATATTTTCTAACTAAAACAACTCATATTCTAAAAATAACACGGACAACATATATATGATGGTTATATTATTATATATTTATAAACAAATATCTTTTCCAGTGAAAACACATTATTTACTTTATATTTTATAACTAAAACAACTCATCTTCTAAAAAAAACACGGGCGATGTATATATAAAATAATTATATATTATATATAATTATAATAAATAATCAGTTGCCTTTGTCAACTATGCATTACCTATTTTATATTTTCTAACTTAAACAACTAATCTTCTAAATATAAGACGTGCAACACATGTTTAAAAAAGTAATATAATTTTATATAATTATCAATAAATAACTAATTTCCTTTTTCAGCACATCACCTATTTTATGTTTTCTAACTCAAACAACTCATTATCTAAAAATAACACGGGAGACATATATATCTAATGGTAATATTATTATATTAAACTTATAAATTCCATGTTTATCATAAATTTTTATAATTTTCGATTCAAATAAAATAATTAATTAAAGATAAAACTAATTGAATATTGAGAGAAACCTATTGCACAAACACATATTTTGATATTTGCAGTTTAGTCCCTTTGTTTGCAACTACATAAATACAACATCGAGTTCAACAACCACATATAACTATTTAAATTTTAAAATTGATATGGGCTAAAAATAACCCTAGAAATGTAATTAATGATGTATTAATTAGACCTAGATTGGTCCAAGAATACAACCCAATATTCAAGGCCCCAAACCCTGATTATTTATTAATTTCGTAATTAATAAATAGGGAAAATATACAGCTCATGAAAAGAGTCCAAAATATGGTAAATTTATGAAAGAAGGATCCAGAATCCCAATTAATGAGTCATAGCCTTTATCAACAAGGAAAAGACTTATTCAGCAAGAAATACGATGTTTATCCAATATCAAAAAGGAGACTTATTCGCTAAGACTCCCAAATATACCATAAATACTAGGCTCACGACGCCTATATAAGGACCCTGATCCTACAATCAGAACTACGTCTTTGGCTTGATTCTCAATTACGAATTGAGATACGTAGGCATCTAGTGAGGACCGATTTAGTCTCGAAACACAAGTGCAGCCATTAAAGCTCGAAGCTCTCTTACCCTAGCATTAAATTCACAAGCTCAGTTTTTATTCCACAACATTTGGCACCGTTTGTGGGAAGAGAACATCAACCATGGCAAACACATGAAGAACAGCTCGAGATACTCAAACTCCTGTGGATCGCCCTGTCACCTCTGAGGCTGATACTCACGGAAATCAACCACCGCCGACAACTGGCGCTGAAGGGGCGAATATCCCCACCAACACTCAAGGATCGGAAATCCCGATTTCGGTTGAAGGGACGAATCCCCTGCAGATGGTCATTCATGGATCTAATCCACAAGAGACCGTTCACCAGCAACCAATCACGACCTCCCCACTGCTCATGAATGCACCCAGCGGTCTTCAACTCCATACTACTGATCTCCCCCAATACGCAACTCAGACTTTGGGGATGCCAAGCTATGGCATGCCCCCTCGACCCATGGCGGGCGGTAGTGGTCTCAATTCCACGTACCATGAAGCATATGTTCCTCCCTACATACAAGGTCTGGGACCTCAAAATCAACAAACTCGACTAACCCCTTTGATTCAAGATTACTTGGGTCCCTATACCGAGGATGAAAATTATACATCTGAAGAAGAGAGGGATGTCGCCCCAAGGAGGAGACGTTCTTCCCAACCAAATCGGGAACAACCCCAAACAACAAAGGAGAAAATTGCGGCCCATGAGGCAGAGAGACCGCAAGACTCAAGAAACTCCTTGCTGAAGAAGAGGCTGCCAAAGCTCAAAGCCGAACAACTGGAAGAGTCCCGATAATCAACTTGGACCCAACACCAAGAAGGACTAAGAGGGCTGAAGCCCCAAGGGGTGATCCTAGTGTTTTGTTGCCCCTAGGAGATCCTGATGATCCAACACCACCGTTCACTCAAGACATCATGAAGGCCACCATATCCAGGAAATTTAAGATGCCAACGATCAAAGCTTATGATGGAACGGGGGATCCCGCTATTCATGTAAGAACTTTCTCCAATGCACTGCTGTTGCAACCAACCAATGATGCGGTCAAGTGTAGGGCGTTTCCACAAACCTTGGCAGACATGGCCCAACGCTGGTATAGCCGTCTTCCTCCCAACTCTATTGGGTCTTTTAAGGAATTAAGCAAAGCGTTTATCAATCAGTTTGTTACTGGAAGGGTGCATGAAAAGAGTTCTGCATCTCTTATCGGAATCCAGCAAGGAAAGAATGAATCCTTGAGGGAATACATAAATCGATTCACTAGGGAGGCTCTGAAAGTCCCGGACTTGGAGGACAAAGTAGCTATGATAGCCCTGCAACAAGGAACCATTGATGATCACTTCAAGAGATCGTTGGCAAAGCATCCACCCGAAAGCATGTTGAAGCTTCAAGACAGAGCCGGAAAGTATATCAAGGCCGAGGAAAGTATGAAGAAATATGAACCCACTGTTGAGGGAAGTGAAAACGGAAAAAAGAGAAAGGAGACTCAAGAGTATGACGCTAGGGACAAATATCCCAGGACAGCGAAAGATTCTGACTCTTCACCTAAAAGGAACAATTTTGGACCCAGGTTCAATGAGTATGCAAGGTTGAACACCTCAAGAAGTCAATTTCTCATGGATATCGAGAAGGAAGAAGATCTTCGATGGCCAAAACCGCTAAGATCCGACTTGGAGAAACGGAACAAGAATCAATTCTGCCGTTTCCATAAAGAAGTTGGTCATGACACCGACGATTGTAGACAACTGAAAGATGAGATCGAGTTCTTAATCCGAAGAGGAAAACTCGATAAGTTCACTAAGGATGGGAGCCGAGGAAATCAACAAGGAAACTATGAAAGGAAAGAATATGATAGGAGGGACAACGACCAAGATCGTAATCCTAAGCCCCGAGGGCCTGTCATCAACATGATATTTGGAGGACCGACTGCTGCTGGGTCCTCCCGAAACTCAAGGAAAGCTTATGCCCGAGAGGTAATGACTGTTGTAGGAGAAGCACCGAAACGTGCCAAGACAGAAGTGGCTATTAGCTTTGATGATTCTGATCTTGAAGGGGTGAAGTTCCCCCATGATGACCCGTTGGTCATTATACCTGTAATAGGCAACTCTAAAACCAAGAGGGTTCTGGTAGATAGCGGAGCTTCCGTGGACATCTTGTTCCATGATGCCTTCATCAAGATGGGATATACCGATTCGCAACTGACTTCTTCAAACATGCCCATATACGGGTTCAATGGGGTTGAATCTAAAGTAGAGGGAACTATTCAGCTCCCTATGACAATAGGGCAAGGTTCACAAACAACAACTCAAATGCTGAACTTCGTGGTGATAAAGGCAACCTCGACTTATAATGCAATCCTTGGAAGGACAGGCCTTCATGCATTCAAGGCCGTTGCCTCAAATTACCATTTGAAAATCAAGTTCCCAACAAGGAATGGGGTTGGTGAAGAACAAGGAGATCAAAAGATGGCTAGGAGTTGCTATGTAGCCGCGTTAAGGCCTGATGGAGTCGGGGGGCAGGTTCTCCCAATCGAGGTTATGGATTCGAGAAACGATGAAGAAAGAAGGGACTGAGATGCTAAGAACATGGCATGCCTCAAATTTGAAAGTTTATTATGTTTAAGTGTTTCCTAAAAGGATCCACAAATAGGACAAGTAGTAATAAGGTCGACGAAACCATTCTGAGCTCTTAAGCTCTTAGTAGGAAGTAAAGTACTATGTAAGGGTCGAACCCTCTTTTCAAAAAATACTTCAAGTTCTTTTTCACTATTTTATTACTTATCTTTGTTTGGGCATTTCCTTATTGTTTTACTAAAGAGCAAGTTGTACCAGCAGCACGTGATCAAAGTGCCAGCCCATTTAAGAGGCCAAGTACTAGGAATTGCCTTACAAAAGATAAGTTAAATAAATATAAGTGAGCAAGAATGACAAAACTGAATATGCATAAATAAGTTGCATAAACCCCGAAGAAGAAGTATCGAACAAAAAGACTACTAGATCGAAAAAATAACATGCATGGATAGAAGATCCTGAAGGATCAAAGAGTTATGTTACAAGCATCAAATAAATCTTAAAGTCCATGAAAGGACCCTGAATAAAAGCAAGATATAGAGCCACACATGGCCAATAAAATTTGATCTAAGTCATCAGACGAGTCCTTGTCAAGGACAGGAGCATCTAAGTCCTCTATGAAGTCATCAGTAGGCTCGGACTCCTCCATTGGCAAAAAGAAGTATCAGAAGTATACCAAAAAGGCAAGCTGCCTTGAAATGAATCCCCAATTTAGATTAAAAAGTCATGAAGACCACGATTCTTAAAATTGGAAGATCAATTGTAGCCCTAAAGACCTCAAGCTCAAACTAAAAACCTAAAGAGGCCTATTGGAAGAATGTTAATATATGGGTTGAAACCCCTGAAAATTGAGGAAGTAGAGCTCAGAACGAGCTTCGATTCGATATACTGCAAGCTCAAATTAAAGAAACGAGTGGAACGTTATGTCTGTCTTCGTTCATGAAGACCTCTCGATGTGAAACTTATGGTATTAGAACTCAAGTTAGTTCTTGTATCTGTAAGCCACGTTTGGCGTTGTTGAAACCTCAAAAGAGGTCTAAGGTGTTAGAACTCAAGTTAGTTCTTGTATCTGTAAGCCACGTTTGGCGTTGTTGAAACCTCAAATGAGGTCTAAGGTGCTAAAACTCAAATTAGTTCTTGTATCTGTAAGCCACGTTTGGCGTTGTTGAAACCTTAAACGAGGTTGAAGGGTAACGACCTCTCAAATACATGAAAAGGTGAGATCGTTTTGTTCGACCTAGGACCAAATTGAGGTCGAAAATTGAGGTCGAAAACACCTCAAAAAATGCCTAGGAGACCGTCTGGGATGTGTGGTTCACAACCCCGTCTTGTACACGGGGGTGACCATCGCCCAGAAGACATTTGAAAAGGCAAGCATGATAAAAAACGCTTTGGAGGCAAAGACGCCCAGGAGACCGTCTCGGAGGCGTGGTTCACAACCCCGTCTTGTACACGGGGGTGACCAACGCCCATAAGACATTTGGAAAATCAAAAATTTGAAAAACGCCTAGGAGGCAGAAACGCCCAGGAGACCGTCTGGGACGCGTGGTTCACAACCCCGTCTTGTACACGGGGGTGACCAACGCCCATAAAACATTTGAAAAATCAAGGATTGAAAAACGACTAGGAGGCAAAGACGCCCAGGAGACCGTCTGGCACGCGTGTTTCACAACCCCGTCTTGTACGCGGGGGTGAACACCGCCCAGGAGACAAAGAAAATTCAGCTAAAAAAGAAGCGCAAAGAACGCCCAGGAAGCATCCTTACAAGCGTGGTTCACGACCCCGCCTTGTACGCGGAGGTGAACGCCGCCCAGGAGACAAAAGCAAAGCGAACAAAAAAAAAATTCAAAAAACGCCCGGAAAGCTGTCTTGTAGGTGGGGCTGAAAACACTGCCTTATGGGCGAGTGTCACCCACGCCCGGGAAACAAAACGAATTGCCACAATTTAAAAAAAAAAAAAAAAAATTCGAACAACGCCCGGGAAGCACCCTCCTACGCGGGGCTGACCACCCTGCCTTATGCGCGGGGGTCGCCCACGCACGGAAGGCTGGACAATCACCATGCAAAATTATCCACCCTTCCTGTTCAAAAAATGGGTGTTCCCCTGCAGGGGACAAGCATCTGTTTGGCTACGCAAGAAAGGGGACAAAAAAAGTAAATATAAAAGAAATTCAAGAAATTTCTTAGAAAATTTCTAAAAATTCAGAAAGTTTTTGAAAAAAATAGAAAATACATTTCAAAATTATTTTCTTAATTTTGGAAAATATGCTACTTTCAAAAATATTATTAAAAATACCTGTGGGTACATGAAAATTCCTAAAATATTAGGAATAGTTATTAAAATACCTGTGGGTACATGAAAATTTCTAAAATATTAGGAATAATTATTAAAAATACTTGTGGGTACATGAAAATTCCTAAAATATTAGGAATAATTATTAAAAATACCTGTGGGTACATGAAAATTCTTAAAATATTAGGAATAGTTATTAAAAATACATGTGGGTACATGAAAATTCCTAAAATATTAGGAATAATTATTAAAAATACATGTGGGTACATGAAAATTCCTAAAATATTAGGAATAGTTATTAAAATACATGTGGGTACATAAAAATTCCTAAAATATTAGGAATAATTATTAAAAATACATGTGGGTACATGAAAATTCCTAAAATATTAGGAATAATTATTAAAAATACATGTAGGTACATGAAAATTCCTAAAATATTAGGAATAGTTATTAAAATACCTGTGGGTACATGAAAATTCCTAAAATATTAGTAATAATTATTAAAATACCTGTGGGTACATGTAAATTCCTTAAATATTAGGAATATTTCATATAAATGTCAAATTAGCCTCGAATAAGGCAACAATCGTCGTAAATGTGTAGGTCGCTCCACACTTTGCAATTAAGGCGATACTTGTGAAATACTAGTGTAAATAAAGTCCTAGGTAAAGGATAAAAAGACCCCGAATCTCGAAAAAGGTCAATATAATTTCTACGAAAGCTTGAAAAGTTTTCCTAGAAATTGGGGGGCAAATGATATGGGCTAAAAATAACCCTAGAAATGTAATTAATGATGTATTAATTAGACCTAGATTGGTCCAAGAATACGGCCCAATATTCAAGGCCCCAAACCCTGATTATTTATTAATTTCGTAATTAATAAATAGGGAAAATATACAGATCATGAAAAGAGTCCAAAATATGGTAAATTTATGAAAGAAGGATCCAGAATCCCAATTAATGAGTCATAGCCTTTATCAACAAGGAAAAGATTATTCAGCAAGAAATACGATGTTTATCCAATATCAAAAAGGAGACTTGTAAAGCATAATGTAACATAAGATGTAAAAGAGATAACTACAACTCAACAAAGGACAAGACAGACAATAATATTAACAGAAGCACAGGAATCCAGAATCAAAGAAGAAAAGGTAAACTCAAAAAATCAAAATACGTTATGTATTCTTGAAGTCCGTAAACAGGTCACGGAAAGAAGTTCATGAAAATGTTCAAGCCTCAGTGACAGCAAAAGAAACAAGACTTTCAAGACGACAGAAGTATGTGAATGATTTAGGGTTAAGTACCACGGGATTCCAGTGATTTAATCGAAGCAACCAGAACGACAAGAGACTTATCAGCAGCACTGAATTGAAGACATAAAAGAAGAATTGATCAAGTGTTATTCATCTGTGAACCAGACCAGTTGCACTAGGTGACGGCACTTAAAAAGATCAAGTTGTTTTATCGTCTCGGAAGAAATTGATACAGTCTATTACTTAAACACCCGGGAGCTCAGTGGAATCATTAATTGATAAAAGACAAGAAACAAGAATTCGATAGTTTTTCAATTAAGAAAACTATCGAATGGTATAATAATGATTCATTGAAAACCATGTTTACTTTAATTTGGTATTCGATAGTTTTGATTAAAAAACTATCGAATGGTAAATTAAAGTATTTCATTCGATGGTTTTTAATTAAGGAGCAGGTGAAAAGTATTCTTGTTTTACAGGTTGAAGTTGAAGATGGACGGCCAGGATTGTTTCTACATTCCTAGTTCAATAGTTTTCAATTGAAGACTACAATTAATACAGAGAGAAGATAGTGTCTTCTTCAGTCGAGTTATTTTCACAGAAGCAATAACTGAGAAAGAGTTTGAGCCAGAGAGAAAATACCAGAGAAATTAATTCTGCTTAAATTCTATCAAAGTTTTGATTGTGTATAACTTAGAAATCATTGAAGCTAATCTACGGATTAGAAATTGTAGCACCCCTCGAGGTTTATATTTATAAAAAGATATATTCCCCGAAACTTGATTTGGTTTGGTGTGTTTGATTTCGTTATAGAACTGAAAGATTAATCCGCGAACGAAATTAAATTATTTGTGAGTATCGTATTCAACCCCCCCTTCTACGATACTTTGGACCTAACAATTGGTATCAGAGCTACTTGATTGATATACAAACCAGATCCGGTGAATGAGACCAAAATCAAACGTAACGTGAAAATTCGAAGCAAATTTTTTAACTTTCAAAATTTTTCATTTAATTGGAATTTCTTGAATTTTAAACAATTTAAAATTTTCAGAAACCATGAGTGCTCCAAAGACAACCGCTGGTATTAAAGTTCCCCCGTTTGCTAGAGATGATTTCGGTTTGTGGAAGATGAAGATGCTATTATTTATCAAGGCATCTAATCCGTTGTATATTGGCATATTAGAGAACGGACCGTTTGTACCAATGAAACCAGTTGGTGAATCTACAGCTCCTGATGGTAGCAGGATTCCTTCAGGCACCCAACCTAAGGATATAAGTGAATTTACAGATTCTGACAGAGAACTGATTCGATTGGACACCGGTTTAATGTTGATATTGGCGGACTCCGCAGACAAGGAAATGAGCTATCAGTTGATGAACTGTACAAGCGGGAAACAAATGTGGGATACCATTAACTTGATAATGGAAGGAACTGAAGACGTTCAGGAAAACAGATTGGACATCCTGACTTCTCAATACGAAGCGTTTAGGTCACTGCCAGGAGAAAGTATAACTCAGGTCTTTGAGAAATATACTAAGCTTCTCAATGAATTGGCAATGAAAGGAAAGACCTATCCACTGAGAGAATCAAACAGGAAGTTCATGATGATGCTGCCCCATCATGTAGAACACAAGTCATCATCCATTAGGGAAAGAATTGACTTCACAAAGATGCCACTAGAGATGATCTATGGTAAGTTGAAGACCTATGAGATGGAACAGGAACAAAGGGTGATAATCTACGGATCAGGGATAGTGGAGAACAAGCACAATGCACTTGTGAGATCAGCAGCACTTGTAGTGGATGAACCAATAACTTCTGAGATTCAGGTTCAAACCCCTAGAACTGGAAAGGAGGTGATAATAGAAGCTGAAATGGATTCTGTGAATCTGGATGTTGATGAAAGTGTTTACTACACCCTAGAAGAGCTTGAGCAAATGGAAGACAAAACCATGGCGTACTTAGCTGCAAAGTTTAGTCATATTCGTTTCAATAGAAACCCTAAGTACAAGTTCAAGGGCTCAACCAACAGATTCCAGAAGAGCAAGTATACACCTAGTACAGGCTTTAAGGGAGGCTACAAGACTGGCATGATTGATAGAAGCAAATCAAGATGCTACAACTGCAATGAGTTAGGGCATTTCGCCACTGAATGTCGGAAGCCTCGTTAAGCAAGAGACATGAAAGATGTCTATGGAAAGAAGGATTCTTATGATGAGTTGAAGAAGGAGAATGCCAAGCTTAAACAACAATTGGAGGCATTCTCTGGAAAGCAGAAAGGGAAAGCTTATATAGCAGAGGGAAAGCACTGGGATGATACTGATTCGGATGAAAAGGAGGAATATGGAAATGTTGCTCTAATGGCTGACTCTTCAGAGGAATCACCACAATCATCTCAGGTACCTATCTTAACTACAATTGATCAAGAAAACTGTGCAAGATCTTAGTGTAGAATTGTTTAATGTACACACAAGCATGCTAGCATCAGAAATGGAAAATGCTAAACTAGTTCTTAAGATTAAAAAGCTAGAATCTAAAAATGAAGAACTAGAGCTTGTAGCTGTAACATTAGAAGATCTTAAGCAAAAGAATGCGTACTTAGAGAACAAGTTCAAGTGTAATGATGAGATAGAGACTATCCTCAGGAAGCAGATTTCAGATCTAGATTTGAAACTGAATGCTTTTAAGAATTCCGCTCTAGTGGCTAAGGAAATCATTGATACTCAGGCCATAGAGAATAAAACTGCTATAGGATTTGACTATAACAAGAAAGCTGGTAAGAAGATTGTGGAATTCCCTGTGACACCTTCAATTGTCAAAAGGAATACTCCACATGTTCTTAAGAATGTTGATTGTCCAGTTTTTGTTAAGCCGTTTCCACCACTTTTTCATGAGGATGATCTTTTCATTAGACAAGAATTGCTTGAGGAGGATTTATTGAAGGAAAAAGAGGTAAAGACTAAGTTGCCTAGGAAATCAGTAAAAAATGAATTACCTAAACCTGATTTACCTAAAACTGAAGTAGGTTCCTTAGTTAGTAATGTTAAAAAGAACAGGAATGGGAAGAAGAAGATTGTTAATCAGGAATTGGTTCCATCTTCTCCCATTGCATCTAGGAAGTTGTGCACTATTTGTAATTCTGCTGGACACCTTACACATGCATGTAAAAAGGTTAAAGTAGAAACTGCTAATACTTCTGAAATGCATAACATGTCTGACATGCCTGATCTTCATGAACCCTGTGGAAAGAAAGAGTGTTTGCTATGTAAGTACAACATCATGCATGCTTATTTTAAGTTGATGAATGATAATAGCAATAGCACTAGTAATGTTAAATCCACAGATACTATGAATATCAAATAGGGTAAGACTAAATTGAATGTTACTCCTGTTAAATCATCTAAACCTTCAAGACCCAAACAATTTTGGGTACCAAAGTCCGCTTAATCAATTTGTGATTGCAGGGTAAGGTTAAAAGCGCAAAGGTTGTGTGGATTCTGGATAGTGGCTGTTCTAGACACATGACAGGTGAAGAGTCCCTGCTTATAGAGGTGGTTAAGAAGACCGGCCCGATTGTAACCTTTGGAGATGACAGCAAAGGATTCACTACGGGATATGGTAAATTGAAAGCTGGAAATGTCATCATTGAGAACATCTCTCTTGTTAAAGGATTAAAGCACAATCTTCTAAGTATCAGTCAGTTCTGTGATAAAGGCTACAATGTAGATTTCAGAAAGGACAAGTGCTTGATCACCAACATGAAGGATGAGAAGCTTACTCTACTGGGAGTGAGAAAAGGAAATTTGTTTATAGCTGACTTAAGTTCTACCAGTGAAGGAGAAGTTACATGTTTCTATGCAAAGGCATCTTCATAACAAAGTTGGCTATGGCACAAGAAGCTCTCACATCTGAACTTCAAAACTATGAACTCTTTGGTAAAGAGAGAGTTAGTGAGAGGGTTGCCCCTGATGGAATTCAATCAGGAGGGACTATGTGAAGCATGTGAAAAGGGGAAGTCGAAGAAAGCATCACATGGAAGCAAAGGAATGACAAGCATTACTGAACCATTACAGCTGATTCATATGGATTTATTTGGTCCAGTTAATGTTATGTCACTTTTAAGAAACAGATATGCATTGGTGATGGTGGATGACTACTCCAAGTACACGTGGGTGTTGTTCATACAAACAAAGGATGAAGCAACACAACTAATCGTTGATCACATCAAGAAGATAGAAGTGGAAGCTAAGCTACCTGTGCGGACAATCAGATCAGACAATGGAACTGAATTCAAAAATGCAGTTCTTAATGATTTCTGCTCAGAGAAAGGAATATCAAGACAGTTTTCAGCACCAAGAACTCCTCAACAGAATGGAGTAGTGGAAAGGAAGAACATGACCTTGGTTGAAGCAGCAAGGACCATGTTGAGTGAATCAAAACTTTCCACTTACTTTTGGGCTGAAGCAGTGAATACAGCTTGCTACACTCAGAATCGAACCCTGATCAACAAAGATCATGAAAAGACTCTATATGAGTTAATGGCCAACAAGAAACCAACACTGAAGTACTTTCATGTGTTTGGTGCAAAGTGCTTTGTACTTAAAGATGGAGAACATCTTGGCAAGTTTGATGCCAAAGCAGATGAAGGCATTTTTCTGGGCTATTCTCTGGAATCTAAGGCTTTCAGGGTATATGTGATTGAAGATAAGAAGGTGTTGGAAAGCTTTAATGTAACATTTGACGACACCAAAAGACCAGGCCTGCAAACTGGAGAGAACTCTGAATCCTTGGTATTTGAAAATCTATCAGGAGATCTCTCTGACAATGAAGAAGTACCTGAAGTTGTTACAGTTATTAATAATAATCATAATGATAATGATTCTGGACAAAGTGGTGACCAAAGTGGAGATCCTCAAAATTCTACAGGATCCACTAGTCAGTCTACAGAATCAACAGATCAAACCGTCAACAACTCAGGGGGAGTAGGAGAAGGATCAACTAGTCACACTCCACAACATCTAGAACAAGGAGAATCATCAAGATCGCATCTGCCAAGACAAAGGGTATGGAATAGAGATCATCCCTTTCACTTGATCATTGGTGATCCGGACACAGGAGTGAGAACTAGGAGAACATCACAAAATGAATGTCACTATTCTGGGTTTCTTTCAGAAACAGAACCTAAGAAAGTTGAAGATGCTCTAGATGATCCAGATTGGGTGATTGCTATGCAAGATGAACTCAATCAGTTTGAAAGGCAGAAAGTTTGGAAGCTGGTACCCAGGCCTAATGGAAAATCTGTTATTGGAACACAATGAGTATTCAGAAATAAGTTGGACGAAGATGGCATTGTAACGAGAAACAAAGCTAGACTGGCTGCTAAAGGTTACTCTCAAGAAGAGGGTATAGATTATGATGAAACCTATGCACCAGTAGCAAGACTTGAGGCCATTAGAATGTTTCTGGCATTTGCTGCACATTCCAATTACAAGGTATATCAAATGGATGTGAAGAGTGCTTTTCTGAACGGGGAGTTAGAAGAAGAAGTGTATGTGGAACAACCTCCAGGTTTTGAGGATTCAAAACTGGCAGACTTTGTGTACTTTCTATTCAAAGCTCTCTACGGACTCAAACAAGCTCCAAGGACATGGTATGACACTCTCTCTGAATTCTTACTTGAAAATGATTTTACAAGAGGTGTTGTAGACAAAACTCTCTTTGTCAAAAAGCATAAAAATGATTTGATATTGGTGCAAGTATATGTTGATGACATAATATTTGGTTCTACTAATGATGATCTATGCAAGAGATTTGCTAAGTTAATGCAGAGTCGTTATGAAATGAGCATGATGGGTGAATTGTCATTCTTCCTTGGACTGCAAGTATACCAAAAACAAGATGTTATATTCATTTGTTAGTCCAAGTACATCAAAGATCTTCTGAAGAAGTATCAAATGGAAGACTCATCTACAGCAAAGACTCCTATGCCAACTGCCACTAAGCTTGATAAGGATGAAACTGGTAAGAAGGTTGACATCACAGGCTACAGAGGTATGATAGGCTCATTACTTTATCTCACTGCAAGTAGACCAGATATAATGTTTGCAACATCCTTGTGTGCTAGATTTCAGTCTGATCCTAAAGAATCTCATCTAATAGCTGTTAAGCGAATATTTAGATATCTTAAGGGGACCCCAAATCTTGGAATTTGGTACCCTAAAGATACAGGATTTGATCTTATTGGATACACAGACTCTGATTTTACAGGTTTTAAGATTGATCGGAAGAGTACTTCAGGAAGCTGTCAGTTTCTTGGAAGAAGGTTAGTTTCATGGTATAGCAAGAAGCAGCATTCAGTTTCCACATCAACAGTCGAGGCTGAATACATTGCTGCTGGAAGCTGTTGTGCTCAGATCTTGTGGATGAGAAACCAACTCCGTGACTATGGACTTTTGTTGACAAAGATTCCAATATTTTGCGACAACACAAGTGCCATAGCAATCTCAAACAACCCAGTGCAACACTCGAGGACGAAGCACATCGACATCAGGTATCATTTTATCCGAGAGCATGTCATGAATGGAACTGTGGAGTTACATTTTGTACCCACAGCGGATCAAATTGCAGACATCTTTACTAAACCGCTTGATGAATCCACTTTCAATAAGCTGGTTGGTGAACTTGGAATGTTAAATCTTTCTAATTGATTTTGATTAGAAGTCAGTAACTGCAGATAGTCCTGATAAATACATGAGTTTAAGAATTTCTATATCCTTAGGACTCGTGAGTTTATTTTCTGGAGCAATTCTCGTAGTTAGGATTATTGTACTAATTTTATGTCATAATTATGGATGATATATCTTCTGGCATTTAATTGGTTATTAATTTTAAAAATTATTTAAGTGCTAATATTTGTTCTAAATATTCAAGCATTTATTTAATTTGAATTAATTTGCTTTGTTTTTAACATTGTAAATTAATGCAGCATAATTCATTAGATTTTAATTGGTTAATATCACTCAATGATATTTAATTGATTTTATTCGAAGAAAATTGTGAATTTTCTGTTAAGAATTGATTTTGGTAAATTTGAAAAGATTTATTAGAATTAAAACTAGACAGGAAATAAAAGTTTCTGATTCTTAAAACAAGAACAGGTTTTAGGAATTGGAAAAGAAGCAAAAATATCGAATTTAGGAAATTCGATAGTTTTTCAAGTACATAGATAAATCTATCGAAATTAATTTTCGATAGTTTTTGAAATGGAAAAGAAAATCTATCGAAAACAATTCTCGATAGTTTTTGAGAATATTTTTAAAATATATCGAAGTGAATTTATATGGATTCTATATTTAATTCTCGATAGTTTTTTGAAAATGGATTGAAAAATATATCGAAAGGAATTCACTTGATTTAATATATGAATTCTCGATAGTTTTTCAAAAAGTCATTTCGATAGTTTTTGGAAATAAAACAGATTAGACTTCGATAGTTTTTCAGAAAAGTGTTTTAAATTCCAATTTAAAAACACTTCGATAGTTTTTCAAAAACCATCGAAGTGCAGATGACTCTTTTGCCCCTCTGAAAATCTATCGGTAGTACATTTAAAATCTATCGAAACCTGTATTGACAATTTTGCCCCTGAAAGTTTCAAAAGTATTTAAATGGTCCTTAGCTGTTTTCTTTACAATTTACAGATCTAAGAAGCTAAAAGCCATTTACAATACTTACAAATAGATATACACCATCAAGAACACCAATTCGATAGTTTCTTCATTTTATAACCGAGAAAACCTTGAAAAACTTACTGTTTCTCACTGTTAATTCTTTTTTTAACCTTGAAAAACTTGATTTGTTTTGGTTTTAGTACATACTGTTGAAGAATCCATCGAACCAAAGTTTTGAACCTCACAGAAATTGTTAACAAGTACACATCTTAGAATTTGATTTTTTTTAAACAGTCGAGTTCTTCTGATCTAATTGTTTGGTTGGTATTAACAATTAGGGTTCTAGATTTTTGATTGTGTTCGAGGTTGTGTTTTTTAAGAAAAAGGGATAATTTTGTGATAAGGTTAATTAATTAGAAATAATTAATTGGAAAATTAGTTTTGGTTTAAAAGTTAATTTTCTGGAAATTTAAAATGGCTGGAGAATTTATCATTACCAAAACTAATCATGTCTCGTTTCAAAACCTGCAATCCATAACGAACTTACAGTTTCGTGCATGGGCAGAGTTTTTGAACACACGTTCATTAGTGGCATATGTTGTGAGTACTCCCGTGGTCCTTTGCATCGATCAATTGACTGCGTTGTACACAACCGCCACGGATACAAGTGAGAATAATATAAGGTCCTTCAGTTTTGTTGTGCCAGGGGGCAGAACAATAAGGGTGACGGAACATGATTTTAATCGAATCTTACATTTTCCTACAGAAAACCTTGTTCCGGAACCCACGACTGAGGAGATACATGCTTTCTTCACTCTCATTAGAAGTCAACAGCCTAACTTCTTTGTGGGAGAGTTCCTTAAGCATTACTTGCCAAAAGCATGGAACTTTTTCTTTCATACCCTAATCCATATTTTTACTGCCAAGCTAACAAATCTGCATGGTATTCCCTTATTCCTTCAAAAGATAGGGTTTGCCATTGCCAACAATAGGCATATTAACAATGGACGGTTACTGATTGATCAAGTAATCATATGCATGGGACCACTGGATGAAAGAACAGGCATAGATGATGTGCTCTGTTTCTATCCTAGGTTCCTACAGCTAATTCTCAATGATGTCTTAACAGATGATGAACGGGAGACATTTGATGGTGAGGAGAACCAGGATTGTATGAAGATGAAGAGCAATGCCATAACCGCTCTGATACGGAAGAACAACTATCTTCCAGGGGTACCCACTGTTCTCACTGAATATCTAAGAACGGTGCCCCTACCACTTCTACCCCCAGGGGAACAGGTAAATCAAGGTAACATTCCTGAACCTGAACTGGCTCCTGAACCACAACCAATGGATGTTGATCCAGAGCCCTTAGTGGCCATTCCTGACCAGGAGGTTGCAAACCCACAACCTCTAACCACGGTCGAAGAGCCTTTGGAAGAGCCAAATGAAACAATAAACGAACCTCCTTCCCCTCCTATACCCAGTATTCAGACATCCGTGAGTGTAGAGGGAGATAGTGCCTTAGCAGCACCATATAAGGAGATACACCCTTCAACAGCAGCTCTGCCTTCCTCTAAAAGGAGACGAACAGAAACTGAGGCAACTGTTGATACTTTATTTCAAACTTCCAAAGCGCCCTTTATTGATTTTTCTGATGCTGATTGGGCTACGCTAACGAAAGCTATATCTGAACCATTAGCTCAATCAGGTAAGGAAGAATTGACGGAAGCAACTGGTGTTCCGACCATATTACGGTCAGGTTCACTGGTTGAAGATTCTAAGAACCAAGGGTCTTCACAGACGTCGAGAGAAGGCTTTGACCTAAATGCACAATCTAAAGGGTCATTGTCTACCTCCCCAGATGGAACATATCTGGATCCTGCGGGTAAAGGGTCTGACGTAGGTGCAGATCGGCAACTCGTTGACAATGAATCAATTATTATTGAGGAGTCAACAGAGGTAAAGTCTTCACAGACTATCGGGGAAGATTCGGGATCTCTGCTGTTAAAAGAGCCTGTTTCTAACCCCCTAGAGATTCAAACTCTAGATCCTACAAAGGATATATCATCTAAGGATGATCAGCAACTTGGTTTATCCAAGGACGGGGACTTGCGAAGCCCCATTGCACCACCGGTGACCTCCTTAAGGACGGCTACGGTGTTTTCTTCTGCAGGTACTATCAACACAAAGGATTTGAGTGAAACACAAACACTTACACCTGGCCTGAGTGGGAAAGGAAAAATGATTCAAACACCGACAGAAACGTTGAGTGTACACCCAGAGCCAAATGTGAGGAGTGACACCCTAACCCTACCTAATATTGATGATTTGCTGTTACCAACAGAAAGAGAGCTACAAGTTCAATCTACCCTCAAGGAGATGACAGTTCGTGACAAAGAAGGAAATCCACTATTCAAGGTTCCACTGCGACCTTCCTTTGACCAAGGGATCTCCTCTAGTCAAGCCAATGCTTCTTTAAAGACTATTCAAGAGAAGGTTGACTTGGCTGCACCTGATTCCAGAAGAACATTCAGGGTCATTGGCAGTGCATCTGGCACTATACCAGGTACGAAGCAGGCAGTGGACTCCTTAAAGAAGGAAGCTATGGACGAACTGATCGAGTTGAGGACGGACGTAAAGGAACTTAAAGATGGTTTCATGAATGAAGTGGATGCTTTGCAACAAGGACAAGAAGCTTTGAAAGAAGACGTTCTGGTTATCCGGGATGGTCAAGCTAGGGTAAAAGATGCAATGAACACCCTTTCTAGAGTGGAGTCTAAGCTGAACCAGAGATTGGACAAGATTGAGAAGACTACCAACTCCAGATTGGATGACATTGACCTGAAGCTGGCTTCTATGCAAGAGATGAATAAGGATCTGCTAGATTTCATGGAAAATCAAAGTGATGGAGTACAGTCGATTTGGACTATGCTGAAGAACCAACAAACTAGCCAACCTGGTCCTTCAAATCAGCAACCTGATCCTTCTACTACCTTTTATGCTGAGGATGCTTTTATCGAGGATTCCTCAACTAAGGGGGAGAAAGTTGGAGAAGGGGAGAAAGAGAAGCCTAAGGATGGATGGGGAGTTTGGGAGACAGTTGAAGCTATTCCTATCAGACAGTACTGGATAGAGGAACTTGTAGAAGAAGAGAAGGAGAGTGAAGAGGAATTTGAGGTCATGCATGAGCAACCTAATCAAGAGGAGCATGAGCCATATTATCCAGAGCCCGTTGAACATCCAATCTGGGAGGATATTATGGAAGAAGAAGCAAATTCTCTATCACCTGAAGAAGAAGCTGCCTTGGAAGCTGTAAGAGCTCAGAGAGCTGCAGTAGATGCCAGGCAAGCTGAGAAAGAGAAACAGCAAGCAATTATGAGGAGTGAAAAACTGAAGAGATTCAAAGTGTATAATGAAGTGAGGAAGAAGAAGATGATAGATCTGGCAAAGAAAGATGGTACTTAATGGGAAATGGCTTACAAAACCTTTTGCGGAGTTGAAGAAGGATTAGAAGTCAACGACAATGCTGAGGTGGAAGTTATTATTCAGGACATCAGAAGTGCTAATCTTGAAGATCAGACTTACTTTAAAGCACTGAGAAGCTCTATAATCTGTCTGAATGCTGGGGTTAAAGAAAATGGTGCCTGGAGCTTATTAATCAGTTTTCTGGAGAAAGGTACATTTGTGATTTCCACTAAGTTTTTAGAACAGAGGACATATTCAGAATTGCAGGCTATACTCATCAAGATCCAAAGAACTACAAGGCTAAATGAACTGCTCCGTGAGCATGTTAAGGAGATCGTGATGAAAGTCGGTCCAGAGATTACTGAAGATCCTCCAATGGTTAGATTCATGACGAATGACTTGTTCAGAATCTGCTATTTGGCTGAGGACAAACTGAGAGACTACCCAAGCAACTATCTAATCTCAGTTGAGAAGTATCTTAGATCCACTGGATTCTCATCAACGGAGAAGGACAAAGCAGCAGACACTCTTAAAAGATTTCTAATGGAGAATGTTCCTTACTATAGGAAAAGAGTGGAAAGAGGATTGGAAGTGCATACCTGACTGCCAAACATGCCAAAGCTAAACAAGAAAGATGTTAACATTGCATGGTTATGGGCTGGAGTGGGTCAAGAGGTTGAATATATTGGAAGACACATCCAAGGAGCAATCCTTAAACCTGGAGAACCACTGCACTATCTATCAGTGATTGATTATCAAGCTGCTAACTCCAATCCAATGATTGAAGAAGGTGAGATTGGAATGGACTGAAGATTGAAGCAAAGAACAAAAGAACTATCAGCTCAGACTAGAGGAGCAACTTCATTGTATAAAGTTTAATTGTTTTTTGATTTATGAAATCTGGAAATGTATATATATCTGATCCAGAATGCATTTAATATTATTACGTTGTCTTACTTTAATTAGTTTCATGTTTCCTTAGTTGAGTTATCCTCGAAGTATTTGCTTGTCGAACTCTATCCAATTAAATAGGGGGAGATTGTAAAGCATAATGTAACATAAGATGTAAAAGAGATAACTACAACTCAACAAAGGACAAGACAGACAATAATATTAACAGAAGCACAGGAATCCAGAATCAAAGAAGAAAAGGTGAACTCAAAAAATCAAAATACGTTATGTATTCTTGAAGTCCGTAAACAGGTCACGGAAAGAAGTTCATGAAAATGTTCAAGCCTCAGTGACAGCAAAAGAAACAAGACTTTCAAGACGACAGAAGTATGTGAATGATTTAGGGTTAAGTACCACGGGATTCCAGTGATTTAATCGAAGCAACCAGAACGACAAGAGACTTATCAGCAGCACTGAATTGAAGACATAAAAGAAGAATTGATCAAGTGTTATTCATCTGTGAACCAGACCAGTTGCACTAGGTGACGGCACTTAAAAAGATCAAGTTGTTTTATCGTCTCGGAAGAAATTGATACAGTCTATTACTTAAACACCCGGGAGCTCAGTGGAATCATTAATTGATAAAAGACAAGAAACAAGAATTCGATAGTTTTTCAATTAAGAAAACTATCGAATGGTATAATAATGATTCATTGAAAACCATGTTTACTTTAATTTGGTATTCGATAGTTTTGATTAAAAAACTATCGAATGGTAAATTAAAGTATTTCATTCGATGGTTTTTAATTAAGGAGCAGGTGAAAAGTATTCTTGTTTTACAGGTTGAAGTTGAAGATGGACGGCCAGGATTGTTTCTACATTCCTAGTTCGATAGTTTTCAATTGAAGACTACAATTAATACAGAGAGAAGATAGTGTCTTCTTCAGTCGAGTTATTTTCACAGAAGCAATAACTGAGAAAGAGTTTGAGCCAGAGAGAAAATACCAGAGAAATTAATTCTGCTTAAATTCTATCAAAGTTTTGATTGTGTATAACTTAGAACTCATTGAAGCTAATCTACGGATTAGAAATTGTAGCACCCCTCGAGGTTTATATTTATAAAAATATATATTCCCCGAAACTTGATTTGGTTTGGTGTGTTTGATTTCGTTATAGAACTGAAAGATTAATCCGCGAACGAAATTAAATTATTTGTGAGTATCGTATTCAACCCCCCCTTCTACGATACTTTGGACCTAACAAGACTTATTCGCTAAGACTCCCAAATATACCATAAATACTAGGCTCCCGACGCCTATATAAGGACCCTGATCCTACAATCAGAACTACGTCTTTGGCTTGATTCTCAATTACGAATTGAGATACGTAGGCATCTTGTGAGGACCGATTTAGTCTCGAAACACAAGTGCAGCCATTAAAGCTCGAAGCTCTCTTACCCTAACATTAAATTCACAAGCTCAGTTTTTATTCCACAACAAAAATCATATTCATAAAAAGCAAATATAAATATAAGAAAGTAAAATATTAAAATACAAAAAGAATAACAAATTTAAATTTCAACCGTGCATCACACGGGTTTTAAGCTAGTAATAATATTAATCACAAAACAACATCTTTCACTTCCGAAGTCTTTGTTACCAACACGGCAACACCCACGTGAAGAATTATGCCAAACAAATCAAAAGAAAATACTTATATTTTCTTGCAAATCAAATGATAGAGTAGAAGCCCAAAAAATATGTAATTTCTCTCTTCTCGATCCTCTCTCCTCCCCCTCGGGCTAACCCTAACCCTAATTCCTCCTTGCCCCCACTCTCTACTTTTGCCTCTTTTCCCATTCCCTCCTCTTCCTCCAAGCCCTTCTCGCTCCCCTCGACTTCCACTTCTGATTTAGGTGTCAATTCTAAGGGTAGGGTGCCCCCCCCAGATCTATTCTGGCCAATTCTTCCAAGACTCAGTTTGCGAAGGCTGCAGATAAGTCCTGGAGCTCTGCTTTGGCTGGCAAACCCTCCCAGTCATCTAACCTTCAGTTTATGCTGGGCAGTGTTACTAAACAAGACGGTTATGTGCGCATTAATCCCCCCATGAAGTTCCTTCAGGATTCTAGGAAGGCATGGGACAAAAGTGTGATTGGATTTTTTGTGGGAAATGGTTTCTTATTTCGATTTTTAAAGGAAAAAACATTCCAAACTTGGGGCAATTTGGGGGTTAAAATGCATTTTCTATAATCAGAGAAGCTTCTATACTTTGAGATTTGCCACGGTGGAAGACATGAATTTGGCTTTAGGCCAAGGCTCTGTTTATTTGGGAGACCGTATGTTTATACTTCAACCTTGGATGGAGAGTACGAAGTTTGTCAAAAATTCCATCCAATCTCTCCCCACCTGGGTTAAATTCTCAAATGTGTTGCAGTATTACTGGACTAGTAAGGGGTTGAGCTATATTGCTAGCGGGGTGGATAAGCCAATTGTTCTGCACAAGCCTACGGAGGGACTGGAGCCTCTTAAATTTTCTAGGATTTGTGTGGATCTACCGGTTACTTCAGATAAACCAAGAACTCTCTTGGTCCCGGTGGTGAGTGATATTACAGGGGAAATAATTGAAGAAAAGGTGGATGTAGAATACCCGCAAATGCCACCGTTCTGCCCCATATGTGTGACCTTTGGCCACTCAATTGACAGATGTTCAAAGTGGAAAGTGCAACAAGAGAAAGTGGGGAATGATTCCTTCATTCTTAAGAAGGGAACTACTTTGGGAATTCAGAAGCCTGTGAATGATTTGGAAACATTGGGAAATACTCCAACGCCTTTGGTGGTTGAGGAAAGGCAACTAGAAGTTGAGGAGGGAGAAATTAATGAGGCTTCGGTTGATGTTTTAATTCGGGAGGAGGCACTCGAAGGAGCACCTACTGTGGATAAAAGTAAAGTGGTCCTTGATCAAGTCACTCAAATTGAAGTGGAGTTTGATGATGTGGTAGTTGATTCTATACAACAGGCTGATAACTTTGTATTCTCCAGCAAGGAGGATTCGGGACATTCGGGCCTCAGAAGTAGCAATGCTTTTTCTATTTTGGAGGAAAAGAGCAAATCTAATTCGGGTCAACTGGGTGGTGAAGATGAGGATACATGTAGCATGGCAGCACAGAGGGACAATGCTAAGGGTAGGAAGAAGGTCTTTCCTCACCCGTCAAGTAAACGGAATACTAGATCGGCTGCAAAGCCGGGGGTAAAGCTTAGTCTTTTACTCATATTTTTTGCAAAATTGAACATCAGAGGATTGAATAAATCCTCTCATAGGGATGAGTTGAGGAACTTCATCTCTACTAATAAACTGGATCTTATTGGCATCCTGGAGATGAGGGTCAAGGAGAGGAAATCTGAGGTAATTTCCAGATCAATAAGACCTAATTGGCAATGGGCCTTTAATTACCAGAGTCATCCCAATGGCCGCATTTGGGTTGGGTGGAAACCAACGGTTTGGAGAATCACAGTGGTGGAAAGTAATGCTCAATTCATGGCATGTGATGTCTTGCATGTTGCTACAGACATGAGGTTTCATGCAATTTTTGTCTATGCTACAAATGAAGGTGTGAGATGACGTATCCTCTGGAATGATGTCTCCATACCTGCCAATGCTCCATGCTGTATAGGAGGCGATTTTAACTGCATCACATCCCGTACCGAAGTCCTGGGTGGTCGGGAGAGATGGAATATTGAAATGCAGAAATTCACCGAGTTCATTCGAGATAAAGAACTAGTGCATATGCGCACTGTTGGGGAACACTTTACATGGTGGAATAAGCAAGAGGGCAACCCTATTTACAAAAGACTTGATAGGTCTTTAGTTAATGAAGCTTGGCTTGCTACTTTCAGAGAGGATGAAGTTAAGATTATGCCAAGAGGCCTCTCGGATCATAATCATATGTTCTTCTCAATCCCAGATAGTGAGGTGAAATCTTTCAAACCCTTTCAATACTTTACTTTTATGTCCTCGTTGGTTGGGTTTAAAGATTGTTAGGAATTATGTTGATTCTTGATGATAACCAAATTAACTCGGTAAAATTTTTACAAGTAAAATGTAGCCTTCAACGGATAGCATGTGTATACAGTATCCGTTGAAGGGTAGCTTATCAATCGATAAGACTCATTGTAACATGTTCCTTTAGTTTTAACAGCAGTTGAAAGTATTAGTGTTAAGGTTGAATAAGCCATGTTGACTTTCAATTGATATGTAAAATATGAAGGCTAATTGTAAATATTTGATGCCTTATAATTTTACATAAGTGAAATGTACTTCAACGGATACAATTCAGCCTTCAACGGATGTAGTCATTATACCTTCAATGGATGCACTCAAGATACTTTCAACGGATGCTGGACAACTCAACCTCAACCGATACAAGGCCAATAATTAGCAGTTGAAAGTGTGATAAGGACAATTCTGACAAGTCACATGGGTTGATGGAAAAAAAGAGCATGGAAACCAGCATTTGGGAAACCCTGAAGAAAAGAAAGCATTCTATTTTCATCTGGTCAATAGAGATGATTGAAGAAAGATATTCAGTTAAAAGGAAAATCATTTCAAGGACCATTGGACTTAGAGTGGAAAAGCAAGCTTTTGGACTTTACCTACTATACATTTCTAGTTCAAATTAGCTTGTAAACTTGGGATATATAACCAAGTGTAACAATGTTTTTGAAGTTAAGAAATCAGTTTAGTTTTCTAGAGCTTAAGCAATATTCACTTGTAAATTGCTGAAGCAAAAACATTGTAATTGCAGTTGTGTGTTTTGGTCAAAAACATCACAGAGATTTTTTCAAATAAAAATCTTTTAGGTGGAATAATCAATCCACCTGGATTTTTTAATTCTTGTGTTTTATTTTCTGCAATTTCAATTTCTGTTCTTAAGCATCTCTTATTTGCAAAGAATTGGTAATTTTTAAAGGATTGTATTCAACCCCCCCCCCCTCTACAATCTTGTGATTATATTGTTTGGGAATAACAAAGATTGTGTTGCTAAATCTTGGAGCTTTCCGGGGCTGGGAAATCCAATGCAAATGTTTGTGCACCGCCTGAGCATAGCTAAACATGCCTTAAAGGTTCTGTTACATAAGCAAGGTAATGTCACTTCTAATGTAAGGGTGGCTAGAGAGAACCTGGCTCAATCCCAGTCTACCCTCGCTCGGAACCCTCTTGACAAGAACCTATGTGAGCAAGAACTGAAAGCTTGTATGGAACTAACCAAGGTTCTTGAAATAGAGGAGAAGTTCTGACTTCAGAAATCAAGGGTCCAATGGCTGAAGGAGGGAGATTTTAACTCATCTTTCTTCTTTAACCAGACTCGGAGTAACTGGAACGTGAACAAAATTACGTCTTTATGCAACAAGGATGATGTTCTGGTATCAGGTCAAGCTACAGTTTCAAAGGTTGCGCTTGATTTCTTTCGCTATAGCTTGGGAACAGAAGGTAGTAATGATCCGATTGACCTTTCTGAAGTGGATTGCCCCATACTCTCGGAAGCTCAGAGAGCTTCTCTTCTTGAGCCCGTAACTGATGTTCTTATTCTTAAGACCCTCAAAGGGATGAAGAAAAAGAAAGCCCCTGTTATTCCCAAACAATATGATCACAGGATTGTAGAAGAGGGGGGGGGGGGGGGTTGAATACAATCCTTAAAATTTAACCAATTCTTTACAGACAAGAGATACTTAAGAACATAAAATAGAAATTGCAGGAAATAAAACACAAGAATTAAAAATTCAGGTGGATATCAGTTCCACATGAGAGATTTTTATTTGAAGAAATCCCTGTGATGTTTTTGAACAAAACACACAGCTGCAATTATAATATTTTTGCTTCAGCAATTTACAAGAGTATTGCTTAAGCTTTAAAAAACTAAACTGATTTTTTAACTCCAAAAACATTGCTACACTTGGGTTCTGTTTGGGATTTCTGTTAAAAATTGTCGTGTTGTTAAAATAAGTGCTATTACGAAAATCAGATAACGGTTTGGTAATTTTTTTGATATGTGCATGTTTTGAGGTATAATATAAAAAATTAATGTTGTTGGTAAGTTTTGATGTTGAAATCAGTAGCTGCTTCCCGCGACAGCTGAAAATCGGCTTTTTTTTTAAAAGCATGGGGGAACATGCTTTCTCTAAAAGCAGTTTTTCAGTCAAAAGCGCTTTTCAGAAAAGCTGCTTTTGATATTTACCAAACAATATTTTACCTGCTTTTCAGAAAGAAGCTACTGTTGCTATCTGCAACAGCAATACCAAACAGGGCCTTGGTTATATATCCCAAGTTTACAATCCTACTGAACTACTGAGAATATACAATAGATAAAGTCCAGAAGCTTGATTTTCTACTATAAGTCCAATGGTCCTTGAAATGATTTGCCTTTCAGCTGAATATCCTTCTTCAATCATCTCTATTGACCATCTGAAAATAGAATGCTTCATTTTCTTCAGGGTTCCCCAAATTATTGGTTTCCATGTTCTTTTTGCTCTTATCAACCCATGTGATCTATCAGAACTGTCACTTTCACATTTGTCAACTGATAATTATTGGTGCATTATCCGTTGATGTGAATTGGTCCTTATCCCTTGATAGCTTATCAGACATCCGTTGATGTAGGGTTGTTTGCATTCGTTGATGAGTAAAGTCATATCCGTTGAAGACTGAATAATATCAGTTGATGACATCTTCACTTATACAAAATTACAAGGCATAAAATATTTACAATTGACCAACCTAACTACTATACTATCAACTGCTAATTAGAACAAAAGGAAATATGTTACATAAAGACTTATCTGTTGATAAGCTACCTGTCAACGGATATTGTATACACATGATATCCGTTGACAGCTACTAGGACTTATACAAATTTCACTGGGTTATTTTGGTTATCATCAATAATCAACATAATTCCTAACAACCCCGGGTCTTGATGGATTTAGAGTGGCATGGAATTCTACTTGGATGCTTGGGATATTATAGGACAGGACTTCTGCAATGCAGTCAGATATTTTTTCACGGACAATGCTCTTTACAAGGCTATTGATTCTACCGTGATTTTTCTGGTTCCGAAGGTTCAGGTTCATTCGAAAATGAAGGACTTTCGACCAATCTCTCTTTGAAACATTGCATACAAATGCATAGCTAAGATTCTGGCTGCCAGGATGAAAACTATTATGTCTTCCATTGTTCACGACTCTCAGAGTGCCTTTATACCCGGACGTAAAATTACTGACAACATCCTGTTAGCATCAGAGCTATTCAGAGGTTATAAAAGGAAGGTTGGGGTCCCGAGTTGTGCTCTTAAGATTGATCTCCAAAAAGTCTTTGACTCGGTCACATGGGATTTTATCATTCATTGCTTGAGGATTCATAATTTCTCGGAGCAATTCATCTATTGGATTACTCTTTGCATTTCTTCGACTAGATTCTCTATCAAAGTTAATGGAGCCTTAACTGACTTCTTTACTGGTCGAAAAGGGCTTAGACAGGTGACCCGCTCTCACCTTACCTTTTTACACTTGCTATGAACGTCCTCACTATCCTCCTCAACAACTTGGGTCATCCCTTCAAACACCATTGGAAGTGCAAAGATCTTAATTTATCCCATCTATTTTTTACGGATGATGTTATGATATTTGCTAGAGCTGATATTACTTCTTTTAAAATGGTAATGAACTGTCTTAGTAAGTTCTCC
This sequence comes from Heracleum sosnowskyi, assembly GCA_030848705.1. Lineage (NCBI taxonomy): Eukaryota > Viridiplantae > Streptophyta > Magnoliopsida > Apiales > Apiaceae > Heracleum > Heracleum sosnowskyi. Next base: position 11,254,406 of record CM061243.1, read on the forward strand.
TCTTGGAGTGGCTTGTATCCGAATTCCAACAAAATCACATCCTTTTTTCGTAATGCTAAAAACTCAGTTTTGAATTGGTTTGATAGGGATGTGGGATATCCTAGAGGTACACTACCTGTTAAATTATTGGGTGTTCCTCTACTTGCTTCCAGACTCTTTATTCATATGTGTACCCTGTTGATGGAGAAAATTCATAAGAGGATTAATGCATGGACAATCAAGTATCTATCTTATGCAGGCAGACTTCAATTGATTAAGTCGGTTCTGAGCTCTACACTGTCATTCTGGACTCAACGCTTTGTCTTACCAGGGAAAGTTTTCAAAATACTTCAAAGGTTGTTCACAAGATTTCTTTAGAAGGGCAACACTGAAGATAAAGGAGGGGCTAAGGTTAATTGGAAGACTTTGTGCCTCCCTAAAAAGGAGGGAGGACTGGGTATAAGGGACTTCAAGGATTGAAATAAGGCCCAATTTCTTACTCTTATATGTCTCATTCTTGATAAAGGTTTTCACTGAATTTGGTCTGACTGGGTTTAGGAGGTACCATATTGGTTCATACTGTTTCTGGACTGTACCTGTTAGAAAATGGAAAGTTTGAGGCATATTTTAAATATGTTCTTGATGGAATTATCCGGAAACTAAAAATTGGAGGTTGTTCCTTTTTATGAGGACTTAAACTTTCATGTTTGGATCTAAGACATTTTCTTAGTGGAATCCATAACTAAATTGAGTTGAAATAGGTTGCTTGAAATGGGTTATGTGGGTTATGTAAGTTGAAATAACTTATATCCCATATAGAAATGGTAATGAGAGGTTGGTGGGTTTATATAAAAACCATGTGCAAGAGTAGTGTACAACTACTATGGCATGTGGGTGTGCATGGTGTTATTATGTGCCTCACGCGCGCACACACACACGCGCCGCCGCCGCCCGCCTCGCCTCGCCACGCCACGTCATGACACGACTCGGGTCGAAGGGCGATTTGGGCGAATATCTCGGTGTCTCGCGTTCGCGAGGCGACATGGGCGATGAATTTTATTACATGTTTATTTAATATTATTTATTGATTTAAATTTAACAGTATCAGTATTTGATTTGTAACAGCTCAACAAACTGAGTCAGGATTTAATATTAAATCCTGATGGACCTGTTCTTGGATTGATCCTGATGGTTGGTCAAGTATTGATGCCACTCCTGACGGACAGTAAATCCTGATGGTTGGTCAGTACTGATGACACTCCTGACGAACAGTAAGTCCTGGCAGTTGACTACTGATCCTGATGGCTTGGACCAGTTGACTACTGATCCTGATGGGATTAAATCCTGATGGAATCTGTAACTGATATTAAATCCTGATGACAGCTGTTAATGAAATTAAATCATAATATTTAGTATTAAATGTCATATCTTCAGTTACAATTTTCTTTTTGGTCTGTTAAATTTTATATTGTATATTATATACAAAACTAAATGTTTGAAAGAAGTGAGAAATTGTACGAAGATACACAAAACCCTAGCATCATATTCTTCTCTGCTCTCTCTCAACACACACAGAATTTACATAGTTTTTGGGCGAACTGAGGTGCAGGTCGCTGTTGATCATTGCCATTACTGTGAGTGGATTGATCTGAGCTGTTTTATCCTGGAAGTGATATTGTTGCAACCCAACACAGTGTAAGTGGGGCAATAATCTCTTCAAGGACAATCAAGACTTCTCTAAGGCTTGGCGACTCAGCTGTTCTTTATCTATCAGTACTTGTTAAAAGCTACAGAGTGATAAGTAATTCTTTCTTGTCTTGTTATTTACAGTCTTTGATTATACTCTTGTTTCGACCATCATGTTTGTTTTGTTACTTGGTATATTTGCATGTTCTTGTTAATTCAAATATATATAATTGCCCTATTGTTGCTGTGTAGTTTAGTGAATTATACCCAACAATCTTGAAGATATTATTCGTGTTATATTGTTAATTAGCAAGATGGTTAACGAAACTGAAACTCCTGTTGGTGCTATTGCTTCTGGTTATGGTGTTACTGCACCTACCATCGATTGGACCATGTACCGTTTCCCACAGCCTATCAATTTGTCAGGAATGTCTGATAAATTCGGTGGGGGTGTTGGTTTTCTCGTTGACAAAAAAAGATGAAACTGTGACTAACGGTAAAGGGTCTATGGTCGGTGGTGCAGTATGAGAAACCAATTACTGATCAGGAAAAGGCTGAAACTATTAAGGCTTATGCAATGTGGGAGGAAAAGGATGGGGTGGCTAGGGCTGCTATACTGGCAGCTTTAGCGAACACTCTATTTGATGTGTATTCATCTGACTCCTTCACTGCTAAGCTCTTATGGGAGAAACTGGACCAGACACATAATAATGACTCGCAAGGGTTGGAAAAGTATTATGTGTCTAGGTTCCTTGATTTTAAACTGGTGGATACTAAATCCATGACTGAGCAGGCACACGAGTTTGAGATGTTGGTGCATGCTTTGAAGGAGTCCGGAATGGATCTTCCTGAGAAAGACAGAAAGGAGAGATCACATGGACAAACCTTATGCTGGACATCTCTGTGCAGGAACAACACAAGTCCAAACAGGGACATGTGATGCCTGCTAAACATGGGAGTTCGAAGGTGAATGTAGTGATTGTTGGACAGAAAAGAAAGGATGTCAGTAAGAAGGATAACACTAAACCTAAAACTGACAAGAACAAGGCTAAGAAACCAAAGACAAACAAACCTTGTTGGTCTTATGGACAGGTTGGTCATTGGAGCAAGGACTGTCCTGTAAAGAAAGCTAAGAAACCTGTGGGAGCACAAGCTAATACTATGCTTGGAACCACTGATGGGCCTATGGTTAACATGGTTGTTGGTGAGGTTGTTGCCTCTAGAACCAATAACGGGTATGTTACCTACAACCATGTACTTCTTTCCACTTATCTGTCTCATGAATGGTTGATTGATACTGGAGCTAATATACATATTTGTACTGATATTACTCTATTTGTATCTCATCAACAGACCCATGGCTTGACAGTGACGATGGGGAATACTAGTGCTGCTCAAGTTCTTGGAATAGGAAACGTGGACCCATGCCTAACTAGAGTGCATCATGTTCCTGATATTCGTAGAAATATAATAAGTGGAAGTTGTTTAGTTAAGAACGGTTTTGAACTTTCTTTGAAATATAATAAAGTAGTTATTACACATACTGGTGTATTTTTTGGCAAAGGTTACTTGTCTGATGGTTTGTTTTTAATAAACGTTGAGCCTGTTTTGGGCAGTTTTATTAATGATAGTGTTGCACCTTCTTTTAATTGTGTTGAATCATCCGATTTGTGGCATTCTAGACTTGGTCATTTAAATTTTGGTGCTCTAAAGAATATGATGAATTTAGAGTTGATTCCAAAATATGCCATTGATAAGAAATCTAAATGTCAAGTATGTGTGACTGCTAAACAAACTAGGAAACCTTTTCATAATGTTGTTAGGGATTCATGAGTATTAGATTTAGTACACACGGACATATGTGAATTTGGTGGCATGTTGACTAAGGATAATAAACGACATTTTATTACCTTTATAGATGATTGTAGTAGATACTGTTATGTTTATTTACTTAGGCATAAAGATGAAGCACTAGAAAAATTCATTATGTTCAAAACTGAAGCTGAAACACAAACTGGTAGCGTACTTAAACGTTTGAGATCTGATAGAGGTGGTGAGTATACTAGTACCTCGTTTAATGAATTTTGCGCAACCAATGGTATAGTTCATGAGGTGACTCCACCATACACACCTGAGTCTAATGGGGTGGCTGAACGAAAGAACAGAACTTTTAAAGATATGATTAAAAACATGCTTATTAATTCTTTGTTACCTAAGTACATGTGGGGAGAGGCTTTGAATACGGCGTGCCATATTCTGAATAGAGTCCCTCTGAAACATATGGACAAGACACCGTATGAATTATGGAAAAGTAGAAATACAAGTTTAAAGTATCTTCGTGTGTGGGGTTGCCTTGCTAAGGTGCTTGTCCCTGAACACAAGAGAAAGAAACTAGGTCCGAAAACTGTTGATTGCATCTTTCTGGGCTATATTGAAACCACCACGGCTATGAGATTTTTAGTGTTAAAATCTGACATAGACGGTATAGTGGCTAACACTATAGTTGAGTTTCGTGATGCAACATTCTTTGAGGATGTGTTCCCTATGAAGACTGGCATACCTCAAGATATTTCTAATGATGATCCCACTCACACATCGAGTTCTATTCCTGATCATGTGGAAATGATGACAAATGTGGGGGAAGATCCTGCTAGTAGTTCTACTCCTGACGAAGTAGATGAACCTAGAAGGAGTAAGCGTGCAAAGGTAGTCAATGACTTTGGAAGTGATTTTGTCACTTACAATGTCGAGGATGAACCTTTAACTTTCCGACAGGCCATGGAATCTTCGGAGTCAAGGCACTGGAAAGGTGCTGTAAAGAGTGAGATTTACTCTATTGTTTCTAACGGAACATGGGAGTTGGTTGATCTTCCTCCTCGGTGTACTACTATAGGATGTAAGTGGATCTTCAAAAGGAAGATGAACACGGATGGTTCAATAGATAAGTATAAGGCTAGGCTGGTAGCTAAGGGTTTTAGGCAAAAAGAAGGCATTGACTACTTTGACACATACTCTCCTGTTGCAAGGATGACTACAATCTGAATGCTTATAGCATTGGTTTCCGTACATGGTCTCATCATCCATCAAATGGATGTAAAGACAGCTTTTCTTCATGGTGATCTTGAAGAAGAGATTTATATGGATCTGCCTGAGGGATTTGTTGCTTCTGGTATCAAAAGGAAAGTATGCAAGTTGATCAAGTCTATATATGGCTTAAAACAAGCTCCTAGAGACTGGCATAAAAAGTTTGATGAAACTGTTTTAGAATCAGAGTTTGTAATTAATGAAAGTGACAAGTGTGTTTACTACATGGTTAAAGGAAATGAATGTATTATCGTGTGCCTATATGTGGATGATATATTATTGTTTGGAACCAATATTAAGATTATTAACGGGACAAAAAGTTTCTTGAAAAGGCACTTTGAAATGAAGGATATGGGTGAGGCTAGTGTGATTCTTGGGGTCAAGTTGACACAGTCAACTGATGGAATAACCCTGACACAATCTCATTATATAGAGAAATCTATACTTGAGAAGTATGGCTATTCAAATTGTAGAATCGCTAGTACACCGTATGATCCTAAAGTTGCCCTTGTCAAGAATAGTTCGGGAATTCATGTGTCTCAGTTAAGGTATTCTCAGATTATTGGGAGTTTGCAATATCTTGCTAACGTGACTAGACTAGACAATTCTTATTATGTGTCTAAGTTAGCTAGATATACAAGCTGTCCGAACAAGACTCATTGAGAGGCACTGGATAGAGTTCTTAGATATCTTAAGGGAACTATTTCCCTTGGTTTGCATTATCGAAGATTCCCTGGAGTACTCGAGGGATACAGTGATGCAAGTTGGATAGCTAAGAAATCTGGTACAAAAGTGATTGGATATTTGTTTACCCTAGCAGGTGGAGCAATATCCTGGAAGTCTACTAGACAGACTTTGATAACTCGGTCTACTTTTGAGGCTGAGTTGTGTGCACTAGATGCCACGGGGACGGAGGCTGAATGGTTACACGGACTTTTGTCAGTGTTACCTGTAGTAAACAGACCGCTTCCAACCATTGCTGTTCATTGTGATAGTCGTACAACTATCGACAATTTAGACTTAAGTCTATAAGGGGTCTAGTGTCTGAGAGGATTATTGCTATAGAGTTCATTGGAACTCAGGATAATATAGTTGATCCTTTGACTAAAGGACTTGAGCATGCAGTAGTCCTTAAGTCGAGGTTGGGGATGGGACTGATAGCCCATTATGATTCATCTACAGCGGGAACCCAATACACCTGAGAGGAGATCCCTTGAAGTGTATTCAATGTGGTAATAACAAGCTGTGAGGGTGAGTTGGTAGTATCTTTACTATATACCATGATACTCACGTATCTGAGTCTATCCCCTGTAAACCTAAAAGGTACTGATACTGCCAGTATAACAAGAGTTATTTGAACTCTGAATGGGGTCAAGTCATTTGACGAGATGATCGCAGTACATCTCTGGAGATGCCCAGCTAAGTGAATGTAATTGTGTGGTCGCAATTAGAGGAAAGGGTTATTCCTTGAAGCATTCGACGAACATGATCGAGACAGGACCATTAACGTCTCAAAGCCGTAGATCAGCACCATAGCCTTTGATTTGTCGTCGTCTATGGAGTGTGGTTACACCAAACGTATAAAGATTCAAGGTGAAATATTCCATCTAGATCCGGTAGCCATCGAAGTAGAGGACTTAGGATGGTTCAAACCCGGAAGGGTACCGACTCTGAAAAACAAGTCATGATAAGGACCGATATGCATTTCTGTATGGATTTGTGGGGGATTGTTAGAAAATGGAAAGTTTGAGGCATATTTTAAATATGTTCTTGATGGAATTATCCGGAAACTAACAATTGGAGGCTGTTCCTTGTTATGAGGACTTAAACTTTCATGTTTGGATCTAAGATATTTTCTTAGTGGAATCCATAAATAAATTGAGTTGAAATAGGTTGTTTGAAATGGGTTATGTGGGTTGTGTATGTTGAAATAACTTATATCCCACATAGAAATGGTAATAATAGGCTGGTGGGTTTATATAGAACCATGTGCAAGAGTAGTGTACAACTACTAAGGCATGTGGGTGTGCATGGTGTTATTATGTTCCTCACGCGCACGCCACGTCACGGCACGACTCGATTCGGGTCGAAGGGCGATTTGGGCGAATGTCTCGCGTTCGCGAGGCGACCTGGGCGAGGAATTTTATTACATGTTTATTTAATATTATTTATTGATTTAAATTTAACAGTATCAGTATTTGATTTGTAACAGCTCAACAAACTGGGTCAGGATTTATATTAAATCCTGATGGACCTGTTCTTGGATTGATCCTGATGGTTGGTCAAGTACTGATGCCACTCCTGACGGACAGTAAATCCTGATGGTTGGTCAGTACTGATGACACTCCTGACGGACAGTAAGTCCTGACAGTTGACTACTGATCCTGATGGCTTGGACCAGTTGACTACTGATCCTAATGGACCAGTACTGATCCTGATGGGATTAAATCATGATGGAGGCTGTAACTGATATTAAATCCTGATGACAACTGTTAATGAAATTAAATCAGAATATTTAGTATTAAATGTCATATCTTCAGTTACAATTTTCTTTTTGGTTTGTTACGTTTTATTTTGTATATTATATACAAAACTAAACGTTTGAAAGAAGTGAGAAATCGTACGAAGATACACAAAACCCTAGCATCATATTCTTCTCTGCTCTCTCTCAACACAAACAGAATTTACATAGTTTTTGGGCGAACTTAGGTGCAGGTCGCTGTTGATCATTGCCATTACTGTGAGTGGATTGATCTGAGCTATTTTATCCTGGAAGTGATATTGTTGCAACCCAACACATCATAAGTGGGGCAATAATCTCTTCAAGAACAATCAAGACTTCTCTAAGGCTTGGCGACTCAGCTGTTCTTTATCTATCAGTACTTGTTAAAAGCTATAGAGAGATAAGTAATTCTTTCTTGTCTTGTTATTTACAGTCTCTGATTATATTCTTGTTTCAACCTTCATGTTTGTTTTGTTACTTGGTATATTTGCATGTTCTTGTTAATTCAAATGTATATAACTGCCCTATTGTTGCTGTGTAGTTTAGTGAATTATACCCAACAGTACCTTTTACTGGAGATTGTTCCTGGACATGGAAAAAACTTCTTTCATTCTGACAGGAGGCGTAAAGGCACCTTAGGGTGGCCGTCGGGAATGGGGAGGATACTAGATTCTGGAATGAGCCTTGGGAGAATGGGGATATATATTACCCAGGCAGTGAATAGCAGTACTATTGTTCGAGAGGTGGTGAATCGAGGTAGACTCCCTGATTTCTCAGATAGTTCACATATTGATGTTATACGATGGCTTCTCTGTTCTGAGTTTGTTGCTCTCCCTAATCTCAGTGATAGACCTGACTAGTTTTTGTGGAATGGTAAAAAGATTGTCAAGATTAAAACCAGATATATTTGGGAAACCATTAGGTTTTTCAATATCCCGGTGACATGGGCTAATCTCGTATGGGGAAAACTTGTCATCCACGGATTTGCTTTCACCCATTGGCTGACATGTCACTACAAATTACCCACTACAGCCCGACTAATTAGGCTCGGTTGTGCTATTGATGATTAATGTCCATTCTGTATCTCATGGAGGGAGACTCAAGATCATATTCTTCTCCTCTGTCCTTACACTGGGTATATCCTGGAAAAACTTCTACTTTTACACTTCTCCTCAGCAGTTTACATCGTGGCTTCAACTTTTACACTTTCTTCAGGCGATGAACCATAACAAACCTATGCATGCTATCACTGGTTTGGTTTTTTAGGTTCATTGTTATCATACTTGGAAACAGCGAAATCAAAGAAGACATGATGGTGATCTGCTATCACTTGAAGCACTTTATTACTACATTTGTATGGACATTAGAAGTAGAGTTCACTCCTCGACCTGGCTCTCTGCTGCTTGCAAGAATCTCTTTTATCCTTCTTGCAATTGTAATTTAGACAACGATGGTAGTTGATTGTATTGGTGGTTAGCGTGGTGACTATTCTTGTTTAGTTGCCTATGTTTCTTTCTAAAGGAGTTGTTTATGTCTTTCATTTTGTTTACTATAAAAAAGGTTACATAAAAAAAATGATAAAGTAACAGCGGCCAGGAGAGAAAAAATGATGGGAGAGGTGACGTGTAAACCCTCACATATCTATAGACAATCAACAAATATGGCCAAGTAAATGCCAATGACTATAATTATAGCCGAATGAAACTGATGATTGAAGAGGTCCATTTCTAGGTAATCGGCTATAAGTACCACTATTCATATGTCATGTGTAGTTTTGAAAAGGTCTATTTCTGGGTAATTGGCTATAAGTGCCACCACTGTTCATATGTTCATATGTTGTGTAGTTTTTAGCTAACAGGTATAGAGTATTGGAGATGCTTTAGGAAAAATATTGACGTTTAATGTAAAAATAATCAATAATACAAAATGATTTAAATAAATAAATATTGGTGACCTAAATATATTTTAAGTCAATATATTTATGTCAACATTCAATCAATCAAATACATGATACTAAAACTATACCTAGTTCATATTACCTATATCACCCTTCGAAAAATATTTTTGTTGTAAATATTGGGCAAAAGAAAATTATAATATATTTATTTGCTTTCTGCACTATGTTTAAGCATTTGTTGTTGACTTTTATTAAAAAAAACACAATTTTATTCTAAACAAATGGTATAACATAAATGTTGCTGTCGACTATTTTATATATTTTGAAACTATATTTTCATATCAATTATTATTAGTCTATCAGCAGATTGAATATATCAAACATGCATAGTTTCAAATAGAAGTTTATTTTTGACAGGGAACTAGACAAGATAGTCTCACTCATCCATTTTTCTCAATTTAAAAAGAGCCACTAATTAGCAGTGTTGTAAAAATTGGAAATTAAAATTAATCGGTGAAGGCATGGTGTAAGATCCGGGAAAATTACGTGTTAATATTAGATGTGAAATGAAATTTTATTTTCATATCAAAATTTATTAAATGTTTTATCTGTTTAAATGCGTTAAGTTATTCGTTAAATGGTCAAAGATGTGACATTGAGATGCTATGTGAATATTTGTGATGATTGGAAATTCTTTTTAAGAAAATGTTATTTTTATTTCGTTTTATTTTAATTATCGAAAAGGAAATTTAGATCATTCCCTAATTATTCGGGAAATTGATATATCGTTCGTATCAATAATACATCTGTTATAGCCCTAGTATTCTTGAGCATTCGTTATATAAATGATATGTATTAATTTGGATAATTATCAGTCATTGTGGATGATTATCACCTCGTAAAACGTGTACTTTACTTTATTAAAGATTTAAAGCGATCCAATGGATCAATATCGATCCAAAAATGTCGTTTGGGGTATTATTTTCCGTTTAATATAAAAAGGCGAATCGTACATTATCCTGCGTATAGTACAGATTATATATAGACAAAAATATAAAAATCTCTGAACCGTGTTCTTCGTGTTCTTGAGAATCAAACACAAATTTGAAGGTGTTACCGGAGTCCAATTCCAACGCTCTTATATTCGAATCAAAGATCTTGGAATCTAGTTTCTTAATCTACCATCAGATTTCGTGTGGGGTAAAATTCTGGATTTCTATTATTTTTATTAAATTCGATTTTATATATATTAAAATTATGATTTTTTGTAAACGTGATTGGTTGTTGATTTTGATGTTACCATCGTGTAGAGTATGTTTTCAGGTCAATTTCATATATTATATGTTGAATTTCGAGTTCGGTAACATATAGAAATCGAGGTTTGATTGTCGTGCTCTTCGTGTTCTTCGTGTTCTTCGTGTTCTTGAGATTCAAAACTAATTTTGAAGGTGTTATTGATATCGGATTTTGGAGTTCAAGTAGTCGAATCGAAGATCTTATGATCTAGTTTCTTAATCTACAATCCGTTTCATTAGAGGATAAAGTTTCAATTTTATATAAATGTTTCTTTAATTCTGGATAAATTAATAAATTAGGTTTCATATTCAAAAATTGGGGCTTTTTGATTCTGAGTTCGTTCACTTGTTTTGATGGATGGAATAGCTTTATATGATTGTGTATAATCGTTTTACATGCTTAATTGAGTTGTTCTATCCCGTTTTTAGCAAGTTCAACTTTTAAAGTTTACTTTCCAAATTTTGATTGATTCGTACGTAAACTCTGTTGATTGTTCGTGTATGTGGATATGGGGGTTAGATTGTACGTGTTCCAAACTTTATTTTGGTATATAGAACATTAAGTTTGGTAAAGGATTTGTGTTAGTCGGATTTTTGGCCGGATTTTGGTACCGCCGGCGACTTTACCGGCCGGTGGCAGCCATTAAAGCTGGCAACGGAGCTTTTTATAGTTTAGTACTTCAAGTTTTGAAGATGATGAAGTTTGGTCCCTGAAGTTTTACAAAGTTGCAAATTGGTCCCCTGACCAAAATTATTTTCTAAATTATTTATTTTTAATTTATAAAAATCTGTTTTGTTTATTTAAATTTTGAAAAATAGTTTTAAAAATGACTTTTAAATTCTAAAAATTTCTTTTAAATTCTGAGAATTTTTATTTAATTATTACTTAATTATTTAAGGAATTATTTCGAAATTTTTATTTATTTAAGTAATTAATTATTTTCCAAAATTCTTTAATTATTTTGGAAAATGATTTAAAAGTGATTTAAATTAGGAAAAATATTCCTAAAAATGTTTTATTAATTATTTAAAATTCCTGAATGATTTATAAAATCATTTTAGGCCTTTCTTGCGAGTTACAAATTATTTCTTGAATGTTACGAGACTTATGTGATTTATTTATCGCAATTAAATGACAAAATGTGTTACGTGAAATATGTGAATTATTTGTTTATTGAGTCATAAATACGAATAAGTGACTGGAGACTTGTTTAAATACTTTGGTCGTGTCTAATATTATCACGAGGGGTAGTTAGAATAGAAATTTGTCAGTATTGTTAGAAAATGAGATTTACGAGACCGTTGACTTAGATGTTGACTTTTATAGTATAGAGATTTTTGACGAGCGAGTTACGTGAATGATTTATTTAGTTAATCGTGATTATTCTATCTATTGAATATGGTTATCTAGGCAACAAGGGCTATTGGACAAGACGAGCCAGATTACCAAGATATGTTAAATGAAGGAAGTCGGAGATATCGGTAAGACTAGTACGTGCGTCGGAGTTAAGTTACAATCGTTTATGGAATGTGAGAATCATACTCTGAAGGCTAAAGTACCGTCTCATGTTTGACTATCAAGGCAGACGCGTGGATTCAAAAATGGTAAGATCAGATTCGTGGTATTCGCAAGAGCGTTAAATCAAAGAAGGACGGAAATAGAGAATCGTGCTATAAGACAGAATAAGGAGGGAATCGTATTATCTCATTCTTACGAAATAGCTAAGGACCAGAGGCAAGTGTTTATACCCTTGCTTATTATTTGAGTGATATTCTCTTGAATTATTATTATGCAATTGGCATACTCTTCACTAAATTTTAAATGATGACTCTTTTGCATTAAAGTGCCAGTATTTTATTTAATCTCGTAAATTGACGAGTATTCTTTCATACCTTTTTGAGGTCAGATTTATATTTCCATATTAATTGGGAAAAGTATATTTATTATGTTGAAACGATTTAAAAGATAGTTATGGGCCTTATACTAAGGCTTTCTTTCAAAAATCTTGATTTAAAAATATTAGGTTGGAATGTTGCCAACCCTAGATGAGTGGGAACTTGTGAACCCGATGAGGGTAAAAATGTTATTTTAAATTCTGAAGTTGTGGTACTTGTTCTACAAGTATTCTATTTTTCCATCTTGCACCTATGCAAGTATTATTATCATTTCTTGTTGATGTGATTATCTGATCCAGTCCTTGATTCGAACTCATAATACCTGTTTCATATCAGACTTAATTTTATTGAGCATGTTATTGCTTACTCTTCATTATCATCCCAGTTGTTGCATCGATCTCGTCGATGTTTATTATATTGTCACTTTTCATGTGCACCTCCCATTATTGTCGATCTCGTCGATACTAGATTGTATTGTTATTCTTTATTGATTCTTCATAGTTGAGTTGTTTCCTGGAACGTGAGTTTTCCAACGATTGTTGTATTAAGGTTGTCGATTCTTCCGACACCTGATTGTCGTAACAAGGTTGTCGATTGTACCGACACCTGGTGTATAGGATATAGAATTGGAATGTTTTTAAATGGACCAATAATGGTCGGACCAAATTCGTGGTCGGAATTAATTAAGTCCAAGATGGCCAAGGATCCTAGGGGGGGACTTTGCTATAAGCGGGTCCGGGGTTGATGCGTGACTGATCAACAGCTCAACCTTTGTGATTTATAAAAGTATAAAAATCCAATTCTAATATCACTTCTTATATCCGAGATTGAATTCATTCATATGTTCTGTAGTAGTGAGTTATAACCTGATATTCAGGTTGATTCGTTTGCTTAGAGTTGTTGGTTTCAGAAGATGTTGTGAATGGAACTGTTATCTTTAAAAATAGTATTTTGTACAAACTATGGTCTTGAAGACGTATGAGTTTATATTTATTTCATATTTTCTACATACTATAGTAGATATTTTGGTTCGGGTAAACGTGGCGACTAATATAACTTTCCTCGTGTTTTAAACAAGTCAGTTGCTAGAAGTTGAATGAGAAATTGTGGCAAATTACCAAACTTGATTTGAAAATTTTTAGAGATTACAAATGTTTAAACCAAAAGCTTATTTTGGAAACTTTTCCTATTATACTTGATAATGCACCTGCTGAGCAATTCTTTCGCTCATACTTGCTTTCGTTATATTTTTAGCCTTTCAGTAATAAGGCATATTGGCGGGAGTTATCCGCGTAGCTGGGCAGAGAAGGAAGAAGATGTTAGTGTAAAGACGTTATGATGCAGAGTAGTTAGAACTAGTGTAAGGTTATTGTATAAAGTGATTTTTTATTAAATACTATGTTGTATCAGATTAGATTTGCCTGGTATACTTCTTGTCGAAGTTATACTAGTGTTATAGGATTTATGTAAAGAGAATGGTTGTAAAGAAGAAAATTTTGTGTAATGAAATTTTGGATTCTTGTTTCTAGCACTATAACCTTTAAAGATTCTTGCTATAGTTGGGGTCGTAGATGTATATTGTATTGGTTTAATATTGAACAGGTGGTTTTATTTGAGTATGCAGAGTGACGACCAAATCCTTTGACCCCGGATTTGGGGTGTTACACATGGTCTAGAAAATAATTGATAATTGAGGATTAATCGAATCATTAATCGGAATATATTTAATAAGATTTCTTATATATAACTATATTTTATATATAATTGTTTTGTTATTTCAACAAAACATATATAATTATTATATATTTATGCAAATACATTAAAAATATTGTATAATTATAATCAATAGAATTTTTAAGATCTAACTTTTAAATTAGAGATCAATTTAAGAGAAAACAAATTAAGATAATATATGATTTGGGCATCTAAAATAATCATTATACGTACAAAAATAATACTTTTTCTTATTTTTCAATCAAAATTTTACCTTTTTAACTTTTAATTATTTTATAATAAATTTAAATTATTTTTTACTAATTAGCCCAATTTTTGACCGATAAATCCCATTAATTGACCGTTTCAGTCGATTTTTGAACGATGTTTTCGGAAAAATACAATTTTTGACTAATTTTTGCTTAATCAGTACGGTGGTCCGCCATCTAGCGATTAATTCATTAATTGCCGAATTTTAGAACACTGCTAATTAGTAAAATTATATTATGTAAATTAGATGTTTATTTAACTATCAGTACGTGTTAATAATTTATTAAAAATATTAAAATTATATTCAGTAAAAATTATATTAGTAAAGAATATGAAAGATATATATCACAAAAGTATGTTTATCAACATAATCAAAAAATAAATTAGAGAACATAAATTAAATGATATACTAAAAGATAATTGTTCAACATATTAATATTACAATTATATAATAAATAATAATTTTCCGAAATTTTAATCTAACAAGAGTTATCCATGGAATCTTACCCTTATATGGATATAATTATATGTAACTAAAACAAGAACATCAAGAAATCCTACATTTCACGAGACTTGAGACATCAGTGATTATAATAACTAGCTTTATAACCCGTGCGAGGCACGGGTATGATCTAAACTCATATTTCATTGGACTACTTGCATGTTTTAAAAATGAACTATTTGTCCTGTAGTCGTGATTGAGTATGGACGTCCATTAGTTTGGAAGAGACAGTCAATAAATTAAGAAGAAATAGAGTTGATTTACATCAGTTGTCTTAATTTTATATGTTGTGTGTATAATATACACGCTAGTAGCTATCTCTTTCATTGATTTCATCAAATGTGTGATAGTCAACCACCTGCACGGTTCAAAACATATGTTTTTTGTTTTGACGTAAATAAGGTGTAACACGACATGACTATATGGATGTTGATGTAAGTGAACACATGAACACACGCTTAATCCGATAATCATGGTTACAAACGGTAAACCTAAGTTGTTAGCTTTATAACCCGTGCGATGCACGAGTCTGATTTAATTTTTTTTATTGGATTGTTTACATGTTTTAGAAATGAACTATTTGTCATGTTAGATGTTTTTCATTTTGATTTGTAATAGGACCTACCCCTATTTATAGAAAATGTAAATTAAAAGAACTTTGAAATTTTGAATTTTGCAGTAGTTACAAATGGTAAACCTAAGTTCTTAATTTAGACACTGTCTTAAAATTATGTTCTTGAGTCCCAAATGTTACGAAGATAATTCTAAGTAGCTAGATAATTTTGTTATTGATGTTCATTGACAATATTGGTTGCGCGATGCTTTTTGTTTCAAGCAATTTTTGGTTTCTTTTTCGAACCTGCCTCATCATTGGGAGCAGTAACTGACGCCGTAGATATTGAGTTTATGTGCACTATAGTTTATCTGTCATGTCCATCTAGATTGTAGGAGGTACTTTGCACTTCGAATATACATTCCTTGCCTACGATGTTGTTGAACATTTGAGTAATATCCTTGGTGGTTTTGTCTATGTGTTGATGGGTGTTTATTAGTTTGATCATCACGTTCAAATTATTAGTGCGTGTAGTATTTATTTGTCTTAAGTGATATGACCCGATAGTTTTTTAATATTTTGACTTAACAATATAGTTTATAGAAATACATGCATTTATTGACATATTAATTCTGAAATATTATTAAGTAATAATGAGTTAGATATAATTAGAGATATTAGTTATCTATTCATTTAAGTATTAATAGATATATAAATATAATTATAAATTACAAACATATTATGATAATGGAGTAATAAATACAGAGATAATAGTGATGATTAATGAGTTAGATATACTTAATATATGCATTAATTACAAAATTATTATTATATAATAAGTAGGGGTAATTTAGTAATTTCAAACCGAATAAATTTTCTCAATGAACTCCCTAGTTGCTCTATTATATATATAATAGATAATAGATTATTTAGTATTGAAACAGTTTTCTTTTGATAATAATGAGTTACTGCTTCCATATCAATACTATGAATACTTACTATCAATACTATTATATAATAGACGAAACATTAAAAGTTTGGTTGGTCGGTATGGTACGTTGTGATTTTACTTAATTGTCCTTAACTGTATTTCGTGTTTTTACTTAATTAACCTTACTTATTTATAGAAATATATTATTAAATAATAATATTACCTAATACATTATTTTTTCTAACAAATTCCCCTATTTTTTCAAACATGGCAATTACCATTTTTAACTAAAACATGTTAGTTTTTCTATTTTTCCTTAATAAAATTCCTCATTTTCCAAAAATATCACGAACAAACCTTTAGTTATTTATTTTTAACCCTATAATCTATCTATACTATTATATTAAAGACGAAACATTGAAAGTTTTGTAGTCTGGTCTTAAAAACATTTGTAGTTTGGTCACTCTATTCATAGCCGTTAGATATTTCTGATCAAATTGATAAGAACCGTTAGATAAAATATTAAAATTATTATATATAATATCTTTTCTATTTTTCCTAACTAAAACATCTCATTTTCCAAAAATATCACACGCAGTTTCATTTAATAAAATAACATAATAAGCTAATAATACTAATCGATTACCATTTTTAGCCAAAGTGTATATTCTTTTTTATATTTTCTAACTAAAATTTATACTTTTCTATTTTATCTAAATAAAACCTCTCATTTTCCAAAAATATCACGAATAGTTCTATTTAATAAAATAAAATAATAATATTATAATTATTAATGACTAACCGATTAGTTTTTTTTTCCAAAACGTAAATTCTCTTTTTTATTTTCTAACTAATATATCTCCTAACTAAACCCTCAAAAATATCACGGGCTATTCCATTTAGTAGCATAAAATACTAATATTATAAATCTATCTCTCTAGCTATACTATATTATTAAAGACGAAACATTGAAAGTTTTGGTACCTGTTTATTGGTACCTGTTTTTTGATACGGTACTTGCCTTATTTAATTATTTATTTAATTATTATAAAAATTATTATAATCAGTTACCCTTTCAGTTAAAATACATTACCATTTTTTCTAAAAAAATCACGGACAATTTCTTTTTCAGCTAAAACATGTTATTCTTTCTATTTCCCTTGTTAAAATCCCTCATTTTCCAAATATATCACGAACAAACCCTTACTTGTTTATTTTAAAACCTATTTTAATAAGCAATTACCTTTCTCCTCTTATTCTAGAAAAATCACGGGCAATTACCTTTTTCAGCTAAAACATGTTATATTTTCAATTTTCCTTACTAAAATCTCTCCTTTTCCAAATATATCACGGACAAACCCTTACTTATTTACTTTAAAATCTATTTTAATATTTTTAATTAACAAAAACTAAAACATGTCACATTTTCTATTTTTATTACTAAAACCTTTTTTTTTTCAAAAATATCACGGACAAATTGTTACTTTTATATTTTAAAATTCAACGAAAACATGTTACTTTCTATTTTTCTTACTAAAAACCCTCATTTTCAAAAAATATCACGGGCAAACCCTTACTTATTTATTTTAAAATCTATTTTAATACTTTTAATTATTAGCACTTTTTCAGCTGAAATGTGTTACTTTTTCTATTTTTTATTTTCTAAAGAAATTATTATTAAATAATAACATTTTTATAACCAACTACCTTTTCAGCTAAAATACATTACATTTTCTATTTTTTCTAACAAAATCCTCTCTTTTTCTAAAAAAATCACTGGCAATTACCTTTTTCAACTAAAACATGTTACTCTTTCTATTTTTCCTTACTAAAATCCCTCATTTTCCAAAAATATCTCGAGCAAATCCTTACTTATTTATTTTGAAATCTATTTAAATACTTTTAATTACGGGCACTTACATTTTCAGCTAAAACATGTTACTTTTTCTATTTTTCATTACTAAGACCCCTCATTTTCCAAAAATATCACGGGCAAACAGTTATTAATTTTTTTAAAAATCTATTTTAATACTTTTAAATATTTAAAAAAGTTTAACACGCCTACTTATTTTTTTATCAAATGCAAATTAATAGAATATTAAAACATAAATAATAAAAATAATAATTATTAATAACAATCCGTGTATCGCACGGGTTTTAAGCTAGTATTATATAATAGACGAAACATTAAAAGTTTCGTTGATCGGTATGGTACGTTGTGATTTTACTTAATTGCCCTTAATTAATTGTACTTAGTGTTTTTACTTAATTAACCTTACTTATTTATAGAAATATATTATTAAATAATAATATTACATATTTATAACCAATTACCTTTTCACCTAAAATACATTATTTTTTCTATTTTTTCTAACAAATTCCCCTACTTTTTCAAATATATCACGATCAATTACCTTTTTTAACTAAAACATGTTAGTTTTTCTATTTTTCCTTACTAAAACCCCTTCTTTTCCAAAAATATCACGGACAAACATTTAGTTATTTATTTTTAAACCTATTTAATATTATAATTATTTTTTAAAAGTTTACCTATTTTAACATGTCTACTTATTTTTCTTAACAAATGTAATTACTAAAAATATTAAAATATAAATAATCAAATACCTATTTATAACCAATTACCTTTTCAGCTAAAATGAATTATATATATTTCTAATAAAGTCCCTCCTTTTCTAAATATATCACGGGAAATTGCATTTTACAATTTACTTTTTCTACTTTTCTCACTAAAATCCATTCTCTTTCCAAAAATCTCACAAGAAACCCTTTACTTATTTATTTTAAAACGTATTTAAATAACTTTAATTATTAAATTTTAAAACCTCATTTTCCAAAAATATCACGGGCATTTACCTTTCTAAACTAAATATATGTTACATTTTTTATTTTTTCTTACTAAAACCCATTATTTCCAAATATATAACGGGCAAACCCATATTTATTTATTTTAAAATCTGTTTTAATGTTTTTAATTAATTAAAAGTGTTTAGCTATTTTAACATGTCTACTTATTTTTTTGCACAATTACGATTAATAAAATATTAAAAAAATAATAAAATAACAATTAACAATCCGTGCATCGCACGGGTTTTAAGCTAGTATATTATATAATAGACGAAACATTAAAAGTTTGGTCGGTCGGTATGGTACGTTATGATTTTACTTAATTGCCCTTAACTGTATTTCATGTTTTTACTTAATTAACATTACTTATTTATAAAAATATATTATTAAATAATAATATTATCTATTTATAATCAATTACCCTTTTTTCCTAAAATAAATTATTTTTTCTAACAAATTCCCCTACTTTTTCAAACATATCACGGGCAATTACATTTTTTAACTAAAACATGTTAGTTTTTCTATTTTTTCTTAGTAAAACCCCTCATTTTCCAAAAATATCACGGACAAACATTTAGTTATTTACTTTTAAACCTATAATATTATAATTATTTTTTCAAAGTTTACCTATTTTAACATGTCTACTTATTTTTTTTAACAAATGTTATCACTAAGAATATTAAAATATAAATAATCAAATACCTATTTATAACCAATTACCTTTTCACCTAAAACACATTATAGATTGTTTCTAACAAAGTCCCTCCTTTTCTAAATATATCACCGGTACTTTTAATTATTAAATTTTAAAATCTCATTTTCCAAAAATATCACGGACATTTACCTTTTTAAACTAAATACATGTTACATTTTTTATTTTTTCTTACTAAAACTCCTCATTTTCCAAAACTATAACCGACAAACCCTTACTTATTTATTTTAAAATCTGTTTTAATGTTTTTAATTAATTAAAAGTATTTAGCTATTTTAACATGCCTACTTATTATTTTAACAAATACAATTAATAAAATATTAAAAATATAATAATAAAATAACAATTAACAACCCGTGCATCGCACGAGTTTTAAGCTAGTATATCTTAGTCGTTAATTGAAAATAAAAAGGACTTCATGAAATTAGACAGCCTGCAAGTTGTCAAAAAAAGACACAACGAAATAATTAAGTTGCTAAAGAAAGACTTGAGAAGAATTTTACCCTGTTAAAAAAAATGCTAGAGTTCCCGAATTCATTCTCGAATGTCACGTGTTAAAATTTAATTATTATTGTATTAATTTAATTAATTATGATAAATTTCGCTATATTTACATAAATTTTATCAATTAAATTTTTTCAAAATACCACATTAACCATACCATATCATTCAAGCTCTTCTTGCTCTTTTCTTTGAGAGACTCAGGAATGACTCCATGAATCTAGAAGGATTGTAAAGTGTGAATCATTTCAAGCTCTTCAGCTGTCTTAACTCCTTTCTTGGATCTCAGCATCTGCAACACCTGGTTGATTCTAGCATTGTTCTTCATTGTCAAGTCTGAGGGAATCACCAGTTGGTCAATACTGCTGTCTTGAGATAGACTTTGGAAGATTATTGTCCTTGGCTTAGAGATAACCTCAGGCAATCTTTGATTTTGGTCTATCTTCAAGTCATTATGTAGCCTCTTGTTGTTTTCCCCATGCTTTTCAATCAAATCCAGAATTATTGACAGCTCAGTAAATCTCAGTTTCTCCAGAGTTTGAAATGATAGATGCCACAAGCAGTTGTCCTTGCTCACCATGATAACTTCTCTTAGATGGACATCCTTGATTTTCCTTACTGCCACAGTGAAGTACTTGATGCTTTCCTTGATCTTTTCTCTGTAGACCCTTGCATCTTCTTGAGCATTGCTGTAGATGGCTTTCAGAAACTCCAGGAAGGCCTCATCATGATAGATGTTTGAATTGGCAACTTCCTGTAGCTTGGCCTCAGTGATGATTGTGGCTTTGATAGGTTTGGCACTTGAAGTAGGTTGAGGAGCTGAAATGTCCTTTGGCATGGTGGATGGATAGAAGGTGGTTGTGACTGTGCTTCTTTGACCTTGAGCACTGGTGACCTCTACAGAGGGAAGTATGATTGGCTTTATGGTTTCTTCAGTGAGTTTGCCCTTATGCTTTTGCTGCTTGGCAGGTACTCCCCCTCTCTTTTTCAGAATGACCTCCTTTTCTTTCTCCCCCTTAGGCTTGGAATCAGACAAGATGTCTTGAGCTTCTCCAGGGATAGGCAGGTTCATGTGTCTCATCATTGAAGTCATCATTTGTTGTTGCACCAACAAGATATTAGAAGTGGAGTTGGTTTGATCATCCATCTTAGCATTAAGCTGCTCCAAGGAGTGAGATAGTCCTTTGTTTTCTGCTTTCAGATCAGCTAACTCTATTTCCAAGCTTTCCACCTTGGAGAAAAGTTGTTGAGATTTGAAGGAGTTGAGGGATTGGTCTTTGATTTTGGAGAAGTCAAACTTGGAGATGTCAGAAATAGGAACCTCATCAACAAGCTTGTTCCCATACTGATTCTTCCAGAGTACTGTAAGCATGAAGTTTGAGTTGATGTTGGCCTGCACCTGATTGTCTAGCTTGGTAGAAAGCTTCTTCATATTATCTGAAACCATAGCTAGGGTGCAGTCCATCTTGGTGACATTGGAGGCAGTTTTATGGACCTCCTTAAGAATGCCATCTACCTTGGGAAAGTCTGAAAGAAAACAGTTCTTGAGCTGTGCAATAGAATGAGCTGTCTCTTCCTGAATGGTGGAGATTTCTGACTGAAGACCTTTCCCAAGAAAATGCATAGCTTTAAGTTGGCTCTTGTAGACATCATTGACTGCATCATAGATTTCAGCAGGAGAGAGACCTTTGGCATTTGACCCCAAGGCTGTAAGATAGTCCTCCCTGAGAAAAGCTAGTGCCTCCTTGAGCTTGACAGTCCTTTTGCCATCCAGCCAAGCATCCACATTTCCAGCTTGCTGGGCTTCATCCACAATTTTATCTTGTTGTGCTTCAACATCCTCCTTGTGAGTGAGAAGAATAGCCTCATAGTCAGAATTTGGGAGGTTTGCAGTGAGGAGATGTTGAGCAATCCTAGAGATCTCATCAATCTGTGCCACATGAAGATCTTGTAATTCTTCTTCCGTCAATTGTGGTGGCACAGAGGATGATCCTGAAGCCCTGTCATGTTGCACAGGTTTCAGCCATTCTGTAATTGTGGCCTGAGCCAAGTTAGAGCTAGTGCTTGGCACTTCATGGGGAATGGTTGAGTGAGTTTCCTCCAGTCTTGGAATGACTGTAGAGTCTGATGCTGTCTCCATTGAAATGGGATGTGTTACAGCACCATCTCTATATGCCTGTGAAGGCAAATCCAAATCCATTAGAAATGGAGAGTCTGGCATAGAGTCTCCAGTAATAACTTTTGAATCCTCTATGTTTGTGTTGGTGTCATTAGGATATGCCTCAGCATGCATTCCTTGACCAACTGAGTGGGGGTCCTGAGTGGTGAGCACAGTGTCATGCACCATGTCACTTGAAATTGGCTCAATCACAGGAGTTGATTGTGATTGATCAAGGGCAAGATTGTCATTAGAATGACTCTCTTGTGCAAAAGAAATTTTTATGGAAGAATCTGAGAGAGAAGTGGGGTTTAGATTGGATTTTGGAAACTCCCCCTGAGAAATAGGAGGAGTTTCAAGTGTGATGTTCTCTCCACTCAGTGTGTCCTCACCCTTATTTCTCCTAGGGTCAAGAGTGAGTTCTTGACCCTGTGCAGACTCATTACAGGTTGTAGTGGGGAGGCTACTCTTTTCAATACCAATGCCCTGTTGAGAGGACATTGACAGTAATAGGTGTACCCCTTTTTGCACATCTAAATCCTGTTGGGAGGATTCAGTGGTGGCAATAGATTTTGACTTCTTCTTTTGTCTGGTAAGCTGTGACTCAGGTTCCTCACTTCCTAAGTCTACAGTTTCATTTACAATTGCTAGGGCTCTCTTCTTTGTCTTCTTTTTAGTAACACCAATCTTTTGAGAGATTGATGCACTTGGATCCCTAACTTCTAAGGTGGTGTTTGTAGTAGGGTTACTGGATGGGATAGGAAGGCTGGGGTTAGACTGTGTAGCTCCTTCAGTCTTAGAGTCCCCTGTCCAGGAAAGTTCATGGTATATGGGCTTATCAAGTGGATAGGATTCAAATGTGTCCTGCATATGCTTGGTCACACTTAGAATCACATCCACTTGATTCCTTGTGTCCAATGACCCAAATAGAATTTTGGACATGGACTTGGAATAAGCCATTTTATTTTTATCTATGCCCTCTAGTTCATGTACATTAGCATCAAGATAATTCAAGATACATTGAAGGAAACGAGGGTAAAAGATGTCATTACCTCTACCATGAACTGTCCTCCCTAGCCTTTGAGCCAATTCCTTGAGGATTATTGCTCCAACATTGATCTCCTGATTGTAGGCTAGGGAATAGGCCAGCTTCACAGCAATGTGACTAATTTGGTCCCATCCTGTCTTCCTGCATAGAAACACCTTTTGGAGTGCATCAAATAGAAATGACCACTCCCCCCCTGACATACTTCTTGTTTAGCTTGGCCGTGTCAATCTTTTCAGCATACTGAATTAGGGTCAGGAAGTCCACCATTTGCTTGTCAGTAGCTTCAGCATCATGACCCTCAACCTTTAATCCCAGGGCTTCATTTATTTCCTTCTCCCCAAACTGGAAAGACTTGCCCCCAATTGTGCAACTTACTTCCTGAAATGAAGTCCCATCCTCCTTAGCCATTGTTGCAACCAAGGCTGTTCTCCATAACCCTTCCAGTACATCGACATACAGAGTGGGGTTAAGGGTCAAGGCTTGGCGGAAGTAGGAAGTGTTTAAGAACCGTACAAAGCACTTGTACCTTGGTTTTGCCTCCGCCTCTGAGGGTATTTTGAGTAGATTTGTTTCTTTTGGTATGGTTAAAGGGATTGAGGATGATGCTGTTTGAGATTTGGGTGCCATTTCAAGATTGAGAGTGAAGAAGAGAGTAGAGAATTAGAGCTTAGGGTTGAGAATTGAGAGTAGTAGACAAGATGAAAAGTTGTGAACGGTTAGAAATGAGTATTTATATGATAGAGACACTACGATATGGAGTTATGAATATGTACAGACTAATTGTATGTCACGAAGTCTCAAAATGGCATGTACCGCAAAGTCTTGCAAAGTATATCGCAGAGTCCTGAAATGAACTATGTCGCAAAGTCTTGAAGATAGAAGGATTTTGGGTGACTTTGCGATATAGTGAAAACACCCTGTCTAAAACTCTCTTTTTGAAATTTTAAGCATTTTGTCAGACTTAAATAAAAAATTGAAATAAAATAAATTTAAATCAAAATTCTATCAAATATGGAGACTTGTCGATATAGTTATTCTAAGTCGCAAAGTCATTAAAATGAACTATGTCGCAAACTCATGAAATGAACTATGTCGCAAAGTCTCACAATTTCAACAGTTTGCGATATAAGTCTGTTTGATTTGTACTATGTCGTGAACTCTCAAAATCATCTATATCGAGATGTCTCAAAAGCTCACAACTCCACAACCAAATATGATTTTGAAAAATATGCAGTAAAATACTGAAATATTTATAAATCATATCTCAGCTAATTTTCACTCCAAATAAATAGAGCATTTAGATACAGTGAAAATTTACTGCTGCAACCAAATTAACTGGCACATTTACTTAGAACAACTAAATGAAGGATTAAGCATTCCAATTTCACTCACAAGTCTGTTGAAGACAGCTTCATTTAGAGGTTTAGTAAATACGTCAGCTAATTGTTTCTCTGTTGGAACATAAGAGACTGCTATAGTACCATTTGCTGCATGTTCCCTAATGAAATGGTACCTTATCTAAATGTGCTTTGTAGTAGAATGATTAACAGGATTAGCTACTATGGATATTGCACTAGTATTGTCACACATCAGAGGAATGTGTTCTAACACTAGTCCATAATCCATGAGTTGATTTCTAATCCAAAGCAATTGAGCACAGCAGCTTCCAGCAGCAATATATTCAGCCTCAGCTGTAGATGTTGCTGTGGATTGTTGTTTCTTCCTAAACCAGGACACTAACCTTTGAACTAAGAATTGGCAGCTTCCAGAGGTGCTCTTCCTGTCAATTCTGCATCCAGCATAATCAGAGTCTGTGTAACCAACCAGGTTGAACCCAGTGCCTTTTGGATACCATAGCCCAAGATTAGGAGTCCCTTTCAGATACCTGAAGATTCTTTTGATAGCCATCATGTGAGATTCCTTAGGATCAGACTGGAACCTTGCACAGAGACAAGTGGCAAACATGATGTCTGGCCTGCTAGCGGTGACATAGAGTAGTGATCCAACCATTCCTCTATAGACCTTGATGTCAAATCTCTTGCCTTTCTTATCTTCATCTAGCTTGATTGCAGTAGACATAGGAGTTTTTGCTGGAGATGACTCTTCTAAACCATATTTCTTTAAAAGATCCTTGACATACTTAGATTGGTTTATAAAGATGTCATCCTCCCTTTGATGTACTTGCAGGCCTAGGAAGAAGGTTAATTCTCCCATCATACTCATCTCATATTTGCTTTGCATCAACTTAGAGAACCTTTCACAGAGTTTTTCATTTGAAGAGCCAAAGATGATATCATCCACATAGATTTGAACAAGAATGATATCATTTCCATACTTCTTGAAGAATAAGGTTTTATCAATTGTTCCTCTGGTAAATTGATGTTCAAGAAGAAATAGAGATAGAGTCTCATACCAGGCTCTTGGTGCATGTTTGAGTCCATAGAGTGCCTTGAGCAGTCTATACACAAAGTCTGGGAAGTTTTCATTTTCAAAGCCAGGTGGTTGAGATACATAAACTTCTTCAGCAAGATCACCATTGAGAAATGCACTTTTCACATCCATTTGATACACCTTGAAATCTGAGTGAGCTGCAAATGGCTTCCAGTCTAGCTACAGGTGCAAATGTCTCATCATAGTCAATGTCTTCTTGTTGACAGTATCCTTTGGCAACCAACCTTGCTTTGTTTCTAATCACCACTCCTTCTTCATCCATCTTGTTTCTGAACACCCATTTGGTGTCAATAACATTATTTCCTTCTGGAGGTGGCACTAGCTCCCATACTTTGTTTTTCTCAAATTGATTTAATTCTTCTTGCATAGCAACAATCCAGTCAGAATTCTTCAAAGCTTCTTCAATTACTTTTGGTTCTTCTTGTGACAGAAAGCAGCTATACAGACATGTATTTATTGTTGCCCTTCTTGTTCTCACACCCTCACCAGGATCTCCAATGATTTGATCCCTAGTGTGGGCTCTGTCCCATTTCCTTGTATGACCTTGTTCATTTCCTTGACTTGTTCCAGGATCATTTTGATTGACAGTTGCATTCTCTTCTTCTCCCCCTGTGTTTGTGAACCCTTGCACAGGTGTTTGAAGAAGATCATCAACTTCAAGAGTTTCATTTTCTTGAATCCTCTGGAACAGTTTGAGCAGGAGGTATCAATCGGCACATTTTCTACAAGATTCTTCCCTTGACCCACCATGGGGTCTTCCTCTAGATCCTCCTATGGATCTTTCTTTATCGGGTCTCCGTCCATTTCAAGGGGCGCATCATCAAATGCCTACTCGAAGGCCTCGGGATCTGGTATTTCTGAGTCCCATCCATCTATAACTCATACGAATCGAGGTGACTAACCATGAAGTCCTAAGTACGGTTTCCCAAAAGAAGTCCCCTCTCGGGCTTCATCTTAAACAGTCAGGGTCATGTCCTCTAACCCGACTACGAACTCAATTTGAGCTCTAGATGTTCTTATCATTATTAAGGGTATTGTAAGACTCGATCTCCTATCGTTTCTGAGGACTGTAACCTAATGCTCTGATACCATCTCTGTAACAGCCCCAAATCCGGGGTCAGGGATTTAGGGTTGTCACGATCCATGTACCCTTGCCTTACCTGTATTACTCACACCATTCATATTTCACCCGCTCATGACCCCACAATATATGTCTCACACACACACACACAGGTTAGAGTCTCAGAAACGACACACTACAACAATTGTGGAATAAATAATATTTATTACAATACCCAAATGTCTTTTGAATCTGTTACTGATACAATTTCTAAGTATTGTTACATTACAAACTTAGCCTTCTGATGCTCACAATCCTCTAATACCATTCATGTCTAAACATAAGTTGAATACCAAAAGCCGTAGCCTGATTCGATTGGTTCGTACTACTCTCGGGATCGCTACTAGAAACTGTTTATGGAAATGCCTTGCGAGGTATGTGCCGTCCCATTGGCATCCTGTTTCGCTGCTATATAATATATATAAAACAATAGCAAGAGTGAGCGATAGCTCAGCAAGGTAATGAAAGTATGGCATAATTCTGCCTTTTATTCAACCCAGAAATAAAGCGGGTATACGATAATAATTTGTCAAAATATCTCGATACTGAAATCATTTCCATAATACTCTGCAACTTTCGATATTCATACTATGAACAAAGTTCTAGTATAAAATAAAAGATGAAGTAGCAAGATAACTCAGTATATCCTTTTCGTAAAATATCTGCTATATAAAATATAAGCAGACTATCAACATATAACTTAAAAGATGAAGTTATAAGGAAAATTCAAATATCATCTTTCATATCAAACATTTACCTCATATCATAACTTGGAAATAAAGAAAGTGCAAAATATTTCCAATCCATTTTCTAAACTCATCTGATTCCATATATCTTTTTCATCAAATCAAATACCTTTTTGTAATCTCATAAGCTTTCTTATAAACTCATATGCTTGTATAAACTTGAATAAGCTTGTGTAAACTTTCTTTCTCTGAAAACTTGCATAAACTTTCCTTCTCTGAAGACTTGCATAAATCATGTTCTTTCATGGATGATGAACTGTAGATGGAGATTCTAGGCGCCGAGGATACCCCTACGATGATGAGTCGCAAGATGTATCCCCCTGGTCTTTTTCTACGTAGAAGGGAAGATATTCAGTCTCACACCGACCTACCTCCCCGCCTTCGGTTGTAGGTGGGAAGAACAGACCCGTTCATAGTCCGTCGGCCTGTTACTCTCCTCTTACCCTACGGTCGGGCACTTACTTATCACTAAGGGAAGAACAGACCCGTTCATAGTCCGTCGGTCTTATTGTAATTCCCTTAGGGGACCGGCGCTACTCAGTCCCTTACATATTCTCCGAGTTCCATGATTCTGAAACGTAAAGTTCCTTTCCCTTTTCCCCCAAGTATACGACTCCAAAAAGTAGTCATATCTGGCTGGAAAGGAAAATTCACCCATATTTCCCAAGCTGATGCTTGTTAATGGATACAACTTATTCCACGGATCTTACTCCTCGAGTCTTGAGGAAATAATCAAAATCATTTTGATGGTAGCATACAAAACTGTTAAATTAATAGTTTCAAAAAGATTTAGGACCGGGCAGTCCACTTGAAACAAACATTAAAACTTGAGAAAGATCCCCTGAGTTTTTGTAGTTTGAGCGAACATTTAAGTCTTTCTGAATATAGACTTAAAAGGGAAATAGATTTGGGAGCCTTCTCTAATTATATTTGTAATTGTCTGAATAAAACTTTATTAGTTATCTAGGGTTAAAGAATAGTTTTCACAAAATACTTCCTTAAGAAGTAGGGCCTTAAATAATTAATGAAAACTATATTTAATAAAGAATATTTATTTAGAAGTAATTCTCAAATACTTTCTTAACAAAAGAATGGATAAAATAATAATAATATAACCCTAGATAACAACTGATACCATTCCCGGTCCGTAGTATAAATACAGAGTATCTACCCCCTACTGAGGGTTTTTTTCTTGACATATCGACTTATAAATATTGCCATAACCATAGCTTATAAGTCAACTTATACTACAACTTTTACTTAGCATCATAAGTATCGTTTCGAAATCATGAACACATAGCATATATCTCAATATCTTTTATTACCGTTACATCTATATACGATGTAAGGTTTGAAAGCATGCATCTATCATATGCATATACTATAATCTCAATAGTTTTAATACTATCACATCTATATACGATGTGAGGTTTGAAAACTTGCATCTATCATATCATATGCATCATCAGTATAATGTAATCTGAAATACAGCATGAGATTTAGAAAACTTGCATCTAGTATATGCATACTTCAAAATATGGTTTTAGAAACTTGCCTGACGCTCGAGAAGTGATAGGGGTTCGCGACGATGCCGGACAATCTAGACAAAGTCAAAGAAAGCGCACGATTAATCCCCTGGATAATCCACTTGTACTCAATGCTTAAACACGTAAACGAAACACAACCAAGGAATACTAGCTCGTTATAGGCTCATACTAAGTCCATGTTTAATCGACAATTACTTAAGTCGTAGGTTTAGTCCGAAATCGATCCTCGAATACAAGTTATACTTAACCATTTACAACATTGGTTTCTAAGTCATGTTTTTAGTGGTTTTCACTCGCGCAACCTCGGCTAAAACATTTTTATAAAATCGAAAAATAATCTTTTTAATCCGAATCATTTTCGTGAGCCTTCCTAACTGTCTCTAGTATTATTCCTAAAAGTTTCACATTTTAATACGGCTTCTAAGTGGTCCAAATATAGCCTCAAAGTGACTGACCAGAGATGGGTTGTTCCTCCGAACGGCGTTTACTAAAACTCACTTTTCTCTTAAACCGTAATTCGTATCGACATGATATTTATACCAAAACAACCCTTAAAACAAGACCTACACGTTCATGGTCAGTGTTGTTCAAAAATATTCCAAGACCAGTTCGTAATTCTTGCTCAAAACAGCCTTAAATCAAATGGGCATTACGACGGCTATAATCGTAACGTTTCCCGGTTTTTGTTATGTCAAAACCTCTTAAAACCAAATCAATTCAACAACACAACCATTTATACAACATAATCAGTTTATATACTCCAAGAACATATCACCAACATCAACCAACAACAAGTATCCATCAAGAATTAAACATACATACTCCAAACTCCATAAATATGCTCATTCTTAAACATTACTAGAAACTTCACTTAAATCTCAACATAAATCAAAGGGTGGATGAGTGGTATACCTTCCTTGAATCCTTAAACACACAACCAGAGCTTGTAAGCCTTAAGAGAGTCTTTATCCATGGTTATCATCCTTAAACTTGCAAAAGAAATCAAGAACAAGTCATGAAACTTTCGGAGTTACTATACACCGGTTTAAAGAACTGGAAAAATGAAGGTCTTACCTTGATCAAATGGAAGAAACTTGTGAAATAAGAAATGTAGGTTATCTCAAGACCTTTCCAACAAGCTATAGATCGCAATTGTCCACCGAGAAATGAAGGAGATATGAAATTTACAATTCGGCAGATTTGCTTTAGCCGAAATGAAGAAAAAGAATGGTTTTTGGTTGATTTTTGATAATTGTTGTCAAGTCTTGGCTTTTGGTGAGTCATAAGAGTTATCCTTGTCATAAGGACACATGTCGAGCCATGGAGTATCATGGTGGCAAAGTAGGGACACGTGTCAAGCATGCATGTGTTTGGTTAAAGTAGCTTTACTGGTTCGTTTCCTTTCACATGGATGATCCAAATGTTGCATTCCTCGAATTAATCTTGTTACATGTTACTTCCATGTCTATATTTAATCCTGTAAATGTTGCCTTGTTCCTCTTGAAACGATTCGAAATATTTCCTAAAGAGCGAATAAAACTCTACGCGATTTTCGCAGTGAATAGTAACTATTCACTTCAACAATCGAATCCTTAAATTGACTTTAATAAAATAATAAAATTCCAAAATATTAAATCCTCAAATCCTCGATTTTAATATCTCATTTCTTGAATATAATAATATATGATTCGATGCCCGGTCGAATATTACACCATAATAAAAATCGAAATTTCTGAATTCCGATCGTCTTTGCATTCACTTATTTACTCCGTAGATCACTAATATGACTTCGGAATATCCACACTACGTCTCGTACATAGGTGGCATGAAAAATTTTCTTAACCCTCAAAATCACTATTCATTTACCAAATTCACTATTCACTGATGCACTTAATCATAATAAGAAAAGTTTTAAATTTTTCCAAAAATTCGGGTTATTATAGAAAGGGAGTCATATCAAGAGAAGTAAGAATATGTACCTGACTTGAAGAATCACCATCATCAGAAAATGCCATCAAGGCATAGTTTGAGTACTCTTGTTCTTATTCTTCATCAGAGTCATCCCAGCACTTTCCCTCAGCAATAAAAGCTTTACCCTGTTGTTTCTTGAGTAGAGCCTCATACTTAGCTTCAAGCTCTAAGCATGCTTTGTCCTTCTTGACCTTTTTAGGCTTTTTGCACTCAGTGGCAAAATGCCTAAGTTCATTGCAGTTATAGCACCTTATCTTGGTTCTATCTACACTTCCAGACTTGCATCCTCCTTTAGCAGCACCAGCAATCCCTTTCCCTTTATTGAAAGTGTTTGAGCCACTAGATCCACCAGCATTGAACTTGGACCTAAATGGCTGCTTCCTCTTAAACCTTCTGTTTGGATATCTCCTAGCCATATAGGCAAAAGATTTGTTTTCCATCTTGTCCAGTTCTTCTATGCTGTAAAACTCATCATCCTCAGGCAAATCATAGACAGCTTGGGTCTCATCACCAGTGTCTTCAACTTCCAGTTCCTCAATCTTGACTTGACTGACTTTAAGAGATTCCATTCTTTGACTTAGGTTGTCAGCAATAAGGGCACATGAAGTATTTGCCATTAGTCCTTGTTTAGCTTGAATAGATCTCTTTTGAAACAACTCTAGCTCATAAGTTTTCAAAACACCATACAACACATCAAAACCAATCTTTGTTAAATCTCTTTCTTTGAGGGAAGAGATTCTTGGTTCCAAATGATCTGGCAGAGTTAGCAAGAACTTCATGTTAAGCTCTTCTGTCTCATAGTGTTTGTCATAGAGTTTGAGCTCATTTACCAGCTTGTTGAACCTCTCAAACACTTCTGTGATTCCCCTCTTTGGATGAGCCATGAAAGCTTCATACTGTGAAACAAGAATCTGTTTCTTATTCTTTCTTACTTCAGGAGTTCCTTCACACAGCACTTCTATGAGATCCCACATCTTCTTAGCACTTGTACAGTGAGCCACAGTGCCATACATGTTGAAATCCATGGATTCACAAATGATAAGTTGAAGATGTCCATCCAGTGCTACTTTCTCCTTTTCAGGATCAGTGTATTTTGAGGGGTCTTTGGGCACATGTTTTGCTGGTACTATTTCAGTGTCATTGGTTGTTTCACCAATCTCAATCATTGGGACAAAGGGACCATGCTTTAGTATGTCTAAATACATGGGGTTAGAAGCTTTGATGAAAAGCAACATCTTCTTTTTCCATAAACTGTAGTGCTCCGTGTTAAAGGGAGGAATCTTGATACTGCTTAGTTTCTGTGAACTCATTCTTGATCTTTTCCTGTTTGTACGTTAACAGCCTATGCTTTGATACCACTTGTTAGGAATGAATACCACTTAGAAACTAGACAGAGGGGGGGTGAATGGATAGTTTGATAGATTTTCGATTTCTTGAAACTAAATAAACTGTAAATGATTATACTGTGTAGTATGCAGAAAATAAACAACAAGCACAATCACTTTAATCTACTTTGTATTAAGTAAATTAAATACTACAGCTTTCCAAAAATTCACAATCGAATTTATGGTTTCTAAACAAGAACAGTTTGTATCTTGTTTTGCTTACAGAGAAAAGAGTGCTTAAGATAAAACTTTATGTATCTCTCTTACAGCTAACAATAGGGTGTACATGATATATATAAGTCCTATACAAACTAGTGCACACACCTATTTTTACATAGTTGCCCCTAGCTGAAAGTCCAACTTGTCCTGCCATAGGAGGTTAAC
The DNA here is from genome assembly GCA_030848705.1 of Heracleum sosnowskyi. Lineage (NCBI taxonomy): Eukaryota > Viridiplantae > Streptophyta > Magnoliopsida > Apiales > Apiaceae > Heracleum > Heracleum sosnowskyi. The sequence continues at coordinate 11,287,603 of CM061243.1, forward strand.
TGTGTCAGGAAGGACCACCTGTTTTTCGGAGTCTTTCCCGTTTCTGTAGCTGCTTGTCTCTTATATTTCTCTCCAAGTTTAGCTGTAGATTTGCCATCTGTTCTTTGGACCACCTTGCCAGAACAAATGCTTCAGTATTTGTCTCCTTTGATTCTTGGTTCTGTACCTTGATTTGTCTTGTTATAAACGGCTAAGTGTTGATATCATGAACTCCACTTCATTCCTGACTTCGCGATGTCCCTTGTGAAGACTATGCGATATGGCCTTTGAGGACTTTGCGACATAGGCCATTTGATGACTATGCGACACAGGTCATTTGAGGACTATGCGACATAAGCCATTTAATGACTATGCGATATAGGTCATTTGATGACTATGCGACATAAGCCATTTGAGGACTTCACGATCTAGGCATCTTTGACTTTGCTGACTTCAACACTTCACGACATGAGTCTTGAGGACTTCTCGACATAGTACAAAATTGACTATGCGATATAGCACTTCTCGACATGGATATTGGTGACTTCACGACATAGCTTTCTTCTGACTTTGCTATATAATGTCTTAGACAAATTTCTGCAACTTATTTCTTCAGGACCTTATTCATCTCCATCCTGCTGCATGAACAATTCTGAACTTCTACCAGGACAATTATTTAATGGCCTATATACATTCTAGATTGCAAGAAACTTACTAAGCTCATTATAATTCTGAGCATACATGATCAAGCTAATGTTCATGAGAACAAGACAAGTACATAGAGAGACCTATACTATATCCCAGTGATAGAATTCACTAGGTCATGTAGTGTGACATAGTCACATAGTGTAGGCTTGTTAATGGTGGTATTCAGACATGTCTTGAGCCTAACAGTAATTAATCACATCACTGTCTACTGGGCAACAGACATTTACAACAAATTTGTAATACCAAAAGATGATACAAATGACAACACTGCCAATACCAAAGAAACAACTTCCCAAGTAAGCTATACATGTCCACATTTCACAAATTCCAAGCTTGATAATTAAAATTGTACAAGTATATTTAACAATGTGTTCAAATATGTACAACAAACAACAACATCAAACTGCAATATACAAGGAATTCCAGACATCAACTTCCAATCAAACTGAGAACAGGGATTCTAAATCTTAACATGGGCCGAAATTTTCAAAAACGTGCTTCTTATGCATCTTTTGTAATCTTTTTTCGGAATGTTTATAATGAACTTCAATATTCAGTAATATTATGCAGTAATCTTCAATATTTTTAAATGCATTATATATTTTTAATCCTATAATTAAAGTTTGAAATTCATAAAAAAAAATAGAGTTTTTTTCATAAATACCCACCCCTAAATGTTTTTTTCAAAAATACTATGGTTTTTTGAACTTTTTGCAAAAATACTATCTTTTTGAAATTATTTTCAAAAATGCGGTCCGCAACTAGATGCAACCATGTGCAACTTTTGCAATCAGAATCAGATGCAACCATCTGCAACTTTTGCATCCAGAATCAACCAGATGCAACTTGTTAGTAATGATGTTTTTCCGACGTCCTGATTTTAGGGTTGTAAACAACCCTAAAATCAGGGTAGGTTAGGGTTTAGAGTCTAGGGTTTAAGGTTGTAAACAACCCTAAACCATAAGTCCGTATACGAATTATTCGTCATTCTTAATATTTATAAAATCCAAAATAGAAACATTGAACCCCAAAAGTTAACTATTGAACCCCAAGGGTAAACCAAGACCACAAGTTTATCCCTTTTATTAATATTGTTTTTTGAATTCTTAGCTGTTTTTTCAATTATTTTTTAAAAAGTTGCATCTGGTTGCTTTGGTTGCATCTGGTTGCGTTGGTTACCGTATTTTTTGAAAATATTTTTTGGTTGCATCTAGTTATATCTAGTTGCAGACCGTATTTTTGAAAATAATTTCAGAAGATAGTAAAATTGAAAAAAAAACTTAGAAAAAGTAGTATTTTTGACAATTTCTCAAAAAAATATGTAGCGTTACTTATCAAAATAATTTATACAGATAATTATAAATTTATACATAAATCTTTTTGTGTGTTTGTCGTGGCAATAAATGTTAACATTCGTACCTTGGAGAACGTAAAAAAAAGTCAACATTACAGAATCCTTTTCATACTTCGACAAACAAAGAAATGAATAGTAATCCCCACTCCACGTGTATGATGTACTAGTAGTTTTGCCCGCTTAGCTTAGGCATTATAAAATTTAAAATTTTTATGTACATTAAAATATTTAATTATGATTACATATACCCCGAAAAATGTATTTATAGTGAAATCCATGTTTTTTGAGATATTCTTTTTGACTATGGTTTGCTTAATTTCTGTTGACCAAAAAATGGTTTGCTTAATTTATGCTCAAAAGAGATCTTTTATATTATGATATTAAAAACACAACGAAAACAATTTTTTTTAATTTTGTTTAAAGTCAGCAAATAAATATAAACCCTATTCGAAATGACAACTGCCTTAACCTTTTTTTTTTAAGAATTTAATTTGATTAAATGCAGCGCATTTATTATTACGGACATTTACCGTTTTAAACTATCACGGACATTTACCTTTTTAAACTAAATATATGTTACATTTTTTATTTTTTCTTACTAAAACTCCTCATTTTCCAAAAATATAACCGGCAAACCCTTGCTTATTTATTTTAAAATATGTTTTAATGTTTTTAATTAATTAAAAGTATTTAGCTATTTTAACATGCCTACTTATTTTTTTAACAAATACAATTAATAAAATATTAAAAATATAATTATAAAATAACAATTAACAACCCGTGCATCGCACCGGTTTTAAACTAGTATATCTTAGTCGTTAATCGAAAATAAAAAGGACTTCATGAAATTAGACAACCTGCAAGTTGTCAAAAAAAAAGACACAACGAAATAATTAAGTTGCTAAAGAAAGACTTGAGAAGAATTTTATCCTATCAAAAAAAAATGTTAGTGATATGGGCTGAAATATAACCCTAGAGATAATTAATGATATATTAATTAGACCTGGTTCGGTCCAAGAATTAGGCCCGATAAAAAGGCCCGAAACCCTAATCATTTATTAATTTCGTAATTAATAAATAAGGAAAATTACCAGCTCATTAAATGAGTCCAACACATATTAAACTCTTCAAGAATCAGCAATCAAGATACACAAATCAACTAGGAGTCAGCCTCCTACGAAATAGGATTCACAATCCTGATCTAAGAAGGCTACTTGGCCCCCAAGTCACCTTCTTCTACTCTAAATGCAAGGCTCCTGACGCCTATATAAGGACCCTCGTCCTTCATTCTAGAACTACGTTTTTTGGCTTGATTCTCTACATAACAGAGATACGTAGGCATCTTGTGAGGACCTGTTTAGTCACGAACCACGAGAGCAGCCATAAAGACACGATTGTCCACCATCATTCATTGAATACAGCCGTCAACATCTAAATCTACTTTTCATTCCATAACATTTGGCGCCGTCTGTGGGAAACTTACAACAACCATGGCTATAACACGAAGAACAGCAACCGCTACTGGATCAACTGTCACCACCACTGTTCCGATCACCACGGAACCAGGGTCGTTACCCCTTACCACAGAGGTGGTTTCTCAACCACAAGGGACGAATCCCCAAGCTTCCATACCTCAGAACGAGACTAACCCTCTTCAGATGGTTGTCTCGCCCCTCGACCATAATCTTCCCCATGGAGCACAGATCTCCACAACCGTGCTTCCTATAAGCACCAATCCAGCATACGGACTGCCCAACTATCCCCCTGAAGCCGGAGGGAGTGGCCATGCCCCAATAATTCATGAACCATACGAACCTCCTTACATTCGAGGATTGGGACCTGTCCCTGAAGGAAGATACTTGGATTATTCTGGGCCCTACTCTGACTACTCGTCTGATGAAGGACGAGATCGAGCACCCAGAAGAAGAAGAGCCAGCAAAGAGCCCCTTGGAAGAAGGAATCGGGGGGCAACTACAAGGGCACCTATGACTGCCATGGAAAGGATAAGGGCTCATGAGGCCGAGATCCAGAAACTAAAGAAAAACATAGAGATAGAGCAACAAAGGAGGCAGACTCAGCCTTCGAATCAAGGGGCAGGAGATGTCCCCATAATTGATTTAGGAACACCTTCAAGGAGGCAAGAAGGAGCTAGGGTTCCGAGGACGGAGATTCCTAAGTCAGATCCCCGTGTTTTAACACAACTGGGTGACCCAGACGATCCCATTCCACCCTTCACTGAAGAAGTAATGGACGCTCACGTATCCAGGAAATTCAAGATGCCTACTATCAAGGCATATGACGGAACGGGTGATCCCGCAACCCACGTGAGGACTTTTTCGAATGCACTGTTGCTGCAACCAGTTACCGATGCCCTTAAATGTAGGGCGTTTCCTCAAACCCTGGCTGGCATGGCCCAAAGATGGTATAGTCGTTTGCCGCCCAACTCTATCAGTTGCTTTAGAGATCTGAGCACGGCTTTCATCAATCAGTTCATCAGTGGACGGGTACATGAAAAAAGCTCTGCTTCACTCATGAATCTGATCCAAGGAAAGAATGAGACGTTGAGAGACTATCTCAAACGTTTCACCAAGGAGACATTAAACATACCTGATCTAGATAACAAGGTAGCTATGATAGCCCTTCAACAAGGAACCACAGATGTCTTTTTCAAGATGTCATTGGCTAAACACCCCCCTGAGAGCATGACTGAGCTCCAACAAAGGGTTGGAAAGTACATCAAAGCTGAGGAAAGCATGAAGAAAACTGACACAGGTGGTGGAAATAATGGTGGCTCGAATAAGCGAAAGATGGAGCAAGAGTATGATGTAAAGGACAAATATCCTCGTACGACTAGAGACTCTGATTCAGACACGAAATTTACCGAATATGCAAGGTTGAATGCTCCAAGGAGTCAAATCCTCTTTGACATTGAGAAAGATAGGGACTTTCGATGGCCGAAGCCACTAAGGGGAGATCCTGAGAAGCGAAACAAGAACAAGTACTGTAGGTACCATAAAGACTCGGGCCATGATACTGATGATTGTAGGCAACTCAAGGATGAGATCGAGTTCTTAATCCGAAAAGGAAAACTCGATAAGTTCACTAAGGATGGGAATCGAGGAAATCAACATGGGAACTATGAAAGGAAAAATTATGATACGAGGGACGACGACCAAGATCATAATCCTAAGCCCCGAGGGCCTGTTATCAATATGATATATGGAGGACCAGCTGCTATGTTAAGGCCTAAGAGAGTCGGGGGGCAGGTTCTCCCAATCGAGGTTATGAATTCAAGAGATGACGAAGAAATAAGGGACTGAGATGCCAGGAACATGGCATGCCCCAAATTTGAAAGTTTATTATGTTTAATTGTTTCTTAATAGTACAAGTAGCAAAAAGGTCGACGAAACCATTCTGAGCTCTTAAGCTCTTAGTAGGAAGTAAAGCACTATGTAAGGGTTGAACCCTCATTTTTAAGAAAATATTCAAGTTCTTTTTCACTATTTTATTACTTATCTGTGTTTGAGCATTTCCTTATCGTTTTGTTAAAGAGCAAGTTGTACCAATAGCATTTGATCAAAGTGCCAGCCCATTCAAGAGGCCAAGTACTAGGAATTGCCTTACAAATGATAAGTTAAATAAACATAAGTGAGCAAACAAAACAGATATAACAGAAATAGCATGCATGGATGGAAGGTCCCGAAGGATCAAAGAGTTATGTTACAAACGCCAAATAAAATCTTAAAGTCCATAAAAGGACCTTAAATAAAAACAAGATATAGAGAGCCACGCAGGGCCAATAAAATTTACTCTAAGTCATCAGCGGGTCCTTGTCAAGAACAAGGGCATCCCCACGAGGGGCATCTAAGTCCTCTATGAAGTCATCAGTGGTCTCGGACTCATACAAGCCTCGAACGGCTATTAAGGCCCAGGCATTAGCTGACTTCGTGGTTGAATTTACCATTAACAACCAAGAAGTCGGGGGGCAAGAGATAATACCCCATGAATACCCGAAGTTGGGTGCCCCATGAATACCCGAAGTTGGGTGTTCTATTTTGATGGACCATCAAAAACAAAATCAAGCGGAGCAGGTTTAGTGTTACAAAGTCCTGATGGATTTTTCATAGAGTATACACTAAAACTTGACTTCCCAACGACAAACAATGAGGCTGAGTATGAAGCCTTGATAGCTGGCTTAGGGCTGGCTGGAGCATTGAGAGTTAAAACCCTGAAAGTAGGTGGAGACTCGAGGCTAGTGGTTTCCCAAGTAAATGGGGAATTTGAGGCCACAGATAAAGTCATGGCCAAGTACTTAAAACTTGTTAAGGCCATCATGACTCAGTTTGATGAATGCTATGTAGAGCACGTTCCGAGGGAGGAAAACGTGAAGGCTGATGCCTTGTCTAAGTTTGCCTCTTCTGAAATTGAAAATTATGCAGGGAGTGTATACTTCCAAGTCTTGAAGACCCCAAGCATCAACGAAAAGTTGGTAGCACCCATTGGTATTTCCAGTTGTTGGATTGATCCCATCAAAGCTCATCTGGAAACTGGGTGGCTGCCCAACGACACTTCAGAAGCACGAAAGCTATACGTCAAAGCACTAAAGAATGCCCTAATTGAGGGAATCCTATACAAAAAGTCTTTCATCATTCCTTATCTGAAGTGTTTGAGACCCCAAGAAGCAGAATTGGCCCTAAAGGAAGTACATGAAGGAATCTGTGGGCAACACTTGGGGGGCAGAGCCCTTGCACATAAAGTTACCCGTCTAGATTTCTATTGGCCAAGCATACTTGCTGATGCTAAAAGCTATGTGAGAAAATGGGAACGGTGCCAGAAACATGCACCAGTGGTTAGACAACCACCTGAGATGATGACATCCATTAACTCTCCTATCCCTTTTGCTATATGGGGAATGGATATACCTGGGCCATTTCCAATGGCGAGTGCTCAAAGAAAGTTCTTGATAGTGGCAATCGACTACTTCACTAAGTGGATTGAGGCTAAACCTTTAGCCAAGATAACCACCAAACAAGTGATGCACTTCTTCTGGGAAAGTGTAATATGATATATGGAATCCCACGAATCCTGGTTACGGACAAGGGAACTCAGTTTAACAATGATGAGTTCAAGAAGTATTATGAAGAGAATGATATCCAATTACGCTTCACTCCTGTTGCTCATCCTCAAACAAATGAGCAAGCTGAGGTTGCAAATCGAATTATCCTAGATGGACTAAAGAAAAGAGTTTAACACTCCAGAAACACTTGGGCAGACGAATTACTCCCCATACTTTGGACATATCGTACTACATGTAAAGTCACCACTGGAGCAACCCCATTTCTGCTGGTATATGGGGCAGAAGCAATGGTTCCAGTAGAGATTACCCACACGTCTCCAAGAGTTGAGGATTACGAACCAGAGACAAATGGAGAAGGCTTGAGGTTAGCTTTAGATCTAATTGATGAAGTTAGAGACGAGGCAAATGCCAAGATAGTTCAGCATCAGAAACGAGCATCTTTCTATTACAACCTAAGGGTTAAAGAGAGATTCTTCCGTCAAGGAGACTTAGTCCTCCGAAAGATTGAGGCATCCGGAGTTGGACAAAAAGGCAAGTTGGCCCCAAATTGGGAAGGACCATATCACGTTAAGAACGTGTTTGAACGAGGCTCGTAAAAGCTAGAAACCCTCGAAGGGCATGAGGTGCCAAAAACTTGACATGCCTCAAACTTGAAATCATGATCTTCCTGGAAAGCAGATGAAGGATTGAGCCCGTTTTGATTGGTAGAAACATCCTCAAAAGCTTTGCCAAGACAAACTACAAATTATTGCAAAGGAAAACATACAAAATATGCATGTCAACTACACAAATAGAGTTGAATACAACGAACCCCGAAGGGTGAAGGGTTGAAACCCCTGAAAATTCGAGGAAGTAGAGCTCAGAACGAGCTTCGATTCGATATACTGGAAGCTCAAATTAAAGAAACGAGTGAAACGTTGCGTCTATCTTCGTTCATGAAGACCTCTCAATGTGAAAATTAAGATGTTGAAACCTCAAATGAGGTCTAAGGTGTTAGAACTCAAGTTAGTTCTTGTACCTATAAGCCACGTTTGGCGTTGTTGAAACCTCAAATGAGGTCTAAGGTGTTAGAACTCAAGTTAGTTCTTGTACCTATAAGCCACGTTTGGCGTTGTTGAAACCTCAAATGAGGTCTAAGGTGTTAGAACTCAAGTTAGTTCTTGTACCTATAAGCCACGTTTGGCGTTGTTGAAACCTCAAATGAGGTCTAAGGTGTTAGAACTCAAGTTAGTTCTTGTACCTATAAGCCACGTTTGGCGTTGTTGAAACCTCAAATGAGGTCTAAGGTGTTAGAACTCAAGTTAGTTCTTGTACCTATAAGCCACGTTTGGCGTTGTTGAAACCTCAAATGAGGTCTAAGGTGTTAGAACTCAATTTAGTTCTTGTATCTATAAGCCACGTATGGCGTTGTTGGAGCCAACCGAGGTCGAAGAAACCCTTCACTGAAGTCGAAAGGCTGAGGTCGAAAAAACATGGAAAAATAAGGTCGAATTGTTCGACCTGGGACCAAATTGAGGTCTAAAATACCTCAAAAATGAGGTCGAAGGAGACTGGGTTTGAGATCGAACGACCAAGGTCGAAAAAGCACAAATTAAAATCATGCATCAGAATACAAGCAAAATCATGTGTCAGTATACACACGACCCAGATTCCAGGTCGAATTTACACTGCATCCTGGTCGAACAAACCTGTTCGAAATTGAGCTAAAAATCCTAGTCGATGTCGTCGACCTCATTCCCGTTCCAAGTCGAATTCGACCTCGATTCCTGGTCGAAAATGACTTGGAATGAGGTCGAAATTTTGAGCTCGAAAACATACTAAAAATCCTAGTCGATGTCGTCGACCTCATTCCTGTTCCAAGTCGAATTCGACCTCGATTCCTGGTCGAAAATGACTTGGAATGAGGTCGAAACTTTGAAGTCGAAAATATACTAAAATTCCTGGTCGAACCATTCGACCTCACCCCAGTCCTGGTCGAAAATGACCTAGGATTCTTGGTCGAAAAATCCAGATCGAAATAATACTAATTCCTGGTCGAAAATTCCTGCTCGAAAATGCAAAGAAACGAGGTCGAAAATTCCTGCTCGAAAATACAAAGAGATGAGGTCGAAAATTTGAGGTCGAAAAAGACCTAAATTTCCTGGTCGAACTGATCGACCTCATTCCAGTTCAGGTCGAAATTGACTTGACTTCCTGGTCGAAATTGACTTGACTTCCTGGTCGAAATTGACTTGACTTCCTGGTCGAAATTGGCTTAATTTCTGGTCGAAAATACCTGTGGGTACATGAAAATTCCTAAAATATTAGGAATAATTATTAAAAATACCTGTGGGTACATGGAAATTTCTTAAATATTAGGAATATTTCATATAAATGTCAAATTAGCCTCGAATAAGGCAACAATCGTCGTAAATGTGTAGGTCGCTCCACACTTTGCAATAAGGCGATACTTGTGAAACACTGGTGTAAATAAAGTCCTAGGTAAAGGATAAAAAGACCCCGAATCTCGAAAAAGGTCAATATAATTTCTACGAAAACTTGAAAAGTTTTCCTAGAAATTGGGGGGCAAATGATATGGGCTGAAATATAACCCTAGAGATAATTAATGATATATTAATTAGACCTGGTTCGGTCCAAGAATTAGGCCCGATAAAAAGGCCCGAAACCCTAATCATTTATTAATTTCGTAATTAATAAATAAGGAAAATTACCAGCTCATTAAATGAGTCCAACACATATTAAACTCTTCAAGAATCAGCAATCAAGATACACAAATCAACTAGGAGTCAGCCTCCTACGAAATAGGATTCACAATCCTGATCTAAGAAGGCTACTTGGCCCCCAAGTCACCTTCTTCTACTCTAAATGCAAGGCTCCTGACGCCTATATAAGGACCCTCGTCCTTCATTCTAGAACTACGTTTTTTGGCTTGATTCTCTACATAACAGAGATACGTAGGCATCTTGTGAGGACCTGTTTAGTCACGAACCACGAGAGCAGCCATAAAGACACGATTGTCCACCATCATTCATTGAATACAGCCGTCAACATCTAAATCTACTTTTCATTCCATAACAGTTAGAATCCCCGAATTCATTCTCGAATGTCACGTGTTAAAATTTAATTGTTATTGTATTAATTTAATTAATTATGATAAATTTCGTTACATTTAAATAAATTTTATCAATTAAATTTTTTCAAAATATCACATTAACCATATCATATCATTCAAGAACTTAATTCGAGAACGCATTTGAATATGTAGCGTTACTCGTCAAAATAATTTATACAAATAATTATAAATTCGTACATGAATCTTTTTGTGTGTTTCTCGTGGCAATAAATGTTAACATTCGTACCTTGGAGAACGTAAAAAATAGTCAACATTACAGAATCCTTTTCATACTTCGACAAACAAAGAAATGAATAGTAAAGTAATCCCCACTCCACGTGTATGATGTATGTGTATATGTGGTTCAAGTGTTCAAGATGCTTTTTGTGTTGAGTGCTGGTACCTGGGCTCCCTCGCTTTTCTGGTACAGTTATGTACCAGAATTGCGGAACTGGTACACCCAGGTTCAACTTTGCAAAACTGGTACTTAGTAAAAAAGATAGTCAACTTAGTAAAATTTGTTTTGTAACTCTCACTTTTGTAGGTTTATAGATTATACTTGGAAAACTTATATTCACATTTTCTTTGTTTAATATTAAACATGAAATGTTGTACTTTGGTACAATCCAAAAATTTAAAAATAATATTATACGTAACTATGTAAAATTTAGGTCCAAAAATGATACCTACACAAAATTGTAGTTCCTGAATAACGACATCACAGAGCCCGGAAACGACTCTATCAAAACTTTTAAAGTACTCCACATCTAGAAACCTGGTAATAATGCAAGTTTTATGTTACTGTTGACGTGACTACACAACTTTTACATGTTCAGAGCAATAATAATGGGTTAACAGTTGTTTTTTGATAGCAGAATTATTATTTTGACGTGACTAGACAATGTTTTCCTATACATTTGAGTGGAAAAGATGAGAACAAAACAGAAGCATTAAATTTCTGCAAAATATGAGTGGTAATTTGAAGACCTTTATTAATACTCTCCAAAATATGAAGCAGTATGACATGACAACTCCACTTTCAAGTATGTTAAATACTTCATGATTGTAGGTTCATTCCGTCCCTTGAAAATTATTTTGTAAATTATTGTTCACTTTCGAATACCAAAAATGGCTGAGCACGAGTGTCGTGTTTGGTTGCTTGTTGAGAGAGATGACGATTACCGTAGGTTAAGACGAAGCGATCCGAAAGAGTACTTTGCAGGCGTTCGTCGAGAATGGGTCTATAGGCGTCAGGAATCGGAACGATTGAGAAATGACCTCATTCGTATTGGTGCAAGGGTTCCCACTCGTGATTCGCTTATCATGTTTCCCGACCCCGGGGAATGTGGCAACTGGAATAAGTATCGGAAAAGAGTGATTGGTGCTGTGGCACAGATACGGTTTGAAAATAATTTAATGCTGGTGCGTAGAGGTCGTCAATATATGTATCAACTTGCCACAGATTCCGTCCGTGCTATGGGAAGAGACCTCACAGAACGCGAGCAATGTATAAGTTATGGGAGCCTATCATATATCCATTGGATCCTACTGAGTGCTGGAACTACGTCTTACCGGTACAGTGGCAGAGGTATGGTAAGTTGGTACCGGATGAAGCCTGCAAAAAGATAAAGAAAAAACGTGGCGACAATGGGGAGTCTGTAAGAATTCGTACTGAGATGGACCAATCGCGTTCGCGGATAAAATGTAGCCGCTGTAACCAAGAAGGACATACAAAACGGAGCAAACTTTGTCTTCTACGTTCCAATGCAGTTTGACGTTGCTTCACTTAGTTTTCGTATGAATTTGTAGTATTTGCTTTGTGTGCTTTCATTTCCTACATGTACTTATTTTATTTCATTTCCCATAGCATGCAAATTTAGTTAACAATGCAAAACTAGCATGTCTTTAGTTAACATAGTCATAAATTGAACAATTACTCGTACTTGAATATTAAAAAGTACAATAGTTTAGTCCTTGTCGGACATGAAGCTGTCTGAGTCATTATCAACACTGACGCTCCATTGGTGATACTGTCTTGCACGTAGCATGTCTCCATCCTCTGCAAACATCCTTGCATCTGCTGCTAGACTATGTCGATGTACGCGCAAACGCATTCGGTTCTCTTCATCTCGTGCACGAAACAATGCAACTTCAAGTTGTTGTGGAGTATTGCGTTGCATCAGTATAGCGCGTTGTTTCGGAATTCTAAGTCCATTCGAGCGACATTGTTCAACACAACAAGAAAGACATTACGTACGCCACTCCCACTCCCTCTGCATTGTTGTTATTGCCTGACTTGAGTAACGATGATTAGGGTTCATTGAGTACACAAAATCATCGTCACATAGCCATTTTCTACCCATGGCTCTGAAAATATCACCACTAGTATAACCATTTACCATTTTTCAAAGATGATGAGAATGAGCATAGGGTATTTATAGTCATAATTCAAATTCTTTAACACGTAAAGACAATAGTTTAGATCACGAGACCATTTTCCTATGTATTCACGGGTTCATACTATGCCAAAATAAATTCAAAACTGCATACGCACTATCATTACATTTCCCTGTGTATTCACGGGACACTTTTACAAAACTTGAAAGTTGTGTCTTCTTGTCGCTTTCGGACCAATAATTTTTTTTTGTTTTTGCATTTTCAGGATCTCATGTTCCGCTAATAAAAATTCATAACTTATCCAATTTTTGTAACTCAATTTTTAAATTTTAACAAAATTTGACCGTTCAACTGTAATATGCCAAAATAAAAAACCAAATTTTTTCTTTTATTATTTCAGTTTTCCAATCTTAAAAATGGATGTCAAACAAAATATTTTACCAACGGCAAACCAACCAAAAAAAAGAAAAACCCAGGGTCGCCACGGGATATGGCGCACCCCTCCTAGGTCGCCATGGGCTGTGGCGCCCTATACCATTTCTGCAAACTGGTACGCAGCTGTACCATTTCCGCAATTCTGGTAAGTAACTATACCAGAAAAGCGAGGGAGCCCTGGTACTTGATAATCAATTACCACGTATTTTTTTATAGAAAAAAGAGTAAAGTGCACTTTGTGTACTCGTACTTTAGTCAAGACACCACTTGCAATACTATAGTTTAAAATTGAGCAGTTGCAATATCAATGTTTGTATTTCATTACACTTTGTTGCATTCCGTTAATTAAGGTTAACTCCGATATTAATATAGGAAGTAAAGTGCACTTTGTGTACTCGCATTTTACTATAAAGTGCATTTTGTGTACTCGTACTTTACTCTAAATTTTGAAGTAAAGTATTGCAAGTGATGTATTGAATAAAGTGCGGGTACACAAAATGCACTTTAGAGTAAAGTGCGAGTACACAAAGTGCACTTTACTCCCTAAATTAATAACGGAGTTAACCTCAGTTAACGGAATGCAACAAAGTGCATTGAAATACAAACATTGATATTGCAACTGCTCGATTTTGAACTATAGTATTGCAAGTGGTGTCTTGACTAAAGTGCGAGTACACAAAATGCACTTTACTCTAGAAAAATAGACTCTTCGAGCGTTACGATCTGTGTTCACTTTTTATTTTTAGATTTGTATTTTAAAATATTTTGACCGAATACTTATTAAAATTATTTTTTCAAAATTTTTTTTTGTGAATAAAAATTTAAATATCAAAGTTTTATTTTTAAAAAAAATTAAAAAATAATTTATGTAACTATCCGATCAATGCATTTTAAAATACGTGCCGGAAGGTCAAAAATGGACAAATATTTTAAAACGGAGGGAGTACTAACTTCGTACAGTAAAACCTCGGTAAATTAATAACCTCTATAAGTTAATAATTTTCTCAGGTTCCGACTTGGACCAGTTCAAAAAATGACCTATTTCAATAAGATAATAAGATAATAATTTTTTTAAAAACCCCTATATCAATATATGGTCCCAAAATTATTATAAATTAATAATTCACTTATAATCATAAAAATATATCTATTACACTTTTGAAAAATATTATTCTAGCCTTTTTCTTGAAATTTTAATCTACATTAGCTCATCCTTGACCTTTCTTATTGCATCCAAAAGCTGGGATGTGAAGTGTTTGTAAGCGTTTTTAATAACTTGAGAACTATTTTCGTGTAATAGGTTCCAAAGGTGTTATATCGTCTTCTATATCACCTTCAACATTATTTTCAAGGATGATGTATTTTGAATCTTACAAATAAATTGAATTAAGCATAAACTCTATAAATTACACAATTGATTTTATTTAAGTTTATATAACTAAAATTCAATTTTTTTTATCAAAACCTCTCTATTAATTAATAATTATGAATTTATCGATTAATTAATACCTCTCTAAATTAATAGAATTCTCCAGTCCCAACTATATTAATTTATAGAGCTTTTACTGTAGGTCTTCAACTGAATTTTATATTATATATCCGTTTATTTTTTAGATTATAGCTTATTTCTTGATTAAATATTGAAAAAAAGGTGTTACAAAAAAAAAATTGATAGTACTAAAGATAATTGTGAGTCGAACTTGAAATTCTATCTTACATCACATTAATAATCGGCTCATTTAAAAATTTGAGGCAACATAACGAAAATTCAACAATATCTTTATATTATATTCTAACAATAACAAAGAACTAATTTGCACTTCTTAGGGCAAACATCACTACGACCGAGTCCATATACGTATGTCTTTGCCTAACAGACAAGACAGGCTAGGCAAAAGCAAAAATGTGTTACATTATAAAGTATATTAAAAATACTTTCTAATGATATAATTTTTATAATTTTTTTTAATTATATAATATGTGTAATTTTAAGTTAAACTTTATTCAATTTGATCACTAAAAAATCAAACAAGACATATAATATGAGAGGGAGAGAGTATCGGTTTTGGCTAAATATGTTCACGTTTTCCTGCAAAGTCAACAATCTTCTGGACGATTGGTTTATTGATCGCCACATTGGCCTATTTCATATGTGTAATTAAATGCCGCTATGTTATGTCAATTCAAATTCCTATGCTGTCCTTGTCTTTGTCTAATAATAGCCACTCCTTTAAAGTATTTCAAAATATAAATCTAATAATAGAAAATGAACATGTATTATAAAAGGGAGGTAATAGTTTTTTTGTTAACACTTTTGTTTTTCAAGTTGGCTTGTTTTGAGCCTACTTTCTTAATAATGAATTATATGAGCTTTATTAGTAATTTTAATGTTGTCCTATATAATTTCAGTATTTATTTCCAACCATTTGGAACCTTAACATAGAATAAATCATAACTGTAACCTTTGTTTCACGAATTGACTATGATCAAATTTTAGTACTACAGTACTAGTACTTCAGTTGTGTTATTAATGGTTGCCTGTACCGGTTGATCTAGGTTGAAAACTTGGACCATGTATAATTACTAAACTTTACAGCAAAATATGTAACTGACATGTTTGTTTAATCATTGCATTAATATTAATCCTCCTGTTTGGGAGGATTATTATGTGCTGACGTCGTCCTTGATATAAATTTATGCGCGTCATCTTAATGTACATGTGTGACGTAGCTTAAATATTATATATAAGTTGAACATGTATGCATGCTTTATAAACAAATATATTAATAGGTTGGTTTACCCTTGAAGCGTGTACGCATATGTTGTGTATTATGCATGTACCCTAACAAACATTATATACAGGGAGATGTCACTCTATAAATAGAGCTACACCATCGTATCAATTCCTTACCATTCACAAGAATATCAATTAGCAAGAAAGAGAGAGAGAGAGAGAGAGAGAGAGAGAGAGAGAGAGAGAGAGAGAGAGAGAGAGAGAGAGAGAGAGAGAGAGAGAGAGAGAGAGAGAGAGAGAGAGAGAGAGAGAGAGAGAGAGAGAGAGAGAGAGAGAGAGAGAGAGAGAGAGAGAGAGAGAGAGAGAGAGAGAGAGAGAGAGAGAGAGAGAGAGAGAGAGAGATGGAAGTGATCAACGTGCTTCACATGAATGGAGGAATAGGAGATTCTAGTTATGCAAACAACTCCCTTGTTCAAGTATGGATTTATACACACACACTTTAATCCTAATATTTGATAAGACAGTAAACATATGTGTCATCATTTATTACATGTATTTGTAAAGTAAATAGTTGCCAACTTTATACATTTGAACAGGAAAAAGTTATATCCATGACAAGGCCAATATTGGAAGAAGCAGTACTTGATCTTTACTGCAATATTGCCAGCTTCCCCAAAAAGCTCTGCATAGCGGACCTGGGATGTTCATCCGGACCAAACACATTGCTAGCCGTTTCGGGGATCATGAAAACCGTGGACAAGATACGCGAAGCCGGCGGATTTCAGTCACCAGAGTTTCAGGTCTACTTAAATGATCTTCCAGGAAATGATTTTAATTCCATTTTCAGGGCCTTGCCGAAATTTCAAGACAGATTGAAGGAACAGATGGGCTCGGCTTTCGGACCTTGTTATTTCACAGGTGTCCCTGGGTCATTTTATCAGAGGCTGTTTCTTTCGAAAACTCTGCACTTTGTCCATTCTTCTTACAGCCTTCAATGGCTATCTCAAGTACGTATATATGTTTGATGGTCAACTAATTTATTTTTTTCATCTTAATTTAATTTTGATTCGAAGTTTCAGAACACACAATTTACTAATGGAATTTTTACTCACAGGTTCCTGAATTGGAAGAGACTAACAAAGGGAATATCTACATGGCAAGTACAAGCCCCCCGAGCGTGCTTAAGGCATACCATCAACAATTTCAAAGAGATTTCACAGATTTTCTCGATTGTCGCTCCAAGGAACTCGTTACAGGAGGGCGCATGGTTTTGACGTTCTTAGGGAGGAAAAGTGATGATCCATCAAGCAAAGAATGCTGTTACATATGGGAGCTTTTATCCATGGCTCTCAGGGACATGGTTTCACAAGTATACACACTGAAACTTGACTCCTTAGATACATAATTTAAGTATGGCCAAATATGGCCAGTTTTAAGTATTGAAAGCCGGCCTTTTTGTGCATCGGTCAATTTTAAAGGCCGGTGCGTATCGATCGGTTTTATCTGGTCGGAAATAACATGTTTTGTTGTAGTCTGCATACCGGACAATTGCACATGAACATAGCATATTGGGTATCTGATTTCTAGTCAGCTAGATGTTCATCATATGTAGCACTTGAAGCAACTTTTCGAACTAAGATAAATTAATGTATTCTTGTATAATATGGTGCAGGGACTGATAGAAGAAAAGAAATTGGACGAGTTTAACATTCCTCAATACACTCCATCTCCGGGAGAAGTGAAAAAAGTGGTGGAAAATGAAGGGTCTTTTTCGATTGATCGCCTGGAGGTTTCTCGGGTGAACTGGAATGTGTATGAGAATGATGGTGACTACAATGTTACTCAGTGTATGAGAGCTGTAGCAGAACCCTTACTTGTTAATCAATTTGGACACGCTTTAATGGACAAGATTTTCCGAAGGTACCGGGAGATTATAGCTGATAAAATCTCCAAAGAAAGGACTCACTTTTACAATGTCATTGTTTCCATGACCAAAACCGTTATGTAATGTTATGCCTAACAAATTGTATTGTTCTGTGTGTTGGGATTGTTGCAAAATAAACTTTTACTAGCATAAAAACCCGTGCAAGGCACGAGCTTCTAGCTTAGATTATGCTTTTAAATTAAACTATGCATGATCAATGTAATTTGAAGTATATGATTGTATATTGTTGATGTTCATAGAGCTTTTCTGGTTAATGGTATGACTATACTGTACTTGTTTAAATATGTTCAAATTTTTAATTTGAAAACTAATACGAGTAGTATTGATAAATCATGTCTGTTTATAATTTTGTAGTGGATTATAGAATAGAATTCGAGTGTTCTATGAATGTTTCGTAATTAAGATGACATTTTTACTTAAAATCCTAAAAATTTTGTAGTTCTTCGAAAATGATGCATCCATTTAGCTCATCTCCGTCAATATTCAAGGTAGAAACTAAATAGGCTTCAAGATGATGCAGTATGAGATTGTATGTTTTAGTACTGATTTTAATCAAAAGTCTTCCTCAATCTTTTAATACTCTACTTAGGCCTTGCGTTTTCAGTTCTTAAAACTTTCTTTGTAACTCTATCTATCAAACTTTCAGAACATGGGACAATGTAGCTAATTGAGTGAGTGGAACTACCTTGTGCCAAATCCTTCTATTATCAAGTACGGTTTGTACCATTTCGATGTGTTTCGATTCTTCCAAACAAACAGGCTTTTTTAACCTCCCAATTTGAGAATTGATCAATTATGACTGGATAAATATTTTTTCTACTTATATCATCATAAGTCAAAATTGCTCATAATGACGAGGAACGAGAATAAAGAATTAATATATATGTTTTTAATTAGTTTATGTTTGTTTAGTTTAGAGATAAATAATGTATTTATCTATAGGTTTTATATGTGGGGTTAAGAGTTTAATATTTATGTAGTTTATTTATAATAAAACCCAATTATTCATGGGCCTTAGTCCATTAGGTATTATTATTAGGGTTTCTATTCCTATATAAGTCATGTAATCCCCACATATTACTTACGCTTTGATTATACACTTTTCTTGGGAATAATACTATTGATTATTTTTGGGATTCGTATAATTCTCTGCGTTTATTGCTTTTCAATATTCTGTTTTGTGCTTTGACAATGAATTCACCCTTTATTTATTTTTTTAAAATACGACTTCATCGAGGGAAATATCATTACTAATTAAATCACAGGTTATTTTCTAGCAATTAACATAAATTTCTATTCTTTGCGGTTTTAAAGATTTTTTCTAGGTATGGTTGCACATTTTTTTTCGTCTTGTTACAATGTACTTACTTTAGGTTATATAGATAATTTGATTGATTGGGGCCTATAATTTTAAATAACGCGAGTTGTATGATGTGATTGATCTGATCATAATGTATGCTATGCAATATCTATTTTTTAAAATTTGTTAATTGGACTATATATTTTAATCTTTTTATTGTTTACACAAAGTATTATCAAAATTTTAGAATATATAATTCATTTAATTGTTTTGTTGTATTATTTTTATTATCTCATCTTTTACATTATTTTAACTCAAAACAAATAGTTTTTCATATGTGTCATATATAATTATAAATCTAGTCACTTCTATTATATCTATCTATTTATACTGTATTATTAAAACCGAAACCTTGAAAGTTTGATAGTCGGTCGGTACGGTACTCATATTTTGATATTTGTATTTTAGTTCTTTTATTTTTACTAATTTACGTTAATTTATTACAAACAACAATTTTAACAAAATATAGTTTGGTAGTTAGTCGGTCAATACGATACTCATATTCTGATATTTGCACTTTAGTCCCTCTTCTTTTGCAACTTGACCTTAATTTTATTAAAAACAACAATTTCAATTAAAATATATTTTTAAAATATTATTAAACACAAAACTCTAAAAACACAATTTAATCACGCTATAACACAAATACACACGTAAATTCAACATCGAGTTCAACAATCACATAAAACTATTCAAATTTAAGATCAACTTCAAACAAAGTAAATATAAATGTAACATAAAATATTAATACAAGTAAGATAACAAATTTAAAAGTCACCCATGCATCACACCGACTCTACTTGTAGTATAGATAAGAAAAATAATCATAAATATCATGTATATATGTTATCAATATGTGTTATTTAACAATGGTTATTGTAGGGATAACTAAAGTAATCCTCATTCGAGGATCGAGACGGGTTCGGCGAATGAGTTCATGTTCGGAGTCTCCCCGACCCCGAAGTGACCGATCGCCCATACCTAAATTATTGTCTAATTTTTAAATATGTTTTAACACTAATTTTCATTAATTTAAAAATAAATAATTCATAAAAATGTATATAAACTACTTGTAATAAGTTATTTATGTTATATCAATGTTTAATAATACATTTTATATATTAAATATTTGAATAATTAAAATATATTATGTAGTACAAGAAAAGTTTGACTCTAATATAAGAAAATAGAATATATTATAGTTAACGATACATATACAAAATATTTGTTTAGTTAAAAGAAAGATAAAAACACCACACATAATATTGTTTTCAAAACTTAATATTAATATTGTTAAGACTGGTAGTATGTATGATTTTGTATAGGGCAGTTCACGAATATGGTTGTTCGTGAACAAGCTCGAGCTCGGCTCGTTAAAGACTCGACTCGGATCAGTTCGTTAAGAACTCGAGCTCGAGCTCGAAATATTGTTCGTTAAGAAAACGAGCTCGAGCCGAACTATTAGTGAGCTCGACTCGAGCTCGTTCGGCTCGATAAAATTCGAAAAAATTAAGATATATTCGACATATTTTTATATTATTTGTTGTATTTTCTAACATTTTAAATTAAATTTTCAATTTATAGTACGTCTATTTTAGGTTTATTTAGAATTGATTGGGAAATTGGGTTGGGTTTCAAAAAAAAAAATGTTTTAATTCGTTGGGCCAAGAAAAATTGGGCTTTTTTATCTATAAAAATTGTAAGTTCTAATGAGCTCGTCTCGGCTCGGCTCGTTTTTGTTCAATAAAAGCTCGTGTTCGGCTCGTTAGTTAACGAGCTCGAGCTCGAACACGAATTTTGTGCGATAAGAAAGCTCGGCTCGGCTCGGTTCGTCAGAGAAAAAAGTAAAACTCGGCTCATTTACATCAAAACTCGGCTCGGCTCGATTCGTGAACAACCCTAATTCCGTATGATATTTTAAGTATTAAAAAAATAAAGTTTAGTAAATATTATAAATCTCCTTAATTTTTACTCAAAAGTTTAAACAATAATAAATATGGGATAAGAAAGATGTGAGGTTCATGTCATATGATTTTTAACTTATAATCAAAATAAATCATGTAGCTCAATGGTTATAAGGATGGCTTCTTAGGTGAATGTCAGGGGTTCGATCCCTAATCAAAACATTATTTACTAATTTTTTTCTTTAGATAAGAGAGTAGTGACATGACATGTAAATCATTTGACATATATGATTGTATATTTTTGATGTTCATAGAGTTTTTATTGTTAATGTTATGACTATGATGTACTTGCTTAAATATGTTGAAATTTATAATTTGAAAACTAATACGAGTAGTTTTGATAAATCATGTCTGTTTTAATTTTGTCATGGATCATAGAATAGAATTAGAGTGTTATATGGATGTTTTCTAATTAAGACGACATTTTTAAAATTATAATCCTAAAATTTTTCCAGTTCTTCAAAAATGATGCATTCATTTAGTTCATCTCCGACAATATTCAAGGTAGAAACTAAATAGCCTTCAAGATGTTGCAGTATGAGATTGTAGGTTTTAGTACTGATTTTACTCAAAAGTCTTCCTAAATCTTCTAATACTCTACTTAGGCCTTGCGTTTTCAGTTCTTAAAACTTTCTTTATAACTCTTTTATGTCTTTTCTTCTGACCTCTTAATTTTAAGCATTTTTTACCTTTATTTCTCTTCCCCTGTCTATCTAACTTTCAGAACACAGGACAATGTAGCTAATTGACTTTAGTGGAACTAACTTGTGCCAAATCATTTTATTATTAAGTACGTTTGATACCATTTCGATGTGTTTCAATTTTTCCAAACAAACAGACTTTTTTTTAACTCTGAACTTGAGAATTGATCAATTATGGATGGATAAATATTTTTTGCTTATATCATCGTAAGTTAAAATTGCTCATATGCCTTCTGAGTTTTGTCCGTGTTTTGACAATGAATTCATCCTTTATTTTTTTTTCAAAATACAACTTCATCCAGGAAAATATCTTTACTAATTAAAACACGGGTCATTTTTCTAGCAATTAACATAAATTTCTATTCTTTGCGGGTAATTTTTTTTTCTAGGTATGGTTGCACATTTTTTTTCATATGTTATAATGTACTTACTTTTTTTCATATAGATAATTTGATTGATCGGGGACTATAATTTTAAATAACCCGGGCTGTATAATGTGATTTGATCTGATCATAATGTATGATATGCAATATCATATTTTTTTTAATTTGTTATAGACTATGTATTTTAATCTGTTTATTGTTTACACAAATTATTATAAAAATTTTAGAATATATAATTCATTTAATTGTTTTGTTGTACTATCTATTTATTTTTATTATCTCATCTTTTACAATATTTTAACTCAAAACAAATAGTTTTTCATATGTTTTATTTATGTTTTTTAGTTATTATATATATATATATATATATATATATATATATATATATATATATATATATATATACACACACACTGTATTATTAAAATCGAAACATTGAAAGTTTGATAGTCGGTCGGTACAGTTATCATATTTTGATATTTTTACTTTAGTTCTTTTATTTTTACTACTTTATTTAATTTATTAAAAACAACAATTTTATTCAAAATATAGTTTGGTAGTCGGTCGGTCAATACGACATTCATATTCTGATATTTGCACTTTAGTCCCTTTTCTTTTGCAATTTGACCTTAATTTATTAAAAACAATAATTTTAATTAAATATATTTTTAAAATATCGTTAAACACAAAACTCGTAAAACACAATTTAATCACAACAATCACATAAAACTATTCAAATTTAAGATGAACTTCAAACAATGTAAATATAAATGTAAAATAAGAAGAATATGAATGTTGTATGCATCACACCGACTCTATACTTGTAGTATAAATAAGAACAAATAATTATAAATATCATGTATACATGTTATCAATATGTGCTATTTAATAATGATTATTGTGCGATAAATAAAATAATCCTCGTTCGAGGATTGAGGCGGGTTCGACGAATGAGTTCATGTTCGGAGTCTCCCCGACCCCGAAGTGACTGATCGCCCATACTTAAATTATTGTCTAATTTTTACACATGTTTTAACACTAATTTCATTAATTTAAAAATAAATAAGTCATAAATATGTAAATAAACTACTTGTAATATGTTATTTATGTTATATCAACGTTTAATAATACATTTTATATATTAAATATTTGAAGAATTCAAATATATTGCGTAGTACAAGAAAACTTCGACTCTGATGCAAGAAAATAGAATATATTATAGTTATCGATACATATACAAAATATTTGTTTAGTAAAAAAAAGATAAAAAGCACGACACATAATATTATTTTTAAAACTTAATATTAATATTTTATAAGACTGGTAGTATATATGATTCTGTATGATATTTTAAGTATTAAAAAAATAAAGTTTAATAAATATTATAAATCACCTTAATTTTTACTCAAAAATTTAAATAATAATAAATATAGGATAAGAAAGATGTGAGGTTTATGTAATATGATTTTTAGCTTAAAATAAAAAAGAATCTTGTAGCTCAATGGTTATAAGGATGACTTCTTTAGCGAATGTAAGAGGTTCGATCCCTGACTAAAACATTATTTACTTAAATTTTTTCCTTAGATAAGAGAGTAGTGGCATGACATGTAATTTTGTAACATATAAGGGTAAAATGGTAATTTCACGAGGGGTTTATTGGCTCAAATACCTCTAAATTATCCATGTTACAAATAATAAAACAAAAATTATCAAAATAATGTCAAATTCTTTAATTTTTTTGGTGATTTTATCCTATTCTGAAAATATTTGCAAATATATCTTTTGCAATCGAATGTAATTTTCTTTCATTTTTTTTATGCATTTGATTTAACATGTGCAACTTGTTAAATAGCCTGCAATGCAAATTTCAATTACTAAATTATAAAATTGCATTTGTGATTGATTTCAATTGCAAATATAATTGTAAAGTTGCAAAACATATTTTTCTAAATAGTTTTAAAAAAATTTATATTTTTGCAAAAAAATAATTTAAAATCTTTACCTTCGCAAAATACTTTTGAAAAAGATAGTATTTTTGCAAAAAAAAAAAAAAGTTTCTATCTTTAGGTATTTTTGAAAAAACTACATATATAATAAAATTAGTACAAATATTGAATTTATAAAGGGAAAGGAGAATTTTAGGATCACTACAGAAAAGTTTTCTACTAACCTCAAATTCACAATACTTAGAAATTTAATTAAGATCCAGCTGTACGGATATAAATATCTAGTAAAATTAAATAAATATGTAAATTTTCAAATGATTAATTAATTTGGATTAATCATTTTTAACCAAAGTTAATCGATTGAGCAATCTTTATCATTAAAATTATATAAGAAATTGTTATCTATATA
The DNA here is from genome assembly GCA_030848705.1 of Heracleum sosnowskyi. Lineage (NCBI taxonomy): Eukaryota > Viridiplantae > Streptophyta > Magnoliopsida > Apiales > Apiaceae > Heracleum > Heracleum sosnowskyi. The sequence goes on from CM061243.1 coordinate 11,312,107, forward strand.
ATTAAAACTAATACTCTACCGAACAAAAAAAATAATCAATACTCTACTAGTTAAATTTGCATAAAAAATATTTTATAATAATATTTTAATATTATCTTCACATCTATACTGCCAAATCCATTTATAAATATGATTATCTACCAGGTTTCAATGCGTCTCATATCTAAAATTATATATGTATCATTTCAATTTTCATTTACACCCTCTAATATTTATTTCATATATTCAATATGCTTCTACTACTAGATAATGTAAAAAATATACGGATAAAGAGAATCTACCACTCTACCTAAACGTCTCAAAATTATGTTTTTATTAATTTTTTTGTAAATCTAACCATACCGATGAAAAATTTATAAAAAATTAAGTAGTTGTGCAAAATTTTATAAAATTTATCTATTAAGAATATGTCAAATTTAACATGATATTTTATATATCAGTTATTGTAACGGCACAGATTTTATATCTTTCTTTGATTTAGAATTGCATCATATACATAATCAATTTTATATGTAATTTAGTATATTCACTAATTTTTGCGTAATATTTTAATCCGTACAATTGAATTTGCATAAAAAGCATTAAAATATGAATTTAAGAGGGCATAGATAGAGAAGTTTTCTATCATGTGAGGTAAATTCTCTTTATATTTATTTATTTTGTGACTTCTCAATTGCGCAGAAAGATATTAGGACAGGACAGGACACGTAGTATTTAATCCAGAAATTAGAACTCACAAAAAAGACCATGAAATAAAGTAAACTTTAAAGTTCTACATTTACAAGGGAAAACATCAAAGAAATGTAAAATGTATCCTTCCAGAAATTTATAATATTTTTTAAATTTTTTGTGAAAAGTGTTACAGTTTTTTAAGAACAACTGAAATAATCATGTTTAAAAAAAATTATGCAAAATACTTTCCCGCAAAACTTACCACTTTTTTCCCTGCAGTAAAACTAGTACACGTGTAAGTAATTTTCACTTTTAGTTATATTTCTAAATAATTTTCAACTATGAATTTTTCTAATATATTATTATAAAAATTATTAAGTTCACTTTATATATACTAAGTTGATTTCTTCAATAACCTTAAAATACTAAACCAACCAACCTAAAATATTAGGTATATCATATTTGACGTACTGATCCCACTTATCAGCCACTTACCACAAGGACAAAGACAAGATGTACACAGTCTTATTCTTATTTTAAAAAAAAAAAAGTTGTTTTCAGAAAATCAACTGCTTGTGTGTATATACATATGTGCAATACGTAAAAAGTGAAAATTACAGTAAAATAAAAACATACAAATTTCAAACAAATAAAAATTTAATCGGATAATAGTAAAGAGTCAAGGCAAAAACTTACATGTCATGATTGAGTCAACTTGATTTGATTACTTGTTACTTGAACTCGTCTGCATTTCTTACCTAAAAACGATCTTAATACTCGAAACTTCTCCATAAAATATTTACAAACAAATTGGAGAAAACTGAAATTTGTTTTGCATTCCTCGAATCTGACATAATATGAATTATATTGAGGGTTTTGATAAACGATTTTGGAAAATTTAATGATTCTCGTAATCAGGTTTTTTTTGCAAGTGTATCATGAATTTGGGTGAATCTTGGATAAATATCGTATAATAAAGAGTAGCAGCCGAAATCAACTAACAGATAGATCATCATCAAAAGAAAGGTCACAAAGAGATTGTTGAAAATCTTGAACAAAGAAACCTAGAGATTTTAATGATGGAACGGGACGATTGGCAGTTATCATATGATTGAAAAAGTAAGAAGGGAATAAGATGATGGTGTAGCCGTGTAGGCAAAGAACGAAACCTAATCACGCAGAACATCCACTAATTAACAATAAATCAAACAAGTAATAATAACACAAATGAATTGAAGATACCCAGAGAAGTCTGGATCAACTTGATGACACCGAAGAAGGCACGCACTTGGGCCTTGGCATAACCGCTTTCGCAAAAGCCAGTTATAATCTTCCGGATCTCTCACGCCTTATTTTTTACTTAGATCAAACCTATATCAATTTTTTTTTCAAATTATTTCGTGCTGTAATTTTCAAGAACCCTCCTGAAACCTAAATATAAACAGAGTCCACCTATCAAAAAGAACCTAATTTCATTCTACTAAATAACCTAAAAATACCTGTTCTACTAAATTTAAACAGTCCATGTAATTATATATGGGAATTTAAGATATTTTATTTAGTAGTAGTACTAATAATAATAATAATAATAATAATAATAATAATAATAATAATAATAATAATAATAATAATAATAATAATAATTGGATTAAAATTGTATATATACGTCAGTTTTGTAATTCTAATTTTATTAATAATCATTGTTATCATTGGTACGCGATTATATATAAACAAAGACCCTTGATAATCCTCCCACAACATTAACCCTAGTATAATAATATTTTTCGAGCCGCACCAAGAGACTGACGAGGGAAAAGGGCTATATCAGAGGAGCAAGTGGTTTATTCCCTTAACCCTCTATTTTGACATCTGGTATGTATTGTTTAATTAGTTGGATGTCCATACTTTCAATTCATATAATCCACTCACCCATATAATGCTTTAATAAGTTGTATTGTCATGACTTTGCAAATATTTCTCACTAATGTGGATATGTTATTTTTATGTATGATTATGTATTACAATCATTATTTAATGTACTAGTTGATTTTGATTGAATTTAAAAATATGTCTATTGTGCAATCTTGCGTAAAAGAGGTTTGGTTTTGCAAGACAGATTGTGAATACATGAATATGTTTTTGATTCATTGATTTGGTTATTATTTCATATTTAATAATTAAATATTGAGTTATTTGTTTTAATAATTCTGGGCTATCACGATTTTCACGAATGTATGTATTCATTCGAACACATGTTTACACTTGAATTGGTTTATAGTAATTAATGTCTAATTTTGTTCCATGTGCTAATTAATACTTTCGTTTAACTGGTTAGTTAGTTTCTTAATGAATTTTATAGATAAATTGGTTGTCACCTGTATTCTTAACTAGTCTATTAAATTAGATAACTAAAGAAGAAATGTGTTCATAATAAATTAATGTGCAATTTGTATCAGTTGTGTCATATTTATTATATATTAAAATATAACTATTAGCCGAGTAGGTCTAGATTAGTAAAAATCTTGTTAACCTGGTGTCTTTGTAATGCATGTGTGCTATTTAAGATTATGTTACAAGTTATGGTCCTGTTATTATATATATTAAATTATGCCACATGTGACCGAGCTTGGCCACTGACTTGTAGTCTAATTAGTAGCACTAGTTTGTTAATATATTGAACAGGTTTAATGACAATAACTCGGGAAAAAGTAGATTATATAATTATATAGAGTATAATCTGAGAATGAACTTTTAAGAGATATTAACTATTAATTATAATTTTACTTTTAGATCGGGGACCGGAAATTTAACGGATCGTTTGCGAATTCGTGAGTGTTTGAGATCGTTATTTTTGAGGTACAGATTCTCTCCTCTTTTATTCAGCGCTACACCTCTTAGAAATATTTAAATTAAATTCGTTTTGACCTCAAATCTGTTCGTTTGATTTTGAATCATTATGAATATGAAAATTGTTTTGATTCTGAAAAATATATTTAAATCTGTTTCGAAATACTTAAATATTTGTTTTTGCGATTTTCTGACATTGCGTATATTTTATATATGTTGGAGATATTGAGAATATCTGTTATGTGACATTTTAAAATGTTTTACGAAATATTACTTTTGAACCCTTAGTGATATAGGGTATACCGAGTTAACCAGTTGTAGGGGTACTACAGCCATGTCATTGCGGCACCAGTGACATGACACTTCCGTGACAGTGTGATTGGTCACGGCGTATCCTTCTGATAGCTCAGGAGGCGAGCTTTTGCGCATTTGATATTTGTTTCAGGATACGTGGGTGCACCCAGAGTTTATGATTTGTGATTTGATTTGACGGTGACGTTGTATATGTCGTACACGTTATCCGGTTTATTGCACACATTAGGTACCCTATGATGTGTGTATTTGTATCCGTTCTGTTCTGATCTCGGTATGAAATATCTTACCCCTTTCGTTGCTTCAGCCATAATTATTTTTAAATAAATGTTTTATTATAAATTGTCAAATATGAATATCTGTTTTCTGTTTTATAAACTGTATTCCAAATCCGTACTGGGCAATTGGCTCATGCCGTATTCTTTTTCTGGCAGGTGCTTAGGGGGATCTGGGAATGTGTGATGGAGAGCACCCTTTATTCCATTTATTCGGATTTGCATATTCCTAGCATTATTAGACTTTATTATTCATTCGAGATTTCGGATTTTTCATATTTATCGGTTAAAACTGTTTTGGAGGCTAAATATTATTTTGGAGATTATTAGACTTATTTAATCATTATTTAGAGATTATTAGTGCTCTGTTTGCAGGTTTAATAGTTTAATAAGTAGCCCCTCATTTAGATATAGATGGGGGTGTTACAAAGATGGCATCAGAGCTCAGGTTTCTTTCTTGTAGAACACCTATTTAGGTTGACCTGTGAGATTGGGTAGACGTTAGGATGGGTGCTCTATTTCAAGCTCATTTCATTTTGCTCTATTCTTTTGACTTCTGTTTTTAAATCGCTTCTGCTTATCTATTCTTGTTATCTTCATTCGTTCGTTATCTTATATTGTAGATGCCTCCTAGACGTAATCGAACTACTAATCAGACTAACTTGGGTGTTAGCCAAGCTGAGTTAGCTGCGATGATTGGTCAAGCAGTGGCTCAGGGTATACAGCAAGCTATGGCAAATCAGAATAATCAGAATAATCAGAACAATCAGAATAATCAGAATGGTCAAGGGAATCAAGATGGTCAGAATAATCAGAATGGCCAAGGACATCAGCAAAATCCGGAGGGTCAGGGTAATCCGTTGGAGCCATTTGTATGGTTGGAGAGATTTGTTAAGCAGAAACCGGAATCTTTTCACGCACCACATACTCCTATTGATGCTGAGAATTGGATTGTTCATCTTGAGAAGATTTTTGATGCTTTGGGTTGCGATGAGATCCAGAAGGTCAGATTGGCTGTGTATAAGTTAGAGGGGGATGCTCAGCGATGGTGGAGAGGTGTGAAGGCTACTAGGGGTGAGGAGTTTACAGAGACATTGGTTTGGCAGGGATTCAAGGAGGTTTTCTATGAGCATTACTTTTCTAATGCAGACAGAGAGGCATATTTGAGGGAGTTTCATTCTATCTCGCAGAACTTCGATGAGAGCCTTACTGACTATATGGCGAGGTTTATCAGGTTAGCTGGATTTGCTGGGACAGTTGCAGGGACTGCTACACAACAAGCTGAAAAATTTAAATGGGGATTGAGGCCTAATCTAAGGGGTTCTATCATTTCACTAAAGTTTCCTAATGTGGTGGAGGTGGCGGAGGTGGCGGAGGTGGCGGATGTAGCTAAGGATATTGAGAAGGAGCGTACTGAGTATAGAGCTTCCAGGTTTCATAATGATCGTAAGAGGCCTAGAGATGATCAGAGTTCTATACAGGGTAAACAGTGGAATGGAGGTCAAGGTAATCAGCAGGGACAATGGCGTGGAAGATACCAGAATATGAGGACTCAGTCGACTTACGGTCAGAATCAGTATGGTGGTCAGAAGCAGAATCAGAATCAGAATCAGCAGTTTCAGCGGTTTCAGCATCAGCAGCCTAGGCAGTGGCAGAATCTTCAACAGGGGCAGAATCGTCAACAGGGTCAGAATCGTTATTCAGTGTATGGGGGCAACCCCAATATGATTCCAGTGACTCCTTGTGCTACATGTGGTGGACATCACCCAGGGAGAGCTTGTTATAAACAGTCTGGGGCATGTTTCTTATGTGGTTTGATGCAGCATAGGGCTAAGGATTGTCCAACATCACGGAACACTGGTGGTGGAGGTAGTGGTAGTGGTGGTCAACAGAATCAGTAGAATCCTTCAGGCAGAGTGTTTGCATTGACTGCTAATCAGGCAGCAGCTCATTCAGGTACCGTTTCAGGAACACTTCTTGTTGGTAGACGTGATGCTTATGTGTTATTTGATACTGGTTCGACTCATTCTGTTGTGTCTTTATCGTTTGTTCGTCATCTTGGTGTTCTTCCATCATTATTATATCCTCGTATGTCTATTGCTACCCCGATGGGGAATTCCGTTATTATTTCTGATGTATACCGAGAGTGTCCGATAGCTGTTGGGGATAGAAATTGTAAGGTTAACTTGCTTCCGATGGAGATGCATGACTTTGACATTATTTTGGGTATGGATTGGTTGAGTGAACATCGAGCTATAATTGACTGTCAGGGGAAGAAGGTGATCTTTGGGGATGCAGATAAACCAGAATTTATATATCAGGGTTCTCAACCGAAAGGAGAGGTTAAAATGATTTCAGCTCTAAAGGCGAGTAAACTTTTGTCTAAGGGTTGTGATGGCTATCTTGCTTTCGTGAAGGATATGTCTAAGGATGAGCCTCGCATCGAGGATTATCCTGTTGTGAATGAATTTGCAGACGTATTTCCCGATGAGCTACCAGGTTTGCCACCACAGCGAGAGGTGGAATTTACTATTGAACTTGTCCCAGGTGCATAGCCTATTTCTAAGGCGCCGTATCGAATGGCACCACTAGAGTTGCAAGAATTGAAGGAGCAGTTGAAAGAGTTATTGGATAGAGGATTTATTAGGCCAAGTGTATCTCCGTGGGGTGCTCCAGTGTTGTTTGTGAAGAAGAAGGATGGTTCTATGAGATTGTGTATTGACTACAGGGAATTGAATAAGGTGACTATCAGAAACAGGTATCCTTTGCCACGCATTGATGACTTGTTCGATCAGCTGCAAGGGGCAAAGTACTTTTCGAAGATAGATTTGAGATCGGGCTATCACCAGTTGCGAGTAAGGGATGAAGATATTCCGAAGACAGCATTTCGTACTCGTTATGGGCATTATGAGTTTCTCGTGATGTCTTTTGGGTTGACGAATGCTCCAGCGGTATTTATGGATTTAATGAATAGGGTCTTTCATGATTATCTGTATAAGTTTGTTGTGGTATTCATTGATGATATCTTGATATACTCTAGGAGTAAGGAAGAGCATGAGGAACATTTACGTACCGTACTTGAGATCTTGAGGCAGAAGAAATTGTTTGCGAAATTCTCAAAGTGTGAATTCTGGTTGGAGCAGGTTGCATTTTTGGGGCATGTTGTGTCTGCTAGAGGAATTGAGTTAGATCCTGCGAAAGTTGAGGCTATCACTGATTGGCCGAGACCTAGCAATGTCACAGAGGTGAGGAGTTTCTTGGGTTTGGCAGGTTACTATAGGTGCTTTGTGGAGGGTTTTTCATCCATAGCTTTGCCGATGACTCAACTGATGAGGAAAGGTGTTAAGTTCGAGTGGAATGATGATCGTGAGAAGAGCTTCCAAGAGTTGAAGAAGAGATTGGTGACGGCTCCTATACTTGTGTTACCATCAGGGAGTGGAGGATATCAGGTTTATAGTGATGCTTCTAAGAGAGGATTAGGTTGTGTTCTTATGCAGCATGGAAAAGTGATTTCTTACGCTTCTAGGCAGCTTAAACCCTATGAGGTAAACTATCCTACGCATGACTTGGAGCTAGCAGCAGTGGTCTTTGCTTTGAAGATTTGGAGGCATTATCTATACGGAGAGACTTGTGATATCTTCACTAATCACAAGAGTCTCAAGTATATTTTTACTCAGAAGGAGCTTAACATGAGGCAGCGGAGGTGGCTTGAACTTCTTAAGAATTATGATGCTAATATTCAGTACCATCCAGGGAAGGCAAATGTTGTGGCAGACGCTCTTAGTAGGAAGAACTTGGGGAGTGTTGCATCTCTAATTAATCAGCCGCATCTTATTTCAGACATGGAGCGCTTTGGTATTGAGTTGTATGATAGAGGATCAGGTGGTAGCATTGCTAGTTTGAGAGTGGAACCAAATCTGGTTTCAAGGGTCAAGGAAGCTCAAAAGAAAGATACAGGATTGGATGTTATTAGATCGGAGGTGGCAGCTGGTAAGAAAAAACATTTCCGTGTTGATGATGAGGGTGTGTTATGGTTGGGTAGTAAATTGTGTGTGCCTGCAGACTTGGCGATTCGTGAAGAAATTTTGACCGAGGCTCATAGTTCTTCATTCTCTATTCATCCAGGTTCCACTAAGATGTATAGAGATTTGAATGAGCACTTCTGGTGGGGTAGGATGAAAGCAGACATAGCAGAATTTGTAGGAAAATGTCTTATATGTCAACAGGTGAAGATAGATCATCAGAGGCCTAGTGGGTTGTTGCAGCAGTTAGATATTCCAGTTTGGAAGTGGGAGAACATTACTATGGATTTTGTGACTCATTTGCCGAGAACCTTCAGGAAGAACGATGTTATATGGGTGGTGGTTGATAGACTTACTAAATCAGCTCATTTCTTGCCTATTAGAGAGACTACTCCTGTTCATGAGTTGGCAGAGATTTTTCAGCGGGATATTGTTAGACTTCATGGTATGCCGGTGTCGATAGTTTCTGACAGGGATACGAGATTTACATCACGTTTTTGGAAGGGATTTCAGCAGGCTTGGGGTACGAGGCTTAATTTTAGTACATCTTTTCATCCGCAGACTAATGGACAGTCAGAGAGGACGATTCAGACATTAGAGGATATGTTGAGGGCTTGTGCTTTGGAGTGGACAGGTGATTGGGATAAGTATTTGTATCTTGTTGAGTTTGCGTATAATAATAGTTGGCACGCGAGTATTGGTATGCCACCATTTGAGGCTTTGTATGGTAGGAGATGTAGAGCACCGTCTTGTTGGGATGAGGTTGGTGAGAAAGTCATTGCAGGGCCAGAATTAGTTAGAGTTACTAATGAGAAGGTGGAGCAGGCTAAGGCAAGTTTGAAGGAGGCTCGATCACGTCAAAAGAGTTATGCGGATCAACATAGGAAGTTTGGTGGATTTGAACCTGGTGATCATGTGTTCTTGAAGGTGTCGCCTTGGAAGGGTGTTAAACGCTTTGGTATGAAAGGGAAGCTTAGTCCGAGATATGTTGGTCCTTTTGATGTTATAGAGAAAGTGGGCGAAGTGTCTTATAGGGTTGCGTTACCACCACAGTTATCGCATGTCCATAATGTATTTCATGTTTCTGTTTTGAGGGGCTACAAATATCATCCGCTTCATGTAGTTCAGTATCCATTGCATACGATTAGAGAGGATCTTACTTGTGAGGAGGAAGCAGAAGCTATCCTAGCTCGAGAGGAGCGAGTTATGAGGAAAAGTACTATTCCTTTTGTGAAAGTCTTGTGGAAAAATCATTCTGAGAGAGAGGCTACTTGGGAATTAGAAAGGTCTATTCGTGAGAGATATCCGTACTTATTCGATTCAGGTACGATTTTTAGTTTCATTTGATTCCGGGGACAGAATCCTTTTTAAGGGTGTATATATGTAATATATGGGAATTTAAGATATTTTATTTAATAGTAGTAATAATAATAATAATAATAATAATAATAATAATAATTGGATTAAAATTGTATATATACGTCAGTTTTGTAATTCTAATTTTATTAATAATCATTGTTATCATTGGTACGCGATTATATATAAACAAAGACCCTTGATAATCCTCCCACAACATTAACCCTAGTATAATAATATTTTTCGAGCCGCACCAAGAGACTGACGAGGGAAAAGGGCTATATCAGAGGAGCAAGTGGTTTATTCCCTCAACCCTCTATTTTGACATCTGGTATGTATTGTTTAATTAGTTGGATGTCCATACTTTCAATTCATATAATCCACTCACCCATATAATGCTTTAATAAGTTGTATTGCCATGACTTTGCAAATATTTCTCACTAATGTGGATATGTTATTTTTATGTATGATTATGTATTACAATCATTATTTAATGTACTAGTTGATTTTGATTGAATTTAAAAATATGTCTATTGTGCAATCTTGCGTAAAAGAGGTTTGGTTTTGCAAGACAGATTGTGAATACATGAATATGTTTTTTATTCATTGATTTGGTTATTATTTCATATTTAATAATTAAATATTGAGTTATTTGTTTTAATAATTCTGGGCTATCACGATTTTCACGAATGTATGTATTCATTCGAACACATGTTTACACTTGAATTGGTTTATAGTAATTAATGTCTAATTTTGTTCCATGTGCTAATTAATACTTTCGTTTAACTGGTTAGTTAGTTTCTTAATGAATTTTATAGATAAATTGGTTGTCACCTGTATTCTTAACTAGTCTATTAAATTAGATAACTAAAGAAGAAATGTGTTCATAATAAATTAATGTGCAATTTGTATCAGTTGTGTCATATTTATTATATATTAAAATATAACTATTAGCCGAGTAGGTCCAGATTAGTAAAAATCTTGTTAACCTGGTGTCTTTGTAATGCATGTGTGCTATTTAAGATTATGTTACAAGTTATGGTCCTGTTATTATATATATTAAATTATGCCACATGTGACCGAGCTTGGCCACTGACTTGTAGTCTAATTAGTAGCACTAGTTTGTTAATATATTGAACAGGTTTAATGACAATAACTCGGGAAAAAGTAGATTATATAATTATATAGAGTATAATCTGAGAATGAACTTTTAAGAGATATTAACTATTAATTATAATTTTACTTTTAGATCGGGGACCGGAAATTTAGCGGATCGTTTGCGAATTCGTGAGTGTTTGAGATCATTATTTTGAGGTACGGATTCTCTCCTCTTTTATTCAGCGCTACACCTCTTAGAAATATTTAAATTAAATTCGTTTTGACCTCAAATCTGTTCATTTGATTTTGAATCATTATGAATATGAAAATTGTTTTGATTCTGAAAAATATATTTAAATCTGTTTCGAAATACTTAAATATTTGTTTCTGCGATTTTCTGATATTGCGTATATTTTATATATGTTGGAGATATTGAGAATATCTGTTATGTGACATTTTAAAATGTTTTACGAAATATTACTTTTGAACCCTTAGTGATATAGGGTATACCGAGTTAATCAGCTGTAGGGGTACTACAGCCATGTCATTGCGGCACCAGTGACATGACACTTCCGTGACAGTGTGATTGGTCACGGCGTATCCTTCTGATAGCTCAGGAGGCGAGCTTTTGCGCATTTGATATTTGTTTCAGGATACGTGGGTGCACCCAGAGTTTATGATTTGTGATTTGATTTGACGGTGACGTTGTATATTAACAACATGGAAGTGTCTGAAAGTACAAGTACTCTCACTTTAAGCATCATTAACACAAAATAATCCAAGTATGCACACAATGTCTAGATAGACAAAAATATCATGAGATAGACATCAAAATCGCATTCAACAAGTAAGCATGCTATGGATAAATATCTCACATTGCTCTCACTTCACACAAGTGTATGGGTATAAGTGTATCGCTCAAGTTCAATCAATGTACTCATGTGCTACCATATGCTTGGTTGTCCACCAAATCTCCACCACCTCGTACATATGCATACATGAATCAAAAGGTCTTCGTTAAAGGTTGTAACGGGGCTTAGGTACGGGGTAGGATATCAAAGAAACAGGCTAACAAGTGGCTAAACTTGATAACTAATAGAGCATAATGTTCACTTTTAATTAAAGCACCCAACATGAAACTTAGATCATGTAAAAGTTGATCAAGCTTTCACAAACATTAAACTTCAAAGCACATATACCCCATGTACTTTCCCACTTTCACATTGTATCAATCAAATGAACACAACTCTACTTTATCTTCCTCTTGCTCATAACTTCTTTTTTTTATCTTTTTCTTTTCAAAGTCAAGTCATTCTCCAGTAACCAAGGGCAGTGAAAAGTCACCAAGAATGTACTTAATACCAGCACACATGGATCGTCCCTTTAATATGACATTGCACTTGCTACCCATTGATCTCAAAGGAGTACTTGATACTTGTTTGCAATTCCATACCATATTGTATCCCACCAAAATGTAACACTTTAACCAAAAGAAATCCCCACACTAAATATTCACCAACCCTTGAATTGAATCAATATGCTCTACCAGTAAATCAAGACAAGAATAAATAAGTAGGCTCAAAATTTTTTAGATTGGTGATATACGAAAGAAACGGATATAAGCTCAAGGGGTTCACTAAGGATTATTTTTTATATGGGTATTGTTTGGGTAAATGAAGTTAATCCTAGTGCCTTTATCATATTCATGCATACACATATCATGTAGTCTCAAAACGGTTTAAAACAAGTTCTAGAGCAACAAGAATCATGATGAACAACACACAACAAAAAAATGGATTGATAAAAAATGCATCAATCATAAATTAGGCTCAAATCCTCACAAGGTGAAAGCATGCTTAACTCAGTAAAATTGACCAAGAAGCATCTCAAGTTTTCAAACTTTCGCAAGTACACACAAGGAATTACCAAGCATCAAATGATTTTTCATGAATGTGACACTCAGAATTAATCATGCGAAATTAATCTACACAATGTGTACTTATCCATGCTAACATGCTTTTGAGACAAGGCAATTATATACAAAAAGTTTTTAATTTTTCAATTTTTTTTTGAATTTTAATATTATTATTAAGAACCCATCCCCACACTTAAGCGGTTCATTGTCCTCAATGAATAATATATATAAATGTGCAAAACTAACAAGATCCTAAAAGAAATACAAAAAAAATAAGAGTGAAAAATTATACAAAGAAAGGTTAGAAATACTCCCCTAGTGCATGAAGTCTCGGTTGGAAAATGTGGGAGAGTGTTCCTCCTCCAAAATCTTGGGTTGCCTCCCAAGAAGCGCTTTTTTAAGGTCTTTAGCTCGACCTTCTTGTCAATCAACCTGGTGAATGGATCGAAAGTGGAGCATCCACTTTCTCAACATATTTTCTCATGACCTCTCCCAAAAACTTATAACTTTCATCCACGGAGTTATCCAACAATACAACTCTTCTATCTCGAGCAAACTTTAAGAATGCAACAACTATCCTTGACGTTCCATCACGTGAGACAAACTTAAAAAGAAATTTAATAAGTAAGTCTTCCCAAGTAGTAATGGAATTTGAGGGTAACGAAAATAACCAATTTTTAGCTCCATCCTTTAAAGAGAAAGGGAATAATCGAAGTCGAATGACCTCATAAGAAACTCCATCACACTTGATAGTATCACAAATCTTCAAAAAGTTTTCAATATGAGCATCAGGATCTTCAACAGATAATCCACCAAACTGAATTTCACCAATCGATTTCATTGTTGTTAGGTCCTGATAAGTTTGTAGAAGGGGGGTTGAATACAAACTATACCGTTTTATCGAATTTGTTCTTTAAATGATTTAACTGTTTAGGAACAAATTGATGCGGAATAAAATGAAACAAGATTCAAGTTAAATAAAACTCTATTAAACTTGAAGGGTGTTACAAATATGATACTGATTACAAGATTGGATCTCAAACTAATTAAAACAAATCTAGAATAAATTCGACATGAATTTATCTATTTTTGTAATAAAAAGATATAACAATATTTGATAATTTGAGATACGTTCTAGGGATAAAAATCCGCTAGATAGTCAAAGCAGTACAAGTGAATGAATTCTATTGGTTTGGATTTAACAGAATAATTCTAGAATTAATTCACTGTAAAAGAAATGATTCGGCAGTGGCTTTTTCTTTTCTTCACAGAAGCTGTTCTTGATAGATGTAATGTTGATTATTATCTCCTGTGTCTTTTTCTTTCCTTTTGTACTTTAATCCACTTGACAAGCCTGCACGTTTCTTGCTTTTCATTCCACTAGGAATGACTATCAAAATAGTCTAAAAAAGACTATTTTTAAGCCTGGAATGACTATCAAATTGCCTTGTATGACTATCAAATGGCTTGCAATGACTATGTGAATTTAAGACAATTTAATTAGAATTAATTAAAATAAGCTTGGATGACTACCGGGATGACTACCGGTATGACTATCCGAGGTAGTCATTCCAGGCTTATTTTAATTAAGAATTCTAAATTAAATTCTAATTCTTCTTTAAATTAATTCTAATAATTAATTAATTTCATAAATTAATTCTGATGAATTAATTTATTCAATAAATTAATTACTTAATTAATTTATTTCATAAATTAATTCTGATGAATTAATTTATTCAATAAATTAATTATTTAATTTATATGTTAAATTAATTCTTGAAGAATTAATTTAATAAATAAATTAATAACTAATTTAAGAGAGAATTTAAATTCTTAATAGATAGCAAAACCACTTCTAGAACCACTTGAACTTGATGAATAAAATCCATTGTCTGAGGTTGTCATTTGATGCACTGTCTGGTTCATAAATGACTAACTTCAATGTCTGTTCTTCATCTGACTTTAAGCTGTGGTCCATTGTCTGCTTTTGACTGTTGATCAATCTTTGTAACCTGTACATTTGCTATCACAAATCTGAAACCTCTGTCACTTTAATAAATCCACTTCTTTGAAGACTTCACTGAGGCTTGAACAAATAATTGAACTTCTTTCAATGTAGTATATCTTCAAATCTGTAGGATGACTTTAATCTGTATTCTTCTGACAGATATGATCTTCTGAGATTCCTATGACTGTGATAATTAATCTAATATCTACTTATTACATTCTAGTTTAAGTTGAGTAGAATCCTCGAATTACAAATAGGCTATAGCATATGCCTTTCAATCTCCCCCTATTTGTTTGTTAGAGAATAACAACCAAATACCTAGAGGATCACTCAACTAAAACCAAGAAAAAGATAAGACTCTTAAGCCTAAGTAAATACTAGAAAGTTCTGGATCAAATATGACATTTCCAGATTTCACCAGTAAAGATAAATGCAAGACAGGTGTTCCTCTAGACTGAACATATGATAACATTTAACCTGTCTTGATTTACCTAAGCTCTATACATATAACATTTACAAAACAGAGCTAATTACCTTTACTCCCCTGAAACTCCTCCTTTTCCTTTTATATCTTTTTCAGCTCCCCTTTTACTAGCTTCACAAGTCTCTAGAAACTTCTTCCCCTTAGAAACAGAAACTTCTCCCCAAACTTCTGCTTGTCTAGGAACTTCTCCCCCTGAGAAACTTCTCCCCCTTAGTTGAGGAATTCTCTACAGATTTCACTTTATGAGTATCTGAAGCCAGTAGGAGTTGAGATAGTTGATGGAGTTGATCTTGGGTAGTAACTTTGTCTTCAAGATTTCATTGAGTAGTCCCAGCTGATTGTTGACAGAGGTGGAAGAAGAAGACCGTTCAACCACTTGTGCTTGCAAAATTTCTTTATCAGCCTGGGTTTTGAATATATGTTCCTGTAGATCAGCTATGTGAGCTAACTACATTGCAGTGTATGTGTCTGTGTGTGCACTCACTTGAATTTCTCCTGTAAGTGTATCACTCATCTCACGTGCATGTGTTTCACTCAGTGTTTGACTCTTATCACTCAACATTAGCTGTCTGTTTGCTCCTTTTTGATCAGTACCTGCATTGAAACTCACCCTAGCCTCTTCAAGAGAGGTCAGTGGTGGTGCAATGGGAGTTCGCAAATCCCGATCCTCAATCATGTCTAGCAAATCACTTGGATTTGAAATCTGAATTGCTTCAGTGATAGACTGACCAAGTTGCCTTCCACTTTCTCCAGATAAATCTGCGAGTGGAAAATCCCTTAGGGAGCCAGAGGTGTTCACTCTGGGAGGGGAGAAAATGATTCTATTTGATTTGGCAAAGAATCAAATTTTCCCTCAGATGCCTATGAAGGCACTTCTACCGTAACAATGGTAGGCACTGTAACCAGTTGCAGGTGCTCTGCTTTCACTGTGTCCTGAGTTTCATCTAATGAAATTGTTTTCTCCCATTGTGAGTAATGAGAGTGTGCTTGACTCAGTACAACGTGCCATGGCCCTATGGCAAAGTTCAATAGATTCATCCTGTTGAGAGAATGTCTCTAGAAACAGTTCATTGGCCATTTCAAAGTCCATATCCTATTGAGAGGATACAGATGGGCTGACAGATGCCTCAGTATATGTTGAATTTCTTTAGAGGAGGCAGAGCTGTGGGATCACTCACTGTTTCAATCAAAATACTTCTTTATTTAACATTGATTTCTGTTCAGGCTGAGAGGTCAAGTAGTTAAGTTGTAGACTCATTGTTTGGCTCTAAGACCTGGGATAGAGATTGTGGATCTACAATCCCTTGGTCAGCCCTAACAACCACTTGGGTTCAGCAACAGTAGAAGAAGTGGATTGAGAGATAGAAAATAATACCTGAATTGGATTTGGCACTGAAGTTCCAGCTAAGCAAGAGCTAGATCAACAATAATAAATATACAATATATTTACAAAAATAACTAAGACAAATAGAAAATAAAAGATAATAATAATAATAAAAAAAATATTTACAGGAAACTATTTACATGAGACTACGAATATTTCAAAATAAAAGATTTTCAATAAAAATAGATTTCTCTACAATTTTAACTGGTAAAATTTGAGAAAAATATTTTTAGAGAAAATAATTCATTTTAACTTACTCAAACAGAAGCTAAGCAGTTTACAGCATAAAACAAATAGAATAAATAAACTACTATTAGAATGACTATCGGGATGACTATGGGATAGTCATACCGATAGTCATTCCAGTACAAACATCAAAGTACTGAAATAAAAGGCAGAAAAAGAAAAGAAAGAAAAAAAATAATAAAAATTGATTAAAACTAAACTAAAATGACTACTGGAATGACTATGTAAGATAGTCATTCCGATAGTCATGCTAGTACAAAAACAAAATAAACAAACCTGTTATCAAAAACTAGCAGAATTAATTAAAATTCCTACAGAAAAATGCATAAAACTAAGAGAAATGCATGAAAAATTTATACAAAACTAGAAAAATTCACAGAAAAAATCCATAAATCCTAGAAAAATATGCAGAAATATATAAAAGTGCATTAAATTAACAAAAACTTGCAGAAATATTTAAACAACAATATTTACAATCTGAAAATAACTTAAATGATTCTAAATAACTATATTTTCAATAAAAATAAGTTTCTCCACTTAAGAAATATGAGAAAGATATTTTTAAAGAAAATAAATTATTCAGAATATTTAAATTAACAAGCTTTATACTTTTAGAACAAGAATTGGCAAATGCTATCATTCAATATCAGCAAAAGAAAATGATTTTGAAAGAACAAACATGACAGAGATATTGTTAATCACTAAGACTGTTTAACATACCCAATTTACCAACTAACTTGATAAATGTGGATTTGTCAACAGATTTAGTGAATATATCTGTTGTTTGTTCCTCTGTGGGTACAAAGTGTAACTCCACAGTACCATTCATGACATGCTCTCGGATAAAATGATACCTGATGTCAATTTGATTAATCTCTTGTGATTATGCCATCTTCATCTAGCTTGTTTCTGTATACCCATCTTGTACCAACTACTTTCTTGTTCTTTGGTCTGGGTACCAGCTTCCAGACTTGCTGTTATTCAAATTGATTGAGTTCATCTTGCATAGCAATCACCCAATCAGGATCAGTCAGTGCTTCCTCAATTTTCTTTGGTTCCATTTCAGAAAGAAACCCTGAATAATGATATTCATTTTGAGTAGCACTTCTAGTTCTGACTCCAACACCTGGATCACCAATAATCAGCTCAAAAGGATGAGCTCTATTCCAAACTGTTTGTCTTGGAAGATTTGATCTTGATGATTCGCCTTGTTCTACATTATGGTGTTGTGAATGACTAGATGACCCTTCATTTCCTCCCCCTGAGTTGTTGGCTGATTGTCTTGGTGATTCTACTCCAGTGTTAGTGGTATCTCCATTGTTAACAATGTTTCCACCACCATCACCATCACCATTATCATCATTGTCATTGTTATCACCAACAACAAACTCAGGTGGATTCTCATCATCTGATTCTGAATCTAACATTTCATCAAACTTCAGTTTCTCAGATGGATTTTCTGTTTGGATATTAGGGAGTTTAGTGTCATCAATTGTAACATTGATGTTCTTATTGACTGATAACATTTCTTGATTTCAAACAGGCCATATCCTCAGTTATACCCTTGCTGTTATCTCCAAAGGTAAGCACTGGGCCAGCTTTCTCAACCACATCTGATAGCAGGGCTCTATCTCCGGTCATATGCCTTGAACAGCCACTGTCAAGAATCCACATAACACGGTTTACCTGTTTAACTCCCTGCACTACCAGATTGATTAGACCTTCTTCGGAGCCCAAAATTGATTGGGTCCGGCATACTTAAAGAACTGGCCTTTGTCAGGCAAAACAACATTTCTAACTAAAACTACTTCATCCTCTTTCACATAAGAGCGTTTCCATTTATAACCAGCCTTAACACATTTCTGAGTAGGCTTAGGGATAAATGAATCCACTCTAGTCTGAGGAGGACTAGTAGTCTTTGTTTTAACATGCTTCTTATTATTAACATGTTGACGTGGAGCAGTCTTATCACTAGATACATGCTTTTTATTAAAGAAAGCATACATAACATTAAAAGCACAAGACATGCAATTACTCACACCACATGCTTTATGAGAAGAATTAATAGCAGGCATGTTAGTTCTACAGTTATTTTGATCCAACTTATGGATATCTGATTTAGTCTTTTTAGTTGTAGCAACTTTGACTGGAATATCAGATATACACTTTTTGGACTGTTCAGCTTCCAAGGCAACATCTTCTTCATGAATCTCCTCAGCAATAATGATAGAGTATTCATTCATAGGCTCTGCCTCAGACTCCTTACAGAAGGGTGTTTCAATACCCTTAAGTATATATGGAACAACCTTTCCTTCAGATTTGTATCTACAAGGGGAATTAATTCCAAGCAGTCCAATAGCCTCATTATAATCATACCCTATACTGACATGATTACCAATAGCTTGCTTATTGAGAATTTCTTTAGCAGTCTTACAAGAACTAAAATAAGCATTAGCTTTGGTCTTAAGCTCACTAATCTGATCTTTGAGAATGGTTTCCAGTTGAATATAACATTTAACCCTATTCTCAAGAAAAGCAATTTTCTCAGTAAGTTCATCTTGATTGATATGCACTAGTTTTAAATCTTTTATTTCCTTTTCAAGATTTGTGTTTAAAAGATTTATTCTATCATTTTCAGTGCGTGCACAACTTATGGTGCCACCAAGATGATAAATCATTTCAGTGTCAGTAAGTTTTACCTTAGACATGTCTGGTGAAGATAACATGGAATCAAAGAGTTTGCCTCCTTTTGCCACAAGTGCAAGATTTCCAACTTCTTCATCTTCACTGTCTGTATCATCCCAGCTCTTCCCTTGAGCAACATAAGCCTTCTCAATCTTCTTCTTCTTGCTAGAATCAAATGAGTTCCTTGTCACTTGCCTTGACTTATTACATTCAGTAGCAAAGTGACCCAACTCATTGCAATTGTAGCAT
The DNA here is from genome assembly GCA_030848705.1 of Heracleum sosnowskyi. Lineage (NCBI taxonomy): Eukaryota > Viridiplantae > Streptophyta > Magnoliopsida > Apiales > Apiaceae > Heracleum > Heracleum sosnowskyi. The sequence goes on from CM061243.1 coordinate 11,331,660, forward strand.
CTGATTGAGATTCTCTCCACAGTTCCAGTTTTGTAGCCACCTGAAGATGAGGAATCATCTCTCTGAAACCTGGGCCTGAACTTAAGATTGGGATTCCTCTTGAATCTAAACTTCCCAAACTTCCTGACTATCAAGGCCAAATCAACATCTTCCAGCTGATCAAGTTCTTCCAAAGAATAGAAGTCACCACCAGATTGATCAATGGATGTTAATCCATATTCAGCATCAATCACATTCATGTGAGAACTGGAAGGTTGAACAGCCTTTACTTCCAGTTTCTGTGGGACTTCAGCAGTCAATGCAGTAGAGGTACCAACAATTTTCCCAGTTCCATACAGCTCCCTCTGTTGAATCTGCTCCAGCTCATAGGTCTTCAGAACACCATACAATCTCTCCAAAGCAATCTCATTCATATCTCTTGCTTCTCTAATTGCAGATATTTTGTGCTCCAAATGAGGTGGAAGTGTAAGAAGGAACTTCTTGTTAATCTCCTTGTTGGTGTAGTGCTTCCCATTGAGATTCAGATCATTGATTAATTTGTTGTATCTCTCAAAAACCTGAGAGATACCTTCACCAGGGTTTGATCTGAAATGCTCATATTGTGAAGTGAGAATTTCCAGCATATTCTCTCTAACCTCCTCTGTCCCCTCATTGATTATCTCTATGGTATCCCAAATGTGTTTGGCAGTATCACAATTTAGGACATGATTATGCATGATAGGATCAAGACAATCAATAAGGATCAGCTGTAGACAGGAATCTAAGGTAACATCCTCTTTTTCACCAGGAGTGAAATCCTTGGGATCTTTAGGGTACATCCTAGCAGCCCTAGTAACAACGTTACCCTCTTTTAATTCTTCCTCAATAATCATAGGAAGTTTTGGTCCATTCTTCATCACATCAATGTATTTAGGATTTGCAACCTTAAGAAATAGGAGCATTTTCTTCTTCCACATTGGATAATGCTCCTTGCTGAACATTGGGATTTTAACTGTACCCACTTTCTGAGTTGTAGACATTTTTGAGATTTTTAGAAAAATAAAAATTTCAGAGTAAAAAAATCTCAAACAATTGGATCTTTGATTTGTATATCAATCAAAAGGCTCTGATACCAATTGTTAGGTCCTGATAAGTTTGTAGAAGGGGGGTTGAATACAAACTATACCGTTTTATCGAATTTGTTCTTTAAATGATTTAACTGTTTAGGAACAAATTGATGCGGAATAAAATGAAACAAGATTCAAGTTAAATAAAACTCTATTAAACTTGAAGGGTGTTACAAATATGATACTGATTACAAGATTGGATCTCAAACTAATTAAAACAAATCTAGAATAAATTCGACATGAATTTATCTATTTTTGTAATAAAAAGATATAACAATATTTGATAATTTGAGATACGTTCTAGGGATAAAAATCCGCTAGATAGTCAAAGCAGTACAAGTGAATGAATTCTATTGGTTTGGATTTAACAGAATAATTCTAGAATTAATTCACTGTAAAAGAAATGATTCGGCAGTGGCTTTTTCTTTTCTTCACAGAAGCTGTTCTTGATAGATGTAATGTTGATTATTATCTCCTGTGTCTTTTTCTTTCCTTTTGTACTTTAATCCACTTGACAAGCCTGCACATTTCTTGCTTTTCATTCCACTAGGAATGACTATCAAAATAGTCTAAAAAAGACTATTTTTAAGCCTGGAATGACTATCAAATTGCCTTGTATGACTATCAAATGGCTTGCAATGACTATGTGAATTTAAGACAATTTAATTAGAATTAATTAAAATAAGCTTGGATGACTACTGGGATGACTACCGGTATGACTATCCGGGGTAGTCATTCCAGGCTTATTTTAATTAAGAATTCTAAATTAAATTCTAATTCTTCTTTAAATTAATTCTAATAATTAATTAATTTCATAAATTAATTCTGATGAATTAATTTATTCAATAAATTAATTACTTAATTAATTTATTTCATAAATTAATTCTGATGAATTAATTTATTCAATAAATTAATTATTTAATTTATATGTTAAATTAATTCTTGAAGAATTAATTTAATAAATAAATTAATAACTAATTTAAGAGAGAATTTAAATTCTTAATAGATAGCAAAACCACTTCTAGAACCACTTGAACTTGATGAATAAAATCCATTGTCTGAGGTTGTCATTTGATGCACTGTCTGGTTCATAAATGACTAACTTCAATGTCTGTTCTTCATCTGACTTTAAGCTGTGGTCCATTGTCTGCTTTTGACTGTTGATCAATCTTTGTAACCTGTACATTTGCTATCACAAATCTGAAACCTCTGTCACTTTAATAAATCCACTTCTTTGAAGACTTCACTGAGGCTTGAACAAATAATTGAACTTCTTTCAATGTAGTATATCTTCAAATCTGTAGGATGACTTTAATCTGTATTCTTCTGACAGATATGATCTTCTGAGATTCCTATGACTGTGATAATTAATCTAATATCTACTTATTACATTCTAGTTTAAGTTGAGTAGAATCCTCGAATTACAAATAGGCTATAGCATATGCCTTTCAATTGTTGAAGGCTTCAAATCAGCATTAGTGACATGTAAATCTCTCACCAAAATTGCTGGAGGTTTAGAGAGAAAAATATCAGCCTTCATATCTTGATCTCCACCCAAGGTCTTAACCATAAGAACAGCTTCATTACTCTTTTCAAGATCACTCTTCTTCATAGATGGGTTAAGCAAAGAGTTGGAAAATTTAAATTCCAATTTCTCATCTCCAACTTCAAAAGAAATTTTTTGTTGCATCATATCAACTTTTGCACCAGATGTAGCTAAGAAAGGTCTTCCGAGAATGATAGAATTTTGTGCATCTTCCTCCATCTCCATGACAACAAAATCACATGGAATAAAAAACTTTCCTACCTTGACAGGAACATCTTCAAGTATTCCAAGTGGAACTTTTACACTTCTATCTGCAAGTTGTAAAGATATACGTGTGGGTTTGAGTTCACCCATCTGAAGCTTATTACAGATTGATATGGGCATCAGACTTACACTTGCCCCAAGATCACATAAAGCTCTTTTGATTTCAAAATTTCCAAGTTTCACAGGAATAGAATAGCTACCTGGATCAGTTAGCTTTTTAGGAAGACTATTATGCAAGATAGCACTGCACTCTGTCGTTAATGAGATAATAGAACTTTCTTCAATCTTTCTTTTGTTTGACAATAATTCCCTAAGGAACTTCCCATAAGAAGGCATCTCATTGATAACATCTAAGAAAGGGATATTAAGCTCTAACCTCTTCAAGATATCCATAAACTTCATAAACTTCTCTCCAAGCCTAGCTTGCACTAATCTTTGAGGAAACGAAACAGGTGGTACGTAAGGTCTGACTGGAGCAACTGTGAGTTCCTTCTTCTCTTCTTGCACAATCACATTTTCAGATTGAATTTTCTCCCTATCTTCTTCAACGTTCAAATTATCAGTACTCATCTTCATCTCTGGCCCTTGTAATTCCTTACCACTTCTTAACGTTATAGCATTCACGTGGGCTCTATGTGGTTGTTCAGTTTGGCCAGGAAGTTGGCCTGAAGACTTGCTAAGTTGATTCAACTGTTGAGCAATTTGAGTGATTGAATTCTCCATCAACTTGTTATGAGCCTTTATCTCATTGATACTTGATTCAAAGTAATCATTCTTCTTTGCTTGTGTAGAGATAAATCCTTCCAAAAGATTTTCCAAGTTAGATTTTTGTGGCTGAGCTGGTTGAAAACCTGGCGGCTGAGAAAAATTATTTTGTGGAGGTTGAGCTTGAGCCTGGTTATTTCTGTAGGAGAAATTAGGATGATCTCTCCAACCTGGATTGTATGTGTTGGAGTAAGGATTATATTGTGGCCTTTGATTTTGGTTGTAGAGGGCATTTGCTTGTTCCATTGCTGTTCCAGAGGGATTGTATTGACAAGCATGTTGAGTGTGTCCAACTACACCACATATTTCACATGAGGCAACTGTAGATGAAGATCTAGAATCCAATTGCTCAATCTTCTTAACCATTGCCTGCATAGTAGTATTCAACATGGTTAGAGCATCAACATCATACTTACCACCCTTCTTTGGATGATTTCTGTCACTGTAAGGATAGTTATCATTAGACGCCATCTCGTCTAACAAAGTTTTTGCATCCTCCGTACTCTTTTTCATAATAGATCCACCAGAAGAAGCATCAACAAAGTTTTGAAACTCTTGTGTTAACCCATTGTAGAATGTTTGGATCAACAACCAGTCAGGAATTCCATGGTGAGGGCATTGTCTCTGAAGTCGTTTGAATTTTCTCCAAGCATCATGAAGTGACTCGTCATCATCTTGACGAAAGTTAGATATTTCATTCCTGAGCTTTGAAGTTTTCTTTTGACTGAAGAATTTAAGTAGAAACGCCTTTGCTAGACTATCCCAAGTAGTGAATGTGTTTGGTCCTTCATCCTTCAACCAATCTTTTGCTGCATCTCGGAGAGAGAAAGGAAATAAGCGCAGCTTAATAGCATCATCACTAACATTGGTCAGCTTTATAGTATCACACTTTTCCAGAAAACTCTCAAGATGATCAACAGGATTTTCAGTGGACAATCCTGCGAAAGATTCATTGGAGACGAATTGGATGAATTGTGGTTTGAGTTCAAAGTGGGTAACCGTGATTGTTGGTCTGACAATACTGGAGAGTACGTCTGTAGCGTCTGGCATACCATGCTCCCTGAGGGCTTTTGCTGCTGTCTCACCCATAACTTCCTTGTCTTTATTTTTCCTTCGTAGTCCTGCTTGTCTTCTTGTTGTAGCTTCAATTTCAGGATCAAGAGCAATCAAATTTTCTGTACCTGAACTTCGAGTGTGCATGCAACAAGGAAACTAGAAACAAAGATCAAATAACAAGGGAATAATAGCCGAAGCAACACAACTAAAAGACTTAGCTAAACAAACTCAGAAATTAACTAATCTAATACCGCTTTGTCCCCGGCAGCGGCGCCAAAAATTTGACAAGGCTGTCGCGTGCCTATCAAATAATAATATCTAACAAATCCTTCTAACTATGTAGTAGGGTAAGTCAGAGTCGATCCCACAGAGACAAACGTATCAATCACTAGTTATTCTTGATTTAATTCAACTAAGCAAGTAACACAATAAATTATTGAGAGATTTTTAAACTAATATTATACTAAGGCAAATTGTATTGTATTATCAATTAACTAAAAACATCTAGAATTAAGTATCCCCACTAGCATGAATCAATGCAATCATGATTTTCCACCCCAATTAATCATACGCTACTCAAGAGGAAAGACACGCCCTATAAAATACCAATAACCTCTCTCGAGTATTAATGGCTTCTCTAAAATACACTCAAGCCTATTTTCATGGTATCATGCAATTTAGAGACATTAAACACAGCATCCTAACTTCCTAACAATCCGTTCTACCTATTTTCATGGAGAAGTTCATGTCCTTATTGGATAAATCACAACCATCTAAGTCCAACTTTCGATGATAAATAGATATTAGGTTCAAACAATACGCATAATCACGTCTGACATGTTATTGTTAATTAAGCACAACTCAATAAGCAAGAGCATACAACATAACTAAATTGGGGGGTTATGGAAAATCATTCATCAATCATAACTAGGGTTCAACTTAACCCTAGATTAAATATCTACTCACTCATAATTAAATTAACAAAACACATAATATAATAAGAACACATAATAATAATATTAAGAACAGAGAAGAAAACCTTCAATCTTTCTCCAAGAAGAAAAAGTACAAGATCCGCTCCCTCCGTATGTATCTATGTATCTATGTATCTGTATATCTCCCTATCTCTCAGATCTGATGTCTATATATATATCCTCAAATATTTTAATGCCTTGAGGAAAGTACAAGTACGTTTCCTAAACTGATTATGTTTTACAAGGAAAATTCGTAGCTGACTTTTCTTCAGTAATTCTGAGCCGTTCCTGATGTAATTTGATAATTGGACCACTTTAGAATAAAAGAGATTTCCATTATCTTCGCGTGGGCTGTTAAATCGTCCAATTCTGACTTCTAGAACTTAAGATATGACCCAAACAGTGAATTATGTGCAGGCAGCCCAACAAATCCGAATTTCCTTCTAATAAATCTCCAAATTAAGCTTTTTATTCTTCAATCCTTCCAAGTTTAGGATTTCCTTGCTTCCTACAATAAAACATTAAAATTTATTAAATACAAATTCAATTAAATGCAAAATATAATAAATATGAGGAATAAAATCATATAAAATATATATAAATATATACTCTATCATATATGTCGTACACGTTATCCGGTTTGTTGCACACATTAGGTACCCTATGATGTGTGTATTTGTATCCGTTCTGTTCTGATCTCGGTATGAAATATCTTACCCCTTTCGTTGCTTCAGCCATAATTATTTTTAAATAAATGTTTTATTATAAACTGTCAAATATGAATATCTGTTTTCTGTTTTATAAACTGTATTCCAAATTCGTACTGGGCAATTGGCTCATGCCGTATTCTTTTTCTTTTTCTGGCAAGTAGCCCCTCATTTAGATATAGATGGGGGTGTTACAGTCCACCTATCAAAAAGAAAACAGAATTCAACTCTGATTCATTGGATGTGTGTTTAGTTGGGTTCGAGTTTTGATTGATAGAGATCGGGTTAGATATTTTTTCGATATCGATTTGAACTTTATTACTGATATAAATAAAGAGAAAAAAATAAACTAAAAGTAGTGAATCATAACGGAATAAAGGAAAGTTCTGATTTCAGCTATCTAAAAGACAATTAGGTTTAAAGTGATAATTTGTCTAAAGTAATAATTTTATCCCTTTAAAATGATAACCTGTCTAAAGTAATAATTTTTCCCGGTCCCAACACTATTACTTTAGAGGGGTTAGTAAAAGATTCTAGTGAGGACTAATATCAACCTAATTAAAATTGTCTTACTAAGCTATAAAAAGTCTTGTCTAATGACATGGTGAGTGAGTCATTCCAAGTTTAGGTTGTCTCGTTTTTGTTCAGTTTTCAGTTCCTTTGTGCTTTACAGTATGGCTAGTCGAAGAAATGAGATGCAGGAAATGGAAGACGGGTTTGCGATGATAAGGATTGATGATGAAGAGCATGGAGGTCTGGTGTCTGACGAAAACATTGAAGAACTAAGCGAGATAAATGCAAGGTGGTGCATAGTGGGTAGGTTCCTTACAGATTCCTCGATTGATTTTCAGGCAATGCAGCACAAGATGGCATCTCTCTGGAGACCGGGTAGAGATATGTATGTCAAACAACTGGATACAAACATGTTCATCTTCCAATTTTACCATGAAATTGATATCAAACGGGTAATTGATGGAAGCCCTTGGACGTTTGGACGATTTCAGTTGATTTTTTTTTTTTTTTTGTCAGAGAAATACATTCTCGTATGAAGAAAATTGCACCGGAATACAGTGGCGCAGAAAGGAGTTTCTTTCATTCCATAAACCTTATCATCTAACCGAAGGTCATGCAGAGATGTCCCCGGAAACTTAGACAATAAAACCTTAAAGTCCGAAGAGAGAACACCCAAAAGGACGTAAGAAAACTTATCTGGATCATGAGTTAAAAGATCTCCGATTCATATTGGCACTAAATCCAAGCTCCATCAAATCATTTGCCCCTGAAATTGACACAAACATTGCAGTAATTTAGTCTACAAATAAAATATATAAAATTATCAATATAATTTATTAAGAAAACTTAAAAGTAGCACCAAAATTCTCACATAAAGATCTAACCAAAGGGGATTCCTTTGGTTAGATATATCATTAATTCTAATTTAATACAAAAATTATTTAATCTAACTGATATGAAATTTTGTTAATTTAACTCTTTAATTTGCACTTATTATCAACATTTAAAAGCATACCTTCCTATACCACCAACCTCACCTTCTTGTAAATTCTTGCTCCGACCATATTTTCCATCTATAATAACCAACTGAACTATTCCTTCCTTGTATCCCCTTGATCTTTTTTCATATATAAAGTTATTAAGCTACTAGGAAAACATGGCGTACTATAAAACTTTGAGCTATGTTTTTAAAAGTTGAAATCACACTTTTCTAGTCCAATTGCATTTGAAATAAAATATTAAATCATCACTCATATATTTTTTAAATGCGTAGCCGATTTTAAATCTACAATTAAGCAAGGATTTAAGCATCTCTGCTACATCATCATTCACTACACATGAATATAAATTGATATACTTCTTAAATGAAAGTTGTGAGAGTTCGATAAAATTAGTTAAATTAAAATTTGTTATAAAATAGAGTTGGATTGCAATTTTCATTTCAACACAAAATATTATTATTTAATAATTTTTAAATTTTAAAGGAATATGTTGGGGTAAAAATTAATTAAATATTTTTCTGACTGTAATTGAAGAAATTCATGATTATTATATGTCTTCTTAATTTTGATTTTAAGCAAATGCAAACTTATTAGTAATATTTATGTTTTTTGAATAATTAGGCTTATATATCGTAAATATATGTTATAACAAACTTTGGGAGTGAGCATGAATCGAACCCTAAAAGATAGCCATTCGAGTTTATTTATGTTTTTTTGAATATACATGACAATTAAAGTAAAATTATGAATGTAGGATGAAGACATGAGCAAATGGGTTATTAAAAAATAGAAGATATCGTATGTCCTTCACCTTCGGATTGTGTAGTGCGTGGTATGATATCGTAAATATAAAATCATTTCATATAAATTGGATGTGTTAATAATATCATATTTCTATTTAATATTCAACCCAAATTTTAATTGACTGATAGTTCAAAGCGGATCAATTACAAAGAATAATCTATTGAATTTTACCATAAAAAGATGGATGTCTTCATTACAATCATTCAATCAATGAACCAAAAAAACTACTTTAAATGGTATGAGATTAAAATCTTTAAAGATTGCAAGATTTATTATCAACAGAGCATGTGATTGTTAGATATGTAAGAAAAGCGCAAAACTTCTTCTGGTAAGTTATATTCACATATTTCTATAAAAATGACCTCACTAGCACCTAAAATAAACCCACTGCTTTGAAGTTTGAAGTAGTCACCATAGATGGACTTTCAGCAGTGCTTAATGAAACATGTCAATAAATTGATTGTCCTGGCACAAGGCGAAACCACAAGGAAATTAGAAACAGAATTATTATTCTTCAAATGTCTAGTTATTAACAAAATTGACATCTGGGTGCAATTACATGATATGAGTACTGGATTCAAGTCACAAATAGTTGTGAAGGACATAGCGAATTATATTGGGCTATTTGTTGACTCGGATGTGAACAATTTTTTTGGAGTTTGGCGAGAATATCTAAGAGTCCGAGTTACAATTTCACTGGATAAACCTCTCAAACGAAGAATGAAGTTAAAAAAAAAAGTGAGAATGACTGGTGTTGGGTGAATTTCATGTACGAGGGAATACCAACTTTCTGCTTCATATGTGGGATGGTGGGACATGGAGAGAAATTCTGTGAAAAACTGTTTGATACACCGATGGAGAAAATAGAAAAACCTTACGGGGTGTGGATGAGGGCTGAGCCACGACGAAAGTCTCACACAATGGGAGCAAAATGGTTAAGGCCAGGGGGAATTACTCCGGCAGCTAGTACGGTGAACAAAGGTGGCTCTTGAGAAGGGAAGGTGGTGAGCGTGATTAGTGGGGCTAATGGATATCCAAGCAAAAAATTAGGGATTGGTGAGGAGATAATCTCGTGTAACAGCATGATAAGAACGGGAGGGAGTTATGGAAACAATTATTCTGTTGAGCAGAAGGAGAAAAATCGGGAATCCATAACTGCAGAGGCAGGAATTAATAATGTGACAAAAATTATGGAATTAATTATCAATGACCCAAGGAGAATAAGAACTGAGAGGCCCAAATTGAATAGGCCAAGGGACGTAGTGGATCACGAAGAAGACATTGAGATGGCCTTAGAAAACAATGGCATGGAGAACCAAAAAAACTTGTTAGTGGCGGGTGCTGCAAGGCAGACCCGCCAATCCTCATGAGTACATTAAGTTGGAACTGCCAGGGTCTTGGGCTTCCCTGGAAGGTTCAGTTCTTAGCTGATATTGTCCGTCAACAAAAGCCTATATTTTTTTTTGTGTGAAACAATCAGCAGTAGAGAGAAAATGGAATGGTTATGAAACAAGTTGGGTTTTGAAGGTCTAATAACAGTGGAACCTCAAGGAAGGAGTGGTGGTTTGGCTTTGTTATGGAGAGAGACAGAGCATGCAAAATTACTCAGTTTTTCTAAAAATCACATCGATGTTGTGACAAAAGTGGAAGGTATGAATTCTTGGCGACTTGCGGACTTTTACAGTGAACCTAACAGAGCTCAGAGAAGGAAAACGTGGGAGTTATTAAGGAATTTAGCGAGGGATTCATATCTCCCATGATGTACAATTGGTGATATAAATAATATCATATCACAGCTTGATAAAAGAGGTGGTGCTAGTTACCCACGTTGGTTGATATAGGGATTTAATGACACGCTTACAAAACCGTTTTGCTATCAGTTGGTCAAAGATACATGGGAGGGGAACAGTGGTCTTGAGTTAGTGCAGAAAGTCAAACAATGTGGAGAGAAGTTAGAAGTCTGGGGCAAATAAATTACTAGTAGCTTCAGTAATCGAATTAAAGAGTGTAAATTGAAGCTTAAAAAGTTGAGAAGCAGGAGAGATTCAGAGTCAATAACGCTGTACATAGAGGTTAAAATTCAGTTATTTTCAATCTTTGAACAACGGGAGATTTTTTGGAGACAAAGGTCGAAGCAGTTATGGCTCCATTCTGGAGATAAAAATACGAAATACTTTCACGCTTCTGCCACTGCTCGAAGAAGGTCTAATCGTATTCATAAATTGCAGAATGACAAAGGTGTGTGGGTTCAGTGGGATGATGGTTTACCTGAACTGATCTTGGACCATTTTCAAAAGTTATTCAGTATAACACAAACAGACAGTAAGGAGATCATTAGCTGCGTGCCAAACACAATCACTGGGGAGCATAATACTGAGCTTCTTCAAGCAGTAATTCCAGAAGAAGTAAAGAGGGCTGTATTCCAAATGCACCCGGATAAATCTCCCGGGCCGGATGGGATTACCCTAGCATTTTTCCAAAAACATTGGAATATTGTGGGTAATGACATAGTGAAATTGGTGCAAATTTTTTTTAAAGATGGGAAGGTTGTGAATGGAATGAATGAAACAAATATAGTTCGTATCCCTAAGAAGAAGAATCCGGTAGTGGCGGGGGATTTGAGGCCTATTTCACTTTGTAATGTGTTAATGAAGGTGATTACGAAAGTCTTGGCGAATAGAATGAAAGTTCTCCTTGACAAGGTAGTTTCGAGTACTCAAAGCGCCTTCATTCAAGGCCGGTTGATCTCGGACAATATTATGGTGTCATACGAAGTTATGCACTATTTAAAAAGAAAGAGAGTTGGGAAGGATGGTTACATAGCGCTAAAGTTGGACATGAGCAAGGCGTATGATCGAATTGAGTGGGACTTTTTGCGAGCTATCTTATTAAAAATGGGGTTTAGTAATTGGTTGGTGTATTTAGTCCTTGAATGTGTGACAATGGTGACATATAATATTATTCATGGGGAATACGATATGGGTCCTATAACTCCTAGTCGTGGAATTCGTCAAGGAAATCCTCTATATATGTATTTGTTTATTACTTGCCGATAACTCGTGCGAAGCACGAATTGAGAGTAAAAATTAAATTACTTAAAACAAAATTTAAAATATTGAAAACAAAAATAACTAATAAGTATTATTTAAATATGTAGTTTTAGAGAATTAAAATATGAAATTAAGATGAAAGTATATAATAAATAAATACTATTTTTAATTATGTAATTATAGAGAATCGAATCATAAGTGAAATCAAATAAGTGGAATTTAAATAAATATATAACTTTGGTAATTTTGTAAGAGATATTTCATGTGATACCATTATACAATTGGCTATTCTATTTGGTACCGGCACCGCTCGAAGTTTTTGACAACCAAGTAGCATCATTATACTTTTGACTTCATCCCACATAATGTCACACCGTTAACCAAACGTCAGTCAACTGTTATAAAATTATGAAAATTTTCATTTGGTACCATCCGAATTTTTTTACTTTCAAATACGTGGAACCATTCAACTTTAGTTGGGTTTCAACTCCAAAATACCACTATATTAAGGAATCTGATAAATTTGATGAATCTGGTCATTATGATCAAAGTCCTTACTTTTAGTGGGCAAAGAGATGTTTAACAATATTTTGAGGGACATAAAATCAAGGAGTCTGAACAAATTCATCATATTCATTAAAAAATTGTATCTTGGAGTTGAAGCATAAGTCTAATTATATTCGGCTAACTAAGTTAAATAATTACTCCCTCTGTCCCTCTTATTTCTTTACAGTTTTTTTACACTGTTTGACACTCATTTTAAGGCTCCTATAAAGTATAGCTCTACAACTTATTTTTAAAACTTTCTTTTTCTAAATAAAAATTTAAACATTATATTTTTATTCAGAAGAATTTTTTTTAAAATAATTTATCGAAGTATATATTAAAGGAGCCTTAAAATGTGTGCCATTGTAAAGAATTGAGGGGGACGTGGGGAGTATATGTATATCGCGGTATATATGACATACTATACCAAAAGGTTTTTTTCTTTTAATAAAGAGTATATATCTAATGAAAATAATAATTATATTAATTTGGAATTAAGTTAATTTTATTAAGCTAATAATTATATGTATATCGCGGTATACATGACATACCATGCTACTAATCGGGGGTTTCTTCTTTTAGTAAAGAGTGTTGATTTAATAATAATTATTTTATTAATTTAGAATTAAACTAATTTTATTAGTTTGAAATTAAGTGAATTATATTAAACTAATAATTATATGTATATCGCGTTATACATGACAGACCATACAATTAATTGTATGAGGGGATTTCTACTTTTAATATTATTATTATTTTTAATTTAATAATAATAATTATATTAATTTGAAATTAAGTTAATTAAACTATTATATGTATATCGTCGTATACGTTTTTTAGTTGGGAGACTCTCAGTAGTTGGTAGGCTCCTTGTATACAACTAAACTATTATTGATAATTAATTTTTAATTTAATTGTAATAATTATATTAATTTGAAATTAAGTGAATTATATTAAATTAATTAAGCTAATAATTATATGTATATTGCGATATACAAGGTATATCATACCATTAAGAGTGGTTTCCGTTTTTAATAAATTTTTCATTTAAAATTAAGCTAATTATACTAAAATAATTAAGCTAATAATTAGATCCGTAACCAAGGGACTGCAGAATGTAGGTATAGAGACAGATTGTTGTTAACAGTTAAAGCTTTGCAGAGTCAAGAGATCAATGTGCTTGAGGTTGGTCATGATACCGAATGCATGAATATTTTACAAGTGTATCCTACTTTTTCGGTAGAGTTTGTTCAAAGGTAAGCCAACAAGGTTGCTCATGAGTTAGCAAAATACCCTTGTTTAGTAGGCTGCTTTCATCTATTATCGTCTCCTCCAGACATGTTGTTGGAGACTATTATGCTTGATACTTTGTTCTAATGAATTCATTTTCTTTCAAAAATAAAAAAATAAAAAATTAGATGTATATTGCGGTATACAAGGCATATTTATGCTTTTAATAAAGAGTATAGATATGTGCTGATGGATTGTCATCACTTATTCGAAAATATGAGGCCAAAAAGTGGATTCAAGGTATAAAAATTTGTCGGAATGCTCCAATTGTGTCCCATATGTTATTTGCGGACGATAGCTATTTGTATTGTAAAGCTACCTCGGAAGAAGCTACGAAAGTGTTAATGTTACTTGATACCTACGAGAAAGCTTCGGGACAAAAGGAAAATATGAGCAAGTCCTCGGTATTTTTTAGCACCAATGTTATTGATTATAACAGAAGCACAATCTGTCAACTGTTGCAAATGAACGAAGCGGATGAAAGGAGCAAATACCTTGGTCTGCCCAATATTCTGGGGAGGAAAAAATCAGTGATCATGGGGTACTTAAAGGAAAGGGTAAACACAAGAATCCGAAGTTGGGGAGGGATAACTATTTCAAAATCAGGTAAAGAAGTCCTGATTAAATCTGTGGCACAGTCACTTCCCACGTTTGCTATACATGAGTGTGTTTTTATTGCCATTAGAAATTACAAAAGATTTTGAACGAAGTTTGTCGAAGTTCTGGTGGAATGATACACAAACAGAGACTAAGAAGATACACTGGATGAGTTGGGAGAGACTTAACAAGCACAAAATAGCAGGTGGATTGGGTTTTCAAAATTTCAGGGACTTTAATCTTGCCATGTTAGGGAAACAAGCGTGGAGATTTGTTACTAAACCTGAAAGTTTAGTGACAAAGATTTATAAAGCAAGGTATTTTGCAGATTCTAGTTTCTTTGAAGCAAAGGTAGGCCAAAACCCAAGTTATATTTGGAGAAGCATTTGGGAATCAAAGGAGGTGATTATGGCTGGAACTAAATAGAGGATAGGCCCAGGTGAAAGTGTGAAAATTATGGGTCAACCATGGTTAGGAGATGACCAGAACTCGTATATCACCACTAAAGATCAGGTGCTTCGAGAAAATACAGTGTCTTTCCTCATGTGTACTGGCAGGAGAGAATGGGATATTGATGTGGTGAGAGATATGTTTAACGAAAGAGATCAAGTCTGTATCTTAAACACAACAATAAACGAGGCCAGTAATGAAGATGTGTTATACTGGAGTCATGAAAACACAGGTGAATATTCAGTTCGAAGTGCATACAAATTTATTCAGCTGCAGAAAGGTTTATGGGGGATATCTGATAACGATAGTGTCTGGCAAAAATTGTGGAAGATTAAAGCACCTCCAAAGGTGCTTAACTTCACCTGGCGAGCTCTATCTAACTGCCTCCCTACTTTGGTGCAATTGCATCAAAAACGGGTTCAAGTGCAAACTATTTGCCCAGTCTGCTCTGAAGGAGATGAAACTAGTTTACATGGGTTGGTAACGTGTTCGATTGCCACTCAGTGTTGGAGAATTATGATGCATAATACTCAGGCTACAGGAGTGCAGTCGTATTTTGATTGGTTCGCACAGACGCTGCAAGATGCGACTCATGACAAACAAGCAGAAATAGTCACATTTGGTTGGGCTATATGGAAAGCTCGCAATGAGTTGGTCTGGAACCAAAAACGTTTTTCGGTTAATAATGTAGTTGCAATGGAAAAGCAATACCTTATGCAACGGAAATCAGCCCAGGTGAATTCGAATGGTGCTCATCTTCAGGGTTTACAGGAGGGGGATGGAGCTAATATCTGGGTCACGCCACATAGAGATACAATTAGAGTAACTGTCGATGCTGCTATATTTGAAGACCGTGGAGAAGTTGGTTTTGGTTTGGTGGCCAGAGACGAGAATGGGGAGTTGATTCAAGCTAAAGTCATAAGCCAGTATGAGCTTCTACCTCCGAAAATGGCTGAAGCAATGGCTGTAAAAGAGGCTCTAAAGCTGGATTGATCAGGATCAATGGCCGAGAGTGGAATTGCAGTCTGATTGCCTGGTTGTAGTACAGGCAATCCGCAGTAAAGTGCCTATACGATCCCCGTTTGGTATGATTATTGAAGAATGTCGTCGGAACATTTGTCAAATGAACAATGTGAGATTGTACTTTATAAAACGGTCTGCAATATGGTTGCCCACAAGCTCATTAGGGTAGCTTATATGTATCCAGGTCGTAGTTTTGATAGGAGGTCTGTTCCTATCGAGGTGAGGAATCGTTTGATGGCTGATTTGCACGTTTAATAAAACTAGCTTCTTTTTGTCAAAAAAAAAGACAATTAGGTTGGCATAGAGATGTACTCGCTTGGCATATATGTATTTGTAATGTTGCGTATACATTGTGCTCATTTCAGGATTGAGAATTATCCGGGAACGGTCCTGAATTTTAAGAGACGTTAGTTAAAATCAGTTTTAGAAGTCCTAACATACATGTTTACCGTATATTTTACAAATTATGTATAAAAGATTCGAAATTTGGGATACTCTTAAATGTTGAGGTTTTAGTCACAAGAATTGTTAGCCTATAAGCAGGGACACCCTGTACTCATCTCTGTTGTGCATTCACGCACGAGATAAATATTCAGCATTTATGCACTCCATGTCGACCTGACAATTCGTTCGTGTCGTGTACTTTCGTGTTTCGTGTACCTAAATGCTAAACCCAAAACCAACCGTTTAGGGTTCGTGTAATTTCGTGTTCGTGTACTTTCGTTTCGTGTAATTTTAATTAATAATAGGAATAAAAATAAATAAGTAAATGTATTCAAATATTAAAATTTTAGGTAATATTTTTACAAATATGTATTAAAATATAAATTTACATAATATTTA
Source organism: Heracleum sosnowskyi (assembly GCA_030848705.1). Taxonomy (NCBI): domain Eukaryota; kingdom Viridiplantae; phylum Streptophyta; class Magnoliopsida; order Apiales; family Apiaceae; genus Heracleum; species Heracleum sosnowskyi. Next base: position 11,348,195 of record CM061243.1, read on the forward strand.
CAAATAATATCATAAATTTATGTATAATCACATAAATAAATGTTAAATATCTAATAAAAATATTAAAATATCTAATATAAATATTTATTTATTTATTTCGTGTACTTCGTGTCGTGTCGTGTACTTGAAGGGTAAACACAAAACCAACACTAAATCTCGATCGTGTACTTTCGTGTTCGTGTACTTTCGTTTCGTGTACTAAAAATGCAAATCCAAACACTAAATTTTCGTGTCGAAAATTGTCGGTCTAACTCCATGTCCCTACAATTCTGCTTCCATTTCACAGGTTGAATAGTGAGGCCTATGAAGAGCCATTCAATTGTCTAACAAGACAAGCTTAACGAGATAAGCCTGTACGGTTGTCTAAATTTCGATAATATAAGAATAGCCTACTTATCATGTCAAAAAAGCATATAACATTCTCTATAAATTAAGGTCTGTTGATTTCCATAAAAAGTAACAGTTGGTGTATGAGAAAGATATGGAACTGATTAGCGTGCTGCACATGAAAGGAGGAATCGGAGATTCTAGTTATGCAAGCAACTCCCTAGTCGGGGTATCGATTTTCTTGTTGTATATATTTGTGCATCTAATACGTGTAAGTTATATTGTAATGGATGTGATTTAAATGTTTGCTAATCGTTATAATGTTCGGACAGAATAAAGTTATATCCATGACAAGGCCAATTATAGAAGAAGCTGTAAGTGATCTTTGCCGCAATGCCCCCATCCCCGAAAAGTTGTGTATAGCAGACCTGGGCTGTGCATCCGGACAAAATGCATTTCTAGCCGTGTTAGGAATTATGAAAGCAGTCGACAAGATACGCAAACAAGGCGGCTTCCAGTCACCAGAGTTTCAGGTCTATTTAAATGATCTTCCAGGAAATGATTTTAACGCCCTTTTCGGGGCCTTGCCACAGTTTCAGGACAGTTTGAAGGACCAGATGGGTTCCGGATTTGGGCCTTGTTTTTTCACAGGTGTCCCTGGGTCATTTTATCGCAGGCTGTTTCTTTCCAAAACTCTACATTTTGTCCATTCTTCCTATAGTCTCCAATGGCTATCCCAAGTACGTCTACTTGAATTAAAATATGTAGATAATTGATATATACATGTCTAGATTTCATATGACATGCAAAACAGCAAAATGCAAAAGGTGAGGAAATGGAGGGAGCCAGATCATTACTATATCAGTTTAATTTGTTAACAAGATTTTCAACCGGTTCCTAAGTTGAGAGATTAACAAAGGAGTAGTAAGCTAATCATAGAATTTTACTTGCAGGTTCCCGAGTTGGAAGAGATTAACAGAGGGAATATTTACATTGCAATAACAAGCCCGCCAAGTGTGATTAGTGCATACCATCAACAATTTCAAGAAGATTTCACAGCATTTCTCAAGTGTCGTTCTGAGGAAATGGTTACAGGAGGGCGCATGGTTTTGACAATTTTAGGGAGGAGAAGTGATGATCCAACAAGCAAAGAATGCTGTCATATATGGGAGCTTTTATCTATGGCTCTTAGGGACATGGTTTCACAAGTATATATATGTGCACATTTAATTAGTTTGCGCACATGCAAAAAATCCGATAAATCTATCTGAAGTGCGGCTGACAATTAAAATGAATAAATGTTTCCTTCTTGCAGGGATTGATTGAAGAAAAGAAATTGGATGAATTCAACATCCCTCACTACAATCCATCTCCTGGAGAAGTGAAACAAGTGGTGGAAAACGAAGGTTCTTTTTCCATTGATCGACTGGATGCTTCTCAAGTGAACTGGGATGTCTATGAGAATGACGGTGCCTACAACATTACCAAGTGTATAAGATCAGTAGCAGAGTCCTTACTCGCTAATCAATTTGGACATGCTGTTATGGACAAGCTTTTTCAAAGGTACCTGGAGATTATTGCTGATACAATCTCCAAGGAAACGACTCAGTTTTTCAGTGTCATCGTTACCGTGACCAAAAGCGTAATGTAACTCTGAAAGTTTATTTAACCAAAAAACATTCATAATCCAAAATTTTTGAGTGAAATCTTAAATTGCGCTTGCTTGTACAATGTGATATGGTTCATTTCATATCACTGGGAGCTAAATTAATTTTTTGTTTGTTGAAACTCGAAAGTAATCATATCATTTTAATCTCATAAATCATGAAGAACTAGAGAACTATATACTCAAAAAAACTAAATTAAATTTTGGACATAGTTATCGACATTGTTATAAGATAACAAAATAAAACTAAATCTATATTTTTTATTAATAAGCAAAATAATGTGAAAATGACATGCGATACTAAAAGTACCAAAATATTAAATTTGGTTATCACTACTAGGTTCGATTTCTCACAACTACGTAATTATACAAGATTTATTTATTTTAAGTTTTTTAACTTCATCCAGGGTTCGATTCCTTGCAAATACGTAATTATACAAGATTTATTTATCTATTTTATATTCATTAGCACCAACGTACCATAAATCCGGATTTGATTCCTCACAACTACGTAATTATACAACATTTATTGTAACATAATCATACTAGATTTATTTATTTACTTAATTTCTTTAATTTTATCCATGATCGATTTCTATAATTCCTTTTCGTACCGGTAACTTCTTGGTGCTAAACAATACAATGCACCACCGTACATGTTAGGAATCTGTCTAGTCACTTGATAAACTTGTAGAAAGAAACAAAAAGCAGGCAAAAAATGCCTGATCAGCTCTATTAGTTGAGTAAACTAACCATATTTCTTATCGATCTATATATTCTTAAAGTTAAACTGTAATGAGGTATTTACCCGATGGGTAAAAAGATTTATCCATGGATCCTATTTGTATTATGTTTCTAATATATTTTGCAAGATCCATGAACTATCCATTTTGTTGACCCATATACTAAATAATATTATCCTAATTTTGAATTTCAAATTACACATTTATGGTTACAATATCTTCTTTGATTTTCTCAATCTCTTCCTTCTTTTCTTTTCTTTGTATGTCCATTTCTGTCTTCTGTTTCTTTTCAAATTTTGCAGACCTAATCGTGATAGTGGCGACTTCTCTGTACAATAATCAAATATATCTCACAGAAATTACGTGTTTATGGATTCTCATCGGAGTTCTATCTCAGGTTCTTATTCTGATGTTTAAGTTATTATAATGCTGTCAATGATATGATGATTTATGTCTCTGTATAGGTACAAAACGTCGTGTGCGTGGTCGGAATGTTGAAACAGTCCTTCAGATAAGTAATTATGATGAAAATCAAGGTATGTTTGATTTTGTTAGTCAACTCAAATGTTATATTCGTCAATACAATTAATACGTTTTCATGTTTGACATCCATGTTATGATTCACACGAGAGGTTGTTCATGTTTGACATCCATATTTTGATTGAATCTGAAGGTGCAAATAGAAGAGTTCGTGGAAAAAATGTCAGTAATGTATTGTCAAGTGCTGATTCCACAAACAATAAAGAAAATTTCGCTCCAAATGTTGCATCTGTTACTACAAACTTGAGACGATTGCCACAAAGTATTGTACATGATCCTGATACATTGCCATCAGATCATGTAGGAAAAAATATCACTGGCAAAAATGGTATAATATCAAGTGTCTATTCTTATCGATTTCAGTTTTCTAATGTCCATATATTTTAACCTTCTCATTTCTTATATTTTCTACTTTTATGTGAATGTAGTAAGCAAATGTCGAGTTCGTGGCAAAAATTTTGATAACATTATAAGTAATGTATCAAAACAAGCCTACTCCAGACCTCCTTTGACAACAATAGACCAGAATTCTCAGTCATCAGGTCCTTCATCATTGGCAAGTGCACATTTCATTATTTCAGTGTTGTTCCGTTTCTGTCAAAAGTGATGCTAATCTGCATAATATTAATCAAGATGTCTCACACATTTTCAACAGGTTCAACTATATCAAGTAAATCTCATATGACACCTAGAACTACATTTCACAGTAGACTGGAAACCATTAATCTTTCAGGTTTTTTTTTAGATTTATCAACTCTGATGTATTATATCTCTTAATTTTTGTGTAATTTTCATACAATCCCCAAAATACTCACATTATTCATTTTTTCCCAATTCTGATTAGGTGATATGCAAAGAAATCAAAAAAACAAAATTCATAAAAATACAGATCAATCTGGCCAGAGTACTCTCACCTTTTCCATGTCTGCCTCCAAATTAAAACCTATTAATAAACGTCGGCCAGATTACAAGAAACAACATCCACCTGATGAAATAGAGCAGCATGTTGCGAAAAACAATTGTGGTAAAATGTCAACGTTTCCATTTTCAGTAGGTAAAGATGGTGTAAGGAGTAGTTTTGAAGTTGGCGAGACTTCTGGACCAAAAAATTTAATGAGCGACTTTAACAATATCGAGGACACTTTTAGCAGTGAAAGTGATTCATTAGAAGAAGGTATTTTTGATATTTGGTCGCTCTCTATTATTTGGTTATTTTTAGTTAACTTTATCTGAATACATATTACTTTGCATTTTTAATTTTAAAAAAAATTAAAAACCAGGTGATTATGAGGACCTGGACGATGAAGAGTTTTTCTACACTCAACAAGATTCTTGGAATGGATACATGGATATTGGAGCTCCGGACAAGTTATGTGGGAAATGTGAGTCTGTAATTTGGAATGAAGAAAGGAACAACAAAGCTACACAGAAAAAAACTCCAACTTTCTCTCTTTGTTGTAAAAATGGTCAGGTTGTTCTTGAAAAAGAAAAATAGCCTCCTGAACCTCTCGCAACTCTTCTTACCGGTGGCGTGCATTTTAAACATTTCAAGAAAACTATTAGAATATACAATTGTATGTTTGCAATGACCTCTTCTGGTGGTAAGCCATAAAATAAACAGGGGTGGTGCTCCTTACTGTTTCAAGCTTCGTGGCACCAATTATCATAATATTGGAAGCTTATTACCACCTGAAGGTGACCCTCCTAAATTCTGTCAACTCTACATCTATGACACAGAAGAAGAAATAAACAATAGAATCAATGCTGTTAATGGTTCAAGTGATGCTGTTGATCCAGAGATTGTTGAGTCTTTGTTGCGAATGTTGGATGAACATAACAGGTTGGTCCATGGATTTCGTATGGCTCAGGAAAGAGTAAAAGAAAATCCAATTGATGAGTTTAAATTGGTTCTTATATCTTCAAGCTCGACGAGTGGTAGACCAAACCATGTTGGACCATCAAATGAGGTTGCTGGATTGATTGTGACGGATGATTATAGCAAGGGATGTAAAGGTACTATTATACATTCAAGAGTGAATGGATTGGAGAGGATTTATGAAACTGATCCACGCTTTATGCAACTACAATATCCAATTCTTTTTCCTCATGGAGGTAGGATTTCACCGTGAAATTCCTTTAAATAAAACTCATAAGCAATCGACGAAAACATCAGAACATTGCGATGTTGATGATTCTGAAGAAAGAGGACCTCGCGAGAACATCACCATGAAGGAGTATTACAATTATAAACTAATGATACGCCCATCAAAAGGTATTAGCATCGCTACTAATTTGCAACACTTATTTATTTTTAGGTTTTTGTTTAAAATTATGTTTTAATAATTGTATACATACATATGATAGGCTTGACTCTACATTTGGGTGGACGTTTGTGGCAGCAATACATTGTAGATGCATTTACTGCAATTGAGCAATATAGATTGGAGTGGATTAGAGAACATCAGACTACTATACGTGCTGATCTATATCATAATATTAGGGATGCAGTACAGAAGGGAGACAGTAATCCATCAAAAGTTGGTAAAGCAATTATTCTGCCAGCCTCTTTCACCAGTTGCAAGCGTTACATGAACCAATATTTTAAGGATTCTTTGGCTATTTGTCGAACAATTAGCCATCCTTCTCTGTTCCTCACTATGACATGTAACACCAAATGGCCATAAATTCAACGAATGCTCAAATACCTACCTGGTGTTGATGTTGTTGATGCTCCTGATGTCGTTTCAAGAGTATTTAAGTTAAAAGTTGACCAGCTTATCGAATTGGTAAAGAAAAAAATTATTTTGGTCGCTGCATAGGAGGTAAGTGATGTTATGAGGTGGTGCTACACAATGTTTTCTACATAATTACCTTATGATTAATTCTCATAGTTGTATCTTTTATTATCGTTTCCGTTTTTGTGTAGTGATGCATGTCATTGAGTTTCAAAAACGAGTATTGCCTCATGCCCATATGCTTATATGGTTACATCCTGATGACAGGCCTAAGACATTTGAACAAATTGACTCTTTAGTATCTGCGGAAATTCCAGACCTAGACATTGATCCAGTTGGATATCATGTTGTTAATAATTACATGATCCACGGACCATGTGGTACTGATTGCGTGAAATCTCCATGTATGGTCAAAGGAAAATGTATTAAGCATTTTCCTAAGAGGTTAGTTTTCAAATTTTTTTGAAACTTATCAAATTAGTTACAAATGTTTATGTTTTTAAAACATTATTGTGTTATAAGGTACAACTCTCACACATTCTTCGATGAATGCGGTTTTCCAGTCTACAAAAGAAGGAGGACTGGATTATATGTTAAAAAGAAAGGCATTGATTTGGATAATCGTTATGTCGTCCCATACAATCGAGATCTTTTAGTTCGATTTCAATGTCACACGAATCTGGAGATATGCAATAGTTCGAGGTCCTTAAAATACCTATTCAAGTACTGTTTAAAAGGACATGATACCGCTACTATGTTGCTAAAGAAAAAAACAAATGGTCCGCATCTTTCTTCCTCCATTCCAGAAAATCCAGAAAAGCGTCCTATTGACGAGATCAAACATTATTTGGATGGTAGATATGTTTGTGCATCAGAAGCGGCTTGGAGGATATTTGGTTTTGACATTCATTCACGTTGGCCATCTGTCGATCGTTTGCCTATACATTTACCAAATGACAAACATGTGTCGTTCAAAACTGGAGCTGTTTTACAGGAAGTGTGTGATAAAGCCGATTCCAAAAAAAGCAAGTTAGAAGCTTGGTTTGATGCGAATAGAACATTGCCTGATGCAAAGAACTGGACTTATTCTGAATTTCCAAGTAAGTTTACTTGGCATGCACGACCAGGCATGTGGAAAGAAAGGAAAAGAGGTGATGTTATTGGTAGACTTAGTGAGGTCCATTCTTCCAGTGGTGATCTATTATATCTACGAATGCTTTTGCTTCAAAAAAAAGGTGCTACATCATTCGAGGATCTAAAAAATGTAGATGGTCATGTTCATAAATCATTTAAGGAAGCATGTTCAGTGCTTGGTCTTCTTCAGAACGATAACCAATGGCATGAGGCTATTTCTGAAAATTCACACACATCCATGCCTCCTCAGTTGCGTGCAATGTTTATCAATATTTTGGCTTATAGTCCAATTTCAGATCCTCTCAGGCTTTGGGAAGCTCACTGGCGATGCATGTCTGATGACATTATACTGTTGCGAAGACACTTGCTTGATGATCATACTTTATTTCTATCTGATGATGATGTTCAAAAATATGCTCTTGCAGGTTAGGATTTTTACACACGGCAAATAATATCATTGTGCATTATTTACTATTGGCTTAATTTGTTGTGGTTCTAAAATGTTACTTATATTACAAAGTTTATTGTGTTATTTTTTCAGAAATTGAGAAATTGTTAAATGATATCGGAAAGAGTTTGAGAGACTTTTCAACTATGTCATTTACCGGTGAAGCTTATTTCAGAAATTCTGTTAATCGTCTCATTGAAGAAGAAACTGGATACAACAAAGAAGAAATGAAATCACAACATGAAAAAAACCATAAACTCCTTAATGCTGAACAACGAAATGTTTATGAGGCCATTATAAATAATATAAATGAGGATAAAGGTGGATTTTTTTTTGTGTATGGAAGTGGAGGTTGTGGCAAGACTTTTTTGTGGCAGACTCTATGTTGTCGATTGCGTTCCGAAGGTAAAATTGTACTTCATGTTGCTTCATGTTGTATAGCAGCGGTGTTGTTGTCTGGTGGAAGAACTGTGCATTCCCGTTTTCATATTCCTTTGAAACTTGATCAGTATTCTACAGCTGGTATAAGACATGGAACTGATATTGCCGAGCTAATTCAACAGACTAATCTAATAATTTGGGATGAAGCTCCAATGCAACACCGTCATGCTTTTGAATGCGTAGACCGATCTTTGAGAGATATCATGTCTGTTTTTGATAAGAGAAGATCCAAGAAGCCATTCGGTGGTATCACCGTTGTTTTTGGTGGAGATTTTCGACAAATTTTGCCGGTAATTCCAAAGGCAACAAGAGCCGAAGTCGCATGTGCTGCTCTAAACAGTTCTAAATTATGGGACTTTTGTCAAGTACATTTACTGAAGCAGAATATGCGGCTACATTCAGGTAATACAGAAGATCAGAATAAGATCATTGCCGAGTTCAGCAAGTGGCAGCTTGTTGTTGGTGACGGGAGAGTGGAACACCTAACTACTCAATCGGATGTTGGTGAAATTTTGATAAAGATACCAGATCAGTATGTTGTTCACACCTCGGAAGATCATATTTGGACTCTTTTTGACGTGACTTATCCGGATTTTAGCAACAACATGTCTTCACATTCTTACCTGAGATCTAGAGCTATTCTGACACCAACAAATATTGTGGTGGACGACATCAATAATCAAATTCTTGACAAGATTCCTGGTACGCTACATACTTATCTTAGTCAAGATTCTATTGATGATGCTGGTGATGAAGATAACGATTTCGCTGCTGCATTTCCAGTTGAGTACTTGAACTCAATAAATATGCTGTGCATTCCCAAACATGAGTTAAAAGTAAAAGTTGGAGTCGTAGTTATGCTTATGAGGAATTTGAACCAGATAATGGGATTGTGCAATGGAACCCGAATGATAGTTATTGCATGCAAGAAAAATAGTATTGAATGTGAAATCCTTTGTGGCTCTCATGTCGGAACTAAACATTTGATACCAAGGATCGAAATGATGCCAACTGATATCGTATGGCCATTTGACTTTAAACGAGTTCAGTTTCCGATCCAAATATGTTATGCAATGACAATAAACAAGAGTCAGGGACAGAGCCTTGATAATGTTGGTTTATATCTCCCTAGAGCTGCTTTTTCGCATGGTCACATCTATGTTGCCATCTCAAGAGTTACAAGGCCGGAAGGTCTTTATATTTTGATTGATAGTGATTCCGGTGCTACCACAAATGTTACATCCAATGTAGTTTTTGAGGAAATTTTTTACAATCTTCCAAATGTAGATGATTGATGTACTCTTTATTTCATAGATATTGTGGTTTAATCCTTTTTAATTTGCATTTAAAATAATTTGATAATTATGTTGGAATTGATCATTTTTTATAGATTTGATTTTTTAATAATCAATTACAATTAATGTATGATATGAAATAAATATTAAAATTATTCAAGTGTCTATATACCAAGATTACTATATACATGTCAAGTTCAATCAAAAAACCATTTTATAAATGTCAATACAATAAAAAATCAAACGTTTATTAATATACATGTCAATTTATACATGTCAAGGTCATTAAAGAACCAGTTTTGTCAAAGTTGTTATAAAAAGAATCTATTATAATCATGTGAAATATCAGCTACAATAAAAATATCAATTAGAAATATTTATTTAAATTAGAATATCAAGATTCATTAAATCATTACAGGATTCATTTTGTTTTAATAAATATATACGTCAAATATCACTAAAAATTTGCTAAAATGTCAAATATTGAAATGACATATATTTGATAAGTATCAATCACAAAAATACAACATGAACAACATGGATATATCTGTTACGGATCATTATCAAAATTATAAAAGAATCAATCATATATCAATCCTTATCGAAATCATCAAAGAATCAATCACAAATCAATTATTAGTTGGACTACAATATCAGCAATAAATTTTGGTTTATCATTAGTTATACTTTTTACTATTATTATAAAACATAAAACAATAACTTACGCATTGTACTCTTCTCTGCATTTTCCTTTTTCTGCAGCATTAAGTCGTTAGTAAGTAATACTAACTTTCTTTGTGTATACAATATCTTGATGTCATTGTGTAATGTATTACTACTATTCTGTTGTCATATTTTTTGATGATATAATGGTTATCCCAATGATATTTTATTGTTTCTTATAGCCTCATTGTCAATGGAGATTATTGTTTTTGACCGTATTGAGAACTTAAACCAGTCGACTACTAACTGGAAGATTAAAGTTAGAGTGACGAGGAAGTGGCCCAGTGTTACCAATGAGAGTGGATCGTTGAAGGGCTTCTGATAGAATATATATTTATATATATTTTATATGATTTTATTCATCATATTTATTATATTTTGCATTTAATTGGATTTTTTTTAATAAATTTTAATGTTTTATTGTAGGAAGTAAGGAAATCCTAAACTTGGAAGGATTGGAGAAAAAAGAGCTTAATTTGGAGTTTTATTAGACGGAAAATCGGATTTGTTGGGCTGCCTGCACATAATTCACTGTTTCGGTCATATCTTGAGATGTAGAAGTCAGAATTGGACGATTTAACAGCCCACACGAAGATAATGGAAATCTCTTTTATTATAAAGTGGTCCAAATATCAAATTACATCAGGAACGGCTCAGATTTACTGAAGAAAAGTCAGCTACGAATTTTCCTTGTAAAACAGAATCAGTTTAGGAAACGTACTTGTACTTTCCTCAAGGCATTAAAATATTTGAGGATATATATATAGACATCAGATCTGAGAGATAGGGAGACATACATATACATAGATACATACAGACATAGAGAGACTTGTACTTTTCTTCTTGGAGAAAGATTAAAGGTTTTTATTCTCTGTTCTTAATATTATCATGTGTTCTTATTATATTATGTGTTTTGTTAGTTTAATTATGAGTGAGTAGTTATTTAATCTAGGGTTAAGTTGAACCCTAGTTATGATTGATGTATGATTTTCCATAACCCCCCAGTTTAGTTATGTTGTATGCTCTTGCTTATTGAGTTGTGCTTAATTAACAATAACATGTCAGACGTGATTATGCGTATTGTTTGAACCTAATATCTATTTATCATCGAAAGTTGGACTTAGATGGTTGTGATTTATCCAATAAGGACATGAACTTCTCCATGAAAATAGGTAGAACGGATTGTTAGGAAGTTAGGATGCTGTGTTTAATGTCTCTAAATTGCATGATACCATGAAAATAGGCTTGAGTGTATTTTAGAGAAGCCATTAATACTCGAGAGAGGTTATTGGTATTTTATAGGGCGCATCTTTCCTCTTGAGTAGCGTATGATTAATAGGGGTGGAAAATCATAATTGCATTGATTCATGCTAGTGGGGATACTTAATTCTAGATGTTTTAGTTAATTTATAATACAATACAATTTGCCTTAGTAAAATATTAGTTTAAAAATCTCTCAACAATTTATTGTGTTACTTGCTTAGTTGAATTGAATCAAGAATAACTAGTGATTGATACGTTTGTCTCTGTGGGATCGACTCTGACTTGCCCTACTACATAGTTAGAAGGATTTGTTAGATATTATTATTTGATAGGCACGCGACAGCCTTGTCAAATTTTTGGCGCCGCTGCCGGGGACAAAGCGGTATTAGATTAGTTAATTTTTGAGTTTGTTTAGCTAAGTATTTTTGTTGTGTTGCTTCGGCTATTATTCCCTTGTTATTTGATCTTTGTTTCTAGTTTCCTTGTTGCATGCACACTCGAAGTTCAGGTACAGAAAATTTGATTGCTCTTGATCCTGAAATTGAAGCTACAGCAAGAAGACAAGCAGGACTACGAAGGAAAAATAAAGACAAGGAAGTTATGGGTGAGACATCAGCTAAAGCTCTCAGGGAGCATGGTATGCCAGACGCTACAGACGTACTCTCCAGTATTGTCAGACCAACAATCACGGCTACCCAATTTGAACTCAAGCCACAATTCATACAATTCGTCTCCAATGATTCTTTCGCAGGATTGTCCACTGAAAATCCTGTTGATCATCTTGAGAGTTTTCTAGAAAAGTGTGATACTATAAAGCTGACCAATGTTAGTGATGATGCTATTAAGCTGCGCTTATTTCCATTCTCTCTCCGAGATACAGCAAAAGATTGGTTGAAGGATGAAAGACCAAATACATTCACTACTTGGGATAGTCTAGCAAAGGCGTTTCTACTTAAATTCTTCAGTCAGAAGAAGACTTCAAAGCTCAGGAATGAAATATCTAACTTTCGTCAAGATGATGACGAGTCACTTCATGATGCTTGGAGAAAATTCAAACGACTTCAGAGACAATGCCCTCACCATGGAATTCCTGACTGGTTGTTGATCCAAACATTCTACAATGGGTTAACACAAGAGTTTCGAAATTTTGTTGATGCTTCTTCTGGTGGATCTATTATGAAAAAAAGTACGGAGGATGCGAAAACTTTGTTAGACGAGATGGCGTCTAATGATAATTATCCTTACAGTGACAGAAATCATCCAAAGAAGGGCGGTAAGTATGATGTCGATGCTCTAACCATGTTGAATACTACTATACAGGCAATGGTTAATAAGATTGAGCAATTGGATTCTAGAACTTCATCTACGGTTGCCTCATGTGAAATATGTGGTGTAGTTGGACACACTCAACATGCTTGTCAATACAATCCCTCTGGAACAGCAATGGAACAAGCAAATGCCCTCTACAACCAAAATCAAAGGCCACAATATAATCCTTACTCCAACACATACAATCCAGGTTGGAGAGATCATCCTAATTTCTCCTACAGAAATAACCAGGCTCAAGCTCAACCTCCACAAAATAATTTTTCTCAGCCGCCAGGTTTTCAACCAGCTCAGCCACAAAAATCTAACTTGGAAAATCTTTTGGAAGGATTTATCTCTACACAAGCAAAGAAGAATGATTACTTTGAATCAAGTATCAATGAGATAAAGGCTCATAACAAGTTGATGGAGAATTCAATCACTCAAATTGCTCAACAGTTGAATCAACTTAGCAAGTCTTCAGGCCAACTTCCTGGCCAAACTGAACAACCACATAGAGCCCACGTGAATGCTATAACTTTAAGCAGTGGTAAGGAATTGCAAGGGCCAGAGATGAAGATGAGTAGTGATAATTTGACTATTGAAGAAGATAGGAAAAAAATTCAATTTGAAAATGTGGTTGTGCAAGAAGCGATTGAAGAAAAGAAGAAGGAACCCATAGTTGCTCTTGTCAGACCTTACGTACCACCTGTTCCGTTTCCTCAAAGATTAGTGCAAGCTAGGCTTGGAGAGAAGTTTATGAAGTTTATGGATATCTTGAAAAGGTTAGAGCTTAATATCCCTTTCTTAGATGCTATCAAGGAGATGCCTTCTTATGGGAAGTTCCTTAGGGAATTATTGTCAAACAAAAGAAAGATTGAAGAAAGTTCTACTATCTCATTAACGGCAGAGTGCAGTGCTATCTTGCATAATAGTCTTCCTAAAAAGCTAACTGATCCAGGTAGCTATTCTATTCCTGTGAAACTTGGGAATTTTGAAATCAAAAGAGCTCTATGTGATCTTGGGGCAAGTGTAAGTCTAATGCCCTTATCAATCTGCAATAAGCTTCAGATGGGTGAACTCAAACCCACACGTATATCTTTACAACTTGCAGATAGAAGTGTAAAAGTTCCACTTGGAATACTTGAAGATGTTCCTGTCAAGGTAGGAAAGTTTTTTATTCCATGTGATTTTGTTGTCATGGAGATGGAGGAAGATGCACAAAATTCTATCATTCTTGGAAGACCTTTCTTAGCTACAGCTGGTGCAAAAGTTGATATGATGCATGGAAAAATTTCTTTTGAAGTTGGAGTTGAGAAATTGGAATTTAAATTTTCCAACTCTTTGTTTAGCCCTTCTCTGAAGAAGAGTGATCTTGGAAATAATAATGAACCTGTTCGTATGGTTAAGTCTTTGGGTGGAGATCAAGATATGAAGGCTGATATTTTCCTCTCTAAACCTCCAGCAATTTTGGTGAGAGATTTACATGTCATTAATTATGTTGATTTGAAGCCTTCAACAATGAAATCGATTGGTGAAATTCAGTTTGGTGGATTATCTGTTGAAGATCCTGATGCTCATATTGAAAACTTTTTGAAGATTTGTGATACTATCAAGTGTGATGGAGTTTCTGATGAGGCCATTCGACTTCGATTATTTCCTTTCTCTCTAAGGGATGGAGCTAAAAATTGGTTATTTTCGTTACCCTCAAATTCCATTACCACTTGGGAAGACTTACTTATAAAATTTCTTTTTAAGTTTGTCTCACGAGATGAAACGTCAAGGATAATTGTTGCACTCTTAAAGTTTGCTCGAGATAGAAGAGTTGTATTGTTGGATAAAGCTTTGGATGAAACTTATAAGTTTTTGGGAGAGATCATAAGAAAATATGTTGAGAAAGTGGATGCTCCATTTTCACTCCATTCCCCAGGTTGATTGATAAGAAGGTCGAGCTAAAGACCTTAAAAAAGCGCTTCTTGGGAGGCAACCCAAGATTTTGGAGGAGGAACACTCTCCCACATTTTCCAACCGGGACTTCATACACTAGGGGAGTATTTCTAACCTTTCTATGTATAATTTTTCACTCTTATTCTTTTTGTATTTCTTTTAGGATCTTGTTAGTTTTGTATATTTATATATATTATTCATTGAGGACAATGAACCACTTAAGTGTGGGGATGAGTTCTCAATGACGTAAAAAACCCAAAAAAAAAATTATATAGTATAAAATCCAAAAAAATTTGAAAATTTAAAACTTTTTGTATATAATTGCCTAGTCTCAAAAGCATGTTAGCATGGATAAGTACACATTGTGTAGATTAATTTCGCATGATTAATTCTGAGTGTCACATTCATGAAAAATCATTTGATGCTTGGTAATTCCTTGTGTGTGCTTGCGAAAATTTGAAAACTTGAGATGTTTCTTGGTCAATTTTAGTGAGTTAAGCATGCTTTCACCTTGTAAGGATTTGAGCCTAATTTATGATTGATAGATTTTTTATCAATCCATTTTTTTTGTTGTGTGATGTTCATCATGATTCTTGTTGCTCTAGAACTTGTTTTAAACCGTTTTGAGACTACATGATATGTGTATGCATGAATATGATAAAGGCACTAGGATTAACCTCATTTACCCAAACAGTACCCATATGAAAAATAATCCTTAGTGAAACCCTTTGAGCTTATACTCGTTTCTTTCGTATATCACCAATCTAAAATTTTTGAGCCTACTTATTTATTCTTGTCTTGATTTACTGGTAGAGCATATTGATTCATTGATGGATTGGTGAATATCTAGTGTGGGGATTTCTTTTGGTTAAAGGTTACATTTTGGTGGGATACAATATGGTATGGAATTGCAAACAAGTATCAAGTACTCCTTTGAGATCAATGGGTAGCAAGTGCAATGTCATATTAAAGGAACGATCCATGTGTGCTGGTATTAAGTACATTCTTGGTGACTTTTCACTGCCCTTGGTTACTGGAGAATGACTTGACTTTTGAAAAAGAAAAAGAAAAAAAAAGAGAAGTTATGAGCAAGAGGAAGATAAAGTAGAGTGTGTTCATTTGATTGATACAATGTGAAAGTGGGAAAGTACATGGGGTATATGTGCTTTGAAGTTTAATGCTTGTGAAAGCTTGATCAACTTTTACATGATCTAAGTTTCATGTTGGGTGCTTTAATTAAAAGTGAACATTATTCTCTATCAGTTATCAAGTTTAGCCACTTGTTAGCCTGTTTCTTTGATATCCTACCCCGTACCTAAGCCCCGTTACAACCTTTAACAAAGACCTTTTGATTCATGTATGCATATAAACGAGGTGGTGGACAACCAAGCATATGGTAGCACATGAGTACATTGATTGAACTTGAGCGATACACTTATACCCATACACTTGTGTGAAGTGAGAGCAATGTGAGATATTTATCCATAGCATGCTTACTTGTTGAATGCGACTTTGATGTCTATCTCATGATATTTTTGTCTATCTAGACATTGTGTGCATACTTGGATTATTTTGTGTTAATGATGCTTAAAGTGAGAGTACTTGTACTTTCAGACACTTTCAGGTTGTTATGTGATTGATATTTACAATGTGTGGAGTACTATGACATGTTGCATGTTTGAGAGACTTGGTGGTTGAAAATATTTGATTTTGTGGGTATATCTTCTATAAACCCTCACGAGACAAAACTCGTCCTACTAGGGCTGCCTAGGGGTTTAACGGCTTGTTGCATATGCTCAATGCAATCGTGTCATCTACGAAAGTGGTGGTCCTGTTAGTTAGTATTATTTTTATTTCTTTATTTGCCCGAGGACGTGCAAAATGCTAAGTGTGGGAATGTTTGATAGAATATATATTTATATATATTTTATATGATTTTATTCATCATATTTATTATATTTTGCATTTAATTGGATTTTTATTTAATAAATTTTAATGTTTTATTGTAGGAAGTAAGGAAATCCTAAAATTGGAAGGATTGGAGAATAAAGAGCTTAATTTGGAGTTTTATTAGACGGAAAATCGGATTTGTTGGGCTGCCTGCACATAATTCACTGTTTCGGTCATATCTTGAGATGTAGAAGTCAGAATTGGACGATTTAACAGCCCACACGAAGATAATGGAAATCTCTTTTATTATAAAGTGGTCCAAATATCAAATTACATCAGGAACGGCTCAGATTTACTGAAGAAAAGTCAGCTACGAATTTTCCTTGTAAAACAGAATCAGTTTAGGAAACGTACTTGTACTTTCCTCAAGGCATTAAAATATTTGAGGATATATATATAGACATCAGATCTGAGAGATAGGGAGACATACATATACATAGATACATACAGACATAGAGAGACTTGTACTTTTCTTCTTGGAGAAAGATTAAAGGTTTTTATTCTCTGTTCTTAATATTATCATGTGTTCTTATTATATTATGTGTTTTGTTAGTTTAATTATGAGTGAGTAGTTATTTAATCTAGGGTTAAGTTGAACCCTAGTTATGATTGATGTATGATTTTCCATAACCCCCCAGTTTAGTTATGTTGTATGCTCTTGCTTATTGAGTTGTGCTTAATTAACAATAACATGTCAGACGTGATTATGCGTATTGTTTGAACCTAATATCTATTTATCATCGAAAGTTGGACTTAGATGGTTGTGATTTATCCAATAAGGACATGAACTTCTCCATGAAAATAGGTAGAACGGATTGTTAGGAAGTTAGGATGCTGTGTTTAATGTCTCTAAATTGCATGATACCATGAAAATAGGCTTGAGTGTATTTTAGAGAAGCCATTAATACTCGAGAGAGGTTATTGGTATTTTATAGGGCGCATCTTTCCTCTTGAGTAGCGTATGATTAATTGGGGTGGAAAATCATAATTGCATTGATTCATGCTAGTGGGGATACTTAATTCTAGATGTTTTAGTTAATTTATAATACAATACAATTTGCCTTAGTAAAATATTAGTTTAAAAATCTCTCAACAATTTATTGTGTTACTTGCTTAGTTGAATTGAATCAAGAATAACTAGTGATTGATACGTTTGTCTCTGTGGGATCGACTCTGACTTGCCCTACTACATAGTTAGAAGGATTTGTTAGATATTATTATTTGATAGGCACGCGACAGCCTTGTCAGCTTCAATCTCATTCTCCTGGATGATGATGTAAACCTTATTTTATCTTTTTATGTTTATTCACAGTTTATTTTGAGAAATGTATACAATTGAACCATGAAATCTGTTTATCTTTTTTGTAGAATAACCATGTTCATGCATTTGCCTATCACAACATTTGGAATGCATTGACAACTGGCACTGCTATTTTGGAAGGAGGTGTATATGTTTTTGATTAGTTTAGTGTGAAGGATGATGTGGGGAATTTGAAACCGGTCCAATCCAAAAACTGCATTAGGTTTACTATTGCAACTACTGTCAAGCAAGCTGAAGACGACGGCATGATTCCTCACTATAAGTTTGAATTTGGAAGATTTATTTGCCGAAGCCAATAAATCTCAGCCATGAGAGAATCCAGAATTTGCTATAGGTAATTTACTACAAGTACCTAATTCAAATTGTAATATGCATTTTACTTAATATATAACTGGTGCACTCATTCTATTTTTTTATTTCATTTGGAAAAAGATATCATTGGAGTTATTGAGGAATATGAGAATGTCAAGCGTATTGACACCAAATTCGGGGACAGAGACATTGTGAAGTTCAGGATATGCGATTCAAGGTTTTTATAACTATCTATATTAGAATTTGTATACATCTAGATCATGTAGTGCGACTTATATTTTACATTTTTTTGTTTTTTTAAATGAAAATAGCAATGCTCACAAAGTCACTATATGGGGAGATCTTGCTCTTTCTGTTGAGGAAATGTATGTGAAACAACTTGAGAAACCAATTATAGCAATTCTTACAAGCACAAAAGTGACCAAGTTCATTAGTAAGAACTTATCGAACTAATACCTTTTCAAATGCTAAAGAACTTAACAAATATAGTTTTTTACAAGTTGTTTGTATAGATTCTGTGCAGATTGCTACATTGCCTTCCACAAAGGTTTATATAAATTTAGACGATGAAGCTGTTACAGACATGAGGCCGAGGTAGTATATTGTACTTAGTTTTCTTAATAATGTTTCTCTTTGTTCTTGAATGTTAATGATAAATATTTTATGTAAAGGCTCATTGCTGAAGAGTATCATTTGAAGGCAGAAAAAAGCCTCATTTCCTCAAGATCTGAACAGATTTCAACCTTCTTTGAGAAGCTGTCATTGAAGGACTTGAATGAGAATTTGACATATGATCATCTCAAGGTAAATTTTTAAATTTATACAAACATTTTTCTTTGTAATTTGGCAATTGTTTAATATATTTAATCATGTTTTATATGTTTGTGTTGTAGAAAATAATATGTTGTAGCTTTACAATTATGAAAGTAGATGAAGATTCCTCCTGGTGGTTTTATAGTTGCAACAAATGTCAGTCTGAAGTTGAAAGCTTTGGCAATAGGTTCAAATGTTCTAATTGTCCAAGGATCATACATGTTGCTCCTAAAAGGTAACATGTTCCAAACAGATTTGATATAAGTACATTTTTGTGTCAAAACAGAGATGTTTGCTTAAACAATGAAGTGTTAAATTATATTTAGGTTCCGTATCATGGTCCTTGCTGAAGACTCTACATTCTCATGCAATATTGTTCTAATGGATCGAACTGCTAGAAGAATTCTTGGCACAAGCGCTGCCAAGGTTCTTGATGATTTGAAGAAGGTAACAATGAACATTTTGCATTTTTAATAGATTTGTCAGTTGTATCCATATCATAGTTTACATGATGTCGTAGGTTCCCGAAGAAGGTATTCCTAAGCGTCTTCAAACTTTGGTTGGGAAAGAAATTTCAGTTCAGTTAAAGTTAAGCAAATCAAATGTTACTCAAGATAACACTTTCTTCCAAGCTGAAGATATATATGATACTACATTGCCGACTCCAAGTACTTCTGAGAATCCCTGTATTTCCGATGCTTCAAGTGTTGACTTAACTGACAATGTGAGCCTGTCTAAATATATGTTTTGATAGACTGTTGGCTCTGATAATTATAAAGAATCTACAAGTTATTAAAGTGAACATCATTGTTGCAAACTTTTGAAGTTAATGACTTCATGCAGACTCCAGGTTCCGCCAAATCAGTGACCAAAAAAATTAAAATGGTAAAGGAAGTTGAGTAATTTCAATTTATTGTTCTATCTTATACCTTTAGGTTAAAATAAAAGTAACAGTCTATTTTTTCAAATGGTCTTTACAGGAACCTTGATTGCATGGACTTGAAAGTGAAGATTATTGAAGTTCACAGTTGAAGCTTTTTCCGAATAAATTCTTATCATATTAAACTTTTTTTATTTTCTGGATTTCTGGATTATTCTCTATCTTATTGTTTTGGTTTTGATGTGGTTTTGAGTCCATATGAAACTACTTTAATTTTCTTTTGCAAAACAGTTATCTTTGCGGTGGAGCATAAAATAAATAATTGTGTTACTTTTTTATGCAGCGTTCTTTGCTAAAGTTACTACTTTTTATGTAAAATATATCTTCTACATTGATTCAAACAACTGAAATAGTACTCTTAATCTATATAAATTATTGACAATAAAAATAGTGCATAAAGTATAATTGAGTAGACAAAAAATTATGAACTTAGTTTCTTATTTATAGGCCAATATCTTGACATGCAATTCTAATAATGTTGCCAGTCACAGCATAATCCTAAGATAAACAGAACATAGTAACATATCTACATGAAGCATGTGAATATATTATAACATAAAACGAATTCAGATATTACGCCTTAAATCATCCACTCGAGCAATCATTGTTGATTTTTGATCCTCAATTTCACCAGCCTTGATTATCCAGTCGCTTGTCATTTTAATCCATTCCGCTTCAAACTTTTTAAAACCTGCCAACATTTCTTCCAACTGATCTTTGCACTGCTTCACGTGACCATTCAGAGAAGTTGAAGTATCTTCGAGAAATCTTCTTTCACTTCCTGCATAGTCTCTATCAATTTGCACATTTGTCATTGATGATTCACCAACTGCTGCATCTGGATTTCCTTTCAATACTTTGTTAAGGTGCCTGCGATTTATAAACATAAACTGTATATCAACAGAAAAAATGGTAAATAGTTGAGCAAAACATTTCTGAATAACTATAATTAAAATTAGAAATAGGTATGTGTACATGTATTTTTCCTCCAGTCCAATAGTGCGAGCAAATAATTCTGTTTGTCTATCTTCCATACTTTTGAAAAACAAACAGAAATCTTCATTTTCTATACGTATATCTTCATTTAACTCTGCAGATGAAATGTTGATGCCATTCAAGTCATTCACCACCAAATTCTTCATGTTAGAATACCTTCTCCTCTTTGCAGATGGTGAACTCATCTTTGTAAATACAGATATGATGTTAGTGATGATTGTTATTGTAATTTAAAAGACAGAAAATAGTATTTATAATAATGTTTAAAGAGTAATCCAATAGTCATCAGTTATAAAACTGCTATAACATGTACATGTAATTGCACATAAGTTACTTTTGAGTGGTAACTGCTCAATAGTTATTAATATTTGTAAGTAGTTTAAATTAATTCAACATGGAATTTTTTTTAAAACGTAATATATTTATAGAATATAAGATTAGATCTTATATTTTGACCAAATTAATTAATTTTAAAGACGTAATATATTTATAGAATATAAGATCAAATCTTAAATCTTATAGATTTAAAATTAGAATATAATTTTTAAAGACGTAATATATTCAACAAACTATAATATCTGGTCACAATATATCAGTTGCTTCTACAATCCAAAACCAAAAACTCAAACTAGCTAATAGAAGGAAGTTCAAATATACGCAAATATCTGAAAAGTATACTTAAGTTTTCCAAACGTTTCATAACCATATTTAAAGCATCCTTCTCCAATATTTAACATCCACTACTAAGAAGCACCATGCTTTTAAAAGTTATGTTACAAGTACCAAAATATTGTGAGCATATCAATCTATTGGATTAACTTCGACATCAATTACAGCAGTGTTTGCTTCCTCGCGTAAAGTGAAACGTAGGTTATCATTCAAATTCAAATTATTATCTCTGACAAATCTGCTCCATCCACCGGAAAATCTGGTATTCCCATTATTTAAAACAATAGTTATATTCCATATTCCTTCTTCAGTCCCGAAGACGACACGATCTCCTCTTTCCCAATCTCGATCACCGATTTTAATGTCAGCAGGTATATGCTACACATAAAATATTTACATACATTTTAGAAATAAATTGAGATGACAATATACAATGTATTATACTATATGATCATAAAAAATTGTCAATATACCATTCCATGACATCTTCCGTTCATGTTGCAGGGAATCAACCTCTTCGAGAACTGCAGAGTGTCAGCATCTTCTGCATTTTCTACCACATCAGGTTCCACAATATCTACTGCTTCATCAACAACTACCCGACCTATATTATCAGGTACCACATTATCCATGACAGCAGGTATGTTATTAGTATATCTCCGAACTTTGCCCGCAGTAACTACATCCATAAGTTTTGAATCACCTTCAAAAGTTATATACAAATAATTATAATGTTGTTCTGATAGATATATTAGTTCAAAATGAAATACAAAAAAGTATACTACGAGACATACCCATATCCAGACGAGAATCAGAAATTTCTTCCTCAAAAATAAAACAATCTTCACATTTTTGCACGCTACAAATGCTTCCCGGTGTATAGTATATGATTTCCATTCCATTACTCTTAAAAATCCTTGCACAAAGCTCTCCACGCATATCAAAACTAAAAACAATAGCGTCAAACTCGACCAGACTAAAGTGCTAAACAACCTTTTCCAAACCATAAATAATTCTTAATTTTTCATGATATTTTATCTGCCACTCCATCCCATATATTCTAATTTGAGAAAAACTGCACAGAGATTTTTCTGTCTCCACTCCAATCAAAGCCGGTAATACCTAATTGACCGTTAAAACATCTATACTTAATTACGCATACTACTAATTATTAAATAAAAACCAGAGAGTATATATAACACATACATGCTTAAATAGAACTATTCACCATAAACAAAATCTAAAGTACTTACGATATATCCATGTTTTAGTGTTGTTTCAAGTATAATTTTGAAGAATGATCTCATTCCATCCCTCACTCCTGTTTTACATTGTAAAAGGACATAATTTATATAAAGAAATGCTGAGGAAATTTAGAATTTATTATGTATACATATATAAATATTTAGAATGATACCTGCTTCTTTCTCAAATATTAGCTCTTCTTTTTTAAAAATGCATGTAAGAACAATATCGGGAGATTCTGTTATATTCATAGCTATAACATCCCCGGTTGAAATGTCCAAGTCTTTGAGAAACCTATACCAACCAGAACCGAACGTGCATGATTCAACATCGCAATGAACCTCTATTTCCCACATCCTCATCCCAAGAGTAAGGTAAATCTTATCCATTCCTTTCCAGTTTTTGTAAAGATCCTCTAGATCTTTCTCCAATTCCTGTTAACATAAATGTTAGTATAATATAAAAAGAATGTAAATGTAGCATTTGTCAGATATATGTAACTCTAATGAAATAATGAAGTCTTTACCAGATATTGCATTTCTTGCATGTTCTCGACTCTTTTGACCTCAAGTTTGAATTCCTTTGTACTTTCCTTGATTGAATTATATGATGATATTGCTATAAGTTTTTCAATTTCTAGATGATTATGACCATAGACAAACTGATCCATCATCAAATATCTTGATTTTTCATTTTTGAAAAACTCAACAGGCTCAATAGTTGGATTGACCACTGCAGTCGCATTATGTGTGTAACATTTCACAACAAACTTACCACATCCAAAATAGTCAAAAATCACCACCGAGTACATTCGCAGATCATAGAATCTTAAAAAATCATATAGACCACGAATTTTTTTCTTATTGTTATCGTAAATAGCATGCCACAATATATTGTTACACTTAATTTGTAAATGGTAGTAAAGGGAACTTCCAAATTTGTTAAAAAAAGAAGATGGAATCCTCTGCATAGAAAAAAACATAATCTATCATAATACGCAGTAGCTTATGCATGATTATTCTATTTTTAATCAAGATTATAGGACTATTTTACTTACAAATGACCCGTCTTCATCTCTTTCTACATTTGATGCAATAAAACTGGATAATGGTTTGCGAGTTTCTCCTAAACAGACCATAATTCAATTAAACAAGACAAAGACAACTGATGTGATTTTTTTTACAAAGTACAACTTAAATCAATAATTTTTACCTGTTGTACAATCAGTTCTCAATTTCATATAAGTTGGAAGTAATTTTCTCTGCATTTAAAACATAAATAACTTAGTACAATACATTATAATTCTGATTCACCCAAAAACAGAGGAACGCCGACATTAGGGATGATCTTGCTGATTTATATAGGAATAGGGAAATCAAGTACTAATCTCCCACACTTATTTGGAAAATCAATGTTTGAGTTTAACTAACACATATATTTCCATTAAACATCTTTTCTACTTAATACCTATAAATCTAAATATGACCAAATACAGTAAGTATTTCATATTTTTGTACTTTTGGTTCAGAAATTTAAATTTTGCATTATGTTTGCACTTCATCAAACTGCACTAAGTTAGATATGTAACAATACGCAAGCACCTCAACAGTTTGCACTATATTCCTAATTTAACAATGAACCAATAATGTAAAATCATATCATCGCCAATATAAATCCATTGATTCTATAAAAATTTGCTAATGACATCTAAACTTTTCCTAACAGACATCTAAATCCATTAGTCATTCTATGTAATTTTCATGTACTAATCAATATCGACCTAATTATCGACCCAATTTATAACATCTTATGCATGCAATACATACAACCAGGCAAGTACTAATCAACCCAATTTATAACATCTTATGCATGCAATACATACAACCAGGCAAGTACTAATCTCTAATAACTTATTTGGAACATAGTTTAACTAACAAATTCAAACTACAGTGTACATATTCTTGAAGAGGAACAATATTTAACAAGAATCTAAAACCATCTTCGATCATTGTAACTTTTCTCAATCAATTATCAATCAATACACAAAACCGCATAACATAATGCGAAAGAAACTGAAAATTCGTGTTGCTAACCTCCATTCGATAGTTCGTGAAGTTGTGGTCGATTGAAAACCTGAATTTCCCAAATTGCAGATGATGTGTATAGTAGTTGAAGATTGTGTTTGATATAGTTGCAAGACATAGTAAATTGGGACTTAATTAGGACAGATACACCTGTCTCCAAATTTTACTAATTTTCTATTTAGATTGGAATACCTTTTTACCAAATAAGTATATTTAGATTTTGATTGAAAATAATAATTTTATTAATGAAAAAAGAAATTTAAAAATACTAATAAAACTTATGAAGTTATGTTACAATATGCAATTTTTTAATTAATATTTACAAATAAATCACATTTTACCTTTGTATTTTTAGAAATTTAAAAAAATATTTCAAAATACAAATTAATTTTATTAGGTTCATAATAAAAAGACATATGTGTTGACAATTATCATAAAAATAATTATTTTAAATATCGTTAACTCTATTGGTAAAATTGCAATATTTTATGTGCACTGACCTTTTCAAAAATATTAGCGTTGACAATTTTAAAAAATATCTCCAAACTCATTGTCATAAACGCAAAAAATTATAAACACAATTCTTAACATTTATAAATAAAATATTTTTACTAACAATTTTTTTGAATTAACTGTAAAAAAATTAAAAATATCTTAGAGCGCGCGTAGCGCGGGCAAAAGTTCCCTAGTATATTCTAAATAAGTGCTAGCAAAGGATTTTTCAAATTACTTCTAATGCCCTTCCTTTTTTTTTCTATCTTCATATCTATTCACATCCTTTTTGGTCTTTTTACTTTAACTTGGATCACCCAAATAAAAATGGGTCAGATCCATTAATTTTTATGTATTTTTCCTCTCAAATGGATCATCCATACACAAAATGAGTAGTATCCATAGAGTTTAATTTTTTCCACATCAGTGTAACTGATTATCTCCTAATCTGTTTAATTTGAATTTAAACTCCTTTGTTTGTGGATACATCAATGGAAACTACTCTCGAAACTACCGAATCATGATTTTTAGCAATTAATATCGTGTTTTCTTTTTTGATTAACCTTATGGATAACACGATGGACAAGTCAGGTATAACCACATTCGTTGATGAATTCATATGTCTACAAGATGTTTTCATAAGCAGCATATAATTATTATTCATTGACAGGTCGCAAACGTACTCCACTCTCACCTTTCACAATCTAGTTTTCATTGTTCCGGGAATAACAATTGGTATCAGAGCAAGCTTCAAACATACCTGAAGTTTAAAGATAAAAAACAACTGCAACCATGGAGAGAGGTGACAATGAAGAAGCTGGGAAAGATGAATCAGTTCCTAGTGCTCTTCTCAAATGTTCCGAAGACAACAGAGAAGACAAACACGAGGGCAGCAAGATTATTCTCAATAATCTTGTACATGGCATGTATGAAGATTTCCTGAGCCTCAAATCTCATAACGATAGAAGGGACATCATTCATACAAATCATGGAGAAATTGATCTAGTCCAAGAGAAAAGATTGTGCCTACTCACACAGAAACTTGACTTGTTTCACTATGAAACGGGTGAAGAATTGTCTGATTTTCTTTCAAGATTTCAGAGATTTTTACAAGATTCAAAGAAGTGTGGGAAGGAGTTTTCAAGCAAGGACTCAAACTTAATATTTGCAGAATCTTTACCCAGGAAATGGAAGCATATCTCTGTGTTTATCAAAAACACCCTTGCGTCCAAAGATCTACATCTTGGCAATCTGTTAAGCACTCTCGAAGCCAGTAAACTTGAGGCTGTGCAAGATGCAAAGATTATCAGAGATAAAAGGGAAGAAGAAGCTAGAGATGTGGTCATCTCCAACCAAGATTTGAAGGAAGGGGAAAGAACAGAAGCAACAAGCTCAACATTCAACTTGAAGATCTGTGAATGTATCAGAACCGCATCAGACAAGGTCAAGGAAAGAATGGCACTGGAAGATGAAGTCCTTTTTGTACAAAGGGTCTCAGCTGAAGAGGGTTATTCGAATTCAACAGAGGAATCTATCAACCTTGTTAGGTCCTGATATGTTTGTAGAAGGGGGGTTGAATACAAACAGTACCGTTTAATCGAATTTGTATTGATAGTATATTTAACAATTACAATAACAAATTAGCTGCGGAATAAAATGAAACAAGATTCAAGTTAAATAAAACTCTATTGAACTTGAAGGGTGTTACAATTCTGTGTATAAATTACAGAGTTCTTGTTAAAACAAATCTAGAATAAATTCGACATGAATTATCTATATTTGTAATAAAAGGATCGAATACTAAAAAGTAGTTCGATTGAAATTCTAGGGATTATGATCCGCTAGATTGTCAAAGCAGTACAAGTAATTGAATTCTAGTTGATTGAATGTAACTTTGATGGCTAGAATTTATTACAAGAATTAATTTGAGCTTTGCAGTTGGCTTCGTGTTAATGGCAGAAGTAAAGAGATGATACTTTTTTTATTTTCTTCTGTCTTGATATTCAATTGTAATGACCCCTGCCTCTTTTGATCATGCACTTGTATTTATAACAAGTCAACAGAATAAATTGCACGCGCCAAAACCACTGCATAAGTAATACAATTGTTTCTACTAGCAGTACTACCAAAACACTTGGTAGTACTATCGGTAGTACTTACCAAATGACTTGGTAGTACTATCGGTAGTACTATTAATGATAGTACTACTAGTAGTAAACAGATAGTACTACAAGTAGTAAATAGAATTAGGAAATAAAACTGTTTTTTAATAAATTCTACTTTTAATTGATTTAACAAATGAATTAATTTATTCAGAATTAATTCACTGATTAAATAAATTAAATAACTAACTCAAATAATTTCATAAATAAATTAATTCTGGAGAATTAATTCATATATTAAATTACTTAAGATCTAGATTGATTAATTTAATATATGAATTAATTCAAAAATAATTAATTCATAGATTAAATTAATTATCTTATAGAATAATATTAAAAGAGAATTACACTAATTCTTAGAACCACTAAAATTGATGATGAACTTCCACTGGCTGACGTTGACACTCCATGTACTGTCTGGTTCATGAGTGACTAAATTTAATGGTTGTTCTTCATCTTTAACTTTAAGATGTGATTCTTTACTCCTTCTATTTAAACAAAGGACTGTAACCTGTACTTTTTCCCGTCACACTTCTGAAATCTCTGTCACTATTAAATAGTTCCACTTCCTTGAATACTTCACTGAGGCTTGAACAATAAATTGAACTTCTTTCAATGTAGACTTACTTCAAGACTGTAGATGACTTTAATCTTCATTCTCTTGACAGATATAACCTTCTGAGATTCATGTGACATTTGATTTTTATTATTTACTTATTACATCTTGGTTTATGTTGAGTAGAATCCTCTGTGTTTACAAATAGGCCTAGACATATGCCTTTCAAACCTTGTACTCACGACCAATGAAAATCAAGAAGCAAGTTCAACCAGCAATCAGGTAATTTCTCTGAAGCCAACAAAGTAGGTTAAAGAAGTATGTTGCAGCATTGTAATGAGTTTAATTGATGAATTACATGATGTGCGTATTCCTCTTAACATTCTCATTGAAGAAAATATCCGACTCAAAGCAACTAATGTTATGCTTAGTGAGATAAATGCTATGTTGGAAACTCAAGTCTCTAAGTTTGAGAAAACAAAAGTTGATTGCCTAAATGCAAAACAAGAACTTGAGGTTGTCTTAAGAAGAGAAGTGGTTCTGAAAGAGCAGCTAAAAAGGGAACAAGAAGTCATTGCGAAATGGAATAATTCCAGTTACATTGTGTCCAACATTATCAAGACACAAGGAATGGACATATTTTTCAAGGAGCCCTGGAATTACAAGAAGCTAGAGGATGTGGAGACTGCTCCAACGATGGTATAACCATTCAGGAGTAATCAGACTCTAGAGAAACTGAGCAAGAAGTTTGGACCAGGTTTCAAAAACCGTGTTCAATCATTAAGAAGCAAAACCATCAAGGAAGAAGGGCCAAAGGCAGATGCAGAGAAGAGCAAGAATGAACCAACAATGATTAACAGTAATAGCAGCTACCTATCAGAAGAAAGTACTTCCAGAAGGCCATGTATTCGATGTGGTAGTGTTAATCACTTGTATACTACTTGCAAATCTGTTCAACCAAGGTCTGCTCAACTGCTTATGACTGATATGCATGTCATGCATCACATTTTTGCTCATAATGCTCAAGACTCGACCAGATATGCCAACATGCCATTTGTTCCTCATCCATATTGGTATTCATTCAATATGCCTCAAATGTCATGGAGCATGCCTGACTTGAATGATCTGTATGCTCAAACATTTTCTTGTCGAGCATCAAATTTTGATGTTTTAGAGCAACATGTGGATGCCAATCTTCCAAAGCCAGTACCTACGGATAAAAATGATTTGAATCCTTTGAAGCCCAAAGTTCAGAAAGAGAAGATGACAGTCATAAAAGCTAAAAAGTCAAAACTCAAGGAAACTTGGGTACCTAAGCCTACTTGATCTGGTTTTGAAAGTGTGCAGGAGGAAAATAAAGAAGCCATGGCTCCTCGGCTATGGAAGCTCTAGACTCATACTAGAGTTTCCATCCTACTCACAGAATGCTCAGAGGAAAGTAGCTTTTCTACTGTATGTAGAGATGATATTTGTAGTCATGATTAAGGAATGCAGTATGACTTCAGCAAACAATGTCATCAGTTAGGGTTGAAGCACTAGTTGATGGATATAAGCATAACTTGCTGTATCAATCAAGCATGTGACAAAGGAAACTTTGTATTTGAAGCCTGCATTGTCAAAAGCTAGAAAGACAATGAAGTGGTTAGTACTGGACACTTAATAGAAAAGTGTATGCATCTTATTACAACTCCGCATTGGTGGATTGTACGTCTTGTCTTCTAAGTGACTAGGCAAAATCAGGTCAATAGTAACCAGTGCATCAAAAACTGTCTCAAGGAAGGATCTTGATAAGAGGAACCCCAGGTTTTTGCCAAGGATGGGTTAAAGGATGCATGCCATCAAGGGAAGAAAGAGAAGACCTCTATCAAGAACATGACATATCATACGTTTGATGAATTCTTTCAACCACTGCACATAAAATCTCCTCAATGATTTAGCTCAGAGTCTTTTATGAAGAGGTTTTATGAAATAAATGACAAATTCTGCATGGACTATGCTGGGAAAATCATGATAACTCATTGAGCTCTGGAAAGTTGTAGTTGTTTCTACTTATTGCATCCAGAGTGTTTTCTTGATCATACAAGCACTAGAAGGAGGACTCATCAAACTGTGTGAATAGGTGAAGCCAACAATTTTCTCTTATCACTTTCTTTAGGCAAGGAATAATTGGAAGCTTAGCTAAAGGAGATCAGGGAATTTGCGTTGGGAACAAACGTGAAGAACATTTAGTCCATGATCGAAGACTTAACCCTCAATTGGACGTTAAGTTTAACAGACATCTGGATAAAAGTTCCCAAGGAATTGATTAGTGGAAGAAAAGATCTAGGTTAGTGGAAGTAGAGGTGAAGCTGAGAGTAGTGGTCTCTTCTACGTGCATTTCTGGTTATCTTTCATAAGAAATGACAACCATCTGTAGAAGATAATGAGCAGCCAACCATGGAATCTTATGTTCATTCCTGAAGGTTCTTCTGTAAGGAACACCTACTCAGGGGGAGCATCTCTCGGAAAGTGTTAATCTACTTCTGCAACTTCAAGAAGACATCCTGTCAAAGATCAAATCTCTCATCTACTCAGAAGCTGGACCATAAATCATTTCCTTGATTTTATATCTGGTGATGGAATCTCATAAGTCCAGTCTGGGAAAGCAACTCAAAAAGAGTGCATACAGCTGGAAAAGCCTACAGGGTTTTTAATCACAGAATCAACATTGTTATGGAATCTGTACATGTTGTTTCTGATGATGCCAGAAAACAAGATCTCTTACTGATGAGAGATTTCATGAAACTCTCAGATTTAAGAATGAGGTGGAAGGTCTCTATTAGTATGATGAAGATGATGATTATGTGGATGAATCAATACCTCCAAGAATGATTGTCTCGAATATGGATAACTCAAGTTCAAATGAGCCATCTATAGAAGGGACAAATGGAGCATCTGTAGGAAGCCAAGTGGAGCATCCGTAGGAAGCCAAATGGAGCATCCGTAGGAAGCCAAGATGGAGCATTCATAGGAAGCCAAGATGGAGCATCCGTAGGAAGCCAAGATGGAGCATCCGTAGGAAGACAAAATGGAGCATCCGTAGGAAGCCAAAATGGAACATCCGTAGGTGGATCACAACACAGAGTTACCACCCCAATAAACTAAGGGGGAATTTCTCTGAGTCAAGGATCAACCTCAAATGATCATATTAATGAGAATATTGTTGCATCTTCCAGACCTACACCTGCCACTAGAAGAGCAACTCAAGAGGAATGTCAAACAAGCATTCTTTTTCAAAAGAATCAAATCTATTGAGTATACTCTTTCAAGGCTAAATTGGTATCTATTTAAACCAATTTGCACAGAAACTTGTTCCAAAATCCAGAAGAAAGTCCTCTTGAAGATATCTATTGGGTTGAAGGAATAAGGTGATCAGTTCAAGCACAATCACTTGGATCAAGGCAAGATTTTCTAACTCCTGCAAACTTCAATGTCTACTTCCTGGACATCAAGTCTTTCTCCTTGAGTAAAAGTCTCGGTTAAAGAAATGAGTGGAACATCTGCCTCTCAAACTACAAGATCTATTGTACTCAGACTAGTTTCTTCAAGGGTTTACACTAGAAGGATTCTGTGTTGAACTGTACAGTGGAAATACATTTTGATCCAAGTGTGACTCAACAAAGCAGACATCAGTGCCAATCTACTTGATAAATCATTCTCTCCAGGATGGTAAGTAAGTGAGGTATGCATAAACTCCCTTAAATTTTGATGTCTCTTATGCAGCCAGTGTTCAAATGATTTTCTTGAAAACTAAGTTTTCCAGAAAGAGTGAAAATTTTGTTAAGTCAAAATTTACTTTGTCTATGGATATCATTATCCGTAGATAGTCATTTACAACACTGGGATTATTTTATTTTATTTTTTCTACGGATACTGTTATCCGTAAGTAATTTTCTACATCTATGGATACTACTTTTGTTCCTCTACGGATACGGCAAAAAGGCAATATCTATATCTGTAGAAAATTATGTTCTAAAATCTCAGCCGTTGTAAGTCATATATCCTTTAGCTGAGATACTTGTAGTATACATAATATCTGGCATTATTGATCAGTAGCTCTGTTGGAAGGCTGAAAAGCTCATGCAAAGTAGTTTTGAGGAGAAAAATGAGTATTTTTCTAAAATTCTCATACCAGCTATTGACAAAACTGAATTGAGTACCAAGGTAGAAAATTCATGTTTTGAAAAATATTTGGTGATCTCTCTCATGACTAAGTAACAGTATGCCAGAAATTATGTTAACCGCTTGTTTATGTACTAGTACCTAGATTTATCCTGGAATCATTTTTGTATCTCAAGAGATTATCAACCTTTCAGTACTTGATAACCCAAGAGATACTTGTTGTGTTCTAATTGGATGCCTAGATGTTGATACTTGCAGGATAGTTTCCTAACCAAAGAGACACAACACACTCATGCCAACTCCAAGGAAATAAGTTCAGGTCATGGCTCAAAAGGAATGCTTAACTCAATGTCAAACCAAAAGATGTTGCTGAAGCATCCAAGCATTTCTCAAAAGAGTCAAGCACATAAACTTCATGCACTACGCTATTGGAAGAGTGATGTGCATGATGTAGTGGAAATACACTGTGTTCCTAGGGAACAACATTTAACAGATATCTTACCAATGCTCTTAATGCAGCAACTCTCCCAGGTTGACAAATAAGTTTGGTAGGTAATAATTTCCTATTCTCTTGAATATCTGTGTTAAATGCATGCAGCCAGTGATTTTTGATCTCTGGAATTATTTGTTCATTTTTTTGTGCTTTATTTGTTTTATTTTGTTGTCATGACAAATCAATATAGATGAATGATGATTATGCATCAAGTGAAGTTATCTATGAAATGATCCTCTAAGTAATATTCAATGAGATAGCATGCTACTTTTCTCACTGGTATTAAATAGTTGATCATCTCTAGACATTAACAAGCTAATGCATTGATTTTCTTTGATTTTTCCCATGGATGAATATTCAGGGATATCATTTGTCAAATGTCATACATTTAATGAATGATGTCAGCTGAATATGTGTCTTGAAAATTCAAATAACTTGCTTGTAACATTGTTCAAAAGATATTGATTTTCTGTAATGTCACTTGTCTAGAGATTTTTTTTGTAAAATGAATTAGTTGAACATATTCATATGGCCAACTATTAATTTTACTCTTATCTCTACTCAAAAAAAAAACCGTTGTCATGATAACTTTTAATCTGAGCTAAGACGCATTTCACTCTAGGAACTCGAGTAGTCTCTGCATTTACACTAGGGTGATTTAATGCATGTCTCTTCAGTTTTCCTAACCCCTGTTTAACTCTAGTTAAGCACAAGGGTTATCTAGAAACTCCCTGCCTATTTAAAGGCATAGGTTGAGCTCACCTCCTCATCATCATCTCAATTTTCTTAAAAAATGGCACCTGGAATTCTTGACATTACCCTTGAGGAGTTCAACCAGTTGTCAACCGTAGACAAAATTCTTCGCCTCCAGGAGAAAATTGACCAGCTTATTCAAATTGAGAAGGATGAGGTAGACAGGATGAGAGCAGCCCTGGCTATTCTGGTATCCCGCAACCGAAGGGGAGGTCCCGGTGGAGGCCCTGATGGAGCTCCTGGGGAAGCAGCAGCAGCTTAGCTGTTGACTGGCTGTTTCTCCAGTTGAGAGGGTCGGGGGACTTGGGGGGCTAGGAGTTTGTTTGTTTTTGTTTGTTTTTGTTTATCAGATCATTGTACTTTTTTTTTAATAAAAGTGTTAGGGGTTTTCCCCTCTTTTTATTAATTTGCTTGTGTGATGTGACTGTTTCATTTTCTTTCTGCACATTTAGATCTTTTGACATGTCTAACTTCTTAAAAATGGATTGCATATTAACAAGATTTAAATTCTAACAAAAAGAACATTTAACAAACGTCTCATAAAAAGGAATTACATATAAAAATATGATCTGTTAAACAAATTTCTTTTTTTTTCGATGACTTGATCAAAGTACGACATATGAAAACTATCAGATCATAAGCTTTGATTCAAGTTATCAAGAAACCCTAATTGTACAACTAACAGACTAGTGAGCTCTCTGAGTTACACAGTTCTTGTTTCATCTATTTTGCATGAACTCAAAGAAGAAAAAAAATCAGAAGAATACTTGAAGAAATTGAAAGTATTATTTGACAGCTTAATCAAGTTGTCTGTTTGAAGCTTCTGATGGTCTTCGTGATAGTGTTGTCACAATTAAAGGGAAACTGGTAATCCTGGACTTCAAGAGAGTAAACCTTCAATGGAGAAGGCTGTTGGGTTTGACCGGTTCTTCAACCCAATATGGTAATATGGGTTTGGGTGATTAAGACTGTTTTGGTAATAATTGTATGGGTAGACAATTATTATATATGGTAATAATTGTATGGATAGACAATTATTATATATGGTATGTCTTGGTCATGATTAAATTTGGGAATTAGGTACCAAGAATAAAAAGTCTTGTATAACGAGTATGGTAAGTCTTGTAAAACGAGTATGGCAAGTCTTGGTGGCTAAGTTTTGGGTGGCTATATAAACATAGTCATATTGTATTTGTTTGATAGACGTGTGCTTAAGAGATGTAATCGTCTTAGGTATTGTTTGGGAGATGTTGGAGCATTGTTTGGCTCAAGTATCAGTTGGGACACCATTGAGGTGTTATTGTTTTGATTGTATTATTGATAACTGTTTTGATTAATAATACAAGTTGGGACGTGGGTGTTTCCACGTCATATATGTTTTGTGTGTGTTACTTGTCAACTAATCGATTGGTTGTGTGTGTGCTCTGTATTGGTGTGTTGTGAATCTCGAATTGGTGTGTAGCCCATAAACCTAACAAGTGGTATCAAGAGCCAAGGTTCGTGAATCGTGATGGATGAGGTTGGAGGGAAAGTTCAAGATTCAATTGATATGGCGGAGTACAATGAAGGATTCGCTGACAAGATGCCTACTAACGTGGGATGAGGCAAAGTTACGTGTGGTATGACGGTTTACTTGCACCGTGGATCAATTTGTTCGGGTTCGAGATGGAAGAAGAGGGAAGAGATCATCGCAATTGTTTCAATGGCTTGATCAACCAGGTGAAAATTTTGGATGATTCTAGTGTTGTTCTTCTATGGGCCGAAAGATTGAGAAAGCAAGGATCGGGTGACTCAACTGATGGAAGGGCACTCGTGGTGGATGATGCACGTGATTTTGTAGATGGATACATCGTTATGTTGAATAACGGTGGTTTGGAGGTCACTATACGGGTTTTAGTGATTCTCAAGATTGGAAGAGCAAGAGCAGGAGATTCTTGTTCAAGGGGAGGCATAGCAGATGGACGTTGATGTCTCTGATGGTTACTGAAGGTTTGGAAGAGCAAGAGGATTCTTGTTCGAGGGGAGGCATGGCGGAGGGACGTCGATGTCGTTGATGGATACCGTTCAATCTGATATGGGTATTGGGTTGAAGGGGAGGATTGTTGGGTTTGACCGGTTGTTCAACCCAATATGGTAATATGGGTTTGGGTGATTAAGACTGTTTTGGTAATAATTGTATGGGTAGACAATTATTATATATGGTAATAATTGTATGGATAGACAATTATTATATATGGTATGTCTTGGTCATGATTAAATTTGGGAATTAGGTACCAAGAATAAAAAGTCTTGTATAACGAGTATGGTAAGTCTTGTAAAACGAGTATGGCAAATCTTGGTGGCTAAGTTTTGGGTGGCTATATAAACATAGTCATATTGTATTTGTTTGATAGACGTGTGCTTAAGAGATGTAATCGTCTTAGGTATTGTTTGGGAGATGCTGGAGCATTGTTTGGCTCAAGTATCAGTTGGGACACCATTGAGGTGTTATTGTTTTGATTGTATTATTGATAACTGTTTTGATTAATAATACAAGTTGGGACGTGGGTGTTTCCACGTCATATATGTTTTGTGTGTGTTACTTGTCAACTAATCGATTGGTTGTGTGTGTGCTCTGCATTGGTGTGTTGTGAATCTCGAATTGGTGTGTAGCCCATAAACCTAACAAAGGCTCTTAAAAGTACACCACTGATAAAGGTATATCTCTAACCTTTTCAGACTCTTACATGCTAAATCTAAATCACAATTCTTTGCCTTTCTTAAAACTGAGATGAGAACTGATTAGAATGACCCCCAAGTTTTCTACCCTATCAGTTACACCCTAAATGTAATAAACAACTATTAACCCCCTCTACACTCTACAGTTTCTTAACAAACTGTAGTTGCAAAAACTAGCAAATTTCTAATATTTTAAAATAAACAAAATTATACTAAAAAGTAAATTTTTGAAAAATAAAATAAAATAGACTTTAATAAATTTAAGTTTTCGTTTAGTTTACTTTTTTAAAAAAAAAATTAAAATTTTATTGAATTAAAATTTAATATAAAAACTAAAAAATTCTGACTGAAATTCAGATTCGGATATTATCCGTATCCGGATAGTATCCGGCGGATTCGGATATTTTTATTTAAATATTTTTAGATTCGGATACGAATTCAGATTTTCGAATTCGGATTCAGATACATACAGATCCATATCCGAATTATCCATTTGACAACCCTAGTCTCAAATTCGAATTGAGACTAATATAACTCATCGGGTTTTAGAGTAACGTCACCCTTTACTTATCTCTAATATTCGTTTAGGCAAGGTCATCTGTGTCCATTTACGCACGAGATAGATATTGAGCATTTATGCACACCATGTCCCTACAATAATGCTTCCATTTCACAGGTTGAATTATTAAGCTTATAAAGTTATCAACACCAAGCAATCCAATTGCCTAACACGCAAGCTCTAACGAGATAAGCCTCTACTGTTGTGTAAATTTGGATAATATAAGAACATTATCTATAAAAGGATAAAGCTTGCATCAATTATGTCGAGTCATCTAGATTAGCTTAAATTAGGAGGTTATTTATGTAATTAGACAATTATATATGCACATAACAAAATCTGTGGCCTATGATAGTGGAGCAATATTCAGCTAGTGGGGATTATAATTTCATAAGGATTAGAGTAAATTTATAATTTATAATGTTAATCTTTTTAGCCTTACTGCATTTAAAAATAATAACTAGTTATACTTATTTATTTATACTCAATTATTGTAAATGTTTAAATACATGTTTTAATTTTCTAATGTATACATAACATATATATTTTCTTTGAATTCAAAAGGGTTTAATACAATCTAATTAGTCTCACGTTATAACAATTCTTTGAATTTTATTTTTTTTTGCCAAATAATTCTTTGAATTTTTATAATGTATACTTTTATCTTTTTTATTATATTTTAACATGTATATATCATATTCAATCATAATTTTTACTCGTAAATTACTTAATCTCACATCAAAAATATTAAAAGTTATATAAATTTAATTGCATTATGTAGTCTTTGTCTCTTTCTAACTAATAAAAATATAACTTTAAAAATTTTCACTTAAACAATAAATTATAGTTACTAGTGTATTAGTGTTGTGTGCTCCTTTTTGTCTTGTCAAATTGTATCTTTTCTATTTTATCACTCTAATATTGGCAAGATATCTATATTTTGTTCATCATATTTTAAAGTAATTTCTAATATATTAAAAAATTGTGTGACGGATTAAAATTTTGTTTGTTATATTAATGAACTCCATTATGAATTGAAATTAAATTATTATTATGTAATATTTCAGTAATTATAGTAAAT
Organism: Heracleum sosnowskyi; assembly: GCA_030848705.1. Classification (NCBI taxonomy): domain Eukaryota; kingdom Viridiplantae; phylum Streptophyta; class Magnoliopsida; order Apiales; family Apiaceae; genus Heracleum; species Heracleum sosnowskyi. The sequence goes on from CM061243.1 coordinate 11,386,067, forward strand.
AAAGATTTTAGTTTAAAATTTTGGTTTGATATATTAATAAACTCCATATATATATATATTGTTGTGGAATAAAAACTGAGCTTGCGAATTTAATGCTAGGGTTAGAGAGTTTCGAGTTTTAATGGCTCCACTTGTGTTTCGAGACTAAATCGATCCTCACAAGATGCCTACGTATCTCAATTCGTAATTGAGAATCAAGCCAAAGACGTAGTTCTGATTGTAGGATCAGGTCCTTTATATAGGCGTCTGGAGCCTCATATTTATGGTAGGTTTAGGAGTCTTAGCTAATAAGTCTCCTTTTTGATAATGGATAAACATTGTATTTCTTGCTGAATAAGTCTTTTCCTTGTTGATAAAGGCTATGACTCATTAATTGGGATTCTGGATCCTTCTTTGATGAATTTACCATATTTTGGACTACTAGATGATAACCCGTGCGAAACACGGCCTAGTTAATTTATTTAAAAATTTAAATTATTTATATAATATAAATCTATAACCTTTTTTAATAAATGAAATTCCTTTTTAACGTTATTTTATAAAAATTGCATATATTTTAGCTTGATCAAACATGAAACTAAGTATTATACTCAAAATATACTCGGGAGAGTTAGGAGGAGAATGATTCCTAGAGTTTTGAGGGTGCGTAGATGCTTCGTACAAAGTAGATTAAAATAACTAATAAAAAGGTATAAAATAGATTGAGATTTGTATTCTTGAATAATCACGGTTTTGGGTCTTGAATATTGGGCCGTATTCTTGGACCAATCTAGGTCTAATTAATACATCATTAATTACATTTTTAGGGTTATTTTTAGCTCATATCATATATATATATATATATATATATATATATATATATATATATGCATTTTGCTATTTATAAACTTGGATATATTTCCCTAATTACCCTTTAGCTTCTTAATGATTACATATATGATCCAGTTGATTTTGACGGAAATGGTGCAAAGTGCATCAGGAAACATTGTTGTGGGATGTAAAATGTATTGATTAAAAGTATTTGACCCAATCTGTTTTCAAACGAAAATAATAGGATGTAAAGTGAAATTTACTCCCTATAAAACGAGGTCTGTCGATTCCCTAAATATTAACGATTTGTGTGGAAGAAAGATATGGAACTGATTAGCGTGCTGCACATGAAAGGAGGAATCGGAGATTCAAGTTATGCAAGCAACTCCCTAGTCGGGGTATCGATTTGTCCATCTAACATGTGTAAGTTATATAATGCATGTGATTAAAATGTTTGCTAATGTTTACAATGTTCGGACAGAATAAAGTTATTTCCATGACGAGGCCAATTATAGAAGAAGCTGTAAGTAATCTTTGCCGCAATGCCACTATCCCTGAAAAGCTATGCATTGCAGACCTGGGCTGCGCATCCGGACCAAATGCATTTCTAGCCGTATTGGGAATTATGAAAGCAGTGGACAAGATACGCAAACAAGGAGGCTTCCAGTCACCAGAGTTTCAGGTCTATTTAAATGATCTCCCAGGAAATGATTTTAACACTCTTTTCAGGGACTTGCCACAGTTTCAGGAGAGTATGAAGGAACAGCTGGGCTTGGATTTTGGACCTTGTTTTTTCACAGGTGTCCCTGGGTCATTTTATTGTAGGCTGTTTCTTTCCAAAACTCTCCATTTTGTCCATTCTTCCTACTGTCTCCAATGGCTATCTCAAGTACGTACGTTTGATATAAAATTTGTAGGTATCAAGTATAAAATATCTAAATATTTGATTTATTATGCATGTCGCGTTTCATATTCATTACTCTATTGGTTTGTTTCAAGATTGCTTACAAACACACGCAGAGATAAGGGAGGCTGGTCCAGACTAAAGCTAATCTTATAACCATTTGCAAAGACTTTATTTTCCAAATCCCGGATTTTTGTCAAAAATCAGTAGAAAAATAATTTAAACTTGATTACTCTCTTTAAAACTTCGATTGTATTGAAATCCTGATTCATACAATATATTCGCATACCATGCACATGATAATTACTACATGAAACTGTTTTAACATAAAAATATGACTGAAATGATGAAAACACACTTACCAGTTATGTTGGTGTTCCAAAACCAAAACCATCTCATGACTTCATATTACTCCCCAAGCCGAGAGGATAGAAACACTTAACCTCTGAGCTTCGAATGGAATATATAGCAGGAGATTTGATAGTAAAGGTGGAAGCAAAGGAGAACATTGGGGGAGATAACATGAGCAGAAAATAAAATGTTCTTAATGTTTTACAAAAACAATCTTCATTCAGTTATTTGGGCATTTGTTCATATCAACTTGTTTACGATTTTGTCTGTTTTAATAAGGAGTTGAGCTAATTAGAGAATTTTACTTGCAGGTTCCGCAGTTGGAAGAGGTTAACAAAGGGAATATTTACATTGCAACAACAAGCCCGCCCAGCGTAATTAGTGCATACCATCAACAATTTCAAAAAGATTTCACAGCATTTCTCCAGTGTCGTTCTGAGGAAATGGTTAAAGGAGGGCGTATGGTTTTGACAATTTTAGGGAGGAAAAGTGATGATCCAACAAGCAAAGAATGCTGTCATATATGGGAGCTTTTATCTATGGCTCTCACGGACATGGTTTCACAAGTATGTATATGTGCACTTTTAATTAGTTTGCGCACATGCAAAAAATCCGATAAATCTATCCGAATTGCGACTGACATGCAATTAAAATGAATAAATGTTTCCATCTTGCAGGGATTGATTGAAGAAAAGAGATTGGATGAATTCAACATCCCTCACTACAATCCATCTCCTGGAGAAGTGAAACAAGTGGTGGAAAACGAAGGTTCTTTTTCCATTGATCGACTGGATGCTTCTCAAGTGAACTGGGATGTCTATGAGAATGACGGTGCCTACAACATTACCAAGTGTATAAGATCAGTAGCAGAGTCCTTACTCGCTAATCAATTTGGACATGCTGTTATGGACAAGCTTTTTCAAAGGTACCTGGAGATTATTGCTGATACAATCTCCAAGGAAACGACTCAGTTTTTCAGTGTCATCGTTACCGTGACCAAAAGCGTAATGTAACTCTGAAAGTTTATTTAACCAAAAAACATTCATAATCCAAAATTTTTGAGTGAAATCTTAAATTGCGCTTGCTTGTACAATGTGATATGGTTCATTTCATATCACTGGGAGCTAAATTAATTTTTTGTTTGTTGAAACTCGAAAGTAATCATATCATTTTAATCTCATAAATCATGAAGAACTAGAGAACTATATACTCAAAAAAACTAAATTAAATTTTGGACATAGTTATCGACATTGTTATAAGATAACAAAATAAAACTAAATCTATATTTTTTATTAATAAGCAAAATGAAAATGGCGTGCGATACTAAAAGTACCAAAATATTAAATTTGGTTATCACTACTAGGTTCGATTTCTCGCAACTACGTAATTATAAAAGATTTATTTATTTTAAGTTTTTTAACTTCATCCAGGGTTCGATTTCTTGCAAATACGTAATTATACAAGATTTATTTATCTACTTTATATTCATTAGCACCAACGTGCCATAAATCCGGGTTTGATTCCTCACAACTACGTAATTATACAATATTTATTGCAACATAATCATACTAGATTTATTTATTTACTTAATTTATTTAATTTTATCCATGATCGATTTCTATAATTCCTTTTCGTACCCGTAACTTCTTGGTGCTAAACAATACAATGCACCACCGTACATGTTAGGAATCTGTCAAGTCACTTGATAAACTTGTAGAAAGAAACAAAAAACAGGCAAAAAATGCCTGATCAGCTCTATTAGTTGAGTAAACTAACCATATTTCTTATCAATATATTCTACATAAGTGCTAGCAAAAGATTTTTCAAATTACTTCCAATGTCCTTCTTTTTTTTTCTATCTTCATATCTATTCATATCCTTTTTGGTTTTTTTACTTTAACTTGGATCACCCAAATAAAAATGGGTCAGATCCATTAATTTTCATGTATTTTTCCTCTCAAATGGATCATCCATACACAAAATGAGTAGTATCCATAGAGTTTAAATTTTTTCCACATCAGTGTAACTGATTATCTCCTAATCTGTTTAATTTGAATTTAAACTCCTTTATTTGTGGATACATCAATGGAAACTACTCTCGAAACTACCGAATCATGATTTTCAGCAATTAATATCGTGTTTCCTTTTTTGATTAACCTTATGGATAACACGATGGACAAGTCAGGGTATAGCCACATTCGTTGATGAATTCATATGTCTACAAGATGTTTTCATAAGCAGCATATAATTATTATTCATTGACAGATCGCAAACGTACTCCACTCTCACCTTTCACCCCATCATCTGCCAAACATGATAAAGTTTGTAAGCGTCAAGCAGGATGTAAGGAAAATACTGGTGCACTAGAGAACCCTAGGATCTTAAACTCCTCTCAACACAATTCATCAATGTCTTTTGTTACCAATGAGAATCAGAATCCAAATTTTTTGAGACAGACAATCAGCGTTTCAGGTAATTCCCATTGTCTTTTTCTTGATTTTTAATTTTGGAGTTTTATATTTTCTTGGATCCTGAATAATGTTTCAGACTCCGCGATTGCAAGAGGTTGTTCACGTAAGCTTTTTCAGAGTGGACAAACAATTCAAGGTATTCTACTCTTTTCACGTTATATGTTTGACGTACATGTTTATTGTGATTATCCGTGTAAAGTTCTTTTCTATTCTATGTCTATGTAAGAGCATTCATACTCAATTTGGTGGATTTGATAGCCAATCGGTTTATAGAATCAATCCTTTTAATTTATGACAACTTCATATACTGTATATAGAAATATAAATGTTACATACACATAAATTTCACATCCATTTTAATGTTTGTTATTTATGTAACATAGAATCAGAGAATTCCAGGAACTTAAACTCTTCACAACACAAGTCTTTTAAGTCTACTGTTACCAATGAAAATAAGAATCCAAATTTTTTGCACCAGACAAAAAGTGATACAGGTAATTCCCACCATCTTTTCCTTAATTAAAATTTACAGAGTTTTGTATTGTGTTTTTATTAATTATGTTTCAGGCTCTGCGTTTGCAAGAGGTTGCTCACGTAAGTTTTTTCAAAGTGGAAAAACAAGTCAAGGAATTCTAATATTATGCTATGATATCTGTTATGAATTATGAATTATGTTGTTTTACAGATTCTTCAACTCAAACCCTTCTTACTCCATCACAAAGACGTTTAAGCAATGTTAATTTATTAGGTTTTTCTCAGTTATGTAACAATATCTTAATTCTTTCAATTTTGATAAAAGGTTGCTTCTCAGTATTTGTATAAAATCCAGGAACCACTTTTCAGAACCCTGTTTCAAGACTTATAAATTCAACTCCGGAAGTAGAAGACAAACATAGTACTTTCCAGTTGTCTGCATCTAGGATCACACCACGTAGTGCACAAGCTGACATAAACAAACAGCAAAGACTTTTTGACTCTTACAATCGTGGTACACTGAATTATCATACATCCATCTACGCATTTATAATATTTTGTTCAACTCTTAGATATATTTACCATTATCTGCAGATCGAGGGTTGTAGGTTCTTCCAAAGTATAATTTAAAACATAATATCATTCAAATTGATTCACGCATTATTGAGAGTTCTGAATCAGCAAAAAGGAAAAAAAAACAGAAAATTTATTTGTGTAACTGTTCCACAACTTGAACATCTTGGTGTAAAGCGTCCAGGTGATTTTTTTTTTAAAAGTTTATTCATAATTTTTTGCCTCTCAATCTACTGTTGCTCATTTTTTGAATTTTTTTATGCAGTTTGGTATCCTCAATCATCAAGTGAGTATTTTGAATTATCTACTCTAAAATCTAGAAAGATAAGCAATCTTATATTACCTGTTTATTCAATTTGAAATAGGTCATGTTAGTAATAATACAGATTTTCAGCAATCTGCTAATGTGGAATCGTCAAGTTCTGGTGTTAAAAATTTGTTGTCGGAATTCAACGACGCTGATGAAGATCTGAATGAAAAAGATCACATTGACGATTATATTTTGGATCCAGATAATCAAGTATATGAAAATGTTCTTTCTGGTAAAAAAATCCCAGAATCTATGTTATTGCAGTTATGTATTATGCTTAAATTATCCATTGTAAATTAAAATATTAACTTTAAAACTATTTGCAGATGGAGAAGGGGATGAAGAAGCTGCACATCGAGGTGAATATTTATCCGATGATGAAGCAGATAAAGAACCTCAACTACCTGGTACGACAAACATAAATTTCTCCATATAATTGGCGATGTATAAATATATTTAATTTATGACATATTGAATACTACTGTAGATTTATGGGAAGGTTACATGAACCTTGGTCCTCCTTCTAAAATTTTCCAAAAGTGCAATGCCAGAATGTGGAATGAAGAGAGAAACAACAAATCTTCCAGGAACAACCAACCTACTTTTTCAATATGTTGTAATGATGGACATATTAAACTGCCTACAGAGAGACCACCTCCTCAATATTTGGCAAATTTGTTGTTTGGTGGTGAAAAAACCAGTCACTTCAAACAGAACATAAGGAAATATAATTCCATTTACCAGTTTACTTCTCTTGGTGGAAATATTGATCGGAAAATCAACAATGGAGGAGGTCCATATTGTTTTAAACTTAATGGTCAGAACTATCATTTAATTGGGACTCTGAAGCCTAAGGAAGGAGCACTGACAAAATTTTGTCAACTTTATGTCTACGATACCGAGAATGAGATTCAGAATAGAATGAATGAAGTTCCCGGGTCAGACCAGCTTGATCCTGAAATTGTTGAAGGTCTTTTACATATGTTGGACGAAAGTAATAAACTTGCTGAAGGCTTTCGTATGGCAAGTGATCGCTTCAATCTAAATGAACCAGATGAGTTTGATCTCCTTTTAGTATCTTCAAAATCAGAATCTGGTAGGCCTAGTATGATTGGTCCATCAAATGAAGTGGCAGCTTTAATTGTTGTCGATAGTGACGATAGTTATCCTTTCAGGGATATTGTAGTAGTAGCCAAGCAACGTTTTCTCAAAAGAGTGTTTGAGACATGTAAACACTTTATGCAACTCCAGTATCCCTTATTATTTCCTTTTGGTGATGATGGTTTTCATTTAAATATTCCTTTGCACAACCAAAAACATAAAGTTCCAGTCCAGACTGAAAACGATCAGCATCCTGATGAAACTATTCATAGGTCTACAGTCTCAATGAGATAATTTTATGCGTACAAGTTAATGATATGGCCTGATGAATGTAAGATTTTCATTTTAGATTAAAGACATTTTAAATTATGTTCTAGAGAATATGTGTAATATATGTTTAATCTTAACCTTTATTCATTTATCTTCAAGAAAAAATCTCCACCTTGGCGGTCGTCTGTGGCAGCAATTTGTTGTTAACGCGTTTGCTGCAGTTGAACAATATAGGTTGGACTGGATTAGAGGACACCAGCATATAATACGTTTTGAGCTCTACAAGTCAATCCGTGATTGAATTCAAAAAGGGGATACAAATCCAGTCAATATTGGTAAAAAGGTAATTTTACCAGCCACTCACAAAGGTTCCCAAAGATACATGAATCAATATTGTTGCCCAGTAATAAACAATTGTAGAAGGGGGTTGAATACAATTGTATAAGATTCTCGACTTAATAAGATATGAATCACAAATATGAAAGAATGATAACATCTTTATTAAATCTGATATAAAACTGTTACAAACTCTCTCAAGAAATTCTGATGTTCTTGAGAGCTGCTAGCTTACAAAAAAAACTCTCTCAAGAAATTCTATGTTCTTGAGAGCTTCTAAGCGTTTGATTCACTCTTTCTCTCTTTGAACCAAATCCTAAAACTGTGTTTATATACTACACAGCTTCTCTATCAATGATAAGTCCTAATCAATTACAAAGATTGAAACCTATCATTAATCGATAGCTTCATTACTACAAACCAGGAACCGACAGAATAATCTTCCTTATTTAACTAGACTCTAAATATAACTCGAAGTAGAAATCCTGATCAGGTTCCAATTCTGATGATCAATCCTGATCCCAGTCCTGATATTCATTCTGATCCTGACGACCATGCAATCCTGATGATGTCAGCAATCCTGTTCAGTTGAAGTCTAGATCCTGACGATCATTGAATCCTGATCTGACAATAAAGTATAGATTCCTAAGATTCAATGATGTCAAAAACATATTTACAAAATGTACAAGTATCTTCAGTAGCAACTTATCTGTTTAAATTCTTTGATAAAACAGATTCATCTTCAAGAAGTTGGATAACAAATTTTCTTCTTTTTCTTCAAGAATTTGAATCAGTCTTTCCTTAAGATTTCTGAGTTCTTCATCTTCCTCATTAATCTGGTAAATAGCTGCTCTGAGATTTTGTATGGAGCTTCTTTGTAGACTGTGCTCTTCAAGCAAAAGATAAGCAATTTCCTTCCCATCAGGATTGAGAGTAAGTTGAGTCATGCCAAAAGTTACTTCTTTAACAGCAGTGCCTCTTTGCATTTCTACATCATGTCCACTTTGATTTAAGTACATGGGAGTATAATTACCATTGAAATTTCTATTTCCATCCAGTCTTCTTCTTATAGTTGACAAGATCATGGCACTCCATTCTTTGCACACTTTATTCTTCCATCTTAACAGATAATGAACATATTTCAGTTCTTGTGTATTTTTCACCAGCAGATCTTGAATGCGCAGAATCTTCACACTACCATCTTTCATGAAGTACAGAAGCTTTTCTTTCTTTTCAATACCATCATGACAATCTATAACTATATCAACAGCTAATAAATTGTTCAGGTTTTCAGAAGTTAAAGTACCTCCAATTTCAGTCAAGGAGTAAGGATCAACATATGACATATTCAGATATTCAGCATCCTTGTGTCCAATACCTCCTCTTGAATTACTTGACAATTGCTTCAGATTTGAAAACATTCATAGCCAGAGTGCTTTTGATCTAATCATATCAGATAAATCAACAACGCTTGAAACACTTGTTATAATTCCTCCATTCTGAAAATTGATAGGTGTATTACACCTCAGTTTACTTATGTGTTTCCACTTCTTATCCTTTTCTTTTTCAAAAGTATAGCTTCTTTCTAGTAAAGATTCCCGTCTTCTTGAATTTATCCACAATCTTCTATTTGAGAATTTAAGCCTTTGTACATAGAGATTGAAATCTCTATTTGTTGATCTTGTGATTTCTCTTCTTCTGGCTTCTTCTTCTTCATCCACTTCCTTGTTGTGAGAATTAACCACAGTAGATAAGATTAACAAATCAATATCTTGCAGAATTTCAGATTCATCAGGATCTTGAACATTGTCAGGAACAATGTCAGAATTAGAATCTTCAATTTGATTTGTTTTGCAGAGAATTAATTGTCTTGGCTTTCTTCTCAATTCAGGTTCTTCTTCAACATTTCCATCATCACCAAAAGTAGACCTGTCAGGAACTACTAGAGTTTGAGTAGGTTCAGGAATTTCTTCTATTAATAAACCTCTAGACCTTGTCTATCTAGGCACTGTTTGAGTTGAAGAACCTCTTCTACCTCTCCTAGCTCCTCTCCTACCTCTGTTTCCTCTACCTCTAGCAGGAGCAGGGTTATTAAAGCTTTCCATCATTTCTCTATGTTGTCTTAAGAATTCTTCATGTGAGAGATCAGGATATTCTTCACTTGCTGTAGAGAGTGCTTTTCTTGCAAATAATTATTGAACTCTTTTATCAGTGTGATATAGAGTAACAATTCTGCCATCTTTTGTAGAGAACTTCTGGAATAGATTTGATGCATCTTCAGGATTATCAATAATCACATCTTCATCACCTTCAGGAATTGTAGCAAGAGTTTGTTCATGACCAGGCATCAGGATTCGATCACTTGTCAGGATTTGTTCTTCTGTCAGGATCTGAGATTGCACCAATGTTCTTACTGTCCTTACTCCAGAATCAGAAACATGAGTTGACTGCGTTGTTTGACTTTGGGAAGTTTGAATTGTCTTCATAACAGCAGCATCAGAGGTTTCTCCTTGTAGAATTTTGTCATCACCATCATTTCCAGTATTATCATCATCATCATTATTTCTCAATACTAGATCAGGTGTACATTTTGTCTGACTTACCTTCTCCCCCTTTTTGACATCGGCATTTGACAATATATTCAAAATTAAGGTAAGAGAGGTTTGAATGTCAGTTACCTTTGTATCAAGAGAATCAATCCTTCTGTTGATGGAGGTTTGTTCAGAAACAACAGATTTCACTTGAGATTCCACTATCATTAGTTGAAGAACAGTATGCACCTTTGTAAAACTCATAGAAATATTTTCCCTCACCAACTCAGTTGCAGCTTTGACAGAATCAATTTCATGTTTCAGGCTTTTAGATAAAAGAGTTGTAGCCTTCAGATGATTCTTCAAATTTGGATTCTCTATCATCTTCATTGCATCATAAGCATGATCCAAGGCATATGGATAGCTGACAGATTCATCAGACCTATACCATTCATTTTCCTATTGATGCCTTTTCAATTGCTCAGCAGGATTGATCTCAGAAGGAATAGAAAAGTCTTGTCTGAAGTCTTTTCCAGTAGAAGCCTTGCCAGCCATGAATGTGCTTGATGAACCAAAATTAGTTCCAAGACTAGATTTTAGAACTCTGGCAAGTTGTTCCTTCTCGTCATTATTTTCATCATCACTATCATCAGAAACATCATCATCATCATGAGTAACATCAGGATCAGGAATAGCTATACCTTTCAGTTTATCATGTGAATCTGTGATAGGATGGTCCATTGGTCTTGATCGTAGTGGTTGAATCAAAATTGGCTCAGCATCAGGAGCACCACTAGCATCAGGATGAACACCGTCAGGATTTGATAAGCTTGCATCAGTATCTGTTACCGATGGTTCTTGTGTAGCATGAGGTTCTAAAGCTGCTTCAACACTTTGAGTTGGAGGTTCTTGTGTGCTTCCCTCATTAACAGTGTCCTTGACCAATCTTTCACTAGAAGCTGTTGATGTGCCTGCATCTTCACTTTGAGAAGATGGTTCTTGTGTGACTGGAATGTTGATGTCTTCACTCTCCCTTTGAGAAAGTGGTTCTTGTGGGACCATTCCAATAGCTAAGCCTTCAACCAAACTTTTATTGAGTGGTTCTTGTGTGGCAGGATCTTCAGTCTGAGCTTCTGAATCACTTTGAGATTCAGGTTCTTGTGGGCTAGATCCTTTCAGCTTCTTTTGTCTCTTGTAAACTATCTCTGCTGCTTTCCAAGGGATGTGAAAATCCAAGCTTTGAAGCAGTCTCAGCAACCCTCTCCCATGAAATTTCAACAAACTTTGTAGATGGAGAAGTCTTTGCTGGAGAGTCTGAGATAAAGACAACTTTCGTTTTTGCATCAGGAATACCAACATCAGGATTTGCTAGAGCATCAAGAGTAGATGACTCATCAGGATTTGATGTCTGAATATTGGTATCCTTCATTTGCACTTTCAAAGGAATATGATACCTGCTTTTCGATAATGTCCTTTTCTTCTGTGGTTTTGATAATGGTACCACAGCTTCAATAGCAGTATCAACAACTTCCTTATTCACATTCATTAAAGAGGATATAGGTAAATCATCCTCTGAATCAGTTTCATCCCTGAGCACTAACTTCCTTTTAACAGAAACAACCTCAACACCCTTAGCAGCTTTCTTCACTAGGACCCCTTGTACACCCCCTTGTATCTTCTTTTTAGTGAGTGGTGTAGAGGAAAAATCCTTTGAACCTGATTGCCTTCCTGACACATCAGTTCTAGCTGATTTCTTTGCTTTTACAACTAAAGTCTTTTGAGAGACATTAGAAGTGGTTGTTGACTGTTTAGACTGTTTGGGATGAATGCTTGGGTTAGGAACAAGGTGTGATTGGCCTTGCCCCATAGCATGAGAAAGTAATCCATAACAAGTAGGCATTTTCTGATGTAAGAAAAACCTAACCTCGTCAGGAATAAAAGCATTACCAATAAAACCATTTTCCTTATCACTGTTGACTAAGGACTTAATATTATTATCAGTAATTCTACAGATTGGTAGAACTACATCATCCTCAAAAACAACATTAGGACATAAGTGATTAAATATCAACTGTAAAAATCTAAGAAAACAGACAGAACCTAACTTATCTGATTTCCTATCATTTAAAGCTTTTAAGATAAAAGATCCATAATCAAACACTGTAGAATGGATAAGAGAGTACCCAATTTTGAGAGATCCTGATGGAAGAGCATCAAAATTTGATGTCTTGTTCAGGAAACAGCGACTGATTGTATCAAAGAAGAAATTCCATTCCTTCTTAAGCTTCGTCCTGAAGAGGTTCCCATACCTCTTTACTTCACCATTGTAGCCCAACTTTGTAACAAACTCAAAGAGAGTAGAGTCTGAAACATTATCAGGAACAGCATCACCAAGAACAGGTAAATGCAGTGCATCCTCCACAATTGCAGGAGTCACATAGTGAGTAATCCCATCATATTCAAAACTCTTCAAGATTGAGTCATAATGCCCTTTGTCAAAAGTAACTGAGTTCCACACCTGCATAACTGACTTAAAAGAAACACTTGCAGGTTCTGTTAAAGCAAACTTCAATGGGCTTGAAGCTAGAAAATCTTGGATAATGTGAAACTCATTGGGTAATTCCTAATGGTCTAGAATAGCTACAAAATTATTAGTGGCAAACGTAACACCACTAACCACAGTCTGTTTGTTTATGAATGATGAAGACGCCATTAAAACAGTATCAAAAACTTGAGAACTGAGATTTAGAAATTAGGGTTCTTGAACGCAGAGAAAGAAATAAGATGAAAAACTGATGAAGAGAGAGTAATCAGAAATTTAGCAAATCAAATGTATTTTGTTAAAACAAAATATTACTCTCAATGACAGGTGGCAAATTATGATTTGTGCTTAAATGATTAGTGGACAAATTACGTGTGTAATTAAACATAACTGCACCGCTTTTTATGTGTATCTATATGTATATATCTATCAGTGTGACACACGCGCGCATACAGTTGTCCAAAACTCAAACGTTTCTCATCAGAAACTGATGAAAAATGAGGCACAAATTAAGCAATGAAATACTGACCTGTACATCAGAATTGACCAGTTGACTTCCTGTCAGGATTTTGTCCTATCAGGATTTGATTAAAAATGCATACCTCTCTGAATGACCATCAGGATTTGATAGTCATCAGGATTTCTTCTCTGTAGCTTTTCTCAGAAATTCTCAAAGTTCATCATTCCAAGTTCATTCACCAACTTATTGAATGTAGCTTCAGGCAATGGCTTGGTGAATATATCAGCTAGTTGTTGATCAGTAGGAACAAAGTGAAGTTCAACTGTTCCCTCCAGAACCTGTTCTCTTATGAAATGATATCTAATGCTGATGTGTTTAGTAAGAGAATGTTGAACTGGATTTCCTGTCATTGCAATAGCACTTTGGTTATCACAATAAATAGGAATTTTTGAGTATGACAGGCCATAATCTAACAACTGATTTCGCATCCACATTATCTGAGCACAACAGCTTCCTGCAGCAATGTACTCAGCTTCTCCTGTTGAAGTAGAGATAGACATTTGTTTTTGGCTAAACCATGAAACTAGTCTACCACCCAAAAACTGACAGCTTCCTGAAGTACTTTTCCTGTCTATTTTGCATCCTGCAAAATCAGCATCTGAATAACCACACAAACCAAAATCTGATTCCCTTGCATACCAAAGGCCAAGAGAAGGAGTGCCTTTGAGATATCTGAAAATTCTTTTAACTGCAATCAGATGAGGTTCCCTAGGTTTTGCTTGAAATCTTGCACACAGACAGGTTGCAAACATGATATCTGGTCTACTTGCAGTGAGATACAATAAAGAGCCAATCATTCCTCTGTAGTGAGTTACATCTACCTCAGCACCTTGATCAGGATCAAGTTTGGTAGCTGTAGCAATGGGAGTACTTGCAGTAGCACAGTCTTCCATGTTAAACCTTTTTAGTAAATTCCTTGTATATTTAGACTGATTGATAAAAATGCCATCATCAGTCTGTTTAACTTGAAGACCAAGAAAATAACTCATTTCTCCCATCATGCTCATTTGATATCTTGACTGCATAAGCTTGGAAAACTTTTCACACAGCTTATTGTTTGTTGACCCAAAAATGATATCATCCACATAAATCTGAACTAAAAGAAAATCCTTACCATGATTCAAATAGAATAGAGTTTTATCAATAGTACCTCTTTTGAATCCACTTTCTAGTAAGAATTGAGCTAAGGTTTCATACCATGCTCTTGGAGCTTGCTTTAGTCCATAAAGTGCCTTATCCAATCTGTAAACATGATCTGGATATTTTGGATCAATGAAACCAGTAGGTTGTTCAACATATAGTTCTTCCTCCAGTTCACCATTTAAGAAAGCACTTTTTACATCCATCTGGAAAACCTTGAATTTCTTATGAGCTGCATATGCCAGAAAGATCTTGATGGCCTCTAGTCTTGCAACAGGAGCAAAAGTTTCATCATAGTCAATTCCTTCTTGTTGAGAATACCCCTTTTCAACTAGTCTTGCTTTGTTTCTGATAATTACACCATCTGAATCAGTCTTATTCTTGAAAATCCATTTTGTACCAACAATTGACCTGTTCTTTGGTCTTGGTACTAGTTTCCAGACTTCATTCCTTTCAAATTCATTCAATTCTTCTTGCATTGCAGTAACCCAATCAGCATCTTTGAGAGAAGTGTCAGATCCTTCACAAGAAGAATGGAAAGCATGCTCTTCAAGGAGTAAGGAAAGGTGACTTGTTCATAGCTGATCTGAACTCGGGATCCAAAGATGAAGTTAATTGTTTTTATGCTAAAGCTTCATCAGATGATAGTTGGCTATGGCACAAGAAGATGTCTCACCTTAACTTCAAAACCATGAACTCTTTAGTCAAGAGGGAATTGGTTAGAGGTTTGCCTCAGATGGAATTTACACAGGAAGGACTGTGTGAGGCATGTCAGAAAGGAAAGTCAAAGAAAGCTTCTCACAAGGGCACTGACACATCATCAATAACTGAACCACTTCAGCTACTGCACATGGATTTGTTTGGTCCAGTTAATGTGATGTCCATGTCAAAGAAACAATATGCACTTGTGATTGTTGATGACTTTTCAAAATATACATGGGTTTTATTCCTACATTCCAAGGATGAGACCCCATACCTGGTGATTGACCATATAAAATTGATTGAGCTGGATTCTAGATTCCCTGTTAGAGCCATAAGGTCAGATAATGGTACTGAATTCAAGAATGCCATTCTAAATGACTTTTGTGCTGATAAAGGAATAACAAGACAATATTCTACCCCTAGAACTCCTCAACAAAATGGAGTAGTGGAAAGAAAGAATCATACATTGATTGAAGCTGCTAGGACTATGTTAAGTGAGTCCAAACTTCCAACGTACTTTTGGGCTGAAGCAGCGAATACAGCTTGTTATACTCAGAATCGAACTTTAATCAACAAGGACTTAATGAAGACTCCGTATGAGATCATGAACAACAAGAAACCAACTGTCAAGTACTTTCATGTATTTGGAGCAAAATGCTTTGTGCTTATAGATGACAATGTGAAACGTGGCAAGTTTGATGCAAAGGCACAAGAAGCTATTTTTGTTGGTTATTCCAGAAGATCTTACAGGGTCTACTTGGTTGGCAGTCACACAGTAAAGGAAAGTGTCAATGTTACTTTTGATGACACTAAGCTCCCTAATATCCAAAAAGAAGATTCATCTGAGAAGCTGAAGTTTGATAACTTGCCAGACTCAGAATCAGATGATGGAGCCCCACCTGAAGTTATTGCTGGTAATGATAATAACAATGATGATAATGATCATGGTGGTGGTGGTGGAAAAACTGGTAACAATGGAGATACCACTAACACTGGAGAAGAATCATCAAGGCAATCAAGCAACAACTCAGGGGGAGCAAATAAAGGATCATCTAGTCACTCACAACATCAAAGTGAATTTCAAGGCGAATCATCAAGATCAAATCTTCCAAGACAGACAGTATGGAATAGAGCTCATCCCTTTGAGCTGATCATTGGTGATCCAGATGTTGGGGTTAAAACTAGAAGTGCTACTCAAAATGAATGTCATTATTCAGCATTTCTATCTGAAATGGAGCCAAATAAAACTGAGGAAGCACTGACTGATCCAGATTGGGTGATTGCTATGCAAGATGAACTCAATCAGTTTGAACAACAGCAAGTCTGGAAGCTGGTACCCAGGCCAAAGAACAAGAAAGTAGTTGGTACTAGATGGGTATACAGGAACAAGCTAGATGAGGATGGCATTGTTACAAGGAACAAGGCAAGACTGGTTGCACAAGGGTATTCACAAGCTGAAGGCATTGATTATGATGAAACCTATGCACCAGTGGCTAGACTTGAGGCCATCAGGATGTTCTTAGCATTTGCGGCTTACTCCAATTTTAAAGTCTATCAAATGGATGTTAAGAGTGCATTCCTGAATGGTGAGCTTGATGAAGAAGTTTATGTGGAACAGCCCCCTGGCTTTGAAAATCAGGAGCTGCTGGACTTTGTGTACTTTCTCTTCAAGGCTATCTATGGTCTCAAACAAGCCCCAAGAAAATGGTATGACACTCTCTCTGGTTTTCTTTTAGAAAATGGTTTTGTTAGAGGTATCATAGACAAAACTCTTTTTTCAAAGAAACACAAAAGTGATATGATATTAGTCCAAGTCTATGTGGATGACATCATATTTGGGTCTACTAATGATAATCTTTGTAAGAGATTTGCTGAGCTAATGCAGAGTAAGTTTGAAATGAGTATGATGGGTGAGCTGAAGTTCTTTCTTGGATTGCAAGTAAGTCAAAGGTCAAATGGTATATTTATTTGTCAATCCAAGTATCTCAAAGAACTCCTCAAGAAGTATCACATGGAGGATTCAGCATCAGCAAGGACTCCATCTTCAACAGCCATCAAACTTGGAGCTTTTGACAATTCTATCAAGGTAGATGTTACAAGCTACAGAGGTATGATTGGCTCCTTACTCTATCTTACTGCTAGTAGACCAGATATTATGTATGTTACATGCTTGTGTGCAAGGTTCCAAGCGGACCCTAGAGATGTACATCTCGTTGCTGTGAAAAGAATCTTGAGATATCTTAAGGGTACACCTAATCTAGGTATCTGGTACCCTAAAGATTCTAGTTTTAATCTTGTTGGATATACTGATTCTGATTATGCAGGTAGTGTTGTGGATAGAAAGAGTACCTCTGGGAGTTGTCAATTCCTAAGAGGTAGGTTATTTCCTGGTATAGCAAGAAACAGCAAACAGTTTCCAATTCAACAGCAGGAGCTGAATATATTGCTGCTGGAAGCTGTTGTGCTCAAATCCTATGGATAAGGAATCAACTGAAGGACTATGGCTTTGCATTAGACAAAATTCCCATTTTGTGTGATAATACAAGTGCCATGGCAATCTCCAACAACCCTGTGCAGCACTCGAGAACGAAACACATTGATATCAGGTATCATTTTATCCGAGAGCATGTCATGAATGGAACTATGGAGTTACACTTTGTACCCACAGAAGAACGGACTGCAGATATATTCACTAAATCTGTTGACGAATCCACATTTATCAAGTTAGTTGGTAAATTGGGTATGTTAAATAGTCTTAGTGATTAACAATATCTATGTCATGTTTGTTCTGTCAAAATCATTTTCTCTTGCTGACATTGAATGATATATTTTGCTAATTCTTGTTTAGAGTATAAAGCTTGTTAATTTAAATATTCTGAATAATTTATTTTTTCTTTAAAAATACTTTTCTCATATTTTTTTTTAAGTGGAGAAACTTATTTTTATTGAAAATTTATTTATTTAAGAATCATTTAAGTTAGTTTCAGATTGTAAATATTGTTGTTTAAATATTTCTGCAAGTTTATATTATTTTTATGCACTTCTATAATATTCTGCAGTTTTCTAATGTTTGTGCATAAGTTCCTGTAAATATTTTTTTTTATGTATATATATATTATTGTATTTTATTTTTATTGCTTATTATTTAATATCTTTTATTTTCTATTTGTCTTAGTTGTTTTTGTAAATATATTTTATATATTATTTCTGATCTAGCTCTTGCTTAGCTGGAAATTCAGTGCCAAATCCAATTCAGGTATTACTTTCTATCTCTCAATCCACTTATTTTACCGTTGCTGAACCCAAGTGGTTGTTAGGGCTGACCAAGGGATTGTAGATCCACAATCTTTATCCCAGGTCTTAGAGCCAAACAATGAGTCTACAACTTAATTACTTGACCTCTCAGCCTAAACAGAAATCAACTGTTAAACAAAGAAGTATTTTGATTGAAACAGTGAGTGATCCCACAGCTCTGCCTCCTCTAAAGAAATTCAATATATACTGAGGCATCTGTTAGCCCATCTGTATCCTCTCAATAGGATATGGACTTTGAAATGGTCAATGAACTGTTTCTAGAGACATTCTCTCAACAGGATGAATCTATTGAAATTCGCCATAGGGCCACGGCACTTTGTACTGAGTCAAGCACACTCTCATTACTCACAATGGGAGAAGACAATTCCATTAGATGAAACTCAGGACACAGTGAAAGCAGAGCACCTGCAACTGGTTACAGTGCCTACCATTGTCACGGTAGATGTGCCTTCATAGGCATCTGAGGGAAAATTTGATTCTTTGCCAAATCAAATAGAATCATTTTCTCCCCTCCCAGAGTGAACATCTCTGGCTCCCTAAGGGCACTACACCATATTTGACCTATTGCAAGCCTAATGTATGTTTGTGTTGCATGAAGTGTTGCTAAAAATAAAAAACTTGCTAATTATTGTAATACTTTTGAAAAGTGTTGTCTAAAATAGGAAAGTATTGCAAGCTTAAAGATTATTTTGATAATTTTTGAACTATTGCAATATTTTGAAAAAGTGTTACAATACCATTACTGTTTTCGGTCAAATTGACCAAAATTGGGAGGCGGGAGTTCAATTTTTTCAGAGGCGGGCAAACTTTAGTACCAAATATTTGGGTACCAAAATTTTAATTCAACAAAATATTTTCATTGTCTGTCTCTCGTATCTCTCTCTTGACTCTCTCTCTCTCTCTCTGATCTCTCTCTCAACCTCGTCTCTCTCTCGACTCTCTCTATTTCTCTCACACCTCTGTCAAATCCAAAAACCCAAAAATCCAAAACCCCCAAACTGATTAGAGCAAAGTTGAACTCAATTAAAGCTTCAATTAGAGGTAAAGTATCCAACTTTTTTAATTCTATTGGACTATATTCATGAAACAATTCTCGTCCAACAAGAATTACAAGAATTCAAGCATCTATGATGAGTCAATTACTTGTATTATCAGTTAATTTATTGTCAATTGTGTGCATCGATTGAATATTGTGCGTATATGTGTATGTATAGGCGGATGTTGAGGTTGATGTGACGGCAGCAGGAGCGCCGAAGAAGAGGACGTTTAAGGTTGATTTGGACTAATGATCTTGTTAAGCTCTTTGGTGCTCGTTCTCGTGCGTGTAAAAGGTTTTTTTTATTTGTTTTTATTTTGTTTTTTAATTGTTTTTTTGTTTTGTTTTCGAAATTGTTGTGTTTTTGGATTGGTAAAATGATAGGCCTTTCAGAGAGGTTTAAAGAGGAAGCCTATGGCTTTGATTAAGAAGCTCCACAAGGCGGTACGTATTGAATTGTTCTCTTTTGTTGATATGAAGTGTTGTTTTTTGTTTCAGTTTTAGTGTAATTTGTGTGTTGGTTGAAAATGTGAATGTTCCTTATGTCATGTGATGTTTTACGAATATTGTGTTTAAATGTATATTGATGATGTGAAGGCCAGAAGCTAACTATGTAGTAACAATCTTTTAGAAAAGATTGGTGTTGGCCTAGTATAATTTTGTTTGCGTAAGCCACTTTGTTAGTTTACACACTTGTAATCAGGCACCTATGTGCTATATTGATGTATGGGTTGCAGTGATTGGAGAATCATCTGGTTATGCTTTTGTAGAGTTTAAAACTGATAGGGAGATGAATTGTGATTTATCTATGTTTAGATTGCTACCTGGTTTATCTAGGTTTCTTGCTAACAAAATCTTTGTTCTGTTTGTGTGCAATGCTAAGTTTTA
This sequence comes from Heracleum sosnowskyi, assembly GCA_030848705.1. Taxonomy (NCBI): domain Eukaryota; kingdom Viridiplantae; phylum Streptophyta; class Magnoliopsida; order Apiales; family Apiaceae; genus Heracleum; species Heracleum sosnowskyi. The sequence goes on from CM061243.1 coordinate 11,406,341, forward strand.
TTTTAAATTGTCAATTCTTTGTAGCAGCAAGAAGAATATGCTCAAGCCTTGTAATGAATTGAAGCCCTCTCAGAGTCGACCTGGTAAGTATCCAACTGTATCATCATAACCCCCTCCAATGGTTTCATGTTTTAAATTGGGAATGTGGTACAACTTCCGGGCCCTTTCTGACCTTCGTCGAATTCTGGAGCAACTAGAATCTACAAGTAGTTGGGCTTGTTATGAATGAATAATATGTACGGTATGGTTTATAGCCATAAAATTTCAAGTACTGGTCAAGATAAAACAACTCTGGTAGACGGAATTTATATTAAACGATGTGTCCAGTTTTCAGGTTTCACGTGGCTTGAATCAATGCTGGTAGATCTAGTAGGAGAGTTCCTCGCTGTACATAGAGCGAAGTTCCTCGTTATCTTGGAACAGCAAAAGGGTATTAATATGTTCAAATGTTCAAGGTGTTGTTCAGTTTGTTATTCCACTGTTTGTATATTAATATTTTTTTTGAAGTTTGTTAATTGATTTACATTACTAATTACCTTAATGATTCTACACCATATTATTTGCTGTATTTTAAAAAATTAATAATAATTTATAATTATAACAACGATGTGAAGCAAGCTTATAAGTTAATATTACTTTTATTTCATTATTGGCTTGTTTCATTTTTGTATTGAGATGATAGAGATTCTGTTTTTTAATGTTACATACATTGATATGGTGTTTTGGTGATCTAACCTTCAATGTTTGTCAAATTAATAACATGTATAGTAATGCGCAACAAGTGTATAAGTTTGGTCAGAACACAGACTTTAGTCAAGAGTGCTATTGTTCAGGTTGATGCTGCACCCTTTAAGCAGTGGTATCTTCAGCACTATGGTGTTGAAATTGGTCGCAAGAAGAAGTCTGCTGCTGCCAAGAAAGAAGGAGAGGTATGAGATCTTTTACTGTTATGAGTTACAATAATTGTGGTTGTTTCTTCTATATTGCTTGCTCTTAAATATTGCCTTGGACATGTATCCGTCTTGCACATGATCTATATCATATAGAGGCCAGGCTTCGATAGACTTGCTTGTTGCGAATGTTATTCACATAATGTTATCTTTCTCTTGTAAGTTTATTTTTCTTGTTTTACTTGCCTATTAAAGTTGAATCGTGATACTAACTTAATTGACTAATTGAGCAACTAGATACTCCTAAATCAATTTGATCAATTAACTGAAACTTTGCTTGATTGATAGATGGATGCATGCATGCATCCTAGAGCAATCATGTCAAATGTGTACAAAAGTTTTCTAATTGCTTCCAAAGTTACTTGCTATTCTTTAGTCATAAATTTTAAAACACTCGGAATCTTCTTTGAATACTTTTAATATAAAAGTCTTTTAATGATACGAGAGTCTTGTACACACAAGCTCGGGAACTGGCAATATAATTACCTGAGATACGATAAATTTCTGATATAATTAACAGACTAGAAATGTTAAGGTGGAGCACGCTATTGCAAATGAAAAATAAAGAATGACAAATTATCTATTTTTTCATAAAAAGATAATATCCGAGGCAGAAAAAACAAACTACAAGTCTTTAACCCCTTCCCAGGGAATAACTAATTACACTTTCCAGTCTTCCTGTACTCTATGGGTAGTTTTACTCATTTAGACGTGCCATTGTACAAGTGTTACAACCTAGTTGGCCAAATTTTATTAAATTTCTTGGATCTAACTAATTAGAATATGGTTGTCCTTTCTACTATTAACATTGCAGCAGCTGAGGCACCAATATGCACGCCACTACCTACATGGTCACATGTACTTCTGTTCTCGTGTCCCGCTTTAATCTCCATTTACTTTGTTTAGGACAAAATTTGCAAGTTTGGTCGTTTGTTGACAAAAGTGTCATTTTAGCTTGTAGCTAGGATTTTTAAAAGATAAAAAGTACAGCCTTTTTTGTTATTTGTTCATTTTTAACAATTAATTTGTAGAATACTATATGATTTTGGCCATTATGTGTGTCTTATGAGCCTGTTAACTATGTAAATGGTTGGATTCCTTGGCATTTTGTAGCTTTGGAATCTTTTTAAATATAGTTTTCAGTCTTTTTTACGTATTCAAATTGTGACATATCTTTGCTATTTTATTCCCCAGGAGGAAGGTAATTTTAAGGATGCAATTAAACTTGTGATTGACTTTAAGGAATCTGACTTGAAGCCTGAGGTCTACAGCTATCTAATTGCAATGACAACTCTGGTCTCTGATTTTGGCATATCAAGGTTGGTTATGATAGTTGGAGGGAATACTCCTGTTATTGAGAATATGGGTGACTCTACGGCAAATTTGTTATCCGCAACTATAGGATATATTGCACCAGGTATAGAAACTCTCCCTTGTTACTGTCTCTCATCATTTAGAACACAAAATAGTAAAGAAAAATTTATATCTGAAAGGGTATTTTTATATAAATGACTATGCTCATAATGAATTTAGATAATGGGCATATTTAGACTATGCTCAGAATCAACTTTCAATGTAAGCCTAAGTTAATTTTGTGGGGACTTTTTCCCAATGCAGAGTATGGATTTGGATCAGGCACATCCATCAAGGGAGATGTGTACAGCTTTGGAGTTCTGGTTCTAGAAATGGTGACTAGAAAGAGGCCATACTCGATGATGACGGTGAAGTTGAAGGAGCTGATGTTGAAGTATACAATTTCGATGCAAAAAGGAGTTTTGTGATATAATTGCTAATGTGATGAAGGTGAAGACGAGGACGGGGACCAAAAAGGAGTTTTGTGATATAATTACTGATTCATACTTATTTTTTGTATATGTCTACACATTTGGTTGAATATTAATGTAACTTAAAAGACCAAGTTTCATGTGAATTATGGTGTAAGTCGACTATGTGATTCGACTTTAGACTTAAGTACTAGATGTAAGATGTAGCGGTATAAACCGATTTTATTTGGGCTTCTTCTGTTTGTTTTCAATAAAACTTTAGATGTCATTTTTGGTTTGGTATGCCTTTGTGCATGGTATAATGAATTTTCAAACAGTATATTACAATCTAGACTAACAAAAAGTGTTGCAACAATGTGTTGCCAATAAGATATATAGTATTACAATAGGGATAAAAATGTTGCAGATAAATGTTGCTAAAAAAACCAAAAATATTGCAACAACCATCAAAATGTTGCATCATAATGTTACAAATAAATCAATTTTGTAACATTCTAAGCCAATAAATGTTGCAAAAATATGTTGCATAAGTATATTGTAACACCTTAAATGTGTTACTAAAATAGACAAAGTGTTGCAATAAAATGCTATTGTAATACTTGACAAATGTTGCAATAAGTACATGAAAGCGTTACAATATGGGTTCGTAGGCAACGGCCGCAAATGCAACACCGAGTTTTGGCTAAAGCGTTACATAAAACTCTAATGTAACACATTTAGGGTCTAACGATACGCTTTTTTGGGCTTGCAATAGGTCAAATATGGTGTAGTGGGGATTTTCCACTCGCAGATTTATCTGGAGAAAGTGGAAGGCAACTTGGTCAGTCTATCACTGAAGCAATTCAGATTTCAAATCCAAGTGATTTGATAGACATGATTGAGGATCGGGATTTGCGAACTCCCATTGCACCACCACTGACCTTTCTTGAAGAGGCTAGGGTGAGTTTCAATGCAGGTACTGATCAAAAAGGAGCAAACAGACAGCTAATGTTGAGTGATAAGAGTCAAACACTGAGTGAAACACATGCACGTGAGATGAGTGATACACTTACAAGAGAAATTCAAGTGAGTGCACACACAGACACATACACTGCAATGTAGTTAGCTCACATAGCTGATCTACAGGAACATCTATTAAAAACCCAGGCTGATAAGGAAATTTTGCAAGCACAAGTGGTTGAACGGTCTTCTTCTTCCACCTCTGTCAACAATCAGCTGGGACTGCTCAAGGAAATATTGAAGACAAAGTTACTTCCCAAGATCAACTTCATCAACTATCTCAACTCCTACTGGCTTCAGAAACTCAAAATGTTATATCTGTAGAGAATTCCTCAACTAAGGGGGAGAAGTTTCTAGAGAAGTTTATAGAGAAGTCTAATGAAGCTAGGAAGAGGGAGCTGAAAAAGATATAAAAGGAAAAGGAAGAGTTTCAGGGGAGTAAAGGAAAATTAGCTCTGTTTTGTAAAAGTTATATTTATAGAGCTTAGGTAAATCAAGACAGGTTCAATGTTATCATATGTTCAGTCTAGAGGAACATCTATCTTGTATTTATCTTTACTGGTGAAATCTGGAAATGTCATATTTGATCCAGAACTTTCTAGTATTTACTTAGGCTTAAGAGTCCTATCTTTTTCTTGGTTTTAGTTGAGTGATCCTCTAGGTATTTGGTTGTTATTCTCTAACAAACAAATAGGGGGAGATTGAAAGGCATATGCAATAGCCTATTTGTAATTCGAGGATTCTACTCAACTTAAACAAGAATGTAATAAGTAAATATTAGATTAAAGGTCACAGGAATCTCAGAGAGTTTTATCTGTCAAGAGAATGGAGAATTAAAGTCATCTACAGACTTGAAGTTATTCTACATTGAAAGAAGTTCAATTTATTGTTCAAGCCTCAGTGAAGTATCCAAGGAAGTGGATTTACTACAGTGACAGAGATTTCCAGTTGGTGACAGAAGAAGTACAGGATACAGAGTTTATTCAGAGCTAAAGAAAAGAAGCCATAGCTTTAAATGTTTTAAAGATGAAGAATTATCATTGAAGTCAGTTATTCATGAACCAGACAGTGCATCGAATGACAACATCAATCAGTGGAATTAAATCATCTATATTCAGTGGTTTTCAGAAGATAAAGAAATGCAATGTTTTTAAGTTATCTTCTTTTAATTAATTAAATTATTAATCAATTTAATTAATAAATTAATTCTTTCAGAATTAATTTATTTATTAAATTAATTAATTTGGTTGTTTAAATTATTTATTAAATTAATTCTAGAAAAGAATTAATTTAATTCAGAATTTAAATTAACTAATTTAATTAAAGGAAATTAACTTAATGGTATAACAATAGGTCATACCGAATCATTTTAAGGTCATACCGAATAATGTAAGGTCATACCGAATAATGTAAGGTCATACCGAATCATTTGATAGGTCATACCGAATCATTTGATAGGTCATACCGAGTCATTTCTCAGGTCATACCGACTCATTCAGAAGGTCATACAGGTTGCTTTTCCTAGGTTCTACCGAAAGTTGGTAGAAGTATGCTAGGTCATACCGGACACTTTTCTGAGGTCATACTACTGAAGCTTGATTCTACTGAGCATAATTCCTTGGTCATACAAGTGTATTGATTGTTTAATTAAATCATTTTGATTTAATTAAAAGGTCATACAGGCTAATGAATTGTTGTATATCAACCCGAGGCTGGACAGAAAAGTACAGAGAAGACTTTATCAGAATTATCAAACACACAGACATTTTCTCTCCGAGCAAGAAGAAAAACCATTTGATCTCATTTCTTCTCAAGCAATTAATTCTAGTTTGTATTGTTAAATCCAAACCACTAGAAGTTGATTACTTGTATTGCTTTGATTATCTAGCGGATTTTTATCCCTAGAATTTATCTCGAACTTTGCTTTTAGCATTCGATCTTTTTATTACAAATATTAGAAAAGTTCATGTAGAATTTATTCTAAATTTGTATTAATTAGTTTTAGATAAATACTTTGTAATCAGTACTGTATTTTCAACACCCTTCAAGTTTAATATAGTTTATATTTAACTTGAATTTTGTTTCATTTATATTCCGCATTAATTTGTTCTTAATTGTTAAATTATTCAAAGGACAAATTCGATAAAACGGTATAGTTTGTATTCAACCCCCCTTCTACAAACTTATCAGGACCTAACAGTTCTTGTCTTTATCTGCATTGAAGATCCTTTTCTGGTAGTTGCCTTGTCTCCTATTCTTCCTGAACTTCATCCTTTTGAAGTTTCTGACAATCATAGCAACCATCTCTTCAATGTTTGAGTCAGAAGAGTCATCATCAGTACTGGCATCAGGATTGCCATCAGTATCTGATGAAGAGTCATCAGGATCTGACTCAGCTACTCGAGTTTTCCTTTTTGAGACTTCCACAGCTTTTCCTTTTGATTTAGCCTCTACCTTCAAAGCAATAGATTTTGCCTTGCTGCTTTTCTTATTCTTTCTCTGTTGAACTTCAAGATCATGAGTTCTTAGCATTCTATAGACTTCATCAAGAGACACAGTGTTGAGATCATACTGATGTCTAATGATTGATGTCTGTGTATCCCATTCTTCTGGTAAAGCTCTTAGAAACTTGGTGTTTGAATCTTCAGTTTCATATTCCTTGCCAACTAAAGATAGGTCGTTAAGGAGTGTCAGAAATCTATCATATAAATCAGTTAGGCTCTCATCAGGTCTAGCATCGAATTGTTCATATTCTTGAATCAATAGAGCTCTTCTGTTCTTCTTGACAGATGCAGATCCCTGACACTGAGTTTCCAATGTATCCCAGATTTCTTTTGCAGACTTGCATGCAATCACTCTGTTTGACATGACAGCATCAAGACTATTGTGCAGTATATTCTTTATCTTTGGTTCCCTGAGTACATGAGCTTTTTCTTCTGGAGTCCATTCACTTTTAGCCTTGACCACATAATGTTCAGGTACAGTATCTGTTCTTTCTACGAATCTGGTAGGAACATATGGTCCATCATGAATCCTGGCCAAATAGTCAGGATCCATAGCCTCCAGGTACATCAGCATCTTAACCTTCCATGTTGAATATTCTGATTTCTTCAGGATGGGAATTTTCATGCTTTCATACTTTTTTGTCGACATCTTAGATCGTATCTGATTCAGAATTAAATCAGTTTGCTCTGATACCAATTGTTGCCCAGTAATAAACAATTATAGAAGGGGGTTGAATACAATTGTATAAGATTCTCGACTTAATAAGATATGAATCACAAATATGAAAGAATGATAACAGCTTTATTAAATCTGATATAAAACTGTTACAAACTCTCTCAAGAAATTCTGATGTTCTTGAGAGCTGCTAGCTTACAAAAAAAAACTCTCTCAAGAAATTCTATGTTCTTGAGAGCTTCTATGCGTTTGATTCACTCTTTCTCTCTTTGAACCAAATCCTAAAACCGTGTTTATATACTACACAGCTTCTCTATCAATGATAAGTCCTAATCAATTACAAAGATTGAAACCTATCCTTAATCGATAGCTTCATTACTACAAACCAGGAATCGACAGAATAATCTTCCTTATTTAACTAGACTCCAAATATAACTCGAAGTAGGAATCCTGATCAGCTTCCAGTCCTGATGATCAATCCTGATCCCAGTCCTGATATTCTTTCTGATCCTGACGACCATGCAATCCTGATGATGTCAACAATCCTGATCAGTTGAAGTCTAGATCCTGACGATCATTGAATCCTGATCTAACAAATATTTCAAGGATTCATTGGAAATTTGTTGGACCATTGGCCATCCATCTCTATTTTTAACTATGACATGCAATACACAATGGCCTGAGATTAACAGTATGTTAGAATTTTTGCCCGGAGTTGGTGTTGAAGATGCGCCTAATATTGTTGCCATGGCTTTTAAGATAAAGCTTGATAAGTTGCTCCATTTAATCAAGAAAAAAAATTATTTTGGAAATTGTATAGGAGGTAAATTTACAACATTTATATTGATTGATTATAGTTTTATTTTTTTATTCCTTTATTTTATATATAGAATTTTAATATGTCACTCACTTTTTTAACAGTTATGCATGTTATTGAATTCCAAAAACGCGGACTTCTTCACTGCCACATGCTAATATGGTTGCATCCAAATAGTCGACCAAAGAATACTGAAGACATTGACAACTTGATATCTACAGAGATACCAGACCAAAATCTTGATCCAATTGGCTACCATGTTGTTCAGAGATTCATGATGCATGGACCGTGTGGAAAAGATTATTCATACTCTCCGTGCATGGTTAAAGGAAAATGTGGCAGACATTTTCCAAAGAAGTAAGTGTATTTTAAATTGCACTATATGTTTTTGTTCCTTTGTTTGTTAACCTTTATCATCATATACTTTTTGGAAATGTATTTAAAAACAGCTTTAATTATATTCATCAGGTTTAATGCCAATACATTCTTCGATGATTGCGGTTTTCCAGTTTATCGTAGACGTCGCAGTGAACATATGTTAAAAAAAGGTGTTATTCTCGATAACCAATATGTTGTCCCATACCACAGGGAATTATTAGATCGTTTTCAATGTCATATAAATTTGGAGGTGTGTAATAGTTCATGCTCTTTGAAGTATTTGTTTAAATACTGTTTGAAAGGTCATGACACGGCTACCATGCTATTGAGGAAGAAGAAAGAATCTGGTGGTCAAAATTCTTCCTTTGTTCAGAAAAAGTCGAGAGATGAAATATAAAATTATCTTGATGGTCGTTATATTTGCGTTGTTGAAGCTGCCTGGAGGCTGTTTGGTTTTGACATACATCATCGATTTCCATCCGTGGAATGACTGCATGTACATATCGAGGGTGAGAAGAGCGTGACTTTAAACAAAATGAGAATTTGGAAGCAGTGGCTGAGAAGGCCAAGAAAAATTTTAGCAAATTGGAAGGGTGGTTTGAAGCCAACAAAACCATCCCTGAAGCCAGAAATTTTACATACCATGAATTTCCCCAGCATTTTACATGAAAAGCAAACATTTGTAAATGGAAGATAAGACAAAGAGGCAATTTTTTTAGTCGATTATCAGATGTTCATTCATCCTCTAGTGACTCTTTCTTTTTGCGGATGATATTGCTACAAAGCAAAGGAGCAACATCAGACACAGACTTAAGAACAGTTAATGGTGTTGTTCATAATTCTTTTAAAGAAGCGTGTGATGCGCTTGGACTTCTTAAGGATGACAGACAGTGGCATGTAACTATGTCTGAGAATGCAGTGCATGCAATGGCAAGTCAACTTAGAGAATTATTCATCCACATCCTATCTAATTATCAAGTTGTTGATCCCATTATATTGTGGCAGCAACATTGGGTATCTATGTCGGACGATGTTCTCTACTCAAGGCGTAAATTTGCTAATAATATGAATCTCCAATTATCCGAATCTGAGATACAAAACATAACATTGACAAGTTTTTTTTAATTTTTTCCCATCATTGATACACATTCATTTTATTACCATGTGTCTTTCTTTATTCATATTAATAATATAATGTTATTTTAATGCAGAAATTGAGAAACTATTCAATGAAGTCGGAAAAAGCTTAAGAGACTTTTCAACATTACCATTTCCCGATGAGAGTTATCTTCATGACTTTGATAACAGATTACTGTCTGAAGAGTTTGCCTATGATCCAGTTGAGATGTAACAGTGTCATGATAAAATGTACAAAAACTTAAACAAAGAACAAATCCATGCTTATAACTCTATTATAAGCAGTGTTGAGAAAAAAAAAGGTGGAGTATTCTTTGTTTACGGAAGTGGAGGATGTGCAAAGACATTCCTTTGGAATACTCTTTGCTGCAAATTACGTAGTAAAGGAAAGATTGCACTGCCTGTTGCATCTTCAGGAATCGCCGCAACACTTTTACCGGGTGGCAGAATAGCTCACTCAAGGTTCCCTATCCCACTAAAGATCGACCAGCATTCTATAGCTGGTATTAGACATGGATCTGAACTTGCTGAATTAATAAATCAAACCAGTTTAATAATATGGGATGAAGCTCCTATGCAGCACCGCCATGCATTGGAGAGTGTTGATCACAGTTTAAGAGATATTATGTCTTTTGTCGACCCTTTAAGAGTCGGATTGCCGTTTGGTGGTATATCTATTGTTTTTTTTTGTGACTTCAGACAGATTCTTCCAGTCATTCCAAAAGCATCAAGAGCACAGGTTGTTAATGCTTCGCTCAATAGTTCAAAGTTGTGGGAACATTTCCAGGTTTTCTTATTACTCCAGAACATGCGACTATCATCAGGAAGAACCTTTCAAGAAAATCAAGAAATAGCATAATTCAGCAAATGGGTACTTGAAGTTGGAAATGGAACTTTACCTGCTATTAATCCTTATGATACCATCAATGATCTATATGTTGTTATTGTTGATAGATTTTTGATTCATTCGTCAAGTCAGCTAATCAGGGACATTGTTGATGTCATCTATCCAGACATCAAATCAAATATTACAAATGGTGATTTATTGAAGCAGCATTCCATTCTGACTCCAACTAATGCGATTGTCAACGATGTCAATTCCTATATTCTTGATCTTTTTCCAGGTACGACACACACATACTACAGTCAAGATTCTCTTTGTGACAATGTTGATGAAAATAACGAATTTGGAGCAGGATTCCGAGTTGAATATTTGAATTCTATAAATATGCCATGTTTACCAAGACATGATTTAAAGATTAAGGTTGGGTCTGTTATTATGTTGATGCGCAATCTAAATCAACTTATGGGACTTTGTAACGGAACAAGAATGATTGTGAAGAAGTGCTTGCCTAACAGCATTCTATGCGAAATTTTGACTGGTTCAGAAGCTGGTACAATGCACATCATTCCAAGAATTGAAATGGAACCAACTGACACAAAGTGGCCTATTGAATTTAAGAGAGTTCAATTTCCTGTCCAGCTTTGTTTTGCAATGAATATAAATAAAAGCCAAGGACAATCCTTGGACAAAGTTGGTTTATACTTGCCTCGGTATGTATTCACACATGGCCAGTTGTATGTAGCCATTTCAAGAGTAACCTCTCCCTCTGGATTGCACATTTTGATTGACAGTGACAGTGGTGGTTCAACTAATATCACTGTTAATGTGGTTTTTGAAAAGGTTTTCTATAATTTGCCAAGTTAGATTGTTTGTATGTTTATTCCAGTCTATTGTTTAAGAATCTGATTATACATTTCCAAGGATTGTGCAATGCAATTTATTTCCGAACATTTCATATTTGACATTTCCAATCATTTTACGATGCAATTTTAAGTGATTGTAAAAAAATTTCTTATGAGTTTGTGTATCTGGGTTTTAAGCATTGGCTTAGATATGTGTTATCAACATGAGTCCATATGAATTATGATTTTTCATTTACCCATTTTATTTGATTGTGATATATAGTAGTTAATTAAAATATGTTATTTGACATCAAGAAAATTATTAAAAAAACAATTTTAAACGGGGTCAACCCCTCTAATTTTCTACCTATTTAATACTCCCAAAAATATATTCTATATATTTGTTTCAATTTAATTTAATAATTTTGTCAATCTATCATGTTTTTATTATAGAAGTGGATGCAAGATTGATAATATTTATAATCATTTAAACCAATCAAATCATTATTTAGGGGGCCGAGAATATATTAATCATTTGAGATTTTTTACATATCAATTACTAATTAAATCATTATTTATTTTTATACTGATATTATCTGATTTCCTTTTGATTTTTGACTAATCAAATACCAATCCAACCATTTCAAATATGTATAGGATTTTTTTTTACTGTTTTTTTCAGAATCAATTCCTTTTTAATCTTATAGGATATTATGTATGAAGATATCACTTAATATGATTTATTCATCACCTCCTTCATTAGCTACTAATATCCTTGATTTTATCAATTAAAAATTATTTTCCTTTCAAAAGAAGATATGAACAAGAAACAAAATTATGCTTTATATAGCAACTAACCCACGTTTGATTTATCCCACTATCCCATAAACATTGAGGATATCGACTAAAAATAAAAGAGCAACAGAGGTATTGTTTACTGCTCTATCACATGTTATGTGTTTTTGTTCTTTACACAACGTTTAATTGTGTTGTGAGCATTGTATATTTTCAGTCTCTGTACATGTTACTTCATGTTATCATATAGTTCTTCAAATTAAAGATTTTTTCATTATTTTAATATTTCATCACTTTTTTTCAGATATGAACTTGCACGATCATCTTTCGACACTAGATCATTCCAAAATAGGGTGGACACTGAAGGTTTGTGTTACAAGGATGTGGGATACGGTTAATAATAACGGTGATGTAATCGCTCACCATATGCTTCTTTTAGATTGTCTGGTAAGAATTAGTTATTCCTACAATCTTATATTTTGAAATTAAAATAAGGTATTACTATTGCAGAAGTTAAACATGTCAACAAATGTTGTATTTTTTAAAAGCAGAATACCCATATACTAGCAACTGTGAGACATGATTTGTGGTTCAATTTTAATAATGCTATATTCGAAGGTGGCTTATACAACATTGTGAATGTCCGTGTACGTCCAACATATGGTTTTTACAGGCCTGTTAGTACACCTGATTGCATTGATTTTCTTCCGACTACAATTATCACTCCTTATGTTCCCGATGACTTTATAATCCCAATGCACAAGTTTGATTTGAAACCTTTACATGATCTTCTTGACATTGTACTTGCCTATGAACCACATCGGAAACATTTATATTCACCAGGTGATATTTATTTCATTTCTTATTGTATCTACAAGTACATTTTCTAACCATTTTTAGATTTTATATTTTTTTAGATGTTATTGGAGTCATGGAGGACCTTGAGGCATAACAGACCATACATACCCATGTTGGTGATAGGCAAATTGTGCGCTTCCGAATTAGGGATGGAAGGTGATAAATTAGCTACAAGATTTTTTGTTTATTTATCTATTTTAATAGTGTATTCAGTGATTGGTTTTCATGAATCTAAATTCATTTTTTGTATCTGTTCCTTTTATGTCAGTGTCTCGCGCAGTGTTCATTTGTGGGGTTCGCTTAATGCAAATACATTGCCTTTGTATGCAAATTACGTGGATAGGCCAATAATTGTAATTTTGGCCAGTATGAAACTATCGTATTTTAGAGGTAATGATATCACCTCCAACATTTTTTTCAATGTGTAACTGATGTGTTGAAATTTATATCTGATTTTTTGGATGCACTAGGGAGGGTCACTATTACCAACTTGCCTTCCTCAAAGATTTTTATCAATCTTCCTCATGAAGATGTGTTCATGATGAGGAATAGGTATTTTGCATTTTTTTGCTTCGAAAGTAACATTTATTCCCTTTTTTTACAAAGTTTCAGGCTTTATTAATACGGTTTAGAACTTTTTGGTTTTATGGGTTGGTTGAAGAAGGTCATTTACACATCAATGGCCTCTGAAACACAATCCATTTGAATGCCTTATGGACCTTATGCTGAGATATGAAATTCACGTATTGCACAACGTTCTTTTACACCAATTAAATTTGACATTTGAAAATTTAAGTTTTTTATTTGAATAAATGTGTATTATATGAGTACATTTTAGTGATCATTTTATTCCTTATGTATGGATTTAAGTATCAATTTATTTGAAATTGAAGGGATTTCCTATCATGTTTATGTCATTCTTTTATTTTAGCCTATTTCCGGTCTTTGTCTTTTTTCCTGAGGTTTTCTTATCTTAGATTATTATGTACTATTGGTTTCATAAGTTTCATTATACTTTGTTTACTATTTGAACAGTATTCTGAATATGTTTCCTAACATGTTTATAGATATGATATAGCTAAATCATGCCTCATTTAAACTATATTGACATCGATTAAATTGACATGGTCATATCCTGTTTTTGATACAAGGAGTTTTGAGAATGACATATCTGTTTTTGATATTGACAAAGTTTAATGATTTAAAACTTGAAACATTGAAAACATCCTAAGACTATTAACCTTATCGTAAACAAATGTTTGCATACCAAAAATAGTCCAAAACAGTGTATCAATTTCTTCACAAAGCAAAGTTATAGTCAAGGTCATCTGATAATTACAGATTAAACAAATTCAAATGAAGCTAACTTCGTCCCGGAAAACCTATGTCAAATGACAGTCCACCTTCGCCTTCCAACAAACTGAAAACAACTGTTTCATTTAATTTTACTTTCTTCTCTCTGGAAAATTTGTTCCATCCCGCCGAAAACCTTGCAAGTCCATTAGAGTAAACTAATCCTATTTCCTAAACTTCATCTCCATTTCTGAAAGTAACATGTTCACCAGATATCCATTTTCGGTTTTGTGGTCTAATATGTCCTGGTATGTACTACAATAATCAATGTAATGTTAAAGTTTTGAAATTATATATTAACACGATGATGAATATCCAGTAATGGTAGTAAATTTGTAAATCATACTGCTCCATGTGATGTGTTATTTATATTACACTTTGTCATGATTGAGGAAAAAACCATTTGAACATCGTCAATTGCCATTTCAACAGCTTCTTCTGCATAGATGTTTTCCAATTCAGCTTCGCTCATTTCAGCATCAGATACGTGGTTCCCAGTAGAGTTTTCCAAATTAGTTGATCCATGATCGATGTCTTCTCCTTCCACAGTTTCTAATTAAAAAATTATATGTCCGTAAATTGTCAAGTATGCTAGATTTGAACATGCACATTCAGGTGTACACGCGTTATTTTATATAAAATAACTCTATTGTACTAAGAATACTCATCACATACCTGGGACATTTTCATAGGCATGAATTTTTTTTTCAACTCTTCCATTATCAAAAATAATTATGTCAAAATTTCCACTTCCACAATAAGCAAACAATAGTAATTCATTTTCCAGTAGAGTATTTGATTCCGCCATTTCCAATAGCCCCACCATTTTTTGCTCCATGCAAGTAATGACAATCGATGATTCTCCCGTTTGATAAACGAAGCTTCACACTTTGCGGAATATTTCTTCCAAACATTCTACAGAATCTTTTCGGGATCTCCTTAGATAGAGCAATTTTTTTTGACATTAGGATTTACTATATCTGTCAAAGAATGAAGATTAAAGTCATCTACAGACTTGAAGTGATTCTACATTGAAAGAAGATCAATTTGTTGATCAAGCCTCGGTGAAGTATTCAAGCTCAGTGGATTTATTAAAGTGACGGAGATTTCAAGTGGTGACAGCAAAAGATACTGGTTACAGAGTTCTTGAATGAGAAGGAAATGAATCACTGCTTAAAGTCAAACAGATAAAGAACAGACATTGTCGTTAGTCACTCATGAACCAGACCGTGCATTGAGTGTCAATGTACTAATATGTTTATTCTTTATCTAAGGTTTAAGTGATTTAGAAATTAATTGAGAAGTCAACTAATTCTATTTATTCTCTTATAAATAATTAATACTATTAAGTAAATTATTTATTAAATTAATTCTGTAAAGAATTAATTTAATACATAATTTATTTAGTTAATTATTTAAATTAGAATAAAAATGAACTAGGAAGACTTAGGTTTGAACTAGGAAGACTTAGTTTTTTAAACTAGGAAGACTCACAAGTGAGTCTTCCCGATTGTCTTCCTAGGCCAAACCCTAGTCTTCCCGGTTGTCTTCCATTCACTTATCTCAGTCTTCCCGAGAGTCTTCCATATACAAATCAAAGGAAATGCATTGGCGCGTGGAATTCATGACAAGGAAGTTGAATTTAATCAAAGTATGATCAGTTGACAACATCATTCACAAGACATTACAAAAAGACACAGAAGAACAAAACATTACACTCCTTCACTGTCTTAACTATCTCAACTGTCCGAGCAATTCATTTACTACCAGAGAATTCATTCTTGATTAGTTCATAACATTTAATTCATAAGAACTGATTCTCTTGTACTGCTTTGACTTTCTAGCGGATCATAATCCCTAAATTTTATATCGAACTACTTTTTAGTATTCGATCCTTTTTATTACAAATATAGATAAATTCATGTCGAATTTATTCTAGGTTTGTTTTATCAAGAACATTGTATTCAATGATCAAATTGTAACACTCGTCAAGTTTAATATAAGTTATATTTAACTTGAATATTGTTTCAGTTTTATTCCGCATTAATTTGTTCTATATTGTTAAATCTTTTAAAGGACAAATTTCGATTAAACGGTATTGTTTGTATTCAACCCCCCTTCTACAAACATATCTGGACCTAACAAAGAGTCTTTTGCATTCATTAAAGAATTCGTGCATTGGACTTAGACACTGTTCATTCTTATTGAAATGTACATGAATTTCACGTCCATTAGGCAGCATCAATTTGACATTATGTGGTATTTTTTCAGAACACTCCAAAGTCAACCTTTCCGGTAATATCTGAAAAGGCTGCAAAAGGATTTTGGTCACAATTTGCCAAATGTGTAGATATATCATACATTTTATATTAACTTTTACACTACATCTGGACATACCATTTCAATGAAAACCATTGAGTCACGATCCATAACAACAACAAATAATGGATACTTTCTGTTAAACAAGGGAGCCTGCCAAAACAAGTTTATATGTTGCAAAAACATAAGTAAATGTACTTTTCATTACAAATTCATTTATTATGTATTTAAAATCAAAGGAAAGGTTGAGTAGAGTTATATTTTTTACGGATTTCGTAGTGCAGGAATTTTTTAGCTTCTCCGCTCCACATATTTCACTACCGACGGCGTTTTCAGTATCTATAAATGTTTGAAAATGTAACGAAATCAATAATATAATATAAATAAATTAGCAGTAACGAGAAGTTTACCAACTAACCTGATTCAGATTTCCAGTGGACATCCCAAAGCCAATTTCCATTGCCATTTTCTGAAATATCGGCAGAGCGATTCTCATAGTCTATCTCTTTACCATCCATTTTGTAAATTCTCCCATATAGTACATTAGTGTCATTAAATTTAAAAACAACAGTCTCATTTATTCTAAGATTGAACCTCTCAATCATTTTCTCAAGTTTTGCAACATATCCATCAGTATAATTGTACAGAACAGTCCACCGTTCACCACAGACTTCAAGTTCATTTATAAGTCTGAGCTTTTCGCCGTATTTGTCCTTTATTCTTTTTGGCACAAACTGGTATAGAAAGCATTTCCATAATTAATAACTAAATATAGTAATACATTTTTATCTACATTGTTGTAATATGTAATCCGAACAAACGGAAAAATGACATTGACTAAACAAATTTTACCATTGTGCCTTCTTCCAAACAATGTTGAGTGACAACTAATAAGTGGATTTCATATCCACTTGGATCGTCCTAAATTGGCTTAAATTGATCATTTGTTCTCAAGTGTGTGGTGTTTGTGATGTGTTTTGTGTTAGTATTTGCAGAGTTGATTTGTCAGCAGAAATGTGGAGTTCCTGTGGTTTACAGTGATGTTCTGAGCAATATGTTAAGGTCAAGTGGTTGCGAAATGAGAGCACACAAAGAATTGTCAAGGAATGCAAAGTTGAGGATTCTGAACAGTAACCAGGCGCGCCCGCGCCCTATTAGGCGCGCCCGCGCTCTTCAAAAGCTGTAAAAGGCAATTCTGAGTCAGAAAAGGAAAGTTGCCAAAAGACCAGTCAACCCAGAGACCTATATAATTAACTGGTGGACGATTTCTGATATATACATTGTATTATATACATACATAATCATCCACCGGCGAGGAGAACAAGAAGACGGCTGATTACGAAGATCTAGTTTTCAACTTATCTTTGTATTCTTCTAATTAGGCGATACTTTGGATTCTCGTTTGTTCTTTCATAAACCCTAGCACTTTTATTCAGTATTCTAGACTTATTATTATCATGTTTTCATCAGAATCCACGATGATGAACGGTTCGATTATGAACTAATCGTCATCGTGGGATTCTAACGGATTTATTTATGGATTTTAGTAGTTAATTGTTTTAAAGATGTGTGTGTGATGTCTAATTGATATCCTAGTTTGGTTGTGCTTATTCTTCTTGGATGCGTAGCTAACATCTAAGTTGTTTGTTAATCTCTATTGATTGCGAAAGTGGATATAGAGGTTTAGAACTTGCCATGCTAGCATAGGTTTATGTATGTTTGTCATGCATGATTTGTAGGTGATTTTAACCATCTTACCTGCCCTATGTAATCTGAATGGATAACTTTCTCGTTAAACCATTTTGTTTTCAAATCTTATAGACATATAGGGTCTAAGCATAATTGTGTCTGCTTAACTTCTATCTAATTTGTGGATGTTTGAGTGGTTTGGTATACGTATACTGAAATGAAGCATGTACTGATTTCGTGTTATCCGATTAGTTGTCACAACCGTCACATGCATTGATTAAAGACAAAAGGCTCTAGATGAAGTATTTAATGAAGTTAGGATCCCATGTTTATTCTCATAAGTAAATAATCAGCAATCTCTTTAGTTAATTATAATCTTGTTAAGTCGATTAGTTAATTTAGTTAATCAAAACACAACTTTGATACTTGTCTTAGCATTGAACAATAGCCATACATTGTTGCATAAGTGCATAACTATAGTAACCAAAGTACTCTATGTGGGAACGAACTCTACTTTCATATATTACTTGTTGACCGCGTACGCTTGCGTGATTTTGTGCGAACAAGTTTTTGCCGCCGCTGCCGGGGACTCGGTGTTATTTATATAGTTTATGTGCTTGTCATCAGTGGTCGTTAAAGTTCACTGACTCGGATTATTCTCATCAATTTTACTTTGTTTGGTGTGTTTCAGATACGTTAGTGAGCGTGTATGCGAACACGTTCTCAATCTCGGAAAGAAGAACTTGAATTAAGTCTAGTTATGGGAGAACTAGTAGCAGAAACGAAGGCTTTGAAGGATTATTCTCAGCCGAAGATCAATGACATTCAATCTAGCATTGTCAGGCTGGCTATTGCAGCTAATACTTTTGAAATCAAGCCTGGCACGATTCAGATGGTGCAGAACTCAGTTCAGTTTGGGGGTGCTCCAACGGAAGATCCTAATATGCATATTAGGGACTTCATTGAGATTTGCGACACTTTCAAGTTCAACGGAGTGTCGGAAGATGCTGTGAAGCTGAGACTGTTCCCATTTTCTCTGAGGGATAAGGCTAAGGGCTGGTTGCACTCTCTACCAGCAGGTTCTATTACTACTTGGGAGGATCTTGCTCAGAAGTTTCTCACTAAATTCTTCCATATGGCTAAAACAGCTACAATCAGGAATGCTCTTACTCAGTTTGCACAACATTCTGGAGAAACTTTATGTGAAGCTTGGAAGCGTTACAAGGAGATGCTTAGGAAGTGTCCTCATCATGGAATGCCTGATTGGATGGTGATCAACTGTTTTTACAATGGACTTGGAGGTCAATCTCGACCAATGCTTGATGTGGCATCAGGTGGAGCTTTGTGGGCTGAAAGCTACGATGAAGCTTATGAACTTTTTGAGATGATGGCTGCTAATGAATACAGGAATCCAACTCAGAGGTTATCACAAGGAAAGGTAGCAGGAATTCTGGAAGTGGATGCAGCTACGGCAATAGCTGCACAGCTAAAGGCTTTGTCTATGAAGGTGGATTCCTTGTCTACCTATGGAGTTCAGCAGGTGGCTAGTGTTTGCGAGCTATGTGCAGGTGCACATGATACGAATCAGTGTGCCATATCTAGTGAATCGGCGCAGTTCGTGAGCAATTTCCAGAGACCACAACAGCCAGTGCCTAATGCCTATCATCCCAACAACAGGAACCATCCTAACTTCAGCTGGAGTAACAATCAGGGTGGTCAGCAGCAACAACCACAACAGCTGTATCAGCAGTATCAAGGTTAGCAGTATGGAGCTAAGCCATTTAACTCTTCTGGTTTTCAGCAGCAGTATGCTCCAAGGCAACCGTATCAACCACCAGGTTTTCAACAACCATCTCAAGGCAATGCTGGTCAGTCGTCTAATGAAAAATTTGAATTGGAGGAATTGAGGCTAATGTGCAAGAGCCAAGCTGTTTCCATCAAGACTCTGGAGAATCAAATCGGTCAGATTGCCAATGCCTTGTTGAATAGACCACATGGAACTCTCCCTAGTGATACGGAAGCTAATCCTGGCAAACGAGAGGTCAAGGAACAGGTTAAAGCAGTTACCTTGCGATCTGGAAAGGTTACGGGTGACCAGAACTCAGAAACAGAGCAAAATGAAGAAATTTCTGGATTCCCAACAGAAGGTGGGCGCGCCCGCGCCCTAGGAAGCGCGCCCGCGCCTGAAGTTCTGCCAGAAGATGAAGAAAAAGTGGAAAAATCAGGTTTGGGGGAAAACGAAGCGGAAAAGCGTGACAATCCGACTGAGAAATCTGTTCTGAAGCAGAATACAGAGATCAAGGAGGTCTATCATCCTCCGTCATTCCCTAAATGTCTTCAGAAGCAGAAGTTGGACAAGCAATTTGCTAAGTTTCTGGAGGTTTTCAAGAAGTTGCATATCAATATACCTTTTACGGAAGCTCTAGAACAAATGCCGAGCTACGCAAAGTTCATGAAGGGTATTCTATCTCGGAAGTTGAAACTCGAGGAGTTGGAGACCGTCGCTCTCACTGAAGAGTGCAATGCTATTCTACAGCAGAAGTTACCTCCTAAACTCAAGGATCCAGGGAGTTTCACCATACCGTGCACAATCGGCAATCTATCTTTCAACAAGTGCTTGTGTGACTTGGGAGCTAGCATTAATCTGATGCTGTTGTCTGTCTTCATGCAACTTGGGCTGCCTGAGCCTAAACCTACAAACATGTCTTTGCAGTTGGCTGATCGGTCGATCACATATCCACGGGGCATAGTGGAGGATGTTTTGGTTAGAGTGGATAAGCTTATATTTCCTGCTGATTTTGTTATTCTGGATTTTGAGGAAGACAAGAAGATTCCTATTATCTTGGGAAGACCGTTCTTGGCTACAGGTCGTACTTTGATCGATGTGCAGAAAGGAGAACTTACAATGAGGATGCATGACCAGAATGTTACCTTCAGTGTGTTCAATGCAATGAAGTTCCCTACAGAGGATGAAGAGTGTTTTTCAGTGGACTTGGT
The DNA here is from genome assembly GCA_030848705.1 of Heracleum sosnowskyi. Classification (NCBI taxonomy): domain Eukaryota; kingdom Viridiplantae; phylum Streptophyta; class Magnoliopsida; order Apiales; family Apiaceae; genus Heracleum; species Heracleum sosnowskyi. Next base: position 11,427,283 of record CM061243.1, read on the forward strand.
GGAGTCTGCAGTTTACACGGAGATCGAGCAATTGCTTAAGTCAGATACCTTAGAGAAGATACTGATAGGGGATTCTGATACTGAAGACAAAGAAAGAGAAGAGCAACTGCAGTATTTGAATGCTTCTCCGTGGATAAGGAAGAATGAGATGCCATTTGATTCTCTTGGCATAGCTGAGCTAAAAAAATCTCAGGAGCGTCTCAAGCCATCGATTGAAGAAGCTCCTACTCTTGAACTTAAACCACTACCGGAGCACTTGAGGTATGCTTTCTTAGGTGATACATCTACTTTACCTGTGATTATTGCATCTAACTTGTCAGGTAGTGAAGAAGAAAAACTTTTGAGAATTCTGAGAGAGTTCAAATCAGCCATTGGTTGGACCATAGCGGATATCAAGGGAATCAGCCCTTTGTATTGCATGCATAAGATTCCGCTTGAACCAGGAAGTAAACCAACTGTGGACCCTCAAAGAAGGCTCAATCCTATCATGAAAGAGGTGGTGAAGAAAGAAATTCTGAAGTGGTTGGATGCAGGAATTATCTATCCTATTTCAGACAGTTCTTGGGTGAGTCCAGTGCAATGTGTGCCTAAGAAAGGAGGCATGACAGTGGTTGCTAATGAGAAGAATGAGCTCATCCCTACTCGCACAGTTACAGGGTGGAGGATTTGTATGGACTACCGAAAGTTGAATAAAGCCACCAGAAAAGATCACTTCCCTCTACCGTTCATTGATCAAATGCTATACAGGTTGGATGGTTGTGAGTTCTATTGCTTTCTGGATGGTTATTCAGGTTACAATCAGATTTGTATTGCGCCAGAGGATCAGGGGAAGACCACATTCACATGTCCTTTTGGCACTTTTGCGTTCCGTCGCGTTTCTTTCGGACTCTGTGGTGCACCAGCAACTTTTCAGAGGTGTATGATGGCCATCTTCTCAGATATGATTGGCATTAATGTGGAGGTGTTCATGGACGACTTCTCAGTTTTTGGAACTTCTTATGACCAGTGCCTACAGAATCTTGGCATGGTGCTAAAAAGGTGTGTTGAGACCAATTTGGTACTCAATTGGGAAAAATGTCACTCCATGGTGCAAGAAGGAATCATTCTTGGGCATAAGGTTTCTCGCAAGGGGCTTGAAGTGGATAAGGACAAAGTGGAGACAATTGAAAATCTTCCTCCACCAATTTCAGTTAAGGGAATTCGCAGTTTTCTTGGTCATGCGGGTTTCTATCGGCGATTCATTCAAGACTTCTCCAAAATCTCTAAACCCTTATGTAGTTTGTTGGAAAAGGATGTTCCTTTCAAGTTTGATGAAGATTGCTTAGCTGCTTTCGAGCTCTTGAAGAAGAAGTTGACTACTACACCTATTATCACTGCACCAGACTGGGATGAACCTTTTGAGTTGATGTGTGATGCTAGTGACTATGCCGTGGGAGCTGTTCTTGGGCAAAGGAAGAACAAGGTGTTTCATGTGATTTACTATGCTAGCAAAACTCTCAACGATGCTCAGCTGAACTACACTACTACAGAAAAGGAACTTTTAGCCATTGTCTACAGTTTCGAGAAATTCAGGTCATATTTGCTTGGAACTAAGGTAGTAGTCTATACTGATCATGCAGCAATTCGTTATCTGATTTCTAAGAAAGATTCAAAGCCACGGTTGATTCGTTGGGTTCTTTTGCTCCAAGAGTTTGATTTGGAGATTAAAGACAGAAAGGGTACAAAAAACCAGGTGGCTGACCATTTGTCACGATTGGAAGACCTCGGTAAGAATGCAGGTGATAAAACTCTTATAAATGAATTTTTTCCTGATGAGCAACTTTTTGGGGTGCAAGATGAAGAACCATGGTTTGCAGATATTGTGAATGTTAGATATAATTGCTAATGTTTGTTTATTAGTGTTTAAGCAACAGGTACGGTCAGAGTTTATCAGAAGCCGATCAGAGTTTAGTTAAACTCTGATAGGGTGAAGAGTTTAAAGGAAGCCGGTCAGAGTTTAGTTAAAGTCTGACAAGGTGAAGGTTGAATTAGCTGTCGGTGCTGAATTGAAGATTCTAGAAGCAATATATTCTGAAGATGGAAAGAAGCAGAATATATTGATACAGCTAAGGAAACGGAATAGAAGATAAGAAGCAATCCTTAATTGATATGAATTGTATAGCTAACTTTTAGGAATATCAATTAGAGAAGGATTGTATGTAGCTGTGTACTATATAAACACAGATAGGTTATCCCTAGAAGGGATGCGTTCATTGAATTATTATTCTTGTAACCTAGAAGCTCTTTGTGATTCATTAACATCATAAAGAGAGAAGCTGTTAATACGATTACAGTTTTATTGATTTATAAACAGTGTTATTAATCATTGTTATTCTCATACATACTTGATTATATTGTGTATTCGGCCTAACAATTGGTATCAGAGCCAAGGCTGTTTAATATATACAGTTTTACGATTCAAACACAGTAATAATCATGTCTGAAGAAAATCAAGCTGCTCCCAAGGCTGAACAGGTTAAGCCTAATTCTGTGAGTAGATATGAAACAATCAGGGTTCCGATTCTCAGGCCTGTAGAGTATCCGATTTGGAAGGTGAAGATGACCATGTTCCTGGAGGCTACAGATCCAGAATACCTTGACAGAATCTATGATGGTCCTCATATGCCGACTAAATTGTCCCCTGTTGTTGATGGACAAGCACAAAAGACTGTTCCAAAGGAAAAGAAAGATATGACTCCTGAGGATATCTCATCAATTGCAAAGGATGCAAAGGTTAGACATCTTCTCCACAGTGCGTTAGATAACGTTATGTCTAACAGAGTAATTGGCTGCAAAACTGCCAAAGAAATATGGGATGCTCTAGAAGTCAGATGCCAAGGAACAGGTGCTATTAAGAAGAATAGAAAGACAATACTCACACAGGAGTATGAGCACTTTGATTCAAGAACTAATGAAACCTTGACTGAGACCTATGACAGATTTTGCAAACTGTTGAACGATCTGTCTCTGGTTGATAAAGAATATGAACTTGAAGAGTCAAATCTCAAGTTTCTTTTATCTCTACCTGAAAAGTGGGATTTAAAGGCAACAACAATCAGAGATAATTATGATCTTGCTGATACAGATCTTGATGAGATCTATGGATTGTTAAAGACTCATGAACTTGAGATAGAACAAAGAAACAGAAGATCCAGCAAGAAGACAAAATCTATTGCTCTCAAAGTTGAGGAGAAGCCCATAAAGAAGGAATCATCAAGGAAGAAAGCCAAGGGAAAGGCTTTAGTCATAAAATCTGAGAGTGAGTCATCAAACTCTGATGATGATTCAAACTCTGATGAAGCTTCTGATTCTGAGGATGATGAAGCAGATTCAAAAAGAAAGAGATGATGCTGTTTATGTAGAACAGGAGTTGCTGAAAAGATATAAGCAACTAGAATCTGATTCAGAGAAGGAAAGAAAAATAATCAAGACTTGGACAGATTCTGGAAGAGACACTCATCAAGTGTTTCAGACTGATTCTGTAGGTTTAGGTTATTGTGAAAATGATGAACTTAGGTTTAAAGACAAGGTTAAGGTAAAACCACAACTTAAACCTGTGAAATTTGTTCAAGAAGCCAATAAGTTAAAATCTGTTGTAATAAGGGAAGCTGATATGGAATCAGATGAATCTTGTGACAAACAGGAAAATATTATAACAGAAAAACTTATGGAAATAGAAGCTGTTAGAAAACCAGTAAAAACTTGTGAAAAACAGGTTAATGTTGGTTTAATGACAGGAAAACAGTTTAAACATAAGCTCAAAGAGGTTAAGTCTGCCATGAAACCTAAAGGTTCCAAGAGGAATAGGAATGGAAAAGTAGGCATAAATAATAGAAATAATCATATGCCTAATGCTAGTGCCTCAAGAAAAACATGTTATAATTGTGGTAGTTCTAATCATCTTGCTAGATTTTGCACTAAGAACAAACATATTAATTCTTTACCTTCTACTTCAGAAGTAAAGAATGATTATGTTAGAGTAAGACCACAGACCTTATGCAAACATTGTGGGAGCACTTGGCATTCTATTTACACATGTAAGAGTTATCATGCAATTTATCATAACTATTATGAGCTAAAACCCAACTTGAAATGGGTTAGAGCAAACTCTGCTAGTGTAAAATCTGACAATGTTAGTTTAAACTCTGATAATACAGATTCCGCTGCAAAAGCTAACACTGTTAAGAAGGACAAAGGATCCAAGCAAGTCTGGATCCTTAAAACTAACACTTAGTGTTTGTTTGTGAATGCAGGGTATAACAGAGAGCACACTTATCTTGGACAGTGGATGCTCAGGACATATGACTGGAAACAAAGCCCTGCTATCAAACTTTGAGGAGAAAGCTGGCCCAAAAGTTTCCTATGGAGATGGCAACATAGGACACACTCTGGGATATGGCAATATCAATCTTGGAAGTGTCATCATCACAAATGTAGCTCTAGTCTCAGGACTCAAGCACAATCTGTTATCTGTGAGTCAAATCTGTGACAGAGGAAACCATGTAGATTTTCATAGTGAATACTGTGAAATTATCAGTAAATCTACTGGAAAAGTTGTTCTAGTTGGACACAGGCGCAACAATATTTATGAAGCAAGTTTGGTAACAAACTCTGATGGAAGTACAGTGTGTCTGACTGCAAAGATGTCAAATGAAGAGAGTTGGAATTGGCACAAGAAGCTTTCTCATCTCAATTTGAACAACATCAATGAGCTGATAAGAAAGGATCTTGTAAGAGGACTCCCAAAATCAACACTCAGTCTAAATGGCCTATGTGATTCCTGTCAAAAGGCCAAACAAAGGAAGTCATCTTTCAAGAGCAAAACTGAATCTTCAGTAGTGGAACCTTATCATCTTCTACATGTTGATCTTTTTGGACCAGTGAATATAATGTCAATGGGCAGAAAGAAATATGCTCTAGTGATTGTTGATGAATATACTAGATATACATGGGTGTATTTCTTGTCAAAGAAGGATGAAACTGCTCAAATTCTAATGGATCATGTAAATCTACTGGACAAAGGATCACAGCACAAAGTCAAAATAATAAGGAGTGATAATGGAACTGAATTCAGAAATTCATTCATGGAAGCTTTCTGCAAGGAAAGAGGGGTGAAACAAGAATTTTCTGCACCTGGCACTCCACAGCAAAATGGTGTAGTTGAAAGAAAGAACAGAACTTTAATTGAAGCAGCCAGAACTATGCTTGAAGAAGCAAAATTACCAACTTATTTCTGGGCAGAAGCTGTTCAAACTGCTTGTTTTACTCAAAATGCTACATTGATCAACAAGCATGGGAAAACACCATATGAGATGGTGAAAAATAAGAAGCCAAATTTGAAATATTTTCATATATTTGGATGCAAATGCTTTGTGTTGAAGACTCATCCTGAACAGTTGACAAAGTTCGAGTTAAAAGCTGATGAAGGAATTTTTGTTGGCTATCCACTGTCAACAAAAGCATTCAGAGTTTACAATCTAAGAACTAAAGTGATCATGGAATCCATACATGTGTCATTTGATGACAAGAAAATAATTGGACTTGAAGACAAGGATGGATATGATCAACTACGTTTTGAAAATGAAGATCTACTCTCTGATGATATAAACTCTGATGAAGCAGGGTTGACAAACTCTGACGAAGCATACTCTGAACCTCTACTGGTAAATACTGGAGAAACTGATAATTCTCAAATTGAACAAAATAGAGAACCAGTTGAGGGGGAGCGTGAAGAAGCTCAACATGACACAGCAAGTGAGTCAGTTGAGGAAACTGATTCAAACTCTGACAATTCAAACTCTGAGTCATCAAATTCAGGGGGAGCCTCAGAGAATGTAGAAAGTCAACATATGAATCAGGAGAGCATGGATCAAGGGGGAGGATCCAATAATGATGCAAGAAACCACTTACCATCAGCAAGAAAGTGGACACAGGCACACACACCTGATCTTATAATTGGAGATCCTGATGCTAGTGTGAGAACTAGAAGTGCAACAAACAATGAGTGTCTGTATCATGCTTTCTTGTCTCAAACAGAACCAAAGAAAGTGGAAGAAGCTCTTCAAGATGCTAATTGGATTACAGCAATGCAAGAAGAGTTAAATGAATTTGAAAGAAATGAAGTCTGGACACTTGTACCTAGACCAAAGAATAGATCAATTGTAGGTACAAAGTGGGTTTTCAGAAACAAGACTGACAGTGAAGGTGTGATTACAAGGAACAAGGCTAGACTTGTGGCTAAAGGTTATTCACAACAGGAAGGAATTGACTATGATGAAACCTTTGCTCCAGTTGCAAGATTGGAGGCCATAAGAATTTTTCTGGCCTATGCTGCACACAAGAAGTTTAAAGTCTTTCAGATGGATGTAAAGAGTGCTTTTCTCAATGGGAAGCTTGAAGAAGAAGTGTTTGTTGAACAACCACCAGGATTTGTAGATTCCAAGCATCCAGATTATGTCTACAGGCTTGACAAGGCATTATATGGACTAAAGCAAGCACCAAGAGCATGGTATGAAACTCTTGCTCAATTTCTTTTAGAAAGTGGGTTCACAAGAGGTACGATTGATAAAACCTTGTTTTATTTCAATTCTGGTGATGATTTGCTTTTAGTTCAAATTTATGTAGATGATATTATTTTTGGATCTACTAATGACAAACTTTGTAAGAAGTTTGCAAAGCTTATGCAGTCCAGGTATCAAATGAGCATGATGGGAGAGCTTAGTTATTTTTTAGGATTACAGGTCAAGCAAACAGATGATGGGATTTTTATCAATCAAGCAAAGTATACCAGAAATCTTCTAAAGAAATTTGGTATGCTTGACAGTTCATCTGCAACAACTCCCATGGCTACTGCAACAAAGCTAGACAAAGACACAGGAGCCTCAGTAGATATGACAAACTACAGAGGAATGATAGGGTCTTTACTGTATCTTACAGCAAGTAGACCTGATATCATGTATGCAACATGTCTTTGTGCAAGATTTCAAGCAGATCCTAGAGAGCCTCATCTAACAGCTGTAAAAAGAATTTTCAAATATCTCAAAGGCACCATAACCTTGGGTTTGTGGTATCCTAGAGAATCAGAGTTTAAGTTGATTGGTTACTCTGATGCAGATTTTGCAGGCTGTAAGATAGACAGAAAAAGTACAAGTGGAAGCTGTCAATTTTTAGGTGACAGATTAGTTTCTTGGTATAGCAAGAAACAGAAGTCAATTTCCACATCCACAGCTGAAGCAGAGTATATAGCAGCTGGTAGCTGTTGTGCACAGATTTTATGGATGAAGAATCAGTTGCTGGATTATGGGTTAAGGTACTCTAAAATTCCTATTTTCTGTGATAACCAAAGTGCTATTGCTATGACAGGAAATCCAGTACAGCATTCCATGACCAAGCACATCAGCATAAGATATCATTTTATCAGAGAACATGTGGAAGAAGGGAATATTGAGCTTCATTTTGTGTCTACAGACCAACAACTTGCAGATATCTTCACCAAACCTTTGAGTGAAGCTACTTTTACAAGATTGGTAAATGAACTTGGAATGATCTCTGGTTCTGACTAGAGATACGGGTTAGACTCAAAATTTATACATGTTTAATTCTTGTTGCTCATGATTTCTTGCATGTGTTAACTGTTATGAGTACCAGTGTAATAAACTCTGTTGGTTAAATTCTGATGTTAGTCTCTGTTAGTCATAAACTGTTGGTCATACTTTGAATGTTACAGATTAATGCTATTCTCTGATTGTAATTTTGTCTGGAACATAAGGACCAATGAAGAAATTTGTATGAAGCATAATTCTCAGTAAGTACCTGTGAATCCTTAAGAGTTGTATAGACTCTGATCTCAAAAATGTGCAGTAAGCTAACACAGCATGATACTGTCTCAATATTTATAGCATCTCTTAGTTTATTGATCCTATACACTGAGTATGTATTAGCTGTTTGCATTTTCTCTCACAAGTTAATTACATTTACTGATGAAAAGTCTAAACTCTGATTATTAATTTCAAATAATTCACCCTCAAATTCAAAAGATGCCAAACAGAGCACAAATTCCTTTGAGATCATGTTGTGCCTAGGACGATCCAGGAACTTATTGTATGAAATAAGGGCTAAAATCTTTGATTTTTGGTGACTAGTGCCAACCACTGATTACTGGAAAAATAAAAAAAAAAAAAAAAAAAAAAAAAAAAAAAAAAAAATTAATAAAGGGGGTGAAAAATAAAAGACATATCCAAATGAAAGGATATCAGTAATACAGAGTTTAGATATAAAATCAGATTTTATGTTATACATGAGAGTTTAGGCAACCAGTTTTTACTACTTTAGATTGTGGATTTTATGCACCTTGAGATGGTCTCAATACTGATTTCGGTAAACTCTGCTACTACACACACATATTTTCACAACTGTACAGATTGAGAAAAGAGTTTATTGACAAAGAAGGACAAATGGTAAACACTGATGTTTTGTGTGAAATACGCCGAGGTTACTTTATTTTAATCTCTGATGGTTAAAATAATTTTCTTGTCTCAGACAGTTTATGATTTTGGGTTTAGTCATTTGTTCTTAGGCAAAGTATGATTGAACAGAGAAAAGAAAGAGTTTGTTTGATAAGTACTGATAGTGATCAGTAGTACTGATGAGTATGTTAGTTTATTGTTTTAAGTGATATCATGTCTTTCACTTTACAATTACTAGGTACAATTGATAATACTGAACGTAAAGCAATAAAATGAGTCTTTTTCATTAATTGATTCAAACTCTGTTACATTCAGTCAATTACATACTCATGCTTAGCTAATCTTTCTGGTACATACTAATCACTATGGTTACAAAAGAGAAGATCTATTTAACCAGGACAAGTACTTGAATGCTATCCAACATCGAAGCAGAAGAGCTAGAGCCAGAAGCTATTGTGCTCTACTACTTCTGATGATAGCTACCCAGTTGCTCATCTGGTCATTATACCATTTGGGATAGCTTGAAATCCTCCTAATGATGAATCATCATCATCATCTTCTCGGGATCTCTTTCTGCTTTGCAGCTTGCAGGATTGTAAGAAGAGGTTTTCTTTTGACCCCGACAAGAAACTCAGTTGAAAAAGCATAAAGCAGATCTCCATGGCATCTTCATCTGCGAGGATTGGTGCATCATATGGTCCTGGACGGAAGATGTATACATGAGGGTTGGAGAAAGGCCCTTCGGCTATTTCATCATCTACGATAAGACCTTCATCATTCAAGAATGAGAGAACAAGAAACTCATCGATAAGATAGTTTTCTTGTTGCTGCCAGTTCATGTTCAAAAACTCTTCCACATCCAGGAATTCGAAAGTTCCAGCCATTTTGGTGTATAGTAAGTTTAAGATATGAAGCCTGTTGTTACATTGCTTTGGTATTTAAAGCATTCAAACAGGGTCTCTGAAAGGTTTTTCTTGGAGATTGAAAGGTTTTTGAAGCTTTTGGAAACAGTAACGTGCGGAGTTCCAAGACAGTCATTATTATACTGACTGTTGAGTTGCTTTGTACTTCGTTATTGTATTTCTGAGAGATTAAAATTGATAATTTTATTATTATTGATTTTTATTAAAGTGGATATTTTGAGCGTTTTATGTGTTGCCAGGTGTCTAAATGTTTGCACGATTGCACGAGTGTATTGGATACAACTGTCAGCGTATGCACGTTTGACATCTGTCCCACTCACACACGTTTCAAGGACGCTTGCTGTGTATCGTGATTTTTTCAGTTATTATTTAAATACACTACACATAAACGGTTCAATCTTTTACGAACCTTAACTCTTCATACGCTTTTTCACAAACACCTTTCTACACTTAAACTTTGCTGTCTTTCGCATCAATTCAGAATCTTCTAATGGCAACCACAGCTTTTGTTTCGTCTGGATTAGAGTTCGTTCCCAACAACTATACTGCACCACTAAACACTGCAAACGCACCAGAGGCATTTCATATGATTCAAGAGTTTCTTGCTCAGTCAGCGATTGGGCGTGCTTTGGTAGAACCTGAAAAACTTTCTGGTTCACAGATAAAGGCGTTCTGGGAAACAGGAATGTATGATGATGGTGGTGAGACAGGCAACCCATCGATTATTTTTGAATATGAAGATACAGAGTATGTAATAACTGCTGGAACCATTCGCGCTGCAATGGGGTTTCCTGAATTTTCTTCGTATACAATTGGAATGGGTGATGAGGATTTGATAAGAATGATGCAAGAGATTGGGTATTCTGGACCATTGTCGAAGATTGGACAGCTCAAACGACCATTCTTAAGGAAGGAGTGGAGCTTCTTCTTTGATTGCATCACAAGGACTTTTAGCAAGAAATGCACAAACTGGGATGCTATTCCCACAGACAGTCTGCAAATCGGGTATTCTCTTTTATTCGATAATCATTTTGATTTTGCACGACTTGTTTTGAATAATCTAGGAGACAAAATGACAGAGAATAGAGGAGTAGTCTATTTCTCTAGATTCTGTCAGACTTTGTTCTCTTACTGTGTTGAAGGAGTAGAAGTAGGTGACGAAGATGTTTCTTGTTTTAAATTACATAAGAGAATATTTTCTGATCTTATTAATAAAGATGTTAAGAAAGGGGTTGTTGGAGACTTGTTGCTACCTCAATCTGTGCAACAGTTTTTAAATGCTCAAGTCAATCCACCAACACAAGCTTCTTCTCAACCTGAGCCTCTCCAACAAGAACTGCCTCCTTCAACTTCTGTTAAACCTAAAAGGGGTGGTAGGACTAAGAATGTTGGTACTAAACCTGCTAGGGTTGCTAAGTCAAATGCTGACGCTGGGGTATCACGCACTGAAGAACTGCCTCAGAGAAAAAGAATGAAGAAAAAGAGAGCTCAAAGAGCAAAGTCTGTTACTGCTGATTCTGATGCAGAATCAGAAACTGAAACTGATGAAGATAATCCTCATCAGAAAAAGAGAAGACAAGTTGCTGAATATCTTTTTGCTGATATCATTGCCAATATGGACAAAGTTCCTGAGGAAACTGAAGCTCCTGAAGCTTTTGTTCAGGAGGAAGCTGCAAATCCAGAAGCTGTCAATCAAGACAGGCTAAATACTGATGATATTGAAATGGATTTTGATAGAGAAGCTCCTACATCAAAGGCTAATGATGTAGTTGAGGAAGCTGCTGCTCATTCAGACAGCAGAATTTTTGATCTTGAAGAAAATGTAAGAGAAGCTGATCAAGCTACTACAGAATTGGTAGAAACTATTGCTTCCCACACAGAAATCATTTCTCTTGATTTTGAGAAAGGTGAGGAAGTTGATCAGATTAGAATTGATCATCCTACAGAAGCTGTTGCTGTACCTGCTGATGCAACAGAGAATGTTCCTGTAGCAGCAGAGTTTGTTGCAAACTCTGAAGATGCTCTTGTTCTTGAAGCTCTACAACAATCAGTTGTTGAGATTGTTCAGAGAGAAGCAGAGGTAATTGCTAAAGTAAACTCTGATATTCCTGAAACTGTTGCAGAGAAAGTCAATGATGAAGCTGCACAGTTAGACCATGAAATCACTGCTGAACATGTTCCTGAAGAGATTGCAAGAGAGGATGACAATGTTAATGCTAGTCCTGCTCATTCACCTTCACACATATCTGACATTCAAGCCAACTCTGATGAAGAAAGAGAGTTCAATAGGGCTACTGAAGAACATTTTCAAGATATGTACTTCAAGAACTGGACAGCAGCAGATTGTATTTTCACTTCACAAAGGGCTGCTGATTTAACTGCTAACTCTGTTAAAGAGATTAAAAATCCTGAACTTCTCAGTCATTTCAAAGCAACTGTTGTTCAAATCAAATCATTAAACAATCGTTTTGATGCTTCTGATAAGGTGATTGAAGGGTTAAGGAATGATATAGCTACAAGAGAGCTTACACAGCAGAAGGACAAATCTCTATACATCTCTTTGTGTAAAGAGCAAAAGACTTTAAATTCTAGATTGTCGAAAGTTGAGGAGAATCAGACTGCTATGTCTGCTCAACTAACTTCAATTTCTAATGCTCTGGAGTTGCTGACATCAGTACTACTTTCTGATGATGTCAAAAAGGGGGAGAGTGTACCAAGTGACAAATGCAAAGACACTCAAGCTCTGAGACGGAAGGATGATGGTAATGATGGTGGAAGCAAGGGAGGTGAATCTGAAAAGAGTTTAGGCTTAAGACCATCAAGATCAAGATCAAACTCTGAGAGAAGATCAAAATCTGGTAAGGAAAAAGTAATTTCTGCCAGTGGTTCAAGGCTCAAAAGTTTGATAAACACTGATAAGCCTAGCACTGATGAAGAAGTTGCTGCTAAATTATTTATAGCAGAACATGGAAAAGATGTTACAATTGAAGATATCCAAGCTGAAGAGCAAATGCTTGCTGAAGAACACAGGAAGAATCTTGAAGCTGGGATATACAAAAAGAAAGAAATCAAGGCTCCTAGAAAGAAAGAAACTGGAATTATTATTAAAGAAAATACTCAACAGAGTATACAATACACCAGGAGGCCTATGATTAGAAACTCTGATAAGGGTAAAGGCAAAATGATTGAAGAGCCTAACCTGAAGGAGAAAGAATATTCAACCTCTGACATTGCTCAAGTTGAAACAAGATTACCAAAATCAACCTCTGACGCTGCTCAAGTTGATGATACTATTGAAGTTAAGCCAGCCTCTGACAAGGCTCAAGCTGTGCAAACTCAGCTAGCTCCACAACTCCAAGGTATTTTTAGAAGACCTGTACTATCTGAAGCTCTGACACTTCAACCTGTGGATTTCTCTCAAACCAGGACTGTACTTGGAAAAGAAACTTTTGATAAAGCTGGTTTAGGTTCACATAGGGAGAAGAGAATAAACAACAGATCTGGAGATCAATCATCATTGGCAGTATCTGGCATTATTACTCAAGAGAATCTTGATATGCTAGACTCTGTTCAGTTGATATTTCACAAGGGTTTGAAGAAAGATTTTCTGTTGTATTTTATGAATGATGGAAGAGTTTACAGAGTTGCAGAGTCTGATATAGATCTCAAATCTTATCAAGAATTGGAGTATGTTCTGTACTTGCTAAAAGTCAAAAACAGAAACACTCACAATGCTGCTACATTTATCAGACAAAAGATGCAAAGATCTAAGGTGATGCTTGGAGGAGGAATTTCAAAGGTATACATTCCTAAGTATAAAGATGCTTATGGAAATGTTATAGAAATGAAGAGAAACAGTGCAAGACTAAGGACTGATCTGGGAGTTAAAGTCTTAGAATTCAATCTAGAATCTGATAAAGCACATTTTATTAGGCTAGGGAATGAGATGAGGAAGAATTCCATCTATTCTCTGAGAGCTGCTATTTATCAGACTGGTGAATCTGATCCAGAACTCAAGGAACTGAAAGAAATCATGATTGAAGAGCTGGAAAAGGCTGAAAGAAGACTTCTAATTGATTATCTCAGGACAGTGCCTGATATTCAAGAAATCAAATAAAGTCTGACTGTAAGTTTTTAATATTTTCTATTCTAAGTCAAATTTAAACTCTGTTTTAAATTAAACTCTGTTATATGTTAAACACTGCATTTGTTATATGTTTTGACATCATCAATTATATGTTTAACTTGTACATTTTATTATGAACAAGTTGGGGGAGATTGTTAGATATAATTGCTAATGTTTGTTTATTAGTGTTTAAGCAACAGGTACGGTCAGAGTTTATCAGAAGCCGATCAGAGTTTAGTTAAACTCTGATAGGGTGAAGAGTTTAAAGGAAGCCGGTCAGAGTTTAGTTAAAGTCTGACAAGGTGAAGGTTGAATTAGCTGTCGGTGCTGAATTGAAGATTCTAGAAGCAATATATTCTGAAGATGGAAAGAAGCAGAATATATTGATACAGCTAAGGAAACGGAATAGAAGATAAGAAGCAATCCTTAATTGATATGAATTGTATAGCTAACTTTTAGGAATATCAATTAGAGAAGGATTGTATGTAGCTGTGTACTATATAAACACAGATAGGTTATCCCTAGAAGGGATGCGTTCATTGAATTATTATTCTTGTAACCTAGAAGCTCTTTGTGATTCATTAACATCATAAAGAGAGAAGCTGTTAATACGATTACAGTTTTATTGATTTATAAACAGTGTTATTAATCATTGTTATTCTCATACATACTTGATTATATTGTGTATTCGGCCTAACAGTGAACTATCTTGTTAGTAATATCATCCCTGCTGAATTCTCTTATGCTCAAAGGAAGAAGTTTCTACATGATGTGAAGTGGTATCGTTGGGACGAGCCATTCTTATTCAGGCAAGGAGCTGATCAGATGATAAGAAGATGCATTCCTTATAGTGAAACCGAGGGTGTTTTGCGAGATTAACATTCCACCACTTATGGAGGTCATTATGGTGGAGAGAAGACAGCTACTCGAGTACTTCAGGCAGGTTTCTACTAGCCAACTCTGTTTAAAGACGCTCATCAGTTTGTGTTGAGGTGTGATCGATGCCAAAGGGTTGGTAATATCTCTAGGAGGAATGAGATGCCTCTTAATATGCTGCTTGAAGTGGAGATTTTCGATGTGTGGGGAATAGATTTCATGGGACCGTTTGTTTCATCCTACAATAATCAGTACATACTGTTAGCAGTGGATTACGTATCTAAATGGGTCGAGGTAAAGGCTTTACCGACCAATAATGCTAAAGTGGTGCTGAGTTTTCTGCATAAGCAAATCTTCACGCGTTTCGGAACTCCAAGGGTAATCATCAGTGATGAGGGTACGCATTTTTGTAATCGCAAGTTCACAGCCTTGATGGCCAGGTATAATATCAATCATCATGTTGCTACTGCCTATCACCCTCAGACAAATGGCCAAGCTGAAGTTTCTAATAGGGAGATTAAGCGTATTCTTGAAAAAGTTGTAAATCCTTCAAGGAAGGATTGGTCGTTGAAGCTTGATGAAGCTGTTTGGGCTTACAGGACAGCCTACAAGACTCCGTTGGGTACGTCACCATTTCAGCTGGTGTATGGTAAGGCTTGTCATTTGTCTGCCGAGCTAGAGCACAAGGCATATTGGGCGTTGAAGAAGTTGAATTTTGATTTGTCAGCTGCTGGTGAAAGAAGAATGCTTCAGATTAATGAGTTGGATGAGTTCCGTCTACAGGTTTATGAAAATCACAAGTTATACAAGGAGAAGGTAAAGAGATGGCATGATAAGAAGTTGGTGCAAAAGTCCTTTGTTCCTGGCCAACTAGTTTTGCTTTTTAACTCTCGTCTCAAGCTTTTTCCTGGTAAACTCAAGTCAAGGTGGTCGGGGCCGTTCACGGTCAAAACAGTGTTTCCACATGGTGCAGTGGAAGTTTTCGATAAGTCACCGGATGAAGCATTTAAGGTCAATGGTCAGAGGTTGAAACCGTATTTTGGTGAACGGGTGAATCGCGAGGCGGAAACCGCGATTCTTATTTCAGCTGTTTAAGGAGTCAGGAATCACGTCAAGCTATTGACGTAAAACGAGCGCTTCGTGGGAGGCAACCCATGATATGTTAGGGGTAGATTGGCAGGTAGTAGCAGTACTCGTCGTTCTTCTTCTAAGGAGGAGTCAAGTATTGGTATTGGAGGAGAGAAATTCACATCTCCAGAGGCTCAGGTGGACTTTTCTCGTTTGTTGTCGAAGGCTGTGGCTAAAGAG
Source organism: Heracleum sosnowskyi (assembly GCA_030848705.1). Taxonomy (NCBI): domain Eukaryota; kingdom Viridiplantae; phylum Streptophyta; class Magnoliopsida; order Apiales; family Apiaceae; genus Heracleum; species Heracleum sosnowskyi. Next base: position 11,443,020 of record CM061243.1, read on the forward strand.
AGGGGATTTTTGCCTCAACCTACTGATGGGCACTTGTTTACCATGATTACGAAGAGGGGTTGGGAATCCTTTTGTGAAGCACCGGAGCCGGTCCCGTTGTCTATTGTGCGGGAGTTCTATGCTAATGCTAAAGCCGACAAGAACGGTTATAGTATGGTTCGGGGATTTACTGTTGATTATACGGCTCGGGCAATTCATCGGGTTTTGAATTTGCCTAGGAGGAAGAGGGGTGAGGAAGATTGGTCTTTGAAGACTCGGGAAGATCTTGATCTCGAGTACATTCTTGGGGAGATGTGTGTTCCGGGCACGACTTTGAAGTACAAGGTTGGCACCACCGAGCCGATTACATTTCCGGCTTCTGCTATGAACAGGTATGCGAGGGCTTGGAATTTGTTTATTTGTGCTAATATTGTGCCTTCTTCGCATCAGCATGAGGTTATGGTGGAAAGGGCTATTGTTCTTTTTGGTATTCTGAATGAAGAGTACATTGACCTTGGGGAACTCCTTCATAAGAATATTGTGAAGTTTTTGAAGGGTGGTACAACGGGGGCGATTCCTCATGCCTCCATTGTTACTAAGTTATGTGCTGCAGTTGGTGTTCGTTGGTCCGAGGAGGAGCAGGTTCAGTTACCAAGCGCTCCTATAGATCATTCAGCGATTGATAGGATGGTGGATTGGGATTGTGGTGCCCCGGATTACTATGGTTTGGGCTATACTCATCTTGAGGATGCTGAGGAAGAAGAGGCTCCACCTCGTGAGCCTGCAGCTAGGAGGGGACGTTCATCTCGGATTCAGCGTGAGGTGGATAGGTCTGGTTTAGCGGATGTGCAGTATAGGCGGTTGACGCGGCGCATTGATGCGATTTGTTAGGAATATGTTGTTCTTGATGATAAACATAAAGCACTTAGTAGAATTTGTGTAAAGTCATTTTGTAGCTGTCAACGGAATGGTATGCTTTGCAGCAATCCGTTGACAAGTAGCTCATCAACGAAATGAGTGATGTAGCAATTGCACTGTACAATACTTCTAGTTTGATATGCATTTCATTGTAGATATTGGATAGGTTTTCTAAGTCATATTGACTAAGTACTAGATAGGCAAAATAGGTTGGTTAATTGTAAATATCTCATGCCTTGTAATTTTGTCTAAGTGAAGACCTGTCAACGGAATGAAGATTATCCTATCAACGGTATGGAGTTTACTCATCAACGAAATGAAGAATAAAGCTATCAACGAATCATTATTGCTTTTCTGAATAGTTGACAAAGTGATAGTGACAGTTTACTGAAAAGATCTAAAGGTGATGTGGAAGTGTACTTTGCATTGGAAACCATTAAAATGGACATAGGGAATAAGGAAACATCCCAGTTTCCAATTGGGCTCTTGGGAGTGATCATAATAAGCATGAAGACAAAAGCAAATATCTCCAAGGACCACTGGACAAAGGGATGAAAAGCAAGCTATTGGCGGTTACTCTTTGTACTTTTAGTGTAGCCAAAAATAGAGTTGTAAACTTGAGTTTATATAACCAAGTGTAGTAGTTACTTTAGAAATGAGAGAAGAAAAACAAATAGATTGTATTAGCTATTTTTGAGAGCATTTTTCTTCTCTACATTATTGTAACTGAGCAGCTGTGTACTTTTGTATCACAGATTATTTCCGCAATAAAAATCACTTCAGTTGGATCATCAAACAATCCAACTGAAATTATTAAGTGCTTGTGGTTTTTATTTTATAAGTTCAGTTTTAATTTGTAAGTTGTTTTTAAGTTTGAGAAATATCAAGGAATTGTATTCAACCCCCCCTCCCCCCCTTCTACAATTCTGTTAGGTCATTTGGGATTAACAATTGGTATCAGAGAGAGCTTCTAACATACAAGAAGTTTAAAGATCAAGACCAAAAACAGTAACCATGGTGAAGAAGGATGCAGGTGTAAAGATACCAGTTCTTGATAAGGACAATTACTTTCACTGGAAAGTAAAGATGCATTTACATCTCATGTCTATGGATGAGAGGTATGTAGACTGCATTGAGAAAGGTCCACACGTTCCCATGAAGTTTGCATCTAGAGTTGGAGTGCCAGATGATGCTCCTGATGTGGAAATTCCAAAACTTGTCTTGGAATGGACTATTGAAGATGTTGCAGAAGTCCATAAAGATAAAAGAACCATGAACATTCTGTTTAATGGTTTGGAGCAAGAGATGTTTGACAATGTCATAAACTGTACAACCTCCAAAGAAGTATGGGACACTGTTAGAACTCTCTGTGAAGGAACTGAGCAAGTTAGGGAAAACAAAATGCAGCTCCTCATACAAAATATGAGCATTTTCATTTTAAAGCTGGTGAAACCCTAAATGACACGTTTAGTAGGTTTCAGAAGCTTTTGAATGGATTAAAGTTGTATGGGAGGATCTATCAAACCAAGGACTCAAACCTTAAATTTCTTAGAGCTCTTCCAAAAGAATGGAAGCCTATGACTGTGTCTCTCAGAAACACTCAAGAGTACAAAGACTACACTCTTGAAAGGCTTTATGGAACCTTAAAGACATATGAGTTGGAAATGGAGCAAGATGAAGAAATTGAAAAGGTACAGAAGAAAGGTGGATCTATTGCATTGATTGCATCTGTGAACCAACTGGAAGATGACAATGAAGAAGCTGCAAAGGCAACAACTAGTCGAGCTAGTTGTAGGAGTGATGTTAGCAAGGGTAAAGGCAAGATGACAGAAGAAGAAGAACCAGAACCAGTCAACTTGGATGACTTAGATGAGATTGATGAACACATTGCTTTTCTGTCAAGAAAATTCTCTAAGTTTAAGTTCAAGAGAAACTCAGAAGCTAGCCCACCAAGGAGAGACTTTCAACCCAGCAAAAGTAACTGGATTGAAAAGTCTAAATCTAAATGTTTCAATTGTGGAATGCTTGGTCACTTTGCTGGGGACTGCAGAAAGCCCAAGGTTGAGAAGGGCAACAGGAAATTTGAGCCTGTTGATTATAAAAAGAAATACTTTGAACTTCTCAAGCAAAAAGAAAAGGCTTTCATGTCTCAGGAGTATGATTGGGCTGGTAATGGTGAAGATTCTGATGATGATGTTGAGTATGTCAACTTGGCTCTTATGGCTAACAATCATGAGCAGGAAGCAAGCTCCTCAAGCAACCAGGTAACAATTACTAATCTTTCTGAGCTCTCTAAAGAGGAATGCGATAGTGCAGTAAATGAAATGTCTACTGTACTATATAATTTACGTGTTACTCTTAAATCACTTACCAAAGAGAATTCAAGAATAAAAGAGACCAATTTGCTCTTAAGTGATAGGAATGCAATGTTAGAAGCACAGCTCATTGATTTTGAGAAAATGAGGTGTGTTAGTAGGGATGCTAAGAAGGAACTTGAGAACGTGTTAGAAAGGGAAGAAATTCTTAAAACACAACTTGAAATAGAACAAAGTGTGATTGCTAAATGGAAAGATGCCAGGAATGTTGCTAACAACATCATTAATGTTCAAGGTATGGAATCTTTCTGTGAACAATCATGGAAAAAGAACAAAGAGAAGCTAGGGTATGTTGGTGAAACCTTAGAATCAGAAACAGAGTCAACAAACAACAATGATCATTTGTTGAAGGTTGATATGTCAACGGAATGCAATGTTTCGTTGACAGATGAACCATCAACCGATCAGGCTGTTTCGTTGACAGAGAAAAGAAAAGAAAACTCACTAGACTTAATAACAAGTATGGTCCTGTCACCAAGAACTTTGTTCAAGGTGAGTCTAGTAAATCAAAGAAAGTTGAGAAGCCTGTTGAGAGAGCTAATGTAGGTCACTTGTCCAACAAGCAATTGAAAGATAAGTTAGAGAATGTTCAAGTTGAGGCTAAGGGAAATAAAAAGAATAACAGGAATGGCAAAGTAGGGATTAACAAACACAACAATTACACACCTGATAAATATGCTCCTAGAAAGACATGTGTCAATTGTGGAAGTGTTAGTCATTTATCTACTAACTGCAAATCTGTTAAGAAGACTGCAAAAATGAAAATGTCTAAGCCTGCAATGAATGGTTCTATGCCTACAATGCCTGTTATGCCTAACATGTTTGCCTCATATGCACAATTTCAAAATCCATATGCCAGCATGCCATTTGTGCCTAGTCCATACATGAATATGTTTAATGTGCCACAAATGCCATGGAATATGAATAACATGTTTGTTCCTCCAACTATGCATGATGTGAATGAAAATGTGTGCAACCCTCAGAAATCAACACCAAGGGTAAAGATTGATTTAAATCAATCTGAGCCCAAGGTGAAAAATAATATAAAAGGAAAAGCAAAGGCTAACAAAACAGGACCCAAGGAAACTTGGGTACCAAAATCAACTTGATTTGATTTTGTTGTGTGCAGGGAGACAAAAGGAAACTTTGGTACTTGGGTAGTGGTTGTTCAAGACACATGACTGGTGATTCTACCCTGCTCACAGAGTTTCAGGAAAGAGCTGGCCCTTGTATTGCTTTTGGAGATGACAGCAAAGGCTACACTAAGGGATATGGCTTGATTTCAAAAGAGAATGTCATCATAGATGAAGTTGCATTGGTGGATGGTCTTAAGCACAATTTGCTTAGTATCAGCCAACTTTGTGACAAAGGATTCTTAGTTACTTTTTCTAAAGAAGCCTGTGTTGTTTCTAAAGGAGGAGACAACAATGTGGTAATGACTGGATTCAGAAGAGGGAATGTGTACATTGCTGACTTTAGTAGCACAAGTCCAGACACCATCACTTGTCTCTTCAGCAAGGCAAGCAAGGATGAAAGTTGGCTATGGCACAAGAAATTATCTCATCTGAATTTTAAAGTCATGAATGATTTGGTGAGGAAAGATCTTGCTAGAGGAATTCCACAAGTGGAGTTCTCCAAGGATGGTTTGTGTGATGCCTGTCAAAAAGGGAAACAAAAGAAGGCATCATTCAAAAGCAAGACAGAGTCATCAATTGTCCATCAGCTTGAATTACTTCATATGGATCTGTTTGGCCCTGTCAATGTCATGTCTATCTCAAAGAAGAAATAATGTCTTGTGATTGTTGATGATTTTTCTAGATTTACATGGACCTTCTTTTTACACTCAAAAGATGAGGCAAGTGAAATCATTATCAATCACATCAAGATGGTAAACAATCATCCTGATTTCAAAGTAAGAAGGATTAGGAGTGACAATGGGACAGAATTCAAGAATTCAAGTATGAAGGTGTTCTGTGAAGAAAATGGTATTTTGCATGAGTTTTCAACAGCAAGGACACCACAGCAAAATGGTGTAGTTGAAAGGAAAAACAGAACACTTATTGAAGCTGCAAGGACAATGCTAGATGAATCAAAGTTACCAACTTATTTTTGGGCTGAGGCAGTTAACACATCTTGCTTCACTCAAAATATTTCTTTGATTAATCAGGCCAAGGGAATGACCCATTATCAACTACTCAAAGGAAAGAAGCCACTATTGGATTTTCTTCATGTCTTTGGATGCAAATGCTTTGTTTTGAGGAATCAAGCTGAGCATTTGGGGAAATTTGAAGCAAAGGCAGATGAAGCAATATTTGTGGGATATGCAGCAGGGAAAGCTTACAGAGTCTATAACCTCAGAACCAACATTGTTATGGAATCTGTACATGTTGTTTTTGATGATCTCAAAATTCAAGGTCTCTGTGATGAAGGTTTCCATGAAAGTCTTTCTTTTGAAAATGAGGAAGGAGATCAAGTGAATCACGTTAAGGCTACTGAGAAACAGCCTAAAGTTGTTGTATCTAGCACAGATGAAAGCAGCAGTGAAGATGAAATTGCTGCATTGAGATTGAAAAGAATAGCTGCTAGCAGACCAAATGGTCATTTCGTTGACAGTCAAAATGAGCGTTTCGTTGACAGCCAAAATGGTCATACCGTTGACAGTCACAGAAATGCTTCTAGAAGTGATCAATTAGGGACAACAAACTCAGGGGGAGTTTCTCAAGGACAATTATCCAATCAAGGCAATCATGATCATGAAGCTATCTCGTCAAGATCAAATCTTCCTCCCTCAAGGAAATGAACTAAAGATCATCCCTTTGAACTTATTATAGGTGATGTTTCTTCAAAAGTCCAAACTAGAAGAGCAACTCAAGAGGAATGTCTATATAGCAGCTTTCTGTCTCAAGATGAGCCAAAGAAAGTTGAGGATGCACTTCTAGATCCAGATTGGGTTTTAGCTATGCAAGAGGAGTTAAACCAATTTGAGAGCAACAATGTTTGGAAGCTGGTGCCCAAGCCTAAGGACAGGAGTGTCATAGGCACAAAATGGGTGTTCAGAAACAAGATGGATGAAAATGGCATAGTCACAAGAAACAAAGCTAGATTGGTTGCAAAAGGCTATTCACAGGAAGAGGGAATTGATTTTGATGAAACCTTTGCTCCTGTTGCAAGACTAGAAGCAATAAGGATTTTCCTAGCCTATACAGCCCATGCCAATTTCAAGGTCTATCAAATGGATGTGAAGAGTGCTTTTCTGAATGGGGAATTGGAAGAGGAGGTGTATGTAAGTCAACCTCCTGGTTTTGAAGATGATGATTTTCCAGAATATGTATACTTCCTCCTCAAAGCACTCTATGGTTTGAAACAAGCACCTAGAGCCTAGTATGACACACTTTCACAGTTCCTACTTGAGAATCACTTCACTAGAGGTACTGTAGATAAAACTCTGTTTCACAGGGTTGTGAATGGCTCTACTATACTTGTTCAAATTTATGTAGATGACATAATCTTTGGGTCTACAGATGTGAAACTTTGTCAAAAGTTTGCCAAGCTTATGCAAAGTAAATATGAAATGAGCATGATGGGAGAATTAACTTACTTTCTTGGTCTCCAAGTGAAGCAAGTTAAAGAAGGCATTTTCATTAGTCAAACAAAATATATTCATGATTTATTAAAGAAATTTAACTTAATGGAATGCTCTCCTGCCAAAACTCCCATGCCTACTGCCACCAAACTTGAATTGAATACTAAGGAAAAATCTGTGGACATTTCAAGTTACAGAGGCATGGTAGGCTCACTTCTATATTTAACAGCTAGTAGACCTGATATTATGTTTGCTACATGTCTATGTGCTAGATTTCAGGCTGATCCTAGGGAATCCCATTTAGTTGCTATTAAAAGAATTTTCAGATATCTCAAAGGAACACCAAACCTTGGCATTTGGTATCCTAGAGAATCTGGCTTTGAACTAATTGGTTATTCAGATGCAGATTTTGCAGGATGTAAAATTGACAGGAAAAGCACAACTGGCACCTGTCAATTCTTAGGAAACAAGCTTGTCTCATGGTTCAGCAAGAAACAAAACTCAGTTTCTACCTCCACAGCTGAGGCTGAGTAAATTGCAGCTGGAAGTTGTTGTGCACAGATTTTATGGATGAAAAATCAACTACTTGATTATGGAATAAGAGTTGAGAAAATTCCTATTTTCTGTGACAACACTAGTGCCATTGCCATTACTGAGAATCCAGTGCAGCATTCAAGGACCAAGCACATTGACATCAAGTACCATTTCATTAGAGAACATGTTATGAATGGTACTGTGGAGTTACATTTTGTTCCAAGTGAACAACAACTTGCAGACATCTTTACCAAGCCACTTGATGAATCAACATTCTCAAGATTAGTAAGTGAGCTAGGTATGCTAAATTTCTCTTAATTATTTTTGAGATGTTTACAAGTTAAAATGCAACCAGAAATTTGCTATGTTTTTCTGTGAATTAATTTTCTCAGGAAAAAGTAAAATTTTGTCTAAGTCAAAATTACTATGTCAACGAAACGAACCATTTCGTTGACAGTCTTAGCATTTTTCTGGGTGTTTCGTTGATAGCTCTTTTATATCAACGAAACGCAGCTTTATCAACGAAATAAGACGGGACATTAACCGCCCAATCCTGATTCGTTGATTTAGCGCAATTAATCTGAACCGTTGAACTTTGACACGTCCGTTACCACGATCTATACATACACCCCTGTAAGTATAAATCATGGTAATACTTTAAAGGTAACGGTTATATTTTTTAAGCCAATCCAGTAATTTACATTGATTGTTGGATTTAATTTCTGAGAATTTTTGGGGGAGTATTTAAGAAATTCTATTTTCTATAAAAAAAATTGACCTGCTCTCAAAAATTCCAAAGGCTTTTCTTTCTTCTTCTCTCTAACAAGCAATTCAGTTCGAAGCTTTTCTACACTCAACAATGGCACCCATAGTCAAGCTTATGTCTGCTGGAGGGTTTATCTATGAGAAAAACAACTCCATCCCCTTTGTTGTCAAGGAAAGCCCGAACGGCATCTTTTTCAAGATGATGGACTTCATGAAGAATTGCAAGTTGAGCTATGCAATGTTTCACTCTACACCACTCTACAATGAGATAATCGAGGAGATTTGGACCTCATGTGAGTATAGTGGGACAAATTGCACTTTGCAATTCACCATCCAAGGTAATGAGTATATAGTTAATTCTGATGTATTGCAAGCATGTCTACATATTCCTGAAAATAACTGTAATGCTTTGCCTACAAACACTGAAATTGTTAACATGCTAGATTCTATAAACTACTCATTGCCTACTGATAATTTGGATAAGATTATTAGGAGAGGTTTGGTTAGAGAATACAGTTACTTAGCTGATGCATTCATAAAGGTATTTTCTGGCAAAATTAGTAATTTTGATGCATTAACTAATTCCATGTTAATTCTCTTAACCATGCTCCTAACTGATAGATATTATAACTTTAGCACCCAACTTATGTATGAAATTGGTGCTAAGTTGGGTGATAAGGCAAATAGGAAAAAGAATATCTACTATGCTAGGTTTCTGATGATGTTGGCTAACCATGTTAGTCCAGCACCATTAGTTATCTCTAACCCTGTTTCCAGGTTTGAGTGTTTTGTGCAAGAGAAGAGGGTTTTGACAGATATCCTGAGACTTAACCACAATGGTGATGTCCCAGTGGTGTATCTGCCCATCATTGAGGTAACTTCTTCTAACCCTGTTAGTATAGTTGCTACTTCTATTGTTTCCTCTACCAATGTTGCTATGGAGTCTGTAGCTATGTCCCAACAGGCTCCTGCCCAAGCAGCAAAACCTAAATCTAAGAAATCCTCAAAGCCAACCTCAGGTGCTTCTCAAAAGGCACCTGTTGCAAAAACTACTTCACAACCTAAGGGGAGTGATTCTGGAGCTGTAAGAGGTGAGGGAAGGCGTGAACATCAAAGAAACCCCAAGAATAAGGAAGGAAAGGATAGTGTGTCCCAACCAAACCCCATTGTGTCTTCCCAACAAGGCACAATGAGTAAAATGGATTTAAACCCAAGTCTAGTTGTATCCTCCCAAAAGGATGTGATTATTGAAACAAGCTCTCCTCCAAGAGCATACTCCAAGAGGGTAAGGGACACTTCAAGCCCACAATCTACATTTTCCCAATACCAAAGGAGAGTGAAGCAAAAATCCAAGGGTACACAGGGTGCACACACTCTGGAAGCAACACTTCCAGTTTCACAAATTCAGTTTGATGTAACCCCTATCATTACTCTGGGGTTACAGTCCCATTCTCTAAACATCAACCTTGAACTATCTCCATCAAATTCACCAACTCAGTCTTTAGATGTGGACATGATCCATTCATCTATTCCTGATTCTCCAACTCTTATCTTGGAGAAGCCCCACTCTGAAGCTGGTGGCCATCACTTGTTAAGTGATTTGTTGGGCCATCAACCAACTTTTTCTGAAGTTGCAAGAGGATCTGTGGACCAATCTCTAAAATCAATCACCACAGATTCTACTGTAATTTCACTTTCTCAAAGTGCTTTATTGACTTCATCAACGAAACAGTCTCTTTCGTTGACAAGTGTTTCTCCATCAACGGTATCCATACCGTTGAGAGTTCAAACTACCATTCCGTTGATAGGTCATTCTACACCCCTTATTGCAAATCAAGTTGTTTCCACAACTAGTGTAGATGACCTGGTGGTAGTTGAGACACTTTTAGGTTTGAGAGGGAGTGAAATTGAGAGGCTGGCTTGCAGCCAGGCAAAAGGAGAGAATGAGGGTGAGAGGCTGGATATTTCTTCCAGCCAGGCAAAAGGAGAGACTGAGGGTTCCACCTTAGTAGGTGAAGGTGAGGGTGTGAGAGGTGTGATCCATGGGGAGCCCATGATGCAAGAAAATAGAGGAGAGAGAGAAGGGACTACAGGAGCAGCAAGGGAGGAGGCAGCCATTGCTAGTGAGTTAATGAGGGTCAATGAGGGAGAAAGGGAACTTACTTTCCAAGAGCATTATCAACAAACTCTGGATAGTATTTCCCTGGATCCTGAGACCTTTACTCACCCTGTGCCAGCCTATCAAATTATGGCTCAACAGGGCAATGTGGAGGCAGAGAGGTCACTAAACCTAATTCATACAACTGCATCAATGCAAAGAGCTAAGGATGCCTTGACCAATCTATCTCCAACAGCTGCATCAAGTGGAGACTTTGACTTTTCTGATGATGAGGACAGCTTTGGTGACAATCTACAGGTGGCCACTACTTCACAGACTGGGACTTCTGTGGTGCCTCCTAGACCAAACTGGCTTTCTCAGGATATGCAAGGAAGATGCACTCTAGATGCTGCTATCTCAATGCAGTACACTGAGGCATATCTAGCTCATGAGTCTGCAAATGCAAGGGACAAGAAATTCTACAAGGCCATCATGGATTCTCTGGAAATCCAAAGACTACAGATGCTACAGACAAGGATTGAAGCTACAGAAATCAAGGATTCCATTAGCAACCTCAGGGATGCTACTGACAGGAGGCTAGATGAAAAGCTTCCTCTTCTAACTGTGTCCAAGATGAACAGGTTTTTCTCCAAGGAACCTGAAGTGTCCTCATCTTTGAAGACTCTTTCCTCTAGAGTGGACAAAGTTGAGGCTACACTTTCTCACATGCAAGAGGAACAGGAAAATCAGACACAACTACTCACCCAGCTTTTGGCAGCTCAAGGACTCCCTATCATCTCACTTGATGATAACAAAAAGGGGGAGAAATCTGAGGAGCTAGCGAAATCTAAAGAGCTTGATATACAAATCACAAAGGTTTTGGTTCCAGCCATTTCCTTACCAAATGAGCCACTAGCAATGGGGGAGCTTGGACGGAAGAAAAAGGATGGTATTGACCTGATTCAGGAAGCTTCTATGAGGATGAGACTTGCAGAACAGATTAAAGATCATTGGTCCAACATAGAAGCAAGGGTCAAGAATATTGATGAAACTGCAAAGAATTCTAATCCATCAACGGATCAACCATCAACGAATGCCATGGTTGTAACATCAACGGAATGGGAGCCACAGTTCAAGAGTTCTTATGTAATAGAACCCCTTCAGCATGGACTCTTTCAAGATTCAAGAAATGAGAAAGGGCAAGCTTCATGCTTTAGGAATGTGGATGCAAGAGGGATATCTCCAATATCACCTGTCAAACCCAAGGGCAAGAACACTGCAAGGATATTTTATCCTCCACCAAAGCCAGATGAGTTCAAAATCCTAGGGAAGCTAATTATTGAAAGCAAAGAAAGCAATCATCCAAGCATAAGGAACCAAAGGGCCATCATCTACAGGGATAGCAAGGAAATCTGCATTTGGGTTGGTCACCCAAATTTTGCTAAGGCCAAAGCTGAAGACTTTGAAAGGGCAGCAATGCAAGCTCTTGCAATTGCTCAATCACTTGAAGATGAAGAAACCCTAAAGGAATAAAAGGCCAAGGATGAAGCTGAGGAAGCTGGAAAGGAAAGGAAGAGTGTAAGGCAGCCAAAGGCTAGAGCAAAAAGGAATCTAATCTTTGATAAAGATGATTCTCAGGACGCTGCCCAAGACTCTTCCACAACTAGTGCACATCAAATTCCTGTTGATCAACCTCATGAAGGAAAGTTGGCATGTGATCCTGCACATCCTGTCAACTTTCATGATCAACCAATAATGCCAAAAGAGGAGCCTTTTGAATTTGATGAGGCCTACTTCCCAAAGTTTCTATTTGAGAAGGATCAACCAATGAAGACAAATAAAAGGGCTGTCAAAGCAAAGCCAGTATTTATGAGAAAGCCACAACCACAGAAACCCCCTGCAAATCCAGAGGACTACATGTACATTGCTGACATCAGGGAAGAATCCAGTCTACATCTTGACTTAGACAACCTGGTGGAAGTAAGGGGCATTGCAGCTTCTCAAAAATTGCCTGAGAGACTGGTCTTTGTATTCAAGGGTGGTAGAGAACAGGTGTGGCCTCTCTACAGAATTTTAGGAGAAGACTACCAAACACTACTCTCAGTGTTTAGATGTTTGAAGAAAGACTTTGGCTTCACCAAAACAGCCAAGTCTGAGGTGGTCTCCAAAATTTGTCAGATAAAGGCTAGCTGGAACAAGCCTGAGGCTCTTCCCAGGATGCTTAGAGTGCCCTCAACAGGAAAGAAGATCCATCTTCAACCATACTGGATGATGGAATTTAAGGACAAGGACAATTGCAGAAGATTCTTCAGGATGGAAGACCAGCTGGATAAGGCATCTAATCAAACTCTAAAGTTTATGCAATCCATGCTTGGTGATCAAGATGAAGAAGAGAAGATCTTTTACAGAAGGCTACAGGTCCAAATTGAGGAAAACAACTCTAAGAGAGGGAAGAAGACTATGCCACAAAGAAGACACAGATGAATCATTTGTTCAGTCTAGAGGAGCACTCTTGGGCATTAGTCTTGTAATTCTTGTATTTTGTCTAAAATATTATGAAGCTTAATGCATTTTCTACTTTTGTAATTTATGATGTATCTGAGTGTTTTTGTTATCATCAAGTCTCTTGATTTATGGCTGTTATTCTATCAGTCATAAATTGGGGAAGATTGTTAGGAATATGTTGTTCTTGATGATAAACATAAAGCACTTAGTAGAATTTGTGTAAAGTCATTTTGTAGCTGTCAACGGAATGGTATGCTTTGCAGCAATCCGTTGACAGGTAGCTCATCAACGAAATGAGTGATGTAGCAATTGCACTGTACAATACTTCTAGCTTGATATGCATTTCATTGTAGATATTGGATAGGTTTTCTAAGTCATGTTGACTAAGTACTAGATAGGCAAAATAGGTTGGTTAATTGTAAATATATCATGCCTTGTAAGTTTGCCTAAGTGAAGACCTGTCAACGGAATGAAGATTATCCTATCAACGGTATGGAGTTTACTCATCAACGAAATGAAGAATAAAGCAATCAACGAAACACATCTCCATGCTATCAACGAATCATTATTGCTTTTCTGAATAGTTGACAAAGTGATAGTGACAGTTTACTGAACAGATCTAAAGGTGATATGGAAGTGTACTTTGCATTGAAAACCATTAAAATGGACATGGGGAATAAGGAAACATCCCAGTTTCCAATTGGGCTCTTGGGAGTGATCATAACAAGCATGAAGACAAAAGCAAATATCTCCAAGGACCACTGGACAAAGGGATGAAAAGCAAGCTATTGGCGGTTACTCTTTGTGCTTTTAGTGTAGCCAAAAATAGAGTTGTAAACTTGAGTTTATATAACCAAGTGTAGCAGTTACTTTAGAAATGAGAGAAGAAAAACAAATAGATTGTATTAGCTATTTTTGAGAGCATTTTTCTTCTCTACATTATTGTAACTGAGCAGCTGTGTACTTTTGTATCACATATTATTTCCGCAATAAAAATCACTTCAGTTGGATCATCAAACAATCCAAATGAAATTATTAAGTGCTTGTGGTTTTTATTTTATAAGTTCAGTTTTAATTTGTAAGTTGTTTTTAAGTTTGAGAAATATCAAGGAATTGTATTCAACCCCCCCCCCCCCTTCTACAATTCTGTTAGGTCATTTGGGATTAACACGATTCATGATAGTCATAGCCGCTTTGCTCATGATTTGACTCGGGCTTTGAGTAATGCATTCAGAGCTACTGGAGTTGACATCACTTGGCCTACTTTTGGAGTGGATTCTGTTTATCCACCACCGGATACACCACCCGAGGAGGGTGGTCCTGCTGATGATTAGGTATTCTCTGCATCTTTCCTTTTTATTACCTTCAATGAGGACATTGATTATTGTAAGTTTGGGGGTGGTAATTAAGGAATAGTAGTGTTAGTGTATGTTCATATAGGATTCATATTGCATAAGTAGTTAATTCATTCATATTTTTGCATGTTTTTGTCATATAGAGCATTCTGTTTGCATTAGTGTTTTATTTATTATGTGAGTCCATTTAGTTGCATTTGCATAGCATGCATATTTCATGATCCTGTAGGACTTGTCTATTTCCGTTGATGAGTCGATGTTTATTGGAGTGCGGTAATGATAGATAGAGGGTTGATTAAGTTTCTATGAATTGACTTGCATGCCAGAAACAAAATAATTTCATAAGTCTCATTGGTTGCTTTTAGATTTGATCAGACCATGTTTTGTTTGGATGTTAGAATTTAACCACTTGCTTATATTTAGAATGTTTTCTATTCTCTTGAAATTGAAAGGAGCACTAAAGAATAAGTTTGGGGAAAACCAGGGATTTCATGCTAGTTGTTAATAAAGGCTAGGTGTCAAATGGCTAGTAGCCGGCTCATTGAAAAGATGAGTAGTTTATGGTGGGATGAGAAAAAGCAAAGTGCACTCATTCCGAAATTGTGAAAGAAAATTTAAAAAAAAAATAGAGTTGTGTTTATGCAGAATTGATCAGGTTGAGCTCTTTAATACTCGAGCAATTAAGTTCTAGGGGACTTTGTGCCTAGTGACCTAAGATTTTTCAGGTCTGGGATCCACTAACCTAACGCTCGCTACATGGGTATTATTGTATAAGCCTTTTGGGGTCTCATCCATTGCACGGTCAAATAAGCATGTTTGTTGTGTATAGTATTGTGTGTCGTAATAAAGCATGAATTCCTGTCTAACTCAAGCGGATTATGGAGGTGTCTTTTAGTGATTTCTTGTGTTTAGAGTTCATTCTGTTTATAAGCTTGTGGTTGTTTTGGTGAAGAATAGGATATGGTCTTGATTTAGTCTGGGAGTATATTGATGAGCATCGCACACACGCACGTTTCTGTGTTTGTATGGTTAGTATACGGGAATTTAGTCGAACTCTGTTTGAAAGATTGCATTCCTTGAGATGTTTGCTTGTTGATTGGTTTTGGTTAGTCTGAGGGGATCACTTGCATTATCATATTAGTTGCATTCATGCATTGCATTATAGTTAGTAGAGTCTGTTTATGCTTGAGGACAAGCATCGGTTTAAGTTTGGGGGTGTGATAAGTGGATTTCATATCCACTTGGATCGTCCTAAATTGGCTTAAATTGATCATTTGTTCTCAAGTATGTGGTGTTTGTGATGTGTTTTGTGTTAGTATTTGCAGAGTTGATTTGTCATCAGAAATGTGGAGTTCTTGTGGTTTACAGTGATGTTCTGAGAAATATGTTAAGGTCAAGTGGTTGCGAAACGAGAGCACACAAAGAATTGTCAAGGAATGCAAAGTTAAGGATTCTGAACAGTAACCAGGCGCGCCCGCGCCCTATTAGGCGCGCCCGCGCTCTTCAAAATCTGTAAAAGGAAATTCTGAGTCAGAAAAGGAAAGTTGCCAAAAGACCAGTCAACCCAGAGACCTATATAATTAACTGGTGGACGATTTCTGATATATACATTTTCTTATATACATACATAATCATCCACCGGCGAGGAGAACAAGAAGACGGCTGATTACGAAGATCTAGTTTTCAACTTATCTTTGTATTCTTCTAATTAGGCGATACTTTGGATTCTCGTTTGTTCTTTCATAAACCCTAGCACTTTTATTCAGTATTCTAGACTTATTATTATCATGTTTTCATCAGAATCCACGATGATGAACGGTTCGGTTATGAACTAATCGTCGTCGTGGGATTCTAACGGATTTATTTATGGATTTTAGTAGTTAATTGTTTTAAAGATGTGTGTGTGATGGCTAATTGATATCCTAGTTTGGTCGTGCTTATTCTTCTTGGATGCGTAGCTAACATCTAAGTTGTTTGTTAATCTCTATTGATTGCGAAAGTGGATATAGAGGTTTAGAACTTGCCATGCTAGCATAGGTTTATGTATGTTTGTCATGCATGATTTGTAGGTGATTTTAACCATCTTACCTACCCTATGTAATCTGAATGGATAACTTGCTCGTTAAACCGTTATGTTTTCAAATCTTATAGACATATAGGGTCTAAGCATAATTGGTGTCTGCTTAACTTCTATCTAATTTGTGGATGTTTGAGTGGTTTGGTATACGTATACTGAAAGGCAGCGTGTACTGATTTCGTGTTATCCGATTAGGTGTCACAACCGTCACATGCATTGATTAAAGACAAAAGGCTCTAGATGAAGTATTTAATGAAGTTAGGATCCCATGTTTATTCTCATAAGTAAATAATCAGCAATCTCTTTAGTTAATTATAATCTTGTTAAGTCGATTAGTTAATTTAGTTAATCAAAACACAACTTTGATACTTGTCTTAGCATTGAACAATAGCCATGCATTGTTGCATAAGTGCATAACTATAGTAACCAAAGCAGTCTCTGTGGGAACGAACTCTACTTTCATCTATTACTTGTTGACCGCGTACGCTTGCGTGATTTTGTGCGAACAACAACTTTCAGAAAGGATCTCTTGAATTGAACTTTTTTTTCTAAATTTTATAAGAAAAACAAAATCAGTTTTTGTTATGTTTTTACAGAGGAATATATTTTAAAATTTTAAATAGTTGAAATTATAAGCTAAATGTACCTCTTTTGTCATCTACGATTTGTTCTTTTCCACTAAACAAGCAGACATTCACAATATCATCTCCAGATGAAGGAGTTTTAAATAGCACCAATGTATCGCCAACTTTAAGCTTAACCTTTTCTGTAAAAGAATGCCAGTTGCTACCGAACACATAACTATTGTCTATCCATTCTAAATCAATCCGCCACATATCTTCAGAGAAACGAAGATGTATCTTGCTACCAACTTCCAAATCTTTGAACAATTTCTCAAACTCATTGCACATTCTCTGTAATTAAACAAAAAAAGGACCAATTATTTATATTGTGTTTAATTTGACCAGAACATATGTTAAAAATAATTTGACATGAAAAAAGCCTACCAAATATGGATGTCTTCCATCTATGTGCAAGTTTTTTATTTTCATCTCAAAGTAATCAACGTAATTCTGAAAAGCATTGAAGGACCATAGTGCTACTGCTTTTTGATAATGAAGTGACATACCATCCACAATGTAATCATCCTTTTTCCATTTTAGATAATTATCACTGTTGACGAATTTGGATGGAGTCATTCTTCTGTAGTTAGCTTCAACCGCATCATTTTTTAATACTTTAACACCAAACTCATTTCCGCCATAGTAATCAAACATAACAACTCCGTACATCTTGATTTCGTAGTACTTCATAAATCTCCTCAATCCATACAATATATTCATTTCATTATCATATTTAGCTTTCCACTCAAACAAGTTGCATTTAACCCTTATACGGGAAGAAAGTACACTTCCAAATTCATCGTGGAAGCTTTTCGGTATTCTCTGTCACATTTTTTTATTAAAAAAAACACAAGTAAATAATTAGATTGTAACCACAAATGATTACAATTATGTATAGAGATCATTTAAGTAATTTGTTAGGCTCAAGTCATGTCTGAACACCACTGTTAACAAGCCTACACATTATGACTATGTCACTTTACATGACCTAGTGAGTTCTATCACTGGGATATAGTATAGGTATCTATTGTACTTGTCTTGTTTTCATGTACGTAGCTCTATTTTGTATGCTCAAGGTTATAATGAGTTTAGTAAGTTTCTTGCATCTAGAATGTACATAGGCCATGAAATAATTGTCCTAGTAGAAGTTCAAATTGTTCATGCAGCAGGATGGAAGTGAATAAGGCCTTAAAGAAATAAGTTGCAGAAATTTGTCTAAGTCTCTAGATCGTGAAGTCAAAATAAGCTATGTCGTGAAGTCATCAAAATCCATGTCGTGAAGTACTAAGATCGCATAGTCCAAAATGAACTATGTCGTGAAGTCTTCAATACTCGTGTCGTGAAGTGTTGAGATCGCAAAGTCAAAATGTACTAGATCGTGAAGTCTTCAAAAAGGCAATATCGTGAAGTCTTCAAAGGCTATATCGTGAAGTCTTCAAAGGCTATATCATGAAGTCAGGAATATGCCATATCGCATACTCCTAAAATACCCATATAGCAAAGTCCTCATATAGCAAAGTCTCATATGTTGGAGTTCACGATGTTAACACTTAGATGATTTACAACAAGACAAATCAAGGTACAAATTCAAAGTTCAAAGAAGACAAATACTGAAGCATCAGTTATGGTAAGGTGGTCCAAAGACCGATGGCAAATCTACAGCAAAACTTGGAGAGAAAGATTAGAGACAATCAGCTACAGAAACGGGAAAGGACTACAGAAAGCAAGTGGTCCTTCCTAACACAGTTAACTTCTTATGGAAGGATAAGTTGGAGTTACAGTTAGGGGTAACTGTGTAAATAGGAGTGTGCACCAGTTTGTATAGGATATATATATATATTGTGCACACCCTATTGTTAGCTGCAAGAGAGATTTACACAGATATATTCAAGCACTCTTTTCTTTATAAGAAAACAAGAAAACATTGTTCTTGTTTAGAAGCCAGAATTTCACTTGTAAAATTTTGGAAGATGTAGTATTTGATTTACTTTATACAAAGTAGATTAAAGTGATTGTGTGTGTTCTGTTTATTTTATTCCGCATTTTCATACAACACAATCTAACACAGCTTTTTAATTTCAAGAAAACGAAAAACATTCAAACTATCCATTCACCCCCCCCCCCCCCCCTCTGTCTAGTTTCTTAGTGATAATCATATCTAATAAGTGGTATCAGAGCAGGCTGTTGAAATACAAACAGTAAAAGATCAAGCATGAGTTCACAGAAACTAAGCAGTATCAAGATTCCTCCCTTTGACAAGGAACACTACAATCTATGGAAGAAGAAGATGTTGTTGTTCATCAAAGCTTCAACAGACTAAAATCATTGTTTGCGGAAAGAAAACTCGATAATACCAATCTCCCTTCTGTTTCATATTGTATTTGTTACAATTCTATGTTTATATTATAACAAATCATAAAAATTAAAATAAATGATGATAAGAAATATACCACATTTAATATCCATATCTAATCTTCCTTTTAACATATTGTCCTGCATTCACAAATACAGACTTCAATTACAATTGTTTTGAAATACCCCATGTTTAAATCATTATTTTGTCTAAAGCAAATACGATTACTGAGATCACATGTTTAACCATAAGATAATTGATGAGAGATATACCTATTTTATACAATTATAAGTACTGATAAGTTAATATATGCATTGTAAATTTGTAATACAACACAAAGGCAAATAGACTACGTTTAACCTAAATCAGTTCTTCTTTTCATTCGTCAGACTACAAAACTAACATATTATTTACCCAACAATCGAATCAAGAAGCATTAGAAGTATATCTATATAATCTTCAGAAGACGATAATGGATGAATCCTGGAGCAACTAATTCCTTCAATTCTTACTCAATCTTTGTTAGATCAGCATGTAAATGTTAATTGTAATACTTTTCCTCTTTTTTCCCTTTTTGCATATTCCTCTTTTAACGAATACTGTATTGAATTCATGTACCAGTACTATTAAGACAACATGTAGTTTTAATATCAAGCACAAATTTCAAACAAAGTCAACTATTTCTCTTGACCTCCTACAAAGAAGATCTCTATCTGAATTGTGGATTCTGATGAGTAAAGTAAAGAGATCTTCTTGCTTGAATGAGCTTCTATATGACCGGCTTAGAGATTCTGCTATGAAGGCCAGCCCTCAAGTTGTACATTTTCCTTATGAAGTCAAAATCTACAGAGGTACAACTTTAGAGACAGTGAGGCTGGATCCTGATTCCATGAAGCTACAGACTGCTATGCAACTGGTTAAGTTGGAGAATCTTCTTAGAACTTCTGGGTTTGCTTCTGTAGAGAAGTCTGAAGTTGCTGATATGATTTCAGACTACTGCACGGAGAAAATTCCAAGGTATGCTCAAATGAAGAATAGATTGAAGAAGATCACCAATCAACCAGTAATGCCAAGTGGTGTGGTTTCTGAAAGTGATCGTGTCCTTGACAAAGATCTTCTAGTCACCTTGCAAGAAGCTGAAGAAGGTGAAATTAGAGACTGAAGGCATGATAGGTTTAGCTCATTTGTAAATATTATATGTTTAGAGCTAGGTAAATCAAGATAGGAAAATGTATTCATATGTTCAGTCTAGAGGAACATCTATCTTGTATTTATCTTTACTGTTTGAATCTGGATATTGTTATATTTAATCCAGAACTTTTTATTATTTGCTTGGCTCTTAAAAGTCTTATCTTTTCTTGTTTTAGTTGAGTTATCCTCTAGAGGTATTTGGTTGTTATTGTCTAACAAACAAATAGGGGGAGATTGAAAGGCATATGTCTAGGCCTATTTGTAAACACCGAGGATTCTACTCAACTTTAATTAAGATGTAATAAGTAAATAATAAAAATCAAATGTCACAGGAATCTCAGAAGGTTATATCTGTCAAAGAATGAAGATTAAAGTCATCTATAGACTTGAAGTTATTCTACACTGGAAGAAGTTCATTTATTTGATCAAGCCTCAGTGAAGTATTCAAGAAAGTGGATCTATTTAAAGTGACAGAGGTTTCAGAAGTGTGACGGGAAAAAGTACAGGTTACAGTCCTTGTTTAAATAGAAGGAGTAAAGAATCACAGCTTAAAGTTAAAGATGAAGAACAACCATTAAAGTTAGTCGCTCATGAACCAGACAGTACATGGAGTGTCAACGTCAGTCAGTGGAAGTTCGTTATCAGTTTCAGTGGTTCTAAAAATTAGTTTAATTCTCTTTTAATATTATTCTATAAGATATTTAATTTAATCTATGAATTAATTCTTTCAGAATTAATTCATATATTAAATTAATCAATCCTGATATTAAGTAATTTAATGTATAAATTAATTCTCCAGAATTAATTTATTTATGAAATTATTTGAGTCAGTTATTTTAATTTATTTAATCAGTGAATTAATTCTAAAAGAATTAAGTCATTTATTAAATCAATTAAAAGTAGAATAAAATTAAATCAGGTTATTTCTATTAGTAGTACTAACATTTTATACTAGTAGTACTATCTTTATTAGTACTACCGATAGTACTACCAGTACTAAAGGTTAGTACTACCGAGAGTACTATTAGTTTAAATGGATAGTACTTCCAGAAGAAATGCAATCAGTTTGTTTGGCGCGTGGAAATGCATCAAATGACTTGTTTAAATACAAGTCATTGTAATCAAAAGATGCAGACAACACAATTCAATACAGAAGCAAAAAGCAAAGTTTCATTTCTCTCTTCTGCATTCATTCGAAGCCAACTGCAAAGCTTTAAATTATTCTTGTAATAAATTCTAGTCATCAAAGTAATATCCAATCCACTAGAATTCAATTACTTGTATTGCTTTGACAATCTAGCGGATCATAATCCCTAGAATTTCTATCGAACTACTTTTTAGTATTCGATCTTTTTATTACAAAAATAGATAAATTCATGTCGAATTTATTCTAGATTTGTTTTAACAAGAACCTTGTAATCTGTGCACTGAATTGTAACACCTCTCAAGTTTAATAGAGTTTCTATTTAACTTGAATATTGTTTCAGTTTTTATTCCGCACTAATTTGTTCTAAACAGTTAAATCATTTAACGAACAAATTCGATAAAACGGTATAGTTTGTATTCAACCCCCCTTCTACAAACTTATCAGGACCTAACAATTGGCATCAGAGCCTTTTGATTGATATACAAATCAAAGATCCAATTGTTTTGAGATTTTTCTTTTAAACTCTGATTTTTTATCTTATTCCTAAAAATCTCAAAAGATGTCTACTACACAGAAAGTTGGTACTGTCAAAATCCCTATGTTCAGCAAGGAGCATTATCCTATGTGGAAGAAGAAAATGCTTCTATTTCTTAAGGTTGCAAATCCTAAATACATTGATGTGCTGAAGAACGGTCCCAAAGTCCCTATGATTATTGAGGGAGAACTCATTGAGAATAATGTTGTGACTAGGGCTGCCAGAATGTACCCTAAAGATGCCAAGGATTACACTCCTGATGAGAAAGAGGATGTTACCTTGGATTCTTGTCTTCAGTTGATCCTTATTGATTGTCTTGATCCAATCATGCATAATCATGTTCTCAACTGTGATACTGCTAAACACATTTGGGCAACTATAGAGATAATCAATGAGGGGACAGAGGAAGTTAGGGAGAATATGATGGAGATTCTCACCTCACAATATGAGCATTTCAGATCAAACCCTGGTGAAGGTATCTCTCAGGTTTTTGAGAGATATAACAAGTTAATCAATGATCTGAATCTCAATGGGAAGCACTACACCAACAAGGAGATTAACAAGAAGTTCCTTCTTACACTTCCACCTCATTTGGAGCACAAAATTTCTGCCATTAGAGAAGCGAGAGATATGAATGAAATTGCTTTGGAGAGATTGTATGGTGTTCTGAAGACCTATGAGCTGGAGCAGATTCAACAAAGGGAGCTGTATGGAACTGGGAAGATTGTTGGTACCTCTACTGCATTGGCTGCTGAAGTCCCACAAAAACTGGAAGTGAAGCATGTTCAACCTTCCAGTTCTAACATGAATGTTATTGATGCTGAATATGGATTAACATCCATTAATCAATCTGGTGGTGACTTCTATTCCTTAGAAGAACTTGATCAGCTGGAGGATGGTGATTTGGCTTTGATAGTCAGAAAGTTTGGGAAGTTCAGATTCAAGAGGAATCCCAATCTTAAGTTCAGACCCAGGTTTCAGAGAGGTGGTTCTTCATCTTCAAGTGGCACAAGGGGTGGCTACAAAACTGGAACTGTGGAAAGGAGCGCAATCAGATGCTACAATTGCAATGAGTTGGGTCACTTTGCTACTGAATGCAGAAAGCCAAAGCAAGTGACTAGAAACACATTTGATTCTAGCAAGAAGAACAAGATTGGGAAAGCTTATGTTGCTGAAGGAAAGAGTTGGGATGACACTGACAGTGATGAAGAAGCAGGTGAGATTGGGAACCTTGCTTTAGTGGCTAAAGAGGCAAGCACTTCATCTGCACACATGTCAGAGGTAATGTTTACTGATACTGAAATGATTCGTCATCTTGGTGGCACCTTAGAATGTGCTCGCACTGAAAATGATAGAATAATTCTTTTAAACACAAATCTTGAAAATGAGATAAAAGAATTAAAACTAGTGCATGTTAATCAGGATGAACTTGTTGAGAAAATAGCTTTTCTTGAGAATAGGGTTAAATGTTATATTCAACTGGAAACCATTCTTAAGAAAGAAATTAGTGAGCTCAAGACTAAAGCTAATGCCTATTTTAGCTCATGTAAGACGGCTAAAGAGATTCTCAATAAGCAAGCTGTTGGTAATCATGTCAGTATAGGGTATGATTATAATGAGGCCATTGGATTGCTTGGAATTAACTCCCCTTGTAGATTCAAATCTGAAGGAAAGGTTGTTCCATATGTGCTTAAGGGTATTGAAACACCCTTCTGTAAGGAGTCCGAAGCAGAGCCTATGAATGAAGACTCTATCATCTTTGCAGAAGAGATTCGTGAAGAAGATATTGCTTTGGAATTTGAACAATCCAAAAAGTGTATATCTGATATTCCAGTCAAAGTTGCTACAACTAAAAAGACTAAATCAGATATCCATAAGTTGGATCAAAACAACTGTAGAACTAACATGCCTGCTGTTAATTCTTCTCATAAAGCATGTGGTGTGAGTAATTGCATGTCTTGTGCTTTTAATGTAATGTATGCTTTCTTTAATAAAAAGCATGTATCTAGTGATAAGACTGCTCCACGTCAACATGTTAATAATAAGAAGCATGTTAAAGCAAAGACTACTAGTCCTCCTCAGACTAGAGTGGATTCATTTATCCCTAAGCCTACTCAGAAATGTGTTAAGGCTGGCTATAAATGGAAACGCTCTTATGTGAAAGAGGTTGAAGTAGTTGTAGTTAAAAATGTTGTTTTGCCTGACAAAGGCCAATTCTTTAAGTATGCCGGACCCAATCAAGTGTGGGTTCCGAGGAAGGACTAATCAATCTGGTATTGCAGGGAGTTAAACAGGTAAGCCGTGTTATATGGGTTCTTGACAGTGGTTGTTCAAGGCATATGACCGGAGATAGAGCCCTGCTATCAGATATGGTTGAAAAAGCTGGCCCAGTAGTAACCTTTGGAGATAACAGCAAGGGTATTACGAAAGGATATGGCTGTTTGAAGTACGGAAATGTTATCATTGAAGATGTTTCATTTGTGGAAGGTCTGACGTTCAATCTTCTCAGCATCAGTCAGTTCTGTGACAGAGGATATTCTGTTTCCTTTGAAAGAGAGAAGTGCCAGATCCTTCACAAGAAGAATGGAAAGCCTGCTCTTCAAGGAGTGAGGAAAGGTGACTTGTTCATAGCTGATCTGAACTCGGGATTCAAAGATGAAGTTAATTGTTTTTATGCTAAAGCTTCATCAGATGATAGTTGGCTATGGCACAAGAAGATGTCTCACCTTAACTTCAAAACTATGAACTCTTTAGTCAAGAGGGAATTAGTTAGAGGTTTACCTCAGATGGAATTTACACAGGAAGGACTGTGTGAGGCATGTCAGAAAGGAAAGTCAAAGAAAGCTTCTCACAAGGGCACTGATACATCATCAATAACTGAACCTCTTCAGCTACTGCACATGGATTTGTTTGGTCCAGTTAATGTGATGTCCATGTCAAAGAAACAATATGCACTTGTGATTGTTGATGACTATTCTAAATACACATGGGTTTTATTCCTACATTCCAAGGATGAGACCCCATTTCTGGTGATTGGCCATGTGAAGTTGATTGAGCTGGATTCTAGATTCCCTGTTAGAGCCATAAGGTCAGATAATGGTACTGAATTCAAGAATGCCATTCTAAATGACTTTTGTGCTGATAAAGGAATAACAAGACAGTATTCTGCCCCTAGAACTCCTCAACAAAATGGAGTAGTGGAAAGAAAGAATCGTACATTGATTGAAGCAGCTAGGACTATGCTAAGTGAGTCCAAACTTCCAACGTACTTTTGGGCTGAAGCAGCGAATACAGCTTGTTATACTCAGAATCGAA
Organism: Heracleum sosnowskyi; assembly: GCA_030848705.1. Taxonomy (NCBI): domain Eukaryota; kingdom Viridiplantae; phylum Streptophyta; class Magnoliopsida; order Apiales; family Apiaceae; genus Heracleum; species Heracleum sosnowskyi. The sequence goes on from CM061243.1 coordinate 11,468,373, forward strand.
CGTTAATCAACAAGGACTTAATGAAGACTCCGTATGAGATCATGAACAACAAGAAACCAACTGTCAAGTACTTTCATGTATTTGGAGCAAAATGCTTTGTGCTTATAGATGACAATGTTAAACGTGGCAAGTTTGATGCAAAGGCACAAGAAGCTATTTTTGTTGGATATTCCAGAAGATCTTACAGGGTCTATGTGATTGGCAGTCACACAGTAAAGGAAAGTGTCAATGTTACTTTTGATGACACTAAGTTCCCCAGTATCCAAAAAGAAGACTCATCTGAAAAGCTGAAGTTTGATAACTTTCCAGACTCAGAATCAGATGATGAAGCCCCACCTGAAGTTATTGCTGGTGATGATAATAATAATGATGATAATGATCATGGTGATGGTGGTGGAAACACTGGTAACAATGGAGATACCACCAACACTGGAGAAGAATCATCAAGACAAACAGGCAACAACTCAGGGGGAGCAAATGAAGGATCAACTAGTCACTCACAACATCAAAGTGAATTTCAAGGTGAATCATCAAGATCAAATCTTCCAAGACAGACTGTTTGGAATAGAGCTCATCCTTTTGAGCTGATCCTTGGTGATCCAAATGTTGGAGTTAAAACTAGAAGTGCTTCTCAGAATGAATGTCTTTTCTCAGCATTCCTTTCTAAAATGGAGCCAAAGAAAACTGAGGAAGCACTGACTGATCCAGATTGGGTGATTGCTATGCAAGATGAACTCAATCAATTTGAACAACAGCAAGTCTGGAAGCTGGTACCCAGGCCAAAGAACAAGAAAGTAGTGGGTACAAGATGGGTATACAGGAACAAGCTAGATGAGGATGGCATTGTTACTAGAAACAAGGCAAGACTGGTTGCACAAGGGTATTCTCAAGATGAAGGCATTGATTATGATGAAACCTATGCACCAGTGGCTAGACTTGAGGCTATCAGGATGTTCTTAGCATTTGCTGCTTATTCCAATTTTAAAGTCTATCAAATGGATGTTAAGAGTGCATTCCTGAATGGTGAACTTGATGAAGAAGTGTATGTGGAACAGCCCCCTGGCTTTGAAAATCAGGAGCTGCTGGACTTTGTGTACTTTCTCTTCAAGGCTATCTATGGTCTCAAACAAGCCCCAAGAAAATGGTATGACACTCTCTCTGGTTTTCTTTTAGAAAATGGTTTTGTTAGAGGTATCATAGACAAAACTCTTTTTTCAAAGAAACACAAAAGTGATATGATATTAGTCCAAGTCTATGTGGATGACATCATATTTGGGTCTACTAATGATAATCTCTGTAAGAGATTTGCTGAGCTTATGCAGAGTAAGTTTGAAATGAGTATGATGGGTGAGCTGAAGTTCTTTCTTGGATTGCAAGTAAGTCAAAGGTCAAATGGTATATTTATTTGTCAATCCAAGTATCTCAAAGAACTCCTCAAGAAGTATCACATGGAGGATTCAGCATCAGCAAGGACTCCATCTTCAACAGCCATCAAACTTGGAGCTTCTGACAAATCTATCAAGGTAGATGTTACAAGCTACAGAGGTATGATTGGCTCTTTACTCTATCTTACTGCTAGTAGACCAGATATTATGTATGCTACATGCTTGTGTGCAAGGTTCCAAGCGGACCCTAGAGATGTTCATCTCGTTGCTGTGAAAAGAATCTTGAGATATCTTAAGGGTACACCTAATCTAGGTATTTGGTACCCTAAAGATTCTGGTTTTAATCTTGTTGGATATACAGATTCTGATTATGCAGGTAGTGTTGTGGATAGAAAGAGTACCTCTGGGAGTTGTCAATTCCTAGGAGGTAGGTTGATTTCCTGGTATAGCAAGAAATAGCAAACAGTTTCCAATTCAACAGCAGAAGCTGAATATATTGCTGTTGGAAGCTGTTGTGCTCAGATCTTATGGATACGGAATCAATTAAAGGACTATGGCTTTGCATTAGACAAAATTCCCATATTTTGTGATAATACAAGTGCCATAGCAATCTCCAACAACCCTGTGCAGCACTCGAGAACGAAGCACATTGATATCAGGTATCATTTTATCAGAGAGCATGTCATGAATGGAACTGTGGAGTTACATTTTGTACCCACAGAAGAACAGACTGCAGATATATTCACTAAATCTGTTGATGAATCCACATTTATCAAGTTAGTTGGTAAATTGGGTATGTTAAACAGTCTTAGTGATTAACAATATCTCTGTCATGTTTGTTCTTTCAAAATTCATTTTCTTTTGCTTTGTTAATGATATTCACTGAGAGTTCTCATTTAATAGTACATGCTTGTATATTTAAATAGCTCTGAATATTTTATTTTCTTTAAAAATATTTTTTCTCATTTTTTTTTAAGAAGAGAAATGTATTTTTATTGAAAATATATTTATTTAGAATTATTTAGGTATTTTTCAGATTGTAAATATTGTTGTTTAAATATTTCTGCAAGTTTATATTAATTTTATGCATTTCTATAATATTCTGCATATTTTTCTAGGATTTATGGCATTTTCTGTGAATTTTTCTAGGTTTGTAAGTATTTTTCATGCATTTCTATATTATTTCTGCATTTTTCTGTAAAGTTTCAGTTACTTTCAGCATTTTCTTTTTATTTTTATTTAATTTTCGTTAGTATTACTAGTTTTGAACTAGTAGTACTATCGGTAGTACTATCCAGTGATAGTACTACTAGTTCTTTTTTGGTTAGTACTACCGTAGTTTAGATAGTATTTCTAGTATTATTTTTAATTAAAATTCTGTTTATTTCTGATAGTACTACCAGTTCAATTTCATAGTACTACCGCATTTTCCATTTTAATTATTATTATTCTTTTTCTGTTTTATTGATAGTACTACCGTGTTTTTTAACCATAGTACTATCAGTATTTTTTTTCTTTTCTTTTACCATAGTACTTACAGTGTATTTATATATAAATATGTATAGTTTTTTTATTACTGAGTACTACACAGTTCAAGTTTTAACTTAACTGCTTTTTTTACTTTTCTCTCTCGTTTTTACTAAGAAACGAAGTGCTGCCATTTTGTTTTTCAATTTCTGAATTCGTTTCTTGTTAGTTTTAAAATCTGAGACCATCACTGAATAGATCTTCTCAAGCCCATTAATTCGAGTACTTAAAATCCAAGTTTCATTGAGTTTTAAGTTTTCGAGTTTTTGAATTTCAAAGGTTTTTCCTTTTCGTTTTTAGTGATTTAGAAGGTGTTTTTGGATTTTAAAAATAGTACTGTGTGTGATTTTTGTCAAGGATTAACATACTAAAATTTGGTAATTTTTGGAGAACTTTGAAAATTTGGATTTTTAATTAATTTTAATTAATTTTAAAATCCTAAAATTCGAATTATTCATAATTATTTAAGTTTTTGATTTTCTGTGTTAATTCTTACTTAGTAAATTATGGCTCAGAATTTTGAGGTTGTTAAAAACAATTACATTGGGTATTTTGATCCGTTGAGATGTCCGATTGATCGTTTTCGACCTTGGATTCAGTTTTTAAATTCGCAGTGTTGTGTGAGTCGTGCTATATGTTTATCTGCTGATTTAAAGGTTGAACCACTTAGATTGTTGTGTTCTACTGCTGTAATTTCTGAGAATTTAAGTTCTATATCTTTCACTATTGAGCACACACAATATACTATTACTGAGGATTTGTTTTGTGAAGTGTTTCAACTTCCTAGGGATAACTTTGATAGGACTCCTTCTGATGATGAATTAATTCAGTTTTTCACCAGAATTCATTATCAAGGTCCTTTGGAGTTGCCTAAACTCAGTAAAGCAAATCTAGTCTGTGAATGGGATATCTTATTTGATACTTTAGCTAAAGTTTTCAGCAATTGTACTAAGAGCAATTTTCAACATATTCCATCCTTGTTGCAGTACATTGCTTATGCTATTGTGTTTAATGTTAGGCTTAACATTGGTCATCTTATTTGGAGTCTTATGGTTAGGAGAGTATCTAATGCCAGGATTGATCATGATAGTGGTAGAAATGTCAGGTGTTTCTATCCTAGATTTCTCACTATCCTAATCAATCATGTGCTATCTGATGCTCACAAGGAGTTGTTTTCAAATGCTGTATCTATTCCTTCTCCTACTACTTTTAGTAAGTTCTATCAAAGACTCCATACTTCTAGTAAATGGAATATGACACCAGTGGTTGTAAGTCCATTCATGGCTCATTTCATTCACCTACCTACTTTTGAACCCTTTGTTCCTGATCAACAACTAGTCATTGCAGCTGGAACTTCAGAGGAACTGCCACTACAGGTAATACATCCTATCTCTGGATCATCTGGCACCTCTGCTCAAACCCAAGTGGTTGATAGGACAGACCAAGAGGTTGTAGAACCACAATCTCTATCCCAGGTCAGAGAGCCAAACACAGTGTCTAATCCTTTAACCTCTCAACCTGGAACTGCTTCTTTAATAAGACAAAGGTCAAGTAGTGAAGAAACACTGAGTGCACCCACAGCTCTGTCTCCACCATTAAAGAAAAGAAAAACCTATAGAGAGACATCTGTAAGCCCATCCATGTCCTCCCAAAAGGACTTGGACCTTGAAATGGCCATTGAACAGTCTCTGGAGACATCCTCTGAACAGGATGAATCTATTGAAATTCGCCATCGGGCCCTGGCAATCTGTAATGAGTCAAGCACTCTCCCATTACTCACAATGGGAGAAGACATCCAAATACAAGAAACTCAGGACACTTTGTTAGGAGAGCACTTAGGATCTGAAACAGTGCCTACCATTGTCACGGTAGAAGTGCCTTCACAGGCATCAGAGAGAAAATCTGATTCTTTGCCATCTATAATAGAATCATTTTCTCCCCTCCCAGAGGGAACATCTCTGGCTCCCCTAAGGGATTTTTCACTCGCAGTTTTTACTGGTGAAAGTGAAAGGCAACCTGATGAGTCTGTCCCTGAAGAAATTCAGTATACAATGTCAAATATTTTGACAGACTCATTCAGGGATCGGGAATTGCGAACTCCCATTGCACCACCACTGACCTCTCTTGAAGGGGCTAGGGTGATTTTTCATGCAGGTACATCTACTGAGAATCTTGACAGACAGTTAGTGGTGAGAGATATGAATCAAACACCGAGTGAAACACAAGCACGTGAGTTGAGTGAAACACCACTGAGAGCAATTGAGGTGAGTGCACACACTGACACAAACACTGCTTTGTTGAACCAACTAGCTGATCTACAAAGAAAGTTACAAGAAACCCAGGCTGAGAACAATCTTCTGAAAGCACAAGTGGTTGCACAATCTACCACCTCTGTATCAAATCAGCTGGGTACTGTGAAAGATGACCTGGAAGGACTAAAGGATAATCTACTCCCGAGGCTGAATTCAATCCAACAATCTCAAGTACTGGTGGCTTCAGACATCTCTGATATTATAACGTCAAATGCTCAGATATCGGAGAGTGTCAAGGAGATTGCTGCTATTTCTACCAAGGTGGACTTCATTCTGCAAACATCTGATGAAAACCAGAGGTTTAATGAGCAAAGGATATCTAGGATTGAAGGAGGAATGGCGCATCTTAATGAAGGAATGAAGCACCTATACAACATGATCAAGGAATCACATCAACCTACTGTGGAGCAAAGATCATTCTTTGAGGGAGATGATGATGGGGATGATGAGGCTGATGAAGGAAGAGATGGAAGGGAAAGAGGAGAGATAAGGAGAACACCTGAGGTGAATCCTAGGGCTTCCACAGCTCAAACTGTAGAGGATTCCTCAACTAAGGGGGAGAAGGAGAAGAAAGGAGAAGAAAGGGAAGCTGGAGAAGCTTCTGGAGGAGATAAGGGGAAAGGTAAACAATCAATGGAGGAGTCTGCTTTTGATGATGCCTACTACTACCATGGTGAACAGGATGACTTCCACTTTGACACATCTGGTGATCTGGAGAAGACCATACCTGAAGAAGCTTTTGGTGAGGAGGAGGTTGAGGAGGCAGCCAACTTTGATGATTGGGAAGATGAAGCTGATCTATATACACCTGACCCTTTGTTTCAAAAGGAGTTGAAGAAACAGCAAGCAGAGCTAAGGAGAAAGGAGGATGAGCAAGCCAAGGTCTCCGACATCATATCTCATAAGCTGAAAATTCAAAAGGCTGAACATGAAGACAAACAACGTCTTCATAGTATTCATGTCAAGGAAAGGAGATTGGATGTTAGGATGAAGCAAGGAAGTAAATGGGATAAGGCAAGGGAGATGTTTGATATCCCTCAGAGAGGCACAAACAATGATGCTACTTTTCTGAAGCTGCTTGAGAAGATCAGAATGGTTAATCCAGACAACTCATTATATATGAAGGCATTGAAGGAAGAATTGTTCATCTATGTCTCAAGTGCGCTTGAAGGGTCATTCACCATTTCTCTTGACCTCCTACAAAGAAGATCTCTATCTGAATTGTGGATTCTGATGAGTAAAGTAAAGAGATCTTCTTGCTTGAATGAGCTTCTATATGACCGGCTTAGAGATTCTGCTATGAAGGCCAGCCCTCAAGTTGTACATTTTCCTTATGAAGTCAAAATCTACAGAGGTACAACTTTAGAGACAGTGAGGCTGGATCCTGATTCCATGAAGCTACAGACTGCTATGCAACTGGTTAAGTTGGAGAATCTTCTTAGAACTTCTGGGTTTGCTTCTGTAGAGAAGTCTGAAGTTGCTGATATGATTTCAGACTACTGCACAGAGAAAATTCCAAGGTATGCTCAAATGAAGAATAGATTGAAGAAGATCACCAATCAACCAATAATGCCAAGTGGTGTGGTTTCTGAAAGTGATCGTGTCCTTGACAAAGATCTTCTAGTCACCTTGCAAGAAGCTGAAGAAGGTGAAATTAGAGACTGAAGGCATGATAGGTTTAGCTCATTTGTAAATATTATATGTTTAGAGCTAGGTAAATCAAGATAGGAAAATGTATTCATATGTTCAGTCTAGAGGAACATCTATCTTGTATTTATCTTTACTGTTTGAATCTGGATATTGTTATATTTAATCCAGAACTTTTTATTATTTGCTTGGCTCTTAAAAGTCTTATCTTTTCTTGTTTTAGTTGAGTTATCCTCTAGAGGTATTTGGTTGTTATTGTCTAACAAACAAATAGGGGAAGATTGAAAGGCATATGTCTAGGCCTATTTGTAAACACCGAGGATTCTACTCAACTTTAATTAAGATGTAATAAGTAAATAATAAAAATCAAATGTCACAGGAATCTCAGAAGGTTATATCTGTCAAAGAATGAAGATTAAAGTCATCTATAGACTTGAAGTTATTCTACACTGGAAGAAGTTCATTTATTTGATCAAGCCTCAGTGAAGTATTCAAGAAAGTGGATCTATTTAAAGTGACAGAGGTTTCAGAAGTGTGACGGGAAAAAGTACAGGTTACAGTCCTTGTTTAAATAGAAGGAGTAAAGAATCACAGCTTAAAGTTAAAGATGAAGAACAACCATTAAAGTTAGTCGCTCATGAACCAGACAGTACATGGAGTGTCAACGTCAGTCAGTGGAAGTTCGTTATCAGTTTCAGTGGTTCTAAAAATTAGTTTAATTCTCTTTTAATATTATTCTATAAGATATTTAATTTAATCTATGAATTAATTCTTTCAGAATTAATTCATATATTAAATTAATCAATCCTGATATTAAGTAATTTAATGTATAAATTAATTCTCCAGAATTAATTTATTTATGAAATTATTTGAGTCAGTTATTTTAATTTATTTAATCAGTGAATTAATTCTAAAAGAATTAAGTCATTTATTAAATCAATTAAAAGTAGAATAAAATTAAATCAGGTTATTTCTATTAGTAGTACTAACATTTTATACTAGTAGTACTATCTTTATTAGTACTACCGATAGTACTACCAGTACTAAAGGTTAGTACTACCGAGAGTACTATTAGTTTAAATGGATAGTACTTCCAGAAGAAATGCAATCAGTTTGTTTGGCGCGTGGAAATGCATCAAATGACTTGTTTAAATACAAGTCATTGTAATCAAAAGATGCAGACAACACAATTCAATACAGAAGCAAAAAGCAAAGTTTCATTTCTCTCTTCTGCATTCATTCGAAGCCAACTGCAAAGCTTTAAATTATTCTTGTAATAAATTCTAGTCATCAAAGTAATATCCAATCCACTAGAATTCAATTACTTGTATTGCTTTGAAAATCTAGCGGATCATAATCCCTAGAATTTCTATCGAACTATTTTTTAGTATTCGATCTTTTTATTACAAAAATAGATAAATTCATGTCGAATTTATTCTAGATTTGTTTTAACAAGAACCTTGTAATCTGTGCACTGAATTGTAACACCTCTCAAGTTTAATAGAGTTTCTATTTAACTTGAATATTGTTTCAGTTTTTATTCCGCACTAATTTGTTCTAAACAGTTAAATCATTTAACGAACAAATTCGATAAAACGGTATAGTTTGTATTCAACCCCCCTTCTACAAACTTATCAGGACCTAACAAGTTTGTGTGAGTTAAAATTTTATATGCATTAACTATTTTTACATATTCATATCATACAATATGACTTTTCTTTAAACCATAAAATTCTTTTGTAGATCATTGTAATCATGTTTGATCAGCTATCTTCTCTTGACACTTCGAAAACCACATGGAAAATAAAAGCTAGAGTCACAAGGATGTGGCCTTCCATGTCAAATGCTTCTAATGGAAACCAAGGTTTGAAAGGATACAATCTCATATTGCTGGATGATGATGTAAGTGTAAATATTTTAAAAGACCTGCACAACTAATTTTTCATATAAGCTCTTTAATTTTTCAACATTCATTCAAGTCAAATATTAAATCTTTATGTTAAACAGGATTGCCACGTTCATGCGTTCATTTATGTTGATAACTGGAAACACCGTGCCGAAAAAATTGAAGAGGGATCAGTTTATATTATATCAAACTTTTATACAAAACAATCAAACGGATCACTCAAACCAGTCTCGTCATCTATTCTAATTAATTTTTCACCTTCTACATCAGTTCAGAAGGTAGAAGAGGATGACTTCATGATTCTCTTGCATAAGTTTGAATTTGTTGATTTGAGTGACTTATTCAATTTAGCAACTGCTAATGCAAATATTGAATTCCCTGAATTTTTAATAGGTATGTTTCAAACTTTAATCCTTAATTAAATGTTACGAAATCAAGTCATCATCTTTTTATCAATATATTACAATGTTGAATTTGGTTTTATTCTCTTTATTACATTTAAGTGTATTTTGACTTAAAATTTATTTCTTTGTTCTGAAAGATGTAATTGGGGTCCTTGAGGATTTCGAATACGTATCAAAAATCAAGATTGTTTATGGTGAAAAGAAGATAGTCAAGTTTAGAATTACGGATGGGAGGTTAACTTACATTGTTTATCTATTTTTTAAGTTTATTTTGGTGGTAAAAAATCAGTGTTAACATCTATATATTACATATTTATTTTGTACATGTAGGCATTCACACAACGTTACTGTCTGGGAAGCTCTTGCCGCTACAACTGATGTTGCATATAGAGCAATCGAGGAGCAACCTAATACTAAGGAACCTATTATTGTCATAATATCCAGTACCAAGCTTAGAACTTTTCTTAGTAAGTTCTTTTTAAATTTAGTCATAATTTTTTGTTCTCATCATCTGAATTTGTTTTGTCCATTTTTTTAAAGGATGAATAATGATGTTGATACTCATTTATATATATGGTTAATTTTACCTACATCAGATTCAGTACAGATAAACACCTTGCCTTCGTCAAAAATCTACCTCAACCTGGATAATGAGGTTGTCACTGCAATGAGGCAAAGGTATTTTATATATGCATAAATTCTTTTTAATGTCATTGATTACTTCATATTTAAATATTCTGCAAGTACAATCACCTAATGTATCAATTAATCATGACAGACTAAATGAAGAAGGTTATGTTCAACTGGAGAGGACAATATCTCCTACTACACAAATAGAGAATGTATCTGCTCCAGCTATTGAAACACTGACTTTGAAGGAACTAAGCGAGAGAACAAGCTCGGACTATCTTAAGGTATAAAATAGTATAGTTTTTACGTATAAGCATTACATTACTGATTGTCTAACTTTGCAAGTGTTCTATTTAACTTATTTTTTTAAACTGAGTAAGTACCAAAATATGTCAATGTTTAATCGTAATTCCAACATTATCGTGTTGCATATCTATTTACATTATTTTTTATTTGTTTCTAGAGGAGTTTTCTGTGTAAGGTCAACGTTAAGAATGTTGAGCAAAGCAATAGTTGGTGGTATAATGGATGTCACAAGAGAAAATGCAATGAAGAAGTTTCGAAATTGGAAGGGAAATACATGTGTTTCAAATGCACCGGAAACTACCCACTACCGCAGAAAAAGTAAGTTGTTTAAATTTTAAGCAGATGACATATAACCATTTTCAGATTTTTTTTATCAGGTTTGTAATCTTTTATTATTATCAGGTATCGGATTATTGTTCTAGCTGAAGATGAAACAGAAGCTTTCAACATCGTCTTATTAGATCGTGCAGCTAGACGATTGATTGGAAAAACTGCAACAAAGTTGATTGCCGAGGGAATAAGTGTATGTTATTTACTTCCATTTTTTTCAATTTTTCTATTTAATTTGTATATCCATTTATTCATGCTAAAGTTATCCTATACTTTGTTAGGATGAGACAGACAAAGCATATCCTACGGTTGTTGAAGAATTATCTGGTAGAGACATAACTGTTCAAATTGAACTCAACGACGATAACATTTTACTGAGCAGTATTGTCTATCATGCTACTGATGCATACCAATCTGTCATTTGTACTTCATCAAAGTTCGAGACTACTATATCAAGTTTTGGCGCATCTGCATTTGGAGATGTGAGTTCTTAAAACATTCGTTCACTATTTTTATGGTCTAATTTCTAAAGTTATTACTAACATGGTGCTTTATATTTGCTTATTTGTAAAATTGCAGAATAATTTAATTGAGGTTTCAGACACTGGCACTACTCCAGGTTCTGTAACATCCTGCACAAAGAAAATTAAAATGGTTACTTATAAATTAATTTTCAGTTTATGAATTTCTTTTAAAATACCAAGGCAGTATTCTGATTTTTCTTCATATTTCTGAAGGAAATCTAAAGAGGAAGATTGCATCAAACGGTTCTGTAGTTCTTGAATCTGTTAAGAAGAATTTGGCAAAGATTTCATTCTGAGCATGTGTTTTCTTTCTCGTCCATTAATAATTTAACTGTACCTTTGGACCGTTGTTACTTTCTGTTTCATTCTAAACATCTCACATTTGCTTTGAATTGTTTTTAAATTTTGTTTGTTGCTGTTAAACTTTGTTTGGTGTATAAGCATGCTTGATTCCTGTTAATCCTTGGTAATAATTTAGTTTATAATATGTTTGTTATCAATCTCTTAAATATGATTGTTCTGATCCTACTCCTTTTGATTCATGTCATCCAAAAGCTTCATATCATCTTTAATTTGTTTACCAAGGATGAATGGATATCAATATGTTAATCACGTTGTCTGTTTTGGTTTTAAACAGAATGTTGATGTTGCCCATTTTGAACAGAATGCTTCATAACCTTCAAGTTATATTTTTGAGGATGATGCATGAATTGAGAAAGCTAATAACAACAAAATATAGGTCAGATTGAAATGGAGTCTAATGTTTAGTGTTTGTTAATTGTGTAGATGAGATAATGTGAATAGTGCAATGTATTTATTATTTGTGTAGAAAAGATCATTGGATGGGTGAAATCATTAATTAAATTCATTTCTGAAATACCTCCAAACGGCTAATATATGCGGGAATTAGGCTATAAAATTTTAAATGTTAATGGACAATAAAGAATTGCAGTGTGCGAAGCACGGGCAAGATAACTAGTTGAGATAACGAGATATGCTAGCTAGGGGTGTTCATGGGTTGGTCAACCCGACCAAACCGACCCAACCCAACCCTATTTTCGGTCATTCAAACCGATTTAAAAAAACCCAAAACTTGGTTGGGTTAAAAAAAATTCAACCTGAATTAAATGGGCCCAACCCAACCCGATTTAAATTATAAATTTTATTCGATATTTTAAATATATATTTATATTTTATATATAACTATACATTAAACGTTATCCTCCTTACATTTATTTATATATGATTATCTTTTGTGCATATATGTATGACCTACGACATAATTTACATTAATAAAATTATAATTTTAATTAAAAGTAAATATTATCATCGTAAGTTATATGTACTTTATTTTCATTTAAATTTTCGAAATGAGCAATGTTATATAATATTGAAACTTTTTTTTATCAAACATTCAATACATCCAAACCGACCCAACCCGACCCAAACCGATGTACGATGGGTAGGGTTGGGTTACGAATTAAAATTTTATGAGTTGGGTTAAAATTTTACAAACCGATTTAAATGGGTCGGGTTGAAAAAACGCCTCCAACCCGACCCATGAACACCCATAATGCTAGCCATAGTTATTCCTAGTAGAACATCATTGATTGTCTTAAAAATCATCATTAATGTGTTTGTGAGTTTCAAATAGACTATGTAGCATTGGCTGATATAAAAACTAATCCCTATGTCCCGTTCATTTCTATACCGTTTCTATTTTGGGATGACCCTCTCATTTCTATACATTCCAAAAATAGTAACTTTTAATAATATAAAACACTATCACACCCACTACTTTCTCCACTATCTCTATTTTATAATAATATAAAACACTATTACATCCACTATTTTCATCCATTATCTCAAACCTATTATTAAATATTGATAGGTCCCACCACTTTACCCACTTTTCATCTAATTTTACTCATTTTTTATACATTTTCTTGATCTCCGTGTCCAAACCAAACGTATAGAAATCACTGGAACGGAGGAAGTAACGCTTTATTCAATATCAGATGGGACACAAATGAAATTTTTTTATTGAATTTTAAAGAGAAAACATGACTCAAAATAAAATAAAGGGCTTTTTTTTTAAATCCAGTTATTTTTTGTTAGCCCTCTCTGATTCCGTCGCTGCCGGCTAGAAGAGATTAACATAGGAGCAGTAAGGTAATTATAGAATTTTCGCAAGGTTCCCGAGTTGGAAGAGATAAACAATGAATATTTACATTTCCATTACATGCCCACCTAGCGTGATTAAGGCATACCAAAACAATTTTAAATGGACTCTTCAGCATTTCTCAAGTGTTGTTCTGAGGAAATGGTTACAGCAGCGGCGCATGGTTTTGACAATTTTAGGTATTAGAAATATTTAAAATTAGTAGTCCTGCTTAACATAGGATTAGAAATATTTGTACACATTTGTTGCAAAAACAGAACTAATGGAAATTGGAAACTAAGCCGGAAGTTTATGTTATTTATAATCTCTATTCTAGTTGACAACAGCACTGTTTCTGTTAATCAAACATGAGGAACAATGGAGAATTTTTCCTGTTTGTGAAACATAAGTTGCTTCTCTATGTATGCTTCAATTGCACGCTGGAACTCTTCATTACTCAACTCCTCCACGATTTCCGCCTTGCTTTTGCCTGATGTTTCATTTTTCGGACACATCTCGCCCTCTGATTGACGCAGCTCTTTTCCAGGCTTCTCCCAAATCTCTGTTTTCGAATCCTCGGATTGGCTTCTGTGAAGCACTTTTTCATCCAAAATTGAGTTCTCAGGCTGTAACTTAACTTCAGCAATTGAATCAGAACATAATTTGGACTCTACAGTATTGATTTCGCCTACGATCTCCTTGTCCTGATACACTACCTCTTCCTCCGAAACAACAGAGTGATTTTCCGCATCTGAATTAGCACTGATTTCTATGTTATTTGTGAATTCTGAGTATAAATTTGTGTCTGATTTTTCGGTCGAGGACGGTGATTTGGTGGTGAACTGGCCCGATTTTACGAGGAGTGTGAGGACGATAACGTTGCTTAGCACGAAGATGAAAAGAGGACTAATGATAATTGAGATTAATTGGCGAATGTAATGTTTGGAGATTTTGAGAAGGAAGGGAATGCGAGATGAAGTCCAGGAAATGAAGATGAGTAGGAGGCAGAGTTCGAGAATTCTGAACAATTTAGTCAGGTTTCCGAGACGACGATACCTTAGCATTGCGTTTTGCTTCTCAGTTTTCATGTTATCGAAATCGAAGGCAAAGGATTCCATCAGAAAATGAAGTTTCAAACTCAGGGCAGAAAGTTTTGCTTTTCGAGTACTGGAGAGTGTGGTTAATTTATTTTAGGAGTTATGTTTGCATGAACACTCAAATGCAGTCATGCAGAGGTATGGGCTTTTATAGACTGCTGGTTTCCAAACAAATATTATCTGATGGTTAAATATATATATCTGACCAAACTAGGAATTCAAAAAAATCGAATATTTATAATATTAACATATTTGTTTATAAGTTCTCGCATTCTAATATGATCCTGGTTTATAATTTATTTGATTTTCGAAAGTTAGCCGAGAATAAAATGTACAAAGAAAATGGTGCGTAATGGTTAAAATCTAACATAGTGGATTGGATAAAGCAAGTGAAGAGAAGAATTAAGAAAAGAAAGGTGGCAAAGAGGGGCCAAATCATAGAAGATAAGAGTGATAATTATTGATAATTTAACGTAATTACAAAGGAGTGGGGACTACTTTCCGGCGCCGGTCGGATAAAGTTTAGGTATTAGATATTTTGAGTTTAAAATATGGTGATTAATTTACTCCGGTGTGTATTTAATTATTTATGTTCCAAAAATTTCAAACATATTACGATATTATATAATTTCGTGTATGCACCTTCCTGGCTCGTTCTCCCACAAAGAAGCCCACACGCTTTTTAAAAAAAGTAATTAGGGTAATATATAAGGCTGGAAGACAGAGCAGTCTATTTTGTTTTAAGCACAATAATTTATAGTAAATTTATATGTTTTTTAAGTAAAATTTGTATTAATTCTTGGAAGAATTTTAAAGTAATTTTTTGATTTGAAGAAGGCGTATGGGAAGAAAGTGTCAGAGATTTGATTGTGTTTTCACGTGGGTTGGCATCATCGGTTTAAACTTTCAAACGCCCCGAATGGTAAGGAATTTATGAATTTCCGAGCACTCAACTCATGCAAGGATGCAACAGTTTTCACAGAATTTCAAATTGCTGATATCGATGCAAGCACACTGTGTATTTTAGCTGAAATTGTGTCAATTGCCAAAAGTAACCGAAACATCCGGAAATACAATCAACCCTTGCACTGAAATATTATAAGAACCGAAACAGCACATGCACAAGGATCCCTTCCATATAAAGCCATTCTCGGAAAATAAAGATTTGAATTCTCCAGAAACGGACCTCATTGCCATTATAAATGAGTATCGTAAAGAGTCACGGTTCTTGTTAATAATACTAGCTACTAAATATGTATTAACTGTATGATATAAAACTGAGAAAAGCTTCACACTTTGCTTGCCAGAAGGCTTAACTTTTATTGCTAATAACTTTCCAATATAAGGATGATACAAACTGAAACGTGGGAAAACAGAAATGCCTACAAAATAGGACACGATCATAACAAGCATCCTACACTAACTAAACGACCTGACTTATTCAAACTCCTACAAACAAGCTACTTCTATTACTATCCAAAGCAAATGACTTACAGACATATTACTAGACGTTATCAGCTTTATTTAAAACTAAAACAAGTTAAAGATTAAACCAACATATCCCCCCTTAATCTTTAATTTGTTCAGACAAATTCCTTAGTCCCCAGCAAACTTCGCATTTTCTCAAATTTGGCCACTGCTAATGCTTTTGTCAGGACATCCGCTTTCTGCTCTTCAGTGTTTACATGCTTCAATATGATTTCTCCTCTGTCAACACATTCCCTTATAAAGTGATATCGCGTGTCGATATGCTTACTTCTCCCGTGAAATACAGGATTTTTGGCTAAATCTATCGCTGATTTATTATCAACATAAAGGATCACTGGACCATTGCATTCTGCAGCTATTTGATTCAGTACATTTCGAAGCCAAATTGCTTGACACGCTGCTGCAGTTGCAGCCATGAATTCTGCCTCGCAAGAAGACAGTGCCACACATCTTTGTTTTTGTGAAACCCATGTAATGAGACTCTCATTCAGATAGAAACACATTCCCCCCGTACTTCTCCTATCATCCAAATCACCCCCCAAATCGCTGTCGCTAAAACCAGTTAATATATTATTCCCACTGGTTTTGCTGTACTCTAGACCAAAATGTAACGTACCTTGGACATATCGAAAGATTCTTTTTACTGCATTCTGATGCACCATGGTTGGACGCTCCATATACCTGCTTGCTATCCCAACAGAGAATGCAATGTCCGGTCTAGTGTGTACCAAATACCTCAGTCCCCCAATCATGCTCTTGTACTGTGTGGCATCCACTGCTTTACCTCCTTCATCCTTGTCAATTCGTTCCTTCGGGTCCATTGGGAGTTTAGTTGGGTTGCAACCCTTTAAACCAGCCTTCTCAATAATCTTCCGTGCGTATCCTGTTTGTTTGAGCCTGATGCTTCCTTTGTTTTGCTGCACCTCGATTCCCAAGTAGTAACTCAACAGGCCCATGTCTGTCATTTCAAAACTTTGGTTCATCTGTTTTTTGAAACTCTCGATCACAGTCGCACTACTTCCCGTTACCAGGAGGTCATCCACGTAAACAGCGACGATAAGTTTTTCTCCTCCAGTTGTTCTTGTGTAAACGGCATGTTCTGACGGGCACCTTTTAAATCCTAACTTCTCAAGGCATTCATTTAATTTTGCATACCAAGCACGAGGTGCTTGGCGAAGACCATACAAGGCCTTTGACAACTTGTAGACCAGTTTTTCTTTTCCCTTCTTCACAAACCCCTCGGGCTGACTAACATAGACATCTTCACTTATTTCACCATTAAGAAATGCTGTTTTTACGTCAAGATGATGGACTTCCCATTCCTCTTTTGCCGCCAATGCCAGCAGTAACCTGACAGTTTCAAGTCTGGTAACCGGGGCGAATATCTCGTCAAAATCGACTCCGTGTTCCTGCACATACCCTTTGGCGACTAACCTCGCTTTGTGTTTCACGATATTTCCCTCTGCATCTTTCTTTAACTTAAAAATCCATTTCAAACCTATAACCTTTTGGCCCTGAGGAAGTTCAGTTAATTTCCAGGTTTCGTTCTTCTCTATTGAATGTAGCTCCCTCTCCATTGCCATTTTCCAGTTTCTATTCGTAGCAGCCTGAGCAAAGTTCATGGGTTCTTCAATACCCATTAAATAGAGTTCCTCATTTAGCTGTGCTTCCTCTGTCTCCTCATATATTTCCCTGAGATTTCTGGTTTTCTTCGGCTCGGTGCTGTCATCGTAATCCTCGCGATTTAATCTTGGCACTGGTGACTGTGACCCTGGGGTTTCTGCAACCTCTGACTGTGCACTGTGTGGACTGTTGCCTCCCGCATTTTCATCATTCTCATAGCTAAGTTCCCTCTCCTCTGTCTCAGAGTCTCCTGCAACCGTAAACACACCAGCTTGGCTGTCCTCCCCACCATTTCTTTCATACCACAGCCACAATTTTTCTTCTTCAAACGTTACATCCCTGCTAACATACACTTTGTTCTCATTCGGTTCATAAAGACGATAGGCCTTCGTCCCTGGTTCTTTTCCCAAATTGATGACTTGTTTACTTCGATCGTCCAATTTCCTTGTGTGTTGACTGGGCACCTTCATGTGAGCTAAGCACCCAAACACTCTTATGTGTCCAACGTGTGGTTTTCTATCATTCCAGGCCTCATACGGAGTAATGCCTGACAACGATCTTGTTGGAAGTCTGTTTAGTAAATATATTGAGTGCCTGACTGCTTCTCCCCAAAAAATTGAAGGCATCTTCATTTGTTTCAAACAACTTCTAGCCATCTCGACAACGGTCCTATTGCGACGTTCCACCACCCCGTTTTGTTGTGGGGTGTAGGGTGCCGTATAGTGTCGCTTGATTCCAGCTCTTTCACAATAAGACTTGAAATCATTTGACCCAAATTCCCCACCTCGATCAGTGCGGAAAACTCGTACTTTCTTATCTGGACCTCTTTCCACCAAAGCACAGAAATTTTTAAAAGCATTCAAGGCTTCATCTTTGCTCTTCAGAAAATAAACCCACATATAACGACTATAATCATCTACTAGCAAAAAGAAATACCTTTTTCCTGAGGCTGTTTCCGGAAGTATTGGACCACACAAGTCTCCATGGATTAATTCCAACACTTTGGTTGCGCTGTAGTTTGACTGTGAAGGAAACTTCTTTCTGGTTTGTTTGGACATAAGACAATCAGTACACACCTCACTCGGCTGAGTTATCTTTGGCAATCCATTCACCATTCTGTCTCTGAGCATTAAGGACAACGCATGGTAATTAACATGTCCCAAACGCTTATGCCAGAGTCTCGATAGCTCATCTTGTTTCATCATCAAACACTTAGGATTCTCAGTGTTAATCACAATTTTGTACAGTCTGTTCTGCGATCGTTTTACTTTCATGAGTAACTTGTCATAGGTGTCATACACCCACAACATTTCTCCCTTCATGTTGACAGTATTTCCAGCCTCCGTCAATTGTCCTATGCTGATTATATTGTTCCGGAGTGTAGGAATATAATAAACATTTGCAAGTACACGTGTTTCACCATTCTTGCACACGTATGTAACAGACCCCTTCCCCTTTATGCTTACTGTAGAACCGTCTCCAAAACTGACCTCACCCGATATTTCTTCATTTAGCTCCGAGAACTTCGATTTGAAGCCAGTCATATGACTGCTAGCACCGTTGTCCAAGTACCAAATATTTGATTCGCTTTGCACATTTGGCATCTGGGAAGGCATCAGCTGTTTCTCACTTAGTTTTTCTTTATTACACTTCACCAGTAGTAACGCTGGTTCATCATCTTCAAGCTTTGTCATGTTCACCTCTTCTTTCTGTTCTCTGGTACGTCTTGGTTTTCGACACTCTGCAGCGAAGTGTCCATAGGCGGAACAATTGTAGCACTTTAAATTACTCCTGTCACGTCCTCGGCCCTTCCAGTTAGATGATGTTCCATCTGAGCTTCTCCTGTTCGACCGTCTCAGCCAGTCCTCACGAGTGAGCAGCAACTTCCCTTCTCCGCCTTCACGCTTTTGCCACTCTTCTTCTGTAAGCATCAATTGACCTTCATTTGAGTCTAACTTACCACTGCCTTTCACCCTTTCTTCATGAGCTTTCAAGGACCCTACTGCCTCTTCCAGAGTCATGGTCTCCAAATCTCCAAATTGCTCCATAGTCGAGACAATCTGGAGAAATTTCGACGGCACTGCACGTAGCAATTTCTTAACCACATAGGATTCATCCAGGCTTTCTCCCAGGGCTCTTATATTCGACACAAGTCCATTCAATTTCAGATAAAAATCGTCCAGTTGCTCGCTGTCCTTCATGCTCAAGGACTCAAACTCACTTCTCAGAGTTTGCACCTTTGCCTTTTTCACCTTTTCAGCTCCTTGACACATTGTTTTCAGCGCATCCCATGCTTGTTTTGCTGTTCCCTTGTCTGCGATCGAAAGCAGCATTTCTTCAGACAATCCTTGATACAACATAGCCAACGCGATTTTATCTGTCTTCTCCTCAACCGCTACCTTTGGATCAGAAGATTCTATTGCGACCCAGACACCTTGAGCTTGCAAATACACTTTCATTTTTAATGCCCAAGAAGTGTAGTTGTTCTTACTCAGTGTTGGGTAGCTCAAGCCTATCGATGGACCTTTAGCTTTGTTTCCCTCCATTGTGGATGCCTCTGGCTTTCACTCAGAAATTCCTAGCTCTGATACCAATTCTTGTTAATAATACTAGCTACTAAATATGTATTAACTGTATGATATAAAACTGAGAAAAGCTTCACACTTTGCTTGCCAGAAGGCTTAACTTTTATTGCTAATAACTTTCCAATATAAGGATGATACAAACTGAAACGTGGGAAAACAGAAATGCCTACAAAATAGGACACGATCATAACAAGCATCCTACACTAACTAAACGACCTGACTTATTCAAACTCCTACAAACAAGCTACTTCTATTACTATCCAAAGCAAATGACTTACAGACATATTACTAGACGTTATCAGCTTTATTTAAAACTAAAACAAGTTAAAGATTAAACCAACAACGGTCCACAGCTAAACGTTTTCATCAACTTTTCACACTTAAAATTCAAAAATTTAAAGCCGTTCTCTTATTCAGCGTTCATGTTTATTAAGCGTGAAGAGTCGAAATCGTCTTTATATTTTGTCGTTCAAAGTTGACTACAATTAACGATTGAAATTATTGTCCGTCTAATCAATAGACCACAGTAATAATCGATCGTTCTCCTATGGCTATGATGCTGCTGCAGGAGCTACTTGTTCACGTGAGTTTCTATTTAAGTCCCCTCCTCCCGTCCCACCAACATTACCATTAATCCAAAAGAAGTCACACTACTCAATTGTTACATCATTATTACATCTGATCCAGCAACTCACCCAGCCTGATTTGATTTACTTATAGTTAAAAACCATACCATTTCTGTATTTAACAATGCAGGAGGATACGTTAACATAAAATGCATAGTGTTTGATTTGAATGATCGAAGTCTTGTCATAATTTATTGCAATTTTTTAATATTTTAAAATCATCACAGTATAAATATGGACAACCGGATATGGAGAAAGCTAGCCAGCTAAGGTTGGAGCCTTGAAAGCCATGGCTGTGCCCTGTGCCTGGCTAGACAGCAAATTTTACAATTTTGCGTGTCTAAGTTAATATACTGCAAAATATATACTTCCTTAGTTTTTTTTACATGTTGCTTGACTTTTTACACATATTTCAAGGTGTTTTGACTAAGTACTTAAATTTAATATTTTTAATATTTTCTTTTTTTAAAAAAAAAATATAAAAAGGATTGTTTAATTCAAAAAATAAAATTTAAAAAACAATAATTTTAAATACTCAGTCAAAACATTTTAAAATGTGTGCAAAAAGTCAAACATTATATGAAAAGAAACGGGGAAAACATTGTGCAATCCATACTCGTTGTGGTACTATTCTCTTGATTTTCTCACCACATCTTTCAAACTGACTCATGCATGCAATGCAATCAGTGTTTTTATTTAAAACTTATTAAGTTAAATCTTCAACTTTAGTTCAATTATAATCTTGAATGACTTCAAAATTAAATAGAGAATTTTTTCGGATTACAATTTCTTTTATATGAATATTAGTAGAAATTTATTTTAAATCCACACTGGGCTCCAAAGCTCAGCTCGAACAAATATTTTTAGTCCCGACTATTACAAAATCCAAATTTAGGGTCTCGAAATAAATAAATATGTATGTACACCAAAATTTACAAATTGAAAATTGAATGTATTACAATATATTTGCCTAAATCAAAACCGAATGTAACATGCGTATACGGAGAGGACAGGGACTGGGAATTGGGAATTGAAGATGAATGGTGGTGGGTGCAGTAGAACTTTATGTTGTACACTTTCAGCTTTGGTTTAGTACTTTATTGAAATGAAAGATCTGAAAGTTGAACCAACAGTGAACGTTTATTTTTCTCCAAACTAGCTTTAATAATAAAAATATAGGAGATAGGGGTAGGAATGAAGATGAGGAGTATCTGATACCTGTTCACGTGTGTAACTTGATTGATTCATTCACCCTATAAGCCTGCATAGTTGTTTGTATGTGTTTCTGGACCACTCCCAGGCCCAGGCCTTGACCATTTCACATGAGTTTAGGGTTTAGGTATGTAGGTACTTTTAGTAGTTTAGGATGCAGAGGAGAGGAAAAGTATTGCAGTAGTAGTAGTACTACTGATCCATGAGTTACTACTTACGTGCTGTTATATCCCATGAATAGAGAAAGATAAGCCATGCTCCTATTTCTACAGATTCCCTACTCTCTTACTTCTTTGACTCTCTGTCTCCTACTTTCCCCCTAGGGTGTTTCATAAAGAGTAAAACACAAAATTAACAAGTTTAAATATAGACTCATAATTAAAACTTTTATATTTGAGTACCCACCAAACAATTTATCATATTATTTTTATGTAATTGTGTTTATAAGTAGTCAAAAATATGTTGTAACAATATATGTCAATATCTAATCTCATATATTATATTTGGGTCAGGTAGTCCTTACGACTATTGTTAAGCATTAATTATATTGACAATATTTTAGTTAATTGTTAATAATCATAATTAATTGCATTTAATTGTACTGTTTTCAAGTCTAAATACTCATAAATGTTGTTTGACTTTGCGTTGGTGCTATCAATGTTCTTTTTTTTCTCGAAATATAGTATTATCAATCTAAATATTCACTTTCTTTTGAATTCATAAAAAAACATATGTGCACTAGATTCAAATCTATTAAATATAATAAAATGTTTATATCGTAAAATATCAATTTGAGGTTTTTTTTTCATAATATATTCATTCGGTTCATAATTCAAAACGTCTAGCTAAATAAATAAATTTTTATCTTTCCTAAATTTGGATCATATTATAACAATAATTAATTTAAACTTTTTTTATGTAACAGTGTTTAAACAATTAATCTATGTAACAGTGTTTAAACAATTTGATAATTATTTAATTTGATATTAGATATAGTTAATATATAATTTAATTGTATTTCAATATTTAAAATTTATACTTATAGATGTAATCAAGATATACTTATTTAGCAACAACAAAAAAGATACGCAAGGAAAACTTAAAATTTAATGTTGTAAAGATTAGCTAGCTGTGTTAGTATTAGTGCCCTAGAGACAATACAATTGTACTTCCGGGAAACACTATTTTGTTATTTAATAATAATTATGTTCTATTGATTATTCGACAACAATTATTATGTCTTT
Organism: Heracleum sosnowskyi; assembly: GCA_030848705.1. Taxonomy (NCBI): domain Eukaryota; kingdom Viridiplantae; phylum Streptophyta; class Magnoliopsida; order Apiales; family Apiaceae; genus Heracleum; species Heracleum sosnowskyi. The sequence goes on from CM061243.1 coordinate 11,491,380, forward strand.
ATTTACTGCGATATTAATGTTAGAGTAATAAATGTCCTTGGAATAACGAACACGTATTCTATATCTTTAAGTATGTGACTTAAAAATGAGATTATAAGAATAGTGTTTATATTCCTAAAATATCCCTAATTAAGCATTATGAATTGGGACAATTATGATGCATAAAGATTAGTATGATCGTTGACTAAATGACCACATCTCATTGATCATAGGTATAGTGATACTAAAGTCAAGAACATAGGTGCATGTAATATTCTACATGGCACCGGATTGACCCACAGTGATATTCTACATGGTAATAAAGTCATTAGAATAGCTCACAGTGATAATGGTGTAATGATCCTTAGACTTGAGATCATTATATTTCTATACGAGGATTAATATACTTTGATTACATTAAAAGTTACCTTTGACCGGGTGATGATAAAAGTGGACATCAGGTATATTATGAGTCGTATGAGAAATATGAATGATAGATATAGGATTTAACCCTCCTATTATTAGGAGAGAGATATTATTGGCCTCTTGATTGAGTGAGACTATGAAAATGCATGGTCATGCTCAAATATTGATTTGTTTTAATAGTCTACTCATTGATCAAGGAAACCTGGATTAAATGTTGAAGAGGATGACTAATAACATGCCTCGAGTTTAATCTATAATATTTGGTTAAAGGGATTATATTACACGGAAACATTAGTCACGAAAGGTTTAATTGGATCACCAATTATTATTATTACTTGGGTAGCAATGATGTATTACTAGATGCCGCTCATTGTTTATAATTTTATTATGAGATATTAAAATTATTGTCAACGTAATAATAACCTAAAGGGTTACACATAAAGAACGTTTTAAACGGAGCATTAATTAAATTTTGAATTTAATTGAATTATTTTTATTATTATTGAATTATTGGATTAATTAAGTAGGACTTGATTAATTATATAATAATTCGAATATAATAATTAATAATACTAATAATCAGATTGGGTTTTGGAAGCCCAATCAGATTAAGCAAGGCCCAAAATTCTCTTTTCAGATAAATACATTATGATGTATTGTTTTAGGTTAAGTTGAAAATTCGTTTTTCAGAAAAACCCTAGCAGCTCTGCATATTAGAGAGGCTAGAAACAGAGAGAGAGAAGGTTTTGAGGGCGGTTTTATTTGGCTAGTACCAACTCCGTGATTGTTGGACGATCAAGCGTTCGTGTGGACTACTTTGGCGACGCAGATCTTGAACAAGGGCTGCGTGGTGGTTACAACAAGGACCTCCAAGTTTCTGAATATTATAAGCTCGATTAAGGTATGATTTCGTTTCTCCATAATCAGCCATGTCTTGTACACGGATCCTAGGGTTAGGGTTTCGGATTATTATTGTTTTTACGACTGTTTTTGCTGCGTTTGTTGCCCCGAAATCCAACAATGGTATCAGAGCTACGTGTATAAGGGGCTGATTTGGTTATGTGTTTACTGTATTCGATGCATGTATGCATGTTTTATGAATCTGCCTTGATACAGTTATGAGATATATCGATTATAATATGTTATATCGCTTATATATGATACTGTTATGCTTAATATAGTGATATGATTGATTAATATGTGATAATTGTATGTTATGCATGTTATCTGGTTTATATAGGGATATAAACTATGAGATAGATCATGTTTGGACACGATCTGCAAACTGGGATATGTCTGTATGTATATGATACATGCTTCCGGAACTGTATATGATCAGCTCGACCCCAGCCAGGGGTTGCCGCCCCCTGACCCTCGCCCGGGGGCTGCCGCCCCCGGACCCCCGCTGTATTATTTTTATGTTCGTAATTGTGTATATGAGCATGGTGCTGGTTATGGCCTTAAGTCCCGTAGTTTAATGGTTTATGGTTTTGGTTTTATAAATACGACTTGCATGTCGTTTTCTTCATTCTTGTAATTGTTTAACCTCGAATGTAAATCGAGTTTTATTATGTAAGTACATTAGTATAGGTTGGATTCAATTGTTCAATGTATTGTACTTGAAGATTGAAGGACGATCCAAGATGAGGTGCATTCAAGGGAACAAGGAGAATGAAGACATGTAATTGTATTTATGTTTTTCCACCATAGATTGACCTTGATCCTTTCATTAGCTTGCAAGGATCATATATGATAAAGGCCATAACCAAGCACATTTACATACTGCACTTTACATATTGATGTATGATTGCATGTGTAGGATACAATGAGATGCATGCTTTAATTAGATTAATCATGTATTAATGTATGTATTAGATACATCACCCATGCCATGCCTGCTAAACAAGATAAAATCTGTAACGATTCAAGATTTTTAAAATTAAACAAAACGAACATGAGATTCCTGTGTTTATGAAACACGGAAATAAGTGTGAATTTTCAATTTTTTGATATGGGGCGATTTTGACAAAAATACAAGCAGCGCTTGTAAGAAATGTGGATTTTAAGTGAGACCACTGTGACTCCTCCGCTGGACTGGAAATCAAACCATTGATGAATTTTGAATTGAAGTACTTAGTTCAAGGAAAAATTGGGAATCTCTTGATGATGGGATCATGGTCGTTTTAATAATAAAATCCCTAAATTTAAAATATTAAGTCACTTAGATGCCTTCCAATGGGCAATACTCGTCAAGACCTAGATCGATAATAGTGGGTTCGCCAAAGCGAAGCACTCCAATCTATCGTGGTAAGACGTGATGAAGTAAATGTGATACTTATTTGTTAGACCATTGGGTTAGACTTAACTAAGTTACCACAATAGGATTGTGAACTTAGAGGCATGGAGTTTGGTAAGATTTATTGGATAAATACGTACAATTGTTGTTCTACCAAACTATCCAAGAGTTATATAAGATATAATTGACAAAAGTTGTCTACCTAAATAATTGTGTTTTTGGAGTAAAGCCAAAGCTGACCTTAAGCATGATGAAATATGGATCTTGGCTCGCTAGAAAGGTTTAAAGAAACTTTTCCGAATTGATAGATAGGGCTATTAATTTGATAAAATAGTGGGTGATATATATTATGAATATATATATGAATAATCACTTGAACATTATCTATATAATCCGCAGACTAACTTATTTTATGCATTTTTTTAACATTGTAGATTTTTTAATGGCACATAACTCAAATAACTTCTCTGTACGATCAGTCCTTGAGAAGGACAAGCTGACAGGAACAAACTTCCTAGACTAGCAAAGGAATTTGAGGATTGTCCTCAGGCAAGAGCGAAAGCTCCATGTCATTGATATTCCTCGCCCTGAACCTCTGCCAGAAGGTGCATCGGTTGATCAACAGAATGTTTATCAGAAACATATCGATGATGACACAGATGTTACCTGTCTTATGCTTGCGACTATGAGTCCCGAGCTTCAGAAACAACATGAGCATATGGATGCTTATGTGATGATTGAGCACCTTAAACATATGTTTGAAGGACAGGCTCGTCAGGAGAGGTTTGATACAAGCAAAGCCTTGTATGCATGCAAACAGGGTGATCGTGATCCAGTTGCACCGCATGTTCTAAAGATGATTGGATATATGGAGTACCTTGCTACTCTGGGTTCCACCATCGGTACGGAAACCCAGATAGATCTAATCTTGCAATCTTTGAACGGCAGCTATGCTCAGTTTGTAATGAATTACATCATGAATGAGATAGACAAGACACCTACCGAATTGTTGGCAATGTTGAAAACTGCTGAGACCAATATCCAGAAGGCATCCTCTAACGCCATTATGATGGTCAATAAAGGGAATGCCAAAGAACAGGGTAAAAGGAAAGGCAAGAAGAAGATTGGATCTAAATCTGCTAATCCAAAACCTGCTTTTAAAAAGGCTTTAAAGCCTACAGGAGGTGTTACAAAGGGTGCTGCAAAAGGTGCTGCAAAAGGTGCTGCAAAAGGTGATTGTCACTATTGCAATAAACCAGGTCATTGGAAGAGAAACTGTCATGCTTACTTGGAGGATTTGAAGAAAATGAATTCTGTGAAGATTTCAGATTCAGGTATTTATGTTATAGAAGTCAATTTGTCTACTTCTACATCATGGGTATTAGATACTGGATGTGGTTCTCACATTTGTATAAATGTGCAGGAACTTCGAAGGAGTAGGACTTTGGCAAAAGGAGAAGTCGACCTACGCGTTGGCAATGGAGCAAAGGTTGTTGCTTTGGCTATAGGGACTTATAATTTATCATTGCCCACAGGGCTTATTTTAGAACTTGAGAACTGTTTTTACGTGCCTGCGATTTGCAGAAACATTATTTCTGTTTCTTGTTTGGACAAGAAAGGTTTTTCCTTTACAATTCAGAACAATAGTTGTTCCTTTGGTTTGAATAATGTTACCTATGGGGTTGCACGTTTATTTAATGGTTTATATGTTCTAGATCTAGATACTCCTGTCTATAATATAAATAATAAACGTATTAAGGCTAATGACTCAAATCAAACATACCTTTGGCATTATCGTTTAGGCCATATAAATGAGAAACGCATTTCCAAGTTACATAAGGATGGATACTTGGATAAGTTTGATTTTGAATCATACGAAGAATGCGAACCTTGTCTCATTGGAAAAATGACTAAAGCTCCTTTTACCGGAATTGGTGAGAGGGCCACCGAACGATTAGAGCTTATACATAGTGATGTATGTGGTCCAATGCGTACGATGGCAAGAGGTGGTTTTTACTACTTCATAACCTTTACTGATGATTTTAGTTGATACGGATATGTGTATCTTTTGAAGAACAAGTCCGAATCATTTGAAAAATTCAAAGAGTATAAGGCAGAAGTGGAAAAGCAAATAGGCGGAAGTATTAAAACCCTACGATCTGATCGTGGAGGTAAGTACCTAAGCTTAGAATTTAAGAATTTCTTAAATGAGTGTGGTATTGTATCACAACTCACACCTCCTGGTACACCACAGTGGAACGGTGTATCTGAAAGGAGAAATCGTACCTTATTGGACATGGTGCGATCGATGATGAGTCTAGCGGATCTTCCAATTAGTTTCTGGGGCTATGCCCTAGAGACGGCTGCACAAACACTAAACCGAGTTCCTTCAAAAACGGTTCAAAAGACACCATATGAGATATGGACTGAAAAACGTCATAGCGTGTCATTTATGAAAATTTGGGGATGCGAAGCGTTTGTGAAACGTTTAACCTCAGACAAACTAGGACCAAAATCAGATAAATGTAATTTTGTGGGATATCCAAATGAAACCAAAGGGTATTACTTCTATAATCCTTCAGAGAACAAAGTGTTTGTTGCTCGAACAGCTGTGTTTCTTGAAAGAGAATTACTTTCTAAGAAAAATAGTGGGAGGACAATAGATCTCGATGAGGATCGAGAACCACAGATTAATGTTGAACCAGAGTTGGAACATGAGCAGAATGTGACTGAAAATGTTGAGGACAACATTGCTCAAGAAACACAGGTCGTTCGTAGATCTAGTAGGATTCGTCATGAGCCAGAGAGATATTATGGATTTCTGCTGACTCAAAATGGCGATGTAATGCTTGTAGATAATGATGAGCCTCTTACCTACAAAGATGCTATGAATAGTCCAGATTCTGAGAGATGGCTGGAGGCCATGAAATCTGAGATGGATTCCATGTATGAAAACAAAGTATGGACTTTGGTTGAACCACCTGAAGGGGTAAAACCCATCGAGTGCAAGTGGGTTTTCAAGAAGAAAACTGACATGGATGGTAATTTACAGACCTACAAAGCTAGACTAGTGGCGAAAGGTTTCAAGCAAACTCATGGTATTGACTATGATGAAACTTTCTCACCGGTGGCTATGGTCAAATCCATCAGGATTTTGCTTGCAATAGCAGCTTATTATGACTATGAAATCTGGCAAATGGATGTCAAGACTGCTTTCTTAAATGGGAGCTTAGAAGAGGATGTGTACATGACACAACCTGAGGGTTTTGTCGATCCAAAATTTGCTAGGATGGTCTGTAAGTTACTACGATCCATTTATGGGTTGAAGCAGGCCTCGAGGAGATGGAACATTCGTTTTGATGAAACAGTCAAAGAGTTTGGTTTCATACAAAATGAGGATGAACCGTGTGTTTACAAGAAGGTTAGTGGGAGCCATGTGGCATTCCTAGTATTATATGTAGATGACATATTGCTAATAGGGAATGACATTACTTCTCTACAGGCTGTGAAGACTTGGTTGGGAAATAATTTCTCGATGAAAGACTTAGGCGATGCATCCTACATATTAGGGATCAGGATCTATAGAGATAGACCCAGAAGAATGATCGGCTTAAGTCAGAGTACATACATTGACAAGATATTGCATCGTTTCGGGATGCAAGAGGCTAAAAGGGGCTATGTCCCAATGTCTCATGGGATAACGATCTCAAAAGAAAACTGTCCTAAATCATCAGATGAGAAGGACCGTATGAATAAAGTACCATATGCTTCGGCAATTGGTTCTATAATGTATGCAATGATATGTACTCGTCCCGATGTCTCGTATGCGTTGAGCATGACGAGTAGATACCAGTCTAATCCAGGTGAAAGTCACTGGACAGCTGTCAAGAATATTCTTAAGTACCTTAAGAGGACTAAAGATTCTTTCTTGATATATGGAGGAGATGAGAAACTAGTTGTAAGAGGTTACACTGATGCTAGTTTCCAGACAGATAAGGACGACACTGTGTCTCAGTCTGGATTTGTGTTTTGCCTAAATGGAGGTGCTGTAAGCTGGAAGAGTTCAAAGAAAGAAACAGTAGCTGATTCTACAATGGAAGCTGAGTATATTGCGGCCAGTGAAGCAGCCAAAGAGGTTGTTTGAATTCGGAATTTTATTACGGGACTTGGAGTGGTTCCATCGATCGCAGACCCAATTGATCTATATTGCGATAATAATGGAGCCATTGCGCAGGCTAAGGAACCAAGATCTCATTCCAAGGCAAAGCATATACTTAGGAGATATCACCTCATTAGAGAAATAAATAATAGAGGGGATATACATCTATGTAAAGTGCATACTAATGATAACGTTGCGGACCCACTGACTAAGGCTTTGTCGCAGCAGAAGCACGATTGTCACACTAGTTCCATGGGTATTAGATACATGGGCGATTGGCTCAAGTGCAAGTGGGAGATTGTTAGTATTAGTGCCCTAGAGACAATACAATTGTACTTCCGGGAAACACTATTTTGTTATTTAATAATAATTATGTTCTATTGATTATTCAACAACAATTATTATGTCTTTATTTACTGCGATATTAATGTTAGAGTAATAAATGTCCTTGGAATAACGAACACGTATTCTATATCTTTAAGTATGTGACTTAAAAATGAGATTATAAGAATAGTGTTTATATTCCTAAAATATCCCTAATTAAGCATTATGAATTGGGACAATTATGATGCATAAAGATTAGTATGATCGTTGACTAAATGACCACATCTCATTGGTCATAGGTATAGTGATACTAAAGTCAAGAACATAGGTGTATGTAATATTCTACATGGCACCGGATTGACCCACAGTGATATTCTACATGGTAATAAAGTCATTAGAATAGCTCACAGTGATAATGGTGTAATGATCCTTAGACTTGAGATCATTATATTTCTATACGAGGATTAATATACTTTGATTACATTAAAAGTTACCTTTGACCGGGTGATGATAAAAGTGGACATCAGGTATATTATGAGTCGTATGAGAAATATGAATGATAGATATAGGATTTAACCCTCCTATTATTAGGAGAGAGATATTATTGGCCTCTTGATTGAGTGAGACTATGAAAATGCATGGCCATGCTCAAATATTGATTTGTTTTAATAGTCTACTCATTGATCAAGGAAACCTGGATTAAATGTTGAAGAGGATGACTAATAACATGCCTCGAGTTTAATCTATAATATTTGGTTAAAGGGATTATATTACACGGAAACATTAGTCACGAAAGGTTTAATTGGATCACCAATTATTATTATTACTTGGGTAGCAATGATGTATTACTAGATGCCGCTCATTGTTTATAATTTTATTATGAGATATTAAAATTATTGCCAACGTAATAATAACCTAAAGGGTTACACATAAAGAACGTTTTAAACGGAGCATTAATTAAATTTTGAATTTAATTGAATTATTTTTAATATTATTGAATTATTGGATTAATTAAGTAGGACTTGATTAATTATATAATAATTCGAATATAATAATTAATAATACTAATAATCAGATTGGGTTTTGGAAGCCCAGTCAGATTAAGCAAGGCCCAAAATTCTCTTTTCAGATAAATACATTATGATGTATTGTTTTAGGTTAAGTTGAAAATTCGTTTTTCAGAAAAACCCTAGCAGCTCTGCATATTAGAGAGGCTAGAAACAGAGAGAGAGAAGGTTTTGAGGGCGGTTTTATTTGGCTAGTACCAACTCCGTGATCGTTGGACGATCAAGCGTTCGTGTGGACTACTTTGGCGACGCAGATCTTGAACAAGGGCTGCGTGGTGGTTACAACAAGGACCTCCAAGTTTCTGAATATTATAAGCTCGATTAAGGTATGATTTCGTTTCTCCATAATCAGCCATGTCTTGTACACGGATCCTAGGGTTAGGGTTTCGGATTATTATTGTTTTTACGACTGTTTTCGCTGCGTTTGTTGCCCCGAAATCCAACAAGCTGTATTCACTTGGTAACAAAAATTTAATGTTGTAAAGATATAATTCGAATTAAAAATAACACGGGAAAAATATAGAAATAATGACAATATTATTATATTAAACTTATAAAATCCATGTTTAATATAATTTTTTATAATATTCAATTTAAATAAGATAATTAATAAAAAAATAAAAATAATAGCATATGTTAAAAGAAACTCGGCACATTACAGGGCACATATTTTGTTATTTGCACTTTAGTCACTCTTAGATTTTTTAAGAGCAAATAAATACGAACGTTAGATCTATTATTTAAAAATATTTTTCTATTTTAATATCTAAAATACTACTAAAAATTACATCAACAATTTATTAAATTAAAATACTTATATTGTTAGATATATAAATCCAATTTATTATATACACATATAAATATATATTAAAATTTTATCAAAAAAGATATAATTACAAAATTTTAAATAAAAATAATAAAATATTAAAGAGAACCTTGCATTGCACATGATATATATATAAATATACCATCAATCATGGTCACTCATAAATTGTACAAAAACTTAATTACCTCTTAAAGGTCAAATAAGCCATTAATTATGATAACTAATACGTGGTAAATGAATAATTACTAAATTTCCATCTCTACAAATTTAAAATAATAAATTATGCATTTAAAGGTGTCAAGAAATCAAAAACTGTCATTCAAAAACGTAACCGAAACAGTTAATATATTAAATATTGCCATAAATGAAAAATAATTATATTTCCTAAAAGTCCAAAAGAAAACTATCACCTTTAAAAGGCATTGACTTATATAATTTGAACTAAATGAGAATTAAAGGGTATTGCTAAATGTCATAAATTTTTACTTTATGTAGTAATGAAAAATTACTCTTAAGTCCCTTTGTTTATTAAATGTTGAGTTTGCTTATTAAATGATGTGTTTGACCGTGATAATTCCCAAGGCGCGTATACATCACCTATTTAATTATAGGCTAATTCAATTTAATTTAAAATTTACTTCCATATTATTTATTTGAATAAATTAAATATTTTAAAAACAAGGTCACCGGAAATTTGAAATTATATTAATATATTTTTTTAGAAATAATATATTTGATTACCTATTTTTAGAAATTTGAAATTATATTAATATATTTTCTAAAATCTATTTTCGATATCACAGTTTTCAATAGTCAAATATTCCGAATACAATATAATTAACCGAATTAAAACAAATTTGAGAATACTAGTGAGTAACGAAAAGTCACTTAACTCGATACCGATGTCGCACCCTGAAAATAAAATCACAGCAAATCCTTAATATTAACTTATAATCTATTAACAGTCAAATAAAGCAAACAAGTACAAAACTCAATATAACTCATGCGGTGTTTACGTATAATTGACTCAAAGAAGATTCCAAACATCAAACATCAAAATATCTTGCAAAATACACTATTGTTAACAAAATCAATCCTGACCAGTTCTGAAAATTGACAATTTACTCTATGAAAATGATTTTATCTGAAAAGGTACAAAACACTAAAAATGTAGACGATTCCGAGACCTTTCCAGAATGATAAGGCTCGTTAAAAACAAACAAGTAACAAACTCAGAAAATAGATATTTGCGGACTGCAGAACAGAATCAGCCCCTGATTTATTTAGTGTTATGTTATTTACGATATCCAAATCACAGAATATAGCAGCAGAGTGTAAACAAGAAACACAGAACACGAAAATACCTTTCCATATTGATATTACTCATTAAATTAGCATAAAAACTCAATTTATTACGAATTTTCAAAGTTAGACATCTCAGCTTCAAAAACATACTGACTGGTCAATAAATCCCAGAAAAACTCATATCTACGGACCTAATTTGAAAAAACACATAGCATCAAAGTCGTAGATAATTCAAATAACTTTTCAGAAAGTCTAATATCATAAAATTACGACAAATAACGAATCATATATGATTTTTACAAGAATTCAGACTTTATATAGTATACATACAAAATCGGAGTAGTCATACGAACACAATAGATAAAACAAAGAACTCATGGATATATATCATATTATATACCAAAACATTATCACTTATACAAATAATCAAGAAAATATGATTTACACATAATATCATATACACGAATTTACAAAAATATACAAAGAGTACAAGAATCGTTACCCCTTTTTCTAAACTTGTCACAAATCTTCCTCTTTTCGTGTTCTTCTTCTTCTTTTCTCTCTCTCTCACGCCATTTTTTTCCCCGCTGATGTGCTCTAGTATTTTCTAGGGTTTTGTCTTCTTTTTTTTTCGCTTACAAATTACCTACGTTTGTATCTATATAGTAGTCCATTTAATTAACTTGGGTTAACCAAAATAATTTAATTAAACTAAAGCCCAACTAAATTAAATTAGTACGACCCGTTAATCCGATTTTATTCTAAAGTCAAATTATATAATTATCTTAAATTTTAATCCAATTCTAATTCTAATTTCTAGCAAATTAAAATCTATTAAAAATATAAGAAAAATTAGGGATATTACAGGTCACTTAATTCTTAACCATTGAATCATTCAAATCAATATAATGAGAGACGTCGGATAAAATACTAAAAAAAAATTATATATAGTATATTTTATATTATAATTACAAATAACTATATAATTACCTTTTTTTAGTTTAAACATATTACATGTTTTATATTTTCTAAATAAAACAACTCAAATAACACGGGCAACATGTATATAAAAACGTAATATAATTTTATATATTTATTCCCTAATTCTTCAGCATATTATCTTTTTTGTATATTCTAAATAAAATAACTCATCTTCTAAAAATAGCACGACACATTATCTATTTTATATGTTCTTACTGAAATAACTCATCTTCTAAAAATAATACGGGCCATATATATATATATATATATATATATATATATATATGTGATATAATTATTAATAAATAACTATCTGTCTTCTTCAGCACTATTTTTTTAACTAAAATAACTCATCTTTTAATAATAACACGGACAACATGTATATATAATAGTGATATTATTTTATAATTATAACCTATTGCCTATTATATATTTTAATATAATTTTATATAATTATTAATAAATAACTAATCACATTTTTCAACACATTACCTATTTTTGATATTTTCTAACTAAAATAATTCATTTTCTTAAAATAACACGGGTAACATCTAAATAAAATGATAATATTATTATATTAAACTTATAAATTTTATAATTATTATATTTTTTATAACTTTCAATTCACATAAAATAATTATTAAAAAATAAAATAAATATTATAATTATTAATAACTAACTAAATTATTAAACACGTCTCTAAAATATTATTAAACATAAAACTCTTAAAATACAAACTAATCACCATCAAACACAACCATCTACGTCAATTCAACCCCCAATCACATATAAGTAGATTGAAATTTTAAAATCATATTCATTAAAAGCAAATATAAATATAAATAAAATAAAATATAAAAAATATCATAAATTTAAATTTCAACCGTGCATTACATTTTTCAAAAATATCACCGGTAATTACATTTTTCGATTAAAACATATTACTTTTTCTATTTTTTTCTTACTAAAATCCTTCTTCTTTCAAAAAATATAATGGTCAAAGTCTTACCTCTTTTCAATTAAAACATGTTGTCTTTTCTATTTTTTCTTACTTAAAATTCTATTTTTTCTAACAAAATCCTTTCATTTTTCAAAAATATCACGAGCAATTACTTTTTTTCGATTAAAACATGTTACATTTTCTATTTTTTCTTACTAAACCCCCTCATTTTTCCAAAAAATATGATGATCAAAGTCTTACCTTTTTCAATTTAAAACATGATGTCTTTTCTATTTTTTCTTACTAAAACCCCTATTTTTTCGAAAATATCTAGCTCTATAAAAAAATCATTAAATAATAATATAATATATTTATTTTATAACAAAATCCTTTCATTTTCCAAAAATATCACGGACAATTACTTTTTTCGATTAAAATATTTTACATTTTCTATTTTTTTTTTTTACTAAACTCCTCCTTTTTCCAAAAAATATCATGATCAAAGTCTTACCTTTTTCAATTAAAACATGTTGTATTTTCTATTTTTGTTTCTTACTAAAACCCCTCATTTTCCAAAAATATCACGGTTAAAACCTTACTTATTTATTTTAAACATATTTTAATGCTTTTAATTATTTAAAAAAGTTTACCTATTTTAACATGCTAATTTTTTTTTTGGACATACAATTAATAAAATATCAAAATATAAATAATTAAATAACAATTATTAAAACAATTACGGTTTTAAGCTGCTAATTATTAATCTATACTATATTATTAAAGACGAAACATTAAAAGTTTTGGTCGGTCGTCGGTCGGTCGGTCGGTCGGTATTTGGGCCGATTCACGGGCCTATCTATAATCAATTTATTAATAACCAATTACCTTTTTTCACTACATTACCTATTTTATATATTTTTTTAAACCAAACCAACTCATCTTCTAAAAATAAAACGGGCAACATATATATAATATGATAATATTATTATATATTTATAACTGATTACCTTTTTCAGCTAAAACACATTATTTTTATATTTTTTACCTAAAACAACTCATCTTATAAATAGGACACATATATGGAAACCAAGTTATTGATAACCAATTACCATTTTCAGCTAAATTATATTACCTATTTCATATATCTATTTAACTAAAACAAATCATTTTCTAAAAATAAGACGGGCAATATATATATAAAATGATAATATTATTATATATTTATAACCGACAGCTAAAACACATTATGTGTTTTATATTTTCTAACTAAAACAACTTATCTTCTAAATATAATACATGCAAAATAAATATACAATGGTAATATTGTTTTATATAAATATTAATAAATAACAAGTTATTCTTTTCGGCTAAAACAAATTATCTCTTTTATATTTTCTAACTTAAACAACTAATTTTCTAAAAGTAATGTAGACGTATATATAAAAAATTTAATATAATTTTATATAATTGTTAATAAGTAACTAATTATCTTTTTAAGGATATTACCTGTTTATATTTTTTAACTGAAACAACTCATGTTCAAATTAAAAATAACACGGGCAAAAGATAGATATATTGGTAATATTATTATATTAAACTTATGAAATTCATGTTTATTATAATTTTTTTAACATTCAATTTAAACGAGATAATTAATTAAAATAAAAGTAATAGTATATTCAAATAAACTCGGTATATTGAACAAGCACATATTTTGATATTTGCACTTGAGTCCCTTTTTTAGATTTTTAAGAGTAAAAAAATACGAATCATTAGATATGTTATTTTAAAATATTTTATATTTTAATATCTAAAATACTACTATTGATTACGTCAATAATATATTAAATTTAAATATTAGATTGTTAGATTTATAAATCCTATATATATATATATATTAAAATTTTATCAAATTATATATAATAACTAAAATCTAAATAAAAAATAAGAAAATATTAAAGAAGCACGGGATATAAGCTAGTTATTAGTTAAAGTTAACCTAGTTTAACTTTTAAATTTGATATACATATTTTCAAGACGGAGGGAGCAATAGATTCAGTCAGTGCGGAATGAAAGTTATCTTATTAGATATTTCAGGTTATCTGTTCTAGATAAATAAATAACGTCTCGAAAATTATGTGACTATTGGACTTGGGCTAGGCTTCATGTAATGCATTGGGCCCATCAACATCAGTGAACCTAAACTATCTCTCATTTTATCAAGCACGAGAATTTGGTCAAGGACAAGCCGCACGTTAGCTCTCATTTTTATTCTTTGGAATTAAATGACTTGAGAAAAACAACACTGCGGCTTCTAAAAGTTTGACCTGAGAAAAGGATATTTCTTTTCTTTTTAATTATTGGACAATGCAAATGGCTTTAGCGATTTGGCCTTTCAACAAGGCATTTGGCTTACTGCAAATTGATTGGAATTTTTGTCTTACAGGTGGCTTAATACGGCATGTTGACGCTTGTCAGATGCTTAGAGCATCTCCAATCACAAAGAACCCTTAGCTAAAAATGGATAAAACATGTCAAAAATAAAAATTATAGTCAATATGTAAAATTTTGCAATCTCCAATATGACATTTTTGTTAGCTATAAATTTAGTCAACATCAACACATTGGCTATATTTGTCGAACCTTTAGGGACCTGTAATGAAACTTCATATCATCTATTACCCTATTAAAATAATACATTCTATGTATAACAACTTAAAATATTAATAACATACTATTTTTAAAATATAGCTAATCATTATAACTAACTCCATTGGAACACAATCTCTTACAGGTTGAGCAAATTTTACATAATCAACATTTTATATGATTTTAGCCAGTCAATTTAAACCCCGTTGGAGATGCTCATAGAATAAAAACAAGTACAACTAATTACTATATTTTCTGATTGATTTTTTCCTTTATTAGGGGTTGCTGGTAGATTCTGGACTTGTTGCATGACGTTAAAAAACCGACCTTTAGAGTATCAGTCTTGGTCATGAAAGCATATAATCAAAAATTTACCAGATAAGATTATTCCCTGTTTTTATGTTCATTGATATTAGTAAAGAAAGGAGGTTGATGTACCTGGGAAGAAACAATGCATAGTTTTTTTCTGTTTTTATAAAAAAATTTGACTTGTTCAATGAGAGATCTTCATATAAATCTGCATATTCACCGTTGCAAGTTGTTCAACCAGAGTCAAAAGCTTCAAGGCTCAAGGCTAGCTGAAGTGCTCAACTACTAGAAGATGTTTGCATCGGTTCCGTCGCTGATCAAAACCAGAACAAGTTGTACTCTGTTTACTGAATTAGAATCTTGCAAGCATTCAGATTTACCAGCCTTGAAGTTGACTTTTGTTTCGAAGAATTTTAAGTTATTGACTAAATGTGGTAAAGATCGAAACAAGATCAGTAGTATGACTCATAAAAAGAGAACCGGAAAGAAAGGAATCGAAGCTCTCAGACAACACGTTTTTATCGATAAATCTTTAGCATGTCCACCCATCTTTTCCACAGGAGGACTAGAATCCAATATCAATAATCTGGTTGGTTTTTTTTTCTTTTTCTTGCGTGTGTTTGTCCGTGTTTCTGTCCCACTCGGAACTAGGTCTTGATCTTCACCTGGAAACTAGGCTCTTAACCTAGATTCTATCATTCACTTGAACTATGTACTCGGCATCTTAGTTTTATCATTGATGACTCTACTGTGTGAAAAAACATCATTTTTCCTTGCTGAGTGTCTAACAAATGCATTATTATTCGAGTGCAGAGCAAGTGGACTGTGATCGGGTTCTTCTACACAGTTATCTTACTAAGGCATGATGCTAAGGCGTTGTGGTTAGCTTTGGGAGCGAATCTAAATGGTATTCTCTCCATCGTTCTAAAGAAGATAATAAAACAGGATCGACCTTTACCGACCTTAAAATCGGATTTTGGAATGCCTTCCACCCATGCTCAATCAATATTCTTCAATGTCTTCATGGCCAATCTCTCCAGTAATCATCTCACACATCTCTCTACACAATCTCAAGTTTATTAATTTATTTTTTATTGTGTGTGTTTAAATCCTATTTAGTGAGCGCGATAAGATAGCTCAAATGATAAAAGCTTAGCTCTTGTCGTCTCAGATCCCGGATTCGATTCTCGCTCAGAGATTTGTTAGAACAAATACTCCTTTGTAAGGCATATAAACCTAATTATTTGTGTGTGAAGGATCATGTTTAGTTACCTTAACTGTTCTTGCTTTCTCTCTGGATCTAGTCATTCAAGCTCTAACCCCCAGTCTCTCTTGTTAATTGCAGTAATGGAGTTTTTTGGGATGAATGGATTTGTAGCAACTATTGCTGGAATTATCTTGGCACTTGGTTCATATTGTGTACGTATCATCTTTAACTCTGTCTACGAACATTTTTAATAAATAACAGTTGGTTTCCATGTTAAGCATGCATTGTAAATTTTTCGCAGTCATGGTTACGGATTTCCAAACAAGATCACACTGTCAGCCAAGTCATGGTAGGTGCCTTAGTGGGATCTATATTCTGCATTTTCTGGTTTTGGTTGTGGGATTCAGTTGTGGTCGAGGCATTTTCCTCCTATTTGTGGATTCGACTCATGTTAGTTTTCGGAGGGCTTGGAACTAGTTTGTTACTCACCTTACGCTGTTTTCGAGATTGGATCTTGGAGGCAAAGTGATCCCTGTAATGTACAGGTACATTCAATTGTAAGTTCTAGTACACACTCAATATTGAAGCGACAGACCAGGGCCCTCTGAGAGTACATTGAGCTTCTTACATAATAAGCGTCACTTGTGCATTTAAATCTTTAGGGAACATTTTGTTAGATACACCGTCACATAAATTCTCCATATGTTAAAAATTCTACATAAATCAAGTTAGTATTTTTTTTCGTTACCAAGTATACCTTGGAATATAAGCTACTATTTTCATTACCATGTTCTCCATATGTTTGCTGTCTGGAACGGAGTCCTACAAATTAAAAGGCCAAGAGGTTCATAACCTCTGGCTAACAAATTTAAAAAGAGAGTAGCTCTTCTTCATCTACTGATATCTCCTGTTCCCTCTACCTTGAACATGGAAGCTTTAACTTGCATTAAGGAAATTAAATAAGCAACCTACGGAAAACAGAGATGTGCAGAGATTTGCTATCTAGCAGTGTAACTACATAATGTTAGGTAAATTTAAGTGATACTGTGTACTCTATAGCAGATGAAAGGCTGACTATCGCTCCTCTGAGTTGAACTTGTTCCATGCTTCCTACAGAAGGACAAAAAGTCGGAAACTATTCTCAAGCCACAAACCAATATATAATCTTTCTATTACATAATGATGTCACTGGAACACACATCAAGTATGAAGGGTTTCGTACTATATGCGAATAAAGAATCTTAAGGTCCGCTACAAGCTCAATTTGGAGTTTAGTTGACTAACAATATTTTCTTAAATTTACTAACCAATCAATCAGCTCACTGAAGCAAGTAGTTGAAAAAAAATTGTATAATGGCATAGCAAAAGAAAACTTTTATGTTGGATAGAAGACGAGCAATCTTACCTTGAGAAGATCAAACACCTTTTCACATATATACTTTTGATGAATACTAGCACCCCGTTGTTGTAATTTGTCAGGGTGAACACAAAGAGTGGCTTTTCTGTAAGCTTTCTTTACAGCAGCAGCAGTTATAACATCAGTTAATGGTATGGGCTGCCAACCGCTATTGGGCCCCAGAATCTGCCAGCAAACATATGTTTAATTTTGTAATTAAATGGTAATAAAACAGTAGTATCTATTCCATCTAAGCTTTTACTGAAGTGGTGATACATCATTGCATACGACACAAAAGTTTTTAAACATCAAATTGAGTTGCATCAAGGATTATTTTATACTATGCTCATTTTCATTACATGTTTCTGTACCTGCCAAAAACAGAATACTCTCCATCTTCCTGACTCAAAAGTAACCTACTTAGTTTCTTGCATATACATAAAAAATTATAGCATGTTTGGCTACATAACTAAAAAACAGTTTCTTGTGTTGAAAAAAACAGAAAATCATATTCAGAAAGAAAAAAAGGTGCTTGGTCCTCTTTTCTGAACAAAGTTTTCAGAAAACATAGTTGTAATATCCCGTAATTTTTAGAATAATAATATTAGAAAATAGAAAAAAAAGATTAAAATTGGAAAAAGAATAGGATTTAAAATTAAATTAGACTTATGGGCCTAAAGTTTGGATCAGATTTGAACACGGGTAACTAGTACGTTTGGAATTAGGGTTCCGAGTCTTTATATAAACATCATATTCTCTTTCTTCGTTTTTATTGTCAAAATTCGTAGGCCTTTTATACATACAATTCAGCAGTTTTGTAAAATTCGTATTTAATTCATCTTGAGTCGGAATTCGTTGATTCTGGACTTTTCAGAAAGCTTTTTCAATTTTCTACAACTTTTGTTTCACAGTGTTTTTCCAGATTATGCTCTGAACTGTTCTTAAAATCATAAAATACAAACAGAACCCGTTTTTCAGTTTGTATTCATATTCAGAGAACGTTTTATTTAATTCCCGATTCGTTATAAGTCCGATTCTGATGAGTCATATCTTTTCGGAAAGGTCTTTTCGTTCTCTACGACTTTTGTCTTTTGAGTTTTTCATGAAAACGTCTCTTAGAGGATAATAAATGCTAAATACAGTTCTGGTCAGAATTGGGTTCATGATCTAGGATGCGGCGAGGTAAGTTTCCGATTGATGTATCTAGTATTTTCGAAACTATGTGTTGTGTGTGTGTTTTGATTATATAAACTTGGGCTTAGTGATGATATATTTTGATGTGATGTGTATTATTGTATATGTGTTATGTGTAAGCAATAGTCTTGGGATTCTGATTTGTGCCTTGGTTTGTGAAAATATCGAATAAGAATAAGGACCGAGTCACCGGGTTATAGTGACAGTTTTCTGAAAATTTAGGACCGTTATCACCGGGTTATAGTGATCGTGGCATGAATTGTGGGTTTCAGGTTATTGTTGTTACGTGGTATCGTATGTATCGAATAAGAATAAGAATATGTGTATCGAAAGTTATGTATTGTGTATCGTTATTGTATCGTATTGAATATCATATTATCTTGTATGTATACATGTTATTTGCCCAACTAGTTGGATCGATTGGTTTCTTGCTGGGCTGTATAGCTCATTCCTTACCATTTTCAGGTTCGAGTTAAGATCGAGTTGGATAGCATTGGAGTTCGAGGATCTTAGGTTCGGAATAGATTGGTTTTTGGATTATTGTTAGCTACACTTTTGTAATAGTTATCTTTGTATAGAATTTTGTCACGCTTCCATATGTAATTGTCATTGTATATTATTTTAGTTAAGTTTTGTATTTAGATTTAATAGTCTGAAAATTCGGGCTGTTACAGTTGGTATCAGAGCAGGTTGTCCTTCGGAGTGTGTTAGGTATGGGACTAATACATTCTCTAGGGTGCGATCTTATGGACGATGGTTTAAGTTTGACTTGTAGGAGAATTAGTGGGTAGACATGCCATGTGATAGGATTGTTGTGAATTTGGGGACCAAATTCTTTTTAAGGAGGGTAGTATGTAATATCCCGTAATTTTTAGAATAATAATATTAGAAAATAGAAAAAAAAGATTAAAATTGGAAAAAGAATAGGATTTAAAATTAAATTAGACTAATGGGCCTAAAGTTTGGATCAGATTTGAACACGGGTAACTAGTATGTTTGGAATTAGGGTTCCGAGTCTTTATATAAACATCATATTCTCTTTCTTCGTTTTTATTGTCAAAATTCGTAGGCCTTTTATACATACAATTCAGCAGTTTTGTAAAATTCGTATTTAATTCATCTTAAGTCGGAATTCGTTGATTCTGGACTTTTCAGAAAGCTTTTTCAATTTTCTACAACTTTTGTTTCACAGTGTTTTTCCAGATTATGCTCTGAACTGTTCTTAAAATCATAAAATACAAACAGAACCCGTTTTTCAGTTTGTATTCATATTCAGAGAACGTTTTATTTAATTCCCGATTCGTTATAAGTCCGATTCTGATGAGTCATATCTTTTCGGAAAGGTCTTTTCGTTCTCTACGACTTTTGTCTTTTGAGTTTTTCATGAAAACGTCTCTTAGAGGATAATAAATGCTAAATACAGTTCTGGTCAGAATTGGGTTCATGATCTAGGATGCGGCGAGGTAAGTTTCCGATTGATTTATCTAGTATTTTCGAAACTATGTGTTGTGTGTGTGTTTTGATTATATAAACTTGGGCTTAGTGATGATATATTTTGATGTGATGTGTATTATTGTATATGTGTTATGTGTAAGCAATAGTCTTGGGATTCTGATTTGTGCCATGGTTTGTGAAAATATCGAATAAGAATAAGGACCGAGTCACCGGGTTATAGTGACAGTTTTCTGAAAATTTAGGACCGTTATCACCGGGTTATAGTGATCGTGGCATGAATTGTGGGTTTCAGGTTATTGTTGTTACGTGGTATCGTATTTATCGAATAAGAATAAGAATATGTGTATCGAAAGTTATGTATTGTGTATCGTTATTGTATCGTTTTGAATATCATATTATCTTGTATGTATACATGTTATTTGCCCAACTAGTTGGATCGATTGGTTTCTTGCTGGGCTGTATAGCTCATTCCTTACCATTTTCAGGTTCGAGTTAAGATCGAGTTGGATAGCATTGGAGTTCGAGGATCTTAGGTTCGGAATAGATTGGTTTTTGGATTATTGTTAGCTACACTTTTGTAATAGTTATCTTTGTATAGAATTTTGTCACGCTTCCATATGTAATTGTCATTGTATATTATTTTAGTTAAGTTTTGTATTTAGATTTAATAGTCCGAAAATTCGGGCTGTTACAATAGTTTTAGAAGAAAAACAGAAACAAAAACAGAAAACATAAAATTGTTGTTTTCTGAAAATAAAATATAATTTCCTAGATCAAAAACTCTCTCGATATAATTCTTAAACCTTCCTCTCCACTATTACGATGATTCAACTACCTCACATCATAAAACTTTGCGTCGTATCAAGCAAAACAGGTTATTTGTTTTGTAAACATTTGCCAAACACCTATTGATTTCAAAAAACTTAAAAAAAAAACTGTTTTTGTTTTTAATTTCAAAAACAAAAATCAATACCAAACACCACCTTAGTTTTATACAGATTGCAAGTGAGTACTTCTCCACAAAGCTTCAGTAATCAGACTTTTCATTTATTCGATAAAAGAAAGATGATTTCTGAAATCTTTCAGTTATTCGATAAAAGAAAGATGATGCTGTCAGAGTACCACATAACATTTAATCTATTCTAGCAGCATGAAATCATCTGATACCAAATATAGTCAGATTTCAGAAAGTCTCTCTTTTTCTTTTGGCTGAGTAGTACATTCAGATTATATAGTCACCCTCCAAATTGTGGCCCGTAAGGGATGCCAATTTATCATCTCATAAGCAAAGTGCTTTTTTGGTCTTGCACTATTTTTCTTAGCAATTTATCATTTCACAAGCTTGCACTATATAAACCATAAACAACATGCAGTGAAATACTCTCGGTCATTAACTTATAAATATACTACATACGCTATGAGATGCCATTTAGTTTGATTAATTAAGTAAAAGGCCTCAACAGGAACCTAGGAACCAGTGGAGGAAAGTTCTGAACTCCTTTGTTCAGGGAGCACCAATTAAGTTGGTCTTACTTTTGCCAGCCTGTTAAAACTGTATCTATATGAATATCCTAGCAATAACAGTTAATATCACATTGAGGGCCATGTAAAACACATAAGACAATTAGCAATCGCTGGAAGGTTCTTCTCCCAGAGTACAGTTAGATTTGTAAGCAGGAAAAGCGGCAAGTTATTAACTCAATCATGCACTCAAATGGTGCTAAAGAAACCACAGTAAAAATTCATAAGGTAGAGCAGGAATTGACCATACATATTGTAATGTTGAAAGCAATGCACGCAAATTCCCTTCTTTTCCACTTGACCATCGTTTGACATCGGCATCCAGGGATTCTGCAAGTCTCTGCATGACCAAAGAGATAAGAAAGCAAGAGTCGGATTTTTATATATGCATAAACTCAATTATACGGGTGGAAAATACTTACATTTCTCTCTGTTTGCTCTTTATGAGCAATAAGATCGCGCATATTCTTCTCAGCCAGAGCTTTCGCCTAATTTATTGTCATGTACAATAAGGTTATGGTTGCCAATATAAGGTAAGCAAGAAAAAATAACTAGTAGTAATAAGCACATACAGCACGCTCAGCTGTTCTCTGATATCTCTCTAACCGAGCTTTACACCTCTGAGCTGATTCACCTTCAAGTCCTGCAAAGTTTATTAAAAAAAAAAAAAATTGATTCATATGCAAATCATATCATTACTTGTAGCAATCTCAAGATTGTCATAGGCTGTTAATGAGTAGCGTTAACAAAAATATATCTGCCAAACAGCAAAAATTAGTATTTTTAATATCACATACCACCAGAAACTGAAGAGTGTGAATGTTTCAAATCGCGGGAGGGCCCCATGCTCTGATGTTGCAAGTTCTGAAGATCCTGACATGTTTGAATTATAATTAGTAGGATTTCAGGCATGTTAAGACAACACAGAAATAAAATTAACTCACATTGGACGAATAGCTCTGTCTGAATCCACCATTCCTGGAATAAGCAGAAAATTTGTCAGTCACGGGTCTCTCTACTCGGTCACGTATCTCATAAGAAGCCTTCTCAGCCTTTGCTTTTTCAATAGCACGCTCTCGAGCCTCGGCAGTTGCTCTTTCTACTGCAGCACGCTCTGCCCTAAGCCTGGCATCTGAAGCCTTATCAGCAATTAGCCTCTCCCTAGCCTCGGCAGATGCTTTCTCTAATCTTTCCCGGGCTTCTGCCAGTGCTCTTTGTCGAACTTCAGCAGTTGCTCTCTCAACTGCTGCCCTTTCTGCCCTTTCCCTAGTATCAGCAAATGCCCTTTCACAAGCTTCACGAGTTGCTGTATCAACACCCATGCGATCCTTTTCTCTTTCTCTTTCTCTCTCTTTCTCTTCTTCTATCTTTCTTAAGAAATCATTTTCCAGATCTCTTTCCTTTTTTAATCTCTCTTTCTTCTCCCTATCTTCTAATATAGTCTTCTTTCGGAAAGTTGTTTCGTCTACTTCTGGGTTTTGGCTAGTAAACTTTTGAGCTGGCAGAACATTACCTGGTTTTCTTTCATTTTCGACGGACTCCTGCACCACTTGAGATGCAGTCAATTTATCCTTGTTTTCTTCCTGGTTAAAAGCAGATTGGATTCCTTTAAAGTTCTGTCTTCCTTCTTTCCCCGTATGAGTTAAATTGTTTGCATTCTCAATATCAGTAGCCATTTCAAAAGTTCCACTAGTTTTCTTGATGTGTATGCCTACTAGATCAATGTCATCTTCATTACATGTATCCGCGATGCCAGTCTGACACAGTGGCTCATCTTTGTTTTTGTTATTAATTCCTTCATATTGCAAGCCGTTTTGATCCATGTCATATGAGTTAATATTTGCTTCTCGTGGCTCATTTTTCACTTCAACTTCCCTTTCATAAGTTTTGTGCTCCATATTTAAGCTATCAATTTCTCCACACAGAGAAGGCTCATGAGTTTGCCAGTTTCCTCCATCATATGTCTTAAGCTCCTCTGTGGTTGTACAGTTTCCTCGGTTGGAATTCAGTTTTTTATCGCTTACTACCCTCTTGAGTTGCTCGTGAACACTGTCTTGTTCATCAAATCCTTCACCCTTACCCTGTTCTTTGATCCACACATTGGCTTCACTCGATCTATTTATGATATCGTCCTCTTTAAACAAAAATTCAACCCTCTTCTCACTTTCTCGAGCCTCACGTGATCTTTTCCATTTTTCTTTTTTCTCCCAGGCCTCTTTGAGTCTCTTCTCATTCTCATCTGGTTCAATGACATCATTTGGTGTCTCCTCACTGACCATTTTTTCAGAAGCCCTCTTTTTTCTTTCGTTATTCTGCCTCTGCTCAATAGTCATCTTTGAACCCTTCTCATTCGTTTCCTCTTCACAGACAGAGTTATGTTCTTTCTTGCTTTCTTGCTGTTTGAGATCCACTCCTAATCTATTGTTGCTCTCTTCTTGCTGAGAAATCTCTTTTAATCGATTTGTTTTCCCTTCATGCTCAGCAACTTCATCCCGTTTTTCCTCATATTGTCCCATTTCACAAGTCTTCACATGTTTACTCTCATTTACTTGTCTTTTAAAAGCTTCTTTTTCCGGCTCATCTTTGGCACAATACCTCGGGGCCTCACTTAATTTTCCTCCATCTTTCTCTTGCTTAACATCTGTGCTGAAATTTATTATACATCCAGTGCTGTCAAAAGATGCTCTTCTTTCCATTGCACTACCTTTCCCTTCAGGAGCTTCCTTGATTCTGATTACATGTTCAACTTCTTCATTAACCCCCTTGGGTTTCTGTTCAAATATCACCTCACTCTCTTTTAACTGATCTTCTGTCGGGATATCATCATTTTCAAATTTATCAACCATGCTTGCTTTATCATCAGTTTCTCCAGGTTGTAAAGTCACCCTAGTTTTTGTGTCCATATCTTGCCAGTCACAACCCATCTGAGCCAATTTTGATTTCTTCTGATGCTCTTCCTGCCAAACTGATCCTTGGGCTGCTATTATTTTAACCTGTTCAAGACCACCCTGATACACTTCAAATTTCTCCCCAATTTCTTGACATTCAAGGTTCACTGTAGCTGCTTTTGTTTGCATATGATATTCTTGTAGCTCAACCACAGCTGCAATCCCTGTGTTATCAACTCCACAGTCACTAGACGCTGACTGATCTTCTTTAGTAGATGCCTCACTTATATTCTTTTCTTCGACCACTTCATAAAATTGTGTTGCTTCTTTCCTTGCCACAGTTCCTCCAGTTTTATCTGGTACTTGAGATTGTGTACTTTCTTGCCCCTGTTCACTGCATATATCGTCTTTTCCTTCTGTTCTACTTGAAGTAACATCGACCGTGTTCCTTGCCTTTTTCTTATCTTCTTCAGCATAACCTTTGATTTCACTGCCTTCTCTATCATATTTGCGAGAAAATTTGTCACCTTTAGAACTTTTCAATTTATCAAACTTGATGTTCTTTTCACCCTTGTGACCTATGTCCTTCTCCAAATGTGACTTCGTACGATTTTCAAGACCATCCTTCTTCCTCTCCATCATTTCTTTCGCATTACTTAGTTGCTCCTGAGCTCTCTCCACTGCAACTTTCATAGCAGCAGCAGATGCTGCAGCAGAGGAACTTGCATCTATTTCCACATCAAAGTATGGTTGTGAATAGTCAGCATCTATCCTTTCAAATGCATAACTTTTGGAAGCTTTGAGTTTCGAATTTAGTCTACTGGAATTCATGGCTCTGTCAGCAAACAAGGGTGGTGGTCTTGAGGGGGGTGGCAAGTGAGAAGGCCGAGTCCTTAAGCTAACATCAGACACAGATACAAATGCCTTCCCCGGAGACCTGGATTTGTCATTGTGAGTCAAAGGGTCGGATTCAGTTTTATTACCCTGTAAACCGATATCACTGATCGGGGGCTGTGACACAGTTTTCCTGAGTCGTTTTCCTTCTATAACCACTCCACCACAATCTGTATTTCTCTCAATCTGCAAGGGTGAACTTTCAATTTCTGCATGTTGTGACGGTGCAGTGTCATTAATTATGAAGCTATATCCAGGAATAGCATCTAACTGAGCAACATGTGTCATCCCATCTAATATATCGTCCTTGCCTTTTGGATTAGCCTTGTGATATGATATGTTGAACTGCTTGGTATCATCAGAGGAATTGTGTACATCACCACTTGACAAATTTTGATTCTTTTCGGAGCAACCAGAAGGATCTGATTCATCTGAGAGAGATTCACTTTGAGCTGGAGTCCTGATGGTGAGAAAAAGAAGTAAGATTGACAGTCAGCCTTCCCATTTTCCAATGAGACCACTGTTACAATTAACTTAATAAAGACATAAGAAAGCAACAAAACGTGTAATAGCCAACCATCAAAACTGAAATAACGATGTATTTCTTACTAATTCTGCATATTGCAATCATAATTATTTAGTACAACTTAATGTACATGTCTTGTTATATATTTAGCCTGACAAAATGAGATGAGAACTCATTTGAAATTAAAAAAAAAAAATTTGTCATAATAAAGTACGTACTAACAGAAAAAATTGGTTAGTTTATGTACTTTTACCTTTTACAGTAAATTTTATTCATAATTAGCATTATTACAACATAGTCTAAAACTGGGCCAAAACTCATTCGAAATGTCCTAAAATCATACAAAAATTCTTGTGGATACAGTTTATATAGTATTACAACAAGCTCATTCTATTACATCTGACAAAGAAACGTACGTAGAAGCTCAAACTTCATTTAAATGGCAAGTCGGCAATGTGAAGCTAGCAGTTAATTTCAATTTTCATACTGTAGAAATGAACTTCACTTGATATACACACAGCTCTATATACTTCCAGGTTCTCTTTAAAATTGCCTTAAATCAAGGCCGATAAAAATACAACATAAATAAGGCACAGAACCTAGTGAGAACATCGAGAACAATTGTTCCACACACGTTTACTACACTTCCTGCATTACATTGTTCAGCACACTTTAGTTCTCCCACTAAAAAATGTTCTCTATAGAACACGATATTATATGTGCACATTAGCATCCTATCGAGTATATTTCAGCAGCAATCAGCAACAAAATAATTCAATAAAAAAATAAAACAGAATTAATAACAAAGATTAGTTAAGCAATTAGCATACCAAGCCTCATTAGAAGAATCATCACCAGCTTTAGGTTGCTCAAACAGTTGCTCATACGACACCGCGAAATCGAAACCGTTAGAGCTCCCGAAAACTTCGGAGTAATCAAATCCGGAGCTCCGAACATCAAAGCAAACATCAATTTCCTCCTCATCTTCAACTGCAGGAAGATCAAGTACAGGAATAGAAGAGCCTCGGGAAGCGTGAAACACTTCGAAAATCTCGGAGTAATCTTCATCGCGAGGAGAGAGAGTAGGAACTTTAAGTTTCGGACGAGCTGTGAAAACGTCGTCGTATGCTGTCTTCACAGTGCCGCCGCGGTAAGTTTTTTTAGGAAGTGAATGTGATATAGTTTCCATTGAACTAGGGTTAGTAACTTTTTGAATCTCTCTCTCTCTCTCTGTGGAAAATGGGGCGATTGATTCTCTCTCCAGAATGGAGAAGGAAGGGGAGGGGTAAAATGGGGCAAGGGAGTGAGGAGAGTGTTTGAAATGTGCTGAAAAAGGGAAGTGAGAACAGCGGAGTTGGATTAATGATCGCGTTGGATTATTTATTATTCCGAGAGGGACAGTGACAGTCTCGTAAAATGGGCCCGCCTCCGACTGAATTAATGCCACTATTAATGAAACTCGGATGAGTCATTTGGCATATCACAACATGTTTTTTTGTCTTATTTAGTTTTTTTTAACATTAATAACGATTTTATAAAAAAATCGGTGAAATAATATATTCAATCGAATTTTATTAATAACTGGATTTAAAAGAATATAACAATCAAATAGAACAAAAAAACTTGAAGAGTTTCAGACATGAAAAAAAATGCAGTGAAAAAAAGTGAAAAACAATAAAATTAAGAAATCTTCCGCAGAATTCATGCGAAAAATTGATATTTAATTTGTGAATAGTATTATTTACCTTTTAAAACTTTACAAACGGATGATTAATAGAGGTTCTTGTTATGATCATCATGTATCCCGCCTTGCGATATATGTCTCTAATCAATCCACACGAACGCTTGATCGTTCAACGATCACCAGAGTTGGTACTAGCCAAGAAAACAACCTCAAATCTTTCTCTCTCTCTAGCCTCTCCTTGATATAGAGAAAAACGAATTATCTGAACCCGCCCTAATCATAATCTGATTGTGTTTTCAAAGTTCAGACCGATTATTAGTTGTATTATTATTAAATTCGAATTATTGTATAATTAATCAAGTCTCACTTAATTAATTCAATAATTTAATATAATAATAATTTATTTAAATCTGTAATTTAAATAAAGTTCCGTTTAAAATGTTCTTTGTGCGTAACCCTTTAGGTTATTAATTACGTTGACAATAATTTTAATATCTAATAATAAAATTATAAACAATGAGCGACATTTAGTAATACATCATTGATAACCAAGTAATAATAAGAATTGGTAATTCAATTAAACATTTCGTGAATAATGTTCCATGTAATATAATCATTTCAACATTATATTATAGATTAAACTCGAGGCATGATTTGTGTCACCATCTTCAACATTTAATCCTGATTTACTTGATCAATGAGTAGATTATTAAACAAATCAATATTTGAGCATGGTCATGCATTTCATAATCTAACTCAATCAAGAGGCCAATAATATCACTCATAAAATAGGAGGGTTAAATCATATGTCTGTCATTCATATTTCTCATATGATTCATAATATACTAAATGTTCACCTTTATCATTATTCTGTCAAATGTAACTTTGAGTAAAATCAAAATATATTAATTCTCATATAAAAATATAATGATTTCAAGTCTGAGGATCATTACACCAATATCACTGTAAGAATTACTTATGACAATTGATAACATTTATCATGAAAAATTCTCACGGTGGGTCTATCCGGTGTCAAGTGTTTCTAATATGCACTTATGTTTTTGACTTTAGTATCATCATACTTATGACCAATGAGATGTGGTAATCAGTCAACAAATATATTAGTCTTTATGCATTATTATTGTCCTTAAACAATAATACTCGACTTGGAATATTTAGGATTATAAACAATATCTGTATAATCTTATTTCTAAGTCACATACTTAGAGATATAGAATACATGTTTATATTCAAGTACATTTATTATTCTAACATTTATATGGCAGTAAATAAAAACATAATAAATAACTGAAGAAAAAAATCTATAGAACATAATTATTAATAAACAACATATCTTTTCCTAAAATAAAATTGTATTGTCTCTAGAGCATCAATATAACAAACCATAAAAAAAATTTCAAAGTAGATAATTTTCAAAATTTGTATATATCTTTCTCTCATTCGAGAAAGAAAAGAAATATTTTGACCAATATTTCGAAGGTTCAGGACATATAAATATCCGTACAAATTTCTTTGGGGAGAGTTTCAAAAAACAAATTCAACGTGGGAGTAGCTACTAGATGCAACCTTTAAAACATTTGGAATTATTTTTGATTATATTTTAGGTTAATTTTGATTGTATCTGTCAGTTTTGGTTGCAAAAATATATTTACAAAATCATATTACTACTAAAATAAAATTAAAAAATGCATCTTTGTAAACAAAATTCATATTTTTCAAATTAAATGTAAATAAAATGATTATTGGTTACTGATTTCAACCCGAAATCTAAATAGAGAAAGAGAAATGAAATTTATCTTTATCATTAGAGGTGTGTATGGGTTAGCAAGACCAACCAATCTAATTTAACCCAATTTTATTTTTGACCAACTCAAATCGATTAATTACAAATCAAGACATTGTTTGATTAAAAATATTTCAACCCAATTTTCATTAGTTAGGTATGAGTTTTGATTTTTTAACCCAATTTGTTTTAAATTTATGCAATTTAATAATTATATATTCTCTCTCGTGATAAACTCGACTCTCCAACTCGACCCTACATATCTTCATTTCTTCGTTCATCGAGAATACTAAAAATGGTTGATTGTAAAATATTTTGTTTGGATTGTGTTGAACTTTATCCGGTGAAGTAGGCCGGAATAATTTGAATCCGATTCTATATTTTCTGCTTAATTTGTTTACTTTTTATGTAGCTTTTTTTATTTTAAAGATGTATAAACAATTTATTCAAACCGGCCCAAATTAAGTCAGCCCGACCTTTTAATATATAAATTTAAAAAAAAAATTCTAAATTGGATTGAGATTTTTCAAACCGTTTGAAAATAGTTGGGGTTGAGATTTTGCTCTAAATCGATCAACCCGATTCATGTAACCCAGTTTACTACTAATTTCAGCGTAATGTAATCAATTAATTAACAGTATTCAAATCAGTTCTATTTGAAAGGAAGCTAAATGAGTTTAACCTCGTACATACTTCCAAATTTTACAAAAACACCGGATCTATTCCTGATTTCCGGACTTGCATAGAGGTGGTCCATGGCAACTATTGGGAAAAGGATCACCACATTATCTCTATGAAAATAGATACTCCCTCTGTGCCCCTCAATTCTTTATCTCGAGGGAACGACACGGAGGTTAAGAAAAAATGTAAATTAATAGAAAAAAGTAAAAAAATAATAATGTGATGGGATCAATAATGTATAAAGTAGGTATAGTGGAGAAAAGTAGTGAATGTGATTGGATTTTATATTATAAAATGTTACTATTTTTTGTATGTAAAAAAATGAGAGGGACGTATCAAAAAGGAAAGTGTAAATAAACGAGAGGGAGTAATATTTTCAGAGATAATATTTTCTAAAAATAGGGGTCATCACATTATTTCTCTGATAATATTATATCTCTGAAAATAGATAATGTGATCGTTACTCACATTATATCTTTGTAGAAGTGATTATTTCATACAGTATTCAAAAAGATAGGGATCACCACATTATCTCTCTGAAAATATGTTTTTTAAATATTTCAGTAAAACTACAAATAATAATGATGTAAAGGCAAAAGTAGCCTAATATAAATGAGTTGGAGCTAATACATAGCTAAGCCAAATGATAACATCAATCTTCCTTAATACAGTTGCTTTCTTTATAAAGCAAAGCTTAAACCGTCAGACAATTAGGAGGAGCCAAGTTTTGTGTCCTTCCAAAGCTAAAAGTTAAATTTTAAGTAAAATTTACTCATGCGACCAATACATGGAGCCTGTTTGGTTATCCTTATAAGTTATAATTTATGTATTATAAGTTCATAAGAGTTTATGAGGGCTGTTTATGTACTCAACTTATTTGATAACTTATAACTTATAAATTGATAAGTTAAATGTTAGAAATCACCAACATTTTACTTAACTTATCAACTTATTCTTTGATTTCTTTATTTTTCTAATATTTTATATTTTAACATTTGTGTTTTTAATTTTTTTTTTAAATTTAAAATACAAGTGTTGAAATCATTGTATTTAAAAATTATTTTTTCAAATTTAATTTAGCAATTTCTTCACTAACTTATAAGTAAATTTATCCAAATACCCGTATAACTTATAAGAATTCATCAATTTATCATTTACATGACATTTACTCATTTTAAGCTATAAGTCAACTTTTTTGTGATACCCCAAACACGCACATGATTAGAAGAGCTAGAGGTCAAATTCATACAAATGTAGTGATAATAATTACTAAGGTGTAATCTAGGTAATTATATGATAATTCTAAGTAATCATTCATCTACAAGTGACTATAATCATCATCTATGTTTAAAACTTGTTTTGTTGAGAAAAACCAGATCTACCAAGTGCTAAGATATATTCTAATATCCGTAAACTTTATTAATGATATAAATTATATTTTATGTGTAGAATAATTATCGTGGAGTATTTGGAGTTTTAATGGTTAAGATTATTGAGTAATAGTATGTTAATTGTTGTGTCGAAAGCCCCTTTCGAATATCTTTTCATTTAGAAATATCTTCAGTTGTGAGCCCCGTTTTGAAAATTCAAGGGCCCCGTTAAAATTTTGTACATCATTATTATTTCTTCGTATTTCGTATCCGAATCATTATTGGAAGATTTCTTCGTATTATTATATTCCTTATTATCTGATACTATCAATAGTATTTGTTTTATTCAAAAAGAGAAAAACTATTTTGTACCCTAATTGTTTAGGGTGATTGATATATCGTTCATATCAATAATACATCTGTTATAGCCTCAATATTTTTGAGCATTCGTTATATAAATGATATGTATTGATATGGATAGTTATCAGTCCTTGTGGATAACTATCACCTCGTAAAACGTGAACTTTACTTTATTAAAGGTTTAAAACGATCCAATGGATCGATATCGATCCAAAAATATCGTTTGGGGTATTATTTTCCACTAAGTATAAAAAGACGAATCGTACATTATCCTTCGTATAATCCGTATTACATATATACAAAAATATAAAAATTCTCGAACCGTGTTCTTCGTGTTCTTGAAGATTAAATTCAATCTTGAAAATGTTATTGGAATCCAAATCTCAAGTTCAAGTACTCAAATCAAAACTC
This sequence comes from Heracleum sosnowskyi, assembly GCA_030848705.1. Classification (NCBI taxonomy): domain Eukaryota; kingdom Viridiplantae; phylum Streptophyta; class Magnoliopsida; order Apiales; family Apiaceae; genus Heracleum; species Heracleum sosnowskyi. The sequence continues at coordinate 11,524,032 of CM061243.1, forward strand.
TTGATCTCTAGTTTCAGAATCTTCAAACCATATCATCATCTGGTAATTTTTCAATTTATTATGAATTTTTCAATATTCGAATTAAAATTAGGGTTCTTGTTCGAATTGGGGATTTTTTTTCTGTTGATTCTCCGTTCAATTGATTGCTTCTAACATGTTCCTAGGGTTCTAATGAGTAGGAATCCATGCTTTAATTTCATGTTTGTGTTCGTTTTTGAAGAATTTGATTTTCGGGTTTTGACCCGAATTTTCTTTTTAATTGTCTGTTCTTGTTATTGATCTGACATGATTTTGGATAAAGGGCTTTGATTGTGTGTGTTCACAGCTTTGATTTAACACCAAGAACGTAAAGTTTCATGTAAGATTTAGTGAGATCGTGTTTTGGCCGAAAAAACCGAACCCGGTTGGGTTGATCGGATTTTTAGCTCGATTCCGGCATGTTTTGGCCGTGATTTTGTGTTAGTAGTGTTGGTTGTGAAGTGTAGAACAGAAACCTTCAAAGAAACCAGAGTTTTAGACAAGTTTTTGGCAAGTTACGTTTTCCGGTGGCCGGACGCCGGCCTGAAACTAGAAAACCCAGTTTCCGGCGGGTTGTTCTTGATGATCCGGAAACGTTCTTGGTGACCCGTTTTGAAACCCTAACCCGACCCGGTTTCAATCTTCAAAACCCTAAATTATTTTCAGGAAACTGTTTTTGGATTTTATTTTTAAAAATATTTCGAAAATAGTTTAAATATTTATAAAAATCATAATTTTATTTTAAAAATACATTTTTAAATTCAGAAAATTTTGTAAAATTATATTTATTTATTTAAATTCGAAAACTGATTAAATTTAAATATTTTATTTATTTTTAATTAATAATTAATTTATTTAATTAATTGATTAATATTGATTAATCAGTTAATTATTATTAATTAATTATTAATTGGATCTAATTAATTTAAATTAGATTTAATTATTTCTTGACTTGGTTTAATTGTTTAAACATAGTTTGAGCATTTAGAAAGTGTCAATTAATTTTACATTAATTGATTTAATTGTTTTTAAATACTTATATTGGGATTAATAATCCGATTTTTGATTTAAAAATTTTCTGTGACCTATTTAAATTCAAATAAGCATCGAATATTGTTTTAAAAATGTTTATAAGTGCTATATGGTTTATATGAGTTGAATAATGTGTTTTATTGTCCGTAAATGCTTTGTATAAGGGCTAGTGTCTGAGTTTTTATTTTCGTAAAATAGAACGAGTGTCCGATAAATGCTATTAAATACCCGATTACTCGTTTAGACTTAAAAATGGTTATGAGTATATGTCGAAGGTAGAACGAGGATAGTTAGACTTATTATTATGAGTTGTTTATTATAGAATCGAGTTCCCGAATTAAGGGAAATGAGAAGGTAGAATAAGCGAGATAGACCAAAGTCAGCTACGTAGACCAGGCAAGTATATGTGTCTTTACTTGTTGATTCAATTGATATTGTTTCCAATGATTATGCATGTTACCATCAGAACAATTCAGATTATTCAATCTTTACTCCGTATTTGAGCAACTGATGCTATTTCCTTGAATATTCCTAACTCTTTGATTAATCCACAATCGTGTTGAATACCAGAAACCTTCACTTCAATTTATTGTATTGACTATATCCATTATTGACCTTCCTAATTGAGTACGTTGTACCATCAAAACCATTCTGAATCTATTTCTCGGACTTCATTTGATATTGAGCAGTTAAAGCTCTTTTGCAACTATTGTACCTTGTCATTGTGTATCTATGTACCATTGAAATCATTCTGAATCTATTTCTCGAACTTCATTTGATATTGAGCAGTTGAAGCTCTTTTGCAACTATTGTACCTTGTCATTGTGTACCTATGTACCATTGAAACCATTCCGAATCTATTTCTCGAACTTCATTTGATATTGAGCAGTTGAAACTCTTTTGCAACTATTATATCTTGTCATTGTGTACTTATCTTGTGATGCATGTTATTGCATATACTCTGTGATATAATTGACATGTTTTTAAAATGGGACCAATAATGGTCGGAATAATTTAAGGCCAAGATGGCCATGGATCCTAGTGGAGGACTTTGCTATAAGCAAGTACGGGTTGATGCGTGACTGATCAGCAGCTCAACCTTTTGATTTGAAAAATGTAGAAGCCCAATTCTAATCCCTTTTACTCCCATTGAGATTGTTAAAAAGCATATGTTTGGCTTAAACCTTGTTGATTCAGATAATTGTGATCTTCCTTTCATTATGGAACTGTGATTGATATATATTATGCTTGACGAGCACTTTTGGCTCATACTTGTTTTGTTTCTAACTCTATTCCAGTGAAGCGAGAATATGAGCAGACACAACGCGAGCGATAGTTCTCCAGCAGATAGGTGACCACCTCGAGTGATTGTCATTGGCAGGGTAGTTGTCTATTTTGTTAGTTAGACTAGATGTCTAGCTTTGAACTTTAAGTTGTGTAATATTAATAACTCTGAAAAACTGGTTTGTAATATAACTTAGAAGCTTGTTCAATGCCATAATCTGGACGCGGTCTTGGTTAAGGGGTGTTTTATGTTATTATTATATTATGCATGTGTTATATCCAGGTATATTGTGTTTCGTTGGTCAAGTGACTCCCCAAACCCGTGCCCCGGGTTTGGAGGGCGTCACATATATAATGTGCATGTTTGAGATATCTTAAAAAAGTTAAAATGAATAAGTGTGATAAGTGGATGAATTCTTAGTTGTTTGAATAAATTTACTTATAATTTAGTTACAAATTTGCTAATTTACATTTTAAAAATAATTATTAAATACAATGAGCTAAATACATATATTTTAAATTAAAAAAATATTTAAAAATACAAATGTAAAAATATGAAGTATTAAAAGACAAAAAAATCAAGCAAGTCAAGTTAAGGAAAATGTATGTTTGTTACTAACATTCAATTTATGAATATATAAGTTATAAGTCTTCGACAAACACCTTCCATAAACTATTATAAATTTATAAATTATAAGTTAACTTATAAACAATTAGCCAAACAGACCCGATAACCTACGGCAACCAGGTGGCAAGTACTGTATGTTGTCCCGAAAGAAACTTTGTTTATTAATATCTCCAATTTATCGGTAGCTAATGTTTATTATATGGCACGACAATAAGTGAATGGTCGAAGAATAAATGTCAAACGTCAATTTTTGGAACATAATTTATCTTTCATGTTTATAAAAAATATGAGAATGTTAGAGTGACAAGGAGACGGAACCAAATTTTCCATCAATTTGACTCCACGTCAAGACTTAAATAACCCACTTGTTCTAAATACTCCCTCCGTCCCTCTCAATTCTTTACATTAAGGAGATAATACGGAGTTTAAGAAAAAATATAAATTAATAGGAAAAAGTAAGAAAAATGAGTAAAGTGATGAGACAATCAATATTTAATGTATAAAATGAGTATAAAGTAGGTATAGTGGAGAAAAGTAGTGAATGTGATTGGATTTTATATTATAAAATATTACTATTTTTGGTATGTAAAAAAAATGAGAGGGACATAGTAAAAAAGGAAAGTGTAAAGAAATGAGAGGAACAGTGACTCAGGGAGAGTAATAAGGAACTGGAGGATAATAAAGAGAGATTATCTCGTTGAATACTACAGTACTTGTACAAGTATAGTCCAAGCACCAATAATGCGATGCCGCATTGGATTACAAGGTTGGTGTTATTTAACGCAAAAAAAAGGACAAGGGGAGGTGCAATTATAGCTTTAGCAATACAGCAATACAGGAAAATAAGAGCTCTTACGGGTCCATTGTGTTGTCTACTTTATATTTATGCAAGTCACATCTCCTACAAGACTCTTCACTCAATCATATACATTCCTACTCTTGCTTTTTAATTATACATATCATTTTCATTATTATATTTATTTTTTAAAACAATATTTGTATAGAAAAAATGCTAAACAATAGCCAACACTCATGCAGCTCTAAGTGTATGATTAATCTTACTGTCAAACAAGTACTTATGCTTAAAATTTTACTTATTCGGTTAATTTAACTTTTGTCTTTTTAAGTAAAACTTTTATCGATTTTGTCAACCCACGTACACCTCTTTAAATCATCGATTTTGTTATTCCACACACACCCCTGATGTGTGCAATATTACCAAGTGCTTGTAAATAAACAATTAGTTTAAAATTTTAATTTTTTTGTAGCACATCATTAAATCTGCTAAATCCATTCTTTCGAATACAATTAGTACTAGCACAAATACAATTAATGAGTTTGTTTCAAATCCATGGCGTGTCATCTTTTTTTTTTTTTCCTTAGGAAAGATGGACGGCATGACTGTCCTTGTTAAATAAAAGATGGAAGAAGCAAGCACCACAGATGATGCAATATTACTGTGATTAGAGGCCAAGTTGAGGAACAGAGAGACCTTTGATTTGCATCTGCTTATACATCCAATGCTTGTTCTCTTGTGACACATCACCTCCAAGTGAACGGATCACAGATCCGCCACTGCAAGACCCCACTTTGCAGCAGTCCTGGAGGGATAATCCTTTCAACAATCCATATAAGAATCCACTTGCAAAGAGGTCACCTGCGCCTGTAGCATCGGATACTTGTGTCTCTCCTAAAGCAGGAACTCTAACTACCTGAGACATAATTCCACTTGCTTCAATATTTTTGCCAAAACAGAAGTTATGCCTACTCATTTTGTTTATTCCGTTATGAACTCAGGTGATTAATTCCTGAAATTATTTCGTACGTTGGTAAAGTATCCAAAGTAGGGATGTTCTCATTTACTTACCTCTTTTCCATGCTTCGCCATGCAACCTTTAGAACCAAGTGTTACTACAGCCCATTTGCATCGCTTTCCCAGATAATCTAGAGCAGCTTCAGGATCAGTATGTCCTTCACCCCTGTAAGGTCATCGCAAATACTCACTACTAGCGGTTCCAGGACTGAAACTTTTCCACTAATATTATGCATACAGGGACATGGAGTACACTGAAAGTAACAAATATACAACGTGATGGTCTAAAATTATACTGGTGCCAGGTGCAGGAAATTTTCAATTTTTTTTTTTTAGCCAACTTACAACTAACTTGTTCTTTGACGGACAGAATCATTTTCCGTGCATTGCTTAGGTTCTTTAGGACCAATACTCGTGCTACTAGTGATAATAGAAGGTATAGATTGTAGGTTACTGCCAACTGGCTCACCTTACCACCTCTTTTGCTTCGTCCTCATTAGCAAAACAGAGGTCAACATTACCGGACTCCAGTAACTCCAAAAGGGGTTCCCTGAAGTTCCGCACCATCTACCAATAAAAGTGTGTTTAACAGATCGATATGCATAACATTGTAATTAATCAGGATTCTGTTTATAATTATAAAATCTGCGGGATCGAGAGTAAGGCAAAAAGTAGGCAGTATAATATTAATACCTCGAAACTGGCCAAATCCAAGGAGACAAAAACCTGTTCTTGCTTGGCAATCCTAACGGCAGCATGTATAAGTTCCAAATTCAAAATACCATATCTCAAAACCAACCACTGAAATCAAAACACATCAGTGTTGTTTACATCAGTGTATCGTAACATCACACTTACATTTTGCACATAATATTAACCAGGACTGACAGATTTATTCATCGTTTCAGAACTCAGGATAAGTTGTTGGAGCAAAGTATGCTATTTCGTTAACCATTTGAATGACAGAATACATTTGACCAGCAAGTTATGGATATACATACAGACTCCATTTGGTTGGTGCTAACAAATTACAAATGCAACATGTGAGTCGGACAAAATACCTTCTTATATTCTTTTTATACCTTGATCATATTCTATGATCATATTCTATTGATTGTGTAAAGCTAGTTCAGTGAGAAAACTGAAAAGAATGATAACAAGCCAGGTAATCCTTAGTTTAAAGTTTATATGCAAAAGATAATAACCTTGGAACCTCTGAAGTAATCTCCTCTCAAGTCATCTGCCTGAAAAGCAAGCCACGGAGATAGAAGACTTTAAAGATCACATTTAAACTGAATTATTCTAGGTTTAATCGATGCATTAGAAGAGCTAGAAGCACCTGTAGTCTAACTGCACTTGACAGACAGGGTCGCATTGTACGGTTACCACTTGCATCCACCAAGCATACACACTATACAATATTGTCCAGAAACCTAATTAGAATTAAGTTTCTATAATAATAAGAGGTACAAACAGGCATTATGAAAAACATTTTGGAGTGATTACTTGTGCAGTGGCACCCTTTTTAATCTTCAAGTTGGAGAGATTCACATTGTTGAAATTCATATTATCCATAAACAATTTCCCCTGCTCGTCATCCCCACATGCACCGATGATACCACATGTTACCCCAAATCCAGAAGCAAGACCGCGAACTGTATTGGCAACGCTACCTCCAGCAATCGTCTTCAAAGGAGACTGACCTTTTGAGGATGGAAGGTGTATTTTCACCTGACTCAGTATGTACTCTAGTTCTTCCATAGCAACCTATTAACAGTACTAAAAATCAGTCTGCAGTATAGGATACTTCAACGAAATGCAATACTTAAAAGAAAATGCAAAACGATATGCAGGATTGAATTAGTGACAGGGATCACCACGTACAAACTAAAGACAATATTCTAAGGAAAGGAAGATCGTCTTCTCATATTTTATTTTTTTCATTTAAAAGGCAAGTATGGTTTTGACAGGGGGGGACGGCCCTTACTCTGATACTCATACTCTCATGACATCACTGAATATCGAACCATCTACATCTTCTTATGACAAGAAAAGAGATATTCACTAGGCTAAGGAGATAAAAATTTATATCGAATTCTTTTCTTAATATGGCTCACCAATAAAAATTAAGCGTAGCAACAGAAACTAACTGAAGCAATAGTGAAGCATATAGAATAACATATTGAATAGGAAACGGAAATGAATACGCGAAAAAAGAAAGAAAAAAATGTATACCGGAAGAGAACCACCAGTCTCGCCAGGAATGTCGAGGACAGACCAGTCTACCCTTGCCATGTGATCAACTAGTGCAGAAGGTTGAAGGCCAACTATCTCTGGCGCTGCTGCCTCAACAATTGTTGCTGTTGTTTCTGCACCCATTTTGGAGACTATTAAAGGTTCACTTGTATCACTCTCTCAGTATGTTTGAATGCTGAAGATTGGCTCCTCCCAGAAATGCATTACTTCCTTTGAATATTTATTATGGAAGTGGCAAGAAGCACCCCACTGCAGTGGCCGCACCCAAGTCCCCACCAAAGATTCGATCTTATTTCATTTGGTTATAATATATTTTCACTGGCTTAATAATGGTGTGCTTTTTTTTTTTAAAGTGTCCACTCTACTCCGAAAAATCAGTGCAAGAAAAAAACGTTAGTACTTATCATAAAAGTGTATATATATATTATTTCAAAATTCGGGGCGGGGATCCGATGATCGAACCCAAGTTCATTTTAACACCAGAGATACATGTGTACCACAAGATTGTCATTTGTCCATGTTCGAGAATATGCATAATTGTAGTTCAAACAGACGACAATATCATACTAATGCGGAGTTAAGGCTTGTTAGCGGCCCAACAAGTGGTATTAGAGTTATGGTTATAACGGTCCATAACAATCTCAAGATGGACTCTCAGATGGACCTAGGAAGAGACAGATGGGCTACCCAGGTTGGGCTTAAGAGGGAGGCAGATGAGCCTTCCAGTATGGGCCTATAGGGGGAGCCAGATAGCCAGGTGGATTTTCAGTATGGGTTAAGGGGGAGCCGGATCACACAGAATGGTGGCAGATTCGGCAGGTGTCGAGCCCGATGTGTGAAGAGAGAGATTGTTGGTAGTTGTCACACATCGTTTGTGGGAGGAGCAGATAGCTAGTTAATAAGCCGTCAATTAACTCCACTAGTATGAGGTCTTTTGAGAGTGATCCAAAAACAAATCCGTGCAGGTCTGACCTAGAGCGAACAATATCATACTAATGCGTAGTTTAAGGTTTGCTAGCTGCCCAACATGCATTGCCAGTTCTTGTGCTTGCGGGTAAAGTGTCACTACTTGCGCAAGCATGTCTGGCCTCTGCACCAGCTAGTGCAAGTTGCTACTTGCTACTACTAAGCAACAGTGGAAAATAAGCTAACTGAGCAAAACTTGGGACCAGATTGGCGCTGATTGAGCTAGATAGCGATCTTCTAGATATCGTAAATCTAAGATTCATAGAAAAGCTGTTAATAGACGACAAAGCTACCAGTTGTAGTTGCTAGTCGATAGAAAAATAAACGTGATGCACTTGAGTGTAGACTCAGCAGGCCAGATAGAATTTGGTGCTCAGGAGTATAATATATGCAATAATTCAGGTCTGGAAAATGATTTTACTGTGTTTTGCGCATCAATTGAATTATTTGAGTGAGAAGAGCAATACAAATAAACAAAAAGTTCCAACTTACATGATATCACGCCCTTTCGACCAGCCGAAAGTAACCACCTTAGGTTCCCACCAATTATTATATATAGTAGTAGCAGTAATATATTTATGATTCTAAAATCAAATGGAAAGAAATTAGTAGTTGTTTGTGATCCATGTTAACCCTATTTATGATGGTTTTCCGATTGCTTGATAATACTATAAAGTTGCAAAAATCACCGTTTCAATGCAAACTATTATAGCATCTAATTATCAATAAAGAAGTCCGTAACAAAGAATCCAGATAAATTTAAGGCGAAAGCTGGCAGAGAAACTCCCTTGTGCTTATTTCAGGTCAAAGATCAAACACATGCACCAAACAGTTTAACTTGAAGTTAATCAACAATAAAAATTCAAATACATGTTTCTTTCTCAAGATGAATGGAAGCCTCTCCCTGATGAAAGAGGATGAGCAAAGTCGTAGGGGAAAAATGGCTGACAAGGTCCGATATTAAACACTTGCCTAGCTTCACAAATTATTATAAAAGGAGGGTTATGAAGTGCTATATTACTCCACATAAAAGTAAACATCCATGGCTATTGAACATTGTGAAGTACCTAACTGAGAAAATCTCATTAAGATGCTTTTGGTGCTACTGCTGCCTTTTCTGGTAGGACATTATCAGGCAAGATAAGTTCCTGGGGTGTTTCACGAACTACACCCAACATAGAATCATATTCCTCGTCCTTGTGTGCAAATTTCTTCCTTAAAACCTTTTCAAACTCAATTTCATCAAAACTCTTTGCATTTTCGCTTGCATGAACCTGAGCCAAATTGGCATAATTTGTAGCAGACTCAGGAATGAAGGCTATTTCTTCCTTAGTGAGCTTCCTCAAGAACTTGGCAGGATTGCCTCCCCATACCTGAAATTAAGAAAAGCAGCATATTATTAACCACTTTTTAAACCAATGCCTTGCAATTTGTGCAACCAAATAACGTGTTAATGTGATGAACTGATATACTAGTAGAATTACTTGGATGAGCATCAAAAAGATATCCAAATAATAATGAGAGACAAGAAAATTTAGTTTGGATTGTGTTCAAGTACTGTGGTGTACTCAAATTTAGCCCAATAATAGCCTGACTGAAGACACAGAATTCACTCAAGTTTTTTAACAGGAGCACAGAGAATAATTAGAAATATTTAACTAGGACAGTGCAACTACTTTAAAAGGGTGTAACGGCAGTTTAAGGAATTGTATAAGAAAATTATAGTCAAGTCGTACGAACAAACATATCACCAATGCAGAATCTATTACTTTTATGTAAAAGATAGTTGATACCAAGTTCAACATGCAAACCTCCTAATCTACAACAATCTTTGAAGAAAACATTAATATTGCTAATACAAAAAGGTAAAGGACATGCTAAACAGATTTCTGACTTGTTCCAAGTGTGCTTTTAGTCATCTGTTCTTCATGCAATTGTAAAACCAGCCAAAAAACATTGTTTGCCTATCAATTAAAACTAATTGGCAGTTAATCAGGCTACATATAAAAAATTTCTTCACAATTGCAATTAACAGTGAAGAACAATGTCAACTGAAGGTACTCTGACAGAAGACTGCTAAGATGGATTAGAAAAAGATTTACTAAAATTCACATAAATTTCGAGCAATGAGCAGCCAAAAGTTTATGTATTCACAAACCTCTCCACATGGAATCCTCGTATTTTGCCTTACAAGGGATCCCGCAGCAACCATAGCATTTTTCTCAACGTGAACACCATCAAGCAACGTTGCACCCATGCCAACAAATGCCTCATCTTCAACGGTACATCCATGTAAAACAGCACTATGACCTGTACAACTTGAAAGTAACTGAATTTACTGGACCAAAATTTTCAAACAAAACCCAAAGTCACTAGGTTGATATCAGTTCTAATTTAAATAAAGGGAAATTCTCAATGGTACCATCGTGGTATTGACTTTTCCTGATGGTACCATCTCGTATTTTTGACTTACAGATGGTACACCTAAACTTTTGACTTGTTAGTCTTATACTCTTATTATTTTGTCAAGGTAAGAAACTCCTTAACTATCATTTAATATTTTAAAAATAAAGATCAAGATAAATTCAGTTCGAAATTCTTTGCTTATCGAGCAACAAGCAATTTAGTACATTGTTCTTCAATTTTCTAATCTTTACTATCTTCCCTTTAACCATCTATTTGTTTACAATTTTTCTTATATTGTTGTTGCAATTAGAGGATTCTCAATGGTACCATTCGGAAAAACCAATATCATGGGAAAATGGTACCATTTGAAAAAGTCAAAACCACAATGGTACCATTAAGAATATCCCTTAAATAAATGCCACTCACCTACAGTCACATTGTTGCCAATTATCGTTGGTAAGACTTTCCCAGCAAGATTAGATTTGGCTACATGAACAAGAGAGTTGTCTTGTATGTTTGTTCCAGACCCAATACTAATGCTGTTGCAATCACCTGTGTAGAAGTTGTTACGTTTAGATGAGTACATGCAATATAAGGCACAAACAGGCTGATCTAGCACAAGGTAAGGATTAGTAAAGGCATGTTAACATTAAACTTGATAAAAGAAGCTTAATGTAAAAACTTAAAAAAATTTAATTTATTCTAAGCAACAATCAACATATACATGTTCCACTGAGCGAACAAGTGGCAGTACATTAGCATTAAAATGAAGATATGATCAGCAGTTTAGCACTCTTGCTTACCTCTTAAAACACATCCATACCAGATAGAGGAAGATTGTCCAACATTAACATTCCCAATGAGTGAAGCACTAGGAGCCACAAAAGCATCCTTATCCACCTTGGGAGCTTTGTCATATACATTCATAAGCGTCCGGTGACGAGAAACTACAAATTGTGCACAAACAGGACATGAGAGATAATAGTCGAGGACATGACTTGTGGCAGCACAAGACATAACAACAAAGAAAGGAGAAACAGAAACCCTATCCCTCAAACGAAGGGATGACTTCACCACACCAAGTTTGTCACGAGAGAACTGAGAACAGGAATCTAGCAAATTCTTTTTCATTAAAAACCACATGTTTAGAAGTACATATTTTGTTTGTGGAACTGAGACATTTATAACCTTTAAAAAATCACTGTAACCAAGAAACGCATACATATCTTATGATTTAACTTGCAGGCAGTAACTTTCAGCTATCTCACAACTCAGTTAATATTCATAGATCATTTCTCTTTTTTCCACACATGTTTAGGGTTCAGGCTCAACTAAATTCCTAATATATAAAGGCAAATTCCCATCTGTAAAAAAGTCCATGCAGCTTTTCACAAAATTTAAATAATATAAAGAAAAAATGTAGTTACTCATATTTACTTCTCCCAATAACCACTTGACTCCATAATTGGGAAAAAAAAGGACTTCATTTCTGCATTCACATTATCTAGAGTAAGACTTCCTAGCTTTGTTTCGGGTTGGTATCTTTATTACAAGTACCGGGCACTTTCATTTTATAGTAGTTGAAATACTAAACAGCACAAAATTAACCAACATGTCATCTATAGGTTCTAATCCTTAACCATTTGGGACTTGTAACTTATTTCTGAAAACACTCCCCACTTGGACACTAGAATTTTGTCTTAGGACTCAATTTTTCAGGACACTAGCATCCGATTTGCATAAGTTGCAAGTTGAACAAGTTACACCAACATACATAAATATTAACTTAACTAGTATGTCCTATTCAACTTTAATATATTAGAAGCGGGGATCCAATCAATTCAAAGGCAGATACAATCGATTTGATGATTGTTGGTGTAAAGCGAAGGAGAGGTAAGCCATGGAAGAAGGGAGTGGTTCACGCTAAAGTAGAGAGAAGACACAATTTTTTTAAGATAATGTTGAGAAGAGAGATGCTAGACTGCTAGTGCAGATTTTAATTTTTTAAAACTAATCCAACCGAAGAGAGTTTGGCAGAGAAAGGACGGAACTGTGGTAGTAGTTCCACAGAAGAATGAGATTGTTAAATTTGCTAACAATGTCGATGAGAGACACAAAGAGGTTCTAATTCAAAGGGTGCTATTAGTATCACCAGGTGTTCAATTCCTTTTTTACAAAAAGTAAACGACACAAAGACACTGCCTCATTCATTTCTAATCTTATTATACAACAATTTAGATGCAATTCCAATACCAACAATAGCCTAATATCTTCAAATCACGCAGTATTATCACACCAAGATCACCACAAATACCTAAATTCCACCTCTCAATCGAAATTTACAATTCCAGAACCCGAAAACCCCCTTCATTTCTCGTCTAACATCCCAAAGACACAATTTTTCGGTTTCGAAACTCAACTTTCTACAGAAACATACTTCTTAACATACCACCAACTAAAAACAAAACCTAAACAATTAAAAAAACCCATCACAATTGCAATTACCACGCTACATTTACACAACAAAAGAATAAAATTAAAACCCAAAATAATAAAAGGATATAAAAAAAGAAGCATACGTTGTTCTTGAAAGTAATATTTGCCCTGAAGACGGCAGCCAAGACGATCAATAGCTTGACCCGTTTCACGGATCCAGAATCCAACGGTGTAGATTGCTTTTCCCAATGTCCCCATCAGATGAAATGGAGGCTTGTGTGTAGATTTGTAAGTATATTTCAAGAGGAGGAGGAGGAGGAGGAGGAGGAGGACCAGATTGAGGGTGAGTTTTGTAGCGAGTTGATGACTGAGTTACTTACCAGCTCAGTACATACTTGAGATTTTAATTAGTAACCCTAGTCCTTTCGCCTGGTTAAAATTATATTTTATAGGCAGTAGTTTTCCACTTTTCCTTACTTTCTTTTTTTACAAATACAGTAACTTGAATATTTTGTCCCAATAAAATTAATTTTACTATATTATATATAAACTAGTTTACTTAATTATTTCTCCAAGTTTTTTTAAAAAATGTTCTACAAAATAAGTTTTTAGATAAAATAATACATTTCTAACATTATATTAAGGTTTCTTTTGAATTATCCGTTTAGTCTTTTTCATTTCTAAATAAATGACCCGTTTAGTCTCCCAATGACCCGTTTTTTCATTGTTAGCAAATTTAAACAGATAAAAAAATCAATTACTAAATAAATTTTCTTATCTATTAATCAATTTTATTATAACATAAAATTTAATTTAAACATTTTTTCAAAATTTTAATTTTCAAGAAAAAAATATATGAGAATATTAAGATGATAATGCGGGGTTCACTTTATTATAACGAATTAAAATAAGACACTTGACATTTGGGAACCAATTTGGGGTACATAACATTTTCCAAATAAATTGGATTAGCAGAAAACGTTTATGAAAATATTAATATAGTATATTTAGAATTTATCTAATATTAAGAAGATAATAATACTATAATTGTATATTTAGTTTTCTTCATTAGTAAAGATTTAAAAGGTAATTGAGATATTTTCTAATAATTTTTTTTGGAGAATATTAAAATTGTATATTTAGTTTCCTCCATTAGTAAAAATTTTAAAAGCAAAAATATGAAAATCATATATTTAGTTCCTCCATTAGTAAAGGTTTTAAAATCAATTGAAATATTTTTGAATCTTTATAATTAATAATTCAAAAATTTGAGAAAATTAAAAAAATAGATTGAAACAATTTGAGATGGACCTCACATTTTTGGGCGATCGAATCTTTCAATTTCACCCGTTTATGAAAATGAGAATAAAAATGATAATTCTCGTACAAAAGAGTATTGGAATTTTATTTTATTTACATATTAAAATTGCATGATTCAAATTTCAAATTAGGAGTGTTCCACTACTATTTCTAAGTTTTGCAATTTTCATCGGTCCTATAATTTTTGTTTAAATATGACTTTTCAAAATCAATTAGCCCAAATTTGAAAAATAATTTAAATAAATTAATTTCGAATTTTAGAAAATAATTCAAAAATAGATTCATCAAAGTTTATTATGATGTTATTTTGAAAAGAATATATATTATTATATAATATATTTTATTTGTTGATTAAAATTGATTAATTTTAATTTGAAAAAGTTAATTAAGACGAGAATTATGAGATTGGAGAGAGTACGGTCTATTTTATATTAAACCTTATAATGATTCAAATCCAGAGAAAAGACTCTCAATATCACAAATTTAAAATAAATGGCCCCAAATATCATAATTGAAAATAAAAATTCCAAATATCATTACAAAATACCACTTGGGGTGTAACACAAGACACTACTTAGTTTATGTCCAAAACACCAAATCGTGTAGGGTTTCAAGCAAAAAAACACAGTTTCAGTTAAACACAAGTTTGCTCAAAACACCACATTAAGTTGTGTTTTGTGCATCAAAACACAAGTTCAACCGGTGTTTTGGACTCCAACAGATGATCAACTGACAAAACACAAGTTAAACTAGTGTTTTGCACAAAACGCCAGATAAAGTTGTGTTTTGCTACAAACACAAGTTTATCTTGCGTTTTCAGCTTCAAACAAATGCGTTTTTATGTTTATATATGGAGACACCATTTAATCTTGTGGTTTGGGTCTAAAACACATGATACTCTAGAAAATGAAGTTCAGTATCATTCAGCGTTTTGTGCATCAAAACACAAGTTCAATCGGTGTTTTGGACTCCAACAGGATGATCAACTGACAAAACACAAGTTAAATTGGTGTTTTGCACAAAACACTAGATGAAGTTGTGTTTTGCTGCAAACACCAACTTCATCTGGTGCATTTGTATTGTTTATTTTCGAGTTGACACGTAATATAAATTTAGGTTTTTGTATAAAACATTAGCTAAACTTGTGTTATTAATTTAGCTATTCCTTTGGGGGTTCAATGATTCCATTGTGGGTTTTAGAAATATTCAGAATGACGAATAAACTGTATACAACCCTAAATCCTAGACTCTAAACCCTAACCTGCCCTGATTTTAGGGTTGTAAATCAGGTTGTTTACAATCATAAAATCAGGCAGCCAGACTTTGTAAGAAAACACCATTTATGATTTTGTACATGTGTATGTTTATTTAACTAGCGTTTTGTTGTTGCAACAAAAGATAAAAGTGCTGTCAAACACCAGTTCATCTGGTGTTTTGCTGCAAACACCAGTTTTTTAAAAAAAATTTGTTTTATATTGCAAGAAACACCATATGAACCTTCGTTTTGCTTCTTCAAAACACCAGACTAAGTTGTGTTTTGTCCGAAAATACATGATAATGTAGCATTTTAAGCTTAAATTAAAAAAAATAAACATTAAAGCCGCCTAACGCTAGGCGATCTAGCGTTATGTTTCTAAACTTGCAAACACCCTTTTATCCGGTGTTGTTCAAAGTTGATTTCGAATTTGGGTACTGATTCAGTTGTTCTTGTTTTGCTCATCGTAAAATTGTTTGAATAACACATACACACAATCTTTTTTTCAAATAAGGGGGAGAATATATGGGTTTTAGTAATATAAATCGATTGTAGAATAGCCGGGTCGGGTTCCAGAGTTTCAAAATGTATATGCCACTTTGGATCTGTTTCATCCAACTCAGCAAGCTTAGTCATATTTTCGTCCAAATTTTAACGTTAGTAACGATCACTGACCTGATTAAAAGTTTCAAAGAGTACAATGATTTTACTGAAAGTTTTTTCAGTTGGATGACCCTTGCAAGTTACTAAGTGACGAAAATGTTATTTAACCCCCCAAAATATGATTATATACTACTCCCTCTGTCCCCCTCAATTCTTTACATCGGGGGACGGGACTCAACACACATTTTAAGGCTCTTTTAATATATACTTCGATAAATTATTTTAAATTTTTTCTCCTTCTGAATAAAAATATAATGTCAAAATTTTTATTTAGAATTTTTTTTAAAATAAATAAATTGTAGAGCTATACTTTATAGAAGGCTTAAAATGCGTGTAAGCATCTATTATATATATAATAGCACAATATGTCTCATTTTATTCAAAGTATTTTTACAATTATACCCTTCAATGCATCATAATTTTACTTTAATGCCCCTCCAAAGTCAAATGTTATAAAAATATAAGAAAATCTTCATCTTGATGAGAATCGAACCTAAGACACTTCAATACTAACTACTAAGAATTTCAAGTCACCACTTTAACCATTGAGCTACTTGGACTTTTTTGTTGTGCTATAAAACCCATTAGTGTGGTTATGCATTTCACAAATATTATTTTACACTTTAGTTTTTATTCAAGATTCTTTCATGATAATTTCATTCGTCTAATTATTAATAAAAGTGGTTATTGTTATAAAGTATATCCAATTGACACGTATCCCTTTAAGTAAATTCAATTATGTTTTTTCCGTTGTATTCCCAATTTTAAGACAAAATACAAATGCATTTTTAGTCACATAATATCACTTTTTAGTCTGAGCATCCAATACTTATCAGGATGTTAATTCTACTGCAAAAATATTTATATGGGGTAGAGAATTAAAACTACGGGCTTTCATATTAACGACTAGCTCAAATAATACAAAATAGTAATCATTTTGTCTCAACTAGGTTCATACATATCAGATAATATAAGTAATAATCTAAGCACCTCTATAGTTGTTACCCTGACTAGAGATGAACGTAATTCGGATTCAGGTCGGATTTTTCGATATCCGATAGGGTCGGACTTTTTTAAACCGAGACAAATTTCCTCTAAAATATTTATACCCGTAGATAGGGTCAGATCAGGAGGGGCCAAATCGGATTTTTACAAATTCTTTTAGATATTGATAACTTTAACTTTTTTTATTTTTATTTTTTCGGATTTAATTGAAAATTTTAAGCTTTAATCTGAGATTTAATTGAAAATTCTAACTTTTTGGATTGGACTTTTATACCGATCAAGACTACATCCAAATCAAAATTAAATTTGGGTTTATTCGGCTCGAACTGGACCGGGATTTTGTGAAAAATATGTGATCTGTTTAAGCCTGCGGGCTGGGTCCAAATGAGCTGGACTTTTTTTTAATCAGATTTTTTCCGATTTTTTTAACCAAATCGAACAGTTTTTTCGAATACGAATTTATGTGCATCTCAATCCCGTCACCTCATGCATTAAGGACAAGTATACTAATCCGACCGCATATAGAGAATTATGGAGAGTATTGATACATTCGAAATGAAACCTATATTTGACACCTTCAAGTAATTCTTATCTGATTATTAATTAGCTTATAAAACTAATCATCAAATACATTCAACTAAGAACAAAATCTTCTTCGGACTAATACTAAACCGATCTTCCTTGAAAATCTTCTGAATCATGGCACATAGTGCCACAAACAAGTTCAAACTGGTGGCGGGATCACCACAGCAAACTGAAAAATACTTATCATCGCAAAATTAAACTGACGTGAATTAAAAAATATTGTTACAAAATAACATCAAGTTATGTCGGTTAAAGCCTTGCACGGGTATTGAAGCTAGTTGTAAAAAAACTGACAACATGGTACAAGTTTATTGGCAATTCTTTGCTCTTCTACCAATCTGTTATTCTCTCACTCTCTCAGTGAAAGGCAATGCAATGGAACATTATACAAGATCATCATACACATTAACATCGATACAGTTAATCAGAAACATTCAAGTTAAGTCCTTCAAGCATTGTTTGATCTTCTCTTCCAAAATTTATGCGGCAACAAAACTTACACAAACTACATACTGCACGTGAACCTTTCAGCCAGCATGTAAATTATACCAAGAAAGAAGTATTAACATTAGAATACAATCTTAGGAAACACAAAGTTATATGAACAAACACCAGCCCGGAAACAGATGTACTTCAATCCGAATGTGAACTGCGAGTGCTAATTATTAGAAGAACTCTTCCTGTGTATGCTCATGAACTTGGCTACAAATTCTGCACCATTAAGTGAATCAGATATCAGATGTCAGTGTAATGTGTAATGTTCGGGAAAAGACTTGATTGCTTACAGAAAATTTATTTAAATTCCTGGTTTAGCCGATGCACATTCTAGTGTTAATAAATCATAGAGAATTGTTTACTTAAGTTACCTTCTAATTTAAGCACTGCAGTCGTTCCCACTGGTAGTCTCTTTTCCTGTAGATGGAACCGATCAATCTCTTCGTTGTCATCAAGGCATCATAATAAAGACAGAGATAATTACTTACATAATAACCATGCCAGTAATAAAGTTCTCTTTTCAAATTAGCTCCAACTACCTTGAGGAACTCTTCAATAAGTTTCTGCATATTCAGATGATAATTAGGCATGACAATAGGCAACATATGTTGTTTAGCTGATATTTTATGTATCGTTACCTGTAAAATCAATTTTGGGTGAACAAAATCCACCAGCAGTCTCTGCAACTTTCCCCGTACGTTTAATAGTCTGACCAAATTAAAATGTAATAGTTAATAATTCCACTTACTAGATCAATTGAAGAAATGAGGACTTCAGAAGAATAGACGAAAATGAACTTTCTCGGGCACCCATCTTTGGGGCATTAATTTGCCTTCGTGTCCCTCATATATTGTGAGAATATTGGGGGTGACAGGGAGTCGAACTCGTGACCCCCGTCCACCAGAGCTTTGATACCATGTTGAGTAACCAGCTCATCTAAAACCTTAAGGTGTTAGAGGAAGGCCGCAAATGGATCTTATGCTATATTTCAACACAATGCGATGGTTAAATCATATTTGGGGTGTCGTTTTAGAAACTTATATCAAATTGAATATCTTTAGCTCCTGAAACTTTTCAGCGACTACTATACAGTTGTAAGTTATACACAGAAAGATCCACTTAAACTGGAACTATCGAATCTATAACATTCTGAACATAGTTAAGGTTCAAGAATGATCATTACATGCTAGCGGTTTTGACCAACATCAGAATACTGAAGTTAGTCCTAATTTTAATAGTCGGACAAGCATGTTTAACATTAAAAATTTAAAACAAAACCCTTAAAGGAAAAAATGAACAACAAAACGTAGCTTTAACCATTTTGCGAGCACCACTGGGCATAGTAAGATAGCCGACAAATTTTTACCTGTTCCTGGAGGTGGAAACTTAAAAATGCTATACGCGTACCTATTAGGAGTTGGATCAGCCAAGATTTCTGCGGCAAGGTCCACTACTACCTCCTCCCAGCCCATGGGAATTGGCTGATCTTCAGCGAAAGGGTAGCTGCATGCAATTTAAGGCATGTCAAGTGAGAACTACTTTTGTAATTGAACAAACAAAGAACATCAACGTCCCAAAGTCTTACTTATGTGCCTTGCATGCTTCAAGGGCCAGAATTGCTCTCCTCAAGTTCTGTTTAGCTTTTGTAGAAATCTTAGCAGCAAAGCTCATTGATATTTCAAAGTTTTCCTTTAATGCTATCTGAAGAAGAACTTCCATGATCTGCCAAAATATTAGGTGATGCATTAGATGAGTTTCACAAAGTGTTAGATAAACTAGCATTAAGTGTGCAGAAGCCTTTCACTAGAGCAACAGACTGTCTTGAATACTGTTACTTGTGGAGAGGTCTGCTGATCTTCCATAAACCACAATTTGAAGTACATGTACCTGAATGTTTCTTTGTGTTCTCGATTATGAAAGAATATATGAGTTAATTTCAAATGTTGGTTATTTGAAGATTCTGAGATGCTATATCCATACTTCTATTAGTTCTATATGCAACCAATTCTTTCACCACTAAGAAGATCGACTTTTTTTAGAGTTATATGACATCTGTGTTGCTCTAGCATAGCACACATTCAACAGTCATGCTTAGGATCCCTATTATTTAGAATGGTGAAACTCTGATAGTTACTTGACATTAAGACCTCTCTGGTTCTCTAGTAATCTGCATTTTGTATCACCAGACTCCATAACTACATGAGAAGCAAATCATCATTGTCCTCTTTAAACATATCGTCAGATTCAAATCGTTACACATTGTTACATTTGCTCCCTCACGTCACGTGTGTTTAATACTTCACAGTCTCAGTCTGGATTTGTGATTAATTAGGACACTAATCCGCGTACAAAGTCAGAACTGAATCTCCTGGCTACCATAGCGGTATAATTTTTACCAAGGAAAATGCTAAAAGATCAAATTTTAATGTTAACTTACTTCATGAGTTACTGGCGCATCAACCTTGATTATTTTGCAGCGGGTTTTAACAGATTCAATTATGTCATAATCATCTTCACAGCAGAGAACCAGTTTACAAACATCAGTGTAACAATCCATGATCCATTTTATCAAGTGTTGAATGTTCTCCGCAGCTTTGTCAACATCATAAAGAACCATCACTGTCACCATCAACACAAAACTGTGTAAGTTTCAAACTGGTGGCCTCGTAGAAGAGGAAAGAATATGTAAAATATGAACCTGTATAATCTGCCTTAAAATTAACATTGCTAATTTCAGGGGTGACTGAGTGGTTGCTACTTATTTGTTTAATTAAGGCCATTAATGCATATTTAGCATTAGGTTCCTTGTGCACATTGAGCTCCACATGATGGGCACTGGAGGTTACAGGAACAGAAACTTGCATTGACCGTGTTTCCTGTCAATAGAATATCAAGCTTAAGATGATAAAATATTAGGAATAAATCTAAGCATACAGTTTATACTCCCAGTCTTAAACTTGATTGAGTTCTTTCATTCTGTAAGATTTCTGTGTCCAAACATTAGTAATGTACATTTCTTGGGTTAATATTTACTAGATAACACAAGTCAGCAGTTTCTCTCTGGTCTTGGCAGAGCTACTACGGCCAATAATCTTTTTTAACCAAGATAAGAACTTAAATGAGTATATTATGTATAGAAAAACTCGTGACAAATGTCTTAATTAAAGACCAACTACGAAACTGAATTGGACATGGAATGAAAATCTTTTGTAAGGGGGAGGATGACACCAATGATCAGCACATAACTTAAGATGTAAATTTTGAAGTTGCAAAAGTTATTCACAGGTCTTCAGCATAGAAGCTTGAAATCAAATGATTGATTTAAATTACTGAAAGTGAATAGAGTTGGAATAGAACAAACTAAATCAGAAGTTACTTATTGTAATAAATTGATGTAGAAAAACACTGAATGCTGTTCCTGCATACCTGAACCTGGAAATATCTTCTCTCATGCGTTATCTGCCAAAACAAAGAAGAGGCGTAAAGTTCAGTAATACTATCCTGAGGGTGAATAAAAGAAGATGGTTGGTGTTAGTATTGGAGTGTATATATACATTACTAGCAGGATCTCCATAGATCTCGCGCAGGTAAGCCATTGTCAGTGCTTTCTTTCCGGAGCCAGGAGGACCCTTGAGAAGAATATGTGGACTGATGTCCTGGTCTACCTAAAAAGATTATATAAGAAGACATAAAACCCTGTCATTTGAAAATAACCCTCATTTAATAAAAGTGTTGAGAAATGAAACAATATGCACTAATTGTAGATAGCATAAATCTGCAAAGGTCCACCTATGAACTGGCAGATTAGAAGTCTCCTGGAGGAAAAAGTTCTTGGCATAAATCCTTAATTGCTAATCAATCTAGTCCACGACAAGTAAGAAATGCTAAGAGACACTTACAAGTTTTTTGAGTAGCTGAGCTTCGTGCTTCCGGCAGGCAAATCCGTTCAAAGATGCAGGCTGATGCTTATCAGCCCAGAACTGTCTTAGGCTTTCAACAACAAAGGCCTTTTCAATAAACGAGGCTTCATCAAAGGCTCTCTCTCCTTGTGGTGGCTTCTTTGTCCGGCAAGATCCCGACATGCAAGGAAACCATGCATCTGTCTGTTTCTTTTTCCTGTTAACTGCAAATTTCATTGCAGTACCATTGGTCCTTTCACTAGCATCACTCAAATTACTACTCTGCCTGCTTACAGCAGAACTAGTAACCGAAGAACTATTTCGTGTTAAACCATTGCTAGATGAGTTCGTCTGAAATTTAACATTAGAAGTTCCATTTGTGTTGTTACGGTGACGAGGACTATGCAAATTCTCCATTGGCCTCTGTGGTTTCGAGCTGAGGCTGCCTTCAAAGCCGCCATTCTTTGGGAAGATGATCTTTTGCATTGTCACAGCTCCATACTCACGAGAAAAGAATATATCACCTGGTGAAATGGAGTCTGTGCTATCCATAATCGGAGCATCACCAACCAGGCCTCTTGAAATCTTTGCACTTGCTAGGATTTCATTAATTTCACCGACTGATGGAGAATTCTTATCCTCTTCTTTGAGGGACAGATTTCTTGCTAATGGTGAAGGATTTCTTGCTAATGGGGAGGGTGTTCGGCCATGTTTCTTCTGCTCTGTGTTATTGTATTTGATATGGTGATCTTTGTCTCTCGGTCTTGGAGCAGAAGCTGATCTATGGCTATAGTTCACCTTATCAGTTACCCTGCCTGTGTGGTCATTCACATCTCTGTGGATTTGCTTTCTATCTAAGCTACCCATTGAATCAGTCCTAAAACCATGATTCTCTCTCACAGGCTTATAAGGAGAAACATGCCTCCTGTGCTCAGTTTTTGCGAAGGGACTAACATTATTACGAATTTCAGTTTTTGCAAAGGGACTTGCATTTCTACGAACTTCATTTCTGGCGAAGGGACTAACATTGTTACGAACTTCAGTTCTTGCAAAAGGACTAACATTCTTACGAAGTTCAGAAGCAGGTCTAGACAATAAGGGACTAATAGTTCTACGACCTGGAGGAAGAGGAAGTGCATTACCCTCATCTCTTTGAGGCTTGTATGGAGATTTACTGTGCCTTCTTAGACCCTGGCTTGCTTTCGAAGTAACAGGAGAAGAAACATCCTGTTCGAACTTTGCAGTGAGTCTACCGAGTCTCAGTGAACTGAAATTTCTTGCTTGATCAGCACCCGTATTTGAAACTTGAAAATCTTCATCCCCATTCATCTGGTCATGATCATCCCCAGGGGTTTCCTCCTGCCATTCAGTCTCCGTGTCAGAAGGTTCATACCCACTCCGCGTTGCTTTTGAATTTGTTCTGCTCAATCTTTTCGGCTTCTCCATTTCTTGTCAATATTCCAACTGAACAAATTTCAGTTCAGATAGTAAAGAACAATCAAGCACAGGTATCTTTGAACAGGTTAATATCTGTTGAAGAGTAAAACAAATCGTTGGCCAACAATATTAGCTGACGCCAAGATGTGTAAATCTATGAAGTGGGGCCTGGAAAAGGCATAAATAACAAGGTAGGTATACAATTGAAGAAAGAACAAGATTGAGAAAAAGAGAAACAGATATACAACTTAAACGTAAGGAGGCGATAAATCCGAAGCAGATGCATCGGAGAAGACTATGAGTTCACTGCTAGCAAAGATGAAGAATCTTCACCAGCCAAATTACAGTAATAATAATTCTGTCATACACCAACTTTCGAGTTATTTCCAAGGCATTATTCATTGGAAACTCCTTTCTTTGTCCCTTTTTCAAATTTATATACAGAGTTAAGACTTACTCCCTCCATCCCCTTCAATTCTTTACCCGGGTGACAGGAGTTCGGCGGCTTCTTTAATATATACTTCTATAAATTATTTTAATTTTTTTTTTGAATAAAAATATAATGTTTAAACTTTTATTTAGAAAAAGAAAGTTTTAAAAATAAGTTGTAGAACTATACTTTATAGAAGCCTTAAAATGTGTGTCAAACCATGTAAAAAAACTATAAAGAAATGAGAGGGAATGAGGGAGACGTGCATGTGATTTTGTTTTGGCGGTGATCAGACAAAGGTATTTGAAAGAGTGGACGTGTGTGATCATTTTTTAAATATTTCCTCACCTCGCGCCAAAAAAGAAAAAAAAAAGATGCCTAATGAGACCCCTCAGAGCAACTCCAATGGGACACTAAATCATTATAATAGTGATAGGTATAGTGTCAAAGCAACTCCAATGAGACACTAAAATAGTGATCCAAGGTCACCAAATGAGTTTTGGGTCACCAAATTTGGTGACAAAAGTACATTTGGTGATCCTTGGACACCAAATTTGGTGACTTTCAAAATTCCAACAATACCCCTATGTTTGTTAACAAAACAAATTTCTTCCATCTATGTCCTATTAAAGTTAATTGTTTTTATAAATTTTAACTGAAGATTTTATCAATTGAAACTTCTTTTTTTCTTAACTCATATTAATTCTAAAATATTTTTTTGTATCTTTTTATTCTAATATTTTAAATTTTATTTTTAAATTTTTTTTACTTTAAACTTTCACAATTTTTTTTAAATCATGAATTATAAACAACACACTAGATTTAATTATAAAAATAAAATCATAAAATCATAATGATAAATAAGAAGTTATTTATAATATAAAAAATGAACAAAGTTAGAAAATTCTATTTTATAGGTGAAAGATTCTTTAGAATATTCTATTTTATAGGTGAAAGATTCCTTTTAGTGACAATTATAGTGTACCTTGGTTGGAGTTCATTTTATGGATGGTGTCTTTTTGACACCAAAATAGTGTTATAGTGACACTATTTTGGTGTCCTTGGTTGGAGATGGTCTCAACATAAATTTTAATAATTTCAGCTATAAATTTTATCGTTGTTAATAAGATTGTGGGAGTATTACACAAATAAGTTATTAACCAGAAGTGATGGTAGCCAGTATTAATCATTCTATAAACAAAGTTAAAAGACTTTGGAAGAGTTGATGATAGTATTTTTCAAAGTTTGATTAGTATTATTCTTGTACTTTTGGCCCTAAGCACCTTAATTTACTCGGTTTGGTTTTTGTTAAAAGTCGATGTGATATGAGTGCGAGATTATTTAAATTCGTAAGATGGACCATTATAGAAAAATATGGAGAACTGCAGCTAATGGTCAGCTCAGAAATCGACCATTATAGAATTTCATTTTGGTGATGATCTATCAAAACTTTAGGACTGTGAGGCTTAAAATGGTCATTACTGTATACTAATCAGAACTTGTTGCTTATCGATCATTCCTTTTAAAACAGAAAACAGCAGCAAAGCACATTACAGCACTTTCAATGTATTCTTTTCTAACAAGTAAATTATCAATATACATTTTCAGTTATTTTCTATAGAATGAATATGTATTTCAATCAATTTTTGCCTGTAAAATTTAGATATTTGAACATTAAACAGATTCGATATGAGCTGATTCTTTAACTTGCTCCAAGAACAAAATGCTGAAATCCATTGTTATTATCATTACCAGCAATAACTTCAGGTGGGGCTACATCATCTGATTCTGAGTCTGGTAAGTTATCAAACTTTAGCTTATCAGATGAATCTTCTTTTTGGATATTAGGGAACTTAGTGTCATCAAAAGTAACATTGACACTTTCCTTTACTGTGTGACTGCCAACCAAGTAGACTCTGTAAGATCTTCTGGAATAACCAACAAAAATAGCTTCTTGTGCCTTTGCATCAAACTTGCCACGTTTCACATTGTCATCTATAAGCACAAAACATTTTGCTCCAAATACGTGAAAGTACTTGACAGTTGGTTTTTTTTTTGTTCATGATCTCATAAGGAGTCTTCATTAAGTCCTTGTTGATTAAAGTTCGATTCTGAGTATAACAAGCTGTATTTGCTGCTTCAGCCCAAAAGTACGTTGGAAGTTTGGACTCACTTAACATAGTCCTAGCAGCTTCAATCAATGTACGATTCTTTCTTTCCACTACTCCATTTTGTTGAGGAGTTCTAGGGGCAGAATACTGTCTTGTTATTCCTTTATCAGCACAAAAGTCATTTAGAATGACATTCTTAAATTCAGTACCATTATCTGACCTTATGGCTCTAACAGGGAATCTTGAATCCAGCTCAATCAACTTTATATGGTCAATCACCAGGTGTGGGGTCTCATCCTTGGAATGTAGGAATAAAACCCATGTATATTTTGAATAGTCATCAACAATCACAAGTGCATATTGCTTCTTTGACATGGACATCACATTAACTGGATCAAACAAATCCATGTGCAGTAGCTGAAGTGGTTCAGTTATTGATGATGTGTCAGTGCCCTTGTGAGAAGCTTTATTTGACTTTCCTTTTTGACATGCCTCACACACACTAGTACAGAAAAGCCTTTTAGCGTCGCACCTAAGGCGTCGGTTCTTAAGTGAACCGACACTTATACTTGTTTTTAGCGTCGGTTGCTAACTTAACCGACGCTTATTTACTAAGGTGCTTGATCTAATGCGTCGGTTTTATGTAATGACCGACGCTTTTTCCACTTTTATGCGTCGGTTTAGTGAATGCCGACGCTTTTGAGAACTTTTAGCGTCGGTCTGTCTGTAACCGACGCTGTTGAGTGCATTTTTATGCGTCGGCCTTGTAAAACCGACGCTATAGAATGCACTTTATGCGTCGGCCTATAAAGAACCGACGCTGTAGAGTGTAATTTTCTGCGTCGCCTTGTCGAACCGACGCTGTAGAATGTGCTTTTTTCCAAAAAAAAATGCTAAATTCAAGTAATTTTCCTAATAACTCAGTTATAATAATATAATATTTTTATAATAATATAATGTTTATATAAATAATATATTATTTTTATAATAATATAATGTTTATATAAATAATATTTTAATATTTTCATTCCACAAAAAAATTGTTGCAAAATCATTTTGGATAAATTTTATGCAATTGTAGAATAACTTTGAAATATTTGACTAATTTTAATTTATTTTTTTTAAAGTAAATTTTTTTTTAAAATTAAAATTTATTGATTTTACATATTTTGAAAAAAGTTATAAAAATATGAAGTATGAATATTTATGCAATGGTTCTCTACCTTACTCCCAAAATGAATTTATATCCAATCACATCTCATTATTTACATTACATTATGACAAAATTACACTTTTATTTATTTAATTTTTCAAAATACTAAAATT
Source organism: Heracleum sosnowskyi (assembly GCA_030848705.1). NCBI lineage: Eukaryota > Viridiplantae > Streptophyta > Magnoliopsida > Apiales > Apiaceae > Heracleum > Heracleum sosnowskyi. Next base: position 11,551,397 of record CM061243.1, read on the forward strand.
TTATATAATATTAATAATAATAAATCTTTTTATAAGATAAAAATTCTTATATCTTAATTTTTTCATTGTCTTAAAACATCTCTGTTGCCCGGTCATCTTTTTATCTTCCCCCAATTGTTCTAATCCCTAATTGGTAATCCACTTCTACAATATTCACTGCTACATAATCACTGCTACATAATCACTGCTCACTTTAACTTTCTCAACTCCATATCGACTGCCGTTCGCTCTTCACTTTCTCCAGTGTGCTGCTAACTCGATTTTTCGGATGCTATTACTTCATTGAGTTCTCTGGGTTCGATTAGGAATCTTTGGGTTTGATTATCGAAGCTAATTGATTGCTTCTCTCGGTTCTTGGTTATTGGAAAGAAGGTATTCTTTGTGGTATGTGAATTTATATAAATTTCAATTTAATATATTTTCATTGTTGCTATTATATCTGCTACAACTCTTCCTCATATCTTTCAACATCTAAAGTGGTACCATGTCGCTGTCATATACGTTTTTGCACCAGTATTGGCCTTTTGCAATGCCTATGGTTGTGGTCTCACGGATTGGTCTCTGGCTTCTACCGATGGAAAGCTTGCAATCTTTACAATTGGGGCATGGGCAGGAGCTTCACATGGTGGTGTTCTTGCGGGATTGGCAGCTTGTGGAGTCATGATGAACATCGTCTCCACTGCATCTGACCTGATGCAGGACTTCAAAACAGGTTATATGACCCTGGCTTCACCAAGGTCGATGTTTGTGAGCCAAATTATATGTGCGTCGGAAGCCTGCTATTTGTTTGGCAGAAGCTAAACAAGACAAAAGCTGATGCATTTGGCCCTGCTGTAGCTTCAGGATTAATATGCATTTTTTAAAACAAATAATGTAATATAATTTTTTCTTCTAATTTTTTTCAATGAAATTTTTAGTCAGAATTTAGTTATGATTTTATTTTTTGTTTTATTGGTTGATTTTTGGTGGTTGTGCTTGTATTGGTGGTAATATGTGAAGCAGGGGATATGAATAAAACAAATAAAAAAAATTAACCTAAGGCGTCGGTTGTTAGTGGCGACGCTGAAGAAAAGAACTTTATGCGTCGGCATTTTGAAAGACCGACGCTGTTGTCATGGACTTTATGCGTCGGCATTTTGAAAAACCGACGCTATAGTTAGACCTAATGCGTCAGTGGTTTATCTTTTTGCGTCGGTTATTTAGCCGACACCGCACTAGTTTTAGCGTCGCCCAATTGACCGACGCTATAGGCCTAGACCTATAGCGTCCCCTTCATATACTACGCCCATTAACCGACGCTTTAGGCCTTTTTTGACCGACGCTGAAAGTCATTTTTGTACTAGTGACAGTCCTTCCTGTGTAAATTCCATCTGAGGCAAACCTCTAACCAATTCCCTCTTGACTAAAGAGTTCATTGTTTTGAAGTTAAGGTGAGACATCTTCTTGTGCCATAGCCAACTTTCATCTGATGAAGCTTTAGCATAAAAACAATTAACTTCATCTTTGGATCCTGAGTGCAGATCAGCTATGAACAAGTCACCTTTCCTTACTCCTTGAAGAGCAGGCTTTCCATTCTTCTTGTGAAGGATCTGACACTTCTCTCTTTCAAAGGAAACAACATATCCTCTGTCACAGAAATGACTGATGCTGAGAAGATTGAACTTCAAACCTTCCACAAATGATACATCTTCAATGATAACATTTCCGTACTTCAAACAGCCATATCCTTTCGTAATACCCTCGCTGTTATCTCCAAAGGTAACTACTGGGCCAGCTTTCACAACCAAATCTGATAGCAGGGCTCTATCTCCGGTCATATGCCTTGAACAACCACTGTCAAGAATCCACATAACACGGTTTACCTGTTTAACTCCCTGCAATATCAAATTGATTAGTCCTTCCTCGGAACCCAAACTTGATTGGGTCCGGCATACTTAAAGAATTGGCCTTTGTCAGGCAAAACAACATTTTTAACTATAACTACTTCAACCTCTTTCACAAAAGAGCGTTTCCATTTATAACCAGCCTTAACACATTTCTGAGTAGGCTTCGGGATAAATGAATCCACTCTAGTCTTAGGAGGACTAGTAGTATTAGCTCTAATATGCTTCTTATTATTAACATGTTGGCGTGGAGCGGTCTTATCTTTAGATACATGCTTTTTATTAAAGTAAGCATATATAACATTAAAAGCACAAGACATGCAGTTTATCACACCACATGCTTTATGAGAAGAATTAACAACAGACATGTTATTTCTACAGTTGTTTTGATCCAACTTATGGATATCTGATTTAGTCTTTTTAGTTATAGCAACTTTGACTGGAATATCAGATATACACTTTTTGGACTGTGCAACTTCCAAAGCAATATCTTCTTCACGAATCTCCTCAGCAATAATGATAGAGTATTCATTTAGAGGATCTGCCTCGGACTCTTTACAGAAGGGTTGTAAAGCATAATGTAACATAAGATGTAAAAGAGATAACTACAACTCAACCAAGGACAAGACATACAATAATATTAACAGAAGCACAGGAATCCAGAATCAAAGAAGAAAAGGTAAACACAAAAAATCAAAATACGTTATGTATTCTTGAAGTCCGTAAACAGGTCACGGAAAGAAGTTCATGAAAATGTTCAAGCCTCAGTGACAGCAAAAGAAACAAGACTTTCAAGACGACAGAAGTATGTGAATGATTTAGCGTCAGTACCACAGGATTCCAGTGATGAAGCAACCAGGACGACAAAGGACTTATCAGCAGCATTGAATTGCAGACATAAAAGAAGAATTGATCAAGTGTTATTCATCTGTGAACCAGACCAGTTGCACTAGGTGACGGCACTAAAAGATCAAATTGTTTTATCGTCTCGGAAGAAAATGATACAGTCTGAAACTTTTCTGAAGACTAACAAAAGAAATGGTTCGATGGTTTTTCTTTACTTCATTAGAAAACTATCGAATTGAAGTAATCATGACTTGACATGACTACTTTAATATTTGATAGTTTTTCTAATCAAGAAAACCATCGAATGATTTCTTAAGGATTAGTTTATTATTTGATACTTTTCTAGATGAGTAAAACTATCGAATGTGGAGAGGAAATGACTTGATGGTTTTACTTTTTAAAGAAAAGGAAAACAAAACCATCGAATACATTTCTAGGAATTCAATAGAAAAGGAATTTTTCACTTTGATAGTTTTCTTTAAAACTATCGAATGGAAAGTTTCTTTTAATCAATTCGATAGTTTTCATTTGTAAAAGTAGGTGGAAAGTTTATTTGTTTGTCAGGTTGATGGAAATTGGACGGCCAAGATTAATTCTTTAATCTTGGTTCGATAGTTTTCAAAAACTAAGTCTATAATTACACAGAGAGAGGTAGTGTCTTCCTCAGTCTGGCTATTTTCATAGTAGCAATCACGGAGAGAGAGTTTTGAGCCGGAGAAGATCAGAAAATTTATAGTGCTCAGAATTCGATCAAAGTATTGATTATGAATAGCCTAGAACTCATTGAAGCTAATCTACGGATTAGAAATTGTAGCACCCCTCGAAGTTTATATTTATAAAAAGATATATTCCCCGACTTTTGGTTTGGTTTGGTGTGTTTGATTTCGTTATAGAACTGAATGAATTATCCGCGAACGAAATTGAATTATTTGTGAGTATCGTATTCAACCCCCCCCCCCCTTCTACGATACTTCGGGACCTAACAATTGGTATCAGAGCTTGTTAATCGACATACAGATTAGATCCGGGTATTTCAGACCAGTCAGACAAGAATTCTGAGGAGGCCAACTTCTAAATAAATTTATTTTATGAATTTATATTTTAATAAGTTTATTTTATAAATTTAAGTTAAAATGAATTTATCTTATAAATTTAATTTAAATGAGTTCATTATTTAAACTTGAATAAGTTTATTTGATTAACTTAATTTAAATAAATATATTTTATAAATTCAAGTTAAATAAATTTATATTTTAAACTTAAGTAAATTTAATTTATGTTATGAATTTATTTTAGAGGTGCGGCACAGAGCAATTTGTAGTGTGCTAAAGAGACCCCTTACAATTTAGGTGGCCAATTTTGAGTCTGAGGTGACTTCGATAGTTTTTTTCTTAAACTATCGAAGTGGTTTTTTTAATGCTCTTAACAAAAATGGCCAGCTTTACAAAAACACCCCGAATTAATATATTTCTGAGTTATTTATTTATTTCGATTTTTTGTTAAATGTTTTTTCTTAAATTCTAATTTTTCTTAAATATTAATTTACATGATTTAATTTTTAAGAATTCGAAATTCTTGAAAATTAAATGTTTTGTAAATATTTATTTTTGATTAATTTATTTTTAAGGAAAATTAAAAATTCTGAATATTTAAATTTTTCTTAAGTATTAAATTGAGGGTGTTCAAGGGCTTGTAGAAGAAGATTTCTCCGGGTGTTAGAGAATTGAACGGACAAACCAACATCTCAGTAACGAGCATTATTGTTGGAACCTCAGAACAGAATAGAAGAATTACTAGTAGCTGAATCAGAAGAAGCTCAGGTAGAAAACCTCGAGAGACTAGACTAAAGATCAGTGTTTCACTTGTCAAGGAAGTTTAGTCACATCAGATTCAGAAGGAGTACAAAAGCCACATCCATGGATCAGGCTTATTTATTACGGAGCAAAGATTCTTCAGGAGGTAGTTACAGACTGAGATGGTAACAAAAACAAGAGTGATAGTTTCAACTTTGATAAGAACTATGTAACGAGAAACTATCAGGGTGTGCTACACAATGAAGAAGCCTAACAAACAAAGAAGAATAGGGACTCAGTTAATAGCTGAAACAGAAGTGGAATGCTTTGTTGAAGAAGCATCAGCACAAAACTTATGTTGCTTAAGGAAAGTGTTGGGATGGATCAGATGACGAGAAGATCATGGATATCTTGCTTTCATAGCAATCTCTGAAGATGATTCACCTCACATATCTCAGGTATCTTTTCCTTGAACCAATGCAGTATTTAATTCTCAATATTCAAAGCATGTACATAGGAGATCTTATATATGTGTGTATGAATATTTGTAGAATAAGATTTGCAAGTGAGATAGAAGCTTTCTTAAGAAACAACTCTTAGTTTTAGGGGTTAAGTTTCTGGCACATAAGACCTTAGTAAAGCTAAGTTTCAGTATCCCTATAAGAACAAGATTTGCTCATTTATTCTGAATTGTTTGTTAAGGGATAATCAGTTTGAAGGATGGAGGAATTACCTTTAGAGTCAGTAGAATTTGTAGAACACCAAGCTGTATCTAAAACTGACTTAGGTAATAGAGAAAGTTAGATGCCATACAACAACAGAATGGATTAGATAGAATTAGTGATTTAATTGTTAATTCTTTTATTCCATGTGTGCTTAGAAAATTATTGAATATCTGTAAATCTACTTGCTACCTGTTACACTTGTGTATATTGGTTAAAGTAGAAAGTACTGAATTTTCTAAAATGCAGAACATGCCTAATTTGCACATCTCTTATCTGCAATGTCAAAATGCTCAATGTATGCCATTTATTCTTATTAACATGTTTGCTTATTTAAATATTATGAATGCATATCTTAGAACTTGCATTAATCATAGAAAAAGCATGTTTAAGAATTACATTAGAGCAACGACTGCAAGGTCAGTCAGAGATAAGAATAAGCATGTATAGGCTGAAGCTGTTGTTACCACTTTTAAAAGCAAAATCTCTAATCCATCTGGACCCAAGCAAATAAGTTGGGTACCAAGAACTGTCAATCCATTTGTGAGTGCAGGCAAATCATGTTAATCGATTTATATGCTTTCTTGGTCTTTACTACCGAAGACATATGATCGAAGAAAGAACTTGCCATCAAATGTGATTGAGAAAGCTGTTCCGTTAATAATCTTTGGAGATGACAGCAAAGGTTTGCATCACGGGACATGGCTACGTTGGAAATGGAATGTCATCATGTTTACAATAATTGGTATCATTGATAACAACTAATAGTTGGAGTCAAGGATAACAATTAGAAGCAACTCTCTTGCTGAAGATTCAAAGCACAAATCTTTTTATTCAATGAAGGAGCAGTGTTTTATCTCAAGCAGGAAGGTTGAGAAGCTCTCACCCTTGCATGACAATACAAGGAACTCTTTTCTAAAGATGGTATTGGTGAGAGGACTGCCTCATCTGGGATTCAAGCTAGATGAAATATATGAGGCATGTCATTAAGGGAAGTCAAAGAAACATCACAGAAAAGCTATAATGTGATAAGCATTACTGAGCCGCTTCAGATGATACGTATGGAACTCTACGGACTAGTTAATGTCTTGTCTACAACAAAGTAAAGATATACTTCAGTGATGGTTGATGACTACTCTTAATACAAACTGGTGTTGTTCGTTCAATCTGAAGGACAGGACATCACAGATGAGATTAATCACATTTCCATGATAAGTAACAAATACAGGAAGACCCTGTAATGGCCAATAGAAGCAAACTCTGAATTTCTTTCAGGGGTTTGGAGGAAAATGTTTTACAAGTAAGCATCTTGGCAAGATTGGCAGCTAAGGCTCTTAAGGATATTTTCCTCGGCTAATCAGTGGAATCTAAAGCATTTGATTAATCAACAAGAGGTGATTGAAAGTCTGAATATGATGTTCAACAACTCCAAGCTCTCAGCTGTTATGTGTGAAATTAATGGTAATGATGATTCAAATCCAAGCAGTGGTAATGGTAGTTTAACTACACAGCTCAGTAATTCAACAGAACCACTCAGCGAGGATGAGGATTCTCAGGAAATCCCAGCAACAGCTTAGGGGGAGCAAAAGAAGGATCAATTAGTCAGATCAACACCACAATGAATATCTAGAGGACACTTCAAGAACGTATCTGTCAAGACAAATGGTTTAGATTCAATATCATTCCTGATGTCTAGTTCTTAGTGATCCTAGTGGTGGAGTAAAGACTGGAGCTATAGAGTATGAATGATTATTTTCTTGGTTTTCTTTCTGAAGAAGAAACAAAGAAAGGTAAAGAAGCTCTGATGGATCCAGATTGGGTGATTGCAAAGCAAAATGAACTCAATCAATCTGAAAGGCAGAAAGTTTGGAAGCTGGTACCCAGGCCTAAGGGAAAATCTGTTATTGGAACAAGATGGGTATCCAGGATACTGGACAAGATTGGCATTGTTATGAGGGACAAGGCCAAACTGGATGCTAGGTTACTATTAGGAAGCAGTATTTGACAAGAAGCACCAGTGACGAGACTTGAGGATATCAGGATATATCTGGCACCTACTGCATATTCAAATTTTAATATCTATATGATCAATTGGACGTTGTATAACTTCTCTTCACAAGATCACTACAGGTTGGTATGAACCGGTATCAATACTCAAGCAATCGTCAAAGACATGGTATGACACTCTAACTGAACTTTTACAGAATATGAATTTATTAGAGTTGTCATAAGGCACAAACATAATGTCATATATGTGCAGTGATATCATGATTATATTATATGTTGGTCTACTAACGAAAACTTGTGCACGAAATTTGCCAAGTCATTGCAGAGAATGTACAAGATAAGTATGTTGGGAAAGTTGCAATTCTTTTTGGATTTACTTTGAGCAAGCCAGAAGATTAATTCTTTTAGGAGCACAAGTAAGCCAAAAGAGTGATGGCAATAAAAGTAAGTCAAGAATCTTTTGAATGTGCACAATTGAGAAGATTCTAGACATGCCAAGACTCCCTGCCAACAGCAGCCACTAAAGCTTGATCAGGACAAATCAGGTAAAAGACAGAAATGACAAGCTAGAGAGGTATGCGTCTCATTAAGTTATTAACTGCAAATTGACAACACATATTTTATTCTCAAGTTGCCAATGTGCAAGGTTCCAAGTGGATTTCAAAAATCTAGTCTTATAGTTATCAACATGATTTTGAGATATCTTAAGGGAATACCAAATCTCAGAATATGGTAACCTAAAGATACTTGTTAACATGTTTAGCTATTTAGATATAAAATACGCAGGTTGTAAGAAAGACATGAGAAGCATCCCCAAATGACAGGAGAAGCATCTCTAGAAGCTGTCAACTTCGTGGAGGAAGATTGATTTCTTTTTATGATAAAAGGAAATAAATTCTTCTCCAACAACTCTGTGGACCACTCCACGACAATGCACCTTGACAACAGGTATCATTTCTTTCGAAAGCATGTCTTCAAACAATCCAGTCCTCACATTAATAATTTAGTGCTAATATCTAGCTCATAGATATTTAGTATTAATTTATTATTATTTATTTAATGAAATTTGAATTATGGAAATTGAAGCAGTTCAATATCTTATTTGCTCCATAATTTAAAATACATAAAATAAATATGCAGCATAATTTATTGGATTTTAATTGGTTAATATCATTCAATGATATTTAGTCGATTTTATTCTGAGAAAATTGTGAATTTTCTGTTGACAATTGATTTTGGTAAATTTGAAAAGATTTATTAGAATTAAAACTTGACAGGAAATGAAAGGTTTGAATTTTAGAACATGAACAGGTTCTAGAATTTGAACAGAAGCAAAAAATATTGAATTTAGGAAATTCGATAGTTTTTCAAGTACATAGATAAATCTATCGAAATAAATTTTCGATAGTTTTTGAAAAGGAAAAAGAAAAACTATTGAAAACATTTCTCGATACTTTTTGAGGAAAATTTGAAAAAACATCGAATTGAATTTCATTATTCTTTATCTAAATTCTCGATGGTTTTTTAATTAAAATGAAAATCTATCTGAGAGAATTAATTTTTCCTTTATTTTAATTCTCGATAGTTTTTCCACAAAGGATCCCTCGATAGTTTTTCAAGCTTTAAAAGGTAACAAGTTCGATAGTTTTTCAGAAAAACTTTTTAAATTCTGATTTTCAAACTCTTCGTTATTTTTCAAAATTTATCGAAGTAAAGTTGACAGTTTTACCCCCAACTGAAAACCATCGAACATACTATTAAAAACATCGAACACTGTAAAGACAATATTGCCCCTGTCAATTCAATAAGTATTTAACAACCCCTTACATTTTTTTTCTTATTATCAGATCTAAGGGCTTTTGTTTATACTTACTAGAATACATATAACCAAGAACATCACTGCCTCAAGAACTTGTTTTTAAGAAAACTATTTTCACTATTGTTCTTTAGAAGTTAATTGTTTTCAATTGATTTCTTCAGATAATTCTGATTATTTGTGTTACCAAAAGTAGGGTTCTTGATAATAGTGATTCGAAGTTGTGTTTATTAAGAAAAAGGGGTAATTTTGTTTTAAGGGTATTTTGTGTCAAGTTTGATTAATTAGTAATAATTAATTAAATTTAATTGGTTTTAGTTTTGGTTTAAAAGTAACCAAGACTAATCATGTCTCGTTTCAAAACTTGCAAGCCATTACGAATTTACAGTTTCGTGCATGGGCAGAGTTTCTGAACACACGTTCATTAGTGGCATATGCCTTGAGTACTCCCGTAGTCCTTTGCATCAATCAATTGACTGCGTTGTACACAACCGCCACGGATACAAGTGAGAATAACGTAAGATCCTTCAGTTTTGTTGTGCCAGGGGGCAGAACAATAAGGGTGACGGAACATGACTTTAACAGAATACTACATTTTTCTATAGAAAACCATGTTCCGGATCCCACAACTGAGGAGATACATGCTTTCTTCACTCTCATAAGAAGTCAACAACCTAACTTCTTTGTGGGAGAGTTCCTTAAGCATTACCTGACATGGGACCACTGGATGAAAGAACATGCATATATCATCTAAGGATGATCAGCAACTTGGTTTAACCAAGGACGGGGACTTGCGAAGCCCCATTGCACCATCGGTGACCTCCTTAAGGACGGCTACGGTGTTTTCTTCTGCAGGTACATTGAGCACAAAGGGAATGAGTGAAACAAAAACACTTACACCTGGCCTGAGTGGGAAAGGAAAAATGAGTGAAACACTGACAGAAACGTTGAGTGTACACCCAGAGCCAAACGTGAGGAGTGACACCCTAACCCTTTCAAATATTGATGATTTGCTATTACCGAGAGGTACATGTTCAATTCACCCTCAAGGAGATGACAGTTCACAACATACAAGGAAATCCACTATGGAAGAACTGGTCGAATTGAGGACTGATGTCAAAGAGAATCAATGTGACGGGGTACAGTCTATTTGGAATATGCTGAGGAACCAACAACCCGGACCTTCACAACAACAACCTGATCCTTCTACTGCCCTTTATAATGAGGATAACTTCATCGAGGATTCCTCAACTAAGGGGGAGAAAGTTGGAGAAGGGGAAACAAATGAAGTGACTAATGAAGGTTGGCAAACAACTGGATGGGGAGTTTGGTAAACCAATGAAGCTATTCAAGTTAGACAGTATTGGATTGAGGACATTGTGCAAGAAGAAAAAAAAGTGAGGAGGAATTTGAATTCATGCGAGAGCAACCGAATCAGGAGGAGCATGAGCCAAAGAAGCAAATTCTCTATCACTGGAAGAAAGACACCAAGCAGCTCAAAACTGCAGGTGATTCTCATCAAGATCCAAAGAACTACAAAGCTAAATGAACTGCTCCAAGAGCATGTTAAGGAGATCTTGATGAAAGTCAGTCCAGAGATTACTGAAAACCCTCCTATGGTTAGATTCATGACGAATGACTTGTTCAGAATCTGCTACATGATGGAGGACAAACTGAGAGATTACCCAAACGAATATCTAATATCAGTTGAGAAGTATCTTAGATCCACTAGATTCACATCAACGGAGAAGGACAAAAGCAGCCGACACTCTTAGAAAATATCTTATGGAGAATGTTCCCTACTATAGGAAGAGAGTGGAGAAATGATTGGAAGTGCTTCCCAGACTACCAAACATGCCAAAGCTAAACAAGAAAGATGTTAACATTGCATGGCTGTGGGCTGGAGTGGGTCAAGAGGTTGGATATATTGGAAGACACATCCAAGGAGCAATCCTTAAACCTGGAGAACCACTGCACTATCTATCCGTGATTGATTATCAAGCTGCTAACTCCGATCCAATGATTGAGGAAGGTGAGATCGGAATGGACTGAAGATTGAAGCAAAGAACAAGAGAACTGTCAGCTCAAACAGGAGGAGCAACTTCAATGTGAAAAGGTTTATTGTTTCTTTGATTTATGAAATCTGGAAATGTATATATATCTGATCCAGAATGCAGTTAATATTATTACGCTGTCTTACTTTAAGTAGTTTCATGTTTCCTTAGTTAGTTGAGTTATCCTCGAAGTATTTGCTTGTCGAACTCTATCCAATCAAATAGGGGGAGATTGTAAAGCATAATGTAACATAAGATGTAAAAGAGATAACTACAACTCAACCAAGGATAAGACAGACAATAATATTAACAGAAGCACAGGAATCCAGAATCAAAGAAGAAAAGGTAAACACAAAAAATCAAAATACGTTATGTATTCTTGAAGTCCGTAAACAGGTCACGGAAAGAAGTTCATGAAAATGTTCAAGCCTCAGTGACAGCAAAAGAAACAAGACTTTCAAGACGACAGAAGTATGTGAATGATTTAGCGTCAGTACCACAGGATTCCAGTGATGAAGCAACCAGGACGACAAAGGACTTATCAGCAGCATTGAATTGCAGACATAAAAGAAGAATTGATCAAGTGTTATTCATCTGTGAACCAGACCAGTTGCACTAGGTGACGGCACTAAAAGATCAAATTGTTTTATCGTCTCGGAAGAAAATGATACAGTCTGAAACTTTTCTGAAGACTAACAAAAGAAATGGTTCGATGGTTTTTCTTTACTTCATTAGAAAACTATCGAATTGAAGTAATCATGACTTGACATGACTACTTTAATATTTGATAGTTTTTCTAATCAAGAAAACCATCGAATGATTTCTTAAGGATTAGTTTATTATTTGATACTTTTCTAGATGAGTAAAACTATCGAATGTGGAGAGGAAATGACTTGATGGTTTTACTTTTTAAAGAAAAGGAAAACAAAACCATCGAATACATTTCTAGGAATTCAATAGAAAAGGAATTTTTCACTTTGATAGTTTTCTTTAAAACTATCGAATGGAAAGTTTCTTTTAATCAATTCGATAGTTTTCATTTGTAAAAGTAGGTGGAAAGTTTATTTGTTTGTCAGGTTGATGGAAATTGGACGGCCAAGATTAATTCTTTAATCTTGGTTCGATAGTTTTCAAAAACTAAGTCTATAATTACACAGAGAGAGGTAGTGTCTTCCTCAGTCTGGCTATTTTCATAGTAGCAATCACGGAGAGAGAGTTTTGAGCCGGAGAAGATCAGAAAATTTATAGTGCTCAGAATTCGATCAAAGTATTGATTATGAATAGCCTAGAACTCATTGAAGCTAATCTACGGATTAGAAATTGTAGCACCCCTCGAGGTTTATATTTATAAAAAGATATATTCCCCGACTTTTGGTTTGGTTTGGTGTGTTTGATTTCGTTATAGAACTGAATGAATTATCCGCGAACGAAATTGAATTATTTGTGATTATCGTATTCAACCCCCCCCCCCCCCCCCCCCCCCTTCTACGATACTTCGGGACCTAACAAGGGTGTTTCAATACCCTTAAGCACATATGGAATACCCCTTCCTTCAGTACTGACTCTACAGGGGGAATTAATGCCTAGCAATCCAACAGCCTCATTATAACCATAACCTATACTGACATGATTACCAATAGCTTGTTTATTGAGAATCTCTTTAGCCGTCTTACAAGAGTTGTAATAGGCATTAGCTTTAGTCTTAAGCTCACTATTCTCTTCCTTGAGAATGGTTTCCAGTTGAATATAACATTTAACCCTATTCTCAAGAAATGCTATTTTTTCAGTAAGTTCATCCTGATTAACATGCACTAGTTTTAATTCTTTTATCTCATTTTCAAGATTTGTGTTTAAAAGAATTATTCTATCATTTTCAGTGCGTGCATAATCTAAGGTGCCAGCAAGATGACGAATCATTTCAGTATCAGTAAACTTTACCTCTGACATGTATCTAGATGAAGTGCTTTCCTCTTTAGCCATTAAAGCAAGGTTCCCAATCTCACCTGTTTCTTCATCACTGTCAGTGTCATCCCAACTCTTTTCTTCAGCAACATAAGCTTTCCCAATCTTATTCTTCTTGCTAGAATCAAATGAGTTCCTTGTCACTTGCTTTGGCTTTTTACATTCAGTATCAAAGTGACCCAACTCATTGCAATTGTAGCATCTGATTGTGCTCCTTTCCACAGTTCCAGTTTTGTAGCCACCCCTTGTGCTACTTGAAGAGGAAGATCCACCTCTCTGAAATCTGGGCCTGAACTTAAGATTAGGATTCCTTTTGAATCTGAACTTCCCAAACTTCCTGACTATCAAAGCCAAATCACCATCCTCCAGCTGATCAAGTTCCTCTAAAGAATAGAAGTCACCACCAGATTGATCAATGGATGTTAATCCATATTCAGCATCAATAACATTCATGTTAGAACTGGAAGGTTGAACAGCCTTCACTTCCAGTTTCCGTGGGACTTCAGCAGCCAATGCAGTAGAAGTACTAACTATCCTCCCAGTTCCATATAACTCATCCTGTTGAATCTGCTCCAGCTCATAGGTCTTCAGAACACCATACAATTTTTCCAAAGAAACCTCTCTAAGATCTCTTGCTTCTCTAATGGCAGATATTCTGTGCTCCAAATGACGTGGAAGTGTAAGTAGGAACTTCTTGTTAATTTCCTTGATAGTGTAGCGCTTCCCATTAAGATTCAGATCATTGATTAATTTGTTGTATCTCTCAAAAACCTCAGAGATACCTTCACTAGGGTTTGATCTGAAATGTTCATATTGAGAGGTGAGAATTTCCAGCTTATTCTCTCTAACTTCCTCTGTCCCCTCATTGATTATCTCTATGGTTTCCCAAATGTGTTTGGCAGTATCACAATTTAGGACATGATTATGCATGATAGGATCAAGACAATCAACAAGGATCAACTGAAGACAGGCATCCAAGGTAACATCCTCTTTTTCACCAGGAGTGAAATCCTTGGGATCCTTAGGGTACATCCTAGCAGCCCTAGTAACAATGTTATTCTCTATTAGCTCTCCCTCAATAATCATAGGGACTTTGGGACCATTCTTCAGCACATCCAAGTATTTAGGATTAGCAACTTTAAGAAATAGGAGCATTTTCTTCTTCCACATGGGATAATGCTCCTTGCTGAACATTGGGATTTTGACTGTACCCACTTTCTGTGTAGTAGACATCTTTTGAGATTTTTAGGAATAATAAAAATTTCAGAGTTTAAGAAAAATCTCAAAACAATTGGATCTTTGATTTGTATATCAATCAAAAGGCTCTGATACCAATTGTTAGGTCCTGATATGTTTGTAGAAGGGGGTTGAATACAAACAGTACCGTTTAATCGAATTTGTATTGATAGAAGATTTAACAATTTCAATAACAAATTATCTACGGAATAAAATGAAACAAGATTCAAGTTAAATAAAACTCTATTGAACTTGAAGGGTGTTACAAATCTGTGTACAGATTACAGAATTCTTGTTAAAACAAATTTAGAATAAATTCGACATGAATTTATCTATATTTGTAATAAAAGGATCGAATACTAAAAAGTAGTTCGATATAATTTCTAGGGATTATGATCCGCTAGATTGTCTAAAGCAATACAAGTAATCAATTATTATGGATTAAATGTTACAATCAATTCAAGAATTAATTTCACTGAGAAATTGCTCGGACAGTTGAAGGAGTAAAGACATAAGCTTTTGATAGAATGTTTCTTGCTTTTTGTCTTCAGTTTGTTATTGTAATGTTCTGTGCCTTTTTTTATCACAATGTCTTGAATATATACAAGTCACCTGATGCAATTCCACGCGCCAAAAACAAATACAATTCAATTTATACTTGGTAGTACTATCCAATATACTTGGTAGTACTATCGGTAGTACTATCCAATTATATTGGTAGTACTATCGGTAGTACTGTCAAGAGATAGTACTGCTAGTATAAACTGGATAGTACTACTAGTACTATTTAAAAAAGAAATAAAACTGATTTAATATATTATACTTTTAATTGATTTAAAAGATGAATTAATTCTTTTAGAATTAATTCACAGATTAAATCAATTAAATAATTGACTTAAATAATTCCATAAATAAATTAATTCTTGAGAATTAATTTATACATTAAATTACTTAAGATCTAGATTGATTAATTTAATGTATGAATTAATTAATTATCTTATAGAATAATATTAAAAGAGAATTAAACTAATTCTTAGAACCACTAAAATTGATGACGAACTTCCACTGGCTGACGTTGACACTCCATGTACTGTCTGGTTCATGAGCGACTAACTTTAATGGTTGTTCTTCATACTTGACTTTAAGCTGTGATTCTTTTCTCCTTCTATTTAAACAAAGGACTGTAACCTGTACCTTGTTTTCCCGTCACACTTCTGAAATCTCCGTCACTTTAAATAGATCCACTTTCTTGAATACTTCACTGAGGCTTGATCAAATAAATGAACTTCTTCCAGTGTAGAATTACTCCAAGTCATTAAATGACTTTAAACTTTATTCTCTTGACTGATAAAACCTTCTGAGATTCCTGTGACATCTAATCTAATATTTACTTATTACATACTTGTTTAAGTTGAGTAAAATCCTCGAATTACAAATAGGCTATTGCATATGCCTTTCAATGTTAATTATATAAACAGTCTCCATAAAAAGATTAATTTATCATTATTTTGAGAAACAAAACCAAAAAAAAAGAATTAAATAGGAGTTTTCAAATATTTTAAAGTTTTTGCATCTTCAAATTAACTGTGAAAGCATTAAATAATACTTTAATGAGGTAATTAACCCGTAGATTAATCATTAATTTGAAAAAACAAATATGACAAAGAATATATATAGTTCCCTCAAACATAATAATTATCAAATTTGAAGCAACTTCCGTCATATATCATAATAGATTTATAATTGTATTATGGATATTGATTTGGAGGAGGAAAATGACATATATACTATCTACTGGAAGCTAGAGACATCTGGAGTATACTCAGTGAAAAGTGTGTACCGCGTTTTACAGCTACAAAAAGGTGCCTGGAGTATGCAAAATTCGGATAGCATTTGGAATATTTTGTGGAGGATTACCCACTATGTCAAAACTAAAGCAGAAATATGTACCGGTTCATACGTCTTGCCCAGTCTGTGCTAACGGGGTCGAAACAATTTATCATGCTTTAGTTGGATGTCATTTTACTATACAGTGCTGGAGAACTCTCGGTATGGATATTCATGTTACAGAAGAAGTGGATTTTTCTGTTTGGTTGGAAGGCGAGCTGCGAAAGAGAGGCAGCGATCAAAGAGGACAGGTTATAATGTTGTGTTGGGCAATCTGGCGAGCCAGGAACGAGTTGGTCTGGAATAAAAAAGCTTCTATGGTTAATAATTTAGTTGGGTTAGCGAATGAGTACCTTGCACAGTGGAAAGTCGCCCAAGGAAGGTCGACTAATATTCTACTCCAACCGGAGATGGAGCACATACTTGGGTCAAACCTCATCAGAATTGCAACAACCCGACTTTTCGGACTATTAAATCTAAATCAAAACTAAAATAAAATACATTTATTTATTCAATAAATACAAAAGTGCACAAAAGTCAAAGCAGCGGTCCAACTTAAATAATTCAAAAACATAAAATCTGAGGCGCAACTCCAAAAATTCAATAATTATAACCTTGCACTTAACAAAATTTATTCTACTAACACGATAAATCTTATCCAATTACATCGAATCACGTAACACGAAATTCACATCCTTATTCTCAAATGCTTCCACAATGTATGAACCTGAAATATTAGAAAAGAGTGAGCTACACAGCTCAGCAAGTAACATATTGACTTACCGATATTCTCGAAATTCAATGGGCGTTTTAATAAAACAGATTTTCTCAAAATAATAATAATTTGAAAAGCCTTTGCGAAAAATGATCCAACCCAAAGTTTATATTTTAAAATCTAGAACATAAACATAATTTAAAACAGAAGCAGAATATAAAACAGAAACGAAATTGTTATAAATAACCACAGTCTTGCTCTACGGCCACACTTTCCCAGTAGCCGGGATCTTATTCTTATTCTTATACTTTCGCCACACTTTGCCAGTGACCGGCATCTAAAGTTCAATAATTACGCCCCCTTAATAGGTATCTAAAGTTGCACACTTGTGCGCCTACTAATGGTATCTAAGGCTAGTTCCGGAACTATAGCGTAAATTACGAACGGGTTCGAAACGTAGAGACTGAGGGATTCAAAAGATTCTCGTATCTTATATCTTATACATTTCGAAACAATATTCTTATATCTTATACGAAATTTCAAAAAATTGCAGAATCAAATATCTTTTAGAAAATAAAAGTAAGTCAAAACGTACTTACCTCAAAAGCGATCAAATACCGAAATCAATGCGAGCAGATCCTATAATTTTATTAAACCAGTCAAACTCAAATAATGTTCACACCATCTTAATATAACCAATGCGACGCTTACATATAACTTACTCAATGAAATTCAAAAATCAGATACCAAAACATCTTGCAAAATAGACTAATATTAACAAACTCAATCCTGACCAGTTCTGAAAATTGACAAATTACTCTATGAAAATGACTTTATCTGAAAAAGTACAAAACACGAAAAATGTAGGTAATTCCGAGACCTTTCCAGAATGATAAGGCTCGTTAAAAACGGACAAGTAACGAACTGAAAACATAGACATTTGCGGACTGCATAAAAGAATCAGCCGCTGATCAGGTTAGTATTTCGACGTTTAAGACATCGTAATCACAGAAATAGTCAGCGGAATGAAACACAAAGTGCAGAGGTCGAAAAGAGCTTTCCATAATGGTATCGCTCGTAATTTTTGGATAAAGACTCAATTTACTATGAATTTTCAAAGTTAGACTTCTCAGTTTCAAAAACATACTGGCTGATCAATAAATCCCAGAAAAACTCATATCTACAGACCTAATTTCGGAAAACACAAAGAATTAAAGTTGTAGATAATTCAAATACCTTTTCACAGAGTCTAATATCATAAGAATCCAATTAACAACGAATCAGATACGAATTTTATAATAATTCAGAATCCAAACATATACATACGAAATTGGAGTAATCATACGACGACAATGAATTTAACAAATAACTCATGGATATACATCAAATTATACACATATACAAATACTCAAGAGAATATACAAAGATCCTTGACATGATCAAAATAAATCAAATATCATACACGTAAAATAACACGAATAACAAGAGAATTAAAGAATCGTTACCCATTCTTTTTAAGCTTGTTGTGAGACCTTCTCCCCTCGTGCTCTTCTTCTTCTCTTCCTTGTTTCTCTCTCTCTCTAGCGGCGTTTTTTTTTTCTCACCCCGACTGTTTGCTAGGTTTTTTTTTATCTTACAAATTACCTATGTTTGTATCTATATATTAGTCCATTTAATTAAATTGGGCCAGCTAAAATTTTAAAATAAAACCCAACAAAATTAAATTAGTACGGCCCGTTAATCCAATTGTATTCTAAAGTTAAATTATATAATTATCTTATTTTTAATCCACTCTTAGTTACAATTTCTAACAAATTTTAATCTATTAAAATTACAAAAAAAAAAAAAAAAATCTGGGATATTACAAGAATGTAGTCAAGGTTTCGGTAGATGTAGCTACTTTTGACAATCAAGATGCTTTTGGGATTGGTATGATAGCAAGAGACAGTACAGGTGATCTAATCCAAGCCAGGTCGAAGACGTTTAAAGGGAGCGCTGGTTCGGAGATAGCAGAAGCAATAACTATAAATGAAGCATTGAGCTGGATCATGGAAATGAAGTGGCCGATGGTAACTCTCGAATCAGATTGCTTAGTAGTGATTCAGGCAATCAGAAGCAACACACCCATGCGCTCTCGTTTTGGGGAAATAATCATGGAGTGTCGTAGAAATTTAAAGAAGTTAAACAACTTGCAGTTGTATTTTATAAAACGGTCTGCTAATATGGCTGCCCATGAGCTTGCTAGGGCATCATATAGTTATCCTGATCGTAGTTTGATAGGGGATCTGTCCCTGTCGAGGTGGAAAATTGTATTGTGACTGATATGTCTTATTAATGAAAATCTCCATTTTTCGTCAAAAAAAAAGTCAAAATTCACATTAAAGTATCAAAAAATGGACTTTAATGTATATATTTATAATACTTCAATAAATTATGGGACGATCATCCTAAAAAGATTATTAAAAACGTTAAATTACATTAACTAGGCGACTTATCCGCGCTTCGCGCGGCTTATAAAATTTTATTTTATAATATTAAAATAGAAAATGAAATTTTGTTATTTTGAAAATATTGATAGTTATTTTAAGAATTTTTTAAAATAGTTGAGTCAAAACATCTACATGAATTGTTTGTTGAAAGATTACTCTCAGTTAATATCTTAAATTTTAATAATTATTGAAATAAAATTAATTAACGTTTTTTAAAGCCGACACCCCTCATGCCCTCCCACAATAAAAATACTTGGTGATCGTTTAAATTTTATTAAGTTAAAATATTAATTTACCCCATCACAATATAAAAGAACAAAATTTGTAAAATTTTCGTATCAATTTAGTCGGCAAAAAAAAGTGATGGTTTGATTTAGTTTAATCATGTTTGCCACATTCCATATATAATTTATTTATGTACAAAAAAAAATGATGATATTACTTTTGTAGCAGTGCTACATGTTATCCGAAATATATATATATATATATATATATATATATATATATATATATATATCACAACTTATCCTGATTCGCGGTGTTCTTGTGCAAAAACAAAAACATGTTAATATTATTATTATTTTTACAACTTCTAGATGTTACCTGAACAATAAACTTTTGTAACATATCCCAGTTTACATAATTATGAATTATCCACAAAGAATTGCTCAAAAAATTAAGTTTATTTGTCCGACAAATCGTCTGAAAAAATGGCAGTAATCGTAAATGAGGAATAAAATGATGCAATATATTTAGCTCTAATCGTCATTTTATCTAAAACTAATCTTAATTTACCAATGAATATAATATTATATACTGAAATAGTAATGATAATGTTCAAATAAAATTTGCTTAACTTTAATATAAATATAATATAGTAAATATAATATATATATATATATATATATATATAATAAGTATAATTAATGATCAATAAATATGCTATTAAATGCAAGAAAAACTTTTAATGAAAAAAATTACAAAAAAAAGAGAGAAAAAATTAAGAAAATTACCTTTAAGGCGTTTGGAGGCCTATACACTTGTGGGTAAAAGTCCTTAATAACGAATTTTTAAATCAAATTGCACGAAATAATCATTGGCGGAAACATCACCCATAATAACCAAGCGAATTCGTATTCTCTGAACATGCTTCGCATAAGGTAAATGCACAATCTCACCTATTTACAAAAAAATAAAGAACACAAAACACAAACAAGTTGTGGGTAGGTACAGTACATGCATTTTTCAACATACGTATACACCACAACACATTTACAGATTGCGTGATTGCTTTAAATATAATTTTTTTTAGCTTATTTCGCAACCACAGCATGCGTGACCCACATAAACACATCTTGTAAATGCGTATATCTCGATGAATTTGGTGAAGTCCTCCCCATCTTTTTCTTCTTTTCGGTAAATCTACATCATCAGCAAACAAATCATCAACATCTGCACCAACATACATGCTTCTTCCTCCTTTTATAATTTCAACTTCTGGTAGTAAAAGTTTTAATGCTCCAGCCGTACATGCAATTACATGATTGAATTACTCACGATTATTCTTGGGTTTGCTTCAGATTTGGGAAGAAAACATCTTTAGGACAAATTGAGTTTGCAAGTTGGGGGTGGATATCTTCATCAAGACGATATTGTTGGTGGTTAACGAGTCTCGGTGGGGTTTGTATGCACGACTGACTCTGGTATATATATATATACATATATAAACATTTTATATTACTTTCAAGTAGGTATATGTTAACGGAGGAATTTGGTGATAACAAATTTCGGGGATTGCTGAAATAACGAAATTTTGATAATATGGGGATTTGGGATTTTTGGATGTTTGGGGCTGGACTTGAAAGGTGTCTCGACTTGTTAGATGTGTCAGATCCTCTTTCAAGATGCCTGCGTACCCTGTTTATATATAGGGATCAAGCCAACGCAGTTCTGTGATAGGATAGTGTTTTTAATCCCTGTGATTGTTAAGGGATATCTTGAGATAAGTTGATTTTATCTTTTTAGAGTTATATTAGCGTTGTGATTCTTTCCTGATTTGAAAGAATTGTTTGGAGATACTTTCTATGATTAATATTGGGAAATTATGAGATAATTGAGGCAACCGAAAATATGGCGTAACAACTACCCATAGTTCTTTAGTGCAGCTTGATGGACTGGAGAACTAAGCGTGCTTTGATCTTCCGAATTTCCCGAGTCACAGAAACAACTAGGAGTAGAAGATTAACAAATAATATGGAGCAAATAATTACCCGTAATATGTCTGTAGATGTGAGTGAGACAACATGATGTGCCCGTAATATGTCTGTAGATGCGCGGGAGACAACATGATGTGCCCGTAATATGTTTGTGCTTGCGAGAGAGACAACATGCGAGATGTGAGAAGAACATATGTACGAGTAGTTTTACAAGTGTAGGAGAATGAGCGGCTTTATGTAGATATTGTTGTGTTTCCCCTTGTAAAGTTAGGTTTGTGAATCCACTATTCAAGATATAGAAGTAGCTGAATGTAGTAGCAGTAGTAGTGATGTCCTCGTATGTTGAAATAAGGAGAGGATGTAATGTGTTGAGATTGTAGTCCAAGCAATATCCCGGAGGATCTTCTCCTTAAGAGGGAGGACTCTTCTCTCCATAAGAGGGAGGACTCTTCTCTCCTTAAGAGGGATGACTCTTCTCACCTTAAGAGGGTGGACTCTTCTCTCCATAAGAGGGAGAACTCTCTTCTCCATGAGAGGTAGGACTCTTCTCACCTTAAAAGGGTGGACTCTCTTCTCCATAAGAGGGAGGACTCTTCTCTCCATAAGAGGGAGGACTCTCTTCACCTTAAGAGGGTGGACTCTCTTCACCTTATAAGAGGGTGGACTCTCTTCACCTTAAGAGGGTGGACTCTTCTCTCCATAAGAGGGAGGGCTCTCTTCTTCATAAGAGGGAAGACTCTTCTCTACATAAGAGGTATGACTCTTCTCACCTTAAGAGGGTGGGCTCTCTTCTCCATAAGAGCGAGGACTCTTCTCTCCATAAGAGGTAGGACTCTCTTCACCTTAAGAGGATGGACTCTCCTCACCTTATAAGAGGGATGACTCTCTTCACCATAAGAGGGTGGACTCTCATCTCCGTAAGATGGAGGACTCTCTTCACCATAAGAGGGTGGACTCTCATCTCCGTAAGAGGGAGGACTCTCTTAACCATAAGATGGTGGACTCTCTTCTTGGTGAGCTTTCCGGAAGAACGGATAAGCACCCCGGAAGTACCAGTTTACCAAGGTATTCCAAGCAGTACCCTCCTCATAGAAGGGCCTTCAAAAATAAATTTCAAGCAACACCTTCCACAAAGAAGAGCCTTCAAAAAATAATTTTCAAGCAACACCTTAAAGAAGGACCTTCAAAATTAATTTCTAAGCAACACATTAATTAAGAAGGGCCTTCAAAAATAATTTCAAGTAACACCTTCATCAAAGAAAGACCTTCAAAAATAATTCCAAGAAACACCTTCATCAAATAAGGGCCTTCAAAAATATCACACAGGGACAACCACATAATCTAAGAATGTCCAATGTTTACGAGTAAATGTATGATGCACATGATGATATGAATGAATGCATGATGCGAATGATGCACATGATGATTAATGAATGCATGATGCGAATGATGCAGGGCCTTCAAAACAAGATTACCCCGAAAGGTCTTCAAAAGACGATCATCACGTAGGGCCTTCAAACAAAATCACCCTGAAAGACCTCCAGAAGACGATTAACCCGTTGGATTTTCAAAACTATTATCATCTTCAAAAGAGAGTCTTCTAAAAATATTATCCTCCTCGAAACAGGTTCTTCAAAAATATTATCCTTCTTGGAAGAGGGTCTTCAAAAATATTATCCTACTCGAAATAGGGTCTTCAAAAATATTATCCTTCTTGGAAGAGAGTCTTCAAAAATATTATCCTACTCGAAATAGGGTCTTCAAAAATATTACCATCCTTGGAAAAGAGAGTCTTCGAAAACATTACCCTTATCAGATAAGGACCTTCCACACTTATTTTTGTTCATGCACGAGCTAGTGAAGTAATCAAATCATGTGCTACGAATATTGAATCACAATTCTTTAGTATCTCCATGATTCAGATTCTGCCCATATATGTTTTTTACCTTTTTGGCCCTGTAAACGATCTTTTTCTTGGAAAACACAAAACATGAAAGTTGTAGGAAACAAAAAGAGATTTCCGATGATATATGACTTGTCAGAAACGGACTTATAACGAATCGAGAATCAAATAAAATGTCTTCTTATTACCTTTTCAATACTAAAAAACGAGATCTGATTATGTTTTTTGATTTTGAGAATAGATCGAAACATAATCTCAGAAAACACCAAGAACGAAAGTTGTAGGAAATCGCAAAAGCTTTTCGGATCATAAAAAATCATCAAAATCTGACATGTATTAAATTTACTACGAAATTTATAAGATAACTTATTTGTACGGACAAAATCATAAGAAAACTTATCTTAATTTTGAATAGAACCACGAATCACCGCCTCTATCGTTCCGCTCCTCCATTAAAGCCGCTCTAGATCCGATAAAACCCCCCTTGTGCATGATGTAGATGATTTGATTGTCCTACACAATCAAAAAATAATCCCTTCCTTCTAGCGCCAATTGTTAACGGAGGAATTTGGTGATAACAAATTTCGGGGATTGCTGAAATAACGAAATTGTGATAATATGGGGATTTGAGATTTTTGGATGTTTGGGGCTGGACTTGAAAGGTGTCTCGACTTGTTAGATGTGTCAGATCCTCTTTCAAGATGCATGTGTACCCTGTTTATATATATGGATCAAGTCAACGCAATTCTGTGATAGGATAGTGTTTTTAATCCCTGTGATTGTTAAGGGATATCTTGAAATAAGTTGGTTCTATCTTTTTAGAATTATATTAACGTTGTGATTTTTTCCTGATTTGAAAGAATCGTTTAAAGATATTTTCTATGATTAATATTAAAAAATTATGAGATAATTGGGGCAACTGAAAATATGGGGTAACAATCAATATACTTATATAAAGGAGAAGACGGGGGCGGTGAGGTGGCGCCCTCAGATCGCTCCGTTCTATTTTTCTAATTTTCTCAATTTTTCACAATTTTTATTTTTAATAATTACAACTTCCTTTATTATTTTCAATTTTGTAGGAAGAAAATTGAAAATTACACTTTTATTATTTTCAAACTTGATAGAACTTTCTTTTATTATTTTCAAAGTTGATAGAACTTTCTTTGATTTAGAAAATTACAACTTCCTTATTATTTTCGAATTTGTAGGACTTGATAGAACTTTCTTTGATTTAGAAAATTACAACTTCCTTATTATTTTCGAATTTGTAGGCTCTTATGTTAATAATTGCAATTTTCTCTTTTATTATTTTCAATCTTGATAGAACTTTCTTTTATTATTTTCGAACTTGATAAAACTTTCTTTTATTATTTTCAAACTTGATGGAACTTTCTTTAATTATTTTCAAACTTTATAGAACTTTTCTTTTAGAATACTTCTTGACTTTTAAACATAATGGATTTCCATGTTATTCACCTTACAAACACCTATAAATTAAAGGCCAATCATAACAAAAAATCTACACGGAAACTTTTTTACATAACTTCAAATTTTTACAACAATATTTACAATCAATACAACTATGGCCTACACCATGTTGGATGCTTTGAACGACAACATCTATACCTGGATGATAAGAGTACGAGTGTGTTGAATGTGGGAATCTGTCAATCCATCCAAATACTGAAGAACTGATCAGTCTTGACATGATTTTGATCGATGAAAAGGTTAATAAATCAATATACTTATAACTTATTAGTTTGTCAAATTGTATGATGTTATTAACTTTTCTAAGATATGTTGTATGATAGGAAAATTTGATCCATGCTACGATCCCGAAGATTCTGATTTCTCGGTTCAAAAATCTTTTAGAGGAAAGCTCCGTGTACAACATCAAAAATCTGAAAGTTATTTCAAGTACAGGAAAATATAGACCGCTATCGCATGGGTCTAAATTGCTCTTCATACGCATAACGTTGCCTAAGAGATTGGAAGAAGGTATCGCCAATATATCACTGCATGGATTTCAGTTCATATGTCCGGATATGATTAATGCACGTATTAATGACACCAACATACTCTCAGGTTTTTGATGCAGTAATATATTAGAGTAATATATAAGTAATACTATTATATAAGTTATAATTCAAACTATCATGTTCTAATATTATTTTTTCTATGTTGATTTAGATGTTGTGGGTTGTTTGACCAACTTGGGTGGCATTGAAGTTGTCAAAGGCAGTTGGAAAAAAAGAGATCTCAAAATTGTCACAAATTAGTAAGTTATGCTTTATATTAATTTTAATATAAATGTTAATTGTTTTTTATTATTCTTGTAATTTTATATTACTTCTTTGGTTACCCCAATTTATTTGTTTTACTTATTTAATTTGTTCTAATTTTTTTCTTAAACAGCTCCATCACCAGTACCATAACTTTGTGGGAAAAGTTGGTCGAGATGGTTGATACAAATTTATACAAGGAGGATGGTGGACCCTATATAATAATTGTCACATCTACCCAGATTAAAAAAATTTAAAAGTAATTATCTTTATTAATGTTTTTTATAATATATAGTTTTAGAAATTACACATATATAAATCTATCTTATCTCGATTGAACGAATATCATTAGATATTATACAAATATTTGTTTCATTGATATTATTGATTTAATTCTTATATTAGTTTTTTAACCATTTATTTACTCTTATATGCAGATACAATTAGTTTTTCTACCACAAGAAATAGTAAAATTTATACAAATCCGGATACACCGTATGTGTCATATCTGAGAGAGAGATTTGCTCACCTCTCTACTAAATTGCAAATCAGTGGAGACTCTCTCCCCATAATGTCACCTACCTGAGGAAAAAATGTTTATTAATAGGATGAAAATAACTAATAAAATAATATAAAAATAGTAATTAGTTGATTGTCTTTTATCTTTAAAACACTTTTTTATAACAAAATCTACTCATTTTTTCAAAAATATCATGGGCAATTATCTTTAATTTAAAATATATTACCATTAATAATAAATAATATAAAAATACTAACTAGCTTATTACCTTTTATCATTAAAACACTTTTTTTTAACAAAATATACTCTTTTTCCAAAAATATCACGGGATGCTATAATTTAAAGGTAATTGCCCGTGATATTTTTTGAAGAGGAGTAGAATTTGTTACAAAAAGTGTTTTAATTATATAATATATTTTATTTGATAATTTAAATAATTTTATAGATATTAATTTCACAATTTTTATTCTAATATTCTTTTTCTTAACAAATATATTATAATGTCGCTGCGAAGCGCGGCTTAGTAATCTAAGTATACAAGTAAAAGAAAAGGATGTTACGGTGGGTGTTTGTTATCATTTGGTGTTGATAGATACAACATGGACAAATTGTCACCAGCGTAGCATTGGGATGATGTGCATATGGTTTTGTTCCTGTGACTTTTATATTGTTTACTTATTTCAGATACACGCATTTAGAAAATGCGGATGATTGTGGGTAAAAAGGCCAAGTGTCATTTTGGGCAGCTTATATATAAAATATTGTTATTTAGGGCATTCTCTCTGCACTCGTGACATTACAGTATATATAAATTAAATATTTTCTAACTCT
Source organism: Heracleum sosnowskyi (assembly GCA_030848705.1). Lineage (NCBI taxonomy): Eukaryota > Viridiplantae > Streptophyta > Magnoliopsida > Apiales > Apiaceae > Heracleum > Heracleum sosnowskyi. The sequence continues at coordinate 11,578,562 of CM061243.1, forward strand.
AAATTCTAATTTTAATAAAAACATAAATGCCTCAGATCAACAGTCATGACATAGAGAAAAAAACAATTCGTTTTGTATAATTATTTTATACATAATAAATTAAAAGGATATTTATAATTACACTAAAATTAGCTAATATTAATATTAGCATATAACGATTAACGACAAACATAAAACAATAAAAATAAACTAGAGTTTTGAAGGTGGTTTGAATAATGGGTATTGTTAAGGATGATTTATCTAACAATCAGTTCCTTAACCGTTGGGATTGAGATTTCTGTCCGCTATAAATTACCGCCGAGGAGTGTTTTCATCGCTTCTTTTCCACGCATGGGTTGATAATAAGAACTAAGCTAAACCTAGTCGTTAACACCTTAAACAACTATACTTATATCATTACTTTTAATTATTTTTCCCCCACTTTTAATTATTTTAATTATTCATTCCCTAAAAAACATTTTAATTTTTCTTAATTGTTTACCCACAATTAGCTATCCTAAAAACAGTTTTTAAATTTATATTTTCAATACACTAAAATAATCACCTAAATAATTTTATAAATAAATTTAAAATGGAAGCTTAAACAAACATATTATATTGTAAAAATATTGTGTTAGTGTCTTAGTTTTTCTTAAATAATATGATCAAGTATATAAAAATTTTATTTATTTAAAATAATTTTTTAGGTTATCCGTTATAATTTTATTAAGAAAAATTAAAGTAAGAAAAATTATTTTATAATTATTTTTTATAGGATTAGTTTGTTTTTTTTAATGTAAGTTTGTAGTAAGAAAAACTGTAAAATTATAACTTTCAAATAGTAACTATTCAAATAGTTTTAATTTCACAATTGTAATTTTACAGTTTTTCTTACTATAAAAAAAATATAAAAAAAACCAAATTAACTCTGCAAAAAATAACTATAAAATAATTTTTTTACTATAATTTTTCTTAATAAAATTATAGTGGATAGTCTAAAATTTTGTTTTAAATATATAAAAAGTTTATATTCTTGATCATATTATATAAGAAAAACTGATATACTAATACAATATTTTCACAATCAGTCTATTATATTTTAGTATGCTTATTGTCATTTAATTAAAATTGTGAAAAATATAATATGTTTTTTAAGCTTTCATTTTAAATTTATTTATAAAATTGTTTAGGTGATTATTTTAGTGTATTGAAAATATAAATTTAAAAACATTAAAAACTGTTTTTAGGATAGTTAATTATGGGTAAACAATTAAGAAAAATTAAAATATTTTTTAGGGAATTAACAATTAAAATAATTAAAAGTGAGGGAAGAATAATTAAAATAATTAAAAATAATGATATAAGTATAGTTGTTTAAGGTGTTAACGACTAGGTTTAGCTTAGTTCTTATTATAAGTCCATGCGTAAAAAAGAAACGTTCATCAACTAAAACACCCCTCGACGATAATTTTATAACAGATAATTAAGGTTCCGCGAAAATTTATAACGGAATGACTAAAATAATTATTCTAATCTTGATTGTTAAAATTTTAATCAAACAATTAAGAAAATTCGATTACTCCTTCGTATAAATCTTCTCAAACAATCATATCAATTGTGAGGATCAGAATACTTGAATAATTATGCTAGTCTCTCGAAGACAAAGTACAAAAACAAACATTTCAAACAAGCAAAACCAAATAAAATTGTCTTCAACAAACATCTCCTTCCTCATTCCTCCAAAATGAAACCATCAATCAAATTCTTGAACCCCTCCAATCCCCACCTCCCCAATTCCATTCTCCCCCTATTCCATTCCCTCAAATTCCCATCTTTCCAGTCCCATCTTCACAATCCCACTTTCATTCACTCATTCCCAACTTCAAATCTTTCTAAAGCTCTCACCTTTCTCCACTCCCTCTCACACTCACACTCCTCAAACCCCAATTTCCAACCCGACCCATTTGCCCGAATCACTTCCCCTTTCCTAACCAACCAACCCCACCAAAACTTTAACTTTAATAGAGGCCTTATAGACAACAATACTAATGGTGGTCATTGTAAAGATCCAATTTTTACTGTTGTTTTGTTAGGTTGGCTCGGTTCGAAACGAAAGCATATGAGAAGGTATGCTGAATTGTATGAATCAAGTGGGATTCAAGCTGTTACTTTTGTTGCTCCAGTTAGAGATATGCTTTCTGTTGATCTTGGGAGGACTTTCTTGCAGAGGATTTCTGGTTTAGTTTTCGAGATTTCGGATTGGTTATCGGAGAAAGAAAAGGATGGGAGGGAGAGATTCTTGATGTTTCACACTTTTAGCAATACGGGTTGGCTTGCGTAGGTTTGATCACTTTTGTAAAGTTTTGTTATGTGTGTTATGCTGTGTTTTAATGTGTTTGATCTTCATTGTTAGTTTAGTAGCAATTACGTAATGACAGGATTAATTATGTTGTTTGTTAGTGTATGTTTGGATGTTACTGATCAAATTCAGGGCTAACTACTAGTGTGTTGTTTTTGGAATTCGAGTGTCGTGGAATGACTAGTTGTTTTATAGAGTTTGAGTTCTAGCACTGTTAATGGATAGTTTTTGTAATACAGATATGGTGTGATTCTTGATCATCTTCAAGGTAGACCTGATATACTGGACAAGATAAAAGGGTGTGTTTTTGATTCGGGAGGTGATCCTAATATAGATCCTAAGGTAAGTGACTTTGTTTTGATTTTATTTTTATGTCTTCTCTAGCTGCTATTGTTTGCATTGGATATGATGCCTAGTTTTAATTCAAATTTTGGGGTGTAGTTCATAAGTGTAGTCAGATCAAGCACTGTGCTATCTAGTTGTTTCTATTGTAGTTTTGAGTTGTTTCGTTGTAGCTTTGATGTTGTCTTTCAAAACATGGCTTCACCTGTATCTGTGAAAACAAAGTCATTTTCTACCCTTGATGAAACACTCTCACATTTATCATTTTTATTTGTAGGTACAGAACTTGACAAAATCTTTTAATTTACTGTATAACAAAGCGGAAGATTGATTGTTATCAAGCTGTCATCGAGTAATTAGAACAGGGACGAATAAAATCTAGTTATGATTGTCTTTAAGAAGGTCAGCAATATACTGATCTTGCTGCTGCAGTAGTAAAACTTGGCTCTCTGCTGGATGGAAATGGTAAATAATCAGGCTTATTCACCCACCGCAATTTAGAGAACAGTTGTTTTAACAGGCCTTGGTCAGAGTTGTAAAGGTTTATCACCTTAATTCAATACAGTCTACAAAAGAGTTGTTATAACATGCCTTTGGTCAGAGTTGTAAAGATTTGTTGTGCTGTTTTATTAGAATCCAGAGAAGAGTTGGTATAACAACCACAGCCCTTGGTCAGAATCGTGAAGAATTATTATCTTGTGCACATTAAGCATAATGAATTTGAACCTAAACTACCGTACTTTTTTTTCTCGTTAGCATTTGTGATATAAGTTACATGAGTTAATAATGTTTAAATGATTTATATTTTATTTAGTTGTGGTATGTATAGAAAATTTGAGACTTCAAGCTCACAAGGGTAGGCAGCTTTTATCATCATGATATTTTTGGTTTGCCTGGGGGATGTTGTAGGATTTCGAGCAAGCTATGCACGTGCAAATTATAGAAATTCAGAGTCTTATACCTTGTTATGGTGCCAACTACTAAACAGTTTGAATATCTCTTTCTCAGTACCTTACCTTGTATATGTTGCACAATTTCTATTATCAGGTTTAAATTACAATAGGGCAGTTATTGATTGGAAGTTTGAATTGGTAGTACTTTATTAATGGAAGTTTGAATTGGTAGTACTTTATTAATTTTATATGATGATTATAAGTTTCAGTTTGACCATTTGTTTTGTCATATACTTTAAAAAACGTTATCTTTTGACCAATGGTAAGCTAAAGTGTGGTATATTGATCAGTTCTACTTCACTCTTGTAGGTCTGGGCGGCTGGATTTGCTGCTGCATTGCTGAAAAAACGTAGTTCTGCAGCATATCCATCAGTTGAGGCTGGAGAAGACAACGCAGCAGAAAGTAAAACGAATGTGGCAAAGTTGGGACCAAAGGAACCTCTTTTAGTTGAAGTTGTCCTTCTATTACTACTGGAGAAGCTATTCTCTTTTCTTCTGAACATGCCTGATTTAAATCAGTAAGACTTTCCCTTTATCTGGTATTCAAATATTCCAACTTTAAGATTGTGCAATCTTAATACCAGTATACGATTTACTGAATGGACTGCGAAGTTAATGATAAGTAATATAGTTCTTATGTTGTTCAGGAGGTTGACGAAGATCATATCTGTCCTCTCAAAGAATCAGCCTCCTTGTCCACAACTTTACCTATATAGTTCAGATGACAAAGTCATACCGTATCAGTCCGTTGAGTTGTTTATTGAGAAACAGAAGGAAATGGGGAGAACAGTGCACTCTTTTAACTTCAAGTCATCCCCTCATGTAGACCATTATAGGACTTACCCTACTCTGTATTCCTCTCAGTTGCAGAGTTTCTTGGAGGAGTGTTTGGACACTGTTAAACACAAATAGAACTTAATATGTTCAATCCTTCTTCGATATATATATATATATATATATATATGAGTATGTTCAGGTTCCTTATCACCCACTGAAAACGCCATCCAACACCCTGATACCCGTTACAGCTGTCTGCATTTTTGATTGCACTATTTTGAACCTTAATATATCTTTTGTCACTTTTCATTCTTATTTAGAGCTAAAAACTATTGTTATAAATGTTTTCCTTGGCGAATATCGGTTAGTTGGGCCAACACAGATTAGCAAGTTAATATATGGTGGGGCAGCTGCTGCTTGTAACAGGTTAGAAGCTTAAACTGATTTTCTTTTTTCTGCTATTTTTTTGTATTTATGTGGTTGCCGGTTAATATATTTTATATAAAATTTTAATTTCATGCACCCGTTTGACTTTTGTAACGTAATTCAAGGTGCATATATTTTATATATGCCCGTGAGTGTATCATTCTTTATTTTATTTCATTTTTGAATAAAAAACCGCAACACCAAATTTTATTTACAACCACAAAGAAACAGCAAATTTGATAGTTAGACCATAGTATTGCTAATTTCTCGAATGATAAAAGACTAATGATGTTGTTCTTCTCAGGTTGAAGTTGCTAATCTAAGTTCTTATCTGTTCCGCGGAGACAAGCCACGTTCCAGGATGTTGAAGAGACTTGATTTCGAGAAGGCTAAGAAAAAGCAGATAGAATAGTAAATATGTTTAAACAGGGACCTGAAGGGCAGTCGTAACTAAACTTTGTTCCTCCAGAAGGTTATTCTTTCACAAATTTGTGGAGATTTTGGTAGAAACTTTAAATTTTTACCAGTCATCTCAAGCTGTTACGAAGGATTTCGAACAGTTATTATAAATGTGCATGTCATGTTTGATTGCTGTCATTCTGTACCAGTCATCTTAAGCTGTTACGTAGAATTTGGAACAGTTATTATAAATGTGCATGTCATGATTGATTATGGGATTCTCATTTCGGCATGACATGTCGCACAAAGTTGTTGAATTGAGTAGAAAATACCGAAACATCGCAAAGTTACTGAATTGGGTACTAAAAATCATAACACGAGAATAAATCAAACCCATTATGTTAAACATGTCCTACCAATTTTTTTCAAACATCTTTTTGTACCCATAATATTTCAAGTTAAATTTAATTCCCTAATATAATTTTCGTACAAAACCCCAGCGTTATGCGGATTCCTGATTTATTATTTTTCACCGAAACTTGAATTTAAAAAGTTTTAAACCATTGATGTAACAGTTTTTAGATCATAAATCATCTTTTAATGATTACTCTGAACGGAAAGGCTCTGAAACCGACTTTAGCGGCAATTTGTTGCACAGTAACGGCTACTGCCCAAGAAACAAACTGAAACTTGAAACATACACACACACACGCGAACAGATGATAATGATATATATACATACATTATTTGATAACCCTCGTCTACTCCCTGTATCAAAATTCAATCAGGAGTCTCTCTCTTTGTCTTCCAACTCTCTTCTCTTGATTTTCAACATTCTTCTTCTTCTTCAGAGAGAAGGGAGTATTCAAAATTCTACTGAATTCTTATTTCAAGGTATCATTCAATCTTGCTTAATCTTTCTCTCTTCATTACATTTGTTTTCATATATGCTATCAACTTACTCTTGCCCCTTTTCTTCAATCTGCACTGTCATCTCTCTCTCTCTCTCTCTCTCTCTCTCTCTCTCTCTCTCTCTCTCTCTCTCTGTTGTCAACTGTTGGCCCTTTTCTTGAATTTGCACTGTTCTCTCTCTCTCCCTCCCTCCCTCTCTCTCACGCACACACACGGTTTTCTAATATATGGGATATTTTACATACTTGTTCTTTTTCTGTTTCAGATTTCAGGGTTGTGAATTTTCAACCAGATTCTTGAGTATCCCTCGTATCCATATAAAGGGTAAGTTGGTTCTGTTTCTTGATCCCCCCCCTTGGGTGATTATGTAGAATATGTGCATGCACACACACACAAGTTGAATTACAAGATAAGCATGATTGACTGAATTATATTCTTGATTGTTTTTGTAGTTTGGTTTTGCAATCTTTGTTGCAAGAATGAACGATTTAATGTCAAAGTCGTTTTTAAGTTATGTGGAATTAAAGAAACAAGCCCGGATGGATGATGATCTTCAATCCTCAAAAGATTTGGAAAAAGGTCAACTTAGTCCTAGGGATGAAGACAATTTATCAGCTTTTTTTCAAGAAGTTGAGGCAATCAAGAAAGCAATGACAGAGATTAGTAATCTGCTACTTGATCTTCAAAACCTGAATCAAGAGGCGAAATCAACTCACAGAGCTAAGCTTCTTCGCGGAATTAGGGATCGTATGGACTCTGATGTTCTATCGGTTCTTCAGGTAGCAAAAATAGTAAAGCTCAGGCTAGAATCACTTGATAAATCCAATGCTGCGAATCGTAAAATCTTTGTAGCCTTTAAAGAAGGCAGTGCAGTTGATAGAACCAGGTGTGTGGTCACGAATGGGCTGCGTGTCAAGTTGAGGGAGATAATGAATGATTTTCAAGCACTGAGGGAGAAAATTATGTTGGATTATAAAGAATATCTGAAGAGAAAGTACTATAATGCTAATGGAGAGGCTCCGTCCGAGGAAGTTATTGAAAAGATGGTTTCAGGGAGTGGGAATGTTCAGATGTTTGCAGGGAAAACAGAATTGTATATGGAGAATAAAGAGAGACACGAAGCTGCGTTGGATATTCAGAGGAGTTTGAACAAGCTTCATCAAGTGTTCCTTGATATGGCTGTTTTGGTTGAAGCTCAAGGCGAAAAGATTGATGATATCGAGCATAATGTGGCCACTGCAGGAAGCTATATTGGTGGTGGAACTAATAGTCTGTTCTATGCTAAACAGATGAAGAAGAAGCATAACAGATGGGTTTATTGTGTGTGGATTTTGGTGGCGATTATACTGCTGGTTTGCATCATTTCGGCTCTATATTCTTGAAAGCGAGTTCAGAGACTAGGATTAGAAATGAAACAATGGAGAGTCAAGATGAACTCATTTCTGTGATTTTAGGTGTTAACTTTTGTTCTGGGGTTTAGGACATTACATTCATTTCTGATTGAACTTGCATGTACTAAGCTTTGGTCATTTTCCTTGTTTGCATTGGTTGGTTTGACATTATGTTACTAGGCTTCACATTATTATTTCAGCATTTGTAGAATTTAGGAATTTTCAGGGCTACCTCAGTGTAATCATTCAATTTATATAAATAAAAACCATTACTTGAATGACATGAATAAAGACTGACTTGGTGAAACATTCGTTTCGGGTTAATTGTAGCTCTAGGGAGGATCTTATTGCAATTTGAGTTTCATTGACACATTCAAAACCAGTTCTTCTGTTTAATCTTGTCCAATGTCTCTTTCCTTTACTTTTTTGTCACCATCCCTGTCCTGATCGATCCCTTTCCTACGATCTCAGAACATATCATTACACTTAAATTCATCATACGAATCGATTGTGCAATTTTGACACGGGCCATATTAGGTCCTTACAGATGCTAGTTAGCATCGTGGAAGATCCTTGGCTGGAGGAAGAATAGTTTAGACTGCTTGTGGTCCATCTACCAATAATGTTTTTTAAAGTCCACAGCCAGAATGCAGTTCTAACTTGTAAGGGGCAGGGAAGAACATACATTACTGAGGAACACTAAACGGTCAGAATTTATTTCAGAAGTCAGTTTAATAATGAAATGAACTATACTGATAGACCTGGTGAAACTTTTTGGAGTCATATTTTTGTTGTCATAGTGTCGTTGCAAAATGTAATAATGGTAAAACTTGACAACTACGCATTTAATATGAAAAGGAAATTGGAAATAAGATGAACTACAAGTCTACAACTCAATTAGATGGACATATATTACTACAAAGGTTATTGTACATATCTGATACAAACCGACAGGAAAAATAAATACATGAAGCCACACTTTCCGACTTTGGCATGATACAGGGCACTTTTGAAACCAAAAATTTGTAAGAAAAGCTGCTGGAAGATAAACAAGTTAAGCATGAGAGATTCTCAATCCCGAACAGATGGCCACGACATTTCAAACACATAAGAGACTCAATAGTCACAGGCTGAGTAACAGATCTCCCACCACATTGGGGCTGTTCATTCACATGCTGGTTTGGTGTCAAAGCTGCTTAAGCAGAGCGCAAAGGCTTGAAAGGCAGAGAGTGGATAGCGATAATCCATAGTAAAAATGTCTTTTCCAATTTTTCCAAACTGTAAAATGACTTTTTCTTGCTCCGCAGCCGACACATTATGTGAAGGATCAACAGCTGCAACAAGCTGGAAATTCTTAACTGATGCTACTGTTACACGACCTTTAAAATTAAGGCACCAGCATTGTAACTGTTCATGCCATCTAGGAGCCTTGTTCTTAAGAACCACGGGCTCCTCACAGGACGGCGTAGTTGCAAGAGAACTGGAAAGGACTGAGGCGTTGCAAACTTTAACAGGCTCTTTCCCTTTGGCGACAAATGATCTCTTTTCATCTGAGTTTGGAAATGATGTTGGTGTTGGAGCAGTGCCTCCCTCCTGAACAGAGGATATAGGAATTGTATGCATGATGCACTGCATTCGCCTAGGCCCTCTTGTCCGAAGGACATTGAGCTCATAGGTAACTGTGGCTATACTGTACTTAAATGGAGGTTGTCTTGGAGATACTTGCTTAGTATGGAACCTCTGACTACTGTTAGGTTGAACTACCACATCATTTGGAGGCTGGCTGTCATATATTACGAACTTTGTGCCCAGAAAATTAGACCTAATATCATTTATTTGAAACACAATAAGACACAGAAGATAATTAATTGTCCCAAGACCTTATATTAAAACTTACCTCACTTTGCCGAGATATGCATTGCTGGCTTTAGAAAAATCGTCTGCAAGCAGAGAAATCACGAAGTCTGTGCTTGTTGCTCTTCTAATCTTTTTGGCTGCCAGCAGCAATTTGGCACGCTTGTTTTCCGCTGCAATCTTATGACTATCAGTATTATGCCTACCTTAATATATTACTGCTCTAGATGCCTTGTAATAAAATTCCTTCAGAAAAGGAAATTCTATAATTATGCAGTGATACATTCTAAATATATGTTTCAATTTATGCAATGACGCCAAGTCAACAATGATGTGTAATTTAGTAGCAAAAACAAGGAAAGTAGAACATGCCATGTGTTCTATAACCTAGTCAAACATTATATGACATGTGTAGCATACGTCACTAAAGATGAGCTTCTTCCGGATTTGAGAGGCCTATGTAAAATAGAAACAATCTATAATATAAATATGGCTTATCAGTTGTAATTATATTTTTTATACATGTTATACTGAAATACAAAGTAGAAAATTACATGTAAGTTGAAAACAAACAAAACCGTATAAAATGTTAGCAGTCTAACTGTGTAACAAGTAGAGCAATTTTCCTTCAGCTGCATAAGATAGTTTTACCAGAATAAAACTTTTATACTACTGACAAGGAATCTATATCATGTTCCAAAGTGCAAATATAGTAACCATCAGATACGAAGAACATCATCATGATTTTGTTACAATGGATCCACTGATTCCTAGACTCTGGTGCTTCTTCAGTCTAATTAATATTCAAGTAAAACATCGATTCTTGTTTATATATAATATTGAAATATTAATATGCAAGACAAAGACAATGATTAGTCTACCAGGGAATAATGTTAAGACTATTGTTAGCCCGTAATATATAAAAAGCCAGCTTTTACAAAGTGCCAGCTTCAATCCAACTAAATATATACCCTGCCCATTTTCATCTGAAAATGAACTATAAATCATCGAGTACAAATAGCCCCAGAAGCATGCATAGATGAGCATGAAGACACAGTTTAGTTTAAAAGATGATAACAACTTGGCCATGCACACTAATCTCTGATTGTAGACCATAGAGTAAGTAAGTACGCAGATGAGCTGGTGAGCGGATGACTTACATGGGGTCAAACCAAAGTATAGTAGATAAGTGGAAGTTGCTCGATCCCTTCGAATAAAGCATTGTATTGGAGAATCACGTGGGCCAGGCTATACAGATGTAAGAGCGGGATCATTAAAATCAAAAAAAAACAAAAAACAAAAAATCATATAACAACAAAAATGAAGACCAATCACACGTACCTGTTTCAACGAAATCGGGAAAGTTAGCCTTCCACAAACTTCCGGAGTCTTAACTATCTCCTTAGTAATATCCCTCCATGACTTACACACCGAACCACAATAAACAACAACCGATCTTGCAGGCCACGACGTCTCACTCTCCTCAACCCTCCTAACTATATCCAACAACAATTCAGGCGGCAAATTCGCCCACCTCCCTTGCTCAACCGGTTCACACACAGCCACATCAGGCGCAATATGTGATCTCGTACATTTACGCCAATGCTTCCCCTCCACTCCCCTCCTCGATACACTACCAATCCCATCTTTAATATCCCTTACAATGCTTTTCAACGACATCTTAATTCACTATAACTACCCGATTTCATTCAATCTAAACCACTCTAAATCTCGAAAAACACCTCCTTTTGCCTCAAATCAAGATTCTCAGATCTAACACAATAATCACAGCTGGAATTAAGCTAAATATGAAGAACTTAACAGTAAGATCTCAAATCAAATTAATTAATTAATTCTCACAAACATTTATATAATAGTTGAGCTACAATAACATCTACTTTAAGCACAATGTTCATATAAAATTATAAACAAATAAAAGCACAAGATTAAATTGCATTGTTAATTTATATATAAATAAACACAAAATAAATAAAGTGAAAATTGAGAAATGAGAATAATAAAAAAGCACACACCTTTAGATCTGACAGAACACTAAAACGACGTCGCATAAAGACAGCCACGGTGGCGCCGGAGAAAACGCAGAGCTCGTGCGGGGGGGCTGAAATGTGAATGTGTGTGTTATAATTGTGTGTGTGTGTGTGTGTAGTTGGGATGCCAACTCTATCTATCTGAAACCTTTTTATTTATGTCTTTTCTAGTTTAAACTCACTTTGTCGTAACAAGATTATTATGCCTTTTTCTGATTTTATTTTATTTTATTTTTATGTTAAGAATGGGATTAAATTAAAAAAAAAAAGAGCGTTATTTCCGGTGCCAGATTTTATATTGGCTTTCTTTTGCATTTTACTGCCTACCCAAATCGAGATCGAATCCCTAGTCTTTGCTTCAAATTACACTAGCGCCTTGATCCTTGTGATTCTGGTTTTTGTTTTAAAACAAGTCTTGGTTTTTTGTTGTTGACGTTCTTTTATCGAAATCAAACCAAATATATTCGGTATGTCGAGTAGAGTTCGGAGTCAAATGTCATTTAAGTAATGATTCTCTGCTTACCGATCAAGTTTGGACGAATTATATTCTGTATACTATTTCACTTTTGATTTTATATTAGATATATGAAATGTTGGTTTTTGCTTTCAATAAAAAAATAACAATCGGATACGTTGCTACTTAGGCATCAGGAACAGGACTATCTGATATTTTGAGCAGTAGGAAACGGACAACACATATTGAACGTTTATTTCCAAGTGAAATGCATTGTCCAAGCTTCCTTTGTGTCCTAGTTATACTGTCAAGCTTGATTATAACATCATTATTATTTAATTATTGAATAATCAGTAGTATTATTGAGAATACTAATCATACAAGACAACAGAATATAGTCTTAGCACTAAAATTCTGCATCGGCATTAATAAATAACACAAAACCATATGCTTGGATAATATTGGTTCCCCCAATGTTTTGTGCAAGAATTATTGTAAACTTATTAGACACTAGACAGGATGTCTGTTTGACAGCTATTAGGCTCTTATATTGACAAGCAATGTCACCAAACCCCCCATCACCCTATGTATTGGATCCAGTTGGTTGAGCTCACTCACAAAAAATCTAGATTTCAATGAGAATCTCTAATCTAGTCAGGTTCAATCTCATTCCAGTCGGACCAGTCCAACCAAAAGCTTGGCTATCCATATACAAAACGCCGCATGTTTATTATCATTCTGTACAATGACAGTGAACTTTTACACAATACAGAATATAAGCATACTTCAATCTCAGCAAGTCCAAGGGGATCCTAAAACCAAACTTAGACGACTCCTATGAATACTTCACTTCTACGCGTATGAGTAGAGGCGAACCTGCAAAACCCTGAATTCTTCCTAAAATTTACAAAAGTCAGAATATAATATCAATACTACTTAGATATTGTGCATATATAATACGTTCTCAGACTTTGCCAAAAACACCCATTTAATATGATCATGAACGCCATAAGGCCTGAATTACAAACTTCAATCAGTTGAGGGAGACAAAAGCCAGAATTCAGAAATCATTCCAATCATAATCGAATTTACATGAAAGGTACAATTCAAACAGATAATGAACCAAAACAAGAAAACTAACAAAGACGTGTATCCAGTTTGATACATTCAAAACGAGTTCTATTATGTCTTGTCTCCACCCACAACTCAATGATTTTTTCAGCGTACAGTTGAGTACGTGATGAACTCCCTGGATGTGAATTGAAATGGTTGATGTGGAATAGGATTCCTGAAACATAGCATAAATAGAAGTTTCATGTAAATAGAAAATAGTATACTACTTATAAGCAAGGACTATATCTAATAAAAGGACTCAAAAACATACGGTCGAGGTCCATAAACTTTTATCTGGCGCACATGTGTGTCTCTCCCATTAAGATGATTTGACAATACTGCAATTTGCAGCATAAAAGTGTTCACAAATGCTTCCCTAACAAGGAAAACCATACACAAATTACATGTTAATTGCGGGTGACTAGTTTACTGATACATGTAATCACAGAAATCCACAAACTGAAAAGGTACTGCATATATAATTAGTTATATTATACAATAATAAATTTTAATCATATATCAGTTCAAAAGTAATCATATATATTGAGCATCCTAAAAGCAACCTAGTACAAATTTCTCTATAGCAATCCTTTAGCTAATTCAGGATATAGCTGCATAAATAATGTCTCTACAGAGTTAAAGAAATTCATTGTTGTCAGAAACAACAAATTATCTTTTCCTACTTTAACTGGTCAAATACATGTCAATAATCTCCAAGAAAATTTCATAGGGATCTTGATGCAGAAGAGGGATAAGAATTAAATTATAAAATGAGATCAGATAAAGAGTGACTTTGAAAGTATATGAGATGTCCAAATAGATTATACAATCAACGATTTCTGTCTCTTATACATGCAGTTTTTGTGTGTTGGACCTCCACTTTCAACATGAATTTGATTCCATGTATTCTCTCTTCTTCCATAACGAACACAACTGTGACTCACTACCATTCAAGTTTATTAATTGGTTGTTTAATTCTGCATTTTTATGCTTCCTGGAATATCCTCATTTCGCTCTCTACCTACCAACCTCTACGTACACACTATACTTACAACTACAGTAACCTGAATTCTCCTAATATTTTCGAGTTCAATGGCATGAAACTATCCTATATGTACTACCACTCTCCTAGGAGCCATGGACAGTCTTTGGTTTCATCAATTGATTCTTCACCACCTACCAGATGAGATTTCAGTACCCGAATCCGTTTCTTCAGAATCATTCACTTCATCATGTCAATCATTATCAAGCTGCACGTTCATTACTAAACAAGACTATGAATTATCAAATCAATCTTTGCTCACTCCTCAGCAGGTACAAATACTTCAACTTTCCGTTTTATAACACATGGCAAACATTTAAAAAGAACCATTCCAAATGGGAAAATTGGAGAACACTCTTTTTCTTGTCCAGCAAAAATGAAGGTGTTCTCTAAAATCTGATGTACAAGGTTATGACATAACTTGGCAAAACAATTATAACAAACTTGTAGACAATCCTCTACATATAAGTCTTGCATTTGCTGGTCGATTTATACTAAAATATTACTTGCTTATTGTACTACAGAGTATTTATTCAGAGTTAAAAGAAAGGGAAAAGATAACTGAATGAGTACTAAAGCATACTCGACCCTCAAGATTAAATTTAATTAAGACTTGTTTTTATCCATCAAGACTTTTAACTTTTAAGGAGCAAGGGATACACTGGTTCAGTCCTGCGGTTACAGAAAACCATGAGCCTCAAGACCTTGGGGAACTTAAGGGTGGTTAATGGAGTTCGGCTTCAGTTCTGATTCTCAAAATATGTGGCCAAGAATGATGAGTTCATTTCCTGGACTGCAAAGACTTATTAGGGACCACAGGTCCACAACAATGACGAAAGAGATGATAGATCAAGAATTAGCTGGTAATAAAAATGAGTAGAGATCAGAATCAGATGTCTACAGGAGGCCATATTTATCAGAAGCATGGATTATAACAAGGCCGAATTCACCTATAACTTGAGGATTCCGAGAAATTACAAAGCTACTGATATGAAAAAATATCTCAAGTCCTGGGCTAGAACAGTGCCTTCTGTTGTTCACTAAAAATCTTGATTGTTAACTAGTACTCAAAACATTTTAGCTATCAATCTATACTCAATATTAAAAGCTGAAATCTCTTCTCAGTGGAACGCGTAGTACCAAAATTGGGTCTCAGTGGAACGCAAAGTAGTACCAAAATTTGGTCATCACCTATACACTTAAAGTTTATGATTGAAAACATATAATTTTATTATATACTGTAAGAGTTCCAAACCATATAATATTTATTCAATCTTATATTTATAATTTGTGATTGATAGTATTTAATATTACTATATTCTACTAGAGTTCTAAAGCATTTCTAATATATTTACTTCATCATATTATAATCATAAATCACTTCAACTCAAATGTAATATAATTTATACTTTTTTATTAAAAACCACAACCACTTTTCAGTGGTAGGAGGAAGACAGGCAATCTAACCCAAAATTGGTTTTACCTACATATATAAATTTTATAATTTTACTAAATTCTACTAGTGTTCCAACAATATGAAACTGTTCAATACTTGGTATACACACAATGCAACATTTGATATACTTCTCGAAAAAAAAATACTCAAACTAACTAATTTTAACAATAGGAACACATCTATTAGATGGTATGTAGTTGTTTTGTGTCTTCCTAACTCACTGCCCATGATCCATTTGCATTTCATATTTTAAATTATATAATATTTGTAGGATTTTCTTAGAATTTCAATTTCTTCAATATCCTTAATATGATTTTATTTATTTATCAAGTAAAGACCGAAACTAATAAGGGGAAAACGTGTGCACAAAGCTAGAAAATTTAATGGTATTGACATATTATATCTATCGCTCCACATAGCAAATCCCCATATCCTATAGCTTATAGCTATTACTTCATTAATTAAAAATACAAACGAATTCAGATGAAAGAGAAGAAACCTCACAATGTATTACCTCACAGAAAAAAAAAAGTTGATTGATACTACAATTAATCACAAAAAGAGCTTAATATCGACTAGGTTATATCATTGTTATGCTGAAGAGACATGTAACAATTTCATAACCAACTGAGCACTTCTTTTATTCTGGTATTTCAGATGTGATTTTCAAATGGAACTGTACGACTTCGTTGATTTTCTTGACATCTCTAGTTGTGATGCAAAGCTTCATATATTTTTAAGTTTATTATTAAATTCACTGTATATTTATATGGTATACGGACAACGGATTATTGAGTAGTGGCAACAATGACATACTTAATGAAGAAGATATCAGATTGAATACATTTTCATGCACAATGCGGATTCAGAGAAAGGGGCGATCCTGACCTTGGATCATTTCCAGACAAGGAAATGTACACCCAGCCTGTTGGCTTAACAAGTTCCACAGTTTTAATCTCCTGAAATAAGAAATGTAAGTGATATAAGCATGTTAGTTAGCTCAATATAACAACACTTTGAGGGATCAAATCACATTTCACTACTAAATCATATAAATCAAAGACTAAGAAAAGGCTTATATAAATTACGAAGCAAAAAGGAGGTGACCTTTAAGTTATGAAAGCCATCACCAGCACGGATAGCTATCTTACTCGGAGTATAGCTCTCATCAAGCTTGAAATCAACATACAGTACAACTAACTGAAAGGATAGAAACAAAGTCCGAAATCCATATAAACAAATTAAATAACGAATATTAAGCGAAAGAATTAAACAGAAATCAGTTATAACAAACCTGGAGCTTAACTTTCTTCTGAAACTGAATATTAACTAAATGAGGCTGAGCACCATCTGATCTGAAATTAAAAAATGAAAACAAACAGGATGAATATATAATCAAAATGCAATTAATTAAGTAAGAAGCGGTGATTTGTATAGCATAAAAGAGAGGGGGACATGAGAATTGACATACTGCCAGAAGGAATCGAGAGTGTCGTCACGGAGAGAAAGAACACCATTGCCAGGCTTACAAGAGCTAACACTCCAAGCAGCTTGTTTAGCCATCTCTCTTAAACTCTCATCCACTACTAGCTGCTGGTTTCCACCTACAAGCTTTGACTCTTCGTCTCCCTCCGATGATTCCGTCGCCATTTTTATTGATCTTTCAAACCCTAACAGCAAGTAAGAGCCCTACAAATTGTTCAATTTATTGTTTTAATTGAAACCAATGAGTTTGCCGCGTCAATAATCGATTGTCAGTGATGATATTCGTTACTGTGTTTATTTTGTAAAAAAAAGGGGATATTTGTGCTATTCAATTAAGAAATTTTCTACAAAAACAACAATAATAATAATAATACTAAACAAAAAGGGAGTGCAAATTATTAATTCGTTTTCTGTATTTAAAGGAAAACTGATAATTTGAAGTTATAAGTAGAGGTTGAAAATATATAACTTTTTAATTTTGTAAAAATAAATAATCACTTCTGAATTGTAATACTACTTTATTATATATTATATATTTTGAATTATAAATTATAAATTACTAGAAAATTAATTAAATTATTAATATTAATTTGTGAACCATAATTTTCCTTTAACTCAATGCCACAAAAGCATTCAAGTAAATGAATAATTTCAAAAAATGACCAGGAATAATGTGTTAAAATTTAGTTTTTTTTTGATAAAATAAAGATACAAGCTTAATACTTCTAACTTCTAAGTACGTACTCACCTTAAGTCCTCTAGGTACGTATTTGGCATTTTTTTTCTAAAAATATTTTACAAAGCTTTATACTGATTGTTAAATGTTAATTACTACTTTTTTTTAGTTCAAAAATTAAAATGGTAAATGTATATGCAGTATATCATATGCTCGGGGTTCAAAACGGAGTCTAATTAGTATTGCTAAGATTTTTGCCATGACAATTATCACATGGAATGAAAGTACATAGAAACTCTAGCATTTCTACTTATGCTAAAATCAATGATTTGAGATAAAATGGCCACACAGACACACCCTAACCTGACTTTAAAAAAAAGGGCCACACGCCCTAACCAAAACTAGATGAAAGTTACAAGTTGCACATAACTACAACATTTATACAAGGTTAGCAAAACTGGTAATAAAAATGCTTACAACTGCTTATAAACCAGAATTTCTACATCTCTTAACTATACAATTACACACAGTGATGAAATACTACAAATTTATGTTAATATCAAGCCTGGAGAAGGTCACTCCTAAACACAAGGAACAAGCAAACACAAGTTATATGACCATGCATACACAGCTACAAGCCTACAATAACTGCAGAATAGCAGAAGTTAATCACACCATAAATATACAGTCACAACTATATTAGTATTGTTATTATGCTATCCAGGCTCCAGCCAAATCGGAGGGATAAGGCCTTACCTCGCATTTTCTATTCTATCACCTCAACGTTATGTCCACGTTGACAACATATTGAAGCCTATATAAAGGCCTCAAAGAAAAAATAGTATCTGATTCTGTCATCTCTTTTTTTGGGCCGACTTTGAGAAGATTGTTATCTTCTTGAAAAAACCACGAGGCTTGGAAGATGGTTCGTGCTCTTCAATATCGTCACTAGAGTTGCTCGATATATTCTTATCAGATTCTGGACTTTCTTGCCTACTAACAGTATCTGTCACATCTCGGAATAAACGGAGGAGTTCCATTGCACTTGCCTTTCCTCTCTCGTTGCCATTGATGGATATGCTGACCAGAGAAGGAATAACACCCTCATCCATGACCAACTGACAGTATCTATCACGTTGAGAGCATAGTGATAGGAGAATAAAGACTGCATACTCTTGGTTTTCAGTACTATCCATCTCAAGAATTCTAGCAATGGATGCTATACATCCATCAGTTTCAGCAACGGATACCCTAACAGCTTCATGGTTGCACAAACTCTTTAGAATAGTTATGCAATATATTGCAAGGGAACTGTCTTCAAAATAAGGAACCAGTTTACAAATAAAATCTGTAGCCACAATGTAGGCTTGAATTTCATTGTCCAAGGACAACTTGTACAGTATCCTTAGGGCTGGTTCATACAATTCTCTAATCTGGACCTCAAGAAGCTGTATGATTGAAGAAATAACACCAGATGTTGCAATTTTAGTTCTGCAGTATTGGTAGTGAGACAGAACCTCTATTATGCAGACGGCTTCTGTAGCTACTTCTGAGTAGAAAAATGAAGCCAACATAACATACACTCCTTCATTTAAGTGTTGAACTCCACTCCTGCGGAAAAACAAATCATGTCAAATTAAATTTTAAATTTCTTTAAAAAAAAACTAGAACTTTATACACACAATTCAATTGAGAATTTAAGATTGATGGGCATGAGTAACAAGACCAACACCAACGGGAAGTACATAGCTACTTTATCCCGAACACAAAGCGAAGAAAATTATTGTATGTTGCAAAGTGAAATCAAAAGTGCAACCTTTACTAAGATTTCAGCAAAATATCTGATACCAACAAGGTAATATATTTCAAACTAATACATAATGCAAGGTGTGAAAAAATGAGTATAGATTTGATGTATCCTATAATTCACTGCATCACTTTGTCCATAGTTTATAGTTCCAAGACGGTACAAACTAATCAATGTTATCTTAATTGAGCTCATCCACTGGATTATTAGACCTCCCTCCCTATGTGGAAAAGTTCTATTAGTCTTAAAATTTATAGTGGAAACCCAGCAGAAGAAGACAGCACATTGCATAGAGGGGTTCTAAATCTATTTTGTTACTGAGCCATTTCAAGCTTTAAGTTTTAAAATAATGGTTTGAATAATGCACAATTCAAGCTATTCAGGCCAAAAACTTTTTTAACTCAAAAGGAACTTAGAAGGAACATGGAAACAGGAAACAGGAAACAGTCAAGTTATAATCATGTCGTAGTAGTACCACATGGGCATCTATTACCTATGTCGACGACAGACTGCGTCTAAGATATGAAAAAGCAACACCTAATAAAAGAAAAGAGAAGTTTACCTGGATTTAGTTACAAAAGCCAACAACAATAAACATCCAGCTCTCAGAGCTTTCACGTCATTAAGATCAAGTGCCTTCTCTAAAAATTTAATAAGCGGCTCTACAAAATTCTCCTCTGATGCAAATTGGATGGTTTCATTGTCATCTTTTAGATGAATCTTATAGTCATCAACCATCTTGCATTGGGATTCCCAAGGAAGTGAATCAAGTTTCTGTAAATGCTCACTGTCTCTGGTATGATTATTGGCATTTCTTGACGATGCTTTAGAATCACCACTTCTCTTCAGATATACAGAGTCGCCTCTATCTAGCATATTATCAAATGACGATTCTGAATTCAGACTGGTATCTGAATATCCAATTGACACACTGCTAAAGTCAGTCGGAAGACTAAGATTACACATGGAATTGCTCAGGCTAGCGATTGAATTTAGAGAACTTTCCTGCAAGTGAACTGCTTCGGACTGCATATACGGGTCAAGAATGGTCACTCCATATGCAGTACACCACCTTGAGATCAGATTTTTCATCATCACATTTGGTGTTAGAGAAAGATGAGCCAACTTCTTTTTAGTCTTTGGACATGTATTGTGGCCTTCATTAAACCACTTTTGTATAAACATCCTTTCAAAAGTTTCCCCTGAATCAATGACTACGGGATCATACATCATTCTAGATGAAAATGGACACCTAAACTCTTCGGGTGGTATCGCTCTACTTAACATGTCCATTTGAGCCTCGGCAGGAGTATATGTTTTGTGAGATTCCGTCTCAATATACTGCTCATGAGAGCTAGCGAACACATTAGAATTTTCATGCTCTACATAAGCATTATCCAAGTCTCCCCTTGCGATAGATTTTTCATATTTCTTCAAATAATTCAGAAGGAATAATAAGATTCTCTTCTTTGCAGGAGCATTGTCACCAACTTTATCAACTAGCCTCTTAATGGATCTTTTTTCTATTAAGATAGACTTTGGTGATGTAATATGAAGCCTTGAAGCAGCCATTTGAACAGACTGAATTGCAGATTCTTCCATTGAATATGTTGCAGATGAGTATTGCTGGAGTAAAGTTTTCACAACTTTCCCAGCCTCTTCTTCTGACGGGTCCAAAACAAGCACTGTGCCACTAAGATCAGAAATTATTCGGGAAATCTGCAGATGAAAAAGAGTCAGCAACTACCACTTAACCTCCTTTGACTTGTACGGTATTAAAAGAGTACTACACACCAAGAATTAAGAATTAAAAAAATTTACTTTAAAAGAATTATTTTAAGTTTAAACCTACACGCAATTTTTTCCCCACTACAAAAGGTAAAACAAATAGCATAAGAGTGATATAGTAACATAGTTTTTTGTTACATGCTTTTTCGAATTTGTATTTTAACAATTTG
Source organism: Heracleum sosnowskyi (assembly GCA_030848705.1). Classification (NCBI taxonomy): domain Eukaryota; kingdom Viridiplantae; phylum Streptophyta; class Magnoliopsida; order Apiales; family Apiaceae; genus Heracleum; species Heracleum sosnowskyi. Next base: position 11,599,993 of record CM061243.1, read on the forward strand.
ACCATTTCAACAGTGATTTTCTTAGTCTAGTTTCGAACTGGACAGACCACAACAATGCATTTCTTAGTCTAGTTTCGAACTGGACAGACCACAACAGTGCATAGAATTCATTTTATTGTATCATATAGTAAGTACCAACAAGTCACTCCTGACAACACAGAAAAGGTGATCTGAAATCGAAACAGAGGCGTATTATTTTGGCTAACCTCTGAGGCCAGCATGACTGGAACCACATATTGTATTTGACTCAAGCTTTGAACAAATGACTTCCTTGCTTTTTCACATCTAGATAGAATTACATCCCCTGTTATAGCCTGAAAAATCATGATAAGCAGCATTAGAGTTGATTGATTATAGAATAACATGTATGAGGGTAAAATTCGAACAAGAAGATATACCCTTTGTATATTAAGATAAGTGACCAGTTATTGTCAAAAATAGTCTGACATCACACATCAAACTTCTTAATTCAGTGAAATATCCTCACTTTCTAACTTTGTTTACAGTCAAGAAGATAAATTTTTTTGAAAAGAACAGGATGTAACACTTGTGGCTTTATACAGTCATACCGTTTATATAACAAGTATAGACTAGACTGTAAAATTTAAAGTATTTCACTGTCAAGTTAGTGGATCAACGTAAGATGCATACCAAGTAGAGTTTGCTGGAGTGACAGCAGTCTTCAATTATTGACTTTGCTTTCTCAATTGCACTACCTAACAAGCAAAGTGCATGTATTCCTGATGTACCTCCAGGTCGGGCTGCTTCTATTTGTGGAAGTAATTTTGTGCCACAAGCAACCAATTTCAGCAGCTCAGTACACATTCGAGAATGGACCTACAATGTTATATAAGAGTTCATTTAGTTATCTGCTACATTTGCCTTGTTAAAATGTAAGAAATAATAATGATTCAAACGATAGTTGAAATAAGGTTACTTGAAATACTTGTTACTGGTATAGATATAGTACCCTTTTTTTGTTAAATTACGACTTCTTTTCAGCCATAAATATGTAAATTTCAAGCTTAGACCATCTGTATTCTGTAGTATAAAATTTACATAGCTTTGGATATAAAATCGAACGTTACCTTTACAGAACGAGTAGAAAGAGGAGCATGCGCTAGGTCAGCAAAATTAGCTACATCTCTCCCCATCCGAAATGAAGTAGTCCCAGCTCTGCAAGTGGAAAAAATTATTGAGAACTTCAATCATTATATTTTCCTTATACAATTTATGAACATCATAATCTTGGTTATTTTCAGGTAATTGTAAAAGCCACTTTCAAGTTCAAAGCACAAATTTCAGCCATTCAGTAGATCTTATGCAAACAAAATCTGAGCCCATGCCACAAGCTATGCTTAAAGAATAAAAACATGCTTATCTAAACAAAAAAAAGTACCAAGAACAAGAACAGGTGTATACAGCAGGTATAAATATCATTTACTTATTGTAATTAAGCATTAAATTATTTTCTGTCAAGCAAATCTCTCATATCTACTATAAAAACACTGCTGGATAGCCAAGAATTCACAACACTTTCAAATTTTAAAGTGATACCAAAACATGTTCTTTAAACTAATGCATAATTATGAACAAACATGTTCCTCAAATATCAAAAAAGATGTATCAAAATAAATACCTTGAACACAGCAAACAGAAGCTTGAAAAAACAAAGACCCTTGTAGTGATATCAAAAACTGAGCAGAACCAACTTGTCAAAGATGAAACAACACAACAAAACAATCATCAGCCACCATTAGAATTGTCCAACTCCAAGCTTTGAAATTTTCTTCAGACTAATACAGGGTAACTAAAAGATTTTATTTAGAAGCCCGGGAAGCAAAAGAAAGCAGGTAGAGCACCCCAAGTCTTAAGAGTTTAGAGGATGCAAAAAGAAAAAATGAAGAGGGGGATGAACAAAGAAGATTGAAAGGTAAACTTGAAGCTAAGTATAGTGACAATGATGGTTTTGCTTTATATATATCCTTGTCAGGGGGGAGACAAATACAAAAAAGCTACCAAAAGTTGATTAGTGTGTTTGGGGTCCTCAACTCTGTCTCTGTGTGCGCGCGTTTGAGAGAGAGAGAGAGGATACTAATAGTACGAGCGTGCGTGTATATAATTAAGTACTACCAAAAAATATACGATCTATTGGATTATAAAACTATAAATATTCAAATAGATGAGGACAGTTAGATATAATATTAAAAATTGTATTTGATTAATAATAGGATAATATTTAAATACTAAAGATGTATTTTGATAATTTAAATCAATTATAAATGGGTTTTCTAAATTGAATAGAAATCTTTATGTAAAAATTCGTAATTATCTTTTCTCTTTAGTTTATGGATAGTTCCAGTTAGATAATAATTATTAAACCATCATTAAATTAAAGATAATTTTGTTGGCTTCGCGTGGGCTGTAAAATAGTTAAAATATGTTGTCTAAAACTCAAGATAGAGCCAAACAGTAAAGTGATTATCTAAATTTCAATAAATATTTTTTTTTTTTATTGTAGCACCAATTTATTTTCCTAATTCTTTTAAATTTATAAATTCTATGTTTGTTTCAATAAAATATTAAAACCAATTTAAGAAAAAATTAAAATCGATATGGTCCGTGTACGATCACGACCAAATTAATAATTACAGTTAGATCTTAAATAGATCGATGAGAATTGTTAGATCTAATATTAAAAAGTGTATCTCATTAATAATAGAATTATATTTAAATACTAAAAAGTGTATTTTGATAATTTAAATTTTTTCTATGTAAAAATTCTTAAATATATTTTCTCTTGAATTTATGTATAGTTCCAGTTAGATAATAATTGTTAAACCAAATATCAAGATAACAATTCATATCGATTACAATATTAAAATTATCAATATAATGCTCATATATATCATAGTAAAAATGATACACGTGGACCACTACGTTATAAGTGACTTAGAAGAACTCCTATACATGAATAAATTTAAACACTTTTTTTTCTGAAGTAACGTAACAATTTGATTAATCCAAATTATAATTATATTATTTTACATATAACAAACATAAAAGGATAATATCAAAATATTATTAAAATATTGAGGGTTTCATATTCATAAACGATAATTTTGAATATAATACTTATATTAAAATATGTATTTGATTAAAGGTAGGATTATATTTAAATACTAAGAAATGTGCTTTGATAATTTAAACCAATTATAAATTGGTTTTCTATATTGAATTGAATTCTTTATGTAAAAATTCTTAACGGTATTTTCTTTTCGATTTATGGGTAGGTCAACTGGTCAAGTTAGATAATAATTATTAAACCATCATTAAATTAAAGATAATTTCGTTAGTTTCGCATGGGTTGTAAAATCGTCAAAATTCAATTTCTAAAACTCAGGATATAACCCAAATAGTAAAGTGAGTATCTAAATTTTAATAAATATTTTTTTATTATTGTAGCACCAATTTATTTATTTTTCCACTAATTCTTTTAAATATAGAAATTTTATGTTTCTTTCATTAAAATATTAAAATTAATTAAGAACAAATTCAAATCGATAAAGAATATAATAATATGATAATAAAATTTTATATAATCATAACATAATTTTTATTCTGTTTAATAATTTTTAAGTAATAATGTATTTTAAAATTTTATATACACTGTAAATAAAACCGAAACATTAAAAGTAAAAGCAGTTAGTAAGATACTTATATCAGTATATACTTGATATCCTTATTATATTAAATCTTTATATATAATAAGCATAATATGGATCTTATCCAAAATTTTGGTCGTACGGTCCTTGGACAACCAAAATTAATAAGGACCATTAGATCTTAACTAGAGAAATGAAAATCGTTAGATCAAATATTAAAAAAGTGTATTTTATTAATAATAAGATTATATTTAAATTCTAAAAAGTGTATTTTGATAATTTAAACCAAATATACCAAATATAAATAAATTTTCTATATTGAATAACTTCTCCATGTAAAAATTTCGTGACTTTCTTTTCTCTTCCATGGACAATTCCAGTTAGGTAAAAATTGTTAAACCATCTTTTAATTAAAGATAAGTTAGTTATCTTCATGTGGGGTGTAAAATCGTCAAAATCTAATTTTTAAAACACAAGATAAAACCCAAATTAGTAAAGTAAGTATTTAAATTCTAATCATAATTATTATGCCATCATTATTTTAACGCCAATTTAATTACTTTTTTCTAACTATTTGAAATTTAGAAATCTATGTTCAAAAATTAAAATCAATCTAAGAAAAATTCAAATCAACAAAGAATATAATAATACGAGGATAAAATTTTATAAAATTGTGCATATTTTTTATCCTATTTTATTAAGTTTTAGATCATAACTAATCAAATATTATTTATTATTAAATAATAAATTATACGCAAATGGTGATTTTGTTTTATAAGAACTCATAAAAACCTAATTTCATTGTTAGCACCACTATATTCATATTAAAAAAAACCGTATTTTGAAATTTTAGACTCAGCTACAGAAGATGCCAAACTTTTTTAACCTATATACATTGTAATTTATTAAATTCGAAACTTTAAAAATTTGTTAATCAATTACTATACCACTTTTCTGAAAAATCGTACTTTACAAAAAATATTATCAAATAACCTATGTCTGCAAGAAAAAAAATGAAAAAATTCTTATTTTTCAAAAAAAAACTGTAAATTTTAATATGTTGTTGGTAGATTCAAACCTTAGATCATTCTACATGATAATTTTACTGTTATATCTACGTTTCTCAACAATTTAATTTGAAAGATCCAACGATTATGGATTGAGTGATCAAACAGAGCCACTATACTTATAAGTAAGCTTTAATTATTTAGTCTTTAATATAATAACATAAATATTTACGAGATATACTATAAAAATATGAATTTTATACAGAATTTTGATCGTCACGGTGTACCACTTTAAAAGAAGAACTATTACAAAAAAAATTATATTTTAATTGATAATTTATTTTCTCAAAAGTTCAAAATTCCCGCATCATTAACATATTACAAAAAAGAGTATATTATATTTTAGCAATAAATATTTAAAAAAATTAAAAATTAATTTTTTTTTATAAATATTAAGAAACATTATTGATATTATCCTAATAGTTTGGTCCTAAATACCGCCAAAACATTCTCAACCGTTAGATCAAATACTTTTAAAAATAGGCGATCATGATTATATCATATAAAAAGAAGTTATTATCTAAAAATGATATAAGTTAAAAGATATTATATTATGATTGGATTTTCTAAAAAGTCAAAATATAAAAATAGTTGTAATTAAATAAGGAAACTCATTTAATAACAAAACAATAAAAATCGTTTAATCTTAAATAGATAGGTGAAAACCGTTAGATTTAACATTAAAAACTGTATTTGGTTAATAAAGGATATTCTAATAATCTAAACTACATATCAGTAGATTTCCTAAATCGAATATAATTCTCAACATTAAATTTCGTCACTTTATTCTCTTTTTAGTTTTATAATAATTTTTAATTGAAAAAGAACTATTAAACCACAACTAAATTAAAGATTATTTAGTGAATTTCATGTGGACTATAAAATTGGCCAAATCTAACTTTTATAACTCAATATAAACAAATATTAAATTGAGCGTGTAAAATATAATAAATATCAAATTTTTAACTACAATTTTTTTGGCTAAATCTTTTTTAACAATAATTTAATCATGTAAACTAATAACTTTTAAAAATTAAAATATTCATAAATAAATATAATTATAAATATTAAAAAAACAATCGTGTGTTGCATGGGTAATAAAAATATAATTATAAATAAAATTTAAGTAACTGTGCATCGCACGGGCTATAAGCTAGTAATTTTATAATACTTAGAAGACGGGACGGTGAGGTGGTGAGTGTCACTGGCTTCGTTCTATTTTTCTAATTTTCTTAATTTTTTGAATTAATAATATTAAAAATTCGAAAAAAATCTCAATTATCTTTTAAATCAATACTAATAGAGTAAACTGAATATAGAAATTTAATATTCTTTCCTTTAAAATCTTTAGTAATAGAGGAAAGTAAATATACTATTTAATCACAATATTTACTAATTGAGGAAAGTAAATATACAATTTAAATATCCAACTAAATTTTTTATTATTTTAAATATTTACTAATAGAGGAAACTAAATATACAAATTTAATATTCATTCATTTAAAATATTTAGTAATGGAGGAAAGTAAATATACTATTTAATCACAATATTTACTAATGGAGGAAAGTAAATATACAATTTCAATATTCAACTAAATTTTTTATTAGAAAATATCTAAATTACCTTTTAAGTCTTTATTAACAGGGGAAACAAAATATACAATTTTAATATTCTTATCAATTTAATCTTCATTATAAAGCTATATTACAATCATGTTTACGATTTAATATTTATTAGATCTTTATATTATAAACCTATTTAGAATTTAATCTTTATTATATCTTAAATTGCCAATAAAATCATGGCATAGTGATTAGTTTTCATGCTCAATAAAGTATGATACAAAATCAACATATAAAGTTTAGGGATATTTAAGAAAAAGTTTGATTCATTTTGGTGTCAAAGTTTGCACTGAGTTCCAAAATGGTGACTAAAGTTTGAAAATTGCAAATCGATGGCCAAAGTTTTTACCAAGTTTCAAAATAGTGGCTATACTTTCAGATTTACAAATCGATGGACATACTTTATACCGTATTTCACAGTAATAATTCAACAAATAAAAAAATTAAAAAATTATTGAAAAGTAATTAATTTAAAATTTTTAAAAATAATATTGATTCAACACGAACACCAAAAAAATTCATCCGAAGTTTAAAAAAAAAGCATTGAGTCTAAATAAATATGGAAAAAGAGTTATAGTCAAATTTTCAAAAAGGTTAATATTTAAATTTTATTATTTCATATATTATTAGTATTTTTTGTTATATGTATTTATGCAACGGGCGTCGGCTCAAGAAACATGACACAAAATCGGCGTATAAAGTCTAGGGGATATAAAGATAATTTTTGTGATAATACGAATGACTGAAGAATTAAATGGTGGTTAATACTTAAATTTATATTAATGTATATTTTTAGTATTTGTTTTATATTTATTTAGAGTAACAGGTGTCGCATCAAGAAAATATGATACAAAATCAGCATAAAAATATGTTAGTAGTTTATTTTATTGTTTATGTATGTTATTCTGTAAAATATTGTGGTCACTATTTATATATACTAACTTATAGCTCGTACCATGTATGAGTTTTTTTAATAAATTTTATTAATTAATTAAACAATTATAAGATATATTTGGATGTATTGATAAGTTATATATATTATTAACTATTGAAAGATTTCCCGTAAGGTATTCATGGGAGTGTATTAATGATTGAAAGATATTGTACAATTGGTATCTTTACGTGTGTTTTGAAAATGTAATATTGTTTAATAAAAAGGTAACATGTTAATTTAAAAAGTTAACATTAATGATTGAAAAATATAATATAATTAGTATTTTTAGATTTGTTAATAAAAGATAGTATATTTCAATTAAAATATAACATGTTTTTAATGACTGAAAAATAAATATAATTAGTATTTTTAGGTGTGTTTATAAAAGATAGTGTTTTTTTAATTAAAAAGTAATATGTTTTGGTTAGAAAATACAATATCTTATTATTCATATTATTTATAAATTAAAATGATCGAAAACCAGAATATCAAAAAATCTGAAAACCAAAATTTTCACTGAAATGGTTATTATATAATAGTATAAATTATATATATATTTTTCTTAAATAGTTAATACTTAAAATTTTACAAAATATTTATAGGGCCGCTGTGAAGCGCGGCTTAGTTGATTAGTTAATATGTATTCACGGTAAAAATTAAACTCACAACACAACACGACATGGATAAGTGTAAAATATGATATTTTTGGAAAATGAGATGTTTTAGTTAAGAAAAATAGAAAAGATATTCTATATACTAATTTTAATATTTTATCTAACGGTTATCAATGATTTAATCAAAAATATCTAACGGCTATGAATGGAGTGACCAGACTACAAAAACTTTCATGACCAGACTACAAAATTTCAATGTTTCGTCTTTAATATAATAGTATAGATTATTGATATATATATATATATATATATATGGCTGAGCATTCGGTCGGTTCGGTCCAGAACCGGACTGAACCGAATAGACCGAGAACCGAATTATCATTTTTTTGTGGACCGAACCAAACAAAAATTGTATTTTGGACCGGAACCGAATCGAACCGAAATATTGATATTCGGTTCGGTTCTTTCATAAAAGAACCGAATTTTTTTTAAATAAAAAATTTGTATTTCAAAAAAAGGCAACAAATATGATTTTTCAAAAAATAAAAATATTAGCTAATGAAATACAAGTATGAAATGTAAATATAATAGTTCAAACTTCAAATCTCGAACCAAAAATAAGCCATGCAAAATTTTGAATATATACATACATATAAAATTAACATATTATATCTATAAAAATTATATAAATATAAAATAAAATAAATTCGGTCTATTCGGTTCGGACCGAATTTTTTTTGAAAGAACCGAACCGAACCGATATTTATTTCGGTCTATTCGGTCCGGACCGAAAATACCGAATTTTCAGAAAATTAGAACCGAACCAAACCGAAATTATACTATTTGGTTCAGTTTTTCGGTTCTGCTCAGCCCTATATATATATATAAGTTATACATATTTATAATTTTTTGTAGAATAGTAGGTAAATATACATATTTAATATATATTTTATAAAAAAATTACATAATAAAAATAATTTTATAATATATAAATTTTAATTAAAGTAAATTTATATTTTTATTTAATGTACACGAATATGACGAGTACACAACACATTCTAAATCATATATGTGTTTTATTTAATACACGAATTCAAAACGCATCATATATACCTTCTACATTCAAGTACATGAAAATATAAAGCGGGTTTCGTCTTCTTTTCCGAAAAGCCAATCACACTATTCCACTTTAGCTAATGATGAAACATAATCTTTCTCTTTTTCTTGAAGCCACTATCTTGTCTAAAGAATTTCACTATTCGCTTGTCACTTCTTGGAAATCACGAAGAGATAATAAGTCTTTGTAATCCATACATGAATAATTTCTAAGAATGTTATTGAATCTTAAGCATGCCAACAACATTTTTTAATTAAAATATTGATCGGAAAATAATTTAAAATTATCTCAAAAGCACATAATTTTGTACACTTGTATAATTATTTTTACATATTAATTTTCTTAATGGACATAATAAAATAAAAAATATATAAAAAGAAAGTGGGACAATTGGGAGTTAAATTTTTGGACACATCTTTGCAATTATTACTTTCAAACCATTTTTCACATAATTATCTAATTTTCTTCAAATATATATTCATTGATAAAATTAGTGAATATCAAGTCAATTAAATTAAAAGAAGGGTAGCTTGTTATGAAATATTACCACAAAATATACAACAATATATTTTTTACAGGTATATACATCAATCCTCAACCAATGAAAGGCTGAGGAGGGAAGTAGCAACTGTTGTCCTGTTGCAAAATGTTGAATGACAAAAATTTGGTCAGAATTGTGGAGTCAATATAGGAGGAAGCAACGCGCCAATATCACAAAGTAAACTGGTCAGATGTTATAATCCAAAGCTCAACGAACACCACATAAACTAATATTAGTGGATTCAGTCATCCTATCCTCTAAAACTACTTTCCAATTTTATCTTATACTGAAATTCAAAATAACATTTATCTTATAATTAATTAAATGATTATATTGATTCAAAAAAAATTAAAAATTAAATGATTATAAGTTATAATACAAGCACAGTGTGGCTTTCTTTTTATTATGTCTCACCATTAATTTTAATAAATTTCACCCTCATTACCAAAATGTTATTTTTATACTATAAAACATCGTTATATATTTAATCACACATTTCAGTTTAGTACCATTCCTGGTAATATAAAGAAACCGTGTAGTAAGTAGCTAGTACTCCCTCAGTTTTTTTTTATAAGTAGCTTGATTTTTTTGCATATATTTTAAGGTACTTTGATCGGATATTTAAAATTATTATTTTTAAAAATTTTTTTTTTTAAATAAAAATATATAACGGATAGTTTAATTTAAAAAATAAAATTTAAAAAATAATAATTTTAAATACCCGATCAAAACGCTTTGAAATGTGTACAAAAAGTCCGACGTGAAGAAACGGAGGGAGTATTTACGATGACATTGACGTTGCATGAGCAACCAAAAGAGGCAAAGACATGATTACTGATTAGTGAAGGGATTAAGTGGACAATAGAATATTAGAAACTTGTCAAAACGCCTTAATCGTTTGGTTTGAGCATATATTCTATTTTTCATGTTGGAAAATTGTTTTTCAGTCGCTGTTTTAAACCTATCGACATTATTTAAACCTTTACTTTATTTTATTAGTGTGGCTGATCTTTGGCTTAATCTATTGATAATCAAGGGGACGTTTTGTTCACAAAATTCCGAACCTCAATTTCATGATTTAATATTTAAGTTAACAATTTTGTTGAAAATCGAATTTTCTATAAATTAACTGTATTCTTTTTTAATTCTTAATATATGATGTTGATTCAATTTCTTGTATTCAATATTCAAATATTTTTCATTAACATTATCGATTTTATTTTCAACTATGATTCTGCATAATGCGTAGACATAATATATACTGTACAAACTATAAAAACAAAAACTACTAAAAGTTTCTAATTTTCATTAAATATCATACTGTCATATATGTGGACATTACATATATTATGCTAATTCAAACAATTTACCATTAGCTTGTATAGTTTTCAGTTAATTGCTAGACAAGTATCTCACATGACCAATAATTAGAGCACGTCATTTCTTCAAAACATAATTGATTAAATCAAATGATAAATTTTTATGTAGGTTTAGTCAAAAATTTGAAGGTTAGCTGTTCAATTATTTGTACTTTTAATTAATAAAATAGTTATATTAATTGAAGGAAAGTACGAATTAATTATGCCAACTAAAAAATTATTAAATTATCAAGGAGAATGGCCCAAGGAACTTAATGTGGAGCCCACTTTCGCGGAAGATGAGAAGAAAGTTTGGTTTAGAATCTTTAGATGGGTGCGACCAGAGAGAGATTGATCGATGTTGATAGCAACTCCAACTCCAACATTAAATTATTATAATAATGATGAGTATAGTGTCTAAACAATTTTAATATAATACTAAAATAGTAATCCAAAAACATCAAATAAGTTTTGGGTCACCAAATTTGAAAAAATGACATAAATACCACTTTTTTAGACTAAGTGACAAGAATACAATTTTTAAATTTTTTGGTCAAAAATACCATTTCTTTTTTTTTTTGCAAATTTTTTCGAAAAAACATATGTTACCCCTTTCTCAAATGCGTAATGGTGTTACCCATTTTCTAAATACGTAATAGATCGGTATTTTTGGTCAACATGTACGAAAATGGATATTCTTGTCACCAGTTTTTAAAAAAATGGTATTTTTGGCCATAACCCACCAAATTTGATGACAAAAGTACATTTGATAATCTTTTCACATCAAATTTGGTGACTTTCAAAATTTCAACAATACCCCTATGTTTGTTAACAAAACAAATTTCTTTTAAATCATGAATTATAAACAACACACTAGATTTAATTGTAAAAATAACATCATAAATTTATAATGATAAATAAGAAGTTACAAGATAATAATTAACCTAGCTGCAACTTATAATACATATATAAATAAATAAACTCAAGTTTTAAACAGTAGTTAATCTTCTGAAAAATCATCCAGGGATCTTCCAAAATTTTTGCAAATAGTCAACAGCCGATGCAGAGGCCGCAGAAGCTTGTGCGATCATAACATTATAATATAGTAGTTATATTTATAATATAAAAAATGAACAAAGTTAGAATATTCTAATTTAGAGGTGAAAGATTTTTTTTTTTTTTTTTTTTTTGACAAACAAAGAGATTTTATTAACTTGCATCAACGGAATCATAGCCAGGACAAACCCCTGAACTGACACTACAACCTGAATAGAAACAAATAAACGAGCTAAACAAATAGCCGCTTATGTTTTCAGACTGTTTAACATTATGAATTTCTAAATTCTTTGAACTAGAAAAGATTAAAATGGCTTCCCGATCTATCAACCCTGCACCAATCCTGGAACCAGTAATATCACAAATGACTTTCACGTACGCACCACCTGTAGCCCAATGTTCAGACACACCCCAGCTATCTACATGCCGAAAACCAGCTATAGACATGCCGCAAGTGAAAGATCTCATAAGATCAACAAATTTTAGTTGTGAAAATTAAGCTCTTGCAATATCCGACACCAGCCCAAATTCAATGCACGAATTACAGATCTCCCACAAAACCACATAAATCATTTTCAAAGTAACGAGGAACAAAACACATACCAACATCAAAAGAACATACCTTAACATCCCAATAAAAGGGTAACAAGCCAGACACACGCCAATACGCGGACACACGCCAATAGGCGAGACTAACACCAAAAATTCAAAGACCTCAGAATTACACCAAATTTTGGTATGATGTTAAGGAGGAGAATTTGAATCTAAAGGTATTTTTTATTTGCAGAATCGGACTCAAAATCAAGATAGATCTGAGAAATAAATTCCAGATGTTTGGTTTTGGTTCGATTTTTATTGAACAAAAACTGGAACAAAAAGTTTAGATAATTGAGAGAAGGATTGGAGAATGGATTGATGGGGGAAACGAAGCTGTAGATGGAGAAGAAGGGGGAGGGAGGCGGCTATGGTGGCACGGGGTCGACTCTCATTAACCCTTCTATTCACGTTTCAACTGGGTAGGAAATACAAGGCTCAGTATCTCGTTACTTAGGTGAAAGATTTTTTTTAGTGACAAGTATAGGGACGTGTCCCTAGGTTGAAGTTTATTTTATGAATGGTGTTTTTTTAACATCAAAATAGTGTTATAGTAACACTATTTTGATGTTCTTGGTTGGAGATGGCCTGAGAGCCCACTATTTTAGCATCTTCAGCCCAACCTATCGTATGCTTATGATATACTTTCTTTTTCCCTTTCATTTATATACACTTTCTATTTTTGGATATTCCTCTCATTTCTATACATTTCAAAAATAGTAAATTTTAATAATATAAAACACATTACACTCGCTACTTTTATCCACTATCTCTATTTTATAATAATTTAAAACACTATTACACCCACTATTTTTCTCCACTATCTCAAATCTATTATTAAATATTGATATGTCCCACCACTTTATCCACTTTTCATTTAACTTTACTCATTTTTATACATTTTCTTGGTCTCCGTGTCCAAATCAAACGTATATTATTCAATCGAACGGAGGGAGTAGCTGTTACATTTTGTTTTTTTTATATGGGTCCACCAATATTAATGTTCTACTTAATTTCTAATGACATATTGACATGTATATTAAATATCTAATTTTTTAAATTTTAAAATCACTGTGTGTTTCAACACATATATCATCATGATTACGTATATGCGTGTACATAATTGAGAATGGACATGAATTATTAATTTATCAGACAAGTCACTCATTTTTTAAAGAGTAAAAACTTTAAAGTGATTGTCACACTTTAATCGCTTTTGTATTTTGATGGTCCGAATTTTAAATTTTAAATTTAGTGGTTAGATATTACTTTCAGTTTTCAAAAAGATAGCTAATCAAAAAGATGGCTAAGAGCCACTTTTTTTAGAAAAAAAAGTGGCTCGTAACCACCTTTTTGAAAAATAAAAACAATGTTCGGCTACTTATTGCAAATTATCACTTGTTTTAGAAAAAAAACTTAAAAAAGTGATAGTATCCACCTTTTTGAAAAATAAAGTTAATGTCCTGTCACTGTATTACAAATTATAAAATATGATCATCAAAATACAAAATTGGGTAAAGTTTGACCACCAAGGTTTACTCTTTTTTTAAATTAAAATATTACTAACTTAAAACCCGTGCAATGCATGGATTGTTAATTGTTATTTTATTATTATTTTTTTAATTGTATTTGTTAAAAAAATAAGTAGGTATGTAAAAATAGCTAAACACTTTTAATTAATTAAAAACATTAAAACATATTTTAAAATAAATAAGTAAGAGTTTGCTCGTTAGATTTTTGGAAAAAGAGGGGTTTTAGTATGGAAAAATAAAAAATGTAACATATATTTAGTTTAAAAAGGTAAATGCCTGTGATATTTTTGGAAAATGAGGTTTTAAAATTTAATAATTTAAATTATTTAAATACGTTTTAAAATAAATAAGTAAATGGTTTGTCCGTGATATTTTTAGAAAAAGAATGGATTTTAGTGAGAAAAATAGAAAAAATAAATTGAAAAAGACAATTTTCCGTGATATATTTAGAAAATGAGGGATTTTGTTAGAAAAAATCTATAATGTGTTTTAGCTGAAAAAGTAATTGGTTATAAATAGGTATTTGATTATTTATGTTTTAATATTTTTATTAATTGTATTTGTTAAGAAAAATAAGTTGGCATGTTAAAATAAGTAAACTTTTAAAAAAATAATTGTAATATAAGGTTTAAAAATAAATAACTAAAGGTTTGTCCGTGATATTTTTGGAAAATGAGGGGTTTTAGTAAGGAAAAATATAAAAACTAACATGTTTTAGTTAAAAAAGTAATTGCTCGTGATATATTTGAAAAAGTTGGGGAATTTGTTAGAAAAATGAAAAAAATAATGTATTTTAGGTGAAAAAGGTAATTGGTTATAAATATGTAATATTATTATTTAATAATATATTTCTATAAATGAGTGAGGTTAATTAAGTAAAAACACGAATTTAAAAAAGGACAATTAAGTAAAATCACAACGTACCATACCAACCGACCAAACTTTTAATGTTTCGTCTATTATATAATAGTATTGATAGTATAGATAGAGAGATAGATTTATAATATTAGTATTTTATGGTACTAAATGAAATATCCCATGATATTTTTGAGATTTTAGTTAGGAGAAATATTAGTTAAAAAATATAAAAAAAAATACACGTTTTGGAAAAAAAATCTAATCGGTTAGTTATTAATAATTATAAATTTAATATTTTATTTTATTAAATAGAACTATTCGTGATATTTTTGGAAAATGAGAGGTTTTATTTGAAAAAATAGAAAAGTAGAAATTTTAGTTAGAAAATATAAAAAAGAATATACACTTTGGCTAAAAATCTTAATAAGTTAGTTATTAGCAATTATAACCTTATTATGTTATTTTATTAAATAAAACTGCCTGCAATATTTTTGGAAAATGAGATGTTTTAGTTAGTAAAAATATAAAAGATATTTTATATAATAATTTTAATATTTTATCTAACGGTTCTCATCGATTTGATCAGAAATATCAAACTGCTATGAATGTAGTGATCAGACTACAAAACTTTCAATGTTTCGTATTTAATATAATAGTATAGATGTATGTAATAATTAGTTTTTATAAAAAGTAATTACATTTATGAACTATTTTAATGTCTTTCGATGTTCACTTGGACATTTTCATCGTTGTCAACTTCCTTCTATTTTATATCTCTTGCTTTCGTTATCAACGTAAGCTTCTTGTTTTCGTTAAACTAGTCGACTAAGCCGCGCTTCGCTGCGGCCCTATAATTTTTTTGTAAAATTTTAAATATTAACTATTTAAGAAAAAAAGTTTATATAATCTATAGTATTATATAATAGCTGTTTCATTGAAAATTTTGGTTTTCAGGTTTTCGGTCATTTTAATTAATAAATAATACGAATAATAGGAAATTTTCTGTTCTAACCAAAACATACGGGGGAGTTTTTGATTAAAAAAACATTATGTTTTATAAACACACCTAAAAATACTAATAATATTATATTTTTTAATCATTAAAAACATGTTACCTTTTAATTAAAACATACTACCTTTTATAAACACACCAAAAAATATTAATTATATTATATATTTCAATCATTAATGTAATGTTTATAAATTAACATGTTACCTTTTAATTAAACAATATTACATTTTCCAAACACACCTAAAAATATCAATTGTACAACATATTTCAATCATTAATACACTCCCAAAAAATACCTTACGCGATATCTTTCAATAATTAATAATATATTTAACTTATTAATACATCCAAATATATATTTTAATTATTTAATTAATTATATATATATATAAACCCGTAAATTGTACGGGGTATAAGCTAGTATATTATATTATATAATAGACAAAACATTAAAACTTTGGTCGGTTGGTAACATCATATTTTTACTTAATTACCTTTATTGATTTATAAAAAAATATTAAATAATAAAATTATCTATTTATAACCAATTACCTTTTCAGCTAAAACACATTATAAATTTTTTCTAACAAAACCCCTCATTTTCCAAAACTATCACGGGAAATTTCCTTTTTCAATTTCTTTTTCTATTTTTCTTACTAAAATCCCTCCTTTTTATAAAAATATCACGAGCAAACCTTTACTTATTTATTTTAAAACATATTTTGATTCTTTTAATTTTTAATTTTTTTTACATATTTTATCATGCGTACTTGTTTTTTTATTAACAAATGCAATTAATAAAATATTAAAACATAAATAATATAGTAACAAATATTAAAAATAATCCGTGCATCGCGTAAAAACATAAAAACATAAAAACATAATTAAATTTTCAAAATTCTAGAAATTAGAAAAGCGATTGGGAACGATTTCAAAGCATCGTGTAAATGTCTAGCTATATTATAAAAACATAGTAGAATTCTAGAAATTAGAAAAGCGATTGGGAACGATTTCAAAGCATCGTGTAAATGTCTAGCTATATTATAAAAACATAGTAGAAAGATGTTTACATAAAAATATGTGATTCTTTATTATATAAAAGCTATTTTACCAGAAACAAAATAAAATTATATATAATAATCAAAAGAACAAATTGTAATTGATCATTAAATGAATTAAAATCTTTTTCAATACATAATTTGATATCGTTACTCTTTGTCAGAAAGTTGAAAATTCGACTAAACAAAAAAAAGGGAATTAGATAGATGGAACAGGCTCCCTGTTTATGGATGTCCATGGTTTTTCTGGAAGGAAAAATTGAATTCATTACTGAATTCACTCCTCTGTAGAATATCAAAAGATCGCGAGGGACAGCCCTCCGACGATCAACAATATAAACCATTTATAGTATTTCAATAAAAAAGATAACACTTGATAAATTTAAATAATAAAGTAATAATTATCAAAGTGAAAGATTGGTCATGAAGAACTTGATTAACTACGAAAGAAAATCAACACATATAAAACTCGTTTTCTTCGTAGTCTATAAGATGCTAGTACTAATTCATATAATAATTCAGTAAAAAATCAACCATCGATAAATTGTCAGTTCTCACCTCTGTTTTTCGTCTCCGTAATCCTCTTTTATAATCACCCATTATCTTTAGCATCAAAAAATTACCTGTAACCACCAAAAATCAAGTGTCAAAATAGAGAGAACATCAAAGATTCACATATAAAAATATTTGAATGTTTTAACACTGAAACAATGAAAACAATTATATTGATGAATGATGAATCATTGTATATGTGAGGAGAAAAGTAAGGAACGATAAATAAATACCGGAGTATTGTATATAATCACATTATATAGTGTATATATTTCCTCAAATAAGGTTATTAGTTTAAAAGGTAAGGTAAACATAATTATAATTTAGTTGTAAAATTTGATTAGAAAAGATAAAGATATTCAATGATTCTATATATTAGAGTTAACTTACCTTTCGTTTCGTTTATACAATTTAAAAAAAATTGATTTTATTTATACAATTGAAAAAGGTTTTGATTTTTTTACCTAAATTATAGGACTTAAAAAGGAAGCTTTAATTTTTAGTTTTTAAAATAGAGGAACTTTTATACAACTCAAAAAAGGTTTTGACTTTCTTTTTTTAAAAAATAGGACTTAAAAGAAGGAAATTTAATATTAAGTATTTCAAATTGAGAAGCTCCTGAAATTTTCCTTTTTATATATATATAAAGATATATGTTTATAATTTTCTTTAAAGAGAAGCAACTTTCCTTGTCTACAATTCTATAAATTTGAATATAAATAAGGTAACTTAATTTTAGATTTATAATTTTTTTTAAAGAGAAGTCATATATATGAACTTTCTTCGTTTGCAATCCTATAAATTTGAAAAAAAGATAATTTAATTTTATTGAATTAAAGTTGAGAAACTCTAGAAAAAAAAAAAAATATTTTTCGGATAATCTGAGAGCTCCTGAGGATTTTCCTTTATATATATAAAGATAAAGATAAAGATAATAAGGATATAAAGATAGAAGAAGATAAATAAAAGGAGAAAGAAGATAAACATTGATATGATAAAAAGATAAAGATATCGAATATTAAAATTATATATTTACTTTCCTCCATTATTAAATATTTTAAAGAAAAAAATATTAAAATTGTATATTTAGTTTTCTCCATTAGTAAAGATTTAAAATGATAAAGACTGATAAGATAAAAAGATAAAGATATCGAATATTAAAATTGTACATTTACTTTCCTCCATTATTAAATATTTTAAAGGAAAGAATATTAAAATTGTATATTTAATTTCCTCTATTAGTAAATATTTAAAAGGCAATTGAGATTTTTTCTATCCTATAAAAAATATATTAAAATTGTATATTTAGTTTCCTCCATTAGTAAAGATTTAAAAGGATAAAGACTGATAAGACAAAAAGATAAAGATATCGAATATTAAAATTGTACATTTACTTTCCTCTATTATTAAATATTAAATATTTTAAAGGAAAAAAAATATTAAAATTGTATATTTAGTTTCCTCTATTAGTAAAGATTCAAAAGACAATTGAGATTTTTTCTATCCTATAAATTCAAATTTAAATAAGAAACTTTAATTTTATTGAATTAAAATTGAGAAAGCAAATAATATTAAAATTGTATATGGTAAAAATTTAAAAGGCAATTGCTATTTTTTCTATCCTATAAATTCGAATTTAAATAAGAAAATTTAATTTTATTGAATTAAAATTCAGAAACTCTAGAAAAATAGATAAATAGCTTTCGGACGATCTAAGAGCTCCTGGGGGTTTTCCTTTATATATATAAAAGATAAAGAAGATATTGAAAATAATAAAAGAAAGTTCTATCAAGCCTACAAATTCGAAAATAATAAGGAAGTTGTAATTTTCTAAATCAAAGAAAGTTCTATCAACTCCTACAAATTCGAAAATAATAAGAAAGTTGTAATTTTCTAAATCAAAGAAAGTTCTATAACTTTGAAAATAATAAAATAAAGTTCTATCAAGTTTGAAAATAATAAAAGTGTAATATTCAATTTCCTTCCTACAAATCGAAAATAATAAAGAAAGTTGTAATTATTAAAATTAAAAATTGTGAAAAATTGAGAAAATTAGAAAAATAGAACGGAGCGATTCTAGAGGCGCCACATCACCGCCCCCGTCTTCTCCTTTATATAAGTATATTGATTGTTTTACCATATAATTGTTGAATATTCAATTTATTTAGTAAAGTTCCAAAAATATGTGTCTACGGTTTACAAAAGATTGTATTTACGATTTTATAAAACGCACCAATATATCTGCGTTGACATAAAGTATACAATCTCCGTATAATTTTGTTAATAAGGCTACTAGGTTTAACGAGTCTAATACCTAAGTATATTCTTAGAAAGCTGCTGCAGCTACTTGAAAAATTCGTGGAGTGTGATTGGTAAAGAACCCTCCAATAAAGGGCAGAACAGAACAGTCCAATAAAAGGCAGAAACAGGGTCCAGGATTGTGTTTCTGATTTTATCTGCTAATTTTCGCAAGTTCTTGCAAGAAAGAGTGCACACAAATTTTCTTTTCTGGTTAATATTGAAAAAGTTTGGAAGAAATATATTAATAACTTATCAATCTCCAAATCTGTAGTTAAGTTTGTGATGAAGACGTAAGACCAAACCAACTTGAGAACTCTTTTCTCAGACATGAACAAGCACAATTGAAATATGAAACAGACCATGCATACACCTTCAACAACGTTGATATCGCACCATGCTCGTTCCACAAACGTTCAACAATGGCATATATCTGATATGAAAACAATGGCCATGCACTTCATTATCATTTCCAGAATATCAGTTTCGGAGATTCTCGGGACGATCTTTTAGTAATTCTATTCGACACGCTTAATTGAAAGTGACTTCATATTCTAAACAAATACTCTATTTTTATTAGTACAGGGTCATGATGGTAGAAGAAGGCTGGAGATATTGTTTGTTTATATAGATAGCAAGAAGTTGCAACGACTAACAAGAGAAGACCATAGAGGAGTTGGTTAGACCAAGTAAAGCAGACGCGCTCTCTCCTCGTCATTCATGTCTTACTCAAACAAACAAACAAGTACTAATGTTAATCGCATAAATGTCACAACATGAAAAGTCCCGTACCTCCTCTCCTTGGAATGCAGGACCAGATTGACTTTTGTGCTCCTGAATCTCTACCTCAAAATTTCAAGAAATTTTTTAACTTGTAACAATGATCGAGTGGAATAAGATACCGGTACAAGAACACGACACCGAAAATAAAAATTAATATTCAGCGTTACCGCTCTGAGTAGGCTTGACAAGGAGCCTGGCCTGCTGGCCAGATAAGTTGAGGACAAAACATGCAGACGTCTCTCTATCATGAGTTTATAAATTAACTAGTCAGTCAAGTCTGGCCCTTTCAACTTGATTATCATGGCCTGGTTTTACCATTAAGCTTTGAGCATTTAATACCCGTGTTTTACTCTGTATACATGAACCATACGCAGGTCCATATTGGACTGTAGTCACTCTACCACAATATCTAGTTGTTATAGTGGCTTGACTAGTTGACTACCCCCACACTGTGACTTGAGAGTTGAGAGGAGTGAGCTATGCGAGTCAAGATTGGCTTATAAATCAGTTTTATATATTTCTCTTTTATAAAAATGCTCACCAATGAGAAAAGCCAAAAGCAGAGCCCTGGCCTGTTAACTGATGAAATAGACCAGCCCAACCTTGTAAATTGGAGATGGAAAAGGACGCTTTGGGCCATGGATTGCCTGCAATCTGTATACAGTTTCCATGCATCAAAAACATATAATGTACCCACTAATAAATAATAATTGCCAGCATCTGTAATTAAACTACAACATGAAGGCACAAAGATTAGGCTTCAACAGACAATTTCTCAATTATCTCTGCACCATCTTCTAAGAAACTGTAAATTAGATTTAATTGTTAAAACCCGAATCTCCTTATCATTTGAGTTTGCTTTTTTGTCTATACCAAAAGAATAGTGCAGAAACACCCTTATATAAACATCGACAGGATGGCAGTGGAACTTATCTGTCTGTTATTTGTATCCTCGATGACCAAATCACTCAAGGCCTTGCAACAGAAAGTTCCAAGTCATTGTGACCAAATTGTTCGTTTTTACGGTAGATAATTCTCAAGCCTATGTTAACATATGATGGATCAGGTACAAGGACACATTAAAATTTCAGCAAACAGACTAACAAAATTCACTATAATTAGTTAATTACAGAGTTTGGCTATCACAAACGTCATAGATCTCCTAACCGCATAGCCTGTTCCGGTGGATTGCTGAAAATTTTGATGGAAAACATGATAAATCACGAGGACGCTGTTGCAAGTTTTGATGGTTAGGATTTCAAATAGTAGAAGGAAAATGCTTCTATAGGATCAAAATAAACAGACTTCCTTCCAAATATACACAACAAGGATCATAACCTCACAATATAAAGTGATGACATAACCCAAAAACTGTTTGCAACATATATTGGTACGTACTCTGATGTGTGATCATTACAGACACATGTACATTTGCCAGCATCTAAATACCAGGCATTATATGCAATGCCTGGTAACTCCAGGTTAGAATTACGACTGAACACACACAGACAGACACGAGTTAAGTCAGTAACATTGCGTAGTGTCAAGCGTGTCTCTGTGCATACTAATGAATATATTTTGCATTACTCAACTAAATCAGGAATCTTTAGTTAAATTAACTTTTTTCTTGTAGCAGAAAAGATGAAGTGATCTCAGCATCGCTGTTTGAAGAAAAAGTTCTAAATAGTTTAATTTGAAAAGATGTGATGGGATATACCCCATGCCACGAGTTCCTTTTCTAGTGCATGTATTTATTTTATTAGCACATGATACAATTATTTAAGAACATAATTTATAGGGAGCTGGTCCACAACAAGCTATGGTGGCAAATCATTTGTCCGTGAAAAATTTTCTTGGAGAGGAAGAACTCTAAAATTGAAAAAATTTCTGCGGATAGATTGACGTGATTCCCTGCATTCACATCAATTTCTAGTGTTAAACCTATCCGCGATAATTTTCCGCAGACAGATGATTTCAACAAGTGATTGTCAGGACCAAGAACCATCTATACTCTTTATTAATAAACAAAACAATGTGAAAAATTTTCTCAAAGAGGAAGAACCCTAAAATTGAAAAAAATTATGCAGATAGAATGACGTGATCTCATGCATTCACATCAATTTCTAGTGTTAAACCTATCCGTGATAATTTTCCGCAGACAGATGGTTTCAACAAGCGATTGTCGGGGACCAGGACCCATCTATACTCTTTATTAATAAACAAAAAAAATGTGAAAATGACGCGCGGTACCAAAGTACAAAAATACTAAAGTACCAAAATACCAAATTTGGTTATCACTTAACCCGGTTTCGATTCCTCGCAACTACATAATTATACAAAATTTATTTTCTTGAAATTCTTTAGCTTCATCCAGGGTTCGATTCCTTAAAACTACGTAATTATACAAGATTTATTTATTTACTTTAAATTCAATTGTTTCATCGAGCGTTAGATTCTTTACAGCTACGTAATCATACAAGATTTATTTATTTACTTTAATTTATTTAGCTTTATGCACAGTTCGATTGTCTATAACTACATAATTAAATAGTTATTTATTTATTATATATTTTTATCAATCAATTCTCAAGAAATACATTTTTAAATAATATTTTTTAATAATTTATTAATACTAATATTTTAATGTCAACGGATGCTCGGCCGTGTTTGACACGGTTATAAACTAGTATTTATAAATGATCTAAATGGCTTCCCTTTTAAGTATATACTACAAAAAAAATGATGTTTTCTTAGCAAAAAAACAGAAAAACTGAAAAGTTGTTTCCGATAAAGAATAGATAAGAGTCTGACAAAGAGGTTATAAGTTAATATCAAAGGAATATCTTAACATGCTCTAATTTTTTTCTCTCTGGAAATCCAGAGTTAGTCTTGTTCATGTGACAAGTTTTATTTTTCTTTTTACATTAAGCGCTTCAAGTATTGTGCTATGGCCTACGATAGAGAGAATCTAGAGAGACTATATGAGAGGTTAACAATAGAAGATGAGGAAGATGCAGGAGTAATTGTGGGAGCAGAAGATGGAAACGAAAAGAAAGAAAGCTTTATCCTTGTGGGGAGATTTTTGACGAAAAAAAAAATAAACTTTCCGGCCATGCAGAATGTGTTGGCGTCCATATGGAGGCCCAAGGAAGGTATGGAAATACACGATATTGGTGGATATAGGTACTCCTTTGTGTTTTTTCACATCATGGATCTACGCAAAGTCATAGAAGGGGACCATGGTCGTTTGAATAAAAACCTTCTGGTGTATCACAAAATGCAGGAAATGGAAGACGCCTATCAGGTAGTGTTACACGAGGTTGAAGTATGGGTTCAAGTGCACGATATTCCGAAAGGTTTCATCTCTGAAAAAATCCTAATGAGTATAGGAGGTTTCATTGGCAAGTATGTTAAATCAGACAATGCAAATTTTGATGGTACATGGAAGGCCTATGTAAGGATAAGAGTTATACTAAACATTGAGAAACCATTAAAAAGGCGTATGAAGATAAAACGTGAAGGAGGCAACTGGAGCTGGGTGAATTTTAAATACGAAAGAATGGGAAATTTTTGTTTTGTCTGTGGAATTATAGGACATACAGAAAGGGAGTGCAGCGTTGTATATGCTAACCCAGACAAGGAAGTCGAACGTGCGTATGGACCATGGTTAAGAGCACGAGGAAGGGGAGGGAAACAAAATGTGGGTGCACGATGGCTGAGAAACTCAGAAGGGGGAAGTAGCTGGGCGGCGTCCGGTGGGGGTGGTAGGAAACAGACGGAGGAACACACAGTCGATAAGGAAGGAACGAGATTTACGGAAAATGCAGGTGTTATGCGAGCATCTAGGGGAGATAATGATGCGGTTGTTGTAACAGCTAAGAATCAGGAGGCTATAGAAAAGGAAGGAGAGATCCTGAAAATTAATGAGGAGAATAATCAGAAAATTTTGAATTTTGTGATGGAAACAAAAAGAAAACAGGTGGAAAATAATCAAGGTGGGCCTGTGCTTATGCAGACAGATGGGCCAAGCTATAATGGTTATGAAAATCAAAATGGATTTAACGATTCAAAAAACTTGCAAGGGGCGGGCTCTGGACTCCAGACCCGCCGAGAATTATGAGTTGCCTAGCATGGAACTGTCGTGACATGGCTAAACCACGTGCAGTTCGATTTCTTAAGGAAATCACAAATCAGTTAAAGCCAAGTTTGATTTTCTTATCGGAGACTCTAGTTTTGAAAAATAAAATCGAAAAAATATGTAAGGCGATTCATTATAGTGGATGCTTTGTAGTCGATGCCCAGGGACACGGAGGGGGATTGGCTCTTTTGTGGAAAAACGAAGGAGGAGTGGAAATAAGAGGTAGCTGCAATCACTACATTGACTGTGAGGTGATATGTGAACAAATTGGAAGATGGCGTTATACGGGGTTTTACGGGTGCCCTGAAAATTATAGACGTCATGAATCGTGGGGTTTGATCAGGCACCTAGCTGGGAGCTCGCAATTACCATGGTGCATACTTGGCGATTTTAACGATATGATGTTTGCATATGATGTTGGCTAAATGTCTGTTAGATGGGTTTACAGGGGTACTTAATGAATGTGGTTTGAATGAAGTAAAAACAAATGGTAGTGAGTTTACTTGGGAACGATCAAGGGGTACTGTAAAGTGGATCCAGGAAAAGCTTGACCGAGGCATGGCAACTCAGGATTGGATAAATATGTTTCCAGCAGCTGAAATAAAAGTCATAGAGGTCTCTACGTCGGACCACCTACCTTTGTTTCTTGACCTCAATAGAAAGATCTATATCCCGAAAGTGCAGAGATTTAAATTCGAGAACGTGTGGATTCGGGAAGATGAGTGTCGAAAGGTGGTGCAAGATAGTTGGAAACAAAACGAAGGCTGGGATATTAAGCATAAAATGGAATACTGCTGTCTCAGGTTGGAAGAATGAGGTGGAGGGAAAGTAAAAAACATACATAATCAAATTCAGCAATATCTCAGAGAGATGAGGAAATATCGAGCACGAAGGGATGCCTATGGAATCTCTAAATATAACGAAGCAAAGGACGGTTTTTTGAAGCTGTTGGAAAAGCAAGGGGTGTATTGGAAACAAAGGTCCAAACAGTTCTGGCTTCGGGAGGGGGATAATAATACCAAATTTTTCCATAAGTTTGCATCCGGAAGGAAACGACAAAACCAGCTCACAAAATTGATGGACTCGGGTGGTGAATGGCGCGAAGAAAAGGAGGAAATAAGGCAGGTAATTACTAATTATTTTTCAGAATTGTTTCAGAGTTCTGGGAGTACTGAAGTATTATCGGAGAGAGACATAGTGAAACAGGTTACAGAGGAACAAAATCATAGGCTTATAGAGCCTGTTACGAGCGAAGAGGTAAAACAAGCTGTGTTTACAATGCATCCAGATAAATCCCCCGGGTTGGATGGATTAAACCCTGGTTTTTTCCAAGATTACTGGCAAATTATAGGCGGAGATGTAGTCAAGTTTTGTCAGACATTTGTTAGCACAGGAGAATTACCAGAAGGTCTTAATCGAACAATGGTATGCCTTATTCCAAAAATACGAAATCCACAGAGAATGACGGAGCTGCGTCCAATATCACTGTGCAATGTACTATTCCGAATTTTGTCTAAGGTCATGGCTAACAGATTAAAGACCTGCTTACCAAATATTATATCAGAACAACAAAGTGCTTTTGTGGAGGGGAGATTGCTAACGGATAACGCTCTTATCGCGTTTGAAGTAAATCACTATATTCGCAGACGCACACAAGGAGTAAATGGTGTGGTGGGACTAAAATTGGATGTCTCTAAAGCCTATGATAGGCTTGAATGACATTTTCTGGAAGCAATGTTAATGAAATTTGGTTTTAGTAACATATGGAGAGATCGTATTATGACATATATTAAATCCGTGTCTTACAGTTTTCTACATGATGGAGAGGTTTTCGGGAATATTCAACCAAGTCGTGGAATAAGACAAGGGGATCCAATCTCCCCTTATCTTTATATACTATGTGCTGAAGGACTTAGTTCGATGATTAAAAGGCACGAAGAAGTGGGGCTAATGCATGGGTGCAGAATATCTCGGGGTGCACCAGCTGCGACACACCTACTGTTTGCAGATGATTGCTATCTCTTCTTCAAAGCTACAATGGATGAAGCTACTGTGAAGAATGTTTTACTACGATATGAAAGAATCTCAGGCCAAGCTATTAATTTCGGAAAGTCAAGTGTGGTATTTAGTCTGAATACGATACCAAGTAGAAGGGTGGAAGTGTGCAATGTGTTGCAGGTGAAAGAAATTTCTGTACCTGGTAACTATCTAGGACTGCTAATGCATATAGGGAGAAGAAAAAATAACACATTTAACTTCCTACGAGATCGTGTAAATCAGAAGTTGCAGAGTTGGAGTAGTAAGTCACTGTCAAAGGGAGGAAAATTAGTGCTCTTGAAAACGGCCGCACAAACAATACCAAATTTCTGGATGCAATTATTGTTGATACCTGATGAAATTTGTAAAGGGATTCAAAGAGCAATTAACTCATTTTGGTGGGGAAATGGTGACTCGAATAGAGGTATTAGATGG
This sequence comes from Heracleum sosnowskyi, assembly GCA_030848705.1. Classification (NCBI taxonomy): domain Eukaryota; kingdom Viridiplantae; phylum Streptophyta; class Magnoliopsida; order Apiales; family Apiaceae; genus Heracleum; species Heracleum sosnowskyi. The sequence continues at coordinate 11,627,265 of CM061243.1, forward strand.
CTGTCATGGGAAAAGCTATGCACTACTAAGGAAGGAGGGGGGTTAGGTTTCTGGGAGCTAGGTAGTTTTAATATTGCCATGATAGCAAAACAAGGGTGGCGTCTGCTTAATAACGAGAACCCTCTGGTTACAAACATCATGAAAGCGAGGTATTTCCTGAACTATGATTTTTTACAAGCTCAAATGGGATCAAACCCGAGTTATATGTGGAGAAGTATCATGGCTTCTCAAGAAGTTATTAGTCAAGACAGTCGAAGAAAGTGGGGAATCTACGCGAATTTGGAAAATACCATGGTTGCCATGTAAAGAAAGTGGTTTTTTAACAACGGAGATGCCTCAGGAACTGGAACATATACGTGTGGTCAATTTGATGGAGACAAATGCAGGCAGTTGGGATGAGGACTTAATTCATGATATTTTCAATGAGAGAGACGCCCAATTAATTAAAAGTATACCACGTCGGTTTCAACATAATGAGGACTCTTGGTTTTGGATATTGGAAGAATCTAGTTTGTTTTCTGTTAAGAGCTGCTACAGACGTATTCAAGGTGAGCACAATGGATCACATGCGACGTTCTGGAAAAAACTGTGGTCTTTAGAATTGCCAGGAAAAGTAATCAACCTCATCTGGAGGGTCTGTAAACTGTGTTTGCCAACAGCAGTCGAGCTTGCAATAAAGAGAGTTCCAATAAACCAACAGTGCTCATGGTGTTTAGTTCGAAGAGAGGATGCGGCAAATGTTTTGTTTGATTGCTCCTTTGCAAGGTTAGTTTGGGCCAGAGTGGGCTTGGTGGAAGTGAGCTCTGATGGGTATGATGGAAATGTGGTAGATATCTTCCAGCAACTAGTTAGTATTTGTTCACGAGAGAAACTAGCTATTATCGGTATGATGTGTTGGAATTTGTGGAATAGCAGGAACAAGTGGGTATGGGATAAAGTGGGCATCTCAGATTTTGGTTTACATGCAACAACAATGAATATGCTAAACGAATGGAAGCAAAGTGTTTCAGAAAGGGTCAAACATCACGGAGTGGGAAGTGTAAGTGTAAGGAAATGGCATGCACCGCAGCAAGGGTGGCTGAAGGTAAATATAGATGCTGCTGTGTTCCTAGAATCAGGTTATACTGGTATTGGGAGTGTGATTCGAAATGAAAATGGTGAGTTTGTTCGTGCAAGGAACCAGCGACTGGAAGTACTATACCAACCTCGTGAGGCAGAAGCTTTGAGCTTAAAGGAGGCGCTCTCATGGGTAAAAATTTGGGGTATAAAAAATGTGTGTTCGAAACTGATGCTAAGACACTTGCGGACGCTTGCAAAAATGCTCAGGGATGTACCTATTTCCATTCCATGGTCTCGAGTTGTGTTGATTTATTTAAGCACTATGATGAAGTGCTAGTTGAATTCGTTCATAGGTCTGCGAATGAAGTGGCTCACAAATTAGCAAGGACCGTTCATTCTATGTCAGGCATTCGGGAGTGGATTGATTCCGCTCCGGATTTTATTTCCGATGTAATGATTTTTGATTCAAGTTGAATACAAGCAAGTACGTTTTACTTCCAAAAAAAAAAAAGAATAGATAAGAGTCACAAGAATACTACCGACTAGAAAAAGTTCTAAGCAGCAAAAGAAGTTGCGCATAATGCATACAATCAACTTTTGTCAAATAAGATTCTGGAGATTTCACAAGATATTGTATCCTTTGGAATAGATAACTAGATTCCAACATCTGTTTACTTTCCAGCGTGGGTTTGAGTCCACATTCTTGTTGAAATATTAGCAAATGTAAAATTTGATGATCCTAATTTTAGTAGCATATAGAAATTTTAGTTACTAGCTGTTGACTTGGGCTACTAAACCAACGCTAATGACTCTCTATAGCATACCATGAACAAGAAATCACACCTACCTTTTATGATAAGTAATTTCAGTTGTCTCTGATAACTTGCTTGAATTGGCACTTGCCTAATTGTTGATCCTTAAACACTTGTTGATTACACCTACTTTTATGATGTGAAATGTTCTGCATGTCCCAGTGTTTCAATCTGTTTTTCAATAAATCCGACAAGATAGAGTTTGTCAACTGAAACTCATTTGTTATCATTGGGTAACCAGGAACTTATTTAAATAACTGTTCAAACATGGACAACCTCCATTGTTATTGATAATCACACATCTCTAGTATCCATTTTCTAATATGCATCTCTTTTACCTTTCAGCATTACACTGTCTATAGTTTGTAGATGGGAGATTTGAAGAGAAAAAGAGGATGAGAAGTACCTTACTTGATCACTGCACAAAGTGGTCCACTGGTCCTGCAATTAAAGGATCGGCTATATGGAAGATAATAAGAGATCAATATAACTAAGGCTTAATTATAACATAAACCTTAAAGTATGATTTTTTGTACACATAAAATCCTAAATAAAAATGTTGTACACATCAAACCTTTAAGTACCGATTATGTATAGACCCCTCTTCCAAAAAACACAACCGAGTAAGGTGGGATTTGAGTGGTATTCCATGCCATCATGTCATCTCTTGCTTGAATAAGATGGGGTACAATGTTGATAATTATATAAATGTTTATTTTTCAATCACGCTTTTTCAAGGATAATAATATTTCCCATGAATGGACAGAACTATGGTTATTTGATAGCATGTTTTGAAGCAGGGGTCATTGTATACATAACCAATACTTGAATGTTCGATGTGTACAACATTTTTTTTTAAGATTCTATGTGTACAAAAAGTCATAGTTCAAGATTTATGTTATAATTAAATAAAAAATGATCATGTTAATATATGATTACAAGGAAACCAAAAGGGTATACCAAAGCAAACTTATGACACTTGATATGTCCTACTTGAAAGCAGAGTCTCGGAGGTAAGATGTCACCAAACCTTACCCCTGCTCTAGTCTAGAGGCTGTTTCCGTGCAAATCCTCGATTCCAGATAATTTTTTTGTAAAAGAGCAAAGGATGTAAATTCAGGAATTCATTTTATTCAGGAGAATTAGTGATTAATACTAAGAGAAGTATTCACAGCTTTCATCCTTGCAGCATGGGAATAGTTGGACAGAAGTTGTAGATGCATAATTTGATTCATTCACATCGTCTCAAGTTGAAGATATATTCAAATATTCCTGCAACTTTTTCAACGTTCTATTGGATTTTATTGATTTGGCAAGTCTACATATCTTATTTTTGTTATAATCTCATGTACATGCCACAGCCTATTCGTAAACCCAATATCAAAAATAAAATAAATAATACTTCATTTTGTTTGATCGATTGCAGGCCTTCTGTTTTTAATTTATTATGTATCTAAGATTTGTCAAGTTCTTGATGAGATACTTGTGTATGCCCTTCCATCTCTCGTTTAGATTACTATCTTAAATTCTACATCAACCTACCATCCTCTTACGCTATCTCCTTTCTCTGATCCATTTGTGCTTCCTATAAGTGATGGGTAACTTAAGATTCGGATCCATTTGTGGTTCTTATAAGGGATGGGTAACTTAACATTCAGCTTGTGCAAGATAATAATGGCCAACTGGAAGAACCCCACCAATTATCCTCTTATATATAACAAGTAACACAGCTGATAACATCTACACATACCCTTTCTTCAAGTCACGTCCTTGGCTACTAACAATCCCCTTTTTCAGTCAGGCCTTTTGCTATTACTGATGGCACCCAGTTCTGAATCTTCTTCACCTACTTCAAGCTGCCTCTGGACTCCAAAGCAAAACAAACTATTTGAGAAGGCACTTGCTACATTTGACAAGGACACCCCTGATCGCTGGCATAACATTGCGAGAGCAGTGGGTGGGAAAACTGCAGAACAAGTGAAAAGGCACTATCAACTCCTCGTAGAGGACCTTCGGCATATTGAATCCGGCACTGTCCCATTCCCTAACTACAGATGAAGATGAAAGTGAATCATCACTCCAGGAAAGGTAATGTCATAGTAATTTCCATCTCAAAATTTCCATGGAACAGGTTTATGGAAAGTTAATAATCTTCCATTCTTCGACGGTCTACCGCCCTAATTCTCAGAGACAGGGAGAAAAAGAGAATTTGCAAAAGCTTTATATAATTGTTGTGCAACATGTATCTGTATTGTTATTCAAATTGATGGGAAAAATAATAAATAATAAATTCATTATTATGAGTGTGATACAAGAATGCAGCTGTTCTCCTCCCACAAAACAATCATGAAATCAACTAAGTGCCTCTCTTGATGCAACCCAAAAACCTAACCTGAACTCTCTAATTTGGGTACTTCACGTGGGATTATTAGTGCACACAGCTTTCCACGCCCTCTAATTCCTACAATATCTTTATCTTCGGAGACACAACTTTATATCCTATTTAATTATCAAATCAGAATAAAATAGTTTAGTGATTTGGGACAGAATCCAGCAAAACATCATCAGAACATATGCATTTTTAATCAAATAAGCAATTACAGCGACACGTGAAAAGATAATAATTGAATAGTAGCAATTTCAATCGCCGCAAATTTCTATAGCTCTAGAAGCTAGTTTTGATATAAAAAAAAAAAAAAAAAGGGTTAAAAACGATATATAGATTTATGCGTCATTAGCTGATGAGTGTAAAATCTTTATTACTAAAATACATAATTTATGATATTATCTTAGAGTATCTCCAACGAAGTTGACTAAAATGATTGACTAAAATACTATAAAATAGTGATTAGCTAAAATTTACCGAACCTGTAACATAACGTGCTCATTGGTTATAAATATAAAATTTATATGTACAACTTTGTTATAGCTCTTGATAAGTTTGACAAATTTAGCCAATGTCAAATATAATTTAACAAATTGGCTATAATTAACTAAGAGCATCTCCAATGGTCTATAACTCTTAACTAAAAGTATAGATAAAAATTTTTCTCTCAACTCCGATGGAACATTACTGTTAGCCAAAAATATAGACAACCACTTCATATTGACTATTTTTGTCAAACCTTTAGGGACATGTAGTAAAACTTCATCTCATCTGTTACCATATTCTAATTATATATTTTATTTTTAACAACTTAAAATAATAATAACATTCTGTTTTTAAAATATAGCCAACTCCATTGGAGCGCAATATCTTACATGTTCAACAAATTTTACATAATCAGTATATTATATGATTTTAACCAACGATTTTAGCTAACACCATTGGAGATGCTCTAAGGGTTTGCATGGTTGGAGCTTCATATTTCGTACAAATCTATACTATATTATTAAAGACGAAACATTGAAAGTTTTGTAGTCGTCATGAAAGTTTTTGTAGTCCGGTCACTCAATTCATAGCCGTTAGATATTTTTGATCAAATCGATGAGAACCGTTAGATAAAATATTAAAATTATTATATAGAATATCTTTTCTATTTTTCCTAATTAAAACATCTCATTTTCCAAAAATATTGCAAACAATTTCATTTACTAAAATAACATAATAAAGTTATAATTGCTAATAACTAACTCATTACCTTTTTTAGCCAAATTGTATATTCTTTTTTATATTTTCTAACTAAAATTTCTACTTTTCTATTTTTCCTAACTAAAACCTCTCATTTTCCAAAAATACCACGAACAGATCTATTTAATAAAATAAAATAATAATACTATAATTATTAATGACTAACCGATTAGCTTTTTTTCCCAAAACGTATATTCATTTTTATATTTCATAACTAGTATTTCTCTTAACTAAAACCTCAAAAATATCACGGACTATTCCATTTAGTAACATAAAATACTAATATTATAAATCTATCTATCTATCTATACTATATTATTAAAGACGAAACATTGAAAGTTTTGGTACCTGTTTTTTTGGTACGGTACTTGCCTTATTTAATTGTTTATTTAATTATTATAAAAATTATTATAATCAGTTACCCTTTCAGTTAGAATGCATTACCATTTTTTTCTAAAAAAATCACGAACAATTTCTTTTTCAAACTAAAACATGTTACTTTTTCTATTTACTTTACTAAAATCCCCCATTTCACAAATATATCACGAGCAAACCCTTACTTATTTATTTTAAAACATATTTTAATACTTTTAATTGGTAATTACATTTCCCCTCTTTTTGTAGAAAAATCACGGACAATTACCTTTTTCGGCTAAAACATGTTATGTTTTCTATTTTCCTTACTAAAATCTATACTTTTCCAATTATATCACGGGCAAACCCTCGCTTATTTACTATAAAATCTATTTTAATAATTTTAATTGACAATTATCTTTTTCAACTAAAACATGTCACCTTTTGTATTTTTCTTACTAAAACCCCTCTTTTTTTCAAAAATATCACGGACAAATCGTTACTTTTATATTTTAAAATTCAACGAAAACATGTTACTTTCTATTTTTCTTACTAAAACCCCTCTTTTTCCAAAATATCACGGGCAACCGGTTACTTATTTATTTTAAAATCTATTTTAATACTTTTAATTTTTTAAAAATATTTAACACGCCTACTTATTTTTTTTAACAAATGCAATTAATAAAATATAAAATATAAATAATAAAATTAACAATTATTAAAAACAATTTGTGCATCGCACGGGTTTTAAGCTATATTATTAAAGACGAAACATTAAAAGTTTGGTAGTCGGATGGACGGACGGTCGGTACTTAGTGATTTTATTTAATTGCCCTTACTTATTTTTTAAAAAACTATCACTAAATAATAACATTATTTATAACCAATTACCTTTTCAGCTAAAATACATTACCTTTTTTTTATTTTTTTTTCTAACAAAATCTTCTCTTTTTCTAAAAAAAACACGGACGGTTATCTTTTTTAACAAAAACATGTTACTCTTTCTATTTTTTCTTACTAAACCCCCTCATTTTCCAAAAATATCACGGGCAAACCCTTAATTATTTATTTTAAAAATCTATTTTTTTATTTTAATAATTAAAAGTATTAAAATCTATTTTAATACTTTTAATTATGAGCACTTTTTCAGCTGAAACATGTTACTTTTTCAATTTTTTCATTTTCTAAAGAAATTATTATTAAATAATAACATATTATAACCAACTACTTTTTCAGCTAAAATACATTACTTTTTCTATTTTTTTCTAACAAAATCCTCTATTTTTCTAAAAACAATCACCGACAATTATCATTTTCAACTAAAACATGTTACTCTTTCTATTTTTCCTTACTAAAATCCCTCATTTTTCAAAAATATCCCGGGTAAATCCCTACTTATTTATTTTGAAACCTATTTAAATACTTTTAATTACGGGCACTTACCTTTTCAGAGAAAACATGTTACTTTTTCTATTTTTCCTTAGTAAGATCCCTACTTTTCCAAAAATATAATGGATAAACAATTATTAATTTATTTTAATACTTTTAATTATTTAAAAAAGTTTAACACGCTTACTTATTTTTTTAGCAAACGCAAATTAATAAAATATTAAAACATAAATAATAAAAATAATAATTATTAATAACAATCCGTGCATCGCACGGGTTTTAAGCTAGTTATGTATAAATTATGCCACGAATAATTTTTTGACTAACGGGTTGTCCCATTGGAGATGCTCTTAACGCAATGACAATATTTTTTTATTAAATTTACTTTTCCTAGTAGCTCTTTCTTTACATTAAATATGTAATTATCTGCCTGTTTTCCAGTAACTCAGCAACATCAAGATATATACTTACTTTTTATAATTATATGCAAAATATAATTAATTTATTAAATTGTAAATGAGCAAATTTCCTGCATGAATATACGACAAATCCATTAAAATTCTATGTGAGTAGATCGGTACAACTCAGCAGGAGACAAGAACTCGATTTTACAAATAGTTAGTGTCCTCCGATGCCAAAATAGTATAAATATAAATTTGTACATGAAATAAAGAGTATTACTTATAATATGTATCATGTAATGATTAAAACTTTTCTTCATTATATTTAACATGATGCAATTTTAATATAAAATATGGAATAACAAACAAATTAATTTATAATTATATATAAGTTATGTACACATGAAATAAAACAAAACACAACTATAACAGAGAAAAATATAGTCAAGTACAGTGAACATGTAAGATGACTGTGGTAGAATGTTGTGCACAAACTCATGCATAGATTGCAACTTCTGTGTGCGGGATTTGTATGATTGTTTGTTATAAGTAACATTCTGTTAAATTTAAATGTATATTCTTATAAACTTATGCAAGAAAGTCAACAAGAAAGTCAACTTCAATTAACCAAGTCAATTTAGCAGGTCAACATACTATGAGATCATTATTTAGTTAGGAATGATAGCTAAGCTTGTAACAAACTTTTAGATCCACGAGATGTTATTCTATATAGATAGACAAACAATATACTGGTATCTTTACTTCTGCAATTTATAATTCTTAGATGTAGAGAGATAAACAAGTAAATGTAGAGCTTTATGTTTATAATAATGAACTCAGTTTGATAGAGTCAATTCAGAAGTATTTTCTTTATCTTTTATGCTGCTGCACATATTAACATGGTATCAGAGTGACCGGTCTCGATTATGCTCTTTCGATTCGTTATCTCATGAGGTTAGATATCAATTACTAATCTGTTGTAATGATCATTGTTGAATGTGTATTGTTTTTGAACATTTCGTTGATTTTTCATTCTCAATTTAGTTGAGAATCTTGGTTAATTGATTCATTTCTTTGTTGCGATTGTTCTTCGTTGATTCAGTTTGATTCTTGATTGAAATTCTCAATCAATCATTTCTAATCTTCAAGTCGTTATCGACATGTTCAGTTTATTCAATTAATTTCATAAATCTTGTTCATTAATTGAATTGTCTATCATCTGTTTGATAAAATGTCAACTTCACAAACGCAAACACAAAATTCAGACTCTTCACTTGATCCTACCTCTCCATATTATATACCTCCGTCAGATAATCCAGGGATGTAATTAGTCACACTTAAATTTGATGGACGTTGTTTTGGTGATTGGAAGAGATCTATGTTGATTAGTTTAGCTGCTAAGAATAAGGTTGGTTTTGTCGATGGCACTATAGTGAAACCTGGACCTACTGATAACAATTTTAAGGCATGGGATAGATGTAACAATATGATGATATCTTGGATTTTGGGAGTGTTAGATCAAGACATTTCTAGGAGTGTGTTGTAATTTACCACTGCTAGAGACATATGGATTAATTTTGAAAAAAGGTATGGTCAAGCGTATGAAACAGTTTTTTTTTCGATCCAACAATCTTTGCATGATTTGAGACAAGGAAATGATAGCATCTCAAGTTACTTCACAAAGATCAAAAGGTTATGAGATCAGTTGGATTCAATTGATGTGATTCCAATTTGTAATTGTACCAATTGCACTTGTACTATAACTTCCAAATTATTAAAATCTCAAGAAGACAAGAGGTTAGTTGAGTTCTTGATGAAGTTAGCAGATGGTTATGAAGTGATACGAGGAAGTATTTTGATCATGAATCCATTACCTTCCATCTCACATGCTTACAGATTGTTGATGCAAGAGGAAAATCATAAGAAGTTGTCATCTCATGGAACATCTACTGTGACAGATGATTCTATGGAATTTGCAGTGAATAGAATGTTTGTTCCGGACAAGTTTCAGCCAAAGTTCTCATCTGATTCGAGAAACATGACAGGTTCTTATTACTGTGATCATTGTAAGATGAATGGACATACCATACAAAGATGTTACAAGATAATTGGGTATCCACGGAATTTCAGAAATGACAGAGATAGACGTTCAGCTGCTTCAGTTCAGTTAAATGAATCTGATAATTCTAATCAGTCTGTGGATGCTAGTCAGCCTGTCACATTCACTAATGCTCAATATTTACAGATTCTGCAACTCTTAGGCAAAACTCAGAATGAGAATTTGACATCACAAGAAGAACAAATATCTAAATCTGCTCATATAGCAGGTAAGTTTTGTTTCACATATTCAAATGGTTCACATTGGATAGTGGATAGTGGGGCAACAGATCATATGTGCTATGATTTGTCTTTATTCAATTTTTATGCTGAATTTAAAAATGGTAGTAATTTTATTACTATTCCCAATGGAAAGCAAGTAATAATAACACATGTGGGAACAATTGTTGTCACTCCTGATATTATACTTGAAGATGTACTTTACGTACCAGACTTCAAATTCAATCTAGTTTATATTCCAAAACTATGCAAGGACAAAGATTGTACAATAACATTCACTAATGACTCTTGTTTTCTTCAGGGGTCTTCAATGAGGCCACAAGCTCCTGGTAACTTCAAAAATGGCTTGTATTACTTGGACAGTGCAACTACATGTCATACAGTTCCTCATGAATCAGGCACTGCAAGTACACATGTCAATCATTCTTCAACTGTACATAGTGTACATAGTGTTTCTTTAAAAAATTCTGATAGCTGTAGTAATAAGTCAAACACAAAAGCTAAACTTTGGCATCTTTGCATGGGTCATCTCCCAGTACCTGTGCTGAAACATGTAAAATCTTTTGATGAGAACTGTTTGTTAGAAGAAATCTGTCAGATATGTCCTCTAGCCAAACAGTCAAGACTTTCTTTTCATCATAGTTCCTTGAGGTCAACTTCTGCTTTTGAGCTTATACATATGGATACATGGGGTGCATACAAAGATTCTACATATAATGGTTGTCAATTTTTCTTGACCTTAGTGGATGACTACACAAGAATGACATGGGTATTTTTGACGGTACATAAGTCTGAAGCTGCTAGTATATTTGAGAAGTTTTTTACTTACATTAATAATCAGTTTGCTAAGAGAATAAAGAGTGTTAGAACTGATAATGCATCTGAGTTGTGTGGGGGAAAATTGTAATCATTTTATCAGAAGCATGATATATTTCATCAAAGAAGTTGTGTTAACTCTCCACAACAGAATGGAGTGGTGGAACGCAAACATAGACATCTTTTGGAAATTACAAGAGCTCTATTTTTTCAATCAAAGATTCCTATTCAATTCTGGGGGGAATGTGTGTTATCTTCATGTCATTTGATCAATAGAATGCCATTACAAGTCTTGAACTTTCTTAGTCCCTATGAGCTTTTATATGAAGAACAACCAGATGTATCACACTTAAGGGTTTTTGGTTGTCTTTGTTTTGTAAGTACTTCTAAAGTACACAGAGGTAAATTTGATTCCAAGGCTGTTCAGTGTGCATTTGTTGGTTATCCTCCTCAGAATAAAGGATATAAAGTGTTGAATATGGATACTATGGAAGTAAGTATTTCAAGGGATGTTGTTTTTTATGAACAACATTTCCCTTTTCATCTCAGAGGTACATCACAGTCTCTACCACCATCAATTGTCTTGCCTATTTGTACAGATTTTACTCCCTTTCATGACATTGTACTACCTGAAGTTCTTACTGCTGAATATATTTTTTTGGTGATACCAATGATGCTTCTATTTCTGAAGAACATTCCATCTCAGCTGATGCTACTAATTCTTCCGGTTCTATTGACTCTAATGAAGTTCTTGATGTATCTACCAACAACAATGAAGTATCTTTAAGAAGAAGTACCAGAATTTCTAAGCTTTATACTCTTTACACTGATTTTGTATGTGGTACTGCTGCTAATACTACAAATCACTGGTGTAATTTGGTAGCTTTCTCTACTCTTTCTATTGCCTCTCAGGATTTAATCTCTCAGCATATTGTTCTTCAAGAGCCTACTACCTATGAAGAAGCCTGCAAAGATCAAAGATGGCAATTAGCAATGAAAAAAGAGTTGCAGGCACTTCAAAATAATCATACATGAATTCTTGTTGATTTGCCACCTAATAAAAAGCCAATTGGCTGCAAATGGGTATATAAGATCAAATTGAAAGCTGATGGTACAGTAGAAAGGTTTAAGGCCAGATTAGTTGCAAAGGGTTATAATAAAAAATAGGGCATAGATTTTGAATAAACATTTTCACCAGCTGTGAAAATGACAACTGTTAGGTGCCTCATTGTTTTAGCCGCTCACAAGAAATGGCATTTATATCAACTGGATGTAAACAATGCTTTTCTCCATGGGGATCTTCTTGAAGAAGTTTACATGACAGTTCCTCAAGGTTTAGCTAATCCACTCAATAAGGTTTGTAAACTTACTAAATCTCTTTGTGGTTTAAGGCAAGTGTAATATCCCGTAATTTTTAGGTTAATAATAATAAAAGAATAATAGAATAAAAGATTAAAACTAGAAAAAGAATATGAATTAAAATTAAATTAGACTAATGTGCCTAAAATATGGATCAATTTTAGGTTCGGATAAATAGCATATTTGGACTTAGGGTTTTATAAGACTATATAACCTTCATATTCTCGTTGTTCGTTTTTATTATCAAAATTCGTAGGTCTCTTCCATACAGAAATTAGTTGTCTTGTAAAATTCGTAGAATATTCATCGTAAGTCGGAATTTGATTATTCCGGACTTTTCAGAAAGTTCTTTAAATTTCCTACAACATCTATTTCATAGTGTGTTTTCAGATTATGCTCCGAACTGTTCTTAAAATCACAAAACACAAACATATCTTGTTTTTCAGTTTCTGTTCAAATTCAGCGGACGTTTTATTCAATTCCCGATTCATTATAAATCCGTTTCTGATGAGAAATACCTTGTCGGAAAGAACTTTTCATTCTCTACAACATCCGTGGTTTAAGATTTTCAAGAAAACGTCGTTTAGATGGTCAAAAAGAGTTAAAACAGTTCTGGTCAAAATTGGGTACATGATCTAGGATGCGTCGAGGTAAGTTTCCGATTGTTCTCTCTAGTGTTTTCGAAATTATTTGTTATATGTATATTTTTTATTATATAAGTTTGGGAAAATTGTTATATTTTGAATTCATATGTATTACGTATATGTGTTATGTGTAAACAATAGACTTGAGATTCTGATTTGTGCCATGGTTTGTGAAAATATCGAATAAGAATAAGGACTGAGTCACCGGGTTGTAGTGACAGTTTTCTGAAAATTTAGGACCGTTATCACCGGGTTGTAGTGGTCGTGACATGAATTTTGGGTTTTGAGTTGTTATGTGATATCGTATTTATCGAATAAGAATAAGAATACGTGAATCGAAATTTATGTATTGTGTATCGTTATTGTATCGTATTGAATATCGTATTATCTTGTATGTATACATGTTATTTGCCCGACTAGTTGGATCGATTGGTTTCTTGCTGGGCTGTATAGCTCATTCCTTACAATTTTCAGGTTCGGTGTAACTCAAGTGGGATAGCTTTGGAGTTCGAGGATCTTAGGTTCGGAATAGATTGATTTTTGGATTATCGTTAGATGTGCTTTTGTAATTGTTAGCTTTGTAATAGAAATTTTGTCACGCTTCCGTCTGTACTTGTCATTGTATAGTACTTCCTCCGTCCCATTCATTTCTATATAGTTTTTTTCACTGTTTGACACGCATTTTAAGTTATATATAAACTATACTTCTATAACTTATTTTTAAATTATTTTTTCTCTGAATAAAAATTTAAACGTTAAATTTTAATTCAGAAGAAAAAAAATTAAAATTTTTTTATGGAAGTATACTTTATTGGAGTCTTAAAATGCGTGCCGAACCCCCGTCCCCCAATGTATACAATTGGGTGGGACGGATGGAGTACTTTATTTAAGTTTTGTATTTAGATTTAATATTCCGAAAAGTCGGGCTATTAGAGCAAGCTTCAAGGCAATGGTTTGCCAAACTATTAAGTGAGTTGCTTGTTAAAGGATTTAGCCAATCCAAGAATGATTACTCTCTGTTTATCCATAAGAATTTCCAGTCTAGATTGATTACTATTGCAGCAGTCTACGTAGATGATATTATCTTGACTGGGAATGATAATGATGCTATTTCTGCACTCAAATTGCACTTGGACAGAGTCTTTAGTATCAAAGATTTAGGTATTCTTAGTTATTTTCTGGGTATAGAAGTAAGCTATGTTGCAGATGGCATCACTCTTACTCAGAAAAAGTTTACTAAAGAACTTCTACAAGAATCTGGTCTCACTGCTCACAAGCATACTGTTACTCTTCTTCCTCTTAATCTAAAATTACAAGCTGATGAGGGGGCATTGTATTCAGAACCAGGATTCTACAGATGCTTAGTAGGAAAACTGAATTTTTTTTACTCACACAAGACCAGATCTGGCTTTTACTTTTCAACATCTGAGCCAGTTCATGCAAATGCCCAGAATTCCACATTTTCAAGCATTATTACGTGTTCTCAACTATGTGGCTTCTACTTCAGGTCAATGTATTATATTGAAAGGTGGTGAACAATTGTCTCTTCATGCATATTCTGACTCATATTGGGGGGCATGTCTAGATTCTAGGAGATCTATCTCTGGCTACTTACTTTTACTTGGCAAGTCTCCTATTAGCTGGAAATCAAATAAACAAGGGGTGGTTTCCAGGAGTTCTTCTGAAGCAGAGTATAGGTCGATGACTTCAGCTGCATCTCTGAAGTCACTTGGATGGTCAGACTTCTTGAAGAGTTAGGTATCTCTCATCTTAAGCCTATTACTTTACATTGTGACAATCAAAGTGCCATACACATTGCCAAAAATTCAGTCCATCATGAAAAGACTAAACACATTGAGATAGACGTGCACTTCACTCGAGATAAGGTACTAGAAGGACTCATACAATTGACATATCTCCCTACTGCTTCTCAACTTGCTGATGTATTCACAAAGATTCTGCCTTCTGCTCAGTTTAACAACCTTCTATCCAAACTAGGCATGACAATCTCCCAACCTAGTTTGATGGGGGGTATTAAATATAATGAAGAAAGTCAACAAGAAGGTTAACTCCAATTAACCAAGTCAGCTTAGTAGGTTAACATACTATGAGATCATGAGTTAGTTAGGAATGACAGCTAAACTTGTAACAAACTTTTAGATCCATAAGCTGTTATTCTATATAGATAGACAAACAATGTACTGGTATCTTTACTTCTGCAATTTATAATTCTTAGATGTAGAGAGATAAACAAGTAAATGTAGAGCTTTATGTTTATAACAATGAACTGAGTTTGATAGAAGTATTTTCTTTATCTTTTCTGATGCACATATTAACACATCATCTATCAGAAAAATAAATTATAATTGCATTATGTAACATATTTTTGGATAAATATTTTTACATTATAATTTATCATCCAGATATTTTTCGGCTGTATAACAACCTAATTTTGTTTAAAAAATTTCTTTGCTAGTAGGGTAATAAAATTGTTAGATTTATACTGGAAAAAGAGAACTCGAGGAGACAAATATCTCATATGTATTTTATCTAGTGAAAGTTAATTTTATTTTAAATAAGCAATAGTGCATTACGGAAATGATTCTCAAAATTTGCAGGACATTTTCTGATTACGATTGGTCATAAACAAATGATATAAAATGGATTTTCATGTATTCATCACGAATGAAAATAACCTACATCGAGACTAGATCGGTAATGTAAATCGTAATCATATTTACAATTATTTTACAACAAAAAATTATTCATATTACGAGGACATATGTTACTCATCTGAACATTATATTATAATTGGAATTAATTGTGTAAACTGTAAAAATTAATTGTGATGCTACTGGCTCTAAGAAGGCCGGAGGGTGTGAGTTAAATTTCTCAAAAAACCATCATAATTTTTTAGTTCAAATAATATTCCTATTTTATATGTTAAACGATTCGGAGACAAAGCAGATATTTATATAACTTATATTTATTAATTTTCCAACCAAATTATAGCACTAGTTTGGGGTTGTCCCAACTCAGTCCAATCTTTTTAATAAAATGCATAATATTTTGTCGAAAAAAAAACTATAAATAAAAGTTAAATACTTACTTCCAACAAGAAACAAGCACTATTTTAACAGTCAACAGAATAGTACGTGGCATGAAACGAACGCTTTTCGATTCAAACATTCGCCACATAATCTCTTTTTGAAGACACGTCGATCCATTACGCACAGACCCCCCCCCCCAAATCAACTACATTACTGTGCTTTGAGTAATTTCCTGCTATTAATTTACACCAATCTGTTTTTAAAACGAACATGACGAAGAAAATAAGTTGACCTAATCATGTTGATATGGAAAGTACTGCGGCAGCAATGTGGTGGCGCGTGGAAGAGAGTAGTAGTGAATGTAGAGGCAGCGAGGGCCGAGGGGAGAGCGAAAGCGCGAAGAAAAGTACGCGCGGGCAGAGCCATGCAGGAATGGCGGAAGTTCGCCCAGTAAGTACACCTATACAACTCTCTGCTTGTTTTTATTTAATTATCATCATGTCTATCTGCTTTATCATTTAACTCTGCTAAATTTTAGACATTTAAAAATGATGAGATTACAATTTAAAAGAGTTAATTGTGTATTAATGTTTGGTACACTGCAATTCGAGGTCCAAGCTGTGAGGTGCAATGTGCATACGTTGCTTTTTATGTATTTTATATGGACCTTAAAGAGCCGGCGCGGAAGCCACGTGCGTGATGTTACCGAATCCGAGCACAGCAAAAAACAAAATTTAAAGGGCACAAAAACACAAATATTAGGGGCACAAGTCTTAACCGTTTGTGTATGTCATAAGTGAGTGAATTGATTGTCCATGATATACATTGAGAAGTATATGTTTTTAAATCTTGATTATGAATGACTCACGAATGGTTTTGCTAGCAAAATTGTTAGAAAATAATTTTCAGAACTAATAATAGTATAAATTTGATTTGTATTATTGAAGAGTATCACACACTTTTGATTCGCTTGGGGCTTGAAAATTTTCAGGGCCGACCTGGACTTTACGAGGTCATGAGAGAGATGGCGTTAAACCAAAAACAATATATGATGGTGGAATCGAAAGGAACTAGCTTTCTTTTTATGGTAAAATCTTTCATGCTCTGAAGTCTTGTGAGACCTTGTGTACTGCAGCCTGCTTGAGTATTGTGTTCAAAACAGGCAAGCTGCAGGATGATACTGTGTGAGCTATCAAAGCTAAAACATAATAAGCTGTGATCAGGTTTTTGTTCAATCTGTGGAAAAAGAATACGCACAAGACAACAAATTGTCTTCAGAAAACTTACACACACAAACATATGGTAAGGATCACTGGAGTGTTTGCATTTCATAAAAAATAGGCACAAGGCTCTGCTAATCTGCTGATGGGGTCCCCTGCCTTACCCTTATTTTTCGTAAACTTAATTATCTTCATTGCAGACTGTATGCATGCTCAAGTATATGGGCCGAATGCAAAAAATATTGGTTAACTTCTACGATTAAAGCATTTACTATTCATAGTCTCTTACCTCTCGAACACAGACAATCAATCTTCCTATGTATAAGCTCCCTCTCTCTCTCTCTGATATCTCTCATATGTATACACACATGATTTGATTCTGTAGAGGCCTTGGACTGAATAAGGAGATTGCCAAAGAACAAGCTCGAATTATTATGGGAGATGCTGCTTAGGAAAGCACAGAATCGTCTAAGTATGCATCCAATAAGGCTCAAGTAATGCATCCAATAAGGCTCGTGAGGCATCAAAATTGGCCTCATCAGAGACCTGTGAATATAAAGCTAGCTACCAGTACCCATGAATTTATGTATGAGCAGGGAAGTCAAGTGGATTGAGATATGGTTACCAGAGCAAGCAGAAAAGATTGTTATGCCAAGTATGTAGATAAATCTGCCATTGTCTATGAATCAGCTAAATAGGCTTCAGATATGGTCACCTGAGTCGAGGACAATCGGCAAGATTATGATGGCATGACAAGTATGAACATAGATCTTCTAGTGTCTATGAATTCATGTATGGAAGGGGAGTCAGCTCTAATGGCCTTAGATATGGCCAGTGAAGCCAAAGAGAGAGGAAAAGATTATTTATGAAGAGTGAAGACAAAGCTACAAATCTACTTAAATTGATGTATGGTAAGGCAGATGAAGCTGCTTTCCGATATAACCAGAGACAAGCAAGCAGACAGGGAAAGATGACTATGCATGACAAGCATGAAGACAAAGCTGGCAATGTACATGCATTCATGTATATATGGTAAGGCAGGCAAGTGCCTGAAAATGGCCTTATCGAGGCCTCATAATAAGGTGAGCTATATATGCAAAAGAAAACGTTGAAAAATCAATGTCACACGGAAAAGATAAAGCCTCTGCAGCATATAACAATGCACAATCAAGAGTTCAGGACAAATATACACAGGCCAAGGAATTTTTGAATGATCAAAGGTAAACAAACTTGTGAGGTTGCCAAGGAGAAAAGCTCAGAAGCTGCTGACAGAAGAGGTTTGAGAATAAAAGGAGAGCAACAAACAACACCACTCCATCATGTGAGTCATTCTCAGAACTTCAACTTTAATTTTCCATTATTTTCTTTGAAATAGTTTTGAGCTTAATTAACCTCCGGTCGGACGCCTAATTTACAATTCTTTTGTAAGTTTGATGAAAGTTACACGGTAGAGCAGTGTTAGATTAATTTTACCTTGCATTAAGACCTGTCTTAATTATTTAGGAGCACGTTCTTAAGATAAACACTGGGCATTAGCAAAAAAAAAAAGATAAACACTGGGCCCCTAAATTTTACATTACCTTGCATTTGTGATCAAGCATTTTAATTGCAGCCAATTTCCGTGCAATATCAATTACACACGAGATCTTCATTTCTGGTACGGATTGCTGTAGTACAAAATTTAAATAGCATGGTGAATTTGAATCTATATTAGGGAAAGAAATTATAAGCATGGTAAAGTATATGTGGAATAGCTATGCCAGGCAACGGGGGCGACACGATGTCGTCCGGTGGAATCAAGAAACTAAAGTAAGTTTATGCATTGCTCAATTAGGTCGTGGCATGGCAGCATGGATCTGTCCTGAATGAGTTTCGAAAAATATTTATAGTGTAAATATTTCGAACTGCTAGTATTGAGTGATTTCTTGTAACATATGCACAGTAAGTAAATTAGATCTATTTTTACCGTTTCGAAAGACAATAATTAAAAATACGCATCATCAACTATGTCACAAGACTGGTGGTAGTAATTGATACACGTCTGTTATGGCAAGTTTTTAGTCCAATTTTGTGTGAAGTCTCATTCAGATGGTGCTAAAAATGTGTCCGTTGGAAAGATATTTAAGTAACAGTTATGTACTGGCATGGCATGGAAGTGGATTATCACGCGTGGTTGCTTGATCATGTTCCAGGTTCATATCATTGACTATGCCCACTCCACTCTTTTTTATATATAGATTTTTGCTAAATCTCTTATTATATTTTCCCCTTCAAGTTCCAGTTTTGCCAAGGGAGAAACTCCCTTTTTCACCTTGAATTGGTCAAAATATTCAGACTTTCTTACCCCGTGTCGTAAAACAGTCAGAGTTTAAAAATCATGATTTTATTAAAAGAATTTTACTATTTTTATCTATCCGGGACTCCAATCTAGATTGCCGCCCTCTTGGTTCCGCCCGTGTTTCAAGGTACTTGTGCTAATTACGTAGCACTGTTTGTGCTCACATGCAAGTGTGGACTTCAATTATTCAATGCCGTGTACAGTTGTTTTTGATTTTCTGTTTCTCAAACGCGACCATATGTATAGCTAGGTCCCAGCATGCTAATTTTGGTGCATCTTATTCTTTATTATTGCTTTTCACACTTTCTTTAGAGCAAGAAGATCTCTTGTTGTACGTAGTTAATTTAATAAACAAATGTTGCACTAATGTTTGGCCAATATTAGGGTTTACTCGTTGCCAGTAATACGGATATTTTCCTAGCTAGGGAGTTTGGTTTATACCGATGACAGTTATTAGAGTAATGCTACATCTACAGAATTGATGGTGCATAATAGATTACACAATGACGATGCACTACTGTAGTTATGATTCGTATACTAAAGGCAGTAAATCACCAATTTTTATTAAGCAGCTGGCAATCGTGTGTAATCGTGTGATTTATAACGTGATACACAAAGTTAAAGCTAGCACTACAACAAATATGGCTTCTTACAACAGAAAATTTACACTAGATCCGTCCTAATTAAGTTGATGAGCTTTGTTTTCATCCTACAGATACCAACTATGTAGATCTACATGCATGTATATATCGTATGTATAAATTTATGTGAAAAATACTTTATATATCTTCTTGCACGATTAACAGAACTTCCGGGGTATAATGTATGACGTTAATGCGTACGTATTACAGATACTATAATCCGACTGCTTTCAGAAAATAACAGAAAATTAAAAACAACAGGCCCAAAGGATTAGGGGATAGAAACCTTAGAATAAAGCTTACCATTTTTGTTAAGATTCGTCATTCGTGTATTTTGTTTATATATGTAATGTGGTGTGTCAAGCTAATAGGTAGCATGTACGCTGAAGAGAACTGTTTTCACCCAGATTCTGCTGTTTTCAAACAAAAGCAAGCATATATATATATATATATATGACTTAGCATTCATGATGTATAGAGGATGAAAGAAGACGAGACGAGGATTTGAATAAAAGCAAGATTAAGCTATTAATGTAGCATATACGAAATGCGAACTTTTTGGTATGTTGTGCTCTCTAAATAGAAAAATCTGGGAAAAGCTTCGTATTTTCTAGTACTATATGTAGTTTCAATGTTTCAGAGATGTAGCTCAGATCCGGGTAAGTAGAGTCCCTTTCCATTTTGTAGGAGGTAAGCTAGCTAATTAAACGGCAAGCAAAATTGATTATTGAAAGTTGATTTTCATTAATCTCAGTAAAAACCACTAACAGCTAGAAGTTTATAAAATCTCTGAGCCGAGGACGCTTTAATTCCTGATAGGATGTGTGATTTATTAACACCTTAATAATAACTACGTACTAGTATTTAGCTAGTGTCTGATTGTAACTAAAATACAACATGAATGCCTAATTAGCTAGTGTCTGGTACACTACTCTTGAAAGCAAAATGTAGTTATAATTACCTCAATTGGCCAGACTTCCATATTAACTTGATTGATCTTGTTTCTTCTTCATGGCCTGTTTGTTGTTGTGCATCCAAACCTTAAAGACCTGTCTCTTCACACCTAACTCTTGGCACAATTGTTGAACTTCTTCGTCGTCTTGCTTTTGTATCTTCCATCCCATTTTCTCCGCAACTTCATGCATTCTATCTTTCTGTTCTTTAGTAAATTTTGTCCTAAACCTCTTCTTGGATCCCGAATACGACGATGGTATCACCATATGTTGATCTCCACCCGGGGACTGAAACATATTGAGGTCTTCACTCGAGGACTCCTCGGGGCCTCTACCGCCAAAGGCCATCATCACAGGTCCTGTCGGACTAGCCAAACTATGTGAGTAGTGATTAGGAAAATGGCGGTGCTGATGTCGGGCTGGAGGAGGAATTTGATTGTGATGATTCGTAGGTCTCATACTGTTTATCCCATTAGGGTTATGAGGGTAGTATACATTTGTTGTGACTAATTGTCGCGATTCGCCTCCTTCCGTCTCTCTCCTATGAAAATTCCGGTGGCAATCACAAGCTGCACATTTAAAGGCTTCTGGTGTGCCTTCCGCTCCGCCTGGCATGAACTCTCCGCACCCATCTACCACATGGCCTCCGATGCTAGCTGCGTGATTCTTTTGACATTCTCGATATTGGCATCGAACGGGTGAAGGAACATCAGCTTCTTGCGGTGGCAGCGGAGGAGTGCTTACTGTTGTGTTTGAGTTTGGTGCAATAGTAGGGATTGCTGCACCTAATTGAGGTGGATCTGGATCTGGAATGGTGTCCGGATCTGGGAGAGGTTCTTGCCTTGGGTGCTGATGAACATAAAATTGTCGAAACTGATCTATCGTCTGGGTCGGGTTAACAATTACTCCACCGTCAATCCTCCTACCTGCTGTGGGCAGCTTAGAAGCTGATGAATCTTGATTATTAGGTTGATGAGTTGAATTACTGGTATAATCTAGAGAATTTTGAAGTCCCTCCATATAAGTTTGACTGTTTGCAAATATCTCACAATCAAACTATAGAAAACAAAGAAAAATGATCCCAAACTCGAAAACTCATAAAATCAAAATTAATACAAGATTAGTGACTAATTAAACTTTCTAATAATACCAGGGAGTAGTCGTTTTTAGACTGTCATCACTCATCGTCTAATGATGTGGACAATGGAAGTGCTTAACCCACCAACCCATGAGCCTAAATAACAACTCCAATATTCTTGAAATGCAAGTTAATTATGTAGAATGAGAGATTAAGAAGGTGATTAAAACCCTAATAAAGATAAACAAACGAAAGAATATCTAAAAGTTGATGAAACCCAAACTGTGGAAGAAAACAAAAAACTTACCTTTATTGAAACTGTGGGTACAACTTAAAAAAATAAATTAACAAAGATGATTAAAAGGGAGGAATCAAAGTGATTGTATAAGTATAATTAAGATAGAGATGAGGGGAAGAAATTGTCTCCTGTTAGGCATCAAAAACACCTCATAGAAACAACCCAATGTAAGAAGAGGAAAGAGAATGAAATTTAAGTTGGCGAGGGGGGAGAGAGTGGGAATGAGATGAAGGAAGCAAGACAATGAAAGACTTACTCTACAAAAAAGCCGACAGCTTCATGTTCTTCCTCTATTACTCCCTGCACTATGGTCCAGTCCCCTCTCTTATTATTACTGATGCACTTGTTTTAAACCCTAAATTTGAATCACTTTACCCGAGGCACACAGCCGGTGCTTTGATGGGACGTCACAGTGCCTAATCTGCCTGGTTTGTTAGCACCCTTAAACCCTACTTAATTCTTGATTTGGGTTGGTTTAGAATGCAAGATATGTACTGATATATATGCACTGTGCAGTTTAAGATAAGATTGTTTATCTAAATGTGGTTGGAGGAACAAGTATTAGCACGAGAGTGAGATCGAAACGGTGTAAACCCATGTCTTACATTGAGTAAATTTGAGATTTTAGTTCAGTTGTTATTACTAATTAACATCAATAAATCATGATATTTTGGGGGTTTATGGTGGGCTTATCGTTATTCAAATTGGCTGTGTTTGGACTAGTAGGCTTCGGTTTATTTTTGGACTCTTGATCAGGACTAAACTCGATTTTCGAAAAAAACTCGGAATTTAATACGGGTTGTCACATATGATATCAAAGCCGACTCTCGAAAGTTTGTCGAGATAAGTTATCGGAGGTGGGGACATGAAGACCGACGGTATTATCCATAATGAACAGAGGTCTGGAGGTGGAAACACGAAGACAATTGATATTATTCTATAATAATATTTTTTGGGTGTCCGTAATGAATTAGACGGTTAGTCATTATCCAAATTGACTGCATTTAAATTAATATACTTCAATTTATTCGAACTTGAAATTGGGACTTAACTCAATTTTTAAAAAAAACTCGGGATTTGATCCGATCCTCGGACACCGAGAGAGAAAGAGAGGAGAGAGATTTTTTTGGGTGTGGGGTTGGGAATTAAAGTGATGAAGTTGATGGTGGTCCACTGGGAAGCATAGTACAGCACTTTTTGGTATTGTGTGTGTCAGATTCTCTCTCTCTCTTTATTTATTTATTTTCAAATTCTTTTATTTTTTTTTGGTTTTGTTTTTTCCTCTCTCAACTAGGGGCTGTGGCCGAGACAGACGCAATAGTGCAGTCCTGCAGATTCCACTAATTTCCGTGCAATTATGGTCTCCATTTGAAATAATGTCGTCTTTGTTACGCATTTTCTTTCACAGGTGTCGCCCTTGTACTGTCATTTTAAGGGGACCTAAAACTTATCAAGTTTTATCATTTATCAATGAGTTTAGAGATGAAATTATTCTTTAGGAATTAACTGTAATTAAAGTTTTTAATTAACTGGTAGAAAGAGATCTAAAGAGTTTAAAAGAAGAAAATGTATATATACGTACGAGTCGGATTTTACGAGAATAAAACAAGTACACAGGCAGCTCTTTTCGACCAAATTTAACAATGAAGTTTATAGTATTTAGATCATCTCCGATCCATAAAATTATAATAGTGTAACTTTTACATTATTTTAGTATAAAAATTACATTATTCACAAAAGCAATTTCAATTCATTTACCTTATATCTTACACTAAATATCTAAAAAAATATATGAGAGTATTAAATAGATAGGAATTATGAAAGACGCTAAATTTGATGTTAAAATTACACCAAATGTACTTTTGATACTAAATTTAGTGTCATTATTCATTTGGTGTAATTTTTACACCGTTATAGTGTTGCGTTGAAGTGACTTTTACATTATAAATTATACTATAATAACGTTATAGTGTTGCATTGAAATTGCGATATATTTATGACTTTAAGTGGAAAATTATTTTTTGGATTTTCATGTTTGTGTGAGTAGATCTAAAGACAGCCGAAACATTTAATATATATATATCATTTTAGAGTACTAGTTCGAAAGTAAGGTACAGTAAAAAAACATCAATACTTCCCTTTCTGGCTTTCTTACACTAATTAGATGGATTTTGTGTAACTCTGTAAACTAGGAGGAAACTTAATTTTGACAAAAGTTGATTAAATTTGCGGCCGAGGTCAGGAACCCTAGCTGTTGTCTTCTCCTTTTTCCAGAAAACGCCAATGCCTTGTAAGTATGCTTCAATGTACAATAGAATCTAGTGCTACTAATTTCCTTCTCCGGGGGTTAAGTTAGCTACCGGTCGATTTTATTTCCGTAGAATCAAATACTTCCACCGATATTCATGGTATTTGTAAATTGGTCGAACATAGTTGAATAATAATTACATATTAGTCGATTTAATTTTTGTGGAATAAATTATATCCATTAACGTTTTTTCCCATCGAAATTAAATAAGCTTATAACTTGATCGATGTTTTTCATGAAAATAACCTGTTTTAATTTCTTGTAGTGTTAAAAGCTTGAAGCATTTATCAGAAATAAATATAGTTGAGTTGTGCTGTACAAAAGTTTACGGCGACCATTATATATATCCTCGGAAGAGAAGTTACACATTTTAAGGTTCGAAAAAGAAATGCAAGTACGTATAAATATATTAGCACACACTGATCGGTACATTTTTAAGGGTATGTGCTGAAATTGTCGTCTCTATTTTCTGTTCCCAGTTCGGTGTGTGAACTGAACAAACAAACGACCGCATTTTATTTGAGAGCGAATCAAAAATTAATATATTGTGCATATCAATATATATGTATTAATTTCTATTGTGCACATCAAAAATTCTATGTTGTGCAAAATTTCAGCGTTACAACAATCATTTGTCGACGACCGTTTCATAATTAATTTTTGAGATTTTTAATCTCGTTCGTTCTTGTTTTTTGGACTCGGATAGGATCTAAATTGGGTGATTAGGGTTATGACTGCTGACACCTAAAAAACTGACTGAATGGTTAGTGAATACGCCACATATAATATTCCTAACATATAGCTGTACTTCATTACCCGACTACTGAAGGGAACAAGTTCCAAGTAATAGATTAATACTACTAATAACATAATTTTATGCAAAGACCGTTCAGTAATCTGTATTAAACTAATTGCGGTGGATATGCTCATGATTGAGCCATGGCTTAAATAACGCCAACGTGACACTACCCTGAAAGTTCTAGGCACACAGCCACGCCTCTTGTCAATCCCTTAATGTGTGTGTAGTTAGCTATTTATATTTGAAGAGTGCCCCGGCCCCCGCAGAATGAAAATGCTACTGAAATTTGTTCTTAAATTTGTTTTCAAATATCATATGTTAAAATTTGATTAGTACTAATTTAATTAATTATGATGAATATTTCTGCATTCATATAAATTTAATTAATTAAAAGCTCTCTAAAAATTTCACATCAACCATAAAATATCATTCAGAAATTTTATTTGAAAGTACTTTTAGGATATGAAGCATTACTCCGTCCAGAATTGACAATGGTGGTGGCAACTTCTTCAGTTTGGTCTAGCCTCTACGAGAAAAGCGGTCGTGGGGCTGCACCTCAACTATTTAGAGTCGGTATTTTCTTTGTTCCGTTCATGGCTTATAGCCACTGATGTTAACGGATCCCATGCCACTTAACTATAGATCGTGTACAAATTTTATTTATTAAATATATCTTGATCAAAATTTACAGATAAAATGGTATCAATGATCATACATTCATACTGGAATATTGGCAGCATGTCCCCGCTATTGACTGTCCACCCAATGGCATGTGCATTTTGACTTTCGAGATCTTTGTTGTTTTCATCTTATCGAAGTTTTTTACTTTTTTACGCAACTATGAACACTAAGCTCAATCTCTTTCTCCGTGAATCGGTTTAAAAGACTAGTTTACCTTGTGTATTAGACCTGCTCAACTACTAAGCCACCTTCTCTTTTTTTAAAGCCACCTTAAGCCATGACTGACATCTAAATAGCGATGCCTTTTAAAAAAAGAAAATTACCAATGACCTAAAGACTTTCAAAAATGAAAATACAATCAATATACGAATTTGTAGGACTTGATAAAACTTTCTTTGATTTCGAAAATTATAACTTCCTTATTATTTTCGAATTTGTAGGCTTGATAGAACTTTCTTTTATTATTTTCAAACTTGATATAACTTTATTTGATTTAGAAAATTACAACTTCCTTATTATTTTCGAATTTGTAGGCTCTTATGTTAATAATTGCAATTTCTTTTTTTATTATTTCCAATCTTGATAGAACTTTCTTTTATTATTTTCAAACTATAGAACTTTCTTTGATTTAGAAAATTTCAACTTCCTTATTATTTTCCAATTTTTAGGATTTTATGTTAATAATTGCAATTTTCTCTTTTATTATTTTCAATCTTGATAGAACTTTCTTTTATTATTTTCAAACTTGATAAAACTTTCTTTTATTATTTTTAAACTTGATAAAACTTTCTTTTATTATTTTCAAACCTGATAGAACTTTTCTTTTATAATACTTCTTGACTTTTAAACATAATGGATTTTCATGTTATTCACCTTACAAACACCTATAAATTAAAGGCCATTTATAAAAAAAAAATCTACACCGAAACTTTTTTACATACTTTCAAATTTTTACAACCATATTTACAATCAATGCAACTATGGCCTACACCATGTTGGATACTTTGAACGACAGCAACTATACCTGGATGATAAGAGTACGAGTGTGTAAAATGTGGAAATCTGTCAATTCAAATAGTGAAGAACTGATCAGTATTGACATGATTTTGATCGATGAAAAGGTTAATAAATCAATATACATATAACTTATTAGTTTGTCAAATTGTATGATATTATTAACTTTTCTAAGATATGTTGTATGACAGGAAAATTTGATCCATGCTACGATCCCGAATATTCTGGTCTCTCGGTTCAAAAATCTTTTAGAGGAAGGCTCTGTGTACAACATCAAAAATCTGAAAGTTGTTTCAAGTACAGGGAAATATAGACCACTATCACATGGGTCTAAATTGCTCTTCATACGCATAACGTTGCCTAAGAGATTGGAAGAAGGCATCGTCAACATATCACTGCATGGATTTCAGTTCATATGTCCGGATATGATTGATGCATGTATTAATGACACCAACATACTCTCAGGTTTTTGATGCAGTAATATATTAGAGTAATATATAAGTAATATTATTATATAAGTTATAATTCAAACTATCATTTTCTAATATTATTTTTTCTATGTTGATTTAGATATTGTGGGTTGTTTGACCTACTTGGGTGGCATTGAAGTTGTGGTTGAAAAAAAAAGATCTCAAAATTGTCACAAATTAGTAAGTTATGCATTATATTAATTTTAATATAACTGTTAATTGTTTTTTATTGTTCTTGTAATTTTATATTACTTCTTTGGTTACCCCAATTTATTTGTTTTACTTATTTAATTTGTTCTAATTTTTTTCTTAAACAGCTCCATCACCAGTACTATAACTTTGTGGAAAAGTTGGCCGAGATGGTTGATACAAATTTATACAAGGAGGATGGTGGACCCTATATAATAATTGTCACATCTACCCAAATTAAAAAATTTAAAAGTAATTATCTTTATTAATGTTTTTATAATATATAGTTTTAGAAATTGCATATATATAAATCTATCTTATCTCGATTGAACGAATATCATTAGATATTATACAAATATTTGTTTCATTGATATTAATTTACTAGATATTACTAGATTTTAAATATTTATAATATTTATAATATTTTAGATATTAAATATTTATAATATTTATTGATATTACTAGATTTTTACCTTAATTTAGGTGTTGTATTTTATCCATTTGTTTGGTTATTCAGTGATATCTATGGCTTCTTTATTATTAAAAAAATCTATTAACAAAAAAAAAATTCAACTAATTTTTATATAATCAAAACATGTTAATGTTTATTTTCATTCTCAATTTTATTTTGTATAATTTTTTGAAGCGATCAATTTTTTTTATATAATTATGAGCCCTTTTGGCTAAACTTAAAATTATTGCTTATGATTTGAAGTTACTTAAAGTTATAAGTAAAAAGTAAAATTTTAAGTTAATATATCTGTTCGGGTAATTTTGTATTATGATAAACTAATGAGTTATTAAAATTGTAACAATTAAATTAAATTTGATAAATAATGCATTTGAATGATGATATTAACTTTTATCAAATAAATACATTAAAATAAAATAAGTCATTCAAAAAAGTATCTCCTACCAACTTCTGATTTTAAACTGTTTTTTTAACTTTAAGTCATTTTCTAAGTTATTACACAAACAAAATTTTTTTAACTTAAATTAAAAAATTACTTTAAGCCCCAACAAATTTATTTCAAAATCCAAAATTTTGGGTTTGAACATATTCTTTTAACATACATAATAAATCTTCATATTAAAGATAAAATGACTAAAAAAATTATATTTAAGTATTAAAATTTTTATTATTACAAATAATTAGTATTTTTTATCAATATAAATTTCCTTATATATATATATGGCAATGGTATCGGTCCAAGAAAATAAAAAATCAAACTATATAAACAAAAGGAATATGTAAATACTTTATAATATTACCTACCCAAATGCAAATTTTATAGAATATATTTTATTTGATAATTTAAATAATTTTATAGATATTTATTTCACAATTTTTATTCTAATATTCTTTTTCTTAACAAATATATTCTAATGCCGTTGATTTTATATAATATATTTTATTTGATAATTTAAATAATTTTGTAGATATTAATTTCATAATTTTTATTCTAATATTCTTTTTCTTAACAAATATATTCTAATATCGTTGCGAAGTGCGGCTTAGTAACCTAGTTTTAATAAATAATAGATTAACCCAGAATCTTGAGACGTGTGATTATTTTTACGGGAAATTCTCAATGTTATATTGCGGTATTGACTTTTTTTATGGTATCATTTTTTATTTTTTATTTACACATGATGCATTTAATTTTTTGACTTATTAATCTTATTAGTTGACCGTGAAAAGCACGAACCGAGATTTAAATATTAATTGAAATCAGGATGAAACTAAAAATAATAAATCAAATCAATAAATTTTTGAATTATGTAGTTATAGAGAATCGAACAGGGGTGAAATAATAAATAAATAAATTTTGTTTAATCATGTAGTTATAGGGAATCGAACCTGAATTTTGTAATAAACCAAATTTGATACTTTTGGTATTTTTATAACCAAATTTGATAATTTGGTATTTCTGCACGTCATTTACACATTGTTTTGCTTATTAATAAAGAGTATAATATTCTTATTGTTTGTCAAAGCAAGAAACTTCTTAACTATCACTAAATATTTTAAAATAAAGATTAAGATAAATTCAGTTTGATAATCTTTCACTCCTCGAGCAACAAATAATTCAGTTTTATCCATCTTTTATTTTATAATTTTTTTTTTACTTTTGAATGGAATTAGAGAATTATCAGTGATATCACTAGCACTATTTGAAAAAACCAACACTATGAAAAAGAGTATCAAAGAAAAAAATGAAATCACAATGATACCTATTTTGAATTTGGCTTAAGAACCTTAAAATACGTCAAAATAATTTTGGTATTATAATAAGACACAACATATATATGTGTAAATTGTACAATTAAAGAGTTTACAACTTCTGAGAATAATCTCAAGTAATAAATAAAAACAGGAATAATTCAAATAAATATACAAAGATATAATTATAAAATACACGAAGTTTTATTTATTTTAATTCTCAATGACTCGATTAATTGCTACCAAATAGTCTTATCAATTTGTGATAATTACCGATTTTTACAAGATTTACCTTATCCACGGAGGTAATGATAAACCGTATAACAATAATTAATTGTTCGGAATAATTTGATATGTTCGGACTCGATTCGAAAATTCGAACCGACTTCATTAAATATTGACAAAAACTCGAATATGATCGGTTGGGCTCGAGTTCGACTTTATTATACATATAAACTATATCTAAATACTAAATATTTATATAAAATAGATTTATAATATATAAAATTTTAAAATAATAAAGGCTCGATTAAACTAACAAACCTTATGGGCCGAGTAATTTGAAGCTCGAGTTCGGCTTATTCGAATAGCTCGAGTGCGAGTTCAGCTCGATTATTATCGAGTCGAATTCGAATATTTCACGAGCTGAGTTCGAGTAGCTTACAAATTGTTTAACTCGTTTACACCCGTAATTATTCCACAAAAGATATTATATCTTACATTGAATTAGTTTAAAATAGTTTGAAAAATTATCAAAAATACTACTTTTTCTAAGTTTTTTTTGCAATTTTACCATCTTCTGAAAATATTTTCAATCCAAAGTGTAATTTTTTTTCAATTTGTAATTTTTTTCCGGATGATTAGAATTTAATTTAATTTAAAATTGAACATACCCATTCAATTTATATGCTTGTAAATCGAAACATGTGAACAATTTTTTTAAAGATATCACGTCTTTTCAATCCAAAGTGTAATTTTTTTCAATTTGTAATTTTTTTCGGATGATTAGAATTTAATTTAATTTAATTTAAAATTGAACATACCCAGTCAATTTATATGCTTGTAAATCGATACATGTGAATAATGTTTTTTAAGATATCACGTCTTTTCAATCCAAAGTGTAATTTAATTTTTAAAGTGAAACCATTAATCTTTAGGTCAGTGACTTGAATGAAAGTTTCTTGAGTTTGATGACCCGATTGCAAGTTTGTAGTCAGTTGAATGACCAAAACGCCGCTTGAGCTGATTGTACATGCACGGTGGATTTATTCAAGCCAACTCACCAAACTTAGTCAGTTTTCCGTCTAATTTTTAACGGAGTGTAACGGTCAGTGACCAGAATGAAAATTTTTAGGAGTACAATGATGTGAATGAAAGTTTTTTGAGTTCGATGACCCAATTGAAAGTTTATAGTGAGTTGAGTGACCAAAACGTCATTTAACTCATTAAAAATAATACTAAATTGTATACCTTATTGCCAAAATTATGATTAGGATTCATAGATATAGTTTTGCAATTTTTCAGAAAAGGTTAGAAGTTAATTATATATAGTATAATAAATTTATTATATGGAAAAACATAAATAATTTTGAAACTTTGAAAAGCATGAAATTTTAAGTGAAAAATACAATAACAACTAAAATAATAAAGATTAGTGGTAAAAGAATAAGTATAATCACCTGAATGGGATTTTCGAATATTATTTTCTGATTTATCTAGATATATTAAAATAAATATTTCATTTAATATAAAAATACTCATAAATAAAATTTACCAAGCGGGTATAAAACTATAAATAGTTAATATAAGCAGCAGGAGGGGGCACTCATTTCGTACAGTTTAGTGGACTTGGATCATACAGAGAATCTAACATCAGGCCCATCAAATCCAAGGACAAGTCACATCAGCCTCTCCCGCGTCTGTGTTACCACGTGCATGTTTTGATATCACAAAAAAGTTGATTTATAACTTAAAATGAGTAAGTGTCATATATTGATGAATTCTTATAAGTTATACGGGTGTTTGGATAAATTTACTTATAAGTTAGTGAAGAATTTGCTAAATTAAATTTGAAAAAATAATTTTTAAATACAATGATTTCAACACTTGTATTTTAAATTAAAAAAATATTTAAAAACACAAATGTAAAAATATAAAATATTATAAAAATAAAGAAATCAAAGAATAAGTTGATAAGTTAAATAAAATGTTGGTGATTTTTAACATTCAACATATCAACTTATTAGTTATCAAATAAACTGAGTACACAAACACCCCTCGTAAACTCTCATCAATTTATAAGGTTTAAGTTGGTAACCCAAACAAGCCCAATGTACGTAATCTTTTTTCCTTTGCATTGCTAATTCGTTTGAGAAAGAATCGAAGAAGAGCAAATTGAAGAAGAAAATAGATTCTTGGTATCAAAATAATATTATTTTTTTGTCAAAAATAATGGATACATGATGCGAAATAATTCATTTTATTCTGCGAAATAGATATATTTGACAAGAATGACGAGAAAAGAACAGTTGGGCAAATAAAAACGTGAAAAGTTAGGATAAGAGAAGGAAAAGGAAAGGAGGAAAAAGTCGATAAACATAGCAGCTAAATGATGATCGTGGACCGAAAATTTAGACGATAAATTAAGTTAAATGTGTGAAAATGGACCATACATAAAAAATATTACAAATTGATATGGGTGAAAATAATTCTACAGATATTAATGATGCATTAATTAGATTTAGATTGGTTCAAGAATTAAGCACGATAAATGAGGCCAGAAACCCTAATTATTTATTAATTTCGTAATTAATAAATAGGGAAAATCTACAGCTCATAAAAAGAGTTCAAAATTGAACCAACTCCAATTAGGGGTAACCTCCGAGACATAAAAACCTAACAGGAGTCGGGCTCCTACAAACAAGGATTCACAATCCTGCTCTAAGAAACTCCAAGTTACCCAATTCTACCATAAATTCAAGGCTCCTGACGCCTATATAAAGGACCTGATCATTCAATCAGAACTACGTTTTTTGGCTTGATTCTCAGCAATAGTTGAGATACGTAGGCATCTTGTGAGGGCAGATTTAGCCACGAAACACGAGACCAGTCATTTAAGCTCGAAAGCTCTCAAACCCTAGCATTAAATTCGAAAGTACAGTTTTTATTCCACAATATTTGGCGCCGCCTGTGGGAAGACAACATCAACCATGACAAATACACGAAGAACAAATCGAGAAACTCAGACTTCTGAAGGACTTCCTCTTACATCTGAAACAGAGATTCACGGAAGCCAACCGCCGCCAACTACTGGCACTCAAGGGGCGAGTATCCCCCTCACCACTACTCAAGCACCAGAAATCCCAATTTCGGTTGAAGGGACGAATCCCTTGCAAATGATCGTTCATGGACCTAATCCTCAAGAGACTATTCTCCAGCAACCAATCACAACCTCTCCACTATTTCTGAATGCACCACGTGGCCTTCAACTTCACACCACGGATCTTCCCAATACACGACTCAAACTCTCGGGATGTCAACCTATGGTATGCCACCTCGACCCCCAGTGAGGAGTAGTGGTATTAATCCAACATACCACGAAGCTTATGTGCCCCCTTATATCCAAGGTCTGGGACCCCTAAATCAACAAACTCAAATTCGACAGACCCCCTTGATCCAAGACTACTCAGGTCCTTATACTGAGGACGAAGATTATAATTCTGATGATGAAATGGATGTATCCCCAAGAAGGAGGCATTCTTCCCAAACAAATAAGGAACAACCCCAAACCACTAAGGAAAAGATTGCGGCCTATGAGGCAGAGGCTGCAAGACTCAAGAAAGTATTGGCGGAAGATGAGGCTGCCAAAGCACAAAGCCAAGCAACTGGGAGAGTCCCGGTGATCAATTTAGATCCTGCGCCAAGAAGAACCAAGAGGGCTGAAGCTCCAAAGGGTGATCCTACTGTGTTGTTACCCTTAGGAGATCCTGATGATCCTACACCACCTTTTACTCAGGATATCATAAAAGCTAATATATCTAGAAAATTCAAGATGCCAACCATCAAAGCTTATGATGAAACAGGAGATCCCGCGAATCATGTGAGAACTTTCTCTAATGCACTATTGTTGCAACCTACCAATGATGCAGTTAAATGCAGAGCGTTTTCACATACCCTGGAGGGCATGGCTCAACGTTGGTACAATCGTCTCCCTCCCAATTCTATTGGATCTTTTAAGGAACCGAGTAAGACGTTTGTCAATCAGTTTGTTAGTGGAAGGGTGCATGAGAAGAGTTCTGCATCTCTTATGGGAATCCAGCAAGGTAAGAATGATGCCTTGAGGGACTACATAAATCGATTCACTAGGGAGGCTCCGAAAGTCCCGGATCTGGAAGACAAGGTAGCAATGATAGCCCTACAGCAAGGAACCACTGATGATCATTTTAAAAGGTCCTTGGCTAAACATCCACCCGAAAGCATGTTGAAGTCACAAGACCGGGCTGGAAAGTATATCAAGGCTGAAGAAAGTATGAGGAAATATGAACCTGCTGCTGGTGGAAGTAGGAACACAAAGAAAAGAAAGGAGACTCAGGAATATGATGTTAAGGAAAAGTATCCTAGGACATCAAAGGATTCTGACTCCCCACCTAAAAAGAACAATTTTGGACCAAGGTTCATAAAGTATGCGAGATTGAACACCCCTAGAAGTCAAATCCTGATGGAAATTGCAAAAGAAGAAGATCTCTGATGGCCGAAGCCACTAATGACTGACTTTTCAAAAAGGAATCAGAATCAATTCTGTCAATTCCACAAAGAAGTTGGCCATGATACAGATGATTGCAGACAATTAAAAGATGAGATTGAGTTCTTAATACGGAGAGGAAAACTCGATAAGTTCACTAAGGATGGGAACCGAGGAAATCAACGAGGAAACTATGAAAGGAAAGACTATGACAAAAGGGACAACGATCAAGATCGTAATCCCAAACCCCGAGGGCCTGTCATCAACATGATATTTGGAGGACCAATTGCTGCTGGGTCCTCCCGAAAATCAAGAAAAGCTTATGCCCGATAGGTAATGACTGTTGTAGGAGAAGCACCGAAGCGTGCCAAGACGGAAATAGCCATAAGTTTTGATGATTCTGACTTGGAGGGAGTGAAATTTCCCCATGACGACCCCCTGGTAATCATACATGTGATAGGCAATTCCGAAACAAAGAGCGTTTTGGTTGATAATTGAGCTTCAGTAGACATCTTGTTCCATGATGCTTTTATCAAGATGGGCTACACTGATTCTCAGCTGACACCCTCGAATATGCCCATATGGATTCAATGGAGTGGAAGGTACAATCCAACTCCATATGACAATGGGGCAAGGTTCGAAGACAACCACTCAAATGTTGAACTTTATAGTCATAAAGGCAACTTCAACTTACAATGCAATCCTGGGAAGGTCGGGTCTTCATGCATTCAAGACTGTTACCTCAACTTACCATCTGAAAATCAAGTTTCCAACAAGGAATGGAATTGGTGAGGAGCGAGGTGATCAAAAAATGGCAAGAAGTTGTTATGTAGCTGCGTTAAGGCCTGACGGAGTCGGGGGCGGATTCTCCCCATTGAAGACATGGATACCAGAGATAATGAAGAAAGAAGAGGGAAGCCGACCGAGGATTTAGTTCCAATTCATTTAGTTCCCGGTGAACCAGAAAAGGTTACCTACGTTGGAGCATTGTTACCTGAACCCATGAAGGGCAAGATCATATCCTTTCTTCAAGAAAATAAGGATGTTTTTGCTTGGACGGCAGCCGATATGCCAGGTATTGATCCCCGATTAATAACTCACAAGTTGAATGTAGATCCGGAAAGGAAGACAGTGAAACAAAAGAAAAGAAACTTTTCAGCAGAAAGACAATAGGTAATAAAGCAGGAGGTGGATAAGCTCTTGGAAGCAGGATTCATTGAAGAAATCCAATTTCCTGAATGGTTGGCTTACCCGGTAATGGTCAAGAAAGCCAATGGAAAGTGGAGGATGTGTGTAGACTTCACGGACTTGAATGACGCATGCCCTAAGGATTGTTTTCCCTTACCAAGGATCGATACTCTAATAGATACCACGGCTAGGCACGAGATGCTGAGCTTCATGGATGGCTTCAGTGGATACAACTAGATCAAAATGCACAAGGATGACATCTTCAAGGTATCTTTTATCACTGACTTTGGTGTTTACTGTTATTTGGTTATGGCATTTGGGCTCAAGAATGCAGGTGCAACATATCAAAGGTTGGTGAACAAAATTTTTGAACACCTGATTGGAAAAACTATAGAAGTCTATGTAGACGACATGTTGGTTAAAACGCTCGATGAGGCGGATCATATAAATCATCTTCGAGAAGCATTTAAAGTGCCGAGGCACCATAAGATGATGTTAAATCCAGCTAAGTGCGCCTTCGGCGTAGGGTCATGAAAGTTCTTAGTCCTGATGTCTCTAAACAAGGAATTGAGGCTAACCCCGATAAAATCAAATAAATTCTGGACATGGAACCGCCACGGTCTATCATGGATGTTCAGAAGCTAACGGAAAGAGTGGCAGCATTAGGAAGATTTATCTCCAAATCGGGGGAGAAGTGCTTGCCTTTCTTCAAAGCTCTGAAAAACGTGAAATTTTTTGAATGGACGACAGAAAGCCAGGAAGCCTTTGAGGCCTTGAAAAAGTACATGGCTAAGGCACTAATGTTGGCAAAACCAAAACCCGGAGAGATTCTCTACTTATACTTGACAGTCTCAAACACCGCCCTTGGATCTATTTTGGTTAAGGAAGAATGGAAAGTTCAGAAACTCATCTACTACGTGAGCAAGATTTTGCATGGATCAGAGATAAACTACTTTATGATAGAGAAGTTTGCATTAGACCTGATCATGGCCTCGAGAAAGCTACGCCCGTACTTCCAAGCGCACAAAATAGAAGTCTTGACTAATCAACCTTTAAGAAACATCTTGCATAGTCCTCAAGTTAGTGGAAGATTGATCAAATGGGCTATAGAATTTGGAGAATTTGACATCAAGTATAAGCCTCGAACGACAATAAAAGCTCAAACACTTGCTAACTTCATGGTTGAATGCACCATTGACAACCAAGAAGTCGGGAGGCAGGAAGCAATGTTAGAAGGCAAAGAAGCCGAGAAGCAGGATGAAGACATGGAGTAAAGGAATACTGGGTGCTCTATTTCGATAGGGCATCAAAAACAAAGTCAAGTGGAGCAGGTTTGGTGCTACAAAGTCCCGATGGATTTCTCATAGAGTATGCACTCAAACTGGATTTCTCAACAACAAACAATGAAGCTGAGTATGAAGCTCTGATAGCTGGCTTGGGGCTGGCTGGAGCCTTGGGAGTTAAGACTCTCAAAGTATGTGGAGATTCAAGGCTACTAGTTTCCCAGGTGAATGGAGAATTTGAGACTAGAGATGAATTCATGGCTAAGTATCTGAAACTTGTCAAATCCATCATGACTCAATTTGATGAGTGTTATGTGGAACACATTCCTAGAGAAGAAAACATGAAGGCTGATGCCTTGTCCAAGTTTGCTTCTTCTGAGATAGAGAACTATGCAGGGAGTGTATACTTCCAAGTCTTGAATACCCCGAACATCAATGGAAAATTAATAGCACCTATAGACGTTGCTAGCTGTTGGATGGATCCCATCAGGGGTCATCTAGAAACTGGTTGGCAACCTGACAATACTTCAGAGGCACGAAAATTATATGTGAGAGCACTAAGGTACACCTTAATTGAAAAAATCTTATATAAAAAATCTTTCGTTGTCCCCTACTTGAAGTGTTTGACACCCCAGGAGGCGGAGTTAGCCCTAAAGGAAGTACACGAGGGGATTTGTGGGCAGCATTTGGGGGGCAGGGCCCTTGCTCATAAAATCACTCGCTTAGGATTCTATTGGCCAGATATGCTTGCGAACGCAAAAGACTATGTGAAGAGGCGTGAACGATGCCAAAAGCATGCACCAGAGGTTAGACAACCGCCTGAGATGTTAACATCTATAAATTCACCTGTTCCATTTGCCATGTGGGAAATGGATATACTTGGTCCATTTTCAGTGACAAGTGCACAAAGGAAATTTTTTATAGTGGCAATTGACTACTTCACTAAGTGGATTGAGGCTAAACCCCTAGCCAAGATAACCACTAAACAGGTAATGCAATTCTTGTGGGAAAGTGTAATATGCAGGTATGGGATTCCACGAATCTTGGTCACGGATAATGGAACTCAATTTAAAAATGAAGATTTCAAGAAGTATTGTGGAGAGAATGATATTGAACTATGTTTCACTTCTGTTGCTCATCCTCAAGCAAATGGGCAAGCAGAAGTAGCAAATCGAATTATCCTGGATAGACTAAAGAAGAGAGTTGAACGCTCTAGGAATACTTGGGTAGATGAATTGCTCCCCATATTGTGGGCATATCGTACCACTTGTAAGGTCACCACTGAGGCAACTCTGTTTCTGTTAGCATATGGAGCAGAAGCAGTGGTTCCAGTGGAGATTACTCATACTTCTCTAAGAGTGGAAGCCTACGAACTAGAAGCAAATGAAGAAGGCATAAGGCCTGCCCTAGATCTTATCGATGAAGTTAGAGATGAAGCAAATGCTAAGATAGTTGAACATCAGAAACGAGCATCTTTCTATTACAACCTAAGGCTTAAAGAGAGATTCTTTCGTCAAGGAGATTTAGTTCTCCGAAAGATTGAAGCATCCGGAGTTGGACAGAAAGGAAAATTGGCTCCAAATTGGGAAGGGTCGTACCGGGTCAAGAACGTGTTTGGGCGAGGCTCATACAAGTTGGAAACCCTTGAAGGGATTAAGGTGCCAAGAACTTGGCATGCTGCAAATTTAAAAATTTATTATGTCTAGTGTTTCCTAACTGGACTCACTACTAGGACAAGTAGAAATAAGGTCGACAAAACCAGACCGAATTTTTAACTTGAGGTAGGAAGTAGAGTATTATGTAAGGGTTGAACCAATTCTCAAATTATTTATGCAAATGATGTTTTTATTCCATATCTTTTGTTCTTATTCAAACAATTATCAAGCATTAGAAAAATGCAAGCTAAATAAAAGCCAAGTACTAAGAATTATCTTATAAAGAAAGCAAAATAGTAAACACAACCTGAAGAAATAAATAATACATAAAAATGCCCGAAGGCAAATTTAAACCCCGAAGGGCGAGTTTGGATAAACATAAATAGATAAAAAGCCACGCAGGGCCAAACTAATATATATCCTTGGGAAGCTCCTCCTCGAAACCCTCAGAAAAGAGGGGAAGAAGGGGATCATCTCTCATGGAATCATTTAAATCTTTTCCCCTTGCTGGCTCAGAGTCCTCGAAAAGCTCAGAATCATCCAGGGGTTGAGAAGAGGGATCAACAACAACCATAGTGGTAGCCTGGGACAGTCCAGGAAAATCAGGAATAGGAAACTTCTCCAAAGTCACCCCTTTAATCTTCGTCCATAAATCCTCAATGATTTGCTCCCAACATTCCTTAAAGGTGCTAGGGAAGTTAACATCATACTCAACATTAAGGAGCTCATCGAACTCCTTAAATGCCTTATAATCAGCAATAGCATTCTCTCTACTCCTTTGGAGTTGGACCTCCAGCTGACGAACCTTCTCCTGCTCAGCTACTAGCTCCCTCTCTACCTCTCGGAACCTCTCAAAGTTTGATGTAGAAGAGGCGAGGTATTTGTCCCGGTCCCTATCAGCTATTATCTTTTCAGCACGAACAGTCTTCAAATTTTAAAGAGCAACTCGAAGATAGGTATTAGCCTACAAAACAAAAGTGCATGTTCAAGAAATATGTAATAAAAGAAAAAAAAATATTAGAAAAAGTAGAATGCTCACCGAAGCAATGACTTGGGATCCAAGAAGCTCAATTTGGAGATCCTCCGAGGATTCCACAACGCGAGCCACATCCCTCGGGGTGACCACATTCCTAGACCACTCAAATGCGGCCCGAGAATCACCAACCATGATGTCCTTGTTAAGCAAACCCCATTTAACCATAAATGGGCTAGGGTCTTCCTCAATGAGAATAGGCCTTTCGGCCATAAAAACATGCACCTTCTCTATTGAGGGGGTGCCATCGTCTGATTTTTTCTGTTTGGAAGACCTTTGCAACTCCACAACTACTGCCTTGGCCGCATGGTCCTCCCTCTTCTTGAAGATAGAGCCTAAAAATGGCCTTAGCTGAAAAAATGCCAAAAATTGTTATTATGAATTATGAAAACAAAGTAGACATATGAAAAGAAAAGGTGAAAATATACCCTGAGGACCAAGGGTACTAAGCCCCATATCCTGAAAATTGGCCTCGAAAACAAGAAGGTTGTAGTGATGCATGCAATCCTTTGTCAAGATTTGAATTGTCGCAACGTCATCTATCCCTAACTTAAGGGACCTCATGGCACCATCAGTAGCCCTTGAAAAATGTGGTCTAAAGTAGTTATCCAAATCGTCCCCATCCAAGTAAAGGAAAAACCACTCTCTTTTCCAATTAGAAAGAGAATCGGGGGAAGAACCGGAAACAAAACAACTACGAGCTAAAGAACGGTATTGGATTTTAGCCCAACCCGAATCTTCTTGAGCATTTACGAATTTAAAGAGATAACGGAACACACACACACTAGGTTCTAACCCATGGTTTTTGCATTGGGCCATAAAACAATATATAAACCGCCACGCATTGGGCATTAACTGTGTAGGGCAAATTTGGGCCTCGGCTAACAAGCGGAAAATAAAAGGGGGAGGTGGAAGACGAAAACCAGAATAAAAGGTTTCTTTATATATTCTAATGGCCCCGGGATTATGATAACAAGCCGTATCATTTGGGTCTGGAGCAACGGCCCTATAAGGTGCACTTATACCAAAAAGTTTAGTAATGTCATCTACTATATCATGTTTATACTTAGAAGGGATGTTATGAGCTTCTAAATGGAGAAGGTTAGAGAAAGCGTCCCCGAAATCAGACAATAAATCTCTAAAGGAGAAAACATTTGCATGCACTAAAGATTTTGGAGGTTTTTTACCTCGATTAGCCCTAGTAGGGCGTGAAGAATGCTCGGAAGGCTGAGAAATATGAGATTCGGATGAACTGGAATCCGCCATTGATATCCTTCCGAAGAATGCTTAAACCCAGAAATACTGATGAAGGAGATGAAGATTCAAACGGAAACTGGAAAATCCAAGGTGGTTTGAACGCCGGAAATCGTCTCACCACGGAACCCTAGCAGAGCTTTGCAAAGAAAATTTCTAGAGAGATTTTAGCAGAATAACATTGCTTAAGTGAAATATGGAAATGAAGTCCCACTTCACTCAATTTATAGAAAGTCCTAGCTGGTGAAAAGATCGAAAAAATCGGCTATAGACGGTAAATAGGCCAACAATAGGTCATTGGGCCTTTAAAAGGCGCGAAGCCCAAAAAAATCAAATTTTGAATAAGAATTCTAGAGAATTCTAAAGAGTTCTATGCGGAAAACAAATATTTAAATCATTATTGTATAAGCGTTCGTATCAACGTTAAAGTTGGATAAATAAGAACGAAATAAAAGAAAAAGGACCGACAATAGGCCTAACCCTGAAAATAAGTCCAATGGACCAAACAAGAAAGTGCTCCTTGGGCGTTTGTATCAACGCCTATGTCAATGTTGGAGAGTCACGTAAAAACTCACACCCAGGAGACATATTTTCTAGGTGTAGAAGCCAGGAATGTCTCCTTGGTGGGGGTACCCACGCCTAGAAGGCTGTGGGTGAGCCATTTAAACACCCACGCCAAAGAGACGCGTTGTCTAGCATGGAAGCCTAGAGTGTCTCCTTGGCGGGGATACCCACGCCTAGAAGGTGGTTGGGGAGACTTTTAAACACCCACGCCAAGGAGATGCGTTCTCTAGGCGTGGAAACCTAGAGTGTCTCCTTGGCGGGGGTACCCACGCCTAGAAGGTGGTTGAGGAGAATTTTAAACACCCACGCCAAAGAGATGCGTTCTCTAGGCGTGGAAGTCTAAAGTGTCTCCTTGGCAGGGGTACTCACGCCCAGAACTTCATTAGATAACTTTTGGAAATAAAACCACGCCAATGAGACGTGCTTCCTAGGCGTGGAAGCCTCCTTGGCGTTGGTAGCCACACATAGGGCTTCTTTCAAGAGCCTCCAGGACACCCACGCCATGGAGACACAATTTGAAAAAGTGTCTTCTTGGCGGGGTACCCCTTCCAAGAACCTCACTTATGAGCTTTTTTCAGAAAGATAGAAAATGAAGAGAAAAATAATTATTAATTATTTTTACAAATAAATATTTTTGATAAGGAAAAAAACCCGGTGGTACAATAAAATTCCTGAAATATTAGGAAAAATATGAAAAAAGCTGTATAAATATTTCCTTGATAAAAAGGACAGTAATTTAAGTAAATAATACATAATAAGACCTCGAGTCTCGAAAAAGGCAATTATAACTTCTATGAAATCCTATCATATTATATTAGAAGTTGGGGGGGGGGGGGGGGGGGAAATGATATGGGCTGAAAATAACCCACAGACATTATTAATGATGCATTAATTAGACCTAGATTGGTCCAAGAATTAAGCCCGATAAATGAGGTCTGAAACCTAAATTATTTATTAATTTTGTAATTAATAAATAGGGAAAATCTACAGCTTATAAAAGGAGTCCAAAACTGAGCCAACTTCAATTAGGGGTAACCTCCAAGACATAAAAACCTAACAGGAGTCGGCCTTCTACAAACAAGGATTCAAAATCCTACTCTAAGAAGGTGTCTTGGCCTCCAAGTCACCCAATTTTACCCTAAATGCAAGGTTTCTGACGCCTATATAAAGGACCTGATCCTTCAATCAGAACTACGTTTTTTAGCTTGATTCTCCGCAATAGTTGAGATACGTAGGCATCTTGTGAGGGCAGATTTAGCCACGAAACACGAGACCAACCATTTAAGCTCGAAAGCTCTCAAACCCTAGCATTAAATTCGAAAGTATAGTTTTTATTCCACAGCACAAACAAATTTAACTTTTGTACAAATAAATTGAAGATAAAATTGTTATCATGAATTTATTTTTGTTGCAAATTCTATCCTAATTTTTACCTTATAATTATGGCTACATACATCCTTCAATTTAAAATTTTTACGTTTGTCCAAATAATTTATTAAAGGAGAACCAACAGTCTCAAAAATTAAATTATAATATCGAGTAACAAATTAAAATCTCACTCAAAAAACTGTTCACATAAATAAAAATATTTAAATAAAAAATATATTTTTTATAAATTTTAAACTCTACCCTTCAACATGGATGTAAATTGACTACAACGAAATCATATTTTAAAAACAAAAATATTGATAACTCTTTTTGTTTTCAAGGTTTTAACGGGAACCTCTGTTGAAATATAACATAAAATCTTTTTGGGGCATTTCTCTAATATTTTAAATTTTAGATGAGTTAGTTAGTTAATATGATATTATAGCTCTGATCGGTGGGGGTTTCAAGTTCGCCTCCTTGTCACCCCCAAAATTCTCACAATTATTATGGACACGAATGTAAATTAATGCCCCAAAAATGGGCGTTCGTGATCCACTCTTCAATCCAAAAATGGGCTTTCGAGTGAGAGTGAGTGTTGAAATATAGCATAAGATCCATTTAGGACATTTTTCTAACAATTTAAGATTTTAGATGAACTGGTTACTTAACAACCTCAATTACCATCTATATTTGTTGTAAACTCGTTCAAGTTGCATTAGACCTACAGTATTTGTATATAAAATTTAAGATGGAGGCTGAAATGGATCATATATTATTCAACACTCTCTCTCCTGTGAGTAAGAGTGGACAAAGACACCAATCCCTCCCTGAACGATGGAGCTCTGGCACTATTACAGTAGAATCCCTCTAAATTAATATCCTCTAAAGTGATAATTTCTCTAAATTGATAAAAAAATCTCGGTTCCAAATTGGGACCAATATTAAAATTTAAAAACCCCTCTATCGTAATAATTAATATTTTTTTAAAAATTATAATGTTAAATATCGGTCCAAACTTTCGCATAAAGTGATTTCTTTAATTTAATATGCATTTTAATATACTTTACGAGTATGAAAAATAATTTTTGATATTAGTTTAGGATAAATTTTCTGGTCTATTGACTTTTAAACTATTTAAGACCATCTTAATTATTTCTAGTTGGTCGTTGTGATCTTTGTAGTTTGGAAGATTTTCATAAAAAAAATAATGTTGTTGATTTCGTAAGTAATTTTCTGACATGAAAAATGTAACATCTCGACCTTTTTCGGAATATTAAATATAACAATCCAATTTTTAAACCAAAATTCTAAAAATCCTTTAAATCAAGACATCAAAAGTCAACACTAAATCAAAAGTACTAAAATTGGAGACGCG
Source organism: Heracleum sosnowskyi (assembly GCA_030848705.1). Classification (NCBI taxonomy): domain Eukaryota; kingdom Viridiplantae; phylum Streptophyta; class Magnoliopsida; order Apiales; family Apiaceae; genus Heracleum; species Heracleum sosnowskyi. The sequence continues at coordinate 11,671,791 of CM061243.1, forward strand.
GCTCCCACACTTTTTCTATAATAAAACACAAAATAAATAAAATCCAAGTAGCATGCTCAAACTACCTTATTATTTCGATAGCCAAAACCTGAAATGTGTACATAATAATGAGCTCCAAAGTTCAGCAAGTAACTTATCGTTCAATGGCTCACAAAAATATTTTCTAAAACAAACTTTCAGAATTTAAATTGATAAAGTAAAGTACTTACAAATTTTATTTCCACAATTCTATAATACGGTCACACTATGTCACTGACACAGCTTTTATAATTCGATGGTTCGACGAGGGCTAGTTTACGTAACTCGTTAAAAAAAACTCAACAAAGTATCTATGTATTTCAGAACGTGCGTAAACTAGTTTTATGAATCACACTATGTCAGTGACCGACTTTTATAATTTGATGTGTATCTAACATTAGAGAATTCTAAAAATCTTTTCTATTTTCGATATCACAATTATAATAATCATTCTACAAACATGCAACATATCCATTCCATTTACCAAGAAAATACATATTATCATATATATATTGTGAAATTCTGTGAAAAGAAGTTTGTATTTACTGGATAAAATGAAAAGTACCAAACTGAAGCTGTTCTCTACAACTTATATACATGAAACAACTCAAATAGAAAACTAGCGGGAAGTAACTAACTTTCCTAATCCTAACTAACTTGCTGAGCTGGCACTGCTGAGTTGTCACTGAGCTGGCACTCTAACTAACTATTGCTAAGCTGACACTAACTATAAATAGAACTACAATCAACCTTTATCAACTATTACTTTATTATTATCATCATCCCCCCGCAAGATGGGCAGATTGGAAGGTAAAGCATTGATCAAGCCCATCTTGGATAGCAAAAATTGAAACTGAGCAGAAGGCAATGTCTTTGTAAAAACATCAGCCAACTGACTTTGAGTAGGAAGATAAGACAACTGAATGAGTCCCTCCAGAACCTTGTCCCGTGTAAAATGACAGTCGATTTCTATATGCTTAGTCCGTTCGTGGAAGACAGGATTCTTGGCAATATGTATAGCAGACATATTGTCACAATGTAACTGGACTGGAGTTAATGAAGGAAGCCCCATTTCTTGTAACAACCTTACTAGCCAGGTAACTTCAGCTGAAGCAGATGCCATTGCCCTGTATTCAGACTCTGAGGAAGACCTGGATACAGTGCTTTGCTTTTTAGATTTCCAAGCAATAGGTGACTGTCCTAAGAGCAATATGTAGCCAGTGATAGATCTTCTAGAATCTGTGCAGGCAGCCCAATCTGAATCTGTAAAAGCTTGGAGAACTAACTGATCAGTGGCTTTAAGTAAAATGCCTTGAGTGGAAGTGTGAGAAACATAACACAAAGTATGTGTTAAGGCTTCTAGATGATGGTTTCTAGGAGACTGCATATATTGACTCAAAACCTGAACAGTGTAAGACAGATCTGGCCTAGTATTAGTAAGAAAATTGAGTTTACCAACCAAAGACCTGTAGAGCTCTGGATCAGATAGAAGAGGTCCATCTGTAGCATTTAATTTCACATTCATAGGCAAAGGAGTGACAGCCTTTCTAGAAAGATCAAAACCACAGTCAAGAAGTAATTCCTTAGTAAATTTCCTTTGGCTAAGAACAGTACCCTCTGAAAAGTAAGAAACTTCAAATCCCAAAAAATAGTTAAGAATGCCCAAGTCCTTGATACTGAAAACTGAATCCAAATGTTTCTTTAAAGCATCAATTTTATTCTTATCAGTACCTGTCACTATAATGTCATCAACATAAACAGCAACTAGGATAATATGTGTCCCCTCCTTCTTGAGAAATAGACTGTAGTCATTTTTAGATTGAATAAAATTTTGAGATAGCAGTTCACTGACCAATTTAGAGGACCACTGTCTGGAAGCCTGTCTTAATCCATATAAAGACTTTCTGAGTCTGCACACTTGTTTACCAGTATGTGGAATACCCTCTGGAACTTTCATGTAGACTTCTTCATGTAGATCCCCATGTAAAAAAGCATTATTAATATCTAGCTGGTACACAGGCCAACACTTGCTTGCTGCAATAGCTATCAAACACCTGACAGTAGCCATTTTTACCACAGGAGAGAAGGTTTCCTGAAAATCCACACCATATTTCTGATTGTAACCCTTGGCTACTAGTCTAGCCTTGCATCTTTCAAGTGTGCCATCAGCTTTCAGTTTTACCTTATAAACCCATTTACACCCTATTGCTTTCTTCCCAGCAGGGAGATCAACAATATCCCAAGTTTTGTTATTCTGTAAAGCTGTGATTTCTTTTTGCATAGCTTCTATCCAGAGAGGATGTTTAGAGGCTTCTAAGTAATTCAGAGGTTCACTTATAACATTGAGATCAGATAAATGAGTTGAAACCAAATTACACCAATGTTTGGAAGTTGCTGGCAATGATGAAATAGTACTACTAAGGTTACATTGATAATCTTGTAAATAAGCAGGAATGGTTTTATTCCTAGTAGAATGTCTTACTAGAGGTAAAGAATTATCAGTAGAATAAGTAGGAGGATTGTCACTACTTGAAGAAGAGCTGGCAGATGGAACAGTATTAGAGTTATTTGAGGAAGAGCCAACATATGTATCAGTAGTGGAATGTGATAGATGATCAGAATCAGGAAGAGTGGTGACTGAAGGAAGAAAAACTGAATCCAAGTAGGCTGTTTTAGAGAAATCAGCAGAAATCATGTGATATGGGAAATGCAATTCATGAAAATTAATATCTCTAGAGACAATAAAGGAACCAGTGGCTAAATCCATAACTTTGTACCCTTTAGTATGTGGAGGATACCCTAAAAATATGCAGGGAGAAGCCCTAGAATCAAATTTAGTTCTATGAACCTTAGAAGTTGTGATAAAACATAAACAACCAAAATTTTTTATATGAGTGAAGGAAGGTTGGTCATTGTAAAGTTTATGATAAGGATTATCAAGGTTTAAACTGGTAAGAGGCATTCTGTTTATAAGATAGGCAGCACAGAGAATAGAATCTCCCCACAGAAAATTAGGGAGCCTAGATTGAAGCATTAAAGCCCTAGCAGTTTCCAACAAATGTCTATGTTTCCTTTCTACTACCCCATTTTGTTGGGGAGTATGAGGACAAGAAGTTTGATGAGAAATGCCTTTGCTAAGAAAAAACTGTTTAAGAGAACCTTCAACCAATTCCAAAGCATTATCAGATCTAATAGACAACAACTTAGTAGAAAACTGATTTTCAATGTAATGGACAAAATGTTGTAAAACTTGACAAACATCAGATTTGAATTTGATCAAATGAATCCAAGTATATCTAGTAAAATCATCCACAAGTGTGACAAACTGAGTACAACCAGATGGGGTTTTGGTTTTGTAAGGACCCCAGAGATCTAAATGAACTAATTCAAAAGCTTTGCTAGTCTTGATACAACTATGGGGAAAAGACTTTCTAGACTGTCTAGCAGCAGGACAGATTTGACAAACAAAAGTATCAATACATGATTTGATATCACAATGTGGTTGAATTATTTTTAGCTGATGAAAGGGTAAATGACCTAATCTCATGTGCCATAGTTGAACATTCTGAACATCCTGAACAGCAGTGTAACAATTCTTCTGAGAAACACCACCAATATGATCTTGAACTATTCCTCTAGGTTCTAAATTGTAAAGACCATTTCTCAAATCACCAAGAGGAATCAGAGGCCCTTTCTGAGAGTGGCCCTGAAGAAAACATTTACTATCATAAAATATGATAGTGCAATTCAGATCTTTACACAGTTTCTGTACAGAAATCAATTTAAATTGAAAATCTGGGACATGAAGCACATTGTGTAAAACAATTTGATCTGTCAACCAAATAGAACCAATATGAAGCACTTGTATGGGTCTACCATCAGGCACTGTGATGTGATTATTAGTAACTGGTGTATAAGTTTTGAAACTCTCTAAGGTAGGACAAATATGGTCTGTAGCCCCACTATCTATCAGCCAAGTACTATTATAAGTAGAAGCAAGGCAGATATTACCTGTCAACAAAGCATGTCCATTATAGGATTCTGAACTAGAATTTTCTGGAGCAGCAGAATTTGTATCTCCAGAAATATGTTGTTGCTTCAACAATTCCAGCAAGCTATTATACTGTTCAGATGACATAGTTGAAGGACTAACAGATGTACCTTCATTAGTTTCCATTAGTGACCTGTCTGAATCAAGATGAACTAAAGCAGCAACTTTCTTTTCTCTAGTTCCTTTGAATCCTGGGGGAAAACCATGAACCTGAAAACATCTGTCAATGCTATGACCTGGAACTTGACAATGAGTACAATAATAATTTGCACCAGGTTTTGATCCTTTCTTATTCCCAAACGTCCCCACACCCCCAGAAATGCCAGAATTACTTCCAAAACCCTTATTGAAGCCTCCAAAATTCTGATGAGGCTTAAACTTTGAGTAACCACTGTTATTTCTGGTATTGTTATAAGGATTAAACCTTCTGTCAGCCATAAATGCCAAGGACTCAAGCTGGTTTCCTTGTCCAATTTCCTTGTGATTCTCCTCTTGAGCAAACAATCTATAGGCCTGTGACACAGTAGGTAGAGGATGCATCATGAGAATATGTCCCCTAACTGCAGTAAAAGTATCACTTAGTTTCATCATGAACTGAATCAATCTTTGTTCTTGTTGTCTCTGTTGAATTCTTTGAGTAAGGTTCCACGTGCACTGATTGCATGTGCAATGTGGCAAAGGATTTGCATCATTGACGCCATCCCAAATAGTCCTGATCTTTGTATAAAACTCAGAAACTGTCGTAGAGCCTTGAGAAATATCTGACAGCTGTTGTTCTAGAGCAAAAACTTGTGTCATAGAAGCAAAACCAAACCTATCTTCCAGGTCATTCCATATTTCTTCAGCAGTATGAAGAAACAGCACACTCTTTGCAACCGTATCATCCAGGTTGAACAAAATCCAAGAAATGACCAAATTATTACACCTTTCCCAAGCTTTATACTCAGGAGCAGTAAGAACAGGCTGTTTAAAGGTTCCATCGACAAAGCCTACTTTATTCTTAGCAGATAAAGTCAACAGCATAGATCGTTTCCAGTTATTAAAACCGGTTCCATTAAACTTGCTTGAAACTAACTGTGTAGACGACGCATCAGAAGGATGTATATAGAAAGGACTTGACGGATCATGATTTGTTTGAACAATTTGGTTAGCCATAAGAACAGAAATGGACTAGACAAAAACACAAACAGGTAGGACGCGATTCAAGAACTAATTCTAATCAGAAGAGATTGATGAACAAATCAATCAACAATCACAAACAAACTCAGATATACTTTGATCACGACTCAAATCTTCAGTTTTCAGAAAAAAAAACAAGAACAAATCGGAGGAAAATTAAGTGTTTGACTACTAACGAATAGTGTTTGACCGCTCAAGAACAGATCAACAAGCATATAGAACTGTTTGTAAAGGAAAACGATGAAGAACACAACGATATTCACAATTTTGCACGAATATAGCTGAACAGAATCAGCGTAAGAACTGAATAACAATCAAAGACAGAAGATTAACCAGAATTTGTTGACGACAATGAAAATTGTTGAAGATGACGAACATCGTGACGAACAGTACGCAGCAAATCATTCATTGCTACGAATGAGAACCTTGCTCTGATACCATGTGAAATTCTGTGAAAAGAAGTTTGTATTTACTGGATAAAATGAAAAGTACCAAACTGAAGCTGTTCTCTACAACTTATATACATGAAACAACTCAAATAGAAAACTGGCGGGAAGTAACTAACTTTCCTAATCCTAACTAACTTGCTGAGCTGGCACTGCTGAGTTGTCACTGAGCTGGCACTCTAACTAACTATTGCTAAGCTGGCACTAACTATAAATAGAACTACAATCAGCCTTTATCAACTATTACTTTATTATTATCATCATATATATATAGTAAAACGTGCTATTACCGGCTCAAAGAGTGATCGTAGACACTGCTAGTAACCTCCTCTCGAGTTCTTTCCCGATTTCTTCGATGTGACCATGTTCTATCTTTCTTTTTGTCTATACTAATATTAATAATTAAATATTTAAAAAAAACAGGGGTCTTCCAAAAAAACTGTGAAGCCTTAAACCCATGATATACTGAGAATGGTGATATACCAAATAAAACATACATTTATTCCAGTTAAGGTCCCGGGAGGTAAGATGTTATAGATGGAGTATTAGGGTATTAATACTGTTACTGTGCCTCGATTTCTTGCAGGGAATGAAGAAACTGCTTTAGACGCTTGTTGAAGGCAAAGGGTTTTTCCAAGTGAACCAGGTGGCCTGCTTTCTCTATGCCCTGATATGTTGCCAAGTCGCCTAGTTGCCTGTTATAAACCTCGTTAAGTAGTGTTCTATCAGTCCATAGTTACAAAAATAGTACAAGGACATGATCTTTTTCTATATTCGTATGTTTAACATAAATTTACTCACATTTTCATGTTCTTAGCAAGCTCGAACTTAAAATTTTGATCCTCTTCGCCCCATATAAGATGTATTTTCTACAAGAGAAAACAATTTTTAAGGTAGCATACAGATTTAATGATATGTTGATTGGGATAAGCATACATCTACGGGTTAATTTAGTTACCGACAACAGTTTCTATAAAATCTTATTTTTAAGTCAAGTGATTAACAGGCTTAATTAGAAGATGATAATACCTGTTTAAAATTGGGGATAGTTGTATCTTTGTCGCTAACTATCATACCATAAAGTAGTTCATCCCTTTCCTTTCTGTTGTTAAACAACGCCTGCAAAAATTTTCAACGACAAATATTAATTTATACTGTATCTTACAGGCGCTAGTACTGGTCAAAAAGGAATACGAAAGCTTTGATGCAGTCTATGTTACCCCGACTCTTCATTTTGCCTCTTATACCCGTGTCGGACACTCGACACTCGAACATGGATTTTAGGCCAAAAAACATGTATTTTTTCAAAATATTGTCGAATCTGACACTCGGACATGTATCCATGTTGAACACTTATAGCCGAGTCCGGGTGACATAGGATGTAGTAGTATTTGCAGTGTTGTGCTTGGCCATAACACAAATATGCATTTTTCTTACGCACAAATTATGACTCTATGCCAAAGGAAACAAATTAAAGATCGTTAATGGAACAAAACCTCGAGATAATCCATATAAAGTTTCTCAGGTAACCATAGCTTTTTATAAGTTCCAATCGAAAAAAGCTTCTTGAGTCCGTCTACAGAAGTTGGCAACAACGCTTCTGAAAATGAACCAATACCTAAACTCTGAAGAATGGCTTCATTGATAGAATCTGTAATAGCCACGACTGTGGCTGAAACAACCAACGCTTCAATAAATCAGGATACAGCTCAGCCATCTTAAACGCCATGATGCCTCCATAACTAAACCCCACTACAGTGCATCTCTCCACTCCCAGTTTCTTCAGTCCTTTCATTAAACACTCCGCTTGAAAAGCGGGTGACCTATCCGAGCTGTCGGAGAATGATTCACCGAAAAATAAAAGGTCTGGCACGTAAACAGAGTAGTGCTTTGTGAGAGCACCAACTTGGAACAGCCACGTAATTATACCATTACCTGTAAATCCATGGATGAGGACTACTACTGGTTTGTTTGGTTTAGTGAAATTGATATTAGTTTCAGTAGTTGGGATGGTTTTGTCATTTTCAGGATTTTTAAGGGTTTTGGAAGGAACCCAAAAGTTAATGACAGTGCCGGGCATAATCTCTACGAGGTGAGCCTTGACCCCCGCCATTTTCATAAGAAAGTTTATCAGTGTCTGTAGTGCAGCTATAAAGTTTACCATTTTTAAAAAGATAGTTATAAAATTTGTCAATACTGAATTCTAATATATAAAGAAAAAAGATGAAGGCGAGGAAATTTACACTACTGATGAGAGTGGCAGGGTAAGGTTGGTGTGGATGGCAGCATGTGTTGTCAGTTTTTACCCATAAAATGTTGGGGTTTATGAGAAAGCGAAAGACATGTGTTGGCCTTCTTTTGTTGGTCCACATTCTTTCAGCATTCAATTTAAAGGTTTTGGCAGATCAGGGACGTGTCTCGCGCAAACTCTGGATCACCTCCAGGACTTTCATGGTTCTTGCTCTTATAATCCTTCTTGGTACAAGTTCTTTTTTGCTAAATATTCTTGGTACAAGATTTGGTTTTGTAGGTTCAAATTTGTGGTGAAGAATGACATTTTGATGGATTAGTTACGTGGGTTACCTATAGTTAATTTGCAGTATTAAGGCTTCTCCAGCCTGTTTATCGGTTGCTGTTCTGAGCAAGGCAATAAATTGCTTCTGACATTGCTACAACTGATTAATTGATAGCAATGTTTTCTTACCAACATAACTTTTTAGAACAAATCACATAATAGCTCTTTATATTTGTATCTACCCAGTGAACCTTTCTAGAGAGTGTTTATACCCTTTCTTTCCCGATGTTCAGCCGCTATGAAACATTGAAACATATAGCCTGATTTTTTTCATCGCAAAAAATTTCTTGCAATGTTTCTCAATATCCATAATTGAGTTGCTTCGATACTTTAATATAGTTATGTGTATGTTGAGAGTACTGCACCAATGTGGCTACATGTGCAGGTTATGTAGTTAGCTCAGCTCAAAGCTTAGTTGAGCTCCTAATTAAATTGCAATGCAGCTGCGAGCTCAGTAGACTAGACTAGAAACACAACTAAACTGAAGCAGCCCTCTCCTACAACTTGCAGAATCACAATTTTGCTTTTAACAGGATTAATTTACTTCCAGCTGGGAGGAGGAATGAATTCAGTTATACTTGTGCATACAATGTAGCTTAATGTGCAAAGTATGATCTATGCATTCATTTCCCAGTAACTATGAAATAATTTACTATTTTCAAATTTTTGGATACTTCCAGTAATATTAAAGGCACCTTGCAGGCTGAACACCCCCGTTGATTTCTTCTTTTAATTCTTAGATATATGGAAGTTTTTCTTAGTAACAAGGAAGTGTTACACACACATATATGGGAGTATTTAAGGGTGTACATTCTTGACTATGCCTGGTTTTCTTGCAGCGAATCAAGAAATTGCTTGAGACACTTATTGTAGGCACAGGGTCTTTCCAAGTGAACCAGGTGCCCTGCTTTCTCTATGCTCTGATACGTTGCCATTTGGCCTAGTTGCCTGTTACACATTAAGCAATATTCATCAATACAAAGTACCTTGTGCTTCTACAAATTATTGCGACTCGGCAAAGGAAAAAAAAGTCTGAAATTAAAGTAATCAGGATGGAATCTGTTTCTTAAATTCAAATGTTCGACATGAATGAACTTACTCTTTCATATTCTTGGCAAGCTCGAACTTGAAAATTTGATCATCGTCGCCCCATAGAAGATGTATTCTTTTCTGTAGAAGAAGAAAATCTAGAAGGTTGGATATAGATATCGGAAAATGCTTATAGCGAAAAGGAACCATAAAATTAAAAACAAAAATTGCTAAATATATAATAATTATATTAAGGGAAGTACAAAAAACCTGCTCGAATATGGGGACAATTGTAGTATTTTTGTTGCTAACTATCAGACCTTGGAGTAGTTCTGCCCTTTCCTTTCTGTTGTTAAACATCACCTGTCAATTGTTTTGCACTACAACTATTAAAATGAAAAAAAGTTTAAAAAGGAATTAGAAATTTGAACATGCCATATGCTCTATGCTAAGGTTGGAGGATAAATGAAAAGGTTAGTAAGAAACAAACCTCAAGATAGTCCTTGTAAACTCTGTGAGGAAACCAAAACTTAGTATAGGAAGCAACAGAAAATAGTGCCTTGAGTCCGTCTACTGAAGTTGGCAACAACAGCTCTGAAGATGAACTAAACCCCAAACTCTGAAGCGTGGCATCACTAATAGAATCACTCATAGCCAAGATCGAGCCCGAAACAACCATATTTTCCACAAGGTCCGGATACATTTCAGCCATCTTGAACGCAACCATGCCCCCGTAACTAAACCCAACCACCGTGCATTTCTCCACTCCCAATATTTTTAGTCCATTCCTCAGACACTCGGCTTGAAAAGCTGGTGATCTTTCCGAGCTATCAGAGAACGAGTCACCGAAAAATATAAGGTCTGGCACGTAAACGGAGTAGTGTTTTGTGAGAGAACCAATTTGGAACTGCCATGTCACTATGCCTTCGGCTGCGAAACCATGAATGAGCACAATCACTGGCTTGTTTGGTTTAGTAATATTCATATTGGTTTCACAACTTGGGACATTTTCGACATGTTTAGATATTTTAAGGGTTTCGGAAGGAACCCAAAAGTTCATGACTGTGCCAGGTATTATTTCTACCAAGTGTTTTTTTACTCCGGCCATTTTCATGAGAAAGTGTAACAATGGCTGTTGTAAAGCTACGACATTCACCATTGTTGCAAAATTAAAATTTAAATCTACTGAAATTGAATACAAAGATACGGGGCAGGGGAGTACAAATTGAATGTGCTATATATAGCTAGGAGGAACGAGGTTGGTGCTGGGTCATAGGTAGATATCTGTTGTTCCCGTTAAATGCAGCGACTTATATAAATAATTATAATTTACGTATATAACGGAGTCGAACTTTTGTCAATGTTTAGGTGAAGTTGATTTGATATGTTCGAGTCGAGTTCGAACATATCGAATTTTTTATGTGCTAAATTTTGAGCTTGAAATTAAAAACTCGATCGAACTCGATCAGATTGAACTTTTTAATCGAGTTCGAACTTGACAGTATTCAATCGGTTCGGCTCAATTACACCCGAGACTTAAGTTACTACCTGAGGTTGTACATTTTTCATATTATTGCATCAGATATTATAGTAATGATAATTATCACATTTTTTTCTACATTGAAAAATATTCTAACTTTAGTAAATTCCTTGAAGTTCATCTCAAAGCCTTTTTTTTCTCTCTAAAATGAATAATACAAGTAAGCTGCTGTATATTTGTGCTCGAAGTGTAAACGTGCATATCTTACAAGCTAGTGTAATATTTAATGCTTATAAATTTGATTTACTACCATATATGGGCTAGATGGGATGTCATGCAGGAAGTGAGACTGTTTATTCCAGCTCTTTCCCTTAAAAGTATTATAGAGTTGTCAGCCCATGATTTCTTACAAAACTGATCACGAGCTCATTCTCTACTGAAGTTAGCAAATAATTATTTTCTAAATGCGTTGCTTGTTTGTTTTTAATGAGTCTACCATTCTGAAAAGATCTATGAATCGCCTTTAAGAGCATGTTGGGATTAATTTCTTATCACATTAAATCGATAAATTTTGTAGATCTATATTTTGGAGTTTACATAATGAATTGCAGCTAATGTTAGTTAACAACTTAATTAGCATGCATAAAGAAACATATGCTAACCTACATCAACCTAATCATTAATTAGTATTGTTGATATGGTTGTTTAAGTTTTAATACAATGGATACTAATCTGTACTCTGTAGATACAGTATGGGACACCATGTGGAAATCTAATTTCGTACACGACATCTTAGTTTAGATGTCTGTTATCTATTGTCATTTGATAAATCACAATATCAACTTTTCAAAAGATAGAAATAGAATCTTACGCGCATCAATTTAGTACGTGTTTGGGTATCACAAAAAAGTTGACTTATAACTTAAAATGAATAAGTGTAATATAAGTGATAAATTGTTGAATTCTTTATAAGTTATACGGGTGTTTGGATAAATTTACTAATAAGTTAGTTAAGAGTTTGCTAAATTAAATTTGAAAAAATAATTATTAAATACAACGATTTCAACAGTTACATTTTAAATTAAAAATATATTTAAAAACACAAATATAAAAATATAAAATATTAAAAAACAAAGAAATCAAGTAATAAGTCAATAAATTCAGGAAAATGTACCACATTATTAACATTCAACTTATCAATATTTAAATTATAAGTAGAGTTTATAAGTTGGATTGACAAACACCCTCTTAATAATTTATAATGCATAAGTTATGTAACCCAAACAGGCCCATAATATTATTACAGATTTATTCTTGAATAGCTAGGGTTGTTAAAATGTTGATGAACCATATCGACTGGTTTATGATGTTGTGACGCAGACGTACGGCCACCTCCACGGTTATGGTGTTTTAATTTCGTTTTCTGCTTCATGTGACATATATATTCTAGTACTCGTGGGTGACCAACTAAGGTTGATTTGATTAAAGAATAAAGAAGGTGACCTACCTCTGGCCTTGTACATCGATTTCAATCTGCCCTACCCCAAATTTTTTATCCCATCTTTCTACTTCTGCATTTTCATTATTTACTAGATCCATAATAAAAATCTCACCTTCTGAAAAAGACTGCATTTCTGACAGAATTGTTTGCATTAAATTCTTTAATTAAAATCGTTTTGCGAACTTTTTATAGTACTTAACATTTACAGCGATTAAAAACTGAAAAAAAATTATGCAAGAATGATGAGAATAATTGCTCCGAACAGTTCAAGAAAATGCAGAAGAAATAAAACAGAGCAAGCAAATATGTGTAATTTTCAAATTAATTAGTACTAGCTTATAACCCGTGCCAGGCACGGGTCCGAGTATGAGTCGATATTAAAATATTAGTATTAATAAATTATTAATAAATAAGTTCAAATAAATTTTGTATAATTATGTAGTTGCGAGTAATCGAACCGGGTTAAGTGATAACCAAATTTGGTATAAATAAATCTTGTATAATTACGTAGTTGTAAGGAATCGAACCCTGGATGAAGCTAAAGAATTTAAAGTAAATAAATCTTGTATAATTATGTAGTTGCGATGAATCGAACCCGGATTAAGTTAAGTGATAACCAAATTTGGTACTTTGGTCCTTTGGTACTTTAGTACCGCGCGCCATTTTCACATTGTTTTGCTTATTAATAAAGAGTATAGATTCGAACTATTGTCAAATTAATTGATTCAGTTTTACCGTTACTTGCAGGTCAATTAGTTTCCCAATATAAGAATTTGTGTTTTGTGGTACAACATTAAGCCCAATAATCTCCATTACCAAATTAAACCAATACAAAATTTATCAATACTAGCCTGTGCAAGATTCTTCTTTTAATATTTATAATATATATATATATATTATTAATTTAAAATAATTTTTATTTTAGTGATTGTTTAATAATTATTATCTAACTGTGGTCTGAAACTGAAGAGAAAAGAAAGTTAATGATTTTTTACATCAAAAATTCTATTTAACTTAGAAAACCTATTCATTTTGATTTATATTATTAATATACATTTCTTTATATTTAGATATAATTTTATTAATAATCAAAAATATTTTTTAAATATTAAATCTAACGATTCTCATTCATTTATTTTTAGATTAACAGTTATTATCAATTTAATGGTACACAGATCAAAGTTTTTGGATAATATGTTACGCTTATTATATACAAGAAGTCATTTGGACGGAATGAGGGTGACAAGTTTTGGACCAGGAAATTTCAAGCACCTACGCTTAAGCCCAATCCACAACCATAAATGACTAATAGAGACTAGAGGGCACCTTAAGAAACTTCTTAAAGTCCATGATTTACAAGTTGCCGCAGAACGCTACGGAAGTTGTATTCTTGGGCTTCGGCGCCTAAGAAAATTTGATGACATCGTGTTGATTTTTTCGGTATATTAATTGTTCATAAAAATAATTTTGTAACTAATGTAATGTACTCTTATATTTTATTTGCAGAGCCAGTTCTGAAAATTTTCAAACCCTAAGCGAATAAATTTTTTGTGCCCCTCACTAGTACAAATCAAATATATATTTTTTTATTATTTCTGAAAAATAATTGTTCTAGCAGTTTTGTTAGCAAAATCACTCATTAATAGTTCGTAATCAAGATTTGGAAGAATGTCCTTTTCAATGGATATCATGGACAATTCATTCAATATTTCTTGCGACATACTCGATCGGAGATAAAAATTATAAAAATTTGTGCTCCTGAAATTTTAATTTTCATGATGCTCCTGAAATTATAAAAAATTCTGCCCCTAAAATTTTAATTTCATGGTGCCTCGATTTGATAGCGTCACCGGCTTATACTCAGGGCCGATCTTGTTTATTTGCATTGTTGATCGGAGAATTCTTTACATCTCTCTTGACATAAAGAATAACAAAATTTTAAAATTAACCAGCCACATATAAATATATAATCATGGAAGTAGTTCTCAAGTGGTGTCTTGCCTTCTATATTTCATTTTTCGTCAAAAAATTTAATAAGTAAATATTTTGATCCAAATATATAACATATATAACATAACATAACATAATATTTATTAATAATCGAAACCCCTTTTTAACATGGTATCAAATTTGGTTCGCATTTTTTTGGTTCACATATTTTTTTAGTTTCACCCCTAATTTATTTTCTTAATTTATTTAAAAATATATATATATATATATATATATATATATATATATCCTATTTCATATAATAGAATTATTATACCCTAAATTCTTATTTCATGTAGTAGATTTTATGTTTTTTTAATTATTTTTGTTTTATTCAATGCTATGCTTTCATGAATTTTCTAACAATTCTATTATTAATTTTGACCTCTTCATCTTATGCAAACAATTTTATTATTATTTTGACTTTTTCATCTTTGCAAATACATGCAATTAAATCATTAATATTCACAAATTTGCATAATGAAAGATTACTTTTCTTCTTTGCCATAACTCTTCTTTGTCCTAACATCGATATAATATGTGAATATTATCCTAAAATCATCTCACGTAGAAATCCTATCTTACAAAGAATTTTATACTGTTTTTTTTAAAAAAAAAAAATATTCTATCTCACGTAGAAATCCAATCCAATCCCACATATAATTCTATGTTGTTAAAAAAATATTAATTTAAGCAAAACTCCTTTTTAATAGTACTATTTGTTTCAAATTTGATTTGCACCTTTTTTTTGTTTCACCCTTAAAATCCGATCTCACGTAGAAACTGTATCTAACGTTGAATTCTATGTTGTTTTTTGTTTTGTTTTTTTAAATAAAATCATATTTCACGTAAAAATCCAATCTTACATATTCTATGTTGTTAAAAAAATCTTACTCTAGAATATATTATAATATTATTATTGCACTAAAATATATTATATTATTATATTCATCATCGTCACAATCAGATCACTCATCAGACCCAATTATAATAACTAAGTTGTTTAATCAAGATACTAATATCAATCTACTTTATATTACAGAATAATATTAATCTAAAATATATTATCTAATTTACCTTTGTACGAGCATCTACCCACACTCAAGGTATCATTCTCCTCATAACTCTCCTGTTATATTTTGAGTATACTTCTTAGTTTCATGTTTGATCAAGTTGAAAATATGTGCAATTTTTTTTAAAATTCTTTTTAACTCTCACAATAATTTGTTCCCACAACATTTGGTTTATTTACTTGATTACAGTAAAATCTTTATAAATTAATAACCTTGGTCCCAAAAAAATTATTATGTTAGCGAGATTATTAGTTTATCGATTAATAAATATTTATTATTTTATGATTAATTAATATTTATTAATTTATACAATATTTCATATCATATAATTTTATTATCCAATATATTGTACAAGCAATCACAATAATTCAAATATGTATTGATACATGTATCAAAATTAATAGATCCATGTACCAAAAAATAGTTATAATTAAGTGAGCTGGTATATGTACACTTGAGTACCAGTAGACCCTTTGTTGAGATTTAGACCAAAACATTCTCATGTACATCTTCCGCTCAAAGATATTTTTAGATTTTATTTTTTTGAAAAAACTATTTTTGAATTTGAAAGGAGTAATTTGGTTTCAACTCCAACAAAGTAAGTTCACATAAATCGAGTGTGCACATATTAGCTCTCCTAATTAATTGATTCATGTAGCAAAAACAAAATTAATTTTTGTAAATTCCAACACATATACAGCGTCTATGCTTTTTGCCCCCTCACAAAATTAGAGATGAAACTGTATTTAATTTCTATGGAAAGAGGAAGTAGTTAATTGTTAAGATATAATTTAGCAAAGTTAACTAAATAGTATTCAAGAATTATGTGCAATGTATAAAAAATTATTATATTTAATGAATTATTATTTTATATTATTAGCGGGCCTTAAGAACTTTTGCAAAATTTATTATCTTACGCATTTAGCAATAATATTAATTTATCATATTGGCCCAAGTCGGGAATAAAAATATTATTTATTTATCGAATATTTATTTATCGAGGTTTTACTGTATATATTAATGGAGCCTGAATGCGGTAATTCATGTTTAGTTTCTCATCAATACATGAAGAATTTGCATTATTAGTAGTGGGTAAATAGTATTATATTATTATAAGCAAACTAAATAACTGTTTATATTCTTGGTCATCTAAAATTTGTATTGTAATTCTAATTCTTTTATTATAACCTTAGTACCTTATTGATATTATATAAATAATTTAAATTTTTAAATAAATTAACTAGGGTTGTCATCTAGTTCAAACCTAATAATTGGTAAATAGTTTTCTCCTAAAATATGAAGACGTATACATAGTTAGCTTATGAGTTTCGTCCACAAATTTGTGATGTTAAGTATTGATATACTATTCTTAATAACAAAAAGGTTCATATTGTTTTTTCAAAAATGAATAATGTATATTTTCTATAGGAATATGATAGACGAGTCAACTAATTTAGTTATAAGATCTTCTTTTCTTTATCTTTTGAACAAGGCAATTTCAGTTTGTACAGTCCAATTCATAAGCTCGTAAAGTAAATCCGATTGATGATCAAGAGGGGCCGCTGCATCATAGAAAAGTATAAGAACAAACAACTAACGGCTGCAAAGTGCAAAGTTTTGCATATACATTTCATGTATGTATATTGACTGACAAATTAAACAACAAAAAGTTAAAGACTAAAGTAATAAGAGAGAACTAGTATTAATAATGTATAATATTAATTCATAAGAATTTAGGAAAAAGCAACTAAACAAACATAGAACTACTCAATCTCACTCCATCTATGTAAGATGGACAAAAGTAAGCAGACACTTCTTCATCTTAAAGCCAACACTTAACCAAAAAGAAAAAGTGAATTTCGATTTTTTTTCTTCCTCGTCTTCTTAAATTTAATAATAATAGCTAGCATGCCGTTAATTATAGACTTATATAGTTATACGCTAGTACCATCAACATCACATAGATTCGCCGTGTTTGGATTCACTTGCATTCGAAATTCCAAATGATGATAGAATTCTTTTTTGTTTATCTTGTGAAGTCATGCACGAGGCCTGGCCTATCGGTCACATTGAGTCTCCATGACAGGAAATGGAATCCCGGTTTCGGAATCACGATCGTCTTCCTGATCCATGAACCGGAATTCGTTCCCAAATGAGGTTGGTGAAAGGCATGGCATTTTTTTGGTTTGATGACTGAGAGTATTGGTGATGAATCCATGAATTTGAGTCCATTGCAGCTCCGCCGCTTGTGGTGGTTGAGGTTGCAGCAGCTGCGGTGGCTCTCCCTTTCTTCTTTCTTAAATCGAATGCCGCAAGCATTGCACAAAGACTACATTATTAATTTTTTAAACGAGTCAGCACGTCATATAATAAAATCATCCCGCAAAAAGAATCTTGTGTCAGAATATTTGTATAATCTCGAATATATAAATATTGTTCATTTGTTTACTCTCTTAATATTCTAAGTTCTAATTCATAGTAATATATATATATATTAGGGTTAAAAACTAATAGTATCTCAGACCTACACACATGTTGAACCAAAAAAAACAAAATAAAATTTAAATTACACACTGATATAATATATGTGCAATGCTGAAGAAAGTAAATAAGATAAAATAAATAGAAATTACCTTAGGGCCTCGCGGACCGTTCCTCCAGAGTGGAGTAGAGGTTGTGTCGCAGTTGGCACAGCGGCGAGCGAGAAGTGGATCGGCACCGGAGACATTGGTGTTACTACACGGCTAGGCTTATGGGATGAATGAGATGAAGGGGTGTGTTTGGTTGCAATATGTCCCAACAAAAATTAGGCATATAAGAAGAAGACCGAGCTTTCCCATTCGTGTTGTTGCTGCTGCTGTTGTTGTTATAATAGTTCTCGTTCGATAAACGAGTGGAAGGAGTTCCCAAGGAAAGAGTGCAATCACGGCGGAGGAATACGAAGAAGAGGCGGCGGAGAAAGGGCAGTAGTCGGGAAAATTCATCATAGGGCTTGTGGTTGTTATTAAACAGCATTGAGAATGAATTGGTAGTTTGATTAGTGGGATGAAACATCCCACACGTACATTGTCCGTGATGAGTAGTGCTAGTGCACCTATGCATCTCCATAGGTAGTAATATTATTTGCGTGAATACAGTGTAAATATATAAGAGTGGCTAGGCAAGAAAAGGAAGAAGATTGAGAGTGATGGTAGTAATAAAAATGGTTGAAGAAATGTGTGTGTAAGAAGTGTGTGTATATATAGGAGAAGTGATGATAGGTGGTAGCAGAAGGGAGAGGGGGATAGGGAGATGAGAAAATAATGGGGGGTGGGGTTGGTCTATCTAAGTGACATTTATAAGGTTAAGAAAATGGCGAAATATCAGTCAGCACTTGGGACTCCATGTTGTCGTCAGTTTGCCTAGTTTTTTCACTTTATACCAGACTTATTATTTTTTTATTAAATTTTCTTATTTCGTTCAAGTTAAGAATAAATATTCCAAGTTCAAATATAAATAGGGCTGGCTATTACAAAATTACAAAATAAAAGGAGACAGAGATGGGTCCCGGAGTGCACGTTACTATGAGTAGAGACCAGAACCAGTGCAATCAACAACTTGAAAAGGGTATACAAGCCGATCCAGACACTCGCACAGTACACTCGTAGTTTTTGGTAATCTTATGAGGACCTACTTTGTGCAGTAACCGTTTGTTTATTTATTTTTGTGATTTGCAAGTTCAAATTATGAATCATTAACTTGGATATTTATGTGATGTATTATTGTTAACGTACCATTTTTGTTTGTGTGACACTAAGGAATTGATTTCACTCTTTGTCAAGCAAAACCATTCTACATTTCACCTAACCAAAAAAACATTTTACAACTCTTTACTTTGGATTAGTACGTTTTAGAAGCATTGTAGTAACCAAAGAGATTTATTGTAATTTGATTCTTGACGAAATATATATTTTCTCCGTCTCATTTGATTCTTACATTTTTTAATTTAAATATTTTTTTAACTAATTCAAAAATAATTCGTCACTTGTTTTTCTTCATTTTCTTCCCTCTCCTAAAACTCCGTATCCATATCATATGCTCAAATAAAATGGAGGGGGTACATGGATATACTGCATAAGAGTAAACGTACAAATAAGTTACCTACATGTCTTTTTACCAAATAGTACCATCTACGTGATTTATTTTTCCGAAACTTTTTTCTAAATCCTACATTTTTTGTGTGTTTTACTGAGACATGAAAACTGGAGCTCTCGAAAATAGAAGTGAAAACCGAGAAAGTCGAATGTTACAATCTGGATCATATGTTAAATTTCGTCCTCCCATAAGACGATATATTTTTGTGATTCAGAACAATTCTTTTACAGACACAATATGTGATAGCTGCGCATGTAGATAAATTTAATTTAATCGAATGTAAGGAAGAAAGAAAGAGAGTATACGTGGTAATAATAAAAGGCGCAGCAGATATACGAAAATTGAGGTGGGAGAGAGGGGCAGTAGAAGTAATCATGGAGATACTTCAATCATACTACTAGTACATATGTTTGTGTGTGAGTGTGAGTGAGAGAGAGAGAGAATGGTCGTAGGAGGGAGAGTATGTAGTCAAAAGAAACCCACGTGACAAACGGGAACAGTCTTCCATGGATCTGCTCTTCTCCGATCACGAGGCAACCAGTAGTTGTAGTTGTAGTAGTATACGGTATACCCCCTTGCCCAGGCCCCCAGCCCCCCCTCCCTCCATTAGTGTATTACTAGTAACAGTTTGTCCAGTTATACTATTTCCTGTCCCTCTTCTTCTATTACTAATTTTACTACAATACTATATTACTCATTTATACTATATTATTATAAGCAAACTAATTTTTATTTAGTTGGTTGGTGATCGTTTTTACTTTAAATAACAATCGTTAGATTGAAAAATAGATAAAAAGAGAACCGTTGGATGTAATGTTAAAAGAATCTTTCTTTCTTGATATTCAAAATGTTCTCACGGGTTCAAGTTTCGAATCCCGTCAACAACCACTACACCATAAACGGTCTTTACCAACACTTAAAAATGGTGTTACCACATGAAATGTTGGCTTAGATGGCTAAAAATCAATTAAAACTAATGTATGCCAACATTATAGTCGGGTGTTGCCGTTGGTGTTGCCTTAGTTATAATTTTGTCCTCAATGCCAACACCTGTATGGGTGTTGCATTATACACCCAAAAAAGTGTTTAAAAAAAGCGGGGGGAAATTGCCCGCTCCGATTAAAACTCAAAATAATTACAACAAAATACGCTCTCATTCTCAAACGTTCTCTCCCTCAATCTCAAACACTCTCTCCCTCAAACACATATCGCTCTCTCTCTCTCTCTAGATCTCTCTCTATCTCTCACAATAACTCACTCTCTTTGTTGTCTCTGGTCGAAGGACATCTACGATCGAAGCTCGTCTTCGTCGAATTAGTTCAGGCAATCTCTTTTTATAGTTTATAGTTTACAAACCCTAATTTTTGGGGGTTTTAATCTGTTAATTTTGGGGGGTTTACAAACCCTAATTTTTGGGGGTTTTAATCTGTTGATTTTGGGGGTTTTACAAACCCTATTTTTTGGGTGTTTTCAATCTGTTAATTTTGGGGGTTTTACAAACCCTAATCTTTGGCGGGGGTTTAATTTGTAAATGTTGAGGGTTTTACAAACCCTAATTGGCTTTTTTATTTTTGTCCTAATTGGTTCATGGTACGCATGTTGATTTTCTCCTGTTATTTGCTTCTGTTTTTATTTGCTTCGTATTTTGGTTTTGATTTTTATTTTGGTTTTAATATGTTTTTTATGTTGTTTTTATTGGGGGTTCATGTTTTATGTTGATTTTTGATAAGATTTGTTTTGTATGTGTTAAATTCTTAAAGGGTTTGGCTAATTAGAAAATATCGTAAAATGTGCATGTTTGGTTTATACAGTATTTAGGATACTAATATCGTAAAATTGAGTAGTAGTAAGTGTAATCTGGTATTGTATTAGGTTGTTGGTTTCGTGTAAGCTCGATTAATTATATTGGTTTGCATGGCTTGCTGACTGTCTTCATATCAGATGTGTCTAAGCTCGATTATTGAATGAAATATGGACTACTCACCAACATTTACACCTTTTACGTTAATATAATAGGTTAGTCTGTATATCAGATGAATCTAAGCTCGATTATTGAATGAAATATGGACTACTCACCAACATTTACACCTTTTACGTTAATATAATAGGTTAGTCTGTATATCAGATGAATTTAAGCTCGATTATTGAATGAAATATGGACTACTCACCAACATTTACACCTTTTGGCAGCTTTTAATTACATTTGTTTGGCACATATTTGTGGATGAAAAAAAATGCATTAACTGACATGTAATAATTTGTAACTATTCCCATTATCAATTCATCGGCATACATGTCTTTAGAACTGACATTCCAATTGCAGAGAGCAAAACTGTCGGGCAGAGGTAGCAGTATGAAGCTAGTTGGTCTATCACCTTATTGGTTTGATGCAGCAAAAGGCAATGTTGTACATAATACTGTTGATATGCAATCACTTTTTATTTTGACTTGACCAAATGGAGGTAGTAAATCCAGTATCCTTCGATCAATCGGTGCAGCTGCCTTACTAGGTTTTTGTGGATTTATGGTTCCTGCTGAGTCGACCTCAATCCCACATTTTGACTCCAGCATGCTGCATCTGAAATTTTATGACAGTCCTACTGATGGGAAAAGTTCATTTCAGGTTACTAACATGTTTATTTTTTCTGCAACCTCATTAATTTGGTGTTTGTGTTTCCTTATACTGTTTCACCTTTCTAAATCAGACTAACCGAATCGGGGTAATCTCGAAGTCAACATGTACTCTTAGATATTGGCTTGATTTTATTTAACTTTTAATTATGTTTAATCTTGATCTTATAATCAGATGCCCCTCTAGAACCCAAAAAGAGAAAGGGTCGAGGAAATACAAAAATGGATCGTGTCCATACGAGAGCTAAGAAACCAGAGATCAGGCTATCAGAAAATGGCAAACCTATATCAGATGATGATGATCACTTGATATCTGAGTTTAGCAATTTTTTGGGAACTGTGGTAAGGGACTTTGTGTCTTTAACATGCCGCAGTTGGACTGAAGTTCCTGAAAAAAATATCTTATGGCAGTTTGTCAAGGTAACAAAAATATTTTAATTTTTGTTGATATTGATTGGGTGTATTTATGTATGGAATAAGTTATTTTTATTAATTTGACAATTATTGATTGGAATTTTTTTAGGACAAGTACATCATTGAAGAGGAGGGTTATGACTATGCAATGACAACAATGTGTGATCAGTTTAGGGCGCACAAAGCTACAATCAAGAAAGATCATTACATCAAGTATCCTACTAATGTGAAGAGGCTGCAAAACAGGCCAAGGAACATTCCTTTGTCAGACTTTAAGATCTTTTTAAATTATTGGGCTGATGAAAATGTCCAGGTAAAAAAATTTGTTTTTCTTATCAATGCATCGATCATCTGGTATACACATTTTATTTGTTATATTTTGTCCTTTGTAGGAAAGATCCAGAAAAAATACCGAAGCTCGAAGCAAGATAACAGAAACTCATACTGCTGGGCCTAGGAGTTTCACCCAAAATCACCCACAAAATGGTATATCTCAAAAAAATTCGAAGCAAGATAACATTTTGAGTAAAGTGCATTTTGTGTACTCGCACTTTAGTCAAGACACCACTTGCAATACTATAGTTCAAAATCGAGCAGTTGCAATATCAATGTTTATATTTCAATGCACTTTGTTGCATTCCGTTAACTGAGGTTAACTCCGTTTTTAATTTAGGGAGTAACGTGCACTTTGTGTACTTGCACTTTACTCTAAAGTGCATTTTGTGTACCCATACTTTAGTTCAAAATTTAGAGTAAAGTGCGAGTACACAAAATGCACTTTAGAGTAAAGTGTGAGTACACAAAGTGAACTTTACTTCCTAAATTAATAACAGGGTTAACCTCAATTAACGGAATACAACAAAGTGCAGTGAAATACAAACATTGATATTGCAACTGCTCGATTTTAAACTATAGTATTGCAAGTGATGTCTTGACTAAAGTACGAGTATACAAAGTGCACTTTACTCTAACATTTTTGACAAACATGGACTTGGTTAATAATTTTCGTATTATTAGACCCTTCATGTTGACAACTCAAAAGTATTTCATGTATTTTAGTTGATAAATTCATCTTAAAATAATTATCTATGTAAAATCTAGTTGTTTTATAAATAAGTTGGTTTCGTCCCTGTTTATAACTCTTTACTACTTGATGCAAGGCTATTGAGAGGATGCAAAAAGTTAAACCTGATGAACCACCGGCACCAATATCAGATGCTGATATTTACGTTAAAACACACCAAAATGATGAGACACGAGAGTATAAGTTACGTACTGGTGTGGTTACAAAGAAGATTGTAAGTTTTGTTTTAGTAACAATTTAAATTATTTTCTACATTCTTTGTATTATTGTTTCTTGTATAAACTTTTTTTTTGAGTAAAGTGCATTTTGTGTACTCGTACTTTAGTCACACCACTTGCAATACTATAGTTTAAAATCAAGCAGTTGCAATATCAATGTTTGTATTTCACTGCACTTTGTTGCATTACGTGAAGTGAGTTTAACTCCGTTATTAATTTAGGAAGTAAAGTGCACTTTGTGTACTCGCACTTTACTCTAAAGTGCGTTTTGTGTACTCGCACTTTACTCTAAATTTTGAACTAAAGTATTGCAAATGATGTATTGAGCAAAGTGCGGGTACACAAAGTGCACTTTAGAGTAAAGTGCGAGTACACAAAGTGCACTTTACTCCCTAAATTAATAACGGAGTTAACCTCAGTTAACGGAATGCAACAAAGTGCATTGAAATACAAACATTGATATTGCAACTGCTCGATTTTGAACTATAGTATTGCAAGTGGTGTCTTGACTAAAGTGCGAGTACACAAAATGCACTTTACTCCTTTTTTTTTTAATTATTACAAGAAGATGTTCAGAAAATTCTCAAGGAGGGAAATGTTAAGGATACTAATAAGCTTGTTTATGGTGGCAAAGAACACAATCGCTCTTATTTAGTAGGGAGACTTGTCCGAAAAAAGGAAGGAAAGGAAAAATTGGTAACACGAACTGCGACTACATCAAATATTTCAGATCAATACTTGGCAAGTTTGACTGAAAAGATTCGGGATCAAATTGCGCAGGAGATGGACGAAAAAGTGGAGAAGAAGGTTCGAGAAAATGTCAAGATGATGATGTCCAAGCTGGCAGAAAAGTGTTCAGAGCTGAAGGTTGATATTGAAGAGCTAAGTGTGGCGCCACCTAACAGTGTCCAAGATGGTGATGCAAGTGGAGCTGGCAATGATACTCCTTGATGCTTGGTTTTATTATTATAAAATCTTTTTAGACGTTATGTGTAGAACTTAGATTCATGACATTATTAACTGTTCTTGGCCATATTTGACTTGTTTACGTAATCGGTGGTTTAAATATTACTTCAAATTTGTGTTGGGAGTTATTTATGTACTGAAGTTTGCATATTTAGTTGGTTTATGTTGAAAATTGCATCTGTTGTTTGCTTGCTTGGTTTTTGGGATGGATTATGTTTTATATTAGGATGTTTCATTTTGGAAGAAATCTGTTACAAAATTACCAGTAAAGATGTTGGCATAACGTGTAAAAGTGTAGCTAAAACTTGAACAATGTAAACTAGTGAGTGTTACTATAATATGATAGGGTGTTGGCAAAAAAGTGAACTGTTACATCATTGGCGTTGTTGTAGAAGGACAAAGATGTTGGAATAGGTTGTATGGCAACATCACAAAGGTGTTGGGTTTGAGTAGACAGTGTTGGCATAGACTTTATGTCAACACCGGAAAGAGTGTTGATATTTGCACAAAATGTTGGCATAAGTCGCAAAGCGAACATTATTCTGATGTTGCCATAGTTTGACAAAATGTGTTGGAACAACCTCTAATCCCACATGACGATTTCCAACACCTTGAAAATTGACCAAAGTGTTGCCGTAATTCATATGGTAACATTTTTCAGCATTTTTAACACTTATTTTGGGTGTTGGCGAAGACCATACATGGTGTAGTGAACATATTATTATTAAATATTTATATTACCTATTTTTCTAAGCTACATTCAGAAGTTCAAGATATTATTCCGGTTGACAATATATTAAAAAAAAATTATCATCAAAATACAAACTAATGCTTACAATAACATCATACATACATTATTAATTTTTAAAAATTTAGTTTCTTCTGATAAAATCATATAATCAAAATACAGTTAATAAGATAAAAAATTCTAAAATTATCCGTGCACAGCATAAATTTTATTAATATATAATTATAGGAATCTGTCCGTATCTCTGTATCTATCAATGTAATCTCTGCCCCTCATCCCTGCCCTCTTCTGTCACTCCCTCCCTCCCAATGAACAACTACATCCTCTATTCCTCCTCCTTAATTAGTCCTCTCTCTGCGTTTTATCAATAAACATTGTTAGTTTAACGCATCTGGCCGGTTCTAGATATGCGTGTTAGGTTAGCAAGTGTTTTCGTAAAATAAGAGCTAGAATAATGCTGCCCTTGAATAAGAATATTGGATCGGAAAACATTAGACCAACTGCAGCACTTAAATTATTTCAACTTATTCAATCAGTTTACTTGCACGTAATGGTATTTTTTATTCGTGTTAGTAGGGTTGATGATGACTAAGATGTAAACGAGTCTATACCAAGATTGATGATCTTGAATTCAAACTCGATTAAAAGATCAGGGTTCAATATTATTGGACTACATATTTAGAGTTTTGAACTAGTCTTCAATATTGTTAGACTATATATTTAGAGTTTAGAACTAGGCTCCATAAATTGGAATGCTTACTCGGCTCGAAAATTTGAATTAATTATACTACATAAACATTTCAGCATGCTACGTATATATGGCTCAAATTTGACTCGATTAAACTAAATATATTGCATATTTGTATGATGAGTCTCGCAAATTTCACAAAGTCGTATAATATAAAACCGAGGTAGATTGGATAAAATAGCAAAGTTCAAATTTATCTTGATTATTATCAAGATGAATTCAAATATTATAAAAGTAAAATTAAATAATTCAATGATAATTTGACACATTTTTATATATTTAATAACATAATATCGAATATAATCAAAATCAACCAAATAACCGACCGCAATCGCACAGATAAAATTCAAAATGACATATAATTCTTAGAATTTAAATTAAATACAAGTCCAAAATGATTGGTTTGCTAGCACTTTATTTTACTTCTAAATAAATTTTCTAACACATTTAAAGTATATTAACATGTATGCAAACGCAAAATGAATCCCAACTCTCGCCCCTTGATCAAAGTTCAAACCAAGGATTATTCTAGCAAAACCCTAACTTTTACAGTAGCTTGAGGTTGATTTCATCACGGAATATGCAGGTAAATAGTATAATAACCAAGTAAGACTATGCGAGAATATTTGAAGATGGGAGACTGAAAAGAGCAAAAATAATAATAATTGAGAGTTGTGTTCCCATTCTTGATAATTGATAATCGCTTGTTGAAATTATTTGTTCGCCAAAAATTATCCGATAAATTTAACAATAGAAATTGATATGAAGGCAGGATATCACGTTACTCTATCCGCGAATTTTAATTTCACTTTAGAATTTTTCTTCTCTACGAAATTTTTTCAGGAACACATAATTTGTCAACCATTACTTATGGTGGACCAGAGGCCCTAAGAGCTAGGCTATTCAACGCAACAATGACCATCCCTCTCAGTTGTTCTACGTGAATCAACACAGGCGTACTCCGTTGGTTGTTATAGATAGATAGATAGGATAGGTCATCCCCATTGTCAAATCTATCTATTACTACTTTCTGCACCATCAAAAGTACACAGTTGCTCATATACATGTATCTATCTGTGTCTCTATATATTCCCTCCATCATCATCATCATCTATATCTCTCCAAATCTCAAGTTCAAGCCTACCAGATAATCATTCAGGGGTCCGTACCCCCAGTAAATCACGTGAACCCAAACAATCAAAATCCCCTTGTCTATCTATTCTATCCCTATCTATCATTTGTACAGTTGTTTATGCTTACGCCCTTCCTCAACTACAGTATACGTGCATGTGTTTTCACCCTAGTTACCTGATCCCCTCTCTCCTCATCATTTTTACTTTGGAATACGAATACGAATCAGAATCTATCTAAATTTACAAATAATGAAAGAAACGTCTTGGTGTTTATTGAATATTAAAAGATAAAATTTGATTCAGTAGAAATGGTATGCTGTTGCTACGGAAAAAAATTACTGTATTGCATAGTGAGAAAAGGTGAAAGGATATAAAGGTATCTTCCAGTTGAGAGATACTCTGCAATCATCAAAGCAAGTTATCCTTGGTTTTAACTAGATGCATCTTTGACTCAAATATACCAACTTACGAACGAAGCAAAATAAGAAATGTTCATGTTACACATATATGTACTGCAATACAGGAGTTCGACGAGAATTTGATTCATGATGAAACCCTGAACTATGCATCTATGTATAATTTTACTGAAAATTTAAAGATCATAATTCAACTAAAATATATTAACGCGTCACACATAATTTAGCGTAATCAGACAACGATAACATATACCAATATCAATAATTAAATAAATATATTGACAAGACAATGATAACATATATCAATATCAACAATTAAATAAATATATTTACAAGACAACGACAACATATATCAATAACAACAATTCAATAAATATTTAAATTAAATAACGGGGTGGGGGACTCGAACCTGAGTATCTTCCTCAACTGAACTATGATATCATGTTAATTAATTAATATGTTTAAAATTTTAAGGTCAGAAAAAGTTATCAACAAATATTATTAAACAAAAAATACTTTCACTTATTAAAATAGTAGATGTAGAATATAATTGAAGATTAGTACATATTCTTTTTCAGAGGGGTCTGATGTATGTGAAAAGGCCCTTCAACAAAATAAGAAAAGACTTGCTAGAATGAAGAAAACAAAAATGTTGCAGCAGGCAACTGATTAGAGATGACCCTACATACAAGTATAAACATATGATCATGACCCCAAGGCTGAACAAACATCTTTGGAATATTGATCGATTCGATCAAAAGATTCAAACATCAAGTAAGAAAGAGTAATACTACTGTTTTGTACCAGTCCAATGCGCGAGAGAGAGAGAGAGAGAGAGAGAGAGAGAGAGAGAGAGAGAGAGAGAGAGAGAGAGAGAGAGAGAGAGAGAGAGAGAGAGAGAGAGAGAGAGAGAGAGAGAGAGAGAGAGAGAGAGAGAATAAATAAAAAAGAAAAGAGGAGAATCAGATCGTCTTGAGATTGGTGTGAGTATTAGTGTTCGACAAACGGGACGACCACCGCTTTCCAAAAGATGCTCTCCCCTCTATTAGCCAGGCCAGCTTTGTATACTACGAACGAACTTACCTTATTTTAATCCCTCGCCTCTATCACCCCGAGACTCCCCGTCGTCGCATTGCGTTTCACTATTACACATGCCTTCTTACGTTTTCCTGGATCTCTTCCACGCGCTCTACTCTTGGTATATATACACATGCTTTGTACTTCTGGTTTAAAACCTAAGAGCGTGTTTCCCAGGCGCTGGACTGGAGTTGGTAGTTTGCTTTGATATTTCTCAATTTGAGGACCAGATAAACTGCCAAAGGAAGATACAAAACGTAGTCTTGATTTGATTAATAATTATACATCTCTGTTTAAACTCTGTTTTCTTTAATTCTATAAGCTCTTGGATCTTGACATGTAACAGTGAAACGTTTTTATTAATTTAGTAGCCACGACATTTTTTAAATTACAGAACTGAATTTCAAATTACTTTGGGTATGTGATACTTAGACACTTCGTCTCAGGTTTTGAATTTTCTAGCTCACTTTTAATATTTGTTAGAGCGGATACTCAAATTATTCGGAGAAGAAAAAAAAATTATAATCTCATTACATAAATAAATAAATAGTGTTGCCAAAATAGACTACCTTCCCTTCTTCAATTTTATAGTTTTATCTTTTGAACTTAATTTAAAATGGGTAAGAAAAAATTTATATCAATTATTACCTATATATCTTATTATTAAATAAAATTTCAATTAATAAACTTCTATGTTAAAATTTTGAAAATAATTTATAAAAATGGCCTTTTATGCACAATAAAAGACTTACATCGTTTGCAGGAATGAGTGACGTGGACTATTCATTATCTTTAATTTTTAAATACCGTCCAAAAGTTTATAAAAATATTAAAAAAAATCATTATGTTTAAATGTTTTTTCTTCTTGATTTATGTCAGTATCACAGTATGTAGTAACTGTGTGTACACAAACATGGTTATGAACAGTAAAAAGGTTTACGACAGAGGTCTAAAGATACATGCATGGCAATGATGGTATTGTGTGGCTCGTTGGATTCTGTGGGACCCAGGTAAGACCCCAAGATTGCATGCAAATATTGCAAATCATGGAGGAGTATCGTATCTTAATCTACCAACCTTATTATACAGTGCCCACTAAAATTAAAGATTAATGATTACTACTAATTGACGTGCCAAGTTTAGGAGTTTACACCTTTGCATGCATGCATTATGGAATGGAGGAGTCTTATTTACAGTAAGTCACGAACAGTATCGAACTCCTAAAAAACACATTCCTCAAAAGTAACAAAAACACAACTGGAATGAATCTCTAGATTTCTTTCTCTCTAGAAGAGGAGAGAGATTTATTGGGAGGGAGAGAGAGAGAGAGAGATTGGGATTGGTCTAGTGATGTTGGTGTTGGTGGGATCTATATACTTTACCCAGGTAATATAATTAAATATTTGTAAGTAAGTGTGATAGCAATGGATAATATACTTGAAGAATGAGCAAAAAGGAAGTAAAAGTAAGGGTATTGAGGAGGACCGGAGAGAAAAAGAAAGTGGGAAGTATAGAAGAACTAAGAAACAAGAGAAGTCCATAATAAGCTAAGAACAAACAAACCTATGAAAAGTGGAGTGCGAGATCTGGTCAATGCAATTTTTAGACATCGAAGAAAAACAAATGAAACCTCTTATTGTCTCCTCTATGGGTGCCTAGCCTATGTCCAAAGCAATCTCTAATCTCTCACTGTATTTCTCTTCTTTCTTTATTATGCTTTACTACTCTCCTTTGGTTTCTTGGTTTTAATTTCTTTTGTTTACTTTTATACGTGGCTTACTTAATTAGATGCATGACTTGAGACTGCTCGCTAGATTGTTTAGTTTGAATCTTGTTAACTAACAACATTCTTTTGCGAAGAGTAGCCAACTTGTTAATTATAAGCTCATCAAATTCGTAAACAAAAACAAAATAGTAATAAAATGATGAATTTGAGCATATATATATAGTATTTTTTTTACGAGGATATATAGTGATTTAATTTTAAAATTTTCATTAATTCAAACAGAGAGTCCAGCATTATTCATGATGCGAGCACATGAAATAAATTTATCAACTTTCATCGTGAATGTTTCGATGCAACCAAAAAGTGTGATTGAATTAAGCTAGATGTTCATGAATGTTTCAATGTTTGACTAAAAAATATGAATTCAATTTTATCTCATATACTCCTAAATTAGTTAAAGTTCATGTACACAAATTTAAGATTTATTTCTGAAACAAATCGATCTTATTTCGAGAAAATGCTGGTCAATATTTCGTGAACCAACTCAATAAGAAGACGCGTGTTCAAATTAATTTAGTAATTTCGTAACTCTTGAATTTTACTACAAATATATCATACAATTAAATTGTGGAATTATTATATCTGTTGATTTTATTTATTTATTTATTCTTGTTACTATTAACTAAATTATAAATGCTTGTTACTCGGTGAAATAAGACTTCTGTAAATAAATAGTAAAATATTGGAACAGGCACTTACATATGAGTTTGTAAACTTTATTATTACTTAATTTTAAATACCATTTTTCTCTTTATGAATGAAATAAATGAACATTCTCAAAAGTGATGTTTATATATTCATGAATTTTTGTGGATAACATTATTCATAATAAATTGAATTCAAATAAATTTTTTGACTCAAATTTGAACTCAAGTTAAAATTTGATATTTGAAGAAATAGTTTAAGTATTTAAGAGTTTGATTTGACTCGAGTTGGCTCAATAGTATCCTACTCAAGGGGTCAATAAAAACACATTTTAAATTAGTTAAAATTAATTATATTTAACTCATGAATTAACCAAAAAAAGCATGTGGAGTTATTTAAAATGATTAGATAAAATAATATAAAATAATTGTTAGCTAAAATTTTAACCTGCAAGGCGTTTTACTCCTACAAAATTGGCTATAGCAATAGAATATATTTCAAAAATAATATTAAATTGTTATTTCAATAAGATAAGGTAAGAAATGACGTGTAAGTAACCAATATCAAAAAATTAGCTTAAATTTAACCTAAGGAAAATTGATAGTTGCACAGATAATTTTTTTAGAGATTATCTATAATTGTTTATTTTAATATGCCAGTTAAATATTTTAGCTAAGACGCTTTTAGCATTAGAGATGGTCTAACAATAGTGTTCTTCCCTGATTTTTTTAAGAAAAAGAAAAGTGGCTAATTTCATTTTTTAAAACCAAGTGAAGAAGAATTTGTAAGAACTCTCGGGGCTCGGACTAACCCCTCGTTTGAGTTATTTTTGATGGACATAGAGCGTAGCCTAAACTCATCTTTCATGAATTTGGTTGTAAGCCCAATAATGGAAGTTTGTAGCTACTGGGTAG
The DNA here is from genome assembly GCA_030848705.1 of Heracleum sosnowskyi. Classification (NCBI taxonomy): domain Eukaryota; kingdom Viridiplantae; phylum Streptophyta; class Magnoliopsida; order Apiales; family Apiaceae; genus Heracleum; species Heracleum sosnowskyi. The sequence continues at coordinate 11,704,046 of CM061243.1, forward strand.
TGAATCGTATCTAGTCTAAACCGCGGCCCAATTCCATTATTCATTTCACTGAAACTTTGATTTCTTGGACTTATACAGATCCAGCATGCATCTTTGCTTCCTAGCCCAAAGAAGGACATGCCTAATATTTAACGGGTTGAACTAGACATGGATCGGGTTCGGATCAAATCACTCTCAATTCATATCCAAATTCATTTAATATTTTGGATCGGATCAAGGATTAGATATTTAAAAAAAAAAAATCATATCTGCATCATCGGTAATTGGATATTTAAAAAATTAAATAAATAAGATATTCATTACAATATCATAAAAGGTTAATATCAAAACACATGAACACCAATCAAAATCAAATACATATACTCAAAATTAAAGTAAACATGAGAATGTTTAATTATTGATCAATGTTAATGATAAAAATATATCAAATTTTTAAATGATGAAAATACATTATTTGAGTTCTAAATATTAGTCACTAAACCTATCAGTAAAAACTCGACTTCTAAAAACAGTAGTTATGCATACATTGATTCATTTATACAACCACAAAAAATTAACTCATAATTAAAAAATAATAATGAGACTCAGTGTCGATCTAAATTTTTAACTATTTTTCAAGGATGTTGACTATAATTTGAAATTTATGTTTTACATAATATGTATAATATGAATATTTATATTATTTAATTGTAATTGATAAAAAGGACCCAAATGTAGATCTTAGGGAGATTTTCCTGAGGTAGTGATTGTTATTATATAGATTACCTAATTATTTAGGTACCTAATTTATATACAAGTGAAATATATGGTAAGTGAATATTCAATAATAAATGATTAAATGTGTTCATTTATCTATACTATTATATTAAAGACGAAACATTGAAAATTTTGTAGTCTGGTCATGAAAGTTTTTGTAGTCTGGTCACTCCATTCATAGCCGTTAGATATCTCTGATCAAATCAACGAGAACCGTTAGATAAAATATTAAAATTATTATATAGAATATCTTTTCTACTTTTTCTAACAAAAACATCTCATTTTCCAAAAATATCGCAGACATTTTCATTTAATAAAATAACATAATAAGATTATAATTGCTAATAACTAACTCATTACCACTTTTAGCCAAATTATATATTCTTTTTTATATTTTCTAACTAAAATTTATATTTTTCTATTTTTCTTAAAAAACCCTCTCATTTTCCAAAAATATCATGAATAATTCTATTTAATAAAATAAAATAAAAATATTATAATTATAAATCACAAGCAAATCATTACTTTTATATTTTAAAATTCAACGAAAACATGTTACTCTCTATATTTCTTACTAAATCCCCTATTTTTCCAAAATATCACGGGCAAACCGTTACTTATTTATTTTAAAATCTACTTTAATACTTTTAATTATTTAAAAATGTTTAACACGCCTACTTATATTTTTTAATAAATACAATTAATAAAATTAATAATTATTAAAAATAATTTGTGCCTCGCACGGGTTTTAAGCTACATTATTAAGGACGAAACATTAAAAGTTTGGTAATCGGTCGGACGGATGGTCGGTACTTGTGATTTTACTTAATTACTCTTACTTATTTTTAAAAAAAACTATCACTAAATAATAACATTATTTATAATCAATTATCTTTTCAGCTATACATTATCTTTTTAATTTTTTTCTAACAAAATCCTCTTTTTTCTAAAAAAAAACATGGACGATTATCTTTTTTAACAAAAATATGTCACTTTTTCTATTTTTCCTTACTAAAACCCCTCATTTTCCAAAAATATCACGACAAATCCTTAATTATTTATTTTAAAAGCTATTTTAATATTTTTAATTATGAGCACCTTTTTAGCTGAAACATGTTACTTTTTCTATTTTTTTATTTTCTAAAGAAATTATTATTAAATAATAACATTTTTATAACCAATTACCTTTTCAGCTAAAATACATTGCCTTTTCTATTTTTTCTAACAAAATCCTCTCTTTTTCTAAAAACAATCACGGACAATTACCTGTTTTTAACTAAAACATGTTACTCTTTCTATTTTTTCTTACTAAAATATCCCATTTTCCAAAAATATCCCGGGCAAATCTTTACTTATTTATTTTGAAACCTATTTAAATACTTTTAATTACGGGCACTTACCTTTTCAGCTAAAACACGTTACTTTTTCTATTTTTTTACTAAGACCTCTCATTTTCCAAAAATATCACGGACAAACAGTTATTAATTTATTTTAAAATCTATTTTAATACTTTTAATTATTTTAAAAAGTTGAACACGTCTACTTATTTTTTTTAGCAAATGCAAATTAATAGAATATTAAAACATAAATAATAAAAATAATGATTATTAATAACAATCTGTGCATCGCACGGGTTTTAAGCTAGTATGTATTATATATGAACTTTAGAAAATTATCCTAAGGTTAATCTTAGGATCCCATGCTCATTGTAATTATATAAGTTCGGATTGGTTTCTTAACAGATGATCATTTAAAATCCATATTTATCGAATCGAATTATTATTGGATCAATTTTGTTTTAGATAAATCCATATCTGATTACAAGGCTTCAGATCGGACCGGATCAAATTGGAGCTCCGATCCATTGAGACCTAAATTGAACTATTGCAAACAAAAAATGAACAAAGATTTTATTTACTTTTTATCAAACTTATATTACCCCATCCCAAAAAAGGATTCTTTGTTATATAATATCAAATATCAAAAGATCAAAAATATATAGTATACAAGTATCTCTTTCAATCACATCAAAATGCGTATAAAAATAATATTTTCTCTCTCATTTTTTACATTTTTTTTGGTACGTCCCTCTCATTTTTTTACATCCAAAAATAGTAATATTTTATAATATAAAATTCAATCACATTCACTACTTTGCTTCACTATACCTAATTTATACTCACTCTATACATTAAATATTGATTGACCCCACCACTTTATTCATTTTTCTTACTTTTCTCTATTAATTTACACTTTTTCTTAACATCCGTGTCGTACACTCAATGTAAAAAAATTACGGGGGACGGAGGGAGTAACTCATATAAAATGGAACGGAGAAAGTATATAGAAAATCATATATATTTCCTATTTTACATATAACACAATTTAAACTTTCATCTGTATACAATATCTAGATAATTGGATAGATATTTCTTAGAGCATCTCCAACGGGGTTAGCTAAATTGGTTGGCTAAAATAATATAAAATAATGGTTAGCTAAAATTTGCTGAACCTGTAAGGTGTTGTGTTCCAATGGGATTGGCTATAATGGTTAGCTATTTTTTGAAAACAATATTTTATTATTTGAATAATACATTTTTAATAAAATAAAGTTTTAATAAATTAATATCAACAATTATTGATATAAAAATGGTCGTATATTATTAGACTTTTAAATTTAAAAATTATTAAATTTAATATATTAATATTAACCGTAATTAATCTAATAAAAATATGATTGTATTCTTAAAACATAAATTAAAAAGATGAAATGTACCTACTTTTCTCAGTGGGAGGGAGTACAAAGACAAGCGGAAAGGAAAAAGAATCAGCGGGAGCTGACATGAACAGAGATACAGATCTGTAGTGCTTCAACATAAATAGCCAATGAATTGTGGATGGCTATAATTTTATACAAGGGCAAAAGCTGATTGGAGAGGTGATGATTTGAGAGCTTGGCTATCTTTTTCTACTATTTAGCTGCCAGATAGACTTTTTTGCTAAGGACTCACTTGCCTTGGAGATGCTCTTATCATTTAAATAATGATCTAAATAAAAAATTAAAATACTAAAATAGGGCAAATTACACTTGTATTGTACAGTCTGGTTTAGTCTGGAGTCTAGAGTCTAGACCACCTAGAAAGAAGCCAAAAAAGCCCAAAACTCGTCAAACGCAGATCTGCCTAATTGAAAAAGCGCGGGATGAACGACACGGTAGCTAGCGTCACACTCTCCAACCGTTACTGTACATACAGGTACAGCATACTCATCCCTCCTTTCACAAACACTCCCATTAAGAAATGTTATTTCTCAATAATTTTTAAAAATGGTGCACACTGCATTCGACACGTCACAATTCATCACCAACTCCCCGTACAAAATCGACGCCGTCGAATCGTACGGTCACGACCTCCTCATCACCTCATCCGACGGTTGTCTCCGCATCTACTCCCCCGAATCTATCGCTTCGGTGCAATCGGATGGCGGTTACGGAGCCCTGGAGCTGAAAAAAGAGGCGTATGTGCTTCAAAACACTATTAAAAGCTTTTCCAAAAGGCCTATGGTGGCAATGCAAGTGGTTGTGTCAAGACAGTTGTTGATTTCGCTTTCGGAATCGATTGCGGTGCATCGGTTACCGAATTTGGAGATTGTTGCGGTTATTAGTAAGGCTAAAGGTGCTAATGCGTTTTCGTGGGATGATCGGAGAGGGTTTTTGTGCTTTGCTAGGCAGAAGAGAGTTTCGATTTTTCGACATGACGGTAATATTTTGGATTTTGCGGTATATGGTGAAATTTTATAGTGTAATTATTTTTATTTGTGTAGTATCTGATTAGAGATGAATACGTATTTTATTGTAGTGATGATAGTGAAATTAATTGTTTTTGTGTAGTTATCTGATTTGAGAGGTATAATGTATTAGTAGTTTATTATAATGATGATTGTTGGAGGTCCATACCCGATCGATATTGGGCCGACCGAAAGATATGAAAGTCTATTGGAGCATGAGGTGCCCATCATTAGTTTGGGCCGACCGAATTGAGTCTAAAAGCCCAAGAAGGTCGATGTCACAGGTCCATCACAAAGGCCCGTGTGAAAGTCTGTGTGGTTAACGGCTCGAGGACCTAGTCAAAACACGAACTACCCACGAAGGTGGTGGGGGAGTCCACGTCCCGAACGAGGGGATGGGGACAAACAAGTAAAGGAGGGAGGAAATCAGGTTTGAGCATTTATTCAATACATTCACACACAATCGCAATATTCGTACGTTCCTCTTACTCACAAAATACCAGTTTAACTGATTCTTACACCGGAGGTGAATTGGGGGCTCATCCCTCGCATTCTTCTCTTTGCAGATCCGACCGGGCGACTCATGACAGAAAACTGGTTCCAACATTTGGCGCCGTCTGTGGGAACGTACGAATTAATTGTGAATTGTAGCTTACTGTTGTCATGTCTTCTGAACGACCGCCTGGATTTGATGGAACCCTGTGTCCTGGGAGTTCCACCGTCACGCCACCGACAAACCGAATATTGAACTTTGATACCGAGGGGGACGAATGACCTTTACCGACCCCTGAAGAACAGAAGGAGCTACTCCTTAAATGGAGAGAAGAACACGCGGCGAAGAAAGGTACAGAAGGAAAGTGAACAAGCGGATAATGAAGCCTAAATTCGAGCGAAGAAGAAAAAGGCGGATATGTTGAGGCTACAGGCCATCAAGCTCCGTAGAGAGGAGCTGGAGTTAGAAGAAAAAGCTTTGAGAGAATCGGTCGAGGAGGCTGAGATAACGTTGGTATCCACTGAGAACCGAAGGGAGAAAAGGGCACATAACGATGAAGACGGGTCTTCGGACTCCGAGTCGCATTCTAGGAGAACACGCTCCAAAGTCGTACTGACTGATTCAGATGAGGAGGATGACTCTCACGTCCAGGATCGTATACGGCGAATGGAAAAAGCTATATTTGGAGAAAGGAAAATTAACCATGAGCCGATCGTTTCTGAAGAAATCGAACAATATCGGCCTCCTTCAGGTTGTGACCTATCGATTCGCCTTCAAGGCCCCTTTGCCGCTTCTGGGCAGCATTGGATCCCAACTCGGGCGGAGGCGAGCCAGGATTCGGCTCCGGGACTGTGGAATCAATGATCTCCAAGTCGTCAGATGGAGGAGGGTCTCGTCACAGGTCGATGTCACAGGTCCATGACGAAGGCCCGTGTGAAAGCCTGTGTGGTTAACGGCTCGAGGACCTAGTCAAAACACGAACTACCCACGAAGGTGGTGGGGGAGTCCACGTCCCGAACGAGGGGATCGAGACAAACAGGTAAAGGAGGGAGGAAATCAGGTTTGAGCATTCATTCAATACATTCACACACAATCACAATATTCGTACGTTCCTCTTACTCACAAAATATCTCACACCGGAGGTGAATCAGGGGCTCATCCCTCGCATTCTTCTCTTTGCAGATCTGACCGGACGACTCACGGCAGAAAACTGGTTCCAACAATGACAGAGATTATTCGGTTAGGTTTGTGTTGATATTATGCCCGATGAAATTGCTAAACGTTAGTTGAATTAGGGAGTGTTATTGTAGATGAACTCTTAAGCACATATTTATTTATCCGTGCTGAAATAAATGTTAGTTGAATTAGGGAGTCTTATTGTGAATGAAATGGTAAGTACGATAGGTGTTAGGTGTAAGAGGAAGGCCCCGACATGATCTTATACTATTCAACAGAAACGTCGTGTGTTGTTTTTTCAATTTGAATTATTTAATATGCTTTTACAGGTGGGAGAGGATTTGTGGAGGTTAAAGAACTTAGCGTCCCGGATACGGTTAAATCAATGTCTTGGTGCGGTGAGAATATATGCTTAGGCTTAGGTAGCAAAAAAGAGTATACGATACTGAATGTCACGAATGGGACATTGTCTGACTTGTTTTCTTCTGGGAGGAATGCTACACCTCTAGTAGTGTCTCTGCCATCTGGAGAACTCCTATTAGGAAAGGTATTGCTTGCCTCTCGCATAACATTCTTAAACTCTTGTGAATTGTGATACCTTCGGTATTATTGGCGTGATACAAATCTTAGGCACAAAAAATACACACTTCTTTTCCTTTTGTGAACAGGGTGTGCTACGTAGCCAGATAATCTAATTATTTGTGAGGATTCTTTTTTCTTTTCCTTCTCTTATATATTCTTTGTTTTAGGATAAGATTGGAGTGATTGTCGACCAAAATGGTAAGCTTGTTCAGGAAGGCAGGATCTGCTGGTCCGAGTCACCTGCAGCGGTTGTCATTCAGAAGCCATATGCAATAGCTCTATTACCAAGACATGTCGAGGTAGTTTCATGCTTTTTGCAAGAAAAATAGGTTTGATCTATTTTGTTCTCTTGAATTGCATCAGTGCATTACTTACTTTGGAGATGTGCAGATAAGGTCTCTACGATTTCCTTACCCATTAATACAAACAGTTGTACTCCGCAATGTCCGTCATCTTGTCCAGAGCAATAATACGGTCATTGTTGCAGAAGACAACAATGTGCATGGACTTTTTCTTGTACCTCTTGGTGCTCAGGTAACTTTGTAGCTAAAATTCAACTTTTTATATTTCAATTTCCATTGTAATTATATACGTTGGGACTAGTTTTTAAAAAGAATGGTGGATACAACAGATATCCACCTCCTTTCAGATTTACTTGCCTGTATAATCATTGGAAATTGAATGATATTGGTTGCTCACTAGAACAATTGGATTCATTGTCTACTTAGACGAGTAAACTTCTTTGTACACTTAAATCTTTTTAAAGTAATAGCCTCGGGACCGAGAAAAAATATTACTTTATCGAGTTTATTACTTTATTGAGAGTAAAATTACACTGTCTCTATCGAGTTTGAGGGTAGTTTTAATCGGAAAATAATCGTTAAACCATCACTAAATTGAAGATTATTTTGTGAGTTTCGTGTATGTTGAATTGGATTTTTCAAAAGTCCAAATTAAAAAGTATTTATAATTTAATAAGGAGATCGGTTTAAATAACACGTAAATTATATTTAATTTCTATTATATACCAAAATAATAAGGAACGTTAGATTTTCAAATATATAGATGAGAATCGTTGGATCTAATATTAGAAAGTGTATTTGATTATTAGTAGAAGTATATTCAAATACTAAAAAAGTTATTTTGATTCTAAACCAAATCTAATTTAATTTTCTAAATTGAATAGAATTCTCAATGTAAAAAATCGTCACTTTCTTATCTCTTCTTCTCTTCAGAGTTTTAGGGTAGTTTAAATTGGAAAATAATCGTTAAACCATCAGTAAGTTAAAGATTATTTTGTTGTGAGTTTCGCATATGCTGTAATATCATCCAAAGAACTTAAGATAGAGCACAAATATAGTGAATTGAGCATCTAAGACCGGATAAATATCAATTTTTTAAATAAAATTACAAATTAATATAATTACAGATATTTAAAAAAGAACCGTGCGTTGCACGGGTTATAAGCTAGTAGAAGAAAAACAAGTATGATGAATGTGACCCTTTTGTGTGTGTGTGTGTGTGTGTGTAATCATTATTAATAAAAGTTCAGCAGTTCATCTAGTAACATAATCAATTCTGAAAGTAAAGCTTTGATATACTATACAGTGCAGACCCTGGTGCAAAATGAACTACCACATTTGACAGATTTCTTTTGTGCAGATTGTACAATTAACAGCTTGTGGTGATTTTGAAGAGGCCTTGGCATTGTGCAAGATGCTTCCGCCAGAGGATTTAAACCTTCGAACAGCAAAAGAGCAGTCAATCCATATAAGGTGGATCTGTGGTTTATGTATTTACCAACATATTTTTTTTGTCAAGATGGTGTTGTAACATCTACAAGCTACAAATGTTTTCTATTTAATGTATATATATATGCTGACATATAATACAAGCATGAAAATTGTTACATAAAAGAAGCACTATACATGTATATGAAAGAGTACTAGGAATTCTGCAACAAAATATGATGAAAATGAATAGGAACTAATAAAGAAATTCGGACTATGCCGCTAATCTCTTTAAACCTTGTATAATAGCTAATTATCTACTTGTCCAGAATATTCAACACCAATAATCCTCGACATAATAGAAGTAAAACTCTGTTCTATATAAAAAAGATTGTAGCTCTGAATAGTCTAGCATTTAGTACCAATCTATATATCCCATGATGGCAAAACAACAAGAGCTCTAACAAATCTTGGCTTTCTGTTACTCATACAACCTCAGACTCTTACCTGGTAAAAAGGCACTGAGGCCTCTAATTTTTCTAGCCTTATAGTAGATTGCAAATATGTGCTCACACTTGAAACAGTCCAAGTATTTATTTGGTGACACATTGCATTAAAAAACTGATAAATATAAGAAAATATGTTCCGTAGTATAGGGGTTTATTGATGACAGGTTCTACGATTGTAAATTTGTCCAGATTCATAATTTCAGAAGTTAGTTTTGTGTATGATGTGTGATGTTGGACGTCTTTTTTTTTTTAAAGAAGATCCATGCACTGTTGAATTTAAAGTTTTTAATGGTAATTATCATTTTTGATTTGTTCATGCCTTTTCTACAACTTTTTTTTAAAGTGCTAGCAGTTACAATTACTTTTATACATAAACTTTGTCGTGTACTTTTATCTCTCATATGGTAAGAAGTTGAGGTGTCTCACAAGTGGTACAACTATATGGAGTATATAGGTGATGAATATAGCATATGATCCAGTTAAGGTCTCCTACTTCGTTTGGAAAGTGGTCGCACTCCGGACCTTCCCACCCCCAATAGTTTAAATTTAATTGTCTGTTTGTCTATTCTGTTTTTGTCTGATAGTCCACTCGTACAAGTGAGGAGTATATGATCCAATCAATGTTGGTTGCTTCAACAATAGGCATTTCATCAAGTAGTACATAGACCATAGTGGCTTCCTTCCCCTTTGTTTCTCCTCCCTTTTAGTTATACTAAAAAATATCCGAGAAAGTAGGTCTCTGATTCATTTTTCTTGTACAACACCTTTCTTGTTTCCTTTCTAATCAAATGAGTCTTTTAAATCATTGATTTGCTGTTTTATGATCTTTATTGGTGTCTTCTTATAGGCTTGTAACCGTGGTGTATTATTTGAAGTTGACATGCTTTTATGAATCTGACTTGTGTGGTTCTACTATAATGGCGTAGACACAAGAAATAGCATAAGTCGTAAAGCTTGCATTTGTTCTTAGAAGTTTCTCGAAGAATTCTGTTAATTTTATTGTTATATAGAACGTGTTAGTTTGTAATGTTGGTTAGAGGAAACTAAAAGATACCCGGTAGGAGGGAAATATGTGTGGAGACCTTACCTCTATTCCTAGAAATAGAGAGGTTGTTCTTGTAAAGTCTCTTGTCTTTGAAAGGGTACTGTTAGTCTGAGAAAATATCAGTTAGTCTATGCGTGAGCGCGCACATACACACATATGTGCACAATTATACTTCAAATGTCAAGTGTTTATATAAATTTGTCATTGATGCAGATATGCACGCCATCTTTTTGAGAGTGGGAGCTATGAGGAGGCGATGGAACATTTTTTGCAATCTCAAGTGGAGATCACCTATGTCCTCTATCTGTATCCATCTCTGACGCTTCCTAAATCATCTTCGGTGGCTGAAACAGACAAGTTCTTCGACTTCACAGGGGACACTTCAGAGCTATCAAGAGCTTCGTCTGAAATGTCAGACGAGTATGGATCTCCACCTTCCTCCCCATTAATGGAGTCTGATGAGAGTTCAGGTCTTGAGTCCAAAAAAACGAGCCACAATACTTTAATGGCTCTCATCAAGTTCTTGCAGAAGAAGAGGTTCAATATTGTCGAGAAGGCTGCTGCAGAGGTGACTGAAGAGGTAGTTTCAGATGCTGTAGGAGATCATATCATTTCTTATGGAACAAGTAGACAAAAGATATCAGTCAAGGTAAACTAAATAATCTTGCTCAAGTGCGCTGAATTTTTTCCTTTCCTTAGCCTCTCTGTCTCTTTATATATATATATATATATATGTGTGTGTGTGTGTGTGTGTGTGTGTGTGTGTGTGTATGTGTATTTTATCAATGTTATCAATTTCTTTGGGAATCCTATTTAGCTGTATCATGATATTACCTTACTAGCTTCTTATATTTTTCTTTCTTCATCAAGAGAATCCCTTGTATTTCGTTTTCATGATTCGAAGAAAATGAGACATTACTTATTTCAGCTGCTAATTGACGTAAGCATCAGTTAGATGTAGTGTCATCTGTTTACCCATGTTTTTAAAAATAAATGTCTGAGATCCAGGGCCTTCAACTCTTGTTAAGGTGACCTCAGCATCACTCGAGGAATGTCACGTAGCAAGAGGCGAGAGCAATATGTTCCATAGTGTTACTGCTACATGTACGGGATCTTGTTTGAGTGTGCTGGATATTTTTTCCTTTTCTTCTTTTCTTTTTTATATAAGAATATCTTATATATCTCTCTTTGGGTATCCGATATATCTGTATCATGTTGTTTCCTTAATGGTTTCTAATATTTTTGGTACGCCGTCAAAATAATCCTATATTTGATTTTTACGATTCTAACAAAATGAGCCATCAATTATGTCAGCATCATTAAGACGTAGTGTCGTCTGTTATTCTATCTTTCTACATTTAAATGTATAAGATCTAGGCCTACAGCTATTTTATTGTGACCTCTGGCATCAGCCAAGTAATGTCACATAGCGAAAGGCGAGGGCAATAAGTTCCATAGTGTTACTGCTGCCTCACAATATCAACCAAGATGCTCAAACAATCAAACTGTCCAAATGAGACATGTATTCTTAAGCAACTTCTTTTAATGAAATATTTTCTGAGCGCGGACCTTACCTAATACCGATAGCCACCATCAAGTATCAACAAATTAAATTCACTCTGATCTTCCTTAAAGTCAACATGTTCCACCTTCTCTTGATCTGAAGATACCATCACTCATTGCACTGATTTATCTAGATTCTAGACCCCTTCATTGAAGCACTAAATTCTTGAACAAGATCAGTGTCCATTTACAAGTATTTGTAGTTTCTTGCATTTACTGTGAAGTTTCTATGATGCACAATTTTGACTAATATCATTAAATTTTCATATCTTATATGAGGATTTGCTCAGAGGAAGTTGTTATAATTTCTGATATGTGATAGTATGATTAAAAAACCCAATGGTTTTGGCCTTTTGCCATCAATACTTTGCCATATGAAGTTTGACATGTTTTGACTTGTCTTATTCTTACAATTTTATTTATTTCATGTTCTGATTGTAATTTCTCTGGTTTTTTAGGGCCGAATTAACAACCCTAATAATTCAGCTGCAAGGGATATGGCAGCAATATTAGATACCGCCCTTGTCCAGGCGCTGCTTTTAACTGAACAAACTTCAGCTGCTATTGAGCTGCTGAAAGGTCTTAATTTTTGTGATGTTGGAATATGTGAGGATCTTTTTCTCAAAAGGAACCAACATTTGTGTTTGATAGAACTTTATAAATGCAATACAATGCATCGCGAGGCTCTCCGACTAATTCTTGAACTAGTAGAAGGGTCAAAACAAGAGACACATAAAGCCGAGATTCATCGAAATTTCAAGCCGGAAATGATAATAGAATATCTGAAAGTAAGTTTAGTTCTATTTGGTTGCATTTATTGGCTGCAGTTGAATTCTTATAATACTCGGCATCGTGGATATTTTGATTTTTTGCTTGAAATTCTGTATTTACGCACACCATAATATTTACTGTAAGTGTTGAAAATAAAATCTGTCTGATAATTTACTGTTTTGGATTCCTGATCTGTAGGACATGTATGCTCCGTTTGGTTGGGGGGGGGGGGGGGTGGAGGAACGGAAATTCGTGAACCAAATTAAAGAGTAAAAATAGCGGTAGGAGGGAAGAGTGAAGAACATGAGAGCATGCAAATTTTCTATAATGAGATTGGTGATGAAAATGATTGGGATGGAGAATGGAGCATTCCTTATCAGATTGGTGATATTGAGCACCAGTTCAATTTGCTAGGAATAGGATGGAGGAAGAATGAAACTTATAAATGTTTACCTGTATAATAGTACAAATGTTATTCCATTCCCCCAAATATATTCACTCCAACTAACACAGCATTAGAAACAAGCCTATATCTTTTGCTTTTTGAAGTTTGAACACTCCGTATTATATTATGAATTATTCTATACTGCATGAGTTGCTACCCTTTCTAACAATTTGAAGTTACATTTCGTGGTTTAGCTCCTTCTGTCCATGCTCATTAACTGTCGTTAACAAACAAATTGCAGAATGTCATGGAAAATGACAGAAATATATGTACTTTTACTTTCATCATCTACCCTCGTTTATTACTGTCTTGTCTTTTTCCAAACATTGGATCACTGTGTTCTGTTTCTTTGACTTGGGTAATCGATAATCGGTTACTCTTGAAGCATACATCTCATGTGATTTTTATGCAGCCTTTATGCGAGAGTGACCCTATGCTCGCCCTGGAATTCTCGATGCCTGTGCTTGAAAGCTGTCCAACACAGACTATTGAGCTCTTTCTATCTGCAAATATTCCTGCGGACTTGGTTAACTCTTATTTAAAACAACATGCTCCAAAACTACAGGCTACATTTCTTGAACAAATGCTTGAAATAAATGAAAGTGGAATCTCTGCAAATCTTCAAAATGAAATGGTAAAAGTTTGTGTTTTGATCTTTTTACTACTTCCTGTGTGACCTTAAATAATCTGGCACCTGCATATTCAGCTATTAATCTTCTCTGTATTGCACCGCTGACTTAAATAAAATAATACATCTATTAGTCTTTCACTGGTAGGTCCAAATATATTTTTCTGAAGTTCTTGATTGGCAAGCCAATCTAAGTTCTGAAGAGAAGTGGGATGAGAGAACTTTTTCTCCTACAAGGAAAAAACTGTTGTCTGCTTTAGAGAGTATCTCAGGATCTAGAGCAGAAGTGTTATTGAAGCAACTTCCACAAAATGCTTTGTATGAAGAGCGAACAATTTTGCTTGGAACGATGAAGCAACACGAGCTTGCATTATCAATATACGTTCACAAGGTACTTTGTATGGTTTGTACTTCAACCTGTCAACATGTCATTCCTTCTCTCTCAGGGTAAACAACATGATATACACTGTTGGGAAACTTGCAATGAACGGCTGAGATGCAAAACACTTTCAATTCCAGGCATCACCTGTTAAAATATCTGCAGCTTGCTATGCTACTGTGTTGCAACCTTCATTATAATAACTACATTTAAGTTCCTTTTTTTCCCTATCATTTCGGTGGTTTAAATATGAGCTTTTTGTTTGTTAGTTCTTCATTGTTTTTTTTTTTGTGTGAAGCGACCTTTATCTATTATCCCCTGATCCCTGCCAAATAATTTTTTATTAAGGTTTGAGCCAAGATTTAACTGTGGTACCATTGGAACAGTGTGAACCGATTTGGTCAAGTAGTGTATGTTATTAGCTGTTACAATGAAATCGAGGTATTTAGCTTTTTCGGGGCAATTCTTTGATACATCAGGTCAATTAGGATATCTTTTGCCAAAAATTTCGTATACCCTAATTTTGTTTTTTTCCCCTAATGACGAGTTCTGCAAGTCCACCCTTTCTGAAAAAAGATAATGCTGAAGCAATTTAGGATATTCCTCAGAACATGAGTGGCCTTGACTATCTAGCTAATGTTATGAACTGGTTTGTTGCTTTCTTTAGATCACAAGGAATTTTTTAGACAATTAATTTTTCAATATGTTTAACTAGGATTAAATTGGAAAAGATATTGTATTCTATAAATGGCTGCCTCTTAGTCTCCTCCAAATCTGAACACCGGCAGTCAGTTGACTTAAGTATAATCCACCAACTTCAGGGAAAGTAGGTCACTAGAGCATTGCATTCATATTGAGTGCAAGGAACGCTCGATCTGTTCGCTTATTACCGTGGTTTTTGTACTACCATCTAACACTAATCTTTTTGTTTAACTTGTAGCTTCATGTTCCACAACTGGCACTGTCCTATTGTGATCGGGTTTATGAGTCTGGGCTGCATGAACATTCTTCTAGAATATATAGCAGCAATATATATCTTACTCTACTGCAAATCTACGTTAATCCTCGAAGGACAACCAAGAAATTCGAAACGCGAATAAATAATCTGATATCATCAGGAAACACTAGTATTCCAAAGGTTAGTTCGTGGAATTCAATCAAGACAAAAGGAGGTCGACTATCCAAGAAAATTGCAGAGATAGAGGGTGCAGCAGACACTAGAATCAGCCCAAGTAGAACTGATAATGGGAAAAGTGACGGTGATACAGATGATGTGGTTGAGGAAGAAGGTTCTACTATGATGGTGGATGAGGTCCATCATCTTTTAGCACAGAGGTGGGACCGCATCCATGGAGCACAGGCCCTAAAACTCCTACCTAAAGAAATCATACTGCAGGTACTATATTTTCTGGATTATATACTGTTTCTATGCCTCATGTTTCCAGATGATAGAAAAATATTTTCATTTTTTTGCATTCTTGTTTGGAGGCTTGCAAAATAGCAAAAAACCTTGTGGAAAACATTAATGTCAAGATTCACACATGTACTGTTTTCTAAATGAACACATATTATTGTGTTTATCACCAAGTTCCTTCTGGTAATCTATTCTATGGTGGTTAAGTTTTTAGAATGTGATGTTTGACTTTTGAGCATATCCTTAAGATTCCAAGGTTTTACCTAGGACTAGACCTGGCCAAACGGGCGGCCGAGCCGTGGCGGGCCGGTTTTGGCACGTGCCGAGTTGGCGTAGGAGGAGGACGGGACCGGCACGTCCCCGGTGGAGAGCCGTACCGGGCCGGTTTTGCTGAAGCCTGGCTCGTGAATAGCTCAGGCGAGTTCGCGTGCGGGTTGCGGGTTTGCGGTTCAATTTTTTTTTAAAACTTTTAATTCGATTAAATATTATTTAAAATTATACGAATTTTTTTGGAATAAAAGAGGACGGTACCTCTATAAATTTTAATAATTAAAAAAATATTTTACAATTAATTTGAGAGGACTCCTATATAAAAAAACGGAACAAACCGCATTAACATATTAAAACAAATACAAACCAAACAAATTTTAAAAATACAAAACAAAAAAATCCTATCCACTATTTGATTCTTGTTGTTCGTTGGTAGTTGAGGCGTCGGAATCCGATGTATCCATTGTCATCCACGGATCGTCTTCGCCGTCCAAGTCATCTTCTATTTTCCCTTGTTGTCTTTTCGCGGCTTGATCCCAATCTTTTTTACAAACACAAATCTTTTACTACGTCTGACGCAAGACTTGTTCTCTTCTCGTCTAACACTCTTCTACCTGCACTAAAAGCGGACTCGGACGCAATTGTAGAAGTGGAGACGACTAAAATATCCCTTACAATTTTTGCTAAAACCGGAAATTGTAACTCATGATTCTTCCACCATGTTAGTATTTAAAAATCTTCATTTAACTCGTAACTATAAGAAAAAAATTCCCTAACCATATTATAAGAAGAAGAAGGTACGGGAGATGATGAAGTGTTTTTGTTTTTTGGTTAGTATAGATGAAATAATATTATTAAACCTACTAACACTACTACTACTCTTAGGTGGTATAGAACTTTGAACTTTTGGAGCATAAATATCTACAAGATGATACAACAAGTTTAAACATTGATTAACATATAAAACTTGATCATATGAAACGTTTAAAACTTCATAATAATGCCCTAAAATGTTTTCTAAACCTTCCTTTCTAACACCGGGATCAAGAAGACATGCAATACCATAAACATAAGGAAATTCTGTAAAGTATTCGATCCACTTAATTTTCATGTCAACAATAACATCACTAAAATATGGATCTTGTTCATATTCTTTTAAAGTAGTAATAATATTAACACACTCAATGATAACATGATGTACATTTGGTTCATAAACATAAGAAAAAACCGTAGTAGCATGTGCAAAACAATCAAGTATGTCACGTACGGTAGATGCCAATTGTTTTGATGTAAGTGTAATCCAAAACTTACCAAAATCAAACTATCAACCTGACCTCAAATAGATATGGAGATTGATACAGAATATTCTCAGAGAATTAACCGCAAATGGAGAATTGTAATTCTGAAAGAATAGACCAGGAGAACAAAAGACCTAGAGAGAGAGATAGTGAAGGAGAAAAGACATCTTTGATTCAGATAATAATAATACAATAGTTGTTTTCCTGTCACTTTATATTGTACTCATACAAAACCGAAATGTAAATTACTATTCAATGGAAATGAAATGTAAATTCACTGCTAGTTGGCCAAAGTGGTCCCAAGCATATTCTCCTGCTCTGTTGTCTTATAAACGGTCATTTCATGTGCATTTTCAACTGCATTTCTTTTATGTTTCCCCTCATCACTGTTGCAATCATTAACTGTCACTTCTTTGTCTGTTTGTGGAGCATTTGCAATTGTATTTACCGCCATAACATTTGATAATGCATCAATACTCCCTCCTATAGGAGATCCTTGACCCCAAGGATCAAAATCTGGAAATTTTTGCATGATGAGCTTGGCATCTTCCCAAGAGGCTTCTTCAGGTGATAGTGCTTACCATTGAACAAGCCACTGTACTTGAGCTGCATTATGCTTTTTGATGGTCCTTATATCCAACACAGTAGCAGGTACTTTAGGAACTGAAGTGCTTGCACTGTCATAGTTTACTGGTAAAGAGGTGTCAAGTGAGGTGGGTTGAAGGCCATGGTGTGCCTTAAGCAAGGAGACATGAAAAGTGGGATGTATTTTAGAGGAGGGTGGGAGTTGTAGAGTATAGGCTACTGCACCCACTTTTCTGATGATCAGATAGGGCCCAAAGTATTTAACAGCCAGTTTTTGATTACGTCTCGCAGCAACCGAGACCTGTCTATACGAATGTAGCTTGAGATAAACCCATTCTCCGACATTGAAATGCCTCTCCGATCTATGTTGGTCAGCTAGTTGCTTCATTCTGTTTTGGGCTTTATGGAGGTTGTGTTTGAGGATCTCGATAGTGTTCTCCCTAACCTGCAAACTTCTGTCTACAACATCAAGCAGTGTAGAGCCATTAATGTATGGTCGATGAATAGGCGGGGGCTGATTGTACATCACTTCATAAGGAGTTTTCTTGATAGCAGAATGGAAATTGGAGTTATACCAGAACTCAGCTAAAGGCAACCACTTAACCCACTCTTGAGGAACTTCATGACACATACAACGAAGATAGGTTTCCAAGAAATGATTCAGCACCTCCGTTTGACCATCTGTCTGAGGATGGTAGGCGGTAGATAGTTTGATTTTCACCCCCTGCAGCCTCATGAACTCAGTCCAGAACTGGCTAGTAAATTTTTTATCTCTATCCGAGATAACTGACCTTGGGGAACCATGCAACTTGTACACGTTATCTAGATAAGCTTGGGCCACTATAAGTGCAGAGAAGGGGTGACTAAGTGCAATGAAATGCCCAAATTTACTTAATCTGTCAACAATCACCATGATAACTTCCTTCCCCTTTGACTTTGAGAGACCTTCTATGAAGTCCACAGTGACTTCTTCCCATATAGTGGTCGGAATAGGAAGAGGTTGAAGCATTCCCGGATACGCACTTTGATCATACTTACACTTTTGACATATAGTGCAATGCTTAATAAAAGTAATAACAGACTCCTTCATTCCTGACCAATAGAACAAAGCCTGAATTCTTTTAAGAGTAGCGTTAATACCTGAGTGTCCTCCCTGACCTGAAGTGTGCATCCAATCCAAAATAGTGAGTTTAATGCTATCCTTATCACCTACTACCAGTTTACGTTTTCTTAACAGCTGGTCTTGAGACCAAGTGTATACGGGGTGAAAGTTGGGATTCTGCTTCAATTCTGCAATCTACTTACTAAGATGGGGATCTGTAGCCCAATGCAGTTTCAATTCATCCATTAACTGAGAGTGTACAGATGTGACAGCCATTTCCAGAAGTTGCAGACTCGGAATTCTTGACAATGCATCTGCTGCTCTATTTTCACTACCACTCTTATATTCTACAATGTAGTCGAACCCCGCCAACTTAGATAACCACTTTTGTTGAAAAGGTGTTCCCAACTTGTGTTCCAAAAGGTATTTTAGACTTTGTTGATCAGTCCTTATCACAAATGGCAGTAGCATGAGATAGTGTTGCCATTTTTTTACTGCAAATACAATGGCTAACAGCTCTCTTTCGTATGCTGAGAGTTGTGCATTTCTTTCTAAAAAAGCCTTACTTATGTAAGCTATGGGATGTCCTTCCTGCATAAGGACTGCTCACATTCCCTTCCCCGATGCATCAGTTTCGATGACAAATGGTTTGCTAAAATCAGGGAGAGTCAATACGGGAGGGTTTATCATTTTACTCTTTAACAGATCAAAGGCTTCTTGAGCATCTTCAGACCAAACAAATGCATCTTTCTTAAGAAGTAGAGTCCGGGGCCTGCCAATCTTGCCGTAATCTTGAATGAAGCGTCTATAGTGCCCGGTTAAACCGAAGAATCCCCTGAGTTGCTTTAAATTCCTTGGTGCTGGCCAGTTGACAATGGAAGCAATCTTGTCAGGTTTTGTGTGTACCCCAGCCGCAGTAATGACATGACCTAAGTAATGAATCTCTTGGACTCCAAATGAGCATTTCCAACCGCATTTCTTTTATGTTTCCCCTCATCACTGTTGCAATCATTAACTGTCACTTCTTTGTCTGTTTGTGGAGCATTTGCAACTGTATTTACTGCCATAACATTTGATAATGTGATGTGACTCAACTTAAACCCTTTCTGTGTCGTTTGTAATTTAGAGTAAATAGGGTATCGTTCTACGCCAAGGATCAAGGGATCACTTCTCTTCTATTCTGCTAATAATATCAAAGATGGATTTGGTTTGTTGTTTTTATCTAATAACTAAATTAACTAGTAAACAAGGGAAAGTTTGTTTGTAAGCAATTCCTGAAACATGTTGGAAAGCATGTAGATCCACCCTAAACCCATGACACAATTCTGAAACTCCTATGATATGTCTGAAAGATACTTACAGAGAACTTGCCATGACCACATAGAAACAAGTTCTGCTATCCGTTTAACCCCATGAACCACATAGAAAGGTTAAAACGAATTACACACTAATACAATTAATCCCATGACCACATAGAAAGATTAATTGACTTTATAGAGATAGCAATCACAAAACATATTTGGATGACCACATACCATAGTTAATTCATGTATCTCCATAAGCATTGACGTATATATAAGCACAATCAATAACACATCTCAGAAAATCAAAACTGTATAATTGTCATAAAATTTAGGGCTTCAAAACAGCCATCCAACAATAATATCTAGCCAACCATATTTATGATGAAAGTCATAAAATACATAAGGAGGTTAAAATACAATACAAAGTATAGAGGAAGAAAAGTTATCCCTATGTTGAAATCTTCAAGCATAAAGTCCCCCTTCTCCTCCTCTTGGCTTCTCCTCGGTGGCTATGGATATACGTGTGTCTATTATTTCTAATGATAATGACCTAATAATACAAAGTATTTTTTATATTGTTTTAAGGAATACACAAGATTTCCCAAACCAAAAAGATTTCTAAAGTCAAAATTCGTATTTGACTTTCTCTGCTGTTCCAGGGCTGGTCCAACTGGATTTTAATATCTGAGCCACTTTATATGAAAAGAAAATCTCGCTATCTTCGCGTGGGCTGTTTAATCGCCCAAATCTGATATGCAGAACTCAAGATACGGCCCAAACAATGTGTATTGTGCGTGTAGCCCAATAAATCCGAATTTCCTTCTTATTTAACTCCAATCCTTTCCAATTTAGAATTTCTTGCTTCCTATAATAAAATATTAAAATATAATTAATAAAGATCCAATTAAATACAAAATATAACTAATATGGGAATAAAATCATCTAAAATATATACAAATATATATTCTATCAAATATCCCCACACTTAGCATTTTGCACGTCCTCGGGCAAATAGAAAGAATAAAATCTAATCCAACTAACAAGCACCACTTTCGTAGATGACACGATTGCATTGAGCATATGCAACAAGCCTTTAAACCCCTAGGCAGCCTTAGTAGGACGAGTTGTGTCTCGTGAGGGTTTATAGAAGATATACCCACAAAATCAAATATTTTCAATCACCAAGTCTCAAACGTGCAACAATTCATAGTATGCCACATATGCAAACCTCAATCACACAACAACCTGAGAATATCTGAAAGTACACCATTTGTACAAAACAATCCCATTATGCACACATGTCTTGGAAGACAAAAATATCATGAAATAGACATCAAAGTCACCTTCAATAAGTAAGCACGCTATGGATACAAATTCTCACATCACTCTCAATTCACACAAGTGTTTAGGTGCAGTGTATCACTCAAGTTCAATCAAAATAGACATGTGCTACCATATGCTTGGTTGTCCACCAAATCTCCGCTACTTCGTATATATGCATGCACAAATCAAAAGGTCTTTGTTAAAGGTTGTAACGTGGCTTAGGGACGGGGTAGGAATTCAAAGAAAAGGCTCACAAGTGGCTAAACTCGATAAACTAATAGAGCATCATGTTCACTTAAAATTATAGCACTCAACATGAAAATATAGATCATGTAAAAGGTGATCAAGCTTTCACAAACATTAAACCCATAAGCACATGATTATGTACTTTCCCATTTTCATTTTGCAATAAACAATGAACAATAACTCTCTTTCAATCTTCTTCTTCTTCTTTTCCTTTTTTTTCATTTGCTTTTCATTTTTTTTTTCTTTTTTGAGATTTGTTTTTTTTTTTCCCGGAAGAACGAAGATCAAGTAACCACATTATATTAATTCCCACCAAAATATCAGACTTTAACAGAAGATCCCCACACTTGAATATTCACCCACCATTAAATTGAATCACAATGCTCTACTAGTAAATCAAGACAAGAATGAACAAGTAGGCTCAATTATTTTAAAGTGGTGATATACGAAAGAAACGGATATAAGCTCAAGGGGGTTCACTAAGGATATAACTCATAAAGGTAGTGTTTAGGTCGATGAGGTTAATCCTAGTGCCTTTATCATTTTCATGCATACACATATCATGTAGTCTCAAAATGGTATCAAAACAAGTTCTAGAGCACATGCTAAATGACGAACACCACACAACAAAAGAATTCGATTGATATAAAATGTATCAATCACAAATTAGGCTCAAAATCTCACAAGGTGAAAGCATGCTCAACTTACTAAATTTGACTAAGACGCATCTCAAGTTTTAGAATTTTCGCAAGCGCACACAAGGAATAATCATGCAACAAATGACTCTTATTCGTTGATAGCACACTCAGAATTAATCATGCAAAATTAGTCTACAAAATGTGTACTTATCCTCGCTAACATGCTCTTGACATGGCAATTATATACAAATATTTTTAATTTTCTATTTTTTTTGGATTTTTATAAATTATTGAGAACACCTCCCCACACTTGGATGGTTCATTGTCCTCAATGAACAAAATATATAATATATACAAATAAATAAATAAATAAAAAATTATCCTAATAAATAAAGAGTAAAGTGCACTTTGTGTACCTGCACTTTGCTCAAGACACCACTTGAAATACCATAGTTTGAAAACTACCATTTGCAATACTGAACTAACACTCTACTTAAACTTCGTGTACTACCGTTTGTCTGTGACTAACTCTGTTAAATCGTCAGGGGTAAAGCTGTCTTTTCTCCCTTAATATATGGCTTTTCTCCTCTACAATACATACAATACATACAACAGGGCAATCTGGTGTTAACTCTGTTCGTTGGTAATAAATACTAATTAGACCCTACTAGTCTTAGCAAAGTAGGAACGAAATCAATATTCACAGGAACAATGGTTATTATTGTTACCAAATCATGACAACAGATGGTATGCCAAATCGAAAAAATTCTCGGATGCTTGGAAATACATCCTTTGAGAATGAGATCCTAGTTTTTTCACATGATGATGCGTACTTCACATAAATCCCGAGCAAGATAACATTAAGCAAATATGACAAACTGATGCCAAGTGCTCCTCCAGCACTTCCAAATTTAAACTTGAATATTAACAACCAAGATAGAGGTATGTGGAAAACTAGAGCTGCAACAGAACTTAAAAGCATTGGATATATCAAACTTTGGGTCAGCAAGAAGCGAATGAACAACTGAAGAATTCCGCGCACCACCAGTCCCAATCGGACACTCCCTCGCCAAATGCCCAACCCTAATCCACCTCCTCCACCACCAGCAGCATTCCGCGCACTCGTACAATCCCTCGCCATATGCCCAATCCCTCCACAATTAAAACAAACACCATTCCCAGCACCACCTCCACCACGAACAGCACCGTAACCACCTCCACCACGAACATCACCGTAACCACCTCCACCTCTCCCACCACCACCACCACCACGAACCACACCATCACAATCCCTAGCCATATGCCCAACCCTACCACAAGTATAACACTCTCCTCCTCCACCACCACCACGGGACCCACCATAACCACCTCCGCCACCACCAAACCTGGCTCCACCACCGCGGGACCCACGGGCCCCACCTTGCTCAACAGGAGATCTGTTAGGACCAGTAACTTCAACAGCCTTAGTCTTGTTTTCATCTAAGAGAACATAAAACTCGACCAATTGGCCGGGAAAGAAAGTGCGATAGCCGTCGGATTTGATGTCGGAGTGATGAACGAAGAGATCGTCGCCGCCGTCATCGGGTTTGATGAAACCGAAGCCTTTCTGGATCGTTGAATCGGAGCACCACACCACCAGATCTAGGCACCTCCTCCGCCATTGATTAAGCCTTTTTTCCCAATTCAAACCCTAGATATATGTTTGTATGTTTTTTAGATATATTAAGGGAGAAAAGACAGCTTTACCCCTGACGATTTAACAGAGTTAGTCACAGACAGACGGTAGTACACGAAGTTTAAGTAGAGTGTTAGTTCAGTATTGCAAATGGTAGTTTTCAAACTATGGTATTTCAAGTGGTGTCTTGAGCAAAGTGCAGGTACACAAAGTGCACTTTACTCATAAATAAATACAAAAAAAAAAAATTAAGAAATTTATATACAAAGAAAAGTTAGAAATACTCCCCTATGCAAATGCATGAAGTGCTTCTTGAAAAGAAATTATGAAGCCCCTCAAAGTTATTAAGCTCTAGGACCAAAATTCAGTACATATAAATCTTTTGTCCATTTGTATCACCAACAGAAGCTTAGATCAACTGGTTGAGAAATGCACATGAGAATTTGGCAACACAGGTCCGGGGTTCAAATTCCACCAGCAGCAACTTAATTTTTTTATTGAACAACGCGCGCGCGTGCCAGCAAAACACAGAAATTTCTGCACGCCCCACCAACATTCAGCATGGCCATGCAAAAATCCCTGCCCTCATCCCTTGATTAATATGAGCGTGCGCTTTGTATGCTCCATGCAAATATTTCTGCTCCCGAAATATCTATCGTCCCTTTTTCTCTTTTTTTTTTTTTCTTTTTTTTAATTCTTCAAAATAATACAAACTTTACACTAATTTTGGGTTGCCTCCCAAAAAGCGCTTTTCTTTATTGTCTTTGGCTAGACAATGTACCTCTCACTTTCAAAGCGGGTACATCCACGACATCAGCTCCATCTTCAGCTTATGAAAGGAGTCATGAAAATTGCATAATTTGAATGAAAACCATGGAACGGCTGAGTTTGTGTAACTTGTTGAAAAATCATCAATCGGATCAGAAAACGGTATGTGATACATCAAATGAGTCAGTGAAGGTTTCCACTCCAGTTTAGGTGCATCCCACAGGATACGATGCATCAACAACTTCTTCAAAATATTTGGTGTACCCTCAAGAGTAGGATTTTCTTCAAGTTCAAATTCGAGAATAAACGGAGGAGTAGACTTTTCAACAAAACTTGGGAGAGACACAAAAATTTCTTGATTCCCAACAAACTCCTCCCCTAGAAAATCCTTGATAGGATCCCCAAAAATTAAATCCCTCACCTCTTCTTTCACAACTTTCGGATCTTCTTGCACATCACTCTCTCCTATACTCTCCGAGAAACATAATTCTGTATCCATACGGTGTTTATCCTCAATCTCAGTCATCTTAATTTGCACCAACCTAGATGGAAAAGGAACATAATCGAAACGATTATTAGCACCAAATGGAAAAGAAAGAACAGTAGACTTCTCTTTGGTTCTTGTTGTAATCTCTTCCTCTGTGTCATTCTGCATACTATCAGATTCCCCTTGTGGCACATCAAGTACATCACTAACATGAGAAAGAATACTTATTTCACCTAGTGAAGGGTTGCAGGTGCTAATGAGTTTCACATGCTCAAACTTCTGTTGCGGTTTTGTAATTTCATAAATTTCGTCAAACTCATGATTTTGATTTATCTTTGTAACCACATCTCCAAGTTGATTTTGCATCTTCTTGATGTCCTGAGAATCTTTAGCACACTGTTTTTGCATCTTCAACTGTCCTTCAGTTAACCTTGCCAACAATTGCTCAATGTTGCTTCCACTAGCTGAATCTTGATGGACTTGTTCTCTTTATTGAAAATCAGAATGCATAGAAGTGTCTTGACGCTCAAACCCAATTTGATTGTGATCACCATGCCTCAAGTTGGGGTGACCTCTCCATGTTGGATTATATGAATCTAAGAACGGATTTTCTCCTTGATACTCAACTTCATTGACGCTTTCATAACAAGGTGTAATTAAGTGCGGACAAGCATTATCAAAATGGCCAGGAGCTGCACAAACACCACATACTTGAGCTCGAGGTGTTCTTCCCTTTAGAAATAATGCACTCAACCTCTCAATATTCTTCTCAATCTTTGTCAAACTTGGATTAGATTCAACTCCAGGAATTGATTCTGACCTCGGATGACTCCAACATTGCAGTTCATTAGCAGCTCTTTTGGAGATCAATTGTTCAGCAACATCATGCGTCAAATCTATAAACGCACCTCTAGCAGCAGAATCTAGTAGTCTCTTCTCTGTCATATCTAAACCTTGGTAGAAGAAGTGTAACAGACTCCCCTTAGTGAAACCATGTTGTGGGCACCTCTTCTGTAACCTCTGAAATCTAGCATGGTACTCCGTGTATGTCTCAGTTGCATATTGTTGAAGTCCAGCAATTTGACTTCTCATGCTCATCACTCTAGTTGCTGGATAAAACTTTTGCAAGAACTCTTGTGCTAATTTCTCCCAAGTAGTAATGAATCCCGTGGGCAAATCATCGAGCCAATCCAAAGCTACTCCATCAAGAGAAAACGGAAAAGCCTTCATCTTCAAAATTTGAGGATCTGCCGTAGATGGTCCCATACACTCAACAATGGTCACAAACCGAGAGAGATGTTGATTCGGTTCCTCAGTAGGAAGATCATGGAAGACTGGTAGCCTCATTAGAAGATTTTG
Organism: Heracleum sosnowskyi; assembly: GCA_030848705.1. Lineage (NCBI taxonomy): Eukaryota > Viridiplantae > Streptophyta > Magnoliopsida > Apiales > Apiaceae > Heracleum > Heracleum sosnowskyi. The sequence goes on from CM061243.1 coordinate 11,730,378, forward strand.
TTTGAGCTCAAAAGTACTACTCTTTCCTTCAGCAGGATTAGGATACACCATGCAAGTACGCCCAATACCAGCCATTGACACCGCAACATCATCACGAAGTGTAGGAATTGCAGCCATGTCAATCACTCAAAAATTTCACCTATACCTGAAACACAACCAGGAATAGGCGGAGAAAAGATGGAAAAGAAAAGGAAAAATATATTTACAAAAAAAAACAAAAGAAAAGAAAAGCAAAGCAAATTTCAATCCCCGGCGGCGCGGCGCCAAAAATTGATGTGACTCAACTTAAACCCTTTCTGTGTCGTTTGTAATTTAGAGTAAATAGGGTATCGTTCTACGCCAAGGATCAAGGGATCACTTCTCTTCTATTCTGCTAATAATATCAAAGATGGATTTGGTTTGTTGTTTTTATCTAATAACTAAATTAACTAGTAAACAAGGGAAAGTTTGTTTGTAAGCAATTCCTGAAACATGTTGGAAAGCATGTAGATCCACCCTAAACCCATGACACAATTCTGAAACTCCTATGATATGTCTGAAAGATACTTACAGAGAACTTGCCATGACCACATAGAAACAAGTTCTGCTATCCGTTTAACCCCATGAACCACATAGAAAGGTTAAAACGAATTACACACTAATACAATTAATCCCATGACCACATAGAAAGATTAATTGACTTTATAGAGATAGCAATCACAAAACATATTTGGATGACCACATACCATAGTTAATTCATGTATCTCCATAAGCATTGACGTATATATAAGCACAATCAATAACACATCTCAGAAAATCAAAACTGTATAATTGTCATAAAATTTAGGGCTTCAAAACAGCCATCCAACAATAATTTCTAGCCAACCATATTTATGATGAAAGTCATAAAATACATAAGGAGGTTAAAATACAATACAAAGTATAAAGGAAGAAGAGTTATCCCTATGTTGAAATCTTCAAGCATAAAGTCCCCCTTCTCCTCCTCTTGGCTTCTCCTCGGTGGCTATGGATATTCGTGTGTCTATTATTTCTAATGATAATGACCTAATAATACAAAGTATTTTTTATATAGTTTTAAGGAATACACAAGATTTCCCAAACCAAAAGGATTTCTAAAGTCAAAATTCGTATTTGACTTTCTCTGCTGTTCCAGGGCTGGTCCAACTGGATTTTAATATCTGAGCCACTTTATATGAAAAGAAAATCTCGCTATCTTCGCGTGGGCTGTTTAATCGCCCAAATCTGATATGCAAAACTCAAGATACGGCCCAAACAATGTGTATTGTGCGTGTAGCCCAATAAATCCGAATTTCCTTCTTATTTAACTCCAATCCTTTCCAATTTAGAATTTCTTGCTTCCTATAATAAAATATTAAAATATAATTAATAAAGATCCAATTAAATACAAAATATAACTAATATGGGAATAAAATCATCTAAAATATATACAAAATATATATTCTATCATAATGCATCATGTTTCTCGTCGGATTTTTTTAAAGCTTTGTCAGAATTGTTTCTCGCCGAAATTATTTAAAGCTTTGTCGGATTTTTTTTAAATCACAGTAACAACAACCAGCAGGTAGCAGTGAGAGTAGAGAGTAGAGAGAGCAGGGAGATAGAGTAGAGAGAGCAGAGAGATAGAGCGAGAGAGACTGCAATGGTGTGGAGAGTAAAGTGAGAAAGTGAGTATTTATAAGGGGGGGAAATACTAGCTGTTGGGTAGTTGGGGTGCCGTTGGTGGAGGTAGCAGTGATGACAGAGAGACGTTGAGGTTGACAGAGAGACGTTGTGAGCAGCAGAGCAGGTTACCGTTGTGTCGAGCGGTTCACGTGTCGTGCTGTGCGGTTCACGAGCCGCGGGCTGAACGGTTCACAGTTCATGTGTCGTGCCGTGCTCGGTTAAAAAAGGCTGGACTCGTGTATGGCTCGTTTCCTTGTACCGGTTTGTGCCGAATTGAACCGGCCCTTCACCGAGCGGAGTCATACGAGCTATTTGGCGAGCCATTTACGTGTCGGACGGACGAACCCGCCCTTCTGGCCAGCTCTACCTAGGACAGATCAAACATATATATAATCTAATTTACAAGCATGAGGATTTGTAACATCCTTGTCAATGGAAGCACTTTCTTGAGAAATCTATTTAATTTTTTAAATGCATAATGGGTACGTTATTATCAATAATTTGTAATGTTCTGTTGTCAAGATGAACATATATTATTCTATAAGAAGATTCACCATGGTTCCTTCTAGAAATTCATTCTCTGGGGGTTGAGTTCAAAATTATGATGTTTAAGCAACTGCTAGATATTCCAAGGTTTTCTGTAGGACACAATAAGAGTATGTATATATGTAGGATCAGCTTTTTTCCACACCCTTTTCAGGCTTAAGGAGCTGATTGTGACCTTCGCTGGAAGGATGTGTTGCCCTGTGAAATCTATCTAATTTTCCAGTGCATAAATGGCCAAAAAACTCCAAATTATAACAAATTTAATAAATGCTATTAAGCATGTCCTTTCTCACAGAAACAAAATTGCAATTTGTGTGAGAAACATGTCTAATATCGTTTTGTTTTGTCTTTCAGAACTTGCTTCCATTTCTTGGACCCCTTGTGAAAAGATCTAGTGAAACATACCGAAACTTTTCGGTGATAAAAAGTTTAAGAGAGAACGAAAACCTCCAGGTGAATATTTATCTATATTCTGATCTTAAACGTCAAATTAGGTGTGCACTGGAAACCAGTAATATGGATATTTAGTAAGCAAAATACCATATTGCAAATTCTGACTCTGAAAAGCTCGAAATCATGATACAGGTAAAAGATGAATTGTATAAACAAAGGAAAACAGTTGTGAAGATCACAGGTGAAAGTATGTGCTCTCTCTGCAACAAGAAGATAGGAACCAGTGTCTTTGCAGTTTATCCCAATGGAAAAACAATTGTACACTTTGTTTGTTTTAGAGATTCACAGAATATGAAGGCTATCGGCAAAGGCACACCAGTGAGGACGCGATGATAGCGGATATTCAGGTTTTGCTTGGACATTTAACTAAATGATTTACTTCATTATATACCAGAAGGCAAATATATATATCTATATAGTTTCCTAACATGTTGAGATATTTACGTAAGCTTCTCTTTATTTCACTACATGTACTCTCCATCAATGGGAATTTTTGTGGTGTTGTAAAGTAAATGCAGTCTTAATTGCAGAATTGTTACAGTGATACAAACAAATTACATAGCATTAAAATATAGTTATGCATTCTGTTTACTTCCTTGATAATTATTTATTTCTTTTGAAGATTTGGTATATCTTGTACTACAAAAGCAGGAGAGGATGGAAAGCACATGAGGTTTGTGAAAATCTCTCCATTAATTTACTGATAACGACTATATATGGCTAAGCCTACTTTCCATTTTTGAGCTAATGGAAATTATGAAGTTGAAGCAGTTTGTACATGCTTGCATCATTTATTTAGATGATATAGTAAATCCCTAGCATCTTTGCCATTAAAAGAAGGATCTAATTTAGTCCATATGGAGAATGGTTTAACCAAGTAAAAGACAGTAATTAGATGTTTACGAATCTTAGATCAAATTCCATCTCAGTGTTTGGAAATCTATATAACTAGTTGGTCAATTTGTTGTTATTTGCATTCTGCAACTTCAACTTTCTTCTTCTTGTTCTTCCTAGCAAAAGTGTACACAAGAACACCAACTCTAGATCCATTGCATGGATCATGTTTGTGAATAACCTCTACATCAAAATCCTTCTTAGCTTTCTTGAAAAATACACTTTCTTTCTTCCACCTCTTCAAATGAGACATCACAAACACCATCTCCTTCGTTTGTTCACCTAACAAAAAGAATTTCAGTGTTTGCAGTAAAGGCTCGTAGAGGTGATCGTGATACACTACATCAGACCCCATAATGATATCATACTCATCCTTCTCCTTCATGGCTTCCATCTCCTCCACCACTCCCCACCCCAGCGCAGCCACCTCCACTTGTCCTCCATTCTGCCCCATTATGTTCAAGTTTGCTTCTGCGTTGAATTTAAGGTTAGGAATCACGTGAGAAAGATCTGTGACAGTCACATAAAAGCGCCGAGTATGGCAGCAGCCGCTATTCCAACCATGCCGGTGCCAGAGCCAAGCTCCAAAATGCGGAGTGGCTGCGATTGAGGGCGGTTTAGTAGAGTGGAGAGGGTAGTTGAGCTGTGGTGATGATGATCAAGAAGAGAAACGAGGGCCGTAGCGGCTGGCCAGAGCTGGAAGGACAGTCCCCGTGATGGGAGCTGTCTGATCACCACCGACGAATTTATAGACCGGAGGTTGAATGTTTGTTGATGATGGTGTAGCTGTAGCTCATCTTTAGCCTCCTCTTTTCGTTCTTCGTTTTCTTGAAGTAGTAGAATAGTGCAGGGGTTGATTTCATGGTCACTATCTTCTGCCTCTCTTTCTGTTTCTTTGGTGTTTCTGATACTCATGAGTTTGGTTCAGGATTGGTAGCCGCCTCCTGTATGAATTTAGGTCAGTTTTCACAAAATTACAACTTGCAAGTTTAATGCTTAGAATCTATTCCAAACAATGTCATCATGTATATAATATACTATAATCGTAATCGCATTAACCCAGCCAACCACTTCCAAAAGTGGTTACTGCATATGTAAGAGTAATGTACCTATACAATTAATTTATTGGGAATAATATCAAATTAATCATTCATTTTATTTAAATATATCAAATAAAATACTCATTACAAAAATGATTCAATTTAGTTATTAATTATAAAATTCGTATTAAGAAGATCACTTGGAAATGATTAGATTAATACAAATTTTCAACTTTTAAATGACTAAGTTGATACAAATTTTCAAATTTGTGATTAAATTGAGTCATTTTTGCACTGAGTGACTCAATTAATATATTTGGATGAAACAAGTGATGATTTTGATATTAATCTCTTAACTTATTAGTATAACTGTTTTATTTATATTCTTTGCTTTCGAATTTATGACAGTGGGTTGCCTTTCTCGGAAATTTGATCATATAGTTTAAAATTATCCATGTTGGTATATAAGACAAGAGTGCCGTCGAAGCCGGAACATAAACTTATACTTCATCAATTGGTCACACTTAATATACATACAGAAACTCAATATCAATTGGTCCACATAAACTTGTAGCGGTCAAGTTTATCCGATACCACTAATTTATCAAAGTTCTTAAGCGGCATTTGTTTCTTAATACTCCCTCCGTCCCTCTCAATTCTTTACATTGAGGGGACGGCAGGGAGGTTAAGAAAAAGTATAAATTAATAGGAAAAAGTAAAAAAAATGAGTAAAGTGGTGGGATCAATCAAATATTTAATGTATAAAAAGTAGGTATAGTGGAGGAAAGTAGTGAATGTAATTAAATTTTATATTATAAAATGTTACTATTTTTGGTATGTAAAGAAATGAGAGAAAAGGGAGTAACTCATTCATATTTTTCTATAGGCTAGAGTCTAGCGGAACTAAAATTTATCTATTCAAATAACTGTTATGCCAAATATCATAATTACAATATTGAAATTGTATTACAATTAAAACTGTGAAAGGAGAGTAAATCGTTCTTTGTATTTGTACAATTATAAGTACAAAAAATTTAGAAGCAAATAGATACTCCATTAATCAGTAGAATCATTTACAGGAAAAAAAAAACATATCCTTCACAGAATTTGTGCGAGAGAAAGTATTTGATTCAGAGATTAAAGATTAATACCTTTAAAAAGCTTTAACAGTTTGATGGGAAATATAAGGTGATCCAAAACTTGTATAATCACAACGTATCTCGTTATTGTAAATATACCAAGTTTGATTTTTCAAGGAGCGATATCCTAACATCCGAAAATTCAACTCTTTTAATATATCTTGCTCTCAAATGTTAGGATTTTAATAAAATGTGTAACATGAAAATCAGCGGTTAAAAAGAGAGAACAATGAGTACAAAATCAGCCGTTACAAAAAGAGAACAATGAGTTTTCTAGTTATAGTCTAGTTAGAATTAATACTAGTTTGAAATTTATTTCATTATTTAATTAGGTCTCACTCTGTTTATTTAATAATTAATTTTGAAATAAGTTTAAGAAATCCCACTTTTTTATTTAATTAATATCATAATTAAATAAATTACATATTTAATTAGAATATGCAATCTATAACTTATTAAAATATTGACAGTAAAATTGTAAATAAAAAGAGGTATCTACCATCTACTACATAAATGCAACTTAAAATTTAAAAATAATAATTGTTGCAAGGAGAAAAATTATAAGTGATCGAATTCTACACGAAAAATTGCTATTGAACCCAAAAAGTCTCCCAAAATTTGTACAAAATGCTCACGTGTAAAGTATGTAAATGATAATTTTATTAATAATATAATGAATCATGCGTGCATACATACATATGCATTTTTGAATTATACAATGCCACGTAATTTGTGCAAAAACGATATTCAAATTTTGTTTCGGCCAACTGTCTATAAATCTACTATGGATTCATTGGCAATAAACCGTAGTCCTTAATCCTTGTGGCCTATGGGCCCCTAAACCGCGGTCATTACTCCTTAAGCCCAAAACATGGAAGGGCTGTCGTTCTAATCTGGGAAATATATTAGGATAAATATGAACCCATGTGCATATTCCTCTTACAATGCTAATTAAGTAGTTAATTATATGCAAAGCAAGTCCTAATCTCAAGACTACAGCCAGCTAGAAAAATGAAGAATTTGATGTAGGAAAACGAGTCGTAGCATTTAGAACACTACTTATCCGACAACCTTTAATTTAACAAGGACATAATAGTAGCTTAGATAAGAATTAAAACTATGTAAGAGACCCCACTTGTTGAAATGATCATCACTGCCATTTGAATGCATTTCTTTCAAGATTTCTTAAGTTTAATTAATCCCGCATGCTAATTAACTATAGATATCAGAGGTACTTGTTGATAGATTTTCATATATTAAAAGACTGGAAGACCTGAAAAGGAAAATTTTGGCTGTCCCTGTATTTTTTGACATATCAATCCCTCTTTTCTTTATTAAATTTCATTATGTCCACTTTTAACTAATCTATAAATGTAATCTTGTTTACAACTTGCATCGCCATTTGCAATTCTTCTCCCTCCACATTTAAGCAGAAAATTATCGTTTGCATCCACAGACAATTTGTGCAAGTTTACAATGTCACCAGACCTACTTGTCTGGAGCTGTTCCAACTCAAATTGGACGATTGAGCAGAACAAAATGTTCGAAAATGCTTTGGCGATGTATGGTCAGGATACACCGGATCGTTGGATGAAAATAGCCAATGCAACTGGTGGGAAAACTGTAGAGGAAATAAAGATGCAGTACCAGAAACTTATTCATGATATTGCGCTTATTGAAGCTGGCAAAGTTCCTCCTCCTGATCAGTGGCTCAGTGCCTGAAGCGAGGAACCAAATTAACGCAACTGGCACGTAAGTTTTGCGACAATTCTTTATAATATATGCATGACTATTCATTGATTGAAAATTTACTTGTGTAGGATGAAAGCAAGCTTCACTGGTTCAGCTGCACTGTGAAGAAAGACTGGCTAGTTTAGTTTGGTAATTATGCAGTGCATGGACATTTGAATTAAGTAGTTTCTTTGTTTTGTAATGGTATCTGCTATGTTTTATCAAGAATTTCTTCACTCGGTAAAAGATTTGAAATTTGAATTTTGTAGTGTTACTTGTGAAATAATAAAGTAAAATATTTCACCTGTAAAATAAAAATACATTGTAAAAAATCATGCAAAGTTGAATGCCAGGATATTATGTATTACTATCAATAGAAATAGAATTTAGGTACTAATCACTAATCACCAAAGAGTGGTTTTATGTTTTCACCTGCTAAATTCACCGAAACAGGTAGCTTTATACCTAGTCTGCTAATTTAGTACAGTGTTTTGAAAATTTTAAGCACAAAAAGCTTTAACTTAAGGTGAAAAAAGGGTGGAATTAACAACCAGACACAGCGCCAAAAATACGCACTACAATTTACTTAATATTTATTTTAGATGTTATTGTTTTTCAAAAGAAAAGACCTAGAAAATATTTTGAAACTAAATTACACATATATTGTCAAAATAAAATGAAATAACCATTTATAAAAACATTGGATAGAAAAATCTCAAAACATACGGTAAAAAACGTAAGTCAACATTTTGTGTGCATGTACGTATAGTTAAGTGGATATTGTGCGTGCTTGTATATACTGTTAAATTTCGATAAAGTAATATTTTTGGATCGAAAATTTTATTTATATTTATCGAGACTAAATATACGCTATTTTTTAACGTGGGAACCCGAAAAAATATTACCCAAGTGACAAAATTGTTGGCCTGTTAAATTTTCATTTATCTAGTTTGTGGCTACCCCAGAAAAAGATCCGCATATGGGGGTCTTAATTCTAATGAGCCCATAATTGGCCCAAAGTGTCGGATAGAAATGGGCCTGGGTTTCATGTTCATACCCGTATCCACCAATCTCCACCGCCGGTGTTTTTCTTCAACTTGAAAGTTAAAAGTCAGTGAAAAGGGCGAAACTGAAGCTGCTTATTTGTTCAGGTATAACTTATTATTCAACTCATTTCATTCTCTATTTGCATCATAGATCTCTACTCTTATTGTTCATTTTTTTAGAATCATTATTGAATATTTGTATGTGGCAAAGGCACGCTTGTAATACCTCTATGAATCGCAAAACCTGCTATCGATATCACATATTCAGTCAAACTCGAACACGTAAGTTTGTGAAATTGTTTTGTATTACTCATTTTCGAGATAAAATTAGGTCAAATTAAGTGATGATTATTTATGGAGACCTCCGCTTTGTATTTTAAACGTAAAGATGTTACTATTTGACTTGTACAATAGGGGATGCCGGAATATACTGCCTCATCCTTTGTAAGAAGAGCGTGTGAATAGACTTTTCGAGTATTTAAGTTTGTCGATTGACTGTTTCTGGTAATAAGAAGATATGTGATTAGGTATTAAGGTATACTAGATGATAATTTGTGCTTTTTTCGAGTTAAAATGTCAGCACCCGAAGTCCTGTATAGATATTCTGTAGTTTTGATTTGTGATAAGAATGTTATTGTTGATGCTTCTTCTTATTTAGATATGTAAGTGCTTTGTTGTTTTTTTGTGCTGGAGAGTAGTTGTAGCTAAATTGATTTAAGCATAATTTAATCTCTTTACCATTCGTGTAGACCTCTGTACCTCTGTTACCCCGCACCATTGACATTTTAGAGAAAAGTCTCTCGTCTATTTTGTCCTTGCGACAAAGTTTTTTATTTTTTTACTCAATGTTATGCTTTCTGTGTTACAAATTTTAACTGCATTACCTGCCCCTATCTTTTGCATCTACTCATCAGTCTTACTTAAAGAAACGCTTTAGTAGAACTTAGTGAAAATTACGAACTTTCTTTATGTTTATGTGTTCATCCACTGAGTTACTTTGAAACTGGAAAATCAAAAATGGAGCTGTAAGGGGTATTTTAATCATGGTTCTTTTGTTTATGTTTTTTTGCAATCAACAAGTTTTTGAGTTGTTAGCCTTATTACAGCTGTGGTATGGAGGCTAAGTTCTTTCGCTTTCTGAAGATTGTGGGTGTTGGTTTTAAAGCGAGAGCTGAATCGGAAGGGCGTCTTTTGTACTTAAAATTAGGATACAGCCATGAAGTTGAACTGACCGTTCCTCCAGCTGTCCGAGTTTTTTGCTTCAAACCAAATGTAGTTTGCTGCACTGGGATTGACAAGCAAAGGGTGCACCAGTTTGCTGCTGCTGTTCGTAGTTGTAAGCCTCCTGAAGTTTATAAAGGGAAAGGTATCATGTATGTTGATGAAGTTATCAAAAAGAAGGCAGGGAAGAAGTCAAAATAAACTAAAGTTGTGTGCAGATTTTCTGCATTTTGTTAAGTGGGTACTTTTCTAATTGATAATTTAAGGTGATACCATATTGTCAACACCTGAATCAGAGTTCTTTTGTCTGCCGACTTTCTATTCAAGAGCTATGCTCTTCCTTCCTGTTTATTGTCTGTGATTGGAGTTCTGATGTAGTTATTGGCTCGACTATCAGCAGCACTTAGCACCAACCCCTTAATACTACATCTTGGTTATTAGAGTTCTAGAACAATTGAAATATGTTGCAAGTAAGATAACTAGAATTATGTTAAGAAATGGCATGACCAAATTTGTGATGAGCTTTAATGGACTGTGAAACTGTTGATTCTCTCCGTTGGCATTGCAAATACTATTATGCCTGGAAATGCCAAGTAGTCCCTGTGAGAATGTAAATTTAATCTTTTGGTATTACTATTACAATTCTATTGGTTGATGATCTTGTAAGGTTTATGTTATTTGAATTTATATGTAGAAATATAGATTTGATCTTGAAGCAGCTGTCATTTGCTTCTTTTGACAGTTTGATAAACGTATCTTAGATCTATTAAGCTCAAGTTAATGCAGAAACAACATTTGAGCTGTCCTTTTTTATTTACAGGAAGTTTGTGACCACTTTACCTTGGTTGATAAAGGGGATGGACTGAAAAAAAAAATCAGATTTTGCTAAACACTCTACAGTGTTGAGCAGTAGAATCAAAGGATAAACAGTCTACAGTGTCATTTTATCTAGTATAGAGTTGAGGACTAACATATTTGGTCGTCCTCTTGCAGAAGATTGTGGACATAGCCTGTGTATGAGAGCGTTTAGTACATGCATGGTTGCAAACTTTAGCAAGTTGCATTATTTAATGTGAATGATAGTATCGACATAATTTACTTATCGTCTAGGGCAGAACTTAACCGAAATCTGCAATACTTGCTCATAGAAACAGCTCGTAAAGAATGAAACAGGCTCCGGGACTAGGTATATGAAGACAATACAAGGAAACAGCTCGTAAAGAGTAAAACAGGATCTGGAACTGGACTGGGTACATGAAGTAAATATGCAGCCTTGTTGAAACTGTATGTTTTATGTCTTTTCTCATAATCAGACTACTGCAGATCTTTTGCTCAAAAAGAAACCAACACTAAACATTAACTACCATCTCTTGTGACCGGGGATTAAAAAAAGCAGTGGCAGCAAGCCAGCAAACGCAAAGGATCATGTTACATATATAGACCACAAAGCATTTTCTTTTACTGATAACCGAAAAACAAGTATCTACGTATTCAAGGCATACCATGATAGATCAACTAAAGCCTCAGATCTTCACGGATCAATTATAAAGTTGAAGCAGTCCTGTAGGAAATCTATCCACCCAAAAACAAATGTTGGATTAATGATTATGCACATATAGATATATAGATTCTCAAACTTCACCAGCCATGCGTTTGTAGTCCAACGGTTAGGATAATTGCCTTCCAAGCAATAGACCCGGGTTCGACTCCCGGCAAACGCATTTTGCTTTTTACTACTTTCACCAAATTTTCAACAGTTTCTTGGTTTGCATTTATATATCCCAAGACCTTTGGTTTTTCCTACTTCACCAAATTTTCAACAGTTTCTTGGTTGGCACTTATATATCCCAAGACCCAAGAGGCCGCAGCTTGGTCAATACTCAACAGACAAGGCTTGAGGCTTGAGGTACCCAATAGAACCAAGTGCTAGCTAAATTTGAGCACTTCTACTTTTGACTTGGTTGTCTAATCCTTCAACTTCAACTAAACTTGCACTCAACCATTTTCTCTTCTCTGCTTAGGCTAAGCTAATTAATTATCGATATGCCAGAAAATGATATACGTATATCTATTTTTAGACTCGATTTTCTTTATAAAGAAAGAGTAATAATTATTAATGTTGTGTTTGGTTGGGGTGATTGAAAAGGAATGGAATGAGATTTAAAGTATAAAATAGTTAGATCCTCACAATTTTCATTATTTAGTTAATTCTATTCTTAATCACTTACATTATAATTCAAACACCTCACTTTGAGATGAAATGTTTCATTCCTTAACTCATTCAATTTCTTCACAATTTTTATCATAACAATTTTGCATTATCTCATTTTTTCCCTTCAAATCTTCCTTCTAACTCCCATTACTTTCCTTTAATTTCGTCCATTTCATTTGATTCAATTCCCCCGTCAAACACAATACATAGGTAATATAATCGATGACGGAATCAGAATGAAACTTACATACGTGTGTATAAACGGTAAATGGCGTACAGACAGGCAAGATAAAGCCTAAAATATATTTTGCACATGGTCCATGGGTATCATTTCATTATTTTAGTAGGTAATTTCTTCCGATTTAAAAAAGGTGCACTAATATTTTGAAAAAGTAGGTTATCATTTCATTATTTTAGTAGGTTATCTGAGCATGTAAAGCAAAAGTAAACACGCATTTGAAAAAGTCGCACAACAAACATATATGGATTCAAATTATAAAAACATAAACTATGGTACTAAAGAATACTCTCAACTCAAGAGAACCGTCTTCAAATTCTAGATTCTATATTCCTATAGAAATTCGTAAAATTTTAGTTGAAGATACTAAATAATGTATTTGTATTCGTAAAATATTTTGCAACAATATTTTAGCATAATTTTCATATATGTGTTTGTTAAAAAATATTTAATAACTATAATATGATTATAGACCGTATTAATAGAAAAAGAAATTATAATAGCCTTTATGAAATTCAATTCCATTTTATATTTCGCAATCCAACAATATCTTTAACCATTTGCGAAAAAGGTAAACTAAAGATTTGCCATTGTCCTGTTTAAGGACTCTCGTGATGATGCTTTTGTTGACAAAATAAACATAACCAAAAACGCCCACCACATTTTATATCTTTAACATTCAAAAGTTAAAATGTGACAGTACTGGAAACATAAATCACTTATTAGGAAAATATAAATCCATTACATTTCTAATAAAGAAATAAATCTTAATCATCCTGAGACCTGAACTTATCACCACCATTTGGTCCTTATTGGGTATAATTAACAATGGTGGCACCAGCCTCACAAGCCTTGGCAGCAGCAGTAGGCTCCACAGCGGGCGTTGGAGCAACTGCTGCTCCAAGCAACTCCTCAGGCAGCTGAGAAATGCCCTTCAAGTAAAACGTGTAGAACAACTTGAAGGGGAAGATCAGCTGCTGCAACTTCACTTGACCTGACACGCCTTCGAAAATGCCCGTGCCAGCAGTGACAGCCAAATAAGTGTCCTGGTAGGTCAGATACTGCCCCTGCACTGTCATGCTACCGTAGTCTCCGAAGTAGAAGCTGTAAACAGCCTCGTACCTGTCACCTTTCTTCTCCTCCACGTGCTGGATCAATATGCATATCCCTGCAGTGATTCCGATACGTTTCTGCAAGTCCCCTGTGTAGACCTGCAAATATGTGTTCAGATACAAATTAATTTAGCCTATAGAAAATTTGTGACAGCTGATTTATCTAATTAATTAAAATTTTGTAGGTGGTTTGTATAGAATGCAGAAATTTTTAATTGAGAAACCAATGCTACAAGCAAGTGGGATCTGATTAGTCTATGGTTTGTTTGACACGGACTCGATAATTAATTTATGATTTTATACATATTTAAATAAAATAACAAAAGGGATAAATAAATAAGAAAAACTAACCAACCTTGTTGGAGAAAGGTACAAGATCGCCCAAAGAATTAACAGATTTCTGGCTCAGACGAAGGTAAGCAGGGCTGCCACGGTCACGTTCGTTGATCTCATACACACACAGCTCTTGCACTTTTGCTGCATCTATATATATGAATAATTAATCAAACAATTAGAAACAGAGCTACGAAAATCATAGTGTTATTTTGGATCATGAGAATTCAACCCGTTTACTTAAAATTTCATTTTCATTTTCATTTTCGTTAATCGGGATATAATCAAATGATTCAAACGCCACCGTATAATATAAAAAACTCAAAAAAGAAAACATAATTACCAGGGGCAGGAGAATCTTGAGGACTGGCCAGGCTCTTGCAAGAGAAAGATGGCTTTGTAGAGGCCTTGAGGTTGAGGCTCAGACTCTTGGTGCTCAAAACATTCGAGTTGTTGAAAAGCGAGAGCTTTGAGGAGAAGGATGAAAGGGGTGAAAACTGGTTAACATTTTTGGCAGAGAAGGCTGCACCAGAGGTTGAGCTAAAAGCAGTAGCAGCAGCCATTGAGAAAATGAAGAGCTTTTTGGTTTGAGATGCAGAGGAAATTATGAAGATTTGTTAGATGGAGGATGAGTGATTATGTCAGTGTATATAGTTTAGTATATATAGGGCACACATACATGGTATAAGAGCAGTCCAACAATGTTCTAGTTGGTTACTTATAAATATGATATAATAATGTGTCGTGATTTATGGACTTGATTTTTTATAGGAACTCCAACAACATTACGTATATTCATTGTTATCTATTAATAGGTAATGGCTAGTGGTTACCTATTAATAGGTAATGAGATGGATGTCCTAGTGATTTAGGTAACCACTAGGACATTGTTGGAGCACCATTTTTTGCTAGATTACTTATATTTGAGCTTAGGACATGATATAAGTAAGCGGTTGGAATTACTGTAAACCCGAAATCATCGAACTTTTTTGAATAATAAAAACTTAATTATCACGTGGGGCCTTTTTTTTAGGTTACTTTTGGTCGGAGTGTGGGCTGTGGTTTGGTCAAACAGCTCACAACATAGGATAGTCAACGGAATTTTTCTACGTGTCCACCGGCTACATGGGAAAGTTGGACGGTCTGAAAATGTAACGTCTTGTTATTCAATGAGATAAATTGCACATAATCTGGAATATATGTGGGGTGTATTAAAAAAATACTTAATAGATTATTCAAATGTTAATAGATGGATTTCAAAGGATTCCTTCTTTTTTTTTTCTTTTTTCTTTGAGAGGTACATTTTCTTTCATCAAAGAATATAATATTCGAAAAAGAATCACGTTTTCAAGAAATTTTAACATATTCTCAGTAAAAAAGAACAAGTGCGTGCATTCATTATATACCGCACAAGAAAAAGGTACTCTACAAAAAATTATATTTTCACGTTTACATTTCAAAAAGGGTGTTAAAGGTTTATATTGGAGTGGCTCAAATTGGCATTTCATTTTTAAAAAAACCAAACAAATCCCATTTGGAATCTACAACTACGTTGATTTGTCACGTTTATTTGATGTTTGTTGCAGTGAACTCTCTGTTTTGTGGGTTCATCTTGCAACAAAAGAGATAGTGGGCGTTTGGAGTATCAAGCAAAAGTTGACTTATAGCTTAAAATGAGTAAGTGCTTTATAAGTGATAAGTAGAGCTGAGCTTATAAGTCCTAGAGTGTTTGGTAAATCAGAACTTATAAGCAGTAGAGTGTTTGGGTAAATCAGAACTTATAAGTTAACTTTTTTTTATTATTTTTAAAATATTTATTTTTTAATATATATAAATGGATATCAATGGATAGATCTCGATGAGTAGAGAAATTTGATATATACATATCAATTTTTTAATGAACGGATCAAAAGATATATGGTTTTGAAGATTTGAAGGATATTATATATTGCGTGTATCGAGAATAAGTTATAAGTTGAATGGTAAGAATTCTTAACATTCAACTTATCCATTTTAAGTATCCATAAGTTGGTTTCACTTATTTTGACAAACAACCCCAATAAACATTTTTGGGTTTATAAGTCATAAGCTGCAACTTTAAGTTGCAGCCAAACAGGCCCATAGTCTCTCGTGAGCTACAAAATTAAAATATAGTACAATAATTGTGGTGCTTTTTCTGCTCTTTTTTTTATTTAATTCATAGGCTAGTACAAATTATAATATCTTTTTAAAGTGTAAATATTTTATTTATCGCAATTCAACTAATGTAGTAAACTAGTAGTTCCCTATACGAATAGTCAACCACCTCAGTGGTTCTTTTAACCTGAACAATGTGTATGGTTAAAACAGAGTGACATCCACGAACTGTGTCAAAGAATTTTACCCTACTTCTCAAAGGATTTTATCTTCTCTGGCCGTAAAATATTTCTGCTGCTCAAAGATTTCCGATTTCCGTGTACTAAAAATACAGCTATCTATATCAACTCCGTCTCTTTCAAACTAGCCATTCTAACGTTCAGGCGGTCTCTTCTAAAGAACCAATGAGCAGGTGTGTAAAACAAGCAACACAAGCCAAATGGAACTGCCATCATTGTGAAAAGCCCTTTAGACAATGCAAGGGCCTCCGGTAATGACCCGTTTGTTGGATCAACAGATTTTGGGTTGTAACCATATAATTTTTCTGAAAGGATTCCAACCATCGGAGCAGCAAAGGCAGAGAAGGATCCTTCACAAGCTCTGTCGAATGCGTAAATCATCGTCCGATTCTTGGCGGGGACAACTTCAGCAAACATGGGGGCATTTGCGGCAGTGTTACACCAGCTTATGCTGAGGCCCATGAGGAAAAGTGTGATGGCAAATGTATAGTAGCTGCTCACTGATTGTGGAATCACTCTAAGAAGGAACCATGTGAATGGTATGCCCATAAACGCGCTGAACTGTGCGCACAATATGCGACCTGAATTAGGGTAAACACGCGATATTCTGTCCCCGAGTGCTCCACCCAAAAAGGATCCCATGGCAACTCCAGCAGCAAAAAGACTGAGGAGGGATGCTGTGCTGTTATGATCAAAGCCTGCAAATCAAGTCAATAAATTAAGCATCTGGTAAACTAGCTGGGAACAAATACAGAACTGCGATAAGTAGACTCATGTACATTTCCCTCACCTTCAAAAATATGAACTCTGAAAATGCATAGTTTCTGATCGAACTAGGTATGAGTGTGTATGACAGTGTAGGAATAGGAACTAAATTTTACTGTTACCCATAAAAATGACTATATACGAATGCGTAAATGCTCACCTATTAGTTGAAACCACAGAGTGAAAAAAACCATGGATGTCCAAGGCAGTGAACCAACTAAACCCTGCAAGACAATGATCCGAAATGTTTTCACTTTTACAACTGCTTTCATTGCCTTCAAGGCCTCCATCCAAACTGATGCTACACTGATATTATCCTTATATACTAATGCTTCCCTAAAAAAGGAAGTAGCTAAGTTACCAAGTACTTGACAATTGTAAATAGATGCATATGGCCAGACATTGATATAATGTAAACAATTTACATCATTCTAGATAAAGAAATCCTCACCTATCAGTACTCGCATCAGTTGTAGGGTCTGTTCTTCTGGGATCAACAACAAACAAAAGAACAAAGTATCCAATCAGGGCACTCAAAGTTGCCATCAAAATGAAGGCACAACGCCATCCAGGCATACCCCAGAATTCATGCCCAGCCATTACAGTGGCAAGAACTCCACCTCCTATGCCACCCATGTGGCCGATAAGATGCAGAAACCCAAATCCGGCTCCTCTTGCAGCATCTTTGTAGCTATCAGCTATAAAAGACTGAAGTGCGGGTATCACAATAGCTAGTCCAAATCCATTTACTGCTCTCCAGAAGGCAACTTGCCTAAAATGGCGACTTGCACCAACTGCAGCTGTTGCAAATGCCCAGAAAAAGGTCCCAGTTGCAAGAACAGTGCTGCGGTCATAGTTTATAACTAATACACCTGCTAGTGGTGATGAAATACCCCGCACAAAGTTCCGTGTGAATGAAAGATAACCAAGATCAGCTGGCCCAGCACCAAAAGCTTCACTAACTTCTTTGTAAACAGATGGAAGGAGATTCTCATCAGCACGCTCCATTACAGCAACCAGGTTGATAATAATTAACGAGAGAGAAACACCAAAAAATGTTCTTGCTCTGCAACAAGTGAACATATCACCACAAGTCCACAATTAAGAAACAATGTACAAGAGCACCAGAAGTAGAACTCTTCTAAATGCCAGCTATATAATTAAGGGACGCATGTGTTGAACATAATATAATCCAATTAAGGCCTCCTTCAAACACCTTGAGATTTTGGAGGAGTTATTTACTTAACATGCTATATCAAAGCCCAGTTTAGGCTAATTATCCACTCATACAAGTGAGGGGGTGTTGAATATAATATATGATCCAAATTAAGACCTCTTCCTTTCTTCCTTTTTAACACTTAAGGTGTGATTGTCCGCTCATATGAGTGGGGGAAAGTGTTAAATATGATACATAATCAAATTAAGGCCTCTTCTGTTACCTTAAATTTTTGGTAGAGTTGGTTACTCAACAGCATGAACACAAATTTATTCTAACATGTGGGAGAGTTGATGAAAATCACAACTCATCGTAACATTTTACATTACAAATACAAGCGGTGTAGATATAAAAGAGTAGCATTTTAAGAAACCATCAAATAACCATAAATATTTTTCATTCAATAACCATAAACATTTTAGCAAAGTAGTGACAAATAAGCATCTCATTTACACAAGGCAAGAGCTTAAATTCGAACATCATCACAGGACCCCAACACAGTAGCCTAACTCATTTTCCTAATACAACCTCAAAGACCAAAATAACCAGACAAATTATTCCTACTGGATAAGCCAATTTTGGTTACATAAACCGAAACGAACGGAGCACTTAAAACCAGTGGCGGATTTATAAGGTGGGCTCAGGGGGCTTCAGCCCACCCCTGGCCACCTAAGTAGTTCAATTTCATTTATTAATTTTTCCTATATTGCAAATAAGCCCACCCCATTACAAGATAAGCCCACCTCTATTGTTATATAAGTTCAATGATAAAATAAGCCCAATCTAATTCTCAAGGAAAACAATGTTTAAATGGGTTATGAAAAAAATAATATTTAAATGGAGCGTAATACCAAAATAACAAAATACTAAATTTGATTATTACTAAATCCGTGTTCGATTCCTCGCAACTACGTAATTATACAACATTTATTTACTTTAAATAATTTATCTTCATCCACGGTTCGATTCCTTGCAACAACATAATTATACAAGATTTATATACTTACTTTAAATTGATTAGCTTCATCGAAGGTACGATTCCTTGCATTTACGTAATTATACAAGATTTATTTATTTACTTCAACTTTTTAGCTTTATCCATGATTCAGTTACCTATAACTACATAATTAAATAGTGGTTTATTTATTATATATTTATTAGTATTAATATTTTAATATCGACTAATGCTCAGCCCGTGCTTGGCACAGGTTACCGGCTAGTCCATAACTTAAATTGCAATTTGTATTGAACAAAAAAAGGAAACACGTAGCCATAATTTGCTTCTGAGCTGCGCAATAGACTATAATCAAACATTTTACATTCAACGGTTTTGGCAATCACTCGCATAACAAAGATCCTAAACCATTGACAATGAAATCAATTTTGAACTGTTTTCAAAAGTTGGAATCTCGTAGAATACAACTACATTCTCGTGATACTGTTTAGCACTAGTTTTATGAATTAAGTGATAGTGTTTAACACTAGTTTTAGCAATTATTATGTATGAACTTATATTTGAGAACTTTAAGACTTTTGTAATTTTTTTTTTTGTAAAAATGGAGCCCCCTTCTCAGTAGAATCCTGGTTCCGCCACTGCTTAAAACTATACTTACGGTTATCTAAAACACAAATGAAACCAAACAGTACAGAGTAGTTCATTAATCTCCCAAATTCCTAATCATGTCTCCAAATTCCTAAAAACCAAAAAATGTATCTTACATACAAACACATCAGCACATTGCAACAAAACCAAATATCCATAACTTCCAATCAACCAAATTATAAACCCTAAAAAACCATAAAAGTAGATACAAATATACAATTCAAAATTATTTACAGCAGAAATGAATCAATATACGAAAAAAAAACTTACTTCATGATAGCCATTTGATGGGGGGGGGGGGGGGGGGGTAGAGAAGCTTGAATGTGAGTAAAAATGTTGGATCTAACACAGCCGGCTAACAAGCATCAAGTGAGACAATTTTTAAATCTTGAAGCAATATTCATAAATACAACAGTGTATATTTAATTATTACAACAAATTAGGTGCAAGAATCTATAGTATATATGAAGAAACTGATTTTAGTGGAAATGTATATTAAGAAAGAAGAAGATCAAACGTTGTTTTCAAAACTAGAAATAATATTATACAGACATATATATAAAATAAAATATTTAAATCCGCGCCATGACACAAGTAAACAAGTTAGGACAGGGTTATTAAGGTTTTGTGTTGATGAATCTGAGGTTCGATCTGAAACTTGTTTGCAGTCCTGTAAAGACGTACGTATGTGTAATTGTATGTATACGCGTATAAAATGTATGAGTAAATCTGGATTTGTTGACTTTTATATTAGGGAGGAAGAGTCCGCCCTGCCCCTGCCCTTTGGAAGTAAGCGTAAAAACATGATATTACTGTGAATTTATTTATTTATTTTGTTTTGTTTGGAGGTAGAAAATTCGATACTCTTTCTTAAATGTCCCAATACTTTTATTATATATATTTTTTTTAATCTTTCGCACTGCGGAGGATAACTCCTCTCCCAATATTTCTATAGTGAGTTTGTCGATTGTAATTTTGCAAATTATTTTTGTCTACTCCGTTGTAATAATTTTAGTCATGCTACTCGTGTTCATTTTAAAAACAGGTTCATGTGGCAGACTAGATTTGATCTTATTTGTATGAGTAATAATTCAATTTTTTTCAAATTAACCGGAGTTGATTATAAATTTGAGCTACCTTTCATAATTTTCAAAATGTATGCTAACCTATGTATAAGACCAAATAAATTCATTCCATGCATTATAGCTTATAAACTAGATTTTTCTTTCTCATCATCTTTTTTTTGGCCAATTTCTGTCTCATCACCTTTATCTACAAATAAATTGAATCAACCTGGATATTTTTTTCGAAAGATTGATACATGATTTTTTTTAACTTGCACAAGGAGCCTCAGATGACGCTGAGAACGCTCAACCTAGTGATCTTATATAGCAACTCAACTTGGACTGATAAAAGAAGATGATTATCTTGACAGGAAACAAGAGTGATATGAAACGAGCTCTGTCTCTAAGTTACCAGCAAAAACTCCTATCATGCAATTCATTGTGGCGGTTTCTTGCCATTTCTTTGTTAAACTTGAAAGGAAAATTTATATATCAGAAGACGAAAACCCTATCTATAAACTATGATTTGGTTAAGAAGCTTGACTGCTGGGCAGAACATGAATTTTCAGCTGGACACAAAAATATAACATACAGCCGGCTTGAGGTTAAGGGAATAGAAGGCAGCTTTCTGAGTTAACAAACTCTCAGAATCTGAATTTGGGATCTACATCCATAGCCCAAGCAAATTTGGCCGGAAGAGACTTGTTGAATATCTGCAGTAACATTGGAGATACCTATTCCTTGGACAAACTTAACAAATAGTAAGGTTTACAAACTCTATTTGATAGCCCTGTGTAAGAAACCATGCAACTTGGGTACTTCTGAAAAAAAGTAAAAGCGGCATTGCAATCTAATAGTATTTGAATAAAAGTTTACCGACCTTCTCAATAGGAATGTCATGCCGCTTGCACCATGCAACTGTAATCCTGGGATCAAGGTAATTAATCTTTGATGTGCCAAGTGCAACAGTTTTCAGATCCTCCTTAGTCTCCTTGTCCCGCTCCATTTTCTCAATTTTTGTATTAGTTTGAGCAATTTTCCTTTGTAACCTGCATGAAAAGGTTAGCGTGTAAGTTGTAACTTCTGAGAAAAATAAAAAGACAAAAGGTCTTGAGCATGTAGAGAAAAGTGAAAAAGTAATATCTATTCAAAAAGGAAGAGGTGCTGTTACGCTTCAGGGTTTAAATTCCTCTTCGGCTTTCCATCAGAGTTCTTTAGCGGGGGCTTTCCTTTATTCACCCTAGTCAAATCTTCTTCTAGCTCCTCTAAGAGACCCTACAAACAGGAAAGTAGGATTCAAATAACAAGACTGCAACTGAACTGGTTAGTGGTTACTAGACAAGCATTCGATAACCTGCATAAAAAGGAATTTATACTCTATAAAAATACGCTGTACAAGCATGTCCAACAGCACATACACAGACATAGATGAAGATTGAAGATCCTTATGTTCTGTTTGGTTGGTTGGACGGAACAAAATTAGCTGAGAACGGAATGAAATTTTGTATTATTTTGGGGTAAATATTTATAATTTCCATTCTTTCCCATTCTTTTCTTGCATATTTAAACTAGAGCCAAATCCCACGAATTTGGGGATGTATGTCGCATATCTACTGCTACACATTGTCTTTAAAAACCTCATCAAAAAAAATTTGCACTCTCATTGTTCCCTCTAACATTGTTCCTTTCACAGTTTTGAACTTCATTCCTTCCCACTCAGTTATATCCAAGTATCCAACCAAAGGGAGTGTTATAGTTTTCACATAGAACCCTAATATAAACCAAAGCAAAGCTAAAATTGTCCCCGGATCCTTGGCACGTACAGAAGAAAACAAAAAAAGATACAACAAGAGAACATAGAGGAACAAAACTAAGACTTATAACCCTTGAACAAACAATCTTTATCATTACATTTTTTATTCAAGTAGAGTAGTCTTTTTTCTATATTAAAACTTAAAAGCACAAATAGCTAATAGATAATCCTGTTTTAACTGGTTTGAATTCTAGTTCTGGCTATAGTTCTTTTTGTACAGCTTGACTGATGTTTAATTCATGACCAACATCAGAAAATATAATGTTTACCCTAACATTGTATGTGCATGAACATGTGAACTAGACATAATCATATAAATTGATATATCCAACTTTTAATAGTGCTGTCCAAATAGAGCACAATATTCACGACGTAGCAAAACATACAAATATCAGTACCTTAAGTTCGTTTATCTTCTCATTCAATCTCAACATTTGTGCACTGTGGGACTTTGAAACAGTACGCTGATGGTTGCAAATGATCGCTACCTGCAGCACGAGAAAATATTTGAAGTCGTTTGATCTGAAAGTTTCATTTGTTAATGGAAACTAACCACCACCATTTCTCAGCTTAACAGAAACATTATTAATTACCTCTTTATTTGCATGTTGGTAAACTACAACCTTCGCAGCAACGTCTCCACCCTTAGTTACCCTACTTAGCTGTAATGAAACCAGACAAAACTTAAGACTCAATGATGCTAGGGTCTTAATGTTTTCAAATCAATGTACATGAGTTCAACTAAATTGATCCAATACAGTGTATATGTAATGCAAATCAGCACTAGGACACGCAAATCTAGTGGCGATACACCTGTGCTGAGCAGATCCCAGTGAGCAACCAGTTTAGATACCTAAAGGATGTGTTGGTTGAAGCAGATCTAGTGACGTCTGAAGAATTAAGATGTGTTGGTTGAAGTGGAGATCGAAGGGGAAGTTTTACAGAAATGCTATTAGGCCGAATGGCCGATACTACTTTACGGGACGGAATATTGGACTCCTTATATTAGCCATGCCTACAAATGCATATAGCATAATTGTGCGCTCTTCACTGGATGCGTGGTAGAAGACATAGAGAGGGGGGAAATTAAGGGCTGAGGTGGGGTAGCTCCCATAGGTGAAAAATTGCAGGAGCCTTGATTGTTGTGGTTCGATCTGATGCAACATAGACCTATAAGCGTAAGTGTGGATATTGGGTATCAGATATTCTGGACAAGACATTGAAAGATAAATTGACATCACTGCAAGTATACTGTATACAAATCATTAGTATACTTAATCCTGAGGTCTATTTATGACGTCATAAGTCTGAATAGTTCTAACCTAAATGAAATGACACCTACATAACTCCTCAAACACCTCAAACAGACACACCAACTGATCATTACAAACAATCTTTCAAACAGTCACATACAAACTTATTAACACACCCAACCTACTACTATAAAATTATCACTTTATATTTTGTAAAATTTACATACTAACATTTAAACTTAATAACTTTCTATTTTAAATAGATTCTACTAATTTTTTAAGACAAATGAAACAAAATGAACTAATGTTATCAATTAAATATATCTTAAACGTTTTGTATTTATGTCAACTTTGTGCTAAACCGTAATATAAATTAAAACAATATATTATTTAATAGTTTGTTGCTCTTAAATTACAATTTTTTATATTAAAAAATTTATGTATAAATATCATAATTAAACACCAACTACTACATTATATTTTGAAAAGTCAAATGTCAAACATCTACAGTAACTCAATAACTATTACGTAACAATTTTGTGTACAAAATTAATTTTTATACTTTTAACAATTCTTATTATAATTTTTTCTGAAAAGAATTAAATGAAACTATTATATAGGACCAACTAAACTTAATATACTATTGTATTATAATAAAGGTATAAATTATATTATATTTTTACAATAATCTAAAATTTCAACATCATCTTTTCTAATCACAAGAAATAAAACACTATTGCAATAAAGTACAAAATAAAATATAAATATTATACTTTGAGATATAATATTTCACTTTTAATAGTTATCATATCCTTAAAATTGTTACACATATAAAATTTTAAACTAAATTTAAGCATACTACTTTAATTTACTAATCTAAATTATAACTTTGTATATAACGTTGGTAAAGCTAATACAATTTCATAATTTCATGGTTCCGTAGGTTTTATCTATTTATTACATCAAAATAGTTCTAACCTAAATAAAAGGATACCTACATATATACACCAACTAATCATTACAAACAACCCAACTATTAATAACTCCACACATTTTACCAATAAAATATTTAACACTTGATGAGAAAACACTTTTAAAATTTAAAATACAAAGTTTCATTTAAAACAATTATTAGCTTACTACAATTATTTTTCACAATTATCAACACTTTACATAAGCTTCCAAGTATTTAACATCTTCCCACTTCATAAATTATAACTTTTTAATATGCATTATTCCATTTTTAGTGTGAGTTTTTAATAATTATCATTATCAATTAAATATATATTAAACGTTTTGTATTTATGTCAACTTTGTGCTAAACCGTAATATAAATTAAATCAGTATATTATTTAATAGTTTGTTGCCCTTAAATTACAATTTTTTATATTAAAAAATTTATGTATAAATAGCTTAATTAAACACCAACTACTACATTATATTTTGAAAAGTCAAATGTCAGTAACTATTACGTAACAATTTTGTGTACAAAATTAATTTTTATACTTTTAACAATTCTTATTATAATTTTTTCTGAAAAGAATTAAATGAAACTATTATATAGGACCAACTAAACTTAATATACTATTGTATTATAATAAAGGTGTATATTATATTATATTTTTACACTAATCAAAAATTTCAACATCATCTTTTGTAATCACAAGAAATAAAACACTATTGTAATAAAGTACAAAATAAAATATAAATGTTATACTTTGAGATATAATATTTCACTTTTAATAGTTATCATATCGTTAAAATTGTTACACATATAAAACTTTAAACTAAATTTAAGCATACTACTTTAATTTACTAATCTAAATTATAACTTTGTATGTAAAGCTAATACAATTTCATAATTTCATGGTTCCGTTTTATCTATTTATGACATCAAAATAGTTCTAACCTAAATAAACACCTACATATATACACCAACTAATCATTACAAACAATAACTCAACACATTTTGCCAATAAAATATTTAACACTTGATGAGAATACACCTTTTAAAATTAAAAATACAAAGTTTCATTTAAAACAATTATTAGCTTACTAAAATTTATTTTTCTCAATTATCAACACTTTACATAAGTTTCCAAGTATTTAACACCTTCCCACTTCATAAATTATAACTTTTTAATATGCATTATTCCACCTTTTAGTGTGAGTTTTTAATAATTATCATTAACTATTTTTTTTTCTAAACTAAATCAAAGTAATACAAAATTCACTTTTATTACTATAAGATTATCAATTTAGATTTTGTAAAATTTATATACTAACATCTTAAACTTAACAACTTTCTATTTTAAATAGATTCTACTAATTTTTTAAGACAAAAGAAACAAAATAAACTAATATTATCAATTAAATGTATCTTATATTTTTTGTATTTATGTACTCTTTTTGAAAGATTGAGTTTATATATTTACTCGAACAAAAGTTTATAAACAACTTTGTGCTAAAGCGTAATATAAATTAAAACAGTATATTATTTAATAGTTTGTTGCCCTTACATTACAATTTTTTATATGAAAATGTTTATGTATAATAAATATCTTAAACACTAACTAATACATCATATTTTGAAAAGTCTAATTACAAACATCTGCAGTAACGGTTAAATAACAATTTTGTGTACAAAATTAAGTTTATAATTTTAACAATCCTTATTATAATTTTTTCTGAAAAAAATTACTCAAAACAAATATATTATATAAGACCAACTAAAATTAATATACTATTATATTATAATAAAGTGTAAATTATATTATATTTTTACACTATTCTAAATTTTAAAAATCATCTTTTGTAATCACAAGAAATAAAATATTATTACAATAAGTAAAAAATAAAATATAAATGTTATACCTTGAGATATAACATTTCACTTTTAATAGTTATTTAAAATTGTTACACATATTAAACCTTAAACTAAATTAAAGCATACAACTTTAATTCACTAATTTAAATTATAACTTTGTATCTTACATATTTATTTAGGTAAAAACTAAAAATATTTTTTAGAAACAACTTAAGAAAAGGTACACAAGTATAAATTTATGAAATTGATGATGAGTGCTTATTTTTAAACCAATTTTATTCTTACTTACAACAATAAACATTAATTTCACCAATTAAAAATGTTTCATAAAAAAATAAGTACTAATTATTTTTTAAAATTTTTTACCATTTAATTTTCAATTAATATATTATAATATAGTATTATACTAATTAAAAATATAGAAAAAGTTATTATAGAGATAATTAACTTTGCATTTTTTTTTAAATTTACAAAATCCGGGTGAAGCCGGGGCAAACAAGTACTAGTTATAATAGAAAGGTAACAAACTTGTAGCAAAAGTAGGTAGAAGCTTGCATCTTACCATCTCATCCAACGTTATGGATGCATTATATGTACGAAAAACTTTTGCTATAAGACCAGGCATCAACTCCTTTAAATGGGTATTTAATTTAGGGATATTCCATTTGGTACCATTGTACAATTGACTTTTCCATTTGGTACCACACAAAAATTTTTGACTTCCAAGTGGCGCCATCATACTTTTGCTTCATTCACATGATACCACTCCGTTAACCAAAAGTTAGTTGGCCGTTATAAAATTATGAAATTGTCCATTTGGTACCACTCAAAGTTTTCGACTTCCAAGTGACACCATTCTACTTTCGGCTTCAATTCCAAAATACCACTTTTTAATGAATATGATGAATCTATTAAAATTCCTTGATTTTATGCCCCTAAAAAAAAATGTTTCGCATCCCTTTGCCCGCCAAAAGCCAAGGAGTTTGATGAGAATGATCAGATTTATCGAATTTATTAACATAGTGATATTTTGGAGTTGAAACACAAAGTAGAAGGGTACTACTTGGAAGTCGAAAACTTTGAGTGGTACCAAATGGACAATCTCATAATTTTGTAACGGCCGACTAACGTTTGGTTAACGGAGTGGTATCATGTGGATGAAGCCAAAAGTATGATGGCTCCACTTGGAAGCCAAAAACTTCGAGTGGTACCAAATGAAAAAGCCAATTGTACAATGGTACCAAATGGAATATCCCTCTAATTTATTAGTATCGAGCTGATCAAAAAGATCATCCCCTCCTTCTTTCCCTAAAAATAGTTATAAATAGAATACTCAGCTTCCACACATTAGAATATTATAGATATAATACATTCTACGATACAGAATAAGAAGGCAATTAACTGACCACTTCGGAACTGCTCAATAGCACTGAAAACTGGAGGTTCAATCTCTACCTCATTCTGGTATCTTATGGAATCTTTCCCAAGAAAATCAAACTGAAACAGAGAGATTTGTAACTCTATCTGTTTATTTTTACTAAAATTCTACATTTTTAACGAATAAACTGACTTCACCTTCAAAGCATATGATGTTCATTCATAGTCCACAAGACAATAGACAACTGAATCTCAATTCTCCTTATTCACTTGTATTCTTTTTGACATGCAGGTTTGGTTTTGACACGTCGTTATCATAAAAATAATTTCGTAACTACGATTATGCCTTCTCAGACATAAAGCATTTACCTTCAAGATACTGGGTGGCTTTGTTTCAACATTTTCCACTTTCAATGTACAACAGCCAACTGTATCAGCCTCATCGTCATCCTGTAAATCACAAGAAAGGGTTAAGGGAGTCAAATAACGAGGCTATAATTCTACTAAACCTAGCACTAGTTGCAACGAAATAAGAAAAAAAGAAGAAGGCAATTATACGTATAATACTGAAATAGTTTGCACTTGTCATGTTTTCTTCCTGTTCATATAGCAGATCCTTGTCAGGCAGTGTTATTAGCAAGTACTGATACTTTTTGAGAAGCAAAAATGAAAATGAGAAAGAATGATTAGATAATCAGTTCATATATGAAGTGAAGGTATCTAGTACATACCTTCTCGTTGCCTGCTCTCAAAGCTAATTTGTCAATCAGATATGTTGCTACTGCTATTTGCCTCTTTTTGCTATCTTTACTGGCAAAATTCTTAGTGTAAGTTGCTCTGATGCCTTCTATGTACTCCTGGGGTTATTTATATGTCAACATAAATTTAATGTTATTCTTTTTTTTCTGCAGAAAATGTAAAAGTATTAGGTCATTGTGCTGAAAATGAAGCTTGTAAGAGGTTTCATCTGGTACCTTTAACTTCCTTGCTTTCTCATACTTTTCCTTGTCACTTTGTCCTTTCAAGGAACTGCTAGCTGCTAAGAACACATATTTAAATTCCTTTGGATTGATTGGATCGTTCCAAAAGGCCAACCAAGTGACGGTGTTGTCATGCCTGATCTCTTTCCATCTACCAGCAGACAAAATTGAAACAGTACACAAATATTATGGATAAGAACTTAAAAAAATTACAATGAAAGTGAGAAAATCAAAATAAACAAAGAAATTTGAAACCTTTCCCCAGATATCGGGGGCTCTGGAATCGGGGCATCCTTTCCGATATTAATAGTAATGTCTTTTGGGAATATACGTTTTTTTAACTTCCCCATCTAAGACAGAAAAATAACATCAATCTTAGAAGAAACAAATAGTAATGCAAATTTTATCATATAAGCTAGTAAAGAAAACCACAATATATAAATAAAAAGCATTCTACATAGTGACTTGTCAGCCAATTAGAAATTAGTGGAATGATATTAAAAATAACCTTTGGATGCTCTCCACGGCCCCTGAACAACCCTGGTGGCTCAACCCTAAAGTTTCCAACCTACACAAAATTCCATAATCAGATGGTAAGAGTAAGTCTTGTAGATAGCTAAAAACTTTCTTGATTAAACAAATAAGAGAACATATGAATGAAACATATATAAGAATACTTGACAACATCATCTTATATATATATAGTGAAAAGTAGATCCATAAATTGGTACTAATAAAAACTTTCTGCAAGGTGCATATGACTATACAGTGATTGCAATGAGCCAGCATAATTAACCTGACGAATCCTGTTATGCATCAACTAGTTATCACAATATTTACCATTGCACAAAAAACAAATTATACCAAAAAGTTGAAGTTCAGGAGAAGATGCAATCAACAGTTTCCCTAAACATAGAAAGATGTTGAGTTAAAATGTGACTGCAAAAATCAACTTCCTGCATCAACTTGGCAAATCATTGGCCCACACAAAAGGTATAGTTGTTAATACACTCAGAAGTAATCTCATTAACCTGGTTTACAGAAAATTTAAATGTTCTATCAATTTATCACAAGCTACTTCTTATCCGCGGGCTCACTTGAAAGAAGAAAAGTGGAAGTGAGGAGGTCAGGTGGTGTGTCCCGAAGAGACTCAGAGAAATAAAAGCTTGTCTATTAATGAACTAGCATTGCATCTCTATTTATAAGGTCAATTGAATATTTATAACTTCCAATAAGTGATAATCCAGGTTTAAAACAAGATATACAACCCAAAGTAGGTAACCTTTTCTTTGACACCATCAACAATGGCCCACATATACTTCTCTTCTTGTTTCATCTTTTCTTCTTTTCTGGCTTTCTTCTCCTGCACAAAGGAATCCTTTGATCAACTGAAATATTCATTAATAATCACCAACATTTAACATACGAACCCAAGAACTTGCACTACGTATGTAATTACATATAGAAGTACAAAAGAGAAATTTGCATCATGATCAGGAGAGAAGTGAAAACCATTATAAAATTAAACAATCCAGAATAGGGATATACAATTTTTTTGCAGGAAATCTCTTACAGTGTTAAAACAAGATACACTGTTGGTATGTTGCTAAAATATTTATATCTACAACAAATAAAATGTGACAGTGTATGCAAATGCATGTCAGTTACCGAGAATGTGTTAGGGTGTATCTGTATGATGTACGCCAGTAAAATTGCTTCTCAAACAAAACTACAAAGAATGTAATACGCTAAACAAAAAGTAGCCTTAGTAAGCACTAAGCAGTATCTCAAGCCTCAAGGTAAGTTTCACAATCCGTTGCCAAGTAAGAGCAGCACTTTTTCAGATATGTAAGATCTTTGTATATGTTTGCACTTTTAAGAGAACTTACATCTGTACTCATTTGCTTCTTCTCCTTTTCCCTTTGATGCCATTCATATATCGGGGTGAAATCACAGTCTTCCAAATTCTGAATGATGTGCTTATTCCCAAGGATCTTCTTCCAATCACTCATGAAGTTTTCCTTAAATTTTGGTTTAGTCATGTACTCGGTGTCTAGCATCACTGCGAACATTGTCGCAACCTGCAAACAATTAGAATAAAACTTGAAGCACAATACTACAAGGATCAAGGATTTCAAGGAAAATTGTTCGGAATGTTTCATGCAAATTAAAAAGTTATAGCGTATGTCTAGAACTGTAGATATATATATATATTAGATACTAATTGGAATGAAAAACTGTAGGTTTACATTAGATACTAATTGAAATGAGAAACGGAAATAGAAGAAAGGCTTACTTCTTCTTGTTCAGGAGTTAGATCAACTGGATTTCCCTTATAGAGGATCTTCACCCCATTGGGCATGTAGAGAGGCGGAAAAATGACACCATTATGAACTAAAGTTGTCCACTTCTGTCCTTCGCCAGAACCAGGGGGTACCCTTAATGACTTGGAAAATTTTGTTTCTTTAATCACTTTTTTAGACTTCTTATTTACTTTGTCCAATGAAGCAGAAACATCTGTTATTTTCTTTTTATCAGACACTTTACAGACTGGTGTAGCAGACATTTTGGTTCTTTGGGAAATTGGAAGAACATTGTCATCATCATCATGAGCTTCTTCTGCCTTTGGCTTTTTTCGTTTTCTATTCGTTGATGCAGATGCTTCTGAAAGCTTTGCCTTCTTCGAAGAAGACAGGTCAGAATTCTTTGTTTGAATTAAAGGTCTCTTATTTAATGAAGATAAAGGCTCCTTCTTAAGTTCTGATGCCAGATGTTTGCTTTCATCAGAATCAGAGGACTTGCCAGTAGATGTCCCTGCATTTAACTTTGGCGGGAACTTCATAGACAACACCATTACATCTTCTGGGTCTTTGCAAATTCTTGGTTTTGGAGATGTGCACGGACTAGGACAAGAAGGGTTGGTTTCCATCCTAATGTGGTTGGAGTTTCCATTCAATGCTCCAGATAATAGTTTATAACTAAGGGGCTTATCATCATCAGAATCCTCGGAATCACTTCTTGATTGACCTTCTTCTTTCAATGTTTTCTCCATGACTATATGGTGCATTCTGTATAATATTATTTGAAAGATCAACTGCTGAAATTGGTGCTTTTATATTGGTTACAGGTGGCTTCCGTGGTTCTGCCTCTGCAGATGAAGAAGATGCTTTTTGGCTCGCAAATGGTAATCCTTCCGAAAGAGAAACTGTCTTGTCTACTTGGGAGGAGTGTTGACCATTCGGACTTACATCAGACCCTTGCCTTCCAGATATAGCATCTTGCTTCTGAGACAATGACTTCGTTAATTCTGGATTCAACTGATTTTGCTTTAACGCTGCATTGTTCCGTCTAAAAACCAACGGCTTATCATCTTCAGAGTCATAGTCACTCATCCTTTCTGCTGTATCATCATCACATACATACATCATCAGACCATGCACTCATCAACATGACACAAAACCACCATTTTTAATCAAATTTAAAGTTCGTAATAATAAAGATGGTATGACCCAAAAAAATTCATCACATACAAGAGAAACCTAGCCAAAACTTTGATCTTGCAAATAAGCAACAAATTATATAACGAAACCTCATTGAGCAACGCTGCGTAGAAGTCAGTTAAGTAAGCTAATTCCGTAATAATATTTTATAATGTCTACTATCAAAGACCATTAGTGGCACTTGGTACAGTTAGATGCCTCAGCAATTAACTAATGCACCCTCCTCTGCCCCGAAAACAATGTCTTGATTATAACTCACTCTCATTATTTCCATACATATATATGTCCAGGCAGTTAACTTACACACATTTATTCACATACACATTAACTGATCATAGCCTTCCGTGAAGAGTAAGTACGTATCTTAAACTATCATTTTTCGGGACCGAGGAGTGATCAGGTAAAAATACATATTCAGCAAAAACTAGCTGCAAACAAAAAATCATATAATGACATACATGCAACAGTGAACACAAAATGTTCTTCCCTCGGTCTCATCCATTTCTTTACATTTCTGGAATGTCACGTCCATTTCTTTACATTACAAAATTTTTCAAAAATAGTAAAATTTTATAATATATAAATCAACTACTTCCGCTGATTACCTTACATATCGACAGGTCTCACCACTTTACTCTTTCCACGGACAGAGTATCATTTCATTCCTAAAAAATAAAATAATGATAACAACAATTTATTAACCCTAGTGATATATACATATACACACATAAACATATGCAAACAGCAATATACACAATTACGTAAAGAAATCAAAAACAAGAATTTTGAATTTACCTTTTCTCCGAAGTATCAGCACCGCTTGAAATTAATCTTTAGTGATTTTTTTTAATTTTGGGGATGAAAAAGAGAGAGTAAATTATTTAATTTGCAGGAGAGTGACAGCTCAGCTCGCCGGCGGTGGCTACACGGTGGTTCAGTTGCGGTGGTTAACGGTGGCGAACAGTGTTGATATTGGAAGAGGATTATCCCCACACAAAAGAAATGTGGACCCGTAGTCTTCATGGATTTTGTACAGAGAAGGTACGCGTTAGATCAATGACTAATCTAACGGTCCTCATTTGATGTGTGTATAATTTTGTATACTTCATGTAATACAGAAGGGTCTTTGACTGATAACTGGTAAGTGGTAAGTGGTAACGTGCATTTTTTTTTTTTCTTTCTATTTTTGCCCAAGTAACTTGCTTTTTTTTTGCACCTTTTTAAATATTTTATAAGATCGAAAATAGAGGGGAGATTATTACAGGAGGCTCAGTAGGGTCCTGAGATAATTTATCTAACAATCAGTTTTTTTTGGATTGAGATTTCAACGATCAGGATTAAAATAATTTTTTTAGTCTCTCCGCTATAAATTTCTGCGGAGCCCTAGCTGTCCGCTATAAATTTCCGCGAAGGGATGTTTTAGTCCTAGTAAGCTCCGCGCTTCTTTCCGCGGATGGGCTGATATTGAGAACTAAACTAAACCTAGTTTTAACACCTTAAACAACTATACTTATATCATTACTTTTAATTATTTTTCTCTCACTTTTAATTATTTTAATTGTTCTTTCCCTAAAAAACATTTTAATTTTTTTTAATTGTTTACCCACAATTAGTTATCCTAAAAGCAGTTTTTAATATTTTTAAATTTATATTTTCAATACAATAAAATAATCACCTAAGTAATTTTATAAATAAATTTAAAATGAAAGTTTTAACAAACATATTATAATGTAAAAATATTGTGTTAGTATCCTAGTTTTTCTTAAATAATATGATCAAGTATATAAAAATTTTATTTATTTAAAATAAATTTTAATTTCTTACTCCAAACATACATTTAAAAAAAAAACTAGCAGTACTATAAACAAAAAATCAAGACCAGAGAACATCTGTTCTGGAACACGAAGACAAAATCTTATTTGGGGTTCAAGAGATAATCGGGAACTAACTAAGTAACAGTATTTTATTTTTGCTAGTGTAAAAGAAGCTTTTTTAGCCACCCTGACAAATATTTCAAGCAATCGACGTGATCAAGTATATAAAATTTTTAATATAAAATTATATTTAAAATAAATTTTAATTTCTTACTACAAACTTACATTTAAATAAATAAAAATTTTATATACTTGATCATATTTAAATAATATGATCAAGTAACAAACTAAAATAGTTCTCTGATCTTGATTTTTTGTTTATAGTACTGCTAGTTTGGTTTGTTTTTTTTAAATGTAAGTTTGTAGTAAGAAATTAAAATTTATTTTAAATAAATAAAAATTTTGTATACTTGATCATATTATTTAAGAAAAACTAAGATACTAACACAATATTTTTACAATGTAATATGTTTGTTTAAACTTTCATTTTAAATTTATTTATAAAATTGCTTATGTGATTATTTTATTGTATTGAAAATATAAATTTAAAAATATT
This sequence comes from Heracleum sosnowskyi, assembly GCA_030848705.1. Classification (NCBI taxonomy): domain Eukaryota; kingdom Viridiplantae; phylum Streptophyta; class Magnoliopsida; order Apiales; family Apiaceae; genus Heracleum; species Heracleum sosnowskyi. The sequence goes on from CM061243.1 coordinate 11,765,229, forward strand.
AAAAACTGCTTTTAGGATAGCTAATTGTGGGTAAACAATTAAAAAAAATTAAAATGTTTTTTTAGGGAAAGAATAATTAAAATAATTGGGAAAAATAATTAAAATAATTAAAAGTAATGATATAAGTATAGTTGTTTAAGATGTTAACAGCTAGGTTTAGTTTAGTTCTCAGTATCAGTATTATCAGCCCATCCGCGAAAAAGAAACGCGGAGTTTACTAGGGCTAAAACACCCCTCCGCGGAAATTTATAGCGGATAGCTAGGGCTCCGCGAAAATTTATAGCGGAGGGACTAAAAAAAATTGTTTTAATCCTGATCGTTGAAATCTCAATCCAACGGTTAAAGAACTGATTGTTAGATAAATCGTCCCTGACAATCAATTGTCAGGGACCAGGACCCATTACAGTAACCCCAGCTTTCATAGTAGCAAAATCACCCAACCTTGACAAGAAGCAGGGTTGCAAGAATCAGATTAAGTTTTTTTTTTTGAAATATTATGTACTTGCATTAAATCAAATCATACGTGATTACATCCGATAAAAAGTTTGGAGCATACTCCTCCCAATCCTGTAAGTCTGACATAGAACGAGACACTCTTGCTAACAAATGAGCGACTTCATTTGCAGACCTATGCACAAACTGCACTAGCACATTTTCAAAGTGCCTAACTAAATCAACACAATCCCTAACAATAGAATGAAAATATGATCTTCTTTTGAAAGTGTTTTGTCCTAAATCCAATCATGTATGATGAGTTAGGAAGAACTTTCTTGTATTCTTATTTGATTTCGTTTATATTAATAAAAGACTTGTTTTGTTTTTATTACGGGCTTTATCTATTTAAAGTGTTTTTAAATAAGATGTTCCATAGTTTAGAGTAAAGCTTCTAGAATTATAATGAGATTGTAATAGTGAGATCTAGAAGATGATAACTCTAGACTTAAACAGTTCCTGATCATAGGATAACTAATCGGAAGTTAGTGAATCCGCAAAGATTGGTACATACTATGCTTGCTCCCTTCAGGAGGATGTCTGTTCTCATAGGCATTTGTGTGGTGACACTATAGCTAGTATGTAGGTGCTTATTAGGGAATAAGTTCACTGAACATGACTCGAGTAGTTGGACAACTAATGGAGATTACTCACGTGTCGATAGTTGTTCACTGAGTGATAGTTGTACAAGTGTCCTTAGACTTGAGATCGTTGAAGTTATCTTGTATATAATGAACTGTGCTTTGGTTTAGTCCTTAGTCTCAAGGACATCCATTAGGTCTATTCTGGGCATAGGGATTTGTGTATGGAGATAGTTAACGTCAATAGAGGATCTACCCCTTCCAGTATAGGAAGTGAATATCCTATGTTATTCTTAGTATGCGAGTTCTGGAATCTCTGGCCAGAGTGAATGAAATTAGAAAGGAGTTTCTAATTTGCATTAATATGAACTTTGCATTATGAATAAGAAATCATATGATTAAATCTGATAGGCTTGACACGAGTTCCGTGCCTTGTATTTAATCGGGATATTGTAGGGTAGAAGGAATTGATTGTACTGTAACTAGTCACTGACAGGTTCTTGGTATTCTAAGCAGTGAATTCATATTATCCGGATAGTCGCGATATGTTGAGAAGCATCACTCACGATGTAGAATAAATATAATTAATCAGTTAATTATATTTAATGAATTTTAGAATTCATATAAATAATAAATAAAAAGTTTATTATTATTTATTTGTACTACCGACTTAATATTGAACCTACAGGGTCACACCATAAAAAGATTAATTTATTGATGAAGGTATTTTGAGAGAGAATAATAATAATGATTAAAATAGTTTTAATTATTATTTAAACATTTTATAAGAGAAAGTGAGGGATTTATATATTAATATATATTGATATATTAAATATACTAACCCTACTTGAGCCCTATATAAAGGATGAGATGAGATGAGTTAGACACGCTTTTGTTTTTGTGAAAAACCTAGTTGCCTCTCCTTCTTCTTCATCTCTCTCTCTCTCAAAAGAAAAAGGAAAACCTCCATTTTTATAAAGCTTCAAGTTTTATAAAAAGCTTCATCGAAGAATTATTCTTGGTGGATACCGGTAAAGGGCTTCACACTCTGAGAAGCTACTGCTAACGATCATCTCGATTCAAAGCTTCGATTTTCAAGGTATGGTTACGATTCCTCCGCTCTTTCATTTTATATGTTTTTCTATATGTGCGATACATGGTTTTTACGGAATAAATGTTATATCACGCTTCCGCTCATCCGTAAATTCCTTCAATGGTATCAGAGCGAGGTTATGCATATAGAGATTCATATAAAAAATTTCAGATTTTTTTATGCATGTATGGATTTATTATGATTTTTGCAAGTATATTTAGATTTAATTATGAATTAATTCGAAATATTATTTGCATGAGATTTTGACCATTGATCTGGGTTCTACAAGTGTTTTGGATCATCTAGCTATTTTTTTCATAATTTTGTGATGTGTAGATTATTTGTTATGAATTTTTTAAAATTGTTTTAATTAAAATTCATAAAATAATTATGCATGTTGAAATATATGAATTAAAATTTGCACAAGGACCCCATAGATACTTGCTTATTTTTGCTTTTGTTTGATTTCAGAAATCATTTTATTTTGATTTTTTATTAATTTATTAATTAATTGTTAATTAATTTATTAATATTAAAATAAAATAATAATAACAATAAATGCATTAATGGCTGGGCAGTTTTTTTTTGTGTTTTAAATGCTATATAGCATACAATTGTTGTAACTTACTTAGCATTAAATAACAAATGTTTTTTTTTATTAATTGTGTTTTTTTTTTTTTTTTTTAGTGTAATAAAAGCTAGAGGAGTTACAAAATTAAAAAGAAAAAAAAAAAAAAAAAAAACTGCTGCACTCGCTGGGAAGGGTGTAACGCATTCCGGGAATGCGTTACAGACCCTGTAACGCGTGAGAGTCATGCGTTACACAATTAATAGCTTTTAATTGTTGTAACGCATGAGCGTCATGCGTTACAGCCCCTCTGTCCACATTAAATTTGATTTTTTGGGAGTTTGGTAACTCCGTTTTGGGCATGCAATATACCGTTGGATTCGTTTTTCCGAGACGGATCTAATGGAGTGGTCAAATATTTTTTATATAAAAGTTTGGAACTGTTTATATTCCCGGATGTGTTTTAAAGCATGTATTAATTGTTTTAATTGCTTTTAAATACTATAATAAATCCATACATCATTATATCATTGTATGACATGATATTGCTTGCATGCTTACTTGTTTATTTATTTTTTATATATGAGATATATGCCTATGTTTACCATGCGATGATAGATTTAGGTGAACTTAAATCAACATAAGGCGTGCTCTAGAAAATCTAGAATAGGAATCGTTTCTTACCTTAACAATAATATTATGAGTACAACCATGAGATTCTTATGTTTATGAAACATAGAGTGAAATACTCTTTTGATGTTGAAAATGAAAATTTCTGTCTAGGCCGTTGGGTTTTAAGCGGGACCGATGTGACCCCTCCAACACACTGGGAATTTTTCATTTAAATATCATAATTGTATTTTGTTCAAGAAAAAGAGAATCTCCTAGTAATATGATTATGGTTGTAACATAATATAATCCCTCTAAAATTAAATAATATCAAGTAGTAATTGGCCAATGACACAACGGGCTTGTGTCGGTCATAGCCTTCCAACATGGTAGAAAGTAGTTCTTATTTTTAAATCATTGTCGTTTCGTGCTACAGCCGAGGGCTTTGATTTCGAAATTAGAAATACTTGTCTATTACATAGAGATGTGTACAATGAATTAGAATCTAATGGTCGTTACGTGCTACAGCCGTGGGCCGTTGGAGACTGATTCAATTGTACGAAATGTTGGGTTAGACTTGACTTAGAATATTGAGTTTGTCGTGCTACAGCCGTGACTCAATTATTCAAGAGGCTAAAGTTTTATTAGGGAATAACATGAGATGTAATTGACAAGAGTTGTCTGCCTACTGAACATCACATGGCGTTTCGTGCCACAGCCGAGGTTGTGTGATGGAATGTAGGATCCCTAATCCCACTAGCATTATGAATGCTTAATTTTTCCACTTAGGGGGTTGTATAAATTAGATAAACTAGTGGGAGCCACTTATGAATAAAGACCCGATTCATATAGTGTTTTAAAATGAAATTGAATATTTGCTAAGTGTTGTTATGTGTTTATCATTTACAGATTTACTATATACATTATGTCTTCCGCATTATCACTCCGGAGCATACTGGATGCTCACAAATTGACTGGTCCCAATTTTGCTGACTGGCTTCGAAACCTGAAAATTGTTCTCAGGGTTGAGAAGCTGGAATATGTGCTTAACTCACCTAAGCCTACTGAACCTGCTGATGATGCACATGATGATGAACATGTTGTGTATCGTAAGTGGATAGATGATGCAAATGTTGCTCAATGTATCATGCTAGCTTCCATGAACGTTGAGCTACAGAAGCAGCATGAGCATATGGATGCTCATACTATCCTAACACATCTACAAGAGTTGTATGATGTGGCAGGGAGGACAACTCGATATGAGATATCGAAGGAGCTGTTCCGTTGTAGGATGTCTGAGGGAACATCTGTGAATGACCATGTACTTAAGATGATCAATTTGATTGAACGTCTTGGACAACTTGGTTTTGTCATGGATGGGGAGCTAAACCAAGACTTGGTCTTGCAATCGCTCCCAGATTCGTTTTCGCAGTTTGTTGTGAACTTTCACATGAATAAGCTGGACGTCAGCCTGGCTGAACTCCACAACATGTTGAAGACTGCGGAATCGAATTTTCCCTCTAAGAAGAGTTCTGTTCTTCTAATTGGTGAAAGTTCCAATCCTAAGAAAAGGAATAAGAACCCTCCCAAGAAGAAGAAAGTAGGTGAGAAAAAGCCGGTTCCACCAAAAGCTGAAGACCCCAAGAGCAAAGCTGTTTGCTTCCACTGTAACAAGGTGGGGCACTGGAAGAGGAACTGCAAGGCTTACCTTGCAGAGTTGAAAAGGAAGAAGGGTAGTGAGACTGCCGCTTCTGGTTCAGGTATGTTCATGATTGAAGTGAATATGTCATTAAATCAAATTTCTACTTGGGTATTAGATACCGCCTGTGGTTCTCACATTTGCAATTCGTTGCAGGGACTAAGGAGAAGTAGGACTCTTGAGGAAGAGGAGGTGATTCTACGGATGGGAAATGGAGCAAGAGTTGCTGCTCAAGCTGTAGGATCATTTGATTTACATATGCCTACGGGCAAGACTATCGTTTTAAATAATTGTTATTTTGTTCCCTCGATTGTGAGGAATATTATTTCTATTCCCATGTTAGACTTGGCTGGATTTTCGTTTGTTATTCAGAATAATAAATGTTCAATTCTTAGAGATAACGTTCTTTATGGTAGTGGTATTTTAAATAATGGTCTGTATGTATGTGACGTAGAACATGATTTACTACAAATTGAACACACTAATAAAAGGAAAAAGGATGATGAAAATCTTACCTATTTGTGGCACTGCAGACTTGGTCATATTAGTGAAAATAGACTTCGGACATTGCATAAGGAAGGGTTACTTGACCCCTTTGATTTTGAATCATATCCTACATGCGAGTCTTGTCTATTGGGTAAAATGACCAAATCTCCATTTAGTGGACATGAAGAGAGGGCTGCAGATTTGCTAGGATTGGTACACACAGATGTATGTGGACCGATGTCTACGCAAGCCATGGGTGGATTTTCGTACTTCATTACTTTCACAGATGATCGATCTAGATTCGGATATGTGTATTTGATGAAACACAAGTCTGAAGCCTTTGAAAAGTTCAAAGAATATAAGAATGAAGTGGAGAAACAAACCAAACATAGTATTAAAACTCTTCGATCAGATCGAGGTGGTGAATACTTGAGTGGAGAGTTTCTAGATTATCTCAAAGAAAATGGTATAGTCTCTCAGTGGACTCCTCCATATACTCCACAGTTGAATGGGGTATCTGAAAGGAGAAATCGAACTTTGTTAGACATGGTTCGATCTATGATGAGCTATGCAGATCTTCCAGTATCACTTTGGGGTTATGCATTGGAAACCTCAGCATATTTACTGAATAAGGTGCCTTCCAAATCTGTTCCTCAAACTCCATATGAGATATGGAAAGAAAGGAAACCGAGTCTTAAACACGTTAAGATTTGGGGATGTCCAGCTTATGTCAAGAAAGTCGACCCTGATAAGCTGGAATCTCGATCCGTAAAATGTAGGTTTGTGGGATATCCTAAAGAGACTTTAGGGTATTACTTTTACACCGATCATAGGGTGTTTGTCTCCAGACATGCTACCTTCTTGGAAAAACAGTTTATCCTTGAAGGAAACAGTGGGAGCAAAATTGAACTTGATGAAGTTCAAGAAGCACAAACTACCACGGTTCAAGAGGAAGTACCTATTCAGAAAGAACAACCTTCTGTGGAACAGCCCATTCGTAGGTCAGAGAGAGTGTCTCGCCAACCTGAGAGGTATTATGGCCTTGTCATTGAGAATGACAATGAGTTGTCAATCATTGATGATGACGACCCTATGACCTATAATGAGGCTATGAGTAGTATTGACTCAGAGAAATGGCAGAGTGCCATGAAATCCGAAATGGAATCTATGTATACCAACCAAGTTTGGACTTTGGTTGAAGCACCTAAGGATGTGAAGCCTATTGGGTGCAAATGGGTATACAAGAGAAAGATTGGAGCAGATGGCCAGGTGGAGACCTATAAGGCCAGGCTCGTGGCAAAAGGATTCAGACAAAGGCAAGGGATTGACTTTGATGAAACTTTTTCGCCTGTAGCCCTGTTAAAATCAATTCGGATTTTGCTTGCGATTGCTGCTTACTACGACTATGAGATCTGGCAAATGGACGTGAAAACGGCCTTCCTCAATGGGAAACTTGAAGAGGAAGTGTATATGACACAGCCAGAGGGTTTTGTTTCCAAAGGGAATGAACACCTAGTGTGTAAGTTGCTACGAACCATATATGGGTTAAAGCAAGCTTTTCGTAGATGGAACATTCGTTTTGATGAGACAATCAAAGAGTTTGGTTTTATCAAAAACATAGATGAACCATGTGTCTACAAGAAGGTTAATGGGAGCGCGGTAACATTTCTTGTACTGTATGTGGATGACATACTTCTTATAGGAAATGATATATCGATGCTACAATCAGTCAAAGTGTGGCTATCAAAGAACTTCACTATGAAGGACATGGGAGAAGCATCCTACATTCTCGGTATGAAGATCTATAGAGATAGATCTAGAAGAATGATATGTCTTACCCAGGGTACATACATCGAGAAAGTGCTTAAAAGGTTCAGCATGGAAAACTCCAAGAGAGGTCTCATACCAATGAGCCATGGAGTATCCCTTTCCAAGAAGATGTCTCCTAAGACACCTGAAGAAAGGGAGCGTATGAGTAAGATTCCTTATGCTTCGGCAATAGGATCTATCATGTACGCGATGTTATGTACTAGGCCTGATGTTGCTCATTCAATTAGTGTGACGAGCATATATCAGTCCAATCCAGGTGAAGACCACTGGAAAGCAGTGAAGAACATCCTTAAGTATTTGCGAAGGACTAAGGATATTTTTCTTGTTTTTGGTGGATCTGAGTTGAAAATAGAGGGTTATACTGACTCTAGTTTTCAATCAGAAAGCGATGATAGCACATCCATGTCAGGGTACGTGTTTACTCTGAATGGTGGTGCGATTAGTTGGAAGAGTTCCAAACAGTCTACAACGGCTGACTCCACAGCGGAAGCAGAGTATATAGCTGCAAGTGAGGCTGCAAAAGAAGCCGTTTGGATGAGGAAATTTGTTTCTGAGTTGGGAGTTGTTCCTAGCATTGAGGAGCCTATTGTGTTGTATTGTGATAACAACGCAGCAATAGCACAAGCCAAGGAACCTAGGTCTCATAAAAATACCAAACATGTTTTGCGGCGCTTTCATTTGATTAGGGAAATCATTGAAAGAGGAGATGTCAAGATTGAGAGAGTTGACACACATAACAACGTAGCAGACCCACTCACAAAGTCATTGTCTCAGATTCACTTTGATCGTCATAAAGAGAAGATGGGTATTAGATACCAGGGTGATTGGCTTTAGTGCAAGTGGGAGATTGAAAGTGTTTTGTCCTAAATCCAATCATGTATGATGAGTTAGGAAGAACTTTCTTGTATTCTTATTTGATTTCGTTTATATTAATAAAAGACTTGTTTTGTTTTTATTACGGGCTTTATCTATTTAAAGTGTTTTTAAATAAGATGTTCCATAGTTTAGAGTAAAGCTTCTAGAATTATAATGAGATTGTAATAGTGAGATCTAGAAGATGATAACTCTAGACTTAAACAGTTCCTGATCATAGGATAACTAATCGGAAGTTAGTGAATCCGCAAAGATTGGTACATACTATGCTTGCTCCCTTCAGGAGGATGTCTGTTCTCATAGGCATTTGTGTGGTGACACTATAGCTAGTATGTAGGTGCTTATTAGGGAATAAGTTCACTGAACATGACTCGAGTAGTTGGACAACTAATGGAGATTACTCACGTGTCGATAGTTGTTCACTGAGTGATAGTTGTACAAGTGTCCTTAGACTTGAGATCGTTGAAGTTATCTTGTATATAATGAACTGTGCTTTGGTTTAGTCCTTAGTCTCAAGGACATCCATTAGGTCTATTCTGGGCATAGGGATTTGTGTATGGAGATAGTTAACGTCAATAGAGGATCTACCCCTTCCAGTATAGGAAGTGAATATCCTATGTTATTCTTAGTATGCGAGTTCTGGAATCTCTGGCCAGAGTGAATGAAATTAGAAAGGAGTTTCTAATTTGCATTAATATGAACTTTGCATTATGAATAAGAAATCATATGATTAAATCTGATAGGCTTGACACGAGTTCCGTGCCTTGTATTTAATCGGGATATTGTAGGGTAGAAGGAATTGATTGTACTGTAACTAGTCACTGACAGGTTCTTGGTATTCTAAGCAGTGAATTCATATTATCCGGATAGTCGCGATATGTTGAGAAGCATCACTCACGATGTAGAATAAATATAATTAATCAGTTAATTATATTTAATGAATTTTAGAATTCATATAAATAATAAATAAAAAGTTTATTATTATTTATTTCTACTACCGACTTAATATTGAACCTACAGGGTCACACCATAAAAAGATTAATTTATTGATGAAGGTATTTTGAGAGAGAATAATAATAATGATTAAAATAGTTTTAATTATTATTTAAACATTTTATAAGAGAAAGTGAGGGATTTATATATTAATATATATTGATATATTAAATATACTAATCCTACTTGAGCCCTATATAAAGGATGAGATGAGATGAGTTAGACACGCTTTTGTTTTTGTGAAAAACCTAGTTGCCTCTCCTTCTTCTTCATCTCTCTCTCTCTCAAAAGAAAAAGGAAAACCTCCATTTTTATAAAGCTTCAAGTTTTATAAAAAGCTTCATCGAAGAATTATTCTTGGTGGATACCGGTAGAGGGCTTCACACTCTGAGAAGCTACTGCTAACGATCATCTCGATTCAAAGCTTCGATTTTCAAAGTATGGTTACGATTCCTCCGCTCTTTCATTTTATATGTTTTTCTATATGTGCGATACATGGTTTTTACGGAATAAATGTTATATCACGCTTCCGCTCATCCGTAAATTCCTTCATCTTTGACTACCATTACATGCATCTGCCAATAGCTTAGAATCTGTTTCAAACACACATCGATTAAACCCTAAATTTTTTGTCCAGGATAGCACTTCGTTTAAACTTAATGCCTCGGCCTCCCTTGGTGACCACGTCCCTGCCATCTGCTTACACATTGCCTGAAGAGTCAGATTAAGTTACAAGTTACAATATCACCAAAAAATACATAAATTTAAGAAACCAACAAAATAAAAGGCAGACTTCATAGTTGCGTCCACATCTCCATCATCAACTGTTGCATCACCATCAGATTCAACCACGCCAATAGCTTTTTCGCCTTCAATTCTGTCATTTCTACCTTTACTACCATAAGGGTGAATCACTTGTGCACACGCAAGAAGCGCTGGCCACATCCAACGAACACCTGGTAACGACTTTGAAAATTCAAGTAAGCAATAGAAGGCGGATCACCAGTAACCGAATCAACAACAACATTATCATTTGTCCTTGGGATCGAAGGTACCCGTGTGACATCAGCCAAGGAAGTACCAGCAAGTGTATGATCCACTGCACTCCTAGCCGCATCCCTTATCTTTTCATTGTCTTCAGGATCAGAAACATCCATATGATCACTAAAATCAACACTATCAGAATCACTTCCTCCCTCTGCATTCATGAGCTTGAGACTTTCAATATCACTGTCACCCTCACTAACAACATCCAGATAATGGCTTGAATCAGAATCAATAAAATTAGGAATCTCACACGAAGTGACCCTAACCAAATCCTCATCACAATCAATAATTGAAAACAGTTCTCTTAAACCAGGGCAGACCCAAAATGCGAGGTCTCCAAACAACCTTTGCAACATCTGGTCCAATCACAAGAAACCCAAACATTCGGTTTACACCCAGTAATAAAATTATGCACCATCACAAAGTAAGGGAATGTTACCAGACTTCCTATTTCAACCAAGATTTTAGCACTTTCAAAAGGATCATTAGCATTAGCAGCATTAAAAGTTTCATTAGCAAAAGCAATATGGGTTCCTATCAATTTCCCTAACAGAAAAAATACCCTTAATAGTCCAATAATGAAAAGGGATTCTGGTGAAATACACCCAGATTCTGACCCTAGAATTCTCATCAATTTCAGGGTAACAGTCCACCCACTATCTAAGCAGAAACTCACAATTTCCTAATCTAATATGATTCCAACCCAACGCTCTATCCAAACCCACTTTGACTTTAAACTTAAGGACCAGAAATCCCCCAAAGTGATTATAAACCTTGACCAAACCCACATTATCAAACATATTATGAGCAGAGGTCCTAAGAACATTAAAATCACACAAAGCTTTATTCCTAGGTAGAGCCAAACAACAGGTAGTCTAATTCATAGCAACATGCTTAAATAGTTCAGTAGGAGGATCAATACAAAGAATTCCATTATTCTTTGGTAGAGTGTTCTCTAGACTAGTAGAGTAGACGTCTAAGTCACCAGTAAGAGTAAAATAAAGAAAAGGAACCTAACCAACCATTGCAGGAGATGCTTGAAAGGATATTGAGGATGAACCAACAATCATTACCGCTTTGTCTAAAATGGGGGCAACCCCCATTAAATTCACTTTACCAGACTGAGACCCGTCGAAACCCTCGACGTGGACCGGATCCATATCGCAAGTTTTCGGAACATCGATAGTAACATTCGTTTGAACCTGAGGTTTAGTAGTTCGAAAATTGATTCTACATAATATTAAGAGACAAACCTGAATTAGGTGTTCTTAATATTTCTAAAGATTTCTTATGAGAAATTATCAAATTCATTTCACATCAAAAAAAGAAATGGAGAGAAAAAGGGCGGATGAAGAAAGGGAAAAATGAAGAAGTGAACAAAAAATCTAAAAGGTTGCGTGAAGGAATTGAAGAGAAGAGGTTGGGGAGGCAAAGCGGTTTGCTTGGGGTGTGAAGAGATGAGAGAGAAGAGAGAGAAAGAGGCGCGTGGGGCGCGTGAACACGACTTTTATTTGAATCTATTAAGACCAACATTTCAACATGCATATTTTTTATTGAAACTTTTACACGACTTTTGGTTTATTGTGTTGTATTGTTAATTTCTTTTAATTTTCGGGTGTGATAGTTATTTGGCGTTAAATAAATACAAAATACTGAATAGTTTAAATTTTCGGGTGTGTTGTTTGTTTTGATTCACCACTAAGTGGGAGTTTCTTGCAAACTTTAAGATGCTTTGCAAGTGAACTAGTTCCATTTGTAGTAGGGTCGGAATAATATACCTTTTCACAATATTTGCATCTAGCTCTCAAGAACCCTTCCGCATCCGTGAATTTGATGAAATGATCCCACACTTCTGACCTCTCGTTTGTTTTCTTTCTTTTTCGCTTCGAGCTTGCTTGCGTTTGAATATTAGGATCATTAGAATCCCCCATCCCCGTGTCGGGTTGTGAAATTGGATTTGACATTGTTCCAAATTGTCAACTGAAACAAAATTAAAAAACACAATCTAGTTTAATTAGGAAGAACAATAAAAGCCGTAATCTATTGTCTATTGAGTACTAACTGGAATTAGTAAAGTAAAAGCTATAGAGTACAATCTAGTTTAATTAGGAAGAACAATAAAAATCGTAATCTATTGTATAACTGTTAAACTACATAGACTTTCAAGGACTAAAAGCACTGCTCTCAGAATCTTCTTATAAGTCAATCACAACGGTCTTTTCTTAAATCTTCATAGAAGTCGAATATCGAACAGATAACATAACATTAACATTGAACTTTCTAAGATCAACATGCTAGATTTGGTCTGAGAATTCAACAATAAACGTAAACTAGGTGTCCTCGAGCAACATTACAAGAGAAATCTGGGAGTAATACGTTTGAGAAAGCCAATGCTGCAACTACTGCCTAGTGCCTACTAGAACAAAATCTAGTTTAATTATGAAGAACAATAAAAGATAATCTAGCAACAAATTAACAATTAACAGATTCTTGAATCTTGAATAATCGCTTTTGCAAATTTCAATTTACGCACCTCGAGTCCTTGAATATAACAGCAGATTCTTGAATAAGTGAACTTGATTCTCTGATTTTCGAATCTCTGATTCTTGATTCTCTGATTGTTGATTCTCTGAACTTGATTTTCGAATATCAATTAAAGTTTTAGCAGCGGGCAGCGGCTAGGGTTTTTAGTACTTGATAGTTGATACTCGTGTAGATGTAGTTGTGTTCGTGTAGTCAGTACTCGGTACAGTAGACCGAGTTTGACTGTGAATCTGTGAATGATATACGATAATGGTATACATATAATATACATATAGAATTATAAAATATATATAATAAAAAAAGTTCGGTTTTTTCGGTTTTAAACGAACTGTTTTTGAAAGAACCGGACCGAACCGAAATTACTTTCAGTCAGTTCGGACCGAAAAAACCGAAATTTCAGAAAATGAGAACCGAACCGAACCGAAATTACACTATTCGGTTCGGTTTTTCGGTTCTGCTCAGCCCTAGTTTAAAACATTTTGATTAAGTTTTTTGATAATTGGCCTATTGAAATGGAACACTTTACTATTAACAAAAATGAATTTGTGCAAAAAGATTGACGGAGAAAGTGATGGGCAGCAAAATAATATAAAATATGTAAATAGTTAAGGGAAATGGACTGAGAATGAGGTGGGTAGCAAATATGTAATAGTTAGGGGAGATGGGTCGGTTAAATATGGTCACGAATTCTGGGGTAAGCAAAACCATACATAGTTAGCTCAGCCCGTTGGAGTGAACACAGTAGCTATTAGCTTCTTAGACTATCAGCAACCAGAGAGCCCATTTCTTATTATATTAGGTCCCATTAGCATGCTAAATATGTAAATAAGTTAAAACCGAACTTGGTATAGAGGTGGGTGAATCGATCAACGCAATATTGTAACCAACAGTTTTGTAGACCCTATCTGTTAGGTTATATTTATTCTTTAATGATGTCAACTCGACTAAATAAAACGTATGTAAATAATAAAGTATAGTAAGAAATGGCAAAAACGAGCTCGGCCCGGGAAGGAGGGCCTAGACACTTTCCTTATTGTGCTACAACACAAGAAGTTCAAGACAAATTCAAGTCCCGGTTCCGACGCTAGACCTAGGCCTGCTTGGAGATGGTCTTATACTTATTCAAGAGGATATTCACTAGCTTAAATAACCTAAACATAGTACCACTTCGATAAAGAATCAAATTTTCTAATCACAAAACAAATATTAATAGAAGTGTGCACAAATATTACAGAGCAATCAACACATATCCTGTAGAAAATACTTCTTGCATCCTCCTATTTCCTCCAATGTGCACGCTGAGATATATGTTCACTATATCGGAGTATCGGACTGAGAAAAATGTTATCGTATTATGAACCTGAATGAAATCGAGATCCACTTAACTTATCATACGTCACAAGTTAAAAATTGATACGGAGAGAAAAACCCTGTTCTTATTGAAACTTGTAAAACTTTGTTACAAGAATACTGATCCATGTAGCTAGAGCAAAATACCAACCAACCAATACATAAGGAATAGTATAGACCCCAAGTGAACACACTTCCATTCCCAAATATTTTATAGCTAGATTACTTCAAGTTCCTGTAAGCCTCTTCACTATAGAGGCCATATACTTGCCCTGATGCTCTGCAAGTGCCAGCTCTGTTTCAGTTGCTTCTCTTGTGCCATCTCCAGCAAAGACCCCGGCACCATAAGGAGAACCCCCGCGTATTGAGTCCATTTCAAACATACCGGCTCCAAAGGTATACCCAATAGGAACATATAGCATTCCGTGGTGCACTAGCTGGGTAATAGCTGTCCAACTGCACCAACACAGATAAAGTAAATGAGCCCAGGACTGCAAAAACTTAACATCATTCACAGGGGATAGCACAAATTTTTTAAGACTTATGACAAGATGCACAAATGATTAGAATAAGCTACTGAATCTTTAGTTATGAGATCACACAGATAGTAATTACATAACTACAGATTATTGGATGAACTTCAGTGACCAAGAACAATCAGATCATAGAACCTCAGTCCTCAGCTGCAGTAAGCTAAGAACGTTTATTCAATCCTTTCCTTCAGCTCCACCAAACAGATAACAGCTCCAAATTTTGTAGTTAAAGATTGGAAGACGTTAAAGAAGAACCCCACCAATTCAAAAACCAAATAAAACAAAAACAACCCATATCTACTTCCTGCACTAATTTACCATTACTATTTCAAAGTTGCGATCATACTACATATGTAACTCAAAAACAACTTCTTATTTAAACTAACAGGGCAATAGTTCTTTATAGGATTTACAATCCTTCAACTATATATCTTTTGTTGTTAAGTTATAGCACATACTAAATTCTGACAGTTCATTTCTATAGGTTTATTTGTAGATGGTAAAGTGTGGAATCATTAGTCCCACCACAATCAACAATAAAGTTATCGAGAACATGCCAATCAACTATTTAAAAGATTAAGTTATAATCCTTGAAAAAACACATTGCCCAGTAGTAGAGACCAATAACAAATTACTTAACAATGTCGAATTAAAATTTCTCAATTGACATATCAAATTATGCATTCGATAAAATTTCCTCACATTATATCAACAAAATTAAATCATAACCGGCCAAGAAAGTATTCATCAATTCATAAGAATTCACAAAAACACACACACATACACAACACTCTTACGCAGTAGTCTCCTGTCCACCGCCTTGAGTCCCGGTACTAACAAAAAAACCAGCAGGCTTTCCAGAAAGCCTCTGCGCCTGCCACAACTTGCCCGTAGAATCGAAAAACGCCTTCATCTGAGCAGCCATACATCCATACCTAGTAGGAAACCCAAACAAAAATCCATCAGCCTCCACCATCTCCTCCGCCGACAAAATCTCCGCAATGTTATCATCCTTCTCACCGGCCTTCATTTTCACCAACACATCATCCGATAAAGTCTCCGGGACTCTAAACAACACCGCTTCAACTCCTTCCACGCTGTCAACTCCTGATTTGATCCTCTTCGCGAGTGTTTCCACGTGTCCGTACATTGAGTAGAACACTACGTATATTTTGAGTTTTTTTGATCCAACGGCGTCGTTTTGGAGGGATTTGATCGGAGAGTCGTCGTCGAGGACTCTAGGCGGGTGGTTTTTGCTGGGAATACAACCACCGCCTTTGCCCATTGGATTAGAGGTAGTAATGAGAAGTGAATTGTGAAGGTGAATAAATAAGTGTGAGTTTAAAACCCTAATTTATTTAAATGGAAAGGCGAGGGGGACACTGGACAGTCGGCGGGAGAAAAGATGAAAGGTTTTTTTTGACATTGGGCCCATTTGTTTTTTTTTTCTCTTCTGAAGACAACTGAATGGGCTGAGCTGAATCAATCTGATTGTTTGTGCTGACTGCTGTCCGATATTTTTTAAGAAAATTATTCAAGTAAAACCACGGGTGATTTATGGTGAAGATGAACTAAAATTACCAGTTTTTCAGAATAAAGAAACATACTTTATGAGTAAGTTTTTGAAAGTTACGTACTAATAAAGTTAACTGTAAAACAATACAATTATTAATAAAAACTATATTCACATTTATCCTTTATCTTCTAACTGTCTTGTCTCTATGACATGTTTGTTTCTGTGAGATTATAATCTCTTCGTGGTTATATCAATGTTCTGTGATTTAGAGTAATAAGCTTTTCAGTAATCGATCTATACACATCTATTTTCTTACATCTGAAACTAGAGAATGGAGAAACATCAATCGTATGTACAAGAAATGGAGGAGGCCTTTGCAAACATTCAAATGGAGGAGGAGGAACAAGGTGGATTATCTTATGAGAATGATTCTGATGACCTAAGTGAGATTGATACACGTTGGTGCTTAGTGGAGTGATTTCTTACAGAGTCTCATATAGATTTCCAGGCAATGCAACACAAAATGGCATCACTATGGAGACCAGGAAGAGGGTTATACGTAAAGCAATTGGACAACAATAGATTTCTATTCCAATTTTACCACGAACTGGATATCACAAGAGTTATAGAAGGTAGTCCGTGGACCTTTGGTCGTCTTCATCTGGTTATGGAACGACTTCAGAATGGGGATAATCCGAGAACAATGAATATCGAAAAGATTGATCTTTGGGTACAGCTGCATGGTATGTCTCCAGGATTTATGTCCCAGCGGGTGGCAACGGATATTGGAAATTATATTGGCAAGTACATTGATGGTGATCCTAACAACTTTGTAGGGGTTTGGAGAGACTATCTGAGGATTCGCGTAACTTTATCATTGCTCATTCCTGTCAAAAGACGAATGAAGTTGAAGAAATCAGGAAACGAATGGTGCTGGGTCAACTTTCAATATGAATCAATCCCAACCTTTTGTTTCATATGTGGGATAATTGGACATGGTGAAAAATTCTGTGATAAAATCTTTGATACGCCAATTGAGAACATTGAAAAACCATATGGACCATGGCTCCGTGCAGATCCAAGACGGAAGACTCATACCATGGGGGCGAGATGGCTTAGAAGCGGTGGAAGCTCTCAGGCGAGAAATTCCGGTGAGATGAGAAATGGTAATGGGGATAAACATGATCCCGTGAATGACGGGCCGTTGCAACCAGCTAACGAAATTTCAGGAAAGCAAATCATATCTACAGAGACATTTCAGGGATTAATACAAGGAACAGTTGGAGAGAATCAGGAAGTGATAAGGGTTAACTTGCCAAATAAGGCAAGTGTCAATAATTCAAATTTGAGGCTGGAGGGAATTATTAGTGGGCCGGTTATAACTGAGTTAAATATAATGGACCCAAAACGACGTAGGGTGGATGTATCTCAAGAATTTATGGAACCCACAGATGAGGCCCAAGTTACACCTATGGAGACATATATGGTTATACCAACAGAATCAAAAAACGAGTCAATGGCGAGTGCTGCTTTGCAGACTCGCCAAGCATTATGAATGCTTTAGCTTGGAACTGCCAGGGTCTGGGTTCCCCTGGAAAAATTCAGTTCCTAAAAGAATTGACCCGTAGTGAACAGCCTTCGTTTATTTTTCTTAGTGAAACTATAAGCAGTCAAAAGAAAATGGAGATTCTATGTACCAAGTTAGGGTTTGAAAATTTTCTTGCGGTGGAGCCACAGGGTAGAAGCGGTGGTATTGGTTTGTTTTGGAAGAATACAGAAGCTGTAAAGCTTTTGAGCTCCTCTCGATCTCATATAGATGTCACAATAAGCATGCCAGATGACAGTGAATGGAGATTGACAGGTATCTATGGTGAACCTTCGAGAACTCTTCGTTATAAAACTTGGGATCTTTTGAAGAATCTGTCGAGAGATTCCAACTTGCCTTGGTGCTTGATTGGCGATTTTAACAATGTAACTTCCCAAGCTGATAAAAAGGGAGGACCTCCGTACCCTACCACACTCATTGATGGTTTTAATGAGTGTTTAAGAGAGGCTGATCTTCACGATCTTGATCTGACGGGGCATCAATTCACCTGGGAGCGGGGGAAAAATACTCAGCATTGGACAGAAATCAGACTGGACAGGGTGTTGGCAAATTCGGAGTGGTTGAATATTTTTTCTCTGGCTAAAGTTTACAATCTAGAGGGATCGCCATCTGACCATAGTCCTCTACTTCTTTGTCCAGAACAGCAAATCAGAGGTACGAAAAAAAGTGTTTTTAGATTTGAAAATGCTTGGCTCACTGAACCTGTATGTTTTGAAATTATAAAAGACTGTTGGCAGGATGAAGGTAGTAATCATATTACTAATAAGATTGCCAAGTGTGCAGAAAGTCTAGAGACTTGGGGAAGAGAAATTACAGGATGTTTTAGTAGGCGCATAAAGGAATGCAAAATCCGGTTAAAGATGTTAAGAAGCAAAAGAGATGCCCAGTCCCTGGCGGAGTATGAAGATACAAAACAGCTGCTTTTTCGTATCCTAGACCAAAAGGAAATCTTTTGGCGTCAACGTTCTAAACAACTCTGGCTTAAAGCAGGAGATAAGAATACCAAATACTTTCATGCATCTTGCAACAAACGACGAAGACACAATTATATCCAGAAGTTGCGTAATGAATAAGGGGAGTGGTATTCTTGGCAGAATGGTTTACAGGACGTGATCAAGGATTATTATCAGCATCTCTTTACTGCTGATCAAACTCAAGGAGAAGTGGTTTTAAACTGCATTAACCGTACAATAACAGATCAACAAAATGGAATTCTTCTAGAACCTATTTCGAATGAGGAAGTGAAAGATGCTGTATTCCATATGCACCCTGATAAAGCCCCAGGGCCAGATGGTATGACCCCAGCATTTTTTCAGAGAAATTGGACTGTTGTTCGAAATGAGGTGACTAAAATGGTGAGAGAATTCTTTGCAACAGGGGTGTTATTGGATGGTATCAATAATACCAATATTGTGCTCATCCCCAAAAAACGAAATCCCTCAAGGTTGGCAGAACTTAGACCTATTGCGTTATGCAATGTCATAATGAAAGTCATCACGAAGGTCATTGCTAATCGTCTCAAAAAAGTTTTGGATTCGGTAATTTCGGGTACTCAAAGTGCATTTTTACCAGGAAGATTGATTACTGATAATATAATGATATCCTTTGAAGTTATGCATTATTTGAAGAGAAAGAAATTTGGGAAGGAGGGATTTATGGCCCTCAAGCTTGACATGTCCAAAGCGTACGATAGAATAGAATGGCAATTTCTTCATGATATTCTGATCAAAATGGGGTTTGACAGTTGGTGGATTTATCTGATCTTGCAATGTGTATCAACAGTAAATTATACAGTTGTTCATGGGGAATTTCAAATAGGCCCAATCAAGCCGACAAGGGGTTTAAGGCAAGGTGATCCTCTATCACCTTACCTTTTCATCATATGTGCGGAAGGCTTGTCAGCTCTGATCAGGCAGTATGAGATCAATAAATGGATTCACGGAGTAAAAATTTGCAGAAAGGCCCCAATCATAAGCCACATGTTGTTCGCAGATGACAGCTATCTATACTGTAAAGCAGACTCAAACGAGGCTAACAGAATCATGGAATTGCTGGAGTACTATGAGAAGGCCTCAGGGCAGCGTCTTAACCGTAGTAAGTCCACAGTTTTCTTTAGCTCAAATGTTCTACAGTACAATAAAGATGCGGTTTGTCAGGTTCTTCAAATCCCAGAGGCAGATGACAATGCTCGTTATCTAGGTCTGCCGAACATTCTTGGAAGAAAGAAGACAGTGATTTTTAGCTATCTCAAAGATAGGATTATAGCTAACATTCACAAATGGAATGAAAAGTGTGTCTCTCGACCAGCAAAGGAGATCCTCATCAAATCGATTGCCCAAACTTTACCTTCTTATGCTATGAGCGTATTTCTTCTTCCTGTTCAGCTGGTAAGTGATATGGAGAAAGCCATGGCTAAATTTTTCTGGAATAATTCAAATAACATCAATTCTGGAATCAGTTGGATGGCTTGGCATAGAATGTCACGTCACAAACATGTTGGTGGTTTAGGTTTTAAGTCCCTACGGGATGTGAACCTTTCGATGCTGGGAAAACAATGTTGGAGATTCATCACCAATCCAGAAAGCTTAGTCTCGAGAGTATATAAAGCCAGGTATTTTGCAGACACGAGTTTTATGGAAGCAAAACTAGGCCATAGTCCTAGCTTTATCTGGCGTAGTATTGCGGAGGCTAGGAGGGTTATTTCTTCTGGATCCAACTGGAGGATTGGTACAGGCAAAGATATTGCTATCTTGGGCCAACCTTGGCTGGGTAACCTAAAGGATCCGTATATCTATACTGTCTCACCATCTCTGGAAAACCAAACAGTCTCCTCGTTATTTCAGACAGGAACTAAGGAATGGGATATGGAAGTGATCAATGATATCTTTGATGACAGAGATAGGCAGTATATTATCAACACGAGAGTAGAAGGGGATCTGGACAGTGACGTTCTCTACTGGAGAATGGAGACCACGGGACAGTACACAGTTAAATCTGCATACAAACTTATTCAGGAGCAAAAAGGAGACTGGAATGCAGAATCGAATAGTAATTTTTGGAGGAAAATCTGGAATGTCAAAGCACCTCCAAAGGCTCTACATCTGATTTGGCGTGCGATTTCTCATTGTCTGCCTACTAAAACAATACTGCAGACTAAACATGTCCAAATTGATAATATCTGTCCTATGTGCGGTGAGGAAGTTGAAACCATTTTTCACAGTCTGGTTCAATGCAAAGTTGCAGCTCTATGTTGGAATATTTATAATGTCAAGATCATAACGGACGTCAACCTAGAATTCTCAGAATGGTTGCAGATGGTTTTCTCGTCTCAGGTGGGCCAAACAAACGCGAAGGTTATTACTTTATGTTGGTCAATTTGGAGAGCCCGGAATGATTTACTTTGGAACAATAAAAGGTGGACGGCTATGCAAATTGTTGCGAAGGCGTGGGAATATCTTTCACAGTGGAAGTTAGCTCAGAATAGATTTTTCGAAACACCGCTCCAAGCCCCAGTGTCCGGGGACGGGGTCATTGTCTGGGCAAAGCCACCCCAAAATGCAGTAAAGATGAACGTTGATGCAGCAGTGTTTGTAGAGCAAGAAGCTACTGGTATAGGAGTGTTAACTCGAGATCAGGATGGTCGAATGCTGAATGCCAAAGTCAGAAAGTTTCGGGAGATAATGGAACCAACCTTGATAGAAGCTATAGCGGTGAAAGAGGCTTTGAGTTGGGCAAAGGAGTGGTCGAACAGGTTGGTAATCATCGAATCTGACTGCCTGGTAGTAGTCCAACTGATTCGAAGTAACAGTTCATTGCGTTCTAGAATGGGACAGATTATTATGGACTGCAGGAGGATGATTAGAGAGTTGAACAACGTCAAGTTGTACTTTGTTAAACGGTCTGCGAATATGGCAGCTCATGAGTTAGCTCGTGTGGCACATATGTATCCTGACTGTGTTTTTGATTGGAGTTCTGTTCCGATCAAGGTTAAGAAATGTATTTTGGATGAGTTAATGGAGTAATAAAATTGCATTTGTTCAAAAAAAAAAAAAAAAACATACTTTTGAATTTGACTTTCTTTTTTGTTAATTCAGTTCAACTAAGAATTTCAATTGTATTGATATTTTTGAGTAAAGGCTAAGAATACAATACTGGGGGTGTTTGAGTATCTTAAAAAAACTAAATTTTATCTTATAATGAATACTTTTTATATAAGTGATACGTTTATGAGTACTTATAAGTTAGGTAAGTGTTTGGATAAATTTATTTATAAATTAGTAAAAATTTCGTTAAATTAAATTAAAATTAATTAATTAATATAATTATCTCAATAAATACATTTTAAATTATCAATATAATTAATTAATTAATATAATTATCTTAATTTTATTTTCTCTTATTTTAAATTATTTGGTAAAAAAAAATATAAGTTCTAAAACTTAAAAAATAAATTAAACAAAAATATTAAATTTTGTAATCAATATTCAATATATTAACAATTTGATCGTACAAAGAATGCAAATTTTATTGGGATAAATGATCTACTATTTAATAGTTTTTCTTCGTTCATAAGTAATTGTTAAAAAAATAACCATGTTATCTATTCGGGCTTTTTTTATAAAATAACATTTGCAATATACTATTTATAAATTTAATGATGTCTTTGTAAAATATAAATAAACATTAATATGAAAAATATAAATCTTATTTATTTTATTTCAGAAAATAATTAACTAAGCACAGACATATCACTAGTGTAGTAGTAACAACTTAGCATCATACATTTATGCTAGACAATATAATCGCGTCAATAACAATTTACAACCCAAAGATAAGATATTTGGGTTGGCCGAAGTAAAAACGGATTTGAACATTTCACAAAGTAGGTCATGGGCCATTTTCTTTTCAGAGTGCGATCCATTCATGATCAGGCAGGCCAGCGGCTCTATTGGGTGCATAATGGTTAACTGGTTACGTAGGAAATGCATATTTTCTTTCACAATTTCTAAATTGTTTGATTTTGAATATATAGTATATTTTAAATACTAACTAGCTTAAAACCCGTGCGATGCACGGATTTTTAATTATTATTTTGTTTAATATTTTATTAATTGTAATTGTGCAAAAAATAAGTAGGCATGTTAAAATAGCTAAACACTTTTAATTAATTAAAAAAATTAAAACAAAATTTAAAATAAATAAGTATGGGTTTGCCCGTAATATTTTTGAAAAATGAGGGGTTTTAGTAAGAAAAAATAAAAAATGTAACATATATTTAGTTTAAAAAGGTAAATGCCCGTGATACTTTTGGAAAATGAGATTTTAAAATTTAATAATTAAAAGTATTTAAATACGTTTTAAAATAAATAAGTAAAGGGTTTCCTGTTATATTTTTGGAAAAAGAACGGATTTTAGTGAGAGCAATAGAAAAATTAAATTATAAAAGACAATTTCCCGTGATATATTTAGAAAAGGGGCTTTGTTAGAAAAAATATATAATGTGTTTTAGCTGAAAAGTTAATTGGTTATAAATAAGTATTTGATTATTTATATTTTAATATTTTTAGTAATTGCATTTTTAAGAAAAATAATGTAACACCCCAGTCCCACATCGAGTAAATTTGGGATTTCTGTTCAGTTTATAAGGCAAAGTACTACTACTAATTAGCACCAACAAATCATGATCTTTTGGGGGCCTGTGGTGGGCTAGTCGTTACCCAAGTTGGCTGCGTTTGGGCCAGTAGGCTTCGGCTTATTCGGACTCGGAATCGGGACTTGACCCGATTTTCGAAAAAGGCTCGGGATTTGACCCGGGTTGTCACATATGGTATCAGAGCCGACTCTCGAAAGCTTGTCGAGGCAAGTTGCCGGAGGTGGGGACACGAAGGCTGGTGGTATTATCCCACAATGGACAGAGATCCGGAGGTGGGGACACGAAGCCAGCCGATATTATCCCACAATGGCTAGGGAGGAACGATCTTGGAACCTATGGGCTATCCGTTCCGGCTTGACGAGGACGTCAAGAGTTTAAGTGGAGGAGTTTGTAACACCCCAGTCCCACATCGAGTAAATTTGGGATTTCTGTTCAGTTTATAAGGCAAAGTACTACTACTAATTAGCACCAACAAATCATGATCTTTTGGGGGCCTGTGGTGGGCTAGTCGTTACCCAAGTTGGCTGCGTTTGGGCCAGTAGGCTTCGGCTTATTCGGACTCGGAATCGGGACTTGACCCGATTTTCGAAAAAGGCTCGGGATTTGACCCGGGTTGTCACACCTGCAGCATATTTAACCCTAAGCTTTAAAAAAATGCATTCAAGATTTCATTAATTGACAACAACTCCTAATTTCTTATGTGAACATTCAGATGCAGCGCATGCGCACACACTCATATATATATATATATATATATATATATATATATATATATATATGTTGGGTATAATTTACTAACTACACAGCAACAATAGGGCAGTTATATATATTTTGTATTAACAAGAACATGCAAATGTACCAATTAACAAAACAAACACGAAGGTTGAAACAAGAATATAATTAGAGACTGTAAATAACAAGATAAGAAAGAACACTTATCTCTCTGTAGCTTTTAACAAATACTGAAAGATAATGAACAACTGAGTCGCCAGGCCTTAGAGAAGTCTTGACTCTTATTGAAGAGATTATTGCCCCACTTACGTTGTGTTGGGTTGCAGCAATATCACTTCCAGGATAAAACAGCACAGATCAATCCACTCACAGTAATGGCAATGATCAACAGCGACCTGCACCTCAGTTCGCCCAAAAACCTATGTATATTCTGTATGTGTTGAGAAAGATAGCAGAGAAGAATATAGTTGCTAGGGTTTTTCAGAGTTACGTATATTCTCTTCTTGTCTAACGTTCTGTTTTGTATATATATAAATATAATACAAAGTAAAACATAACATACCAAATATTGTAACTGAAGATATGACATTTAAAACTAAATATTCTGATTTAATTATCATAACAGTTGTCATCAATATTTAATAACAGTTACAGCTCAGTCAGGATTTCCTGGTCCATCAGGATTTGATCATCATCAGTACAGTCAAGCCATCAGGACTTGTTGTCCGTCATGAGTGGCATCAGTACTTGACCGACCATCAGGATTTCGTCAGGACTGGACCTACCATCAAGATTTAACTCCACCAGGATCCAAGTACTGACCCAGACCATCAGGATCAGTAGCCATCAGGATTTGATCCAAGAACTGCTCCATCAGGATTTAATATAAATCATGACCCAGTGTTACAAATAAATACTGATATTGTTAAATTAAATCAATAAATAATCCTCGCCCAGGTCGCCTCGCGTACGCGAGACGCCGAGACATTCGCCCAAATCGCCCAAATCGCCCTTCGACCCGACCCGAGTCGTGACGTGACGTGGCGTGGTGAGGCGAGGCGGGCAGAGGCGGTGCGCGTGTGTCTGTGCGCGCGCGCGTGAGGCACATAATAACACCATGCACACCCACATGCCTTAGTAGTTGTACACTACTCTTGCACATGGTTCTGTATAAACCCACCAACCTCTCATTACCATTTCTATGTGGGATATAAGTTAATTCAACTTACACAACCCACATAACCCAATTCAAGAAACCTATTTCAACTCAATTTATTTATGGATTCCACTAAGAAAATGTCTTATTAGATCCAAACATGAAAGTTTAAGTCCTCATTACAAAGAACAACTTCTAATTGTTAGTTTCCAGAAATTCCATCAAGAACATATTTAAAATATGCCTCAACCTTTCCATTTTCTAACAATCCCCCACAAATCCATACAGAAATGCATATTGGTCCTTATCATGACTTGTTTTTCAGAGTTGGTACCCTTCCGGGTTTGAACCCTCCTAAGTCCTCTACTTCGATGGCTACCGGATCTAGATGGAATGTTTCACCTTGAATCTTTATCCGTTTGGTGTAACCACACTCCATAGACGACGATAAATCAAAGGCTATGGTGCTGATCTACGACTTTGAGACGTTAATGGTCATGTCTCGATCCTGTTCGTCGAATGCTTCAAGGAATAACCCTTTCCTCTAATTGCAACCACACAATTACATTCGTTTAGCTGGGCATCTCCAGAGATGTACTGCGATCATCTCGTCAAATGACTTGACCCAATCAGAGTTCAAATAACTCTTGTTATACTGGCAGTATCAGTACCTTTTAGGTTTACAGGGGACAGACTCAGATATGTAAGTATCAAGGTTTATAGTAAATGTACTACCAACTCACCCTCACAACTTGTTATTACCACATTGAATACATTTCAAGGGATCTCCTCTCAGGTGTATTGGGTTCCCGCTGCTGATGAATCATTATGGGCTATCAGTCCCATCCCCAACCTCGACTTAAGAACTACTGCATGCTCAAGTCCTTTAGTCAAAGGATCAACTATATTATCTCGAGTTCCAATGAACTCTATAGCAATAATCCTTTCAGACACTAGACCCCTTATAGACTTAAGTCTAACTTGGATGTGTCTCTTTGTTTTAGCATTATACTTTTCGCTACTGATTTTGTCGATAGTTGTACGACTATCACAATGAACAACAATGGCTGGAAGCGGTCTGCTTAATACATGTAATGCTGACATAAGTCCATGCAACCATTCAGCCTCCGTCCCCGTGGCATCTAGTGCACACAACTCAGCCTCAAAAGTAGACCGAGTTATCAAAGTCTGTCTAGTAGACTTTCGGGATATTGATCCACCTGCTAGGGTAAACAAATATCCAGTCACTTCATTGGTACCAGATTTCTTAGCTATCCAACTTGCATCACTATATCCCTCGAGTACTCCAGGGAATCTTCGATAATGCAAACCAAGGGAAATAGTTCCCTTAAGATATCTAAGAACTCTATCCAGTGCCTCCCAATGAGTCTTGTTCGGACAACTTGTATATCTAGCTAACTTAGACACAGAATAAGAAATATCTGGTCTAGTCACGTTAGCAAGATATTGCAAACTCCCAATAATCTGAGAATACCTTAATTGAGACACGGGTATTCCTGAACTATTCTTGACTAGGGCAACTTTAGGATCGTACGGTGTACTAGCGATTCTACAATTTGAATAACCATACTTCTCAAGTATAGATTTCTCTATATAACGAGATTGTGACAATGTTATTCCATCAGTTGACTGTGTCAACTTGACCCTAAGAATCACACTAGCTTCACCCATATCCTTCATTTCAAAGTGCCTTTTCAAGAAACTTTTTGTCTCGTTAATAATCTCAATATTGGTTCCAAACAATAATATATCATCCACATATAGGCACACGATAATACATTCATTTCCTTTAACCATATAGTAGACACACTTGTCACTTTCATTAACTACAAACTCTGATTCTAAAACAGTATCATCAAACTTTTTATGCCAGTCTCTAGGAGCTTGTTTTAAGCCATATATAGACTTGATCAACTTACATACTTTCCTCTCGTTACCAGAAACAACAAATCCCTCAGGCTGATCCATATAAATCTCTTCTTCAAGATCACCATGAAGAAAAGCTGTCTTTACATCCATTTGATGGATGATAAGACCATGTACGGAAGCCAATGCTATAAGCATTTGGATTGTTGTCATCCTTGCATCAGGAGAGTATGTGTCAAAGTAATCAATGTCTTCCTTTTGCCTAAAACCCTTAGCTACCAGCCTAGCGTTATACTTATTTATTGAGCCATTCGGGTTCATCTTCCTTTTGAAGATCCACTTACATCCTATAGTAGTACACCCAGGTGGAAGATCAACCAACTCCCATGTTCCATTAGAAACAATAGAGTCAATCTCACTCTTTACAGCACCTTTCCAGTGCCTTGACTCCGAAGAATCCATGGCATGTCGGAAAGTTAAAAGTTCATCCTCGACATTGTAAGTGACAAAATCACTTCCAAAGTCCTTGACTACCTTTGCACGCTCACTCCTTCTAGGTTCATCTACTTCGTCAGGAGTAGAACTACTAGCAGGATCTGCCCCCACATTTATCATCTTTTCCACATGATCAGGAATAGAACTCGATGTGTGAGTAGGATCATCATTAGAAATATCTTGAGGTATGTCAGTCTTCATAGGGAACACATCCTCAAAGAATGTTGCATCACAAAACTCAACTATAGTGTTAGCCACTATACCGTCTATGTCAGATTTTAACACTAAAAATCTCATAGCTGTAGTGGTTTCAATATAGCCCAGAAAGATGCAATCAACAGTTTTCGGACCTAGTTTCTTTCTCTTGTGTTCAGGGACAAGTACCTTAGCAAGGCAGCCCCACACACGAAGATACTTTAAACTTGTCTTTCTACTTTTCCATAATTCATAAGGTGTCTTTCCCATATGTTTCAGAGGGACTCTATTCAGAATATGGCAAGCCGTATTCAAAGCCTCTCCCCACATGTACTTAGGCAACCCAGAATTAATAAGCATGCTGTTAATCATATCTTTAAAAGTTTTGTTCTTTCGTTCAGCCACCCCATTAGACTCAGGTGTGTATAGTGGAGTCACCTCATGAACTATACCATTGCTTGCGCAAAATTCATTAAACGAGGTACTAGTATACTCACTACCTCTATTAGATCTCAAACGTTTAAGTAGTTTACCAGTTTGTGTTTCAGCTTCAGTTTTGAACATAATGATTTTTTTTAGTGCTTCATCTTTATGTCTAAGTAAATAAACATAACAATATCAACTACAATCATCTATAAAGGTAATAAAATATCGTTTATTATCCTTAGTCAACATGCCACCAAATTCACATATGTCTGTGTGTACTAAATCTAATACTCCTGAATCCCTAACAATAATATGAAAGGGTTTCCTAGTTTGTTTAACAGTCACACAGTCACACATACTTGACACTTAGATTTCTTATCAATGACATATTTTGGAATCAACTCTAAATTCATCATATTCTTTAGAGCACCAAAATTTAAATGACCAAGTCTAGAATGCCACAAATCGGATGATTAAACACAATTAACAGAAGGTGCAACACTATAATTAATAAAACTGCCCAAAGCAGACTCAACATTTATTAAAAACAAACCATCAGACAAGTAACCTTTGCCAAAAAATACACCAGTATGAGTAATAACTACTTTATTACATTTCAAAGAAAGTTCAAAACCATTCTTAACTAAACAACTTCCACTTATTATATTTCTACGAATATCAGGAACATGATGCACCCTAGTGAGGGATAGAACACGCCCAGAAGCAAACTTCAGGTCTACGTTTCCTATTCCAAGAACTTGAGCAGCACTAGCATTCCCCATCATCACTGTCAAGCCATGGGTCTGTTGATAAGATACAAATAGACTAATATCAGTACAAATATGTACATTAGCTCTAGTATCAATCAACCATTCATGAGACAGATAAGTGGAAAGAAGTACAGGGTTGTAGGTAACATACCCGTCATTGGTTCCAGAGACAACAACCTCACCAACAACCATGTTAACCTTAGGCCCATCAGTGGTTCCAAGCACAGTATTAGCTTGTGCTCCCACAACAGATTTCTTTGCTTTCTTTGAAGGACAGTCCTTGCTCCAATGACCAACCTGTCCACAAGACCAACATGGTTTGTTTGTCTTTGGTTTCTTAGCCTTGTTCTTGTCAGTTTTAGGTTTAGTGTTATCCTTCTTAGTGACAGCCTTTCTTTTCTGTCCAACAGTCACTACATTCACCTTCGAACTCCCATGTTCAGCAGGCATCACATGTCCCTATTTGGACTTGTGTTGTTCCTGTACAGAGATGTCCAGCATAAGGTTTGTCCATGTGATCTCTCCTTTCTGTCTTTTCAGGGAGAGAGGAAACTCTTCCCAAGACTTAGGGAGATTTTCAATCACAACCATAACCTGAAACTTTTCAGGAAGGTCCATTCCGGACTCCTTCAAAGCATGAACCAACATCTCAAACTCGTGTGCCTGCTCAGTCATGGATTTTGTATCCACCAGTTTAAAATCAAGGAACCTAGCCACAAAATACTTTTCCAACCCTTGCGAGTCAGTATTATGTGTCTGGTCCAGCTTCTCCCATAAGAGCTTAGCAGTGAAAGAATCAGATGAATAAACATCAAATAGAGTGTTCGCTAAAGCTACCAGTATAGCAGCCCTAGCCACCCCATCCTTTTCCTCCCACATTGCATAAGCCACCCCAGATCAATCCACTCACAGTAATGACAATGATCAACAGCGACCTGCACCTCAGTTCGCCCAAAAACCTATGTATATTCTGTATGTGTTGAGAAAGAGAGCAGAGAAGAATATAGTTGCTTGGGTTTTTCAGAGTTACGGATATTCTCTTCTTGTCTAACATTCTGTTTTGTATATATATAAATATAATACAAAATAAAACGTAACAGACCAAATATTGTAATTGAAGATATGACATTTAAAACTAAATATTCTGATTTAATTATCATAACAGTTGTCATCAGTATTGAATATCAGTTACAGCTCAGTCAGGATTTCCTGGTCCATCAGGATTTGATCATCATTAGTACAGTCAAGCCATCAGGACTTGTTGTCCGTCAGGAGTGGCATCAGTACTTGACCGACCATCAGGATTTCGTCATGACTGGATCTACCATCAGGATTTAACTCCATCAGGATCCAAGTACTGACCCATGCCATCAGGATCAGTAGTCATCAGGATTTAACTCCAAGTACTGACTCAGGCCATCAGGATCAGTAGCCATCAGGATTTGATCCAAGAACTGGTCCCTCAGGATTTAATATAAATCCTGACCCAGTGTTACAAATCAGTAGTCATCAAATTTAACTCCAAGTACTGACCCATGCCATCAGGATCGCCTCGCGTACGCGAGACGCCGAGACATTCGCCCAAATCACCCTTCGACCCGACCCGAGTCGAGTCGTGTCGTGACGTGGCGAGGCGAGGCGGGCGGCGACGGTGCGCGCGTGTGTGTGTGCGCGCGCGTGAGGCACATAATAACACCATGCACACCCACATGCCTTAGTAGTTGTACACTACTTTTGCACATGGTTCTATATAAACCCAACAACCTCTCATTACCATTTCTATGTGGGATATAAGTTAATTCAACTTACACAACCCACATAACCCATTTCAAGCAACCCATTTCAACTCAATTTATTTATGGATTCCACTAAGAAAATGTCTTAGATCCAAACATGAATGTTTAAGTCCTCATTACAAGGAACAACTTCCAATTGTTAGTTTCCGGAAATTCCATCAAGAACATATTTAAAATATGCCTCAACCTTTCCATTTTCTAACAATATACGAGTTACCGGCAACAAAGTGATCATTCTATGTAAGGCTCTCTTCAGACTCAATCATATATTGCTAGTGTAGTACACCTCATTATATGTTTCTTTCCACAAACCAAGCTTGGGACAACAATATATATGACTCATTATTTAGCAAAAAAAAAAAACCATCATGTTTAAGATGATCATGCTAGAAGACAATAATATACATTCTTATAAAATTTATGTCCGATTTTTCAAAAAAATAATACATCCAGATACCTGCAACTTAGCAATGTTCATGACCATTGTAGTAACTCCAACTCGCCATAAAAAGAGGTTTATACTGAACATGATTTTTGTAAATTTGGTATTCTGGTTGATATATCCAGATTCATAAGTTGTAAATAGGCAATACTGGAGAAGGAATTGTAATAGCTCAACATTACAATTAAAACAAAATGAAAATGAAGTGCTTCACAAAATAGATACTACTATCACAATAATGACAAGTTGTACCATTTTTATGTACATTAATCTATAAATGATAGTTATATGATGTATGAATCATACAAAAGTAAATACACTTTATGTCCAATTGTTCCATTTATTCACAAACATAATTAATATAAATTTATAAAATTATCAAACACCTTAAATTGAAATATGTTGATCCATCCCTCCTTGTGATTAAATGCCCAAAATTAGCAACCACACCCACCGTTGGACAATTGTATAGTTCATCTGCTCCTATATCCATATCATCCCAGAAGCTCCGATTCTCCAATATTCCCTTCTCAATTCTGAATTTCAACTGTCGATATAGGTTTCTTGTGTGCAGGTTAATTCAGACTATTGAAAACAATATCAACAGATGATTCTATGCAATCGGGAAAACACACGCGCAAAAACCAGGAATCGTGTATAAGCGAGGGAGAAGCAGGTTCATTTTTTTGCTGAGGGACATCATACGGGAGTCTGTGTTCTATAATAGTCGATGGCATTTTCGATATTCCAAGTTTGATAGGGTTATATCTGTCATTTCACAGGTATTTTCGGTCAATTTTTGCCCCTAGACGGGCTTTAATATATATAAGTAGATTTGATTCAAAACTATAATCTATATTAGTATATTTAGGGTATTAAATATTAAATTTAAATATGTTATTAATGAGTTTCAAACTCTTTACTTTTGTTAATACCTTTAAATTATCTCTCTTAATCGTTATGAGTTAGGCTCAAAAGAGAACCAATCACTAAAAAAAAACTTTATAACTGTTATAAGCCGTTGAATTATTACTAGATCAACTGTTCAGATTCAACTCATTTTTATATACAAAATCTTATAAGGGTATTGTTGGAATAAAAGGATTCTACTGTCGAACCTAGTTTGTTTCATAGTATAAATACAGTGTTCTGCAACTGAATTTTAAAAGTTATGCATATGAACTTCAAAGTTCTACAACTGAACTTACTTTTTTCCACGAAGTTCTACAAGTGAACTTGATTATTTTTATAATGTTCAGCTGTTGAACAATGTTATTCACATTATTTTCATACCATAACTTTCGTGTTCTACCGCTGAACATAAAAGTCATGCAATCGGATTTGAAATCAAACACATAAATTTTAAAGTTCTGTAACTAAACTTACTTGTATTTAAATGTGTTGGGCCATACCCATGAGCCAATAAGGCTTAAATAGAAATGTGTATATAGGCCCACTCTGTAATAGGCCTAGTTAGGAATAAGCCCAATTGTAAACTTGTTCTATAAATACCCCCTAACCCCCACATTAGAAGGGGTTGGAAAAATAGCTAAAGGAGAGAACCTCTCAACTGAATGTAATCTTTTGACTCCAATAATACTAATTATATTTCACATTGGTCCATTGACGTCGTTACTCAATATTACATTCATCAAAATGTTCAACTGCTGAACACTGTTATCTGATATTGTGTTTATACAATAACTTGAATATTTTCACAAAAATTGAAAAAAATAATTGGGGAAATTTTATGATGACGATGGAGAATTTTGTGATCGAAATCGATGTATGATTATTATCGTTAATCAAATATTAATTAGCTCTAAATTATGTATTTAGTGTTTTTGGACAACTTTACCCATGACCTTCATATAAAAAATATATATTATTTTAAAAAATAAGATAGAGTTCTAAGAGTTTTTAGATTAAGGGTTCTACAAGGAACATGACCCTAATCGTTATTATGATAAATTTTTTAGTATTATGATAAATTTTCATATATAAATTTTTTGTTTACTATATCGCAGGTGAGAATTTTTTATCTACGATATTACTATCAGCCATCATCAATATATATATATATATATATATATATATATATATATATAAAGGAGGATACACGGGAGGTGAGGTGTCGGCTATAAGATCGCCTCAAACTATTTTTCTAATTTTCTAGAACTTTAAATGTTACTAAACCGAAAAATATCTTTTTACATATTACAAGTAGAATAGATGTTCAAATTTATAGAGGAAAAGACTTCAAATTTATAGGGAACACATATAAATCAAAGTTATATTTGAAGTAGAATAAATGTTTGAGTTTATAAAGAATAATAGTTCGAATTTATAGGTAAGACATATCATAAAAAGTTTTGTTAAAAATAGAACATATGTTCGAATTTAGATTATTATATATACCATTAAGAAATTAAAGGCAACATAAACCGATTCGTATGCTAAAGTTGACGACCAATGACTTAAGTTAAAGTGCTACAGTATGGTTTTAGTTCAGACTTCAGATGATGGTTAAGCTCTATTCAGTATTCAGTATTCGGGTCACCTTTTTGTGTTTATTATTTTATGTTATTGTATGTAAGTAAACATATGGTTAGTAAAACTGCAAAAAAATGGATTTTTTTTTTTCAAGTTGATAAGAATTTTAATAGCATCATTTTCTGATTAAAAAGCTGTACGTAAATGAATTGCGTGAATTTGCTTTTGTACTATGAAATCTGATCTTTTTTCAAAAAGTTTACACGAATCGGCAGGAGAAATAATTTTCCCAATATCAAATGAAGTTTCAACTTTTAGACTTCCACGGTAAGTATCCTTCAATATATACTTATATAAAGGAGAAGACGGGGGCGGTGAGGTGGCGTCTCTATAATCGCTCCGTTCTATTTTTCTAATTTTCTCAATTTTTCACAATTTTTAATTTTAATAATTACAACTTCCTTTATTATTTTCGATTTTGTAGGAAGGAAATTGAAAATTACACTTTTGTTATATTCAAACTTGATAGAACTTTCTTTTATTATTTTCAAAATTGATAGAACTTTCTTTGATTTAGAAAATTACAACTTCCTTATTATTTTCGAATTTGTAGGACTTGATATAACTTTCTTTGATTTAGAAAATTACAACTTCCTTATTATTTTCGAATTTGTAGGCTTGATAAAACTTTCTTTTATTATTTTAATATCTATATCTTTATTTATATATATAAAGGAAAACCCCCATGTATTTATCTAATTTTCTAGAGCTCCTCTATTTTAAATATTAAAAATTAAATTTCCTTTTTTAGGTCCTAAGAAAAGGTAAAACTTATTTGATATGGACAGAAAAGTAATTATAGAAATATAATTGATGATTCAATTAAAAGGCTGGTATTTAAGGACCGACACCCTAATTATTCATTAATTTCGTAATTAATGAATAGGGAAAATATACAGCTCATAAAAAGAGTCCAAAATATGGTAAATTCATCAAAGAAGGATCCGGAATCCCAATTAAAGGCAATTAATGAGTCATAGCCTTTATCAACAAGGAAACGAATTCTCCAGCAAGAAATACAATGTTTATCCAATAACAAAAAGGAGACTTATTCGCTAAGACTCCTAAACATACTATAAATACTATGCTCTAGACGCCTATATAAGGACCCTGATCCTACAATCAGAACTATGTTTTGGACACAGCTCCATACGTCATCTACAACGTTTTGGACACAGCTCCATACGTCATCTACTACGTTTCGAACACAGCTCCATACGTCACGTTTTGGGCACAGCTCCATACGTCACAACGCCTCGAAGGCGCAACAAGTCACAAAGGCACCCCTAGAACTACGTTTTAGACTTCATCCAAGAATAAGGACATACAAGTCACTACGTCCTTGGTGTGCCCCTGCCGCCATAGCCCCGAGGGCAACACCAAGAACTACGTCTTTGGCTTGATTCTCAATAACGATTTGAGATACGTAGGCATCTTGTGAGGACCAATTAAGTCCGGAAACACGAGTGCAACCATTAAAGCTCGAAGCTCATTAATCCTAGCATTAAATTCACAAAGCACGTTTTTTAATCCATAACATTTGGCGCCGTCTGTGGGAAAACAACATCAACCATGGCAAACACACGAAGAACAGCTCGGGATACTCAAACTCCCGATGATCGCCCCATCACCTCTGAGGCTGATCAGCCACCGCCGACTACCGGCACACAAGGGGCGAATATCCCCACCAACACTCAAGGACCGGAAATCCCGATTTCTGTTGAAGGGACGAATCCCCTGCAGATTGTCATTCATGGATCTAATCCACGAGAGACCGTTCACCAGCAACCAATCACGACATCCCCGCTGCTCATGAGTGCACCAAGGAGCCTTCAACTCCATACTACTGATCTCCCTCAATACGCGAATCAAACTTTGGGGATGCCAAGCTACGGCATGCCCCCTCGACCCATGGCGGGCGGTAGTGGAACTAATCCAATCTACCATGAGGCATATGTGCCCCCTTATATTCAAGGTCTGGGACCCCAACAACAACAAACTCGTCAGACCCCTCTCATTCAAGATTACTCTGGCCCATATACCGAGGATGAGGGTTATACAACTGGGGAGGATGTCGCCCCAAGAAGGAGACGTTCTTCCCAGACAAATCGGGAGCAACCCCAAACTACTAGGGAGAAACTTGCAGCCCATGAGGCAGAGACTGTAAGGCTAAAAAAACTCCTTGCTGAAGAAGAGGCCGCTCAATCTCGGGGCCGAACGACTGAAGGAATCCCGATAATCAACTTGGATCCACCAAGAAGGACCAAGAGGGCTGAAGCCCCAAGGGGTGATCCTAGTATTTTGTTGCCCCTAGGAGATCCTGATGATCCTACACCACCGTTTACTCAAGACATCATGAAAACGGCTATATCCAGAAAGTTTAAGATGCCTTCGATCAAAGCCTATGATGGAACGGGAGATCCCGCAAATCATGTAAGGACCTTCTCCAATGCACTGCTGTTGCAGCCAACCAACGATGCGGTCAAGTGTAGGGCGTTTCCACAAACCTTGGCAGGCATGGCCCAACGTTGGTATAGCCGTCTACCTCCCAACTCTATTGGGTCATTCAAGGAACTAAGCAAGGCTTTCATCAATCAGTTCATTAGTGGAAGGGTGCATGAGAAAAGTTCTGCATCACTCATGGCAATCCGGCAAGGACAAAATGAGGCCCTAAGGGACTACATCAATCGATTCACTCGAGAGGCTTTAAAAGTCCCGGACTTAGAGGACAGAGTGGCTACGATAGCCCTGCAACACGGAACCACTGATGACCACTTCAAACGGTCGTTAGCTAAACATCCCCCCGAGAGCATGCTGAAGCTCCAAGATAGGGCCGGAAAGTATATCAAGGCTGAAGAAAGCATGAGAAAATATGAACCCACTACTGGCGGTAGTGGAAACTCAAAGAAAAGAAAAGAAACTCAGGAGTACGACGTCAAGGAAAAGTTCCCCAGAACATTAAAGAACTCCGATTCTCCCCCTAAGAGAAGCAATTTTGGACCAAAATTCACAGAATATGCAAGATTGGATACTCCCAGGAGTCAAATTCTGATGGAGATAGCCAAGGAAGAAGATATCAAATGGCCAAAGCCAATGAGGGCTGATTTGTCCAAACGGAACCAAAGTCAGTTTTGTCGGTTCCACAAAGAAGTCGGTCATGACACCGATGATTGTAGGCAATTGAAAGATGAGATTGAGTTCCTGATACGGAGAGGAAAACTCAGCAAATTCACCAAGGATGGAAATCAAGGGAGTCAAAGAGGAAACTATGAAAGGAAGGATTACGACAGAAGGGACAACGACCAAGATCGTAACCCCAAGCCCCGAGGGCCAGTTATCAACATGAAATTCGGAGGACCAACCGTTGTTGGGTCCTCCCGAAACTCAAGAAAGGCTTATGCCCGAGAGGTAATGACTGTGGTTGGAGAAGCACCGAAGCGTGCCAGAAC
This sequence comes from Heracleum sosnowskyi, assembly GCA_030848705.1. Lineage (NCBI taxonomy): Eukaryota > Viridiplantae > Streptophyta > Magnoliopsida > Apiales > Apiaceae > Heracleum > Heracleum sosnowskyi. Next base: position 11,802,603 of record CM061243.1, read on the forward strand.
AGAAGTATCAATAGGTTTTGACGATTCAGACTTGGAAGGGGTAAAGTTCCCCCATGATGATCCTCTTGTCATAATACATGTGATAGGTAACTCCGAAACAAAGAGAGTCCTGGTCGACAATGGAGCTTCAGTGGATATCTTGATCCACGATGCTTTTATCAAGATGGGTTACACTGATTCTCAGCTAACACCCTCAAATATGCATGTATACGGATTCAACGGGGTGGAATCAAAAGTGGAAGGCACTATCCAACTCCCAATGACCATGGGGCAAGGGATGAATACGTCTACTCAGATGTTGGACTTCATAGTTATAAAAGTGACTTCAACCTACAATACAATCCTGGGAAGGACTGGTCTTCATGCGTTCAAGGTTGTTGCCTCATCTTATCATCTAAAAATCAAGTTCCCAACGAGGAATGGGATTGGTGAAGAACGAGGAGACCAAAAGATGGCTAGAAGTTGTTATGTAGCCGCGTTAAGGCCTGATGGAACCGGGGGGCAAGTTCTCCCAATTGAAGATATGAATATCAGCGACAACGAGGACAGAAGGGGGAAACCGGCTGAGGACTTGGTCCCAATTCCCCTAGTCCCAGGAGAACCAGAGAAGGTGACTTATATTGGGGCACTACTGCTCGAACCATTGAAGAGCAAACTCACGTCTTTTCTTCAAGAAAACAATGACGTTTTTGCTTGGATAGCGGCCGACATGCCAGGGATTGATCCCCAATTGATATCTCACAAATTGAATGTGGATCCAGAAAGGAAGACAGTAAAACAAAAGAAAAGAAATTTTGCTCCAGAGAGGCTTGAAGCCATTAAGCAAGAAGTGAATAAGCTTTTGGAAGCCGGGTTCATTGAGGAAATTCAATTCCCAGAATGGTTAGCTAACCCCGTGATGGTCAAAAAAGCTAACGGGAAGTGGAGGATGTGCGTCGACTTCACCGACTTGAATGATGCATGTCCTAAGGATTGTTTTCCCTTACCAAGGATTGATGCTCTAATAGATGCCACTGCTGGGCATGAGATGCTAAGTTTCATGGATGGCTTCAGTGGATATAATCAAATCAAGATGCACAAAGATGACATCGCCAAGGTATCATTCATCACTGACTTTGGTGTCTTCTGTTTCTTAGTCATGGCTTTTGGGCTTAAGAATGCAGGAGCGACCTATCAAAGGTTGGTAAAAAAAATCTTTGAGCACCTAATTGGAAAAACCATGGAGGTCTACGTGGATGACATGTTAGTCAAAAGCCTCGATAAGGCCGATCACATTAAGCACCTCCGAGAGGCATTCGAAGTGCTAAGGCACCACAAGATGATGTTGAATCCAGCTAAGTGTGCCTTTGGTGTAGGCTCGGGAAAGTTTTTAGGCCTAATGGTTTCCAAGAGAGGAATCGAGGCCAATCCCGACAAAATCAAAGCAATTCTAGACATGGAGCCACCACGGACTGTCAAAGATGTCCAGAAATTAACGGGAAGAGTGGCAGCGTTGGGGAGATTCATCTCCAAGTAAGGAGAGAAGTGTTTACCCTTCTTCAAAGCACTCAAAAAAGTGAAAATTTTGAATGGACAACTGAAAGCCAAGAGGCCTTTGAGGCCCTAAAGAAATACATGGCTGAAGCACCACTATTGGCAAAACCCAAGCCAGGGGAAACTCTCTACTTGTACTTGGCAGTTTCTAACACAACCCTTGGAGTTGTACTGATAAAGGAAGAATTGAAAGTGCAGAAGCCCGTCTACTATGTGAGTAATATTCTTCATGGGGCAGAAATAAACTACTCAACGATTGAGAAGTTTGCCTTAGCCTTGATAATGGCCTCAAGAAAGCTACGCCCGTACTTCCAGGCACACAAGATAGAGGTTTTGACTGATCAACCTCTAAGAAACATCTTGCATAGCCCTCAAGTTAGTGGAAGATTGATCAAATAGGCCATTGAATTGGGCGAATTCGACATCAAGTATAAGCCTTGAACGGCCATAAAAGCTCAAGCACTCGCTGACTTCATGGTTGAATGTACCATTGACAACCAAGAAGTCGGGGGGCAGGAAGTAATAATGGAAGACAAGGAAACTGAAGACATAATCTCCAAAGAATGTTGGGTGAAGTAATAATGGAAGACAAGGAAACTGAAGACATAATCTCCAAAGAATGTTGGGTGCTCTATTTTGATGGAGCATCAAAAACAAAATCAAGTGGAGCAGGTTTAGTGCTACAAAGTCCTGATGGATTCCTCATAGAGTATGCACTGAAACTTGACTTCCCAACGACAAACAATGAGGCTGAGTATGAAGCTCTGATAGCTGGCTTAGGGCTGGCTGGAGCCTTGAGGGTCAAAACTCTGAAAGTATGTGGAGATTCGAGGCTAGTGGTTTCCCAAGTGAATGGGGAATTTGAGGCCAGAGATGAAGTCATGGCCAAGTACTTGAAACTTGTCAAGGCCATCATGACTCAGTTCGACGAATGCTATGTAGAGCACATCCCAAGGGAAGAAAACTTGAAGGCTGATGCCTTGTCTAAGTTTGCTTCTTCTGAAATTGAAAACTATGCAGGGAGTGTATACTTCCAAGTCCTGAGGACCCCAAGCATCAACGGAAAGTTGGTAGCACCCATTGATGTTGCTAGTTGTTGGATAGATCCCATCAAGGCTCATCTGGAAACTGGGTGGTTACCCAATGACACTTCAGAAGCACGAAAGCTATACGTCAGAGCACTAAGGTATACCCTGATTGAGGGAATCCTATATAAGAAGTCTTTCATCATTCCATATCTGAAATGTTTAAGACCTCAAGAGGCAGAATTAGCCCTGAAGGAAGTACATGAAGGAATTTGTGGGTAGCACTTGGGGGGCAGAGCCCTTGCCCATAAAATCACTCGTCTAGGTTTCTATTGGCCAAGCATACTTGCTGATGCTAAAAGCTATGTAAAGAAATGTGAACGGTGCCAGAAACATGCACCAGTGGTTAGGCAACCACCAGAGATGATGACATCCATTAACTCACCTATTCCCTTTGCTATGTGGGGAATAGATATGCTCGGGCCATTTCCAATGGCAAGTGCTCAACGAAAGTTCTTGATAGTAGCAATCGACTACTTCACCAAGTGGATTGACGCTAAACCTTTAGCCAAGATAACCACCAAGCAAGTAATGCATTTCTTCTGGGAAAATGTGATATGCAGGTACGGAATTCCGCGAGTCCTGGTTACGGACAATGGAACTCAGTTTAACAATGATGAGTTCAAGAAATATTGTGATGAGAATGATATCAAGTTGCGCTTCACTTCTGTTGCCCATCCTCAAGCAAATGGGCAAGCTGAGGTTGCAAATCGAATTATCCTGGATGGACTAAAGAAAAGAGTTGAACGCTCCAGAAACACTTGGGTAGGCGAATTACTCCCCATACTTTGGGCATATTGTACTACTTGTAAAGTCACCACCGGGGCAACTCCGTTTCTATTGGATTATGGAGTAGAGGCCGTAGTCCCGGTGGAGATTACTCACACCTCCCCAAGAGTTGAGGCTTATGAACCGGAAGAAAATGAAGAAGGCTTGAGGCTAGCTTTGGATCTAATTGATGAAGTTAGGGATGAAGCAAACGCCAAGATAGTTGAACATCAAAAGAAAGCCTCTTTCTACTACAACCTAAGGGTTAAAGAAAGGTTTTTTCGTTAAGGAGACTTGGTTCTCAAGAAAATTGAAGCATCCAGAGTTGGACAAAAGGGCAAGCTGGCCCCAAATTGGGAAGGACCATATCGCGTCAAGAACGTGTTTGGTCGAGGCTCGTACAAACTAGAAACCCTTGAAGGGCATGAGGTGCCAAGGACTTGGCATGCCTCCAATTTGAAAGTCTATTATGTTCAAAGTGTGTCCTGATTGGACTAACTACTAGGACAAATAGAAATAAGGTTCGATGAAATCATGAGCTTCCTAGAAAGCAAATGAAGGGTTGAAACCCCAGAAACCTAAAATATTCAGTCCAAACCCCATCATTTGATATGCTCAATGAAAGGCTTGAAGCCAAAACAAGACGGTATAAGACATAAAAGGCTTATGCAAGTGTCAAGTTAGCCTCGAATAAGGCAAAATCGTCATAAATGTGTAGGTCGCTCCACACTTTACACCAAGACGATACTCGTGAAACACTAGTGTATATTAAAATCCTCAAAAAAGGGTAGTAAGTCCCAGGTAAGGGATAAAAAGACCCCAAGTCTCGAAAAAGACCGGTATAACTCCTATGAAATCCTAGTGCATTATCATAGACGTTGGGAAGCGTGATCAGCCATTTTAAACTTCAAAGAAGAATCCCAGAAAATCTTCAAATCCTCAACAACAAGCCATGAAGGGCCAAGGGATACAAATAAAACTAAACTTGTTAAAAGTTTAAGTTAAGCCCGAAGGCTGGAAATACATAAAGAAAGTACAAGCCATGAATGGCCACAAATAAAAAACTAACTAAGCATCTTCCCCCTTGCCACCAGATTCTGCCTCCTCCCCTGAGCTAGAGCCAGAGGAATGCTCATCAGCATCTTGGTCATCAGCAGAAGTGTCGCCAAGGGGGACGAATGCACAGGATCTAAAATCCCAGAAATCTTCAAGTCTTCAAAGCAAAATCCCAGAAATCTTCAAAGAAAACTCAGAATCTTCAAAGAAAACCCAGAATCTTCAAAGATTTCTTCAAATCTTCAAGCAAGAAACCCAGAAAAACGGTGAGATTCAACGGAAAATCTCGTCGGGAATCACTTTGTGACAGAACCACTTAGAGAAGATTTTGGAGAAAATTTAGCAGAGTAACTTTGAGAAATAGAAAGTGAGGAATGAATGGAAACAACTGAGAGTTCACCCTTTTATAGGGATGACAGCCGGTCAATGGGCCGGTTGAAGGAAGGACAACCAGCATTAGCCGGTATAGTCATAAAGGCTAAAGGCCCAATAAAGGCTAAAGGCCCAATAAAGGCTAAAGGCCCAATAAAAAAGGCTAAAGGCCCAATAAAGGCTAAAAGCCCAATAAAGGCTAAGGCCCAATAAAAAGGCTAAAATCCCAATAAAGGCTAGAGGCCCAATAAAAAAGCTAAAGGCCCAATTGCTAAATAAAGGCCTTAGACCCAAATTGAGCCCAATATATGCGGGCCTTAAAAGCTCGAAATGAACCAAATATTCGACCAGAATCCTGGTCGAATGAGTTCGAACGGGGCTCAAAATGGAGCACATCTTCGACTAAAATCCTGGTCGAAAGTATTCGACCAGGGCCTGAAACAACGCCAGAATTCGACTAGCAACCTGGTCGAAATCATTCGACCAGGAGGTAAAATCAAGTCAAGATTCGACCAGAAACCTGGTCGAAACCATTCGACCAGGAGGAAAAAGCCAGCCAAAATTCGACCAGAATCCTGGTCGAAGGTGTTCGACCAGGACCCAAAAGTGAGGTCGAATTCGACCAGGATCCTGGTCGAAAATAAACTGAAAAATCAAAAAATTGATTTGTCTTCTATGGAATTGATGAAAAATCCCGATTCCTGTTTTGGGAAAATTACAAAATGGATTTAGAACTATATGTTCGTCAAACCAAGCCACAATACAGAAGAAAAATTTCGTAACTCCCGAATAAGCTAACTTCTACGATAATCTAAAAGAGATTTTCCTAGAAGTTGGGGGGCAAATGATATGGACAGAAAAGTAATTATAGAAATATAATTGATGATTCAATTAAAAGGCCGGTATTTAAGGACCGACACCCTAATTATTCATTAATTTCGTAATTAATGAATAGGGAAAATATACAGCTCATAAAAAGAGTCCAAAATATGGTAAATTCATCAAAGAAGGATCCGGAATCCCAATTAAAGGCAATTAATGAGTCATAGCCTTTATCAACAAGGAAACGAATTCTCCAGCAAGAAATACAATGTTTATCCAATAACAAAAAGGAGACTTATTCGCTAAGACTCCTAAACATACCATAAATACTATGCTCTAGACGCCTATATAAGGACCCTGATCCTACAATCAGAACTATGTTTTGGACACAGCTCCATACGTCATCTACAACGTTTTGGACACAGCTCCATACGTCATCTACTACGTTTCGGACACAGCTCCATACGTCACGTTTTGGGCACAGCTCCATACGTCACAACGCCTCGAAGGCGCAACAAGTCACAAAGGCACCCCTAGAACTACGTTTTAGACTTCATCCAAGAATAAGGACATACAAGTCACTACGTCCTTGGTGTGCCCCTGCCGCCATAGCCCCGAGGGCAACACCAAGAACTACGTCTTTGGCTTGATTCTCAATAACGATTTGAGATACGTAGGCATCTTGTGAGGACCAATTAAGTCCGGAAACACGAGTGCAGCCATTAAAGCTCGAAGCTCATTAATCCTAGCATTAAATTCACAAAGCACGTTTTTTAATCCATAACATTATTAAAGATAAGTTGCCCTTTATTTTAAATATTAAAAATTATATTTTCCTTTTTTAGCTCCTAAATCGCAGAAAAGGTAAAATTTATTAGAGACAAGTTGATCTCTATTTTAAATTTTAAATACTTAAAATAAAACTTCCTTCTTTAAGTTCTATTTTTTAGAAAAGAAAGTCAAAATATTTTGTAAGTTGTATAAAAGAAATCATTGTATAAAAGGTAAGTATAACCTCTTATATTAGATCATATTTTTCTATTTTTCTATAGCTGCTCTATTTTAATTCATAAAAAATACAAATTTCCTTAGTTCTCTTCAAATTTATAGGGAAGTCAACAATTGTATTATTTATCTTACTTACATTTGAATTTTAAAAAATATTATTATAAATCTAATTGGGTTGTATACTCTTTTTGATCTTCTATAATCCTATATAAACCCGTTATCACTCCACAAAATTCAATACACCGACTTATATTCTATGCTTTTTAATTTTATACGATCGTATAATTTAGATCTATATCATTAAAGCTTCCCTATTACTTTATTACATGTCATCGTTTTCTTCTTTTATTGTGTAGATTAATGTTATTGAGTTTTTTCAATAATTTTGGTTCATCAAAACTTACATTAGTCATGTATTTCATTGATATATTGATTTGATTTGTTATTATGAATTTTATAACTAACAGGATTTGTAATTTGTGATTGTCTGGGTACTGATGTTTTCATACTTTCTGCGCACAAAATCCCCGTGGTAATGGGTCATGCAATAAGGTTAGATTTTACATCTTAAATGCATCTAATGGCCAGGGTAAAAACTAATGTAACCGTTAACCGAGAACATTATGGTGTACTTCTATAATGTTCTTAAATTTTGTGTTTTGTACTCCTCTATTCCAACCAATTCTTTACACTTTTCTTTTGGTATGTCTCTTTTAATTATTTACACTTCTAAATTAACAAAAATAGTAAAATTTTATAATATAAAAATCAACTACATCCCACTAATTTTCTCCACAATACTCCCTTTATACATTAAATATTGATTGGTCCCACCACTTCACCTACTTTTTCTATTTTTCTCATTACTTTATCTATCATTTTCTATACAAATGTAAACAAATGAATGGGATCGGAGGGAGTATATGTTTTTATTTTCCACCATCCTATTTTTATCTATCACATATCCTCGGATGCACATGTACGTGATTTGCAGATGTTAATAAGACTTAAATTGTCCTATACATTCCTCCTCCTACTTTTAAAAAAAAATCTCTCGACGTATCAATTTAGTAATTGTGTGGCTGATTCTTTTATAGTGATTTTTATATACTCCTTTTGGTGCTTACACGATTGGAAAGCTACATAGAAATTTGTTTTATCTTATTTTATATTATCATGTTACTTAAGTAAAGGTATGATGCTAATTAAAATTAATATTTTTACTTGGTAGATTACTTGGAGTAATGACTCCACCATTGTACTTTCATGTAATTTATTAGTATTGTAAAAATTGGGAATCGAATTTAATGACATAAACACGGAAAAATAATTAATTCAATATTCGAGGATTAATCGGATGATTAATCAAAATTAAATTAATATTATTTTTTAATATAAAATTATTAGTGTATATATACGTGTGTATATATTAGGAATTAGGGAATTATTTAATAAAATTTATAAAAAATTTGAAGGAAGAGAAGATAAAATTGTAAACTTTTAAATTACAAGAAAATTCAAATTCAACTACAAGAGATTTTACCCATACTTCAAAAGTGGGTGGATACTCAACAAATTATTTTGTCAATCATTAGCACATCTTCGTGGAGAGGACAAAATGAAAAAGAAAATTTCTTTCTTTGTACATAAATTTGTATATTTTTTGTTAAAAATATATATTTTCTATAAATCACCTATATATATTTTTGTTATATATATACATGTATATATTTAATTTATAAATTACATATTGTCTTCAATAATTTACATATTATTATAAATATTTGCTTCTCAAATTTGTTTATTAAATTAAATATTTTAAAGATTTAAAAAATATATATTATAGGGTCGTTGTTTCAATAAAATTAAAGTTACTTATTTAAATTTGAATTTATAGGATAGAAAAAATCTAAATTGTGTTTTAAATCTTTGTTAATGGAGTAAACAAAATATAAAATATTAATTAAATAAAATTAAATTTCCTTATTTAAATTAGAATTTATAGGATAGAAAAATATCAAATACCTTTTAAAACTTTACTAATGGAGGAAACTAATATACAATTCCTAGATTCTTCCCTTTCTCAATTTGGTGCATTTTGGTGCCCAAGTTTGCACCGAATTCCAAAATGGTGGCTAAAGTTTGAAAATTACAAATCGATGGCCAAAGTTTTTACCAAGTTTCAAAATAGTGGCTATACTTTCAGATTTACAAATCGGTGGTCATACTTTATACTGTATTTCACAGTAATAATTCAACAAATAAAAAAATGAAAAAAAAATATTATTGAAAAGTAATTAATTTAAATTTTTTAAAAATAATATTGATTCAACCGGAACACCAAAAAAATTCATCTGAAGTTTAAAAAAAAGATCATTGAGTCTAAATAATTCTCGAAAAATAGTTATAGTCAAATTTTCAAAAAGGTTAATATTTAAATTTTATTATTTTATATATTATTAGTATTTTTTGTTATATTTATTTATGTAACGGGCGTCGGCTCAAGAAACATGACACAAAATCGGCGTATAAAGTCTAGGGGATATAAAGATAATTTTTGTGATAATACGAATGACTAAAGAATTAAATGGTTGTTAATACTTAAATTTATATTACTGTAAATTTTTAGTATTTGTTTTATATTTATTTAGAGTAACTGGTGTCGCATCAATAAAATATGATACAAAATCGGCATACAAATATGTTAGTAGTTTATTTTATTGTTTATGTATGTTATTTTGTAAAATATTGTGTTCACTATTTATATATACTAACTTATAGCCCGTACAATGTACGAGTTTTTTTAATAAATTTTATTAATTAATTAAACAATTAAAAGATATATTTGGATGTATTAATAAGTTATATATATTATTAACTATTGAAAGATTTTCCGTAAGGTATTAACGGGAGTGTATTAATGATCGAAAGATATTGTACAATTGGTATCTTTAGGTGTGTTTTGGAAAGGTAATATTGTTTAATAAAAAGGTAACATGTTAATTTAAAAAGTTAACATTAATGATTGAAAGATATGATATAATTAGTATTTTTAGATTTGTTAATAAAAGATATTATGTTTTAATTAAAAGGTAACATGTTTTTAATGACTGAAAAATAAAATATAATTAGTATTTTTAGGTGTGTTTATAAAAGATAGTGTTTTTTTTAATTAAAAAGTAATATGTTTTGGTTAGAAAATGTAATATCTCATTATTCATATTATTTATAAATTAAAAAGATCGAAAACCAGAAAACCATAAAATATGAAAAATCAAAATTTTCAGTGAAATGGTTATTATATAATAGTATAAATTTTATATATATTTTTTCTTAAATAGTTAATACTTAAAATTTTACAAAACATTTACAGGGCCGCTGCGAAGCGCGGCTTAGTTAACTAGTTTCTTATAAATTTGAATATTTTTTATATTTTAAATATATTGAAGAAAATTTTAATTACGATTAAAATTTTAAAAATTTTGTGACGCCTCTAAATAAAAAAGAAAAGTTGTTCGAATTTAATTACGAACTTTAACATATTAGAAGTAGAAAAGTTGTTCGAATTGATGGAGGAGAACCGTTTGAATTTATAGAGAAGACCGATAAATAAAAGTATTATTTGAAATATTACAGGTGTTCAAATTTATAAAGCGTGATAATTCAAATTTATATATCAGACATATAATTAAAAGTTCTATCTGAAATAGAATTGGTTTCGAATTTTCGAAGTAGAAGAATTCGTATTTATAAGAAAAATATATAATTAAAAGTTCTATTTTAAGTCGAATATGTATTTTTAAGACATAATTAAAAGTTCTACTGAAAGTAAAATAGGAGTGCGAGTTTATATTGGTGTTTTTTTAACGAGAGAGCGAGTCATTAGAAAAGAGTATATTTACATGAAAATTAATATATATAAGACAAGTATTAAATATATAAAATTTGGGATTCGGATCTTAACAAGGAAAGCGACAAAGCGTATTAATGAAAGCACGACTTATTAAAGAATGAGTAATTGTTGTAATTTGATAAATAGAGTTTTTATTCAAAAAAAATAAATATAACGCTGTCGCGAAGCGCGGGTTTCTCAACTTAAAATCGTCTTCATCTGTTTTTCTAATTTATCAATTTTTTGGATTAAAAGAAAAGAAAATATTAGATAAATTCTCAATTTATTTCTTACTATTTTCTTCTAACAGAGGAAACTAGATATATTATATTAATATTCTCCTAAATATTCTCTACTAATCCAATTTATTTACTAATTTTTTTCTTACTATCTTATCTTTCAAGGAATGAACTGATTATGCTATGTAAATGTTCCCCTGATTTTTTTCGGGTTAATTATCAAGTTGGTCACTGAAGTTGACTTAAAAGTATCAAGTTGGTCACTAAACTAAAAACGGTCTCAAGCAGGTCATTAAAGTCAGCTACAGGTACATTCTGTTATGTAACTTAATTTTTTTTGGACGAAAAATACTAATATTCATGCTGATTTCTTCGATTTTATGGTCTGAAATGAATATGTTACCCTACCATATTGATGTCATATTAAAAAAAATTAATATATTATCATTTTTAGTCTAAAAAAAGTGAGTTATTTAACGGAATGTACCTGTAGCCAACTTTAATGACCTGCTTGAGATCATTTTCAATTTGGTGACCAACTTGATACTTTAGGTTCACTTCAGTGACCAACTAGATAATTAACCCAATTTTTTTCAAATCCAACTTATTTACTAACTCCTTCATGCTATCTTCTAAGGGAGGAAACTATACATGGCAATGTACATCGTGTACTTTCGTGTCGTGTACTTCCTCGGAAAACTAAGTACACTAAGGAGGATACGCGGATTAGGCGACACCTCTAAGATCATCTCAATCTATTTTTTTAATTATTTTATAGATTTACAATTTTAAATACTAATAAAATTAAAAAATATTCTTTAGCATATTAGAAGTAGAATAGATGTTCGAATTTATAGAGGAGAAAAATTCGATTTTATATATAAAAAAATAAAGTTTTATTTGAATTAGAATATATGCTCGAATTTATTAAGGAGAATAGTTCGAATTTATAGGTAAGCCATAAAATTAAAATTCTATTAAAAGTAGAATAGATGTTTGAATTTATAGAGAAGAATAGTTCGAATTTATAAAAAATACATACAATTAAAAGTTGTATTAGAAGTAAAATAAGTGTTTGTAAGACATAATTAAAAGTTCTATTAGAAATAGAATATGTGTTCCAATTCATAGACGAGAAGAGTTTGAATTATAGGAAATACATCTAATTAATTTTTTTACTAAAAGTAAATTAGGATTGTAAACTTATATATGTGTTTTTTCAACGATAGAGCGGCTCATTAAAAATGATTATGCTAACATTAAAATTAATATATAAGACAAGTATTCAATATATTAAATTTGAGATTTCAATCTTAAATAGAAAATCGTATTTTACGAGATGACGAATTATTAGGAAAAAATGAGTAATTAGTATAATTTAATGAATAAAGTTTTCTAAAAAATATTATAACTCCGCCGCAAAACGCGGTTTTTTTTACTATTTTATAATCAAACTAAATAACATAGGAAAAACGCCACAAAACAGTATTGATTTCATAGCACTGAGATTTCTAGACTTGAACATGAAAAATGACCGTGAAGGATTAAGCAATATATAGTGCCCATGCAAATTAATTGCAGGACTTAATTTTAAGAATTCATATCCTTTATAAATTAGAATACATTTTCTACTTCTAACATGTGATATATTAGTTATCGAACTCTTCTTATTTATAAATTCGAACATTTCGATCATTTATTTTACTTCTAATATGTTACATGATATTATTTTTTAATTAATAGTATTTAAAATTGTAAAGCTCTAGAAAAATAGATTTACACGTTCTTAAAGGCGTCACATAACCTCTCGCGTATTCTCCTTTATGTATATTGATTGATGATTGATTGATTTTCAATTGTATGTACCTTTTATAAATTCGAACTCATTTACTCTATTAATTTGAATATATATTCTACTTTTAATATAAATTTTAATTCTATAACCTACTTATAAATTTGAACTATTTTTTTTATAAATTTAAACACATATTCTATTTCAAATAAAATTTTTATTTATATGTATTCTTTATAAATTTTTTATTTATATGTGTTGTTTATATGGTTGGGAGATTTATGTGTTTGTTCTGTTGAAAAAATAAATGAGTACCGGCCCCGAGCTCCATGTTGTATGGAACCCTGACGCGTCATCCTTTACAAAAACTTCGTACCATAAAATCTACCCTCTCATTTTTTTACACTTTTTTTTTTTGATTCATCTCTCTCATTTCTTTACGTATCAAAAATAGTAACATTTTATAATATATAAAATTCAATCACATTCACTACTTTCCTCCATTATACCTACTTTATACACATTTTATACATTAAATATTGATTGGTCCCACCACTTTACTCATTTTTCTTATTTTTTCCTATTAATTTATATTTTTTCTTAAACTCCGTGACGTCCCCTCAATGTAAAGAATTGAGAGAGACGGAGGGGGTAATACTTTAAAATTAAGATTAATAACTTGCATCAACCATATAAAACAGTATAAATAATTGACAATATTAAACAAATTATGGGTTGGATAAATAGCACTAGCATGATTCGAATGTCTATTTCTCTATAAATTTGAATTTTTCTATAAATTTAAATACTTATTTTATTTTTAATATGTAAATATATTTATTAACTTTTAAAATTTTAAAAAATTAAAAAAATAAGTTGAGGCTATTAAAATTATGATTTATGCATGGAAATATATAGTATATATATATATATATATATATACTATTAATTCATTAAGAACACTCTTATATAAAGAACAATAAAGAACACCATATAATCTTACATAAATTGCATGTTGATTCTAATTTTCTCACCAAAAAAAGTTTATTACGAATAAAAATAGAATCTAACAAAAAATTAGAATCAAATAAAACATGATCACATGTAATTTCATTGTGATAAATATATATACAAGATTCTGTACTGGATTCTATACTGGATTATATGTAATGTTTAATTTTTAAATTTAGATGAGATTCTACGTTAAATTCGATATGTTAGGCTTACTTGTTGTTCAATTTTATGATTCTAATTTTAAAAAATCAATTTTTATGAAAAATAAAGTGTTTATGATGGTGTTCTTTATTGTTCTTTATATAAGGTGTTCTTCCTAGATTCCAACTATATATATATATATATATATATATATATATATATATATATATACATACATATAAAATAGGATACGCGGGAAGTTAGATGGCTCCCCTAAGATTGTCTTAATCTATTTTTTCTAATTTTCTAGAATTTTTGAATTTTAGATACTAAATAAATCAAAAAAATATCCTTTAACATATTAGAAGTAAAATAGGTGTTCGAATTTATTGAGGAGAAGAGTTCGAATTTATAGCGAAGACAAATAATTAAAAGTTATATTTGAAGTAGAATAAATGTTTAAATTTGTAGAGGGGAAGAATTCAAATATAAAAGAGGTACTTGCAAAGTTCTATTTGAATTAGAATAGGTTTTTCAATTTATAGAGGACAAGAGTTCGGATATAAAATAAGTACTTGTAATTAAAAAATTTATTGGAAGTAGAATAAACGTTTGTAATACATAACTAAAAGTTCTATTTGAAGTAGAATATGTAAGGTTATATATGTATTTTTTCAACGAATGAGTGACTCATTAAAAAGAGTATGATAACATAAAAATTAATATATAAGACAAGTATATATATATTCAATATATTAAATTTGAGATTTTGATATTAAAAAGGAAAACGTGTTTCACGGGAGGACGACTTATTAGCGAGAACCGGGTAATTTTCGTAATTTAATTGATAGAGTTTTTTTAAAAAATTATTACGCCGCTGCGAAACACGGTTTTTTCAACTACTTATATAATAAACAACAATTTTTTTTATCCTTTTTATTACGCGTTATTATTACATGGAATTGTGTGAACTGATGTTTGAACCATGGTGTTTTGTCTCTGTTTTGAAGAGGCAATGGAGCTATTAGATTGTTTCGTTCTATTTTTCTAATTTTTTCAATTTTTTGAATTAATAATATTAAAAATTCGAAAAAATCTCAATTACCGTTTAAATACTTACTAATAGAGGAAAAATATAATATTTTTGCATTTAAAATCCCTACTAATGGACAAAGTAAATATACAATAGATTTTTATTAATAGAGAAAATTAAATATTACTAATGGAATAAACTAAATATTCAATTATAATATTCTTGCCTTCAAAATATCTAAATTAGAAAAAAAGTTTATTACCTTACATTATTTTGAACTTTCCTCTATTATTATCTAAATATTCTCATGATATATTTTTAATTAAATTACAATCTTAACATATTGTTCTCCTAAACTTTCTTTTTTATGTAATATAATAGAAAATACAGGAACGTTTTAGAAGTTAGTAAATTAGATCGGTCTTGCATAAGAAATTAAATAATTAATACCAAAAAATAGAAAAAATCTCAATTGCCTTTTAAATATTTACTAATGGAGAAACTAAATATACAATTTCAATATTTTTGCATTTAAAATCTCTACTAATAGAGGAAAGTAAATATAATATTCTTGCATTTAAAATCTCTACTAATAGAGAAAGTAAATATACAATAGATCTTGGAAGAAACTAAATATAAACTAAATATTCGATTATAATATTCTTGCCTTCAAAATATCTAAATTATAAAAAAAAAGTGTATTACCTTACATTATTTTAAACTTTCCTCAATTATTATCTAAATATTCTCATAATATTTCTTTTCAAATGAAATTAACATCTTAACATTAATTTCTTTTTTATGTGATATAATATTGATGTGGTCAGAAAAGTAATTATAGAAATATAATTGACTGGTCAAACAAAAGGCCGATATTTAAAGCCCAATACCTTAATTATTCATTAATTTCGTAATTAATGAATAGGGAAAATATACAGCTCATAAAAAGAGCCCAAATTATGGCAAATTAGTCAAAGAAGGATCCAGAATCCCAATTAAAGGCAATTAATGAGTCATAGCCTTTATCAACAAGGAAAAGATTTATTCAGCAAACAATACAATGTTTATCCAATATCGAAAAGGAGACTTATTCGCTAAGACTCCTAAACATACCATAAATACTAGGCTCCAGACGCCTATATAAGGTCCCTGATCCTACAATCAGAACTACGTCTTGGCTTGATTCTCAATAACGATTTGAGATACGTAGGCATCTTGTGAGGACCAATTTAGTCCGGAAACACGAGTGCAGCCATTAAAGCTCGAAGCTCATCAAACCTTAGCATTAATTACTCAAGTACGTTTTTTATTCCACAACATTTGGCGCCGTCTGTGGGAAGACAACATCAACCATGGCAAACACGCGAAGAACAACCAGAGATTCTGATACTTCTGAAGGCCTCCCTATCACCTCCGGGGCTGATACTCATGGGAGCCAACCACCGCCAACTACTGGCACTGAAGGGGCGAATATCCCCACCAACACTCAAGGACCGGAAATCCCGATTTCGGTTGAAGGGACGAATCCCCTGCAGATGGTCATTCATGGATCTAATCCACAAGAGACCGTTCACCAGCAACCGATCACAACCTCTGCGTTGCTTGTGAACGCACCTCGCAGTCTTCAACTCCACACTACTGATCTCCCTCAATACGCGAATCAGACTTTGGGGATGCCAAGCTATGGCATGCCCCCTCGACCCATGGCGGGCGGTAGTGGAACTAATCCAATCTACCATGAGGCATATGTGCCTCCTTATATTCAAGGTCTGGGACCCCAAAATCAACAGACTCGTCAGACCCCTCTCATTCAAGATTACTCTGGCCCATACACTGAGGATGAGGGTTATACAACTGGGGAGGATGTCGCCCCAAGGAGGAGACGTTCTTCACAGACAAATCGGGAGCCACCCCAAACTACTAAGGACAAGCTTGCGGCCCATGAGGCAGAAGTCGCAAGGCTTAAAAAAGTATTGGCAGAACAAGAGGCCGCAAGGACAAAAAGTCAAGCTGAAGGAATCCCAATTATCAATTTGGATCCACCACCAAGGAGAACCAGGAGGGCTGAAGCCCCAAGGGGTGATCCTAGCATTCTGTTGCCCCTAGGAGATCCCGATGATCCTACACCACCGTTTACTCAAGACATCATGAAAACGGCTATATCCAGAAAGTTCAAGATGCCTTCGATTAAAGCGTATGATGGAACGGGAGATCCCGCTAATCATGTGAGAACCTTCTCCAATGCACTGCTGTTGCAGCCCACCAATGATGCGGTCAAATGTAGGGCGTTTCCCCAAACTCTTGCAGGTATGGCTCAACGTTGGTATAGCCGTCTACCTCCCAACTCCATTGGATCCTTCAAAGAATTGAGTAAAGCTTTCATCAATCAATTCATAAGTGGAAGGGTGCATGAGAAAAGCTCTGCCTCACTCATGGCAATCCGGCAAGGACAGAATGAAGCCCTGAGGGACTACATCAATCGATTCACTCGAGAGGCTTTAAAAGTCCCAGACTTGGAAGACAGAGTGGCTATGATAGCCCTGCAACAAGGAACCACTGATGACCACTTCAAACGGTCGTTAGCTAAACATCCACCCGAGAGCATGCTGAAGCTCCAAGATAGGGCTGGGAAATATATCAAGGCTGAAGAAAGCATGAGAAAGTATGAGCCCCCTGCTGGTGGTAGTGGAAACTCGAAGAAAAGGAAAGAAACTCAGGAGTACGACGTCAAGGAAAAGTTTCCCCGAACATCAAAGAATTCTGACTCTCCACCCAAGAGAAATAACTTTGGGCCGAAGTTCACGGAGTATGCAAGATTGAATACTCCCAGGAGTCAAATTCTGATGGAGATAGCCAAGGAAGAAGATATCAAATGGCCAAAGCCAATGAGGGCTGATTTGTCCAAACGGAACCAAAATCAGTTTTGTCGGTTCCACAAAGAAGTCGGTCATGACACCGACGATTGTAGGCAATTGAAAGATGAGATTGAGTTTCTGATACGAAGAGGAAAACTCAGCAAGTTCACTAAAGATGGAGGTCAAGGGAGCCAAAGGGGGAACTATGAAAGAAAGGATTACGATAGAAGGGACAACGATCAAGATCGAAATCCCAAGCCCCGAGGGCCTGTGATCAACATGATATTTGGAGGACTAACTGCTGCTGGGTCCTCCCGAAACTCAAGAAAAGCTTATGCCCGAGAGGTACTGACTATTGTTGGAGAAGCACCGAAGCGTGCACGAACAGAAGTATCAATAAGTTTTGATGATTCTGATTTGGAAGGGGTGAAGTTCCCCCACGATGATCCTCTTGTCATAGTACCTGTGATAGGCAACTCTGAAACAAAGAGAGTCTTAGTCGACAATGGAGCCTCTGTGGATATCTTGTTCCACGATGCCTTTATCAAGATGGGTTACACTGATTCTCAGTTGACACCCTCTAATATGCCCATATATGGGTTCAATGGAGTGGAATCAAAGGTGGAAGGCACTATCCAACTCCCAATGACCATGGGACAAGGAACGAATACATCCACTCAAATGCTGAACTTCATAGTTATAAAGGCAACCTCAACCTACAATGCGATCCTTGGGAGGACGGGTCTTCATGCGTTTAAGGCTGTTGCCTCATCTTACCACCTGAAACTCAAATTCCCCACTCGGAATGGGATTGGTGAAGAACGGGGAGACCAAAAGATGGCTAGAAGCTGTTATGTAGCCGCGTTGAGGCCTGATGGAGTTGGGGGGCAGGTTCTTCCCATTGAAGATATGGACACTAGTGACAATGAGGACCGAAGAGGGAAACCAGCTGAGGATTTAATCCCAATTCCCTTAGTCCCGGATGAACCAGAGAAGGTGACTTATGTTGGGGCACTACTGCCCGAACCATTGAAAGGCAAACTCGCATCTTTTCTTCAAGAGAACAATGACGTTTTTGCTTGGACAGCGGCTGACATGCCAGGGATTGATCCCCAACTAATATCTCACAAATTGAATGTGGATCCAGAAAGGAAGGCAGTGAAACAAAAGAAAAGAAGCTTTGCTCCAGAGAGGCTTGAAGCCATTAAGCAAGAAGTGAATAAGCTTTTAGAAGCTGGGTTTATTGAAGAAATCCAATTCCCGGAATGGTTAGCTAACCCTGTGATGGTCAAGAAAGCTAACGGGAAGTGGAGAATGTGCGTCGACTTCACCGACTTGAATGATGCATGTCCTAAGGATTGTTTTCCCTTACCAAGGATTGATGCTCTGATAGATGCCACTGCTGGGCACGAGATGCTAAGTTTCATGGATGGCTTCAGCGGATATAATCAAATCAAGATGCACAAAGATGACATCGCCAAAGTGTCGTTCATCACTGACTTTGGTGTCTTCTGTTTCTTAGTCATGGCTTTTGGGCTTAAGAATGCTGGAGCAACCTATCAAAGATTGGTGAACAAAATCTTTGAGCACCTGATTGGAAAAACCATGGAGGTCTACGTAGATGACATGTTAGTCAAGAGCCTTGATAAGGCCGATCACATTGAGCACCTCCGAGAGGCTTTTGAAGTGCTAAGACACCACAAAATGATGCTGAATCCAGCTAAGTGTGCATTTGGTGTAGGCTCGGGAAAGTTTTTAGGCCTGATGGTTTCCAAGAGAGGAATCGAGGCTAATCCCGACAAAATCAAAGCGATTCTAGACATGGAACCACCAAAGACTGTCAAGGATGTCCAGAAACTGACGGGAAGAGTGGCTGCTTTGGGAAGATTCATCTCCAAGTCTGGAGAGAAGTGTTTACCCTTCTTCAAAGCACTCAAAAAAGTGAAGAATTTTGAATGGACAACTGAAAGTCAAGAGGCCTTTGAGGCCCTGAAGAAATATATGGCTGAAGCACCACTGTTGGCAAAACCCAAGCCAGGAGAAATTCTCTATTTATACTTGGCGGTTTCCAACACAGCCCTTGGAGCTGTTTTGGTAAAGGAAGAAGTAAAGGTTCAGAAACCCATCTACTATGTGAGCAAGATTCTACATGGGGCAGAAATAAACTACTCAATGATTGAGAAGTTTGCCTTAGCCTTGATAATGGCCTCAAGAAAGCTACGCCCCTACTTCCAGGCTCACAAGATAGAGGTTTTGACTGATCAACCTCTAAGAAACATCTTGCATAGCCCTCAAGTTAGTGGAAGATTGATCAAATGGGCCATTGAATTGGGAGAATTTGATATCAAGTATAAGCCTCGGACGGCCATAAAAGCTCAAGCACTTGCTGACTTCATGGTTGAATGCACCATTGACAACCAAGAAGTCGGGGGGCAGGAAGTAACTATGGAAGATAAGAAAGATGAGGAAATGACCTTCAAAGAATGTTGGGTGCTCTATTTTGATGGAGCATCAAAAACAAAATCGAGTGGAGCTGGTTTAGTGCTACAGAGTCCTGATGGATTCCTAATAGAGTATGCACTGAAACTTGACTTCCCAACGACAAACAATGAGGCTGAGTATGAAGCTCTGATAGCTGGCTTAGGGCTGGCTGGAGCCTTGAGAGTCAAAACTCTGAAAGTATGTGGAGACTCGAGGCTAGTGGTTTCCCAAGTAAATGGGGAGTTTGAGGCCAGAGATGAAGTCATGGCCAAGTACTTAAAACTTGTCAAGGCCATTATGACCCAATTCGATGAATGCTATGTGGAGCACATTCCAAGGGAGGAAAATGTGAAGGCTGATGCCTTGTCTAAGTTTGCCTCTTCTGAAATTGAAAACTATGCCGGGAGTGTATACTTCCAAGTCTTGAAGACCCCAAGCATTAATGGAAAATTGGTAGCCCCCATTGGTATCACCAGTTGTTGGATTGATCCCATCAAAGCTCATCTGGAAACTGGGTGGCTGCCCAACGACACTTCAGAAGCACGAAAGTTATACGTCAGAGCACTAAGGTATGCCCTAATTGAGGGAATCCTATACAAGAAATCTTTTGTTATTCCATACTTAAAGTGTTTGAGACCTCAAGAGGCAGAATTGGCCCTAAAGGAAGTGCATGAAGGGATTTGTGGGCAACACTTGGGGGGCAGAGCCCTAGCTCATAAGGTCACTCGTCTAGGTTTCTATTGGCCAAGCATACTTGCTGATGCTAAAAGCTACGTCAAGAAATGTGAACGGTGCCAGAAACATGCACCAGTGGTTAGGCAACCACCAGAGATGATGACATCCATTAACTCACCTATCCCCTTTGCTATGTGGGGAATGGATATACTTGGGCCATTTCCTATGGCAAGTGCTCAAAGAAAGTTCTTGATAGTAGCAATTGATTATTTCACCAAGTGGATTGAGGCTAAGCCATTAGCCAAGATAACCACCAAGCAAGTGATGCAATTCTTCTGGGAAAATGTGATATGCAGATATGGAATTCCACGAGTCCTGGTCACGGACAATGGAACTCAGTTTAACAACGATGAGTTCAAGAAATATTGTGATGAAAACGATATCAAGTTGCGCTTCACTTCTGTCGCCCATCCTCAAGCCAATGGGCAAGCTGAGGTTGCAAATCGAATCATCCTTGATGGACTAAAGAAAAGAGTTGAACGCTCCAGAAACACTTGGGTAGACGAATTACTCCCTATACTTTGGGCATATCGTACTACTTGCAAAGTCACCACCGGGGCAACTCCATTCCTATTGGCTTATGGAGCAGAGGCAGTGGTCCCAGTGGAAATTACTCACACCTCCCCAAGAGTTGAGGCTTATGAACCAGAAGAAAATGAAGAAGGCTTGAGGCTAGCTTTGGATCTAATTGATGAAGTTAGAGATGAAGCAAACGCCAAGATAGTTGAACATCAAAAGAAAGCATCCTTCTACTACAACCTAAGGGTTAAAGAAAGGTTCTTTCGTCAAGGAGACTTGGTTCTCAGAAAGATTGAAGCATCTGGAGTTGGACAAAAAGGGAAGTTAGCCCCAAATTGGGAAGGACCATATCGCGTCAAGAACGTATTTGGTCGAGGCTCATACAAGCTAGAAACCCTTGAAGGGCATGAGGTGCCAAGGACTTGGCATGCCTCCAATTTGAAAGTTTATTATGTTTAAGGTGTCTCCCAAGTGGACTCACTACTATAAATAAGGTTCGATGAAACCAACCCAAGTTTTAAACTGGGATATTATGTAAGGGTTGATCCCATCTTCAAGTTATGAATGAATTCAGCATTTTCATGTTTTAAAGCTTATCTATTATGAGTCTTCATGAACATTCAAAAAGCAAGAAAAGCAACACAAGCCATGAATGGCCACCATACATAAATAAAAACTTAAACAACAGTTAAGTTAAGCCCGTAGGCCAAAAATACATAAATAAAAGTACAAGCCATAATGGCCAAAAGTGAAACTACACCTAATCTTCTTTGTCTACGTCCTCCTCCTCTTCCTCTCTAGAGGAAAAGACAGCATCATCAGCTCCAGCAGTCTGACCAGGTGGGGAAGTGTGATCCAGGTCTAAGATCCTATCATCTTCCTCCATCTCGTCCTCTCCAGCCAAAGCCATCTCCAAAGAAGTAGGAAGGTGAGGGCTTGGAAAATCAGAAATAGAGAGGGATCCAGGCATCCTCTCCAAAACAGCAGCAAGAGCGTCATCCCATCCCTTAGTGTACTGAACTGGGAAGAGGAGCCCGTCATGCTTATCAATCAAGTCCCCGTACTCCTCAGAGTCGAGATACTCGTCGATAAAATCATCCTTGGCCTTCCTCAAGGACACCAGCTCAGCCTGGGAGTCAGCCAACTCCTTCTCCTTCCTAGCCAAAGTGGCCTTAACTGAAGCCATTTCCTCCTGAGACTTCTCAAACTTGCCTTGGTTGGCCTCAGAAGATGAGCGCCAAGACTTGGCCTGAAAGAGAGCCCCTTGGTAGTTGGCATTCATCTGCAAGCAAGTTATAGGTTAAATACTTAAACTTGAAATAAATCAAAGACTACAAAGAAAAGAAGGAGAGAAATACTTACAGCAGCCATAGCCTGGGATCCAGCATGCTCCACCCCCTCAATGGTGGAGTTAGAAACAAAATCCTTGTAGTCACAAGGAGTCAAAGAGTGGTAAGACCACTCCACAGCATGTTTGGACACTCCCACCACGGTGTCCTTCTTCCTAAGACCCCAGTTGGGGCGCCAAACTGCGCTCTTGCCCGAGGGAGGGCCTTCAGCATCCTCAGTAAGGTCCACATGTGGCCTTATGAAAGCTGGAACACTAGAAGCACGAGGGTCCTTCCCCCCTAAGCGTGCCCTCTTCATCCGGGCTGTTTCCCCGTCTTCAGGCTCGTTGGACTTATTGATAAAGGTCGCAACTGCAAAAGACACAAGGAAAGAAACAGTTGGTATAAGTCAATCTTGAATAAATAAAGAAAGATATGAGGTGAGAATTACCCTTATCAGAAACGTTGGAAAGTCCCAAGGACTTAAGCTGGAACTCGTCCAGGAGCACCCAAGCCATGGTGGCATAGTTATCCTTTGTAAGTTCAGCATATGCATGGGCTTCCTCATCACTCAGGATAATATCACTAGGGCTACCATCCGAAACTCTACTAAAAGAACTACGAAAAAGGGTGCCCCAATCCCCTCCTTCCCAAACTAAATACATAAATTCCTCTTTCCATTTTGGGTTATTATCCGGAATGGATTTGGGGTGAAATATGGGGGGAGTGGAAGGACGGTGGTTGATATAAACCCAACCCAAAGTAATGGCTGAACTATTCTTAAATTGAAAGATTTTTCTAAACAAGGCTACAGATAAAGGAAATTTGTTCTTCAAACAAAGAACAATGAAACACATAATTATTCTCCAGGCGTTTGGAGGAAGTTGGCAAGGGTTAATCCCAACATCAGCCAAAAGCCTGGGAATGAACTCATGCATGGGAAACCTAAGTCCTGCAACAATGGCATCCTTATATATGCAAAGTGCATCAGGACGCCAATGGCAAGAACGGTCCCCTGGGCCTGCTGGAACTAATCTATAGGGGGACTTAACCCTATACATTTTGTTATAGTCCCTAATTAAGTCAATTTCATGGAACTTATTACTACAATCAAATGAATCTAAGTGTGATACATGAGGATATTCATCACTACGCTCTAAGATCATATCCTGAAGTGACATATGAGGAGAACGGATGATGATACCTCTCTTAGAAGCTTTGTTCATTCTTTGAAGGCGTTGGGCAGCTTTGTCAGACATCTTCAAATCTTCAAATCTTCAAATCTTCAATAGAAACCCAGAAATCTTCAAGGGAAGGAGATGGAAACCCAGAAAACTTCAAGGGAAGGAGATGGAAACTCAGAAATCTTCAAGGGATGAAGATTTATCCCAGAAAAACAAGAACACCACCGTGAGAAACTCACCGGGAATCGCCTTACCACGGAGAAAAAACTATGATAACTAGAGAAATTTTGGAAAGTTGAAAGTGAGAAGTGAGAGTGAAATGAGAAATCTCACTCTTTTATAAGCGAGATAACCGGGAGCTCAACCGGCTAAGGTAGAGCAACCGTCTATAGCCAGTAAGGCCCATAATCCATTCATGGATTACAACGGCAAAAGCCCAAATAAAGTTAGGCCCAATTAGGCCCAAGGCAGAGAAAACTTAAGACCAATCTAAAATTGGGTTAGTTGAAGCCCAATTAGGCTAAATAAAAGCCCAAAAATAAATCTTGGAATCTAACCAAGTCAGAAAATTAAAAAACGAGGTCGAAAAGACCCTAAATCAAGGTCGCACGACCCAAGTCGAAAATATACGAGAAAACGAGGTCGTATCTAATGACCTCACTCCCAAATGAAGCGAAATAATTAAAGGTTTGAGGTCGAAAAGACCCTAAACCGAGGTCGTGTGACCCTAGTCGAAAATACACGTGAAACCGAGGTCGTGTCCATCGACTTCGTACTAAAAACAAGTCAAAAAAGATAGCAAATTGAGGTCGAAAGGACCCTGGGTCGAGATCGAACGATTGAGTTCGAAAATATACTATAAAACAAGTTCGCATCCCTCGACCTCACGCTAAAACGAGGTCGAAAAACGAGGGGATGAGATCGAACAAACGAGATCGAAAATACATGGGGAATTGAGGTCATCTTGTTCGACTTCGCTCCAAAATAAAGTCAGAAAAATATGGAATTCTAGTCGAAAATGACTTAAGGATTCCTAATCGAACAAACAGGAAACTGAGATCGAAAGATCCTGGTCAAAATTGGCCTACAATTCAAGGTCGAGCCCATCGACCTGGGGACAAAAATGAGGTCGAAGGAAGGCTGGCTGAGATCGAAAGATCCTGGTCGAAATTGGCCTACAATTCGAGGTCGAGCTCATCGACCTGGGAACAAAAATAAGGTCGAAGGAAGGTCGTTCCAGGTCGAAATCATACTGACTTCCGGTCGACACATCTTGATCGAAAGTGACCAAGAATCTGAGGTCGAACTTCCAGGTCGAATATGAACTGGATCCTGGTCGAAAGTTCCTGGTCGAAAAAGACTAGGAATTCGAGGTCGAGCCCATCGACCTGGGGACAGTCCTGGTCGAAATCCTGGTCGATTTTACACTGAATTCCTGGTCGAAATCCTGGTCGAAAATGACCTAAGTTGAGGTCAAAAATGCCCTGAAAAATGGAAAATTTTGGGAAAAACACGCTGTAACTTCTACGAAAACCCCAAGGGTATTTTCCCAGAAGTTGGGGGGCAAATGATGTGGTCAGAAAAGTAATTATAGAAATATAATTGACTGGTCAAACAAAAGGCCGATATTTAAAGCCCAATACCTTAATTATTCATTAATTTCGTAATTAATGAATAGGGAAAATATACAGCTCATAAAAAGAGCCCAAATTATGGCAAATTAGTCAAAGAAGGATCCAGAATCCCAATTAAAGGCAATTAATGAGTCATAGCCTTTATCAACAAGGAAAAGATTTATTCAGCAAACAATACAATGTTTATCCAATATCGAAAAGGAGACTTATTCGCTAAGACTCCTAAACATACCATAAATACTAGGCTCCAGACGCCTATATAAGGTCCCTGATCCTACAATCAGAACTACGTCTTGGCTTGATTCTCAATAACGATTTGAGATACGTAGGCATCTTGTGAGGACCAATTTAGTCCGGAAACACGAGTGCAGCCATTAAAGCTCGAAGCTCATCAAACCTTAGCATTAATTACTCAAGTACGTTTTTTATTCCACAACAAATATAAAATACAGGAACGTTTTGGTAAATAATAAGTTAAGAAATTAGATCGGTCTTGCGTAAGAAATTAAGTAATTAATACCAAATATTAGAAAAAATCCCAATTACCTTTTAAATATTTACTAATAGAGGAAACTAAATATACAATTTCAATATTCTTGCATTTAAAATCTCTACTAATGAAGGAAAGTAAATATAATATTCTTGCATTTAAAAATCTCTACTAATGGAGAAAATAAATATACAATAGATCTTTACTAATGTAGGAAACTAAATATTACAAATGGAGGAAACTAAATATTCAATTATAATATTCTTGCCTTCAAATATCTAAATTAAAAAAAAATGTGTTACTTTACATTATTTTGAACTTCCCTTTGTTATTATCTAGATATTCTCATAATATTTCTTTTTAAATGAAATTACCATCTTAACATTCTGCTCTGCTAAACTTTCTTTTTTAATGTATTATAATAGAAAATACAAGAACATATTGGTAAATAAGAAGTTAAGAAATTAGATTGGTCTTGCATAAGAAATTAAGTAATTACTTGGTAAATAATTAATTACCTTTAATACTTTTATAAAAACAGCTAATTAATAGTATAAATATACACTTAAACTTTGTTAATTGTCTACTGCAATTTTTGTTGTCAACATTGTTTTTCTTTACTTTTTTGAAGCAAGGTGATTTTCATGTACATTCAGTTGTGAATTGATTTATATGTTTATGTGTACGTTAATGGTTTTGAATTTATAGTTAAAAGTTGTTACACCTGTATACAAGGTAACTCGAAATTGGAGAATTCATCATGTCTTCAAAAACAAATTTTATCATTGTTTTTTAACGTTTAGATAGTTATTGCTCTAAATTTTATGAGAAAAGATTATATCTTTTAGTAAAATATTTTCTGTAATTCATACACGAAAATTCAAAGATAAAAATTGTATATTAAGAAGTTTATAGTGTATGTATTTCGAAAATATCATGTTAAGATTTATTCGACTGAAGAATTTATTTAGTGGGTGTATTTTTAACAAAATTCAATAAGTCAGTGCATCTATAACAAAAGTCATACAAGAATAAGAAATATTGAGAAGATGTCATTAATTTTTTTTTAAAAGGAAGAGATTGTTGTTGTTATTTGTTTTGGCAAAAAAAGATCATTATTAATAAAAAATTCTCTCAACAACAAAAATGATGTTTGTTCATATTTTTTTGATTTTTTTCTTACTAGGAGTAGATTTGGAGGTAGTGAAGATTTTAATAGCTATGAAGGTATAATTGTAGTTTTTGATTGAACGATCTAGAACTTTATATATATATATATATATATATATATATATATATATATATATATACTAGCTTATATCCCGTGCGACGCACGGTCTTCTTTAATATTTTCTTATTTTTTATTTAGATTTTAGTTATTATATATAATTTGATAAAATTCTAATATATATATACCGGATTTATAAATCTAACAATTTAATATCTAAATTTAATATATTCTTGACGTAATCTGTAGTAGTATTTTAGATATTAAAATATAAAATATTTTAAAATAACAGATCTAATGATTCGTATTTTTTTACTCTTAAAAATCTAAAAAGGGACTCAAATGTAAATATCAAAATATGTGCTCGTGCAATATACCGAGTTTATTTGAATATACTATTACTTTTATTTTCATTAATTATCTCGTTTAAATTGAATGTTAAAAAAATTATAATAAACATGAATTTCATAAGTTTAATATAATAATATTACCAATATATCTGTCTTTTGCCGTGTTATTTTTAATTTGAACATGAGTTGTTTCAGTTAAAAAATATAAAACAGGTAATATTCTTAAAAAGACAATTAGTTACTTATTCACAATTATATAAATTATATTACTTTTTTTATATATGTCGTCTGCATTATTTTTAGAAAATTAGTTGTTTAAGTTAGAAAATATAAAAGAGGTAATGTGTTTTAGCTGAAAAGAATAAATAGTTATTTATTAATATTTATATAAAACAATATTACCATTGTATATTTATTTTGCATGTATTATATTTAGAAGATAAGTTGTTTTAGTTAGAAAATATAAAACAAATAATGTGTTTTAGCTGTCGGTTATAAATATATAATAATATTACCATTTTATATATATGTTGCCCGTCTTATTTTTAGAAAATGATTTGTTTTAGTTAAATAGATATATGAAATAGGTAATATGTTTTAGCTGAAAAAGGTAATTGGTTATTAATAAATTGGTTTCCATATATGTGTATTTAGAAGATGAGTTGTTTTATTTAAAAATATAAAAATAATATGTTTTAGCTGAAAAAGGTAATCGTTTATAAATATATAATAATATTACCATATTATATATATGTTGTCCGTTTTATTTTTAGAAGATGAGTTGGTTTAGTTTAAAAATAATATAAAATAGGTAATGTACTGAAAAAGGTAATTGATTATTAATAAATTGGTTATAGATAGGCCCGTGAATCGGCCCAAATACCGACCGACCGACCGACTGACCGACCGACCAAAACTTTTAATGTTTCGTCTTTAATAATATAGTATAGATATATACTAGCTTAAAACCCGTGCGATTCACGGATTGTTAATTGTTATTTATTATTATTTTTTAAATATTTTTTTAATTGTAATTGTGCAAAAAATAAGTAAGCATGTTAAAATAGCTAAAAACTTTTAATTAATTAAAAACATTAAAACATATTTTAAAATAAATAAGTATGAGTTTGCCCGTTATATGTTTGGAAAATTAGGAGTTTTAGTAAGAAAAAATAAAAAATGTAACATATATTTAGTTTAAAAAGGTAAATACCCGTGATATTTTTGAAAAATGAGGTTTTAAAATTTAATAATTAAAAGTATTTAAATATGTTTTAAAATAAATAAGTAAAGGTTTTTGTGATATTTTTGGAAAAAGACTAGATTTTAGTGAGAAAAGATAGAAAAAGTAAATTGTAAAAGACAATTTTCCGTGATATATTTAGAAAATGAGGGACCTTGTTAGAAAAAATATATAATATGTTTTAGCTGAAAAGGTAATTGGTTATAAATAGGTATTTGATTATTTATATTTTAATATTTTTAGTAATTGCATTTGTTAAGAAAAATAAGTAGACATGTTAAAATAGGTAACTAAAGGTTTGTCCGTGATATTTTTGGAAAATGGGGGATTTTAGTTAGGAAAAATAGAAAAACTAACAGGTTTAGTTAAAAAAGGCAACTGCCCGTGATATATTTGAAAAAGTACGGGAATTTGTTAGAAAAAATAGAAAAAATAATGTATTTTAGGTGAAAAAGGTAATTGTTATAAATAGGTAATATTATCATTTAATAATATATTTCTATAAATAAGTAAGGTTAATTAAATAAAAACACGAAGTACAGTAATGGGCAATTAAGTAAAATCACAACGTATCATACCGACCAACCAAACTTTTAATGTTTCGTCTATTATATAATAGTATTGATATATATATATACTATATTATTAAAGCCGATACATTGAAAGTTTTGGTTTTCGGTCATTTATTCTATTTAATAAAAAATAAAATAATATAAGAATAGTAACTAGATGATTGACTTTTATAATTAAAACAGTTTTTTCTAACAAAATCTACTCATTTTCCAAAAATATCACGGACAATTACCGTTAAATTAAAACATATTACCTTTTATATTTGTTCTCACTAAAATCTCTATTTTCCAAAAATATCAGGTACAACCCTTACTTACTTATTTTATTAAAACTCATTTTAATAATTTTAATTATTTAAAAAAATTGAACTATTTTAACATGCCAACATATTTTTTTAACAAACACAATTAATATAATTAAAACACTTCTAAAAATATCACGGGCGATTACTTTTGTTTTTAATTAAAACATGTTAGTTTTCTATTTGTCCTAATTTAACTTTTTTCTAAAAAAATCTACTCATTTTTCAAATATATCACGGGCAATTACATTTAAATTTAAACATATTACCTTTTATATTTTTTATCACTAAAATCTCTATTTTTCAAAAATATCAGATGCATTCCTTACTTACTTATTTTATTGAAACCCATTTTAATAATATTAATTACAATTAATTTAATTAAAACAGTTCTAAAAATATCAATAAAATTTAATGTTTTCTTTTAATTAAAACATGTTAGCCTTTTCATTTGTCATTATTATCAATATTATTTTAATAAATAATAAAATAATATTAATAATTCTCGATCTGTATTCTTCTTTTATTTTTTCCACGTACCAATTAATAATTAAGTTTTTCATTTTATAATTTACTATATTAAGTTTTATTCTTTATTTAATATTATTCATTCTCATTAATATTTTTAATTTGTCGTTTTCTAATCTCTTTTGATGACCTGTGCCTTGCAGGGGTCGTAGGCCAGAATATATATATAAAAACGTATTTTGTAGAATATTTTTTGAGAAAATTTAGAGATATTATTATAAAGCCGCTGCGAAGCGCGGCTTAATAAACTAGTATAAATATAATTGATCAGATATGAATCTTAAATATTCACTAATCAATACTATTATATATTAGACGAAACTTTGGTTGGTCGGTATGGTACGTTGTGATTTTACTTAATTGTCCTTAATTAAATATAATTCATGTTTTTACTTAATTAACCTTACTTTTTTATAGAAATATATTATTAAATAATAATATTACCTATTTATAACCAATTACCTTTTTCACCTAAAATACATTATTTTTTCTATTTTTTCTAACAAATTCCTCTACTTTTTCAAATATATCACGGACAATTACCTTTTTTAACTAAAACATGTTTGTTTTTCTATTTTTCTTTACTAAAACCACTAATTTTCCAAAAATATAACGGATAAACCTTTAGTTATTTATTTTTAAACATATTTTAATATTATAATTATTTTTTTAAAATTTACCTATTTTAACATGTCTACTTATTTTTCTTAACAAATGCAATTACTAAAAATATTAAAATATAAATAATCAAATACTTATTTATAACCAATTATCTGTTTAGCTAAAACACATTATATATTTTTTTCTAACAAAGTCCATTATTTTCTAAATATATCACGGAAAATTGCCTTTTACAATTTACTTTTTCTATTTTTCTCACTAAAATCCATTCCTTTTCCAAAAATATCATAGGAAACCCTTTACTTATTTATTTTAAAACGTATTTAAATACTTTTAATTATTAAATTTTAAAACCTAATTTTCCAAAAATATCACGGGCATTTACCTTTTTAAACTAAATATATGTTACATTTTTTATTTTTTCTTACTAAAACCCCCAATTTACCAAAAATATAACGGGCAAACCCATACTTATTTATTTTAAAATTTGTTTTAATGTTTTTAATTTATTAAAAGTGTTTAGCTATTTTAACTTGCCTACTTATTTTTTGCACAATTACAATTAATAAAATATTAAAATAATAATAATAAAATAACAATTAACAATCCGTGCATCGCACAGGTTTTAAGCTAGTATATTCATATATCTAAAGTTACAAATATTTGTTTTAAATTATAATATTAATGGTAGTAATAAAATATATTTTTTATAGATGTTGTAGATGAGAATCGAACTCTTGACCTATGACAATACTCATTTATTATCTCTTTTACTCTTATTATATAATAGTATATAGTATATAATCAATATCTTTATATATATAAAGGAAAACCCCCGGGAGCTCTCAGATCGTCCGAAAGCTATTTATCTATTTTTCTAGAGCTCCTGAATTTTAATTCAATAAAATTAAACTTCCTTATTTAAATTGGAATTTATAGGATAGAAAAATATCAACTGCCATTTAAATCTTTACTAATGAGGAAACTGATATACAATTTTAAGATTCTTTCATTTATCAATTTTGATTCAATAAAATGAAAGTTCCTTATTTAAAGTTGAATTTATATGATAGCAAAAATCTCAATTGCCTTTTAAATATTTACTAATAAAGGAAACCAAATATAACTATTTATTTACTTTTCTAGAGCTCTTGAATTTTAATTTAATATGATTAAATTTCCTTATTTAAATTAAATTTATAGGATAAAGAAAATATCAATTGCCTTTTAAATTTTAGCTAATGGAGGAAATAGAATATACAATTTTAATATTCTTTTATTTCTCAATTTTAATTAAATAAAATTAAAGTTACTTATTTAAATTTGAATTTATAGGATAGAAAAAATCTAAATTGTCTTTTAAATATTTGTTAATGGAGGACACAAAATATACAATTTTAATTCAATAAAATTAAATTTTCTTATTTAAATTAGAATTTATAGGATAGAAAAATATCAAATACCTTTTAAAACTTTACTAATTGAAGAAACTGATATACAATTTCAAGATTCTTCCCTTTCTCTTTTTTTATTCAATAAAATGAAAATTCTTTATATAAATTTAAAATTATAGGATAGAAAAAATCTCAATTTCCTTTCAAATCTTTAATAATGGAGTCTCAATTTTAGAAAAAATCTTAACTGTCTTTTAAATTTTTACTAATAAAGAAAATTTAATATAACTATTTATTTAATTTTTTAGAGCTCTTGAATTATAATTTAATATAATTAAATTTCCTTATTTAAATTCAAATTTATAGGATAGAGAAAATATCAATTGCCTTTTAAATTTTAACAAATGGAGAAAATATAATATACAATTTTAATATTCTTTATTTTCTCAATTTTGATTCAATACAATGAAAGTTCCTTATTTAAATCTGAATTGATAGAAAAAATCTCAATTTCCTTTTAAATCTTTACTAATGGAGAAAACATAATATACAATTTTAATATTCTTTCCTTTATCAATTTGAATGCAATAAAATTAAAGTTTCTTGTGTTTTAAATATTTATTAATGGAGGAAACTAAATATACAATTTTAATATTGTTTCCATTAAAATCTTTAATAATGAAGGAAAGTAAATATACTATATTAATATTCGATATCTTTATCTTTTTATCTTATCAATCTTTATATTTTTTCTTCTTTTATTTATCTTCTTCTTTATATATATTAACTTAAAGGAGTGTTTTTAATAATTGTTATTTCAATATTCATATTTTATTAATTGTATTTATTAAAAAAATTAAGTAGGCATGTTGTTAAAATAGGTAAACTCTTTTAATAATTAAAAGTATTAAAATATTTTTAAACTATATAAGTAAGGTTTTAGTCGTGCCAATCCTATTTAAAATTTAATTAAACAAATATTACCTTTTTTTCTCAACTAACTTATATCCTATTTAAGTTTTAATCAATTTTTTTTAGAGTTTCACTATTTAAATTCAATTAAATGTTTTAGCAAAGACAATAATATATAAAAGTCAATCTTATTTAAATTTAATTAAACAAGATTAATTTTTTTCTCAACTAAATTAAATTGTATTTAAGTTTTAATATTTGTTTTAGAGTTTCTCTATTTTAATTCAATAAAATTAAATTATCTTACTTTGATTTGAATTTATAGTAAAGATAATAAATATATATAAATCATTTTTTTAGAATTTAATCTTCGTTATAACGTTATATTACAATCATGTTTACGATTTAATATTTATTAGATCTTTATATTATAATCCTATTTAGAATTTAATATTTATTATATCTTAAATTGTCAATAAAATCATGGCATACTGATTAGTTTTCCTCACATCACAAATTTGAGGATTTTATGATAACTTGTGTGCATTAATAACATTGCATATTTATAATACCTGTTTGTATATTTTAATTTCTAAATAGTTTTATTATGACGTTTAAGAATATTTAAAAAAATTGTAATTTTGTGATAATACAAATAATTGAATTTTGAAGCGGTGGTTAGTAGTACAAGTTTTATTATTTCGTAATTTTAATAATTTTAATTTATATGTATTTAGTGCAATGGGCGTCGGCTCAAGAAAATACGACACAAAATCGACATATAAAGTTTAGAGATATTTGAGAAAGAGTTTGATGCATTTTGGTGCCAAAGTTTGCACCGAGTCCAAAAATAGTGGCTAAAGTTTGAAAATTGCAAATCGATGGCCAAAGTTTTTACGAAGTTTCAAAATAGTGGCTATACTTTCAGATCTACAAATCGGTGGCCATACTTTATACCGTTTTTCACATTAATAATTCAACAAATGAAAAAATGAAAAAAAAAACAAAAACATTTTTGAAAAGTAATTAATTTAAAAAATTTAAAAATAATATTGATTCAACAGGAACACCAAAAAAATTCATCCGAAGTTTAAAAAAAAAATCATTGAGTCTAAATAATTCTCGAAAAAGAGTTATAGTCAAATTTTCAAAAAGGTTAATATTTAAATTTTATTATTTCATATATTATTAGTATTTTTTGTTATATGTATTTATGCAATGGACATCGGCTCAAGAAATGACACAAAATCGACGTATAAAGTCTAGGGGATATAAAGATAATTTTTGTGATAATACGAATGGCTGAGGAATTAAATGGTGGTTAATATTTTAATTTATATTACTGTATATTTTTAGTATTTGTTTTATATTTATTTAGAGTAACGGTTGTCGCATCAAGAAAATATGATACAAAATCGGCATAAAATTATGTTAGTGGTTTATTTTATTGTTTATGTACGTTACTTTATAAAATATTGTGTTCACTATTTATATATACTAACTTATAGCCCGTACCATGTACGAGTTTTTTTAATAAATTTTATTAATTAATTAAACAATTAAAAGATATATTTGGATGTATTAATAAGTTATAAATATTATTAACTATTGAAATATTTCCCGTAAGGTATTAATGGGAGTGTATTAATGATTGAAATATATTGTACAATTGGTATCTTTAGGTGTGTTTTGGAAAAATAATATTGTTTAATATAAAGGTAACATGTTAATTTAAAAAGTTAACATTAATTATTGAAAGATATAATATAATTAGTATTTTTAGATTTGTTAATAAAAGATAGTATGTTTTAATTAAAAGACAACATATTTTTAATGATTGAAAAATAAAATATAATTAGTACTTTTAGGCGTGTTTATAAAAGATAGTGTTTTTTTAATTAAAAAGTAATATGTTTTGGTTAGAAAATGCAATATCATATTATTCATATTATTTATAATTAAAATGACCGAAAACCAAAATACCAAAAAATCTGAAAACCAAAATTTTCAGTGAAATGGTTATTATATAATAGTATAAATTTTATATATTTTTTTCTTAAATAGTTAATACTTCAAATTTTAAAAAAAATTATAGGGCCGCTGCGAAGCGCGGCTTAGTCGACTAGTATTTATATAAAGGAGAAGACAGGGGCGGTGAGGTGGCGCCTCTAGAATCACTACGTTCTATTTTTCTAATTTTCTCAATTTTTCTCAATTTTTAATTTTAATAATTACAACTTCCTTTATTATTTTCGATTTTGTAGGAAGGAAATTGAAAATTACACTTTTATTATTTTCAAACTTGATAGAACTTTCTTTTATTATTTTCAAAGTTGATAGAAATTTTTTTGATTCAGAAAATTACAACTTCCTTATTATTTTCGAATTTGTAGGACTTGATAGAACTTTCTTTGATTTAGAAAATTACAACTTCCTTATTATTTTCCAATTTGTAGGCTTGATAGAACTTTCATTTATTATTTTCAAACTTGATAGAACTTTCTTTGATTTAGAAAATTACAACTTCCTTATTATTTTCGAATTTGTAGGACTTGAATGAACTTTCTTTGATTTAGAAAATTACAACTTCCTTATTATTTTCGAATTTGTAGGACTTGATAGAACTTTCTTTGATTTAGAAAATTACAACTTCCTTATTATTTTTGAATTTTTAGGCTTGATAGAACTTTCTTTTATTATTTTCAAACTTGATAAAACTTTCTTTGATTTAGAAAATTACAACCTCCTTATTATTTTCGAATTTGTAGGCTTGATAGAACTTTCTTTTATTATTTTCAAACTTGATAGAACTTTTTTTGATTTAAAAAATTACAATTCTTTATTATTTTCGAATTTGTAGGACTTGATAGAACTTTCTTTGATTTAGAAAATTACAACTTCCTTATTATTTTCGAATTTGTAGGCTTGATAGAACTTTCTTTTATTATTTTCAAACTTGATAGAACTTTCTTTGATTTAGAAAATTACAACCTCCTTATTATTTTCGAATTTGTAGGCTTGATAGAACTTTCTTTTATTATTTTCAAACTTGATAGAACTTTTTTTGATTTAAAAAATTACAACTTCTTTATTATTTTCGAATTTGTAGGACTTGATAGAACTTTCTTTGATTTAGAAAATTACAACTTCCTTATTATTTTCGAATTTGTAGGCTCTTATGTTAATAATTGTAATTTTCTTTTTTATTATTTTCAATCTTGATATAACTTTCTTTTATTATTTTCAAACTTGATAGAACTTTTTTTGATTTATAAAATACAAATTTCTTATTATACTTTCTTTTATTATTTTCAAAGTTGATAGAACTTTCTTTGATTTAGAAAATTACAACTTCCTTATTATTTTCGAATTTGTAGGACTTGATATAACTTTCTTTGATTTAGAAAATTACAACTTCCTTATTATTTTCGAATTTGTAGGCTTGATAGAACTTTCTTTTATTATTTTCAAACTTGATAGAACTTTCTTTGATTTAGAAAATTACAACTTCCTTATTATTTTCGAATTTGTAGGACTTGATAAAACTTTCTTTGATTTAGAAAATTACAATTTCCTTATTATTTTCGAATTTGTAGGCTTGATAGAACTTTCTTTTATTATTTTCAAACTTGATAGAACTTTCTTTGATTTAGAAAATTACAACTTCCTTATTTTTTTCGAATTTGTAGGCTTGACAGAACTTTCTTTTATTATTTTCAAACTTGATAAAACTTTCTTTGATTTAAAAAATTACAACTTCTTTATTATTTTCGAATTTGTAGGACTTGATAGAACTTTCTTTGATTTAGAAAATTACAACTTCCTTATTATTTTCGAATTTGTAGGCTCTTATGTTAATAATTGTAATTTTCTTTTTTATTATTTCCAATCTTGATATAACTTTCTTTTATTATTTTCAAATTTGATAGAACTTTTTTTGATTTAGAAAATTACAACTTTCTTATTATTTTCGAATTTTTAGGATCTTATGTTAATAATTGCAATTTTCTCTTTTATTATTTTCAATCTTGATAGAACTTTCTTTTATTATTTTCAAACTTGATAAAACTTTCTTTTATTATTTAAAAACTTGATAAAACTTTCTTTTATTATTTTCAAACTTTATAGAACTTTTCTTTTATAATACTTCTTGACTTTTAAACATAACAGATTTCCATATTATTCACCTTACAAACACCTATAAATTAAAGGTCATTCATAACAAAAAATCTACACCGAAACTTTTTTACATAGCTTCAAATTTTTACAACCATATTTACAATCAATACAACTATGGTCTACGCCATGTTGGATGCTTTGAACGACAACAACTATATCTGGATGATAAAAGTACGTGTAGAATGTGGGAATCTGTCAATCCAAATACTGAAGAACTGATCAGTCTTGACATGATTTTGATCGATGAAAAGGTTAAAAAATCAATATACTTATAACTTATTAATTTGTCAAATTGTATGATGTTATTAACTTTTCTAAGATATGTTGTATGACAGGAAAATTTGATCCATGCTACGATCCCGAAAATTCTGGTCTCTCGGTTCAAAAATTCTTTTAGAGGAAGGCTCCGTGTACAACATCAAAAATCTGAAAGTTGTTTCAAGTACAGGGAAATATAGACCACTATCACATGGGTCTAAATTGCTCTTCATACGCATAACGTTGGCTAAGAGATTGGAAGAAGACATCGTCAACATATCACTGCATGGATTTCAGTTCATATGTCCGGATATGATTGATGCACGTATTAATGACACCAACATACTCCCAGGTTTTTGATGCAGTAATATATTAGAGTAATATATAAGTAATACTATTATATAAGTTATAATTCAAACTATCATGTTCTAATATAATTTTTTCTATGTTGATTTAGTTGTTGTGGGCTGCTTGACCTACTTGGGTGGCATTGAAGTTGTCAAAGACGGTTGGAAAAAAAGAGATCTCAAAATTGTCACAAATTAGTAAGTTATGCATTATATTAATTTTAATATAACTGTTAATTGTTTTTTATTGTTCTTGTAATTTTATATTACTTCTTTGGTTACCCCAATTTATTTGTTTTACTTATTTAATTTGTTCTAATTTTTTTCTTAAACAACTCCATCACCAGTACCATAATTTTGTGCGAAAAGTTGGCCGAGATGGTTGATACAAATTTATACAAGGAGGATGGTGGACCCTATATAATAATTGTCACATCTACCCAGAATTATAAATCAATATAAATTTAGTATTTAGTAATTTAGTATTTTTTTTATCAATATAAATTTCCTTTTATATATATATGGCAATGGTATCGGTCCAAGAAAATAAAAAATCAAACTATGTAAACAAAAGAAATATGTAAATACTTTATAATATTACCTACCCAAATACAAATTTTATAGAATATATTTTATTTGATAATTTAAATAATTTTGTAGATATTTATTTCACAATTTTTATTCTAATATTCTTTTTTTAACAAATATATTCTAATGCCGCTGATTTTATAGATATATTTTATTTAATAATTTAAATAATTTTGTAGATATTAATTTCACAATTTTTATTCTAATATTCTTTTTCTTAACAAATATATTATAATGCCGCTGCGAAGCGCGGCTTAGTAACCTAGTTTAAAACAAATAATAAACTTGCTTTTTGCTAAAATTTTCAAAATTAAAATATACTCGAACAGCAGCACATAATGAATTCAATTTTTGAATAAAAGCAAATTTAGAATTTTACTTCAGAAAATATGTAATTGCCCTAAGATATTTATTCACTGAGTGTATAATCTTAATTATCTAATTATTTATTTTCTTAATTTATAAACACGGTGAAATTAATGGCAGTAAATATAAGATAATAAATGATGTAATATGTTTTGTTTAGCAGTAATGCTACGGAGCCAATTATACTTTTCAAAAAATAATTTAAATGATGTGATACATGGGGCGCACACAGGTCTCATATTTTCACTAAAAAAGATACTCCTCTAATTAAACAGATTGTATATAAGTATTTTGTAAAAAATTGGGTTCACCAACAGTTTT
The DNA here is from genome assembly GCA_030848705.1 of Heracleum sosnowskyi. Taxonomy (NCBI): domain Eukaryota; kingdom Viridiplantae; phylum Streptophyta; class Magnoliopsida; order Apiales; family Apiaceae; genus Heracleum; species Heracleum sosnowskyi. The sequence continues at coordinate 11,841,793 of CM061243.1, forward strand.
GTCGGTTTGAATTTGAATGTTCTCGTGTGTTTTTGACAGAAATTGTCTAAATGTGCTTATACCTTCTGAAACAGAGCTTTTGTTTTTAGTTTTTTCTTATAAAAATTGCTCAGTGCCCGAACAAAAACCTGATATACAAGAGATGACCAAGATTAGGAACCAGGCTAAAAAAAAATATACAAACACTGGAATATATAAGCAAAGTGCTCACCATGTGCAAATAAAGATAAAGGTAATGGATGCTTAAAGAAACAAAAGCTTGCATAGGACACGCATATTAAACTCTGAACTACCACTACCTACCCAGTGCTTAGAATCATGTAACTATGCTGCTTGGAATTAACCGCAGGCACTAAGCTTTGAATAAGAGACCCTAGCGTCAACACTGAGAATCATGAAGTCATGCATGACATACCTCAGATTATTTCTGCCAAAATCTGAGGCGTAATTTAAGGGTTTGTTAACATCTATGTTTGTAAACAATTCGAATCATCTTCATGTAATACACGATTTAAAGTTCTCAACTCAAATGTTAGCCCAGGTTTACTTTCGAACATATAAAACATGCTTGAGACTCGAAATAGTTAATATGTTTTTGCGAGTTGCGATGCGAATTGATTTTTTTTACATACCGGACTCCACATTTAGTAAGTACGATTGTCTGTGTATATCGTGTAAGTTGTGACTAAATTTTACCTACCGTTCGATTTTCTAAATTTACTATGTCAAATAAGAAAATATACATCATACCTAAATTAATTAAGATTTAGCACCTTGTAACTGTACAATGGATCCAGGACAGCAAACCCCTAACCCAACATGTTATTATAATACAAGATAAAATATTTACAGACTTCTCTAGAATGGATGACTAATCAAGATCTAAATTTCAAGTTCACAAGATAATTAATTTAGTTTAAGGATTTGAAGGACCACATATGGATGATTTCTCTAAAAGGCCTAAAGATGAGGAATTATTTAAGCTGTCTACAGTGAGGTAGCCAATGAAATGATTCCAAAACATGTACTTAAATGCTTAATAAAATGCTAATACAGCAAAACCAACGTAATTAGCCAGAGGTAGGTGTTGAAATCCAATCACCATTAGCTGTATAGCCACTAAATCATAGTTGGAAATTGGGAAACAACAGTAGGAATTGTCGGAATAAACATGACACCCATTTGTTTAGTTAACCATTATTAAATCAGCAAAGCCACCAATAATAAATTCAGAAAAGCATTTGAGGAATCTTAGTCATATCGCTAATCACACCGACATTAGTCCCCAGATGAGACCTGATACACACTTATACTTATTTATTATAACAAAACCTCACGACTATACTTTATCCTTAATTACCAATTAACCCCAAAGCAGATATAGTTTTTGCAATTTCATCAATTCTAACCAATAATCTTGTTCTAATTGTAGTTTTAAATAATTAGGGAGTCCAATTTTACGATACAAGAGTATAGGATTTAAGATACGTTTAAATCGTTAATGAAAATTGAAATCGGCAATGAAAATGAGGAATATGGCATAAGAGAATGGAGGTTAATGAGAATGAGAATGATACGATAATACAAGGAGGAGAGAGAGAGTATAATTTACCCATCTAATAGGAGTGAAGTTCCCATTTTCAACCATCAAATTACCAATTCAAATATCAACACATGAGTTTAAGATTTCAATTTTCGGTTAACTGAATTTATTAATCAGGAACTACACACTCCCTTGAGTTTACCTAAAGTTTACCCCCGTCGTTTTGAAGGTAAAACTAGCTAAAATTCTTTTTACAATTATTCTTATACAACTAAGTTGCACTCTCCTAAATGTCACTTTATGAAAGCGTCGCTTCTCCTAAATGTTTGGTGTTTCAGAGCCAGGCATGTTCTCCAGTGGATGGATGGAACAAATACAAATTCCTAGGTGTCGAGCCAAAAGTATTTGCTATTCCACTCTTTAAACTGCTGATTCCGAAACTTCAAATTTAATTAGACAAAGGAGACAGAGCTGCTTTCAAGTCCACACAGCTTTCAAAAAAAAAAAAAAAGTCCACACAGCTTAACTGCTAGATGTTTCGTAAAAATTGTACTCGGTGATTAGTGACATGTTTGGCCATTTTTCCTTAAACTCACGAGTACTCCCTGTCCTCCATGTCCCAGTGAATTCTATACACTGAGACTGGACACGTAAACTAAGAAAAGATATACTTAAAAAATGAATAAAATTAGATGAAAAGTGAGTAAAGTGGTGGGACCTATCAATATTTAATAATAGATTTGAGATAGTGGAGGAAGTAGTGTGTGTAATAATGATTTATATTGTTATAGAATAGAGATAGTGGAGAAAGTAATGGGTGTAATAGTGTTTTATATTATTAAAAGTTACTATTTTTGGAATGTATAGAAATGAATGGGACATCTCAAAATGGAAAGTGTATAGAAATAAATGGGACAGAGGGAGTAACAAACATGTCTAAACCAGAAAATTTTCAAATGTAGAAGAATATTCAGTAACAATATAGGAGTACTTCATATGTCCCTCTCATTTCTTTACACTTTCCTTTTTGATATGTTCCTCTCATTTTTTTACATACAAAAAATAGTAACATTTTATAATATAAAATTCAATCACATTCACTATTTTCCTCCACTATACCTACTTTATACATTAAATATTGATTGTTCCCACCACTTTACTCATTTTTCCTATTAATTTACATTTTTTATTAATCTACATGTCGTCCCCTCAATGTAAAGAATTGAGGGGAACGGAAGGAGTAACGACAAGAAAATATCTAATGTTGTGTTTGGTTGGGGTGATTGAAATGGAATGAGATTTAAAGTATAAAATGGTTAGATATTCACAACTTTCATTCTTTCTCTCATTCCATTCTTAACCATATACATTATAATTTAAACACTCCACTTTGTAATAGAATGCTTCATTCCTTAACTCATTCATTTTATTCACAATTCTTATCATAACAATTTTACACTATCTCATTTTTTTTCAAATCTTCCCTCCAACTCTCAGTATTTTCCTTTAATTTTATTCATTTCATTCACCTCGATCAAACACAACATAAGAGTTCCGGTTACCGGTTAACATCGGGGAGTCTGTATCTAGCCACTTTATATATTGATGATGCAATTTCTGACTAGTTGGCCCAAATTTTCAACTGTGAAAGTAAAGTATGATGTTAAGGCACTAAACCAGGTCCCAGTCAGACAGCATTCTAGTGCAGCTTATCAGAAGTACAATAAAACTGGGGGAAGATAAGACTATAAAAGATTACTAGACCTAAATTGCTAAAATGATACTCCATCTGTCTCTTTCGTTTTTTTAAGCTTTCTTTTTTGAGATGTTCCTCTTAATTTTTTATATTCCAAATTTTTTCTAAATTAATAAAATTTTATAATATAAAAATTAACTACATCTACTAATTTCCCAATTATCTCCATTTTATACATTAAATTTTATATATTAAATATTGATTGATCCCACCACTTTACTCACTTTTCTTCGCTAAACGACGGAGGGAGTATGGGTGAGTAGATACAGTGGGCTTGTACGCATCGGCGGTTACCTTTATTTGTTAAACGTGCCCATGTACGATTCTGATATATAAAAAAACACAGCTTTTCGTTGGTAGGGCTGGAGAGTTTAAAATCTTTACACGCGTAAGTCTGTAAGCCTTAACAAAATTGGTACCATTTTGTACACTCTCCCCAGCTCAGACGTGTGTTCATTTTTCACCTTGCTCCCATGTGCATTTCCTTTGCCTAGAAGTTGTCCTTTCTTCCCATCGGCTCAGTGTCTTCTTGTTTCATAGCTGGCTTCTGAAGCCTGCTTTCTGGACTGACCTTAGCTAACATGTGTCCTAGTCAAATTTAATTTACGGGCTGTATATGTTTACGAGATCTTTAAATTTTGGGATTTCGACTTTTAATTCGATATGAGAGAGACCATCCAACTGGGCCTATTCGACATCTTGTTAGACAATCTGTGCAAATATATAGAAACGTGTTTGTGCAAATATAAGAAACGAAGGAGACAGAAGGAAAACGTAGGATACAGTTTATAATCCGAGTCCAGTGCGTAACTGTCTCCTTAAAGCGTATTTGCCCCTCACCGTATGTTCGGAACAATAGGCTCCCAGGATAAAACGGATTTCCGATGCAGCTATGTAGCACCTTCAGCGAACTGGAACAAGTATCGAAACTATCACCGACAAGTAGAGAGAAAAAGAGGGTGGCTGTGTATTGTGTGTATTTTAAAACGCGTTAATTAATTAAAACGGTTACAAATTATATCCGTAAACCTATCGAATTAATTTGAACCAAATCAATTAATCCAAAATCAAATCAGATTAATTTAACAGTCAATTGAGCCAAAACACAATGGAAATATTTCTGCATTCGTGTCCGCAGGTCGCCCACGAGCGAGCCCGAGGCTTGTGAGGTAACAAAATCCTCTTCGATCTCCCACAATTTGCACCCCCTGCGCGCCCGCGTAGGTGATGGAGCAACACATGACTAACACAAGTAAACAAGTCACATGTGTTTTGCTATATAAACATAAAGAAACTCTATTATGTTTTCTATGTGGGATCTTGCAACAACACTTTAAATTTTCATTCTAAGGGAGCAACTTTGGATCATCTTATCTCATCCATCCCTTAGTCGTTTTGAGTGATTGAACATGCCTTGGAAAGCTCTCGTAACGGAGAACACAACCCAAACATAACTCGTTACGAACACGCAACCGAGACTCACTCATACTTATGCTCAAAATGACTCATCAATGTGGAACTTGAACCCACATTTTCCAACACATCTAACTGTACTCAAATGTGGCATACTCAAACAAAGCTGTTCTAAACGGCGGAGTTTGGGTTTGGCTGAATTGGCTGTTAGCCATGGAAATAAGAGGAGAGAATAACACTACGTCACTACCTAACTAGACAAACTACTATTACTAATAAAATGAAAAGGTTCTACTTTACATCTCAAAATAAATGGAGTCCGTACGGTTTGTTTTTTAACTCCGAGATGGTGGTGGTGGTGGTGGTCAGATTCCGGATCCCAACCTTAACTAAACATAACTATTCACTACTACTAGTATAGTATACAGTAATATCTTTGAGTTCACACCAAAATTGACCAAGACATGCAACTGAGTCTTTAAAAAGTTTCTTGACATGTCCTCCTGTCTCTTGCCATATTCTAATTTTAGTGAAAATTTGGATAAAATCTGTACATTTTGTCTTTTGCCTGAATGACATTGTTAGCTCCTTCTGCAAATAATTCAGATGAAACATAATCAGTTTTTGTATGGAAAGACCACTCCAAAATGACCATCTTCACTTATATCCTAATTGCCTCAACTGGCAAATGTAACTAGATTCATCTCATCTCTCGCACCAGAGGACAAGGAATGAAATTAGCATCAATCATATAACGCCATGTTTTGATAAACTAACGCTGCTTATTTAATATGCAAAATCAAAAAAATATTACTACAGTTTTCTAAAATATGGAAGACAGAGATGCAACATTGCTTAACTAGGACAAAAAATTCAAGTTATCCCCACAGTACATCTAAACATCGAAACAATAACGCTTGTAATAATCGTTAGCAGCTTCTCTCAACCCTGCCCACTGCATAACTATAAACAACAATGGAGCATTGTTGCTTCAAACATCCCAAGTCCCTCGGAAAACTTCCAAGAAAGCTGATGGCAACATCCTATAAGCCACTTTAGCTCGATTTATATTCTATTTTTCTAGCAGCACATATATATACACATCTAACGTCTTCCAGTCTCAAATATTATTTGTTCGGAACATATTAATAAGAAAAATAGTGTGGAGTTCACATGTGAGGATGTTTCGGTGTAATGAGAATGTGTATAATTGTATAACAGCGTGCACAATGAAAATTCTTGAACATTTCCTTTGCTGATGTATGATCTATAGTACTCAGTTACTCATTTTGTTGATTACTTCCTTCAAGTACACTTCTTTTTCTATATTAGAACTTGGAAGATATATAATAAATACATATGTATGGCTTATGGGATAAGATTACTTGATTTGTGAGAGGGCATTTTATGCTTATGAGCTAATCGTGAATTACTTCATCTTTATCCAGATCAGTTCTTGGCACATGAGGCTTGGTTAGTGTGTTAAGGGTTCACAATAAGGGATGGACAAACTAACTTACCTTATTCACTGAGTCACGTCTCAACAAAATCAGATAAAAAAACAATTCTACTGTCTCAGACTCGTTGTCTTCATTTTCTTAATCTAGACAGGACCACTCCTATGCATTGTTGTCGCTTTGCTCGACTAGTCGCGACTAGTCGTCGACTAATCGCGACTAGACGTCGACTAGTCGAACTGCGGTATGCAAATTGATCGTTGAGAGATGGAGAAAAATACGGTAAAGTCGGATTTCAAAAAAAACTCTCCGATTAACGGGAAAAGTCAAATTAAAAACGGAGGGTAATAGGTGTAATTGTGTGTGAGAGGGTGTATTTTAGTTGTGTGTTGTGCATATAAAGAGGGCCATTAGATTAGATTAATCTAAAAATTTAGATTGGTTCTTAGTTTGTATTTTAAAAAAGGTTTGTATTTGATCACCAGCCTATATATATATAGGCTAGTGATCAAATACAAACCTTTTTTAAAATACAAACTAAGAACCAATTTAAGCCCTTAGATTAATCTAATCTAATGGCCCCCCTATATACACAACACGCAACTAAAATACACCCTCCCACACTCAATCACACATATTCCCCTTCGTTTTTAATTTGACTTTTCCCGTCAATCGGAGTTTTTTTTTTGAAATCCGACTTCACCGTATTTTTCTCCATCTCCCAACGATCGATTTGCATACCATATGTGCTATGTTTCGACGCGATTTGAAAAAAAATTATTTAGTTTGTAGGTTTGTAGTCTAAAAGTGGTTGTATATATATATTTATTTATATCATGTTGACTAGTCCACTACTAGTCTCGACTAGTCACAACTCGACTTGCCGAGCACCCGATCGACTTGACTCGACTTATTGATGTAACAACCATGCTTCTATGCATCTATCACTTATCTATTAGATGGCAATTCTGATATTTTCAACTAAAGCCAGGCCTATTACAATATCGCCAAGTTTATAAATAGGTAAATGGGACTCTTCCATTGGACTGTCTTCCCTATTATAGTCCTATCTTTCTGGAATAACTCCTTAGTACCTCCCCCTCTGATTATATTATAAACTAAGAAAGAGATGTCAAGCAGCTTGAATAACCAGTTTGATGACCAGATGGCAGTACTGAATAATTACTATCCGGACATATACACTCAGGTGGTATCGGTGCAAGGTCAGTATGTAGTATCTAGTAAAACACAATCTGTCTCTCTTTTCTCTCTACATATATCAGTCTATACATAAATATTAAAATATTACATGCATGCAAAATAAATGATGAATTTGATCACAAGAACTAACTTTCTGGATTTTCTAAACTATATTCAGGGTCAGAGATGAAACCAAGAAGAAGGCGCAAGAATAACAAGGGGGAGTCAAGCAGCGGGTTCAGGAAGAGGAAACTTACTGATGAGCAGGTAAACATGCTTGAGCTCCACTTTCAAAATGAACATAAATTGGATTCTGAGAGAAAGGATAGACTTGCTGCTGAACTTGGGCTTGATCCCCGACAAGTAGCTGTTTGGTTCCAGAACAGAAGGACTCGGTATAAGAGCAAGAAACTTGAGGAAGAATACTCAAGATTGAAAAGTGAACATGGGAATGCTGTTTTTGAAAAATGCCAACTCCAAACTGAAGTAGGTTCTCATCCCCGTTTCCCCTCTCACTATAGTCATAGGTGAATGTTGCATTAATATCATGTATGTCGTTGTGTTTATGTAACGTTAGAGTGGTTTTGTCAGGTACAAGAGTTTCCTCTTTCTCACACCAAATCTTAACATGTGCTTACCACAGCTCTAGTGTTCTACTTCTAAAACTTGGATAGTTAATATCTAGCCGTAAATCAAATTCCTATTGTGTATTAGTAATGCATCAGATATCCGATAAACAAACCAATAAAATTATACACACGAATATGAGATCTAGCCTCAACATAGTCTATGTCTTGAAGCTGGGTTTGAAATACTAAGAAAAACTTTGACACGGAGATGAGAATACCGACACCCTTTTGGACAACAAAAGATACCAACGTCTCAATATACAAGCATCTGACATAGATACACACACAATTGTTAGAGGTTATTATCACTTTAATATGTTGAGCAGGTTAGAGGTTATTATCACTTTAATATGTTGAGCAGGTTAGAGGTTATCACTTTAATATGTTGAGCCAACACTCTGCTGAGTGAAGCAGCAAATGCTCTTTTCCCATGTGGTTAGCCTCTGGCATTACCTGATCCCATTTCAGAGTCACGTTCTTAGTAATAATTTCAAGCCTAGAAGATATAAGTTAATTTAGCGACTCTTTTATCAAGTATATAGCATTGGAAACTCGTTCTGATATCCAATAATTTTTTTCAGGTTCTAAAACTTAAAGAACGACTCTCAGAAACCGAGAGAGAAATGCAGAAGTTATTAGAGAAATCCAATGGGGCTTCAAGCAATAGCCCAAGTTCTTCGTTTTCAGCTGAAATTATGGAGCCGCCTTTTCTTGGAGGATTTGGGATGGAAGGACTGGAAAGTGTCTTCTGTGCGACGGAAAACATTTATGATACTCATGGAATGGGGTACTGGAACAACTTCTATGATATGTAATTAAATTACTTTAGCTTGTGCATATTTATTATCCTATGTAAATCTTTCCTTGCTTTCTAGCCAGTGTTCCAATGTGTAGACTAGAGAAAGATTGCATATTAAATAACTTGCCTTTGACCAGTTTTAGTGTGTTTTAGACCTGTAAGCTTCACCCTTAAAATAATTTAATATGATAGTAATTGTTCAACCTTGCTAGTGTTATTTTTAATGAGCAACCTAATAGGTATCATTAGCTTCGTAATCTGTAAAAAGGAGGTTGTTCTGGAGAAGTGCACAAGGACATTGAGATGTCAAAATCTGGGAAACAAACACCACTTACACGGGTATTCTTGTCTTGTACATGTAAAACAATGCTAAATTCTTTATCATGTGGAAGAATCAACATATACTAGTGCCATATTTCTAGTCCGAATCTAGAATCAGTATAATATATGTACATATATATAATACCTAAAGAGTGGACTGCATCATCTTTTTTACTAATTTCGGAACAGCATAAAAAAAATTTGTGCCTCAAGTGCACATAATTGTGTCTATGAATCAAATTTTGTACTGCTGAAGTTGTAATTTATTCGCCCTTTCAGTGCCTATATCTAACTTATCCAGGCCAGAAGATAAAACGATGGAAAGTCCCACTAGATGTCTCCTCTGTCCCATCACAGTTAAGCAAAAGCTATCTACAGGGAATGGTAACTGAATATAACATAGAAAATGAACTTATTTCTCAACATGGTACACAAGGAGGAAACAAAGATTGATGTGTCTGTGTGTGAACAGCAGCACTGGGAGCTTGATGTATTCAGAAAATTTCACAACCATTACTGGATAATGTACAAGCACATTATAATTACGCCCACTTGTGAAATAACCCAAAACAAAAAAAAACAAAAAAAACTTCTGGAACTATCACTTCCCTACAAATACTATGAGATATTGAGATTAACCCATTTTATGAATTCAATATTTCCAAAGCCAAAATGACAAACATAAACACAATTTGCATATATCACTGGTCCCATAACTCCTAATTTTTTATTTTATACATAATACATGTAACATTTTATTCTAAATGAAAACACATATACAAGCAAGCAAGCAGAACGACAAGGACAACTTCATTTTGATACCAAAAGCATGTAAAATATATAAGCAATTAAGTAAAGACCAGTGAGGACATACATTTGAAACTTTTTCAAGCAGCCTCTAGTTGTGATATCATCTGGTTAAATGGTCCCGCTCTTTTAATCAAGAAAGACTGCACATGAAAAAAATGGTCATATTCATATAAATCTAGTATTTGAAGGGACTTCCAGGCTATGCCAGTCTTTATAGGGTTGTCGAGGTTAGCGCAGGAAATTAAAGTAAACAAATGCATACAGCATACCATGATGAAAACAAATATTATAGGCATAAAAGGAGTTTTAAAACGTTGCGAAGAGAATTGCCTCAGCTAAAATTACTTGATCAACCTCACTAAATTTAGTCAAATTTAACAACCCAGTTCAAAATGAAAATAAACGCGAATTCTGAATCTTTTAGTGATCACTCAGGGTAATCTTGACTTGTTAAGTCTACAACACATCAACTCCTTGATTACCAGTTAGGAAGTTGTAAGTTTTGACATTTGCTTGCTCGTATAGATAAAAACAACGAAGAGTATGAAGAACAAGAAAAATCTAAACTATTTTGGCTGTTGCAGTGATTGCTCCACATTGGTAATCAAAGCAAGGTAATTTTGTATACATATAATCAATCGCCTTATATAGTGAATCAGTGATTATGTTCTAATACTAACCAACCGAAACATATTAAAGACATTTGACTGGGTTTTGAAATGGTATTAGTTCTCTTGTTTTGAGTTATATGCAATAAATGTTCCACTGAATCATGCCATTCTGCACTGTTAACTGTTAAGTGTTTTTTAGTACAAATCTGTTTTACTTATTTATTTTATATATTGTCGCCCTAGTATATACAATTAAATGCAAAAATCTGACTTCATTTCTAATCACGAATATTTAATGAGTAATTTTCATCTCAATAACTGCCCGTGGCCAAAAAAAATGCAATAAAACAAGTATGACAAACTATATACAGCATATAGCACAGCTGATCCTGGATTTTGCCGACTATACACTTTGAGCAAAGTTACTTTAAACCCAGGACAAATAAATAATTTGTTATACATATTCTTTCTGTAACCTTAAATAGACTATATTAGCAATGATCCACCATAAATCATTAAAGGAATGATAGATCAAAGTTCTGTAAGGTGGACTAAATGACTAGATCAGCCCCTGATAAATATTACTACCAACACGAGAAGCTCGGTACCACTTAGAGGCTCCTTCTTCCCTAGGGCCTCCTAAAAGTTTTAGCATATAAGTTCAGTTATCTTCTCACATGTCCGCCACTCAAGTAGCTTACATACTGTTTACATGTTAGTGTAAGAAGTTGGAGCAGTTATAAATAATTTTAATTTCAGACTGCTTGTCGAAGAAAAAGGAAACATCACTATGGGTTGAATGACACTCTAAAGTCTAAATAAAGACTTTTGCTAGATATATCATCTGTGAGTTATACTATTTATATATAATAGGACAATTGGATGTATACCTGAGGTGTCTTTGTAATTAAATATTTGTATTATCGGAATATCTTAGATTGATCAACTACAAGAATTATTTTGACTGTATTACACATTTCCTCGATCCTGTATAGCTTTGGCTACATGAAATTATAATCTTTTACATTGTAACTTCGAACAACTAGATCTCATTAAAAAAGAAATAGATAATTCACAGACAATAGAGAATGAAAGAATCCTTCACTGATATGCAAGTGGAAACTACAAAAAAATCGATGAAGCAAGGCAGCCATCTCTATGATCACCTGACACACAAGTGCCTAGACAAGGCTACAACAAACATCATGAGATATTATCTAACTTCCGTCCTACATTGAGTCTACAATATATATAATGTAGATAGACGTTGCTGGGGAACTCTTACAACCTTACTTTCCTTAAAACTAGAAACTATCCCCCAATTCTGAATCATAATATGGAGATGTATATACCTTGTGTAAATCAACTATAGGTACCTATTCGAAAATCATATTGATCTGCCGTCATATGACCCTCAACGTAACCTGTTTGTTTATCTAACTCAACCTTCAGTGTATTCTGTTTGTTCATCTAACTCGATACAGACTTTTCAGTGTTCCCCAAACCAGATCACTGAGTCATGAAGAAAAATTGCACGGAGGCTCAATTACTAGTTCATAGATCTTAACTGCTCCTCTCATCCACTCTTCAGGTCAGCCCAATAATCAGACACATGTTAATTATTGACAAAGCCTTGTTCTACACCTTCATCTGAATAGGAATGAGTATACTTTTCCATCAGACACCAAACCGAAATTATTTTGGATGTCCAAAATTCCAAATAGAGGAAATTGCATATCCAAATGCCGAACCAAAAAAGAACCGTTTTATCTCATTTCACTTATTATACCGCTAACCGGATTAACAAATGAAATATGCCCTTGTAAACTGAACCTTTAACACAATATTAGCGCTTGCTGGGGGGGGGGGGGGGGGGGGGGTTGCAGAGAAAAGAACAAATAATTTAAAACAAAAAGGTTTTACCTAAAAAATTTACAAAATTGAAGATATTGACATCATTGAACTTTAACCTAAATCACAAATTTTGACATCGGTTTTTTTTTAACCTTCAGGCTTCATGGTAAAAGAATCTTCTAACTTGCTAATTTAAAACAAAAAGGTTTTACCTAAAAAATTTACAAAATTGAAGATATTGACATCATTGAACTTTAACCTAAATCACAAATTTTGACATCGATTTTTTTTTAACCTTCAGGCTTCATGGTAAAAGAATCTTCTAACTTGAGAAATCAAATACTTATAACACTTTCTATATACCAAATCAAATTTTATCCAGTAACATGACTAAATCATTTCGTTTAAAAGCATCTGATAACTGAAAAAGGAACCGAAAACTTACCCTCATGTTCGAAAATATTGTTGGGCCGCGCAACACCCATTAACTCCACATTAGTATGATATTGTCCGCTCTGGGCCGTGGCCAAGCCCGCACGAATTTGTTTTTGAGCTCCTCCCAAAAGGCCTTGGAGTTGTTTTTGGCCGTTTATATTCAAGATAATTCTTCTTATCGATGTGGGACTTAGGTCGACACCCACTCTACAATCTCCCCTCAATCCAAGAACCACCAATCTTGTAACTCTTATACCGCTGCAGAGAAAAGAACGAAATAATTTAAAACAAAAAGGTTTTACCTAAAAAATTTACAAAATTGAAGATATTGACATCATTGAACTTTAACCTAAATCACAAATTTTGACATCGATTTTTTTTTAACCTTCAGGCTTCATGGTAAAAGAATCTTCTAACTTGCTAATTTAAAACAAAAAGGTTTTACCTAAAAAATTTACAAAATTGAAGATATTGACATCATTGAACTTTAACCTAAATCACAAATTTTGACATCGGTTTTTTTTTAACCTTCAGGCTTCATGGTAAAAGAATCTTCTAACTTGCTAATTTAAAACAAAAAGGTTTTACCTAAAAAATTTACAAAATTGAAGATATTGACATCATTGAACTTTAACCTAAATCACAAATTTTGACATCGATTTTTTTTTAACCTTCAGGCTTCATGGTAAAAGAATCTTCTAACTTGAGAAATCAAATACTTATAACACTTTCTATATACCAAATCAAATTTTATCCAGTAACATGACTAAATCATTTCGTTTAAAAGCATCTGATAACTGAAAAAGGAACCGAAAACTTACCCTCATGTTCGAAAATATTGTTGGGCCGCGCAACACCCATTAACTCCACATTAGTATGATATTGTCCGCTCTGGGCCGTGGCCAAGCCCGCACGAATTTGTTTTTGAGCTCCTCCCAAAAGGCCTTGGAGTTGTTTTTGGCCGTTTATATTCAAGATAATTCTTCTTATCGATGTGGGACTTAGGTCGACACCCACTCTACAATCTCCCCTCAATCCAAGAACCACCAATTTTGTAACTCTTATACCGCTGCAGAGAAAAGAACGAAATAATTTAAAACAAAAAGGTTTTACCTAAAAAATTTACAAAATTGAAGATATTGACATCATTGAACTTTAACCTAAATCACAAATTTTGACATCGATTTTTTTTTAACCTTCAGGCTTCATGGTAAAAGAATCTTCTAACTTGCTAATTTAAAACAAAAAGGTTTTACCTAAAAAATTTACAAAATTGAAGATATTGACATCATTGAACTTTAACCTAAATCACAAATTTTGACATCGGTTTTTTTTTAACCTTCAGGCTTCATGGTAAAAGAATCTTCTAACTTGCTAATTTAAAACAAAAAGGTTTTACCTAAAAAATTTACAAAATTGAAGATATTGACATCATTGAACTTTAACCTAAATCACAAATTTTGACATCGATTTTTTTTTAACCTTCAGGCTTCATGGTAAAAGAATCTTCTAACTTGAGAAATCAAATACTTATAACACTTTCTATATACCAAATCAAATTTTATCCAGTAACATGACTAAATCATTTCGTTTAAAAGCATCTGATAACTGAAAAAGGAACCGAAAACTTACCCTCATGTTCGAAAATATTGTTGGGCCGCGCAACACCCATTAACTCCACATTAGTATGATATTGTCCGCTCTGGGCCGTGGCCAAGCCCGCACGAATTTGTTTTTGAGCTCCTCCCAAAAGGCCTTGGAGTTGTTTTTGGCCGTTTATATTCAAGATAATTCTTCTTATCGATGTGGGACTTAGGTCGACACCCACTCTACAATCTCCCCTCAATCCAAGAACCACCAATCTTGTAACTCTTATACCGCTGCAGAGAAAAGAACGAAATAATTTAAAACAAAAAGGTTTTACCTAAAAAATTTACAAAATTGAAGATATTGACATCATTGAACTTTAACCTAAATCACAAATTTTGACATCGATTTTTTTTTAACCTTCAGGCTTCATGGTAAAAGAATCTTCTAACTTGCTAATTTAAAACAAAAAGGTTTTACCTAAAAAATTTACAAAATTGAAGATATTGACATCATTGAACTTTAACCTAAATCACAAATTTTGACATCGATTTTTTTTTTAACCTTCAGGCTTCATGGTAAAAGAATCTTCTAACTTGAGAAATCAAATACTTATAACACTTTCTATATACCAAATCAAATTTTATCCAATAACATGACTAAATCATTTCGTTTAAAAGCATCTGATAACTGAAAAACGAACCGAAAACTTACCCTCATGTTCGAAAATATTGTTGGGCCGCGCAACACCCATTAACTCCACATTAGTATGATATTGTCCGCTCTGGGCCGTGGCCAAGCCCGCACGAATTTGTTTTTGAGTTCCTCCCAAAAGGCCTTGGAGTTGTTTTTGGCCGTTTATATTCAAGATAATTCTTCTTTATCTTATTGATGTGGGACTTAGGTCGACACCCACTCTACAATCTCCCCTCAATCCAAGAACCACCAATCTTGTAACTCTTATACCGCTGCCATTCATTTGTTACGCATCTTGCGGGACACGCCGCCCGACCACCTCAGTGTGTCAGGAAGACTTACAAGTTGTCCAAGATCTCCGACCGTAGTTATGGAGAGCCTCCCCACACCACGTAACTTGCAGCCCGCAACCCCGGGATCAATTCTTAATCATCGGCTCTCACACCATTTGTTGGGCCGCGCAACACCCGTTAACTCTACATTAGTATGATATTGTCCGCTCTAGGTCGTGGTCAAGCCAGCAATGATTTGTTTTTTGATTCCTCCCAAAAGGCCTCATTGGAGTTGTTTTTGGCTGCTTATATTCAAGATAATTCTTCTTTATCTAATCGATGTGGGACTTGGGTTGACACCCACCCTACAAATATCGTATCCCTGCATTGATGAATTTTTAGCTACAGTATACAGGTAAATCGCACATACACAATAGTTACTAGGGCTGAGCATTCGGTCGGTTCGGAGATATTGACAAATTGAACTTTAACCTAAATCACAAATTTTGACATCGATTTTTTTTTAACCTTCAGGCTTCATGGTAAAAGAATCTTCTAACTTGCTAATTTAAAACAAAAAGGTTTTACCTAAAAAATTTACAAAATTGAAGATATTGACATCATTGAACTTTAACCTAAATCACAAATTTTGACATCGATTTTTTTTTTAACCTTCAGGCTTCATGGTAAAAGAATCTTCTAACTTGAGAAATCAAATACTTATAACACTTTCTATATACCAAATCAAATTTTATCCAATAACATGACTAAATCATTTCGTTTAAAAGCATCTGATAACTGAAAAACGAACCGAAAACTTACCCTCATGTTCGAAAATATTGTTGGGCCGCGCAACACCCATTAACTCCACATTAGTATGATATTGTCCGCTCTGGGCCGTGGCCAAGCCCGCACGAATTTGTTTTTGAGTTCCTCCCAAAAGGCCTTGGAGTTGTTTTTGGCCGTTTATATTCAAGATAATTCTTCTTTATCTTATTGATGTGGGACTTAGGTCGACACCCACTCTACAATCTCCCCTCAATCCAAGAACCACCAATCTTGTAACTCTTATACCGCTGCCATTCATTTGTTACGCATCTTGCGGGACACGCCGCCCGACCACCTCAGTGTGTCAGGAAGACTTACAAGTTGTCCAAGATCTCCGACCGTAGTTATGGAGAGCCTCCCCACACCACGTAACTTGCAGCCCGCAACCCCGGGATCAATTCTTAATCATCGGCTCTCACACCATTTGTTGGGCCGCGCAACACCCGTTAACTCTACATTAGTATGATATTGTCCGCTCTAGGTCGTGGTCAAGCCAGCAATGATTTGTTTTTTGATTCCTCCCAAAAGGCCTCATTGGAGTTGTTTTTGGCTGCTTATATTCAAGATAATTCTTCTTTATCTAATCGATGTGGGACTTGGGTTGACACCCACCCTACAAATATCGTATCCCTGCATTGATGAATTTTTAGCTACAGTATACACGTAAATCGCACATACACAATAGTTACTAGGGCTGAGCATTCGGTCGGTTCGGAGATATTGACAAATTGAACTTTAACCTAAATCACAAATTTTGACATCGATTTTTTTTTTAACCTTCAGGCTTCATGGTAAAAGAATCTTCTAACTTGCTAATTTAAAACAAAAAGGTTTTACCTAAAAAATTTACAAAATTGAAGATATTGACATCATTGAACTTTAACCTAAATCACAAATTTTGACATCGATTTTTTTTTTAACCTTCAGGCTTCATGGTAAAAGAATCTTCTAACTTGAGAAATCAAATACTTATAACACTTTCTATATACCAAATCAAATTTTATCCAATAACATGACTAAATCATTTCGTTTAAAAGCATCTGATAACTGAAAAAGGAACCGAAAACTTACCCTCATGTTCGAAAATATTGTTGGGCCGCGCAACACCCATTAACTCCACATTAGTATGATATTGTCCGCTCTGGGCCGTGGCCAAGCCCGCACGAATTTGTTTTTGAGTTCCTCCCAAAAGGCCTTGGAGTTGTTTTTGGCCGTTTATATTCAAGATAATTCTTCTTTATCTTATTGATGTGGGACTTAGGTCGACACCCACTCTACAATCTCCCCTCAATCCAAGAACCACCAATCTTGTAACTCTTATACCGCTGCCATTCATTTGTTACGCATCTTGCGGGCACGCCGCCCGACCACCTCAGTGTGTCAGGAAGACTTACAAGTTGTCCAAGATCTCCGACCGTAGTTATGGAGAGCCTCCCCACACCACGTAACTTGCAGCCCGCAACCCGGGATCAATTCTTAATCATCGGCTCTCACACCATTTGTTGGGCCGCGCAACACCCGTTAACTCTACATTAGTATGATATTGTCCGCTCTAGGTCGTGGTCAAGCCAGCAATGATTTGTTTTTTGATTCCTCCCAAAAGGCCTCATTGGAGTTGTTTTTGGCTGCTTATATTCAAGATAATTCTTCTTTATCTAATCGATGTGGGACTTGGGTTGACACCCACCCTACAAATATCGTATCCCTGCATTGATGAATTTTTAGCTACAGTATACACGTAAATCGCACATACACAATAGTTACTAGGGCTGAGCATTCGGTCGGTTCGGAGATATTGACAAATTGAACTTTAACCTAAATCACAAATTTTGACATCGATTTTTTTTTAACCTTCAGGCTTCATGGTAAAAGAATCTTCTAACTTGCTAATTTAAAACAAAAAGGTTTTACCTAAAAAATTTACAAAATTGAAGATATTGACATCATTGAACTTTAACCTAAATCACAAATTTTGACATCGATTTTTTTTTTAACCTTCAGGCTTCATGGTAAAAGAATCTTCTAACTTGAGAAATCAAATACTTATAACACTTTCTATATACCAAATCAAATTTTATCCAATAACATGACTAAATCATTTCGTTTAAAAGCATCTGATAACTGAAAAACGAACCGAAAACTTACCCTCATGTTCGAAAATATTGTTGGGCCGCGCAACACCCATTAACTCCACATTAGTATGATATTGTCCGCTCTGGGCCGTGGCCAAGCCCGCACGAATTTGTTTTTGAGTTCCTCCCAAAAGGCCTTGGAGTTGTTTTTGGCCGTTTATATTCAAGATAATTCTTCTTTATCTTATTGATGTGGGACTTAGGTCGACACCCACTCTACAATCTCCCCTCAATCCAAGAACCACCAATCTTGTAACTCTTATACCGCTGCCATTCATTTGTTACGCATCTTGCGGGACACGCCGCCCGACCACCTCAGTGTGTCAGGAAGACTTACAAGTTGTCCAAGATCTCCGACCGTAGTTATGGAGAGCCTCCCCACACCACGTAACTTGCAGCCCCGCAACCCCGGGATCAATTCTTAATCATCGGCTCTCACACCATTTGTTGGGCCGCGCAACACCCGTTAACTCTACATTAGTATGATATTGTCCGCTCTAGGTCGTGGTCAAGCCAGCAATGATTTGTTTTTTGATTCCTCCCAAAAGGCCTCATTGGAGTTGTTTTTGGCTGCTTATATTCAAGATAATTCTTCTTTATCTAATCGATGTGGGACTTGGGTTGACACCCACCCTACAAATATCGTATCCCTACATTGATGAATTTTTAGCTACAGTATACAGGTAAATCGCACATACACAATAGTTACTAGGGCTGAGCATTCGGTCGGTTCGGTCCAGAACCGGACCGAACCGAAAGAACCTAGAACCGAATAATATATTTTTCTGGAACCGAACCGAACCGAAATTATGTGCTGGACCGAACCAGAACCGAACCGAAATAATTCGGTTAATTCGGTTCGGTTTTGAGAACCGAAATTCATAAAAAAACCTTATGTTTTGTGTTGTAAACTTGTAATTTAAATCCTCACTGATCTCTGATTCTTGATTAGAAATAGCAGCAGCAGCAATAGATTTTTAAATTAGAATCTCTGATTTTCGAATCAAATATTGCACGATAGAATCAGGTTCTTTAATCTTTGATTCTTAATTCTTTAATTGGAATATTTGATTCTTGATTACAGATTTACAATTTTAGCAGAGGCTAGGGTTTAGTGTTACTCGTGACTCGTTTACTCGTGACTTGTGTTAACGGATTGAACTACTGATAATACATGCATTAGACTATACATATAAAATTAATATATATAAAATATATAATAAAATATTCGGTCTATTCGGTTCTAACCGAATTTTTTTAAAAAGAACCGAACCGAACCGAAATTTCAGAAAATGGGAACCGAACCGAACCGAAATTACACGGTTCGGTTCGGTTTTTCGGTTCTGGTTCGGTTCTGCTCAGCCCTAATAGTTACATTGCACGTACAATTATTAACAAACATATCTGATATAGGCAAAACAATGGCATATTACATATATATAACGATGTCTGAACAAAAGAATAACACTGTTGAATGAATCAGGACTAGAAACCTAACCTTGTTGTGGCTTGTGAAGCTTCCGATGTAACTGTAAGTCTGTAAAACATCGAGAGAGAGAGAGAGAGAGAGAGAGAGAGAGAGAGAGAGAG
The DNA here is from genome assembly GCA_030848705.1 of Heracleum sosnowskyi. Lineage (NCBI taxonomy): Eukaryota > Viridiplantae > Streptophyta > Magnoliopsida > Apiales > Apiaceae > Heracleum > Heracleum sosnowskyi. Next base: position 11,861,726 of record CM061243.1, read on the forward strand.
AGAGAGAGAGAGAGGAGAGAGAGAGAGAGAGAGAGAGAGAGAGAGAGAGAGAGAGAGAGAGAGAGAGAGAGAGAGAGAGAGAGATGGATTGACAAGCTAAAATGAGTGATGAACTCCAATTGGATTTTTAAAGCGCTGGCCCGGGCTAATTTGTTAGGGCAAGTTCCAACGTTGAGCTATCGTTTTTCTCTAGCGCTGCGTTTTGAGTTCCCTCGCCTTGTTTTAAAATTCCCTCCGTTTCTTGTGCCATTTATTTGCCTGTTTGTGTTCGGAAGAATGCGCCTAGCAATTCGTTCTAATTTTCGTGTAAGTGTTTAAACCCAAAATCCATCTATTTTCGTGTCGTGTATTTTTCATTTTCATGTTGTGTAATTTTAAATGAATATTAAATTATAAATAAATAAATAAAAATGTTTAAACTTTTTATTTAAACTTTTACAAAAATATATTTAAAATATGTATTTACATCACATTTACAAATAATATTATAAAATTATGTATACATATATAATAAATATTAATTTATCTAATGTGAATATTAAAATATCTAAAATAAATATTAATATGTAAATATATATTTATTTATTTCGTGTTTTCCGTATCGTGTCGTGTATCCAAAGGTTAAACACAAAATCGACACTAAATCTTGGTCGTATACTTTCGTCTTCGTGTACTTTCGTGTCGTGTACCGAAAATTCAAATATAAATACAAAATTTTCGTATCGTTTCATGTTGTATCAAAATTGCCGGTGTCTAAGAATAACCACTCAAATAAAATTACTAGTTAAATTATGATGAGAATAGGCAAAATATTGCATTTTTCAAAGATAAAATATCTAAGATGGGGATTGTTTAAAAAAAGTCCAAAATATCACACTAAAATGTTAAATGGATTCTACTAATCTTTTTAAGTTTGAATTTGTTTATTTGTGCATAACACGGTTTAAATCAACATTTTTAGTCTGTTAATAACACTTCATCAACGTTTTATCTTGCATTTTATTGTGATGTTTAGGGCTATTTCTTCAATTGTGCTATTTTAGATATCAAAATTTATTTAGGACACGAAATAACATAAAATTTTGTTTGTGTTTAACTTTAATTACACAGACATGAAAGTATACGAGCTAAATTTAGTGTCGTGTTGAGTTCTATTGGGTTAACGACACGACATAAATATATTAGTTCATAAATAATAATACATATTTTATAATTTATATGTAAATATGATGTAATTATATATTTTGATACATATTTGTAGACATTTTACTTGAAATTTTAATATTTTTTCTTTATTTATTTATTTTAATATTTTTATTTAATATTACAAGAAACACAACATGTAAAATACACGACGCAAAGGTACACCATATTATACGACTGATAAATGGATCATATTTAAATTTAGCAACTATTTGTAAAAAAACACAAAAATACACAATGCAGATAAATTATCAAATCTAACTTTTTTCAAATTGTAATATTTGAGATATTAAAGTTACTAGTCTATAACTCGTGCAAGGCATTATTCTTAAAAAATAATAAATTAAAAAAATTAATGTGAACGGAAAATATTAAAATAAAATTAAAAATTAATATGATAAATTATAAAATGAGAAACTCAAATATTAATTGGAACATAAAAAAATATAAAAAAATACAGATGGGGCGGAGGAAGATAAATGATGTATTATTAATATTATTTTATAATAAAATAATATTAATAACAAGGACATATAGAAAATGTAAAATGTTTTAATTAAAAAAAGTGATTGTCCGTGATATTTTTAGAAGTGTTTTAATTATATTATTTGTATTTATTAAAAAAATACGTTAAAATGTAAAAATAAGTAAATTTTTTTAATAAGGACAAATAGAAAATGTAACATATTTTAATTAAAAAAAAAGTAACTGCCCATAATATTTTTAGATGTGTTTTAATTATATTAATTGTATTTGTTAAAAAAATACGTTAACTTGTTAAAATAGGTAAGTTTTTTTAAATAATTAAAAGTATTAAAATAGGCTTTAAAATATATAAGTAAGGGTTGCACTTGATATTTTTTGAAAAATGGAGATTTTAGTGATAACAAATATAAAATGTAATATATTTTAATTTAAAGGTAATTGTCCGTGATATTTTTGGAAAAAAATAGATTTTGTTAGAAAAAAATGTTTTGACTATAAAATACAATCAACTAGTTACTATTTTTATATTATTTTATTATTTATTAAATAGAGTATTAAAATAGGTTTTAAAATAAATAATTAATGATTGCAACTCATATTTTTGGAAAATAGATATTTTAGTTATAACAAATACTAGCCTATAACCCGTGCAAGGCACGGACCTTAAAAATAATAAACTAAAAAATTTAATGTGAACGGAAAATATTAAAATAAAAGTAAAAATTAATATGATAAATTATAAAATAAGAAACTTAAATATTCATTGGAACATAAAAAAAATATAAAAAAAATACAAATGAGGCCGAGTAAGATAAATGAGGTATTATTAATATTATTTTATAATAAAATAATATTAATAATAAGGACAGATAGAAAATCTAACATGTTTTAATTAAAAAAGTAATTGACCGTGATATTTTTATAAGTGTTTTAATTATATTTATTGTATTTATTAAAAAACTATGTTGACATGTTAAAATAAGTAAGTTTTTTTAATAAGGACAAATAGAAAAGTTAACATGTTTTAATTAAAAAAAATAATTGCACGTAATATTTTTAGATGTGTTTTAATTATATTAATTTTATGTGTTAAAAAAATACGTTCACTTGTTAAAATAAGTAAGTTTTTTTAAATAATTAAAAGTATTAAAATAGGTTTTAAAATATATAAGTTGCACTTGACATTTTTGTAAAAGAGAGATTTTAATGATAACAAATATAAAAGGTAATATTTTTTAATTTAAAGGTAATTGCTCGTGATATTTTTGGAAAAGAAGTAGATTTTGTTAGAAAAAAATGTTTTAACTATAAAAGGCAATCAACTATTTACTATTTTTATATTATTTTATTATTTATTAAATAGAGTATTAAAATAGGTTTTAAAATAAATAAGTAAGGATTGCACCTCATATTTTGGAAAATAGGGATTTTAGTGATGATGTGTTTTAATTATACTAGCTTAAAACCCGTGCGATGCACGAATTGTTAATTGTTATATTATTATTATTATTTTAATATTTTATTAATTGTAATTGTTCAAAAATAAGTAGGCATGTTAAAATAGGTAAACACTTTTAATTAATTAAAAACATTAAAACATATTTTAAAATAAATAAGTATGGGTTTGCCCGTTATATTTTTGAAAAATGAGGGGTTTTAGTAAGAAAAAATAAAAAAAAATGTAACATATATTTAGTTTAAAAAGGTAAATGTCCGTGATATTTTTGGAAAATTAGGTTTTAAAATTTAATAATTAAAAGTATTTAAATACGTTTTAAAATAAATAAGTAAAGTGTTTCATGTGATATTTTTGGAAAAAGAATGGATTTTAGTGAGTAAAATAGAAAAAGTAAATTGTAAAAGACAATTTCCCGTGATATATTTAGAAAAGGATGAACTTTATTAGAAAAAAATATATAATGTGTTTTAGCTGAAAATATAATTGGTTATAAATATGTATTTGATTATTTATATTTTAATATCTTTAGTAATTGCATTTCTTAAGAAAAATAAGTAGACATGTTAAAATAGGTAAACTTTTTAAAAAATAATTATAATATTAAAATAGGTTTAAAAAATAAATAACTAAAGGGTTGTATGTGATATTTTTGGAAAAGGAGAGGTTTTAGTAAAGAAAAGTAGAAAAACAAACATGTTTTAGTTAAAAAAAAATAATTGCCCGTGATATATTTGAAAAAGTATGGAAATTTATTAGAAAAAATAATGTATTTTTGGTGAAAAAGGTAATTGGTTATAAATAGGTAATATTATTATTTAATAATATATTTCTATAAATAAGTAAGGTTAATTAAGTAAAAACACGAAGTACAATTAATTAAGGGCGATTAAGTAAAATCACAACGTACCATACCAACCAACCAAACTTTTAATGTTTCGTCTATTATATAATAGTATTGATTAATTGTATTTGTTAAAAAAAATACGTTCACTTGTTAAAATTGGTAAGTTTTTTTTAAATAATTTAAAGTATTAAAATAAGTTTTAATATATATAAGTAAGAGTTGCACTTGATATTTTTGGAAAATAGAGATTTTAGTGATAACAAATATAAAGGTAATATATTTTAATTTAAAGTTAATTGTCCGTGATATTTTTGGAAAGGAAGTAGATTTTGTTAGAAAAAAAATCTTTTAATTATAAAAGGCAATCAGCTAGTTAATATTTTATATTATTTTATTATTTATTAAATAGAGTAATAAAATATATTTTAAAATAAATAAGTAAGGATTGCACCTCATATTTTTGGAAAATTGAGATTTTAGTGATAACAAATATAAAAGATATTATGTTTTAATTTAAAGGTAATTGTCGTGATATTTTTGGAAAATAAGTAGATTTTGTTAGATTTTTTTTTAATTATAAAAGGCAATTAGTTAGTTACTATTTTTATATTATTTTATTATATATTAAATAGAGTATTAAAATAGGTTTTAAAATAAATAAGTAAGGATTGCACCTCATATTTTTGGAAAACATATATTTTAGTAATAACAAATATAAAAGATAATATGTTTTTTTTTTTGACAAACAAAGAGATTTTATTAACTTGCATCAACGGAATCACAGCCAGGACAAACCCCTGAACTGTCACTACAACCTGAATAAAAACTACAACCTGAATAAAAACAAATAAACGAGCTAAACAAATAGCCGCTTATGTTTTCAGACTGTTTAAAATCATGAATTTCTAAATTCTTTGAACTAGAAAAGATTAAAATGGCTTCCCGATATATCAACCATGCACCAATCTGGAACCAGTAATATCACAAATGACCTTCACGTACGCACCACCTGTAGCCCTAGCCCAATGTTTAGACACACCCCAGCTATCTACATGCCGAAAACCAGACATGCCGCAGGTGAAAGATCTCATAAGATGAACAAATATGTTTTAATTTAAAGATAATTGTAATGATATTTTTGGAAAAGGAGTAGATTTTGTTAGAAAAAAAATATTTTAATTATAAAAACCAATCATCTAGTTACTATTTTGGTAACTTGACAATAATACAATTTCATTAACTATTTGATTTGTACTAGCTTTCGTTATCCTAAAAAAAAAAGAAGTTATATTTGTAGTAGTGTATCCTAAATTTAAACAAATTAGGATCCCATATTTTCATTTTTTTGATTAGATTTCAATATTATTTGATTTTTATGTATTAAAATATAGTGAAATATTAATGTAGAATAAAACTTTACCGAATTTTGATTATATTATTAATTTATTAATTAGAAAAAGTACCGAAAACCAAAAACCGACCGTTAACCGAAAACCAAAACTTTCAATGTTTCGGCTTTAATAATATAGTATAGATAAAAAATAATACATTTTAATTTAAAGGTAATTGTCGTGATGTTTTTGAAAAAAGAGTAGATTTAGTATAGATTTCCTTATTATTTTCGAATTTGTAGGACTTGATAGAACTTTCTTTGATTTAGAAAATTACAACTTCCTTATTATTTTTGAATTTGTAGGCTCTTATGTTAATAATTGCAATTTTCTTTTTTATTATTTTCAATCTTGATAGAACTTTCTTTTATTATTTTCAAAACTATAGAACTTTCTTTGATTTAGAAAATTACAACTTCCTTATTATTTTCGAATTTTTAGGATCTTATGTTAATAATTGCAATTTTTTCTTTTACTATTTTCAATCTTGATAGAACTTTCTTTTATTATTTTCAAACTTGATAAAACTTTCTTTTATTATTTTTAAACTTGATAGAACTTTTTTTATTATTTTCAAACTTTATAGAACTTTTCTTTTATAATACTTATTGACTTTTAAACATAATGGATTTCCATGTTATTCACCTTACAAACACCTATAAATTAAAGGTCATTCATAAAAAAAAAATCTACACCGAAACTTTTTTACATAGCTTCAAATTTTTACAACCATATTTACAATCAATACAACTATGGTCTACACCATGTTGGATGCTTTGAACGACAACAACTATACCTGGATGATAAGAGTACGGGTGTGCAAAATGTGGGAATCTATCAATCCAAATACCGAAGAACTGATCAATCTTGACATGATTTTGATCGATGAAAAGGTTAATAAATCAATATACTTATAACTTATTAGTTTGTCAAATTATATGATGTTATTAACTTTTATAAAATATGTTATATGACAAGAAAATTTGATCCATGCTACGATCCCGAAGATTCTTGTCTCTCGGTTCAAAAATCTTTTAGAGGAAGGCTTCGTGTATAACATTAAAAATCTGAAAGTTGTTTCAAGTACATACCACTATAACATTGGTCTAAATTGTTCTTCATACGGATAACGTTGCCTAAGAGATTGGAAGAAGACATCGTCAACATATCACTGCATGGATTTCAGTTCATATGTCCGGATATGATTGATGCACGACTAATGACACCAACATACTCTCAGGTTTTTGATGCAATAATATATTAGAGTAGTATATAAGTAATAATATTATATAAGTTATAATTCAAACTATCATGTTCTAATATTATTTTTTCTATGTTGATTTAGATATTTTGGGCTGCCTACTTGGGTGACATTGAAGTTGTAATTCATATATAAGCATATATATATATTAAAATTCATATATAGATATTAAATTTGTAATATTATTTTCGTAAACTATTTTTTTAACTTTAAGTCATTTTCTAAGTTATTACACAAACAAAAAAATTTCAACTTAAATTAAAAAATTACTTTAAGCCCCAACAAATTTATTTCAAAATCCAAAATTTTGGGTTTAAACATATTCTTTTAACATACATAATAAATCTTCATATTAAAGATAAAATGACTAAAAAAATTATATTTAATTATTTAAATTTTTATTATTACAAATAATTAGTATTTTTTATCAATATAAATTTCCTTTTATATATATATGACAATGGTATCGGTCCAATAAACTAAAAAAATCAAACTATATAAACAAAAGGAATATGTAAATAATTTATAATATTACCTACCCAAATGCAAATTTTGTAGAATATATTTTATTTGATAATTTAAATATTTTTGTAGATATTTATTTCACAATTTTTATTCTAATATTCTTTTTCTTAACAAATATATTCTAATGTCGTTGATTTTATAGAATATATTTTATTTGATAATTTAAATAATTTTGTAGATATTAATTTCACAATTTTTATTCTAATATTCTTTTTCTTAACAAATATATTATAATGCCGCTGCGAAGCGCGACTTAATAACCTAGTTCAAATATAAACAACAAGGAACCGATAAAATATTACATAAACAATAGTACTTGTGGGAAAAAAATATTAATATTAAGAAATACATAAAGTAAATAGTACTTTTGAGGAAATGTAATACTCTCCTCCTCGGTATCATTATTTGATTTTTTAAAGTCAAAAGTCAAATTAACCAATTTTGTTCGACAAATTGAACACATTTTATAATTACTTTTTTACTTTTAGCATCATAATAAGTTTAAATATTCGGTATGAATCAATTCATAAATTTGTAACTTTACAAATAAATATTTTTAAATAGTTGGTTAAATAGATAATTTTAATTTTGAAAATTATGAAATATAAGAATAATAATATGCAAATAAATAAACTAATGAAACAATATTGATTAATCATCTCGTGCCTTATTTTGCCTTGATGGCTAGTAAGATATTGGGGCTAATGCTGGATGTTGGGCTCACAAATTGGGCCGCAAAAAAGCTGGTAAACGGGTAAGTGTCTTGTGTTTCATATTAGTCTAGGAAAGAAACTTTGACTTCTTAATAGTATAGTTTATACTTTGTAATAAGAAAATTAAATAGTAAAACAAATACAACTAAAATTTCATTTAAAAAAGTAACTTAAAATTTTAGTGTTATAAAGGATTTTTTCCCACATTCATTTCGGACCTTTATACTATATAAATCGTTTGACATAAAATCAACACTGTATTATTAAAGCACAATAATTTTATTTTCAGAAAATAGTAGTATGGTTTATAATGAAAACACAATTTATCAAAAAAAATGTTATTGAAATATTGATTAACATTTCTAAAATATAATCACAAATTGCCAAAAATTTTAATAATTAAATACAGTCGCACAATTATCTTATTTTTTGTCAAAAATCAAACTCTCAAAGACATAACTTGATCCCCAGAACATATGCAACATGTTTTTATAGTCACAAAAATTTTGTAAGTATTTGGTAAATTTAATCATTAATAAACGGTAATTAAACAACTGAGATTTTTTTTAATAGATAGTATTTTATGGATGTTTAGACTTAAGACACAATTTTTTTTAAAAGCCTTATTACAAAATGAGTTATTTTTTAAATCAACCATTAAAATGTAAGTAAGTTCTTTAAGTAGCATTATGACATGTAGGAGTAAAACAAATTCAAAAAACAGTTTTCAAAACAAGTTCAATTATATTCCCTATTAATGCGAGATTAAACCATGATTCTAAAAATTTCTGATTTTATTGATTAATCCTTTACAAGATGATCGATCGATTCAATTTTTGAAATCCGATTAATCCTTACAAGTATTTATTAATCAGAATATTATAAATAACTAGTTGAAAAAGCCGCGCTTCGCGGCGGCGTAATAATTTTTTTAAAAAACTCTATCAATTAAATTATGAAAATTACTCGGTCCTCGTTAATAAGCTGTCCTCCCGTGAAACACGCTTTCATTTTTAATATCAAAATCTCAAATTTAATATATTGAATATATACTTGTCTTATATATTAATTTTTATGTTACCATACTCTTTTATAATGAGTCACTCTTTCGTTGAAAAAACGTCTATACAACTTTACATATATTCTACTTCAAATAGAAATTTTAGTTATGTATTACAAACGCTTATTCTATTTCCAATGGAACTTTTAATTGCAAGTACTTCTTTTATATCCGAACTCTTCTCCTCTATAAATCGAAACACTTATTCTACTTCAAATAGAACTTTGCAAGTATTTCTTTTATATTTGAACTCTTCCCCTCTGCAAATTCAAAATTCTACTTCAAATAGAACATAGAACTTCGAACTTCGCTATAAATTCGAACTATTCTCCTCAATAAATTCGAACACCCATTCTACTTCTAATATGTTAAATGATATTTTTTTATTTATTAGTATCTAAAATTCAAAAATTCTAGAAAATTAGAAAAATAGATTGAGACAATCTTAGGGGCGCCACCTAACCTCCCGCGTATCCTCCTTTATATATACTAGCTTATAACCCGTGCAATGCACGACTCCTTTTTAATATTTATAATTATATTAATTTTATGTTATTAGTTTTAAGATTTTATTTATTATGTTTTATACGCTCAATACATTATTTATGTTCTATCTTTAGTTCTAAAAATCAGATTTAAAAACAAATTTACGGCCCACATAAAATTCACAAAATAATCTTTAATTTAGTGATAGTTTAACAAATTCTTTTCCAATTAAAACTACCCTGAAATTGAAGAAAGAATAAAATAACGAATTTTTACATTAGTTCTATTCAACTTAGGAATAGAATTAAAATAAAAAACAATTCAACTTACGATTAAAGTATAGACCAAGAATCAAATGAACCTACTCAACTTAGAATTTGAAGTTATGAATTTTTACATTGAAAATTCTAGTCAACTTAGAAAACCTACTCATATTTGGCTTATATTATTAAAATAAATCTTTTTAATATTAAATCTAAGGATTCTGATTCATCTATTTTAAGATCAACGGTTCTTATTGATTTGGCGGTACCGGACCAAAGTTTTGGATACGATCCCTCTTACGCTTATTATATATAAGGATTTAATTTAATTTAATGTAATATGAATTGAATATTAGTATTAATGGAACTGGTATTTTTATTAAGTTCTAATTACTTCTAATCCAATTCTAATACTAATATACTCCCACTTTGATTTATATCCTTTTTAGATAATAGTTTCTATTTTTATATGATATAATCTTGATCGTCTATTTTTAAAAATATCAGATCCAACGGTTGAGATTGTTTTGGCGGTACTGAGGACCGACCAAAGTTTTGGATAAGATCTCCCTTACGCTTATTATATATAAGGATTTAATATATTGATTTATTAGAATTAAAATAATATAGTAATCAAATATAAATAATTATAAATTTTATAATACGATAAATACATATTAGTTAATAAATAATTAATAAAATCAGAATATTACAATAAATAATATTATAATATTAAAAACATTCAATTTTTATTCCGATTAATTTTTCCAATTAATTTCAAATTTAACTATTAATCATAAATCAGTATCTTAACCGATTAGTTCCGATTCCGGATTTTTAGAACATTGGATTAAACCATTAAATGTGCCACAAAGTCAAAATGCAATGCAGAAACGCACAATGCGGAGGGGCCCGTAGGTATGAAGGAGGATGGTATAATGGTAAATCACAAATTAAAGAAGGTTATCCGTTGGTGTAGATTAGGTGTGTGTCATTGCCCTTGTGGAGGATGAATATACAACCATTTCAATCAAGGGTCTGCCTCGTCATACTCACCCACTTAAATATCGACACCTGTCCTCTCTACTTTCTTACCCCCTTCACGTGTCACATTAAAAACCCTACTCTCTCTACAAATCCCCCATTGCTTTTTTTGTCTGTGGGTATCATTGTTTTAAAACCGTTGGATCTAAACCTATTGCCCTTTTCAAACATCAACTAGCTGCTGCTTCAGATCAACACTGTACTAAAAGTACTTGCCCAGATTATTACATCAACTGCAGATTTCAACAACTAGTCTCTTGCTTCCTCCAAACAGGTCCTCTCTCTCTCTCTCTCTCTCTCTCTCTCTCTCTCTCTCTCTCTCTCTCTCTCTCTCTTTCTGTGACTATTTGTGTTCTTTTATGTATGTTTAGCTGATTTATTGTGAGATTTGAACTGTGATGACTTTAGCTTTGTTAAATACTTACAGTTATTGAGTGTATATAATTGTTGTGTACTTCCTGGAATTTCATTTTGGTTTTGTATTTGAGATAGCTTTAGTGTATGACTGTATATGAGCTGCTAAGTGTTTACTTTGGAATATTAAGTGCTGTTAGGTTTAACTTGACTGCCAAAGCTAGCTGGTAGAGTTTGGATATTTATTGTATTTAACTTTTATAGGGTAGTATACTAGGAAGTAAAGGCGGTAATCTCAGGAGAAAAATTAAACGATAAATGTAGAAGAAAGAATAGATTTAAAGCGAAAAATTAGCTCTAGATTTGAAGAAATTAGTCTGAAGTTGATATTTGTAGAGGAAGAGAGCTTATAAAGCATTTGAGTAAGCTTTTATATCCAGAATACTTTGGAAATACTAGTAAAGTCTAGGTTTAGGCTGAAGTAGTATAAGCCCTAAAACAATTTGCAACAGATTTGTGGAGTACGGCTGCCAAATGGCATAAATACCTGTTACTTTTAAACGGTTTTTGTGGGAATATTCGAATGCTTTTTGGCTGTGGGTCCAAACATGGAAATTCCGAAATTTCTGTCTTGATAGACTTTGATTCACTTGTAATATTCCTAATGTTAACTGTTAGTATGACGAAGGATTTGACAATTAAGTGCCCTGAATATCAATTGGGGGAGCTACACGTGTAGGAAATGGTAGCTGCCGTCTAGGTGGTTATAAATCTGATCGTTGGGGATCGTTGCCAAGGCAAATACGTAGTTGAGAGGAAATACGTAAGCACCTAGGTAAAAATAGAAGTTAGAGGAAATGCAGAGTACATGTATGTTTATGCCTAAAATTGTATGTACTTTAGTGAAAGACTCAAACTATATTGTTAACCAGGTCTAATAAAAATATTTAAAGCGTCTATTCTGTTACCAGTCATCACTCGTGTTGAGCATGACCGGTAAGACAGTAATTTTTTATTCCATCACAGTGGTTGGTCTTTGACAGACAGCTGACGCAGAGAAAATGTGTCCTAAAAAGAAAAAAAGAAAAAAAGAAAAAAAGTTTACTTCATTCCAAAATTAGCCTGGATTATTAACTACAACATAATAATCCTTAAATTATATTTAAAGCATGACTAGTATTTGGTAAAAGATCTATTTATAGATTAAACAGCCTGAATTTTGAAAAAACAATAACTCAATATGTGACTGCGGATATCTGAATAATATTTTTTGTTATTACTAATTTTTAAACTTAGGATATAGTAAATTCATTGTCAGCCCAAGACAGAATTTTTTTTTAATTTTTATAATTGAGTTGTTTATAGTTTTAGATATACTATACTAACTTGACACCGTTTTCATGAGAACTGATGTCTTCAGGCTCTTCATGGATCTTAGTTGATGGTAATTTGATATGCAGGATATTTAAGGTGGAGTTGCAATTTTTATTTTGTTCTCATGGGGGCTGGGGAAGAGAACACACCTTCTAAGCATTCTAAATCGACCCCTCCAGTTCAGGTCTCTCTCTCTCACGCGCACACACACACACACACATCTCTCTCTCTCTCTCTCTCACACACACACACACACGCCTGCACATTCACACACGTTTCCGTGCCCAAAAATTAATACGTAGTTGCCACAAACTAAAAATATGATGTATAGAAAAATGCTCTTGTTTGCATATTGTGTGGTTCCTTAAATTGGTACATATCCCTGGTAATAAATATTTGTACTCTTTTAATTCATGATTTATCTTCCATGTTAAGCATGATGAATTTCACATGTTTTCTTATCCAATTTAGGATAGAGCTGGTGATGAAGCCCATTATGTTGAAAGTTTTCCTGTTTTCGTAATATTTAATCATCTTGAAACTGGTTTGAAGATGAAATTGATATTACATGTCTTCATTGTTCTCATTTAATATGCAGGAGGTACAAACACCGCCTTCGTATCCAGACTGGTCAAGCTCTATGCAGGTGCATGACGAAACTCGTCTTTGATTTTTCTCATATTTATGTTTTTTATGCATCTTGATATATGTCATTCCTTTTAGGCTTATTATGGTGCTGGAGCTGCTCCTGCATTCTATGCCTCAACCGTTGCTCCTCCCACTCCCCATCCCTATATGTGGGGTGGTCAGGTAATTGTCATATTAAATCTTTGTAGATGCAAGTGCACCCCCCCCCCCCCCCCCCCCCCCCCCCGAGAAATCCTGCCGTTTGACATTGGACTAATTTATTCTTCATTTAAATGACTCAGCATCCTTTAATGCCGCCATATGGGACCCCTATTCCATATCCAGTATATCCTCCAGGGGGAATGTATGCTCATCCTAGTATTGCCACGGTAAGATCTACCAGTTCTAATCTTTTGGCATGTAGTTGTTTAGTTTACTACCTATTTTATACACGGGCCCCTTGTGCGGTTCCTACTTGAAGAACTTGCACTTTGAAAATTTTGAAGTTTTCTTAATTCGTTGAGTAGCTGCTGAAAACGTTGAGAATTCAGCGTATGGACACACATATTTATATATTTATGAATAATACACTTCCACGCACTTCTAGTATTGGTATTGATTCTCTATTAATGCTGTCTTCAGAATCCTAGCATAGTGCCAACCGCAGAATCAGAAGGAAAAGCAGTTGACGGGAAGGACAGAAATCCAAGCAAGAAATCGAAGGGAGCTTCAGGAAATGGTAGTTCTGGTGGTGGTAAGGCTGGAGACAGTGGAAAGGCCGCCTCAAGTTCAGGAAATGAAGGCGGCACACAAAGGTGTGTATAAAATAATTTAGTGTTGAAACTTATGCTGGAATTTAATTGTTCCCTATTTGTCTTTTGTTTAAATTACTCATTGACGGAGTATGGGGAGTTTCCATTTGTACATTTGCTGATCATTTGATCCTTTGTTTATATAAACCAAACATAGTGCGGAAAGCGGAAGTGATGGATCATCAGATGGAGGAAGTGATGAGAATACTAACCATGTATGTTCTTCTACTTATATATTGAACTCACATGACTGCAATTCATAATCTAATATGCACATCAAATGCCTCGAAATGCAAATTAGTTTTGCTTTCATGTCCAACTAAAAAGTACCTCCTAAATATATTCAAGCTGAATGTATTAACATTGAAGGATAATTCAGTCAGAAGTATATCTACTTCAAGCTTTGCTTACAAATTTGTACATATCCATGTCTTCAGGAGTTTTCAACTGGTAAGAAAGGGAGTTTTCATCAGATGCTTGCGGATGGTAATCTATTTCACTGTCAAACTAATTGCTTCTATTTCGTTATATATTTCATAATACATGTACCCTTCTTTTATTTTTAGGAGCCAGTGCACAGAATAGTGTAGCTGGTTCAGTCCCTGGGAATCCTGTGGTTAATGTGCCTGCAGCCAACCTTAATATTGGTATGGATTTGTGGAATGCTTCTCCTGCTGGAAATGGATCTCTAAAAGTGCGTCAAAATCCTTCTGCTGCTGTTGCCCCGGGAACAATGATTGTCCGCGATGGCATGATGCCTGATCAGTGGGTCAATGTATAAAACTTTCCCTCGCTTGTACAATAGCTTTAGTCACTTTTACTTAACTTGATACAGTTGTGTAATTTTTCAAGACGTCAATTTAGTTTGCTTACCACGTGTAAACACAAAATTGAAGTACATAAATGTCTTATATGGCGTGCCCTTGTTTCTTATTCTCAGCCATTATGAATTTATTGAACTTAAGAGTGATACATAAACATGAATTTGTTCTATATTCTCCCCGACTGCCCTTCAATTTTTGATGACCATGTATTGTTATTGTACGTTGAGTATTTAATTTTTCATTCTTCGCTGATGGGTGCATGGACATTATCTGTAATTTACAGATGTCCTATTTTATGTTAACACCTCAGCAAGGAGGTTCTGGTGATTAAGAATTGTGTGACTGATTTATTTATTGACTCTTGGATTAGCAGGATGAACGTGAACTGAAGAGACAGAAGAGGAAGCAATCTAATAGAGAGTCTGCTCGGAGATCAAGATTACGGAAGCAGGTAATGTGCTTTATATTGAGGTCTGTAAATATTTAGTAGTGGATTCTTTGTCAGAGTTTATCACCTGATGCAAAGAAAAGTGAAAATTACATTTTTCCTTCCTATTACAGTATGGTCACAATATTGGCTTACATCTTTTACTTGTAACAGGCCGAGTGTGAAGAGTTGCAAGGAAGCGTGGAGACACTGAATAATGAAAATCGCAGTCTCAGAGATGAGCTGAAGAGGCTTTCTGAAGAATGTGAGAAAGTTACATCTGAAAATAATACAATAAAGGTATTCAGTGTCCTCTTTCTTTTCGATAAAAAATGCCTGGTAGTAGATTATCTTTTATATTAGACAACTGCCTTCAACTTGATCCATAATATTTGCGCGAGTAAATACAGAATGATACTGTCAACTTTTGATAATTGTGATTCAGGGACATCCACCACTTTCTGCTAATCGTGCTTATTTCTATTTCCATGATTTAAATTTGATTGTTGTTGTCATTTTGCCACAAGTACACTAGACAGATGTTGTATGGACTAATTAAATGTGATCTCAGAAACCTTATTTACGGCAGCAATTTGTTTTCTTCTAACAGGAAGAATTAATCAGAGTTTACGGCCCAGATGAAGTTTCTAAACTTGGTATTCCATCTTTTGAAGATGGAGATAACAGTTAAGTAGTTAACACATAAGATTCAGTTGTTTTACTTCGTCTGGTGAAGCAGAAACTTCTTTGGAGTTCTTAGCAGAATCTATGGCTTAGATTTAGTATGTAGGCAATGCTTGTTGTCCTCACTAAGTATACATGAACTATTCAGTGTAAATTTGTTTTTTTACTACTATGAGATCTAACATGGGAGAGAGCTCTCAACTTATGCTTCATGTTGTAATAGCAATTAGACGAGAAATGAGAAGACAATCGTCTCATTTTATAACCAATTTTGAAGCACTTCTTTGTTGCATCTATTTGATATGCTCATTTGTATCCATAGCTTCATTTGTACCTTTTGTGCTATTGATGTGAGTGCAACATGTTGGCTTCTTATGATGCCGATAATATGCATTATTGGCTTATAGGTTTGGAAGAGGGCTTTATATGTGTATTTCTCTGTACGTGAGTTGATCCTCGGAGTTAAATTTTTTTACAAAAAAACAAGTCATCCATGGTTCCCAGTATGGACTTTGTAGTGCTAGATTGCATTTGTGCTAGAATTGGAACAAAAAGATAGCTGAGCTGGTTGAGCAAATGGTCTGACATGGCCCGTGGGGGGTTCTGGGTAACGTTCTAGTTTCACCCCCCCCCCCCCCCCCCCCCCCCAAAATCAAATGCTGCTCTATGTAAAGTTGTACTCTTGGAATCACTGCTTATATACCCGGTTTTGGCCGTAATTCACAAGAACATTCTGTACTCTTAGTAAGAGGGTGCCCGGTTGAGGATTTACCCGGTTTGTGATATCACAATGTTAGCTTTCAGAGTAAAAGATTGTCAACAAGGCATTCTAGTGGGTTACAAATTCAAACTATGTTTGGTCGTCTCTTTTTTCAGATGACAGAATTATCAATCGAAGAAACGCAAGTGCAGGAAGTGAACATCTAGCACTCGAGGAAGTGCATGTATTCGAAAAAACATAACATGATCACTTCGACGAGGAAACTGCAGAAGATACAATCCTAAAGAGATTTGACACAGTTTGAGATCTGAATTAGTTTTCTTCGGTAAAAGTTCTTTTATATCATGCGTGCGTTTTCCTAAAAAATCTACAAAGGAGAGCTTAACACATGCGGATTTTAGATGTTTGACCAGATGGTGCTAATTAAAGAACTTTGCTACTCTAGGAAATTCAAAAACATCTCCTAATATTTGTACAAAATGATGCGTAAAACAATTGATGTGTTTTAATTCGTGGGTGCATATATATGCACGTGGATTCCATATTTGTATTAGGAAAGTTATCAATTGTAGGACACATAAATTTTTAAGAGATTTTTTGGGACAAATTTTTGGATTCTCTAGCAATTTTCTTTCAAAAAAATAGAAAAAAGAGAAAGAAGAAGAAAGGGAACTTTGGTCCTTACTCCTTGGTGGTTTGTATTTCTGAAATATGTCAGATTGCCACGCCTTTGTAATATTTTAATTTTAGAGCAATGTAGTCTAAAATAAAATAAAATTAGAGTGAGGTCTGAGAGTGAAGAGTCCGGCACAGACCTCAGAGTGCTGAGACCCCAAGTCTACTCCCAAGGGCTTAAGGGGTGGACGATTGATTACGTAAAAAAGCCTTTTGTCAAAAAAAAAACATTACTATTTGTTAAAAAAGAGGACGACAAAATGTAAAATACAGTATCACCTGTCATAAAGACATAATAAAAACCTCACGATTTTTCGCTTTTGTTACTAGTCCCATACAATGGACCAAAACTACCTTCATATATGTTTTTGATTCTACTATAATCTGTTGACAAATTTGCAGTAGCAGCAGAGTTAAGTTTACCCTGTTAGTCTCTAGCATAGATAACTACCCTTACACATACTGAATTCTTAATCGTATGGAATATTGTGGTTTCAATTTTCATGCTTCCGTGACGAGACAGACTTGTCCAAATTCTAGAATGGTAATGCATTTCACATTCCATGTTATGAACTCTTCTCGTTTTCTTCTCCAGAAAATGAAGTTGCCGAGGCTGAGGCATCAAGACTAGACATCATCAATGCTGTCAATCCTGTAGTCTGGCCATCACCAGCAGCCCTACCCAACCCCAGAAAATCGAGTGTAGTGTGCTTGGGACCAAACACAGATGGAGTTCCCATCATCAATTCCTTCAAACCAGATACCCCTTCATAAGGCACCCCATGTCCGAGACCTGCAGCCAGTAATGCACTATCTGACTCCACTTTTTGTCCGTTCCACTCTTCCTGTCCGGTAGGAGATGTAGAAGAGACGATTCCAAATCCCCTAAGTAAAGATGTATTAGGGGCAGCTGCACCCATCTGAGCAGCTCTCTGTAGTAATGCAGTTGCAGACATTGCAGGTCGGGGTGGCTGCACATACTGCTTATGGTCTTGCCTGGTAATATTGTATACCGGTGACTCATGATTGGTTGCAAGGCAAAGAGATATCCTTTCTGCTGATGAAGGTGGTGCTGGTTCAGATTGAGCCATAGCTCGAATTAAATCACTAAATCCAGTTGTTTGAGACTGCATACTTCCTGAAAATGTTGATGATGCAAATAAGCTCGCAAACACACTGCTGCTTGTACTTCCATTGCTACTTGAGCTGCTACAGCTTCCACTTGAGCTAACTACCAATGATGGTGCATTATTTGAAACCTCGCCACGATTGGGAACTGAAGCTTCTTGCAACTCTGTAACAATCACAAATAGTACAAAACAGTGGGACAGAGACATTTTTAAAGAGAGGATAATGATACTATTCTTAACAGGTTAAATAATTCAAAAGGGAATCCATAATTAGTAAGGGACATTTTGGATTTTGTTTGTAATCCAATTGTCTTAGATATACCCATGTTAAAAGCTTGTCCCACAATTTTGTACTCCAATTTTTAAACAAGTTGCTCCAATACTTTCGAATACTTTTAATCAAGACATATGTTGTGTTGAGTATTAAGCAAAGTCCAATATTCTACTCAAACCCCCTACAACTTCAGAAAAAACCAATTTGGTAATTACCTGGACTACGATTAGGCAACACAGCTAGAATCTCGGCAGTTGAAGTAGGAACTGAAGGAGGCGATGGAGGTAATGAACCAACATTCTGAGGCAACGGATCTTCTCCTAAGCTAGGAGTAGCAACTACTGGCTGTTTACCAGTTTCTGCTGCTAGTGCATCACAGAACGCTCTGTGTGTGATAAAACTATCCCTCCTAAAAGAATAAAACATTTAGTCAACATTTCAGAATCTTATATACAAAAAAACAAAGATGTAAAATGAGGATGTAGAACATAATGAACTGACCTTGAAAACAAACTACCACAGTCACACTTATAGTCTCTTGTTCCACAAATTCTCAAATGGGCCTTCCAATCTGATTGAACAGCATACTTCTTAGAGCAATTGTCACATTTCCACTTCTTTTCTCCATGCTTTCGGAAAAAATGCTTCTTTATCCCCGTGAGGTCACCTAAAGCTCGCAAAGGATCGTGATGAACACATGATTCCTCTGGACAGACATAGACCCGCTTGCAAATTTCTTTGCTTGACCTATGCTTTAGCTTCCATGGAAGATTGTGTCCTCTCCTATGGAGCTGCAGATTTTGGTCCCGCTTAAAGCCTTTATTGCAAATTTCGCAAATAAATCGATTCGTAGCCATCAGAGACGCTGGGGACATGGCAATAACCTCAGCATCTGGATCTGCTCCCACATAATAAAAATCAGAATAAATTTTCATTCCACTTCCACTAATTTTTGTGATACTCAACAGATGCGCACAATTACTTGAATAACTTTTATTTTGAGCTTAAATGAATCGGTGTTACGTATTTACATTGACCTACACAAGCACATATACATGATCATGTTCCACTGCAAACCATTTTAGCGTACAAACTCAACGCACCAGCTACATATCAAGAGTTACATTTCTACAATCATGAGTCACTGTACCTAAATTGTGAGCTACATGAAAAGAATTATACCTGGCATTCCCGGTAGACTTCGCTTCCTTTTCTCTGGTTTTTTAGGAGGCATCTGATTACCTGAAGATGAAATGCTAGCTTCCCCGGATGCTGTGGAGTCATTCATGGCAGATGAATTATCAACATCGGCCGGCATGATTGCGATGACTTTATATATGCAAACTTAAAAAAAGCACTTAGGGCTAATCTGAAGTAAATCTTAATACTAATACAAGTTTAGCTAGGGCTTTAGCTAAATAATGGTTTCTTTAGCTACATATATTCTTTCGGTTATCAAATTCTGATAATAGCCCAGATAAAGAAACAAGCTAACAAACAAAACCCATGTAGCAAAATCAAGTTTTTACTAGCTGAAAAAAATCAAGTCATAACAAAACTCGCCGGGAAAGTGTGGTCGGAGAAAAGTGGTACGTGATCAAAGTGTTAAAATTGAGTGAAATAGGAAATCTTTGTCTTCATTGTGTGATAGTTGGTTATGTGTTTTGGACTGGTGTGATGTTTGACCAAATATTCAAAGAGAAAGATGCCAAACTAGAGCTGGCAAGTAGAAAAAGTCAAACTACTTTTGTCTGTATTAGGGGACTTTGGCTACTCTTACCACTGATAAATTGACACGTGCTGTAGCTGTCTCAGCTCGTTTGCAAACTTTAACTAAACCTCTTTCATTTTCTATAGAGAAATAAAATACTTCATTCGTCCCCCGATGGTTTATATTTGGGTTGGGCACCGAAGTTAAGGAATATAAATAAAGTAGGAAGAATGATTAAATTGGTGAGACCCGTCAATATTTAAGGTATACAATAAGTAAAGTTAAGGAAAGTAGTGGAGTAGTTGATTTTTATATTATAAAACTTTACTATTTTTGAAAAGTTTTTGGAATGTAAAAAATGGATGAGACATCCCAAAAAGGAAAGTGTAAAGAAATGGATAGGACGGAAGAAGTATCTCATCTACAATTTTTTATTTGAATAATTGAGATAATATTAAATACTATATCCTTTATTTCTATTTTCTTTTTCTCAATTTTAATTTATAGTCCTATATTAGGTAATTAGTCTTTGTCTGAAAAAAAATTGATTTAATTTTGAGTTCAAATGTAAAAAACATCCCTGAATATTGTTATCAATGCATACATCTTATTCTTTTTCTTCTCTTCCTAGTAGAAAGATCCCTAACATATTGTTTATTTGGTAAATCAACAATGGAACTTCAACCTAATGTGGTCTCAACTAACAAATAGGCCTTTTTGGAATAAAGCTTTGTAGATCAACTGCAGATAAAAACATTTCACTTTCAGGTTGGTAAGATGAAAAATGACCAAAAGGAATCATGTCTTCATCAAACTATTAAGCAGTCCAGGACCAGCACCATGGATGGAAAGGAAAACATAGTCAAAAATTTCAAATAAAAAAGAGATGAACAAAAATGAGGATATGTATTAAGTATCTAAGACTCAGTACATCGCATTACGACATTAAAAACATAAACAAAACTTATGAAAAGATGAAACAATACCTAAAATTTGATATAGTAGGTATCAAATTGATCTGCATATTAGATACAATGATGATTTAGTTAAGTTAGTTACAAGCTTGCATAGAACATACTTAATTGTCTAAAACTGAAACATCACAAGCACAAGAAATAGCTTTGGCACTACAAGCACTCATCATTCATCAGTGTCCAGGCCAAGCAACTACTAAATTCACCATAAATACCTGAGATGAAAAAAAATACACCAATTAACAAAAAAAATGCATGACCCAGTTGAGAGCAGGGTCTTTCAAGATAACGGCGAGACTATAAATTTGAAACATCGAAGCAATAAATTATGCGAGAAGCAGAACTTACAAACAAAATTTATCTGCAATAACACAATAACAAAAGAGTACAACATTAATTTAGCAAAAAAAAAAGAGTATAACATTATTTGGGACTTCATTTATTAATTTTCTTTCATGATAGGTAATCATATATGCATTTATCAGGTTCCAGTCATATAATTTTTAAGTATAGTCCTTTTAGCTCATG
Organism: Heracleum sosnowskyi; assembly: GCA_030848705.1. Lineage (NCBI taxonomy): Eukaryota > Viridiplantae > Streptophyta > Magnoliopsida > Apiales > Apiaceae > Heracleum > Heracleum sosnowskyi. The sequence goes on from CM061243.1 coordinate 11,883,576, forward strand.
GCCAATTTTTTTTTTGGTCAGGAGCTCACGGTCAAACTATATTTACTATAAAATGCGATTTTTATGTGCTTTATTAAAAAAAATTGCTCAAAGGCTTTGAATTCATGTGCTTCTAATGATTCTTGTCTTGATGTCCTTGGATCTCCGATGGAGAAAAAGTGTTCTACAATGATGGATTAGGAGTGCATTTAGATACGGAGGAAGTAAAGCATTTTAAGTAATGGATTATAAGCTAAATCAAGAATAGATATTGTCCAAGCCTCCAAACTCTAAAGCGCGTAGGGGCAGATTGGCCTCAACCACGACATTCCTCTGAGATCTGCCCTATTTCATTATAAAACATTTAATAAAAAAGTTGGTATTCATTTTTAATAATCTTCTTACCCTTAACCATTAAACCATTATTACATATGCGAGGGTTATTTATAAAGCTACTTTTCAGAAATTATAGCTTAAATTAAGGTTTCTTATATTTCTAATTAGCTGTCTCCAAATAGATACAGACAGATTGAACTAAAATATCATGCATCTTTAAAGCTTATGATCAATTAATGGTGAGATCCTTCTAATTTTATGCTTGATTCTTCTGTTCTTCAATTGTATATCAACTGCTTAATTAGTTTGCTACTGGATTTAACCGAAATGTCTATCCATTGGATACCAAGCAAGACTTTCGTCTCTACAAAGAGAATTGGCTACAAATTACAAATCTACCTATATCTAGTTCAATGATTTATTGTCTCATCTATCCTCTAATTTAATTTCTATGTTTAACTAAATTATTACACATGTCATCTATGATTGCTAGTTCATAGAGAATTCTTATTACAAGTGTCATAGATTTGGTGAACTTTGAGCATCAAAAAGAGAATTGTGAGATGTGACAAACATTGATTTTAAACCAATAGATATGTGACAAACATTGATTTTAAACCAATAGAACACATAGATCTTAACATGATAACTGAAAGCAATTTAATATATTTATAGATGTCTGCGTGATCCTTGGATCTAAGTTGAGTTCTACTAGTTTCATCTTTGTTTCCTTGTTTAAATTTCATATGCACCTATGCAGCTGCAAATGCAATGAACCTAACTCCCACCAAAGAAAAAACTTGAAAGTCATGGCTCACATAGCTAAAGTCCTGATCCCACATTCCCACTTGCTTCTACTACGTCAAGCTCCCGTGTAGTATTTTAGAGTTGCAATTTGACTTGCACTTAAAAACAAATGCTACTATGTAGAAAGTTATATAATGAGGAGAAAATTGATATAACTTTTCATTATATGTGTAGATCAAGAAATTTAGTATAAGCTATGGGACAAGTTAATGAATTGCAACAAGTTCTCATCACTAATAATTCTAGACAGACGACTCTCCGGTACTTATTTATATGTAAATTATGCCACAATCCACACATCCAAAATGACTTTCTTGAGTATCATTCCTGGATCTGTTGGCATCCTTACTCTTTTACATGTTGAGGATCATATTTTGATTCTAACTGATTCAGGGTTTCTGTTAATTTCAATTCAAACCTCGGATCTAAATATGTTCTAAATCATACAGGCAAGTGAAAAAAAATATTTAGCATATTTCTCAAGTCAACAATCCCTATTCAAGATTTTCTGCTATTCGCCTTTGTAAACCTAATCCAACGCACAATCAAGCCGTTTACTACCCTTGATTTACACAGGGAATCACTATCCTCAAAATCCTAAGCACACGACAAAATTACAGTGTCCAAAAAATTAGGATTAAGCAAACAATCTATTTCAAACTTAAAATCCCAGCTTAAATCTACTGCCCAAATTGTTGCTAATTATTTTGCACTGCCTTCATTAGCTGTTAAGAACAACGTACATAATTAAAACCGGGTCAGCTTCTAACGATTACAGGAAACAAACTTAATACACTTAAACACAAAGAGCATGACAGCACAAAGCATGATTCAAAATTTGGTTCACCGATCTCATTTAGAGCAAAATTATCGTATCGATTACAAAAACAACAAAGTACCTGGTGCCGAGCTGAGAAAAGAAGCGAATCCCATTGTAACACATGAACCACAAGAGCACAAGCACAATAGTATCTATCATAAATTAAGGATCCACAAAATCAATAACACCTTTTCACTCTAAATTCACTTGAATAATAATCATTTCTAAAAATCAAACTAGCACAGAGATTTATTATATAAATAAAAAAAGGGGAAAAGGATACTAAAAAGACAACGCTCCCACCAATCTAACATGTAGAGACCGAAGGTAACATTGTATAAATAGATTTTGCGTTGAACCCAGTTCATCCTCTCCTGGAAATAAATTGAATCGCGGGTTGATTTGTAAAGGTTTACATCAGTGTATACATACATGTATAGATATAAGATCAGACAGCAGCAGGGTAGAATGTTCTTACCTTTGAAAGTCCCGAGTTTCAAATCAAATCTCTACTACTGATGAGTAAATCCAAGCAGCCGGCTCTTTCTTTACCCCTTCTGTACTTTTTATTTTTAAATTAAAATAATAAACACTTATAAATTAGACTTTTTAAAGATCACAGTCACAGTTTCTAAATGCAGGACAAATTTACTGAATGCAGTTCATTTAATTTACAGTTTTAACCTTGATCAGTTTTTGGTGCAAGTCAGGCATTTGACTCTGTTCCTATTTTCCAGATGCATTGCATTCGATAAACAGATCTATATAATGTAATTTTGCTCGTATATTACTTTTTTCTTTTAGAAATAAGTTCTCTTTTAGTTTCTCATATTTTTTGAAAAACCCTTTTAACTTATTCATAGATTATTTTAACGTTAATCGAAATTGGAATTCATATATATTTTTTCCTTCCAAAACTTTTTAATTTGTTTTCTATTTATAATATTTAGACTTGATCTTTTAAAAAAATTGATACTAGATTATAATTGGTGCTAGCCACACAAATATTTTAAAAATTATTTAATAATAATAAATTAATTAAATTATTTTATTTTATATTTAATATTGAATAATTTTATTCTAAAAAATTAATATTATAATAAATTGCATTGTTTCCATATATTATTATTAATTTATTTTAAAATTTATTATATAAATATTTCATTGTATATGTTTTGGGATAATGTGTATTAATAAATTCATCAAAACTAAAAGATTAATTCTAATTTTTACTTATAAACTTAAAAAAATATAAATTGTAGTAATGATATTTAAAAGTAGAATGTAAATTTTTATAATTGAAGATATGTCAAAATAAATTTAAACAGGAGTACAACAAAAGATAGGGTAAATTAAAGTTAAAATTTTATCTATTTCAAAGTATAAATAGTATGCAACAATTTATACTATACTAGCCTATAACCCGTACGGGCCTTAGAAAATAATAAACTAACACATTTAATGTGAACGGAAAATATTAAAATAAAAGTAAAAATTAATATGATAAATTATAAAATGAGAAACTTAAATATTAATTGAAACGTAAAAAAAATATTAAAAAATACATATGAGGCTGATGAAGATAAATGAGGTATTATTAATATTAATTTATGATAAAATAATATTAATAATACAATAATACAATTCCATAAAAGATTTGATTTGTAGTAGCTTTCGTTATCCTAAAACGAAAGAAGTATATTTGTAGCAGTGTATCCTAAATTTAAACAAATTAGATCCCACATTTCCATTTTTTTGATTAGATTTCAATATTATTTGATTTTTATGTAGTAAAATATAGTGAAATATTAATGTAGAATAAAAATTTCCAGAATTTTGATTATATTATTAATTAGAAAAGTACCGAAAACCAAAAACTAACTGAAAACTGAAAACCGAAAACAAAAACTTTCAATGTTTCGGCTTTATTATTATACTAGCTTAAAACTCGTGCAATGCACGGATTGTTAATTGTTATTTTATTATTATTATTTTAATATTTTATTAATTGTAATTGTGCAAAAAATAAGTAGGATTGTTAAAATAGATAAACATTTTTAATTAATTGAAAACATTAAAACAGATTTTAAAATAAATAAGTATGGGTTTGCCCGTTATATTTTTGGAAATAAGGGGTTTTAGTAAGAAAAACTAAAAAATGTAACATATATTTAGTTTAAAAAGGTTAATGCCCGTGATATTTTTGGAAAATGAGGTTTTAAAATTTAATAATTAAAAGTATTTAAATACGTTTTAAAATAAATAAGTAAAAGGTTTCCTGTGATATTTTTGGAAAAAGAATGGATTTTAGTGAGAAAAATAGAAAAATTAAATTGTAAAAGGCAATTTTCCGTGATATATTTAGAAAAGGAGGGACTTTGTTCGACAAAATATATAATGTGTTTTAGCTGAAAAAGTAATTGGTTATAAATAGATATTTGATTATTTATATTTTAATATTTTTAGTAATTGCATTTGTTAAAAAAAATAAGTAGATATGTTAAAATAGGTAAACTTTTAAAAAAAATTATAATATTAAAATAGGTTTAAAAATAAATAACTAAATGTTTGTCCATAATATTTTTGGAAAAATAGGGATTTTAGTTAGGAAAAATAGAAAAACTTACATGTTTTAGTTAAAAAAGGTAATTGCCCGTGATATATTTGAAAAAGTAGGGGAATTTGTTAGAAAAAATAGAAAAAATAATGTATTTTAGGTGAAAAAGGTAATTGGTTATAAATAGTTAATATTATTATTTAATAATATATTTCTATAAATAAGTAAGGTTAATTAAGTAAAAACTAATTAAGGACAATTAAGTAAAATCACAACGTACCATACCGACCGACCAAAAGTAAAAATTAATATCATACCGACTAGGGCTGTCAATGGATCGGATCTGGATCGGATCGGCCTTGATCCATATCCTGATCCATTTAATTTTACCGGATTCGGATTCGGATCGGATCATAGCCGGATTTTTTATAGCCCGATCCATATCCGGATCCGTTAGGATCACGGTTAACGGATCGGAGCTCCGATCCATTAATATTTTAAAAATATATTTTACTTAAATTCAAATTCAAACATTACTAAAACACAAATTTTGAATGTCCAACTATCCTAAATACACTTGTTTGTCATACAACCATTGTAAGTTTGTAACCATTCAACAACAAATCTGAAGCTAGTTTATGTGTCTTATATTTCATTGTCTTTTGTGTCAATTTTATAAATAAAAGAGAGGTCCAGTTTATACAAGTAAAAGAGAATTGTTTTGACTTAATTGATAAAAATATATGATATATTTAATATATAACATATAATATATAATATATAAATTAAATATATATTATATATAAAATAATCGGATCGGATTTTTAACGGATCGGATCATGTTAAATCTATATCCTATATTAATCGGATCGGATCGTTACCGGATCGGATTTTTAACGGATCGGATTTATTTTGTAGTGATCCATATCCGCTCCATTAGCCTTCGGATCGGATCGGATCGGATCGGATTTCCGATCCATTGACAGCCCTAATACCGACCAACCAAACTTCTAATGTTTCGTCTATTATATAATAGTATTGACTAGCATATAACCCGTGCAAGGCACGGGCCTTAAAAATAATAAACTAAAAAATTTAATATGAACGGAAAATATTAAAATAAAAGTAAAAATTAATATGATAAATTATAAAATGAGAAACTTAAATATGCATTGGAATATAAAAAAATATAAAAAAATACAAATGAGGCCGAGGAAGATAAATGAGGTACTATTAATATTATTTTATAATAAAATAATATTAATAATAAGGACAGACAAAAAATCTAACATGTTTTAATTAAAAAAAGTAATTGACCCTGATATTTTTAGAAGTGTTTTAATTATATTAATTGTATTTATTAAAAAAATATGTTGACATGTTAAAATAAGTAAGTTTTTTTAATAAGGACAAATAGAAAAGTTAACATATTTTAATTAAAAAAAAGTAACTGCACGTAATATTTTTAGATGTGTTTTAATTATATATAATTTTATTTGTTAAAAAAATACGTTCACTTGTTAAAATAGGTAAGTTTTTTTAAATAATTAAAAGTATTAAAATAGGTTTTAAAATATATAAGCTGCACTTCATATTTTTGGAAAAGAGAGATTTTAATGATAACAAATATAAAAGGTAATATATTTTAATTTAAAGGTAATATATTAAATAGAGTATTAAAATAGGTTTTAAAATAAATAAGTAAGAATTGCACCTCATATTTTTGGAAAAAATAGATTTTAGTAATAACAAATATAAAAGGTAATATGTTTTAATTTAAAGATAATTATAATAATATTTTTGGAAAAGGAGTAGATTTTGTTAGAAAAAAAATATTTTAATTATAAAAGCCAATCATCTAGTTACTATTTTGGTAACTTGACAATAATACAATTCCATTAAAGATTTGATTTGTAGTAGCTTTCGTTATCCTAAAAAAAAGAAGTATATTTGTAGCAGTGTATCCTAAATTTAAACAATTAGATCCCACATCTAAAAATATTATTTGATTTTTATGTAGTAAAATATAGTGAAATATTAATGTAGAATAAAACTTTCCCGAATTTTGATTATATTATTAATTTATTAATTAGAAAAAGTACCGAAAACCAAAAATCGACCGTTAACCGAAAACCAAAACTTTCAATGTTTCGACTTTAATAATATAGTATAGACTAGCCTATAACCCGTGCAAGGCACGAGCCTTAAAAATAATAAACTAAAAAATTTAATGTGAACGGAAAATATTAAAATAAAAGTAAAAATTGATATGATAAATTATAAAATGAGAAACTTAAATATTCATTGGAACATAAAAAAATATAAAACAAATACAAATGAGGCCGAGGAAGATAAATGAGGTATTATTAATATTATTTTATAATAAAATAATATTAATAATAAGGACAGAGAGAAAATCTAACATGTTTTAATTAAAAAATAATAATTGACCGTGATATTTTTAGAAGTCTTTTAATTATATTAATTTTATTTATTAAAACAATATGTTGACATGTTAAAATAAGTAAGTTTTTTTAATAAGGACAAATAGAAAAGTTAACATGTTTTAATTAAAAAAAAGTAATTGCACGTAATATTTTTAGATGTGTTTTAATTATATTAATTTATGTGTTAAAAAAATACGTTCACTTGTTAAAATAAGTAAGTTTTTTTAAATAATTAAAAGTATTAAAATAGGTTTTAAAATATATAAGTTGCACTTGATATTTTTGAAAAAAAGAGATTTTAATGATAACAAATATAAAAGGTAATATATTTTAATTTAAAGTTAATTGTCCGTGATATTTTTGGAAAAAAAGTAGATTTTGTTAGAAAAAAATGTTTTAACTATAAAAGGCAATCAGCTAGTTACTATTTTTATATTATTTTATTATTTATTAAATAAAGTATTAAAATATGTTTTAAAATAAATAAGTAAGGATTGCACCTCATATTTTTGGAAAATATGGATTTTAGTGATAACAAATATAAAAGATATTATGTTTTAATTTAAAGGTAATTGTCGTGATATTTTTGGAAAAGGAGTAGATTTTTTTAAATTATTTTTAATTATAAAAGGCAATCAGTTAGTTACTATTTTTGTATTATTTTATTATTTATTAAATAGAGTATTAAAAAAGATTTGATTTGTAGTAGCTGTCGTTATCCTAAAAAGAAATAAATATATTTGTAGTAGTGTATCCTAAATTTAAACAAATTAGATACCACGTTTCCATTGTTTTTATTAGATTTTAATATTATTTGATTTTTATGTAGTAAAATATAGTGAAATATTAATGTAGAATAAAACTTTCCCTAATTTTGATTATATTATTAATTTATTAATTAGAAAAAGTACCGAAAACCGAAAACCAAAACTTTCAATGTTTCAGCTTTAATAATATAGTATACATAGATTTGGTTGAATTCACATTATACTACTTTTTGTAAATATCCATTTTAAGGACAATTTTGACAATGTATTATTAAATGATATAGATTTTAACGACAATTTTGTCAATCTACTATATAGATTTGGTTAAGATTTTTGTGATATTAAATGTATTAAAAAAAACAGTAGATAAAATTGTGTTCAAAAAAAGAAAATTGATAAAATTAACAAATCTAACAATAATAGTACAGATAAAACAATTGTCTTGAAAAATTAATTTTGACATAAATATTTTATTTGATGTTCGCAATTTAGTAATCACAAAAGATGTAGGCGTCGGTGTAGGGGTGGCAATTTCGGGTAACAGGTCGGGTTCGTGTCGGGTTTGCTGTATCCGGTCCTATTTTTGAGTCAACCCGACCCGAATCCGGTCTGAAACTTAAAATAATCAACCCAAATTCGTACTTTTTCGTTTCAGATTTCGGGTCGTGTTAATTTTGTCACCCCTACGTCGGTGACCGTCCAACCAAATATTGGTTAATTACACTCGTTATTAGTAGTGAACTCTCATTTAATAGCTGTTAGACATTTAATAGCTAGAAGGATATAAAGGTAATTACACCGAACTGCATTTAGTAAATTTGAACTGCAGTTAGCAACACTCTTAAAGATTATTATATATAACTAGCAAAATAACCCGTGCGAGGCACGGGGCTTTTTCTATCAATGTGTGAAAGTGCTGATTTTTAGAATTTGAAAATTATGATTGTACACTAACTTTATTTGATATAAAATATAAGAACTCATAAGCATTGTATTTTAAATGTATGAGCCAACTAAAATGCAACTGGAAGCACCCATTTCTTAGTAAATGTTTAGACACTCGGGTGACGATAGATCGTGTCATGTTTGTCTTTTTGTTGACGGTTTGAGACTCCGATGATGCCGGTTGTTGTGGAATAAAATCTGAGCTTACGAATTTAATGCGAGGGTTTAATGAGCTTCGAGCTTTTATGGTTGCACTTGTGTTTCGAGACTAAATCGGTCCTCACAAGATGCCTACGTATCTCAATTCGTTATTGAGAATCAAGCCAATAAAAACGTAGTTCTTGGTGTTGCCCTCGGGGCTATGGCGGCAGGGGCACACCAAGGACATAGTGACTTGTATGTCCTTATTCGAGGATGAAGTCTAAAACGTTGTAGATGACGTATGGAGTTGTGTCCAAAACGTAGTTCTGATCGTAGGATCAGGGTCCTTATATAGGCGTCTAGAGCCTAGTATTTATGGTATATTTAGGAGTTTTAGCGAATAAGTCTCCTTATTGATATTGGATAAACATTGTATTTCTTGCAGGATAAGTCTTTTCCTTGTTGATAAAGGCTATGACTCATTAATTGCCTTTAATTGGGATTCTGGATCCTTCTTTGATGAATTTACCATATTTTGGACTCTTTTTATGAGCTGTATATTTTCCCTATTTATTAATTACGAAATTAATAAATAATCTGGGTTTTGGGCCTTAAATACTTGCCCTTTCCAAAGAATCAGCAATTATATTTCTATAATTACTTTTCTATCCATATCATTTGCCCCCCAAATTCTGGGAAAATCACCTTGGGGTTTTCGTAGAAGTTATAACGTGTTTTTCCTCAAAATTTTCCATTTTTAAGGGCATTTTCGACCTCAAATTAGGTCATTTTCGACCTCAAATTCGACCAGGAAACAGGTCATATTCGACCTGAAATTCGACCTGGATTTCGACCTCGACTGGAGTGAGGTCGAAGGTTTCGACCTCGATTTTTAAGTCTTTTTCGACCTCGAGCCTTCGACCTCGATCCAGCCTTTTTTCGACCCCGATTGGTCCCAGGTCGATGGTTTCGACCTCGATTTACCAGTCATTTTCGACCTCGGTCGTTCGACCTCGATCCAGCCTTTTTCGGCCAGGATTTGCGACCTCAAATTGGTCCAAGGTCGATGGCTTCGACCTCGACTTCCCAGTCATTTTCGACCTCATTTTGCAGGTCATTTTCAACCTCCTTTTTGACCAGGAAACAAGTCATTTTCGACCTCAAATTCGACCAGGAAACAGGTCATTTTCGACCTGAAATTCGATCTGGATTTCGACCTCGACTAGAGTGAGGTCGAAGGTTTCGACCTCGATTTTTAAGTCTTTTTCGACCTCGAGCCTTCGAACTCGATCCAGGGTCTTTTCGACCTTAGATCTTTAATTTTTGTGCCTTATTTTGGTGCGAAATCGATGGATACGACCTAGATTTCTCGTATATTTTCGACTTCGGTTGTACAACTTCGTTCTAAGGTTTTTTCGACCTCAAATCTTCAATTTTTCGTTTTTATTTGGGAGCGAGGTCGATGGATACGACCTCGATTTCTCATGTATTTTCGACCTTGGTCGTACGATTTTGTTTTAGGGTCTTTTCGACCTCAAATCTTTTATCCTTGTTTTTGCCTTGGTTTCATTCCAAATTTCATTCTTTCTTGGGCCTTAACTAGCCCAATTTTTAATTGGACTTAAATTATTCCAGCCTTGGGCCTTATTGAGCCTCATTGTTTTGGGCTTCGAATTCGCCTGAGACCCAAATTGTTTGGTCTTCAATTTCTATAATCCATAAATGGATTCGTGGGCCTTAACTGTCTTAACCTTTCAACTCACTTCTCACTTTTCATTTCTCAGAAATATTCTGCTAGATTTTCTCCTAAATTCTCTCTGCAAATCTCTGCTAGGGTTCTGTGGCAAGGCGATTCCCTGCGAGGTTTTCTGTTTAAACTCACCAGTTTCTGGGTTCTTTTGAAGATTTAAAGATTTCTTGAAGATTCTGGGTTTAAAATGGCTGATCGCGCTTCCCAACGTCTATGATAATGCACTAGGATTTCATAGAAATTATACCGGTCTTTTTCGAGACTTGGGGTCTTTTTATCCCTTACCTGGGACTTACTACCCCTTTTTGGGGATTTTAATATACACTAGTGTTTCACGAGTATCGTCTTAGTGTAAAGTGTGGAGCGACCTACACATTTACGACGATTTTGCCTTATTCGAGGCTAACTTGACATTTGCATAAGCCTTTTATGTCTTATACCGTCTTGTTTTGGCTTCAAGCCTTTCATTGAGCATATCGAATGATGGGGTTTGGACTGAATGTCTTAGGTTTTTGGGGTTTCAACCCTTCACCCTTACGAGTTCTTACTGATGGCTCCACTCGTAGTGATTCATTCTCAAGTCTATCATATCAAACTTCTCTTGAGCTTGAAATTTTCGCTAATTAACAATAAGCATCTTAGGCTTTCTTTTGTATGTTTATTAGCAACATTCACCCTTCGGGGTTCGTTGTATTCAGCTCTATTTGTGTAGTTGACATGCATATTTTGTATGCTTTCCTTTGCATTCATTTGTAGTTTGTCTTGACAATGCTTTGAGGATGTTTCTACCAATCAAAACGGGTTCAACCCTTCATCTTCTTTCCAGGAAGCTCATGATTTCATCGAACCATATTTCTACTTGTCCTACTAGCGGATCCTTTTAGGATGTACTAAACATAATAGACTTTCAAATTTGAGGCATGCCAAGTCCTTGGCACCTCATGCCCTTCGAGGGTTTCAAATTTGTAGGAGCCTCGACCAAATACGTTCTTGACGCGATATGGTCCTTCCCAATTTGGGGCCAACTTGCCTTTTTGCCCAACTTCGGATGCCTCAATCTTTCGGAGGACTAAATCTCCTTGTCGAAAGAATCTCTCTTTAACCCTTAGGTTGTAATAGAAAGATGCTCGTTTCTGATGCTGAACTATCTTGGCATTTGCCTCATCTCTAACTTCATCAATCAAATCTAAGGCCAGCCTCAAGCCTTCCTCATTTGTTTCTGGCTCATAAGCCTCAATCCTTGGAGACGTGTGAGTAATCTCCACTGGAACCACTGCCTCTGCCCCATATGCCAACAGAAAGAGGGTAGCTCCAGTGGTGACTTTGCAGGTAGTACGATATGCCCATAGTATAGGGAGCAATTTGTCCACCCAAGTTTTTCTGGAGCGTTCAACTCTTTTCTTCAGTCCATCAAGGATAATTCAATTGGCCACCTCAGCTTGCCCATTTGCTTGAGGATGGGCAATAGAAGTGAAGCGTAACTTGATATCATTCCCATCACAATACTTTTTGAATTCATCGTTGTTAAACTGAGTTCCATTATCCGTGACCAAGATTCGTGGAATCCCGTATCTGCATATTACATTCTCCCAGAAGAAATGCATTACTTGCTTGGTGGTTATCTTGGCTAAAGGTTTAGCCTCAATCCACTTGGTGAAATAGTCGATTGCTACTATCAAGAATTTTCTTTGAGCACTTGCCATTGGAAATGGTCCAAGTATATCCATTCCCCACATGGCCAATGGGATAGGTGAGTTTATGGATGTCATCATCTCTGGTGGTTGCCTAACCACCGGTGCATGCTTTTGGCACCGTTCACATTTCTTTACATAGCTTTTAGCATCTGCAAGTATGCTTGGCCAATAGAAACCTAGACGAGTGATTTTATGGGCAAGGGCTCTGCCCCCCAAGTGCTGCCCACAAATTCCTTCATGTCCTTCCTTCAGGGCCAATTCTGCCTCTTGAGGTCTCAAACATTTCAGATATGGAACGATGAAAGACTTCTTGTATATGATTCCCTCAATCAGGGTATACCTTAGTGCTCTCACATACAGCTTTCGTGCTTCTGAAGTGTCGTTGGGTAACCACCCAGTTTCCAGATGAGCCTTGATGGGATCTATCCAACAACTAGCAACATCAATGGGTGCTACCAACTTTCCGTTGATGCTTGGGGTCCTCAGGACTTGGAAGTATACACTCCCTGCATAGTTTTCAATTTCGGAAGAAGCAAATTTAGACAAGGCATCAGCCTTCATGTTTTCTTCCATTGGAATGTGCTCTACATAGCATTCGTCGAACCGAGTCATGATGGCCTTGACAAGTTTCAAATACTTGGCCATGACTTCATCTCTGGCCTCAAATTCCCCATTTACTTGGGAAACCACTAGCCTCGAATCTCCACATACTTTCTGAGTTTTAACTCTCAAGGCTCCAGCCAGCCCTAAGCCAGCTATCAGAGCTTCATACTCGGCCTCATTGTTTGTCGTTGGGAAGTCAAGTTTTAGTGCATACTCTATGAGGAATCCATCAGGACTTTGTAGCACTAAACCGGCTCCACTTGATTTTGTTTTTGATTCTCCATCAAAATAGAGCACCCAATATTCTTTGAAATCCATCTCTTGATCTTTCTCATCCTCCACTATTACTTCCTGCCCCCCGACTTCTTGGTTGTCAATGGTACATTCAACCATGAAGTCAGCAAGTGCTTGAGCTTTTATGGCCGTTCGAGGCTTATACTTGATGTCAAATTCGCCCAATTCAATGGCCCATTTGATCAACCTTCCACTAACTTGAGGGCTATGCAAGATGTTTCTTAGAGGTTGATCAGTCAAGACCTCTATTTTGTGAGCCTGGAATTACGAGCGTAGCTTTCTTGAGGCCATTACCAAGGCTAAGGCAAACTTCTCAATCGTTGAGTAGTTTATTTCTGCCCCATGTAGAATCTTACTCACATAGTAGATGGGTTTCTGAACCTTCAATTCTTCTTTTACCAAAACGGCTCCAAGGGCTGTGCTAGAAACCGCCAAGTACAAATAGAGAATTTCCCCTGGCTTGGGCTTTGCCAACAGTGGTGCCTCAACCATGTATTTCTTCAGGGCCTCAAAGGCCTCTTGGCTCTCCGTTGTCCATTCAAAATTTTTCACGTTCTTGAGTGCTTTGAAGAAAGATAAGCACTTCTCTCCTGACTTGGAGATAAATCTTCCCAATTCTGCCACTCTTCCCGTTAGTTTTTGGACATCCTTGACAGTCTTTGGTGGTTCCATGTCTAGAATTGCTTTGATTTTGTCGGGATTGGCCTCGATTCCTCTCTTGGAAACCATTAGGCCTAAAAACTTTCCCGAGCCTACACCAAAGGCACACTTAGCTGGATTCAACATCATCTTGTGGTGCCTTAGCACTTCAAATGCGTCTCGGAGGTGCTCAATGTGATCGGACTTATCGAGGCTCTTGACTAACATGTCATCTACGTAGACCTCCATGGTTTTTCCAATTAGGTGTCCAAAAATTTTGTTCACCAATCTTTGGTAGGTTGCCCCTGCATTCTTAAGTCCAAATGCCATGACTAGATAACAGAAAACACCAAAGTCAGTGATGAATGATACCTTGGAGATTTCATCCTTGTGCATTTTGATTTGGTTGTATCCACTGAAGCCATCCATGAAGCTGAGCATCTCGTGTCCAGCTATAGCATCTATTAATGCATCAATCCTTGGTAAAGGAAAACAATCCTTAGGACATGCATCATTCAAGTCAGTGAAGTCTACACACATCCTCCATTTTCCATTGGTCTTTTTGACCATTACGGGGTTAGCCAACCATTCCGGGAATTGTATCTCTTCAATGAATCTGGCCTCTAGAAGTTTTTCAACTTCTTGTTTAATGGCCTCTTGCCTTTTTGGAGCAAAATTTCTCTTCTTTTGTTTCACCGTCTTTCTTTAAGGATCCACATTCAACTTGTGAGTTATCAATTGGGGATCAATCCCTGGCATGTCAGCCGTTGTCCAAGCAAAAACGTCATTGTTCTCTTGAAGAAAAGATATGAGCTTGCTTTTCAATGGCTCAGGTAGTAGTGCCCCGACATAAGTCACCTTCTCCGGTTCACCAGGGACTAAGGGAATTGGGATTAAATCCTCAGCTGGTTTCCCTCTTCGGTCCTCATTGTCGTCAGTATCCATGTCTTCAATTGGGAGAACCCGCCCCCCGATTCCATCAGGCCTTAACGCGGCTACATAACAACTTCTAGCCATCTTTTGGTCTCCTCGTTCTTCACCAATCCCATTCCTCGTTGGGAACTTGATTTTCAGATGATAAGATGAGGCAACGGCATTGAACGCATGAAGACCAGTCCTTCCCATGTATGATGGGCATATTTGAGGGTGTTAACTGAGAATCAGTTTAACCCATCTTGATAAAAGCATCATGGAACAAGATATCCACTGAAGCTCCATTGTCGACTAGGACTCTCTTTGTTTCGGAATTGCCAATCACATGTATGATGACTAGAGGGTCATCGTGGGGGAACTTCACCCCTTCCAAGTCTGAATCGTCAAAACCTATTGACACTTCTGTTCTGGCACGCTTCAGTGCCTCTCCAACCACAGTCATTACCTCTCGAGCATAAGCTTTTCTTGAGTTTTGGGAGGACCCAGCAACAGTTGGCCCTCCGAATATCATGTTGATGACTGGCCCTCGGGGCTTAGGGTTACGATCTTGGTCGTTGTCCCTTCTGTCGTAATCCTTCCTTTCATAGTTTCCTCTTTGACTCCCTTGATTTCCATCCTTGGTGAATTTGCTGAGTTTTCCTCTTCGTATTAGAAATTCGATCTCATCTTTCAATTGCCTACAATCGTCAGTGTCGTGACCGACTTCTTTGTGGAACCGACAGAACTGATTTTGGTTCCGTTTGGACATGTCAGCCCTCATTGGCTTCGGCCATTTGAGATCTCCTTCCTTAGATATCTCCATCAGAATTTTACTCCTGGGAGTGTTCAATCTTGCATACTCTGTAAACTTTGGCCCAAAATTGTTTCTCTTGGGTGGAGAATCAGAGTCCTTTGACGTTCTGGGGAACTTTTCCTTGACGTCGTACTCCTGAATTTCCTTTCTTTTCTTTGAGTTTCCACTACCGCCAGCAGTGGGTTCATACTTTCTCATGCTTTCTTCAGCCTTGATATACTTTACGGCTCTATCTTGGAGTTTCAGCATGCTCTCGGGTGGATGTTTAGCTAACGACCTTTTGAAGTGGTCATCAGTAGTTCCTTGTTGCAGGGCTACCATAGCCACCCTGTCCTCTAAGTCCGGGACTTTCAAAGCCTCCCGAGTGAATCGATTGATGTAGTCCCTTAGGGCTTCATTCTTTCCTTGCTGGATTGCCATGAGTGATTCAGAGCTTTTCTCATGCACCCTTCCACTAATGAACTGATTGATAAAAGCTTTGCTTAGTTCCTTGAAAGACCCAATTGAGTTGGGAGGAAGACGGCTATACCAGCGTTGGGCCATGCCTGCTAAGGTTTGTGGAAACGCCTTACACTTGACCACATCGTTGGTTGGCTGCAACAGCAGTGCATTGGAGAAGGTCCTTTCATGATTTTCGGGATCTCCCGTTCCATCATAGGCTTTGATCGAAGGCATCTTGAATTTTCTGGATATAGCCGTTTTCACGATGTCTTGAGTAAACGGTGGTGTAGGATCATCAGGATCTCCTAGGGGCAACAGAATACTAGGATCACCCCTTGGGGCTTCGGCCCTCTTGGTTCTTCTTGCCGGTGGATCCAAGTTGATTATCGGGATCCCTTCAGTCGTTCGGCCTTGAGATTGAGCGGCCTCCTCCTCAGCAAGGAGTTTCTTGAGTCTTGCAGTCTCTCCCTCATGGGCTACAATTTTCTCCTTCGTAGTTTGGGGTTGATCCCGATTTGTCTGGGAAGAACGTCTCCTTTTTGGGGCGACATCCTCCCCAGTTGTATAACCCGCATCCTCGGTGTATGGGCCCGAGTAATCTTGAACGAAAGGGGTATGGCGAGTTTGTTGATTTTGGGGTCCCAGACCTTGAATATAAGGGGGCACATATGCCTCATGGTAGATTGGATTAGTTCCACTACCGCCCGCCATGGGTCGAGGGGGCATGCCATAGCTTGGCATCCCCAAAGTCTGATTCGCGTATTGAGGGAGATCAGTAGTATGGAGTTGAAGGCTTCTCGGTGCATTCATGATGAGTGGAGAAGTCGAGATTGGTTGCTGATGAACGGTCTCTTGTGGATTAGATCCATGAATGACCATCTGTAGGGGATTCATCCCTTCAACCGAAATTAGAATTTCCGGTCCTTGAGTGTTGGTGGGGATATTCGGCCCTTGAGTGCCAGTAGTTGGCGGTGGTTGATTTTCGTGAATATCAGCCTCAGAGGTGACAGGGCGATCCTCAGGGAGTTTGAGTATCTCGAGCTGTTCTTCGTGTGTTTGCCATGGTTGATGTTGTCTTCCCACAGACGGCGCCAAATGTTGTGGAATAAAATCTGAGCTTACGAATTTAATGCGAGGGTTTAATGAGCTTCGAGCTTTTATGGCTGCACTTGTGTTTCGAGACTAAATCGCTCCTCACAAGATGCCTACGTATCTCAATTCGTTATTGAGAATCAAGCCAATAAAAACGTAGTTCTTGGTGTTGCCCTCGGGGCTATGGCGGCAGGGGCACACCAAGGACATAGTGACTTGTATGTCCTTATTCGAGGATGAAGTCTAAAACGTTGTAGATGACGTATGGAGTTGTGTCCAAAACGTAGTTCTGATCGTAGGATCAGGGTCCTTATATAGGCGTCTAGAGCCTAGTATTTATGGTATATTTAGGAGTCTTAGCGAATAAGTCTCCTTATTGATAATGGATAAACATTGTATTTCTTGCAGGATAAGTCTTTTCCTTGTTGATAAAGGCTATGACTCATTAATTGCCTTTAATTGGGATTCTGGATCCTTCTTTGATGAATTTACCATATTTTGGACTCTTTTTATGAGCTGTATATTTTCCCTATTTATTAATTACGAAATTAATAAATAATATGGGTTTTGGGCCTTAAATACTTGCCCTTTCCAAAGAATCAGCAATTATATTTCTATAATTACTTTTCTATCCATATCACCGGTGATCACATATATTTTGGTTATAAGTGATCCGTAACTGCGTTCTCATGTACCTCGAATAAAACTTTAGTTTCTTTGATAGCACACAAATTTGTTCTGAACTCGGCATGACATATCATTCTGAGGTTGCACTCTGTGTGAACTTGGGATGGTATAAGTTAAACCCGCTATGTATATATGTGTGCATGCATCCATGCGTTGATATCAGATGGGATTTTACGGTAACACATGATGTCCTTTTTTTGTTTGTCAGCAGCGGTATGGAAAACTCTGAATAGCCGTGCATCAAAGATTTAGCATGCTCCGATTTAGGAGGGGAGCCTGTTGCATCTTCTAGTGTCATTATTCTCAATCCGGTAAAGCATATTCCCAATCACGTGTTATTTTCTATCGATTCTCGCAATGTCCCTAATTTAATATATATATAATTTGATTTATTCAAAATTATCCGTGCACTAAAAATAGGATATTTCTTAACTTATAAACATGTTGTATAAGTCATATTTAGACTGATTCACTGAACGTGTACGAATTTATTACAGATCTTGCGGCAACTTTGAATCTTAAATTTCTAGTCGAAAAAAAGAACTGAAGTTAAGAGAACATAAAGTTTAATAAATATACATGTTTTTCCTTTTATTCTCATTAAATCTATGGAAATTAAATGTTGGAGTTAATTGTTTAATAATTTAATCTAATTGTTTTGCCTTTCTTGTATTAAAAAAATTCAATAAACACGGGTTAAATAAAGTTCTCTCTTTCCTTTCTTTTCAAAAGTATAATCGACTCTCAGTTGGTCATGTGACATACTTATTTTCATCAGTCATGTTCTTTAAATTTTTGGCATTGTAGGAAATTTAATATTTATTTACGTAACGATGGGAATCGATAAAGGTATTGTCCAATCAATGTACACAAAATAATTTATATAACATAATTTTTTATCTTTTAGATCTATAATTTTAAATAACTCCGAGTGTATAATGTAATTGATCGATCATAATATTTTTCTTACTTGTATGATATGAAATATCATATTTTCTAAAATTTGTTCACTTGACTATATATTTTAATCTATTTAATTTATTATACAATTTTCAAATTTACCTGTTATATATTTATTAATTTAATTCAAAATAAACAATTATTAACTTCCATAAAATTAATATAAAATTTTATATTAAAATTAATTACAAATGTGTTACATACATAATTCATCCAATATAGTTCTAAATCTAGTCACTTCTATTATATTTATACTATATTATTAAAATCGAAATATTAAAACTTTGATAGTTGGTCAGTACGGTACTCATATTTTAGGATTTACACTTTAGTTATTTTATTTTTACAATTGTACCGTAATTTTTTAAAATAATAATTTTATTCAAAACATACCTTTAAAAAATTGTTCAACACAAAACTCTTAAATCACAATTTATTGCGATCAAACACCTATGTCAATTCGACGCCGAGTTCAACGACCATACATAAGTATTCATATTTAAAATCATTTTCTTAATAAACAAATATAAATATTAAAAGAAAATATTAAACTCGTGCATAACACATGTTACGAGCTTGTATTTGTATATGTAATAAAAATACTCATGAATCTCGTGTATACATGTTATCGATATGTGCTATATACCCGTGATTGTTGTCTAATTTTTAAATATTGGACACTACTTTTTATTAATTTAAAAATAAATAATTAAATAATATATAAAGAAACTACTTATAATATATTACTTATGTTATAATCAGTGTTCAGTATTACGCTTTATAAATTAAATATATGAATAATTCAAATAAATTATGTAGTACAATAAAGATAGACCGTTATGCAAAAATATATATCATTTTATAGTTTACATTATATATACAAGATATTTGTATGACTAAAACAAATGTAGATATACATCACACGCAACATTGTTTTGAAAATTTAATATTAAAATTATATAAGATTGGTTGTTTAAATAATTATGTACAACATTTTTAAAATTGAAACAACATAGATTAATATATATTATAAAATCACCTTTGTTTTTTGCTCAAAGTTAATATAATAATAAATATAGGATTAAGAATGATGTGAGGTTTATCTAATGTGATTTTTCAATCAAAATGAAAAGAAGTCATGTAGCTCAATTGTTATAAGAATGATTTTCTTAGGCAAGGTCAAGGGTTCAATTGTGCACAAAAACATTATTTACTCTTTTTTTTCTTTAGATAAGAGAGTAATGACATATAAGGGTAAAATTGTCATTTCACTGGGGATTTTTTGGCTCAAAATTATCCCCTGTTGTCCTATTATATATAGAAGAGGATATAATATTGACGGATATTATGTCAAAATATAATTAAAAATTAAAGGTGCACCACATATATGATTTTTCAAAAATGTATAATATAATCTAAAAATATTTGGAAAAATATTTAAAAAACATGAATATTTATATTAAAAAGAATAAATAATTGAAGCCGGTATTTGTTATCAGCCCAAAACAAAAGCCTCTTCCCCGTTTTTATATATCAGTACACCAGCCCTAGATTTCCAATCACATAGAACACAGAGACACACAGTCGAAGAAACCAGGCCCTAGAAATCCAAAAGATGACAGATTACGAAGGCAGATACGAAGAAGATCTGGAACACAACGGCTCTTCTCCACACCTCAAAGATGTTGTGAACAATCATGCCGCCCCTGATAGCGATACCAAATCTCAGGTACTTAATTTTTTTGTTGCGCCCGTTTTTAATTGATTAGTTTTTCTTTAATTCAGGGCTTATACGTCTATATATGTACTTGTATGTTTTTTTTGTTTGTTTGTTTTAGAATTCACTGATCTGAATTATAGTGGAATTCACTGATTAGTTTGTTAGCTTGATACGCTTTTGTGTTGTGCTAACATGTGTATAGACTCGTGTTCAAATGAGAATAGTTTTAGCACTTTATCGTAAATAACTGTTCTCGATAGGCTCCGTTGTACAGCCTTAAATATATAATCTACGTGTTTAAGTAGTTGATATGTTTGTAATTATGTGAGTTCTAGCTAGGCATTTGGTTTACTAATTCAGTTCGTGAGTTAGGGTTTTTCGTTTTTTTTTTATATAAGTGTATTATATTTTCTGCTTTAGGTTTGTTATTTTCGATATGTTTAAGTTTGGTAGCTTAGTTCTGTTTATTGTTTATAACTTTGCTACTGAATTGTTAATTGCAGCGTGATTCCCAAGAACCTGAAAGGGAGTCTTCTAAAAGTAGGGATCGAGACAGGGAAAAGGACAGGGGGAGGGACAAGGACAGGGAAAGAGACAGGGAGAGGGAAAGGGATAAGGAGAGAGATAGGGGCAGGGAAAGGGAAAAGGATAGGGATGGAAGAAGCAGGGATAGAGATCGAGAGAGGGATAGAGATGGGGAAAGGGAAAGGGATCGTCACCATAAGGATCGAGATCGTCATAGAGAGAGGGAACGGAGTGAGAGAAGGGATCGTGGAAGAGGCAGAGATGACGATGATGATTATCACAGGACCCGAGATTATGAGAGGTGATTGAATTTGGGTGTTCTTATCACCCTAATGAATATATTTTTTACTAGATTGTCCATGTTATTTTGTCTTTTGTAAGTAATTGTTGTTTGATTGCAGGAGAAGGGATTATGACAGGGATAGAGAAGAGAGGCATAGCCGTAGGTCCAAGTCTCGCTCTAGGGCTCGATCTGAACATAGATCCAAGTCAAGATCGCGCTCCCGTTCTCGTTCACGCTCAAAAAGGTACTTGTAACCTCTTGTTCAGAAAATTATAATAAATGCTTTAGAACTTAGCAATCAGTGCTTTAGAACTAAATTAGTCACTATGAAAACTGTATTCGTTTATCCAGGTTTAACTGTTTTTGTGAAAAAATTAGTGACTGTTAAGAAGACACATATCACTTGGTCACTCTATTTCATCATCAGCAAGAAGGCTAAACTTCTTTATGTTTGCATAGTCTGTCATGTTTAGCATGTAAGTAATGTTTGACAGCTGTAAGGAGCTGTTTCTGCGAGTAACTAGAGTAATTGGGCAACTTAGTACCTAAGATCTTAACCTTTGAATAGTAAACGAAGTACACGGATAAGATGAATACACGAACGCATGATAGGGTTGTATACAGGTGAACACACAACACTGTCAGGAACTAGAGGTTCCTGAACTGAGTTTTCATGTATTTTTGGTATTTTATGATATTATAAGCTGAATTACACTATTGTAAGGATAGAATTGATAGAAATAGAGCTGTTTTAGCAGAGAAATAGAGTAAGAACAGAGATTTAGAGATAGAACAGATAGAATCAGATCAGAAATGTAGAGGATAGAGAGAGAATTCAGTTAGAAACTTGTAGAGAAAGATAGGTTTCTAGAGAGAGAAACCCTAGAGAGAAGGGAGAGAACAGTTGTGGAACAATGTCCCTTTTCATATATTCATAATGCATATTGAGAACACAACACACTTACAACTTACAAGTATTTATAGGCACACACATACTGTAACTAACTGAAAAAGAGTAAATGGCATCAATACCCTTACTAACTAATACTAGTACAAAGACATACTAGTATTGCTACCCACACCATTCCTGACAAACACATAATATACGGTTGAAGCAGTTACCCAAAGACAAAATATAACCAGAAAACACAGTTTGATCAACAGTTCTAAACTATTTTAAAACATTTTCAACAGATTTTTTTTTTCATTTGGTTCTTTTGTGTTATGTAGTTTTTTCCCCATTATATTAAAGTTATTATACAAATTAATAAATTATAAATATTTTACTTTGTGTTTTATAATTTTAATTTATTCTATTGTGTACTGTAATTTTTTGTGTTACGTAAATATCATGTGCTTTTTGTATTTTGTAATTTTTGTGTTATTTTATGTTCTATACTATGTGTTATTAAAAGTTTATATGTGTTCTATAATTTTTTGCGTGTTCTATAATTTTTTAATTGCTCAAGCTTTATGTTCTCTAATTTATGTGTTTTGTATTTTTTTATTATATTTATGTTCGTTTTTTTTTTTTTTTTTTGCATTTTGTAATTTTTGATTTTTTTTTTTGGATTTCTTTGTATATGTTCAGTATTTTGCATGTTCTATAATTTTTTGTATTCTATATTTTTTTGTCTCCTGTAATTTCTTGTATGATACCATTTTTTTGTGTTTTGTAAATTTGATTGTGTTCAACTAAATTTTTGCGTGTAGCTATGTATAATGAAATTTGTGGGTGTGAATATGAAAGATGCCAGTTTAGCATTTTCAATCTTTACGGTCTGACTGTAAAATGAATAATTTATTTAGAAGTAATGAAAGATAAAAAAGTGTTAGGTTTCAGTTGCACATCTTGCTTGTTTTACATGTGTTCATGTACATGTACATCTCAAACCATATCATCTATAATACACACCCGTAGATCCAAGGGTCCATATTTAGTTACCCAGTTACTCTATCACATTTAGTTACCATTTGATCCTTCCTCACTTCTGTAATAACCATTTTCTGTTTTTAGTATTACTTTATTACTGGTCTTCTAATTTGCGAATTAATCTTTTGGCTACAACACAATCTCAGGCAATCACATTCACTAGACACCTTGTTTGTGGTGTTGGATCAGGGTTCCCTATGACAGTTTTGAGAATCATGGTTATACTATCCTCAGTTTTATGCACCAGACATCGTAATTATTTATTCATTTTCTTAGTTGGTAGTTGGACCAGATTAACTTCAGTTTCTTACTTATGTGATCATTTTGCGTAGTTACCTTGTTTCATATTTTATTTTAAAGAATAACTACTTGCTCTAAACGATGTTTGCTGATGGATCTTTGCAGCAAAAGGGTTAGCGGATTTGATATGGCCCCCCCTGGTCCTGCAATGTTAGCTAATGCTGCTGTTACCGCTGCTGCTGCCGCTACAGGTACACTTCTTCTTATGAATAGTTACAGTTTACTTCGATAACTTTTTTTTCCCTTTCTATGATTTAGTGTGGAAAATCCATTCAGTTCATGGTGTTATTTGGTAAGCATACTCGGTTCTTTCATTTGCATGTGTAGTGATAAGGTCATCATCCGTAAAGATGTATCTTTTATTTCTTTCTTAGTGAAATAATTATGAAACTGAGAGAATTTTGGTTTGTCTCTTGTTTTGGTGTTTGTTTTGTTTGTTCTTTGTCTTGTCTTATTTAAGAAGGCAAAATTGGGCTACTGGCCCCTCTGTGCAATGGGGGTGAGCCGACTTCTATAGCTTATATGCACAAGGGAGAATCAGTGCTCTGGTTTGATGGATCGTCTTCAACCGAGAATTGCTTGTTTTGGTAGTTTTACGAATATTTCCTTTAGTACTTGAATATGATGTATTTTCTTCATAAAAAGGCTTTGGCAGTAAGATATTAAAAATTGATTAATAACTGTTATGAAAGGTTGGTAATTCGTGTCAGTTGTGTTCAACGTATTGAATTGAAGAATGTAAAAGATTATGTCGTAAAGAGTTATTAACTCTTCAACTTTACAGGCCAGATTATCGGGACTACCCCTGCGATTCCTGGAATGTTACCAAACATGTTCCCTCTAACACCAGGACAGGTAAATTTCAGTATAATGCAATGGCTCATAGTATCGTATTGAGTGCTTTGGATTGTAATTTCAATTTTTTTTGTGCAGTTTGGAGCACTTCCTGCTGCTATGCCAGTTCAGGCAATGACTCAGCAGGTTAGCATGGAAAGTTTTACAGATCTATGTTATAATATAAAAATTGCACTATTGCTTCAGTTAGTACCATTTTTAGTGTTTTTAACATTGCTTTTTCTTGAACAGGCTACTAGACATGCTCGGCGGGTATATGTTGGTGGGCTTTCGCCGACTGCAAATGAACAGGTATCCTGCCTCATTTTACAATCTTACATTGTTTTCTTTTTATCTCGTTACATATGAAATTTCTGTCTTTGTTAAATTTGTTGTCTTCATAGCGGCTATGTTTACATTAGTCACGAGTGATGTGTTATGATTACTGGCATCACTTCTAGTTGACTGTTCACTGTTTCAAGCACTGCAACTATTAGTATTTTCAAGGAGCACTGATAGTATTCTTCTAACATAATAGTTAGTGTGTAAAATGTAAATTTGCTTAACGCTTTTGCCTTTTTCAGTCGGTGGCGACCTTCTTTAGTCATGTTATGTCTGCAATTGGAGGAAACACAGCTGGTCCAGGTTAGTAGGGGTAATTTTTATTTTTTTTAAACCAACCTTTTAGGTTGCTCAGGTTTTAATTTCTTATGCTGTTGGAATGGTCAGGGGATGCTGTTGTTAATGTTTATATAAACCATGAAAAGAAGTTTGCTTTTGTGGAAATGAGATCTGTCGAGGAGGCGAGTAATGCAATGGCATTGGATGGCATTATCTTTGAGGTAATTCAATAATTAATTTCTCTTTCTTTTTTTTGGCTGTAGTATACTTATACTTTTCTAAAGTTTGGTTGATAGTATGCATTGACTTCTTGTTATTACAACTAGTTGCTTTTCTTCTCTTATTGTGGCAATTTTATTCGTTATCTATGAGGAAAAATGGTACCCTTACTGTGAAGGATACTACATCTTTCTACTAAATAAAGTGGCACATGGGCGGGCAACTAACATTGGACTCTTATCCACCATTACTATAAAATTTTCTTAGCCTCTGGGAGGTGTGCACATCAGATGCCACATTTGTAGTAATAAGAATGTAGTGACATTGTAGTAAGAAAAGTATATCTAATCTGTGATGCTGGGTATATTTCGACGATTTGTTAGAGAGTATTGGTAGATGTTTTGGTGGTCTTATAAAATGAACTGTCCAAGCTGACTGTATTCTCTTAACCAGGGAGCACCTGTGAAGGTTAGGAGACCTAGTGATTACAATCCCTCGCTAGCTGCTACTCTTGGTCCAAGCCAGCCTAATCCTAATCTAAATCTTGGTGCTGTTGGATTGACACCTGGTTCAGCTGGTGGGCTCGAGGGTCCTGATCGTATTTTTGTTGGTGGGCTTCCGTATTATTTCACGGAGGCACAGATTAGGGAGCTTTTAGAATCTTTTGGACCTCTTCGCGGTTTTGATTTGGTGAAGGACAGAGAAACTGGAAACTCGAAGGGTTATGCATTCTGTGTCTACCAGGATCTTTCTGTGACAGATATTGCTTGTGCTGCTCTGAATGGGATTAAAATGGGTGATAAAACTCTCACAGTTAGGCGTGCTAATCAGGGTACCACACAGGCTAAACCTGAGCAAGAAAGTATATTATTGCATGCACAACAACAAATTGCTTTGCAGGTAACAATCCTTTTTCTAGCTCCTTAAGTTTTGTTTAATTTTTTTTTTTTTAAATTAATCTTATCTTTGTGTTGGTTTGAATTTTCAGAGGCTCATATTACAACCTACTGCGGTCGCTGCAAGCAAGGTTCTATGCTTAACTCAAGTGGTTACTGAGGATGAGCTCAGAGATGATGAAGACTTTGATGACATACTGGAAGATATGAGGACAGAATGTGGAAAATTTGGTAAAGCTAAAGCAATGCATTCCTTTTCAGTTATATATTATATATATTAAGTTCTATACGATCATTATGTGCATTGATTGTCTTTGTGGCAAATCTTTCTTTTTTACAGTGTAGTCTCTGCTATATAAGATCAATCCACTACTTACATACAGACAACAGATGACTTCTAACCCTATAGTCATTCGCATACTCGTTTACCCTTTCCTTTTGGGTATATTTTGTGTTAGGGATCTTGACTTTTTATCTTTGTTTGCTTAAACTACTTGCAGGTGATTTGCAGAATGTTGTTATTCCGCGCCCAAATTCCAATGGTGAACCATCCCCAGGGGTCGGCAAGGTTAGTCCAACACCATAGTTTTTTCTTGGTTAACTGATATATATTGCTTATCCTTACACAAACATATTTTACAATGCTAATAAAAGTTTTCCGTCAGGTGTTCCTGGAGTATGTCGATGCTGAAGGCGCGGCAAAAGCACGGGCTGGATTGAATGGAAGGAAGTTTGGTGGAAATCAAGTTGTTGCTGTTTTTTACCCTGAGAACAAATTCCAGCAACAGGAGTACGATGGCTAGTTAATGCTTTGTGGCCTCTGCCTTGGTTTGATGCCCCTTTATTTTGCAGGACTAGTAGAATGTAGTATTTAGGATTATGCTTTCTGTTGTGCGAGGTTAAATTTTAATATTTTATTACTTTGCTGGAATTCTGGATGATATAAATCTAAACTGTAGTTGGCCTAGTGATACTAAATTTGATTGTTTGGTGGATTTTTGGTTCTTGTTTTATGTGGTGTGGAATTAAAGTGATCAATTTATCTGTCAGTATGCCTTTCATGTCTAATGAGATACGATTTTAATTTAGTTTAAAGAAATTGTGATCTTATTTCACAATTTTTTATTTTTCCTATAAGAACTCAAAATATTTCCTTTTATTTGTTAAATATAAGGACGCAAAAGTTGTTATATTGCATAGGTGCTAGATTTAAGCAACACAATAGTAATCTAATGCGCCGGTAATGTCATAAAGCTTTACTTTGGTTTGAGTTCATGTCATTAATGTTAACAAAATAGAAAGATAATTATTTTAGAACACGAAACCTAAAACCTTTTTATTAAATTTATTCAATGCAACCATACTACAAAATTGAAATTTTTTTTGATTTGAACTCGGTTGAAAGTGTGTGTTTTCCTTAAAAGATTGTTTTCAAAATAAAATGTCCGGATTTTATATAAGAACTAGCGTAAAAGCCCGTGCCTCCATTGCAATAATTTATTGCACGAAATTGTTTATTTATTGAGATAATTTTGTAATTTAAAATTCGAAAAAGGATAATATTTCGATTTTTTCTAATATTTTAATAATATTTTTGTAATATGGCATACCAATTACATTAACTACATATTCTATAACTTGATTAAATTTCATAAAATTTAGATAAATATTCATACGATAATAATAGCATGATTACATTTAATTGCTAAAATATTAATATGATTTTCGATAATTGATAGGAACTTTATCAAATTGAACCTTTGAGTATATAATAATATGGTTTTTGATGACGGAACTTTACCAAATTGAACATTTGAGTATAAAATAAATAAATATTTTTGAAAATTGTCAATATATAACATATGCAATGCGATTTTAACTTAGTTAGAGTACATTTATAAAGAATCAATATATACGTAAGGCGAAAACATATTATGAAACTATTAGTATTATATGAAAGTCGTCCTTGCAGTATATAGATCAAATTTTTATATATTACATACATATTTTTACATTTTAAAACTCAAATGTTTAGTTTTAGTCTAAAATTTATTACACAATATCAAAATTCTATTTTAAAATTTTGGTAAATTGAAACAGTTTTTATCTTATAATATGAATTATTTTTTAACTCAACTTGAATTTTTACAAATATTTTTATCAATGTAAATTATGATTAGGCGACCTTAATGACTGTACATCAACATAACATTTAAGATGAAACTTCTTGGTTTCATCCATAGGTTGATATAAGTATATGTTATAACTTAACTATCATATATTATGTTGATTATTTGATCAATTTAGTATACTATTTAAAATTCATATTACCATACTTTGAGTTATAGTCTAATTGGTCATTGCGAATAATTATTGTAATTTTGTAATTTTTATAATTTAAAAAATTATATTTTTTCATTTTATATTGAATATTAATTATGTTATTTTATATATATATATAACATAAATCCTATTTTTGGAGTTGTCATTTTTTTAAACATAAATTCAATTATTTTAGTTTTTTTAATATATATGTTTTTAGATCAATCACACATTTAAATCGCTGAAAGTCTAAATAGTTGGTCGACCAAAAATCTCTAATATGACTCGCGTATTTAAAATTTTATATACATAAAAATTATGCGAGACAATCATTTATTATGTATAATTTTATAAACAAAATTAAATATTTCTTAAAAAAATCTTATTTTTTTATTTCAATAGTTTAATATCTACACATATGAGAATGTAAATAAATTCATATTTTTTTGGGAATCGATTACATTTATGTATAATTTTATATTATTTAAAATTTTATTTTTTTATATCAATCATTTAAAATGACAAAAGAGAAATATAGAGTATACTCAATCCATTAAAATATTTTTTTGGAATATATAATATGCAACATTATATAAATAATATAAACAAACATTTTATTTACTCAAAAGTAAAAATAAAAAAAATGGTAGAAGAGGAGAAAATGTGATTTATCTAAAAATATTTTAAAAGAAAACTCAAAATAACGTATAGTATAATGGTTATGGTATGAGTTTGAGTAAAGAAGGTCAGTGATTCGATTTTCAACATTAACATAATTTCATCTACTATTTACAAAAATATAAAATATAATGTATTTTTTGTAATTTTTTAACATATAAGAGCAAAATCGTAAATTCATATGTATTAAAATGACATATATCAATCATTTAAATTGACAAAAGAGAATTGTAGATCATGCTCAATCGATAAAAATATTTTTTGTAATTATATATTGTGCAATATTCTATAAATAATATCAATCAATATTTATTTACTCTATAATAAAAAAAATGGGAGAATACGTGGTTTATCTATTAAGATTTTGAAAGTAAATTCAAAACAAAGTGTAACACAATGGTTGTGTTGTAAGTTTGAGTGTACTTTGTCTTTAATTCTGAAGACTAACCTATTTAATTTAATTTTTGTATAAATATTAAAGGGGTGACATTTTTGTAATTTTTTCAAAAAACATGATCAAAATCATAATTTCACATACATTAAAGTGATACTTTTTGTCCATGTTTTTTAATATACAGTAATAGATAAATAGATAGATTGTGCATTTCAAATAAAACAAATTAAAAAGAGGAATAGATCTCAAGAAAACAGAAATATATTATATCCTATATATAATTAGTCTAAGGGAGTTTAGATGGTATGGTCGTCAGGGGCATGTTTGTCTTTTCAGAATATTATTAGTAATTATAATTTTTGTTAATATTAAATAAAAACTAAAAATTATATAGTTATCCTATATATAATTAGCATGGGGTTTAGACATTTTGGTCAAGGGAGTATTTGTCATTTTATAAGTATTGTTGTAATCATAGTTTTGAAATTATGTGGAATAAAAATTAAAAATATTATTAGATTGTGAACAAATTTTGACCGGAATTTGTAAATGTTATTTTGATTTTTCTTTAAAAAAAAATCAGAAATTAACTAAATATAGTAAAATAAAGTTATTGAATCTAAAAATATAAAAAAATATGAAATTTAATAATTTTAAAATTAAAGAAAACAAGGAATTTCATGAAAAGAAAAATAAAAAATGGAAATAATAAAGATTAATATTAATAAAATAAGTATCATCCACTAAATATGATTTGCAAACATTAGTCTATATTTTTCAAAAAAAATTAATTAAAATTAAAATATAAAATTTATAAATAATATTTATAAAGTATCACGTGCATTGCACGGGTATAAAGCTAGTTTTGAATAATACTAGGGGTACCAAATTGGATCCAAATGACACAAGTCATGTTCTTATTGGCTACAATTTAATTAATAATAGTGGATCCCGTGTATTCACATTAATTTCCCCAATCCCACATCATTTGGTACCAAAATTCGGTACGTCTGGCATTCCTTGTATATTTTACTCCGCATTAACAAAACCACAAAGTGCAACTCACAACAGAAACGCCTTAAACCCTCGTAGCTACTTAAAATCAAACACAATTCCAAGTCTTAAACCCTAAAAAATGTCTTCTTCTTTCGCTCTCCGTCATGTCCGTCGCTTATCAATCTCCGCCGTCTCCAACGCCGCCGTAGAGTCACCGCCCATCTCAATGACCCGTGCCCAGTTCACATCCAAGCTCCGAACCGAACACGACCCGAACAAAGTCTTGGAAATGTATCAAGAAGTCTCTAAACACGACATTTCCCCTCTCTTTGCTCGCCACGTCCAAGATATGACAGTCAAGCGTCTCGCTAAGGCTAAGCGTTTCGAAGATATCGAAAAGCTTATGGAGGCGAAAAAAAGTGATCCAAAAGTGGAGCAAGAGGCTTTTGTTAGTACTTTAATCAGGTCTTATGGGCTTGCTGGTATGTTTGATCATTCCATGAGAGTGTATGAGCAAATGGGTGAATTGGGTGCGCCGCGGAGTGTGGTTTCGTTTAATGCTTTGTTGTCTGCTTGTAATCATTCGAAGTTGTTTGATAGAGTGTGCCAACTGTTTGATGAAATGCCGCAGAGGCATGGGTTTTTGCCGGATAAGGTTTCGTATGGGTTGTTGGTTAAAGCGTATTGCGATGATGGGAAGCCTGAATTGGGGATTGAGAAGTTGAAGGAAATGGAGGAGAAAGGGATTGAGGTTACTGTGATTACGTTTACGACGATTTTACATGCGTTGTATAAGAAAGGGAGTGTTGATGAGGCGGAGAGGTTGTGGAGTGAGATGACGGGGAAAGGGTTTGTGCCTGATGCTGGGGCTTATAATGTGAGGGTGATGAATGCTCAGGATGGGAAGGCTGAAGATGTGGTGAAGATGATTGAGGAAATGAAGGAGGCAGGAGTTAAACCGGATTCGATAAGTTATAATTATT
Organism: Heracleum sosnowskyi; assembly: GCA_030848705.1. Classification (NCBI taxonomy): domain Eukaryota; kingdom Viridiplantae; phylum Streptophyta; class Magnoliopsida; order Apiales; family Apiaceae; genus Heracleum; species Heracleum sosnowskyi. The sequence continues at coordinate 11,914,965 of CM061243.1, forward strand.
TGATAAGTTGTTATTGTAGGAATGGGATGATGGATGAAGCGAAGAAGGTCTATGAAGGACTGGAAGGTAATGGTTGTAAGCCTAATGGAGCAACATTCGGGACTATGATTCATTATTTGGCTAAGAACGAGATGTTTGAGTATGGATACAGGGTGTTTAAGGATTGCGTGAGGGGTCATAAATTTCCGGATTTTTGCATTTTGAAGCCTTTAGTAGTCGGGTTGGCGAAGGGGACAAGTAAGAAGCGTGCCAAAGAGATTATCCGTGCTGCTAAGAGAAATTACCCCCCTAATTTTATGGAAACATTGAAGAAGGTTGAAGAAGAGCTTGGATTGGTTGGTGAAAAATCTGTTGACATAGAAGAAGCTGCGAGTGAGACTTGTTGAATATCTTGTTATATCCCCTAGCGAAGCCCTGTTTCCCTGCATGTTTTTGTAACTTTTCTAGTTTGAAGTTCAGTTTATTATTAACCTTAAGAGACACTATAGGGGAAATTAATAACTTCAGCTAGGCAGGGTATGGCATCATTTTAATTTACTGTTGGTGAAAAAGCTTTACTCTATTGTGCTTTTGCTATCAACATCCTATCGGCTTTGAATCTGCAAGTTTTATTTTGTGTTTCTATCTTTTTCTGTTGTTTGATATGAAAGAAGTTGTCGTGCCAATTGCCAACTATTTTAAGGAATTAATTTGGTTCATGTGTAATCTTTCATTGTTGTTTGTGTTCAAAAGAATCCGTAGGCCTGCTAAATCTTTAGTCATGGAAGGGGTGTGTTATTTAGTTGAGATCAAGTGATAAGACTGGGTAACTGTATCGCGGTCATTGTATTCTTGCTATTTTTGTCGACCAATGTAAGAAATGCCATATAGCCTGTGTGATGATTCATCTGATTCCGGGGAATGATTGTCTGCTAACTGCTTGCGCGGCATCGTAAGTGAGTGCAACATTGTTTATCTATCTCGGCTGCTGAACGTGTACTTAGTAGGATTTTTTTTTTTGCATAAAATGGCTTGATCTGCGGTATGATGGTCCTAACTATAATTTTTTTGCACGAAAATAGCTCAATTGTAAAACTAGCCACTTGCATAGCTCAGTTACTTATTTTTAAGCATTTTAATGACTTCTGTCAACTAAGTCTAACGACGTTACATTTTTGTTAATAAACTGAGGGCTATTTAGGTAAAATTGACATGAAAATGATATATTATCCTCAATTATTATTAAATTAACAAGTCATTACATCGGTTATCCTCAAAAAACAAACCATATTTCCCCCAATTCAGCTTACAGTGGTGAACAGATGAAATTGCCAACGGCTTTAGTTTGGTAGGAAGTGAAGCTACTGCAGTTATAATCTGATCACTTGTACTCTGGAGGCTTTAGATCTTCCACCGGTTTTCCTCTTCCCAGCAAAATGGCTGATGGTGGATTTGTTGAAGTTTTCATTGATGTGAATTTGGATGATATCGAAGTTGTTGCACTTGCTTTAGTTTGATGTGTATCAGTAAAGTGAAATTGATTTCAAGTGGCTCAATGATAATTCATTCTGTTCCGGTGACATCCAATTCCTTATCAATTGAGCTCAATTCTCGATCAACTAACTGCAATATAGTTTGTTAACTGTAGTGATCCGATAACCATGTTAGTGTTGTTGGTATTGCTTTCAATTTATACCCGACACTAAAGACATGAGTTGATGCACTTCAAGTCAAATGCACCCAAAAGTATGTCTAAAACCTGAGAGCACTTATGCAGGATCGAAAGTAAGGCTGATAAAGTTTTTTGGCAAGAATTATCCACAACTAACAGTAGCAAATGAACATCTTAAAAAGTTGAATTAATGAATAACTTGATTAGGATTTGAACTTATGAATTGGAGCTATATACACACGAACATATGTATTAGAGAGCTATTGAGACTGAAACCGACTATTATATCAGGGGTAATGTTGTTAGGCTTAGTTGACGAAAGTCATTAAAATGCTTAAAAATAAATAGTTGAGCTATGCAAGTGACTAGTTTTATATTTGAGTCATTTTCGTGCAAAAAAATTATAGTTAGAGTCATTGTAGTGCAATTAAGTCTTAAATAATCCTGTTTTAATGTATTTAATTTGACATTTGAAGTAAAATGATGCTCTGGAACAAGAGAATTAAAATTTGCCTTTCAAGTTTCGACAAGAGAATTTGAAGGCCATTAATGGAAATTTAACTACTATATATATCAATGTTTGGATAAAATTCGAAATAAAAATTAAAGTTGATGTTATAAATTTGGAAAAAATTTACCCATGAAATATATTATGATTTTCGTTCTTATTACATAATTTAATTTGTAAAGTCATTATCCTTTTCGAGTTTAACCGGGTTTTTTTGAAATTATTAATTTTTTTTTAAAAAGAGCGAGGAGAAAGTGTACATATATTGAACGAAAATAAAAGGAAAAAAAGAAGAGCAGGGAGAGAGAAAAAAGAAAAGCAGCGTGTCTGGCCGCCAAGAGTTGTGTTTGCGAGCTGTATTAGTTGAAATCGAGTGAGACTCAGATTAATACACATAGAGTGAGAAGATGACGACTCGGATAGCACCGGGAGTAGGAGCTAACTTGCTAGGTCAACACGCCGCCGAGAGGAACCAAGACGCCACCGCTTATGTTGGCAACCTCGATCCTCAGGTCTCTCTCTCTCTCTCTCTCTCTCTCTCTCTCTCTCTCTCTCTCTCTCTCTCTCTCTCTCTCCCCACACACACACATATCTATCTAATTTTACAATTTGTTCATTCGTCAGTTCTTAAATCTTAATTTAGGGTTCAAGTTATAATTGCTGTGTTACTGTACGCTATACACGCATATAAACACACTATAGACATACACTATGATTATATATATCTGATGTTAATATGTTAAATTACTGTCCCTGATGTTGTTCTGTGTAATTATATCTGTTTCTAGGGTTAGAATTAGAGAATTACATGTGAAGTTGAGGAAAATGAATAAGAATGCTGATTTAAAAATGATTGATTGTTCTTCAACTTAATTTCAACAATAGGCATAGTGGTATTATTGATACATGCCTGACAGGCAAATGTCTACGTGCCCCAATTATAGGTTCTGCAACAACTACCTATAGTGTCCAGCGGTTATAAAAGATTAATTTAAGTTGATGACAATTAAACGACTGTGTTTAGATATTACTCTCTTAGTACTGCACGACACCCTTTAGGAATAAACTGTAGGCCCATTAACTACCTAGTGAGTTTGTTTCCTAAGAAGTATTTTTTCACGCTGACCTCTTTAATTGAATATAGGGTTCATTACAAATTTCTTCTGTGTTTACGTGCAGGCCAGTGAAGAGTTGTTATGGGAGTTGTTTGTTCAAGCAGGCCCTGTTGGTAGGTTTTTTTTCCTTTCTTTTAACCATTATTTTATTTATAACAATTTTACGGTACATATTGATCTTCTCTAAGGTATTTAACCGCTCATTTATTATGTACGGGATGTGTTATCTAGTTAATATTGTAATTGCTATGAGCTATTAAGGTGTCACCTACTAGGTGTAAACGCGATCAATTATGGAAGGGGGTCTATTCTGCCTTGATTTTAATGGGCTTTTCTTGCTGTAAATTAAAGACATCGTTTGATATTGATTTTAAGTTTAATCCTTTTTTAAACTTCTAATTTGATACGCGGCCAATCATGGAATGGTGTCTATTCCGCCTTGATTTTAACGGGTACGCGATGCCTGGTACTTTCTGGGTTCCCCTTTAGGTGCACTAGGCATCTCCTGGGCATCCAATAAGCTTTCAGCTATATGTATCAATTATTTTCTTATTATAAACTTTTTTTGCTTATTTCTGTATGCATTGTGTCTTATAGCAGTGTCATTCATAACCTTGATCCATTACCATTTACCATTGTAAAATCAATAGTAAGAACACCCTTAAAATTGTTTACAGGAGAAGTCATTAAAATTTGCTTAATTTTAGTAAGTATGACTTTCCAAATAATCAAATCATTTCTACGCTAAGAAGCAAGGACACGGGTGCGGGAGTACGGGTGCGTAGTACGGGGACACACAAATTCGGCAAATTTGAAAATATAAGGACACGGGTGCGGGGGGACACGTTATATATAAATATAAATTTTCATAAATATTTCATACCACACATATTGAAACCAATTGACAAAACCAAAAACTGAATGGAAACTCAATGAAATACATAACTTGTTCATCCAAAACACAAAAATATAGGTATTATCTTTTCATTTATGCAAAAATGAGCACGATCATCCGTATTTTTATATTTTCTTATAGACTTTGATACTTTATTTTGTGAAAATAGTTGGTTAACACAAATTGTGATTGCAATTGGTGAAAACAAAATATGAAAGTAGGATTGTTAAAGAATCCCCGTGTCCAATACGGGGACACGCGTGTCCAAGAGTCCGACACGGGGATACGGCAGGTTACCGGAGTGTCCCTGCTTCTTAGTTTCTACGTAATCCTAGGAGTCTGTCGTTTGATTGATAGCTTCTGGGTTTGCCTTTGCACCTGGACAAGTATGTATAGCTTCTATTTTGTGTTGCTTATAATAATTTTTATGGTGTTGGTTTTTAAATGTTACCCCTCCCTCTTAAATGAATCTGCTATATTACAATGGATTAAAACTTGCAATATTTTGTTTGATTGGCTATATAAATTCCGAATGTTGCTGTCTCTTTTGGACTTGTGTTTTGTAGAGCACTTGCCAAAGACAATGTAGCATGTATTTATTCCAGAATGAACCCTGATATTACTGCCCATATTAATTATATTCCGAGTGATTTTTTTTTTTGTGTGTGTGTGTAATAGATGTTGCAATTCTACCGTCATTTTCTTTAGCAATTGCTTGTATTTGACTGTTTCATATTTTTTCAGTTAATGTTTACGTTCCCAAAGATAGAGTGACTAATCTTCATCAGGGTTATGGATTTGTTGAATTTAGAAGTGAAGAAGATGCCGACTATGTAAGTGATACACCCAGCTGTTCTAATGCTTTCACACTGTAACTATGTGATATTATCTTTCAAGTATTGCTTGCTTCCTCCTTTTAGCTAGTATAACTGTGCATTTTTTCTTTACAATATTGCAGGCTATCAAAGTTTTAAACATGATCAAACTCTTTGGGAAGCCTATACGTGTGAATAAAGTACGGTTTTCTATCTTTTGTACACCATCAGTCTATGTTGTTAACTAGTTGTGAAGTCTATAAACTTATGGAACATGTATCATCTCTGGTTTGTAGCCTTAATTTGGTTGTGGTATGTTTGTACATCATTGTTTTTGTTTGTGTTCTCTATTGTCCAGGCATCTCAAGACAAAAAGAGCTTGGATGTTGGAGCAAATCTTTTTGTTGGAAACCTTGATCCAGTAAGAATTAGTTCATAATTGCCTTTATATTATTTTTATGCTCTGTTTATTTCATAGACTGCCATCTCTTCTTCATGTACACCTATGTCCTAAATGTATTGCTACACACCTCAATCTTTTACATCTTGAAATATAACCCCTGTGTTTTTTCTGCAGGACGTGGATGAGAAACTCTTATATGATACTTTCAGTGCATTCGGGGGAATTGCTTCGAATCCCAAGGTTAAGCTTTTTACCTTATATGGAACTATAGTGTTACTTATATCTTTATTAAAATCACCAGGAACTCCTGCTTTAAGTATCTTATGTTCACAAAGTATATTCAAAATATAATGCTTGTTCTTTTGCTGAATGGTTTTCCTTAATCCTCCACACACATTTGCTTGTCTATCTGTCGGTCATGAGTATCCCTTTTCATTTAAATACTAATAATGTTAGATTACTGATCATGTCCAAGAGATGGTCCATTTTAGTTGATGTTAGGCTGTTAAAGAAAATCTGGTGGGACTTGGATTCCTGACTAACTGTTGTATGCTTTAAGTAGCTTTTTAGAAGTATGTTTTGCATGTAGAATTACATCATAACAAAATTTTATATTTCTCGTATTGTATTGATTCTTTATGATTACTTTCCCCCTTTACCAGATAATGAGAGATCCAGACACAGGGAACTCCCGTGGATTTGGTTTCATCAGCTATGAATCTTTTGAGGCGTCTGATGCTGCTATCGAGGTTTGTGCTTTTGCTGATTTTTAACTCGTGAGATATTAAGTGCACAATCTACCTTCCCTCCAATACTTCAATCAAGCCAATTGTTTCTTAATTTTTGCAGGCAATGAATGGTCAGTATCTTTGCAACCGTCAGATAACAGTGTCATATGCATACAAGAAAGACACAAAAGGGGAGCGACATGGTACCCCAGCAGGTTAGACTCTTCTTGTATAGCTTTCCATATAAACAAAGGTAGACATACTTTTGATAAGTAAATGAAATAATACTAGTAATTCACATCCAGAGTTGGATTTGAAGCTGGAACTAGCAAGCCTGTCTAGATTTGTCTGTGTTTCTTCTACTGACATGATTCCAAGGGGAAAAACCCAAGTAAAAAGTGAAGAGTTGTGCTACATAATAGTAGGGGTTTAGTAAGGAAGCTTGCATTATGTTGAATGCAATAATTCTTGAATCACGCCACAGTTTGTAGAATATATTAATAGAAAAATGCGTTGTGTTGGTGGCACAATAGTACATAACCAACTCTGCACATGGATCACTCCCTCTTTCTATTTGGATATTAATACATTGAAAGGTTCTGAGTACTTGAGGTGAAGTATGAAATTAAATATGCTTTGCAATATCTGTAGTTGGCATCGTCTGTCAGCAATAGGTGTACCCTCACGGTTTCTTGTTTCTAGATCTTGTTTAAGAACATTACATACTAGGCTTTAGAGTAAAAAATATGTTTATAAGTGAATTCACATATATTGTATGCGCATCTACGCAACTCACGGATATTTTTACTGACATTACTCTTTGTTACTGATAAACCCCAGAGCGAGTTCTGGCTGCAAGTAATCCTGGTATCCAGAAAAGCAGGCCACACACTTTGTTTGCAAGTGGACCCCCTTCACTTAATAATGTAGCCCAGGCTAATGGTGCTATTGGTGCCCCAGTTCCTCCACGGCCTTTTTCAAACGGGGTTGTTCCTACTGGCCAAATTCCGGCATTCCGTCCTCCACCACCACAAGTCTTCCCACAAATGCAAATGTCTGGCCCACCACCATCATGGCAGGGCCATCAACAAGGCCAGACACTTGCACCACCTCCCATGCAGCAGTCACCACTTCAGCATTACAGGCCGCCTCCACCTAACATGCCACCACCGCCACAGCAGATGGCCCAGATGATGAATAGGCCTCCCCCTCCTCCAGCTGCAATGGGTGCCCCACAGTATTGGAGGCAGCCTCCGCCCCCTCAGCACATGGTTGGTGGACACCATGTAATGCAGCAAATGTCCATGCCACCACCTCCACCACCTAATGCGCAGCCGCCACCACCTCCTGCATCAAGTTGAGCTTGAATTGTTTTATCTTTGTTTCTAACTGGAACTTTAAATATTGAATCTTTTATGTATATTTTTTGTTTTCAAGTACCAACTATAGCAATTGTAGAATTTTTTGTTCGACAACCTGAGTAGAATTTTAATTCTAAGAGACTGCGGATTTAATGGCTAAAGTTTGGAGACGTGTAGTTTTACATCCAAATTATGACATGTTTGTATGGTATCCAGTCTTTTCCGGTGTACTCCATGGTCCTGGAAATGCAAATTCTGTGGCTTGGTTGTGCATATTGGTGTTTTATGTCATATTTGCTAGAGGTTCTTGTGCACTGCCCCTTGAAAAGGATTCTAGAACATTATCTTCTTTTATTTGTTTTTAGAGTAGCTAGATCCTAAAAAGGTTCCTAAAAACTCTTCCCAAATGATGTGGCATCGTTGAGTTGGTGTTCATGTGTATAGTTGACATGTTTTAATTCGTGGATGCGTATGAATACAGGCGGGGTCTCATTTTTTTATTAGGAAGGTTATTGAATACCTAAGCATTTGGGAAATTGTTTGGGAGAATTTTTGGGTTTTCTAGCAATTTTTATTTTATTCTATTAATTCATCTGTTAAATGTAAATGATTCTGGCGTTTGAATTTGTAATTTGGAATGTTGTATAAATGTATACCCTTGCACCTTTTGTACTTGTTGTTGCCTGGTTTTGAACTCAGTCTACTCATAACAGCTGCTTCTGTTGCATTCTTGTTTAGCCTTTCCCCAAGGGGTTCTGGGATGATATAAATTGATACGAGCTGAAATGATATAAACCTCCTATGAAATTTCAACTTTTTGTTTCCATGTATCCAATATATCAACTGAAAAAGACTTGTGAATTTTGACATTAAACATACTCTTCATAGTTGCATCTCTACATTGAGTTGCTTTCGTATTTTTTTTCCCCAAACCCGTTATTGTTCCTGACCACTGTAGGGTTCATGTTAGATCTTTTTTCCATCGAGTTAAATCACGTAGTCCTGAAATGGACCGTCATAAGCTGTAGCACAAAGGCCCAGGATATGAAGGAGTTTCTTACTCCCAATTAAATTTGTCTGACTTGAACTGACCTGACACTGCAACTTTTTCATCTGACATCCAGTGTCCTGTCCTGTACTGTACGTGTCATTTCCAACACCACTCTTCTAAAAAGCCTTTTTATTTCCAATCCAATTCTATGACAACACTCTGACCCCCATAATCCCTTTACTTCATTTCTTGCCATGCGAGAGAGATATATATACGTAGTACATATACATAGAGAGAGATTTGTCACGAGAGAGAGATTTGTCACTTAATCTATCTAATTCCCCTCACTGTCCTGACTCCTGATACACACAATCTCAGTTTTTACACAAATCCCAATGCACCACACCACAAATCAAACGGTTCTTGCTACTTTCAACAGTCTCTAGCCCGTGACTGATCACCAGGATCACACATATATTTGAGTTATAGATACCTAAATCCGACTATTCTAAAAATTAAACATATCAAGCTAGGGAAAGGCAAAGCTGAGCAAATATTATACACCAGATACATACAGCTACTATCATGTAGGAATGGCTTAATATGGATATCTAATCTCTGAAACCTTAAAGTAAAGACCTATAAACTTACCAGTACACTGGGAGCTGCCCAGATTTAAGCTCTGCATCAGATGAGAATAAATCTTAGGGGGGTAGGCTTTTGCGTACACTTCAAAAAAAATTAACCTGCCATTTGGACGGAATCTTACAGGTTCCAGTGGTGTCACTTGCTGCCATGTCCAGCACCTCACTTTACAATTATTGCCCTTTGTATTACTCATAAATTCTACAGTCCCAATTTCAGAATTTTAGCCCATTGCTCGGTTCATCATTACTGACTGGAATAGTGGCTTCCTAATACAGTGATTGTACATATTTTTATACTATATGTACTGACATTTTCCACAATTTTAATAATGTATGGTAATCCAAAGAATTTAATCCACAAAGGCAGAAATTACGTGTCTGAAAAAATCAGTTTTTATTCCAAGGAGGTACCATTTCGCATATTTGTATATTATGTTATCTCTGTTATGTTATGAATATTTGTCGGCTTATATATATCCCAGATAAATTTAATTTAAATAATTTGGAATCAAACTTTAACTCCAATTTCATTTGATCGGGGTTGTCATACGATATCTAACATTCGTAGAAGAAATCGAAGTTAAAATCATTCGAATGCTTCAACATTTTGAGGAGGAGAAGTGTTTTTCTCACATTTCACCTTTTTCTTTTTCGAAAATTAGTAGTAGTAGTAGTAGGAAGGAAGGAAGGAAGGAGAGGTTTGTGCCTTGGGGTCAAGCGACAAGAAAGAAACTAGAATGAGAAGGGGTATAAAATTTGTCCCACTGAAGGCGGGCAGTGGCAATTTAATTGGGGCATGCTCCATGTCTCTTCCTACTGTAACAATTATTGGTTATGAGTTGTGATGATGAGTTTCAAGATGTGGAGCGGCTCCGATCAATTTTAGATCCCCATGTGCTGCCAATTTTAGATCAATTGGTCAGCGACCACGCGATTCCCAAAAGACACTATTCTTATTGAGTACTACGACTTTGGACTTTTTCAATCGCATTTTGAATTCAATTATGTAGTCCAGCTTTAGATTAGAGTGGTAGCATGCATGCGTATATATCATTACATCCCATCCTCTTTGTCTTTCGTTTAGATGTATGTATGTGTTTCAATTTGTTCAAAAAAGATCGTTACATTTTGGTGGCTAAAGTTTATATCAAATTTACGAAACTATTGGTGTTCAATGACCCTTTAATTCTTGTGTTAAAATATGCTCTATTTATTTAGCAAAGAAAACGAAATGGGTAGTAATGAGAAACAGAAAAAGCAACAAATATAAAAGGAAGAAGCTGGCCGCCTGGCCCCTGTACTACTGAATGTGTTGGTTGTATTACCTACCTCCTGGCCTCCTATGCCTACATATGTTATAACCTAATCTAGTAATCCTGAGCCGGGTTCAGATGCACTGTCATAATATTTCCTGCCGCTTGTGAAAACTCCAATTTGTAAGGTTCGCATTACATGCAAATTGCAATCAATGCACAGGCAAGGCAAGGCCTCATTTCTCATGTCCATCAACATGCATGGAGAAATTAAAGTTTTTATACAAAAAAATTACTAATAATTTTCGATTAGTTCCCAGATAGCTGATTTAATTATTAAAGTTTTTATACAGAAATATTAATAAATTTTGATTAGTTCCCGTGTTGCTGATTGATTGTTCCAAATATTGTCAAGACCGGCCTAATGTTTTAAAGTTCATATTCAATTTACAAGACTCCATCGAATCTGAGAAACTTCATGGCATTTGATATTGTGATACGTTAATTGGTGTGCAACAGGAAGAAGATATAGTGAATTATTCATATACAAACATACATTTCCACAATGATCGAATAAAACTACAATAATATTGCATAGAGAAATTGAAGCTAAACCTTGTTATATAAACCTTCAAATGCAGCTTCAACCATTACTTAATCAGAATTTCAGAATATAACTATAACTGGATGATGTATCCCGCACCCGAATCTCCATATTTCCGCACCCATGCTTCTTACATAAGAACGCTACTAATTAATTAGTTACTAACAGCAGTGGCAGAATTAACAGAGAACATAGAGTTCCAAATCTCAGCAAAAGCCTGAACAATCACACCATGATGTTGTCTCGAATTCAAGCTGAGAAAACACTGCAACAGCTGCTCCAGCTCTTTCTCCTCAAACATCTCCTTTTCGAAAATCATATCGCTCATCGATTTTTTAAAATCCTCGTACGGATCCACAGACTTCTTCACCACCGCAAAGCTCTCCTTCACTTTCCCTTCCACCGCACACGGTATCAGCTTTCTGAACACCGACAGCCTCGCTGGCGACTCACTCTCCGATGACAACGTCACGCTACATCTCGACGATGACGTCATCGCCTCTAAGTTTTTCTTCTTTTTAGGCTTTTTGTGACGTGCCGCGGGTTTCTCGCGGATGGTTTTGAGTTGAGGATTGTATTCTGTGGATGAGTCATCAGTTGAGAAGCTTCTAGAAGATGAGGAGACTAGGGTTTCTGTTTCTTCAGGTGAGAAGCTTCTAGAAGATGAGACTAGGGTTTCTGTTTCAGCTGATGATGTACTAATGCGATTGTTGTGTTTGAGTGTCGTTTTCTTCTTTCTACGACGTCGTTTCTTGTGAGTTGGTGGTGGTGGGAGAAGAGTTGGTGCTAAAATGTCGGTGTCGTCGGAGTCGCCGCCAGAGACGGAGGAGTTGTAGATTTTCTGACGAGGTGATTCGTCGTCGTTTTGGGGAACTACGTTCCATTCTTGTAGGTCGTTTTGCCAGTGGAAGTCGAGTGGTTTTGCGGTGGTTTCGTCGTCGGAATAGTTGTTGAACTTGGAGGAGCAGCGGCAGAGGAAGGCGGAGGAGAGACGGCGCTTGAAGGAGGAGATGCGACGGCGTTTGGGTGGTTGTGGGGTAGTGGTTGAAGTAGGAGGGGAGTGTTTGGTTCGGAAGACGCGAGTTATACGTAGTCTGAAATGTTTGGCCATTGTCAATGAAGAGTGGGACTGTGAGAGTGATTGAGAAATCTTATAGAGCTAGATATATATATATGTACAACAATGTACCTATTTTTCGAGATTAAAAAAAATACAATAAATTGTGGATTAATATGGACAAATGAGAATGCTTTTCATGTTAGCATTGATTGCAATATTTTGTAATTTGATTTATTCACCCGGATACTACTTGGGTGTTTTGATTTATTTTTAACAGATTTTTTAAAGAATAGTTATTCCATTAGACACTATATCATAGATTGACTATAGCAACCAGAATTTAAAAAAATTATTGAAAACCATTGCTATTGATTGACATTTTCAGATGAGTTTTTATAAGTTAAGATGTATCGTAACGCTGTTTAAAAACCATTACGATAGAGTTAAAAATGTCCAAAAATTGGAAGCTATTGCAATGCTTTTAGAACGAAGTTGCTATAGATAACATAAAAATCCCGCAAGTTTTAGGCGGGCTACCAAAGGAATATTGAGCGGGCTTTATAAAATATTTGGACGCTCAAGTGAAAATACTAAAAAATAAAAAAGCGGAGCAATAATTTAGGATACAAACACAAAAACACACTCTTAGACACACAAACACACCCTCAAACACTCTCACACACACAAAATCGAAGAGTGAAGCTTGAAGACAAAAAGCTCGAAGATTAAAATCGGAGATTAAAGCTCTAAAATACCAGTATGTTCATATCGATTTTGGGCTTTTTTGTTCAAATCAATTTTTTGATTTTGGGCTTTTTTGTTCACATCAATTTTTTGTTTGTCTGTGAGCTAATATCAATGTTGTATGTTCATGTTTTGTGTTTTGTATGTTTATGTTAATTGTAAATTCAATTAGGGTTTATGTTATTGTAATTCAATTAGGGTTTTGTTTGTGTGTTTCAATTAGGGGTTTTGTGTTCGAATAATTATGGACACAATTACTGGTTTATGTTTTGTGTTTGTATGTTTATGTTCATGTTTATATTTAATTGGGGATTATTTATAATTGTAGAATAGGAATTAGGTAATTGGGTAGAAACTGGTAATGTGTGTGTGTTTGTGTGTTTTGGATGTAGCCGTTTTTTGTACTTCACAAAGCATCGTCTCAAAGGATTGAAAGGAAATCTTGTGGTAAAGCGAGGAGACGGATTGATTTATCGTCATCGGTGCACGAAAGTTTGGAGAAATCTGACACTAGTGAAGCTGATGGACTAGAGAAACTGCGAAATGATGCGTTTGGTCTAAAACCGAGTCCGTTATTAAGGTGCATTTTAATCCATTTACACTCACGTGCACACACTGAGGCATGCAGTGCTACTGTTAGAAAATTGTAATTTAGGTCCACTTTTGGAATTTAGTTTCGTTTTCGTTGTTATAGCCAATCTATGGTGTAGTGAGATTTTTATTATTTTAATTAGGTTTTATAATGAATATTGTTAAAAATATAGATGACAATATATAGGAAGATACATAATAAAGAAACAGTAGCTTAGACATTATGACAAACATCTACTGTGCATATAAGTTTGAATGTAAAAGTGGCGGGAAAGTTTGTTATCTGCTGAGCTGGATCAGTTGGATTAGTCTGTTAGGATACATAGACTTACATAACTGTATGTAACATTCTCTAGAACATTCTGTTAGGATATAGAACTGTATAAAAGAAAGACACCTGATGTATCTTCTTTCTTAAGCTTTCTGAATACATACTTCTTTTTCTTCCTTGCTTTACTTCATCTGCAAAGCTTCATTTCATATAAAACTGTCATGGTATCAGAGCAAGGTTAAAGCTTTGTTCTGATCTTTCTTCATTGCGTAATGCGATTATATGCTTCCGCTGTAACCACTTCAACTGCTCCATTGTCTTCAACACAAAACTCTTCTTCAATGGCTACTAATTCTGTTATTGACATTAATCATCCATACTATCTTAGCAATTCTGATCATCCTCGCTTATCACTTGTGTAAAGCATAATGTAACATAAGATGTAAAAGAGATAACTACAACTCAACAAAGGACAAGACAGACAATAATATTAACAGAAGCACAGGAATCCAGAATCAAAGAAGAAAAGGTAAACTCAAAAAATCAAAATACGTTATGTATTCTTGAAGTCCGTAAACAGGTCACGGAAAGAAGTTCATGAAAATGTTCAAGCCTCAGTGACAGCAAAAGAAACAAGACTTTCAAGACCACAGAAGTATATGAATGATTTAGGGTTAAGTACCACGGGATTCCAGTGATTTAAACGAAGCAACCAGAACGACAAGGGACGTATCAGCATCATTGTATTGAAGACATAAAATAAGAATTGATCAAGTGTTATTCATCTGTGAACCAGACCAGTTGCACTAGGTGACGGCACTGAAAAGATCAAGTTGTTTTATCGTCTCGGAAGAAATTGATACAGTCTATTACTTAAACACCCAGGAGCTCAGTGGAATCATTAATGGATAAAAGACAAGAAAAAGTGATTCGATAGTTTTTCTTTTTAGAAAACTATCGAATGATATAAAAAGTGATTCATTGAAAACTAAGTTAAGTTAATTTGGTATTCGATAGTTTTAATTAAAAAACTATCGAATGGTGAATTAACTTAATTCATTCAATGGTTTTTATTAAGGAGCAGGTGAAAAGTATTCTTGTTGTCAGGTTGATTTTGAAGATGGACGGCCAGGATTGATTCTTCAATTCTAGTTCGATAGTTTTCAATTCAAGTCTACAATTAATACTGAGAGAAGAGTGTGTCTTCTTCAGTTAAGGCAATCAACACAGAAACATTACTGAGAGAGAGAACTGAGCCGGAGAAATTAACAGAGAATTAATAGTGCTCAGAATTTGATCATTGTTTTGTATTTGTGTAACCTTAAACTCATTGAAGCTAATCTACGGATTAGAAATTGTAGCACCCCTCGAGGTTTATATTTATAAAAAGATATATTCCCTGAAACTTGATTTGGTTTGGTGTGTTTGATTTCCACAAGACTCTCACTATGGGTATTGTTTTACTTCTAAGCACTTTCTCCTTCCGGTCCAATATAAAAACATACTAGAGATCAAGATCACCAACCTCGTCCCAACATACTAGAGATCGAGACCGTCGCCCGTATAAGGTTCCAAAAGACGGCATTCCAATGCTGGCATGGTAACTATTGTTGTAAGAGAATTCAATCAATGGAAGTGATCATCCCAACTGCCTTCAAAGTCCAGTGCACAAACTCGTAGCATGTCTTCAATTGTTTGAATGGTTCGTTCACTCTGACCGTCCATCTGTGGATAATACGCCGTGCTCATATTTAATCTAGTCCCCAAGGCTTCTTGAAATTGTCTCCAAAATCTTGAATTAAACCGCGGATCTCTATCGGATACGATTGAAACTGGCACTCCATGATGTACTATTATCTCGTTTAAATAAAGGTGAATCAACTTGAAAGGTATTAAGTCAGCAAGAAAACGATGGCCTAAAATATCAATCTCACAATGCAGACAAATCCGGTTAACTGGAACACGTTCCTAATTTGCTACTTCTACATTTAAAAGCCTTATTTAACGGTCGGGTTTCACATCGCAATTTACTAGCAAAATCTACAGCAATAAATGACTTGGTAGCTCCCGAAGTAATTAACACTTTTGCATGTACGGAGTTTACGAGTAGCGTACCTGTCACCACATCAGTATCTTGGACAACATCTTTCATATTAAATACTCTGGCTCTCGGCTGGTTAGGGTTAGGTGGCCCTGCTACTCTACAATCTCTGGATACATGTCCGGCATTTCTGCACTTGTAGCATATCACTGCTGTACATTCCTTAGCATAATGTCCGTTCCGATTACACCTATAGCAGACCACACCAGTCTCCACGCAACTTCCTGTATGTTTCTTCCCGCAGGTCTTACACTCTGACGGGGGAGGTCCATTTGGTTTCTGCTGACTCTCAAACGGTGGACGAGTACCTGGTCCAGCATTCCCATTATTTGGCTTCTTGAATCCCGCATTCCTTCCTGCCTGGAATCCCGACTTCCTGTTAAAACGATTCTGAAAATTCCCTTGTCCTCGATTTGGTTCATGACTCTCAGCCTTCCTTTTATTGTTGTCCTTTTCCTTCTGCGATTGATCACTCTCTCCTTCTATAATCATAGCTTTCTGAACTATTGCTGAATACGTAGCCACCTCAAACACTGCCACCCTACTGCGTATCCACGGCTCCAAACCCTGTTGGAATCTCCTAGCTTTCTTTTCATTGGTGTCGACAAACTCTGGAACAAACCTTGCCAACTCGGTAAATTTGGCTTCATACTCTGTTACACTTAAATTTTCTTGCTTGGGTTCAAAGAACTTCAACTCCATCTGATTCTGCATATAACGGGGAAAAATACTTCTCTAAAAACAACACGGTAAACCGTTCCTAAGTAACTGTCATTGTGCCTTCCAAAGCTTTCACCGACTCCCACCAATAATTAGCTTCAGTTTTCAGAAAATAGCTTGCAAACTCCGTTTTCTGGTCAGCTCCAACTTTCACTAGTACAAAAGCCTTCTCCATTATTAGCCTAACATCGTATTCATAAGTTCTTCTCATTGAGACAAAAATCTATTATGTCCATTTTCCACAACCTGGGATATCATCAGCACAATTGCACATTTTTCCAAATTTCCAATCAACTCTTGAATTTCCTAACTAACGTAAATAGTGACTGAGGTTTCACAGCGCGTCGTTGCTTCTTCAAATAATATTGTTTCTTTCATGCGAAAGTTGATCCACTCTTCCACAACGCAACATTAATTGATAGAAAAAACCACTGGCTCCGTTATATGTCACTAGTATTCTGATCGCATTGTGATCTGCTTTCGTTCGTGGTAATTCTGTCGTAACTTCTTTATTCATTATGGTAAAGTAAATTCATTTCAACCTGATGGCATACCTCCAAGATTATTTGAAATAACAAAATCCATGATATCTTGAAGAGAAACTGTTCTATATCATAGCAAGTGTCCCACAATTGTGGTTACCAAATTTACAAATTTTCAAGCAAACATTATTGGGAACAAAAGAATCACCGAGAGATCAATTTGATCAAATGAACCCAATGTTGCGTGTCTTAATTAAGACATTACTAAAGGTAATTAGCCTTCTTGTATTGCACAACACACAAGTGACGGCGTCCCATCAGACTTCTATCACACAGACAGATAGTCCTTGTGTCCCCTATCAATAGGGTTGTTCGTCTCAGTTGGAGTAGATAAATATGAAAGGAAACTAAAGTCAAATTTAACAATTAAGCCTTTTGTCGAGAAAGCCTCAGATACACACCTTGGATTAAAACTAAATAGATTCGAAAAGTGTTATTCCATGAAAGAAGAACAACCAGAGGAGAAAGAGTTGAAACTCAAACAACACAATTCCAACAGGCCTGAGAAAATCATAATCACCTCTGAAGAAATTGAGAACATGATTGAACAAGAGTATCAAATATAAAATCAAGAGGCGGAATATATTCACAAAGAAAAGTCTCATTTAAAGGAATATCACATATTTTATTAAAAAGGAAAGGTATTGCCACCGTCTTCACATGTGCATCCTCTGTTGGTTCCTTTGATAGCTCGATATCCGATTCTAAACTCTTCTTTTCCACGTCATAAGGTTAGCAATATCGTACGTCATCGAATCATAATAGTCCTTGAAGATTCCACCATAGACATCTATAACTGTAAGGAGTTCTATCCAGCCCAGTACAAACATCTCAAATGAGTACCCTTATCTTAACTTACTCGTTGATACTATATCCAATAGTCCAACACGAACTCTACATGAGCTCTGACGTTCTCACTTAACTATACACACACCTACACACTCTCGTTTCTAGTTTTACTATAACCTTGCTCTGATACCAACTTGTAACGCCCCCAAATCCGGGGTCAAAGGATTTGGTCGTCACGCTAAAATCTCAATTAAAACAACCTGTTAAATATTAAACAAATTCAAATACACATCTGCAACCCCAACTAAACCAAGATCTTTTAGGTTATAGTGCTAGAAACAAGAATCCAAAATCCCATTAAACAAAAACACTTCTGTACAACAATTCTCTTTGCATAATTCTACAACACTAGTATAACTTCGATGAGAAGTATACCAGGCAAAACTAATCTTATATAATACAATATATGATAGATATCATCTTTAAACAATAACCTTACACTAGTTCCAAATACTCTGGATCATAACATCTTCATGCTAACATCTTTTCCCTTCCTGTCCAAGCCACACAGGCAATTTCCGCTAATTTACCTCCTTACTGAAAAGCTAAAATATAAATAAAACAAGTATGAGCGAAAGAAATGCTCAGCAGGTGTATTACTAAAGTGCGATAGTAAAATCTTTCAAATAGATTTGAGTATGTAGAAAAACATGATGTAAATATAATTCAGTAAGTTGAGGACAATAGTTTTACAAAAATACCATTTTTGAAAATATCAGTTATATGCAAGAAATCTTTTGAAAACAACCATTCTAGAAAGGATAGAATAATAGAGAAATATGAGTGAAACCAAATGCTCAGTCAGTGAGTAAAGGACACGATTAAGATCTCAATATAGTAGCAACTGAAGATGCAATATAATACAACAATATATAAAAGGTGTTATGCAAATCTCAAAGGAAATAACGAAACAACCAGATAACTTTGGAATGGAAGAAATTTCATATCTTTGGAAATGGTCCCACAATATATAAATAACTTCTAAATTAATCATAAAATAAATGAACTGGAATTCACTAGACGCTACGAGCTAAGCCGACGATCAATCGCTCATAGCTCGCCAACCACACTGTGGTACACAGCGGGTTCAAAACATATGGGGTTCCCCGGGCAAACAATTAAAATCAGCCCAATTGGCACTTATTGACCATGGCCAATTATCATTCAAAATCTCTCGACCGGCGCACGGCCATGTGCCTTTCCAATTCACGGGTTCAATATACAACCCTAGTTTTTCCAAAACACATCTTTTACCCATACCGGGTTCATACGTTTCCAACTTTTATGGATTTCACAATTCAACTCAAGAACTCTGATATTCTCATTTAGCATGACCATTTCCGATATGATATCAATAAGGAATGAAAATATAACCACATGTTTACTGGATGGTATGAACAGTTATAATCTTAATTGAAATAATATCACTTGAATAATAAGTGAAGGAATAACACTTGCCTCTGGTCCTTAGCTACTATGTAAAGCTGATGTAATACGACCTCTTCCTTATTCAGTCTCGTAGCACGATTATCTATTTCAATCTTCCTTGGATTCAATGCTCTTATGATTAATATGAGTCTGATCCTACGATGTTAAATCCACGCGTCTACCGATATCTCCATTGGAACAAAATACTTGGAAATGTCCCCTATGAGTGTTAACGGTTCCTTGGCGTTAGATCACCTTGCAAAATAACCCAATCAGTCGCGACAATACTTTATCCATCCCCGACTTCATTCATTTAACTTATTTAGATAATCCGACTCGTCTCGTCCCATAGCCTCTGTTGTAAAGATAACCATGTTTCAATTGATGGAATAGTCACGGTTAATCAAATAAATAACCCGCGTATCACGCTTATCGAAAATCTCTATACTATAACAGTCAACATCTAAGTCAACGGCCTCGTAAATCTCATTTTCTAACATTACTGACAAATTTCTATTCTAACTACCCCTCGTGGTGATATTGAACACGACTAAAACATTTAAACAAGTTTCAAAACAATTATTCGCATTTATGACTCAACAACTAGATAATTCACATAATTCACATAGCACATATCGTTATTTAATTGTGATAAATAAATCACGTAAGTCTCGTAACATCTAAGAAATAATTTTAGAAAAATATTCAACTCTCGTTTCAAAGGAATTAATCCTCAAAATATTTTTAGGTCAAAATCGGATCATTCATATCATTTATGTAGCACATATTGATATTTAAATGCACTAATGACAGCACATATGTCATATACGTTCGAGAAATAATTTGTAACTCGAAAGAAAGGCCTAAAATGATTCTATAAATCATTTAGGAATTTTAAATAATTAATAAAACATTTTTAGGAATATTTTTCCTAATTTAAATAACTTTTGAATGAAATTAATAAATCACACAAGTCACATAACAGTCAAGAAATAACTTTAGAATAATATTTGACTATCGTTTGAAAATAATCAACTCGCAAAACATTTTTAGATAAATAATCGAATCATTTTTTTGACAACATAAATGTTCAAAAACAATTTAATCAATTAATATAAAATTAATTGATCATCTATAAATACTTAAACAAATTTATAGAATTAAAAATGTTTAGAAAATAATTAAATCTAATTTAAATTAATTAAATTTAATTAATAATGAATTTATAAAAATTAATTGATTAAAGATTAATCAATCAATTTAAATGAATTAATTACTAATTAAAAGTAATTAAAATAATTAAATTTAATTCATTTTTGAAAATAAATAAATATTTAAGAATTTATAAAAATAGTTTCGAATTATAAAATAAATTTTAGGAATTTAAAACAATTTTCAAAATTTTTAAATCATTTTCTGAATTTAAAATCAAAATAAATAATTAAAATAAAATTTGACTCAGAAACACTGTTCATAATCAGAATTAGGGTAGAAACGGATCAAACGACGGTTCCCCGAAGAACATCGCCGGAAAGCTGAAGAACAGCTCGCCGAAATCTGGAATTTCCAGAAACCGGTCGGCTGTCCCCGCCGCCGGCGAGTTTTCCGACACTCCCAAAACGTCGCAACCTTATCAAAAACATGGGGTTTACAACCCCCAACCCCTTACAAACCAAATACGCCCAGAATCTACTCAGAAAACGGCCAAAAAGACCAACCCCGACGCCGGTGGTGATTTTTCCGGTGAACAAAAATCATACACGAAACTTACAACTAAATATATGAATCGTTCCTAAACTTCACGATCTATTCAACTGTACAAACATCAACAAGGTCTGTTCAGTCTAAACAAATTCCGACCAAACTCCGGCCATGTACCCGTTTTCCGTTTTTATCAATTTCGAACCCAAAACTTAAATTAAAAATCATCATTCGGTTCTAAATCACCTGATAAACACAATCAAGCCATCACTTATCCAGAACAATCAAAAACAAAGATTTCCCCAAATTAAATCCATTAATTCGAAAATAATTAAATAATTAAAAATAAGAAAAACTCAGAAATCATACTCACATAGATTTTGATGATGGATTTGGATAGGGAATGATGAGAGGTTCGATTTGGTTACAAGAACATCGAACTCGGGTTCCGATAACACCTTCAAGATTGAGTTTGATTCTCAAGAACACGAAGAACACGTTTTTAGGATTTTTTTCAGATTTTTAACTGTAATTAAGCTTTATTATACGCAAAACAAAGTACGATTTGCCTTTTTATATTAAACGGAAAATAATACCCCAAACGACATTTTTGGATCGATATTGATCCGATGGATCGTTTTAAATACAATTTAACAGAATATATGCTTTAAACCTTGAATAAAGCAGAATACACGTTTTATGAGACGATAATCATCCAGAATGTATGGATAACTACAATTATCGTTTAATAATAGATATACGAACCAAAATACTTCTATTACGAATATTCAAGAATATTTTCCAAATCAACGAATGAATTATTGGTACGAACGATATACCAATTTCCCGAATGATTATAAAACGAACTAATTTTCTTTTTTGATAATTAAAATAAAATGAAATAAATAACATCATCTAAAAAAATAGATTTTAATCCCCATAAATATTCACATATCATTCCAAAGACACATCTTCGATCACTTAACGAATAACTTAACACATTTAACCAGATAAAATATTTAATAATTATAGAAATGAAAATAAATCTTCATTATACATTAAATATTAACACGTAATATTTTCCGGATCTTACAAGCATAATGTAACATAAGATGTAAAAGAGATAACTACAACTCAACAAAGGACAAGACAGACAATAATATTAACAGAAGCACAGGAATCCAGAATCAAAGAAGAAAAGGTAAACTCAAAAAATCAAAATACGTTATGTATTCTTGAAGTCCGTAAACAGGTCACGGAAAGAAGTTCATGAAAATGTTCAAGCCTCGGTGACAGCAAAAGAAACAAGACTTTCAAGACCACAGAAGTATGTGAATGATTTAGGGTTAAGTACCACGGGATTCCAGTGATTTAAACGAAGCAACCAGAACGACAAGGGACGTATCAGCAGCATTGTATTGAAGACATAAAATAAGAATTGATCAAGTGTTATTCATCTGTGAACCAGACCAGTTGTACTAGGTGACGGCACTGAAAAGATCAAGTTGTTTTATCGTCTCAGAAGAAATTGATACAGTCTATTACTTAAACACCCAGGAGCTCAGTGGAATCATTAATGGATAAAAGACAAGAAAAAAGTGATTCGATAGTTTTTCTTTTTAGAAAACTATCGAATGATATAAAAAGTGATTCATTGAAAACTAAGTTAAGTTAATTTGGTATTCGATAGTTTTAATTAAAAAACTATCGAATGGTGAATTAACTTAATTCATTCGATGGTTTTTATTAAGGAGCATGTGAAAAGTATTCTTGTTGTCAGGTTGATTTTGAAGATGGACGACCAGGATTGATTCTTCAATTCTAGTTCGATAGTTTTCAATTCAAGTTTACAATTAATACTGAGAGAAGAGTGTGTCTTCTTCAGTTAAGGCAATCAACACAGAAACATTACTGAGAGAGAGAACTGAGCCGGAGAAATTAACAGAGAATTAATAGTGCTCAGAATTTGATCATTGTTTTGTATTTGTGTAACCTTAAACTCATTGAAGCTAATCTACGGATTAGAAATTGTAGCACCCCTCGAGGTTTATATTTATAAAAAGATATATTCCCTGAAACTTGATTTGGTTTGGTGTGTTTGATTTCGTTATAGAACTGAAAGATTAATCCGCGAACGAAATTGAATTATTTGTGAGTATCGTATTCAACCCCCCCCCCCCCCCTTCTACGATACTTTGGACCTAACAACTTGTTAGTGAAGTACTAATTGATCAAAACTATCACCATTGGAGTCGATCGGTTTCCATCGCACTTTCTGCAAAACTCAAGTTTGGATTCATTGATGGATCTCAAGTCAAACCAGATGCAGGATCACCTCAATTAGCACTCTGGATGCATAGTAATGATCTGGTAATCTCCTGGATTCTAAATTTTGTCTCTTCTGATATTCATAAGGGTGTTGTTTATATGTCAACTGCAAAACAAATTTGGGATGATCTTCAACATCGATATGCACAGAATAATGTTCCTCGGCTGTTCAATTTAAGAAAGGAATTAGCTTCATTAACGCAAGGTAGTAAATCTATCACTGCGTACTTTACTCAATTTCGAGGCCTTGTAGATGAGTTAGACAATTTAGATCATATACCTAGATGTACTTGTGCCTCTACTACCTGTAATTGTCATCATACTCAAAAACTGACTCAATATGAGAAATTGATGAAACTAAATCAGTTTCTGATGGGGCTTAATGAGCAATTTACATCCATAAGAGGTCAAATGATGTTAATGAGTCCACTCCCGGATTTAAGTCATGCTTATGCTATGTTGCTACAAGAGAAAAATCAGAGAGAGTGTGTACATCATGTCAATCTTACATCTGATAATGCTGCTATGAATGTGAGAGTTGGATTTCATAATAACAATGGCAATAACAAGAATAGATTCACTGCAAAGAAAGATGACAGGAAGGTGTCAGATTCCTCCATCATCTGTGATTACTGCAAACTTACAGGACATACTAGAGATAAGTGATTTGCACTTCATGGATATCCTGATTGGCACAGGATGTATGGTCAACCAAAACCTAAAGTAAGGCCTACTACAGGCAAGAAACCTAATATACATGCAACTAATGTGATACAATCTGGTGGAACTTTGAATTCAGAGTCTAATACAGCTGATACTACTCTTGAAAGTGACAATCTGTCTGATACTCAATGTCAGCAACTGATCAACATGCTTCAGTCCAAAATGAAATCTCCTGCTACCAATTATGCTCCCTGGATAACCAATGCTACCAACTCATGTGCAGGTATTTCTCAATATCACACAAATTTAGTAGTTTTTGCCAATCATGCACAATCTCAGTCACCTCAACACACCTGGATAATTGACTTAGGTGCCACACATCATATTACACCTTATCTTCATCTACTCACTACATCCACACCAGTACATTCTAAAATTCATTTACCAAATGGGAATATCTCAACTGTCAGTCATATTGGCACTGTACAGTTGTCATC
The DNA here is from genome assembly GCA_030848705.1 of Heracleum sosnowskyi. NCBI lineage: Eukaryota > Viridiplantae > Streptophyta > Magnoliopsida > Apiales > Apiaceae > Heracleum > Heracleum sosnowskyi. The sequence goes on from CM061243.1 coordinate 11,939,431, forward strand.
CTTCTTATCTCTACATGATGTATTAGTGGTACCTAATTTCCAGTGCAATCTTCTTTCTATACCACAACTAACCAAATCCATGTCTTGCAAAATTATGTTTTTGTCTTCAAAATGTATGTTGCAGGTCCCTGCATTACAGATGGAGAGAGAGATTGGTGAGTTAGAAGAAGGCATGTACAAACTTCACAGCTACAAGATTGCATCTACACAAGTTCATCATATCAATGCTAATAGTACTTCAACAAATAAATGGCATTGTAGGCTTGGTCATCCCTCTAGCATTGTATTAGGTCATATTTCCTCTATTCCTAAAAGTGTTTCAGTATCAAATTCTCAGTGTGAAATCTGTCATCTTTCCAAACAATTCAGACCTAGTTTCTCTATCAGTAAATCTGTTACCACTAGTATATTTGAATTAGTACATTGTGATGTTTGGGGTCCCTATAAGCATGTCACTCATGGAAAATGTAATCAATTCTTGACCATAGTAGATGATTTTTCAAGATGTACCTTGGTATTCTTTTTTACTGATAAATCTCAAGTATCTACTCTTATCAAAAATTTCATTGCATATGTTCAAAATCAGTTTCATACAACAATCAAAACTCTCAGAACAGATAATGGAACAGAATTTGTTAATCATGATTTATCTACTCATCTTGCATCCTTGGGAATTATACATCAAAACAGTTGTCCTCATACTCCCCAACAAAATGGGGTAGTAGAGAGAAAACATCAACATCTTCTTAATGTTGCTAGGTCACTTAAACTTCAAAGTAATCTTCCTATTAACCTATGGGGAGATTGTATTGTTACTGCCACACATCTCATAAACATACTACCCTCATTTGTGCTTAATTTCAAATCACCATATGAGATTATGTTTAACAAACTTCCAGATTACTCTCTTCTTAAAAATTTTGGGTGTCTATGCTACATATCTGATTTATATTCTCCTAAAAATAAATTATCTGCTAAATCTCTCAAGTGTGTATTCATTTGATACCCTTTCAATAAAAAAGGATACAGAGTTCTTGAACTTGCTACCAGAAAATGTTATATTTCCAGAGATATAATATTTGTAGAAGACTGCTTTCCTTTTCATCAATCTTGTCATTCTCAACCTTCTGATTCATGTTTTCATGTATTTTCTACTCCATCTTCTTTTTACATCTTTCCTGATTCACCTCTGGCTACTGACATTGAGTCTATAATCATACAAAATCCTAGTAATCTCACTTTGCCAGACACAACTCCTGTTTTAGATAACCTTACTCCCTCCAATGATGATACTGATCATTCCTCTCAGGTTCAGAATACAATACCCATTGCCTTATCTAAACCATCCAGGCATAAAGTCATACCAGCAAAGTTTAAGGACTTTACTGGTCTTCCAATTACAACCAACAATGTCTCTTCTTCATCTGCAGGGGTTGTCTCAGGTAACACTTGTTCCTATCCTATTCAACACTACATGTCATACAATGTCTTTACTCCATCATATCATAAATACTTGTGTGCTACTGCTTCTATTCCCACACCATACACATATAAACAAGCCCGTACAGACTCTAAATGGCTTACTACCATGAAACTTGAACTGGATGCTCTTGAAAGTAATCATACCTAAGAGTTGGTTCAAAAACCTCCAAATCAGCACATTATTGACTGTAAATGGTTGTTTAAAGTCAAATATAATCTTGATGGCTCAGTTGAAAGGTACAAAACTCATTTAGTGGCTAAGGGTTTTACATAAACCTATGGGTTGGACTATTTTGAAACTTTTGCCCCAGTGGCAAAGATGACAACAGTAAGGCTGTTAGTAGCAATTGCAGCTGCTCAAGGATGGTCTATTTCTCAACTTGACATCACTAATGTCTTCTTGCATGGTGATCTTCAAGAAACAGTGTATATGAGAGTACCTCCTGGTTACTTTCAACTGTCTTCTATACCTGCTCTAAATGGTATCACAAACTCATCTAATTGGGTGTGTAAATTGGTCAAGTCTTTATATGGCCTCAAACAAGCTCCCAGATGCTGGTTTACTAAATTTTCTACTGCCCTAAAGTCTGTAGGTTACACTCAATCTCACTCAGACAACAGTTTATTCACTAAACACACCTCTTCTGCATTTGTGGTTGTCTTGGTCTATGTGGATGACATTCTTGTTACTGGGAGCAGCAAGTCTGTGATTCAGACTAGTATTCAATTCATGAGTTCTAGGTTCAAAGTTAAAGACTTGGGTGATCTCAAATTTTTCTTAGGAGTTGAAGTAGCAAGATCATCTGCTGGAATCTATCTTCATCAGAAAAAATACACTATGGATATACTAGCTGACACTGGCCTACTTGGTGCTAAGCCTTCCAAAATTCTTATGGAGTAAAACCATTCTCTGTAAAAGAATGAGAGTACTTTTCTGTCTGACTCTGATTGCTCACTGTATAGGAGAATTGTTGGTCGTTTATTATATCTCACAGTCACTCGACCTGACTTATGCTACTCTGTGCAAGTGTTATCTCAGTTCATAGCTCAGCCTCGCTTTGATCATCTTACTGCTGCTTTCAAAGTTATCATATACATCAAAGGCTCGCCTGGTCAGGGCATTCTTATGTCTGCTAACTCTAAACCTATGCTTCAAGTTTATTGTGACTCGTACTGGGGTGGATGTCAACAAACCAGACATTCCTTAACTGGCTACTGTGTCAAGTTTGGAGACTCTCTGATTTCTTGGAAATGCAAAAAGCAACATATTGTATCTCGCTCTTCAGCTGAGGCTGAGTACAGGTGCATGGCTGATACATGCTGTGAGTTAGTATGGCTACTCAGTTTGTTTCATACAATTGGTTACTACAAAATCACTCATGTTACCTTGTTCTGTGACAGCAAGTCTGCCTTATACATTGCCTCAAACTCTGTGTTTCATGAACGCACTAAACACATTGAGCATGATTGTCACATTGTGCGTGAAAAGCTTCAGCTTGGGATGATTACTACTGCTCATATACCCTCTTCCTTACAACCTGCCGACATTTATACTAAAGTTGTTTCCTCCACTCAATTACTCTCTTTACTATCCAAGTTGGGTGTTTGCAACCTCTTCAAACCCTCCAACTTGAGGGGGGATGTTACAAATATAGATGAAGATACAGAATAAAGAAACAGTAGCTTAAACATTATGACAAACACCTACTGTGCATACAAGTTTGAATGTAAAAGTGGCGGGAAAGTTTGTTATCTGTTGAGCTGGATCAGTTGGATTAGTCTATTAGGATACATAGACTTACATAACTGTATGTAACATTCTCTAGAACATTCTGTTAGGATATAGAACTGTATAAAAGAAAGATACCTGATGTATCTTCTTTCTTAAGCTTTCTGAATACATACTTCTTCTTCTTCCTTGCTTTACTTTATCTGCAAAGCTTCATTTCATATAAAACAGTCAAATATCAATACACCTTGACAAATGCGTTTAATCATTATCTTTTTTTGAAGTAAATTCATGAATCCTATTGTGCTCCCTTGAATTTGGTATCTGAATAATTTTATTTCAAAAATTATAGTTCAGAATCAGACCTGTAGTAGTTGTAGTAGTAAGCCATGCAGATGATATATGAGAGAGTAGACAAGGGTACCTTTATTTTACACATAGCCTCCCGGTCCATGCATTTACAAACATGCCTTTTTCATTCACAAATTGCTAAATAATAATTAATTGATTTAATTAAATCAAAATTCAGTTAATATCAATTTTCTATATTCAATTAATCTTGAATAAAAACCTCTATCAATTAATTTAGATTCTTACTTTTTACAACATTTTTTACTCAAGTTTAATATTTACTTTTCCAACGGTCAAGCCCAAGGTGTAGTGAGGCCGTTCTTTTCAAAAAGAAAAAAATTATATGACAAAAAATTTAGGGGGGTTTTCAAAAATACATTTATTATAAATCTTTTTTTCAAAAATACGTTCATTCTGAAAATTATTTATAAAAATACGTTTTTTTAAAACTATTTTCAAAAATACGGTTTGCAACCCTTGCAACCCAAAATGCAACTTAATAATACTTTTGACATTTTATCAAACAACGTTTGCAACCCCTGCAACCTCAAATGCAACTTCGAATTCATTTTTTTCAAAAGTTGATTTTGAAGTTGATTCACGTTGCATCAGTTACAATTTTTTAAATAAATTTGAGTTTCAAAATTGCAACTTATGTAACTCAATTTCACTACGACATTCTATCAAACAACGATAAAATCACCTAAACAGCCCAAATCAACTACATTTTTTCAACCAACAAACAACAAAATCAACTAAAAACAAAATCATGTATAATTAAATCCACAAATCCAAAAAATTAAATGTCTAAACTTGCATGCGACACAACCATAATGAAGAAGTAATAAGCCACCAAACCCCACCAAATACAACACCAATTTACTAAAATTAATCACTAAAAAAATCAATCAAAATGATCTTTTCCCCAAATTGATAAAAGCAATCAACAATGATGTGGGTTTAGCAAATTAATGAGGAAAGGAGTCAGTAACTTTTAAAATAGAGATGAAGAAGATAATAGAAAGTGAAAGGTAAAAGAAGATTACAAGAATTAAAGGAGAAAAGAATGATAGCGTAGTTTTCAAAAGAAAAGAAAAGAAAGATACAGAGAAGAAAGAAAGCATGAACAAATAAGACAAGTATCAGACCGAAGGTGTATTTTTAGAAATGAAACTTTAAAAAAAGATATATTTGAAAGAAATTACTGAAGGCCGTATTCTTGTAATTAAGATTCAAAAGGGAGTATATAGCACAATTTCCCAAAATTTTATTAAAATGTAAAATATTGCGTCGTGTTACATTATTATTAATTAAATATTAATGTACTTGGCTAGGTTATATACACTTAAAGAAAATGAAATGGAAAAGTAATAAAATAAAAATTTTGTAACAAATGTGTTACAGAAATTAACAAATTTCATGACGATGCATGGAAAAATAAAACGGAAAAATTATGTAAAAGTTTTATGTAAATCGTAAGAAAAATAAAGAAGAGTTTACGAATTAGTGGATTACATTCTTATTTTATCTGACAAAAAAATGTTGGAAGAAATTATAAACATTTTTCTCTAATTTTTAAATTGTGTACAAGTTTCGTTTCATTGAACACAACGTTAGAACTTTCTCCACGTGACGCTGTCGTGCATCAACCCCGAGCGACTGCCGGACAAAAAGAAATCCTCTTAATTTTTAGAACTCGTGTTTCGAGTAAACATTTACGTTTCGATTATTTCAAGTTCTAAAATAGTTGGGGCCTCCAAATACCAGGTAGTAACAGTATCTCTAACGGCCTTTTATCATAGCCCATTTTTTTATAAGTAATATAAAATATAAATTTTTAGTAATTTAGTACATATTTATTTTATTATTTAGTTCATAAGAATGCAAAAGAAAGTGGAAAGAGAGGGAGTGTAGTCATGAATATTAAATCTTTATCTATACTATATTATTATATGCAAACTAACTTCTATTTGGTTGGTCGTTGTTACTTTAAATAACAACCGTTAGATTGAAAGATAGATAAAAGGAGAACCGTTGAATATAATGTTAAAAGAATATTTCTTTTTTGATATTCAAAATGCTCCCACGAGTTCAAGGTTCGAATCCCGTCAACAACATATTATTATTAAATATTTATATTACCTATTTTTCTAAGCTACATTCAGAAGTTCAAGATATTATTCCCGTTGACAATATATTTAAAAAATTTATCATCAAAATACAAACAAATGCTTACATTATTAATTTTTAAAAATTTATTTTCTTCTTATAAAATCATATAATCAAAATACAAATAGTAAGATAAAAAATTCTAAAATTCATCCGTGCATCGCACGGGTTATAGGCTAGTATATAATAAGCGTAAGAGGGATGTTATCCAAAACTTTGGTCATGTACCGCCAAATCAGTATGGACCGTTGATCTTAAAATAGATGAATGAGAATCGTTAGATCTGATATTAAAAAGATTTATTTTAATAATATAAACCAAATATGAGTAGTTTTTTTAAGTTGACTAGAATTTTCGATGTAAAAATTCGTAAATTCAAATTCTAAGTTGAGTAGTTTTATTTGATTCTTAGTCTATACTTTAATTCTAAGTTAAATTGTTTTTCTTAATTTTAATTCTATTCCTAAGTTGAATAGAACTAATGTAAAAATTTGTTATTTTATTCTTTTTTCAGTTTCAGGTTAGTTTTAATTGAAAACGAATTTGTTAAACTATCACTAAATTAAAGATTATTTTGTGAGTTATGTGGGCAATATGTATTGAGCGTATAAAATGTAATAAATAAAATCTAAAAACTAATAACATAAATTAATATAATTATAAATATTTAAAAAAAACCGTGCATTGCACGAGTTATAAGCTAGTATTATATAATAATAGTTAAGAGCAAAATTTGACTCTTAAAATTGAGAAGAGAAGAGAGAAGTGACTCTTAAGCTTTCTGAATTTTCTAGCACAGTACAATAATATGTCGTTGTTAAGAATATAAATCTCTTAAAATCTCTTAAAATTGTGAGGCACGGGTCATTTTCTAGCACATTACAATAATGTGTCGTTGTTAAGGATATAAAATGGTGGACCAAACATATTTTACAATAAATTAAAATGTATATGACCCTACTTATGCGGTGCATATATTTCAAAAAATAGAATATTATTGGAAGTATATAGTCCTCAATGTACATGATTGGAAAATAATATAATAATTATTAATAATGAAATGACAGGGATTTGGTTAAACAGTTACTATAACTATCGGTCGCATGTAATTGGTCATATCACGTAGCCGCTGAAAAAAATTAATATTTAAAGATACGCAATCATGTTCACTTTTTTAATATTATATCAATTACTTTAAGATATCGGATGTGAATCTAAAAGAACAACCTAACGCACAACAACTATCGATAATGATAGACATTCGGTGCTCCTAAGAGTTGAACTACTTCCATGTACAAGCATCATCATCTACGGGGTCAAAGTTTGTTGTGAAACACATTATACAAGCATCACTATAGGTATACAAAAAGAAAACTAAACATAGTCAATGGTAGTATAATCCAGAATCCACTAATATGTACTTCGCAACATGTTCGATGCACATTTAGCAGCGAAACCACTATGTAAGTATGAAACTATATTAGCTGAAAAATAAAACATTGTTACTTAGAAGTGGTTAAATAAAAAAAATCGCCTTCGATTCAGTCATTTATCACTACGCCTTAAGTGCTCATATGCAATGTTTTTTTTACAGTTACTGTAGGCTAAAAAAACGTTGCCTTAAGCCTGTTTTAAAAAATACAACACACAATAGGCGTTACATCTGTGATCATGGTCTTTGCTTTGTAATGCAACGCATTTTTCCATCTACTGCAACACCGAGAAACATTGCATTACAACCGTAATGCAAAACTACAGGCATGGAAATGCAACATCAATTAGCATGGAAATGCAACATCAATTAGCATTGCAATACACATGAACCGGAGCCAGACTTCCAGGTCACCATAACAATGAGGCCCACTAACATGCCACGGCAAAAGTGGGGTCCACTTGCATGCCATGTCAGCAATAAAGTCCCACACGCCACATCATCAATAATACAAATGCACTGTTACAATTTATTTTGGAATGCAATACTAATTATTGGAAACGAAACACTAACAGAAAGACAAATACAACACTTTAAATAAATTTTTCAAAATATTTGTTTGGTACATACATCGATCCCGATTAAAACAATCAAGGAAACAAAAAACAAAATGTTTCACTCTAATCCATTCCTTTAACAACTACAACCCGTAAAAAGTACATACAATGAAATACAAGCAAAGGCCTAACTTTAATATACCAAAATACAAATTATCTAATCTTAAATACTACTGATCATAATATAATTTAGTCGCTGAAAAGTAGCACCATCTTTAGTAGTAGAACTTCTGAAACTATGCTTCACTCTTGCAAGAAATGACACTGTGACTTCCCATTAGCACTGAAGGTCCTGTAGCATTTTAAACTAGAAAATGTAACAAGCATCACTATGCATGAGTACACAAAAAAGAATCTGATTTCAATGTATCTTTTACCTTGAGTAGTGCTTTTACAATAGAGAAAAACCCAATCTTTTGGCCAAAATCACTAGCTTCTGGAAAATTAAGCTACATGTGGGCAGACTGTTAGTTAGCCTAATGTTCACATACGTTAAAGTTTTATGGATGATAGCAATTTCCTACCATATACCTACTGAAGGATCATTAATAATGTATGAAAAAAATATTGATATTGTTTTGATGGAATCACATAACAACTTTTATATACTCTGCTTAGAAAGGCAAACAATAGCATACGAACCCTACCAAGAAACAGCAAAACAAGATTATAGTGTGAATAGATTATAGAACACTTCAGAGACCGATAAAGCACATTAGCAAGCGAAACATCATAACCGTAATGCATTCCAAAAGCTATCGTATATGTGAAGTGAATTGCCAAGGTGCAAGTGTGTAGTATGAAAACAAACACATTTAACTATCCGCAATGGCCTCTGCTGCTGCAAACCAACACACACTAGAATCAAAGGTGATGCATGTCAGCTTCTGTTCGTCTCCATCAGTCGTAGTCATTTTAAGACTGTAAGAGCCCTGCAAATGTCAAACGCAATAAGCACCACGAATTCGGTTATATACAAGTTCGATAGAAATTTGCTTAGAGAATTCTAGTGTCTGTAATTATCTAATCATATCAGCTCTACTAATGCTTCCCAATATTGTAGTCATAATCATACACCGCAATGATTCCTTAGATAATACATAACAATATCTCTAACACCTTGCAAGAGCATGACTCATGTTTAACACTGTATCTGCATTGCATGTGGTTTTTAAGAAGGCACAAAGAATAGTATACGAAAGGGATAGCATTTCAAGTATCTCAGCACAAATTATAATTTCACCGTCCAGGTGGCCATCAGGATAAGAAGATAGTGTTACATGCATTTTCATATATTTATCCTACTGTCTATGATAAACTCCAATACAAATGACATGCAATCTTTATGTATACAAACATCAGGTTCAGCGTAAATCTAGATACCCGTAAACGTTGATATGCGCAGTGCAATTTATATGATTCTCGTATTTTTCTGAGTGCGTATATGTTTTTCTACCTTATGAGGTTGTTTCTTCTAAAATTAATATTCAGGCAATAGGTAGTTTTTCAATGTTAGAAAATGATATTAAAAACTATATCAGTTAAAGATCATAACACTGGAGATGAGACGACAACACAATACCGAGTGCTCATTGAGTCATCATTTAGACCAGGAACAATTGTACATAGATTTGATGGCATACGGAAATACCACGGGTTAAGATCCTCAATCTTCATTTTCTTCTGCATACCAACAGCAAATCAGCTCAAGTTACATTAAAAGATAAAAAAAGAGCAGGCCATGTGCCAGATCATGTAGACATATGAACTGACCTAAGCTTAAAAAGTAGTTTACTTCCAACAGCAACCATATTTCCTGATACCTAATAATCAGATAAATTACAACAAGCGATGTCTACAATAATTAAGTTCATATGATTTACCGGAACTTAATCCAAGTATGGGAATTGAGATTAAATTTCTGAGGTTTTACTTAAAATATTTGATTTATTCTGTTCTTGAGTATGGGTATATGGTATATGATAGCAGCACAAGACTTCAAACTAAAATCACTGAAACCCTGGTATTTTGATGATAACACTATAGCAGTAAGCTGGGTTAAGTATGTTGTACTAACATGGTTTTGCAGGAGATAAAAACTTTGTATTTTCTAACAAAACATGTTGTAGCAGCTAGCTGGCAGACTAATTTTCTATGCAGGCAGGAAGCTGGCAGAGAAATTTTGTATGCAGGAAGCAAGCTGGCAACACTTCCAGCAGATAGAGTTTCATTCCTAATTTATAGGAAATCTTCTAGGAACTGATTTGTAAGGACTCTATCAGTTATATAAGTCGTGGATATATATATGGGCTCAAATAATTTCGAATTTATTTTCATATATATATAATTCCTATATTGTAGGAAGTTGTTTATAAACGTTTTATCTTTTAACAACTTCTATGGTATTGGGCTTTTCAAACCAGATTGAAATACGTCTTTCTAAACGTTCTTATTCTCTCTATTCTTCTGGTTTCTAAACGTTATGATTCATGAACGTTGGGCTTGAATTAATCAAGGAACAAAAACGTGAGACTTGGTAGTCAAGACCGTTGGTTGTTAGATTAATTCAAAATCATTTGTTCATTATATAAATACTTGTGTGGTTTTCATTCTCAGTGGTTGAACAACGTTTTTAAAGAAAACACAAGTACTATCAAAGGCTGATTTGCATACTTGAGCTCTTATATATTATATGATATATATTCTTGATTAGAGTTCATAGTTTCGGTTGTAAGTCTTTATATCTTTGTATTGTTCAACTTGTAAGTTGGTAGTTGCTGGTTTTGTGAGCTTGGGAAACAAGGGTTCAAGGAACTTGATAGCTAGAGGAGTTTATACTTGGATTAGTATAGTACTTAGAGAGCTGTGTTCAAGGAACAAGGTGTTTCAGCAAGCTGCTAACAGTAACAGGGAGTTCAGGGAGATATATTATTGTATTGTGTAGTTGTAATTCACTTTGATCAATAATATATTCCTTTGCCGTGTTGGTAAAGGACCAGGACGTAGACCTATAGGAGATAGGGGTCGAACCTGGCTAAAATTGCTGTGTGTTCTTTATTTTCTGCACATTTTCTATACTGCTGTGAACAACGTAGCTAGCTGCCAATTTATATTCTGTGAACTCAGTAAGCTGCCAGACAGCAAAACAGACTGATTTTTGCTTTTTCAGTCACATAACTTGGTAATTTGTAAAATCAGTCATTGTTAGTCATAACACCTATTCACCCCTCCCCTCTAGGTGTTGATTCTCAATCACTACTGCCTAATGTAACAGAGTATTCTTCAAACAGTTTATTAAAGATAGCTAGCACATGGAAAACTAATTCTGACCACAAAAACTCTCATGGTCCATCAGTGATCAGTTCATGAAAATAAACTTGTGCAAACCTAGGTACAAACCAGATAACTATTTCATATATGGACCATGAACTGAATATATATCAAAAGATGGAAACTAGCTGATAACACTATACATCATTTGCAGCACTGTTGCATTCAACTAGCAATAGAATCAGAAAATATATTATCACGTATATAATAACAAGGGCAAGCCAAATTACAGGGTACTTACGGTCTTTCTGAAAAATAACATGTTTGCGCTTGAATGAAGGCTCTGACTGCTGGGATAACCCAACTTTCGATTTTGAGGAGGATCATGCTGCAGAGTTGTTCATTCCTCCTTGCCAACTTCTTTCTTTAATCTATTTAAAATCAATAACATCCACATTACAGGATGAAAATGGATATAGTTTTTTCAACACCCATGACATTAGCTTCACATGGTACTAGAACCCTACACATCGCAAGTGACATTAGTCTCCGATTGAAAGTGACATAAATATCCCATCCTCCAAAATTTAGTTTGAACTAAATATAAAATATTTGTAAGCGACACAGTTAACTACCGTTAAATGGATACAAACTTAACTACCTTTTTGACTTCACTCAACTCAAACCATCTGTGCAACAAATGATGGCATCCCAATTTCACATATTTAAAGGTTAAATAGGCTCGAGATTTCTGACTTTGTAGATCCATTTAAAAGGGAGTTACTGATGTTTATACATTTTAAATAATAGACTACAACTGCTGCTTACAAGTAGTTATATTACCAAAGAAGTCACTACTTCACTCCGGATGTCCAGAAGGTCCACTCTCTAGTCGAAAGCTGAGCAAGTCAGGAGAGAACTGTGTAGAAAGAATAAAAATTGTGACAGGACACTACAACACTTGTCAATCCATAGTTACAATACTAACTAGCTCTATCATCACAATCAGTAAACAACCATCATTTGCACAAAACCTAAATTTAGCTAACACACATGCACAAACACATATATATTGACACCAATAACACACAAATATTACAAGAAAAGTAAATGATTACACAAATCCTAACTGAAATCATACAGAAATAAACAAAAAAAGGTGTACCTGAAGAAGCACAAAAAATAGCAGAAAAGGTGAAAAGAGAAGCTGGAGGAATCGTTTCAATACAGGGCAAAGATGTCTATAACATTAAAGCAGCATAGAAATGTTTACAAAGTAACAAACTAGCCCCACATATAAGTTACACATGAAACCCCCAAAATTCAAATACATACAAAATACAAAACATATAAGTTATATATGAAACCCCCAATGCTCAAATACAAAGCCCTAATTAAAAAAAATCAAGTTCAAATTACACAAAATAAAACCTAAATAAGTTGGAGATTTTACCTAAATAAAATCCCAAAATGAAAGCTCCAAATTTAAAGCCCTAATTACACGTAATTTCAAAAAAAAATGAGTTCATGCCAATCGGAAAGAACAACAATGCAATCGAGTTCGGTGAGAGAGATTGAGTTTGAATTCAACTACCAATCGGAGGAGCATGGATAGAGCTCTTTCGGAGGGAGAGTTATCGAGTGAGGGGAGAATGAGTATAGAGAGAAATTTGAGTGTTTTGAGGAAAATTGAGTTTGTAAATTATTTTGGGGTGTTGCTAAATGTCATAATATTTTACTTTATGTAGTAATGAGAAATTACTAGTAAACCCTCATATGTATTAATTGGTCTGCCAAAGTATTAAATGATGTTTGACCTGAAATCAGTGTCATTGACGTTGTTGCTCCTTCCCAGTGACATTTAAAATTTATTTTTTCATAGATAATTCCCAAGTAATTTTTTTTATTATTTATACATAGATAAATTTTAAAATTAAATATTTTGAAATACATATTTGAATTACAATATCTACTTCCTCTGTCCCATTCTTTTCTATATAATTTTTTTTCACTATTTGGCACGCATTTTAAGATGTATATAAAGTATCATTCTACAACTTATTTTTAAATCACTTTTTCTTTGAATAAAAATTTAAATGTTAAATTTTAATTTAGAAGAAAAAAATTTATGAAATTATAATTTATATAAGCCTTAAAATGTGTCGAGCCCCGTTCCCGTATATAATCTAATGGGACGGAGGGAGTATGTGTTAGGCTTTATTATATTTTTTATTAATTAGTCTGTAATATTAAAACTCCTAGAAATGTGTTATATTAGAATAATTTTTGAAAATAAAGTCATTTGATCGGAGGTATTCTAAAATTAAGTACCAATTTTTTTGGCTCCAATCTCAGAAAATAAAATGTAAATTTTTAATATAATATAAATCATTGATGCAAAATTTATTAAAATAATAATTAAATTAATATTTCAAATTAAGTAAAGGTAACAAGTCAAAAATATTTAAATCAAGATATTAATTCCATCACTCAACCAAACACATGATATTAGAATCTGATTGATTCGCGCCCCGTATCACTCAACCAAGCTATAATAAAAACTCAAACTATAATAATAGACCAAAATACTAAATTTAAATATCAAAGTTCGTGTTTTAATAAAATAATTACTAACATAAAAATAACATATAAATGTCTTTTCAATTGGCTTTTAAATTTTTAATGTTTGTTTTATATCACAATTTATAATTCGTGCAATGCACAATTTTCATTATTATACTAGATCAAATATAGTTTTAATATAATAATATGTACTAAATATGTTTCATTTATGTTTTGGAACTGGCAAATAAATATTAAATTTCAAAGTTTTATCTTCAGAAAGAAAAATGCCAAGATCGATAATATTGTCTTTTTTTAATTCAAAATTAATAATATATATATAATTTGTAATATTATTAAGCAAAAAATTAATTTATCTGATAATTTGAAGCTACTTTAACATCAAATAAAAAACACTAACAATTCTAAAATTGATTTAAGAAAAACAATTATAAAACCAAAATAAAACTATAATTCTTGTAATCGATAAATTCTATAATCTTTTATTTACATATATAAATATCAATAGTAGTAAATTAAAAAGAGCCTGATAAACTAATAAACATTAATAATTCGTTGAAAGTAGATATATGAAACAACACAAACCAACACATTCAATGGACTAAGATTTGAGCGTTGCGCAGAAAATGACGTAGGGATACAATTGTAATTTCTGATTACTACATAAAGTAAAATATTACTGCATTTAGCAATCATGATATTTTATGTGGGTATTTGAAATACCTAAAAAGTTAAAAATAACAAAATTGTTTGATTGAATAAATTATGGATATTATAAATTATTTAAGAATCTGTAAAACGTGAAAAGTCACTTATTAACCTCTACTTAGATTATCCATTAGCACTACTACTCTTATAAGTTTTGTTGGGTCACACATTCAATTATCTTGCTTCAAATAATATCCTGATTCTTAAATTTAAATAAAATAAATTGTAGTGTATTATATGTATAGACATTATTTCATCTCATTATCAAACTGATCTCCAAGTTGAACTGACTCTGCACCTGCCAATTAATACCAACTTTCTACCAAGTTTAAGAGACAAATTGAACTATTATCCGCATAACAAAATCTCTTTCTATAATATGGCAACAGCCTACATAAATGTAGATGTCTCCCACTTGATAGTAAGGCCAACTATAGTCAGAAATAGCCAGTGAAGCGTTTACTTTGAACTTTGTTTATTTCAGACCAGCTGACGAATAATTAATCTTCTTTTTTTAAAAATTTGTCACTGAATTCTTATTATAAATACATAGCTACTTAACGATTTATTCTACCATCCAATTTTCAAGCTAGCTGAACTATATTCCTAATGGAAGTAGAAAAGGATAGCAAGCTAAGTGGTGATTATACAACAAAGATCAACAAGTATGCCTTCGCGTGTTCTGTTGTTGCTTCTGTTATATCCATTATATTCGGATACGGTAAATCTATTTGAACATTTTTTTTTAAGGTTTTGCGTCGAAACTTTTGCATGAGCAAGATATTTATTTGATCAGACTCTTTTTGGTGAAAGTTAGTAACTCAGATTTGTTTGAATGAACATGCAGACACAGGTGTGATGAGTGGAGCCATGATATTTATCGAAGAGGACCTCAAAATTGACGATATGCAGATCCAGGTCCTGGCTGGAATACTTAACATTTGCGCCTTGGTAGGGGCTCTTCTTGCTGGCAGAGTTTCCGATTACATTGGAAGACGATATACAATACTTTTAGCTTCCATAATTTTCTTGCTTGGCTCAGTACTGATGGGGTATGGTCCAAATTATGCAATACTATTGACTGGCCGGTGTGTAGCAGGCATTGGAGTTGGATTTGCCTTGATGATTGCACCAGTGTACTCTGCTGAAATTTCGTCACCCTCGTCCCGAGGATTCTTAACCTCATTACCTGAGCTATGTATTAGTATTGGGATATTAAGTGGTTATGTTTCTAACTATTTCTTTGCGAGATTGACACTACAAGTTGGTTGGAGAATAATGCTTGGACTTGCTGCAGTTCCTTCTCTTCTTTTGGCCTTTTTCATTCTTAGATTGCCAGAGTCTCCGAGATGGCTTGTAATGCAAGGCCGTCTTGGAGAAGCAAAGAGAGTTCTGTTACAAGTATCCAACTCTGAACACGAAGCTCAAGTTCGATTTTCCGACATAAAATCGGCTGCTGGGATTGATGAGAATTGCACTGGTGATAATGTTAAGGTGAAAAATTCAAACGGACAAAATATATGGAAAGAGCTTATCTTAAGGCCATCGCCTCCTGTTCGTTGGATGTTACTAGCAGCCATCGGAATACATTTTTTCGAGCACGCCACAGGTATCGAAGCAGTTGTTCTATACGGTCCAAGGATTTTCAAGAAAGCTGGGATTCACAGCAAAAACAAGTTGTTACTTGCACAAGTTGGTACAGGAATAACAAGGATTATCTTCATAACTATAGCTACATTTTTACTTGACAAAGTTGGGAGGAGAAAACTTTTGTTAACTAGTGTGGGAGGTATGATCTTTGCACTAGTGGGATTAGGCCTTGGGCTAACAATTGTGGAGCATTCCAAAGAGAAGCTCGTTTGGGCCTTGAGTTTATGCATTGGGGCCACCTACACATATGTGATGTTTTTCTCAGTAGGGCTAGCCCCAATTACTTGGGTTTACAGCTCTGAGATCTTTCCACTAAGATTGAGGGCCCAAGGACATAGCATTGGGGTGGCTGTCAATAGATTGATGAATGCTACTATTTCTATAACTTTCATATCTATTTACAAAGCAATTACTATAGGTGGGGCTTTCTTTATGTTTGCTGGCATTGCTGTACTGGCCTTGATCTTCTTCTTCTTTTTCTTGCCTGAAACTAGGGGAAGATCTTTGGAAGAGATGGAAGAGCTATTTAGTAAGAAAAGCCCACCTACAAAGCAGCCCACAAACAATGGTGCTGCCCAAACTTAACTGAAGCCATATCTTTTAGCCAATGGTAGTCTGTGTTTTGCAAGTGATCACTACTGTAATAACTGGAATAACGATCTACAAGAATATGTAATATAAGTGTACATGAAATCTTGTCTACAATGTTATTATTCAGTTTCTTATTCAGTCTTACCTTTGATTTCAGTCATTTTAGACTATTAATTCCAATTGAATCTTTAAGCCCCTGATAAACGCCTCCCTATTCAGATTGTTAAATTTTTTATAAAATTATAAACATATATTTTAAATATATTGAAACTTAGGTAACTACACTTATCATATTGCTTAATATAATTGACATTTTTTTACATAGAAATAGATGAAATCGTATATATTCTAAGTAAACACAAAAACGAAAAAAGAAGAAAGAAAAGGTACAAAGCAGATCATAATTTAAAAAAATGGGATTGTAGAATTATGATTTGCGTGGACACTTACATGTGTTACAATAGTGCCCACAAGACAAGCTAAAACAAAGGCCATCCTTTAGAAGAGTGTGCATCCCAGATCTTAGCATGAAGACCACCTACCTTAAATCTTAATTCACCATCACATCTTCTTTCTTATTAATATTAAAGGAGCAATACACAAACATTGTATGTTACAAACATTGTGGTTTTTTTTTTTTCTCTATCATCATGACAAACGGACATCATCACCACCATAACAACCACCAAAACAAACAACATAAGATAGGAATGAGAACACTTTGTCCTAATTTCGAAAGGGAAGATGCCCTTGAAACAGTCCTTGAGGTTCCGATTCCAGAAGAAATGTTTAACAGCATGGGCAGCAATGTAGCCCTTCGTTGGCAAAATATGTCTACATGGATGAAAGCCCAAACTTCAGACAAATGGTCATCTCCTATCATCGCTGGTCGATATAATGAGCTCAGTTTCCTCCTTTTTATCGTCGGATCTCCTCTTATTCCCCTCCAGGTTCAGGTTGATTCTTCTGTCCCCCGCCCTGTCCGCCACTCTTCCATTGTAAGCAACCTTGCTCCATCTCCCATACATTACTGAAACGAGACTTTCATGATAACCAGTTTACGCGGAGCAGGCATTTGTACTTTTAGTTTAACATATGTTTATGTTTTCCAGGAAGCCTCAACAGCAAAATATATTGTACAACAATACATAGCAGCAACAGGTGGACCACCGGCATTAAGTTCATTTCACAGCATGTGTGCAATCGGACAGGTTAAAATTAGTGCATCAGAATTTCATCAAGGAGACACAAACGCGAAGGAGAAAAGTGCAGAGGAGGCCGGTGGTTTTGTGCTTTGGCAAAAAGACCCAGACTTGTGGTGTTTAGAACTACTTGTTTCTGGGTGCAAAGTTATCTCAGGCAGCAATGGCAACATATCTTGGAGACAATGTTCCAATGAGAACACACCGGTAGCCAAGGGTCCTGCCAGACCTCTACGCCGCTTTTTGCAAGTACGAAAAACATAATAATCTAATTCAACAATCTGCTCTACATATATTTATGTGATATATTGACATTATACATTCCCATGTCAGGGTTTGGACCCTCGATCAACAGCTAACTTATTTCTAGACGCGGTATGCATAGGAGAGAAGATCATAAATGAAGACGACTGTTTTATTCTAAAACTTGATGCTAGCCAAGCAGCTCTTGATGCACAAAGTACCTCCAAATATGAAATCATCCACCACACACTCTGGGGATACTTCAGCCAAAGATCTGGCCTCATGGTTAAGTTTGAGGACTCGCGACTACTCACTGTAAAGACCAAGGAGGACGATGATGGTGTGTTTTGGGAGACAAGTGCAGAGACGATGATAGAAGACTACAATTATGTTGATGGAGTGAATATTGCACATAGTGGGAAAACGTTTGTGACGGTGTACAGGTATGGTGAACAGTCTGCTAATCACAAGAGGGAGCTGCAAGAATTATGGAAACTTGAGGAGGTAAATTTTAATGTCTGGGGTTTATCGTCAGAGTTCTTCATGCCGCCTTCATCCCCAAAACAATAACAATATATACACGTGCAGTAATATTGTAGAAGTATATAATTTGAGGTAAATGATCGGGGATATGATTGTAAATAGGTTTTTACGTATTGAAATGATTACCTTTTGTAGCTTTTCTCTGGAACTCTAGTAGTATTTTTTTGTCAATAGGAACTCTAAAAGTTTAACTATGAAGAGATTACTGTAAATTATCTCATTCACTTCTACAACATGGGTGAGAAGTCTGCACTTTTCTCTACAGACTTTAAGCTTTCATACAGATGCCCCAAGGGTGACTGAATATGAGTGTTTGTATGGCTGGTCTGACCTAAAAGTTAATTTTTTGAATTTACATGTGATGAGTGATGATGAAATCTATTACAAATTTACAATATCACCGATATCCGTGGAGTCTACATATAAAACCTCCCCTGATTTGTGATAGAACCTCGTAAGAGAAAACTTGATCGCAACAAGAAAATTTCTACTCTATATACTTATTAGTGGCCTCAAAGAGGTTCACTCTAACAATTTGGAGTGAGATTGCAAGCCATATTTTCACCTTAAGGGGGAATAGAACTGCTATAACTCAAGGAGGTGATTTCGGAAATTAATCACAAAGACTAGTCAAACTAGAATTACTGCTATCTATAGAAGAGTAACACACCCGTGCAAGCTTACACACACAAAGATATCTATCTCTTATGAAATTCCCTATTACCGTCTATTTAAACATCACAAAGACCGAATACAAAATGAAAAACAAGAAGTCAACGCTCAGCTCTAAAATATTATTGTCCGGTAATAATAACATATTATCGTGTATGTTTATGCATCTCCTTTGACCAATAACAAGAGAAGCACGTACCTTTACCAATAACAAGATCCAAGGAAAATACACATTCTAAAATTTCTCTCGAACTTAGTACACGTTTTTACTTTACTACCTATTCTGATATTGCAACAGCAAAATTATAGGAAATGAGAACCAAACAGAAAACACTGACTTTTCCTGTTTCAAAAGGAAAAGGGCATGACATACATAAATCCTCAATCCCACCTTTGACTCGTATCGGACTGCACCTGATCAATATGAACGGATTCAACATGTATAAAACTACACCATTTCTGGTATATATTCTTGAAATCAACAAGTCATAGCGCATTGACGGCCGATTTTCTAGCTTCTTTAACTTCTTGCTTCAGGGTCGATTCCTGTGCAGTCTGAAAAGTACGAACGAAATTACCCGAAATATTTGTTAGGATCCTTATATATAATTCCCTTTAAGCAAATCAATAGGATACACAGTTGTGTATCTAAAAAATTTCTTATAAGACTTTAAAGGAATGGTATAATATAAGATAAGAGTATTGCTTTACTAATCTAAAGTATTCTAACCCCTTTATATCCACAACACTAACAATATGATTGTGTTGCGACGCAATTTGATCGGTGCCAGGGAAGACGTGCTTTAAAGTTAAACACTTATCTGGAAGATGATGAGTTTATTATTCTTTAGATCAACCATGCAATGGTTCATTATGTCGAATGTCTGTCTGTCTGTCTACTCTATTTTGTCACATCGCTTCACTCATAGAATTTGGTTGTAACAAACGGTGACACTGTGCAAACTTTGTAATCAAGTTATTAAAAATTTCACAACCTAAACAAGAAAGAGATGTGCTATTTCGCAAACAACTTTTCGGACTCCAACAAGTTCCTGTGTCACAAGAGAGTATGCAAGTGTCACACTCGTGTGAGAAAAGACCTGCTAGAACTAAGAGGAACAATAGCAGAGAGATTAACATTTACTCACAGATAAAGTTATCCAATATTCTTACTTGTAGCTTCCAGGTACCTCTAATTGGCGATGATAATGGATGAACAACTCCAATTCGACTCTGGCTTACATTCTGAAGTATCATATACCATTAAAATTATGATGTTTCTAACCTAATATCTAGGGGTGTAATCGAGCCGAGCCGAGTCAAAAACGGCCAAGCTCGAGTTCGAGCTCGACTAAAAAGTTCGGGCTCGAAATCGACCAAGCCTTCAATTTGAAGCTCGAAGCTCGGCTCGTAAAAAGTTCGATATGTTCAAGCTCGGCTCGAAAGCTCAAATCGACTTCACCAAATATTGAAAAAAGTTCGAATATGATTGGTTCGGTTCGAGTTCGACTCGATTATATGGTTCGAGTTCGACTCGAATATATATAAAAATTATATCTAAATACTAAATATTTATACAAATATATATTTATAATATATAAAAATTAAAAATGATAAAGGCTCGACTACACTCGCGAACCTTACGAGCCGAGTAATCTGAAGCTCGAGCTCGGCTCGATTATTACCGAATTGAATTCGAACATTTTACGAGTCGAGCTGGAGTAGCTCACAAATTGTTTGACTTGTTTACACCCCTACTAATAACTACCGATTCCTTCGCCACTAATAATCTACAGCAGTACTTATAAGCTGTAATACAATGACTAATTAGCTCAACTCCATTATTTAACAACACATCTACCCGATATATCAATTACGAGTATAAATTCAATCCTCTAGCTTATATAGATGATAGATCATATAAAATTAGCGGAAAAAATAAAAGAAAGTAGGAAAGGTAGCTCACGAGAGGAGGGGGATCCAACTGAATGGAGTGCATCGACATCTTCGCTATCTGAGAAATAGCAGCTTCCCTAACTTGAACAACATCACTGATCAAATCCTCGTAACCAGCTTCGAAAGCATCCTGCCAGAACCGCGGAATTTCAATCCGACGGTTATTCGTATACAAGTCCCACATATGATTCACCATTTTCTCCCTCTCCTCCATTTCCTAATTATCCACAATCACATACGTTAAATTGATAAACATACTTGTACATCAACATCAAACTATACAATTGCAGCACAAAATATAAATAATAATAGAACAAGGAATCATTACGAGAACATCGAGATCGCGATGAAGAGGAGTTTGAAAATCATCAGAGAAGCGATTGAGATTGCCAGTGGCAGTGGACCAACGGAGAGTAACGGTGCCAGTAAACATTGACCAGAATGCAAGTAACAAAATGGCGGCGAGTGCCCAAAACTTGTAACGGCCTCGGTCAAATAAGCCGGAGCTAATTGAAGAAGACTCTTTTTTAACAGCATTTGATGAAGTTGTTGTTGATGAGTGAAACGACGTCGGTTCTGATAGTGGAAGTACATCTTCGTTCTTCATTTTATTGATCTCCGAGATTTGTTTGGACTTTTAAGTAGCTGTGTTTTAACTTATAAGCTGCAGATTTAGGTGGGTAAAAAGGAAGTTTCTGACTAGTGAGGACTCAGATTTGGATATACAGGAGTATATAGATACAAATTTCGATCTAGTTTGTTTAATATACAGTGGAAGATCAGTCTCCAAGCATGACGGTGGATATAACAGTTCTATTATTTTATTTCTAGATACTTATACGTCGTGACATTTTTTATTTATTTATTTTTATATAACTGCATTTTACCAAGACAAATATGTACTTGGTTCAATTAAGTTTTTAAGTTAGGCCAAAAATTATGATAATTCTAAGAGAAATTATCAAAAATATTATTTTTTTTAAGTTTTTTTTGTAATTTTACCATCTTCCGAAAATATCTGTAAAAATACGGTCTCCAACTAGATGCAACCTAAAAATATTTGCAAAAATACGGTCTGCAACCAGATGCAACCAAAACAATCAGATGCAACTAGATGCAACTTTTTAAAAAATAATTGAAAAACAACTGAAAATTCAAAAAAATTGTTAGTAAGAGGGGTAAACTTGTGGTCTTGATTTACCCTAGGGGTTCAATAGTTAACATTTGGGGTTCAATGTTTTCATTTTGAGTTTTAGAAATATTAAGAATGACGAATAACCCTAAACCCTAGACTCTAAACTCTAAACTCTAACCTAAACAACCCTAAAATCAGGACGCCGAAAAAACATCATTATTAACAAATTGCATCTGTGGTTGATTTTGGTTGCAGTTGCAAATATGGTTGCATCTGGTTGCAGACAGTATTTTTGCAAATATTTTCAAAAAATTGGTATTTTTGTAAATATTTTGGTATTTTTGCAAAAATAAAAAATAAAAAAAACGCATAGTATTTTTGCAAAAAAAAAAATTGGGTTGAGTATTTATGAAAAAAGCCCTAATTCTAATTATATAGTTAATTAGCAAAAAAAAAATCTAATTATACAGTTAAATCAATTTCAAATATGCAATTACGGGGTGGTATTGTATTAGTACTTTTGATGACTTTTTTTAGGTTGATGACTTTTGAGATTTTACATACTTTTAGCAACTTGTACGGAGTTAGTGAAATTCAAAATGATTTTATATAAAGATATTAGAAGTCGTACGATTTTTCTGTAGAGTTATTAAAAGTCATGTCAAATCTTACCAAAAAGCTTGTAACTTTTTTTTCAAGTGATATAGTTACATTTTTTGTTAAAAGTAATTAAAAATCATTCTCATTAAAAGTCATTGAATTTTTTAATAACACCTTACTTGTAAAGAGTCTATAAATGTCTAAATTGAATATCGTACTTTTAAAGACTTCTTAAAAGTCTTGATTAAATAACACCATACTTTTAAAGACTTCTTGGAAATCTTGATTGAATAACACCATACTTTTAAAGATTATTTAAATGTTAGAAATGAATACCTCATGACTTTTAAAGTTATTAAAAGTCTTTAAGGAGGTGGTATTCAATATCAACTTTTAATGACTTTTAAGGGTTTTAAAAGTCATGTGTTATTCAATTCTAACTTTTAAGGAGTATCTAAAAGTACGGTGTTATTGAATTAATACTTTTAATAACTTTTAAAAAGTCATTAAAAGTAAGGTGTTATTCAATTTAAACATTTAACAACTATTTAGAAGTAGACTGTTATTCAAAAAGTCATGGATTTTGAATGACAATTACATTTAATGACTTTTAACTTAAAATATAACTAGAAATCTAATTTGAAAAGTCTTGAGTTTTGAGATAAGATTTCATATGACTTTTTAAATATTATTTTATTTTCTTCAATTTCATTTATTTCAGAATTTTGTCATTTTTCTTTCACAAATAAAATATATTCTCTCTTAAAAGAATGGTTATTATCCCTTTGATTTTTTTCTGTCAAATATTTGATTTTATTAAATTATATTGATGTTGGAGATTAGAATTCTATTTTTTTTACTTGATTTTATACTATTTGGTTATTTAACGAGTCTAACCAAAGAGATCCCCTTTGTTGGATTTCTTTTTCTTTTTTTGAGAACCGATAATTTTACTATTATGTATCATTTTGCAGTACATAAGAAAGTGAGGAGGAACAACACCCCGCCCTCCTTGACCAGACATAGAACCAATTACTCTTGCTAAGACATGAGCAACCTGATTCACGGACCTTCTAACAAAATTAACCTGGCAATTTCCTAGTTCCTTGACAAGGAATTTGCTATCATCTATAACTAAACCAATCATAGAATTCAACTCATCTTGATCCTTAATGGCACGAATAAGAAGTTGCGAGTCATATATTCTAGTAAAAAAAATTTGTTGGATTTCTATTTGTATTAATTATTGATGAGTCCTGTAAATTTGCAGGGTTTGTCTTGTTCAAGTGACAAGTATTTTATGCATATGTGTTAAAGTTTTATTTTCATTTCACAACATTTTATCAAACAGTATTAAACTATGGCAACGGGACCAATGGATCTGGATGAATTGTATGCGCGCCTGGCTTTAGAGGAGGATGATGATAACGGGGTAATCGTTGGGAAGGAAGAGAATAGCGTATCAAGGAAATCGTATGTGTTGATTGGTCGCTTCCTCACGGAGAAAAATATAAATTTTAAGGCAATGCAGAACATGATGGCTTCATTATGGAGACCAAAGGAGGGAATGGAGATTCATGATATTGGAGGGCATCGGTACTCTTTTGTGTTCTATCATATACTGGATTTGAAGAAGGTGTTAGAAGGAGGGCCATGGACGTTTGAACAAAGTGCATTGGTATACCATCATTTGCAGGAGGGGGAGGATCCACACTTAGTTCGTCTAAATCAAATGGATATCTTGGTGCAGATCTATGATATTCCAAATGGGATGGTATCTGAAAGAGTTTTGCAGAGTATGGGGAATTATGTTGGCAAGTTTGTTAAATCGGATTCTTCGAACATCAGGGGAATGTGGAGATTGTATGCTCGGGTTCGGATTACATTGGATATAGAAAAACCTCTTAAGAGAAAGATGAAGTTAAAAAAAGAAGGAGGGGAATGGAGTTGGGTGAATTTTAAGTATGAACGCCTTAGTACCTTCTGTTTCGTTTGTGGATTGTTGGGGCACTCGGAGAGGGATTGCGGTATTGTATATGCATACCCGGACAAAGAAATTAATCGGGCTTACGGAACATGGATGAGAGCACCATCAAAGGGTATGAAAGACCAGAATACGGGAGCTAAATGGTTGAGAAATGGGTCTGAAGGTAGTACATCGTGGGAGAAACCATATGCAGAGTCATCGGAAATGGGGCACGGTGGTAACAAACCGGAGGCGAGATTCATGGAAGTTGACGGGGTGATACGCGAGAATGTAGGAGGAGATGGGCGGATAATTGTCATACAGCGTGATCAGAGGGATAGGGGAATAGAAAATTTAAATTCAAATCAAAAGGAGGATAATGCGGGAAATAATGAGGGGGATAATGACCTGGTTGTTACAGATCCAAAACGAAGACGTATGGAAAGTGTAGAAAATGCGGAGGAAATCAGTCAACAAAATTCAACTGGGCTTCAATTATTTAATGGGCCAAAAAACTTGCTAGAGGCGGGACCTGTGGTGCAGGCCCGCCTAGAAAAATGAGTCTCCTAGCGTGGAATTGTCGTGGGCTGGGCAACCTACGTACAATTCGGTTCCTAAAAGATATTGTCCAACAAATAAAACCTAGCTTTATTTTTTTGTCTGAAACTTTAACTAATAAAAATACAGTGGTTGATGTTTGTAAGCAGCTGAATTTTGTGGGTTGTTGGGTGGTTGAATCTCAAGGCCGTAGTGGAGGGCTTGCGTTGTTATGGAAAAATAATGATAGTTGTGTGATTAAGGATGGAGGAACTCACTTTATTGATTTTGAAGTGGAGAGCGAGCATGTAGGTAGATGGAGGTACACCGGCTTCTATGGGTGTCCAGAAAGGGGAAGGCGTAGGGAATCATGGGATTTAATTCGTAGACTTTCAGGTAATTCTACTCTCCCGTGGTGTATCATAGGAGATTTTAATGATATCATGTTTGCGGAGGAAAAAAGGGGTGGGCAAGTACAACCTCGATATCTATTAGAAGGGTTTACGGAAGCAATAAGAGATTGTGGTTTGATTGATCTGGGGTTTGTAGGTGAGAAGTACACATGGGAGAAATCCAGGGGTAAAAGTAATTGGGTGCAGGAGAGATTGGATAGAGGGTTAGCAAACCAAGGGTGGGTAAGCTTGTTTCCGACAGCAGAGATTCGGGTACTGAATGTAGCGCCATCAGATCATTTGCCTCTACATCTGCAGTTGAATAAGAAAGTGTATGTGCCAAAGGGGAGAAGGTTCAAGTTTGAGAACGTATGGGTTCGAGAGAAAGAATGTTTGAACTTGGTGAAGCATAGCTGGGAGAGTATGGAAGGCGAGGAGTTAATTGATAAAATTAAGTATTGTTGTATGAAATTAGAGGAGTGGGGAGGTGGAATTAGTAGAGAATACAAGAGGAAAATTCTGCACTGTAAAGAGAGGCTTAGTAAGTTCAGGTCTAGACGAGATGTGAAGGGTATTCAGGAGTACAATGAGGCTCGTTGGGAGTATATGAACCTACTGGAGAAGCAAGAGATATACTGGAAACAACGCGCGAAACAATTTTGGTTACGGGAGGGTGACCAAAATACAAGATTTTTTCACAAATATGCTTCCAAGAGAAGAAATAGTAACCAGTTAGTTCGTATAAAAGGGGAAGATGGAAATTGGAAGGAGACGAAGGAAGAGGTTCAAGGGGTAATTGAGGGGTATTTTGTACAGTTGTTTCAGAGTACATCAGTTAATGGTATGTTATCACAGCATGAAAAGGTACAGTGTATCACAGCAGAGGACAATGAAGATCTAATGTCGGAGATTACGCATGAGGAGGTGAAAACAGCGGTTTTCTCTATGCATCCTGAAAAAGCACCTGGGATAGATGGTTTAAATCCTATGTTCTTTCAAACGTACTGGAATATTGTGGGAAGTGACATAGTCAGGTTATGTCAACAGTTTATGCAGACAGGGGATCTACCAGATGGAATCAACCGTACAATGGTGTGTTTACTGCCAAAGATTAAAACACCACAATCAATGACGGATCTCCGTCCTATATCGTTATGTAATGTGGTAATGCGTATTCTGTCTAAAGTTTTGTCTAATAGGTTGAAACCATGTTTGAGTCACATAATTTCGGAGAAACAAAGTGCCTTTATTGAGGGGAGATTGTTGACTGATAACGCATTGATAGCATTCGAGGTAAATCATTATATGAAAAGGCGAACGCAGGGAAGGAATGGAATTGCTGGCTTGAAGATTGATATCTCAAAGGCGTATGATAGGTTGGAATGGGATTTTCTTCGAAATATGATGCAGCGTTTTGGTTTTAATGAAGTGTGGATTAACAGGGTGATGGAGCTAGTGTGCTCAGTATCGTATAGTTTCATTCATGATGGGGATGTGTTTGGAAATGTAGAGCCAAAGCGTGGGCTGAGGCAAGGGGACCCAATCTCACCATATTTGTATATCATGTGCGTAGAAGGCCTAAGTGCCATTATTCGTCGGAATGAAGAGGCTGGATTGTTACATGGTTGCACGGTTTCCCGAGGGGCGCCCATGATATCTCATTTGTTATTCGCAGATGACTCATACTTTTTCTTCAAAGCTACAGGGACAGAGGCAGGGGTGATGAAACGAATTTTGAACCGTTATGAGGAAATATCAGGACAGGTGATAAACTATAATAAATCGACAATCACATTCTCTCCTAACACAAAGGAAGCGAGCAGGCGGGAAGTGTGCCAGCAGCTGGGGGTGGTCGAAGTGCAAATGCCTGGGAAGTACTTGGGAATGCCCATGCAGATTGGTCGAAATAAGGCTTCAAGCTTTGCTTTTCTGAACGAAAGGATTGATCAAAAGCTCCAAGGATGGCAGAATATATCGTTGTCTAAGGCAGGGAAGGTGACATTATTGAAGACAGCAGCGCAAGGCATCCCAAACTTTTGGATGAGTCTATTTCTAATCCCAATAGAAGTTTGTGAGGGGATAGAAAGAAAAATGAACGCGTTTTGGTGGAGTAATGGAGGTGCAGGAAAGGGAATCAAATGGTTGTCATGGGATAGGATGTGCGAAGCGAAAGAAGGGGGTGGTCTGGGATTTAAAAAGTTACGAGAGTTTAACATAGCGATGTTGGCTAAGCAAGGTTGGAGGCTCATGAATAATATGAATTCTTTGGTCACAAACTTAATGAGAGCAAGGTACTTTCCTAATGGTGATTTCTTAAACGCTACGTTGGGTGCAAACCCAAGCTATGTTTGGAGAAGCATTATGGAAGCTCAGCAAAGTTTACATCAGGGATGTAGAAGGAGGATCGGTAATGGAAGGAGTACACGAGTATGGAAGGTACCATGGTTGCCATGTCCTGAAAATGGGTATATTACAACTGACTTACCGGATGAGTTAAAGGATATCCAAGTTCAAGGGTTTCTACATGAAAATAAAAAAGAATGGGATATGGAGGTAGTTCGTGATATTTGCAATGAACGTGACAGTAATCTGATTCAACAGATTCCTATTCCAGCAAGGGAAAAGGAGGACACTTGGATTTGGTTATTCGAGGATAAAGGGGATTTTTCTGTTAAGAGTTGTTACAGGCAGGTTCATGGTGAAAAGCAGTACTCAGACAAGAGGTTTTGGCGGCAGTTATGGGCTTTAAAACTTCCTGGTAAGGTTTTGAATTTGTTATGGAGGGCTTGTCGAAATGTGGTGCCTACAGCAGTCGAGTTAGCGAAGAAAAATGTTCAGGTAAGTACAGTGTGCTGTTGGTGTCATTTGTATGATGAAGATACAGTCCATGTACTGTTTGGGTGTAGCTTTGCTCGAGGCCTGTGGAATGAAGTGGGGCTGCAGCAGTTAGTAACTGTGAAACCAAATGATACGGTTATGGAGGTATTGCAGAGAACGTTTCAGAATGGAAGCAAGGAACAATGTGCTCTGGTTGGTATATTGTGTTGGGGTTTATGGTTGAGAAGGAACAAATGGCTGTGGGAGAAGATTAATAAGTCGATTTTTGGTGTAAGATCCATGGTGCTTACTATGTTCACAGAGTGGAAAAAATCGAAGGAGGTTATGAAAAAATCAGCTGGTGTAGTTCAAGGTACAGAAAGTAGATGGGTTAAACCTCCTCCTGGGTGGATAAAAGTGAATGTCGATGCAGCGTGTAAAAGAGGAGAGGGTAGTGTAAAGGTGGGATGTGTAGCTAGGAACGAGCATGGGCAGTTTGTGAGAGCTAGGAGTAATGCTCTGCAAGGCCGAAGTCAACCCAGGGAAGCTGAGGCTCTAAGCCTTAAGGAGGCTCTGTCATGGACGAAACAATGGAGGAGAAATAAGGTGATTTTTGAATCGGATGCAAAATTGCTGGTTGAGGCTGTGAATGGAACGAGAGGGAAATCTTATTTTGATATGATTGCGGAGGATTGTAGTGATTTACTTAAACACTTTGATGAAGTGTTACTTGTTTTCGTGCATAGATCTGCGAACCATGTAGCCCATTTGTTAGCAAAGGCCGCATGTTCTAGGTCAGGTCTTCAGGAGTGGATTCATTCTGCTCCAGATTTTATTTCTTGTAATCTCGCGTTGGAAGAATTTTAATGATATGCAAGTGCTTTATTTCAAAAAAAAAAAATAAAAAATAAAAAATTATTGATGATATAATTTTCTTTTCGTTTAGATTTTGTTGTAAGATTTCTTCCTTTACTTAGAGGGCTTTATTTTCTAGGTTTTAACGCTGTCTTTTCTCTAGGGTGCGCTTGAAATGGTGGATTTTTATTTTTAGACATTAAAATCTTATTGTCTAAGCTTCCG
Source organism: Heracleum sosnowskyi (assembly GCA_030848705.1). Classification (NCBI taxonomy): domain Eukaryota; kingdom Viridiplantae; phylum Streptophyta; class Magnoliopsida; order Apiales; family Apiaceae; genus Heracleum; species Heracleum sosnowskyi. Next base: position 11,969,156 of record CM061243.1, read on the forward strand.
CGGACATTACATATCCTTCGACTAGATGATATACCTTTGAAAGTTTAAATTTTCTCTACATTAAATATATTCTTGTATGTTTATGTATTCGTGACAAAAAAATTATCTTTTACCTATATATATATATATATATATATATATATATATCCAAGATTAAAAATTAAAAATCAATAATTTAATAATAGTTTATATTAGTATTGTATATAAAAAAATTTATTGGTGAAATATAAATAACTCGATCTTCTTATTATATAATTTTTGACATAAATTTATAATTTATTAATTTTTTCTACATGTTACGTATTTATAATTTTATATTCATATTTTAATATAAGTTATTGATCAAAAGTTATTAGATATAAGTAAAACTTCATAAAATTCATTAAAAGTTTATCAAAAGTCATTATAAAAAAGTTTTTAAAAGTAACGATGAAATGTACAAACTCAATAAAAGCCATTAAAAGTTTATCAAATCATCAAAAGTCATTAACTTCTAAAAAGTTAATAAAAGTCATTTAAAATTGTAATATAATACCACCCCCTAAATCTCTTGATACAATACCAAGCTCTAAATTTAATTTATAACAAAATTACCAGTGAATTTAATAAAAATACATCAAATTTTATATATCAATAATATATTATTCAACTGTTCTAAATGCTTTCAGTATATCAAATAAATCATCTACATAATATTTGTGTTATGTGTTTTTAAAATTCCGATTATTCGAGTCATTTATTAGTCTTTTATTTTCTACATAATATTCTATTAATACATATTTCTACAATTAAATTAAAAGAATTGAAATAAAATTTTAATCAAATATGAGTATTTATCAATTTTATGATATAAAAAGGCAGATGATAAAAAACAAACGATTGTTATAACGTACACTTATGGTACACGTACCGCGGAAACTTTCTGCGATACGGTTTGCTACAACAATCATTTGTTGTAGACCGTCCCCCGATAAGTATATATTAGTTATTTCATTATTAATAAAAATAAGATAAAATAATTATTTATTACAATAATATTTAATTTCCAATTTATTAATTTATCCTAATTCCTGAATCAACCTGTTAGATCCATTTTCCGTTAATTACAACACTGCTTCACGAGACATCACTCTTGGCTTTAGGTTTGGGGTGCAGGATTGAAACGGTTGTGCAATCATAGTAGATTGTATAAATGGACAGTGTCGAGTATGTTAAGTTCGGGTTACAAATCTAGGTGCTTGAACACTGATGAGATTAATAATGGAACTACTGTGTTGACTTCAGTCAAACCTGTAGTTAGCAATAAATTGAAATTACCATTCAACCAAACAAGACCTTATATTTGTAACTGATTCTGTTAGACTATCAAGTTAGTATAAATACCTTTCCAGATTCTATTTTGTAATCAAGTGAGAATCATTCAACTCTTCTGTAACAAACTATAATAATACTCTTTTGAGTCTTCTTCTTCTTCTTCACTTTACATACATGTTTTGTATATATCAATTCAGTAGAAGTTAATATGGTATCACAACATATCGATTACAGTAATGAAATTGCTTCCGCGTCAACAACAATTATCCACTGAATGAACAGATTGTGATTTGGGGATTTTTCTCAAATTAGGGTTCTTTTCGGTTCAAAACTACTTACAATTGTAAGTTCTTATCTTTTTATCGATTAATCGATCTGTTTTTCCTCTTGAACTTGATCTATTTGCATCGTTATTTTCGTGTGTTCATTGATTTGATTGCGTTTTGGTCTGCGTGTTGATTCAATGGCTCGAAGTTATGCAAATGTTGTGGTTAATGCTAGTACAAATACTATTGATGAAAATATTGAGATTGATAGTGATAATAGTACACAGTCTTTGATTACCAATTCACATCCGCTTTATTTGCAAAATATTGATCATCCTGGTATGATTTTGATCTCGAAAAAGTTGGCTGGAACTGAAAATTATGGTCCATAGAAGAGATCTCTTTCGATTGCTTTATCAGCGAAAAATAAGCTAGGTATTGTTAATGGTTCATTTCCTAGACCTGAAGAGTCTTCTACTATTAGATCACAATGGTATAGGGTCAATGATATAATCATTAGTTGGATTCTCAATACAGTTTCTGATGAGATTAGCAATGGAATGGATTTTGTTAACACCGCACAAGAAGTGTGGGATGAATTGAATGATCAGTTTTCAAGCATAAATGGTCACAGAGTATATCAGGTGTTGAAGGACCTACATGCTTTAGAACAAGGTGATAAATCAGTCGAGATATACTATCATAAGTTGAAGAATCTATGGGATGAATATACGGCCTTAGAGCCTTTGATTGGTTGCAAAACTGGATGCAAGTGTGAATCACACAAACTTCAGGAGGAACGTCAGCAGAGAAAGAAGCTTCTGTAGTTTTTAATGGGTTTGAATGAAAGTTTTTTGACTACTAGGGGACAGATTTTGATGATGACTCCTCTGTCTACTATTGCTCAAACATTTTCTCTTATTAAGCAAGAAGAAAGACAGAGACATGGGTCTGTTGTTCTCACTTCCTTCATTGCTAATATTAAGCATGAAGTATCTTCTAGTAAGTCCTATAACTCTTCTCAACCTGATGGTAATACTTCCATAGGGAAGAAAACTTTCTTGAAATGCAACTATTGTCATAAGGAAGGTCACCTTAAGGAGAATTGTTTCAAGTTAATTGGATATCCTCCAAAAGGACGGGGCAGAGGGAAATTTATTGCTAGCAATTGATCTGTTCTTGGCTCTAAGTTTCCACAGGCTATGCAAGTTAATGTAGTTCCTAGAAACAACAATGTCACGGATGTTACTCCTCCATCTACTGGTTCACAGAGTCAGCTTGATCACTTACAACAACAGGTTGCTCAGATGGCAACTTATATGAACATGATGATGCAAGGCAATCATTCTAACAACTCTTTCACTACACCAGAAGATCATCTTACTACCAGCATGACAGGTTTGGCTTGCTCCATGATGTTTTATTCTATTTTACATAAAAAAAACTCATTTGGGTCATAAATACTGGTGCTTCTCATCATATGTGTTATGATAAGACTCTTTTCTCACACTTAACTATTGTTGCACAACCAATCCATATTGCTTTACCCAACAGTCACATAGTTAAGGTCACTCGTGTAGGTTCTGTTCCTCTTACACCAGATATTACTTTGATCAATGTGTTTTTTGTGCCTGATTTCACATGTAATCTTTTATCAGTGAGCAAGTTAACTCATGATTCTGGTATTACTGTACAATTCTCACAGAGTAATTGTATTTTTCAGGCCCAGCACCAGGTGACCCTGGCAACTAGTGCTGAACAAGGATGCATTCACTTCCTTACTCAAACTTCAAGTCCAACCAATTTTCTTAATAAATCTGATTATTCAGCTCCTTCTCAGTCACAATCTGTAAATATGTGTTGTTCAAATTCTGTGTCAGTTTCACCTTCTTGTTCCAAGCTATGGCATCTCAGATTAGGGCATGCTCCTAATTCTGTTCTAGCCCTTATTCCTGGTTTATCTACACTTTCAGATTCTAATAAAGACTATCCTTTATGTCCTATTTCAAAACAAACAATGCTTAGTTTTTCTCATAGTGAATCTCATGCTACAACTTTGTTTTCTCTCATTCACATGGATGTCTGGGGACCATATCATGTTAGTACCACTCATGGCTGTAAATACTTCCTTACCATCCTTGATGATTGTATTAGATCCACTTGGACCTTTCTCATTCCTACAAAACAATATGTTTTCCAGAAATTTCAGTCTTTTGTAGCTTATGTTGCAAATCAGTTTAACACTTCCATTAAGTCAATAAGGACTGATAATGGTAGTGAATTCCTCAATTCTAGTTTCACTTCTTTTCTAGCTACACATGGTATCTCACACCAAAGATCTTGCACTTATACACCCCAGCAAAATGCTAGGGTGGAACGCAAACACAAACACTTACTTGAACTTGCAAGGGTTTTGAGATTTCAATCTGCCTTACCACATAGATATTGAGGGGAATGTTTACTCACTGCTACTCACTTGGTCAATCTTTTGCCCACTCCTGTTCTTCAACACAAAAGTCCACATGAAATTCTGTACAACACATCACCAAATTATTCTTTGTTAAAAGCTTTTGGGTGTCTTTGTTATGCTTCTCTACATTTAGGAGATAAATTTGCTCCTAGAGCAGTTCAAGGTGTTTTCATTGGCTATCCTTATTTACAAAAAGGATATAAAATTCTCAGACTTGACAATTACTCCATTTTCACTAGTAGACATGTAAAAATTTTGGAACACATTTTTCCTTATCATCATCAGTCTACTTCAGTGTCTTTCACCACTACTACACCTTGTAACTCCTATTCATTTTTAAATTGGTTATCCCATAGCAACTCTCCTTCTGTCACTCCTGAATCCTATTTTTCTGAGCCTGTGTCTACTGATGCTATCTCTGACCCTGTTTTAAATGATTCTGCTATTGCTGATTCATCATCTTCACATTCTAATCCTTCTATTTCTTCAGTTTCTGGTCAACATACAGATTCTTCCATTCTTCCTATTGTTAGACAGTCCACTAGGTCAAAGACTAGACCTTTCTGGTGGGAGGATTATCATGTTCATTCAACAAAAACTACACAACCTACATCTACAGTATTGCACTCAAAATTGTTATATTCTCATGTTAAATTGATTGTTAATCCTCCTCCTGTTTTAGATCCATTACCACCTATCTTAGTTGATTCTTTGGATTCTCTATCCGTACATATGTCTCACCACTCTTATGATACCTCTAATCAAGAAATTTTGGCTTATTCTAACAATTTCAAGGTTGTCTTTGAACCCACATATTATCATCAGGTAATTAAAGATCCTAGGTGGGTGGATGCTATTAACAAAGAGTTAGAAGCTTTGGAATCAAATAACACTTGGGTTTTGATGCCATTGCCAAAGAATAAGAAAAGTATTGGTTGTAAATGAGTTTTTAAGGTCAAATATCTACCTGATGGCAAAATTGAACGCTTCAAGGCTAGGTTAGTTGCAAAGGGTTACACCCAAACTGCTGGAATTGACTATCATGATACTTTTGCCCCCGTTGTTAAGCTTGTTACTGTTCGTAGTTTGTTGGCTATTGCAGTTGCAAAAGAGTGGTATATTGAACAACTCGACATTAATAATGCTTTTTTGCACGGGGATTTAACAGAAGAAGTATATATGCAACTTCCTTTGGGATATAATTCTATATCTAATCTGGTTTGTATGCTCATTAAGTCTTTGTACGGACTCAAGAAAGCTTCTTGAGAATGGTTCATAAAATTGGCTTCTTGTTTATTGGAAGTGGGTTACAAACAGTCAATGCTTGATCATTCATTGTTTACTTACACTTTTGATAAGAGTTTTGTTGCTGTGGTAGTTTACGTAGATGACATTCTTATTTCTGGAAATGATTTCTCCTTAATTCAGTCTTTGAAGAATATACTACATGATAGATTCAGTATCAAGGATTTAGGGCCTGTCAAGTTTTATTTGGGACTTGAGGTATTCAGGAACAATCATGGTATGTTCCTTAGTCAACATAAATTCATTGTTGATTTACTTAAGTCTGCAAATATGGAGGACTGCAAACCACTTTCAGTGCCTCTAGATCCTCATGTGAAGCTCTATGACAATGATTTTTCTGGTCCTTTACTTCCTAATGCTACGTTTTATCGAGCTATTGTGGGCAAGTTGTTGTACTTGACTTCTTCATGGCCTGATATCTCTTTTTCAGTACAACTTTTAAGTCAATTTTTACATTCTCCAAGACAAGCTCATTTGGTTGCAGTTGAAAGAGTACTTAGATACTTAAAGTTGACTTCACATCATGGGTTGTTCTTTTCTGCAACTTCTTCATTACATTTTCAGGGCTTCAGTGATAGTGACTGGGGCGGTGATCCTGGTGATAGAAAATCAGTAGGTGGTTATTATTTCCTTCTTGGTGACACTGCCATTTCTTAGCGTTCAAAGAAACAATCTTTGACTTCTAAAAGCACTTGACCTTGCTGCTAATCCTGTCTACCATGCTCGTACTAAACATATCGAGATGGATTGTCATTTTCTTCGTGAGAAGATTCTTTATGACCTGGTGAATGTTTTTCAGATTTCTACTAAAGACAACACTGCAGATATCTTTACTAAGGGTTTGGGAAAAGTACCACACTGGTCTTGCTCTTCCAAATTGGGACTTACTTTCTTAACCTCGTCCTCAATTTATGGGGGGCTTAATGCAGTTGCTGTTTATTCTGATGCTCAAACTTCGCATGATACTTCACTTAGGATGATTTCACATGATACTTGAGGATGACTCCAGCAGAAGGAGGGACTGATGAGATTAATAATGGAGACTTCAGTCAAACATGTAGTTAGCAATAAATTAAAATTACCATTCAACCCAACAAGGCTTATATTTGTAACTGATTTGTTAAACTATCAAGTTAGTATAAATACCTTTCCGGTTTCTATTTTGTAATCAAGTGAGAAGTCTTCTTCTTCTTCACTTTACATACATGTTTTGTATATATCAATTCAGTAGAAGTTTATCTAAAGTAGTAGCAGTGATAGATGACTTGTGTTACATATGGGTCGTGTCGTGTGTGTGTGTTAGTTAAAAAAGGGGAGGTCGAAAAAGGTGGGAAGCGGACGAAGAAGCGAATGAATGGGAAGAGAAAATGAAACAACATAGTCCTGGTTTGTAGGGAGGCTAGGCAAGCTGGACTTGACCCAACATGGAATTTTCCAGTTTTCTCATTTTCTCTCTCTTCTTTTTTCCTTTGAGAACCCTAGCTGCCTGCTTCTTCCTTATTTCTTTCAGGTATGCTCTCCAATTCATATTATTCATAATAATTAACTGTCCTTTTTTTTTAAAAAAAGTGTTGTTTATATTTTCATAAATATTGGTTTAAATGATTATGTGTTTATCAATGTTGCATGCAATGTGTTTGATTGTATTGTGTAATGAGAAGAGTTTTGTTGTGTTCCAGGAGTAGTACTGGATTAAACATTTGTCGGCGAGAAGTTAGGGGAGAGCTGGTTGGGTTCTCCGAGAGGGTGAGGTTGAATGTTTATAAAAATGGGTTGCTGGAATTGTACCTGCTGCTTGTAATTAATTCATGTAATTATTTTGATTGAGTCTTTTTTTTATATGGCTTCGTCCCCAGAGAATGCTCCCTCTGGACAAGCTAATAACAATTCTACTTCTAATTCTTCACCACCTTCAAATACTCCTAAATCAGGCTCTCCTCCTTCCCCTTCTCCTACCAAGGCACCTCCGCCGTCTCCATCTTCTCCAAAGTCACCTCCACCCTCCCCTCCTCCTCAGAACTCGCCTCCCCCTTCCCCACCAGCATCTCCGCCACCTTCCTCACAAAAATCCCCGCCTCCGTCCCCTCCGCCATCCTCTCCACCCCCTTCCCCATCCTCGCCACCTCCGTCATCTCCTTCACCTTCATCACCACCGACATCTAAAAATAACAATTCACCTCCTCCGCCACCTAGTTCCAAAACCTCACCACCACCATCTTCGGGTGAGGCATCCTCACCGCCACCACCCTCTTCACCTCCGTCAACACCCAATGCCACACCCGCACCTTCTAAAAGTGATGATGCACCGTCGACTATTTTTTCTCCGCCACCCGCTATCAATGCAAAATCACCTGGAGCTCCGAGTCTAACATCACCTCCACATTTGTCACCAGGGTCTTCAGATTCATTAGGTGACTCATCTAATCACGCAGCAATTATTGCAGCAGCAGCCAGTGGGGGTGCACTGGTTCTTGCTGTTGTGGTGGTTGCTCTGTTATGCGTATTGAGAAAGAGGCGGAGAAATGTTTATATTGACTCTGCTAGAAGACGACATACAGGTGGTAATGCATATATAGAAATAGTGTTGCTAACCATTTATTAGCTTATAAAGTTGTCTTGCTTGTGTACTATTTCCTTAATCATTTCTGGTGAATTGTACAATAAATTATTTCAGCAGAGCCATAATGTGCTTAACTTTCAAGAATTTTGGTTGATCCTATATAATTTTTGTAGATAATCTCATCATTATGTGATTTTGTTTTCACGAAAATACAGATCATTAGCCATTACAAAATGGGGGCAGTTGACTGATAGATAGTACAAGTTATAAAACCATGGTCATGTGTCTTGTTTGCAGGTGGTCCTGGAGAAGGTACTGTGGAACATGTTGTCAAGTTTCCACCACCTCCCGGGGTAATGGTGCCACCCCGTCCTGGATGGGGCCCATTACGTTCTTCTCCTCCGAGTAGTAACACTAATAGCCCTGGCTTCTCTGACCGACATCAGCTGCCTATATCTCCATTGCACATAGGCAAGTCCCAGTTCACATACGATGATCTAGCCACTGCAACTGGGGGTTTTTCTCAGGCCAAAATATTGGGACAAGGCGGATTTGGATATGTCTATAAAGGTGTGTTGCCTAATGGCCTGGAGGTAGCAGTAAAGACTTTAAAGTCAGGAAGTGGGCAAGGTGATAGGGAATTTCAGGCTGAAGTTGAGATTATTAGCCGTGTCCATCATCGTCATCTTGTTTCGCTTGTTGGATATTGTATGATCAAAGAGCAGAGAATGTTGGTCTACGAATTTGTTCCAAATGGCACCTTGGAATTCCATCTTCATGGTAAGCAATTTTTAGTAGTGGAATGTTGGATAATTAAACTTTTTTGTTTATATATATAATATTTGCTCCAAATATGGTCATTGTTCTATTAAATACTACTCCTATGTTATATTTTGATTCTATGAAGCTCACTTACAAGTCACACCACAGTATCCTCAATTGTTATTTTAAGATTTTATGAGATTTTTTTTAATCCATGTACTAGTAGTGCTCGAAAACCATTAATCAACAATTATGAGCGATTTGTATAAATATCAATCATTGTGGAAAGGCTTTTGATTGTTTATTTAAGATTATGAATGCTTTGTGCTGATTTTGGGTATGATAGGGAAAGGTCAGCCAGTTATGGATTGGAAGTCTAGGCTCGGAATCGCTGTGGGATCAGCCAAAGGACTTGCTTATCTTCACGAAGATTGTATGACTTAATAACTCTTCACTTCGTTTAGTATGTACTTGTATTTCCTCTTTATTTTTGACACAGGTTGGTGATTTCTTGCAGGCCACCCTAAGATTATCCATCGTGACATCAAGGCTGCAAATATTCTCCTTGATAATAACTTTGAAGCTATGGTAATATAAATAACTAGTATTCCTAACTTTTTCGTGTTAATTATTATGCATTTCAGATTTATAGTTGCTAAAACTTTTATGTAAGTAAAATAATTGATTTCAGTGGTTGTTTTGTGAAGGTTGCAGATTTTGGATTGGCAAAATTCACTTCAGACGATATCACTCATGTCTCCACACGTGTTATGGGAACTTTTGGGTAACTTGTCTAGTCATAAATTGATTAATTATTCTGATTATAGTTATGATGTTAGCAATATCATCGCCGTGTTTGTGCAGAATAGTGCATTTTGATATTCTGTTGAATATTTGCTTTGAGGGATTTTTACACCTAGAATGGGGACATTGCAGGTATATGGCCCCGGAATATGCATCAACTGGGAAACTAACAGACAAGTCTGATGTTTTCTCTTTTGGTGTCATGCTCTTAGAACTCATAACTGGAAGGAAACCCATTGATCCCACAAATAAGTTAATGGAAGACAGTTTAGTCGATTGGGTATGCACTAGATCCGGTACAGAAAAGATAACTTGTTTAATGTATCCTCGAAGAGAGTGTGAATATGTTATTATTCTTTGGTAATTTTAATAATTCTTCGGGCCCTTAATGGATTACAGGCGAGGCCACGTATTGCCAAAGCTTTGGAAAATGGTAATTACGGTGAACTAGTGGATCCACGGTTAGAAGGTAACTACGATCCTCAAGAAATGACACATATGATATCCGCAGCTTACTCTAGCATTCGTTATTCCGCTAAAATGCGCCCGAAGATGAGCCAGGTATAACCGTCTACATACGAACATTACTGTGCATATTAAGGAAACATGTTCAAGTTATGTTCTAATCTGCTGTTATATATACTACTGAAAACAGAATGTGCGTACATTGAAAGGAGATGTTGATAACGAAAGAACAAAACCAGGCCAGAGCTTTGGAGAATCCGTCGTTTACAATACAGCTGCATACAACGCTGACATGTTAAAATTTAGAAAGATGGTAATGAACAGCCAAGAATTTCCAAGCAGCGAATTTGGAGATGCCACAGATGAGTATGGTCCATTGTCGGTGCACTCTGGTAAAGATTATCATTCTGTTAATTCGCACAACGTATAAGCAAACATTGAGGCGAAAAAAGTTGCCTGACTAGGTGAACCTGACCTAAAGTCCCCAAGACGAAAATGCTTATCATAGTGGGGCCCCAAATCCCTCGTGGATGTGACTAAGATGTATACAGCAGCTTCTCTTTCTTGGGTCCAGATTAAGAGTGGAGTAAATGAATCAAATCAAGAGACAAGGGAGGACAAATGCACTCGGTGGGGTGTGTGTAAGACTGTAAGTGACAAAGCATTAGTAACTTGCGTAAATTGTAGTATCAATGATCATAATGAATGATATATTAGTTAGGTTTGTCCATGTATTTGTAATGCCTGTAGATTTTTGCTCCGAACATGTATGTTATGTGAAGTTAGATTGTAGGTAGGAGTATATCGTATATTAGTGCAGTGCAGTGACAAGTCTGACAACCCAAAACTCTTACCGTTCATAAATTTTATACATCACTCTGTTGACTACTACATAATTTTCACTTTTAACTTTTTAAGTTAAATAAAGTCAATCAGAAAATTGTAATATTGTGTATTTATAAATTGTTATTTGTTTGAAATCAACTTATTAAATTAAAGTTTAATAGACAAATGTATGTACAGTTGTACACGAATCTCTTCGGCTAAACTTGAAAATTTATTTATAATTTGAAGTTCCTTGTGATAAGAGAAAAGTGAAATTCTATATATATGGATAATTTTTGGGAAAATTGAAAACATTGAGGCATCCAAAAGATAAGTTCTTTACTTGCTACTCTATATGACTTGTTTATAATTGAAAACACCACATTGTATGACTGTATCCATCGTAAAATAGTGTTTTATTCATACAATAAACTTTGAATGGTTTAATTAGGCTACATGGACGAGACGTTGTGGGTGTGTATGTGTGCATAGGTTTGTAAGAAAATGAGGGGAGACGGAAAAGTGTGCGTGGAGTTTTATTAGATTCACTTGTTAAAAAAAAAAAATTGTTTTGGTTGCATGTCGTATTTTTATAAATATGTTAAGGTGATAAAATGCAAAGAATTTAGACAAAGTAGTATTTTTAATAATTATTCTTAAGTTTGTGAGTTATTACTAAAACTAAAATAGATTTTTATAAGTTATCCAAATAACGATAATAACATTTTTCAATAAAATAACAAAAATAAAATAAGTTGTTTAAAAAAATAAATTCTACAACTATATTGTTGTTTTATAATTTTGATATATTGTTGGTGAGATTTGAACTTTAGAACAATGTATATATAATAGCTTTTAATATTAATCCAATAGTTCTCATCAATTTAATACGAAAGATTCTTACATTATATCACTCTATATAATATCTTTTAATAGTATATGGTTAGATTCAAATTAGAACCTTATATTAAGTTAGAACTTAGAACCAGTGTTGTAAAAAAACGGGAATCGGAGTTAATCGGTGAAGGCACCGTTCAGGGATTAATCGGGTAATCAGGGATTAATCGGAATGATTAATCGGATCATTAATCGGAATAAATTTAATAATATTTTTTATATACAATTATAAAATTGTTTCGTTATTTCAACTAAACATATGTTATTATCATATATTTATATGCAAATATGTTAAAAATGTTATATAATTGTAATAAATAAAATTTTGAAGGTTTAACTTTTCGATTATAGATCAATTTAAGTGGAAAACTTAAGAGAATTTACGATTTAGGCATCTAAAATTATAATTATATGCACAAAAATAATGTTTTTTCCTATTGTTTAATAAAGTTTCTACCTTTTAATTTTTTAATTTTTTTTAAATTGTAACTATTTTTTAATAATTAGCCCGATTTTTGATCGATTCAGCCGATTTTTGACCGTTTTTTATGAAAAAAATGATTAATTGACCGATTTTCGCTTAATCAGTTTGGTGGCCCGCCGTCTAGCGATTAATCGATGATTAATCCCCGACTTTTAGAACACTGCTTAGAAGTAATATATACCATAGATTTTGTGTAATCAACGACTAAGATTTATGCGTTCTGCTGCAGTACACAATATCTTTAGTTTTGCTGCAACACACAATTTTGTAGAGTATGATGTACTTCTGTAGTACACACTAAATTTTTTTTCTCTAAAAGACATAATTTTTTAAAAAAATTAATATTTTTTCACGTAACCCAACATGTACTTCATCATTATAATATGTTTTAAAAAAATAATTATGCCAAAAAATAATTGATGATAATTAAAATACTATAAAAAGTACAATGTGCTGCAGCATAATATATTAAATAGTTCTAAGATTCTAATACTAAAGCGGTTTTATGTGGAACCTGACCCGTATAGTATATCTAACGGTTTTTATCAATCTGAATGACCAAATTATGGATGATCAGACTATTAACGAATCTTCCAATGTTTGGTTTTTAATATAACAATATAGATACATTTTTCATTTTAAATCACTTTATCGTCCAGCTAATTTTGTCCACGTCTCCTATTTTATTTGTCTTATAACTATTGTTTCATTTACCTATACGGTAAACTAAATATTAATTATGTCAATTTATATGAAATCTAATATATATTCTTGCCCATCAGTCATTTTTACATGTTACATTCACACAAAACTCACCAATTATTTTTACACAAATATTTTAAATGAGTTCAAAATGCGAGGAGTTCAAACTAGAAAATCAGAGTACGTTTGACTAAGATGTGGCCTGATATCAGCAATTCTATGGGTCAGGGTCAGTTCAAAAGGCTCAATATCATCTTACTCGACGATGATGTCATAATATTTTTACTTATACAAAAATATAAACATACAATAACAAAGATCGATTCATAAAACATTGCTGTTAGGATTTATGGGTGATAGCTATAACACAACTTAACTAGATATTTTAAATACTTAATTTTATTAAGTATGAACATACTGTCACAGCCAGAGTATGTCTTTGTAACTGTTTTTGTTTAGTACAAATAAGATTCTAGTGCATCTTGGTAGAAGTTCATTTATTTGTTCAAGCCTCAAGAAGTACTCAAGATGGACATCAAGAATAAATATTACTTTCACAGCATTGACAGTAAGGTTACAAGAAGACAACATGTTGCAAGTCACGACAGTACATTCACTCTGACAGCAACATTGACGGAAGCCCTCGGACAACAACTTTACTGTAGCCTGACAGCAAGCTTGGAAATCCTGACAGCACCTTTTGCGGAGATTTCTTACTGTCACCAAAATCGCATTATTGTGACATCAAGCTTAGCCATCAGGATACTGTCATGAAGGGATATCATTTGTATTGGGGAACAACCCAGTCAAACTTGTGACAGTTTGGATGTTCAAGAAACAGGCGTGTTGCAGTATCCCAACACTGCAACAGGTCTGCAAGACTATGACCGAAGCTTGAGAGATCACATGACAAAGCTCACCAATTCCAGAGTATGACAAATCTACATCTACTGAATTGTGTTAGCTTAACATAGAATGTTTCTAGATTGCTTTGTTATGTATTGATAAGCTGTTTGTATAGCAATTTAGGAAAGAATCACGGGTAGGCAATTTGTAAGAAGCTGCCACATGAAAATGACAACAGCTTCACAAGACCCGTGTTGATAGTTATAGGATTAGTCTACTTAGACTATCTCTCAATCCGTTCTTTGTAATCACTCGAGAAATCGAAGCTCAAGAAAACAAGCATTTTCTTGAGGTTGTAGCAACCCATTGCAAAATAAATAAAATATTTATTTTGTGAGAAATACTCGTGTGTTTGCTTTTTGTAATTCCATAAACTGATAAACGTTAATCTTAGTTTTTGTTTTTGAAACGTAGATTGGGATTTATCAGTATTGCATTCAACCCCCCCCCCCCCCCTCCCCTTCTGTAATAGTCAAGGACCAACAACTGGTATCAGATCAAACATATTGTTCTACAAATCTGAGATCATGACAAGTATGCAGAAGTCAAGTAGCATAAAGATCCCAGCATTTGATAAGGAGAACTACAACGTGTGGAAAAGAAAAATCATGTTGTTTATCAAAGCTGCGAATCCTTTATACTTGGGTATCCTCCAAAATGGTCCCTTTGTTCCACGAAAGGAGATTGAAGCCTCAACTGTGGACGGTGTTCTTATTCCAGCCTACTGGGTCAACAAATTACCTTCAGAGTTTCTGGAGCCAGAAAAAGAGAAGGTGGCCTTGGATGATTACTTGCAACTCATCTTACTGGATGCTCTCACCTTGGACAAAGCCATGTGTGGGAATGTCATTGGGTGCTCGTCAGCCAAGGATATGTGGAATAAGATCGAGCTGCTGTGTGAAGGAAGTGAAGAAGTGAAAGACAATCAAAGACAAATTCTTATCTCTCAGTATGAAGCTTTCATGGCAAAGTCAGGAGAATACCTAACAACAATGTTTGAGAGGTTTAGCAAGCTGTTGTCTGAGCTACAGATTCACGACAAGTACTATGATAGGAAGGAGCTAAATGTTAAATTATTACTCACACTTCCTGAGCATCTAGAGCACAGAATCACTACCATAAGAGAAGGAAGAAATCTAAACAATGTTTCTCTTGAAACATTATATGGTGTGCTTAAGTCATATGAGCTTGAATTTTTCCAGAAAAGAGCTATACAAGCTGGATCCAGAGGAAAGATGGCTAATATGTCTGGTGCTCTTGTAGCTCATGTGCCAAGAATCACACAACCTATTGAAGGAATTCAAATCACCCAACCTACTCCAGTACCTACTCTTAAGATTGAAGAGGTTGTGGATGATGAGGAGAAAGTTGTTTTGCGGATAACTGATGTTGAAGATGAAGACTTCTACTCCTTAGAAGAAATGGAGAAGATGGATAATCCAACTATGGCTTACATGGCTAAGAAGTTCAAAAACATAAGATTCAAGAGAAATAAGCCATTTAAGCCTCAAGGTTCAGTAGAGGGAATTCCTCCAAGGTTGAAGGTGGTGCCACAAGAGGTGGTTACAAAACAGGGATGGTGGACAGATCCAAGTTTAGGTGTTACAACTGCAATGAGCTTGGTCATTTTGTTACTGAATGCAGAAGACCAAAGCAGAATCAAAGGATGGAAAAAGGGTCAAGTGGATACTTCAAGAAAGGACAAGGAAAAGCCTATGTGGCTGAGGGAAAATTTTGGGATGACATTGATGATGAAGAGGAAGAGGAATATGTGAATCTAGCCCTCATGGCTAAGTCTGAAGAGGCCTCCTCTAGCTCTCCAAGTCAGGTACCCTCACTTGTCTTACTTGATATGTCTAAAGATGAATACAAACAAACTGTCGAGGAATTGAGTGCAGAAATGTTCAATGTTCATACTAGTTTAATTGCAGCTAATGAAGAAATTGATAGGTTAACTAACTTGAATGAAACACTCACTTCTGAAAACGATTTGCTTTTGTTGAAGACCAGTCGATTAGAATCTTTAACACATGAGAATGCTAAACTTAAAAATGAATTAGTATGTGCTAAAGAAATTGAGGAGTTTCTAAGGAAAAAAATTAGTGAAAATTAATTCAAGATTAAAGCCTACAGAAACTCATCCAAACAACTTCAGGATTATCATGAGAAACACACAGAGGATCAAAAAGTAGGGATAGGTTTTGAGTATGGTAAAAGACCTGGTAAGGAAATTGTTGGTCAGGATTGTTCAACTGGTGCTTCTGTCAAACCTCATGTTCTCAAGAAGATCAACAAACCAATTTTTAAACTTTCTGAACTTGAGTTTGATGAGGAAGCCATGCTCATCAAACAACAACTTGATGATGAGGATGAGTGCATTGACAGCACAACAGTTAGAGGAAAAGATACTGTCAAAATCCCCAAGACAACAACTTTCCCAAACAATCTGACAGAATGTTCTAAAGATGTTGTCAGTAATGGCAAGACAGAAACTTCCAAAGACACTGTCAAGAGAGCTTCAAAGACAGTAACTTCCAAACCTACTGTCAAGACAGAAGGTGTGAAAGGTACTGTCAAGGAAAGCTCGACAACAACTTCAGAACATCCTGTTGACACAGTTACCTACAAGTCTAGAAACAGGAATGGTAAGTTAGGAAATGGCAATGCTGGTATTGCTCCCAGAAAACTATGCAATAACTGTGGCTCTTCACATCACTTAACTCATGTTTGTAAGAGACCAAAAGAGGTCAAAGACAATGTGATCATGATAGCTGGTAACTTACACAGAACCCCCATTATGCATAGATCTATGGTAGTTTGCAATAACATTGACTACATGCCCGGTAAAGTAACTGCCATGAGTACTTGTTTCAATTTGCCTATTTCATCTACTGAACAATGTCTCTATAAGCAAACTGTTGAGACTTCTGAGCCTACAGGAAACAGTAAGAAGGCTACATCCACTAAGAAGAAGACCAAGTCTAATTCTAAAGAAAAGTGGGTGAAGAAAGGAGTCCAACAGAAGATCCCTGATGTGATGATTAAAGTTGAAAATGTTGATTATTCTTGTGATACTGAAATAACATGACCCAACAAGGATTGGGTACCATATGCCTCTTAAATACAATTTGTTTTGCAGGGCAAGAATAAGGAGCAAGTCATTTGGATCATTGACAGTGGCTGCTCAAGACACATGATTGGTGATAAAGCCCTGTTATCACAATTTGTAGAGAAAGCTGGCCCAATCATAACCTTTGGAGACAACAGCAAGGGTTACACAGTGGGATATGGCTGTTTGGAAATTGGAAATGTTGTCATTAATGATATTGCACTTGTTGATGGATTGAAGCACAACCTACTCAGTGTTAGCCAATTCAGTGACAGGGGATTCAAGGTTGATTTTGACATGATGGTGTGCAATATCTATCACAAGAAGGATGGAAGCCTCTCTCTGAAAGGGGTAAGAAAAGGAAGCCTGTTTGTTGCTGACCTAAGCTCAACAAAGAAGGACAAGATTTACTGTTTTTACAGTAAAGCTACTGTTGGTGACAGTATACTTTGGCACAGGAAACTTTCACACCTCAACTTCAAGACAATGAATATGTTGATGAAGAAGGAACTAGTGAGGGGACTACCTCAACAGGAATTCTGCCAAGAAGGACAGTGTGAGGATTGTCAAATGGGAAAATTGAAGAGAGCTGTGCACAGGTCAAAGCAAATCAACACCAACACTGAACCACTCAAACTAATTCACATGGATCTCTTTGGACCAGTCAATGTTCCATCATTAGCCAAGAAGAGATATGCATTAGTTATGGTGGATGATTATTCTAGGTATACTTGGGTGAAGTATCTAGAATCAAAATATGAAGCTGCTCAAGTCATCATTGATCACTTAAGAGTTCTTGACAAAGCTCCAAATGCCAAGGTTCAAATTTTGAGAAGTGACAATGGAACTGAGTTCAGAAATGCCACTCTTGGTAATTTCTGCAAAGATGAAGGAATTATACAACAATTTCTGCTGTAAGGACACCACAGCAGAATGGAGTTGTAGAAAGGAAGAACAAGACTCTCATTGAAGCTGCCAGAACTATGCTTCATGATGCAAAGTTACCTACATACTTCTGGGTAGAAGCTATCAACACAGCCTGTTATACACAGAACAGAACCCTGATCAACAAGACTCATGGGAACACTCCTTACTATCTGCTCAATGAAAAGAAACCTATTGTCAAGTATCTTCATATGTTTGGAAGCAAATGTTTCATGATGAAAGACAACCATGAAAACAAAGGGAAATTTGACACCAAAGCCTATGAAGGTATTTTCATGGGGTATGCTCTAGAAAGGACTGCCTACAGAGTCTATCTTTTGGAACACGGGATCATAGATGAGAGTGTGAATGTCACATTTGATGAAACCAAGTTTCCTGGACTGCATGAAGAAGGTCAAATGCAGATTCTTAGATTTGAGAATCAAGGCTACTTGGAGGAAGAAGAATTTGTTGATGAAGAACCCGCATTCACTCAAACTATTGAAACTGAAAAAGATGTTGTCATTGAAAATGATGTCAATCAAACTCCAGCTCAGTCACAAACAATTTCAGGAAATATTCAAAATGATGGTGACTCTGGAGACATTGAAGAAAATGGTGGAGACAATTGCCCTGGTGAAGACTCAGTTCCCCAAACTGAGACTACTGTTTCAGATCAAACAAGAAGCTTGCCCAGAACCACTAGGTGGAACAAGGATCACACAAATGACCTAATTATTGGAGATCCTTCTTCTAGGGTGAGAACCAAGAATAATGTTTCTGCTGACAGCATGTTTTCCTATTTTCTGTCTCAAATGGAGCCAAAAGCAATTGATGAAGCATTGTTAGATTCTGATTGGGTGATTGCTATGCAAGATGAACTCAACCAGTTTGAAAGGAACAATGTATGAAAGTTGGTTCCAAGACCAAAAGGAAAATCAGTTATTGAGACAAAGTGGGTTTTCATAAACAAACTAGATGAAAATGGAAATGTGACTATAAACAAGGCAAGGCTAGTAGCTAAAGGTTACTGTCAACAGGAAGGAATAGATTATGATGAGACATTTGCACCTGTTGCCAGACTTGAAGCTATCAGGATTTTTCTAGCCTTTGCTGCACACTGTAACTTTAAGGTGTTCCAAATGGATGTCAAAAGTGCTTTTCTAAATGGAGAATTGGAGGAAGAAGTGTATGTTGAACAACCACCTGGTTTTGAAGATGCTGAAATGTATGACCTTGTGTACAATCTGTTTAAGGCACTTTATGGTTTGAAACAAGCTCCAAGAGCCTGGTATGATACACTCTCAGCCTTTCTATTGGAAAACCAGTTTACAAGAGGTGTAGTAGATAAGACTTTATTCTACAAACATCATGGCAAAGACATCATTCTGGTTCAAATTTATGTTGATGATATCATCTTTGGTTCATCAAATGAGAAGCTGTGTGAGAAGTTTTCATCTCTAATGAGAAACAAATATGAGATGAGCATGATGGGAGAACTGTCATTCTTCCTTGGGTTACAAGTTCTTCAGAAAGATGATGGTATCTTCATTTGTCAAGCAAAGTATGTCAAGGAACTTCTCAAGAAGTTCAATCTAGAAGATTCATCACCTGCCAAGACTCCAATCTCTACTTCAACTAGTTTGGATCTAGACTCCAAAGGGAAGAAAGTGGACTCTAGTGCTTACAGAGGCATGGTTGGATCCCTTCTCTACCTAACTGCTAGCAGACCTGATATAATGTTTGCTACATGTCTATGTGCAAGGTTTCAGGCTGATCCAAAGGAGTCACACTTAGTAGCTATCAAGAGAATTTTTAGATACCTAAAGGGCACCCCTAATCTAAGCCTTTGGTATCCTAAAAATACTGGATTTGAGTTAGTGAGGTATTCAGATTCAGACTATGCTGGGTGTAGAATTGACAGAAAGAGTACTACAGGAAGCTGTCAGTTTCTTGGTGGAAGATTGGTGTCCTGGTTTAGTAAGAAGCAACATTCAGTTTCCACATCTACTGCAGAAGCTGAATACATTGCTGCTGGAAGTTGCTGTGCACAAATTCTATGGATGAAGAATCAATTGTTGGATTATGGCCTAGTGTTAAATAATATCCCTATCTATTGTGACAACACTAGTGCCATAGCCATCTCAGACAATCATGTTCAACACTCTAGAACAAAGCACATTGATATCAGACATCATTTCATAAGAGAGCATGTTGAAAGAGGAACTGTGAAGTTGATCTATGTCCCTACAGAAAAGCAACTTGCAGACATCTTTACAAAACCACTGGATGAAGCAACCTTTAACAGGTTGGTAAGTGAATTGGGAATGCTGAATCTGGTATGTTAATTTACTAGTTTTTCCATTCTGGTTTCTAAAATGAAGCTTGTGACAGTAACCCTAACAAGTTGCTGTCATGAGAAAGTTAATGTCTACTTAAGTCTCTATCCGTTTTTGACAGCACGTTTACTTTGACTTTGTTAAAATTGAATTTTGTGCTAGTCTTTTATTTGAGAGTTAGATTTTGTATGACATTAACTTGCATGGTTTTTATTGTTGAAATTGGTCAAGGAATTTCCGTGATTGGTCAGTTTTGCTTTGATTGTTGGATTAGTGGTAGACATCACTTAATTACAATCAGTGGTAGTTGTATGGGTATTCTAAACTGTTGACAATTTACCTCCCTTTACCTAGTATGCCTATAAAATGAACCTTAGGCCATATTAGTGAATCATTCAGAAAAAGGTAAAATGGAAAACAAGGTAGGAATCAAATACAGGCCAAAGGCAACTTGTGATTCTCCCTACAGGGAAGAAGTTGAAGCGTTGTTCGATGAACTGTTAGATGCCCTCGATGAGGAGGAAGAAAAAGAACTTGCTGCTAAGGCCACTGAGGAGGCTAAGTTGCAAGAAGAGGAGAAGGAGTTTCAAGCACTCCTCAAGGAAGAAGGAACCACAGAAAAGGAAGTTAGGGCAGAATTTCTAGAATTGGTTAATAAAGACTGTAATGAATAATTAATCTTACCAAGTGTAGTAATTTAACCCCTTTTCAATTAATAAAACTTATCCATTTTCTTCTGTAGTTTCTTATTGCTTGTGTTGTTAATTGCTTGAATGATTGTTTTTGTTATGAATGAATAATGAATCAGTAATAAATATTGCATATGCTAACTAGTGTCTCTTCAGTTAAGTTATTTATCATAACAGTTTCAATACAAAGTCTTGACAGTTGTTGTTTTCCCGCAAAGGTTGTTGTCTTCAAGAAAAGTAGCTGTCACGGTTAATTGACAGTTAGCTTCTCAACAGCAGTAAACAACTTTCTGTCACGATTTGTAAAAGATACTGTCATATGAGAACTTAACGATGACAGTAAGTTTTGCGCGAAATGTTTTTGTCACGCAAAACATGTTGTCATCACACCAAAGTTACTGACACGGTTGTTTTGAGCGCACAGGTTATTGTCAAAGTAGTGGACCGTTAATTTTGGACACTCATCCTTCATGAGGAGAGAGAAATCCGCCAGTAACCCACGTGACTGTTAATTGGGTTAAGACACGATTTCACTTTGTCAGTTAAAAACACTTGAACTTCCCTCTAAATTCATCAAACATACAACTGTTCTCAAAAAGCAAACACAACACTCTCCTTTCTCTTCTCTCCAAGCAATTCATCTTTTATCTTCTTTTATCTCTCTCTATAAGCAAAAATGGCTCCCAAACAATCAATTTCACAAACCAACTTTGCTGGCATTTACTTTCCTAGTGATGTTGGTAAAGGTTTCAAAGGGCTTGTTTATTTTATGAATAAGTCATATCTTGGGTATGCAATTACCTCTACTCCCGTTCTTGACCTAGACAGGATTGAAAATTTCTGGGAAACAGCTGTTGCTCAAGAGGATGGTGACAACACCTCCATTCAGTTCAAAATCAAGGAGCACAGCTACACTCTCAATGCTTAGGGTATCAATGCGGCTTTGGGAATTGTGCTAGAACCAGGAAAGAATTATACCGAGCTTGATAGTGATGAGACCCTCAAGAAGCTCTTCCTGAAAATTGGGTATTCTGGACCCATTCTTGAAGAGGGAACAACAAAATGGTACCCTTCTGATGAAATGGACAGGAAGTATCTCCGCAAGGAGTGGAGCACGGTGTTTGATGCAATGGTGAAAGTGTTCTCTACCAAGACCACATGCTGGAATGTAATTCCCACCTACATCAAGAAGCTCACTCACTCTCTTATTCATGGGTACAAAGTGGATGTTGGAAAGCTGTTCATGGCACACCTCAAGGTTGTCATAGGTAAGAAGGTAAACATCTATCCTCGCTTTCTAATGTTGTGCATTAATTCTTTATATGGTTTTGATGAGAATGCCCCTCGTTTAGAGGTATGCTCTGTACTGAAAAGAACACTCACACAACTCTCACTTCACAGAACTTAAATGCACATATTCCACTATGTTTCACCAAACACATGGTTGATCAAGTGACAAACCTTGATTTTCCATTGCCTTCTGGTTTTGACACCTTCACTGTTGAGAATGAAGCTGGATTAGACCCCAATTCAGCTAACCCTCATTCTACCCCATACACTCAGCCTAGGTTCTCTAGACTTCCCAAAGTACAGAGACAAGCCTTACAAGAAACCAGAAAAAGACCCTTAGAGACTGGTGTTGGTGGTAGTGTTGAGAGTCAATAGGGAGTTCCTGCACCTAGTGCAGCAAATAAGGAAGGTAGTCAAACAGAACCCACAGTGGTTCCTCCTGAGCCTAAGAAGAAGAGAGCTAAGAGGACCAAAACCACTGTCAGCCACCCTGTAGTCTCCCAAAAGACTGTAGAGGAAACCAGGGAAATAAACTCCTCCCTAGATGTGCCTTCTCAACAAGGAACATCTATTAAAATTGGCATGTCTTCCAAGGCACCCTGTACAGAGTCTGCACAACCTCATGTTCCAACTCATGAGGAGCCTCCACTTGCAGAAACACACACGGAGTCAAGACACAGTGAGGATTTCACTTCCCCCATTGATGCTTCACAAGTTCCATCTCTGGAGCAGCCATCACTCTCTTCTCCACTCTCACCTTCTTCCTTCCCTACTCATTCATTTGTTTCTTCTCCACAATCTAGAGAGGGGGACAGTCCCAACCCTTCAGGTTTTGATCATCCATCTCCAATCATGGATGAGCCCCCATCAAGTGGTCCACAAGAACCCATTTCTCAAAGTGAAGTGGACACCACTCCCTGAAACACTGAGAAAGAGCAAGGTACATCTCTGCTAGAAAATGAAACAACCAGTACCTTGTTCAATCTCCAATGAGCATCTTATCTCAGGGAAGATGTTGTCACAGCCTCAGTTGCTGTCAAAGACTCTGAAAATGTTGCTGTCACAGGTGACTCTGCTGTCAAGGACTCAGCTGACATTGCTGTCACAACCAAACATGTTGTCCAAGATGCAGTGGAAACTACTGTCACTCTTCCAACTGACAGTAACATTCCTGACAAAGTTCCTGTCACCTCTGCTCAGCCTGACTTTGATGCTGTAATTGTTGAGGATGTCTCTGATGATGATGGGTCACTATCTCAATTCTTAAAGGTACATTCTAAACCATCTACTACATTGCATGTAAGTACTGCTCATACCCATGCATCTAGGATGAGTGAGGGTGTGCAAAAGAAAAGAGAGATAAAAGAAAAAGAGAGGTGAGCATAAAAATGAGAGGCAGCCAAATGAGCTGGCAAAATGTGAGGGACTTGAGCATGTCCATAGTGAATTTGAGGGAGCCCCATATTTACAGGCACTAGGCCTTGAGAGTTCTTTTGTGAGGAGTGATGAGATCACTCAGAAAAACACTGAGAGTGTGAGAACCCCCACAGCCTCCACGCCCCAGTCTTTTCCTTCACCCCCAAGAAGGTTAAGATCAGGTGGTCCCTCTACTGCACTCAGGTTGGAAGCCCTAGAGAACAGGTGTCTCTCCATGGAATCCAAGATTGACAACCTGTCTACCATGGTGGCCTCTGGCTTCTCCAGTCTTCAGGCAACCATTCAGATTCTTTCTGCAAGTCTTGATACTGCCAACTTACCTAAGGGGGAGAAAAAGGCGAGATCAGAATCACAAAGGGCAGAATCAGGAAGGGAACAATCAGAATCAGTAGGTGTCCCCAAGCAGGGTGTTGCTCAGGGGGAGCCTATCTCAAGGGATGTTTCAAGGAGTGAGGGGGAGCCTGCAGCTGAAAAGAAAACAGTGTCTGCAAAGAGAAAAAAGGGAGCAAAAGGAGGTTCAGGAAGCAAGGGGGAGTAAGAGCAAGAAGCTGAAAATCTCTTTGAATATGAGATAGCTGGAGAAACAATTCTTATGTCTAAAGAAGACCTGGAAGCAATGCAAGGGAATGTTCCTTCCAAGAAACCAGTACTACCTCATGTATCAATAAAAGAGTCAACTCCAATGCCAAAGGAGAGTGCTCTTGAAAAGCAATGGAGAGAAAAGGAGGAGCAGAATAGGCTGGGAAAAGGGAAAGACAAAATGCATGAATACATATTGTCAGGTAACACATAGAGTGAAGGAACAGAGTTCAGCCAAGAAGATGCCAATGCTTTGATGGTTCACTACAGAGAAAGCACTTTGAAGAATCATGATGAGGACTTCTACAAGATAGTTGATGAAGCTATGAAGGAGCCTAGCAGAAGGTTGAATAACTGCTCAACCTTGCTTAAAGAGAAAATCACCAGTGTATGTGTAAAGATCAATGAAGAAAGGAGGTGGGCTATTGATGTGTACTTAAACACTGGGATATCTTCATTCATCACCATGCAGCTATTGCAGAGCCTTCCAGCAAAGGTGCTAACAGTGATGAAGAACAAAATCAAGGCAAACCATACATCCTTCAATGAGATCTTACATCTGCAAATGCTGAATTTAATTTCAGAGAAACTTCTAGAAGTCTACACCAATCCATTTTGTGTCTACTATGAAAGTACCACTAAAAGTGGTAGCAGGAGATAACCATACATGAGTCTAGGAGGCACTTCAACAATGGAGTCAAAGGCAATATTGAAGGTGTTAAACATGATTCTCAACTCTAAAGCCAACAAGGAAAAAGTTTTTGCTGTCAAGGCAATCTATGACTTGCTGGTGAAAAGAGACAAAGAACTGAGCTCCACAATAAAGAAGATGATCTCCGAAGCAAACTCCAACAGAGGTGAACAAGGAGAAAGTTGTTCCTATGAAGTTCCTCATGGTGATGATGATGAGTTGGATGGTAGTGGAGGAACTGGAGAAGCAGGAAATGCTAGTGGAAGTACTTCTGGGAATGTTGGAACTAAATCCCAGGAGGAAAATAAAGAAGAAGCTCATGTGCAAGAAAAGAAAGATGCTGAAGTTACAGAAGAAGAGGAGTCTGTATTGACTGAAACTTTGGAGGCAAATATCTTAAGATGTGCTATAGACAGTATAAATGCTGAAAAAGATACTGTCACCAAAGAAGCTGTCACAGAAGACACTGTCCTCAAGGAAGCTGTCATGAAAGAAGCTGTCACAGAAGAGATTGTTAAGGAAGATACTGTCATAGAGGACACTGTCAAAAAAGATGCTGTCAAGGATAGAATCAAGCCTACTGTCAAGACAAAGAGGACAAAATCCCTAGCCAAGGCTTGGTTGTCTAGACAGGAACCTGGTCCTGAGGATTCTACAAAAGCAATGAAAGGAAAACACAAGTACTCAGGAAAGGAAAAAGCCACTGGGCTTGGCAGGAAACTGAAGAAGCCCATCCAATCAAAACTCTACAGCTCTCTGGATCTTTTGGAAAAAGAAGCTGAACAAATCAGGAATGTTGAGGTGAAGTTGGATAACAACAAAGAAGCAACTGAATACGTTCTTTGGTTCGATGCATCAAGATCCGTGATAGTTAAAAAGGATTTTGCCATGGAGATGGTATCACATGATGTATCAGCAACTCTTGCATACAGTAGGAGAACAGAAATAAGGAGAATTGAGTACTTATACCTGGTAAGGATGATCAATCTAATGCAAGGTTATGACAATGTTCCTGAAAAAGTCATGAACCATGTCTTGGCATACAACGCTGTGAGAGATGAAGAATTCTATCAGAAGTTTGGGGATTGGTCACTGTTTGATGATGTTGACATTGCTCATTTACTTGAATATTCTGATGAAGAAATAACCGAGTATGAAGATGATCTTCCTGAAGAAGAGGTGCAAACCTAACCAAGTCAAGAAGAATCCTCAAAGCCTACAACAAGAGAAACCACTGAAGATATGGAAGATTCATTCTTGAATAAAAGCAGAGAAGCCAACAAAGTGGAGAGTGAAGGACCCAATTACAAATCTTGTATGCTTGAGAATCCTTTGAGAATCAAGTTCATATGGGAAGAGATTCCAGTGAGAAGCTTTCATAAACTCAAAACCAGTGCCCTGAAAGACTTACTCTACCTGGTGATTGGATCGATTCATCCATTGGAACAACAATGCTCTTCTGAGATTGAGGGCATTCTTCAAAGGAGAAAGGGTGAAGACTCAAAGCTGGATAAGTCAAGGAGAAAAACCCTGAATGCATACCCTGGAAGTAGATTCAAAGTTTTTGAAGGCACACTGAAGTTTAGAACTCGTGCATTTGGTAAAGACTTATGGATGGATCTTCAGGATGCTAGAGTATGCCTCTCCAAGACAGTCCAAAAGCACCTTGATAAGATTGAAGATGAGGCTATCACTCCTGATGAAAAAGCACTGGTGGAAGAACTCAGAGAAGTTCTTAATGAAGCTCTCAACAGAGAGGATGAAGCAAGACATAAAAGGAATTCTGAAGCTAAGTAAAAATCCTTTGTCAATTCTGATCTTGTTAGTTAAGTTGTCAACATGTATTAATTATAAATTTGTTGTTATTATCCATAAAAACAAATTGGGGGAGATTGTTAGGATTTATGGGTGATATCTATGAGACAACTTAACTAGATATTTTAAATACTTAATTTTATTAAGTATGAACATACTGTCACAGCCAGAGTATGTCTTTGTAACTGTTTTTGTTTAGTACAAATAAGATTCTAGTGCATCTTGGTAGAAGTTAATTTATTTGTTCAAGCCTCAAGAAGTACTCAAGATGGATATCAAGAATAAAGATTACTTTCAAAGCATTGACAGTAAGGTTACAAGAAGACAGCATGTTGCAAGTCACGACAGTACATTCACTTTGACAACAACATTGGCGGAAGCCCTCGGACAACAACTTTACTGTAGCCTGACAGCAAGCTTGGAAATCCTGACAGCACCTTCTGCGAAGATTTCTTACTGTCACCAAAAGCGCATTATTGTGACAACAAGCTTAGCCATCAGGATACTGTCATGAAGGGATATCATTTGTATTGGGGAACAACCCAGTCAAACTTGTGACAGTTTGGATGTTCAAGAAATAAGCGTGTTGCAGCATCCCAACACTGCAACAGGTCTGCAAGACTACGACCGAAGCTTGAGAGATCACATGACAAAGCTCACCAAATCCAGAGTATGACAAATCTACATCTACTGAATTGTGTTAGCTTAATATAGAATGTTTCTAGATTGCTTTGTTCTGTATTGATAAGCTTTTTGTATAGCAATTTAGGAAAGAATCACGGGTAGGAAATTTGTAAGAAGCTGCCACATGAAAATGACAGCAGCTTCACAAGACCCGTGTTGATAGTGATAGGATTAGTCTACTTAGACTATCTCTCAATCCATTCTTTGTAATCACTCGAGAAACCGAAGCTCAAGAAAACAAGCATTTTCTTGAGGTTGTAGCAACACATTGCAAAATAAATAAAACATTTATTTTGTGAGAAATACTCGTGTGTTTGCTTGTTTGCAATTCCATAAATTGATAAACGTTAATCTTAGTTTTTGTTGTTGAAACGTAGATTGGGATTTATCAGTATTGCATTCAACCTCTCCCCCCCCCCTCTGCAATAGTCAAGGACCAACAATTGCTCAATATAATTAATTATGATTGTTAAATGCAGAAAACTCACATTCATGCATACGTTGGACCTGAATTTTGTTAACAAGTAAGATGCGGAATCTGTAGAAGGACATCCTTACACAATTTCAAATTTCAATGTTGCGAACTCTAAATTTAACCATTCTTCTATTAGCAACAAGAAGTGTATATTTTTTTTCATGAAATTGATAATAGTTGAGTATGAGATGATATGATGTCACAAATTTGAATTGATGTCTTTTGGATGTTTACATGCAAGAGTAGACGAATCAAAGGTTCTTAGAGATATGAAACTTTCCCAAATACCTAAATTTATATTGGTATTACTTCAATTACATTTCAGCTTTCTACAATGCTGATGTTATTGGAGTTTATGAGAGTCCGGGTACAACATCATGCAACACTCAATATGGATCTATATATATATACACATTGTACATTTTCTTGACATAATATATTTATGACGTATTTTTAAATAATTTTGGAATTTTTAACTTGAGGGTTAAAGTCACTGTATGGTACAAGCTTGCAGATAAGTTACGTATTAAACTAGAGAATTTACAAGGTCATCCTTCAATATTTATTCTTATATGCTACAAAATATCCACCAATGGTACATTGTTAACAAACTTTAAAAAAACATACTCCCTCCGTCCCAAATTTTTTGACCCTCTGACTTTTTCACGCATTTCAATGCGCTCGGTTGAGATGCTTGTAAATAATATTTTTTAAATTTTTTCGATTTGTATAAAAATATAAAGTCAATATTTTTATACAAAACAAGAAATTCAAAAAAATATTATTTACTAGTACTCCAATGAACTCATTGAAATACGGGCAAAAAGAAGTGACTCATTATTTTTGGGACGGAGAGAATATTATTTAGTAACATTCAGGGAGCTAACATGCTATGATGATAACAAAATGATAATAAAATTAATAATACTACTACTACTAATAATAATTTCTAATTTTCTTGAATAATATATAAAATATTTAAAATAAAAACAAAATAAGATAAACAAATAATACAAAAATATTAAAAAACAAAGAAATAAAATTCGGTGCCAAGAAAGGGTTAAACGCTAGTTTATAAATAAATAACACATAAACTATTTATCGATTTAACCGCAAAAACTGCGTTGACTCAGAACAGGCGAGTGAGTCACACAATACCGAGTTGCACATCCAACTCGAAGTATAAAACTCAGTAAATCACACCCAAAAACCCTCAGG
Source organism: Heracleum sosnowskyi (assembly GCA_030848705.1). Classification (NCBI taxonomy): domain Eukaryota; kingdom Viridiplantae; phylum Streptophyta; class Magnoliopsida; order Apiales; family Apiaceae; genus Heracleum; species Heracleum sosnowskyi. The sequence goes on from CM061243.1 coordinate 11,998,166, forward strand.
CTTCGCTCCTGAGAAACATTAGCCTGCCGCTTTCTCCAACGCACACATCTAAACCGTTAATCTATTTATCCATCTATCAGATTTTACACACACATGAAATCTACACCGTCCGATCTTTATATCAACATCTAGATTATCGAAGAAACCCTAATTTTCACCGATCGAAGATGGGAGACTATAACGATGCGTTTTTGCGAAACAACGCCGCCGGCGGTGCGGCTAACGTGCAGAGCCGCGTGAAGGCTCAGGCTCGGACTAATGTTTTGCAACTCAAGCTGGTGTGTATTGTTTGTTACCCTATTTTTTAATTGATTTTGTTAATTAGTTTGATTTTTTGATGTTTGAGTTGTTGATTAGTACATTTTGTTGTTTGATTGGATAATTGGATGGTTTATATGACGTGTAAGGATTGTTTGATTACGTGAATTTGGCTTGTGATTGGTTGGTTGAAGTTAGTTGCAGGGAAGCATTTGAGCTTACGAGCATCGTATAAAAAGTGCAGGCACCTTGATTTAGCTTTGGGATGGTTTATTTAGTTTTTTTTATAAAATAAGCAGATTTTTGCCTAACAAAAGTATAGGATATGCTTACCTTTGGATATATGTGTCTTTTTAATCCGCACCTTTAGAAACAAATGATTAATACCAAATGACTAATCATTTTTTATTCCGTACCTTTATATTTGTTTAATTCGTAATTGTTAAGCAAATAATTATACCAAAGGACATACTACGCATAATATAATCTATAATCTGTTTGAGCTCAGCAGATTCGCCATTTGCCTCAAATCATCTTTAAATATGTGTATTGCAAACCATTTTAGTGAACTTCTATGATATGAAATAATGATCATATTTCTCAGGCTAAGTCCACTGTGATGGTTCTAACTGTTAAGTTTATTACTCTGTTTTTTGAAGAGACATATTGAGACTCTATTTAGATTTAAAAAAAATACATTTATCACCTGAATTGTTTGTCAAATGGGGTCTAATCCTGGACTATCACCTATTTACCATAAATTTCTATCATATGTTATCCTTAAGATATCCTATGAACTGAAGCACAATAGTTTTTTTCAGTTCACTTCCATGGGATTAATACACACTGTGAGAGGATGGGACTAAGTTCGCCCTATAATGAAGTAGAAAATGATCAAAACTTGTTCATGGGAATATTTCAAGACTAAACACTGATAAAAGGAATACATGTCTGAATAGTTAAGGTATTGTTGTCCTTGTAGACAAACTTAGGCATTATGTTTCCTGTGGTTTCCTCTAAGTAAATCGATTCCATTTGATTCACCTACTGTATATTGTATTGTTGTTGAGGGTTTTTCAAATCTTTATTACTTCATCTAGCAGTGGTATGGGAATATATACAGTTTAGGGGCTAAATGTCTTATTTGAAAGTTCTGAAATCATGAATGATTGAAATAAAAAATAATGGTACACTTTTTTATTTGTAGTCTTAGATTTTTAAACATTATATCATTATATGTTTGACTCAAACATTTATATTCGATCTGATTACAGTCATATTTCGATAATATTCTTAGTAAAATTTAATTAACTAGAATAGTCTATAGGTAAAACCTTTACGATATCTTGCTATAGCTAGAGGATGCAGTCTTTGATTTCTACATGTGCAGATTGGGCAAAGTCATCCAACTGGTTTAACAAACAACCTGCTAAAGCTTTTTGAGCCCCGGCCTCCATTGGAGTTCAAACCACCTCCTGAGAAGAATAAGTGTCCACCGTATTCAGGTATTCCAAATCTTTGGGGTTTAAAAATTTGTCATCTTCTGGTATCGAGTATCGTGATTTGGTAACTGTTTATTTTTCTTTAATAAATTTAAGGGATGGCTCAATATGTACCCAACTTTGCGGAACCAAGTGATGCTGAGTATGCTCCTCCGGTCCAAAAGGGCGAAACACCTGTAAGTACTTCTTTTAGTTGCGTTAATAGGTGCGATTAATGACGTTTGTCGAAATAAAACTTTCTGCATCATTTTCTTAATCTATTTTGTACTTTATTTTGATGTTTATGTGTCTTCGATATATGGGGCGTGTCTGTTTATTGTTGCAGTCAGTGTTACTGTGATGCGGTTATTTGTTTGTCGAACTGGTAGAAGGAACATGGTTAAACTGATATTAGCTGTACGAAAAAAATTAGTATTTATGGAAAATTGTTTGGTAACTATGATGTCTGAGCATATTGTGCTGAATCAGTACTGGGTATATTCTAGGGTCCTAGCCTCCGAGGTCAACAAGTATTATTTGTTAACCTACTGTTTCAATCAGTTTTAAGTGTACTGTAAATAATGTAAATCTGTCTATAAGTTCTGTGTAACTTACGTGAAGTGTGAGAAAGTTTTCTAAAATCAAAAAGGCGAAGTGCGAGTAAAGGGAATTTAATAAGTAATACCAGGGGACTTGATAATGATCTTATACCCTCTGGTTTTTTTTAAAACCATGTAACATAACTGAGTAAACCTAAATTTTTGTTTGAAATGTTTGTTTATAACAAAACTAGGTGGCAACAGAATGGTAAATTTAAGGCCCTATTTATAATGTTTTTTTTAATTACAAAATCAGGTGGAAGCAAATTGCTAAATTCAAGGTTCTGTTTGGGCATTTATAAAGTTTAACCTTTTTTTAATGGTAATTTCAATATTCGTGCACACATTCCTTCACCGAGACTCGAACCCTCAAACCCTCAAACCCTGGTTACCAAGATAAGAGGTGAATCCACTGGGCTACAATTCTAGGGATTGATTATAGGTCAGTGATAAGTACATTAGGTATTAAACTTCTAACAGAATCCCAAATGGGCTCTATGACTGCTGTCCTTTGAGCTGTCTTTCTTTTTTATGGTTCTATATAGGAAGTTAATGGTATCTACAATAAGATATACGGGAATTATAGGGAAATAGCATTGCCTGGTTTGCGTGTTTCAACAAATAACAAGCCAGGCAAAGAAATTTTGTGAGGTGACTTATTTTGCGTTATTGATGATTGTTGGGTATGCTAAAGATAAAGAAAATGAATAAATATATGTAAATGCTTGTGGTGGAGCTGTCGCCAATGTATCTATGAAGCTTCGGCTTCTTCTGATGCATGTATTGTATAACATATATATGATGTATGATGATGTAAATATTTCAGGGGTGCATATATGAAAAAATACGAAATTTTATATTTTAGCGTTTGAATTTTCAAACTTTTCAGCAATTTTAAGAGGCCTAGTATCTGGAATATGGCAAGTAATCTGTCAATTGGTGTTTTTACTATAAAAAGTGCGGGTATTATTTTTGGTATTATAAAGTCCATTGTGTACAGAACTTGCATGCTTTCTCTGTGGTTTGTCTGCATTTGTTGAGACATAGATAAGCTTGTAGATGTTTGAGGATGGTGAGCATGTTCTCTTTTATGCACTTCATTGTACATTTAGATATTTGAGTCAGTTGCTTTTCTTAGAAAGCAAATAAATTTAGGTAACATATTTTGAACGAAAGAGATATAAAATGCTTTTTAGAAACTTACAATTTTAGTAAACATTTTTTTGGTACATTATTCAGTTTTAATATATTAGCTTGTTAAATATTGGGGAAAGCAAGTAATTATTCGAATCTGTGACCTTGTTATAGGGAGAAGGAGAGGGGAGAGTCTTTGCCACTAGGCCATCCTTGATATTTTCTTTTAAAATTTGAACTTCATGATTATTTGAACCATAAATAGAAGTATGGAGTGGTATATCTCTTAACCTTGAAGTTTAGACGAGAGATTTCTCTAATTCTCTGGAAGTATGCTCATCAATATTTTTATTTTTTCTGATTTTGTACGTGATGTTTTTTTGTTGACAAGTGCCTTCCCTTCTTACCCTTTAGAACTAATTAAGTGCTTCATTTTTTACTTGCTGTGATACAGACAGAAAAAAGGGCTAGGGTCCACCAGTTACGACTGGAAGAAGGTGCAAAACGGGCTGCAGAGGAACTTGAGAAATGTAAAGTGATTTTGCTCCCAATGTTTTCATGTAGCTGGGATTTGCTCTCCCTGTGCTCAATTATGCAAACGTGTTTATCAAGTATTTAATGTGCAGATGACCCAAGTAATGACCCAAATATCTCCGGGGATCCATATAAGACACTGTTCGTAGCTAGGCTTGTAAGTAACTCTGTCCTTTAATCGATCATTGCAAAGCTGCTGTTTGTCTCTTCCTTTTTGGTAACTAATTTTTATGTTCCTGCTTCCAGAATTACGAGACAACTGAGAGCAGAATTAAAAGGGAGTTTGAGGCTTACGGTCCTATCAAGCGGGTAGGTATTATAAGAGTTCCCCTGTGTGGGACTCTTTTTTGCATTTGGTTGGGTAAGATTGATGAAGTCCTTTTGTTCTGTTGTGCCTGTGTTGCTCCCTTGATTTCATATCAAAGTGGTACAGATGTATATTGCAGCTTCTTGAAAGAAAATACTATCATTATGTTCCATATTCCATCTCAAATAAAAGTTCTAATCTTCTTGGCATGGTGATTATTTAAAAAAAAATTCTGCCAACACAACCATTATCCCGTGCACTCATACTTAACTCATGAACAGATATTATTAATCATTTTTCTCCTTTTTGTATAAAAAAATAATAGCATTATGTATTTATTAACATGAATTTTAGTTTAAATTCTTTAGGGTTTTTTTTATTTATTGACATTTGAGGGCGTGATTAGGAGAAAATTTGTGAATGTGTCCGGCTTATGCATAGCAGAAGTTTGTTCTTGTACGTCCTTAAAGGAGAAGAGTACTTTAAAAAAGGGATGGATCTAACAAAATATGTTTGAATCATCTGTATAGATAATCATAATTTATGTGACAAAATAGTTTCCAGAGGTATTACGTCTACTATATGTATTTACCATTTATTTGGCGTGTTTCTTTTTATATGCCTAAAGTGCAAAAAATAGTACTCCCTCCGTCCCACCCATTTGTTTACATTTGGATTGAGTACAGAGGTTAAGAAAAACCAATAAAGTAGGGAAAAAAGTAGAAAAAGTGAGTTTAGTGGTGGGACCAATTAATATTTAATGTATAAAGTGAGTATAGTGGAGGAAAGTAGTGGAAGTAGTTGATTTTTATAGTATAAAAGTTTACTACTTTTGGAAAGTTTAGAAATGTAAAGAATTGGGAGGGACATCCCGAAAAGGAAAGTGTAAAGAATTGGTTGGGACTGAGGGAGTATGTTAATATATACTCCCTCCGTCCCACTTGATTCTTAACACTTTCCTTTTTGGTATGTCCCTTTTGATCCTTAGCATTTCTTAATATAGTATATTTTTCTTTACTAATTTTAATAGGTCCAACCACATTTCCTTCCCTTTTCTTCACTCTCCTAAAACTCCGTGTCCATATCAAATGTTAAGAATCAAATGGGACGGAGGGAGTACTTTTTATGGAACTCTTCCAGTATTGTTCTTTGATATGATAATCTCTTCGTACCCCTAATTTGTTGAGTTTCTGGTTCAGTTTTAAAGTTGTCTTGTGGCTCCTAATTGACCATCAAGTTCGTAAATTTAATTAAAAAAGTTCTCTAAAGCATGCAATGCATAGTGCAAATTTCACTTGTACAAATCCACAAGTGTTGTGATTATGAGTACTTTGTTCATTTCAAAGATAATTGGGGTGTTTTTCTTTCGGACTTCAGCTCAGGTAGTATTGGATATATAAGGTAAAGTTTTGTAGGTTTGTAAACTAATTTGTTTGCCTCCTTATGTATCTCCGGGTTTAGATAATTCTTAGGGATGGGTGTGTCATCAGTTTCTAGGTATTGTTTCCACGGTAAGGTTTAATGTAAAAGTAAGAGCCCTGGCAAAGTAGCTAATGTATTCAACATATGTGGTGTTATGGTGATGCTTTACTTTGAATGGAAGCGGGTTTGTAAGTGGTCAGAGCAGTGATTCATTGTGCCTATTGACCGTTATTCTCAAGCAACAAATGAAGAATGACAATTTTTTCCTGCACCTAGGTAAAATCTATAGGTAGTATTAGCTTATTCTTCCCTTCCCAATTTTATATCAAGTATATGAATTTGTTGATACTAAAAGTTTTACTTTTGGATTTAAAGGCTCCAAAAAACGTGTCTGGAGTACACACGATTCCCTGGTATTTAATGTATTGTTTTACATTATTATATTATTTAAAATAAATATTCCCTGGTAAGGGGAAGGGTAGTATGCTGAACTGGTATTTTGGCCAAAGTTTGCCCACAAACTAGCACTGGTGGTGATTCGTCTCACGTCAGAAGCTGTAGAATTTGAAGGTGAGCACGGCTTATGTGGCACAGTAGTGCCTGTCTGCCGTGCCATATATATTTATTTTAAATGTGGCCTGTTTGAATAAGAATGCAGCTTCAGGAAAAACAGAGCATGTACGGCACTTAGGCTTTGGTGCAAACTTGTATTAACTTTAAGTTGGTAGCTTATTTGGGTAAATTTATTTTGGCTGCAGGTTCGCTTGGTTGCGGATAAGGAGAAAAATAAACCCAGAGGCTATGCTTTTATTGAGTATATGCATACTCGGGACATGAAAGGTTCACAATTTGAGTATATGCATACCCAGAGGCTATGCTTTTATTCATGTGAAAAATTGAGTTTGCTTTTGATTTTTAAGTGGTTAACTATTATATGATGCAGCCGCATATAAACAAGCTGACGGGAGGAAGCTTGACAACAGAAGGGTTTTGGTAGATGTTGAGCGTGGTAGAACTGTTCCAAACTGGCGACCCCGTAGACTTGGAGGTGGGCTTGGTACAACCAGGGTTGGAGGTGAAGAAGTTAATCAGAGGCATTCTGGGAGGTAATGTATTTATGCAGCAGCTACATCATTTTACTCATAGTGATTAAGCTTGATGCATTTTTATCAATATATACATAGTTGTCAAGGATGCTGATAATAATGATTGATAAAAGGGTTTTTCTTTTTTAAAATTTGTCTTGCAATCCAGTTATGCTTACCCACAGGGAATATGGCACTGAAACCTCAGGCATTATGATTTTTACCGCAGTCACATACCTGATTACTTAGAGCAACTCCAAACCAACACTAAAATACTATAATAGTGTTGGTTATAGTGTCCAATCAACTCCAATCCAACTCTAAAATGGTGTCACAAGGACACCAAATGAATAATGTGACACTAAATTTGGTGTTAAAAGTACATTTGGTGTTCCTTTGACACCAAAATGGTGTCTTTCAAAATTTCCACTATACACTTATGTTAACAAAACAAAATTTTCCACTTCATATCCCACTACACTTATTCTTTTGTATTTTTCAACTTTAGATCTTATTAATTTTGAAATTTTTTTCTTATCTTTCAACTTTAATATTGTTATTAATTTTAAAATATCTATTGTATCTTTTGATTCTAATATTTTTAATCCTAATATTCTTTTTTTCTTAAATTTTTTGACTTGACTTCAAACTTTTACAAAATTTGGATATTTTTGGGTTGGAGTGATGGTGTAATTTTGATACCAAAATAGTGTTAAAGTAACACTATTTTGGTGCCATGGGTTGGAGATGGTCTTACCTTGTGCTTAGCTTCAATATTAGTTGTATTATTAACTCTAGACAATTCTACACACTGCTGTTGCTAGTTTATAACAGTTTAAACCTCTAACAAGGCACAGTTGTGAGCTTTAATTGAAAATCATAAATCACTTGGTAAGTGATGTATGATTTAATTTAAGTGTCACCTTAGTAATGAAATGTAATTCATGCTTTCGGTCTTGTTGTCCATAATTCAGAGAGCAGAATCAATCAGGTGGATCACGGCAGTCTGAGGAGCCAAAAGTAAGAGAAGAACGAGACAGGTATAATCTTCAGTTACCATTTTTATCTTTCTGTGTAATATCATGCACAAGTATGTTCTTTTATCCTTTAAACTATTTAAGAAAGCAATTATATGGTTTCTAATCAGGGAAAAGAATGACATGGTTTCTGTATTGGAAAAAGATTCATGGTACTGTTATTACTTTAAACAAGTAATTGTGAAATCTACTTGCACCTTGCCAGATTCCTGCTTGTGATATGGACTAGGCTTTCTTATAATCAATGGTTTTTAAAAGAATGTATAACAGTTCCAGAGGCTTAATAATGACATTTTTGTCATCTCGACCTCGTTCACTTTCGAGCTTAGATGGTCTTACATTGATCACATTGGTTAAAAAAACAAATGTCTTATGTGACTATTTATGCAAACTGTTGGTACTAAAATAAGTTTCAGGGACAGGGAGAAGTCACGTGATAGAGGAAAGGACAGAGAAAGGGAGCGGGAAAAGTCTCGTGACCGCTCTCATGAAAGGCCAAGGGAACGCGATCATAGAGATGATAGACACCATAGAGATCGTGACAGGACCAGAGACAGGGAAAGAGAGAGAGACAAGGGTCGTGATCGAACACGAGATCGTGATCGGAAAGAGCGTAGTGGTCGTGATCGCCATCGTGACGAGGAAAGGAGCAGGGGTAGGGATCATGAGGTGGATGACATCGGTCGTGATCGTGGTCGTTCCCGTGATAAAGATTATGACTATGAGCGTCTCGATGCAAAACATGAGCGTGACCGCCATGGTGACAGAGATAAGAGTTACGGTCAACCAGAGCCTGAGGATGAAGCTGGATGGTACAAACCTGAACAAGAGCATATACGTTCAGAAGCTGAGAATGAAATACCGTATGATTACTATGAAGATCGCAATGGACTTGGCAAATATAATAATCCCAGTAATGAGGATATTCATGATCGGTACCAGCATTCGGAGCGTGATCATGATAGATATGACCAAATGGATGAGGACCGTGAATATCATCGATCAGATAGGTCACTTTCCCGAGACTACAAGTAAATGCCTCTACTGTGGCGTTCTCTTCTGCAGTGTTTTAACTGTCAAAACGACAAGTGTGTTGTTCCTATTTGCATTTTGATTGAAGTTGATGTGGAACTGTTCATCCTATAAACTTATTATTTTGCTGATGAGGATGATCTCATTTTGTGGTAGACTATTTTTTTAAAAATATTTTCCTGCTATTACATTTATGCTTTTATTACCTGTGATACTTTGTTCTTAAAGATTGATTTGGTTTATTATGAACATTATTAGTGTAACTGGTTTTGGATCTTTACTTTCTTAGGTTTTCTATTGTTTTTGGCTCAAATTAATTTAAATATTATTCCGTAGTCTAGATAACCAATTGATGTACCTAATTTTAAAGTGTTTAGCTGGTGTATGATTATGATTTAATGATTTTTTTAGCGAAGAGTGGAATTTGTTTGATGGTGTATTGTCCTGCGGGCTGAGGACTTCAAAAAGTAATGAGCTTTGTCTTTGGCCCCTGGATAAGTTAATTCATTGATTCTATCCCCATTGCATGATATGATACGTTTCACAGTAATGGTAGACCATGGGTCTGAACTGCGAACCAAGATGGGCGCTTTGATCTTTCTAATTGTTTGTAAATTTGATAATGAAGCTGCAGAAAGAGGAAAATGTCTCGATGTCAATTGTCAACAAGATGAGAAGTTAACTCTAGTCTCTCTTTAAGCTCTTGCCCCTTTCTTTTGTTCCAATCATTTTAATCTGTAAATATTATATACCTCCTTCCTGTATACTTATTACGTCGTTCTTTTAGCTAATTCTTATCATGTCGTTTTGGTCTCTATTAAAACGACGTGATCTTGAAAGAGTAGCAGAATATTTCAACGAGGAAAGGTGTTGCTGACAAGTGACAACACCGCGTAACCATGATAATAATTTATGAGATTACAGTCCAATTTATCAATATGTCAAAGAACAATGAGCAAATGAGCAATGCTAGCTTAGAATGCACTGCCATCATATAGACAGTAAATTAATGAGTAAAGAGTGAAAACTTTTTTTTTTCGAACAACAATGAAATCAATTCATTAATAAAAAATCGTACGGCATCTATAAAGATAGTCGAGTCGAACAAATATAAAATAGAAACAATTGTCTATCCTCGTGAAGAGATAATCTTGCAATTTGTTGAAGATGATGTATTTACATGTATACCCGCTTTATTCACTCCGCCCGCTTCATCGTAATATGTTTGAGCTATCGATCATGATTGCAATTTCATACAAACTTTTATCACTAAATCAAAATCAGCACTTACAACAAAGGAGATAAAATAACACTCACTCACAATGGAGAGAAAAACAATACTGAAATTGCAAACTAAAAATCCAAATGAAAAGATCTTACTATCTTATATCTGAAAAAACGAACACACGATAAGAGATAGTCGATCCACTCTCGAATTCAATAAACCCCGCTTGAATCGAAGAAAAAATAAAATCGAAAGTTACAAAGATTTAAATCTAAAAAAATAAACCAAAACAAATTAAATGGGTAGAAAATCTTATCCAAAAAAAAGATTATTAAAAAACAAACTAAAAAAAAAAAAAGAATTGGGGCTTTCCACCAGTAATAAACCGATGGAAGCTCCTAAAGAAGAAAAGGAGAAAGGTAGATAAACTGATGAAAGCCCCGCCGATTACGTTAAAAAAAAAAAAAAGGAGAAAGGGGAAGGGCAACGGCCTTTTACTGGGAGCAAGAAAGTAAAAATTAAGGCAGCTAGTCTCTGTCAAGCTATAGTTAAAAATTCATATTTTTACGAATAAGTATAATTTAAGAAAAGAATAAGTAAAGAGGAATAGAGTGACACGTGATCCGTTGCATTTGCATAATTTTTTGTAAATTTTATTTTTACCGATACATAGTGATACATAGTTTCAATCATCACTTGGTGAGTAAAGTAATTACCCAATTATATGTTCATGGTGCAGCAACGGGGGACAGGGGTAGTCTCAGACTCAGTTCTCAAGTCCAGTGACGGATCCAGTCAAAAAACCTTACCCTGCGGACATACTTGTGCAAGAGATGATAAATTCTGAATTTTTTTTATTGAAAACTCCTTTAACGCTTATAATGCTCTAATTAAAATTTTAAATCTCTTACCTCTTATGCCTCAAAATCTCTGGAATAATTTTTTTCCCGCAAGTTTACAAAATTTGTCTAATCAAACTTGTTAAACTGATCTTAAGCATTTAATAAGCCGATTATATTAGGCATTTCAAGACCAGGGTCTTCACCAAATTGCTGGACAATTTGAAAATTTTTAGCCCATTTTCTTTTATGCAATCAATCAAACAGCTAGAGTGCATTGTATAGTACTCAATTATACAAAACAAGTTAAAATAAGTAAGAAAACTATCTTATATAATGGGGAATCAAAATCAATCCAATTTTTTTTTTAATTCAATTCGTAAAGATCCAATGAAGTGATTTTGTGTGCAAAGTACAGTAAAGAAATACTCACCCGACGGAGTAACTTTTTAGCAGTAAAACTGAAAATTTTCACCCATTAGAAGTGTTGGATCGCGCAATACCCGTTAACTCCGCATGATATTATTCGCTCTGGGCCGTGGCCAAGTTCGCACAGATTTGTTTTTGGACTCCTCCTAAACAGCCTCATACTAATGAAATTGTTTTTGACTGGCTTATATTCAAGATAATTCTTCTTTATCTTATCGATGTGGGATTTAGGTTGACACTCACTCTACAATCTTCCCTCAATCCAATCTAAGAACCACCAATCTTGTAACTCTTATACCGCCGCCGCCCGACCACCTCAGTGTTAGGAAAGACTTTTGACACAAGTTGTCCAAGATCTCCGATCGTAGTTCTGAAAAGCCTCCCAACAACCACGTAACTTGCAGCCCGCAACCCCAGGATCAATTCTTAATCATCGGCTCTGATGCCACTTGTTGAGCCGCGCAACACCCGCTAAACTCCTCCCAAAAGACTTCATACTAATATAGTTATTTTTTACTGTTTATATTCAAAATAATTATTCTTTATTTTATCGATATGAGACTTGGATTGACACCTAATCTACGAGAAGCTGAGCCCGCTTACTGCTGGATCCGTCACCGCTCAAGTCTGTACAAATAAAGAGATTACTCACGGTTTAGTTGTTTGAACATGCGCTGACTTTTTGATCCCACCAAATTTACTTAAAAAAATAAAACAAAATTAATTACAGCGTTTAGTTCAGCGAAATCGTGATCATCTTCCCGCGAAGTGTTTGTTTAGTGGCTCCGATCTGACTCGCCAAATAATCGCGCTCACTCGTTTCATTTCATCATTGGAAGCATCTGCAAGTTTCAACAAATTTTTTTATAACAATTCTTAACACCCGATTATCAGTGCAATTTAACCGACAACAACTCGGTGATCTGAGTTATATTTGATTCGGAATCGGTGAGAATAAAATGATAACTCGTGCTAAACTCGCTGAGCAACTCAGAGACTACCAGATCCGATCCCAACATAAATGCTCTGCTCTCACCTTGTTCTCTCCTAAACCCCAAATTACATCCTGGTATAGTCTCTCTCTCTCTCTCTCTCTCTCTCTCTCTCTCTCTCTCTCTCTCTCTCTCTCTCTCTCTCTCTTATTGTGTGTGTTCTTATTCACACACTCTGGACTTAAAAATTTAGTATTTGTTTGATTTTATTTGCCTGTTAAAACTTGCTTTTATGTATGTAGAGATGTGGAATTGTGTAAAATTCATGTTTTTAAAAGTTCGGTAATGTATGAATCTGATACTAATTGTACTGCATTACAGATATGTTTAACTGAATTGCATTTGTGGATGATACGTTGATATAGTATCTGTTTACATGTAGCACTTGTTATGGATGCTGCACGGTTTTTTATTATTAGAGGGATCATGTGTTTCTGTCGTAACGAGTTGAAGAATGTAGTGATAGTAGACGTATATTGGTCGTTCTCTTAACTACATCAGAACTAAAAGAGACACCAATATCAAGCATTAGCCACAATCTTCTTCATTTAAGATCAATGTGCTCCACTAATTTAACGTATTCATCATAGAGCTTGACTGATCTTCTTTCTATCTCCTCTTGATGTTGAATATGTGTATTTTGATCTCAAATATTTTCGAACATATCATGAGATGGAACATTGATTATACACATTTTGGTTCAAAGTCACAGAAGATCAGTGTGCTCACTAATCAATTGTGATAAAAACAATAAATCGTATGGTTTCGTATGCGGAAAGAAGGCAGTGAAGGCAGAGCAATTGATGCTAAGGCAGTGAATGCAGAGGAGAAGTTTTGGTTGTTGGGTGGCGATAGTGCTTATGATTTGGTTTTGAATTGAGTGAAATCAAGATTTATCTTTTTAAGTTTATGCACAATTTTTTATGATTAAGGGTGTAGAATATATCCAATTTCTGTAAACTGAGGTCCTAGGTCAAGATTCTTTGCTGGAGAATGACAACTTATAGTTGAACATAATCTGACCTTGTGACCATTATTTATGTTTCTTCACGGGCTTCTTTGCACAAGGAGAATGATGGCTATCAATGTATACGCTTGTGATATGAAATTGTTGGTTTCTAAGATTTATAGATAAGCAAATGGAGAGGCATAGCATAAGAACTAAGAAGACCTTGTTGTGATATGCAAAATATTGATACATGTTTGATATGTTTGATATGTCTTAGTGCTACATACCTTGAATTGGATCTCAAATATGTTCCCGAATGACACGTGTTGTGTTTTTATTCGTGGGATTCATATTTATACACGAGGGGTCCATCTCATTTATGAGAGAATATCCAATAATATGGTGACACCTCATCATCCGGGAACCGTTTTGGGAACGGTTTTGGGGACAATAGCATTTTCCTATGTCTTATTGCCTAAGGATCAAGTCTTTTATATAGGCTTACAAAATATAAACTGAAATATAGACATTAATGAAAACATATTTGGGGTCAGGTTCCACATAGAACCGCTTTAATATTAGAACCTTAGAACTATTAAATATACTATGTTGTAGAACGTTGTACTTTTTATAATATTTTAATTATCATCAATTATTTTTTGACATAATTATTTCATTAAAACAAATTATAATGATGAAGTACAAGTTGGGTTGTTCTGCATAAGTACATCGTACTCTACAATTATATTGTGTGCTGCAACAAAACTTAAGATATCGTGAACGAATAAATCTTAGTCGTTGATTACATAAAATCTATGGTATAGATTAGTCCTAAGTTCTAACTTAACACAAGGTTCTAATTTGAACCTAACCCAACATAATTGTCCTAACATAATCAGCAAAGAATTAATTGCTGAAATTTATTCTTTGACCGATTCTTCCCACCAAACCAGCCTTCAATTAATTTTGAAGCACTATTCCAACAGAAATCAAGCGACTTGAGCAATCAAACTAGTTTTTTAGTTTTTGGATGCATATATGCTATTGCACAAACTTCGTCACATAATATATATTATTGGCAGTTCTTGATGATATATTTCCTCGTGTTGTTCCCAGGCAGTCACTGAAATTTGCTTCAGTTACACTCCTTTATAATGGCTAGATGTTGAGATTTTTACTGTGAATTTGATCAAGCTACACTAATGCTTCTATGTTGAACATTTTTTAACACGTCCAAGTCCTCTTTTTTCTATATTAGTGAATTAATATCTGCACTCATTTATTAACTTTGGAAATGTTTTTATTCATGGAATATAGTTCCTTACAAATATCTACTTACGACTTCTTCATAAGGCATGAATTTACTATGCATATGGTCATGTGTCATCTAAAAGTATTCAAACTTTATGCAGGATTGATGTCACTGTGGCCATTTTGTTCGCCATACTTTCTTGCGGCCTTGTTGTCTCGTCATATGTAACACTTTACTTCCGGCACTTCTGGCTTTCCTTTTTCATTGTATGCCTAGGGATTCTTCTTCCCTTGTGCTTGAGAAATTCTAGGCAGGCACTTGCAAAAAAGAGGGATAGAAGGATGCTATTACCGTTGTCCATGTGAAAGTACAACGTACTGGCTAGTAATCATCCTAATTTGCACACTGAGAACATTGTGCTTTTTGTGCGACTTCCACAATTGGATTTCGATCAGAAATATTTGATGCGAACCTACTTCAGGATGTGAGGTATATATCCGAATCCTCTTTCTCTATAACCCGTACTCAGATTTTTTCTGATAGTGGCCAAACAAAATTTTCACTTGTAAACCCACACATGCAAGAAAGCTATAGGTTACAGTATTTATCATTTTTCTGCTCCTTTGGCCATCCCAGAAGGATATCAAGGTTCAGTTGTATACTTTGTCTCAATATATAAGATGGTCATGGTACTGTTTCAGAACCGAGATGTTAGGTGGTATCTTGTTGAGTACCTCCACACACAGAAGGCGGAAGGATATTTTCGTAGTGAGGAAATGTTAAAAGTGTCGCATTGTAAAAGGTTTGATGAAGATTTATCCGCAGATATAATTTTTTTGTGAATTAATATAAAGCTTTGGTTGTATTTTGTGGCATTGTGAATCGTTTGTACCTGTACTCATCTATGTCTAAGCATAATTCAGCCTTCATTATTCGCATTTTTCTTAACGCTGGGACATCATTCTTAGTGATTTCATAGTTCAGTTCTGCAAACAAAATTACTAGGATGTCACAGTTAGAAGAGGAAAATTTTAATTAGAGGGGAAGGTAAATGCCAGTAGAGATATTTTTCCATGAAATTTCTTGGTTTTAAAAGAGAGTATTGATTTTTCATGAAAAGACGTAATTTTTGGAAAACTGTGCAATATATTAACTTAGAAAATACTATTAAAAACAGAATAAAAATTGTTAAATATAAAGTGTTTTTGGAGATTAAACTTTGGCAGTAGAAAATAGAATAACCCTTCACATGCTTTTTAGCTAGTAAAGTAGGCAGTTCTCCTAGCAAAGTTACATATTGATTTGTTCTTCTGTAATATTGTGCTCTAGTTCTATTAGCAAAATATAAAAAAAAATCAATATATAGAAGATTGAATTAGGACATCTGTTACATAGCTGACACAGTGACACGCGTGTTGCATGTAGAAATAAACTCCAAATCTAGAGGAAGACCAGGATAGTTATGGGGAAGAAAGAACTTGTTACTCCAGAGCTTTTTAATATATATTTTAAACATATATACCGTACTCCTTTTGAACAGTTCGATCTGTTTTTAAAGAATTCAGACAAGACGATTAGTAGCATATAGGAAGATGCAGAGCGGATTAGTGAGATTGATTCCAACACAAAACTCATATATTTTCTTCTCAAAGATTCAAAAAGCTGTAGGAATCAGATTTAACTCTGATAAAACTACCACCACCAAGAAAGGGTAAGGAGTGTTCTTCATTTTTGTTTAAATTCTATGCAATAATGTATAGTCATTGGTATCCGCTGCCAAAACATTGGCTACGCTCCTATCTAGACTTCTCTAGTTACTTGAAAATTTCATGATCTGCAATTTCGTCTTTTGATGACCTGTTAAGCTACAATTTCTATTATACATGCATTCATGTTGCTGCTTTAAAATGTAGGGATGTGATGTCAAATACGTTTGGGGAGGGATACTCGTCGAGGTCTGATGAAGAAGGCTTTGGAGGAACTAATCAGACACTTCCCGGTAGTCACAAACAGGACAACAGTCCCAATTCTAATGGTACCCTACCCTCTTACTCTCTTCTTTTATTTTCTTGAATCTGCATATTTAGGGACAGCTCAAAACGACCTAAGCTCCATTTCGGAAAAAATTGAATGAAAAAAAAAGTGAATAAATGCCTAGCAAAGCTTCTGATTTCGTCTGTCTTCTAAATAATTCTGCTAATTTGCATTACAGCTCTTTCAATTAGAAAAGAGATAGTTATATGGATTATTGTTTTGTTCTGACAAGTATCGATAATAATCTTTGTGTGTAGAATATGACAAGAGTCAAGGTAGTGAGGTGAAGGAGAAAGAGCAATCGCGACATCAGACCCAAAAATGAAGCAGTACTTATTTGTTTCTGTAACTAATTCTTTTAATAATTAAATGTAATAAGATGTCCTTAGTTTCATCATTTTAATTTGTCCTAATCTTTTTACAGAATTTGAACCAGTTGATTGGCTGCTACAAGCTTAATCAATCTGGCCCTTGCCTGCTTATGCATCATTTTCAGTCTTACTAGATAATAATACAGGCTTCACTCATCACTACTACTATGTCTGTAACTGTATACAGCACATTTATCGCCAATAACATATCACATTGCAAACAAACACTCTATATTATCAAACCATCCCAAATGTAATACGAAAAGATTCAGACCACACCATAATACCCAAGGAGTTGATACTAACCCGATTTCAAATAAGTATCAATGACAAATTCATGCAACCACCAAACCACAAATAGGACCTTATATAAAGAGATAAACACTACAAAAAAGAACACCGGAATAATTAACTATTCAATAACTGCAAATGAAAAGAGAAAAATAAATAGAGAACCCAAACCCAAACATCAATTGAAATCCAAACTAGAAATTTTCAAATCCTTGCGACATGAAAATCTGTATTAAAGACACAATGTGACGAGTACGCAATACTATTCTACCACTTCATCAATGTTACTATTCATCGGATTGCTTGGGATCTTCCTTGATTTCATCCCCAGTTTCGTCCTAAGCATCAGGAAACAATGCATCATAATTAGAACCAGACAATTACCAAAAAAGTCATAACTAGTCGTTACAGTATATTATATGTCCTTCAACAACATTATGGTCAGGCAAAAACTTTATTGGAAGTTCATTTACCAAGCAAGCACAAAATGAAGTCCAAGATAAATCAGACCATGTCACAGATTTGTTTTAATTTTCTTTGCGTACTAAGATCTTTCAGCATTTAATGATTAATCATCCGAAAAAATAATACACAACCTAAGTGACCAGATAAAATTAGACATGACAAATTTGAAAATTAGACTAGCAGAACAAGCACAAGTTGAACTTACACGCATGATGGTCCCTCCAAAAAAATTATGCAAGGTACAAAAAATGTGAAACAATTAAGACAGAATATGTACCGCTATATCAGATGTCCACAATGTGAGATTGTCACGGAGAAGTTGCATGATTAGTGTGCTATCCTTGTAAGATTCCTCACCCAATGTATCCAGTTCAGAGATAGCTTCATCAAAAGCCTGCCACATATAAGCAGCTTCTTGTTTAGAAAATGAAACAGTTTAAGATCTATGAAGAAGGACACGTCATGCCATTGATATACATATACATATATCCAAGTGTTGGTCTTTTATAAGGAAAGCTTGAACCTTAAGGTCCAAATTCCAGAATTACACCTTGTTCCTTAATTTGGTCAAAAGCGCAAGTGGCAGAATAGAATAGAAGAGATGTGTAAAACTATGCTCTTACTTTAGAGTGTAAAGAAGTGGCATATCTCATTTAAGATTTATCTCTTATTTTATACTATTCATGCTGAGACTATATTATCATCATTGATCATTTAGTACCACAATGTCCAATGTACAATGATATACCGGATTAAAAAAGGTGGCAAACATGGGTTTTGTCATTATTATCATCACAGAAACAGTATCAGTAATCGCCATAAAACATAATTTTTAACTGATGCAAACTGCCATTTTCAAAAGAATGATTTACCTTTGATATTCTTAAAAAAGATCAGCTTCACTGATAACAAAATGAAATATTACCCGGATTTCACCAGAGCTTAAAGACACATAAACAAATTGAAAGAGTAGAAACCAAATATAAATGTAAGGATTTACCTGCTTTGCAAGGTTGCAAGCACGATCAGGGGAGTTGAGAATTTCATAGTAGAAAACAGAGAAGTTAAGAGCTAGTCCAAGCCTTATTGGGTGAGTGGAAGCTAGTTCAGCTAAAGCAATATCCTGCAATTGGACAAGAGATACACCTCAACACATATTATTAAAGGTGTTTCCTTTTGTTTCTTTTCAATGAAGAAAGCAACATGTTTACAGAATCTATGAATATAAAACAACAACATGCTTATAGAAAATAAGATTATTAAAAAAACCACGCGGTTATAGATAATAAGGTGACTCAGTTAAAGCAACCTGAGCAGACTTGTAGGCTAGCAAGGTGCTCTCAGCAGCTTCTTTCCTCTCAGCCCCAACCTTAAACTCAGCCAAATACCTATGGTAATCACCTTTCATCTTCATGTAAAACACCTTTGACTCAGCCGAAGATGCCGATGGAACCAGGTGTGAGTCAAGAAGGTTCAAGATCCCTTCACAGATCTTGCTGAGTTCAGCCTCAATCTTACCCCTGTACTCCTTTATAATGTTAACATGATCTTCATTTCCACGGCTCTCCTCTTTCTGCTCAATGGAAGATATGATCCTCCAAGAAGCCCTTCTGGCTCCAATGACATTCTTGTAGGCAACAGAGAGAAGATTCCTCTCCTCCACAGTAAGCTCCTCAACATCCACGGTCTTGGCAACTTTTTCCATGAACTCAACCATTTCCTCGTACCGCTCAGCCTGTTCAGCTAGCTTGGCATTGTAAACATTGTCCTCACGAGATGCATCAGAAGCCACCATCTTTACTTATTACTAATCTGCATAAACCAATTTTTCATTTATTATTCAAACTAATGGTTTCAGTATAATTACAAGAATGATATTGATACTTGAAACACACATAACTACATTGAAACTCCTGTAATTCACAATCATGTACTAATTCGTAAGTTGCTCGATCAAAAAAGTTATATACATAAAATCAATGATTACCATCCATTACAATCCAATTTTTTAATTGATTTTGACTATTATATTTACCGGTTTGTAGAACGGTAACAGATGATTGGTAATATTATAAGTCATAACTGATGATTTATAATCGGTTTTTAAAGTTCTAGACCCAATCATATCTTAAATTGAACACCTAATAAAATTCATAATAACAAAATGATTAAAAAAATTCAACTTTAGTACAAACAATCACGTGAAATCGATCAAGCATACCAACAAATCACAAAAACAGAATAATCGCATAAAATTCATCAAGCACATTTCTAAACAATTAAAGTAAAACATACAAGATCTTATAAGATCAATAGCTAGTTTCAAATCTTGAATTTCAGTACACCATAACCTTAAATAAAATACAGATCAATCAAAGTAACAATTTTTACTAGTTAATCAACTTAAATCTACTTGTAAACTACTTAAAAAAACCTTAAATCAACAGATCGGACATTTTTTATATGTTCTTCAGAAACAGTTCAGCAGCAAGTGAGTAAAGTAAAATCAATCAAAAAAAAATGTAATAAAAATTAATTAAATCAACAAAGACAAACAAAAAGACATAGATCTAAAGATACATACATGAGATGTAATAAAAACCCTAACCCTAGAAAGGAACAGAACATACCTGTTAATCAAGAAATAAGGTTGTGTGATTGGATTGAAAGTTGAAGGGCGAGAGAGGAGAAATAGTCGTGAAGATGTCGAATAAATAATAAAAATCAAATGGGCTTTAATTTAGGCCCAATAATAGGGCGACAGCTGTTAAAAGACGGTCCAAATAAATTATATGAATAATATGTTTTTTTCTCACGCGTTTCCTAACACTATGCGGCTTGTCTAGTTGTCCTACCGTTGGATCCCTACCCCACACAACACACTCCCACGCCTACAAGAGATGCTACTGTTCTTTCTTCTTCTTTTTTTTAATTACAGTTAAACCTCGATTAAGTAATATCGATAAAGTAATAACTTCATTTAAGTAATTAATTTCGTTTGTCCCAACTTGGTCAATGTTGTAAATTAATATTTTCTGTAAAATCATAAGATAATAAAAAATTAGAAAATCATTAAGGGCCCAATTAATATGTAAAGTAATAATTCCAAAATTATATATATATAATGTATATTAGTTACAAAATTCAATTTTTTTTTAAATATGAATATATAATAGCTTGTTTCTTCTTTCCACCAAAGCCAAAATTAACCTCATCCTTGATTTTATGTAAAGCATAAATATTTTGCTCGTGTTGTAACAAGTAATTGTTCAAAGTGTTGATTGCTTGAAATGCTTTCTTTGATGACACGCTTGGGATGACATTGTTATCGTCCGGTTCAGGATCAGTTACTTCATCAATGTTCATTACCTCATCAATGTTCATTACTGACTCAATGATTTCTTCATCCGTAGGTGATTCCATAACCGCATCATTATCACTTGGATAATTTAAGAGATGTTCAACATTCATCACATTTCTATATCGTAAATTAGAGATAGCTTCATTTAATCATTCGATACATTCATTTATTTCACCAAGTTCTTGTTCATCATTTTCTTCTAAACGAATCTTGCAATGCCAAAAACAATTTGTAATTGTGATTGTTTTCACATCAATATTCCAAGTCATGTCAGCAATACTAATAGCATTCAAAAATACATTGCATGTGATTGATTCTTGTTTTTAAACATAATGTATTGTAATGTGTAAACATAAAAATTCGGTAAAGTAATAAAATCTTACTTTATCGATAAAGTAATAAAATATTATTATATCGATAAAGTAATATTTTTTTCCGATCCCAAGGGTATTAATTTAAAGAGGTTTAACTGTACTTTTTTATTCAAATGATTAACATTTTTTGGATTTTTAAAAATTGAATCGGTCTGATGATGATTAATCAAGGATTAAGCGTTATATCGGGAACTTTTACAACCATGAAATGATATATTATTGTTAATTTTTCGAAGATATACATGTTTTCATACCTTTTTCTTTTATTTCAATATATTTAAATCCTTAATTACTGCAAATCGTGCGAGTACGGATCCACGAATCATTTATTGGAGGACATCTGTTTCGGATTTTTAAAAAAAAACACTGGCCCAACTTTTATAACTTTACATTCATACAACTTTTGAAAAATATAGTTTGGATGAAATCATTTCCAATATTAAATCATGATAAACAAGTATATATCCCTTACAATACGGTTTGAAAGGATAAATATACTTGGTTAAGACGTGAGAACAACGGAAGTACTATTTAAAAACTATTCCTCGTTAAAATTGAGAAGGACTTCATGTCCTGTGTCGAATTCAATTGGAAGATTGCACACATTCTCGAATTTACCATCCATACCAAACAGGGGAAATCAAACAAAATTTGAAATCATCAACATTCACAAATTAGGGGATCCAAGTTTACATCTAGAAAGTGCTTAAAATAAACATCCACATGGAAGAAGTACAATAATGATAAAAAAAAAAAAAACAATTAGGTTGGTTTCCGCATGTTTCGCCCTGCACGAATTACTTCATCCACCAGTAACAGCTGAGATGTGATAACAGGGCTGAAAGACAAAAGAACAAATATTAAACATTACTCAATGTACTTTATAATCTTAAAATGAAATTTTGGATCTCATCTCAAAAACACATGAGATCTGATGGAAGAGGCCAGAGATGCCACAACAGGAAAATTGCTGAAGAGTTTAACATTAGTTACCCTGAGTTGATAATTTGTCTTTTCACCGAGTAATTGTCAAAAATTCCCTCCATCTGTGGGTCAATAGGTTCGCCAGTATGCTGGTTCAGTCCCACAACATTCCCCTTGTCATGCTCCCCCTAAAATTAGTTTATGAAGCAGACATAAAAAGAAGTCATCATTGTCACCTCATAAAGTTTTGACATAAAGAAGGGAAAATCAAACAAAGTTTATACAAATCAGTTGTACCGTGAGAGAAATGATGACATCCTGGGTGTCAAGGCCAGAGTTTTCAGCAAGTGTCTTGGGCACCACAAGGAGAGCATTAGCAAAAGCTTCAACACCAAGTTGTGCACGCTGTTCAATAAGATAGCGTGTTCAGAAAATAGCCAAAGATTCTACAATATTTATAATAAAGAATGTGAGGGATGGGACTCTATACCCCTTTAACAGTTTTCTTCACATCGTTGAGTAAGTGCTGTCTGGCTGCAACTTCAAAAGCCCCTGCCCCCTGAATCGAGCACAAAACTATGTTTAATTGCAAACCAATGTTTACGTTTTTCTATAATATACAAGGATGCCTGATTTAGTCACCAAAACTAGGACCCATTAAGCCAATACATATAAACGCATTCAAATTGCCCCTGATTAGGTTTTCTGCTCACTCAAGCAGGTCAACATATGTAATAATTCAAGCTTCTAGATCTTATAATTCAACAACAGTAACCGATAACATAAGGTCAGAGAACGAGAGCAGCTCTTATAAAGAGAAGACAGCTTACTAGTACAACTGACTCATCCTCAAGAGTGTTTTTAACAGCTCTAAGTCCATCACGAACGGCATCCTTAATTTGGGCAATGGTATGGTCATTAGGGCCTGCACCATTGACAATGGCAAAATAGATAAGTTGACTAAATTACGAAAGCAGTGGCTCATTAGTTGACTAAACTTGCAAGTAATTGATGGTATGAAAGCACTTTGACAGACCTTTAATTAAAATTGTACAAGAGTGAGGGTTCTTCACATTTTCCACAAAAGTATACTTCTCTTCTCCAAGGACATGCTCATACACCAGCCCAGCCCAACCAAGACTGTCTGGAGTTAAGTCATCAACTGAATTAACAGCATCCCCGCCACAAGCCAAAATCAATCTTTCCATATTCCTTCTCTTTGCTCTTCGAAGGGCAATAATCTAAGTGAACATTATTTCAGCAAGTTAAATGATATAGGAAATAATTTGGAAATCCAGATTAATTGCAGCATCTTACTGTTCTTAAGCTTCCAACATGCTACTTATAGTGGAATAGCTGTT
Organism: Heracleum sosnowskyi; assembly: GCA_030848705.1. Taxonomy (NCBI): domain Eukaryota; kingdom Viridiplantae; phylum Streptophyta; class Magnoliopsida; order Apiales; family Apiaceae; genus Heracleum; species Heracleum sosnowskyi. The sequence goes on from CM061243.1 coordinate 12,021,922, forward strand.
ATATAGACGCAGAGAAATTAAAGATATGTCCAAAAGAGAAAAAAATTTGCATCTCTCTGTTCCAATTTCTTATCATGCTATGAGTTCTACAACACATTGTTCTGATGGAGAAAACACTACTAATTATACATCGCAAGTTCAACTATGGGAAATTTGCATTTCATAACAAGGTACTACGGTTATCATATATTAGCAATGATTTTTTTGATAAATGTCAAATGAGGGCCTCTAGTTTCTGAGAGAAAAGAAACAAAACAGTGGCAAAGAGAAAAATGATATATAGTTTATTGTTGTAAACCACCAATTTAATCCCACACAAGCTCTGTACTCTGTAGAGGATTTATTTTTCAATAAAGAAGTTTGAAGCATATAAGAAATGTATGATTAGTTGATAAAATAGTACAAAAAAGGAATATAGGCGACAACATGCTAATGCTTTTCCAATTTCCAGAACAATCAAATTAGAAATCAATAGAAACAACACAAAAGTCCACAACTCAATACCTCCTATAACTAAAGATAGTTTTTAAGTTTTAATAATTGTATATGACATACCCCTGCCCTAGCAAGAAGATCCAACGAAGGAGGATCAATTCCTTTTTGGTTGATGACAACAAAATTGCTATCACCGCCTGCGCAAACCTACATAAAAAATGAATACATTTAACTTAAGAATCTGAAATAACAAATAAGTATTTAAAAAATAAAAACAAAAATCCTGATTTTCTGTACCTTATTCTTCAGTTCAATAATTTTCTTAACTCTCTCATCAACAGAACGCCTTTCTGCTGCAACCATTGCTTCTCTTTGTTCTGCATTTGAGTAGAAAAATCCTGCATTTATTTCACTGAAAGAAAACAGTTCAGCTTCAATAGGTTAACAAAGTCATCATAACTGAAGTACTGAACACAACAATATTCTCCAAGACTTTAAGCACGCAGATGGCAAATGCAGCTGCTGCCACCGCATAAAACCTTTCAACATGGAACTGTGCCAAATTTTTCTTTAGCTTTCCCCCAAAATGTAAACTTAAAAGGAAAGTGTTCTTTTTGATTAACTTCGTTTGTTTGGGGGGGGGGGGGGGGGGGGGGGGTGACAATGGTGGCTACACTACTCCAAATACAGAGGTTGATCGACCATTTTTTTTTTGTCTCATAAACCATTTATATATCTTTAAAATTGTCTCTCAGGGGAAGACAAGGAGAAAATACTAATGTTAAAATGTTAAATTGTTAATCATTTAGAAATTTTAATCGTTCACAAAAGATGATTCAGATTAAACAAATGACCCCCTGAACACAACAAAACTGGCAAAGTTTACAAAACAAAATTGTATTAAAATACTCCACATGTTAGAGGGGTGGGGGGTACTTGGTGTAAATTTACCTTTTCTCATACTCTAATGATACATTGCAAGTCAACATATAACAATTCTCTGCACGGCGCTTCATGTCTGGATGTCTTGAACCATGGTCAAGGACAAGACCCTCAACCTACAATGCAAAAAATTAAGATATATTAACATGGTGAATCTTACTCATACACAACTCAACCACAAACAATGCTTACACAACATAGTATACTAATAATTCTCAGTTTCTCACTTCCAAAAATCATGCAAGATAATGCCTTCATTACATAGTAAGTCCAAGTCAAACATATTGCATACATGCTGATGTTGTACACAATTAGGCATGTATGGTCATGTACATTAAAAGTTACACAAGACATGTAAAATGCCTATATGCTCTAAAAAGTGCCAAGTGCTTAATCAATCAAGCAATTGCTGAAGTAGGACAGATTAATCTCGAGAAATCTGTTATTATTTCAGACAAGCATTATTATAACCTTTTTTCAAATTATTAAGCTTCAACAATTTATAAAATTAATAAAGTTTAGGTAATGCTAGTCTATATATTACTCGTTTATCAATTATTCGATAATTGAAATGGCAAATTAGAAATATTTTTTTATCTGTGACTTAGCCTCTTGTAATATATATTGTTATTTTAATTTAGCTAGTCCATCCTTATAAAAACTTTCAAAAGCCGTCGCTTAGTCCCTGTTTAGCTGGCCTCAGAAGCTAGTTTGACCAAATTTCAACAAGAACTTTAAACCTAGGGCCAAATATTTTAGTTATTTAAATTAAATATAATGCTCTGGTGCTGGAGAACAACCCTACAGATTAAGGTCACAGTTAAGAGTGATATACGCAAACAAAAGAATGCATCACCTAGAACATCATCTACTATGTGACTGATTGATGAAATCAAAAAATGGGACATAAACACCTGAGAACGAGGAAGAACATGAGATCAAATTTTGTGGAAATTAGGCATCTCAATGTCAGCTATGATAAAATCAAATAATTTTTAGGACAACTAAGAAGATGTTTATGTAGTTCTGTTAGATTCATAATATCTTCAATTACTATATAACTTTTCCCCCAGTTCTTTCTTTTGCAAGAATTCAGTTTGCACTTGAGTTAATAGTAGCGTGACAAAGGTATACGCATTCATATATATATATATATATATATATAGAGAGAGAGAGAGAGAGAGAGAGAGAGAGATTCAAATTACAGAGAATGACAATTGTTACATACTAGTCGAGTGTCGACATCAAACTTGTGCCTCATGTGCATAATCTCAACCATAAATAGATCAACAGCTTCTTCAGGCTTGCGAATGCAGAGCACCTGTCAAACAAAGGTCACATTAAGTTTGCACTTTAAGAAAACATCTATGTCATCAAGTGCAATTAAATAGACTAGTAAAGCAGTGAAATGGAGAAGATCTGAAGATACAGATCTGTGTAATTTGAACTTTAAGGCAGATATCAAAATAAGAAATACTAACCGCATTTACAACAATATCTGTCAGTTGATCTGCCAATGCTTCATACAGCTGCAAACAATATAAAGAAACTGAACTTTAGATTCCAGTCATTCCACATTGAAATACATGCACAATATAATAAAGTAAATCAGAATAGAATAACAAATTAACCTTTGTTCTCAATGTTGTTCTGGCTACCATCTTCAATATCTCCCTATCAGGTTCATTACCCATGACTACTGGAGTCTTAAATTTTTCAAGAAATTGCAGTGTTGCTTTCTTTGCAATTTCAAAACCATCAACCAAAAGTCGTGGATGCATCCCTGCAAGTAGAACAAAAAGAAAGATTTGATCCTCGTTTTTATATAGATTTGATTCTCGTGTTAATATAAAAAGACGCAGAATGTCCAAGGATCTGGAGAAATTTGGGATGTGTGATGGTCACGACTGAAATAATTACAACTAAATTAGGGATCATCTGTATTAGTCTATTATAAAATGTGTGCTACTGAATAAACACGAGCTAAGAAGGTAAGGTGGATAAACGGTAAAAGTGAAGAGACCCAGACTAAGAAGGTAAGGTGGATAAACAGTCAAAGTAAAAATATGTTTCTTTTATTAATTATGCTGTATGCAAAGAGGTCACAACAGGGTTGTAGACTGTAGGGAAGAGAATGCTTCAAATGATAGAAGAAATAATCAGACAGGAAACATGACATACAGTGAAATGTGAAAAGGAGAGCGACTGCCTCAATTGATGTTTAGGAAAAATTAGTTGATTACTATTTAAACTGCTTAAAAGCTATAGTACAAGTACAGTTTTCTATCACTGGATTCTATGACTTGGGCAGTCCCATTAGGATATAATAGCATTTGAGTAATGTCTTCCTAATAATCGTAGCATTTTTAAGTGTATTGTATAGCACTTCAGTCCAAAGATTTGAAAGTTGAGTGGATGACTGTTGAATATAATATATGACCCAATTAAGGCTGCCTTCTAACACCTTAAGGGTTTGGGAAGGTTCGTTATCTTCCACCTACGATAAGGTGTGTTAAACCCTGGAGAGGGGGCAGATATTGCCAATTTACATATTTTTAACTAGCTTCTGTTTTCTGTTGCTTTGAATGAAAATATATGGTTAACCAATCTTAGTCTGTATAACAGGTTGCAAATTATATTGAATTCTAGTGACTAGTAGTGTGCAAGCTCCGCTAGAAAGAAATTAAAAAAAGTAAAGACCTTCATCTATGTAGCGTTCAGACTGCTTCATTAGCTCGCCAATAAATATTACAGTTGATGTAGTACCATCCCCACTTATATCATCTTGAGCAACAGCAGTTCTTGCAATCATAATAGCAGTTGGGTTTTGAATTTGCTACAGCAGCAAACATAATATTTATCAGCATTATACAAAAAACTTGTAGCTCAAAATCGAAAAATGACAAGGGGTTGGTTATATAACACAGCGAAATCATCTTAAAATTCTAGCACAGCAGAATTAGGTCCACGGTGTTCCTTTCTAAACAGGACCTATCCTCCCTGTATTGAGCTTTATTTATCTTCACATCTCCCCCTTCTCACTAATTTCTATTCGCAATAAAATTCAAGAAAAAGTACAAATAACTTATTTTAAGATATCAGCCTCCTTAAGAAACAGATATCTCTTCGGAAAATTCGAAGACCTAAGCTAAAATACATTGAAAAGCATCGCATACAGACCAACTGCTACAGCATGTATTAATTTATTATAACAAATCATTAAATATATAAACATTTATCAGTAAAACATCACAACAAACAAGCAACCGAATATTACAAGTCGAGAAAGCATAGCAAACTAACCATCTCTTTGAGTAGCGTGTTACCGTCCTTAGTGAGCTTAATATCTCCAGATCCACCAACAAGCCTGTAATTTAACAAATTAACAAATAATACGATATACGGAGCAATGTAATTACGTAAATAAACCAAATAACGAGTAAAAGCCAAACAGGATCTTACATTTTAATGGTTCCTTTGGGACCGAGATTACTCTTAAGAACATCTTGTAAACCCTTAGCCGCATTGATATTCATGTGAAGAGCCGCGGATTTGTTAAGCACTTCCGCATTCGGGTTAAGAACTCGGATAGACATTTTTAGTACTGTGAATTTGTAATTTTATCAGATTTCACATTTTAAACAGATTACAATAGAGAAATTAGTAAACACGTATATGTATGTACACGAAGATTAAAAAATGGTAGAGAGGGAGAGAGAGAGAGAGAGAGAGAGAGAGAGAGAGAGAGAGAGACATTTTTAGTACTGTGAATTTGTAATTTTATCAGATTTCACATTTTAAACAGATTACAATAGAGAAATTAGTAAACACGTATATGTATGTACACGAAGATTAAAAATTGGTAAATTAAACACAAATTTAAATGTGTGCGCAGAGAGATTTGAAGAGAGAGAGGGAGAGCGGGAGAGAGAGAGAGAGAGAGAGAGAGAGAGAGAGATTACCTTGGAATTATAACACGAGGAAAGATCGGCGATTTGAAGTTGGATTAGTAGAAGAGGGATGGAAGAGTAGATGCGTTCCGAGGACGAGAAGAAATAGGGGTGGGGTTGTTACTTGTTAAGTGAAACTGATGTATGGGTTTAGGGTTTTCTGGAGTTCTCACGCTTTGATGAAACGACGTCGTAACAGCATTTTCATTTTATAGGTCACACGTCGTGTTTATTTTTAGGATCTTGAATTGTTTGGTGGCCAAAAATAAAATACACTAGTTTCTTAAGAAATAAATAACTATCGATTCGAAAAAGTAATAACTAAAATGTTTTTCAAGGTCAAAAAATACGGATGATATATGCACACTGGTGGTTATTTGATTTTCTCAATCTCTCCGATTCTTATCCCGTTTAACTTGATAATTTGAAAATATTTTGGTTTCTAAGATTTATAAAAAAGTCCGAAATTTTGACATTTTTTTTCATTCCGAACTTTTCTCCCATTACAAATATTTTAAAAAAATAAAATATACTTTTTCATTTTAACTAAATTATACAAATAAATATAATATTTATGATGAGAATCGTAAAATATTATCACATTTCGTGAAATACTATTCTCGTAAAATATTATCCCATTTGATGAAGTACTATTCTCGTAAAATATTATCCCATTTGATGAAGTACTCTCCTCATTTTTAATCCTTCGGCTTAAAACCTACTAGCATGTAACCCGTACAAATCACGGATGATTTTAATATTAATTTTAAAATTTACTTTTAAATTTTTTGAGATTTTAATACTTCTGAAAATGCTACCTTTTTTAAAAAAAAATTAAAGTACTACTTTAATATTTCAAATCTAAAAAAACTTATAGATTTTATAAAAGTTTATTAGCTTAGTAAGCATATCAGTCAAGATAACCGTTCAAATTATCAATATATTTTGTTGTAATAATATAAATATTTTCTAAAAAAAGTCGTGTTTTTGAATTCTAACTAAAGTATAATTGAAAGAGTTTGTAGTTATGTAATATATGCGAGAAAATCGAAAATCAAAACTTTCAATGTTTCGGCTATTATATAATAGTACATTTAGATAGAATAAATAGAATAAATTACCGAAAATCGAAAAACAAAATTTTCAATGTTTCGGCTATTGTATAATAGTATATTATAGATAAATGTCGTCTGTAATAATTTTAGAAAATGAGAAATTTTTGTAAAGCATAATGTAACATAAGATGTAAAAGAGATAACTACAACTCAACAAAGGACAAGACAGACAATAGTATTAATAGAAGCACAGGAATCCAGAATCAGAGAAGAAAAGGTAAACTCAAAAAATCAAAATACGTTATGTATTCTTGAAGTCCGTAAACAGGTCACGGAAAGAAGTTCATGAAAATGTTCAGGCCTCAGTGACAGCAATAGAAACAAGACTTTGAAGACGACAGAAGTATGTGAATGATTTAGGGTTCAGTACCACGGGATTCCAGTGATGAAGCAACCAGAACGACAAGGGACGTATCAGCAGCATTATAATTGAAGTCATAAAATAAGAATTGATCAAGTGTTATTCCTCTGTGAACCAGACCAATTGCACTAGGTGACGGCACTGAAAAGATCAAGTTATTTTATCGTCTCCGAAGAAATTGATACTGTCTATTACTTAAACACCCGGGAGCTCAGGAGTTGTTACTAAAGGACAAATGACAAGTAAATCAATTCGATAGTTTTTCTTTTAAGAAAACTATCGAATGAGAGTTTAAGGTGATTGAATTAAAAACAAATAAATCAATTTAGCATTCGATAGTTTTGTTTTAAAAACTATCGAATGGTAAAATGATTTGTTTCATTCGATGGTTTCTTAAACCATTCGATGGTTTTTTAATTGGGAGCAGGTGGAAAGTAATACTTGTTTTTCAAGTTGAAGAAGATCCAACGGCCAGGATTGTTTCTACAAGTTTGGTTCGATGGTTTTTCAAATCAAAGTCTGCAGTTAATACAGAGTGAAGAATGTGTCTTCTTCAGTTAAGGATTCTAACACAGAGACATTATTGAGAGAGAGAAGAGCCGGAGAAAATTATCAGAGAAATTAATAGTGCTCAGAACTTGATCATTGTTTTGTATTTGTGTAACCTTAAACTCATTGACGCTAATCTACGGATTAGAAATTGTAGCACCCCTCGAGGTTTATATTTATAAAAAGATATATTCCCCGAAACTTGATTTGGTTTGGTGTGTTTGATTTCGTTATAGAACTGAAAGATTAATCCGCGAACGAAATTAAATTATTTGTGAGTATCGTATTCAACCCTCCCTTCTACGATACTTTGGACCTAACAATTTTAGTTAGAAAATATAAAAAAGAATATACGTTTTGACTAATAAAGGTAATCGGTTAACTATTAGTGTTTATAATTTTACTATTTTATGTTACTAAATGGAATTGCCTATAATATTTTTGAAAAATCTGAGGTTTTACTTAGGAAAAAATTTATAAATATTATTATTTAATAATATAAAAAACAATATATGATTTGGCAAAAAAAACTAATTGGTTAGTTATTAGTAATTATAAATATTATTATTTTATTTCATTAAATAGAACTGTCCGTGATATTTTTGGAAAATGAGAGGTTCTAGTTAGGAAAAATAAAAAAATAAATTTTAGTTATAAAATATAAAAAAGAATATACACTTTGGCTAAAATAGGTAATTGGTTAGTTATTAACAATTATAATTTTATTATTTTATTTTAATAAATGAAATTGTCGGTGATATTTTTGGAAAATGAGAGGTTTCAGTAAGGAAAAATAAAAAGTTTATATGTTTTAGTTAAAAAATGTAATTGTCCGTGATATTTTTGGAAAAATAAGGTAATTTTTCAGAAAAAAATAAAAAAAGATAATGTATTTTAGGTGAAAAAGGTAATGGTTATAAATAGGTAATATTATTATTTAATAATATATTTTTATAAATAAGTAAGGGTAATTAAGTAAAAATACGAAGTACAGTTAAGTAAGGACAATTAAGTAAAATCACAACATATCAAAAAATATTTAGTATTATATCCAATGACTCTCATTAATTTAATTTAAAAGATCTAACGGATTAAATGACCAACTATGGAAGACCAGACTACAAACTGACTACAAAAACTTTTAATGTTTCGTCTTTAATATAACTAGGTTACTAAACCGCGATTCGCAGCGGCATTATAATATATTTGTTAAGAAAAAAAATATTAGAATAAAAATTGTGAAATAAATATCTACAAAATTATATAAATTATCAAATAAAATATATTCTGTAAAATTTGCATTTGGGTATGTAATATTATAAATTATTTACATATTCCTTTTGTTTATATAGTTTGATTTTTTATTTTCTTGGACCAATATCATTGTCATATATATAAAAATATATATATTAACAAAAATCAATATAAATATATAATATTACTTATATTTATATAGTATTATTAGAAAAGATAATATTAGAACATGATAGTTTGAATTTTAACTTATATAATAGTATTACTTATATATTACTATAATATATTAGAGCGTCAAAATAACCGAGAGCATGTTAGTGTCATTAATACGTGCATCAATCATATCCGGACATATGAACTGAAATCCGTGCAGTGATATGTTGACGATGTCTTCTTCCAATCTCTTAGGCGACGTTATGCATATGAAGAGCAATTTAGACCCATGTGATAGTGGTCTATATTTTCTTGTACTTGAAACAAATTTCAGATTTTTGATGTTGTACACAGAGCCTTCCTCTAAAAGATCTTTGAACCGAGAGACCAGAATCTTTGGGATCGTAGCATAAATCAAATTTTCCTGTCATACAACATATTTTAGAAAAGTTAATAACATCCTACAATTTCACAAACTAATAAGTTATAAGTATATTGATTTATTAACCTTTTTATCGATCAAAATCATGTCAAGACTGATCGGTTCTTCAGTATTTGGATTGACATATTTCCACATTCTACTACTTGTACTCTTATCATCCAGGTATAGCTGTTGTCGTTCAAAGCATCCAACATGATGTAGGTCATAGTTATATTGATTGTAAATATGATTGTAAAGATTTGGAGTTATGTAAAAAAGTTTCGGTGTAGATTTTTTTGTTATGAATGACCTTTAATTTATAGGTGTTTGTAAGGTGAATAACATGAAAATCCATTATGTTTAAAAGTCAAAAAGTATTAAATAGTAATTTATGTTAGAAATGAATACCATTTAGAAACTAGACAGGGGGGGTGAATGGATAGTTTTGAGATTTTTGCTTTCTTGAAACTAAATTGTTGTAATTGATTGTGTTGTAAGAAAATGCGGAATAAAATAAACAACACACACAGTCACTTTAATCTACTTTGTATTAAGCAAATTAAATACTATAGCTTTCCAGAATTTCACAACTGAATTTTTGGCTTCTAAACAAGAACAGTTCGTATCTTGTTTTGCTTACAAAGAAAATAGTGCTTAAGATTAATCTATGTGTATCTCTCTTGCTGCTTACAATAGGGTGTGCATGATATATATAAGTCCTATACAAACTAGTGCACACACATATTTACACTGTTACCCTCACTGTTAATCCAACTTGTCCTGCCATGAGAGGTCAACGGTGTCAGGAAGGACCACCTGCTTTTCAGAGTCTTTCTCGTTTCTGTAGCTGCTTGTCTCTTATCTTTCTCTCCAAGTTTAGCTGTAGATTTGCCATCTGTTCTTTGGACCACCTTGCTAGAACAGATGCTTCAGTATTTGTCTCCTTTGAATTTGATCTTGTACCTTCATTTGTCTTGTTGTAAACGGCTAAGTGTTGATATCGTGAACTCCACTTCATTCCTGACTTCACGATGTCCCTTGTGAAGACTACGCGACATGACCTTTGAGGACTTTGCGACATAAGCCATTTGAGGACTTTGCGACATAAGCCATTTGAGGACTTCGCGATCTAGTCGTTTTGAGGACTTCGCGATATAGCCTTTTTGAGGACTATGCGACATAGACTTTTTGAGGACTATGCGACATAGACTATTTGAGGACTTCGTGATCCAGTACATCTTGACTTTGCGGTATCAACACTTCACGATATGAGTCTTGATGACTTCACGACATAGTACAAATTGGACTATGCGATAAAGCACTTCTCGACATGGATATTGGTGACTTCACGATATAGCTTTATTCTGACTTTGCTATATAATGCCTTAGATAAATTTCTGAAACTTATTTCTTCAGGGCCTTATTCATCTCCATCCTGATGCATGAACAATTATGAACTTCCACCATGACAATTATTCAATGGCCTATGTACATTCTAGATGCATGAAACTTACTAAGCTCATTATAATTCTGAGCATACATAATCAAGGTAATATTCATGAGAACAAGACAAGTACATAGAGACCTATATTATATCTCAGTGATAGAAATCACTAGGTCATGTAGAGTGACATAGTCACAATGATTAGGCTTGTTAATAGTGGTAATCAGACATGCCTTGAGCCTAACAATCTCCCCCAAATTATGAGTAAGAAACTTAGGCACAATTTCATGTATGATAACAAGCCTAACTTACATAAAAGGAATTTAAGTAACAGAGAGAACAATACATGAACATTAAGAGCAAGGATTTGATTGCATTGCAGAGTTGAAAGCTTATAGATTATCTTTGTTGCTCAGCAGCTTCAGTTTGCATTTGTTTCTCAAGATAATCATCATACTCTTTCTTCTTTCTCACTTCTTCTCTTCTCTTCATGTCTATTATGGCTTCTTGAAGTTCTTCTCTTGCAATTAGTTCTTCGATGAGAGGTGATAAGTGGATTTTATATCCACTATTTGCATTCCATTCGTACTTAAAACGATTGCTAGTTCTCAAGTTTCGTGTTAGTTTGATGTGTTTTCATCTAATTTGTGTAGGTTGCATAGTCGGAGGCATTGGTGTTGTTGGTGAAGAAATGGTGGTAATCAGTGAGCTTAAAGTAGAAATTACAGGAAGACCAGGGCAAGAGAACTCAGGAATTTGAGCACAATGCGCATACCTCACTGTTTTGGCCATAACTGGAGTTCCGGACATCAGAATTGGGCGATTCAACAGCTCACGCGAAGAGGAGAGAAATTTCTACAAAACTGGGCAGGGGTTACCAGGCGCAAGAGCGCAACATAGGCGCGCAGGAGCGCAACACAGGCGCAGCAGCGCTTCATATTCGCGCAGGTGCGCAGTCGACCCTCTGACCACAGGCGCAGGTGCGCATGAATTCGCGCAGGTGCGCAAAGCCTTCTCTGTCCAAGCGCGCAGCAGCGCATGTCCTAGGCGCAGGTGCGCTCCCGGTTTTCTGTTTGTTAGCGCAGGTGCGCGTGTCTGCCGAGCAGCTGCGCAAGGTCGAGCGCAGTGGTGTGTATTTCCTGGTTCTTTAATTCTCTCGGGTTAACTACAAACCTTTTGGGCCTAATTCTTTTGGGCTTGTGTAATAGTTAAGTTTTTAAACTTATTAATATTAGAAGTAGAGATTATTATCAGGATGAGAGTTTTTTATCTTAGAACGTACATCAGAATTCTAGGGTTTTTGAGGTGACAAGAGCTCGTTTTTCAATTTAATTTCAACCTTCAGAATTTCACTTCTCAATTGGGTTTTATTTTCTATCTCTTGTTCTTATATTTTTAATTATTCCCATATTGTTTATTATCATGTGCAATTTCAGATCTATGTTCTACATAATTTCCATGTTAATAATTAATTCAGACATGAACTAATTCTTTTTCATGGGGTTCCAATGGATTCTATAACGTAACTTTTGTGCTTGATTCGTGAATGATTCCGGGTGATTTAATTTTGGTACTCTAGTTTGGTTGAATTAATTTAAAGATGATTAGCTACCATCTTATTTATTCAATCCTAGATGATTGCGAAAGTGGATTCTAGGGTGTTGATGTCGCCAAATTAGCATAGGTTCTTGAGTAATTAATTATTCTTGATTTGTAGTGTGATTTAACCCATTTCACGTTGCCCCATGTAATCGTATTGATAACCTAAGCTTAAATCAGTTATATTCTCAGATTGTATAGACATATATAATCTGAATATAATTTGGTGTCTTCTTAAACTCCATCTGTTGTGGGAATTTAGAGGTTTGATGCGAGTTTGCTGAAAGGTAGCTCGTATTATCATTGTGTTATCTGATTAATTATTGAATTTATCACCCGAGTCGTTATATTGAGTCAGCTATGAGTGAAATTGTAGATGAAATTGGAATCCCATGTCTCTCTTGCTATAGATAATTTCTTGTTAATTCATTTTCCGATATTTCGTGCTTAGTTGATAATTTTAGAATAATAAAAACTTGAAATTGATAAATTGTCAGGCAGTAAGAAGTAATCATACTCTGTTGCATAGGCATTAAATTCGCAGTACATCTTGTCCCTGAGGAACGAACTTTTATTTACCACTTGCTATTTTGTGACCACGTATACTTGCGTGTTTGCGAGCTAACAAGAGGTGAGCCTTCTAAATCATCAATTGCAGCTTTAAGGGCACTCTCCACATATGAATCTAAAAACTCCATCCTTATCTTGCTTATCCTTCCAGCTCTATTCTTGTATTCCACAACATAAGGATTTTGTTTTACTTTGCATAGCCCTTTCTGTCTTAGCTCTTTAGCTCTTTCCTCCATCTCAGCCATCTCTTTCTCTCTATGTATGTTCTTCTCTTCATTCAGTTTCCTCAGGTTCTCCTCATAATCAGAATGCATTTTCAAGAATCTAGCAATCTCTATCTTCCACAATCTCTCCTCATTTTCTTCAAAATTCAATAGAGCATTTATTCTTTCAAGTTCATATTGTGAGAAGTATTGTCAGCCTCCTTGCTTCATTTCTCTTTCTCTTCCATCAGTTTATTTGATCTCTAGATGATCTAGCTTCACCTTAACTTCAAAGATTCTTTGAGCTCTCAAAAATGCTAGGGCATCTTCATCATAGTCTTCATCCGGAGGAAGCACTTTGATCCCTACTACATTAGTGATTACCCCATTCTTCTTTGTTATCTTTTTCCTTCTGGCTACACTCTTGATCTTCAAATGCTTCACTTGAGGTAGCTTTCTGGAGCAGGGAGATTTAGTCTTTAGTGCCACATCATTTGGAAGTAGCTTCATCCCTTTCCCTTAAATCCACTGTAACACTCCACTAGCTGTGACTTTGTGGAAGTGTCTTCTTGATTTTTCCTTTGTGGCTTCAACTTTCTTCTGTGGCAAATCAGGTTCAGAAGTTTTGGGTAAAGATTTTGGAGGATCATTATTAACAGTACCCACCCTAGACTTAGAATCTTGTGTTGTGGTTAAGGTACTGCTAGCAATGTCATTGACTTGCTGATTTCCACTCTTCTTCTTGACAGATTCTTTGTTTCCCTTGGGATCCTTGTCTTCACCAACATCTTTGGATCTCTTTGAAGATTTGCTCTTGTTGCTGTCACTTGTTCCATCCTTATTGCTCCTTGGTTCACTTCTCCTTCTATAAGTTTCTTCTCATCATCCCCCTCATCATCTTTCTTCTTGCTTCTTTCTTTGAGTGACTCAGGAATGGCTCCATGAATCAAGAAAGATTGTAGAATTTGAATCATTTCAAGCTCTTCGGCTGTTCTAACTCCTTTCTTGGATCTCAGCATCTACAACACTTGATTGATTTTGGCATTGTTCTTCATTGTCAAGTTTGCAGGAATCACCAGTTGGTCAATACTGTTGGCTTGAGTTAGACTTTGAAAAATTATTGTCCTCGGGTTAGAGATAACTTCAGGCAATCTTTGAAATTGGTCTATCTTCAAGTCATCATGTAGCCTCCTGTTGTTCTCCCCATGTTTTTCAATCAATTCCAGAATTGTGGTCAGCTCAGTAAACCTCAGTTTCTCTAGAGTTTGAAAGGATAGATGCCACATGTAATTATCCTTGGATACCATGATAACTTCTCTTAGATGAACATCCTTGATTTTCCTGACTGCCACAGTGAAGTACTTGATACTTTCCTTGATCTTTTCTCTGTAGATCCTTGCATCTTCTTGAGCACTGCTGTAGATGGCTTTCAGAAACTCCAGGAAGGCCTCATCATGATAGATGTGAGAGTTGGCAACTTCTTGTAGCTTGGCCTCAGTGATAATGGCAGCTTTGATAGGTTTGGAACTAGAAGTTGGTTGAGGAGCTGAAATGTCCTTTGGCATAGTAGATGGATAGAAAGTGGTAGTGATAGTGCTTCTTTGACCTTGTGCATTGATGACATCCACAGAGGGAAGAGTGATTGGCTTGAAGGTTTCTTCAGTGATTTTGCCCTTAAGCTTCTGTTGCTTGGCAGGTACTCCCCCTCTGTTTTCCACATTAACCCCTTTTCCTTTTCCTTTCTCCCCCTTAGGCTTGGAATCAGACAGGATGTCTTGAGCTTCTCCAGGAACAAGAAGGTTCATGCTTCTGAGTAGGGTTGTCATCATTTACTGTTGGACTAGCAATATATTTGATGTGGCATTGTTTTGGTCATCCAACTTGTGATTGAGTTGTTCCAAGGATTGAGATAGCACCTTGTTTTCAGCTTTAAGATCATCCACCTCCTTTTCCAAGTTATCTACCTTTGAGAATAATTGTTGAGATTTGAAGGAGTTGAGGGATTGGTCCTTTCTTTTGGAGAAATCAAGCTTGGAGATGTCAGATATTGGAACTTCATCTACAAGCTTGTTCCTATACTGATTCTTCCACAGCACTGTGAGTATAGAGTTGGAGTTGATGGTGGCCTGCAGTTGGTTTTCCAATTTGGTGGACATTCTCTTCAAATTATCAGTCACCAAAGCCAGAGAAAGATCCATAGAGGAGACAGTTTGATTAGTCTTCCTGAGCTCCTTGAGCATGCCATCCACCTTGGGAAAATCAGAAAGATATGTATTCCTTAGCTGAACCAGAGAATGTTCAGTTTCTTCCTTGATGGTTGAGATTTCTGACTGAAGACATTTCCCAAGGAAGTGCATAGCTTTGAGTTGGCTCTTGTAGACTTCATTAACAGCATCATAGATTTCTGCAGGAGAGAGACTTTTAGCATTAGATCCCAAAGCTGTGAGATAGTCATCCCTGAGAAAAGCTAGAGCCTCCTTCAGTTTCACTGTCCTCTTTCCATCCAACCAGACATCCACATTCCCATCTTGTTGGGCTTCATCCACAACTTTTGCCTGTTGTGCTTCAACATCCTCCTTATGAGAGAGAAGAATGGCCTCATAATCAGAGTTTGGGAGATTTGCAGTGAGGAGATGTTGAGCAATTTTAGAGATCTCATCAATCTGTGCCACATGAAGATTTTGAAGTTCTTCTTCCGTCAATTATGGTGGCACAGAGGATGATCCTGAAGCTCTGTCATGTTGCACAGGATTCAGCCATTCTGACATGGTGGCCTGGGCCAAGTAAGAGCCAGTGTTGGGCACTTCAGGGGGATTGATGTATGAGTTTCCTCCAGTCTTGGAATGACTGTGGAGTCTGATGTTGTCTCCATTGAAATGGGATGAGTGACAACATCATCTCCATGTGCCTGTGAAGGCAAGTCCATGTCCATAAGGAATAGAGAGTCTGGCATAGAGTCTCCAGTAAGAACTGGTGAATCCTATATGTTTTTGTTGGTGTCATTAGGATATGCCTCAGCATGCATTCCCTGACCAACTAAGTGTGGTTCCTGAGTGGTGAGCACAGTGTCATGCACCATGTCACTTGAAAGTGGCTCAATCACAGAAGTAGATTGTGATTGATCAATGGCAAGATTGTCATGAGAATGACTCTCTTGTTCAGAAGAAATTTTTAATGGAGAAACTGAGAGAGAAGTGGGGTTTAGATTGGATTTTGGCAACTCCCCCTGAGAAATAGGAGGAGTTTCAATTGTGATGTGCTCTCCACTCTGTGTAAATTCACCTTTATTACCACTTGGGTCAAGAGTGAGTTCTTGACCCTGTGCTGACTCTTTACAAGATGTAGTGGGGAGACTACTCTTTTCAATGTCAATGCCCTGTTGAGAGGCCATTGACAGTAACAGGTGTACCCCTTTTTCCACATCTGAATCCTGTTGGGAGGATTCAGTGGTAGGTATAGATTTGGACTTCTTACTGTGTCTGGTGAGAGGTGACTCAGGATTCTCACTACCTAACTCTACTGATTCATTGATCACTGCAAGGGCTCTCTTCTTTGTCTTCTTTTTAGTAGCACCAAACTTTTGGGAAGTTGGTGCACTTGGCTCCCTAATGACTATTGTACTGTTTGCAGGGGGATCATTGGATGGGTTAGGAAGGCTTGGGTTAGACTTGGATGCTCCTTCTGTCTTAGCCTTCCCTTTCCAAGAAAGTTCATGGTATATTGGCTTATCAAGTGGATAAGATGCAAATGTGTCATGCATATGCTTGGTCACACTTAGTATCACATCCACTTGATTCATTGTGTCCAATGACCCAAATAGAACTTTGGACATGGACTTGGAATAAGCCATTTTATTTTGATTTATACCCTCTAGTTCATGTATATTAGCATCAAGATAATTTAAAATACATTGAAGGAAACGAGGATAAAAGATTTCATTACCTCTACCACGAACTGTCCTCCCTAGCCTTTGAGCCAATTCTTTGAGGATTATTGCTCCTACATTTATCTCCTGATTGTAGGCTAGGGAGTAGGCTAACTTCACAGCAATGTGACTGATTTGGTCCCATCCTGTCTTCCTGCATAAGAACACCTTCTGGAGTGCATCAAATAGAAACGACCACTCCCTCCTGACATGCTTCTTGTTCAACTTAGCCATGTCAATTTCATCTGTATACTTGATTAAATCCAAGAATGCTACCATCTCAGCATCATTAGCTTCAGTGTCATGACCCTCAACCTTGAACCCCAGGGCCTCGTTTATCTCCTTTTCTCCAAACTGGAAAAGCTTGCCCCCAATCGTGCAATTCACCTCTTGAAACGAGGTTCCATCTTCCTTCGCAATTGTGGAAACCATTGTTGTCCTCCAGAACCCCTCCAACACATCAACATACAGAGTGGGGTTTTGGGTTAAGGCTTGGCGGAGGTAGGAGGTGTTTAAGAACCGTACAAAGCATTTGTACCTTGGGTTTGCCTCCGCCTCAGAGGGAATTGTGAGAAGATTTGTTTCTTTGGGTATGATTAAAGGGTTTGAAGATGATACTGTTTGGGATTTGGGTGCCATTGTGAAATTGAGAGTGAAGAAGAGAGTAGAGAATTTGAGTTTAGGTTAGAGAATTGAGAGTAGTAGACAAGATGAAAAGTTGTGAACGGTTAGAAAATAGTATTTATATGATAGAGACACTGCGATATGGAGTTATGAATATGTACATGCTATTTGTATATCGCGAAGTCTTAAAATAGCCTGTATCGCAAAGTTTTGTAAAGTGTATCGCAGAGTCCAGAAATGAACTATGTCGCAAAGTCTTGAAGAGAGAAAGATTGGGAAGACTTTGCGATATAGTGTAAATACCCTGTCTAAAACTCTCTTTTAGGAATTTGAAGCATTTTGTCAGACTTAAATCAAAAATTGAAATAAAATTAATTTAAATCAAAATTATGTCAAATATGGAGACTTGTCGATGTAGTTATTCTAAGTCGCGAAGTCATAAAATGAACTATATCGCAAACTCATGAAATGAACTATATCGCGAAGTCTCACAATTTCAACAGTTTGCGATATAAGTCTGTTTGATTTGAACTAAGTCGTGAACTCTCAAGATCACCTATGTAGAGATGTCTTAAAAACTCATAACTTCTCAGAAAAGTATGATTTGAAAAATATGCAGTAAAATACTGAAATATTTATAAATCATATCTCAGCTAATTTTCACTCCAAATGAATAGAGCATCTAAATACAGTGAAAATTTACTGCTGCAATCATTAACCAGCATACTTACTTAGAACAACTAAATGAAGGATTGAGCATTCCAATTTCACTCACAAGTCTCTTGAAGACAGCTTCATTTAGAGGTTTAGTGAATATGTCAGCTAATTGTTTCTCTGTTGGAACATAAGAGACTGCTATAGTACCATTTGCTGCATATTCCCTAATGAAATGATACCTTATCTCAATGTGTTTTGTAGTAGAATGATTAACAGGATTAGCTACAATGGATATTGCACTAGTATTATCACACATCAGAGGAATGTGTTCTAACACTAGTCCATAATCCATGAGTTGATTTCTAATCCAAAGCAATTGAGCACAGCAGCTTCCAGCAGCAATATATTCAGCCTCAGCTGTAGATGTTGCTGTGGATTGTTGTTTCTTACTGAACCAGGACACTAACCTTTGACCTAAGAATTGGCAGCTTCCAGAGGTGCTCTTCCTGTCAATTCTGCATCCAGCATAATCAGAATTTGTGTAACCAACCAGGTTGAACCCAGTGCCCTTTGGATACCAAAGCCCAAGATTAGGAGTCCCTTTCAGATATTTGAAAATTCTTTTGATAGCCATCATGTGGGATTCCTTAGGATCAGACTGGAACCTTGCACAAAGGCATGTGGCAAACATGATGTCTGGCCTGCTAGCTGTGAGATAGAGTAGTGATCCAACCATTCCTCTATAGACCTTGATGTCAACTCTTTTGCCCTTCTTATCTTCATCTAGCTTGATTGCAGTGAACATAGGAGTTTTTGCTGGGTATGACTCTTCTAAACCATATTTCTTTAAGAGCTCGTTAACATACTTAAATTGATTTATAAAGATGCCATCCTCCCTTTGATGTACTTGCAGGCCTAAGAAGAAGGTTAACTCTCCCATCATACTCATCTCATATTTGCTTTGCATCAACTTAGAGAACCTTTCACAGAGTTTTTCATTTGAAGAGCCAAAGATGATATCATCCACAAAGATTTGTACTTGAATGATATCATTTCCATGTTTCTTGAAGAATAGAGTTTTATCAATTGTACCCCTGCTAAATTGATGCTCAAGAAGGAATTGAGATAGAGTTTCATACCAGGCTCTTGGTGCCTGTTTAAGTCCATAGAGTGCCTTGAGCAGTCTATACACAAAATCTGGGAAGTTTTCATTTTCAAAGCCAGGTGGTTGGGACACATAAACTTCTTCAGCAAGATCACCATTGAGAAATGCACTTTTCACATCCATTTGATACATCTTGAAATCTGAGTGAGCTGCAAAAGCCAAGAAGATTCTGATGGCTTCCAGTCTAGCTACAGGTGCAAATGTCTCATCATAGTCAATGCCCTCTTGTTGACAGTATCCTTTGGCAACCAACCTTGCTTTGTTTCTTATCACCACTCTTTCTTCATCCATTTTGTTCCTGAACACCCATTTGGTGTCAATAACATTCTTTCCTTCTGGAGGTGGCACTAATTCCCATACTTTGTTTTTCTCAAATTGATTCAATTCTTCTTGCATGGCAACAATCCAGTCAGAATTCTTCAAAGCATCTTCAATTACTTTTGGTTCTTCTTGTGACAGAAAGCAGCTATACAGACATGTATTCATTGTTGCCCTTCTTGTTCTAACTCCCTCATCAGGATCTCCAATGATCTGATCCCTAGTGTGGGCTCTGTCCCATTTCCTTGTGTGACCTTGTTCATTTCCTTGACTTGTTCCAGGATCATTTTGATTGACAGTTGCATTCTTTTCTTCTCCCCCTATGTTTGTGAACCCTTGCACAGGTGTTTGAAGAAGATCATCAACTTCAAGAGTTTCACTTTCTGGAATAGTTTGAATAGGTGGTTCATCCTCACTTTCAGAATCCTCAAGATATCCTTGATTTTCAAATCTTAATGGCACATTGTCTTGTTCACTTGTTTTAAGTCCAGGAGTTTTCTTGTCATCAAAGGTAACATCCATGCTTTCCATAACTTTGTGTTGCTCAGGCACAAACACTCTGTATGTTGTCCTTTCCAGAGAGTATCCAATGAAAATACCTTCAAATGTCTTAGCATCAAATTTTCCAACATGCTCAGAGGTATCTTTCATCACAAAACACTTGCTTCCATACACATAAAGATGCTTGAAGAATGCTCTTTTGCAAGTCATTAATGAGTAAGGAGTTTTTCCAGACTTCTTATTGATCAATGTTCTATTTTGTACATAGCATGTTGTGTTAACAACATCAGCCCAAAAGCTAGTAGGTAGATTTGCATCTAACAACATTGTCCTTGCAGCTTCAATGAGAGTTCTATTCTTTCTCTCAACTACTCCATTTTGTTGAGGTGTTCTAGGAGCTGAAAATTGTTGAGAAATTCCTTTATCTTTGCAAAACTCATACAATGTTGAATTTCTGAACTCAGTCCCATTATCACTTCTCAAAGCAACTACAGAGGAACCAGTGCTTTGTGCTTCTCTATCAACTCTCTTAATATGCTCTATGATTACTTGAGGTGCTTCATCCTTGGAGAACAGGAATTCCACCCAAGTGTATCTTGAATAATCATCAACCATGACTAGAGCATATTTCTTCTTGGAAAAGGACATTACATTCACAGGGCCAAATAGATCCATGTGGATTAGTTGCAGAGGCTTTGAGTGTGAATTGAGCAACTTGTTCTTGTGACTTGATCTTTTAATCTTTCCTTTTTGACATGCTTCACATGCTCCATCTTGCACAAACTCCAAAGCAGGAATGTCTCTGATGAGTTCTCTCTTTGTCAGAGAGTTCATTGCCTGAACATTCAAGTGAGACAGTTTCTTGTGCCATAGCCAGAATTCTTCATTTGTGGCCTTAGTGTAGAAACAACAAATTTCTCCCTTGTCTGCAGCCTTGAGATTTGCTACAAACAAGCTTCCTTTCTTTACACCAGTTAAAACAACTTCACCACTTCCTCTTTTTGAGATTAGACAATGGTCTTCATCAAATTCCACTTTGAAACCCCTGTTGGTGAATTGTACAATACTCAAGAGGTTGTGCTTCAGTCCTTCAACAAATTCTACATCTTCAATAATGACATTCCCAGATTTGACACTGCCATATCCCATTGTATAACCAATGTTGTCATTTCCAAAGGTTACTGATGGGCCAACCTTTTCCTCAAATTGTGATAGCAGGGCTATATCATCAGTCATGTGACTTGAGCATCCACTGTCCAAGATCCATATGACCCTTTTATTCCTGTTGCCCTGCATTCACAAAGTGACTAAGTTGTTTTTGGTACCCACACTTGGTAGGGTCCAGTTGATTTAGAAACAGTTTTGTTAACAATTCTTCTGTCATAAATAGCATTTTTCACAGTAGGAGACTTCACTTTGTCTATGGCTTTGGAGTTTACACTCTTAGGCTCACATGAAGTTTTCACCCTCTCAACCTTGATTGGGGATCCTGTCCTGTGAGTGTGCATATGTGTGTGTGATTCACAAGATTGTGCAGAGTCGAGTTTATGCTTAAGAGATAAACAATTAGCAATCACAGTCACATAGCATGTCATGCAGTTTGCATTACCACAGAAGGAATCATGGATAGAGTTTATGCTTACAGAATGATTACTCAGGTTATCAACTTCAACATTTGCAGGTTTATTACACTTATGAGTCAAATGATTCACATATAAGCATTTCTGACACTGTTTCCTAGGAGCATTTGGCACATAAGCATAATTGTTACTCTTGTTGACACCTATCTTACCATTTCTGTTTTGTTTCTTCTTTTTAACAACTTCTTTCTTAATTTTAGGACTTTTGACAAGGTTGTCTTTGGTTTCTTTCTGAACAACAGACTTGGAGGAGGAGGAAGAAGTATCCTTAGCAGCCTCATCTTCTTCAAGTAGTTGTTGTTTGATGATCAGAAGTTCTTCATCAAACTCAACACTACTCTTTTTGAAAATGGGCTTTTCAACACTTGACAAAATGGTTGGGGCATTTTTGTTTGTAATAGATTCTTTTCCTTTGCCTTTGGCCTTCTTCCTTCCCTTATCATTTTCATAATCAAAACCAACTCCAACCTTGCAGTTTTCAGTGTGTTCCTTGTGATAGGTTTGAATAAGCTCAGAGGAGTTCTTGAAACTTCTTAGCTTTAATTCATTTTCAGAAATTTGTTCTCTAAGAGCTTTTTCTATTTGTTCAACACAAATCACTTTGTTTTTAAGATACTCATTCTCCTTTTTCAAACCATCAAGGCTCACAACCATTAACACAAGTTCCTCATTCTTTTTTGTAAGCTCAAGATTTTAGCAGTTAGTCTATCAATTTCTTCATTGGCAACTAACATGCTAGTGTGAATATTGAACATCTCAGTACTCATATCTTCAACAGTTTGCTTGTATTGAAAGGGAGTCATATCAAGAGAAGTAAGAATAGGTACCTGACTTGAGGAATCACCATCATCAGAAAATGCCATCAAGGCATAGTTTGAATACTCATGTTCTTCTTCTTCATCAGAGTCATCCCAGCACTTTCCCTCAGCAATAAAAGCTTTACCCTGTTGTTTCTTGAGTAGAGCTTCATACTTAGCTTCAAGCTCTAAGTATGCTTTGTCCTTTTTGACTTGTTTGGGCTTCTTGCATTCTGTGGCAAAATGCCCAAGTTCATTGCAGTTATAGCACCTTATCTTGGACCTATCCACACTTCCAGATTTGTATCCTCCTTTAGCAGCACCAGCAATCCTTTTTCCTTTATTGAAGGTGTTTGAGCCACTTGTGAAAGGCATATGTTTAGGCCTGTTAATATTCCGAGGAAACAACTTAATTTAAACAAGTTTGTAATAAGTAAATAATAAGTTGATATGTCACAGGAATCTCAGATAGTTTTATCTGTCAAGAGAATGGAGAATTAAAGTCATCTACAGACTTGAAGTTATTCTACATTGAAAGAAGTTCAATTTATTGTTCAAGCCTCAGTGAAGTATTCAAGTTAGTGGATTTACTGCAGTGACAGAGATTTCCAGTGGTGACGGAAGAAGTACAGGACACAGAGTATTGTCAGAGCTAAAGAAAAGAAACCACAGCTTTAAATGTTTTAAAGATGAAGAATTATCATTGAAGTCAGTTATTCATGAAACCAGACAGTGCATCGAATGACGACATCATCAGTGGAATTAAATCATATCTATTCAGTGGTTTTCAGAAGAGAGAGAGATGCAAGGCTTTAAAGATATCTTATTTGATTTATTAATTTAATTTAATTAATAAATTAATTCTATCAGAATTAATTTATTTATTAAATTAATTAGGTTAGTAGTTTAAATTATTTATTAACTTAATTCTATTTAAGAAGAATTAATTTAATCTATAATTTAATCTAACTAATTAAATTAAAAGGATTTTCTGAAAATGAACTAGTATGACCTATGTTTATTATTATTAGAAACTCGGTATGACCTTAGTAGATAATTCGGTATGACCTATTTTCTAGGTTCTACTGAATTATTTATAAGGTCATATTAAGTCTTTTTGAAGGTCATACCAAGTACTTTTTCTGGGTCATACAATCCTCTTTTTTGGTCATACCGAAAATTAGAAATTGTGTTGACATGTCATTCTAATCTTAAGAGGTTCTACCGATTTCTGTTGGAGGTCATACAAGGCTTAATACATGTGTATTAATTGAAGATAGAACAGAAAAAGGAATGCAGTTGAAGAAAAGTATCAAGAACACACAGAAGCATTTACTCAAGAACAAAAGAAGCTTTATATCTTATTTCTTCTCAAGCAATTAATTCTAGTTTGTATTGTTAAATCCAAACCACTAGAATTTGATTACTTGTATTGCTTTGACTATCTAGCGGATTTTTATCCCTAGAACGAATCTTAAATTATCAAATATTGTTAAATCATTTTATTACAAATATAGATAAATTCATGTCGAATTTATTCTAGATTTGTTTTAATTTATTTAAGATTCAATCTTGTACTCAGTATCATTTGTAACACCCTTCAAGTTTAATATTAGTTATATTTAACTTGAATCTTGTTTCATTTTTATTCCGCATTAATTTGTTCCTAAACAGTTTTATTCTAAAAGGACAAATTCGATTAAACGGTATAGTTTGTATTCAACCCCCCTTCTACAAACTTATCAGGACCTAACAATTGGCATCAGAGCCTTTTGATTGATATACAAATCAAAGATCCAATTGTTTTGAGATTTTTCTTTTAAACTCTGATTTTTTATTTGAATTCTAAAAATCTCAAAAGATGTCTACTACACAGAAAGTGGGGACAGTTAAAATCCCAATATTCAGCAAGGAGCATTATCCAATGTGGAAGAAGAAAATGCTCCTATTTCTTAAGGTTGCAAATCCTAAATACTTGGATGTGCTGAAGAGTGGTCCCAAACTCCCTATGATTATTGATCCTGAAGTTGTTGAGAATAATGTTGTGACTAGGGCTGCTAGAATGTACCCTAAAGATCCCAAGGAATACACTCCTGATGAGAAAGAGGATGTTACCTTGGATTCCTGTCTTCAGTTGATCCTTATTGAGAGTCTTGATCCTATCATGCATAATCATGTCCTAAATTGTGAAACTGCCAAACATATTTGGGGAACCATAGAGATAATCAATGAGGGGACAGAAGAAGTTAGGGAGAATATGCTGGAAATTCTCACTTCACAATACGAGCATTTCAGATCAAACCCTGGTGAAGGTATCTCTCAGGTTTTTGAAAGATACAACAAATTAATTAATGATCTGAATCTCAATGGGAAGCACTACACCAACAAGGAGATTAACAAGAAGTTCCTTCTTACTCTTCCACCTCATTTGGAGCACAAGATATCTGCTATTAGAGAAGCAAGAGACATGAATGAGATTGCTTTGGAAAGATTGTATGGTGTCTTGAAGACCTATGAGCTGGAGCAGATTCAACAGAAGGAGCTGTATGGAACTGGAAGGATTGTTGGTACCTCCACTGCATTGGCTGCTGAAGTCCCACAGAAACTGGAAGTGAAGGCTGTTCAACCTTCCAGTTCTCACATGAATGTTATTGATGCTGAATATGGATTAACATCCATTGATCAATCTGGTGGTGACTTCTATTCTTTGGAAGAACTTGATCAGCTGGAGGATGGTGATTTGGCTTTGATAGTCAGAAAGTTTGGGAAGTTTAGATTCAAGAGGAATCCCAATCTTAAGTTCAGACCCAGATTTCAGAGAGGTGGATCTTCATCTTCAAGTGGCACAAGGGGTGGCTACAAAACTGGAACTGTGGAAAGGAGTATAATCAGATGCTACAATTGCAATGAGTTGGGTCACTTTGCTACTGAGTGCAGAAAGCCAAAGCAAGTGACTAGAAACACATTTGATTCTAGCAAGAAGAACAAGATTGGGAAGGCCTATGTTGCTGAGGGAAAGAGTTGGGATGACACTGACAGTGATGAAGAAGCAGGTGAGATTGGGAACCTTGCTTTAATGGCTAAAGAGGAAAGCACTTCATCCAGATACATGTCAGAGGTAACCTTTACTGATGCTGAAATGATTTATCATCTTGGTGGCACCATAAGTTGTGCATGCACTGAAAATGATAGAATAAATCTTTTAAACACAAATCTTGAAAAGGAATTAAAAGATTTGAAACTTGTGCATGTTAATCAGGATGAACTTAATGAGAAAATTGCTTTTCTGGAGAATAGGGTTAAATGTTATATTCAACTGGAAACCATTCTCAAAGAGCAGATTAGTGAGCTCAAAACCAAAGCTAATGCCTATTACAACTCTTGTAAAATGGCTAAAGAAATTTTCAATAAATAAGCTATTGGTAATCATGTCAGTATAGGTTATGATTATAATGAGGCTATAGGATTGCTTGGTATTAATACACCTTGTAGAGTCAGAGAAGAAGGAAAGGTTGTTCCTTATATTCTTAAGGGTATTAAAACACCCTTCTGTAAGGAGTCTGAGGC
Organism: Heracleum sosnowskyi; assembly: GCA_030848705.1. NCBI lineage: Eukaryota > Viridiplantae > Streptophyta > Magnoliopsida > Apiales > Apiaceae > Heracleum > Heracleum sosnowskyi. The sequence goes on from CM061243.1 coordinate 12,048,112, forward strand.
AGAGCCTCTGAATGAATCTTCTATCATTATTGCTGAGGAGATTCATGAAGAAGATGTTGCCTTAGAAGCTGAGCAATCCAAAAAGTGTGTATCTGATATTCCAGTCAAAGTTGCTACAACTGAAAAGACTAAATCAGATATCCATAAGTTGGATCAAAACAACTGTAGAACTAACATGCCTGCTATTAATTCTTCTCATAAAGCATGTGGTGTGGGTAATTGCATGTCTTGTGCTTTTAATGTTATGTATGCTTTCTTTAATAAAAAGCATGTATCTAGTGATAAGACTGCTCCACGTCAACATGTTAATAATAAGAAGCATGTTAAAACAAAGACTACTAGTCCTCCTCAGACTAGAGTGGATTCATTTATCCCTAAGCCTACTCAGAAATGTGTTAAGGCTGGTTATAAATGGAAACGCTCTTATGTGAAAGAGGATGAAGTAGTTTTAGTTAGAAATGTTGTTTTGCCTGACAAAGGCCAGTTCTTTAAGTATGCCGGACCCAATCAATTTTGGGCTCCGAAGAAGGACTAATCAATCTGATATTGCAGGGAGTTAAACAGGTAAACCGAGTTATGTGGATTCTGGACAGTGGCTGTTCAAGGCATATGACCGGAGATAGAGCCCTGCTATCAGATGTGGTTGTGAAAGCTGGCCCAGTAGTTACCTTTGGAGATAACAGCAAGGGTATTACGAAAGGATATGGCTGTTTGAAGTACGGAAATGTTATCATTGAAGATGTTTCATTTGTGGAAGGTCTGACGTTCAATCTTCTCAGCATCAGTCAGTTCTGTGACAGAGGATATGCTGTTTCCTTTGAAAGAGAGAAGTGTCAGATTACTCACAAGAAGAATGGAAAGCCTGCTCTTCAAGGAGTAAGGAAAGGTGACTTGTTCATAGCTGATCTGAACTCGGGATTCAAAGATGAAGTTAATTGTTTTTATGCTAAAGCTTCATCAGATGATAGTTGGCTATGGCACAAGAAGATGTCTCACCTTAACTTCAAAACTATGAACTCTTTAGTCAAGAGGGAATTAGTTAGAGGTTTGCCTCAGATGGAATTTACACAGGAAGGACTGTGTGAGGCATGTCAGAAGGGAAAGTCAAAGAAAGCTTCTCACAAGGGCACTGACACATCATCAATAACTGAACCTCTTCAGCTACTGCACATGGATTTGTTTGGTCCAGTTAATGTGATGTCCATGTCAAAGAAACAATATGCACTTGTGATTGTTGATGACTATTCTAAATACACATGGGTTTTATTCCTACATTCCAAGGATGAGACCCCATTCCTGGTGATTGGCCATGTAAAGTTGATTGAGCTGGATTCTAGATTCCCTGTTAGAGCCATAAGGTCAGATAATGGTACGGAATTCAAGAATGCCATTCTAAATGACTTTTGTGCTGATAAAGGAATAACAAGACAGTATTCTTCCCCTAGAACTCCTCAACAAAATGGAGTAGTGGAAAGAAAGAATCGTACATTGATTGAAGCAGCTAGGACTATGCTAAGTGAGTCCAAACTTCCAACGTACTTTTGGGCTGAAGCAGCGAATACAGCTTGTTATACTCAGAATCGAACTTTAATCAACAAGGACTTAATGAAGACTCCGTATGAGATCATGAACAATAAGAAACCAACTGTCAAGTACTTTCATGTATTTGGAGCAAAATGCTTTGTGCTTTTAGATGACAATGTTAAACGTGGCAAGTTTGATGCAAAGGCACAAGAAGCTATTTTTGTTGGATATTCCAGAAGATCTTACAGGGTCTATGTGGTTGGCAGTCACACAGTAAAGGAAAGTGTCAATGTTACTTTTGATGACACTAAGTTCCCCAGTATCCAAAAAGAAGACTCATCTGAAAAGCTGAAGTTTGATAACTTGCCAGACTCAGAATCAGATGATGAAGCCCCACCTGAAGTTATTGCTGGTGATGATAATAACAATGATGATAATGATCATGGTGATGGTGGTGGAAACACTGGTAACAATGGAGATACCACCAACACTGGAGAAGAATCATCAAGGCAAACAGGCAACAACTCAGGGGGAGCAAATGAAGGATCAACTAGTCACTCACAACATCAAAGTGAATTTCAAGGCGAATCATCAAGATCAAATCTTCCAAGACAGACTGTTTGGAATAGAGCTCATCCTTTTGAGCTGATCATTGGTGATCCATATGTTGGAGTTAAAACTAGAAGAGCTTCTCAGAATGAATGTCTTTTCTCAGCATTTCTATCTAAAATGGAGCCAAAGAAAACTGAGGAAGCACTGACTGATCCAGATTGGGTGATTGCTATGCAAGATGAACTCAATCAATTTGAACAACAGCAAGTCTGGAAGCTGGTACCCAGGCCAAAGAACAAGAAAGTAGTGGGCACAAGATGGGTATACAGGAACAAGCTAGATGAGGATGGCATTGTTACAAGGAACAAGGCAAGACTGGTTGCACAAGGGTATTCTCAAGCTGAAGGCATTGACTATGATGAAACCTATGCACCAGTGGCTAGACTTGAGGCCATCAGGATGTTCTTAGCATTTGCTGCTTATTCCAATTTTAAAGTCTATCAAATGGATGTTAAGAGTGCATTCCTGAATGGTGAACTTGATGAAGAAGTGTATGTGGAACAGCCCCCTGGCTTTGAAAATCAGGAGTTGCTGGACTTTGTGTACTTTCTCTTCAAGGCTATCTATGGTCTCAAACAAGCCCCAAGAAAATGGTATGACACTCTCTCTGGTTTTCTTTTAGAAAATGGTTTTGTTAGAGGTATCATAGACAAAACTCTTTTTTCAAAGAAACACAAAAATGATATGATATTAGTCCAAGTCTATGTGGATGACATCATATTTGGGTCTACTAATGATAATCTCTGTAAGAGATTTGCTGAGCTAATGCAGAGTAAGTTTGAAATGAGTATGATGGGTGAGCTGAAGTTCTTTCTTGGATTGCAAGTAAGTCAAAGGTCAAATGGTATATTTATTTGTCAATCCAAGTATCTCAAAGAACTCCTCAAGAAGTATCATATGGAGGATTCAGCATCAGCAAGGACTCCATCTTCAACAGGAATCAAACTTGGAGCTTCTGACAAATCTATCAAGGTAGATGTTACAAGCTACAGAGGTATGATTGGCTCCTTACTCTATCTTACTGCTAGTAGACCAGATATTATGTATGCTACATGCTTGTGTGCAAGGTTCCAAGTGGACCCTAGAGATGTTCATCTCGTTGCTGTAAAAAGAATCTTGAGATATCTTAAGGGTACACCTAATCTAGGTATTTGGTACCCTAAAGATTCTGGTTTTAATCTTGTTGGATATACAGATTCTGATTATGCAGGTAGTGTTGTGGATAGAAAGAGTTCCTCTGGGAGTTGTCAATTCCTTGGAGGTAGGTTGATTTCCTGGTATAGCAAGAAACAGCAAACAGTTTCCAATTCAACAGCAGAAGCTGAATATATTGCTGCTGGAAGCTGTTGTGCTCAGATCTTATGGATACGGAATCAATTAAAGGACTATGGCTTTGCCTTAGACAAAATTCCCATATTTTGTGATAATACAAGTGCCATAGCAATCTCCAACAACCCTGTGCAGCACTCGAGAACAAAGCACATTGATATCAGGTATCATTTTATCAGAGAGCATGTTATGGATGGAACAGTGGAGTTGCACTTTGTACCCACTGAAGAACAGACTGCAGATATTTTCACTAAATCTGTTGACGAATCCACATTCATCAGGTTAGTTGGTAAATTGGGTATGTTGAACAGTCTTAGTGATTGATAATATCTCCAGGTTTGTTCTTAACTAAATCATTTTCTCTTGTTGATTTTAAGATGTTAAATATTGCCAATCCATGTTTATTGTATAAAGCTTGGTAATTTAAATATTCTGAATAATTTAAATTTCTTTAAAAATATTTTTCTCATTTTCCATGGAGAAATGTATTTTTATTGAAATTATATTTATTTAGAATCGTTTAAGTTATTTTCAGATTATAAATATTTTTGTTCAGATTTTTATGCAGGTTTAGTGTAATTTTGTGTTTTGGTTAGTTTTTATGCAGTAGGTTTCTTAACTGTTAGCATTTTATGTGCAATTTTTGTTGTTTTGATGTTACTGTGTACATTTATAACTCGGTATGACCCTCTAAGAGGTCATATTGGCTTATTTTTCAATAATGTTATTAGTTTAATTAGTAATAAAACTCGGTATGACCCTCTAGACAGGTCATATTGGTTTTTATTTTGGTTATTTAATTTTAAAAACTCGGTATGACCCTCTGCTATGGTCATATTGGATTTTATTCTTTTAATTAATCAGTATTTTCTTTGTTTTCTCGGTATGACCTCAAGCAAAACTCGGTATGACCTCCCTTTAGGTCATACCGAGCTCAGCAGAACCCTTGCCTATAAATACTAATGCTTTTCAGGTTCTTTTGCTCTTCATACCTTTCTAACTCAAGTTTTTACTTAGTTAACTTTGCTCTGGTTTGTGTTTTATTCTTAAAACAACGAACTATTGCAAATTTTTCTTGTGAATTACTTGGGATTTTATTTCTTTTCTGATAATTATTATTATTAATTGCTGTGTTATTCTAGTAATATTTTTAATTTTATTATTTATTCTTAAATGGCTGGTGAGTTTGTTGTTGAACGTTTTAATAATTATGTTGGCTATTGTGATCCCCTTAAGTGTTCTGTTGAACGTTTTAGGCCGTGGATTCATTTTTTAAATGAACAATCAATTGTTAGCTATGCTATCACTGCTTCTGTTGATTTAAAGATTGAACCCCTTCGTCTATTATGCTTAACTGCTGTTGTTGCTGAAGATATGCGATCTTTCACATTCACTATTTCTGATCGCCAGTACACAGTAACTAAGGAGATCTTTTGTCAAGTGCTTCAGTTTCCACTTGATAACTTTGTTAGATTCCCTACTGATCCTGAGTTAGTTCAATTTTTCTCTAGTATTGATTACCAAGGAAATATTGTTCTTCCTCGTCTGAATAAGGGTAATCTAGCTTGTGAGTGGGATTTGTTCTTTGACTGTTTAGCTAAAGTTTTTAGTAATTCTACCAAAAACAACTTTACCGTCATAACTTCTCTTCTACAAAACATTGCCTATGCTGCTGTTTTTAATCTGAGAGTGGACATAGGAACTCTTCTGTGGGATCTCTTGATAAGGAGGATTTTCAATTACCCTAGAGATATTGAAACTGGAAAGAAAGTTAGATGCTTTTATTCTCGTTTCCTTTCTCTAGTGTTGAATCATGTTCTTTCTGATGAACATAAAACCCTTTTTCAAAACACTCCTTTTCAAGTCCCCGCACATACTAATCCTCTCATTTATTCATCTTTGTCCACAAGCTCCAAGTCTGGAAGGAGACCCCTAGTTCCACAATCTTATCTGCGAGAGATTTTGCAACCATAGTTACCTTTACTCTTTATTGAACATCCAGTGGTTGGATCCTCGTCAGCAGGAACTTCAATGGCGCCTCCTAACACCATGGCACTTCAGGTAATATATCCTCTCTCAACTGCTCCACTAACCCAAGAGGTTCTTAGGATTGACCAAGGGATTGTAGAACCACAATCTCTGTCCCCGGTCATAGAGCCACACACAGAGTCAAATCCATTGACCGCTCCCCTAGAACTATCAGCTATAACAAGATCAAGAGAGCAACTTGAAGTAGAGTTTAATATGAGTGATCCCACAGCTCTGCCTCCACCACTAAAGAAGAGAAGAACACTCCTTGAGGCATCTGTTAGCCAGTCTGTATCCTCCCAAAAGGATATGGATTCTCAAAAGGCCAATGAACGGTTACTAGAGACATCCTCTCAACAGGATGAATCTATTGAAATTCGCCATCAGGCCATGGCATTCTGTACAGAGTCAAGCACTCTCCCATTACTCACAATGGGAGAAAACACTTCTGAAACATTAGTAGAGACTCTTGCACAGGACACTCTGAGAGGAGAGCACATAGGAATGATTGGTGAAACAGTGCCTACCATTGTCACGGTAGAAGAGCCTTCACAGGCTTCAGAGGGAAAATCTGGTTCTTCGCCCCCAATAATAGAATCATTTTCTCCCCTCCCAGAGGGAACATCTCTGGCTCCCCTAAGGGATTCTTCACTCGCAGTTTCAACTGGAGAAAGTGAAGGGCAACATGGTAAGTCTATATCTGAAGCAATTCAGTTTTCAATTTCTGATGAATTTTTGGACTTTACCATGGATTGGGATTCGCGAACTCCCATTGCACCACCAGTGACCTCTCAAGAAGGGGCTATGGTGATTTTTTCTGCAGGTACTTCAACTCCTACTCTGGATAGACAGCTAGTGGTTAGTAAAACACAGAGCGAAACACAAGCACGTGAGGTGAGTGAAACACCATCGAAAGAAATTGAGATGAGTGCACACAATGACACATACACTGCTTCTTTGTTGGCTCAAATAGCTAATCTTCAGAAACAACTACAAGAGTCCCAGGCTGAGAAAGATATTCTCAAGGCACAAGTGGATGAACGGTCTTCTTCTTCCACCTCTGTAAATAATCAGCTGGGTCATCTTAGAGATGAGATACAGGGAGTAAAAGTCACATTGGTCCCAAAGCTGAATGCTGTTCAAGAGTCACAGGTGTTAATGGCTTCAGATATGTCAGAGCTTCTGGTTTCTAATGCTGAGATCAGGGAGGCTATCAAACAGATTCCTATTATTTCAACCAAAGTAGACTCCTTTCAAGATACTATTGATGAAAATCAGTACTTCAATGATGAGAGGTTTACCAAGATTGAAGGAGGGATGCAACATCTGAACGAGGGCATGAAACATCTGTATACTATGATCAAGGTCTCACATCAACCCAATGCTGAACAGAAGAAATTCTTTGAGGGTGATGATGATGAAGGGGGCAATGGTGACAGGGATGGTGAAAGAGAAAGAGAAGGTAAAGAGGAGGATCCTAAAACTGATAAAGTTAAATCTTTAGAGGATTCCTCAACTAAGGGGGAGAATAAGGAGAAGGAGTTACAAGGAGGAGAAGCTGGAGGTTCTGGTTCTGCAAAGGACAAAGGGAAGCAGAAGTTAACTTTTTCTGATGCTGACTACTATCAAGGTGAAGAGGGAGTATTTGATGATGTTGAATCTGAAGCCCCTGAAGATATCTTTGGTGAGGTAGAAGTTGAAGGAGAGGCTGATTATGCTGACTGGGAAGATGAACCTGTAGTGGATCCTGCCTTTGAAGCTGAGTTGGTGAGACAAATGGCTGATTTGAAGAGGAGAGAGGAGGAAAATGCAAAGGTATCTGACATCATTTCCAAGCATCTTGTCATTCAAAAAGCTGAGCAACAAGAAAAGCAAAGGCTTCACAATCTGAAGGCCAGTGATAGAAAATTGTATGTAAGGCTCAAGCAAGGAGTGGAATGGGACAAGGCAAGAGAAATGTTTGCACATCAAGAAGGAATTAATAATGATGCAAAGTTTCTTGGGATGTTGGAAAGGTACAGACAGGTCAATCCAGACAACACAGTATATATGAAAGCTCTTCATGCAGAGATTTCAAGGATCACAACTGGATTTGACAGAGTTAGAGAGGAGTTGAAGATATATGTTTACACTCATAATGAGGGAACCTTCTTAGTGTCTCTCAATCTTCTGGAAAGCAGAACTCTCTCTGAACTATGGGTCTTCATGTGCAAGGTAAAAAGAACTTCTCCATTAGCTGAGCTGCTGCATGATCAGTTAAGAGACTTTGCAATGAAGGCTAGTCCTCAAGTTGTGAATGTGCCATATGAAGTTAAATTTTACAAAGGAAGGGCACTTCAAACTTGTGGTATGGACCCCATCTCTTTGAAAGATTATCCTGCCAGGCATCTTGTCTATATGGAGAATATGTTGAGGACAACAGGGTTTGCTACACAAGAGAAGACAGAAGTTGCTGATTTGATTCAAGACTATTGCATTGCCAATATCAAGAGATATCATCAAATGAAGAATAGGCCGAAGAAAGTCACAGCTCAACCTGTCAGACCTAGTGGCATTACTTCTGAATCTGATCGTATTCTGGACAAGGATTTGCTTGAAGCACTTGAAGAAGGAGAGATGATGGAGTCTGAAATTTGAAGAAGCTCTAGTCTGTAAATGTTATATGTATAGAGCTTAGGTATTTCAAGATAGGATCAATGTAAATATGTGTTCAGTCTAGAGGAACATCTATCTTGTATTTATCTTTAATGTTTGAATCTGGAAAATGTTAAATGAAATCCAGAACCTTTCTTGTTATTTACTTGGCTCTTAAAAGTCATTTCTATTTCTTGTTTAAGTTAGTTGAGTTATCCTCTAGGTATTTGATTGTTATTCTCTAACAAACAAATAGGGGGAGATTGAAAGGCATATGTTTAGGCCTGTTAATATTCCGAGGAAACAACTTAATTTAAACAAGTTTGTAATAAGTAAATAATAAGTTGATATGTCACAGGAATCTCAGATAGTTTTATCTGTCAAGAGAATGGAGAATTAAAGTCATCTACAGACTTGAAGTTATTCTACATTGAAAGAAGTTCAATTTATTGTTCAAGCCTCAGTGAAGTATTCAAGTTAGTGGATTTACTGCAGTGACAGAGATTTCCAGTGGTGACGGAAGAAGTACAGGACACAGAGTATTGTCAGAGCTAAAGAAAAGAAACCACAGCTTTAAATGTTTTAAAGATGAAGAATTATCATTGAAGTCAGTTATTCATGAAACCAGACAGTGCATCGAATGACGACATCATCAGTGGAATTAAATCATATCTATTCAGTGGTTTTCAGAAGAGAGAGAGATGCAAGGCTTTAAAGATATCTTATTTGATTTATTAATTTAATTTAATTAATAAATTAATTCTATCAGAATTAATTTATTTATTAAATTAATTAGGTTAGTAGTTTAAATTATTTATTAACTTAATTCTATTTAAGAAGAATTAATTTAATCTATAATTTAATCTAACTAATTAAATTAAAAGGATTTTCTGAAAATGAACTAGTATGACCTATGTTTATTATTATTAGAAACTCGGTATGACCTTAGTAGATAATTCGGTATGACCTATTTTCTAGGTTCTACTGAATTATTTATAAGGTCATATTAAGTCTTTTTGAAGGTCATACCAAGTACTTTTTCTGGGTCATACAATCCTCTTTTTTGGTCATACCGAAAATTAGAAATTGTGTTGACAGGTCATTCTAATCTTAAGAGGTTCTACCGATTTCTGTTGGAGGTCATACAAGGCTTAATACATGTGTATTAATTGAAGATAGAACAGAAAAAGGAATGCAGTTGAAGAAAAGTATCAAGAACACACAGAAGCATTTACTCAAGAACAAAAGAAGCTTTATATCTTATTTCTTCTCAAGCAATTAATTCTAGTTTGTATTGTTAAATCCAAACCACTAGAATTTGATTACTTGTATTGCTTTGACTATCTAGCGGATTTTTATCCCTAGAACGAATCTTAAATTATCAAATATTGTTAAATCATTTTATTACAAATATAGATAAATTCATGTCGAATTTATTCTAGATTTGTTTTAATTTATTTAAGATTCAATCTTGTACTCAGTATCATTTGTAACACCCTTCAAGTTTAATATTAGTTATATTTAACTTGAATCTTGTTTCATTTTTATTCCGCATTAATTTGTTCCTAAACAGTTTTATTCTAAAAGGACAAATTCGATTAAACGGTATAGTTTGTATTCAACCCCCCTTCTACAAACTTATCAGGACCTAACAACTTGAACCACCAACATTTCCAGTATTGAACTTGGACTTAAATGGCTGCTTTATTTTAAACCTTATGTTAGGATATCTCCTAGCCATATATGCAAAAGATTTGTTTTCCTTCTTGTCCAGCTCATCTATGCTGTAGAATTCATCATCCTCAGGCAAATCATCGATAACTTGAGTCTCATCACCAGTGTCTTCAACTTCCAGTTCCTCATTCTTGACTTGACTGACTTTAAGAGAATCCATTCTTTGACTTAGATTGTCAGCAATAAGGGCACAGGAGGTATTTGCCATTGTTACGCCATAATTTCGGTTGCCTCAATTATCTCCTAATTTCCCAATATGAATCTAGTAATGATTATTTCGTAACCACTTAGTAATATCCTCTCTCTGAAACGAGAAAACAATCAATCTAAATCAATTACTAAAAAATATCTCCAAACGATTCTTTCAAATCAGGAAAGAATCACAATGCTAATATAACTCTAAAAAGATAAAATCAACTTATCTCAACATATCCCTTAACAATCACAGAGATTAAAAATATTATCCTATCACAGAACTGCGTTGGCTTGATCCCTATATATAAATAGGGTACGCAGGAATCTTGGAATAGGATCCGACACAGCTAACAAGTCGAGACACCTTTCAAGTCCGGCCCCAAACACCCAAAAACCCCAAAATCCCTCATCATCACAATTTCGTTATTCCAGCAATCCCCGAAATGTGTTATCACCAAATTCCTTCGTTAACAATTGGCGCTAGAAGGAGGGGATAATTTTTTATTGTGGAGGACAATCAATCTATACAATACGCATGGGGGGTTATTATGGATCTGGAGCGGCTTTAATGGAGGAGTTAAACGGTGGAAGCGGTGGTTCGTGGTTATGTTCAAAATTAAGATAAGTTTTCTTATGATTTTGTCCGTACAAATAAGTTGTCTTATAAAATTCGTAGTAAATTTATTACATGTTAGATTTTGATGATTTTTTATGATCCGGAAAGCTTTTGTGATTTCCTACAACTTTCGTTCTTTGTGTTTTCTGAGATTATGTTTCGATCTATTCTCGAAATCACAAAACATAATCAGATCCCGTTTTCCAGTATTGAGAAGTTAATCAGCAGACGTTTTGTTTGATTCCTGATTCGTTATAAGTCCGTTTCTGACGAGCAATATATCATCGGAAAGCTCTTTTTGTTTCCTGCAACTTTCATGTTTTGTGTTTTCCAAGAAAATATCGTTTACAGGGTCAAAAAGGTAAAAAAAACAGATCTGAGCAGAATCTGAATCATGGAGATGTTAAAGAATTGTGATGCAATATTCGTAGCACATGATTTGATTACTTCACTAGCTCGTGCATGGAAAAAAATAAGTGTGGAAGGTCCTTATCTGATAAGGGTAATGTTTTTGAAAGCTCTCTTTTCCAAGGAGGATAATATTTTTGAAGACCCTATTTCGAGTAGGATAATATTTTTGAAGACCCTCTTCCAAGAAGGATAATATTTTTGAAGACCCTCTTTCGAAGAAGGATAATATTTTTGATGACCCTATTTCGAGTAGGATAATATTTTTGAAGACCCTCTTTCGAAGAGGAAATTATTTTTGAAGACCCTCTATTGAAGATGTTAATATTTTTGAAGGCCCTTCTTTAAGGTGTTGCTTGGAAATTATTTTTGAAGGCCCTTCTTTAAGGTGTTGCTTGGAAATTATTTTTGAAGGCCCTTCTTTAAGGTGTTGCTTAGAAATTATTTTTTAAGGCCTTCTTTATGAAGGTGTTGCTTGGAATTATTTTGAATGCCCTTCTTTGTGGAAGGTGTTGCTTGGAGTACCTTGGTAAACCCGTACTTCCGGGGTGTTTATCCGTACTTCCGGAAAGCTCACCAAGAAGAGAGTTCTACCTCTTAAGAAGGCGAGGTTACACTTCCCTTTTCTTAAACTCTGCTTTGCATAGAGTGTATAAGAAGGCGAGGTTACTCTTCCCTTTTCTTAAACTCTGTTTTGCATAGAGTGTATAAGAAGGCGAGGTTACTCTTCCCTTTTCTTAAACTCTGCTTTGCATAGAGTGTATAAGAAGGCGAGGTTACTCTTCCCTTTTCTTAAACTCTGCTTTGCATAGAGTGTATAAGAAGGCGAGGTTACACTTCCCTTTTCTTAAACTCTGCTTTGCATAGAGTGTATAAGAAGGCGAGGTTACACTTCCTTTTTCTTAAACTCTGCTTAGCATAGAGTGTATAAGAAGGCGAGGTTACTCTACCCTTTTCTTAAACTCTGCTTTGCATAGAGTGTATAAGAAGGCGAGGTTACTCTTCCCTTTTCTTAAACTCTGTTTTGCATAGAGTGTATAAGAAGGCCATGTTACTCTTCCCTTTTCTTAAAACTCTGTTTTGCATAGAGTGTATAAGAAGGCGAGGTTACTCTTCCCTTTTCTTAAACTCTATTTTGCATAGAGTGTATAAGAAGGCGAGGTTACTCTTCCCTTTTCTTAAACTCTGCTTTGCATGAGTGTATAAGAAGGCGAGGTAATTATCTAATTCTCATTCTCCCACACTTACAAAGTTATTTGTACATATGTTATTCTCACATCTTGCATGTTGTCTCGTTCGCAAACACAGAAATATTACGGGCACATCATGTTGTCTCTCTCGATTTTACAGGCATATTACTGGTAATTATCTTCTTCATATTATCTGTTAATCTTCTACTCCTAGTTGTTTCATTGACTCGGGAAATTCGGAAGATTAAAACACACTTAGTTCCCTAGTCCATCAAGCTGCACTGAAGAACTGGGGGTAGTTGTTACGCCAATATGAATCTAGTAATGATTATTGCTTAACCACTAAGTTGCCTCAATTATCTCCTAATTTCCCAATATGAATCTAGGAAATTCGGAAGATTAAAGCACACTTAGTTGCCTCAATTATCTCCTAATTTCCCAATATGAATCTAGTAATGATTATTGCTTAACCACTAAGTAATATCCTCTCTCTGAAACGAGGAAACAATCAATCTAAATCAATCAATTACTAAAAAATATCTCCAAACGTTTCTTTCAAATCAGGAAAGAATCACAACGCTAATATAACTCTAAAAAGATAAAATCAACTTATCTCAACATATCCCTTAACAATCACAGGGATTAAAAATATCATCCAATCACAGAACTGCGTTGGCTTGATCCCTATATATAAACAGGGTACGCAGGCATCTTGGAATAGGATCCGACACATCTAACAAGTCGAGACACCTTTCAAGTCCAGCCCCAAACACCCAAAAATCTCAAATCCCTCTATTTTCATAATTCGTTATTCCAGCAATCCCCGAAATTTGTTATCACCAAATTCCTCCGTTAACAACCATTAAACCTTGCTTAGCTTGAATGGATCTCTTTTGAAACAACTCTAGCTCATATGTTTTCAAAACACCATACAGCACATCAAAACCAATCTTTGTTAAATCTCTTTCTTTGAGGGAAGAGATTCTTGGTTCCAAGTGATCTGGCAGAGTTAGCAAGAACTTCATGTTGAGCTCTTCTGTCTCATAGTGTTTGTCATAGAGTTTGAGCTCATTTACCAGCTTGTTGAACCTCTCAAACACTTCTGTGATTCCCTCATTTGGCTGAGCCATGAAAGCTTCATACTGTGAAACAAGAATCTGCTTCTTGTTCTTTCTTACTTCAGGAGTTCCTTCACATAACACTTCTATAAGATCCCACATATTCTTAACACTACTACAGTGAGCAACAGTGCCATACATGTTGAAATCCATAGATTCACAAATGATAAGTTGGAGATGTCCATCCAATGTTATTTTCTCTTTTTCAAGATCAGTGTATTTAGAGGGGTCTTTAGGAACATGCTTTGCTGGTATTATTTCAGTACCAGAAGTTGTTTCTGCAATCTCAATCATTGGAATAAAGGGACCATGCTTTAGAATGTTTAAATACATGGGGTTAGAAGCTTTGATGAAAAGCAACATCTTCTTCTTCCATAAACTATAGTGCTCCTTGTTAAATGGAGGAGTCTTTATACTGCTTAGTTTCTGTGAACTCATTTTTGATCTTTTCCTGTTTGTACGTTAACAGCCTTGCTCTGATACCACTTGTTAGAAATGAGTACCACTTAGAAACTAGACAGAGGGGGGGGGGGTGAATGGATAGTTTTGAGATTTTTGCTTTCTTGAAACTAAATTGCTGTAATCGATTGTGTTGTAAGAAAATGCGGAATAAAATAAACAACACACACAATCACTTTAATCTACTTTGTATTAAGCAAATTAAATACTACAGCTTTCCAGAATTTCACAACTGAATTTTTGGCTTCTAAACAAGAACAGTTCGTATCTTGTTTTGCTTACAGAGAAAGTAGTGCTTAAGATTAATCTATGTGTATCTCTCTTGCTGCTTACAATAGGGTGTGCATGATATATATAAGTCCTATACAAACTAGTGCACACACCTATTTACACTGTTACCCTTACTGTTAATCCAACTTGTCCTGCCATGAGAGGTCAACGGTGTCAGGAAGGACCACCTGCTTTTCGGAGTCTTTCCCGTTTTTGTAGCTGCTTGTCTCTTATCTTTCTCTCCAAGTTTAGCTGTAGATTTGCCATCTGTTCTTTGGACCACCTTGCTAGAACAGATGCTTCAGTATTTGTCTCCTTTGAATTTGATCTTGTACCTTCATTTGTCTTGTTGTAAACGGCTAAGTGTTGATATCGTGAACTCCACTTCATTCCTGACTTCACGATGTCCCTTGTGAAGACTACGCGACATGACCTTTGAGGACTTTGCGACATAAGCCATTTGAGGACTTTGCGACATAAGCCATTTGAGGACTTCGCGATCTAGTCGTTTTGAGGACTTCGCGATATAGCCTTTTTGAGGACTATGCGACATAGACTTTTTGAGGACTATGCGACATAGACTATTTGAGGACTTCGCGATCCAGTACATCTTGACTTTGCGGTATCAACACTTCACGATATGAGTCTTGATGACTTCACGACATAGTACAAATTGGACTATGCGATAAAGCACTTCTCGACATGGATATTGGTGACTTCACGATATAGCTTTATTCTGACTTTTCTATATAATGCCTTACATAAATTTCTGCAACTTATTTCTTCAGGGCCTTATTCATCTCCATCTTGCTGCATGAACAATTCTGAACTTCTACCAGGACAATTATTCAATGGCCTATGTACATTCTAGATGCATGAAACTTACTAAGCTCATTATAATTCTGAGCATACATGAGCAAGCTAATATTCATGAGAACAAGACAAGTACAGAGAGACCTATACTATATCTCAGTGATAGAAATCACTAGGTCATGTAGAGTGACATAGTCACAATGATTAGGCTTGTTAATAGTGGTAATCAGACATGCCTTGAGCCTAACAATTTACCTTTTAGATATTAAGTTAATTTATAAAAGTTATACAACTTTTCTTATAAGCATGCTTTTTAGTCGTTAAAGAAGATGCTGGGGAAGAAAATAAACTGTTTGAGTTAGGACCCGTATATGAATAATTATTGCAAATTCTAAAAATACAAAAGAAAGTTATAAATAATTATGCATTAGATCCTAAAAATTCGAAAGTAATAAAGAAATTAACATTAAATCTTACAAATTTGCAATTTTCCAATTCTATTCTTACAAATTTGAAAATAATAAAAGGAAATTGTAATTACTAACATAAGATCCTACAAATTTGAAAATAATAAGAAAGTTTTAACATAAGATCCTACATATTTAAAAATAATAAGGAAGTTGTAATTTTCTAATCCCTCCAATCTTACAAATTTGAAAATAATAAAAGAAAGTCATATCAAGTTTGAAAATAATAAAAGAAAGTTCCATCAAGTTTGAAAATAATAAAAAGGAAAATTGCAATTATTAACATAAGATCCTACAAATTTGAAAATAATAAGGAAGTTATAATTTTCTAATTCAAAGAAAGTTCTATTAATTTTGAAAATAGTAAAAAAAAAAAAAGTTCTATCAAGTTTGAAAATAATAAAAGAGAAAATTGCAATTATTAAAATAAGATCCTAAAATTTTGAAAATAATAACGAATTTGTAATTTTCTAATTACTCCAATCTTATAAATTTGAAAATAATAAAAGAAATTTCTATCAAGTTTGAAAATAATAAAAATCTTACAAATTTGAAAATAATAAAATAAAGTTCTATCAAGTTTGAAAATAATAAAAGAAAGTTCTATCATGTTTGAAAATAATAAAAGAGAAAATTGCAATTATTAAGATCCCACAAATTCGAAAATAATAAGAAAGTTGTTATTTTCTAATTCAAAGAAAGTTCTATCAAGTTTGAAAATAATAAAAGAAAGTTCTATCAAGTTTGAAAATAATAAAAGATAAAATTGTAATTATTAAAATAAGATCCTACAAATTCGAAAATAATAAGGAAGTTGTAATTTTCTAATTCCTCAATTCTTACAAATTTGAAAATAATAAAAGAAAGATATATCAAGTTTGAAAATAATAAAAGAAACTTTTATCTACTATGAAAATAATGAAAGAAAATTCTTAATAATAATGCATTAGATCCTAAAAGTTCGAAAGGAATAAAGAAATTGACATTAGATCTTACAAATATAAGAAGTTGCGATTTTTAATTCCTTTCCTACAAAATCGAAAATAAAAAAATAAGTTGTAAATTTTCAATTTCCTTCCTACAAAATTGAAAATAATAAAGGAAGTTGTAATTATTAATATTAAAAATTGTGAAAAATTGAGAAAAATAGAAAAATAGAACGAAGCGATTTGAGAGCCACCACCTCACCGCCCCCGTCTTCTCCTTTATATAAGTATTAGTCGACTAAGCCGCGCTTCGCGGCGGTCCTATAATATTTTTTGTAAAATTTTAAATATTACTATTTAAGAAAAAAATCGAGAAAAGTATATATATAAAATATCATATAAATAGTGAAAACTATATTTTACATAGTAAACTTACATAACAATAAAATAAACTATTTACATATATTTTGTGCCAATTTTGTGTCATTTTCTTGAGCTGACTACATATAAATAAAAAATACTAAAAATATATAATCATAAGAAAATATTAAATATTAACCACCGCTTCAAACTTCAACCAATCGATGATCACAAAAATTAAAAATTTCGTAAATATCCCTCAACTTTATATGACGATTGTGTGTCATATTTACTTCAACCGCTGCCCGTTGCACTAAATACATATAAATAAAAAAAACTAAAAATATTAAATAACAAAATTTTAAGTATTAACCACCGTTTCAAACTTCAACCATTAGTATTATCACAAAAATTACAAATTTCTTGAATATTGTTGTACTTTATATGCCGATTTTGTGTCATATTTTCTTGAGCCGACGACCATTTCTTAAATATCTCGAGTATATGCGATGTCTTATTTTCTTGAGCCGACGACCATTTTTTAAATATCTCGAATATACGCGATGTCATATTTTCTTGAGTCGACGACCATTGCACAAAATACATATAAAATAAAAATACTAAAAATAAGCAATGATAAAAATTTAAGTATTAACCACCGCGTTAAACTTCAAACATTTGTATTATCACATAAATTTCATATTTCTTAAATATTCATATACTTTATATGCCAATTTTGTGTCATATTTTCTTGAGTTGACGCTAGTTGCACTACATAGAAATTGAAAATACTGAAAATAAGCAATAATAAAAATTTAAGTATTAACCACCGTTTCAAACTTCAATTATTCGTATTATCACAAAAATTACAAATTTGTTAAATATCCCTAGACATTATAATAATTTTTTTGGGGTATGTGCATCATTATAATATAAAAAGTTTAATCATGGAAACATAATTGATTTTTATCTAATCATTGTCTTCCGTATAAATTTTAATGTAAATAAGGGAATTCAATTTTATTTTAGTTAAGAAAAAATTTAACATTTGTTTAATTGAATTCTAAACAAGATTGATGTTGTGGAATAAAATCTGAGCTTACGAATTTAATGCGAGGGTTTAATGAGCTTCGAGCTTTTATGGCTGCACTTGTGTTTCGAGACTAAATCGGTCCTCACAAGATGCCTACGTATCTCAAATCGTTATTGAGAATCAAGCCAAAGACGTATTTCTTGGTGTTGCCCTCGGGGCTATGGCGGCAGGGGCACACCAAGGACGTAGTGACTTGTATGTCCTTATTCGAGGATGAAGTCTAAAACGTAGTTCTAGGGGTGCTTTTGTGGCTTGTTGCGCCTTCGAGGCGTTGTGACGTATGGAGCTGTGCCCAAAACGTAGTTCTGATTGTAGGATCAGGGTCCTTATATAGGCGTCTAGAGCCTAGTATTTATGGTATGTTTAGGAGTCTTAGCGAATAAGTCTCCTTATTGATAATGGATTAACATTGTATTTCTTGCAGGATAAGTCTTTTCCTTGTTGATAAAGGCTATGACTCATTAATTGCCTTTAATTGGGATTCTGGATCCTTCTTTGATGAATTTACCATATTTTGGACTCTTTTTATGAGCTGTATATTTTCCCTATTTATTAATTACGAAATTAATAAATAATCTGGGTTTTGGGCCTTAAATACTTGGCCTTTCCAAAGAATCAGCAATTATATTTCTATAATTACTTTTCTATCCATATCATTTGCCCCCCAACTTCTGGGAAAATCTCCTTGGGGTTTTCGTAGAAGTTATAACGTGTTTTTCCTCAAAGTTTTCCATTTTAAGGGCATTTTCGACCTCAAATTAGGTCATATTCGACCTCCTTTTCGACCAGGAAACAAGTCATTTTCGACCTTATGGCTTCGACCTCGAACCCATGCATTTTCGAACTCATTTAGGTGCGAGATCGAATGCTACGAGCTCATTTTCTGGGCCATTTTCGACCTTGATTCTTCGAACTCGATCCAGGGTCTTTTCGACTTTAGATTTTTAATTTTTGTGCCTTATTTTGGTGCGAGATCGACGGATACGACCTCGATCTCTTGTGTATTTTTGACTTTGGTCGTACGACCTCGATTTAAGGTCTTTTCGACCTTAAATCTTCAATTTTTCGCTTTTATTTGGGAGCGAAGTCGATGGATACGACCTCGATCTCTCGTGTATTTTCGACCTTGGTCGTACGACTTCGTTTTAGGGTCTTTTCGACGTCAAATCTTTTATCCTTGTTTTTGCCTCGGTTTCATTCCAAATTTCATTCTTTCTTGGGCTTTAACTAGCCCAATTTTTAATTGGACTTAAATTATTCCAGCCTTGGGCCTTATTGGGCCTTATTGTTTGGGCTTTGAATTCGCCTGAGACCCAAATTGTTTGGGCTTCAATTTCTATAATCCATAAATGGACTCGTGGGCCTTAACTAGCTATAGACGGTTGCTCTTCTTTCAACCGGCCCATTGACCGGCTGTTGCCCCTATAAAAGGGTGAAATCTCACTTGTTTCAACTCACTTCTCACTTTTCATTTCTCAGAAATATTCTGCTATATTTTCTCTAAGTAGCTCTGCTAGGGTTCTGTCACTAGGCGATTCCCGGCGAGATTTTCCGTTGAATCTCACCGTTTTTCTGGGTTTTTTATTTGAAGATTTGAAGAATTCTTTGAAGATTTGAAGTTATTCTTTGAAGATTTGAACATTTCGGGGCTTTTTCTGGGTTTAAAATGGCTGATCGCGCTTCCCAACGTCTATGATAATGCACTAGGATTTCATAGAAGTTATACCGGTCTTTTTCGAGACTTGGGGTCTTTTTATCCCTTACCTGGGACTTACTACCCTTTTTTGGGGATTTTAATATACACTAGTGTTTCACGAGTATCGTCTTGGTGTAAAGTGTGGTGCGACCTACACATTTACGACAATTTTGCCTTATTCGAGGCTAACTTGTCATTTGCATAAGCCTCTTATGTCTTATACCATCTTGTTTTGGCTTCAAGCCTTTCATTGAGCATATCGAATGATGGGGTTTGGGCTGAATGTCTTAGGTTTATGGGGTTTCAACCCTTACATAATATTCAAGTTTAAAAACTTGGATTTGGTTTTATCAAACCTTATTTCTAGTAGTGAGTCCATTCAGGAAACGCTTTAAACATAGTAAACTTTCAAGTTTGTAGCATGCCAAGTCCTTGGCACCTTATGCCCTTCGAGGGTTTCTAGATTGTATGAGCCTCGACCAAATACGTTCTTAACGCGATATGGTCCTTCCCAATTTGGGGCCATCTTGCCTTTTTGTCCAACTCTGAATGCCTCAATCTTTCGAAGAACCAAGTCTCCTTGTCGAAAGAACCTTTCTTTAACCCTTAGGTTGTAGTAGAAAGATGCCTTCTTTTGATGCTCAACTATATTGGCGTTTGCTTCATCTCTAACTTCGTCAATTAGATCTAAGGCTAGCCTCAAGCCTTCTTAATTTGTTTCTGGCTCATAGGCCTCAATTCTTGGAGATGTGTGAGTAATCTCCACTGGAACCACTGCCTCTGCCCCATATGCTAACAGAAAGGGGTTGCTCCAGTGGTGACTTTACAGGTAGTACGATATGCCCAAAGTATGGGGAGCAATTCGTCTACCCAAGTGTTTCTGGAGCGTTCAACTCTTTTCTTTAGTCCATCTAGGATAATTCGATTTGCAACTTCAGCTTGCCCATTTGCTTGAGGATGAGCAGCAGAAGTGAAGCGCAATTGGATATCATTATCTTCACAATACTTCTTGAACTCATCATTGTTAAACTGAGTTCCATTGTCCGTAACCAGGATTCGTGGGATTCCATATCTACAAATTACACTTTCCCAGAAGAAGTGCATTACTTGTTTGGTGGTTATATTGGCTAAGGGTTTAGCCTCAATCCACTTGGTGAAGTAGTCGATTGCTACTACCAAGAACTTCCTTTGTGCACTTGCCATTGGAAATGTTCCAAGTATGTCCATTCCCCACATGGCAAAGGGGATAGGTGAGTTAATGGATGTCATCATTTCTGGTGGTTGTCTAACCACTGGTGCATGCTTTTGGCACCGTTCACATTTCTTTACGTAGCTTTTAGCATCAGCAAGTATGCTTGGCCAGTAAAAACCTAGACGAGTGACTTTATGAGCAAGGGCTCTGCCCCCCAAGTGCTGCCCACAAATTCCTTCATGTACTTCCCTTAGGGCCAATTCTGCCTCTTGGGGTCTCAAGCATTTCAGATAAGGAATGACGAAAGATTTCTTGTATAAGATTCCCTCAATCAGGGCATACCTTAGTGCCCTCACATATAACTTTCGTGCTTCTGAAGTGTCGTTGGGTAGCCACCCAGTTTCCAGATGAGCTTTGATGTGATCCATCCAACAACTGCCAACATCAATGGGTGCTACCAACTTTCCGTTGATGCTTGGGGTCTTCAAGACTTGAAAGTATAAACTCCCTGCATAGTTTTCAATTTCAGAAGAAGCAAACTTAGACAGGGCATCAGCCTTCATGTTTTCTTCCCTTGGAATGTGCTCTACATAGCATTCGTCGAACTGAGTCATGATGGCCTTGACAAGTTTCAAGTACTTGGCCATGACTTCATCTCTGGCCTCAAATTCCCCATTCACTTGGGAAACCACTAGCCTCGAATCTCCACATACTTTCAGAGTTTTGACTCTCAAGGCTCTAGCCAGCCCTATGCCAGCTATCAGAGCTTCATATTCAGCTTCGTTGTTTGTCGTTGGGAAGTCCAGTTTTAGTGCGTACTCTATGAGGAATCCATCAGGACTTTGTGGCACTAAACCAGCTCCACTTGAATTTGTTTTTGATGCTCCATCAAAATAGAGCACCCAACATTCTTTGGAGACCATTTCTTCATCTTCCTTGTTTTCCACTGTTACTTCTTGCTCCCCGACTTCTTGGTTGTCAATGGTGCATTCAACCATGAAGTCATCGAGTGCTTGAGCTTTGATGGCCGTTCGAGGCTTATACTTGATGTCAAATTCACCTAGTTCAATGACCCATTTGATCAATCTTCCACTAACTTGAGGGTTGTGCAAGATGTTTCTTAGAGGTTGATCAGTCAAGACCTCTATCTTGTGAGACTGGAAGTAGGGGCGTAGCTTTCTTGAGGCCATTATCAAGGCTAAGGTAAACTTCTCAATCGTTGAATAGTTTATTTCTGCCCCATGTAGAATCTTGCTCACATAGTAGATGGGTTTCTGAACCTTCAATTCTTCTTTTACCAAAACGGCTCCAAGGGCTGTGCTAGAAACCGCCAAGTACAAATAGAGAATTTCCCCTGGCTTGGGCTTTGCCAACAGTGGTGCCTCAGCCATGTATTTCTTCAGGGCCTCAAAGGCCTCTTGGCTTTCAGTTGTCCATTCAAAGTTTTTCACATTCTTGAGTGCTTTGAAGAAAGATAAGCACTTCTCTCCTGATTTGGAGATAAATCTTCCCAATGCTGCCACTCTTCCCGTTAGTTTTTGCACATCCTTGACAGTCTTTGGTGGTTCCATGTCTAGAATTGCTTTGATTTTGTCGGGATTGGCCTCGATTCCTCTCTTGGAAACCATTAGGCCTAAAAACTTTCCCGAGACCACACCAAAGGCACACTTAGCTGGATTCAACATCATCTTGTGGTGCCTTAGCACTTCAAATGCCTCTCGGAGGTGCTCAATGTGATTGGCCTTATCGAGGCTCTTGACTAACATGTCATCTACGTAGACCTCCATGGTTTTTCCAATTAGGTGTTCAAAAATTTTGTTCACCAATCTTTGGTAGGTTGCCCCTGCATTCTTAAGTCCAAATGCCATGACTAAGTAACAGAAAACACCAAAGTCAGTGATGAATGATACCTTAGAGATGTCATCTTTGTGCATCTTGATTTGGTTGTATCGCTAAAGCCATCCATGAAACTTAGCATCTCGTGCCCAACTGTTGCATCTATTAGTGCATCAATCCTTGGTAAGGGAAAACAATCCTTAGGACATGCATCATTTAAGTCAGTAAAGTCCACACACATCCTCCATTTCCCATTGGCCTTTTTGACCATCACTGGGTTAGCCAACCATTATGGGAATTGAATTTCCTCAATAAAACCGGCTTCAAAAAGCTTTTCAACTTCTTGTTTTATGGCTTCAAGCCTTTCCGGAGCAAAACTTCTCTTCTTTTGTTTCACCGTCTTTCTTTCAGGATCCACATTCAACTTGTGAGTTATCAATTGGGGATCAATCCCTGGCATGTCGGCCGCTGTCCAAGCAAAAACGTCATTGTTATCTTGAAGAAAAGTCGTGAGTTTGCTTTTCAATGGTTCGGGCACTAGTGCCCCAACATAAGTCACCTTCTCTGGTTCACCTGGGACTAAGGGAATTGGGATCAAGTCCTCGGCTGGTTTCCCTCTTCTGTCCTCATCGTCGTTTGTATTCATGTCTTCAATGGGGAGAACCTGCCCCCCCGATTCCATCAGGCCTTAACGCGGCTACATAACAACTTCTAGCCATCTTTTGGTCTCCTCTCTCTTCTCCAATCCCATTTCTCGTTGGGAACTTGACTTTCAGATGATAAGATGAGGCAACGACCTTAAACGCATGAAGACCAGTCCTTCCGAGGATCGCGTTGTAGGTTGAAGTTGCCTTTATGACTACGAAGTTCAGCATTTGAGTAGACGTATCCATCTCTTGCCCCATGGTCATCGGGAGTTGGATAGTGCCTTCCACTTTTGATTCCACCCCATTGAATCCGTATATGGGCATATTTGAGGGTGTTAACTGAGAATCAGTATAACCCATCTTGATAAAAGCATCGTGGAACAAGATATCCAATGAAGCTCCATTGTCGACTAAGACTCTCTTTGTTTCAGAATTTCCTATCACAAGAACGATGACTAAAGGATCATCGTGGGGAAACTTCACTCTCTCTAGGTCTGAATCATCAAAACCTATTGATACTTCTGTTCGGGCACGCTTCGGTGCTTCTCCAACCACGGTCATTACTTCTCGAGCATAAGCCTTTCTTGAGTTTCGGGAGGACCCAGCAGCAGTTGGACCTCCGAAAATCATGTTGATGACTGGCCCTCGGGGCTTGGGATTCTGATCTTGATCGTTGTCCCTTCTGTCATAATCCTTCCTTTCATAGTTTCCTCTTTGACTCCCTTGATTTCCATCCTTGGTGAATTTGATGAGTTTTCCTCTTCGTATCAGAAATTCGATCTCATCTTTCAATTGCCTACAATCGTCAGTGTCGTGACCGACTTCTTTGTGGAACCGACAGAACTGATTTTGGTTCCGTTTGGACATGTCAGCCCTCATTGGCTTCGGCCATTTGAGATCTCCTTCCTTAGCTATCTCCATCAGAATTTGACTCCTGGGAGTGTTCAATCTTGCATATTCCGTAAACTTTGGCCCAAAATTGTTTCTCTTGGGTGGAGAATCAGAGTCCTTTGATGTTCTGGGAAACTTTTCCTTGACGTCGTACTCCTGAACATCCTTTCTTTTCTTTGAGTTTCCACTACCGCTAGCAGTGGGTTCATACTTTCTCATGCTTTCTTCAGCCTTGATATACTTTCCGGCTCTATCTTGGAGCTTCAGCATGCTTTCGGGTGGATGTTTAGCTAACGACCTTTTGAAGTGGTCATCAGTAGTTCCTTGTTGCAGGGCTATCATAGCCACTCTGTCCTCTAAGTCCGGGACTTTCAAAGCCTCCCGAGTGAATCGATTGATGTAGTCCCTTAGGGCTTCATTCTTTCCTTGCTGTATTGCCATGAGTGATGCAGAGCTTTTCTCATGCACCCTTCTACTAATGAACTGATTGATAAAAGCTTTGCTTAGTTCCTTGAAAGATCCAATAGAATTGGGAGCCAAGCGGTTGTACCAACGTTGTGCCGTGCCTGCTAAGGTTTGTGGAAACGCTCGGCATTTAACCGCATCATTGGTTGGCTGCAACAGCAGTGCGTTGGAGAAGGTTCTCACATGATTTGCGGGATCTCCCGTTCCATCATAAGCCTTGATCGTTGGCATCTTGAATTTTCTGGAGATGTTGGCTTTCATGATGTCTTGAGTGAAGGGCGAAGTTGGATCATCAGGATCTCCTAGGGGCAACAAAATAGTGGGATCACTCCTTGGGGCTTCAGCCCTATTGCTTCTCCTTGGTGTTGGGTCGAGGTTGATCACCGGGACTCTTCCTTGATTTTGTGTCCTTGCGGCATCCTCTTCTGCCAATAACTTTTTGAGCCTTGCAGCCTCGGCTGCAAGGGACGCAAGTTTTTCCTTAGTAGTTTCTCGATTGGTTTGGGAGGAACGTCTCCTTCTTGGGGCAACATCCCTCTCATCTCCTGTTGAGTAATTCTCATCCTCGGTGTAGGGACCTGAGTAGTCTTGAAAAGGGGTTCGCTGATTTTGGGGTCCCAGACCTTAAATATATGGGGGCACATATGCCTCATGATAGATGGGGTTTGCACCGCTACTGCCCACCGGGGGTCGAGGAGGCATACCATAGGTTGGCATACCGAGAGTTTGAGTCGTGTATTGGGGAAGATCCGTGGTATGAAGTTGGAGGCCACGTGGGGCGTTTGCAAGCAGTGAAGAGGTTGGTTGTTGGAGAGTGGTCTCTTGTGGATTAGATCCATGGACGACCATTTGTAGGGGATTCGTCCCTTCAACCGAAATTGGGATTTCCGGTCATTGAGTAGTGGTGAGGGGGATATTCGCCCCTTGAATGCCAGTAGTTGGCGGTGGTTGATTTCCTTGAGTTCCAGCCTCAGAGGTGAGAGAAAGCTCTTCAGAAGTATGAGTATCTCGAGTTATTCTTCGTGTGTTTTCCATGGTTGATGTTGTCTTCCCACAGACGGGGCCAAATGTTGTGGAATAAAATCTGAGCTTACGAATTTAATGCGAGGGTTTATTGAGCTTCGAGCTTTTATGGCTGCACTTGTGTTTCGAGACTAAATCGGTCCTCACAAGATGGCTACGTATCTCAAATCGTTATTGAGAATCAAGCTAAAGACGTATTTCTTGGTGTTGCCCTCGGGGCTATGGCGGCAGGGGCACACCAAGGACGTAGTGACTTGTATGTCCTTATTCGAGGATGAAGTCTAAAACGTAGTTCTAGGGGTGCTTTTGTGGCTTGTTGCGCCTTCGAGGCGTTGTGACGTATGGAGCTGTGCCCAAAACGTAGTTCTGATTGTAGGATCAGGGTCCTTATATAGGCGTCTAGAGCCTAGTATTTATGGTATGTTTAGGAGTCTTAGCGAATAAGTCTCCTTATTGATAATGGATTAACATTGTATTTCTTGCAGGATAAGTCTTTTCCTTGTTGATAAAGGCTATGACTCATTAATTGCCTTTAATTGGGATTCTGGATCCTTCTTTGATGAATTTACCATATTTTGGACTCTTTTTATGAGCTGTATATTTTCCCTATTTATTAATTACGAAATTAATAAATCATCTGGGTTTTGGGCCTTAAATACTTGGCCTTTCCAAAGAATCAGCAATTATATTTCTATAATTACTTTTCTATCCATATCAATTGACTTTTATATATTTATTATATTTAGTATGAATTTGAATGTAAATAAAGAAATTGAATTTTCTAAATATGATTAATTAAAAAACAAATATATAAAATTTTGAAAGTTATCATGTCTCTCATAAAAATGAGATAATAGTATTGAATATAACTCTAATTAATTATCAAATTCACAAAAAGAATATATCAAAAATTATATACAAAGATGACATTCAATAAATTATTATTAGCTACATAAATCAAGTATAACAATTAGGAAAAATAATTATATATATGTATATAATGTTAATGCTTACATGTCGCTATTACAATATATCTAAATGTTTATCTTCTTGGACTGTTATTAATGTACACGAATATACTCGTTATTAAAAGATCCTCAAATAAATCCACAAAATGGTGACTTCGGAAAAACAAATCAACCATGCTTTTTTAGACAATTTAAGATATAATATACATATATTATAAAAATTAAACAGGATTATTAATATAAAGATATTATAAAGATTAAATTCTAATTAGGATTATAATATAAAAATATAATAAAGAATAAATTCTAAATCAGATTGGTTTTTATGTGTTTATTGTCTTCCCTATAAATTTGAATTTAAATAAGGATATTTAACTTTCTTGAATAGAAATAGAGAAATTCTATTGAAAAAGAAAAAAAAATTGTTTGTTTAATTGAATTCTAAACATGATTGACTTTTATATATTTATTGTTTTTAATATAAATTCGAATATAAATAAAGAAATTGAATTCTCTAAACATGATTAATTCAGAAACAAATATATAAAATTGTAAAGTTATCATGTCTCTCATAAAAAAATTAACGAGATAATAGTATTGAATAAAACTCTAATTAATTCGCAACATCATAAAAATAATATATCAAAAAATATATACAAATATGACATTAAATATAATTATTATTAGCTATAAAAGTCAACTATAACAATTAAATAAATTGTATACATGTATGTAATTTTAATGGTCACCTTATTTGAATCCATACATTATTTTTTTGGGCCATCACAATAGTTCTAGATATTTATTTGTGTTCCAACTAACCCTATCAATACGTTGCACTAAATGACAAAACCAAAGAAACAAAATAAATCAAAATATATAAACAATTATCATGAGTACGCGGTGTTATTAATGCACTCGAATATACTGGTTATCATAAAATCCTCAAATAAGTCCTCAAAATTGTGACGTGAGAAAAACAAATCATTCGTTTATAGACAATTGAAGATATAATATAAAGATATTATAAAAATTAAATTTTAAATAGAATTATATATAAAGATATTATAAAGATTAAATTCTAAATATGATTATAATATAAAAATATAATAAATTTTAAATTTTAAATAGGATTAGTTATTATATATTTATTGTCTTCCCTATAAATTCGAATCTAAATAAGAAAAATTAATGTTATTGAATTAAAATAGAGTAGCTCTACAAAAAAAATTAATATTTATTTAATTGAATTCTAAACATGAGTGCCTTTTATATATTTGTTATGTTTCCTATAAATTCGAATGTAAATAAGAAAATTTAATTTAATTGAATTAAAATAGAGAAATTCTAGAAAAATAGATCAAAACTTAAATATGATTTAATTTAGTTGAGGAAATAAGTTAACTTTGTTTAATTTAATTTTAAATAGGATTCAGTTTTATATATTTATTGTTTTCCCTAAAAATTAGAATTGAATTAAAATAGTGAAACTTTAGAAAAATAGATTAAAACTTAAATAGGATTTAAGTTAGTTGAGAAAAAGGTAATATTTGTTTAATTAAATTTTAAATAGGATTGACTTTTATATATTTATTGTCTTCCCTAAAAATTCGAATGTTGAAAGACATATGTATAGGCTTATTTGTTAACATCGAGGATATAACTCAACTTAAACAAGTTTGTAATAAGTAAGTAATAATTCAATTGTCAAACTCTCACAGGAATCTTAGAAGATCAGATCAGTCAAAAGAAATACAGATTAAAGTCATCCTACAGACTTGAAAAAATACTACATTGAAAGAAGTTCAATTATTTGATCAAGCCTCAGTGAAGTTTTTAAGGAAGTGAATTTATTAAAGTGACATAGATTTCAGATGTGTGACAACAAATGTACAGGTTACAAAGGTTGAACAAAAGTTAAAAGCAACTAATGAACCACAACTTAAAGTCAAGGTGAAGCACATACATTGGAGTTAGACATTTATGAACCAGACAGTACATCAAGTGTCAACTTCAGACAGTGAATATTCTTCATCAAGTTTCAGTGGTTCAAGGATTGGTTATGCTATCTTGTAAGAATTTAAATTCTCTTTTAAATTAGTTATTATTTTATTTATTAAATTAATTCTTCAGAATTAATTTAACAAATAAATTAATTATTAGAATTAATTTAAAATAGAATTAGAATTAATTTAGAATTACTTAAATAAAATGAACTGGAATGACTATCATGGATAGTCATCCCAGTAGTCATTCCAAGTCATTTTACATTAAAAATGAACTGGAATGACTATCAGTGATAGTCATCCCGATAGTCATCCTAGTTCATTTCTGTTTATTCTAAATTTAATTCTCTAAATTCTGATAGTCATTCCAGTATAATGCATAGTCATTCCAGACTATTTTTAATAGTCATCCATGAATATTTGGATAGTCATTCCAAAAGCAATTGCACGTGCAGGTTTATTAACTTGATTAGCTTTATAAAGAAAAGATCAAGACATAAGACATCAATAATCAACAACATAATATCCAAAGAAAAGTTTCTGTCAAGAACTGCCGCAGACATTTTCTTTAGTGAATCATTTCTAGAAATCAAAGTGTTAAATCTAAACCACTAGAATTCATTCACTTGTACTGCTTTAACTATCTAACGGGTTTTTATCCCTAGAACGTATCTCAAACTATCATTTATTGTTATATTTTTTTTTTACAAAAATAGATAAATTTTTGTCGAATTTATTCTAGATTTGTTTTAATTAGTTTGAGATTCAATCTTGTAATCAGTACCATATTTGTAACACCTTTCAAGTTTAATATAAGTTATATTTAACTTGAATTTTGTTTCATTTAATTCCGCCATAATTTGTTCTTCAATTGTTTTATTCTAAAACGAACAAATTCGATAAAACAGTATAATTTGTATTCAACCCCCCCCCCCCTCTACAAATTTACCGGGACCTAACAATTGGCATCAGAGCCTTTTGATTGATACACTAATCAAATATCCATTTTTTGTGAGTTTTTCTTAACTCTGACATTTTTATTTTTCATCAAAAATCTCAAAAATGTCTACTACACAGAAAGTTGGTACAGTGAAAATCCCCATGTTCAGCAAAGAGCAATATCCTATGTGGAAGAAGAAGATGCTCCTATTTCTTCAAGTGGCTAATGTTAAATATTTTGGAGTGCTAAAAAATGGTCCAAAACTTCCTATGATTGTTGATGAAGAGCAGATTGTGAACAATGTTATTACTCAAGCTGCTAGGATGTACCCCAAGGATCCCAAGGACTACACAGCTGATGAGAAAGAGGATGCTTCCCTGGATGTTTGTCTACAGTTGATTCTGGTTGATTGTCTTGATCCTATCATGCACAATCATGTTCTAAATTGTGTTTCTGCCAAACACATTTGGGATACGATTGAGATAACTAATGAAGGGACAGAGGAAGTAAGAGGGAATAAGATGGAAATTCTCACCTCTTCATATGAACATTTCAGATCAAACCCTGGTGAAGGTATCTCTGAGGTTTTTGAGAGATACAACAAATTGATAAATGATCTGAATCTCCATGGAAAACACTATACTATCAAGGAGATTAATAAGAAGTTCCTCCTGACACTTCCATCTCATCTGGAGCACAGAATATCTGCAATTAGAGAAATAAGAGATCTTGGAGAGATTTCTTTGGAAAGACTCTATGGTGTTCTGAAGACCTATGAGCTGGAGCAGATTTAGCAGAAGGAAATATATAGAACAAGGAAGATAGTCAGTACTTCTACTGCATTGGTGGCAGAAGTCCCACAACAACTGGAAGTGAAGGTTGTTCAACCTTCCAGTTCTGACATGGATGTTACTGTGGCTGAATATGGCTTAACATCCACTGGTCAATCTGGTGGTGACTTCTATTCTATGGAAGAACTTGAACAGCTGGAGGATGAGTCGATGGCAATGATAGTGAAGAAGTTGGGAACTTCAGGTTCAGAAGGAACCCTAATCTTAAGT
The DNA here is from genome assembly GCA_030848705.1 of Heracleum sosnowskyi. NCBI lineage: Eukaryota > Viridiplantae > Streptophyta > Magnoliopsida > Apiales > Apiaceae > Heracleum > Heracleum sosnowskyi. The sequence goes on from CM061243.1 coordinate 12,078,613, forward strand.
TCAAGCCTAGGTTTCAGAGATGCGGTTCTTCTTCCTCAAATAACACAAGGGGTGGCTATAAAACTGGAACCGTGGACAGAAGCACAATCAGATGCTACAATTGTAATGAGTTGGGTCACTTTGCTACAGAATGTAAAAAGCCAAAGCAAGTGAGAAGGAACTCACATGATTCTAGCAAGAAGAACAAGATTGGGAAAGCTTATGTTGCCAAGGGAAAGAGTTGGGATGATACGGATAATGATGAAGAAGCTGGTGAAGTTGGAAATCTAGATTTAATGGCTAATGAAGGCAACACTTCATCATTCATGTCAGAGGTAAAGTTTACTGATTCTGAAATGATCTATCATCTTAGTAGTACTGTATCTTGTGCACGTAGTGAAAATGATAGAATAATTCTTTTGAACACTGCTCTTGAAAAGGAGGTAAAAGAATTAAGACTCGTGCATGTTAATCAGGATGATCTCACTAAGAAGATATCCTTTCTTGAAAATAGGGTTAATTATTATATTCAATTATAAACCATTCTTAAGGACCAGATCAGTGAACTTGAAACCAAGGTAAATGCTTACTATAATTCTTGTAAGACTGCTAAAGAAATCTTCATTAAAAAAGTTATTGGTCAAACTATAGGAATAGGGTATGCCTATAATGAGGCTATTGGAGAATTAAACATTAACACCCCTAATAGAGTCAGTACTGAAGAAAGGGGTGTACCATATGTGCTTAAGGGTATTGAAACACCTTTCTTTAGAGAATCCTTGGCAAAACCTCTTCATGAATATTCCATCATTATTCAAGAGGAGATGCGTATTGAGGATCTTGTTTTTGAACTTGATCAGTCCAACAAGTGTATGTCTGAGAATCAAGTCAAAATTGTTTCAGCAACAGAGACTAAATCAGACATCCATAAAGTGGATCAAAACAACTGTAGAACTAACATGTCTGCTATTAATCTGTCTTATAAAGTATGTGGTGTGGTGAATTGCATGTCTTGTGCATTTAATGTAATGTATGCTTATTTTAATAGTAAACATGTATCTGATAATAAGACTGTTCCCCGTCAACATGTTAATAATAAGAAACATGTTAGATCTAAAACTGCTAGCCCTCCCAAGACTAGAGTGGATTCATTTATCCCCAAGTCTTCTCAGAAATATGTTAAGACTGGTTATAAATGGAAACGCTTTGTTGTTAAAGAGGTTGAAGTAGTTAAGGTTAAGAATGTTGTTTTGCCTGAAAAAGGCCAGTTCTTTAAGTATGTCGGGCCCAATCAAGTTTGGGTTCCGAGGAAGGACTAATCAATTTCATATTGCAGGGTATGAAACAGGTAAACCGTGTTGTGTGGATTCTTGACAGTGGTTGTTCAAGGCATATGACCGGAGATAGAGCCCTGCTATCAAATGTGGTTGAGAAAGTTGGCCCAGTGGTTACCTTTGGAGATAACAGCAAGGGTATAACTGAAGGATATGGTTGTTTGGAATCAGGAAATGTTATCATTGAAGATGTATCCATTGTGGAAGGTCTGAAGCATAATCTTCTCAGCATCAGTTAATTTTGTGACAGAGGATATGCTGTTTCTTTTGATAAAGACAAGTGCTAGATCCTCCACAAGAAGAATGGAAAGCCTGCTCTTCAAGGAGTAAGAAAAGGGAACTTGTTCATAGCTGATCTGTACTCTGGATGTAAAGATGAAGTTAATTATTTTTATGCTAAAGATTCATCGGATGAAAGTTGGCTATGACACAAGAAGATGTATCACTTGAACTTCAAAACAATGAACTCCCTAGTCAAGAGGGAATTGGTGAGAGGTCTGCCTCAAATGGAATTTACACGGGAAGGACTGTGTGAGGCATGTCAGAAAGGAAAGTCAAAGAAAGCATCTCACAAGGGCATTGACACATCATTAATAACTGAACCACATCAGCTACTGTACATAGATTTGTTTGGTCCAGTTAATGTGATGTCTATGTCAAAGAAACAATATGTACTTGTGATTGTTGATGACTATTCCAAATATACTTGGGTTTTATTCCTACATTCCAAGGATGAGACCCCACAGATGGTGATTGATCATGTGAAGTTGATTGAGCTGGATTCTAGATTCCCTGTTAGAGCTATAAGGTCAGATAATGGAACTGAATTCAAAAATGCAGTCCTAAATGACTTTTATGCAGATAAAGGAATAACAAGACAGTACTCAGCCCCTAAAACTCCTCAACAGAATGGAGTGGTAGAAAGGAAGAATCGTATATTGATTGAAGCTACAAGGACTATGACTTTGTATTGGACAAAATTCCAATTTTATGTGACAATACAAGTGTCATAGCAATCTCCAACAACCCTGTTCAGCACTCGAGAACAAAGCACATTGGCATCAGGTATCATTTTATTAGAGATCATGTCATGAATGGAACTGTGGGGTTACATTTTGTACCCACAGAAGAACAAACAACGGATATTTTCACTAAATCTCTTGATGAATCCACGTTTACCAAGTTAGTTGGTAAATTGGATATGTTGAACAGTCTTAGTGATTAACTGTATCTCTGTTATGTTTGTTCATAGCTAAAATCATTTTCTCTTGTTGTTATTAAATGTTAAATATTGACATTTCTTGTTTGATGTGTAAGCTTGTTAATTTAAATATTCTTGAATAATCTATTTTCTTTAAAAATATTTTTCTCATATTTTTTAGCGGAGATATTTATTTTTATTGAAAATTTAATTATTTGGAATCATTTAAGTTAGTTTTAGATTTTATAAATTGTTGTTTGAATTTTTCTGCAGGTTTAAATATTTTTGTTGCATTTCTATAATATTCTAAAATTTTCTTTTGTTTTTGCATAATTTTCTGCTTAATTATGTATTTTCTGTAAATTTATTGCATTTTCTGAAAATATTATGTTGCTTTAATTTTTATATGCTATTTTCTAATAGTTTTATTTATTAGTTATTTTTAATTGTAAAATCAGTTTAGTTTTATAGGCATTCCCAGTTTGTACTGGAATGACTATCGGTATGACTACCCGGTAGTCATTCCAGGCTTTTCGAAATTGCCTATAAATAGTTAATCCTACTTAGCATAATTTTTCATTCTTAAAAGTTCTTGTTTTTACAAAACTTCTCTAATATCTAGTTTGATTCTTTATTCTCTAAAATAAAGAAGTGCTGTCATTTTTTTGTGTTTTTTTTATTTGGATCAACATAATTCGATTTAATTAATTTCTGATATAGTTCTTATTTTTGGAATTTATTCCCTAAATTGGAATTAATCTAAAATTAACTGAATTATTTTGTGTTAAAAATGGCCCAGAATTTTGAGATCATTCTTACTAATTACCATGGCTATTTTGATCCCATGAAGTGTTCACTTGAACGTTTTAGGCCTTGGATTTCTTTTCTAAATCAACATTCATGTGTTAATTATGCTATTTGTTCCAATGTTGATTTGAAAATTGATCATTTATATTTACTTTGCTCTACTGCTGTTGTCTCTGAAGATTTTTCTACTATCTCATTCAATATTCAGGACACACAGTACACAATTACTGAGGAAACATTTTGTAATGTCTTGCAGTTTCCTCAGGACAATTTTGACAGAATGTCCACTGATGATCAATTAACTCAATTTTTCATCAATATTCACTATCAAGGTCCCTTGAACATGACCAAGTTGATCAAGGGGAATCTTGTGTGTGAATGAGATTTATTTTTTGATACTCTGGCTAAGATCTTTGGCAATTGCACCAAAAATAACTTTCAGAATATTCCTTATCTTTTACAAGTTATTGGTTATGCAATTGTTTTCAACAAAAGACTTAATTATGGCCACCTTTTATGGGATATTGTTGTTAGAAGGGTGTTTAATGTTAGAAAGGAATTTGACAGTGGTAGAAAGATTAAATTTATTATCCTCATTTTCTATCACTTGTCATTAATTCTATACTTTCTAATGAGCATCAAGAACTGTTCAGGAATGGTCGCTTTTTCATTTCTCCGACCATTGACAGAAAGTTCTATCAAAGGTTACAAACATCCTTCAGGTTTGGCAATGTTCCAGTTCTCATATCCACCTACATGACAAACTTCATCAATCTTCCATCATTTCAACCACCAGTTCCTGAGCAAAGGATAGTTACATCAGCTGGAACTGAAGAAGTCATTCCACATCAGATAATAACTTCTAACCTGTTGCCCAGTAATAATCTATTGTAGAAGGGGGGTTGAATACAATAGTATAAGATAATCGACTTCTTAATGTATATATCACAAATATGAAAGAAAGATAACAGCTTTATTAAATCCTTCTGTTGATAGAGGTTTGTTCAGAAATAACAGATTTCACTTGGGATTCTACTACCCTTAGCTGAAGAGCAGTAGGCACCTTTGTAAAACTTTGAGAAATATCATTCCTCACCAACTCAGTTGAGTTCTTGATAGAATCAATCTCACTTTTTAGACTTTTGGATAACAGAGTTGTAGCCTTCAAATGATTCTTCAAGTCTTGATTCTCTATAGATTTCACTGCATCATAGGCATGTTCCAAAGCAGAAGAATAACTTACAGATTCAGTAGATCTGTGCCATGAATTGTTCCATTCATTCTGTCTAAGTGCCTCAACAGGATTAAAGGAAGGAATAGAAAAATCTTGTCTATGATCTTTCCCAGTGGAAGCTTTGCCAACCATATATGTACTTGATGAACCAAAATTAGTTCCAAGACTAATTTTGAGTGCTGTAGCAAGCTGTTCCTTCTCTTTTCGATTCTCATCATCATCACTATCATCAGAGTCATCATCATCAGTACTATGAGTATCATCAGGATCAGGAATAGCTATACCTTTCATTTTATCCTGTGAATCTGTGTTAGGATGATCCATTGGTCTTGAACGAAGTGGCTGTATCAGGATAGGTTCAACATCAGGAGCACCACTAGCGTCAGGATGAACACCGTCAGGATTTGATATGTTTGCATCAGTATTTGCTACCAATGGTTCTTGTGGAGCTTGAGGTTCAGAAGCTTCTTCAACACTTTGAGTCAAAGGTTCTTATGTGCTTCCCTCATTGACAGTGTCCTCGACCAATCTTTGAACTTCATCTGCACCAGAAATCCCTTGAGCACTGTCAGGAATTTTCTCAGAAACTGTACCTTGGCCTGCATCTTCACTTTGAGAAGATGGTTCTTGTGTAGCTGGAATGTTGATGTCTGCATTCTCCCTTTGAGAAAATGGTTCTTGTGGGACCATTCCACTAGCTAAGCCTTCACTCAAACTTTGATTGAGTGGTTCTTGTGTGGTTGGATCATCAGAAAGAGCTGCTGAACCACTTTGAGGTTCAGGTTCTTGTGGGCTTGATCCTTTCAGTTTCTTCTGTCTCTGATAGACTAACTCTTCTGCCTTCCTTAGCTTTTCCATTGGATGTTTTATCCCAAGATTGGAAGCAACAACACCATACTTCTCCCATGAACTATCAACATGTCTTTTTGTTGGAGAGTCCTGTGCTGGAGAGTCTGAAATATTAACCACTTGACTTGGTGCAGCATCAGGAATACTAACAACAGGATTTGCTTGAGCAGTAGAAACTGATTGCTCATTCAGAATAGAAGTGTCATGTACATCAGTATCCTGCTTCTTTTCTAAATGAATATGATACCTGCTTTTTGATAACTTCCTTCTCTTCTGTGGTGTAGACAATGGAACCACAGCTGCAGTAGCAGTATCAGCAACTTCCTTATTCACATTCATCACAGAGGATATAGGTAAGTCATCCTCTGAATCAGTCTCATCCCTGAGTACTAACTTTATTTTAACAGAAGCAGCCTCACCTCCCTTTGCAGCTTTCTTCACCAGGACCCCTTGTACACCCCCTTGTAACTTCCTTTTAGTGAGTGGTGTAGAAGAAAAATCCTTTGAACCTGATTGCCTTCCTGACACATCAGTTATAGCTGACTTCTTTGCTTTTACAACTAAAGTTTTTTGAGAGACAATAGAGGTGGCAGTTGACTGTTTAGACTGTTTAGGATGAATGCTTAGGTTAGGAACAAGGTGTGATTGGCCTTGCCCCATAGCATTAGAAATTAAACCATAACGAGTAGGCATTTTCCTATGTAAGAAAAATCTAACCTCATCAGGAATAAAAGCATTTCCTATGAAACCATTTGCCTTATCAGGATTAAAAAAAAAATATGAAGTAAAATAAAAATTTATTTAAGAAAACAAAATTTATTTTGATAATCCTGATAAGTGCTATTTTTTTTTTTAAAAAAATGATTACAAAACAAATAGCATAATACCCATGTAACCATTCTTACCAATTACCGAGGCAAAGTAATTATGAGAAACTGAACAGTCGCCTCGATATTGAGAAAATGACCTGCATCCTTAACACACATTCTCTATAAAATAGAACTGTTAAACATAACATCATCTATCTATTAAAACACAAACCCTCTCCAGAGAAAAACTTACGAAAATCTTTGACCTTCCTTGTTTTTCAATGGCTGCCAACCAACAACAAAACAACTTACCTGATGCTGAGCTCGATATCATATGGCAAGAGATGGAGGAGGCTCTTGCTGAGATTGAGCCACAACCAGTTCCTGACCCTCAGGAATATGAAGCGTTTGTTAACGCAATGTTTGATGTGGTTTGGCACAACTTCCTGCAAGCCAATCCGGACTGGAATCCGCTTGATAACCTCATCTATGAAGAGGATGATGATGATGAAGAGGATGAGGAGCTCAACCAAGAGCTTGAGAAAAGAAAGAAGAGAATCTGTGATGCTTGTATGTCATGCAAGTTGGAGGCACGGAAGAGTCCCGGTGGTCACGGTGACGATCCGCCTTCAAGTGAATCAGCTCCTCTTCTTGTCCTTTAAGGATGGAACAAGAGACAGTCCAATCCTGATGGACCGTGAAGCTGCTCAGGAGCGTTCATGCTTATTTGAAGGGCACGTGTTCCTGAGTAGAAAAGTAGACTAAGAAAAGAATATGTAATTTCCATTTTCATTTGTAATGAATCTTCAAGATTTAATGAAAACTATCAATTTGCTCAATTGTTCTTGTCCTTCTTACTTTTCCTGCACAATTTGTTAGTAACACTGCATTTGATACATAATATAACGAATAGTAATCGCTGACAAAAATATAATTGCAATTGAAAATTAAGACTTAATAACTTAATCAAAGACTAATTAATGATCTTATTTGTCAGAGTTTACCAGGAGTGTTGTTGACAAATTGTCTTAGAACTTCTGGTTTTCATACCAGCTTCAATATCTGAGCATCAGGATTTGACCAGTTGACTTCCTGTCAGGATCGCATCCTATCAGGATTTGATCAAAGAAAACATACCTTTATGAATAACCATCAGGATTTGACAGTTATCAGGATTTCCTCTCTGTAGCTTTCCTCATAAATTCTCAAAGTTCATCATTCCAAGTTCATTCACCAATTTATTGAAAGTAGCTTCAGGTAGTGGCTTGGTGAATATATCAGCTAGTTGTTGATCAGTGGGAACAAAGTGAAGTTCAATTGTTCCTTCCAGAACTTGTTCTCTTATGAAGTGATATCGAATACTGATGTGTTTAGTAAGAGAATGTTGAACTGGATTTCCTGTCATTGCAATAGCACTTTGGTTATCACAATAAATAGGGATTTTTGAGTATGACAGGCCATAATCTAACAACTGATTTCTCATCCACATTATCTGAGCACAACAACTTCCCGCAGCAATGTACTCAGCTTCTGCAGTTGAAGTGGAAATGGATTTTTGCTTTTTACTGAACCATGAAACTAGTCTTCCACCCAAAAACTGACAGCTTCCTGAAGTACTTTTCCTGTCTATTTTGCATCCTGCAAAATCAGCATCTGAATAACCACACAACCCAAAATCTGATTCCCTTGCATACCAAAGGCCAAGTGAAGAAGTGGCTTTGAGATATCTGAAAATTCTTTTGACTGCAATCAGATGGGGTTCTCTAGGTTTTGCTTGAAATCTTGCACACAGACAGGTTGCAAACATGATATCTGGTCGACTTACAGTGAGATACAATAAAGAGCCAATCATTCCTCTGTAGTGAGTTACATCTACCTCAGCACCTTGATCAGGATCAAGTTTGGTGGCTGTAGCTATGGGAGTTGTAGCAGGAGCACTATCTTGCATGTTAAACCTTGTCAATAAATTCCTTGTATATTTAGACTGATTGATAAAAATCCCTTCATCAGTCTGTTTAACTTAAAGACCAAGAAAGTAACTCATTTCTCCCATCATGCTCATTTGATATCTTGACTGCATAAGCTTGGAAAACTTTTCACAAAGCTTATTGTTTGTTGACCCAAAAATGATATCATCAACATAAATCTGAACTAACAACAAGTCCTTACCATGATTCAAATAAAAATAGAGTTTTATCAATAGCACCTCTTTTGAATCCACTTTCCATTAAGAATAGAGCTAAAGTTTCATACCATGCTCTTGGAGCTTGCTTTAGTCCATAAAGTGCCTTATCCAATCTGTAGACATGATCTGGATATTTAGGATCAATGAAACCAGGAGGTTGCTCAACATAGACTTCTTCCTCCAGTTCTCCATTTAAGAAAGAACTTTTAACATCCATCTGGAAAACCTTGAATTTCTTATGTGCTGTATAAGCAAGAAATATCCTGATGGCTTCTAGTCTTGCAACAGGAGCAAAAGTTTCATCATAATCAATTCCCTCTTGTTGAGAATACCCCTTTGCAACTAGTCTTGCTTTGTTTCTGATTATTACTCCATCAGAATCAGTCTTGTTCTTGAAAATCCACTTTGTACCAACAATTGATCTATTCTTTGGTCTTGGTACTAGTTTCCAGACTTCATTTCTTTCAAATTCATTCAGTTCCTCTTGCATTGCAGTAACCCAATCAGCATCTTTAAGTGCATCTTCAACTATCTTTGGCTCCTCCTTGGATAGAAAGTTATTGTATAGACATTCATTTTGAGTTGCACTTCTTGTTTGAACACCTGCATCAGGATCCCCAATGATCAAATCAGGAGTATGACTTACAGTCCATTTCCTTGCTGGTGTTAAATTGTTTCTTGACGTAGATGCTCTCCCTGGATTGGTGTTATCTTGATTTGAAGAACTTGCTTATCTTGAAGCTCCCTCTGAATTATTGCTATGTCCTCCTGATAAGTTATCAGGATCATCACTTGAATCAGTATCTGAAGAATTCTGTCCTGATGATTGAGTTGACTCTGAACTTGTAGTAGAATGATGTTGCTCCCCTTCAACATTAGCACTACTAGAAGTATCACTATTGATTGCATCATCAGTATTTTCACCATCAGCATCTGGTGTGTCATCAGGATTTGGTGACCCATCAGGATCTGATGTATGGACAGGATCTGATTCACTTTTCTCAGGTTCCTTGGTAGCTTCATTTTCAAAAATCAATCTATCATGAGAGTCTTCATTGATTCCAGCTATCTTCTTGTCATCAAAAGATACATGTATTGACTCCATGACAGTCCTTGTCCTCAAATTAAAAACTCTGAAGGCTCTTGATGCAGGATAGCCTATGAAAATTCCTTCATCAGCCTTTGTTTCAAATTTCCCTAGTTGTTCAGGATGAGTTCTGAGAACAAAACATTTACAGCCAAACACATGCAGATGCTTCAGACTTGGTTTCTTCTCCTTGAGTGACTGATAAGGAGTAACACCATGCCTGTTTATTAATGTGAGATTTTGAGTGTAGCATTCTGTGTTGACTGCTTTTGCCCAGAAATATGTAGGTAATTTTGCTTCTTCCAACATAGTTCTGCCAGCTTCAATAAGAGTTCTATTTTTCCTTTCAACTACTCCATTTTGCTGAGGTGTGCCAGGAGCAGAGAATTGTTGAATGATTCCTTTGTACTTGCAGAACTCTTCCATCTTTGAATTCTTAAATTCAGTACCATTATCACTTCTCAGTATCTTGACTTCGTACTTTGTGGTTGTCTCAATCATTCTCACATGATCCAACAGAACTTCAGGAGTCTCATCTTTTCTGTGCAGAAAATACACCCAGGTGAATCTAGAATATTCATCAACAATTACAAGAGTGTACCTTTTCTTACTGATGGACATGATGTTGACTGGACCAAATAGATCAAGATGTAGCATGTGATGTGGTTCTTCAATAGAGGATTATGATTTACTCTGGAATGATGTCCTTCTTTGTTTTGCTTTCTGACATGCATCACAGAGTCCATCAGGAGTATATAACACTTTCGGTAATCCTCTCACTAAATCTTTCTTAACCAACTCATTTATATTGCTGAAGTTGAGATGAGAAAGCTTCTTGTGCCAATTCCAACTTTCATCTACTGAAGCTTTACTGTTAGGTCCTGATAAGTTTGTAGAAGGGGGGTTGAATACAAACTATACCGATTTATCGAATTTGTCCTTTGAATAATATAACAATTGAGAACAAATTAATGCGGAATATAAATGAAACAAGATTCAAGTTAAATATAACTTATATTAAACTTGAAGGGTGTTGCAAATACAATAAGGATTACAAAGTATTTATCTCAAACTAATTAATACAAATTTAGAATAAATTCGACATGAACTTTTCTAATATTTGTAATAAAATGATCGAATGCTAAGAGCAAGTTCGAGATAAATTCTAGGGATAAAAATCCACTAGATAATCAAAGCAATACAAGTAATCAACTTCTAGTGGTTTGGATTTAACAATACAAACTAGAATTAATTGCTTGAGAAGAAATGAGATCAAATGGCTTCTTCTTGTTCTTGAGAGAAAAGAGTCTGTATGTTTTATAATTCAGAACACCTGCTTTTCTGTCCAGTCTCGAGATAATATCATAACTCAGTAGACCTGTATGACCTTTTAATTAAATCAATATGACCTAATTAATCAATCAATACACTTGTATGACCTGAGGAATTATGCTCGGTAGAACCATGCTTCATCAGTATGACCTGCAGAAAGTGCCCGGTATGACCTAGCATACTTCTACCAACTCTCGGTAGAACCTTAGAAAAGCAACTTGTATGACCTGCCAAACTGTCCTTGTATGACCTGATTAAATTCGGTATGACCTGCCTTAAATAAAACAAGGTCATACCGAGAATAATATAGGTCATACTAGTTATTAAGATAATTTCTATTAAGTAATTTAGTTAGATTAAATTGTAAATTAAATTAATTCTTTTCTAGAATTATGTTAATAAATAATTTAAACAACCAAATTAATTAATTAATTAATTTAATAAATAAATTAATTCTGAGAGAATTAATTTATTAATTAAATTGATTAACAAATTAAAAGAAGATAACTTAACAACATAGTATCCCTCTATCTTCTGAAGACCACTAAATATAGATGAATTAATTCCACTGATTGATGTCGTCATTCGATGCACTGTCTGGTTTCATGAATAACTGAATTCAATGATAATTCTTCATCTTTAAAACATTTAAAGCTGTGGCTTCTTATCTCTAGCTTTGACTAAACTCTGTATCCTGTACTTCTTCTGTCACCAACTGGAAATCTCTGTCACTGTAGTAAATCCACCTTCTTGAATACTTCACTGAGGCTTGAACAATAAATTGAACTTCTTTCAATGTAGAATAACTTCAAGTCTGTAGATGACTTTAGTTCTCCATTCTCTTGACAGATAAAACTCTCTGAGATTCCTGTGACATATTAACTTATTATTTACTTATTACATACTTGTTTAAATTAAGTTGTTTCCTCGGAATATTAATAGGCCTAAACATATGCCTTTCATTTACTGATTAGACAGGTAGGGGATTCATCAGTATTTGATTGAATGTTGGCCTCATATATGTTACCATGCCTGTAGCCAGTCAGTTCTATCTTGCTTGTTGTTTTACTAACTACTTCACAATAAGTGGAATAGAAGTTGACATGATAACCTCTGTCAGTGATTTGACTAATACTCAACAAGTTGTGTTTCAGTCCTTTCACTAGAGCTACTTTTTCAATGATGACATTTCCAATGATTATATTGCCATATCCCAAAGTTTGTCCAATGTTGCCATCTCCATAAGACACAGTTGGGCCAGCTTTTTCCTCATATTCTGATAACAAGGCTTTGTTTCCAGTCGTGTGCACATAACATCCACTATCCATGACTAACACATTTTTCTTTTTACCCTGCAATCAGAATAGAAACACACTAGTTAGAACATTTAGGAACCCATACTTGTTGGGTTCCTATTCCATGCAATTTATTAACTTTCACAGCAGAAGACTTTCTGACCTTAGCAGTCCTGACAGGATTTACTCCATCAGGATTTGCTTTGTCAGTATCAGTATTAACAAAAGCATGTTCCAACTTGACATTCTTAATGCTACCAGAGTTGCACTATTTTTATCAACTTTAGGCAATGGATCATAAAAGTTATAGTACAACTCATGATAATCTTTACAAGTATAAATAGAATGCCATATACTACCACAATGAAAACAGGACTTCTGTGGTTTATAAAATACTGATCTATTCCTAACATCAGACTTAGAAATATCAACAATCTTCTTCTTACTCTTCTTACAATCAATAGCAAGATGATTAGAGTTACCACGGTTAAAACAACACTTTCTAGGTGCATTTGGGATATATTTGTAACCATTCTCTTTATTGATCCCAACTTTACCATTCCTGTTTCTCTTAACAGTAGCTTCCTTTTTCTTATCTGTCACCTCACAGATTTTATCCTTAAGCTGTTTCTGAGACAATAGACCTACATTCTTAGTGACTTTATTCATGACAGGTTTAGACTTTATAATTTTAATTCCTTGAGTAGAAGTAGATCCCTTTTCAAAATTAGAATTGGAATCCTTACCAAAAACAAAATTAACAGGAGTAATCTTAGATTTGGTTGTATCTATAACATGTCTATAGGTCTTTGGACTGACTGTCTCATCAATGACAATTTTCTCTTTCAATTTCTTATCCTCATCTGACTTATATCCTAGACACTCTTTCCAATTCTTAGAGGTATTAATCTCATGAAATTTCCTACCAGAGTCTGTCCAGGTTCTGATTTTCTCATTAGCATTTTCAAGTTCCTTTTCAAGAGCATTTCATCTCTAAATACATGTGATTCGCATTATCACATTCTTTTTGTACTTCTTGCATACGAGAAAATTCAGCTTCTAATATATCATTCCTTTTTCTAAGTTCAGACATCTCAGATAAGATCCTAGTATTTTCAGCAGTTTGACTTCTAAAGCTAATATGTAAAGACTTTAGAAAACGTCTTAACTCAGAAGCATTATCAGTATCAAAATCAAAGATAGTATTTAGTACATTATCATTAGGAGCAGAAATTACATCAGCGTTGGCTATTAGAGCATAGTTGACCACCTCAGTATCAGATTCTTAGGAAGAGTCCATCCAATCCTTGCTTGATGTGATAAGTGCCTTTGTCTTCTTGCACTCAGAAGAAAAGTGACCCATACCATTGCACTTGTAGCATCTAACCTTTGACTTGTCAAATTTGCTACCCTTGTTGTCCTTTTTGATATACTTATCTTTGTTTGAGTTGAAAGCCTTTTTCTGAAAGTTGCCTTGTCTTCTATTCTTCCTGAACTTCATCCTTCTGAAGTTTCTGACAATCATAGCAACCATCTCTTCCATGTCTGAGTCAGAAGAATCATCATCAGTATTGGCATCAGGATTGCCATCAGTATCTGATGAAGAGTCATCAGGATCTGACTCAACTATTCTTGTTTTACTTCTGGAGACCTCCATAGCTTTTCCTTTTGATTTAGCCTCTGCTTTCAAAGCAATTGATTTTGCCTTGCTGCTTTTCTTGTTCTTTCTCTGTTGGACTTCAAGATCATGAGTTCTTAGCATCCCATAGACTTCATCAAGAGAAACAGTGTTAAGATCATACTGATGTCTAATGATCGAGGTCTGAGTGTCCCATTCTTCAGGTAAAGCTCTTAGAAACTTGGTGTTTGAATCTTCAGTTTCATATTCCTTGTCAACTAAAGATAAACTGTTCAATAGTGTCAGAAATCTATCATATAGATCAGTTAGGCTCTCATCAGGTCTTGCATCAAATTGTTCATATTCTTGAATTAAAAGAGCCCTTCTGTTTTTCTTGACAGATGCAGATCCCTGGCATTGAGTTTCCAAAGTATCCCATATTTCTTTTGAAGACTTGCATGCAATCACTCTATTTGACATGACAACATCAAGACTATTGTGCAAGATATTCTTTATCTTTGGTTCCCTGAGTACATGAGCTTTTTCTTCTGGAGTCCATTCACTTTTAGCCTTGACCACATAATGTTCAGGTACTGTATATGTTCGTTCTACAATCCTTGTAGGAATATATGGTCCATCACGAATCCTGTCCAAATAGTCAGGATCCATAGCCTCCAAGTACATCAACATCTTTACCCTCCATGTTGGATATTCTGATTTCTTCAAGATGGGAATCTTCATGCTTTCATACTTGGTTGTCGACATCTTTAGATCGTATCTGATTCAGAATTAAATCAGTTCGCTCTGATACCAATTGTTGCCTAGTAATTATCTATTGTAGAAGGGGGGTTGAATACAATAGTATAAGATAATCGACTTCTTAATGTATATATCACAAATATGAAAGAAAGATAACAACTTTATTAAATCTGATATAAAACTGTTACAAACTCTCTCAAGAAATTCTGATGTTCTTGAGAGCTGCTAGCTTACAAAAACTCTCTCAAGAAATTCTATGTTCTTGAGAGCTTCTATCTTGATTCACAAATATTCGATTATGTTCACGTACATAAATCGAAACCAAAACTGTGTTTATATACTACACAACTTCTCTATCAATGATAAGTCTTAATCAATTACAAAGATTGAAACCTATCCATAATTGATAGCTACATTCTACAAACTAGGAACCGACAGAATAAACTTCCATGTTTAACTAGACTCCAAATATAACTCGAAGTAGGAATCTTGATCAGCTTCCAGTCCTGATGATCAATCCTGATCCCAGTCCTGATATGTATCTTGATCCTGACGACCATGCAATCCTGATGATGTCAGCAATCCTGATCAGTTGAGTCTAGCTCCTGACGATCATTGAATTCTGATCTAACATAACCCTAGTTCTTCTGGCACTGTTACTAAAACCCAAGAGGTTGATAGGGCTGACCAAGAGTTTGTAGAACCACAAACTCTATCCCCGGTCATAGAGCCAAACACAGAGTCAATTCCTTTTACAAATTAGCCTGAACCAAGTCTCAATGTCAGAAACAGAAATGATAGTGATGAAGAAAATATGAGTGATCCCACAACTCTATCTCCACCTCCTAAGAAAAGAAAAACATATAAGGAGATATCTGTAAGCCTGTCTGTATCCTCCCAATAGGATATGGATTTGGAAATGGCCATTACACAGTCTTTGGAAACATCCTCTCAACAGGGTGAATCTATTGAAATTCGTCATAGGGTCATGGCAACTTGTACTGAGTCAAGCACACTCTCGTTACTCACAATGGAAGAAAACATACCAATAGATGACACTCGGGACACTTTGCTAGGAGAACACTTAGGATATGATACAGTGCCTACCATTGTTACGGTAGAAGTGCCTTCACAGGCATCTGAGGGAAAATTTGATTCTTTGCCAAATCAAATAAAATCATTTTCTCCCCTCCCAGAGGGAACCTCTCTGGCTCCCTTAAGGGATTTTCCACTCGTAGTTTATACTGGAGAAAGTGGAAGTCAACCTAGTGAATCTAATACTGAAGCAATTCAGTTTCAAACTCAAAAAGACTTTTTGGATTTCACTAGAGACTCGGAATTGCGAACTCTCATTGCACCACCACTGACCTCTCTAGAAGGGACTAGGGTGATTTTTCCTGCAGGTACATCTTCTGAAAACATGGATAGACAGTTAGTGTTGAGAACTGAGAGTCAAACACAGAGCGATACACAAAAACATGAGATGAGTGAAACACCACTGAGAGAAATTGAAGTGAGTGCACACACTAACACATACACTGCTTCATTATTGGCTCAAATAACTGGTCTACAAAAACAACTTCAAGAAACCTAGGTTGAGAAAGATATTCTTAAAGCACAAGTGGTTGAAAGGTCTTCTTCTTCCACCTCTGTAACTAATCAGTTGGGTACAATAAAGGATGAAATTGAAGGATTGAAGGTTACTCTACTCCCCAAGATGAATGATATTCAAGAATCCCATGTGTTAGTGGCTTCAGACATCTCTGAGCTTACAAATTCAAATGCTGAGATAACAGAGAGTGTCAAGCAGATTGCTTCCATTTCAACTCAAGTGGACTACAATCAGCAAACTGTTGATGAAAATCAGTGGTTTAATGATCAAAAGTTTGCAAGGATTGAAGGAGGGATGGAGCATCTCAATAAAGGCATGAAGCATCTTTACAATATGATCAAGAACTCACATCAACCCAATGCTGAACAGAAGAAATTATTTGAGGGAGATGATGATGATGATGAGGATGAAGGAGGAGAAGGAAGAAGTAAGAAGGAAGATCCTAAAGCTGACAAAGTCAAATCTGTAGAGGATTCCTCAACTAAGGGGGAGAATAAAGGGAAGGAGAAGGAAGAAGAAAAGAAGGGAGAAGATGTGCAAGGAGGAGCTTCTGATTCTGGTACTCAGAAGGACAAGGGAAAGGGAAAGCTACTTCAAGATGATTTCTACTTCCAAGATGCACTTAATGATGAAGATCTTCAAGTATCTGATGGTGAAGACATCTTTTGTGAGGAGGAGATTGAGAAGGAAGCTGTATTTGATGAATGGGATGATCAAGATTATCTATTCAATCCCGATCCTGCTTTTGAGGAAGAACTGAAAAAGCAACATGAGGAGATAAGGAGGAAGAAGGATGAGAATGCAAAGGTCTCTCAGATTATATCTGAAAAGCTTCGAATTCAAAAAGCTGAGCATGAAGAAAAACAACGTCTTCATAGCTTGGAAGTCAAAGACCGGAAGCTGGACATCAGACTGAAGAAGGGTGATATATGGGCTAAAGCAAAAGAGATGTTTACACTCCCTCAGAAAGGATCAAACAATGATAGGGAGTTCATCAGCCTTCTTCATAGATTCATGAAGGTCAATCCAGATAATTCAGTGTACATGAAGGCCTTACAAAAAGAAATCTTAAGGATTACTGCTGGATTTGACAGAGTGAGAAATGAAATGATCATTTATGTATCTTGTCAAAGCATATGAACTATCAATGTTTCTCTGGATTGCTTTGCAAGTAGATCATTGTCAGAGCTGTGGATTCTCATGAGCAGAGTGAAAGGAGATTCTTATTTGAATGTACTGCTGCATGAAAAACTCAAGGAATTTGCTCTAAGGGTCAGTCCTCAGGTTGTTAGTGTTCCATTTGAAGTCAAATTTTACAAGGGAAGAGCATTACAAACCTATGGAATGGATCTTGTGTCTTTAAAGATCTATCCTGCAATGCATCTGATCAAGCCGGAGAACATGCTAAGGGCTACTGGATTTACTTCAGAAGAAAAGACTGAAGTTGCTGACATCATTCAAGACTATTGTATTGCCAACATTAAAAGGTATCATCAGTTGAAGAATAGATTGAAGAAAGTCACAACTCTGCCAGTCAGACCAACAAATCTCACAATTGAAAGTGACCGTGTCTTTGACAAAGACTTGCTAGATGCTATGGAGGAAGGTGAAATGAGTGATCAGGAATTGTGATCACTAGCTCTGTTTTGTAAGTGTTATATGTATAGAGCTTAGGTAGATCAAGATAGGATCAATGTATACACGTGTTCAGTCTAGAGGAACATCCATCTTGTATTTATCTTTAATATTTGAATTTGGAAAATGTTTAATGAAATCCAGAACTTTGTTTTATTATTTACTTAGCTTTTAAAGTCTTATTTTTACTTGTTTATTTAGTTGAGTTATCCTCTAGCTATTTGCCTGTTATTCTCTAACAAACAAATAGAGGGAGATTGAAAGGCATATGTATAGGCCTATTTGTTAACATCGAGAATAAAACCCAACTTAAACAAGTTTGTAATAAGTAAGTAATAATTCAATTGTCACAGTCTCACAGGAATCTCAGAAGATCGGATCAGTCAAAAGAATACAGATTAAAGTCATCCTACAGACTTGAAGAAATACTACATTGAAAGAAGTTCAATTATTTGATCAAGCCTCATTGAAGTGTTCAAGGAAGTGGATTTATTAAAGTGACGGAGATTTCAGATGTGTGACAACAAATGTACAGGTTACAAAGGTTGAACAAAAGTTAAAAGCAGCTAATTGACCACAACTTAAAGTCAAGGTGAAGAACAGACATTGGAGTTAGTCATTTATGAACCAGACAATACATCAAGTGTCAACTTCAGACAGTGAATATTCTTCATCAAGTTCCAGTGGTTCAAGGATTGGTTATGCTATCTTGTAAGAATTTAAATTCTCTTTTAAATTAGTTATTAAATTAATTCTTCAGAATTAATTTAACAAATAAATTAATTAATCGGAATTAATTTATGAAATAGATTTATTATTAGAATTAATTTATGAAATAAATTAATTATTAGAATTAATTTAAAATAGAATTAGAATTAATTTTGAATTACTTGAATAAAATGAACTGGAATGACTATCATGGATAGTCATCCCGGTAGTCATTCCAAGTCATTTTACATTAAAAATGAATTGGAATGACTATCAGGGATAGTCATCCCGATAGTCATCCTAGTTCATTTCTGTTTATTCTAAATTTAATTCTCTAAATTTTGATAGTCATTCCAGTATAATGCATAGTCATTCCAAACTATTTTTAATAGTCATCCGTGACTATTTGGATAGTCATTCCAAAAGCAATTGCACGTGCATGTTTATCAACTTGATTAGCTTTATAAAGAAAATATCAAGACAGAAGACATCAGTAATCAACAACATAATATCCAAAGAAAAGTTTATGTCAAGAACTTCTAAAGAACTATCGTGGACATTTTCTTTAGTGAATCATTTCTAAAAATCAAAGTGTTAAATCTAAACCACTAGAATTCATTCACTTGTACTGTTTTAACTATCTAGCGGATTTTAATCCCTAGAACGTATCTCAAACTATCGTTTATTGTTATATCTTTTTATTACAAAAATAGATAAATTCATGTCGAATTTATTCTAGATTTGTTTTAATTTGTTTGAAATTCAATCTTGTAATCAGTACAATATTTGCAACACCTTTCAAGTTTAATATAAGTTATATTTAACTTGAATTTTGTTTCATTTAATTCCGTCATAATTTGTTCTTCAATTGTTTTATTCTAAAACGAACAAATTCGATAAAACGGTATAGTTTGTATTCAACCCCCCCCCCCCCCCCCCCCCTCCCCCTTCTACAAACTTATCGGGACCTAACAAATGTAAATAAGGAAATTTAATTTTATTGAATTAAAATTGAGAATTTAAAAGATTTAAAGATAATAAAAAGTGATAGCACAAAAACTAAGAACAACAATTGAACAAACAAAATTAGAAGCCTAGATATTTTACTTAGAATTAAATTTTATATATTTATATTCTAAATATGATTGAATTTTCTATTTTATTGTCTTTCCTAAAAATTCTAATATAAATTAGAATTTTTTTTACTAAATTAAAGTTGAGAAGTTCTAGAAAAATAAATAAATAAATATTTTTCGGACCCCTTAAAAAAAATAATCTATGACAATACACTTATTAGCCTACACTTCACAGCGCACTTATAACTTTTTTGATCAATTTAAAAAAAAAATTAAAGGCATTATTGAATAATTCAATAGCTCTTAAATTATTCAAGAATAAACAAAATTAAATGCAATGTTTATCTACTTTAAAATATGACACTTCCATTGGACAATACGACATTAAGTATTTACCATCCACCGTGAGTTAAATACCAAAATGTTGCACACAAATATTAAAAAAAATGTATTTTCTTGTTATAGATTTATCCAATCTATTAAATTCCTTTTTTTGGGAAGTTTTGTAAATTATAAAATTACCAATCATTACCCTGGGCATCCATTAACTTTCTTTTCTGGGAGGTTTGGAAGCATTGTCCGTTAATCTAGCCATAACTAACATAAAAAAAACAGAAACAAAAAATTTAAATATTATAAATCATTGTAAATTATAGTAAATTATTGTAGAAACATATATTATAAGCATGTTGTCTGCATGTTTACCAGCTTCCTGCAATATTAAGAATAATTTAGAAATTCGAATTCATTAAATCTAAACACACACATATCTTGAACATATTATATATATATATATATTCATAAATCAAATAATATTCGTATAAAATATTAAGGATAAAATTGACCAAAAACTAAAAGCAGAACAATCAATATTAAAGAGATCATGCTCAAACTATAAAGAATTTAGATGTCCATGAGATGTTCCGGTAGTTTTGCTAAGCATGTAGCCAATCTACAAAACCATAATATGTCAATAATTTATCTTAAAACAATAATTCTAGCTAGCTTTTCCATTATAACCATTATGATAACATCCTCAATTTAAACAAAAAAGAGAATGGACAATTACCTCTGCAAAGATATTGTTGCCACACATTGAATCACTGTATCAAAACACAAAAAACATATGATTGTCACAATTTTAAAGATTTAAAGATAATAAAAAGTAATAGCACACAAAAACTAAGAAAAACAAATCTAGATCAAACAAAATTAGAAGCCTAGATTTTTTGCGAACAAAAGAATAAGATATATGCTTTTCCACAAAACGAATAGGTGGGCACACATATGAGTAAATATATGTATAGTTTATATTAGAGTTTTGCTTTGAATTCTAAGTAGAACTAATTTATATATATTTACATTCTAAATAGGATTTACTTTTCTATTTCTATTGTCTTTAATAAAAATTCGAATGTAAATAAGAATTCTTTTTTATGAAGTAAAGTTGTGGAGCTGTAGAAAAATAAATAAATAATTTTTGGACGATCTGAGAGCTCCTGATGGTTTTTTCTTATATATCAATACTATTATATAATAGACGAAACATTAAAAGTTTGGTCGGTCGGGTATGGTACGTTTTGATTTTACTTAATTGCTCTTATTTAACTGTACTTCGTGTTTTTACTTAATTAACCATACTTATTTATAGAAATATATTATTAAATAATAATATTACCTATTTATAACTAATTACTTTTTTCACCTAAAATACATTATTTTTTCTATTTTTCTAACAAATTACCCTACTTTTTCAAACATATCACGGACAATTACCTTTTCTAACTAAAACATGTTAGTTTTTCTATTTTTACTTATTAAAACCTCTCCTTTTCCAAAAATATCGCGGACAAACCTTTAGTTATTTATTTTTAAACCTATTTTAATATTATAATTATTTTTTAAAAATTTACCTATTTTAACATGTCTACTTATTTTTCTTAACAAATGCAATTACTAAAAATATTAAAATATAAATAATCAAATATCTATTTATAACCAATTATCTTTGCAGCTAAAATACATTATAATTTTTTTCTAATAAAATCTCTCCTTTTCTAAATATATCACGGGAAATTGCCTTTTTCAATTTATTTTTCTATTTTTCTCACTAAAATCCATTCTTTTTCTAAAATTATCACAAGAAACTCTTTACTTATTTATTTTAAAACGTATTTAAATATTTTAATTATTAAATTTTAAAACCTAATTTCCAAAAATATCACGAGCATTTACCTTTTAAAACTAAATAAATGTTCCATTTTTTATTTTTCCTTACTAAAACATCTCCTTTTCCAAAAATGGAAAATATAACGGACAAACCTTTACTTATTTATTTTAAAATCTATTTTAATATTTTTAATTAAGTAAAAATGTTTAGCTATTTTAACATGCCTACTTATTTAACAATCCGTGCATCGCACGGGTTTTAAGCTAGTATATATAAAGAAGAAGATAAATAAAAGGAGAAAGAAGATAAAGATTGATAAGATAAAAACATAAAGATGTTGAATATTAAAATAGTATATTTAATTTACTTCATTATTAAAAATTTTAAAGGAAAAAATATTAAAATTATATATTTAGTTTCCTCTATCAGTAAAAAATTTAAAGGGAATTACTATTTTTATCCTATAAATTCGAATTTAAATAAGAAAATTTAATTTTATTGAATTAAAATTCAGAAACTCTAGAAAAATAGATAAATAGCTTCCGGACGATCTCAGAGAGCTTCTGCGGGTTTCCCTTTATATATATAATATAAATAGTCGACTAAGCCGCGCTTCGCAGCGGCCCTATAATATTTTTGTAAAATTTTAAATATTAACTATTTACGAAAAAATAAAAATCAATTAATCTATACTATTATATAATAGACGAAACATTAAAAATTTGGTCGATACTAAGTGATTTTACTTAATTACCCTTACTTATTAATAAATAATAACATTATTTATAACCAATTACCTTTTCATCTAAAATACATTACATTTTTATTTATTTTTAACAAAATCCCTTTTTTTCTAAAACATTGCGGGCAATTACCTTTTTCAACTAAAACATGTTACTTTTTCTATTTTTCCTTACTAAAACCTCTCCTTTTCCAAAAATATCACGGGCAAATCCTTACTTATTTGTTTTAAAATTTACTAGCTTAAAACCTGTGCGATGCACGGATTGTTAATTGTAATTGTTAGGTCGAATACACAATATATAATCAAGTAGGTATGAGAATAACAATTAAGAACACAGGTTTGTAAATCAACAAACTGAATTATATTAAATAATTCTCTCTTAGTGATGTTAATGAATCACAAAGAGCTTCTAGGTTACAAGAATAAAATATTCAATGATCGCATCCCTTCTAGGGATAACCTATCTGTGTTTATATAGTACACAGTTACACAATCCTTATCTAATTGATATTCCTACAAATTAGCTATACAATTGTTATCAATTAAGGATTGCTTCTTATCTTCTATTCCGTTTCCTTAGCTGTATCAATATATTCTGCTTCTTTCCATCTTCAGAATATATTGCTTCTAGAATCTTCAATTCAGCACCGACAGCTAATTCAACTATCACCTTGTCAGACTTTAAATAAACTCTGACCGGCTTCCTTTAAACTCTTCACCCTGTCAGAGTTTAATTAAACTCTGACCGGCTTCTGATAAACTCTGGTCAGTACCTGTTGCTTAAACACTGATAAACAAACGTCAGCAATTATATCTAACAATCTCCCCCAACTTGTTCATTATAAAATGTACAAGTTAAACATATAATTGATGATGTCAAAAACATTTAACAAATGCAGTGTTTAACATATAACAGAGTTTAATTTAAAACAGAGTTTAAATTTGACTTAGAACAGAAATCATAAAAACTTACAGTCAGACTTTACTTAATCTCTTGAATATCAGGCACTGTCCTGATATAGTCTGATAATAGTTTCTTCTCAGCTCTATTCAATTCAGCAATCATAATCTTCTTCAGCTCCTTCATTTCTGGTTCATCTTCACCAATTTGATAAATGGCAGCCCTCAAAGAATATATGCTGTTTTTGTTCATTTCATTGCCAAGTCTGATATAAAAAGGTTTATCAGACTCTAGATTGAACTCAAGAACCTTTGTTAGGTCCTGATAAGTTTGTAGAAGGGGGGTTGAATACAAACTATACCGTTTTATCGAATTTGTCCTTTTAGAATAAAACTGTTTAGGAACAAATTAATGCGGAATTAAATGAAACAAGATTCAAGTTAAATAAAACTCTATTAAACTTGAAGGGTGTTACAAATATGATACTGATTACAAGATTGGATCTCAAACTAATTAAAACAAATCTAGAATAAATTCGACATGAATTTATCTATTTTTGTAATAAAAAGATATAACAATATTTGATAATTTGAGATACGTTCTAGGGATAAAAATCCGCTAGATAGTCAAAGCAGTACAAGTGAATGAATTCTATTGGTTTGGATTTAACAGAATAATTCTAGAATTAATTCACTGTAAAAGAAATGATTCGGCAGTGGCTTTTTCTTTTCTTCACAGAAGCTGTTCTTGATAGATGTAATGTTGATTATATTTTCTTCTGTGCTTTTCTTTCCTTTTGTACTTTAATCCACTTGACAAGCCTGCACGTTTCTTGCTTTTCATTCCACTAGGAATGACTATCAAAATAGTCTAAAAAAGACTATTTTTAAGCCTGGAATGACTATCAAATTGCCTTGTATGACTATCAAATGGCTTGCAATGACTATGTGAATTTAAGACAATTTAATTAGAATTAATTAAAATAAGCTTGGATGACTACCGGGATGACTACCGGTATGACTACCGGTATGACTATCCGGGGTAGTCATTCCAGGCTTATTTTAATTAAGAATTCTGAATTAAATTCTAATTCTTCTTTAAATTAATTCTAATAATTAATTAATTTCATAAATTAATTCTGATGAATTAATTTAATCAATAAATTAATTATTTAATTTATATGTTAAATTAATTCTTGAAGAATTAATTTAATAAATAAATTAATAACTAATTTAAGAGAGAATATAAATTCTTAATAGATAGCAAAACCACTTCTTGAACCACTTGAACTGCTGAAGAATATCCATTGTCTGAGGTTGTCATTTGATGCACTGTCTGGTTCATAAATGACTAACTTCAATGTCTGTTCTTCATCTTGACTTTAAGCTGTGGTCCAATGTCTGCTTTTGACTGTTGATCAATCTTTGTAACCTGTACATTTGCTATCACAAATCTGAAACCTCTGTCACTTTAATAAATCCACATCTTTGAAGACTTCACTGAGGCTTGAACAAATAATTGAACTTCTTTCAATGTAGTATATCTTCAAATCTGTAGGATGACTTTAATCTGTATTCTTCTGACAGATATGATCTTCTGAGATTCCTGTGACTGTGACAATTGATCTAATATTTACTTATTACATTCTAGTTTAAGTTGAGTAGAATCCTCGAATTACAAATAGGCTATAGCATATTCCTTTCAATCTCCCCCTATTTGTTTGTTAGAGAATAACAACCAAATACCTAGAGGATCACTCAACTAAAACCAAGAAAAAGATAAGACTCTTAAGCCTAAGTAAATACTAGAAAGTTCTGGATCAAATATGACATTTCCAGATTTCACCAGTAAAGATAAATACAAGACAGATGTTCCTCTAGACTGAACATATGATAACATTGACCCTGTCTTGATTTACCTAAGCTCTACACATATAACATTTACAAAACAGAGCTAATTACCTTTACTCCCCTGAAACTCCTCCTTTTACTTTTATATCTTTTTCAGCTCCCCTTTTACTAGCTTCACAAGTCTCTAGAAACTTCTTCCCCTTAGAAACAGAAACTTCTCCCCAAACTTCTGTAGAAACTTGTCTAGAAACTTCTCCCCCTGAGAAACTTCTCCCCCTTAGTTGAGGAATTCTCTACAGATTTCACTTTATGAGTATCTGAAGCCAGTAGGAGTTGAGATAGTTGATGGAGTTGATCTTGGGTAGTAACTTTGTCTTCAAGATTTCATTGAGTAGTCCCAGCTGATTGTTGACAGAGGTGGAAGAAGAAGACCGTTCAACCACTTGTGCTTGCAAAATTTCTTTATCAGCCTGGGTTTTGAATATATGTTCCTGTAGATCAGCTATGTGAGCTAACTACATTGCAGTGTATGTGTCTGTGTGTGCACTCACTTGAATTTCTCCTGTAAGTGTATCACTCATCTCACGTGCATGTGTTTCACTCAGTGTTTGACTCTTATCACTCAACATTAGCTGTCTGTTTGCTCCTTTTTGATCAGTACCTGCATTGAAACTCACCCTAGCCTCTTCAAGAGAGGTCAGTGGTGGTGCAATGGGAGTTTGCTATCAAATCACTTGGATTTGAAATCTGAATTGCTTCAGTGATAGACTGACCAAGTTGCCTTCCACTTTCTCCAGATAAATCTGCGAGTGGAAAATCCCTTAGGGAGCCAGAGATGTTCACTCTGGGAGGGGAGAAAATGATTCTATTTGATTTGGCAAAGAATCAAATTTTCCCTCAGATGCCTATGAAGGCACTTCTACCGTAACAATGGTAGGCACTGTAACCAGTTGCAGGTGCTCTGCTTTCACTGTGTCCTGAGTTTCATCTAATGAAATTGTTTTCTCCCATTGTGAGTAATGAGAGTGTGCTTGACTCAGTACAAAGTGCCATGGCCCTATGGCGAATTTCAATAGATTCATCCTGTTGAGAGAATGTCTCTAGATACAGTTCATTGGCCATTTCAAAGTCCATATCCTATTGAGAGGATACAGATGGGCTGACAAATGCCTCAGTATATGTTGAATTTCTTTGGAGGAGGCAGAGCTGTGGGATCACTCACTGTTTCAATCAAAATACTTCTTTATTTAACAATTGATTTCTGTTTAGGCTGAGAGGTCAAGTAATTGTAGACTCATTGTTTGGCTCTAAGACCTGGGTTAGAGATTGTGGATCTACATTCCCTTGGTCAACCCTAACAACCACTTGGGTTCAGCAACAGTAAAAGAAGTGGATTGAGAGATAGAAAGTAATACCTGAATTGGATTTGGCACTGAATTTCCAGCTAAGCAAGAGCTAGATCAAAAATAATATATATACAATATATTTACCAAAAATAAATAAGACAAATAGAAAATAAAAGATAATAAATAATAAGCAATAAAAATAAAATACAATAATATAAAAAAAAATATTTACAGGAAACTACGAATATTTTAAAATAAAAGATTTTCAATAAAAATAGATTTCTCTACAATTTTAACTTGTAAAATTTGAGAAAAATATTTTTAGAGAAAATAATTCATTTTAACTTACTCAAACAAAAGCTAAGCAGTTTACAGCATAAAAAAAAATAAATAAACTACTATTAGAATGACTATCGGGATGACTATGGGATAGTCATACCGATAGTCATTCCAGTACAAAAATCAAAGTACTGAAATAAACGGCAGAAAAAATTAATAAAAAAGGATTAAAACTAAACTAAACTACAATGACTACTGGAATGACTATGTAAGATAGTCATTCCGATAGTCATGCTAGTACAAAAACAAACCTGTTCACAAAAACTAGCAGAATTAATTAAAATTCCTACAGAAAAATGCATAAAACTAAGAGAAATGCATGAAAAATTTATACAAAACTAGAAAAAATCACAGAAAAAATCCATAAATCCTAGAAAAATATGCAGAAATATATAAAAGTGCATTAAATTAACAAAAACTTGCAGAAATATTTAAACAACAATATTTACAATCTGAAAAATATCTAAATAATTCCAAATAAATATATTTTCAATAAAAATACATTTCTCCACTTAAAAAAAATATGAGAAAATTATTTTTAAAGAAAATAAAATATTCAGAACCATTTAAATCAACAAGCATGCAATTATTAAATGAGAATTGGCAGAAAATATCAATTAAATGACAAGAGAAAATGAATTTATTGAAAGAACAAACATGACAGATACATTGTTAATCACTAAGACTGTTTAACATACCCAATTTACCAACTAACTTGATAAATGTGGATTCATCAACAGATTTAGTGAATATATCTGTAGTCTGTTCTTCTGTGGGTACAAAGTGTAACTCCACAGTTCCATTCATGACATGCTCTCTGATAAAATGATACCTGATGTCAATGTGCTTCGTTCTCGAGTGCTGCACAGGGTTGTTGGAGATTGCTATGGCACTTGTATTATCACAAAATATGGGAATTTTGTCTAATGCAAAGCCATAGTCCTTTAATTGATTCCGTATCCATAAGATCTGAGCACAACAGCTTCCAACAGCAATATATTCAGCTTCTGCTGTTGAATTGGAAACTGTTTGCTGTTTCTTGCTATACCAGGAAATCAACCTACCTCCTAGGAATTGACAACTCCCAGAGGTACTCTTTCTATCCACAACACTACCTGCATAATCAGAATCTGTATATCCAACAAGATTAAAACCAGACTCTTTAGGGTACCAGATACCTAGATTAGGTGTACCCTTAAGATATCTCAAGATTCTTTTCACAGCAACGAGATGAACATCTCTAGGGTCCGCTTGGAACCTTGCACACAAGCATGTAGCATACATAATATCTGGTCTACTAGCAGTAAGATAGAGTAAGGAGCCAATCATACCTCTGTAGCTTGTAACATCTACCTTGATAGATTTGTCAGAAGCTCCAAGTTTGATGGCTGTTGAAGATGGAGTCCTTGCTGATGCTGAATCCTCCATGTGATACTTCTTGAGGAGTTCTTTGAGATACTTGGATTGACAAATAAATATACCATTTGACCTTTGACTTACTTGCAATCCAAGAAAGAACTTCATCTCACCCATCATACTCATTTCAAACTTACTCTGCATTAGCTCAGCAAATCTCTTACAGAGATTATCATTAGTAGACCCAAATATGATGTCATCCACATAGACTTGGACTAATATCATATCACTTTTGTGTTTCTTTGAAAAAAGAGTTTTGTCTATGATACCTCTAACAAAACCATTTTCTAAAAGAAAACCAGAGAGAGTGTCATACCATTTTCTTGGGGCTTGTTTGAGACCATAGATAGCCTTGAAGAGAAAGAACACAAAGTCCAGCAGCTCCTGATTTTCAAAGCCAGGGGGCTGTTCCACATACACTTCTTCATCAAGTTCACCATTCAGGAATGCACTCTTAACATCCATTTGATAGACTTTAAAATTGGAGTAAGCAGCAAATGCTAAGAACATCCTGATGGCCTCAAGTCTAGCCACTGGTGCATAGGTTTCATCATAATCAATGCCTTCAGCTTGAGAATACCCTTGTGCAACCAGTCTTGCCTTGTTCCTTGTAACAATGCCATCCTCATCTAGCTTGTTCCTGTATACCCATCTAGTACCAACTACTTTCTTGTTCTTTGGCCTGGGTACCAGCTTCCAGACTTGTTGTTGTTCAAACTGATTGAGTTCATCTTGCATAGCAATCACCCAATCTGGATCAGTTAGTGCTTCCTCAGTTTTCTTTGGCTCCATTTTAGATAGAAATGCTGAGAAAAGACATTCATTCTGAGAAGCTCTTCTAGTTTTAACTCCAACATCTGGATCACCAATGATCAACTCAAAAGGATGAGCTCTATTCCAAACAGTCTGTCTTGGAAGATTTGATCTTGATGATTCGCCTTGAAATTCACTTTGATGTTGTGAGTGACTAGTTGATCCTTCATTTGCTCCCCCTGAGTTGTTGCTTGTCTGCCTTGATGATTCTTCTCCAGTGTTAGTGGTATCTCCATTGTTACCAATGTTTCCACCACCATCACCAGGATTAATATCATCATTGTTATTATCATTTCCAGCAATAACTTCAGGTGGGGCTTCATCATCTGATTCTGAGTCTGGCAAGTTATCAAACTTCAGCTCTTCAGATGAATCTTCTTTTTGGATATTGGGGAACTTAGTGTCATCAAAAGTAACATTGACACTTTCCTTTACTGTGTGACTGCCAACCACATAAACCCTGTAAGATCTTCTGGAATATCCAACAAAAATAGCTTCTTGTGCCTTTGCATCAAACTTGCCACGTTTAACATTGTCATTTAAAAGCACAAAGCATTTTGCTCCAAATACATGAAAGTACTTGACAGTTGGTTTCTTGTTGTTCATGATCTCATACGGAGTCTTCATTAGGTCTTTGTTGATTAAAGTTCGATTCTGAGTATAACAAGCTGTATTCGCTGCTTCAGCCCAAAAGTACATTGGAAGTTTGGACTCACTTAACATAGTCCTAGCAGCTTCAATCAATGTACGATTCTTTCTTTCCACTACTCCATTTTGTTGAGGAGTTCTAGGGGCAGAATACTGTCTTGTTATTCCTTTATCAGCACAAAAGTCATTCAGAATGGCATTCTTGAATTCCGTACCATTATCTGACCTTATGGCTCTAACAAGGAATCTAGAATCCAGCTCAATCAACTTTACATGGCCAATCACCAGGAATGGGGTCTCATCCTTGGAATGTAGGAATAAAACCCATGTATATTTTGAATAGTCATCAACAATCACAAGTGCATATTGTTTCTTTGACATGGACATCACATTAACTGGACCAAACAAATCCATGTGCAGTAGCTGAAGAGGTTCAGTTATTGATGATGTGTCAGTGCCCTTGTGAGAAGCTTTCTTTGACTTTCCCTTCTGACATGCCTCACACAGTCCTTCCTGTGTAAATTCCATCTGAGGCAAACCTCTAACTAATTCCCTCTTGACTAAAGAGTTCATAGTTTTGAAGTTAAGGTGAGACATCTTCTTGTGCCATAGCCAACTATCATCTGATGAAGCTTTAGCATAAAAACAATTAACTTCATCTTTGAATTCCGAGTTCAGATCAGCTATGAACAAGTCACCTTTCCTTACTCCTTGAAGAGCAGGCTTTCCATTCTTCTTGTGAACAATCTGACACTTCTCTCTTTCAAAGGAAACAGCATATCCTCTGTCACAGAACTGACTGATGCTGAGAAGATTGAACGTCAGACCTTCCACAAATGAAACATCTTCAATGATAACATTTCCGTACTTCAAACAGCCATATCCTTTCGTAATACCCTTGCTGTTATCTCCAAAGGTAACTACTGGGCCAGCTTTCACAACCACATCTGATAGCAGGGCTCTATCTCCGGTCATATGCCTTGAACAGCCACTGTCCAGAATCCACATAACTCGGTTTACCTGTTTAACTCCCTGCAATATCAGATTGATTAGTCCTTCTTCGGAGCCCAAAATTGATTGGGTCCGGCATACTTAAAGAACTGGCCTTTGTCAGGCAAAACAACATTTCTAACTAAAACTACTTCATCCTCTTTCACATAAGAGCGTTTCCATTTATAACCAGCCTTAACACATTTCTGAGTAGGCTTAGGGATAAATGAATCCACTCTAGTCTGAGGAGGACTAGTAGTCTTTGTTTTAACATGCTTCTTATTATTAACATGTTGACGTGGAGCAGTCTTATCACTAGATACATGCTTTTTATTAAAGAAAGCATACATAACATTAAAAGCACAAGACATGCAATTACTCACACCACATGCTTTATGAGAAGAATTAATAGCAGGCATGTTAGTTCTACAGTTGTTTTGATCCAACTTATGGATATCTGATTTAGTCTTTCTAGTTGTAGCAACTTTGACTGGAATATCAGATATACACTTTTTGGACTGTTCAACTTCCAAAGCAGCATCTTCTTCACGAATCTCCTCAGCAATGATTATGGAGTATTCATTCAGAGGATCTGCCTCAGACTCCTTACAGAAGGGTGTTTCAATACCCTTAAGCACATATGGAACACCCCTTCCTTCAGATCTGACTCTACAAGGGGAATTTATTCCAAGCAATCCAATGGCCTCATTATAATCATAACCTATACTGACATGATTACCAACAGCTTGTTTATTGAGAATCTCTTTAGCCGTCTTACAAGAGCTAAAATAGGCATTAGCTTTAGTCTTCAGCTCACTAATCTCTTTCTTAAGAATGGTTTCCAGTTGAATATAACATTTAACCCTATTCTCAAGAAAAGCTATTTTCTCAATAAGTTCATCCTGATTAACATGCACTAGTTTTAATTCTTTTATTTCCTTTTCAAGATTTGTGTTCAAAAGAATTATTTTGTCATTTTCAGAGCGTGCACAACTTAAAGTATCACCAAGATGACGAATCATTTCAGTATCAGTGAACTTTACCTCAGACATGTTGGGTGAAGATAACATGGAATCAAAGAGTTTGCCTCTTATTGCCATGAGTGCAAGATTCCCAACTTCTTCATCTTCACTGTCTGTATCATCCCAGCTCTTTTCTTTAGACTTGTTCTTCTCAACCATCCCTGTTTTATAGCCACCCCTTGTGCTATTTGAGGATGAAGAACCACCTGTCTGGTATTCGTCAGCATATGTCTTGAACTTGAAACTAGGATTTCTCC
The DNA here is from genome assembly GCA_030848705.1 of Heracleum sosnowskyi. Classification (NCBI taxonomy): domain Eukaryota; kingdom Viridiplantae; phylum Streptophyta; class Magnoliopsida; order Apiales; family Apiaceae; genus Heracleum; species Heracleum sosnowskyi. Next base: position 12,110,630 of record CM061243.1, read on the forward strand.
TGAACCTGAAGTTTCCAAACTTCTTCACTACCCAGGCCATAGACTCATCTTCCAACTGTTCAAGCTCCTCCATAGAATAAAAATCACCACCAGATTGACTTGTAGATGTAACGCCATATTCAGCTACAATTACATCCTTGTTAGGACTGGAAGGTAGAACAACCTTCGCTTCCTGTTTCTGTGGGACTCCAGCTACCAGTGAAGTAGACATACTAACCACTCTTCCTTCCCTTGGATTTGATCTGAAGTGCTCATATGAAGAGGTGAGAATTTCCATCTTATTCTCTCTAACTTCCTCTGTCCCTTCTAGGGATGGCAATTTGTACCGATCCAATTGATATCCGACCCGTTCCGACCCGAATGGGTTAACCGAACCCGAAATTTTTGGGTTTGGATTCGGGTTTGGGTTTGTTTTTTAAACCCGAATTATTTTCGGGTCGGGTTCGGGTTTTGACAATACCGATCCAAACCCGACCCGAAAACCCGAAACCCGTTTCGAACCCGATCCGAACCCGATCCGAACCCGAAACCCGAATTAATTTATATATATAATATATTTTTCTATTATTTTTTTATATATAATTTTAACATATAATAAAATTATATATATTATTTTATATATAATTCTTAACATAAAGTTTTATATATAATTTTTTACATATAATTTTATATATTATTTAATATATAATTTAAAATATAATTTATATATAATATAATATATTTTTTTTACTAGTTTTCATTTCGGGTTTCGGGTTACCCGAAATCCGTTCGGTATCCAACGGGTTCGGGTTCGGGTTTAATATTTCGGATTTTTTCGGGTTCGGGTTCGGGTTCGGGTTCGGTTAAAAATTTCGGGTTCGGGTTTGGATTTTGTAAAACCCGTTTCGACCGACCCGATTGCCATCCCTAGTCCCTTCATTGATTATTTCAATCGTATCCCAAATGTGTTTGGCAGAGACACATTTTAAAATATGATTATGCATGATTGGATCAAGACAATCAATCAGTATCAACTGTAGACAGGCATCCAAGGCAACATCTTCTTTTTCTGCAGAAGTGTAGTCCTTGGGATCCTTAGGGTATATCCTAGTAACAACATCATTCTCTATTAGCTCTTTCTCAACAAACATAGGAATTCTTGGTCCATTCTTCAGCACTTCAAGATATTCAACATTAACCACTTGAAGAAACAAGAGCATCTTCTTCTTCCACATAGGATAGTGCTCCTTGCTGAACATTGGGATTTTTACTGTAGCCACTTTCTGTGTAGTAGACATCTTTTGAGATTTTTTAGGAATAATAAAAATTTCAGAGTTTAAGAAAAATCTCAAAACAATTGGATCTATGATTTGTATATCAATCAAAAGGCTCTGATGCCAATTGTTAGGTCCTGATAAGTTTGTAGAAGGGGGGTTGAATACAAACTATACCGTTTTATCGAATTTGTCCTTTTAGAATAAAACTGTTTAGGAACAAATTAATGCGGAATTAAATGAAACAAGATTCAAGTTAAATAAAACTCTATTAAACTTGAAGGGTGTTACAAATATGATACTGATTACAAGATTGGATCTCAAACTAATTAAAACAAATCTAGAATAAATTCGACATGAATTTATCTATTTTTGTAATAAAAAGATATAACAATATTTGATAATTTGAGATACGTTCTAGGGATAAAAATCCGCTAGATAGTCAAAGCAGTACAAGTGAATGAATTCTATTGGTTTGGATTTAACAGAATAATTCTAGAATTAATTCACTGTAAAAGAAATGATTCGGCAGTGGCTTTTTCTTTTCTTCACAGAAGCTGTTCTTGATAGATGTAATGTTGATTATATTTTCTTCTGTGCTTTTCTTTCCTTTTGTACTTTAATCCACTTGACAAGCCTGCACGTTTCTTGCTTTTCATTCCACTAGGAATGACTATCAAAATAGTCTAAAAAAGACTATTTTTAAGCCTGGAATGACTATCAAATTGCCTTGTATGACTATCAAATGGCTTGCAATGACTATGTGAATTTAAGACAATTTAATTAGAATTAATTAAAATAAGCTTGGATGACTACCGGGATGACTACCGGTATGACTACCGGTATGACTATCCGGGGTAGTCATTCCAGGCTTATTTTAATTAAGAATTCTGAATTAAATTCTAATTCTTCTTTAAATTAATTCTAATAATTAATTAATTTCATAAATTAATTCTGATGAATTAATTTAATCAATAAATTAATTATTTAATTTATATGTTAAATTAATTCTTGAAGAATTAATTTAATAAATAAATTAATAACTAATTTAAGAGAGAATATAAATTCTTAATAGATAGCAAAACCACTTCTTGAACCACTTGAACTGCTGAAGAATATCCACTGTCTGAGGTTGTCATTTGATGCACTGTCTGGTTCATAAATGACTAACTTCAATGTCTGTTCTTCATCTTGACTTTAAGCTGTGGTCCAATGTCTGCTTTTGACTGTTGATCAATCTTTGTAACCTGTACATTTGCTATCACAAATCTGAAACCTCTGTCACTTTAATAAATCCACATCTTTGAAGACTTCACTGAGGCTTGAACAAATAATTGAACTTCTTTCAATGTAGTATATCTTCAAATCTGTAGGATGAATTTAATCTGTATTCTTCTGACAGATATGATCTTCTGAGATTCCTGTGACTGTGACAATTGATCTAATATTTACTTATTACATTCTAGTTTAAGTTGAGTAGAATCCTCGAATTACAAATAGGCTATAGCATATTCCTTTCAACCTTTTTATTTAGTGCAGTTCTGAACCTAGCACTATTCTTTTTCATTTCTACCAACTTTCCATGTGCATCTCTGTATTTAGGAATATATGCACTTGATACCCCAGCTCCACTCAAAACTTTGGATTTCATCATCCTTTCCTTCAAAACTCGAGCAACATCATAAGTACTTCTATTCTTTACTTCAAGTAGATATAGAACATACTCTAGCTCTTCCCAAAGTTTTAACTGGATATCAAATTCACCAAATCTATACACTCTGCCATCAGCCATAAAATATAACAAGAATTCCTTTTTGATTCCTTTGTGAAAAATCATCTGTACAGATTCTAGTTTGTCAAGGCCTTCTTGAGTAATTCCAACTCCAAATTCTGCCAATGAAAACTTGTCTTGAGATCTGTTATTAGTTCTTCTCTCTCTGTGTGAACCCAGTCCAGATTTGTCAAAGGCTTCTTTTCCCAATACTGTTCTGGTTTCTGAGAAATTCACAGCTTCAAGCTTTAAGTCTTCAAGAATTTTTGGTTTGCTGAATCCTGGAAGAAGTGTAGATTTCTGTACAACTTGAGCAACGTCAGAGGTTGTCATATCTTCAATAGAAACATCAACTTGAGCAGCGTCAGAGGTTGATTTAGCTAATCTTGTTTCAACTTGAGCAATGTCAGAGGTTGAATTATCTTTCTTTTTCAGGTTAGGCTCTTCAATCATTATGCCTTTACCCTTATCAGTGTTTCCAATCACAGGTCTCCTTGTATATTGTATACTCTGTTGTGTATTCTCTTTGATAGAAATACCAACTTCTTTCTTTCTAGGAGCCTTGATTTCCTTTTTCTTGTAGATTCCAGCTTCAAGATTTTTCTTGTGTTCCTCAGCAAGCATCTGCTCTTCAGCCTGGATATCTTCAATAGTTACATTATTTCCATGCTCTTTTATGAATATCTTAGCAGCAATCTCTTCATCAGTAGATGGATTAGTTGAAACAACTAAACGCTTGAGATTTGAAGTAGATTGGCCACCAGAAGTAGATTGGCCACCAGAGTTTATCTTTTCAGAGTTTACTCTTGTCCTGCTTTGCCTTGAAGCAAAAAACTTTCTTTTATTTCCTTTGCTTCCCCCATCAGTAGAATCATCCCTCTGTCTCAGAGCTCGAGTGTCTTTGCATTTGTCTTTAGGTACACTCTCCCCCTTTTTGACATCATCAGAAAGTAGTACTGATGTCAGCAATTCAATGGCAGTAGAAATGGAAGACAGTTGAGTAGACATTGCAGTCTGATTTTCCTCAACTTTCCCAAGCCTCTTCTTGATTTCCTCAGAATCCTTGGCTTGCTGCTTGAGCATAGTATAATAAAAAGTTCTGTCAGACTTGAAAGTAAGATCCTTCATACTAGCTTCATTCCTTAGATTGGTAAGCATTTGTTGATTCTCATCAAATCTATTATTAAGAGATTTGACTTGAACAACAGTTGCCTGTAAGCTTGTAAGTACATCAGTATTTGAGATCTTCTTGACAGAATCAGATAGAAAATCTGCAGCCCTTTGTGCTGGGAAGACACAATCTGCATCAGCCCAATTTTTGTAGTACATATTCTGGAAATGCTCATTGGTCTGTCTATGGACTTCCCTTGCGTCAGCACTATTGACATCATCAGCCAATGAAACTTGAATACTAGGGTGTGAATGAGAACCCTCAGCATCATTTCCAATTTCTTCATTATTGGCTGCTTCATTTGCATTAAGAATATTGTCAGCAGTAAACTGTGCAGCTTCATCAATGTTCTCCTCTGCTACAGCTTCAGGAATATCAGAGGTGGCCTGAGCAAAAACCTCTGCTTCTCTTTGAACAACCTCAACAACAGATTGTTGCAAAACTTCAAGAATAATGTTCTCAGAGTTTAGCTCATCAGTAGCCTCGTGTTCCTTTTCCATCACAGCTTCATCAATTTTCTCTGTGACTTTAATCAGCTGAGTAACCTCCTCACCTTTGTCAAGATTACAAGAAATAATTTCAGTGTGAGTGGCCAGAGATTCTTCTACCTGATCAGTGACTTGATCAGCTTCCACACCCTCTGTATAAAGATCAGAATAGATAGAGGTGTGTGCTTCAAGATCAAAAACTCTGCTATCAGAATGAGTAGCAGCTTCCTCAACTACATCATTAGCCTTTGATGTAGGAGTTACCAAATCCAAATCCATCATAGTATCAGTATGGATCCTGTCTAGATTGACAGCTTCAGCATTTGCAGCATCCTCCTGAACAAACACTTCAGGAGCTTCAGTGTTTACAAACACTCTGTTCTCATCAGCATTTATAATATCCTCCTCAACAACAATTTCAGGAGTATCTTGAGGAACAGCTTCATCCACAATCTCCTCATTCTCTGATGCAGGAGCTTAAGTGTCCTTAGAGACTCTGTCCATGGTTACATTTATAGCACCAAAAAGATGTGCAGCCACTAGTCTTCTTTTTCTCTGATGAAGAGTTTCTTCATCAGTTTCAGTCTCTGAGGTTTCAACAACAGACTTTGCCCTATTGGCTCTTCTTTTCTTTAGCCTTGTCTTCTAAGGTATTTCTTCAGGTCTTGATACCTCAGCTTCAGAAGATGGTTTCCTTGCAGGTTTAGTACCAATGTGCTTGGTCCTACCTCCCCTTGCAGGTTTAACAGAAGTTGATAGAGGTTCTGGTTGAGATTCATCTTGTGGTTGTGGATTGACTTGAGCATCCACAAACTGTTGCACAGAAGTAGGTAGCAAAAGATCTCCAACAATGCCTTTCTTAATGTCTTTATTTACTAGATCAGTAAATACTCTCTTATGTAATTTAAAACAAGAAACATCTGCTTCAAATACATTGTCTCCTTCAACACAATAAGAAACCAAAAGCTGACAGAATCGAGAAAAATAAACAACTCCTCTATTCTCGGTCATCTTCTCCCCTAAGTTAGTCAACACAAGTCGTGCAAAATCAAAATGATTATTATATAATAAAGAATACCCGATTTGCAGATTGTCTGTGGGAATAGCATCCCAATTTGTGCATTTCTTGCCAAATGTCCTGGTGATGCAATCGAAGAAGAAACTCCATTCCTTGCGCAGAAACGGCCTTTTGAGTTGCCCAATCTTTGTCAGTGGCCCAGAATAGCCAATATCTCGCATCATTCGGATTAAATCCTCATCACCCATTCCAATAGTGTAAGAAGAATACTCAGGAAACCCCATTGCAGCGCGAATAGTACCAGCAGTAATAACATACTCTGTTTCGTCAAACTCAAAGATTATGGATGGGCTCCCAGTTTCACCACCATCATCATAAACCCATGTCTCCCAGAACGCCTTGATTTGTAAACCAGAAAGTGTGGCTGGTTCAACTAAAGCACGCCCAATCGCTGACTGAGCAAGAAACTTCTGAATCATATGAAATGCTTCTGGTGCGTTTGCAGTGTTTAGTGGTGCGGTATAGTTGTTTGGAACGAACTCTAATCCAGACGAAACGAAAGCTGTGGTTGCCATTAGAAGATTTTGAAGAAATAACAGAGTTTATGTGTAGAAAGGTGTTTGTGAATATGTGTGTGTGATAATAGATGTAAATGAGTAAGATGTGAAAAGTTTAACTGAAGATGTGTGTATTGTATTTAAAAGAAAATTAAAGATGAAAAACTGAAGAGTTTTTAATCATTAATACACAACTGTCTTACTCCTATAATCATGTGAGTGGGACACGTGGCAAACGGACAGACGCTGACAGCTGTAGTGAACAACTTCCAATACAGACGTGCAAACGAGAAGACACCTTGCATCACATATCCGCTTATTAAAAAAAATCAATAATAATAAAATTATCGATTTGAATATCTCAGAAACATAATAATAAAGTACGAAAGAGCTCAACAGTCAGAAGAATAATGACTGTCTTGGAACTCCGCACTTTCATGTTCCCAAGCTTCGAACCACGCAAAACCTTTCAGTTGCCCTGTTGGATGCTATAAAAGCTGGAGCATTGTAACAACAGGCAATACACATATCAAAAAAATTACCATACATCAAATGGCAGGAACCTTTGAATTCATGGATGTAGAATCATTCTTGGATTTGAACTGGCGTCAACAAGCAAACTATATCATTGATGAGTTTCTTGTGTTGTCATTTCTGAATGATGAAGGGCTCATCGCTGATGATGAAATAGCGGAAGGACCTATCTCCAACCCCTATGTGCACATCATCCGTCCTGGACCATATGATGTGCCCATCCTTGCAGATGATGAGGCTGTGGAGATCTGTATGATGCTCTTCTATCAGAGCTACTTGAAGGGTTCGAAAAAAAATGTCTTCTTGGAATCCTGCAAGCTGCAAACCAGAAAGAGAAGGCGAGATGATGATTCAACATCAGGAGGTTGTCAAGCCTTGGAAATCCCAGATGTTATAGTAGCCTGTTAATCGAATAGTAGCTAGACAAGAGTATAAAGTTGTCTAAATGTAAACAAAGTTTGAATCATTTAATGAGAAAAATCCATTGTTTTGTTTTACATACTCATCAGCGCTACTAATTACCATCAGAACTTATCAAACACACTCTTTCTGTTCTCTGTTGAATGTAAAATATATTCGTTACCAATCATACTGTTTCGAAAAACAAATGTCTAATCTCAAAATTATAGAATGTCTGAAATAAAGAAATTATTTTAACCATTAGAGATTAAAACAAAGGTACCTCGGCATATGTCACACAATACATCAGTGTTTACCATTTGTCCTTCTTTGTCAATAAACTCTTTTCTCAAACTGTACAGGTGTGAAAATATGTGTGTGCAATAGCAGAGTTTACCGTAATCAATATTTAGATCATCTCAAAGTGCATAAAATCCACAAACTAAAGTAGTAAAAACTGGTTGCCTAAACTCTCATGTATAACATAAAATCTGATTTTATATCTAAACTCTGTATACTAATATCCTTTCATTTGGATATGTCTTTTATTTTTCACCCCCTTTATATATTTATATATATATATATATATATATATTTTATTTTTATTTTTTTTATTTTTCCAGTAATCAGTGGTTGGCACTAGTCACCAAAAATCAAAGATTTTAGCCCTTATTTCATACAATAAGTTCCTGGTTCTTCCTAGGCACAACATGATCTCAAAGGAATTTGTGCTCTGTTTGGCATCTTTTGATTTGAGGGTGAATTATTTTCAATTAAGAATCAGAGTTTAGACTTTTCATCAGTAGATATAATTAACTTATGAGAGAAAATGCAAACAGCTAATACAGACTCAGTGTATAGGATCAATAAACTAAGAGATGGTATAAATACAGAGACAGTATCATGCTGTGTTAACTTACTGCACCTGTTTGAGATCAGAATCTATACAACTCTTAAGGATTCATAATTACTTACTGAGAATTATGCTTCATACAAATTTCTTCATTGGCCCATATGTTTCAGACAAAATTACAATTAGAGAATAACATTAAACTGTAACTACCAGAGTATGACCAACAGAGTTTAACACCAAAGTTTACTTTCAGAGTATGACTGACACTTCACAGAGTTTATTATCAGAGTTTATCATGCTGGTTCACATAACAGTTAACACATGTAAGAGATCATGAACATAAAAAGTGAGTCTAACCCGTATCTCTAGTCAGAACCAGAGATCATTCCAAGTTCATTTACCAATCTTGTAAAAGTAGCTTCACTCAAAGGTTTGGTGAAGATATCTGCAAGTTGTTGGTCTGTAGACACAAAATGAAGCTCAATGTTTCCTTCTTCCACATGTTCTCTGATAAAATGATACCTTATGCTGATGTGCTTGGTCATGGAATGCTGTACTGGATTACCTGTCATAGCAATAGCACTTTGGTTATCACAGAAAATAGGTATTCTAGAGTACCTTAACCCATAATCCAGCAATTGATTCTTCATCCATAAAATCTGTGCACAACAGCTACCAGCTGCTATATACTCTGCTTCTGCAGTGGATGTAGAAATTGATTTCTGTTTCTTACTGTACCAAGAAACCAATCTGTCACCTAAAAATTGACAGCTTCCACTTGTACTTTTTCTGTCTATCTTACAGCCTGCAAAATCTGCATCAGAGTAACCAATTAACTTAAACTCTGATTCCCTAGGATACCACAAACCCAAGGTTATGGTTCCTTTAAGATATTTGAAGATCCTTTTTACAGCTGTTAGATGAGGCTCTCTGGGATCTGCTTGAAATCTTGCACAAAGACATGTTGCATACATGATATCAGGTCTACTTGCAGTAAGATACAGTAGAGACCCTATCATTCCTCTGTAGTTAGTCATATCTACTAAGGCTCCTGTGTCTTTGTCAAGCTTCGTTGCTGTAGCCATGGGAGTTGTAGCAGATGAACTATCAAGCATACCAAATTTCTTGAGAAGATTTCTGGTATATTTTGCTTGATTGATAAAAATCCCATCATCTGTTTGCTTGACCTGTAAGCCTAGAAAATAACTAAGCTCTCCCATCATGCTCATTTGGTACCTGGATTGCATAAGCTTTGCAAACTTCTTACAGAGTTTGTCATTAGTAGATCCAAAAATAATATCATCTACATAAATTTGAACTAAAAGCAAATCATCACCAGAATTGAAATAAAACAAGGTTTTATCAATTGTACCTCTTGTGAACCCACTTTCTAAAAGAAATTGAGCAAGAGTTTCATACCATGCTCTTGGTGCTTGCTTTAGTCCATATAATGCCTTGTCAAGCCTGTAGACATAATCTGGATGCTTGGAATCTACAAATCCTGGTGGTTGTTCAACAAACACTTCTTCTTCAAGCTTCCCATTGAGAAAAGCACTCTTTACATCCATCTGAAAGACTTTAAACTTCTTGTGTGCAGCATAGGCCATAAAAATTCTTATGGCCTCCAATCTTGCAACTGGAGCAAAGGTTTCATCATAGTCAATTCCTTCCTGTTGTGAATAACCTTTTGCCACAAGTCTAGCCTTGTTTCTTGTAATCACACCTTCACTGTCAGTCTTGTTTCTGAAAACCCACTTTGTACCTACTATTGATCTATTCTTTGGTCTAGGTACAAGTGTCCAGACTTCATTTCTTTCAAACTCATTTAACTCTTCTTGCATTGCTGTAATCCAATTTGCATCTTGAAGAGCTTCTTCCACTTTCTTTGGTTCTGTTTGAGACAAGAAAGCATGATACAGACACTCATTATTCGTTGCACTTCTAGTTCTCACACTAGCATCAGGATCTCCAATTATGAGATCAGGTGTGTGTGCCTGTGTCCACTTTCTTGCTGTTGGTAAGTGGTTTCTTGCATCATTATTTGATCCTCCCCCTTGATCCATGCTCTCCTGATTCATATGTTGACTTTCTGTAGCATCTGAGGCTCCCCCTGAATTGGATGGCTCAGAGTTTGAACTGTCAGAGTTTGAATCAGTTTCCTCAACTGACTCATTTGCTGTGTCTTGTTGAGCTTCTTCACGCTCCCCCTCAACTGGTTCTCTATTTTGTTCAATTTGAGAATTTCCAGTTTCTCCAGTATTTACCAGTAGAGGTTCAGAGTATGCTTCGTCAGAGTTTGTCAACCCTGCTTCATCAGAGTTTATATCATCAGAGAATAGATCTTCATTTTCAAAACGTAGTTGATCATATCCATCCTTGTCTTCAAGTCCAATTATTTTCTTGTCATCAAATGACACATGTATAGATTCCATGATCACCTTAGTTCTTAGATTATAAACTCTGAATGCTTTTGTTGACAATGGATAGCCAACAAAGATTCCTTCATCAGCTTTTAACTCAAACTTTGTCAACTGTTCAGGATGAGTCTTCAACACAAAGCATTTGCATCCAAATATATGAAAATATTTCAAATTTGGCTTCTTATTTTTCACCATCTCATATGGTGTTTTCCCATGCTTGTTGATCAATGTTGCATTTTGAGTAAAACAAGCAGTTTGAACCGCTTCTGCCCAGAAGTATGTTGGTAATTTTGCTTCATCAAGCATAGTTCTGGCTGCTTCAATTAAAGTCCTGTTCTTCCTTTCAACTACACCATTTTGCTGTGGAGTTCCAGGTGCAGAAAATTCTTGTTTCACTCCTCTTTCCTTGCAGAAAGCTTCCATAATTGAGTTTCTGAATTCAGTTCCATTATCACTCCTTATAATTTTGACTTTGTGCTGTGATCCTTTGTCCAGTAGATTTACATGATCCATCAGAGTTTGAGCAGTTTCATCCTTCTTTGATAAGAAATACACCCATGTATATCTAGTATATTCATCAACAATTACTAGAGCATATTTCTTTCTGCTCATGGACATTACATTCACTGGTCCAAAGAGATCAACATGAAGAAGATGATAAGGTTCCACTACTGAAGATTCAGATTTGCTCTTGAAAGATGACTTCCTTTGCTTGGCTTTTTGACAAGAATCACATAGGCCATTTAAGCTAAGTATTGACTTGGGAAGTCCCCTTACAAGATCCTTTCTTATTAGCTCATTAATGTTGTTCAAATTGAGATGAGAGAGCTTCTTATGCCAGTTCCAACTCTCTTCATTTGACATTCTTGCAGTTAGACACACTGTTTTTCCATCAGAGTTTGTTACCAAACTTGCTTCATAAATGTTGTTGCGCCTGTGTCCAACTAGAACAACTTTTCCAGTAGATTTACTGATAACTTCACAGTATTCAGTATGAAAATCTACATGGTTTCCTCTATCACAGATTTGACTCACAGATAGCAGATTATGCTTGAGTCCTGAGACTAGAGCTACATTTGTAATGATGACACTTCCAAGATTGATATTGCCATATCCCAGAGTGTGTCCTATGTTACCATCTCCATAGGAAACCTTTGGGCCAGCCTTCTCCTTAAAGTCTGATAGCAGGGCTTTATTTCCAGTCATATGTCCTGAGCATCCACTGTCCAAGATAAGTGTGCTCTCTATTATACCCTGCAGTCACAAACAAATACTAAGTATTAGTTTTAAGGACCCAGACTTGCTTGGATCCTTTGTCTTTCTTAACAGTGTTAGCTTTTGCAGCGGAATTACTATCAACAGAGTTTAAGCTCACATTGTCAGACTTTACACTTGCAGAGTTTGCTTTAACCCACTTCAGATTGGGTTTTAGCTCATAATAGTTATGATAAATAGCATGATAACTCTTGCAAGTATAAATGGAATGCCAAGTGCTCCCACAGTGTGTGCATAAAGTTTGTGGTTTAACCCTTACATAATCATTCTTTACTTCTGATGTAGAAGATAAAGAATTAATATGTTTGTTCTTAGTGCAAAATCTAGCAAGATGATTAGAACTACCACAATTATAACATGTTTTCCTTGGAGCAGCACCAGTAGGCAAATGATTATTTCTATTATTTATGCCTATCTTTCCATTCCTATTCTTCTTGGACCCTTTTGGTTTCATGGCAGATTTTATCTCTTTCAGCTTATGATTAAACTGTTTCCCTGTCATCAAACCAACATTAACCTGTTTTTCACAAGTTTTTACTGGCTTTCTAACAGTTTCTCTTTCCTTAAGTTTTTCTGTTTTAATATTTTCCTGTCTTTCACAGGCTTCACCTGATTCCATATCAGCTTCTCTTATTACAACAGATTTTAACTTATTGGATTCTGGAACAAATTTCACAGGTTTAAGTTGTGGTTTTACCTTAATCTTGTCTTTAAACCTGAGTTCATCATTTTCACAATAACCTAAACCTATAGAATCAGTCTGAAACACTTGATGAGTGTCTCTTCCAGAATCTATCCAAGTCTTGATTATTTTTCTTTCTTTTTCTAAATCAGATTCTAGTTGCCTATACCTTTTAAGCAACTCCTGTTCAACATAAACAGCATCATCTCTTTCTTTTTGAATCTGCTTCATTCTTTCAAGTTCTCCTTCAAGAAACTTGTTTCTATCTTTAAGACTAAGATTCTCAGCTTTAATTCTCTCATTCTCTAAGGTCTGATCCCTATAACTAACATGAACACTTTTCAGATATACTCTTAACTCAGATATATTATCAGTATCATAAGCATAAGTAGTTAGGGGTACCTTATTTTCAGATGATTCAGTCTCATCTCTGACAGTTGCCATAAGAGCATAATTTTCTCCATCATCAGAGTCTGAAGTATCTGCCCAGTCTCTGCCTTTAGAGATGAGTGCTTTCTCAGATTTGCCTTTCTTGCACTCTGGGGCATAATGACCCATCTCTTTGCACTTGTAGCACTGGATCTCAGATTTGTCCTTCTTTCCAGACTTGGTATCCCTTCCATCAGACTTTCTGAAATTCTTCTTCTCAGAATTTGAATCTCTCCTTGAGAATCTCTTTCCCTTCTTGAAGTTCTTGAACCCCATCTTCTTGAAGGTCTTCACCATCAATGCAGCCATTTGCATCATCTGTTCTTCATCATCATCAGAGTCAGAAGCTTCACCAGAGTTTGAATCATCATCAGAGTTTGATGACTCACTCTCAGATTTAATGACTAAAGCCTTTCCCTTGGCTTTCTTCCTTGATGATTCCTTCTTAATGGGCTTCTCCTCGACTTTGAGAGCAACAGATTTTGTCTTCTTGCTGGATCTCCTGTTTCTTTGTTCTATCTCAAGTTCATGAGTTTTTAACAATCCATAGATCTCATCAAGATCTGTATCAGCAAGATCATAATTATCTCTGATTGTTGTTGCCTTTAAATCCCACTTTTCAGGTAGAGATAACAGAAACTTGAGATTAGACTCTTCAAGTTCATATTCTTTATCAACCAGAGACAGATCGTTCAACAGTTTGCAAAATCTGTCATAAGTCTCAGTCAAGGTTTCATTAATTCTTGAATCAAAGTGCTCATACTCCTGTGTGAGTATTGTTTTTCTGTTCTTCTTAATAGCACCTGTTCCCTGGCATCTGACTTCTAAAGCATCCCATATCTCTTTGGCAGTTTTGCAGCCAATTACTCTGTTAGACATAACATTATCTAAAGCACTGTGGAGAAGATGTCTAACCTTTGCATCCTTTGCAATTGATGAGATGTCCTCAGGAGTCATATCTTTCTTTTCCTTTGGAACAGTCTTTTGTTCTTGACCATCAACAACAGGGGACAATTTAGTTGGCATATGAGGACCATCATAGATTCTGTCAAGGTATTCTGGATCTGTAGCCTCCAGAAACATGGTCATCTTAACCTTCCAAATCGGATACTCTACTGGCCTGAGAATTGGAACCCTGATTGTTTCATATCGACTCACAGAATTGGGCTTAACCTGTTCAGCCTTAGGAGCAGTTTGATTTTCTTCAGACATGATTAATACTGTGTTTGAATCGTAAAACTGTATATATTAAACAGCCTTGGCTCTGATACCAATTGTTAGGTCGAATACACAATATATAATCAAGTAGGTATGAGAATAACAATTAAGAACACAGGTTTGTAAATCAACAAACTGAATTATATTAAATAATTCTCTCTTAGTGATGTTAATGAATCACAAAGAGCTTCTAGGTTACAAGAATAAAATATTCAATGATCGCATCCCTTCTAGGGATAACCTATCTGTGTTTATATAGTACACAGTTACACAATCCTTATCTAATTGATATTCCTACAAATTAGCTATACAATTGTTATCAATTAAGGATTGCTTCTTATCTTCTATTCCGTTTCCTTAGCTGTATCAATATATTCTGCTTCTTTTCATCTTCAGAATATATTGCTTCTAGAATCTTCAATTCAGCACCGACATCTAATTCAACTATCACCTTGTCAGACTTTAAATAAACTCTGACCGGCTTCCTTTAAACTCTTCACCCTGTCAGAGTTTAATTAAACTCTGACCGGCTTCTGATAAACTCTGGTCAGTACCTGTTGCTTAAACACTGATAAACAAACGTCAGCAATTATATCTAACAGTAATTTTATTATTATTTTTTTAATTGTATTTGTTAAAAAAATAAGTAGGCATGTTAAAATAGCTAAACACTTTTAATTAATTAAAAACATTGAAACAAATTTTATAATAAATAAGTAAGGGTTTTCTCGTTATATTTTTGGAAAAGGAGGAGTTTTAGTATGGAAAAATAAAAAATGTAACATATATTTAGTTTAAAAAGGTAAATGCCCGTGATATTTTTGGAAATTGAGGTTTTAAAATTTAATAATTTAAATTATTTAAATACATTTTAAAATAAATAAATAAATGGTTTATTCGTGATATTTTTAGAAAAAGAATGGATTTGAGTGAGAAAAATAGAAAAAGACAATTGAAAAAGGCAATTTCCCGTGATATATTTAGAAAATGAGGGACTTTAGAAAATGAGTGACTTTGTTAGAAAAAATCTATAATGTGTTTTAGCTGAAAATGTAATTGGTTATAAATAGCTATTTGATTATTTATATTTTAATATTTTTAGTAATTGCATTTGTTAAAAAAAATAAGTAGACATGTTAAAATAGGTAAACTTTTAAAATAATAATTATAATATTAGTTTAAAAATAAATAACTAAAGATTTGTCCGTGATATTTTTGGAAAATGAGGGGTTTTAGTAAGGAAAAATAGAAAAACTAACATGTTTTAGTTAAAAAATGAAATTGTCCGTGATATATTTGAAAAAGTAGAGGAATTTGTTAGAAAAAATAAAAAAAATAATGTATTTTAGGAGAAAAAGATAATTAGTTATAAATAGTTAATATTATTATTTAATAATATATTTCTATAAATAAATAAGGTTAATTAAGTAAAAACACGAATTTAAGAAAGGACAATTAAGTAAAATCACAACGTACCATACCAACCAACCAAACTTTTAATGTTTCGTCTATTATATAATAGTATAGTATTTATTTTAATAATTTTAATCACGAGCAATTACCTTTTTCAACTAAAACATGTTATATTTTTTATTTTTCCTTACTAAACCCCTCTTTTCAAAAAACAATTACGGACAAAGCGTTACTTATTTATTTTAAAATCTATTTGAATAATTTTAATTATTTAAAAAAGTTTAACGTACCTTCTTATTTTTTTTAACAAATGTAATTAATAAAATATTAAAATAAAAATAATAAAAATAACAATTATTAAAACAATTCGTGTATCGCACGGGTATTATAGTATAGATATACTATATATCAATAGTACTTATACTATATTATTAAATACGAAATATTAAAAGTTTGGTTGGTCGGTACAGTTTTTTGGTACGTCGTGTTTTTATTTAATTGCTCTTACTTAACTGTGTTTTGTGTTTTTACTTAATTACCCTTACTTATTTATATATTAAAAATTTTAAAAAAAATAATATTACCTATTTATAACCAAATTTTTAGTACTTTGTGTTTATACTTAATCACCATTACTTAACTGTACTTCGTATTTTTACTTAATTACCCCTGGTTATTTATAAAAAAATATAATTTAATAATAATATTACTTATTTATAACTAATTATCTTTTTCACCTAAAATACATTACGTTTTCTATTTTTTTAATAAAATTCTCTCTTTTTCCAAAAATATCACGGGCAATTATTTTTTTCAACTAAAACATGTTACCTTTTCTATTTTTCCTTACTAAAACCCCTCCATTTCCAAAAATATCATGCACAAACATATAGTTATTTATTTTAAAACCTTTTTTTATATTTTTAATTATTTAAAAAAGTTTATCTATTTTAAGATGCCTACTTATTTTTTTTAACAAATGCAATTAATAAAAAAGATTAAAATATAAATAATAAAATAAGAACTATTAAAAACAATCTGTGGATCGCATGGGTTTTAAGTTAGTATTATTAAAGGCGAAACATTAAAGTTTTGGTAACTGTTTTTTGGTACGGTACGGTACTTGTCTTTATTTAACTCTATGTACTTAATAATTTTTACTTAATTACTCTACTAAATTATTAAAAAAAACACTTTAACATTTATTTTTTGATACAATATTATTTTACTTAGTTACTCATAATATTTAGACTTATTTATTATACACATCTATATTTATACACATATTGACATATAAATAAAATTTCTAAATGAAATTATTTTTTCTTAACAAAATCCAGTTAATACCCTGTACTTGGTTCGAGTAACAACCCTATTTATTTTAAACATATTTTATTGACTTAATTATTTTAAAAAGTTAGAACAATTAAAATAAATTTAACTATTCTAATTAAAAGGCATTTCCAAGACCTATTTATCAGGACCCATTTAGGGCCTATTTATTTTAAAACTAATTTTTATGCTTTTAATTATTTAAAAACGTTTACGTATTTTAGAATGTCAAATTATTTTTAATCTAATACAATTAATAAAATTTAAGTATTAACCACCACTTCAAACTTCAACTATTCATATTATCACAAAAATTACAAAAATTTTAAATATCTCTAGACTTTATATGTCGATTTTGTGTCATGTTTTTTGAACCGACGCCCGTTGCACAAGTATATACAAATTAAAAATACTAAAAATATGTAATAATAAAATTTAAGTACTAACCACCGCTTCAAACTTAAACTATTAGTATCATAACAAAAATTACAAATTTTTTAAATATCCCTAGACTTTATATGCCGATTTTGTGTCATACTTTCTTTAGTCGATGCCCATTGCACTAAATACATATAAATTAAAATAATAAAATTAAGCAATAATAAAAATTTAATTATTAACCACCGCTTCAAACTTCAATTATTTGTATTATCACATAAATTATAAATTTCTTAAACATTCTTAGACGTTATAATAAAACTTTTTTAGTGCGTATATGTGCATCATTACAATCTAAAATGTTAATCATGGAAACATAATCGATTTTAATATAATCATTGTCTTTCCTGTGAATTTGAATGTAAGTAAAAGATTTCAATGTTAGTTTAGTTAAGAAAAAAACTTAACATTTGTTTAATTGAATTCTGAACATGATTGATTTTTATATATTTATTGTTTTTACTATGAATTTGAATGTAAATAAAGAAATTCAATTATCTAAATATGATTAATTAAAAAAATTATGAGATAATGGTATTGAATAACTCTAATTAATTCTCAAAATCACAAAAAGAATATATTAAAAACTATATAAAAAAATAGCATTCAATATAATTATTATTAAATATAGAAATCAACTAAAACAAACTAGAAAATATTGTATCCTGTGCAACCTATTACAATATACAATATGTCTCTATTTGTATTCGAACTTGTGCTAAACCCCTAACAAGGCATATATACGTGGTAGAAAAATTATCCACCTAAGCGTTTTCAAAATCATATTTTCAATAGTTTTTTTCGAATATTCAACCTTACATATTAAAAGATTACGCAAAAAATAGTTGTTGCACAAAATTACATAGAAATTGATTTTGTATATGATGCAATTTTAAATCAAAAAATAATACAAAATTTGAGTCGTTACATTGATATTGTAAACAATATATAAAATAACATGTTAAATTAAATGTATTTTTAAAGGGAAAATTTTATAAAATTTTGCACACCTACTTTTTTTTTTGCATAAAATTTTCATCGGTATGGTTAGATTTACGAAAAAATTGACAAACACATGATTTTAAGCCGTTTAGATAGATAATTTTTCTAGCGTGGTAGGTAGATTCTCTTAACACAAATCAAAAAACTGATTAACAGTAGTTTTTAAGTATGCACATATATAGCCTGCAAAACCTCAAGTTACAGATGTTAGAAAGAACAACATAAATTAAAATATACAAACAGTTATCATCAATATATGCAATGTTATTAATGCACATAAATTATCATAAAATACTCAAATTTTTGACGTGAGCAGAACTAATTAGTATGTCATACTTTTATAGGTAATTTAAGATATAATATTAAGATAAAATAAAGATTCAATTATAAATAAGATTATAATATAAAGATTAAATCCTAAATAAGATTGTAATATAACGTTAAAATAAAGATTTAATTCTAAAAAATATTGATTTTTATATATTTATTATCTTCCCTATAAATTCGAATCTAAGTAAGATAATTTAATTTTATTGAATAAAAATAGAGAAACTTTAGAAAAATATATTAAACTTAAATATGATTTAATTTAGTTGGGAAAATAAGTTAATTTTGTTTAATTAAATTTTAAATAAGATTAACTTTTTATATATTTATCTTCTTCCCTGAAAATTTGAATTGAATTAAAATAACGAAACTCAAGAAAAATAGATTAAAATTTAAATAGTATTTAAGTTAGTTGAGAAGAAATGTAATATTTGTTTAATTAAATTTTAAACAGGATTCACTTTTATATATTTACTAGCTTAAAACCCGTGCGATGCACGGATTGTTAATTGTTATTTTTTTTTTATTTTTTTAATTGTATTTGTTAAAAAAAATAAGTAGACATGTAAAAATAGCTAAACACTTTTAATTAATTAAAAACATTAAAACATATTTTAAAATAAATAACAGATTTTAAAATAAACAGATTTTAGTAATTGCATTTGTTAAGAAAAACAATTAGACATGTTAAAATGGGTAAACTTTTAAAAAAATAATTATAATATTAAGTTTAAAAATAAATAACTAAAGGTTTGTCCATGATATTTTTGGAAAAATGAGGGGTTTTAGTAAGGAAAAATAGAAAAACTAACATGTTTTAGTTAAAAAAGGTAATTGCCCGTGATATATTTGAAAAAGTAGGGGAATTTGTTAGAAAAAATAAAAAAATAATGTATTTTAGGTGAAAAAGATAATTGATTATAAATAGGTAATATTATTATTTAATAATATTTTTTTATAAATAAGTAAGGTTAATTAAGTAAAAACACGAATTTAAGAAAGGACAATTAAGTAAAATCATAACGTACCATACCGACCGACCAAACTTTTAATGTATTTTGTTTCAGTTTTAATTTTTTGGCACTCCTATATCCATGTTTTGCCACAATTTAAAGAACCCCATGTGTTTGATAACCAAAAATCGCAACCGCAAACGAACCATCGGTTTAGGTTTGAAATTTTTTGGTTGGGATCGGTTACAAAACCATTTGAAAAAAAATTAACCAAAAAAAATTTGTTCCTCCATTAGTAAAGATTTTAAAGGCAATTGAGATTTTTTCTAATATTTGGTATTATTAATTAAGCTATTTTCTAACAAAACAATTGGGAGTATATTAAAATTGTATATTTAATTTTTTTCATTAATAAAGATTTTGAAGGCAAAAATATTAAAATTATATATTTAATTTCCTCCATTAGTAAAGGTTTTAAAGACAATTGAGATATTTTCGAATCTTTCATATTAATATTTCAAAAATTCAGGAAAATTAAAAAAATAGTTCGAAGCGATTTGAGAGACGCCACATCACCGCCCTCGTCTTCTTTTTTATATAAATACTATATTTAAATAAGAAACTTTAATTTTATTGAATTAAAATTGAGAAAGGAAATAATATTAAAATTGTATATTCTATTTCCTCAATTAGTTAAAATTTAAAAGACAACCGATATTATCTCTATCCTATAAATTTGAATTTAAATAAGTAAATTTAGTTATATTAAATTAAAATTCAAGAGCTCTAGAAAAATAAATAAATAGTTATATTTAGTTTCTTTTATTGGTAAAGATTTAAAAGGCAATTGAGATTTTTTTCTATCATATAAATTTAAATTTAAATAATGAACTTTCATTTTATTGAATCAAAATTGAGAAAGGAAAGAATCTTAAAATTGTATATCAGTTTCCTACATTAGTAAAGATTTAAAAGGAAGTTGATATTTTTCTATCCTATAAATTCGAATTTAAATAAGCAACTTTAATTTTATTGAATTAAAATTGAGAAAGGAAAGAATCTTAAAATTGTATGTCAGTTTCCTCCATTAGTAAAGATTTAAAAGGTATTTGATATTTTTCTATCCTATAAAATCCAATTTAAATAAGAAAATTTAATTTTATTGAATTAAAATTGTTTAGTAAGTTTCCTCCATTAAAAAAGATTTAAAAGACAATTGAGATTTTTTCTATCCTATAAATTCAAATTTAAATAAAAAACTTTGATTTTATTGAATTAAAATTGAGAAATGAAAGAATATTAAAATTTTATGTTCTTTTTCCTACATTAGTAAAGATTTAAAAGGAAATTGAGATTTTTTCTATCTTTTAAATTCAAATTTATATAAGAAACTTTCATTTTATTGAATAAAAATTGAGAAAGGAAAGAAACTTAAAATTGTATATCAGTTTCCTCCAATAGTAAAGATTTAAAAAGTATTTGATATTTTTCTATCCTATAAATTCTAATTTAAATAAGGAAATTTAATTTTATTGAATTAAATTTGTATATTTAGTTTACTTTATTAGTAAAGATTTAAAAGGTAATTGAGATTTTTTCTATCACATAAATTCAAATTTTAAAGATTTAAAAGGCAATTGAGATTTTTTCTATCATATAAATTCAAATTTAAATAAGGAACTTTAATTTTATTGAATTAAAATTGAGAAAAGAAATAATATTAAAATTGTATATTCTTTTTTGACAAACAAAGAGATTTTATTAACTTGCATCAACGGAATCACAGCCAGGACAAACCCCTGAACTGACACTACAACATGAATAGAAACAAATAAATGAGCTAAACAAATAGCCGCTTATGTTTTCAGACTGTTTAATATCATGAATTTCTAAATTCTTTGAACTAGAAAAGATTAAAATGGCTTCCCGATCTATCAACCCTGCACCAATCCTGGAACCACTAATATCACAAATGACCTTCACGTACGCACCACCTGTAGCCCAATGTTCAGACACACCCCAGCTATCTACATGCCAAAAACCAGCTATAGACATGCCGCAGGTGAAAGATCTCATAAGATGAACAAATTTTAGTTGTGAAAAGTAAGCTCTTGCAATATCCGACACCAGCCCAAATCCAATGCACAAATTACAGATCTCCCACAAAACCACATAAATCATTTTCAAAGTAACGAGAAACATAACACATACCAACATCAAAAGAACATACCTTAACATCCCAATAAAAGGGTAACAAGCCAGACACACGCCAATAGGCGAGACTAACACCAAAAATTCAAAGACCTCAGAATGACACCAAATTTTGGTATGATGTTAAGGAGGAGAATTTGAATCTAAAGGTATTTTTTATTTGCAGAATCGGACTCAAAATCAAGATAGATTTGAGAAATAAATTCCAGATGTTTGGTTTTGGTTCGATTTTTATTGAACAAAAACTGGAACAAAAGGTTTAGATAATTGAGAGGAGGATTGGAGAATGGATTGATGGGGGAAACGAAGGTGTAGATGGAGAAGAAGGGGGAGGGCGGCGGCTATGATGGCAGGGGGTCGACTCTCATTAGTTAGTATCTTTGATTTGCCAAAAGAGGTTTTGTTAATCATCCATTATTACTACTATAATTCAGTATAACAGCCTAAACCCTAGAGTATTAGAAGTGATAATTGCATATTAAAATTGTATATTCTATTTCATCCATTAGTTAAAATTTAAAAGTCAATTGATATCATCTTTATCCTATAAACTAGTTTACTAAGTCGCGCTTCACAGCGGCTTTATAATAATATCTCTAAATTTTCTCAAAATATATTCTATAAAATACGTTTTTAAATAAAATAATATTTCTAATATAAAATTAAATTTTGTTTTGAATTATATATATATATCAATACTATTATATAATAGACGAAACATTAAAAGTTTGGTCGGTTGGTATGGTATGTTGTGATTTTACTTAATTGCCCTTAATTAACCGTACTTCGTGTTTTTACTTAATTAACATTACTTATTTATAGAAATATATTAGTAAATAATAATATTATATATTTATAACCAATTACATTTTTCACCTAAAATACATTATTTTTTCTATTTTTTCTAACAAATTCCCCTGCTTTTTCAAATATATCACGGACAATTACCTTTTTAACTAAAACATGTTTGTTTTTCTATTTTTCTTTACTAAACCCCTCTTTTTCCAAAAATATCAGCCACAAACCTTTAGTTATTTATTTTTAAACCTATTTTAATATTATAATTATTTTTTTAAAAGTTTACCTATTTTAACATGTCTACTTGTTTTTCTTAACAAATTCAATTACTAAAAATATTAAAATATAAATAATCAAATACCTATTTATAACCAATTATCTTTGCAGCTAAAACACATTATATATTTTTTCTAACAAAGTCCATCATTTTCTAAATATATCACGGAAAATTACCTTTTACAATTTACTTTTTATATTTTTCTCACTAAAATCCATTCTTTTTCCAAAAATATCACAGGAAACCCTTTACTTATTTATTTTAAAACGTATTTAAATACTTTTATTTATTAAATTTTAAAACCTCATTTTCCAAAAATATCACAGACATTTACCTTTTTAAACTAAATATATGTTACATTTTTTATTTTTTCTTACTAAACCCCCTCATTTTCCAAAAATATAACGGGCAAACACATACTTATTTATTTTAAAATCTTTTTTAATGTTTTTAATTAATTAAAAGTGTTTATTTATTTTTTAATTTATTATTATTTATATTTATTTATATTTATATTTATTAAATTTAAATATTAATTTAAACGTAATAAGATAAGTTTAGGTGTAATTTATTAAATTCTTAATTACCAAAACATTCCTGTATTTTCTATTATATTACATAAAAAAAAGTTTAGGAGAACAGTAAGTTAAGATAGTAATTTCATTAAAAAATTATTATGAGAATACGCTCAATTTGATATTTGTTTAATGATGGTTTAATAATTATTATCTAACTTGACCAGTTGACCTACCCATAAAATAAACCGAAAAGAAAAGATGGTTAAGAAGTTTTACACAAAGAATTTAATTCAATATAGAAAACCAATTTATAATTGGTTTAAATTATCAAAGCACACTTCTTAGTATTTAAATATAATATTACATTTAATCAAATACACATTTTAATATAAGTATTATATTCAAAATTATCGTTTATGAATATGAAACCCTCAACATTTTAATAATATTTTGATATTATCCTTTTATGTTTGTTATATGTAAAATAATATAATTATAATTTGGATTAATCGAATTGTTATGTACCTTCACAAAAAAAGTGTTTAAATTTATTCATGTACAGGAGTTCTCCTAAGTCTCTTATAACGTAGGGTATCATTGTAATCGATATGAATTGTTATCTTAATATTTGGTTTAACAATTATTATCTAACTGGAACTATACATAAATTCAAGATAAAAGATATTTAAGAATTTTTACATAGAAAAATTTTAAATTATCAAAATACATTTTTTAGTATTTAAATATAATTATTTTATTAATTAGATACACTTTTTAATATTAGATCTAACAATTCTCATCGATCTAATTAAGATCTAACTATAATTATTAATTTGGTCGTATACTGATCGTACACGGACCAAATCGATTTTAATTTTTTCTTAAATTGATTTTAATATTTTATTGAAATAAACAAAGAATTTATAAATTTAAAAGAATTAGGGAAAAAAATTAAATTGGTGCTACAATAATAAAAAACTATTTATTAAAATTTAGATAATAACTTTACTATTTGGGCTCTTGGGTTCTATCTTGAGTTTTAGACAACAGATTTTAACGATTTTACAGCCCACGCGAAGCTTACAAAATTATCTTTAATTTAATGATGGTTTAATAATTATTATCTAACTGGAACTATCCATAAAATAAAGAGAAAAGATAATTACGAATTTTTACATAAAGATTTCTATTCAATATAGAAAACCCATTTATAATAGGTTTAAATTATCAAAATACACCTTTTAGTATTTAAATACTATCCTATTATTAATCAAATACAATTTTTAATATTAT
Source organism: Heracleum sosnowskyi (assembly GCA_030848705.1). Taxonomy (NCBI): domain Eukaryota; kingdom Viridiplantae; phylum Streptophyta; class Magnoliopsida; order Apiales; family Apiaceae; genus Heracleum; species Heracleum sosnowskyi. The sequence continues at coordinate 12,135,260 of CM061243.1, forward strand.
ATCTGACGGTCCTCATCGATTTGAATATTTATAGTTTTATAATCCAACGGATCGTATACTTTTGGTAGTACAGTGACCGACCAAAGTTTTGGATAAGATATCCCTTACGCTTATTATATATAAGGAGTTAATAGTATAGATAGATAGATAGATATATATATATATAAAATAATAATAATAATAATAATATATATAATAATAAAGATAAAAGAAAGATATTGATAGTATAGAATAGTATAGATCAGAAGAACCCGTTCCTATTCTCAAACAAAAATTATTTTATTTTTGGATTTTCGTAGGAATTGAAAAAGGTATTCGGACAAAAAATCATAAAATTTTAACTTTTTTGGAAAAAATGGAATTATAATTATTTTTAAAATAAACTAATATGATAATTCATAAGATTTCCTGTTAAAAAAATGAAAATAAGATTTATTTCAATTTATTTCACCTCTCTCCCTCACTGGTAAAGTCTGCCTGCATCACTGGGGATCCTGCCGATTTTTATATGCAAATTCAAGTTCCGCCGTGCTTTTCACCTCCTCAAAGCCTCCAAAATTGTCATCCACGATCTTCTTTTTAATACCTCGCCGCCAAGTCAGTCTCCTCCTCTCTCTCTCTCTCTCTCTCTCTCTCTCTCTCTCTCTCTCTCACACACACACACACACACACACACACACACACACACACACTTAACTTCCTATTTCGATCTTATCATGTAATGTGTGTGTATATGTGTAATTGAACTGTTTGTGAATTAGGATATTTCGATATAGGATGCTTAATTAATCTAATCTTCTAGTGTTGAAAGTGTGGAATTAGGTTGTTCAATTGCTAGTGTATTTCTGTTGAGTATCAACTCTAGTATCAGGATGTGCTGAACTTTTGGTCATTTTAGCAATGTTACGACAATTTGATTTATCCCTTTCTTTATTGAGTTTATTATCATTTCTTTATTGAGTTAATTATCAAACCGATCATTTGAACCCTGGATATATCAAGTGGATCATTAATTTTAAACCGGTCTTAGCTGACTAATCGAACTTACAAAAGTTTGTCTGTCATGACTCGTGATTCTCCATTGAACTTAACATTTAACAGCTGATATCTAAACCCCTGTTCCTATATAGCAGCAGTCGTACATGTATACTTGTTTAGTCTTTAGTTGCAGGCTGAATGATAATACTCTGCAACTATTTAACGGAGTGTGAATGAGACTTGGTAGAGTGAGTCTTTGTATATCAAGGTGCAGAAAAACCTTTTTTTTAAGGAATTATAGGAATAGTGATTAATCATTGAGATGGAGATAAAAGCAAGAACTTTCAGTTTTGGTTAGGGTATAGACCAGCGAATAAATCTAAAAACGGGCACATACACTCTTCTACCCAAAATTTTATTAATGGGAAAGGCAGTTGAAATAACACCTCTTATAAAAAGAGGGAGATGTATCCATTTACCAAAAAGGGAGAAGAATATAAGAAAACAATTTCATCAACTAAAAGGCTAATGATAATCCATGAATCCCCGTATCAGTAAATAAAGTAAATCAAAATACAGTTAAAAAGGCATAAAGTCTCAATACAGTTAAACCTCGATAAAGTAAAACCTCAAGGAAGTAATATTTCTTCAGTTTCGATTTGGGCAATAAAACAAAATAACATTCACACTAAACGTATAATTTTTTTTAATTTTAAAAAGGCATAAAGTCTCAATAAAAATAATATAATATTTACTAAATTTCTATACATATATATCATAAGATATTCAATTTTTAATAATATGACTTTATATTTAGTTTTTTTACGTTTCTTCAAATTTAAAATAATCGTGTTTTTAATATATTTTGGTTACTCTTGTTTCCTTAAATATTTTATATTTATTATATCAAATAATTGTTTGTGCAATATATTATATGTTACTTTGATACTTTGATACTTTGATGACACATTAGACGAGGTAACTCTCGTGTATTACAAGATACTTGATTTTGAATAATTTTTTCAACATAAATTCGCAGTTACCTCTTAACCAATCATAATTTATTTTTATACTATAACTTTAATATCAAGTTCAAATAAATTTAAAACTACATTTAAAATCTATTCCAACTTTAAAACACATGGTAAATTATACATATATAAAATAAATATTTATTTATCAATAAAATAATAAAAACTTATTTATCAATAACGTAATAAATTCAAAAGAATAGACTTTTTTAACAATTCCAAAGTATTAATGTGAAGAGATTTAACTGTAAAAAATCGTGAATTTTATTTACAATCAAATTAAATGATAGAAATCTAGATTCAAAATATCATAAGGTAAAATTTTTTATGACTTTTCGAACAGAAAAAGACTCCAAACAAACACCCATCTTCACCGTCTGCAGAAATATATTTCTTCCAAGAGTACCAATTATCAATCAGATTTGCCTTGTGAACACAGTCAATATGAAATATTATCACTCACTCACACACAGATCAATCACCTAGTGAGATTGATAGTGAGAGTTGACAAAGGTTCGATTCACAACTTGGTGCAGAAGAACTACAACAAATGAAGAATCAGCTTCAATCTCGATAGGTAGTGAGAAATGTTAGTTGGGTATCCATTTGTGAAAGATTGTGTATTGTGGACATTTTAAAGAATGTGCAACCTTGTGGGTGGATAGTCAAATAATTTTTAATTTCAGTTTTAAGCTTTAATTGTGCAATGTTCATTGTGATGTTTATGTATACACAACAGGTAAATTTTATCGCTAGATTTCATTTCTAACTATATCATTGGGTTAAACAATGTGAAATTTGCTTTAGAAATTGCGATTTGGTGGAATTTGTTTTGAGTATTGCATTATATTTCACATATTGTGATGCTGACTGGATTAGTTTAAGGTTGTTTTGGGGTTGTCATGGACTCATCCCTGCGGGCTGCATTTCGTCATTTTGCAGATCTTCGAGTATAATCCACTTGCTGTGTCCGATTGTTTCTAGATGAGAGTTTAGAGGAAAGAGACATGGACAAGAGGAAGACGGAGAAGGAGTACAAGAATAGTGTTGTCTGGTTTCTTTGCATTAGCGTGTTTGCACTTTTGGTTCGAGTTGCTGTATCACTACATCCTTATTCAGGGGCCGGAAACCCCCCCAAGTATGGGGATTTCGAAGCACAACGACACTGGATGGAGATAACACTCGGTCTTCCCCCTAAGGAGTGGTATCGCAACAGTACCATCAATGATCTCAGCTACTGGGGACTTGATTATCCTCCCCTTACTGCTTATCAGAGCTATGTACATGGTCTTCTCCTTAGATACTTCCACCCTGACTCTGTCTCACTTTATACTTCTCGTGGCCATGAATCGTATCTCGGGTGTGTATTCTAAATCTTGGAAGATATAAGAAAGTCATTTGTATTCTCTATCTTTGTTGTAAACCATCAGTATGCATACATTTACTGCTATGTCATTTATTTTTATATTATTAACTGAAACCATTGTCCATGGATTTGTCAACCTCTCTTTTTGTCTTTCCCTGCAGAAAACTACTCATGAGATGGACAGTTCTGTTGTCTGATGCCTTGATATTCTTTCCTGCAGTTCTTTGCTTTCTAATTGCGTATTATTCTGGACAACCGAGTGCAAGTAAAAATAATACAGCATGGCATACCACAATCATTCTGCTTAGCCCATGCCTCATCCTAATTGATCATGGTCACTTTCAGGTATTTTAGGTATTTTTGTTAGGAGTTATGGAAGCTGTTCTTTATAGAAGTAACATAGTAACAGCTGAAGTCGTGAAATCTATCTTGTGTCATTATTTTAAAGGTTGTCATCTGTTTTTTGTCAGTATAATTGTATTAGCTTGGGCCTTACTGTGGGAGCTATTGCCGCCATTATATCTGGAAAAGAGCTTGTTGGTTCTTCTCTGTTCTGTCTTGCTCTTAACCACAAACAGGTTTTCACAATTCCTATGAATATTTCTAGCTCAAAGTTATGAATCTTGAACAATTGGAACTGCCTTTGCTCAACTCAGTACTCTTCACCATGTATCTGGACAATTCATGATGTCTAAATATGTAAACTTTTTGGTGTTATTTTGTGCTCTTATATACCTATTTAGGTGTTTTACAGTGGAAAATGTAGTGGGATAGACCGTTAAACATTTAATTGGATCCAATTGAAAAGAAAAAGCAATATAAATGGAGTACTATTGTTTTTTTATTCAAACGACTAAAATTTTCAATTGCTGGTAGCTTAGGACTTTGCCAATGTATTTAGCTAGCAGTTAATCGTATAGCTTAAGGTGTCACATAAAGGAGTCTACACAATTTATATGAAGACTGAACATTAAAAACTTGGTATACTTCAGTGTCGCCATTATCTTTTGGCCAAGCTAGTATTGTCAAAGATCTGAATGTCTCTCCTGCATATGGTAGCCTCTATTTTGATGATCTTAGATACATCCAAAACTGAACATTAGTAGAATGAGATTCATCATTAACTTTTAAATTGTGAGGGAAACCTATGGTGACTGTTATACTGAAGATATAGCTAAGCATATATGCTGATTCATTTATAGACGAACAATAGAATAATCTATATTAACGTAATAATCTTTTGATTAGATGTTCTATTTCATGTTTGTGCAGATGAGTGCCTATTTTGCACCTGCATTTTTTAGCCATCTCTTTGGTAAATGCCTAAGACGTCGAAACCCATATCTTGAGGTATTTAAATTGGGGTTGGTAGTCTTGGGAACATTTGTTGTGGTTTGGTGGCCATATCTTCATTCATTGGATTCCTTTCTAGAGGTAAGAACTACAACTTCTTACACATGCCGGTCTCACCTAACTTCTAAGCATCAGTGTAGTATATGCTGTTCATACTTGCATTTCTTCCCTGAAATTGTGTTTTAACAATGCAAAAACTGCATTAGGTAGGAGCTTCTCTATTGTATAAAGGATCCCAGCGAAGACTGTGTCAAATATAAATTGCTCAGCTAACAGAAAGGCATAAACTATCTTCCTTTAATGCTTTTGTGTAATATACATCTTCCACCAAGAGTGTACACCCCATCCTTATAAGAAACGTACTTATTACAATAAAATATAACAAACACTGTTATACTAGTGGACTGGAGCTATTTCCGACTCCTTTTTTTGTTGATTAATCTGAATAAAAACAGATTCACCTGGTCCTCTTCTGAGAGTAGAGGAAGATAAGTAAGGTGAAAAATATTAATTTAAAGTGTCATTTTAATTTCTTTGAAAGAAGAATCCATGAGCATTGAGGTTAATAGAAGTGCTTTTGGAGTCGATCTTTTTTTATGGCGAGTGTATTGTTTTTTATTTGTTAAGGTTATTAATGTTTTTTTGTTATTGATGATGCTTGCTGCAGGTGCTTTCTCGTCTAGCTCCATTTGAGAGGGGGATTTATGAAGATTATGTGGCTAACTTTTGGTGCACCACTTCTATTATAATAAAGTGGAAGAGATTGTTCACCACTCAATCACTAAAGCTTCTTAGTCTTTCTGCTACCCTTTTAACATGTCTGCCTTCAATGATTCAGCAAATGCGATATCCAAGCAGGCATGGTTTTTTGTATTCGCTGCTAAATACTGCATTCTCCTTCTACTTCTTCTCATTCCAAGGTATTTAAGATTTTGCCTTCCTCTTTAATTTTTTACCTTTTCACACGTGATTTTACATCACAGTAACTGTAAATAAATGTGTACTTTTTCTCTTGTGATGATACAGTACACGAGAAGTCTATCCTACTGCCTCTCCTGCCAGCAAGTTTGTTGGCTTTAGAAGAACCATTTATATTTCAGTGGCTAATACAGTTCGCATTGCTCTCTATGTTTCCCCTTCTTTGTCGTGATAAATTGGTCTTGCCATATGTTGCCCTATATGGTTTTTTTATCCTTCTTTACAATGCGCCTGGTCGGAAACAAGATACAAGGGGAAGAAGTTCTTCGTCCATTGTAAAGTCGTTATTAGTTTCTGTTATTCTTATGATTTCTTTTCTTCTTCACGTCATCTACTTGACCATTAGTCCACCTACGAAGTATCCGTTTCTCTTTGAAGCTATCATTATGCTCTTGTGCTTCTCCCAGTTCATAGCAATAGCTGTCTACACAAACAAAAAACAGTGGATGTTGTCAGAGCAGCACTCTACTACAATGGCCAAAGAAAAGCACCTCTGATTTTTATTCGTGTGAATTAACCACTTTTCGATGATATTGACGTCTAGAATTGGTGGATAAAATTATCTACCTTTTAACATACTGCAGTCGATGTTTCTCAATAGCCCATCCGAGTTGTTTCCAATTTACCGAGGCAGACTGATTGTGTTGTTTAATCGACTTGTGCGATTTACGTTCCTGTCTTCTGGGAACAGTATACATTATATATTCGATAACCGATAGCAATGTGTAAAACAATGTTTCATTTTAGACAGGCTAGAATATATTTCAGTTGATTTAATTTCCTGAAAAATGTGTTGTGGAGGGTCTAAAGTTATTGAAGCCGAGTAACTTGGAGTATAAAATCTTGCTTACTTGTTGATTTTTATATACTAGGATGTTGTAACATCCCTGCCAGTTCTGAAAGTGGAAGATTCTTCATCCATGGTAAATTTGAGATGATTAGCCTTTTCAGCTTGTTCGTAATTTCGAATCTCATCAATTTATGTCAAGTTTCAAGTGAAATTATAAGCAACTCCACCTCTGTTGTCTATTAATGAATTTGTTCGACTTTCTTGTCGAAAGAAACCATAATTGTTCATTATGTATATTTATCATTACTTGAATTCGTCAACAAGAATTTTCATAGTTGAGATCCACTCTCTACTGTATGTATGAATACACAGAAACCCGTTTATTTAGGGAACTATTATTTCTAGAGCTCTATTTTTTTTTTTAATTTCCTGAGTTATTTGTATCATATTATATCAAAATATGATACAAATTATGAATGCCGAGGCTACAAATATAATTCTGAAAATTAAAATAGAGTTGTGGACGTAACATTTCCCTTTTATCTACTCCTTCCGTCCCATTTTACATGTTTATTTTGACTTTCTAGTGATCAAATTGACTAAACATTAACTGAACTTTAAAAATTATTCAATTATTATTTTAGAAAACTGAAAGTTACATTTAAAAATAAATTAGACATACTTTTCAATGATATAAACTTTTTTATTTTTCTCAATTATATAATATATATAATTTGTAGTCAAAATCTGTTAGAAGTCAGCTGTATAATGGAACAGGGGAGTATTAGGCAGAGTTTTCAGTCTTAATTCTTAAATCCAGAGGATGCTGTAAATATGAATAAGATGACTATAATGTGTCGTTTTGATGAAAGGTAACAAATTTACACAGAGATTATGAAGAGACATGTGATAGTCATAATGAAAGAAGTTAGGTTCGTGTAAATGGAAAAGTATGGAGTAATTAAAGCTCGAAAACAGTTAGGAACTTGAGGGTTGAAGAATCAGTAGTCGGGATAATCAATTACTACTTGATATATATGGATAATCAATTTCTTTGTTTCCACAGATACTAAATAATTAATAATTAATTGGCAGGAACTTGATGTGAGTATGTGTAATCGGGTGGACGGTTGACACATCAAAGTTGTATAGGTTGAGAATTGAAGATCGAGGTGGATGGCGCAGGGCAGTGTTACAGTCAAAACAGGGATAGGTACAACAGCTGCATGTAACTGCATTTATATTTTGGCACCATAGATTTAAATCTGGAAAATTTTGAAACCCCACTCTTCTGGCTCAACACCAGAAATTTGAACAAGTTCAGGGCCAACAAAAACGGCTATATCTTGACATTCAAATATGATGTTGGTACGTACGTGTTAAAAAAATAAAAATTACTCAAAATATAATAGTTATAGTTATTAGAGTATCAACACTCATTCCCGGCCATTAATCCGTTAATTCGTCAATTTTTTTAATGGAGTTAATTGCTATACAAAAAAAAAAAAAAACTATTTTTCTATTTTTTATGCAGCAGTACCAATCAAAGTAGTTAATCCGTCTAACGAATCAATGAATTGATGGAGTTTTATGAATGTAACAATGTTTTTTGGTCCATCAATCAAATTAATGGTCATCAATCCATCAATTACTCCATCAATTTTTGATGTTGTAGCTAACGGATTGACGAAGTTCAATTTTATTGACGGACTAAAAAAATACTGTTGCATAACTAAACTCCACCAATTCATCGATCCGTCCAACGGATCAACTATTTTTTTCCATTGATACATATGCTCTTATTATATTCAAGTTAAATTTTCAACTAATTTCTTTTTTACTTCATGAGAAGATGATATCATGACAAGAATAATTATAGTTAGAAAGGGTAGGGTGCGAGTAACATAGATTACTTTTTTTAAAATATTAGAGTATCTTTTAATTATTATTTTTAGCATTCGTTTAGCAAATTTCTTCCCTTTGTCTATGCTCTCTTTTTTAATTTTTATGTACCCATTCTCTGGATGTACAACTATGGCGTTATCTTTTTTTGTCAAGTAGAATTTCATAACAATGATGTAAATATGAAATATGTATTCCCGAAAACTGAGGACCAGCCCTCTAGCTCTACCAGACCGGAACTGAATTAAGACGAGAAAAATGACAACAACAGATCAATATTTCAAGTGAAATCTTAAAAGGGAACGGAAACAACAGAGGGAGAAGGATACACATGAAGACAGGTGTATCTTTATGGGAACGGAACTCACATTATATTTTCACAGAGTTAGAAATGTCATCAGGCAAACCTTTTTTTACTTATAAATTTAGCAAAAAATGGATAAAAAGAGTATGCACATATCTGTGAGATTTTACAAACATGCAACTTGGGCTATGCATGTCTTAATTTCGACAAATATGCATTTCAACATATGTACGTAAGGTCCCTCCGGGGTCCAGGGTTGCTTCGTCTTGGTTATTTTTCAATAGGTCCGGCGTATTCGTGTGGTTGTGATTTATGAATAATTTCATGAATATGTTAAATAAACAAGTTACACGGAGCTTTGATGATCTAGTAATGGAGTTAGGAAGATTTTTAAAACGACCAACAACTTGTTAATAAATCATTTAAGCTAAAAAAAATTTAAAACAAACAAAACAAAACAGTAGGACACACATGACTCCTCTTCCTCAAACGTCTTGAATAATCAGTACTTACCCTGCGTTCCAAGTCCCAGCACGTTACTGCTTTCTATTTTTACACAAAGAAAGCAAAAAAAAAACCCTACAACAAAAGACAAATTACATTTCTTATTTCTATGTTAATGGTTCTCTCTAAAATCATGTTAAATTTGAAAAATGCTAGATATAATAGAGTAGAAATAATTTATCAAATGCTACGTGTTAGATTCTGATTGATTAATTATCAATTGATCTATATATGTGAACACCGATTTCATCAATATCTCATACGATTGGTCACATTATCATTTTCCTATAAATTCAGTTATGAGATGAACGATGTTTAATGTGTAACGTCCATAAATTTGCAATTTTGGTTACTTAATTAAGAGTGTGAAAAAGTGGTTGCATTTCAATTACAAGGTAGATCACGTGTAATTTATAGCAGTAACAAGTGGCGTCGAACGTAAGTGGATAGATTTGTCACTAACAGATTTTAGTATGAGCACACCACAATTAATTAAATTTATGCAAATCTTAAGTGTCGGTATTACTTGGTCTGTGTTGAATATAACTGAAATTAATGGTACTCTATTAATCTAGATGATTGTATTATCTTGACGGATAATTTTCAGAACATGACATAAATCTATATACAGATAGATATAAACATCATGCAGGTATATGTTAATTAATCATACCAAAAATAATTAATCTTTTACTAATGGGGAACAAATTGCATGATTCACTACCATTAAAGTCAAAGACAAAACAAGTCCAAAGCCAAAAGTCCAGGGCAAAACAAGCCCGAAAACAAAACAAAGGTTAACATGACAAATCATGCAACATGAGACAAACAGGGACCAACGGCTAGGCTAGGCTGAACTCCTGCCGGCTTGTCCCCTAAACAGAAAGCTCGAGCCAATCAGCAGGTAACACGTGACGCCCATTCGCTTTATTCATTCCGTTATAAACAGGAGGAAGAAAGAAGAGGATTGTGTTCACAATTCACACACACTCTCTAAATAATTTCTCAGCATTTTGTGAGTAGCATTTTGTAAGGGGTGTTCACAATTCACACACACTCTCTAAATAATTTCTCAGTATGTTGTGAGTAAGGGTCTCCTACCTGAGCAGCCTAATCTTACTCTCACGCCGGAGGTGTTGCGAACCGATCATCCCGTCGGTATTGTTTTGCAGGACACTAGCCCAAACACTCATCTGTTTTTTCCACATTCAACAAGAAAAAGGCATAGGACAAAAAGCAAAGCAGAGTTATTATTTACTAATTACTATAACAAATTAACTTGAATTAAACTCGACTAAATTTCAAAAATGTTATTAATTAAGGCGGATCGTAAATAAGTATAATTAATTTTTTTTTAAAGTAATAGTCTCGGAACAGAAAAAAAAATTATTTTATCAATAATAAAAATATATTATTTCTATTATATTTGGACCCAAAAAAAAATTATTTTAATAAAATAAATATTTTATCAATTATTTTTTAATCGAGATTCAATTGTAATTCGTATATAGAAACATGGTGCCCCATAACCTTTTGTTTACTAGACAAAGTCGCCACTTGTAACGAATGTACTCGCAGTCGCCACAAACCTAAAAATGTGACATGCATGCCTCTACAATCTCAAAACAGGAACAGTCCTCTCTCATGTTTCGACAAGCAATCAGATTCAAATTTATTTTATAAATTTAAGTCATTAATTGGTCCTGTTCGAATAATTGAGTTTGAGTCCACAACAGTTCTGCAGTACCTAAAAGAAAATACATAAATTAAATTACTAAAACTAGAATTAAAATCAGCGTGGAATTGAAACCCCACGAATTGAGGGGATCCGATGTAACGTCCAACTAAAACTTACACCAAAACATCATTGAGCTTGCATGACTGGAGATGAGCAGTAGCTTTTGCCGCCACGTATTCAGTTTATGATGCTGTAAATCACAAACATGCACCTTTTATTTTTGGACAGTTAACAATATTTAACACATTCATGCTCTTTTAAAGACTTTCCCCACTTTACAGCTTTTCCTCATTTAGTCTTTCTATAGGTTTCACATTATCTATAAATTGTAAAATTTATATACATAATTTACAAACTTATACAAATCTATCAATACTTGGTAGCGGGTACACGTTAATTCGAGTTTTCGAACCGAATTTGACATAATTCAAGTTTGAAATTTGTGACTCGAATTCGACGTAATTTTTCAAATCGTATCAAGTTGGAACCTAATTCTATCTGTTTCCGTCTCTATTACACTCGGGGGACATAAGAGTTTACTTTTCTAACATGTTGCATGAAAAAGTTATGAATGTTATGCAGCAGTTATTTTGCATACTTTGCTATATCCTTGTTTACTGTATTCTAGTTTTCATAACAAGAGATCAGGTAAAGTTTTCTGCGAAAAGCCTGCAGTAGATTAAAAAGTTTTATTTGTTGTTAAAAACAGGCTTAATTAATTGCCTAAAACAGAACAGTAGCTAACTATAATGTGATAGAAAATTTAAATAATGTTTTTCCAATACAGATGTGAAAACTGATAATCATATGATTTAATTTGTGTAATAAATAAAAAAGGGCCAGCTAATTAGGAGAGGGCTATGAAGGTGAAGTTTTGATCATTTAATTTTCTCATCTGCATCATATTGATTGCCCCTCCTTTCATCTCATTTCATTACCCTTTAAATTAAATCTCCCACCTCCCCTCCCCTCTCACTTTAACCATATTGCTTCCCTTTTCTTCATCTTCTTCCCCCTTCCTTCTGATTCTCATACATCAATCTTTCCTGTAAATAGATCATACTTGTTTCGACAAAATTCAACCTGATTTAAAAATGGCACAAAATTTGCCAAATTTCACCAATTCCGTGAGGCTAAAGTATGTTAAACTTGGGTATCAATACCTGATCAACCACTTTCTTACCTTACTTCTTATTCCAATCATAGCCTCCATTTCTCTCGAAATTGTTCGAATCGGCCCGCAAGAACTCCTCGTAACGTTGCAGTCTATCCAGCTTGACACTCTTCAAGTCCTTTGCTCCACTTTCCTCATCATTTTCATCTCAACAGTCTACTTCATGTCGAAACCTCGTTCGATTTACCTAGTAGACTACGCTTGTTACAAGCCTCCAGTCACCTTTCGAGTCCCGTTCGCGACATTTATGGAACATTCGAGGCTCATTCTAAAAGACAACCCTAAATCAGTAGACTTCCAAATGCGCATTTTGGAGCGCTCTGGACTAGGTGAAGAAACTTGTTTACCTCCTGCTATACATTACATCCCTCCTAAGCCAACTATGGAAGCTGCACGTGGCGAAGCTGAGCTTGTTATTTTCTCGAGTATCGATTCATTGTTTCAAAAAACAGGCCTTAAGCCGAAAGATATTGATATTTTGATCGTTAATTGTAGCTTGTTTTCGCCTACTCCGTCTTTGTCAGCGATGATTGTGAACAAGTACAAGCTAAGGAGTAACATAAGGAGCTTTAATTTGTCCGGTATGGGATGTAGTGCTGGTTTAATTTCAATCGATTTGGCTCGTGATTTACTTCAAACTCATCCGAATTCTAATGCTCTTGTTGTAAGTACCGAGATAATCACACCGAATTATTATCAAGGTAAGGAGCGTGCCATGCTACTTCCGAATTGCTTGTTTCGAATGGGAGGTGCGGCCTTGTTGCTATCAAACAAGCGTAGAGATAGAACTCGAGCCAAGTACAAGTTGGTTCGTATTGTCCGAACACACAAAGGAGAAGATGATAAGGCCTTTAGATGTGTCTACGAAGAAGAGGATGCGCAAGGAAAAGTCGGGATCAATTTATCGAAAGATCTTATGAATATTGCCGCTGAAGCTCTCAAATCAAATATTACTACTATTGGTCCATTAGTCCTTCCTGCATCAGAACAACTCCTTTTTCTTTTCACTCTCATTGGTCGAAAAATCTTTAACCCTAAATGGAAACCCTACATTCCTGATTTCAAGCTTGCTTTCGAGCATTTTTGCATCCACGCTGGAGGGCGTGCAGTGATCGATGAGCTCCAGAAGAATCTCCAGCTCTCATCAGAACACGTAGAGGCCTCAAGAATGGCGCTTCATAGGTTTGGTAACACGTCATCATCTTCGTTGTGGTACGAAATGAGCTACATCGAAGCTAAGGGCAGGATGAAAAAGGGCGACAGGGTTTGGCAAATTGCATTCGGGAGTGGATTTAAATGTAACAGTGCGGTTTGGAAGTGTAATCGGACGGTTAAAACACCGAGCGACGGACCGTGGCTAGATTGCATTGACAGATATCCGGTGCATATTCCGGAAGTTGTGAAGCTTTAAATGAGAGGGATAAATTCAGGTGGTCCAGAAAAATATGGTTGAGCACAATGGAACCGCCGATCACTGTCATTCATTTAAATCATGTCATTGGTGTTTATGGAAGTGTACATGTTCAGTTGTCATAAAAACACAAATAAACAGCTGGAAATCTAATCAAAATTGAAATCAGTTGGGTACAGACTACAGCACTTGGCTTAAAGAAATGTACGTTTAGTTATTACACCGCTTTATTATTGTTGGTGCATACATGTCTCTGCTCGGACCTCTCTACTTAAGAGAGTATGGGTAAAGATAAACGTGCATCTTTTCTTCGTCCTCGTTTCAAATTTAGTGTGGATATATCAGATATGTTTGGTTTGATATTGTATTTGGCAATAGATGTATTAGTATGTTCGATTTTGTTTGTTACATTGTTGTAAGAGTTTAACCAAGATTACCAGAATTTTGGCCGAATGAAAATTATCAACAAACAGGCCGAGGTCTCTTGGTCCTTTTCTCCTGCTTTCGTTAGTGATGAACTTTGTTGTGCCATAAATCTCACATGGACTCAATTTAAGCTCCATATTTGTTAAAAGTCCAGTAAGGATGTATTGGGTTAGTATTGTATGTACTAAGGTGCAGGTTAAGGGTACCGAGGTACAGGTTTAGGATGCCCTGGCTTAGGTGCAGGGTACCCTGATAGGTACAGGGTGCTAAGCTAGGTTCAAGGTGTGGAGTTTCAGGAAACGGGCATTGAGGTTCAGGTGGTCTGAACCTCGAGACTGGTCTCAGGTGACGAGTAGTTGGGACCTCAGGAAGGTAGAATACTAGTAGGACAAGGATTCAACTACCTATACTTTAGGGGCACGGATTTGTACTTGTAAAAGGACTTCTGAATCTGATTAAACACGCTGGATGGAGTAAATATAATCGGTATAGGACTTATATTGATGGTTTCGGATCTACATTAAATACATGAGGTTTTGTAGGACTTAGTGATGGATATGGACTAGGACACTGGAAAGCTCAGCTACAGGTGCATAATTCGACTATAACTCTAAGATGGATTATCTTAGAATGGTTGAATTCGCAAGGATGGAGAAGTATAAACCTAATAGAACTACATGGGGCTTGATTCCTATAAATAGGATATGTAGGCACTTGACTAAAGGATTCAGATTTTCACTCTTGAGAAGCATAAGGCACGTGCACCTCAGTGATACATATTCCGGTGAATTTATTGGTGGTGTAGGATTTACACTGCTTATTTCGACCGGTGGTTTGTCAACTCAGCCCCCGGAGACATACTTCAATTACTCTGTTCATACCGCGAGCTACGGGATTCGAGCTTTGAACCTGTAAGCTCTGTCCGATAATCAAGGACGTGTTTCACGAATATTCCAGCGAGATTCTCTCAATTGTGTTGTACCAAATTTCTCTCACAACATAAGTGGCGCTAGAAGGAGGGGAACTCCATCAGAAATCTTGAGAGAGAAAAGATGTCGGATGATTCCGGAAATACGCAAACACCAACTAACGGTGAAGAAACCCGTGGAAGTGGTCCTCATGGCGAGGTTACGAACAAGGATATTTTCGATCACCTCAAGAAAATTGGTGAAAGGGTGGATTCCTTGGAGAAAAAATATGAAAAGATGAAAAAATGGCAAAAGAAGCAAAGATCCTTGGAAAAACGTCCTAAGGCTCCAAAGGTTACACCTACTCGTCTCGATTTCGGCAGTGAGGAGGAAGGACCTGAGAAGGAAAAAACCAAGAAGACTTTTTCTGACGTCGAAACTAATCAGAGTAATCCAGACTGGAACTCTGAAGCTGAGCTCAAGAATAAGGAGGACCCTGAACCTTCGGTTACAAGGAGTGTAACTGTATTCGACCGAATGGGAAAAAAGCTAACGAGTAAGGATTTAAGGCTTAAGCTATTGGAGGCAAAACAGAAGGGTCCCAAGAAGGTACAAAGTGAGAAATCACTGTCTAAGGCGTCAATGAGTCACAAGGATAAGTCCCACTCTAAACCTGAAGATGAGCATAGTTCAGGCTCGTCCTATAAAGCTGATGACAGTTCTGATGGGAGCTCCAACGATGGGAGTGACACTGATGACACCTCTGAGTCAGCTGAAGGTGATGGAAAATACAAGGAGGAGGACCTCAGGAAGGTCCTCGAGAAGATTATGGCAGAAAAAGGTCCCCAGTCAGGATTGACGGTGGGATCACCTTTCACTAAGAAGGTGCGGGATTCGCCCTTACCCCGTAGCTACAGGGGAGTGGGAGACTTGAAATTCAACGGGACCACGGACCCTATAGAGTTTATCAGTCGTTTCAACACGGAGATGGAAGTCTATCAAATCAAGGATCGCACAAAATGTCGATTGCTGGCTGTAACTCTAAGGGATAGTGCTCATCAGTGGTTCAAGAGGCTTCCCTCCAACTCTATTAAGTCATGGAGACAGATGGGTGAGATGTTTGTAACTCAGTTTAGAGCTTCATTCACGTTTGCACCTCCGGCTAATACCCTGGCGAACATCAAGCAGCGTGGCAACGAAACACTTAACGACTATTTCAAGAGGTTCAATGCTGAGGTTCCAAGGGTGAGGAAAACCACAGACGAGACTTATAAAAATTTCCTGATAGCTGGGGTTAAGCCCGAGACTGAATTCTGGAAGGAGCTGTAGAGTAGGGAACCTACTACCCTGGCTGACTTCTACGCCAAGGCAGAAATGCATAAAGTCGTGGAACAATCCTTGGAGAATTTGAAGAAGGATAATGCTTCACGAGATTGGAACAGGAATAAGAGGAATAGGTCGTATAGCCCGAAGGAAAGAAACTACAGCAAGCGGACAACCTATAACACAGCTTCAGCAGAGGGTCGGGATACTAGCAAGGAGGCGAAGACCGCACCTCTGTCAGTAAACACCACAGGTTCAAAGAGGACAATAGAGTACAAATATCCATCATCTAAGGGTAGTAGGAGGTACTCAGAGTACACCCCTTTGGCAGCACCTATGGAACACATATTTGAAGTTGGTGATAAGTCGGGGATGTTCAGGAAACCCTCCAAGACGGGACCTCCCGGAAGAAAGGATTTGGCTAGATACTGTGCCTTCCATGATGCTAACGGGCATGAGACGGCCGACTGCCGACATCTCAAAGATCATATTGAGGACCTGATTAGGAAAAGTTTCCTCACGGAATTTGTGGCCCAGGAGGCGAAAAAATACAAAGATGATAGGTCCAAGAGAGATGAAGAGAAGTCCGCACCTGAACGAGCTACCAGGGCTGGTAGTATCCACACAATCATTGGTGGACCGTATATCGGGGGCTTCAGCATGAATGCAATGAAGAATTATACTCATGAGGCTAGAGGAAATCCCCTCACGAATATTTACCATTTGGCAGATAGACCCCCGAAGCTGTTTAAAGGTGAAGCTGCGGACATCACCTTCACTGAAGACGATGCAAGGCATGTGCATCACCCCCACAATGATGCATTGGTGGTGACTATCACAATTGGAGGGCTCAATGTGCATCGAGTCTTGGTGGATAATGGAAGTTCTTGCAACATACTGGTTTATGACACTTATCAAAAGATGGGACTCGCGGACAAGGAGATGTCCCCTGCTTACAATGACTTATACGGATTTACTGGTGGACCAGTACAAGTTGTGGGTAGGGTAAAGCTTCCTGTTGTGTTGGGGGCTGAACCTATGAGAGCTACGCAGGTGACAGAATTCATGGTTGTGAATGAAGACATATCATATAACTGTATCGTTGGCAGACCCCTCTTGAAGGAAATGAGAGTGGTAACCTCTATCTACCATCTCTCCATGAAGTTTCCCACTCCTAACGGAATTGGATGTCTAAAAGGTTGTCAAGTGGACTCAAGGGAATGTTATAGTAAGGCCCTACGCACTGCTGAGCAGGCTTCAAAGCATTTATTGTTGGTTGACGGAGGCACCACGGATAATTGCTATAGGTACCAGGAGGCATCAAC
Source organism: Heracleum sosnowskyi (assembly GCA_030848705.1). Lineage (NCBI taxonomy): Eukaryota > Viridiplantae > Streptophyta > Magnoliopsida > Apiales > Apiaceae > Heracleum > Heracleum sosnowskyi. The sequence goes on from CM061243.1 coordinate 12,152,771, forward strand.
GAAGAATGAACCCTCACAGCATGTACATAATTTGTGCAATGTGATTATGATTATACAACATCCAGGTGAAGAGAGCTCCACGGATATTGTCTTTTCTTCGGGGGTAGATACCCAGAATGAGGTACGGATGCTGGAGGCACCCCCACCAAAACTTGTAGAAGACAGCGAAACCTTTGTCAAAGGTATTGCTGAAGAGGTGAATGATAGTGATTTCGAGGATGGCCATGTGTAAAACTTCCCCAAGGTTCCTTTACAGCCCAAAAGAATGGATACGGAGGTTCACGTGAAGGTTGACTTAGATCCCCGGATGCCTGAGGCTAGGGAGACAACAGGTGCTGCTGGTGACACCTTGTCAATCCCAGTGGATGCAACCGACCCCTCCAAGGAACTAAAAATTGGAAAGCAGTTGGAACCTGAAGCAAGGGAAGCATTGACTCGTTTCCTGAAAGATAACCTAGATTTTTTCGCTTGGTGTCACTCTGACATGGTGGGGATTGATCCCAGGGTGATGTGTCATCACCTCAACATTGACCCCGAAAGGGTTGCTGTGAGACAAAAACGAAGGGCAATAAGTGGTGAGAGAGCTTTAGCCCTCAAAGAAGAGGTTGACAGGTTACTAGAAGCCAAACTGGTGAGAGAATCATTCTACCCGGATTGGTTAGCAAACCCAGTTCTTGTCAAGAAGCCTAACGGAAAATGGCGAACATGTGTGGATTTTACAGATTTGAATAAGGCATGCCCTAAGGACAACTTTCCACTCCCACGTATTGACCAACTGGTTGATGCTACGACATGACATGCTCTTCTAAGCTTCATGGATGCTTATTTGGGTTATAATCAGATCCCCATGTATGAACCTGATCAGGAGCATACATCCTTCATCACAGATCGAGGTTTATACTGCTATATTGGCATGCCTTTTGGATTGTTGAATGCTGGAGCTACCTACCAAAGGCTGGTTAATAAGATGTTCAAAGATCAGATAGGGAAAACTATGGAAGTCTATGTTGATGACATGTTGGTCAAATCTAGAGCTGCAGCTGACCATGTGTTACACTTATCAGAAATGTTCAACATATTACGAAGGTTCGGAATGAAGCTTAACCCACAAAAATGTGTTTTTGGCGTGGAGTCAGGAAAATTCCTAGGCTTCATTGTCAATCATCGGGGAATTGAAGCAAACCCTGCCAAGATTAAAGCTTTAGTCGAGATGCGGTCTCCTCGAAACATAAAGGAAGTTCAGAGTCTTACCGGAAGGATTGCAGCTCTAAACATGTTTGTGTCTAAATCTTCGGATAAATGTAGAGAATTCTTTGCAGCAATCAAGAAAGGGAAAAACTTTGAATGGAGCCCGGAATGTGAAGATGCTTTCACAAAAATAAAAGAACAGTTGGGAAGCCCCCCATTGCTATCTAAACCTCTTGATGGAGAGGTCCTCATATTGTACTTGGCGGTTTCAGAATACTCTATCAGTGCTGTACTGGTCCGAGAAGAGCTGCAGGTTCAACACCCGGTTTATTACGTAAGCAAAAGATTGTTGGATGCTGAAACAAGGTATTCTAACATGGAAAAGTTGTCTTATTCCTTGATCTTGGCTTCAAGGAAGCTTCGGCCTTATTTTCAAGCACACCGAATCGAGGTACGTACCTCATTCCCTTTAAGACAAGTTTTGCACAAACCTGAAGCTTCGGGAAGGCTTATGAAATGGGCTGTGGAGTTGGGACAATTCGATATTGACTTCAGGCCAAGGACGACTATAAAAGGACAAGTGCTGGTAGACTTTTTGCTGGAATTCCCTCCAACATTCGAGGTTAAGGGCGATGAGTGCATAGCTGAACCTACAGCCCCCGAAGAGACGGTTGAAAACTGCTCACCATGGTGGACACTCTATGTAGATGGAGCAGTAAATGGAAATGGGGCAGGAGCTGATATTGTTCTTATTAGCCCGGAGGGTCACAAGCTTCAAAGCTCCATTCACTTCGCTTTCAATGCAACCAATAATGACGCAGAGTTTGAAGCTCTAATAGCCGGTCTGAAGCTTGCTTTGGAAATGAGGGTGGAAAACCTGACTGTCTTCAGCGACTCTATGTTGGTCGTATGGCATATACGAGGAGGGTTTCAGGCTAGAGGTCCTCGTACTGATCTTTATATGAGGTACTCTCAGGAGCTGATAAGTAGGTTCAGGGAGGTGAACCTCGAGCAAATCCCAAGGGCCCAAAACACTGATGCTAATGCGCTTGCAAAGTTGGGTTCGCAAAGGGAAGCTACTATGTTAGGGGTTATACCTTTGGAGATTCAACTTCAACCCAGCATCCCTAGACTCAAGATCATGAACTTGGAACCTGCGACTGAGGCATTGTGGACAACACCCATTATGAATTACATCACAAAAGAGATTGTTCCGGAAAGGAGGGAGGAAGCTAGGTGAATAAAATACCAGGCAACAAGGTATGTTATCTATGACGGTTCTTTATACAAAAGAGGATTCAATAAACCGCTTCTAAGGTGCATATCAGGTGACGAGTGCGAGTACATCATGCGAGAAGTCCATGAAGGAATTTGTGGTAATCATTCGGGTGGAACCTCTTTGGCACATAAGATACTCCGTCAAGGATATTATTGGCCCACGATTCAAAAGGATGCTCATAGGTTCACACAGGCCTGTGATCATTGTCAAAGGTTTGCAAATTTCAATAGCACTCCAGCTGTCCCGTTGAAACCTCTCACCAGCCCATGGCCTTTCGCTGTGTGGGGAATTGACTTGATTGGAGAGCTGCCTAAAGGTAAAGGGGGAGTGAAATATGCTGTGGTGGCTGTAGATTACTTTACCAAGTGGGCTGAAGCTGAACCTCTGGCTACAATAACAGCTGCAAAAATAAAGGAATTTGTGTTCAGAGCAATTGTTTGCAGGTTCGGAGTTCCTTACAAGCTAATTTCAGATAATGGGAAACAATTCGACAGCAAGGAGCTACGAAAGCTGTATGATGACCTTGGGATTCAGAAGGGCTTCACGGCAGTTTACCACCCTCAAAGTAATGGACAGACAGAGGCCGTCAATAAGATTATTAAGCATACATTGAAAACTAAACTGGAAGAAAGCAAGGGGTGTTGGCCTGAAGAACTCCCTATGGTTTTATGGTCATACAACACAACACCGCGAACCACTACAAGAGAGTCACCCTTCACCTTAACCTTTGGTTGTGAAGCGATGGTACCCGTGGAAATTGGGGTTGGATCATTCAGAAGGGATAACTATAATCCTGGGAATAATGAGGTCAATCATCGATTGTACTTGGACTTGGTAGAGGAGGTTCGAGCCACGGCGCAGCTAAAGCTAGCTGCATATCAGCAACGTACTCGGAAGTACTTCGACAGCAAGGTTCGCGCTCGTCCATTGAAGGTGGGCGATTTGGTTTTAAGGAGGATGATGCCCAACATGAAGGTTCAGGGTCACGGCGTATTCGGTGCAAATTGGGAAGGTCCCTACCTCATAAAGGCTGTTTTATGGGAAGGTACCTACCATCTCACTGATCTGGATGGAAAGCTCATTCCAAGGGCATGGAATGGCGAACATCTTAAGAAATATTACCAGTAAATCATCAGGTACTATTTCTGTAGGCCTCTTTCAGGCATAGGAATAATAAATGCAGTTTATTAGTTGTAACTGCCATGCTTAGGTATAGCTTCATAGTTGTAGGCTCCAGCTTTATAGCTGCTTGAATCAACTACAAAACAATTTGTTTAAATTCATAATTGTTTATATTTATTTGTTCTCTGAACACTCGGGGGGGTAGTGTATGCACACCCTACCTATTTCATGTCTTTTGGCAAATTTTACAATATTAATGAAACCTCTATTTTTGGTTCATATGGCTGTTCTCGTTTGGATGTTTTGCTATTCTTTATGTGCTTACTATAAGAATTACATATGGATTAAGGTTAAACGCATGACTATCTTTGCTTAGTTCTTCATCATAAATGATTATATGATAAAAGAACTGGGGGGTAGTGGACATACTCTATACAGGTTCAAACGATTTAATATTATTGGAATGGATTTAACTAGATTGGAAATTCATACTCATGGATTATGAGGTAAAGGTTAATACTCATGGATTATGAGGTAAAGGTTAATATTCATGGATAAATATATCAACGTATCAACTCATGTAAGCCTTAGGGGCACTGGGCATGAGTATCATGGTAAAGTATGGGAACTGCGCACAGGCCACACTCTGGTTCAAACTTCCTTGCACGGATGCAAGCTGGAACATTGGATGGATTAACACTGCAGTAGGAAGGGTCAAGGCTAATGACCCCTTAAGCTGTAATATGGATTAAGCTTCATAATGATTTTTACGAAACACATGGAATTTAATGACGCATTACCCTAGGCAGGGATACGTATGGATAATTGTTTTTTTTTTCTAAGGCATTGGATAAAATGGCTTATGGATATTTTAAATCTATGGAAAATGGATTATGTACCTAAAGATACTAGGTGCAAGGATGGTTTACTTACACATTATATTATTGGAATAATCATATTGTGAATAATTTTTACCATGTATGGTTTGTACCTCTGGCTAAGAGGCGGATAACAGCTCAGGTGAGCTTCAGGTTTCAAGGCTATAATAACGGATATTGGTTATTTAACGATGCGAAAAGGGTTTAGCTTGCGCGTTCAGAACATGGAATGAAGCTGTAGTCAGCCGCATGTAAACATATCATGGCAGTCTAAGGTATATGCATTGTAAAAATAGCATGACAAGCCTAGGCATGAATTTTTGAGCATAAGGAAGATAACAGTACGATAAATTAAAGAGATGAAAAACAAAGTTAAAGGGTTACATCTCGCGAGGTATTCCGAGGTACCCGCACCCTCATCCAAATGTTGGGAACCCACGGCGCGAACGCCGGAAATGTTATAAAAAACCATAAATGTTAACCCTTCCAAGGGTGTGAAATGTTCTCAAAAGAAAAGGTGCTAATGATTAGAAATGGTGGTCATGGCGCAAGGTTGTCAGGAGACACCGCTAGAGCGTCCTGGTCAGGAGTTGGATCAACCAATCCCATGTCTTCCCCGTGAACGTCAGGATTGGAATCCTCTGTTGCAACCTGCACTCCAGCTTCAGGTTCGGGTTGAATAGCCTTCTCCTGGTCCATCACCCAGGCAGCTTCCTTCTTCTTGATATCTTCTACCAACTTCACAGCATCATCACCGAGCAAAGTCCAGTCCAAAGTTGGGAAATGGTCATGTATAGATTCGATGTAATCGTTCACCCCACGGTTATATCCGGCTTCAAACTTCTCCCGCTTGGCGGCTTCCCGGGTAGACCTCTCCAGGGCAATAGTGGTATTGAGGGAGTCCAACTTTTTCTTGAATTCACCAACCTTCTTGGTGTAGGAAGCCTGTAGAGCGTCTTTCTCAGCATCAAGGTTGATTATGGAGGTATTCAACTGGTCTCGTTCTTTCAGGAGCCTAGCCTCGGAAGCCTTAAGCTTCTTACTGGCGTCAGCTAATTTCTTCCTTTCGATTTCACTTTCTTTGAGGGAATTCTTTAGCTGCTTCAACTCTTCAGACAGCCGTTGGTCACCCCGTGCCGCTGCCACAATTTCTTCACCTCGTTTCAAGGTGTGAAACAAGCTTTGAGCTTCACACCAGGTGATAGCCTTAGCAGCTTCGGATAGGCTCATTTTATCCCACTCAGTGATTACTTCTTCCGGGATGTGGTTGCCAGTTATGGTAAAAAACTTATGAATCAAGGGGTTCAAACCTTCACCAGAAGCTCTAGGAGTAGAGGGCTTGACTTTTTTACTGAAATGAGAACCTGAACCTTTAGCAGAGTCAACAATAGCAGTTGATGGCAGTTTCCTTTTTGAGGAGGTGGTGGACTTATCCTGAGATGCAGCGGTTGATTTCACTCGGGAAATGGGAGTAGCTTCAATGGGAACAAGATCTTTCTCTTCGTCACCAAAGAGATCGTCGTAGCTAATTGATTTGTTAACAAAGGATGGCACACCAGAAGCCATATCTGTAAAAGAGGTCAAAGGATTATCAAATGAACAATCAAATATCTACAGATATGACACGAGCATGGCATGAATGCACATAAAAAGCAACAAAATGTAAGGATGCAAAAGGAAACCTAATCTGTTGGAGGCTCCAGCTTCAGAGCCCTCCATTGAGAGCAAGTTCATGGTTCTCCCATTCGATGTGTAACCACATTTAATCAGGTTCTGGCTTGTCAGCAGACTAGCACCATCTCCTAGTGCTGCTGATAGTTTCAGAGCTTCTTGGGCTCTTTCCAAGGAGTGGCCCTTAAGAGCTGTCTTACTTGGAATCTCTATACAAGGTTTAAGTATGGGTTAGACCTCATTACCTAAATTATTCAGAAGCAAGAAACACTGGGGTTACGTGCAAGATACTTACTAGGATTTCTGTTAAACTCAGTTCTGTAGGCTGGACAATCATAACAATACAAAAATTGGGGTAACCAGTCGATCATCCCCTTCCTATTTCCCTTGATGCATTGGCCATCATGGATGCCCCAGGCAGAGAGGTAGAAGAAGCCAGAGTTTTTTCATGTTTGCTTAAGTTGATAAAAGAAACCCAACTCACGGGCGGACATCTTTTTCTCAAACTGTTGGTCATAAAGGATGAACATGCACATTGCCATTCGATAGGCATTCAGAGTCATTTGAAGCGGGGAAATATCGTAGTAAGAAATAATATCATAAATAAAAGGATGTAGAGGGATGGATAAACCCATTCTGAAAAAAGTAGCTGAAAAAACGGCACAAGGTATCTGTTGGTCTGGTTCAAAGTTGTCAAAACGGTGACACCTCTCCCCAGGGGAAGGTATCACCAAGCGACAGTTGGGCTGATGTTTCTGGAGAAGGAGCTTTAGTCTGTTGGCATTCATTGTGGTATCAAGGTCCTCACAAGTTGGGATAAGGCCCTGGGATTCGGAAGGGGCTTCTTCGTCTACTGAGGTCTCTACTTCAACCTCAGAGCTAGATTCAGGGGTTCCAGGGTTAGCAGATGAAACCTCCTCTTCGAGGGAATAATATTTGGAGAGTGGCAAGGTTTTGATTTCTAAGATTGGGTGGTTCTTAGAGGATAATGGATTAGTATTTTCTGGTTGTAAATCTTTGGTTTTATGAGGAAAGAGGTTGTTGCGAACTGATGAAATAGTTGTATCACGAATTGACACCTTAACCTTGGAACGGGTTCTGGTACTGACTGGCTTAATAGTGAGCAGTTTTGGCAAAGGAGTTCTGGTTAACGAGTCACCAGAATCTAGGAGGTCAATACAGTTTTGCACCTCCTGAGCAGCTGATTGCTGCGAGCTTGCCGCGGTTGAACTCCCTGACATCTGCAAAAGATGGAGCAGGGTGAGTTAACGACTCACAGGTTGCTTCTTAATCAGGGAAGCAGGAGGACAGATAAACCATAGTGTTTACAAGGATTTTCCATCAGGGTTCTTTACAAGATATCACAGGGGATTTGGGTCGAACATGTGGTGACCCAAATAATTCCGAAGATTTTGGGGGCTGTCAGTTTCAAGGATGTTTCTGCACCTAAAGGTCACATAGAGGTCCATGGAGGTCTTCACCTCGGGAGAGGTCTTAGTATGAAGAAATTAAAACCTAAAACTACAGGAAAGGGTTTTCAATTATTAACGTTAAATCCTTCTGCATCATGGCATATCGACGTTAATATTTCGGGATATATATGGCATATATCATCAATTACCCATGTAAGCAAAGATCGTCAGGAAAGATGAGTAGACATGGTATTGTAAGCGATTTATGGCAAGGAAAAAGATATAAGCAATAGGGGTTTAACAGTTTCTATTTGATTAACATGGTAACACAAAGAGTGACATCGTGTGGCTATGGTTCACAGAGAAAGCGAATGCATGGCATTCTGGACTTCAATTTGATTGAACAGATGATATGAGTGTGTGGGTGTGCATATACAATTATGTATGAACATATGTATGCATATATATACAGGACGAGCACATTCAAATGCGGCATGCAACAGCAAATAAGGGTTAAAAGTAAAGGATGGTGGCAGATTCATACCTTATGAGGTGTTGCAGCAGGAAAATCGAAAGAAATCTGGGAATCGCCGGAGATACAGACCGCCTTGGAGCTTCTTGTCAGGAGGAAGAAAGTGAAAATTGAAGAAGGTGTGTTGGGAAATAAAAAAGAAAATAAAAGATGGAAGGGTGTGGTTTTAAAGGCACGCTTGGATGGGAATAGACACACCAGGTGGCGTCCCCTGATTGGTTTAAAAAAAAAAGAATTTCGAAAATATAAAAGGTTCATGAATGGTTCAGATTTCTAGGAGGAATGCAAAGGGTTAGCTATTCATTAATTTCAATTTGAAATTTTGTTAAGAAGATAAGGTGGAAATAAGTTGAGGTTTATATTATAATTAGATTATAATACGGAACTAATTTTTGGAGAATACCGGAGGAGATTAAAGGGCTCATTCGGGAGAATGGGGCTCAGTTGCGCACCTATAGCTGAAACTCAGGTTCAGGGTTATTTGTTGAAGGGTAAAATAAATGCTGGTTTTATCTGAATCTCTTGTTTCACGTATAGGGTTCTTTTCTCACAAGAGCTTAGAGGTTTCGAGAATGGGAATCATGGTTTGTTTTGAATTTATATGATTTAGAACTTGTGAGTTGAAGGTTTTGGTTCATCTTGTATTCAATACTGCAAGGAAACGGGGGGTAGTTGTTGTGCCCTAAATCTCACATGAGCTCAATTTAAGGCCCATATTTGTTAAAGGTCCAGTAAGGATGTATTGGGTTAGTATTGTATGTACTAAGGTGCAGGTTAAGGGTACCGAGGTACAGGTTTAGGATGCCCTGGTTTAGGTGCAGCGTACCCTGATAGGTACAGGGTGCTAAGCTAGGTTCAAGGTGTGGAGTTTCAGGAAACGGGCATTGAGGTTCAGGTGGTCTGAACCTCGAGACTGGTCTTAGGTGACGAGTAGTTGGGACCTCAGGAAGGCAGAATACTAGTAGGACAAGGATTCAGCTACCTATACTTTAGGGGCACAGATTTGTACTTGTAAAATGACTTCTGAATCTGATTAAACACGCTGGATGGAGTAAATATAATCGGTATAGGACTTATATTGATGGTTTCGGATATACATTAAATACATGAGGTTTTGTAGGACTTAGTGATGGATATGGACTAGGACACTGGAAAACTCGGCTACAGGTGCATAATTCGACTATAACTCTAAGATGGATTATCTTAGAATGGTTGAATTCGCAAGGATGAAGAAGTATAAACCTAATAGAATTACATGGGGCTTGATTCCTATAAATAGGATATATAGGCACTTGAAATTTCTCTCACAACAAACTTCTCTAGTGATCTTTTTAACTATAAAAAAGGAAGTGGAATCACAAAAAAAAAATCGGATTAATCGGATTTTAAAATTGAATCTGCATAATTTCTTGTAAGTAACATTTGAGATTGGGTTTTAAAAATTCGGGAATTTTTTAGTATATGATTTAAAAATGTTGAAACTACTTGGCAAATGGCAACAAAAAGAATGTGAAAACTAAAGAAAAAGTTTCGTATAGAAAGTTTCGAAGGATCAAGCCCAGTTATTATCTATCTGTAGTACAAGTTATAATCACAATTTATACATGACTCTTCTAATGAGAGAAAAAGTATACAAACATAAAAAGCCCATAAATAACTAGACAAGCCCAAAATTGGTGGGTTTCTTAGACCATAACTTCGATGTGTGAAACCTAAATACTCAAGCCCAAAGTCAACTCAAGTTCAATTTCTCCATCAGCTCCACAATGAGCCGAACCCTCAGCCGAATCTTCACGAGCCAAGCTCTTAGAAGCTTCCAGATTAATAGCCACCTCAGATAAATGGCTCAATGCTGACTCATGACTTGGTGATCGGGTACACTCGTTTTCGGGTTGGACCCAACTCGAGCTATCTTGCTTTTTAGCAGCTGACTTCTTAAACCTGCACCGATTCCTGACCCGGTGAAGTTGGTTTGACCCGGAAGTGTTGTCATCTTTTGGAATATGACGAATGTCATAGGCCTTCAGAGGTGGCCCATTATCAGTTTCGGCAGTCTCGCTTGAAATTTTTGTAATTGGGGTCCCTTTTAATACAGCCTCCACAGCATCTTGGCAAAGCTGCCAATTTCCGGACCATAATAACCCGACCGACCCGTAGATTGGGTTCACTATTCGACCACAAGCTTCGTATAATAGCGACCTAAATATAGCTGAAATTGCACAAAAAAAATGTTAGACAAGGTTCATAAAATAGTTCAAACTTCACATGACAAAATAGTTAATTTTGTGATCACAAAACCACTAATGCTCAACATTAATTTTGAAAATATTTGATCGAAAATTTATTACAAAAATTCGATAAAAGTTAAATAAACAATTAAAATGGAACGGAGAGAATATAAATACGAATACTAACCAGGACGGAGATGGGTAGGGCCAGTATTTACGAGATTTAAAAGTCCAGCACGGCCATAAAACTTGGCCAAGAAGACAGTGGCATGGGCTTGAGAATCAGGAGTTTTGATCCATTGAAGGCAAGGTTTGATGCTACAATCATCACTGCATCCTTTACGGAGAGCTCTACATCCATTACAGCTCGTTCGCATTGTGACTTGATTCGATTAGGGAAAGTTGGCTTTTGAGATAGATAATTGTAGAAGTGTTTAAATAGGAGGAGGGGAGTAGACAAGTAAGAGACGCCATAATATAGGAGTTACATATTTAATTATTTAGAGGGTAATGGGGTCCACGGCCGCTTGGTTTCTAGATAGTACTACGGGCCGCAGCTGTTTCCGAAAGAGTGGTAGATTGTTTTTGAAATACCAGGTTTCCACATTCATGGAACTTGGTTAATTTAAAAGTAAAAGCCGCACCACCCTATTTTTCCTTCTTAATTATCTAATTAACCAAAGTCTTCTATATTTATCACTAGTCAACCTTCGCCTAATCACCTCCTTTCGCGTCTCTACTCACTCGCTCTACACTGATTTTCTTTCCCTTTTTTTATGTTATGTATCTGTACTGAATAAGTTGTTTTTTTTAATTGAAAATATTTCAAAGGTTATCCAAATATAAAGGAGTAAAAATTATCCATTTCAATTTTCTAAAAATTTATTTATATCTCAGACATATTTAAGTAATATTAAAAATACATTCCTACATTTTAACCCATTAATATTCCATAGCCATAGGCACCTTGATTTTCCTCGTAAAAAATCTAGTAGTTGATTATATATTTCCTCCGTTCCTCTCATTTCTTATATTTTTATTTTTTTGGAATTTCCAATAATCTACTCAGATTTAAGTGATTACTAACTCTCCTAAATTTTTTCAATAAGGGAAGATATATTTAAAGGCGAAACTATGTGAAATGCTCATATGAAGATGTGAGAATTTCCAATTTATTCTCTCTAACTTCCTTTGTCCCCTCATTGATTATCTCTATTGTGTCCCAAATGTGTTTGACAGTAGCACAATTTAGGACATGATTATGCATGATAGGATCCAGACAATCAACCAGTATCAACTGTAGACAGGCATCCAGTGTAGAATCCTCTTTCTCATCAGGAGTGTAGTCCTTGGGGTCCTTGGGGTACATCCTAGCAGCTCTAGTAACCACATCATTCTCTATCTGCTCTCCCTCAACAATCATAGGGATTTTAGGACCATTCTTCAGCACTCCTAGATATTTAACATTTGCAACTTGAAGAAACAGGAGCATTTTCTTCTTCCATGTAGGATGATGCTCCTTGTTGAACATGGGGATTTTGACTGTACCAACTTTCTGAGTAGTAGACATCTTTTGAGATTTTTGAAGAATAATAAAAATTTCAGAGTTTAAGAAAAAAATCTCAAAACAATTGGATCTTTGATTAGTATATCAATCAAAAGGCTTTGATGCCAATTTTTAGGTCCTGATAAGTTTGTAGAAAGGGGGTTGAATACAAACTATACCGTTTAATCGAATTTGTCATTTAAAAGATTTAACAATTTAGAAAAAATTAATGCAGAATAAAACTGAAACAATATTCAAGTTAAATATAACTTATATTAAACTTGACGAGTGTTACAATTTGATCACTGATTACAAGGGTTCTTAATAAAACAAACCTAGAATAAATTCGACATGTGTTGTGGATTAAAAAACGTACTTGTATATTAATTGTTAGGATTAATGAGCTTTCGAGCTTTAATGGCTGCACTTTTGTTTCGAGACTAAATCGGTCCTCACAAGATGCCTACGTATCTCAATTCGTTATTGAGAATCAAGCCAAAGACGTAGTTCTTGGTGTTGCCCTCGGGGCTATGGTGGCAGGGGCACACCAAGGACGTAGTGACTTGTATGTCCTTATTCGAGGATGAAGTCTAAACCGTAGTTCTAGGGGTGCCTTTGTGGCTTGTTGCGCCTTCGAGGCGTTGTGACGTATGGAGCTGTGCCCAAAACGTAGTTCTGATTGTAGGATCAGGGTCCTTATATAGGCGTCTGGAGCCTAGTATTTATGGTATGTTTAGGAGTCTTAGCGAATAAGTCTCCTTTTTGATATTGGATAAACATTGTATTTCTTGCTGGAGAATTCGTTTCCTTGTTGATAAAGGCTATGACTCATTAATTGCCTTTAATTGGGATTCTGGATCCTTCTTTGATGAATTTACCATATTTTGGACTCTTTTTATGAGCTGTATATTTTCCCTATTCATTAATTACGAAATTAATGAATAATTAGGGTGTCGGGCCTTAAATATCGGCCTTTTCATTGACTTGTCAATTATATTTCTATAATTACTTTTCTGACCATATCATTTGCCCCCCAACTTCTGGGAAAATCTCCTTGGGGTTTTCGTAGAAGTTATAACATGTTTTTCCTCAAAATTTTCCATTTTAAGGGCATTTTCGACCTCAAATTAGGTCATTTCCGACCTCCTTTTTGACCAGGAAACAAGTCATTTTCGACCTCAAATTCGACCAGGAAACTGGTCATTTTTGACCTGAAATTCGATCTGGATTTCGACCTCGACTGGAGTGAGGTCGAAGGTTTCGACCTCGATTTTTAAGTCTTTTTCGACCTCGAGCCTTCGACCTCGATCCAGCCTTTTTTCGACCTTGATTGGTCCCAGGTCGATAGTTTCGACCTCGACTTCCCAATCATTTTCGACCTCGGTCATTCGACCTCGATCCCTTATACTTTCGACCTCGATTTACAGGTCATTTTCGACCTGGGTCATTCGACCTCGATTCCTCATACTTTCGCCCTCATTTTGCAGGTCATTTTCGACATGGGTCATTCGACCTCGTTCCAGCCTTTTTCGACCATGATTTCTATGTCAATATCGACCTCGATCTCTAGGTCGTTTTTGACCTCATTTGGCGTGAGGTCGAACGCTTAGACCTCGTTTTCTAGGTCATATTCGACCTCATTCTTTCGACCTTGAATCCTTCTCTTTTCGACCTCACTTGGGTGTGAGGTCGAGGGGTTCGAGCTCGATTTATAGTGTATTTTCGATCTCAATCAATCGACTTCGATCTAGGGTCTTTTTGACCTCGAATTTTCAATTTTTTGACTGGATTTTTGGTGCGAAGTCGATGGAAACGACCTCAATTCCTCGTATATTTTTGACTTCGAGCCTTCGATGTCGTTCTAAGGTTTTTTCAACCTCAATTTCATTATTTTTCGACTTTATTTGGGAGCGAGGTCGTTGGAATCGACCTCGTTTTCCCATATGTTTTCGACCTCGGTCGTATAATTTCGATTTAATGTCTTTTCGACCTTAAATCTTTGATTTTGCCTTGGCTATATTTCAAATTTCATTCTTTTCTTGGGCCTTAACTAGCCCAATTTTTAATTGGGCTTAAATTATTCCAGCCTTGGGCCTTATTGGGCCTTTATTGTTTGGGCTTCGAATATGCCTGAGACCCAAATTATTTGGGTTTTAATCTCTATAATCCATAAATGGATTTGTGGGCCTTAACTGGCTATAGACGGTTGCCCTTTCTTAACCGGTTGGGTTTCCAGTCATTAGGCGATTCCTGGCGAGATTTTCTGTTGAATCTCATCGTTTTATGGGTTTCTTACTTGAAGTTTTGAAGAATTCTTTGAAGATTCTGGGCTTTCTTTGAAGATTCTGGGTTTAAAATGGCTGATCGCGCTTCCCAACGTCTATGATAATGCACTAGGATTTCATAGAAGTTATACCGGTCTTTTTCGAGACTTGGGGTCTTTTTATCCCTTACCTGGGACTTACGACCCCTTTTTTGAGGATTTTAATATACACTAGTGTTTCACGAGTATCGTCTTGGTGTAAAGTGTGGAGTGACCTACACATTTACGACGATTTTGCCTTATTCGAGGCTAACTTGACATTTGCATAAGCCTTTTATGTCTTATACCGTCTTGTTTTGGCTTCAAGCCTTTCATTGAGCATATCGAATGATGGGGTTTGGACTGAATGTCTTAGGTTTCTGGGGTTTCAACCCTTCATTTGCTTTGTAGGAAGCTCATGATTTCATCGAACCTTATTTCTATTTGTCCTAGTAGTGAGTCCAATCAGGACACACTTTAAACATAATAGACTTTCAAATTTGAGGCATGCCAAGTCCTTGGCACCTCATGCCCTTCGAGGGTTTCTAGCTTGTACGAGCCTCGACCAAATACGTTCTTGACGCGATATGGTCCTTCCCAATTTGGGACCAGCTTGCCCTTTTGTCCAACTCCGGATGCCTCAATCTTTCGAAGAACCAAGTCTCCTTGTCGAAAGAACCTTTCTTTAACCCTTAGGTTGTAATAGAAAGATGCTCGTTTCTGATGCTGAACTATCTTGGCATTTGCCTCATCTCTAACTTCATCAATCAAATCTAAGGCCAGCCTCAAGCCTTCCTCATTTGTTTCTGGCTCATAAGCCTCAACTCTTGGAGATGTGTGAGTAATCTCCACTGGAACCACTACCTCTGCCCCATATGCCAACAGGAAGGGGGTAGCTCCGGTGGTGACTTTATAAGTAGTACGATATGCCCATAGTATGGGGAGCAATTCGTCTACCCAAGTGTTTCTGGAGCGTTCAACTCTTTTTTTTTAGTTCATCTAGGATAATTCGATTTGCAACCTCAGCTTGCCCATTTTCTTGAGGATGGGCAACAGAAGTGAAGCGCAACTTGATATCGTTCTCATCACAATATTTCTTGAACTCATCATTGTTAAACTGAGTTCCATTGTCCGTAACCAGGACTCGTGGAATTCCATACCTGTATATCACATTTTCCCAGAAGAAATGCATCACTTGCTTGGTGGTTATCTTGGCTAATGGTTTAGCCTCAATCCACTTGGTGAAGTAGTCGATTGCTACTATCAAGAACTTTCTTTGAGCACTTGCCATTGGAAATGGCCCAAGTATATCCATTCCCCACATGGCAAAGGGGATTGGTGAGTTAATGGATGTCAACATCTCTGGTGGTTGCCTAACCATTGGTGCATGTTTCTGGCACCATTCACATTTCTTCACATAGCTTTTAGCATCAGCAAGTATGCTTGGCCAATAGAAACCTAGACGGGTGACTTTATGAGCAAGGGCTCTGCCCCCCAAGTGTTGCCCACAAATTCCTTCATGTACTTCCCTTAGGGCCAATTCTGCCTCTTGGGGTCTCAAGCATTTTAGACAAGGAATGATGAAAGACTTCTTGTATAGAATTCCCTCAATCAGGGCATACCTTAATGCTCTCACATACAGCTTTCGTGCTTCTGAAGTGTCGTTGGGTAACCACCCAGTTTCCAGATGAGCTTTGATGGGATCTATCCAACAACTAGCAACATCAATAGGTGCTACCAACTTTCCGTTGATGCTTGGGGTCCTCGGGACTTGGAAGTATACACTCCCTGCATAGTTTTCAATTTCGGAAGAAGCAAATTTAGACAAGGCATCAGCCTTCATGTTTTCTTCCCTTGGAATGTGCTCTACATAACATTCATCAAACTGAGTCATGATGGCCTTGACAAGTTTCAAGTACTTGGCCATGACTTCATCTCTGGCCTCAAATTCCCCATTTACTTGGGAAACCACTAGCCTCGA
Organism: Heracleum sosnowskyi; assembly: GCA_030848705.1. Taxonomy (NCBI): domain Eukaryota; kingdom Viridiplantae; phylum Streptophyta; class Magnoliopsida; order Apiales; family Apiaceae; genus Heracleum; species Heracleum sosnowskyi. The sequence continues at coordinate 12,168,910 of CM061243.1, forward strand.
ATCTCCACATACTTTCAGAGTTTTGACTCTCAAGGCTCCAGCCAGCCCTAGGCCAGCTATCAGAGCTTCATATTCAGCTTCGTTGTTTGTCGTTGGGAAGTCCAGTTTTAGTGCGTACTCTATGAGGAATCCATCAGGACTTTGTAGCACTAAACCAGCTCCACTTGAATTTGTTTTTGATGCTCCATCAAAATAGAGCACCCAACATTCTTTGGAGACCATTTCTTGATCTTTCTCATCTTCCACTATTACTTCCTGCCCCCGACTTCTTGGTTGTCAATGGTGCATTCAACCATGAAGTCAGCGAGTGCTTGAGCTTTGATGGCCGTTCGAGGCTTCTACTTGATGTCAAATTCCCCTAGTTCAATGGCCCATTTGATCAATCTTCCACCAACTTGAGGGCTATGCAAGATGTTTCTCAGAGGTTGATCAGTCAAGACCTCTATCTTGTGAGCCTGGAAGTATGGGCGTAGTTTTCTTGAGGCCATTATCAAGGCTAAAGCAAACTTCTCAATCGTTGAGTAGTTTATTTCTGGCCCATGTAGAATCTTACTCACATAGTAGATGGGTTTCGGAACCTTCAATTCTTCTTTTACCAAAACGGCTCCAAGGGCTGTGCTAGAAACCGCCAAGTACAAATAGAGAATTTCCCCTGGCTTGGGCTTTGCCAACAGTGGTGCCTCAGCCATGTATTTCTTCAGGGCCTCAACGGCCTCTTGCCTTTCAGTCGTCCATTCAAAGTTTTTCACATTCTTGAGTGCTTTGAAGAAGGGTAAACACTTTTCTCCTGATTTGGAGATGAATCTTCACAATGCTGCCACTCTCCCTGTTAGTTTCTGGACATCTTTGACAGTCCATGGTGGTTCCATGTCTAGAATTTCTTTGATTTTGTCGGGATTAGCCTCGATTCCTCTCTTGGAAACCATCAGGCCTAAAAACTTTCCCGAGCCTACACCAAAGGCACATTTAGCTGGATTTAACATCATCTTGTGGTGTCTTAGCACTTCAAATGCCTCTCGGAGGTGCTCAATGTGATCGGCCTTATCGAGGCTCTTGACTAGCATGTCATCTACGCAGACCTCCATGGTTTTTCCAATTAGGTGTTCAAAAATTTTGTTCACCATTCTTTGGTAGGTTGCCCCTGCATTCTTAAGTCAAAATGCCATGACTAAGTAAAAGAAAACACCAAAGTCAGTGATGAATGATACCTTGGAGATGTCATCTTTGTGCATCTTGATTTGGTTGTATCCGCTAAAGCCATCCATGAAACTTAGCATCTCGTGCCCAGCTGTTGCATCTATTAGTGCATCAATCCTTGGTAAGGGAAAACAATCCTTAGGACATGCATCATTTAAGTCAGTGAAGTCCACATACATCCTCCATTTCCCATTGGCCATTTTGACCATCACTGGGTTAGCCAACCATTCTGGGAATTGAATTTCCTCAATGAAACCGGCTTCCAAAAGCTTTTCAACTTCTTGTTTTATGGCTTCAAGCCTTTCCGGAGCAAAACTTCTCTTCTTTTGTTTCACCGTCTTCCTTTCAGGATCCACATTCAGTTTGTGAGTTATCAATTGGGGATCAATCCCTGTCATGTCGGCTGATGTCCAAGCAAAAAAGTCATTGTTCTCTTGAAGAAAAGTCGTGAGTTTGCTTTTCAATGGTTCGGGCACTAGTGCCCCAACATAAGTCACCTTCTCTGGTTCACCTTGGACTAAGGGAATTGGGATCAAGTCCTCGGCTGGTTTCCCTCTTCTGCCCTCATCGTCGTTTGTATTCATGTCTTCAATGGGGAGAACCTGCCCCCCAATTCCATCAGGCCTTAACGCGGCTACATAACAACTTCTAGCCATCTTTTGGTCTCCTCTCTCTTCTCTAATCCCATTTCTCGTTGGGAACTTGACTTTCAGATGATAAGATGAGGCAACGGCCTTAAACGCATGAAGACCAGTCCTTCCGAGGATCGCGTTGTAGGTTGAAGTTGCCTTTATGACTATAAAGTTCAGCATTTAAGTAGATGTACTCATTCCTTGTCCCATGGTCATTGGGAGCTGGATGGTGCCTTCCACCTTTGATTCCACTCCATTAAACCCGTATATGGGCATATTCGAGGGTATCAACTGAGAATCAGTGTAACCCATCTTGATAAAGGCATCGTGGAACAAGATATCCACTGAAGCCCCATTGTCAACTAAGACTCTCTTGGTTTCGGAATTACCTATTACAGGTACGATGACTAAAGGATCACCGTGGGGGAACTTCACCCCTTCCAAGTCAGAATCATCAAAACCAATTGACACTTCTGTTTTGGCACGTTTCGGTGCTTCTCCAACCACAGTCATTACCTCTCGGGCATAAGCTTTCCTTGAGTTTCGGGAGGACCCAGCAGCAGTTGGTCCTCCAAATATCATATTGATGACTGGCCCTCGGGGCTTAGGGTTACGATCTTGGTCGTTGTCCCTTCTGTCATAATCCTTCCTTTCATAATTTCCTCTGTGACTTCCTTGATTTCCATCCTTGGTGAATTTGCTGAGTTTTCCTCTTCGTATCAGAAACTCAATATCGTCTTTCAGTTGTCTACAATCGTCGGTGTCGTGACCAACTTCTTTGTGGAACTGACAAAATTGGTTTTGGTTCCGTTTGGACAAGTCATCCCTCACTGGCTTCGGCCATTTGAGATCCTCTTCCTTTGCTATCTCCATCAGAATTTGACTCCTCAGAGTATTCAATCTTGCATACTCTGTAAATTTTGGCCCAAAGTTGCTCTTTTTTGGTGGAGAATCAGATCTCTTTGACGTTCTAGGAAATTTTCCCTAACATCGTACTCTTGGGTTTCCTTTCTTTTCTTTGAGTTCCCATTAACACCAGTAGTGGGTTCATGTTTTCTTCTGCCTTGATGTATTTGTCGGCTCTGTCTTGGAGCTTTAACATGCTCTCAGGTGGGTGCTTGGCCAATGATCTCTTGAAGTGATCATCAGTAGTTCCTTGATGTAGGGCTATCATAGCCACTTTGTCCTCCAAGTCTGGGACTTTTAGAGCCTCTCTAGTGAATCGATTAATGTAATCTCTCAAGGCTTCATTCTTTCCTTGCTGAATTCCCATGAGGGATGCAAAGGTTTTCTCGTGCACTCTCCCACTTACGAATTGGTTGATAAAAGCCTTGCTTAATTCCTTGAAGGACCCAATAGAATTGGGAGGCAAGCGGCTATACCAACGTTGTGCCATGCCTGCCAAGGTTTGGGAAAACGCCCTACACTTGACCGCATCGTTGGTCGGCTGCAACAGCAGTGCGTTGGAGAAGGTTCTCACATGGTTAGCGGGATCTCCCGTTCTATCATAAGCCTTGATCGTCGGCATCTTGAATTTTCTAGAGATGTTGGCTTTCATGATGTCTTGAGTGAAGGGTGGTGTTGGATAATCAGGATCTTCTAGGGGTAACAAATCAGTAGGATCACCCCTTGGGGCCTCAGCCCTACTGTTTCTCCTTGGTGTTGGGTCGAGGTTGATCACCAGGACTCTTCCTTGATTTTGTGTCCTTGTGGCATCCTCTTTTGCCAATAAATTTTTGAGCCTTGCAGCCTCGGCTTCAAGGGACGCAAGTTTTTCCTTAGTAGTTTCTCGATTGGTTTGGGAGGAACGTCTCCTTCTTGGGGCAACATCCCTCTCATCTCCTGTTGAGTAATTCTCATCCGCGGTGTAGGGACTTGAGTAGTCTTGAAAAGGGGTTCGCTGATTTTGGGGTCCCAGACCTTGAATATATGGGGGCACATAGGCCTCGTGATAGATGGGGTTGGCGCCACTACTGCCCATCGGGGGTCGAGGTGGCATACCATAAGTTGGCATACCGAGAGTTTGGGTAGTATATTGGGGGAGATCCGTGGTGTGAAGTTGGAGACCACGTGGTGCGTTTGCAAGCAACGAAGTGGTTATGATTGGTTGCTGGAGAGTGGTCTCTGGTGGATCTCGTCCATGAACAACCATTTGTAGGGGATTCGTCCCTTCAGCAGTAATCGGGACTTCCGGTCCTTGAGTGGTGGTGATGGGGCATCTGCCCCTTCAGTGCCAGTGATTGGCGGTGGTTGGCTCCCTTGAGTTTCTGTTGCAGAAGTAAGAGGAAGTCCATCAGAAGTTTGAGGACCTCGAGTTGTTCTTCGTGTATTTTCCATGGTTGATGTTGTCTTCCCACAGACGGCGCCAAATGTTGTGGATTAAAAAACGTACTTGTATATTAATTGTTAGGATTAATGAGCTTTCGAGCTTTAATGGCTGCACTTGTGTTTCGAGACTAAATCGGTCCTCACAAGATGCCTACGTATCTCAATTCGTTATTGAGAATCAAGCCAAAGACGTAGTTCTTGGTGTTGCCCTCGGGGCTATGGCGGCAGGGGCAGACCAAGGACGTAGTGACTTGTATGTCCTTATTCGAGGATGAAGTCTAAAACGTAGTTCTAGGGGTGCCTTTGTGGCTTGTTGCGCCTTCGAGGCGTTGTGACGTATGGAGTTGTGCCCAAAACGTAGTTCTGATTGTAGGATCAGGGTCCTTATATAGGCGTCTGGAACCTAGTATTTATGGTATGTTTAGGAGTCTTAGCGAATAAGTCTCCTTTTTGATATTGGATAAACATTGTATTTCTTGCTGGAGAATTCGTTTCCTTGTTGATAAAGGCTATGACTCATTAATTGCCTTTAATTGGGATTCTGGATCCTTCTTTGATGAATTTACCATATTTTGGACTCTTTTTATGAGTTGTATATTTTCCCTATTCATTAATTACGAAATTAATGAATAATTAGGGTGTCAGGCCTTAAATATCGGCCTTTCCATTGACTTGTCAATTATATTTCTATAATTACTTTTCTGACCATATCGACATGAATTTATCTATTTTTGTAATAAAAAAGGATCGAATACTAAAAAGTAGTTCGATATAAAATCTAGAGATTATTATCCGCCAGAAAGTCAAAGCAGTACAAGTGAAATGATTCTTATGAATTTAATGTTAAGGTCAAGTCAAGAATTAAATCACTGAGTAAATGAAATGCTTTTCCATTTGAAGAAGTTATGAAGACAGAAGAATGTGATGTTGAAAATGCTTTGTCTTTACTTCTGTTGAGTTGTTGTAATAAAATGTCTTCTGTTTTCTGCCTTGTATTAATACTAATCCACAGCACTCCTTTTTAATCACCCACGTGCAATGCATTTACAAAAGAATTGCATTAGGAAAACTTAGAGGAAAACTGTCATTTTGCCTTAGAAGACAATCGGGAAGACAAGGAAATGTAAATGGAAGACAACCGGGAAGACTAGGGTTTAGCATAGGAAGACAATCGGGAAGACTCGCTTGTGAGTCTTCCTAGTTCAATAAACTGAGTCTTCCTAGTTCAAAACTAAGTCTTCCTAGTTCATTTTTATTCTAATTTAAATAATCAACTAAATAAATTATGTATTAAATTAATTCTTTACATAATTAATTTAATAAATAATTTACTTAATAGTATTAATTTAGTTGACTTCTCAATTAATTTCTGAATCACTTAAAACTTAGATAAAGAATAAACATATTAGTACGTTGACACTCAATGCACGGTCTGATTCATGAGTGACTAACGACAATGTCTGTTCTTTATCCATTTGACTTTAAGCAGTGATTCACTTCCTTCTCATTCAAGAACTCTGTAACCAGTATCATTTGCTGTCACCACTTGAAATCTTTGTCACTTTAATAAATCCACTGAGCTTGAATACTTTATTGAGACTTGATCAACAAATTGATCTTCTTTCAATGTAGAATCACTTCAAGTCTGTAGATGACTTTAATCTTCATTCTTTGACAGATATAATCTTCTGAGATTCATGTGACATTTGATTTTTATTATTTACTTATTACATCTAAATTAAAGTTGAGTAGAATCCTCGATGTTTACAAATAGGACTAGACATATACATTTCAAACTAGAATCCAATTAAAGTCAAAATAGATTTTCTTTTCTTTCAAAATTTTACATCTACCATGACTGGAATAACTGTTCTCATTAATTTTCCACTATATCAACCTAGATATTCTCCTTACTTTTTCCGTGAATATTTTTAATTACAACAGTTAAATTTATATAACTAGTGAACGGTTAAATAAAAAAAGTTTCAGAATTATTGATTTTACAAATTATAGCACAACTATTTTACGAGATCAATTTACATGCATAATTGTGATAAATGTGAACAACGTTTTTTTTTTTTTTAAAAAAGAGAAATTTGTAAACAACCCTCGTCAACCGTATTTCCTTAATGGAGAAGCCTCCGAACGAGGGGCAAAGTAGCTGCTTTGATTCACTTCCAAGTTCCAATGCAAAAGAGTCAAACATGTAGTGGCGCGTAAAGCGCGTAAATCTACTAGATTTTTACAGATCGCCACGTATCTTGGAAAGTCTGGGCCGCCACCTCAGGCCCACAGACGCAGCTCCTTGTTTTCGGGAAATTCGATACTAGTTGTCAACTTACCATTCATGGTAAAATAATCTAAACCACCATTGGTAAACTAAAAAACCATGGGTATGAGCTTCCTGTTTTAATATCAGAACTGTGGGCGCCAACATGGGCCTACCGGCTTAACCGGTGAAACTCTCTGAACCACCTTCTTTTTGTTATTCCCACAAACTAGCAGGATATTATAAACAAGTGTTCCTGGTATTTTTATTCAACTCCCACCGTCCCATTTGATTATCCTGTTTTCATGAGAAATCTATGCGCTGGGGTTGCTACATTAGATATCGAAATCAATATAGAGGAGAACATTTTTGTCTAGTTTAAGACGACAATTAGAATTAGAATCATAAATGAATCGAGTCGAGTTTTAACAAATTGAATCGGATCAAATAGAAATTTAATATTAAAAAATGTTCAAATTCACTTAATTCAACTATTTTCAGTTTTGGTTCAATCCAGACTTAAATTTATAATCGACTACCCTAGAAAGCTTAGCAGATTAAATATTTGGATTGTAATTTTAAATGTAAAATATTACAAATTTTATGAAAAATCAGGATATACATTTTTTTTTTTTGAGATTTAACGAGCCGAGCTCGAATTGAATTCAAACCACACATGCTATTGGCGTGATCGGCTCAAACTTATTAATTAACCCGCACATTTTTTTGTTCAAGCTCGAATTTGAGTTCTTAAGAAACTCATTTGAACTCTAAACGAGCTCAGCTCGAGTTTATTTGTCAACAGTTTGGTTTGTTTACTATTCTAAATAATTTAGAACGTAGCAATAATAATTTGATGGTTAAATACGAAGACTTTATTGTTACTTGCTTCGTCCCAAATTTTTTACTTTACTACATTTTTTTATGATCAAATTAATCAAATTTTTGTCTAATAATTACATTTTAATTTCTTTATAATTTTAAAAAGTTGAAATATACCTGTTAAAATATATTAATGTATATTTTAGTAATATAAATTTCTTATACTTTTTATTTATATTTGATATGTAACGGTTAGCCAAAAATTGATTAATCTAACCTTCAAAATTCAAATAAGACAAAAAATTTAGGATCAAGAAAGTATTACTCGGGTTAATTGTTTTCATTCTACCTTGGGCGCACCAAATAATTTAGCACACCAAATTATTTTCATGATCATTCTCATCTAGTCAATATATATATATAAAGGAGGATACACGGGAGGTTAGGTGGCGCCCCTAAGATCGTCTCAATCTATTTTTTTAATTTTCTAGAATTTTAGAATTTTAAATACTGATAAATAAAAAAATATCCTTTAACATATTAGAAGTAGAATAGATGTTTGAATTTATTGAGGAGAAGAGTTCGAATTTATAGCGAAGACATATAATTAAAAGTTCTATTTGAAGTAGAATAGGTGTTTGAATTTGTAGAGGGGAATAGTTCAAATATAAAAGAAGTACTTGCAAAGTTCTATTTAAAGTAGAATATGTGTTTCGATTTATAGAGGAGAAGAGTTCGGATATAAAAGAAATACTTGCAATTAAAAGTTCTATTGAAAGTAGAATAAACGTTTATAATACATAACTAAAAGTTCTATTTGAAGTAGAATATGTAAAGTTCTATAGGTGTTTTTTCAACGAAAGAGTGTCTCATTAGAAAGGACTATGATAACATAAAAATTAATATATAAGACAAGTATATATTAAATATATTAAATTTGAGATTTTGATATTAAAAAGGAAAGCGAGTTTCACGGGAGGACGGCTTATTAGCGAGGACCGAGTAATTTTCGTAATTTATTTGATAGAGTTTTTTTTTTAAAATTATTACGCCGCCGCGAAGCGCGGCTTTTTCAACTAGTTCATTTTAATTTCGAAATCTCATTCTTATCTGTAATTCAAACTGCCTCTTAATTTATGTTATAATTATTATTATTTGCTTTTAGGTTTTTTATTTGTCATGTGCGCATTTTATTCGTTATAAATTACTCTAAATGATATTGTTAGAAATGAATATTCTAGAAATTATTCCCTCTTATAATATCAGTCATTTTACAACTTCGCGCATGATTGAATTTTGTTTTTCCAAGCTCAAATATTGATTGAATATTTTTATTCACAAACAAAATTAAAGAAATAATTAGGTTGCTTAAAACTAGTTCCGAAAATTATAAGTGAAAATAGAGTAATTATATTAATTTATATTATATCTCAAATTTAATAACAAACAAACAAAACTAAATACGAAAAATCATGAGACAAGATAAAATAATAATCAACTAAAATATTAAATTTAAGAAATTTTAGTTATTAGTCATTTTAACAAATTAAATAGCTGAGCAATCGTCTCATCGAGTCTTAAAGAAAACACAATTGTTATGTCAAGACTAGTGGTACTGATGCTGATGTCCGTACTGATGATGTCAAGACTAGTGGTACTGATGTTGTACTTTATCTGATACTGATATCAGTTACTGATGTTGATGTCAATACTGATGTCAGTACTGATACTGATGATGTTGATGATGTAAATAGTTAATTAGTTTATTCTTTTTGTATATTTCAATATTATAGCTGTCAATTCAGTTAGTTAGAAGAGTAACAGATTTTGGCTCCAAGCAGCTTGTATATAGTCTGGTGTTAAATCATATTGTAAGTACTTTTCACTTTCAATACAAGAACTCGGTTCTTCATTTCACAAATTATCATGGTATCAGAGCTAGCTAAACCAGTTTTCATGGCGAATTGTTGAGAGATAGGCTAAATATAGGTCTTTTTTTTCATTTCGTGGTATCTTCGTTGATATCTCATTCTAAAATTCATCGTTTTCTTTCTGAAATTCGTTTTTTGTCACTTACGAGATACATACACAGTTATATGTATAGTTTAATCATCTATCTTTCAAGATCTTAATTAAATCATTGTTTAGCGATCTAAACCTGATTGTTTTCACTAGATTCTGAAAATTCAGCTTAATTCTTGATTGTTTCTGTTCATTCAACAGTTTCTTGATTGTTCATCAGTTAAAATTCTTGATTTGTGCCATTTCTTGATTAGAATGGTGTAGTTTCGTGTTTGCTTATCAATCTTTGTTAATTTCTAAGGTTTTAGTTCTTTCGTTCTTTGATCTGCAACATTTTTTCGTTGAGACATTTCGTCAAACAGTTTCGCAGTAATTCAGTTTAAACGTTTTTTTCCTGAGATTCTTGAGCTATGGCTGCTACTTTACAAGGTAATCAAGATCCTTCTAATGTGTATTACATACATTCTTCTGATGTGTCTGTAACGCAATTTATTTCTGTTAAATTCAACGCTTCTTCACAAACTGAGCCAATGGCATTTTATGTTGAAAAGAGAAGATTTAATTCTTCATATCAAGGCAACAAGAATTCCTATAATACTGGTATCTTTGGTGGCAATCACTATAATGCTAATACTGGTGTCTCTGGTGGTGCTTATCTTCAGCATGACTCTAATAGTTCCAGACCTTCTATGATGCAGAATAAGAAAACTAATAAGCCTGCTTATTTCTGCAATCACTGTAAGATTCCAAGTCATAGCGTGGAAAGGTGTTTCAAACTAAATGGTTATCCACCTAGATTTCTTGAAAAACAGAACATGAAGGTTGCAACATTGTCAGTTCAATCTACAAATAATTCATGTACTGATCACTCTAGTACTGAGGAGTTACAAACTGATGCTGAGACTGTTACTGTGGATCAATACAATCATTTGCTGAGTTTGATTAATCAAAATAATGGACAGGATGAATATGATAATAACAAGTATACAGCTTCACTGGCAGGCAAATTTTGTTTGTTCTCTAATGCTGCTAGTACATGGATCATTGATAGTGGATCAACTGATCACATATGTCTCAATCTTGACTGTTTTACAACATTTCAACATGTCAAGGAAAGTGATTCTATTACCATTCCAGATGGAAAGAAAATAAAAGTGTTGCATACATGCTCTATAAGATTGACTGATGACATTACACTAAAAAAATGTTCTCCATGTACCTGATTTTCAGTTTCGATTGATTTCAGTAACCAAGTTATGTGCAGATTTAGCTTGTCAAGTGATTTTTACTAATGAAAAATGCTTTCTTCAGGATCATTCCTTGAAAAAGCCTCAGATTCAACTTGAGGTGGACCTAAATGAGAACCTCCTAATTGAGGTGATACATATGGACTTAAATGTGAACCTCCTAATTGAGGAGGTACAAGTGGAATTAGATGTGAACCTCCTAATTGAGGAGGTACAAGTGAAATTAGATATGAACCTCTTCAAAGAGGAGGTACGAGTGAACTTGGAAAAACATGAGGATGTGGATCTCTAGTGTGATGAAGAGGAACTGGAATAAAGGTTCAAGTGTGGGCAGGTTCAAGGACCCATGAGCTTCTCACATCAGGAGCACTAATATGTTGGATAGAGCAGGCGAGAAGCTCAACGTTCACCTGCTTATGAAGGTACATCTGGAGAGGTTCAACCAGACTACAGGTTCAACCAGTTGGAGGTTAAGGTGAACCTCAATACTGAAAAGGGTGCGAATCTCCTGGTTAATGAGCGACATGTGAACCTAAAAAAATATTGTGAGTAAGGCTCAACTATAAAGGTCGTAAACTTATTTTTCAAGAAAGGATGATTGAAGCTATTTGGATAGGATAAAAATGAGGAGTTTCTCCTATGGTACCTCTTGTTTCCTACGACGAGTGTGCTCATGTAGGCTTAGAGGTCCGTAGCTAAAGCTGTTTTTTAATTCTACTAGAAATTGACGGTTAGATGAACCCGGTAATAAAGAGGTTTAGGTTCCTATTGTATTTAATACTGCAAGGAACTGGGGGTAGTGGATGACATGCTGCCCAAGATGGTCTCTTGAAAGTACTAAATTTTTAAGCAAATGGAGTTTACAAACAACAAGAGATCCAGGTTCGCGAGCCTTTTGAGGTTCAAATGTGTGAACCTCTTATGAGATTTGGTTCTTGAGGTTCTCATGGATACAGATGTGGAGCTACGATATGGATATTGATGTGGAGCTTCATGGGTATTCACCTGCTCAGCTTCATTGGTATTCATCTGCTGGTTGTAGGTTGATCGGTATTCAGTTGTGGATTGCAGCTTCATTGGTATTCACCTGCTGGTTCCATGTTGATTTGTATTCAGCTGCGGGGTCCAGCTTCATTAGTATTCACCTGCTGGTTGCAGGTTGAATGGTATTCAGCTGCAGGTTGCAGCTTCATTGATATTCACCTACTGGTTGCAGGTTGAATGGTATTCAGCTGCGGGCTGCAGCTTCATTGGTATTCACATGTTGGCTGTAGGTTGATTGGAATTTAGTTGCGGGTTGCAGCTTCAGCCACAGATTGCATTTTTATTCGAATTCATCTGCTGGTCGCATCTTCAGTTGGAATTTAGGTGCGTGCTGCATCTTTATTAGTAAGCTTCATTGGTATTCAGCTGCGGGTTGTACCGTTTGCAGGTTCATCAGCTTCACATGCGATTTGGAGGTTCATTAGCTTCACATGCGATTGGCAGGTTCATTGGCACTAACCACCTGCAGTTGGCAGGTCCATTGGCATAAACCTGTGGTTTGCAGGTTCATTATGATTAACATGTGGTTTGCAGGTTAATTAGCTTCACCAATAGTTTGCAGGTTCAGCTGGACCTGCGGTTGGCAAGTTCATGAACTTCACCTACCATAGACACCAAAATGTTTGATAAACTGCAAATAAGGCTTGATAATGAAGCACTTCGGGAAAAGTTTGGAAAAAATTGGTGAAAAGATCTCTCTCAAAGAAAGAGGTTTCCATGAACGAGGTTCTCCTGCTGAAAGGTCCTCCAACATCAGAAGCTATAACCTAGGCGTACCTTAGGGAAGGAATTGTGGAAGGAACTGAGGATAAAGGTCTCAATATAATTCTGAGAGCTATGCTACCACACAAGGAAAGAGGTATGACTAACCTCTTGGTTAACGAAGGAGGTGGTGCGAGGTTCGTACCTGAACCTCTTAAGGAAAAAACTAGAAACTATGAAAGTTCAAGAAAGCAATAGATCTGACAATCAAATCTCAGCTGAAATGGACTTGGATCTTCGAACGATGAGCTAATGGAAAAAAATCAGGAGATTGCTATCTTTATGGGGGTAGCTTCTCCCAAGGGATTATTGTTGGCAACTTCCTTACCAAAGGATGGAAGAAATTTGAATACACGGTGGAAGGTGTTCTTGGAGGTATTGGTCGTTCGTCATAAAAAAATGATTGTAAACCTCCCATCAATATGGAGAGGAACATCTTCAAACACGGATTGCCAAACTTGTTAGAGTTGCAGCTGGGTGTATATTTCCACCTTCGTGGATGCATATTCAAACTTGTCCTGCAAGGGAATGAGAAGCTCTATAAAGTGTAGCTTTTGGCCAAGGACAAAAATACTCCTAGGAGTCGGGGGTAGAGGATACCATGATACACGGAAGTTTTCTAAAAGCCACCAATGTCCAAGCTAAATGGAATATGAACCCCTGACGGTCATCAGGTGTAGATACTCCCACGGGATCAGTTCAAGGAAGCTCTAACACTCCCTACTAGCGTAGCTACATGAAGATATATTTGGATTGATAAAACCATGAAGGTTTATGTACATGACAATGAGGTACACCATGGTATTCACCTCAATTTAATGGATGAATGATGTGAGGTTCAATGGATCTAGTTCTCCGCTCAAGCGAGAAGCCTGTTACTAAAAGGTTCATTGGTAGAACCTTGACATAGGTTCTAGCATCTACATCTCGAAGATTCAACAATTGGAATTATAGAATCACCATCAAGAAAAGAGGTTCATGGTGAAGGCTAGTTGTACCTGGATGCGGATTATATACGATTCTTCTTGCATTTAATGTCTACAAGGAACCATGAGGTAATTGATGATATGTTTCCCGTGATGGTATCTTGAAAGTGCTAAATTTTCAAGCAAATGGATTCTCAACAAGGAATGGGTTAGGTTTATTGGTATTCACCTGCTGTTGTAGGTTCATTAACTTCAACTACAATTTTGAAGGCTGATTAGCTTCCCCTGCGTTTGGCAGGTTCATCAGCTTCACCTGCGGTTTGCAGGTTCATGAGCTCCACCTTTTGTTGGTAGGTTCATTGGAATTAACATGCGATTTGAAGGTTCAGCTTTACCTGCAATTTTCAGGTTCATGAGCTTCACCCGCGGTATGCACTTCACCTGTTGGTTGCAGATTCATTGGGTTCACCTGCTGGTAGTAGGTTCATTCACTTCACCTGCAATTTGCAGGATTGGTAGCTTCACCTGCTGGATCAACAGGTTCATCAGCTTCACCTGCTAGTTTGCAGATTTATCAGCATTACCTGCGGTTGGTAGGTTCATTAGATTCACATGCGGTTAGTAGATTCCTAACAAAACAGGTTCCGAGTTGTGTGAAGGGTTCAAGGATGGAAGCTCCTCCACCACATCTATGATACAAATAAGGTAAGGTGTGAGGTACGTCTTACGAACCTGATGTTCATCCATAACATCTCAATTATATGGCTATGTGAGGATCTAAACTGCCTTATTACTGCATGAGATTGCTTTTAAATGACAAGTATGTGGGATGTTATAGATTTAAGATTATTACTTGTCGGCATGCTCAATTGATTGAAATACTTGCATGAATAGAGAGATTATACACACTTGCATCTGAGATGATTTAACAAGGCAGAGCTGCTTGCAACCTATGTGAGTTATTTTGTGCTTGGTACACCTCACATGATTATACATGGTTATATGTCTTGATGCTTATTCGATTTATTTATGTTTTACATGGAATATATATGAACGTTTTTATGTGTGAATGATTGGGTTTTATTTAGTTCTTCATCATAATTGGTTATATGTTAAAGAACTAGGGGTAGTAGTTGGTATATGAACCTCCTCATGGCAATATGGTTAAATTACTAGAGTTTAAGAATTTTTTGAATTGTTGTGTACCTCATGTATTATGAGGTACAGATGGTTGCATGCCTCGTGGATTATGAGGTACGGATGGCTGCGTGCCTCATGGATTATGAGGTACGGATTGGTGCGTACCCATGGATTATGGGGTGCAAATGGTGTGTACTCATGAATTATGAGGTGCAAAATTGTTTGGGTTCACATGGATCCTAGAGGACTAGGCTTGTGAAAACCCCACATGTTTATAGACCTACGAGGTCCTTATACAATGGAAGTTGCGAATAAACCCTATTCACATCTTCAGGACTATGCCAAACTCAACGCATTGGGTGCATGTAAGCTCCTGCACAGGTTCACATGGATCCCGGTACCCCGGGCATGTGGAACTATTGTCTTAATAGGTACGCACATAATGCTACGCTAACAGGTTCATGTGGATCCTAAGAACATTAGGCACATGAAAAACCCATTCGTATGGATAATTGTGTGGGAGCCGAATTACATGCCACGCATTATTAATCCTGGACTTGGTTTAAACACATTATAAAACCAGGACATGGTTCAAATACACATGGTAAAACCAGGACTTGGTTCAAATACACATGGTTATAAAAACCAGGACTTGGTTCAAACACATGTCGTAAAATCGGGAATTGGTTTAAGCACGCATGGCTCCTAGCAACCTAGGCATGCGTAGCTCCTTTACACACACCTGGATTGGAATGCGCAGGTGCACACAAGGTGTTGTGGATTTTAATATGGATGATTATAAATTCTTTAAAGGATTACAAAGAACGATTAAGGGAAAACTAATACATCTAAATGATTAGATGTATGTTTAACTTGGTTAAAGTTTAAAGATATTTTGGAATATTGATGTATTTGTGTACGCCCAAGTCTTGAAATTCGAGTGCATGGTTGTACCTAGTTTCCAGTATAATGGTATTAAGTCATTTTATCGGTTATCTGGCTAGTATCATTCTTGACTTGGATAATTTCTATGTGTTATTTAGACATGGCACTAATAAATTTGACTATATGTTTTATTACCATGAACATGTTACTAGTTGGATAAATGGATGTAGTTGAGAAACATCTACGCATATATGTGCACTTATCTCAATAAGTCTAGTTACGCATATATGTACACCTATAATGGTAGGTTTAGCGACATGTATATGTGCACCTAACGTAATCATTTATAGCTACATGTATGTGTGCGACTAGCATGACATGTGCAGCTACGCATAAATATATACCTAATATGATCAATTCAAGTATGCATGTGTGTGCAATTAACATGACATGATAACATGTATGATTATCATGACAAATTGGAATAATGTGAAATTGACATACGAGAATAATGTCGCGAAAACAAAAGTTATGGATTACAACTTGTGAGGCATTCTGAGGTGCCCACACCCTCATCCAAATACTTAAAAGTTATGGCGCAAGCGCCGCAAATGTTATTAAAGAAAATCATTGAAAATCTACTCACGGTGGGGGATCAGTGTTCTTAAGTTGAAATTACTTAAAACAAAGTTTAAGGAGCTGGGTTCTCCGAGGCTACCTCACCTGCAACGTCACCTGAAGCTGGAGCTACGTGCTTCAGCCAGCATGTACTGACTGAGCAGACAGCATGTGTTGAGCTTCTCAACATGCTAGCATTCAAGCTGGAAGTTGGTTACGTGTCGAATGGGAAGAAAAAATGATGGCTCGGGGGGTAAATCATTTCCTTATGGAAGAGCTTGCATAATGGAAATGAGGTTCTCATCTTCAGTTTATGCAGGAGGGGGCTTCCACTTAGTAGGTCCGATGGTCGTACCTGAACCTAAAGTGGAACCGTAAGGACAAAGATTAGTTCTAGTACTCCCATGTTTTGCATATTCATAAGCATGCACGTTTTCTGTGTATACAAGAAATTGTTTATGACATCTAGCTAAAAACTTCATTGTGAACCTCATCTTTTCGAACAAATCATTATTTTTAGCCACATATGAACTTATATTTTATATGAACGTGCATATCACATGATCTCAAGTAGTGTAGCTTGCATGGATTTATAAGTAAAAGGTCATTATGCCATATACTTTTACTTGCATTACGCATGGTTTTCAAAAATATTTTAAAACTTGCTAGCTTAAGTTGCTCTCAAGTAGGTACCCAGGCACACTTTATGCCCCACAATGTAACCACTTGAAAAGACATAGCAGCAATTGATGGGGTCTCGATAACCTTCCTTCGGTCCCTCCTGAGGTGCACATATGAAATCACTTACAACCTATGGATTATAGGTTCACTTGGGAAAAGCTGATAAGCGTGTGCTTTATCTAAATATTGTCCCTATATTTTAGTTATTTTGTATTGATTTGGATTTTTATTTAATAAATTATAAGGTTTTATTTTAGTTATGAAGGAGTTTTAATAAAGGAAGGCTTGGAGCTTAAATGGCAAGAGTTGGAGATAATTTGATTAAAATTCGGATTTTATGACTCACTTGCGCAGTTCACACTGTTTGGGCCATAACTGGAGTTCTATAAGTCCGATTCAGACGATTCAACAGCCCACGGAAAGCTTATGAGAAGAGATTTATTTTAGAAGTGGTCTTGATATCAAAATCCAGCCGTATCAGTCCAGAAACAGAGCCCAACAGTCAGTTACGAATATCTATTATTGGAATTCAATTCTGATTGGGAAACTCCTTGTATTTTGTATTAAATAATTAAAAACACTTTTATTATAGATTATTAGAGATATATCAGACCTAATATAGGGAGAGAGACAAGAGAGTCGCACAAGGGAGGAGGAGAATCCATCAACGAAGAAGAATTCAGCTATTGAAGACATTCAATTGGCTTTGTTTTCTCTTATCTTTTTATATCTCTTCTTATGAATATGTGTTGGTTATCTTGGGATTGTTTTGATACCTTGATTATGAACTAAACTTATATGAGTTAGTATTTTTATGGAACCCTAGTATGGGATTGTTGGTGTTTTGATAAGAAGTATTGTATGCAGTTCACAGTTTATTCGTTCAAGTGGATTTCATGATATATTATTTGCTATTGTTTGGCCAACTCTAGTAGATAGTTGAGTTAATTATAATAATGAGAGGGTTATAGTTAACTGACACATAACTTGGATGGTGCATGATTATATTTGTTGATATTAATTTTGTGACGGTATAGACATATATTGTTACCTTGCATAGCCGTGTGAAATTGGTGCTTAATTGTATTCTTGAGATTAAATTGGCATAGACATATGTTGGTTTAGTTTATAGAATCTATATCATAGTGATTTCGAAAGAAGCCTATGATCATTGAATTTCTGGTTAGTAGACTGTGAATTTGTTATAGTATTACACTGCTTTATCACCAACATGAACATATTAGGGGGAAGTAATTATCCCGACTTAGCTTCTCGTATCTAAAACTCATCCAACTCTCTTTGCTGGTTTAGTTAGTTTATTTAGTTGTTAATTAATTAGTGTTAGTATAAAACCAAAACTTATCTTGTGTTCCATAACTGAATTGTTAGATATTAATTGCGATTTATACAAGTAGACAGTCCTTGAGGAACGATATCTGGTATTCACTACTATATTACTTGTTTGCGATTGTGTACACTTGCACATTAGTATTTTACGCAACAAAAGCCTCATGGTTTATGAGCACAGTTTGGAAAATCCCCATGGTTTATGGGCACCTATTCACAAAATCTTAAAATATTGGGCATTATTGGAGAAGTCCTGAAAAACTTAAAAACATCTTAAGAGGTCCATTGTGATGGAATCATGGAAATTTCTGAAAATTGTGAACTATGTCTTGAAGAGTGTGTTCGCCAAGGTTCTACTTGACTGAAAAGGCATCAACGGATACATATATACATGCCAAATCATTTGCACTTGCATATTCATACCTGCATACATGCGTTATATATGTTTGAGTTGCGTGCATTCTATATGTGAGCTACCTAGCTCATGATGTTAATCATCTTTTCTAGTTGTCTTAGTAACCCAGGTTCTGGAGGGCTGAAGTTCATCTACAGCAGCAAAAGCTTCATGACATCATTTATAAGAGCTTCTCATATGAAGACAGCTTCGTAGAGAAAAGTAACATCTCGAGGAGTCAACTTATGATTTTTAAGGAAAAGGCTGGAAACTAGGAGGTTCAGTTGATAAGTCTGGAAGGTGGGAGGTTCAGCTAATAAGGTTGGAAGCTAGAAGCCTCAGCTGATAAGGCTGCTAAGCAGGTGATTGGAGCTGGATGGTCGAACCTACTCCAAAGGATATACATGAAATTTTTTCATTCAAGGATTCAGACTGAGGTACATGTGCAAAAGTGTTATGTTTCCTGTTTCTCACGCGGAGCTAGCTCATGTAAGCTTGGAAGCACGATACAGAAGTTATGTATTTCTCTAAGAAAGATAAGGAAGGATCGAACCTCGTCTTGCTTTGATTCCTTTCGCATTTAATGGCATCAAGGAACCGGGGGTAGTTGTTGTGCCCAAAATATGACATGAGCTTAATTTAAGGCCCACATGTGTTATAGGCCCAATATGCATGATTTGACTAGGATTAAGTTCTGATCAGGGTGACATGCGTGGAGGTACGAAAGTAGCTCCACCTCCACCTGATATGGAGGTACGTAAGTAGCTCCACCTCCACCTGACATGGAGGTACGTAAGTAGCTACACCTCCATCTGGCATGCAGGTACGACTGTAGCTCCACCTCCACCTCCACCTAACAGAAGTGGAGTTGGACAAGAACTCAATTTCCTACACTTTAGGAGCACATGATTATCACCAAGAGATGGACTTGTAGTTGGGTTAAACCACTAAAAACGTGATAACAACAGTATATACATAATATACATGTATATACTTGGATAATTACATGAAAACACATGGATAATCAACTTATATTGACATATCATTGGAGGAAGGATGAAACACACCAAATAAAGAGTCATAAAACTAAGAACTACATGAGACTTGATTCCTATAAATATAGGATATGTAAGCACTTTGCAAAGGTTGGAACCTCATTTTATTCTACAAGGATTATGTAGAGAACTTGAGCAATACACTTCCGGCAGCTGAGATCGGTCACGGATGGACTACTCCGACCAAGTTGCCCGGAAACCTTGAAAACTCAGTGCCAAAAACTGTCACATTCTCCACCTGTCTCGGCAGTCGCAGTTGAAGCTCCGATAGTCATACATGAAGCTGCAGACGCACGTAGCTATAGCAATGCCCGATATCCAAGGACAAAATCAGTTATTCCAACAATTTTCTTTCAAAATATTACCAAATTTCTCTCGCAATAAGTACTTTTTTTTCTTTTGTAACTTTTTCCTTCTGCTACACTAAATCCAAAATTCAAAATCCGATCCACCACAACTGATTCATGCTTGTAAAAAAAAATGAAGTAGCAACTCCATATTTGTAGCGTCTCTAATATATGTCTTTTCGTCCTATTTCTTTGCATGTTCGCGGGAGGAAAAAAATACTAGCTGAATGATTGCTGTCAACATATTAAATTTGTACGGCACCCTTTTTTATTTAAACAGAATTGTTGGAAAAATAATGGAGATTATAATGTAGAGTTGGTTAATTAGTGACTGCGTGAGTGACGGATTAGTATGTTTTTGAAATAATTATGAAGAAAACCTAACCATCCATGCATCTAGCGAGAAGAAAATGACAAAATATACATGAAATATTTTTTTTGTTTCTTTTTGCTAAACCAAATGGATGAGAAGTTAAGAACAAAATAAGCAAAACATAGAAAATTACAGGAAATTTACTCATCGCAAGAAAGTTAATTACAAAGTAGTAGGTTACCAAAATAAATAAATTACAAAGTAGTAGGTGTAGCTATAGATAAACAATAAATTATTAATTGTGTAGAGGATCTGAACCTGTGGGAACTCTTCTTTTAAAATCTTCAAACCTTCCTCGAGTACTTTCATTGCACCCAGAAGCTTCTCTGCATCCATTAACACTGTTATGATTTTCGCTCGATTTTTTGAACTTCATTTGATATAATATCCTAACTCCGTCCACCTTGCCCTGACTGCACATCCATATTGGACACACTGATATAACAAGAGCAGCCACCGCAAGTACTAAACTTCTTCTATAATAACTACCCATTTGAACCTGAAATCATCAAAAATAACAAAACTGCATTCCCAGCTATTCACGTATGTTGTATCTTGTTCGTTAGTTGTTGGGTTTTAGGGGCCGGGGAAGGGGGGAAGTAGAGTTATGAGAAATCACATGAGGGTGATAACTGTCAGAAATATATTGGTTGAGTGTGGGATAGAGGAGTAGCGTATGTTTGTCCTCTTTGCTAGCTCTAGCTATCTGCTTTCCCCATATGGTCACATTCAAAATTATGCAAAAGTTATGTTATTTTCAACCAAAGAAAAAAGATTTTATTATATTAATATTAATAAAATTATTGGACTACAGAACGACGAAATTATTTTTTATTAAGAAGTATAAGGGTACAAATGGGAATTTTATAAAATTGTAAAAATTGCAATTAGGTAGACTCAAAATCAATGACCCAACCAGACCTTGAACAATAGCAGACATAACTTAGAGCAAGTCCAACAATGTCCTAGTTGGTTACTTATAAATATTATATAATAATGTGTCCTAGTGATTTAGGGACTTGATTTCTTGTAGGAACTCCAACAATATTACTCATATCCATTCCCTATTATTATTATAATAATATATTTGAAAAGAGAGAGAAAAAGAGTGGAAGAAAGAGAGAGAAAAGAAATGTAGAAAAAGGAGAGAAGTGAATTTTTTATTCTTGGAAATTGAATAGGTAATGACTAGTGGTTACCTATTAATAGGTAATGAGATGGATGTCCTAGTGATTTAGGTAACCACTAGGACATTGTTGGAGCATCATTTTTTGCTAGATTACTTATATTTGAGCTTAGGACATGATATAAGTAAGCTCTTGGACTTGCTCTTATACTCTTATACTATAATATTAATCAGCATAATTAAAACATTAATGTATTAGAAAAAGACCCAAGAAAATCTTATATTTTTATACTATAATATTATTCAACAAAAATATCATTAAATAATTACTAAAGCACCAATATTACAAAAGTTTGTAGAATTATTGCTCGATATTGAAGTGTATATTATAATCTCATAATTTAAAATAAGACACATATACAAGCTCTTATACTATTTTTCAACATTTGGTAGGTAACATATACTCCCTCCGTCTCATCCATTTCTTTACACTTTTTTTTTGTATATCCCATCTATTTCTTTACATTCCAAAATTTTTCAAAAATAGTAAAATTTTATAATATAAAAATCAACTCTTTCCACTACTTTACTCCACTTACCTTAGTTTATACCTTAAATATTGACGGTTACCGCCACTTTACTCATTTTTCATACTTTTCCCCCATATTTTACTTATATTCCTTAACTTCTGTGCTCAACTCAAATGTAAACAATCGGGGGACGGTTGAAGTATTTTCTTACTTGATATTGTTTTTTCGAATTTTAAAAGTTTTGAAGTCCAGGTTCTATCTTTCCGGGCCTATGATTGGCATCAAAGCTGCTATGTGTAGAGTTATTCATCGATAGAGACAGCCCACTGGGCTAGCAGGACACTGGTGACCTTTTCTTAACTTTATGTATGTTTGTAGTAAAGTGTAAAGTCTATAAATTATGTAAGGTCTAATACTTGTCTCGATTAGAGATTATTTGTTAAATTTGAAAAATAATTTTTGAATGATTGAAATTCTGAATGAATGATTAATCTGAATGTTGAATGAGTAATGTTGTTTGTTAATTAATTTTTTTTTTTCTGAATGAAAAAATTAAAATTTTAAATTTAGTGATATTAAATTTGTTTACTTCATAGTTTTATTATACTACTCCCTCCGTCCCCCTCAATCAATATACTTATATAAAGGAGAAGACGGGGGCGGTGCGGTGGCGGCTCTCAAATCGCTTCAATCTATTTTTCAAATTTTCTCAAATTTTTGAATTAATAATACCAAAGATTAGAAAAAAAATTCAATTGTCTTTTAAATATTTACTAATGGAGGAAACTAAATATACAATTTCAATATTCTTGCATTTAAAATCTCTACTAATGGAGGAAAGTAAATATAATATTTTTACATTCAAAATTTATACTAATGAAGAAAGGAAAATATACAATAGATCTTTAACAAGGGAGGAGACTAAATATTGAAGAAAGGAAAATATACAATAGATCTTTAACAAGGGAGGAGACTAAATATTACAAATGGAGGAAACTAAATATTTAATTATAATATTATTGCCTTCAAAATATCTAAAATAGAAAAAAAGTGTATTACCTTACATTATTTTGAACTTTTCTTTATCATTATCTAAATATTCTCATAATATTTCTTTTCAAATGAAATTACCATCTTAACATTCTGACCTCCTAAACTTTCTTTTTTTATGTATCTAAAATAGAAAAAAAAATGTATTAAGTTACATTATTTTGAACTTTTCTTTATCATTATCTAAATATTCTCATAATATTTCTTTTCAAATGAAATTACCATCTTAACATTTTGCTCTCCTAAACTTTCTTTTTTTATGTTAAATAATATAAAATACAGGAACATTTTGGTAAATAAGAAGTTAAGAAATTAGATCGGTCTTGCATAAGAAATTAAGTAATTACTTGGTAAATAATTAATTACCTTTAATTCTTTCATACAAACGGCTAATTAGTAGTATAAATATATACATAAACTCTGTTAATTGTCTACTGTAATTTTTGTTGTCCACATTGTTCTTCTTTACTTTTTGTTTGTTCTGTTAAAAGTGTGTATATCAGTACATGAGCATGAGACTTTTTCCTTTATGTTATTTATCTTATTACGTTCATTTGTATTCTAATGCAGGATCATATTAAAATCTTTGACAAGACAAGTTATTTGCTATTAGTGTTGATTGAGTGAAGACATGGATGAGTAAGGAGGGGGATTCATCAGTTAATCAGTGAAAATAATAGGCCAAGCAAGGTGATGTTCATGTACATTCAGTTGTAAATTGATTTATATGTTTATGTGTTCACGTTATTAGTTTTGAATTTATAATTAAAAGTTGATACACCAACGCTAATTACAAGTTTATTTAGTGTGTGTATTTTTAACAAAATTCAATAGGTGGGTGTATCTATAACAAAAATCATACAAGAATAAAGTTATTGAATATTTGTGAGAAACATTGAGAAGAGGTCATTAATTTTTATTTTTTTGAAAAAGGAAGAGGTTGTTGTTTTTGTTGTTATTTGTTTTGACAAAAAGAGATCATTATTAATAAAAAATTCTCCCGGAAATAAAAAGGATGTTTGTTCATATTTTTTGATTTTTTTCTTACTAGGAGTATATTTGGAGGTAGTGAAGATTTTGATAGCTCTGAAGGTATAACTATAGTTTTTGATTGAACGATCTAGAACTTTATATTAATATATATATATATATATAGAGAGAGAGAGAGTGAGAGAGAATTCAAAACAAAAATTTATATAGAATTTAAAACAAAACTTAATTTGATATTAAAAACATATTTTTTATAATATTTTTTGAAAAAATATAAAAAAATTACTATAAAGCCGCTGCGAAGCGCGGCTTAGTAAACTAGTTCTTTATATTTGAAAACGGAGTCTCGACACGTATTTTAAGGTTCTTTTAATATATATTTCGATAAATTATTTTAATTTTTTATTCTTCTAAATAAAAATATAATGTTTAAATTTTTATTTATAAAAAGAAAGTTTTAAAAATAAGTTGTAGAGCTATACTTTATAGGAGTCTTAAAATGCGTGTTAAGCAGTGTAAAAAACTGTAAAAAATGAGATGACGGAAAGAGTATATAGTATTGTACACATTTGTTTTTTTTAATTTATTATCTTAAAATAATTCAGGTAATTCTTAAATTATGTTGTATATTTCACATTAATTTTATTTTAATGATATTAAATTAACTTAATTAAGTTCCAATTAATTAAGATAATTGAAATTTTAACTTTTAATAGAATGTGTAAGAAGATGTGAATTTTTTTAACAAAAGTTTATGTGAGAAATAACTGTTATATATAACAAATTTTAAATTAGTGAAGTAGTAATAATAAAAATAATCTAAAAAAGGTGAAGACATCGTGGTCGGTGAAAGCGACATTCAAGAATAGTTCAGCTTCAATTTTTACAATGATCGGTCCAGATTTCGTTCAACTAAATATGAGTCGTCCGGGAGAATGAGTATTTAATCAAACAATCTGAATAATAAAATGATGACTCGTGGTTCAGTAGGATCCATTCATTCATAAACAAATGAGCCCTTGGACACGCATGAGATTCAATCATCAATATACTTATATAAAGGAGAAGACGGGGGCGGTGAGGTGGCGCTCTAGAATCGCTCCGTTCTATTTTTCTAATTTTCTCAATTTTTCACAATTTTTAATTTTAATAATTACAACTTCCTTTATTATTTTCGATTTTGTAGGAAGGAAATTGAAAATTACACTTTATTATTTTCAAACTTGATAGAACTTTCTTTTATTATTTTCAAAGTTGATAGAACTTTCTTTGATTTAGAAAATTACAACTTCCTTATTATTTTCGAATTTGTAGGACTTGATAGAACTTTCTTTGATTTAAAAAATTACAACTTCCTTATTATTTTCGAATTTGTAGGCTTGATAGAACTTTCTTTTATTATTTTCAAAGTTGATAGAACTTTCTTTGATTTAGAAAATTACAACTTCCTTATTATTTTCGAATTTGTAGGACTTGATAAAACTTTCTTTGATTTAGAAAATTACAACTTCCTTACTATTTTCGAATTTGTAGGACTTGATAGAACTTTCTTTGATTTAAATATCTTTTATCTTTTATTATTATATATATAAAGGAAAACCCCAGGAGCTCTAGAATCGCTCGATTCATATTTATCTAATTTTCTAGAGCTCCTTAATTTTAAATACTTAAAATTAAACTTCCTTCTTTAATTCCTATTTTTTAGAAAAGAAAGTCAAAACTTTTTTTAAGTTGTATAAAAGAAAGTATTGTATGAAAGGTAAGTACAACCTTTAATTTATATTCGATCATATTTTACAACATGTAGAAATTTAAATTTCCTTTTATTACTCCTAATATTAAAAAAAAGCAATGCTTATAATTAAGTCGTTTGAGAAATTATCCTATAAATTTCAATTTCCTTTTATAACTCCAAATATATAGAAAAAATAATACTTATAAAAGATAAGTCATCGAAAAATTATATATCTAATCAAATTTTATAAAAGTAAAATTAGAAACCTTCTTATGTCTTTTATTTATATATTCCAAATTTTATTATAGATATAATCAGATTTTAAAAAGTTTGAATAATCTTCGATACAAGCCAATTATCATAGTATAAATAATCCAACATAAGCGAATGGGAGAGCCAACCTGATCTTCTTCTTTTTTTTTTGCAGTGTCTTCGCACGGCTCTTTTCAGGTAATCTTCATGTCGTGGTGGATATTTTTAATTTTTACCAAAATCTTTTTTACAGGTTTTATCATATCCTTACATTATGTTTTCTATGCTCTGATTTTGTGCTTTGGTGATTTTATGATCTTTTTAGGTTTAATAGATTTTTATCTTAATGTTTAACAGCATATTTAGTGCTAACGATAATGTAAAAGTTCCTGAGGATCCTATTTATGTCACTGACTTTGTTGTACTTTTTGTATATAGGAAAAACTCAGGAATCATGGCTGAATGATCAAGCGAAACATCTGATGTACTGTAGATGTACTGTACATGTGTAAGTTACTTTTGTTTAAAATTTGTATGTGTACATATTTTTACCTATTTGGCTACGAACTTATGGCTTATAAAACCATAAGATCTTATGGGATGTTTGTTAACCCAATTTATGACCTCAACTTGTAACTTATATGTTCATAAGTTGAATAATTTATATTTTTACATTTGTGTTTTAAATTTTTTTTTTAATTTAAAATGCATGTGTTGAAATCATTGTATTTAAAAGTTATTTTTTCAAATTTAATTTAGCAAATTCTTAACTAACTTATAAGTAAATTTATCCAAACACCCGTATAATTTATAAGAATTCATCAACTTATCACACACTTACTCATTTTAAGCTATAAATCAATTTTTTTGTGATACCTCAAACACGCACGTGTAGATAGATGCAAGTATTATATATATGGTTTTTTTTTCTTC
This sequence comes from Heracleum sosnowskyi, assembly GCA_030848705.1. Classification (NCBI taxonomy): domain Eukaryota; kingdom Viridiplantae; phylum Streptophyta; class Magnoliopsida; order Apiales; family Apiaceae; genus Heracleum; species Heracleum sosnowskyi. Next base: position 12,195,615 of record CM061243.1, read on the forward strand.
TAATTATTTGATTTTATCGTCTAGGATTATCTTTGTACATAGCATTCCAGGTTATTATGTCTTTTTGGCAGAAACTCAAAAGCTGAGACAACGTCAAAGAAAAGAAATAGGAGACAAACAACATGTTCGTCTACAAAGGGGACAGTACAAATTATCGAGCATACAAATAGTTTAAATGTTTGTTTTGTAAGTGTTCTTAATTATCTCATCTTTTCTTTAAAAAATAATGAGTAATATTGACATATAAATAATTTACTAAAGTTTCTTTTCAGAATGTTTTTTTTACTATTCTCTTAAATTTATTATTTATTAATATACTTGCTAATCAATATTATTATCTTTATTATTATCTTTATTATCTTTATTTTATTATTTTATCTTTTTTATCTTTATATATAAAGGAAAAACTCAGGAGCTCTAGAATTGCACGATTCATATTTTTCTAATTTTCTAGAGCTTCTCAATTAGATACTCAAAATTAAATTTCCTTCTTTAAGTCCTATTTTTTTTCAAAGAAAGTCAAAACTTTTTTAAGTTGTGTAAAAAAAAGTATTGTATAAAATTAAGTATAACCTCTAATTTATATTGAATTATATTTTTCTATTTTTCTAGAAATGCTCTATTTTTAATCTGAATTTTAAATTTTCTTTTATAACATCTAGAAATTTAAATTTTCTTTTATAATTCCTAATATTTTAAAAAATAATACTTATAAAAGATAAGTAGTCGAGAAATTATATTAAAAATTTGAATTTCCCTTTATAACTCCAAATATTTCGAAAAAGTAATACTTATAAAAGATAAGTTATCGAAAAATTAAATATCTAATCAAATTTTATAGAACTATTAATTTGTAAAAAGACAAATGCTCTAAAATTAGAAATCTTCTTTTCTTTTTATATATATTTATTTAATTTTCTAAGGCTCTCCTATTTATAAAACTTAAAATTAGATCTTCCTTATTTAACTCCTATTTTTTAGAAGAAAATCGAAAACTTTTGAAAATTGTATAATAGAAATATTTGAATAAAAGGTAAGTCTATCTCTAATTATCGAAACCTTTTTTAAATTGTATAAAAGGAAAAAAAATTGAAACATTTTTAAAATCTTCTTCTTCTTCTTAATCTTCTTTATTTTATATATATAACGGAAAATCCCCGAAAGCTCTCAAATTATCTTTAAAAAATATTCTTTTTCCTAAAACTCCTGAATTTCAATTTAATAAAATTAAATTTCTTTATTGAAATTCAAATTTATAGGGAATAAGTATGTATACATAGAGGTATAAAAAAATTATAAACACATGCACTTTTATAATTGTAAATAGGATTATAATATAACGATATAATAAAAATCCAAATCTAAATAAATAATCGAATTTAAATAAGAAAATGTAATTTTACAGCAAATAGATAAGCTCTATCCAAAGTTTACTACATGATTAATGATCAAAAATATAATTTTCTACATCAATACTATTATATAATAGACGAAATATTAAAAGTTTGAGTGTGGTGGCTCTTATATATGGATATTTAAGAAATTTACAATTTTTGTGATAATATTAATGATTGAAGTTTGAAGCGGTATTTAATACTTAAATTTTTATTATTGCGTATTTTTAGTATTATTTATTTATATATATGTATTAAGTACAACGGGAGTCGGCTAAATAAAATATGACACAAAATTCACATCTGAGAAATTTTTAAGTTTTGTGATAACATGAATGGTCAAAATTTGAAGCGGTTGTTAATACTTAAATTTTTATTATTACATATTTTTAATATTTGTTTTATTTGTATTTATTGTAACGGGTGTCGGCTAAAAAAATGACACAAAATCGGCATAAAAATATGTAAATAGTTTATTTTATTATCTATGCATGTTACTTTGTAAAATATTTGTTCACTATATATATTATATATTTTTTCTTAATTTTTTCTTAAATAGTTAATATTTAAAATTTTAACAAAAATGTTATAGGACCGCTGCGAAGCGCGGCTTAGTCCACTAGTATACTTATATAAATGAGAAAACGGGGCGGTGAGGTGTCGCTCTAGAATCGCTCCGTTCTATTTTTCTACTTTTCTCAATTTTTCTCAATTTTTAATTTTAATAATTACAATTTCCTTTATTACAACTTCCTTTATTATTTTCTATTTTTCTACTTTTCTCAATTTTTCTCAATTTTTAATTTTAATAATTACAATTTCCTTTATTACAACTTCCTTTATTATTTTCGATTTTGTAGGAAGGAAATTGAAAATTACACTTTTATTATTTTCAAACTTGATAGAACTTTCTTTTATTATTTTCAAACTTGATACAACTTTCTTTGATTTAGAAAATTACAACTTCCTTATTATTTTCGAATTTGTAGGACTTGATAGAACTTTCTTTGATTTAGAAAATTACAACTTCCTTATTATTTTCGAATTTATAGGCTTGATAAAACTTTTTTTTATTATTTTCAAACTTGATAGAACTTTCTTTTATTATTTTCAAACTTGATACAACTTTCTTTGATTTAGAAAATTACAACTTCCTTATTATTTTCGAATTTGTAGGACTTGATAGAACTTTTTTTTATTTAGAAAATTACAACTTTCTTATTATTTTCAAAAATTGTAGAACTTGATAGAACTTTCTTTGATTTAGAAAATTTATTTGATTTAAAAAATTACAACTTCCTTATTATTTGATTTAGAAAATTACAACTTGCTTATTATTTTCGAATTTGTAGGTTTGATAGCATTTTTTTTTATTTTCAAACTTGATAGAACTTTCTTTGGTTTAGAAAATTATAACTTCTTTATTATTTTCGAATTTGTAGGACTTGATAGAACTTTCTTTGATTTAGAAAATTTCTTTGATTTACAAAATTACAACGTCCTTATTATTTTCTAATTTGTAGGACTGGATAAAACTTTCTTTGATTTAGAAAATTACAACTTACTTATTATTTTCGAACTTGTAGGCTTGATAGAAGGAAATTGAAAATTACACTTTTATTATTTTCAAACTTGATAGAACTTTCTTTTATTATTTTCAAACTTAATAGAACTTTCTTTGATTTAGAAAATTACAACTTCCTTATTATTTTCGAATTTGTAGGACTTGATAGAACTTTCTTTGATTTAGAAAATTACAACTTCCTTATTATTTTCGAATTTGTAGGCTTGATAGAACTTTCTTTTATTATTTTCAAATTTGATAGAACTCTCTTTGATTTAGAAAATTACAGCTTATTATTTTCGAATTTGTAGGACTTAACAAAACTTTCTTTGATTTAGAAAATTTATTTGATTTAAAAAATTACAACTTCCTTATTATTTGATTTAGAAAATTACAACTTCCTTATTATTTTCGAATTTATAGGCTTGATAGAACTTTCTTTTATTATTTTCGAACTTGATAGAACTTTCTTTGATTTAGAAAATTACAACTTTCTTATTATTTTCTAATTTGTAGGATTTGATAGAACTTTCTTTGATTTAGAAAATTATAACTTCCTTATTATTTTCGAATTTGTAGGCTTGATAGAACTTTCTTTTATTATTTTCAAACTTGATAGAACTTTCTTTGATTTAGCAAATTACAACTTCTGAATTTTTAGGAACTTATGTTAATAATTGCAATTTTTTATTTTTTTATTTTCAATCTTGATAGAACTTTCTTTTATTATTTTCAAACTTGATAAAACTTTCTTTTATTATTTTCAAACTTGATAGAACTTTCTTTTATTATTTTCAAACTTTATAGAACTTTTCTTTTATAATACTTCTTGACTTTTAAACATAATGGATTTCCATGTTATTCACCTTACAAACACCTATAAATTAAAGGTCATTCATAGCAAAAAATCTACACCGAAACTTTTTTACGTAGCTTCAAATTTTTACAACCATATTTACAATCAATACAACTATGGCTTACACCGTGTTGGATGCTTTGAACGACAACAACTATACATGGATGATAAGAGTACGAGTGTGTAGAATATGGGAATCTGTCAATCCAAATACTAAAGAATTGATCAGTCTTGACATGATTTTGATCGATGAAAAGGTTAATAAATCAAAATACTTATAACTTATTAGTTTGTCAAATTGTATGATGTTATTAACTTTTCTAAGATATGTTGTATGACAGGAAAATTTGATCCATGCTACGATCCTGATCCCGAAGATTCTGGTCTCTCGATTCAAAGATCTTTTAGAGGAAGGCTCCGTGTACAACATCAAAAATATGAAAGTTGTTTCAAGTACAGGGAAATACCGTCTAAATTGATCTTCATATGCATAACGTTGCCTAAGAGATTGGAAGAAGGCATCGTCAACATATCAGTGCATGGATTTCAGTTCATATGTCCGGATATGATTGATGCACGTATTAATGACACCAACATACTCTCAGGTTTTTGATGCAGTAATATATTAGGGTAATATATAAGTAATACTATTATATAAGTTATAATTCAAACTATCATGTTCTAATATTATTTTTTCTATGTTGATTTAGATGTTGTGGGCTGCTTAACCTACTTTGGTGGCATTGAAGTTGTCAAAGGCGGTTGGGAAAAAAGAGATTTCAAAATTATCACAAATTAGTAAGTTATGCATTATATTAATTGTAATATAATTGTTAATTGTTTTTTTATTGTTTTTTCAGTTCATATATCCAGATATGATTGATGCACGTATTAATGACACTAACATACTCTCGGGTATTTTTCATGCACTAATATATTAGAGTAATATATAAGTAATAATGTTATATAAGTTAAAATTCAAACTATAATGTTCTAATATTATCTTTTCTAATAATACTATAAATATAAGTAATATTATATGTTTATAATGATTTTATCAATATAATTTTTTTAATATATATTTGGCAATGGTATCGGTCCAAAAAAAATAAAAAAATCAAACTCTATAAACAAAAGGAATATGTAAATAATTTATAATATTACTTACCCAAATGCAAATTTTACAGAATATATTTTATTTGATAATTTAAATAATTTTGTAGATATTTATTTCACAATTTTTATTTTTAATATTCTTTTTCTTAACAAATATATTCTACTGCCGCTGCGAAGCGCGGCTCAGTAACCTAGTTTCCCATAAAATAGATGTTCTCATTTCAATTTGTGGCTCCTGTATGGTCGGTCAAATCATGAAGGAAAAAAACATGGATAATAATTGAGATATGGAGTTAAATATTAAATATATCATTTATTATGTTTGAATGTATCAAATTAGTTATTTATTATAAAAATGACTCAATTTAGTTATTAATTTAAAATTTTGTATCAATTTAATCATTAAAATGTTAAAATTTTATATTAATTTAGTCATTCTCAGGTGATGTTTTTAATACAAAATTTTAAATTATTGACTAAATTAAATCATTTTTTCAATAAATGACTAATTTAATATATTGGAACACAACGAGTGATATATTTGATATTTAACCCAATTAATAAATACTTGGATTTTAAGAATGTTATTTTTCAGGTGGGTTGAGATTTGAGACGAGAGTTACGAGTGCAAAGGTGTTACGAATTTTGTGTATCCTGAACGTAAAGTATTTGAGAATCAACACCTAGAGGGGAGGGGTGAATAGGTGTTATGACTAAAAATGACCGATTTTAATTTTTACCAAGTTATGTGACTGAAAAAGCAAAAATCAGTCTGTTTTGCTGTCTGGCAGCTTACTGAGTTCACAGAATATAAAGTGGCAGCTAGCTACGTTGTGCAATGCAGTATAGAAAATGTGCAGAAAGTAAAGAACACACAGCAATTTTAGCCAGGTTCGACCCCTATCTCCTATAGGTCTACGTCCTGGTCCTCTACCAACACGGCAAAGGAATATATTATTGATCAAAGTGAATTACAACTACACAATACAATAATATATCTCCCTGATCTCCCAGTTACTGTTTGCAGCTTGCTGAAACACCTTGTTCCTTGAACGCAGCTCTCTAAGTACTATACTAAACCAAGTATAAACTCCTCTAGCTATCAAGTTCCTTGAACCCTTGTTTCCCAAGCTCACAAAACCAGCAACTACCAACTTACAAGTTGAACAATACAAAGATATAATGAATTACAACCGAAACTATGAACTCTAATCAAGAATATATATATCGTATATAATATATAAGAGCTCAAGTATATAAAAGATTTTGCAAATCAGCTTTTGATAGTACTTGTGTTTCTTTAAAACGTTGTCCAACCACTAAGAATGAAAAACACACAAGTATTTATATAATGAACACATGATTTTGAATTAATCTAACAACCAACGGTCTTGACTACCAAGTCTCACGTTTTTGTTTCTTGATTAATTCAAGCCCAACGTTCATTAACATAACGTTTAGAAACCAGAAGAATATAGAGAATAAGAACGTTTAGAAGACACGTTCAACTGGTTTGAAAAACCTAATAAAATAGAAGTCGTTAAAAGATAAAACGTTTATAAACAACTTCCTATAATATAGGAATTATATATATATGAAAATAAATTCTAAATTATTTGAGCCCATATATATATATATATATATATATATATATATATATATATATATATACCTTATATAATTGATAGAGTCCTTACAAAACGTTTCCTAGAAGATTTTCTATAAATTAGGACTGAAACTCTATCTGCTGAAGGTATTGCCAGCTTGCTGCCTGCATACAAAATTATTTTGCCAGCTAGCTGCTACAACATGTTTTGTTAGAAAATACATAGAATTTATCTCCTGCAAAACCATGTTAATATAACACTCTTAACTCAGCTTACTGCTATAGTGTTATCATCAAAATACCAGGGTTTCAATCTCCCCCTTTTTGATGATTACACAACAATTTTAGGAAGAGAATAATTCTCCCCCTAAATCTAATAACCCTGCAACAAAATATTTATCTAACAGATATGCACTTCAATTAAGATAAATAATATACTCGAATATTAGATAACACATGATAATAAAAACTATTAGTTCACATAAACCAAATCAAACATCAACATCAAGTTTTAACTGCATAAACCAGCAGTACCACAGAACACTACCACAAAACAAGTCTAAATAACAACCAAATAAGTTCAAAACAAGTTTAACAACCCAGAATATCCTAAAATTTATTCCCCCCCTTAATCATAAAAAGAAGAAAACTTAGGCATCCATTTCATCATCATCCTCCTCATTTCCATCAGCAACAGCATAGTCCTGAGCAATATCAGCAACCAAGTCCTTAGCAGCATCCAGAGCAGCATCCACATCAGTTGAATCCATAGCAGCATTCTGATGAGTGTTATGAGCAGGAGAACCAGATTCTGCAACAACAGCAGCAAATTCACAAAAACGAGAAGAAGACTTCGAACCAATAATCAAATCTCGAAGAAACCGTATTTCATCAGTCATGACATCAAGGCGTGTATGAACGGCTTTGAAAGAATCACGAACTTCATCCATAAAAACTGCCATTTCAACCTCTTGAACATCGAGCTTAGCAGTAGCAATAGGAGTTGGTTGTGGAGGAGGTGGTGTCGGAATTGGCATTTGAATTAACGTTCCATCAGATTCCACTTTGAGATGAGACTGAAGAAGACTCTTGTGATCTAAAAACTCTGTGACAACCTTTTATCAACCTCTCGTAATGGTACACCATACCACTCAAACACACGAGTTAAAAGCAAACCATAAGGCAAACCCGGTTGATTATGAGAATAAAAAACATCCAACATATTCTTGATAATTAACCCAGACAAATCGAACTTACGACCAGACAAAAGCATAGCAATAAGAGTAACATCTTGACCCGCAAAATTTGATCGACTGCCTAAACGCGGATTAATATTTGCCAAACCCACTCGAAACAGTAAATGTGCCATCGGAATCACAGACTTAGTGGTAGGAGAAGCATATTGCAACAATCCATCAATATTACGAATTACTTTCAATTGATCTAAAGCAGAAAAACCCTCGACATCAACTGGACCCTTATTGGTACAAATAGACACAGTCGACGGAGCAGAAATACCCAAAATATCATTAAGCGAGTTTGCAGTTAACATTATCTTAGTCCCATGAACATTAGACATGCAAATTCCATTCTTCACGATATCCAAATTAGCATAAAATTCGTAAACGCAATTAGGGTAACACTCGCGGGGCAAATCTTTTATGAAAGAATCAAACCCTAACTGAGTAAAGAATTTAATCGCTCCACACTTATGGTATGAATTACCTGCAATAGGGTGACCAATGATGATAGTTCTGTCACCTAAACGAAGATTGTTAAACCGCACCTCAAGTTCCTTGGAAACAAAAGTTATATCATACTTTGAGCGCTTGACAGAAGAACCATCGCCATGACCAGAACGCTGCCCACCGGAAATTTCATCCCCACTGTCAAGTCGAACCGGAGATAAGTAGACATCATCGTCTTCATCGAACAATCTTTTATTTTTCCCTTTAGCCACCTTGGATTTAGCCGGAGTAAGAGCAGTTGAAGCAGCCTTTTTACCACGAGTGTTTCTCATTGTGCGAAATGAAGAAACCCTTAGTTTGGAGAGAATATTAATTTGGGCACAAAGAAAATGAGAAGTCAGGGGAGCCTAATGTGTTACACCTCTTTTTAGAATTGTCGGGGGAGGTGAAGAGTTAGGATTAATATTAAAAACTACCCACCCCAAAAATATAGGAAAAGAAAAAAAAATACTTATCCCAACAAAAAATACGAATTTCAAATAAAACACGGAAGACTATAAACAGATGTATATCAACAGGAATGACATATAACAAATATAGAACACCAAATAAAAAGAAACTAAATGATTAGAAAGCAGGATGCAAAAAAAATAAAAAAAAAATCCAGAGAGTACCAGGAAATATTATTGGCAGCTTGCTGCCAAGACATTGCACATGCCAAGGTAATTGCCCATGATATATTTGAAAAAGTAGGGGAATTTGTTAGAAAAAATAGAAAATTTAATGTATTTTAGGTGAATAAAGTAATTGGTTATAAATAGGTAATATTATTATTTAATAATATATTTGTATAAATAAGTAAGGTTATTTAAGTAAAAACACGAAGCGTAAGGGCAATTAAGTAAAATTACAACGTACCATACCGACCAACAAAACTTTTAATGTTTCGCGCTGCACATATTGTTAATTGTTATTTTATTTTTATTTTTTAATATTTTATTAATTGTAATTGTGCAAAAAATAAGTAGGCATGTTAAAATAGCTTAACACTTTTAATTAATTAAAATCATTAAAACAAAATTTAAAATAAATAAGTATGAGTTTGCCCGTTATATTTTTGGAAAATGAGGGGTTTTAGTAAGAAAAAATAAAAAATGTAACATATATTTAGTTTAAAAAGGTAAATGCCCATGATATTTTTGGAAAATGAGGTTTTAAAATTTAATAATTAAAAGTATTTAAATACTTTTTAAAATAAATAAGTAATGAGTTTCTTGTGATATTTTTGGAAAAAGAATGGATTTTAAGGAGAAAAATAGAAAAAGTAACCCCGTGATATATTTAGAAAATGATGGATTTTGTTAGAAAAAATATATAATGTGTTTTAGCTGAAAAAATAATTTGTTATAAATAGGTATTTGATTATTTATATTTTAATATTGTTAGTAATTGCATTTGTTAAGAAAAATAAGTACACATGTTAAAATAGGTAAAATTTTAAAAAAATAATTATAATATTAAAATAGGTTTAAAAATAAATAACTAAAGGTTTGTCCGTGATATTTTTGGAAAATGAGGGGTTTTAGTAAAGAAAAATAGAAAAACAAACATGTTTTAGTTAAAAAAGGTAATTTCCCGTGATATATTTGAAAAAGTAGGGTAATTTGTTAGAAAAAATAGGAAAAAATAATGTATTTTAGGTGAAAAAGGTAATTGGTTATAAATAGGTAATATTATTATTTAATAATATATTTTTTTAAATAAGTAAGGTTAATTAAGTAAAAACATGAAGTACAATTAATTAAGGGCAATTAAGTAAAATCACAACGTACCATACCGACCAACCAAACTTTTAATGTTTCGTCTATTATATAATAGTATTGATTTAATTAATATTTTTCAATGATACGATTATACGGATGTAAAAATTATATTAAAATATAGTCGTACAATTTCTTTTATGCAAATTTAAATTGTAAAGTCCTGGTTTTATAATAATATTATTTTCTTATATAATATTAACGGTAGAGAATGACAAATTATTTTTTGTTAAAAAATGACTAATTCAAATTACTAAATTATTTAAAAATTTGCATATTTATTTATTTTTACCGGATATTTACATCCGTACAGTTGGATTTTTAAATAAATACCTAAATATTATGAATTTAAGGCGCACTAATTAAAAATCTTTATAGAATGACCTTTAAATTCTCTCCCATCAAATATATTTAACTACTTATATATCTTGGACATCACGGTGAGAATTAAAATTTTACTATTGTCAAGAAATATTTTTCATTAAATTATCATCATTTCTAGGGATTGGATCGGTTTGGATTTGACAAAATTCAAATTCAAACCCAGTTTTTTTAATAATATTCGAGCCGAAATCAAAAAATATCGTAAATTAAAATTTCCATGAGACTAAGGTCTATTTGGGATGTCTGACTTATAATAAGAGCTGTGTTTGTCGACCTCTTATGAGTTCAACTTAACTTATATGTTGATAAGTTGAATGTTAATAATATGATATATTTTACTAAATTTATTGATTTATTACTTGATTTCTTTATTTTTTAATACTTTATATTTTTAAATATTTTTTTTAATTTAAAATACAAGTATTGAAATCATTGTATTTAATAATTATTTTTTCAAATTTAATTTAACAAAATTTTAACTAACTTATAAATAAATTTATACACTTACTCATTTTAAGTTTGTGATGTCTGAAACACCGAACAAGTCGGCACTCCAATTTTGAAAATATAGTTTTAAAATTTGAATAATCAAATTGGGTTGCCGTATTAGGACATCACAAAGTCTCCAGGCTTCTAAATTAAAGTTTCTATCAAATCCAACCTAACCTCTTCCATTATAACAGAATCACACGTACTTTACGTATAAAAAACTGCTGCTCTCATGTATTGAAACACAAATTTAATATTAGATTCTTTGGAGACTACCTTGGGTTTGATTAATTAAAAACTTAGAAGAAGCAAACAACAATGGGGAAGCAAGTGAAGTTCCTCCAAACTAGTGAAGATGTTCAGAAGCTGTTGGATGCTGACATGGACAATGTTTCTGCTAGGCGTAGTGCTCGTGAGGCTTTTAAGCAAATTCAACTTTCCATTGATCATTGCTTGTTTAAAGTATGTTTCTTTCTTCAAGTTTTGATTTTTTTTTTTTTTTTTAATTTTTGATTATGTGATTTAAAGTGTTGTAAAGTTTGAATCTTTTTGTGTTTGCTAAGATAAAGTTTGAATTTTGTTTGATGAATTGTTATGTTGAGTATTGTTTAATGAATTTTATAGTGTTTTCTGCATTATATGAATGACAATGTGTAAAAAATATTTGGGACAAGCCTTGTTCAGTTAGGGAATTGTTCACTTGCCTTCTTTTATTAGTAAGAAATGTAGTGAATTTTGATGATAATTTGAGTTGCTCAGATAGTTTGTAAGACAATTTTGATGCATAATGTTGTGGGATCGTATCCTGAAAGGCACTTGTTGTTCTTCATTGGTTTGCTATATCCCTTTCCTATTGTTTTCGAATTTTGCATTGTTCAACTCTGATTTTGATAACTGTATTGCATTTCCATTACTTTGAAGTCTGGTTTCTCGCAATTATTTTTGTAGCCTGAACTGTTGACTGCGTTCACTCTCATCAATTTATGATTTGGTCTGGCCACGGAACAATTTTATAGGAGAAAAATGTTTTTTATACAGTTTGCTTAGTACTGCTACTGTATTGCTTCCTCTGTGCAACTTAAAAGTCTCATTTTGACTCATTGATCAAGTTATTCAAGTTGGTATTAGCTTGTTTTATAAATTAGTCAGTGACAATCCTGTAGCAGCTTGACAGCTTCACATGTTTTTCTGCTACTGTTCAGGCATGTTTTTCTTAAAACAAAAGGAAAATATAAATTGGACTTGTATCCCTGTGTTGTCTTTTATTTATTCAAACAGCTCAGCTGATCTTGGATAGAAGGCATTTTTTTGTGCAAAATCTTATGTTGTGTTATGTTTGCGCACGGCAATAGTTGTCACTCTAATTAATGTGAATATCATTTTCATTACAAAACTATCAGTTCATTTTTTTTATTGTGTAATCCCCTCTCATCTTCATGTGTGTTCTCTCCTGCATCACGATATTAACAGATACCAAAGGTCATAATAATATGATCAATCTTGGGTGTTTACCCGTCCTTGACTTCTTTTGCCAAAAAAAATAATCCATCAACTGTTTGCATAAAGGATCTTCTTTCAATTTTGTTGCAGATTCCATATGATGGTGTGAAGATGAAAGAGGTACAAAGGACTTGATTGTAACATCTTTGGTTTCTTATGGTGCCTAAACCCTAGTTTCACACACCCGAGCAATTGGTTTCCTCAGAAGGAGACCAGGCCCCATACAGGCAAAATAGAAGATGCCATCTCTTTCTATTTTAAAAATTCCAGTGATACTACAAATTGCACTTAAATTTTTTAACTCATGTTAACAGAGATGGAGATCCATTCAAGTCATTGCATCTCATTACTATCTTTCCCCAAGCATATTTTTACATCATGCCAGACATGGTGGTCATGTCTAGAATAGGTCTTTTGATTATTAACAGAAACTGATACGGTGGAGAAGTGAATGCCTCTTTGCTTGTTTCTTAGACTGTTTTTCTCCACTAATGATTTTGCAGCCTCCGATAAAGTTTTAGGAAGCACGTACCTATTATCTTGTGCATATTCATAATGATTGGTAAAATTCATCTGAACTATAAAGAGCTTGTACTTGCATAAGGGTACCAAAAAATTATATTCTACTACACTATTTCTCTTGTTATGCTTTACAATGAAAAAGAAAGTGTTACATTGTTAACTGTAAGTTTCCATCTGCTTCATCAGTTATAAACGAGTACTTTTATGCATCGTAAAGTTGAACTGCTATGTGCCTCTCGAATATGCCATTTGTATTGCTTGCCACCACTGGGTACAGGGATTAAGTGTTCCATAAAGTGAGGATACTGCCTTGTTCTATGTTACACAAACTCATTTATACCAAATTAATAATGTGAGATTCTTTAATGCAGTCATATGAGTTGAACTCTAGAGGCTTGGAGATTTTCTCTAAAAGCTGGCTTCCAGAGACAAGCCCTCCCAAAGCATTGATTTGTTTTTGCCATGGTTACGGAGACACTTGTACTTTTTTTGTTGAAGGCATGTAGCTCACTATAATAATAAGTACCAGAATTAACAGAATGAATTCTGGATCAAAGAAACTTATTTATATAATATATTGTTTATAGGGATTGCTAGAAAGTTAGCTTCCTCTGGGTATGGAGTTTTTGCCATGGATTATGCAGGATTTGGTCTTTCAGAAGGTCTTCATGGCTATATACCAAGTTTTAACAAGCTAGTTGATGATGTTATAGAGCATTACTCAAAAATTAAAGGTACAGGTCACCTTGCTTAATTTCTTGCATAAACAACACTATTACCCCTTTGCATACTTTCTAAAATTCGTGTTGTTAATCTCTAACCTTATCCGGAGAATAAATTGATTTCTTGCTCTTTAAATTCTTCCCCTCCCTTGTGAGTAGTTGTTTGTGCTCGTCGTAAAATAACTTAATTTTCTTGGTTATATAGAGCACTCCTCTCTTGTAAATTAAAAAATAGTGTACATAGATGAAGAGTATGGTTGTTTAGCAAATGAAGCAAAATAGCACATCTTTTATAGTTATGCTACATGAAGGATGAATGGAATTGACCTTGCCTCCTGCTCGGATAATCAACTGTAGCAATTTTATGCTTTTTTTGTTACCTATTGCTATATGGATTCCAATTGTCGAAATTGCAAGGTCAAATAAACACGTGCAATCTTTATAGTATTCCTAATAAAATTTTCATTTGAATATAATAATGTTTTAATTGGATGCGATGATGGTCTTTTTGTTTTTAGAAAACCCAGAGTTTCGTACTCTTCCAAGCTTCTTATTCGGGCAATCTATGGGTGGAGCAGTTGCTCTGAAGGTGCACCTGAAGCAACCTGATTCATGGTCTGGTGCTATTCTTGTCGCACCAATGTGTAAGGTACGGTACAATCCTAAACTCTTTTGGTGGCATACTCATTTTAGTTCTATATTAAGTTTTTTTGCAACATTTGTAGATTGCAGACGACATGGCTCCATCATGGTTGTTGACCCAAGTTCTAATTGGTGTAGCAAAAGTTCTTCCAAAGCAGAAGCTTGTTCCAATGAATGATTTTACTGAAATGGCATTCCGAGACAAAAAGAAAATACCTCTGGTTACTTTCTTCCTTTTCATAACACACCTAACTATAGACTTTGCATCATATGATTCTAAAAGTCTGTCCCCATACCTGCGTCTGACTGTTTCAAATATTCAATTATATGGCTTAATGCAGGCAACCTATAATGTCATCGCTTACAAGGATAAGCCGCGTCTAGGTACTGCTTTGGAGTTACTACGGACAACCCAAGAGATAGAAAATGAACTTCAAGAAGTATGCCACTACCTTTGATTAATTATTCTTGAATTGTATGACATAGGCATTACTTAAAACTTTGATCTCTTTGTATTATGCTTACTGCTCTTTTTTCCACTAAGTCTTAAATAAGACAATGTTTTGGTTCTTTATCCCTAAATGTAAGTTGTACTCTACCTCTCCTTGAGAATAGTGAATATTCAACTGTTAATTATCTAAGTTTACTTGTAGAATGCTCCATGTTGTACAACAGTTAAACTACCAGTTTCATGGTGTCAAATTAGTCAAAGAGTTTGGTTAGGTGTTGGCATTTTACAGTTTTTGTTAACACCATATGAACCTATGATGGTTGGCGAAAATAAGTACTAGGCTGGTTGCCAAACTTTTATATATCGAAAAACACAAGTCTTATGTCTAGTGTAAGAAATTTTGTAACACAGCATTAATGTGTTTCTGATATAGACAGTATCTTTTTCAGGTCTCACTTCCTTTATTCATACTACATGGGAAAGCTGATGTAGTGACTGATCCATCCGTGAGCAAGGCTTTGTACGAGAAGGCTAGAAGTTCAGACAAAAAACTTAATCTTTACGACGAGGCCTATCACTCCCTTCTTGAAGGCGAACCAGATGAGATGATACTTGGTGTTCTGGGTGATATAATTTCGTGGCTTGATGATCATACTAAAAGCATACCTACCACCCATTCATGATCCAAAATTTTGAGGTCTCATGAACGACTATTGCACACAATTAAGTAGTGCATCTCCATGAAATGATAAATTATTCGGATATTGAAAGAAAATATTGGCTGCTGCAGTATTCTTGGCAACTCCTCTGGCTCCTGTATAATTCTATAATTTATGGGTATAGAAACAAGCCAAACAATGTATGGTTGCCTTTGTTGTTGTTAATACATCATTGGAACAGTTGTAACATGTTAAGATTAGCTTCTGAAGAAACTGAAGTTCTTAACATAAAGGTCAAGTCTGAGTCCTCATCGGTTAGGATGATGCCATTTTACCCTTTTGATGAATACAGTAAGACGAGTACCCCAGTGGCCCAGTGGCCCAGACGCCCAGTTGATTGAATGGTTAATTATATTGGTTTTTTATGTGAAGTTGGATTAATTGTCGTTATGTATAATTAAGCAAACTAATTACACTTGATCTACAACTGATGTGACACTATTTTTGTGCAGATATAAGCCTAACAATATACACTTGCATAAGGCTGTAATTCGAGTCGGGCGGCTCGCGAGCCCGACCCGACTCTGCTCGTTTAATAAGGTTCGGCTCAACTTGAACTCGTAAACGAGCCGAGCTCGAATATAAGATCGGGCTCGTTTAACTAAACGAGTCGGCTAGACTCGACTCGTGAAATTAAACGAGCCGAGTTCGGGCAGAAGATTAGGCTCGTTTAAGTATAATTTTACACGAGCCGGCTCGCCCGACTCTTTTAAATAGGCTCGTTTAACTAAACGAGCCGGCTCGGCTCGTGAAATTAAACGAGTCGAGTTCGGGCAGAAAATTAGGCTCGTTTAATTAAACGAACCGGCTCGGTTCATAAAAAAAAACTCGGCTCGAATCAATACCCGGCTCGACTCGAATTACGGCACTACACTTGCTTGTTTTGTGTTGCATGGGCACGTTTTGAAAATTGTAAGTGGGAAACATTCGACAACCAGACAACCTTTTTCCTCCACTAGCACAATTAAATTTGATAATGATAATCTTGATAGAAAAAAGTTTCTAATTTTTAACTAATTAGGAAACTTAAAAATATTTTTCAAAAATTATGTCAAATAAATAACGCAACACACTTCACGTTTTGATTTAAAACACATATGTATGTACACCTAATTATCCTAAATTTAGGATGTTAAAAGCGAGCAGATAGTAGTCAGATATGTAAGCGTAGGACGCCTTTCGTCTAAAGTTAGGGGTATCTAAAACTTTTGGCAACCAAACAAGTGAAAAACAGTACTATCATATTTTCTCGTTATACTGGTTTATTCGTATGATTAATAAATTCCACGAAAGGTGCACCGAAATAGAGATAAATTAGCATTTCAATATTTTAGTGTTATGTCATTTAACTTTATGCGGGTCAGCTCGTAACAAATGATCCAGAATTTGTGGAGCATAAATACAAAAAAATCAAATATTATAATTCTTTTATAGTGAAAAATGTAACGTAAGGGGCACAAACTATGAGAAAACAACCAACACAAGTCACTTGAGCTATCACAATAGTCAACAGTCAATTGTCAAGGATATCTATTCTAAAATCCTATCACAAATAAATTAATTTGATAAATCACAGATAATTAATTTTAGTACTTTCAAAAAGTTTTGATGCTAATATAGGAAATGGCCAGTTGGCAATGAGGCAATGAACATGGCCACCCCAGCTCTTTCCCACTTTGAATCTCATTGTCTGTACTACCTCAATTCTTCCACTACACTTTTGAGTTCCTTTACAGTGCAAAATTTACTTATTTATATCTGTAATAAACAAATTTTATGTTAATTTTTCAGTTGAACTTTCTGCATGATTATACTAAGTTGAAAGTTGTACCAGTAATTAAGTGCCTAATTCTCGTAACTGACGTTCATCTTTGATACATTAATTTATCTTTGTATTTCTCATAAGTTGTGACAATATTGAGAGTGGGAGAGAGTCGAACTCGTGATCCCTCCGACCAGAACTCTAATAACATGTTAAGTAACTGGTTGTTCTTAAGGTGTTAGAGGAAGCCGAGTTAAATCATATTTAGCAAACTTTAAAAATATAAACTGTTATCATTTCAACACGAACTATATATACTCTGTAGCCGAGGGAACATACGTTGTCATTTCAACTTATTTATTATTGCAATCTTTGTTCACTTATTTAATATTTGACAATTGATGGCTTCCTTCTCTTGCCTTTGCAGTTCTTCTCTCTTTCTTAAGGTATGTGTTCTGTGTTCATAAAGTTTTTATTCTAATCATGTTTGTAAATTCATTTTGGTCTATAGTATGCTTGTGGTAGATATGGTTAATGTTCTGTGTGAAGCTACCTTCCTTTCTTCATTTGCCTACTTTATTAAATCTTGTGAAGGTGAATTGAAGTGATATTTAAGATACTGGATACAAATACAACTGTTGTTCAGTATTTGTACCTCACCATCTATGTTTCTGTATCTTTCTTGCTGTTTTGGTGGATCCAAGTTGGATAGTTTTCTATTTGTATTCATCAAGATTAGTGTTTGCATGATATGTTTATGTACAGGGTGGTTAAAACCCAATTTAACGCGAAAATTACGAAAACTGTACACAGATCATCACACTCAGCAGTAAACTAATCAGTAGTTACAATGGTACAAATCAACAGGAAGAATGATACAAGTAACTTGAACCATTGGATCATCAACTTTTGATTACAGTTTTGGTTTTAGCCTATAGATGTGTTGGTGTCAGTTTGTAGATTGAGTTTTTAAGGTTAAGTCTACTGGAATTTGTAGAGTATCAGAGTAGTTGTCTGTAATTTGAACTCTGGGGGGTCTTAAAAAAAAATTCGGAACTCTACCGCGATTTTAAACTGAATTATTTTATACAGGTTAATTTAGAAATCAAGATTTGGAAACAGTAGAGTTTTATTTGATTTGTTGGACTTACTGAAGGTGTTCAGACCTTGATCTATCTTATCATATGGTAAAACTTAGCATTCTCAGTCTGGAATGTTAATGAAACTTCAAACTTGAAGTGATTGCTTAAATAGTGATCCATATATATTTCAGATCTTTTATCAGTTTTTTAAGTTCTTGCACGGCAACCCTGGGAAAAGGATGCCTAATCATAACCTTCTTGTTTCTGCTCTAACATTGTAGAATGACGACTCAAGACCGGCTAACAAATCATTTTTAGCCTATACCAGAAAGGACCAGATAACAACTTATGCTCTCAAAAGCATCGAAACTGACCCTTATAATCGACATCCATTGAGAATAAAGACAAAGAGTATAACTCAATGGAGTTTCAAAGGAGGATCAAGGGTGATCACTGGGCCAACTATTCAAAGATTTGCTCGTTACAGAAAAAGCTGTGGAGTGTATGCCTTATGTAAATTCATTTTTCACAAATAGTTTTGATAGTGAATTTTAATTTACTATACATATCTTAAGTTGTTATCCTTGTATCTTTTATCTTTTGAATTGGTCTTACCTTCCATATACAATTGCCAAGCGTTCATAATTAACCTCTTTTTTCTGCGGCCTTGCAGGGTTGACGAATCCTCAAATTGCAAGTAGTGCTTTCACCCTGGGAACTGCAGCTGTTCTTCCATACTACACCCTTATGGTTGTAGCTCCAAAATCTGAGCTGGTAAGCTTCTATCACTAAATATGGTGACAGATTTACTGATTTGCAAATACAATGATCCAACCTGAAACCAAAATGCTTACTTTCTAAATTTTGAGCTAAATGGCTGATATGCATGTTTACTTGCTCCAACATTCAGACCAAAAAGTCTATTGAAAGTGGCATACCGTATGTTGCGCTTGGTCTTTTGTATGGTTACCTACTCTACCTCTCATGGACACCTGATACGATGAGGTTGATGTTTGCAAGCCAATATTGGCTCCCTGAGGTGTGTTTGACTTGTGGGGAAAAATGTGGTTTTTCCATTTGCAGAACTACCAATTGTGTCAAAATAAATTTAATGAACTAATTCATGTTGTGACAGTTATCTGGCATAGCTAAGATGTTCTCCAGTGAGATGACATTAGCTTCTGCATGGATTCATTTGTTAGCTGTAGATCTTTATGCTGCAAGGTTTGTTTATATCCCTCGTTCATGTGTAGCTTTGTGGTGGGACTCTCCAAGTTCTAACATTCGACATTTACTCATCCTATCAGGCAGGTTTATCATGATGGACTGGAGAACAAGGTCGAAACTCGGCATTCAATTTCCCTTTGCTTACTTTTTTGTCCTATAGGAATTATATCTCATGTAGTCACCAAAGCACTAACCAAGACTACAAAGTAATACAACAAGATTCACTTATGCCTAAAGGATGCCTTTTTTTTTTTTTTGTTGCTGCTATGTTGATGCATTTCATTTTACACCCGAAGTACAATGTTTCTTAATGCACATTCTCTGGTTCTGCATTTTCAAAATATAAATCAGCTTATAACTGAAATAAAACCCTATAGAAGAAAACTAAAGGGGTGAGGGATAACCGAAGGCTTGATCACTATACATAACAATAACAATATGAAATCGTCGTTATGCTAAAGTTGATCAGGTACATGTTTATTAATTAAGCAGGGAATAGTTAGGAGTAATCTATCAATTTATGTTTTAGTTGCTCTCTGTTATGCCACGTTTTGGCATAGTTCAAATTTCTCCGTTTAATAATTATTAATTCAGATTAATAATTAATTGCTTAACCAATAAGCAATATCCTCTCTCTGAAATGAGGAAAGAATCAATCTCAATCGACGAATAACGGAAAATATCTCCAAACGATATTTTTCAAATCATGGAAAGAAATGCGGAGATGCCGCAAGATTGTAGGAAAACCGAAAACATGTGAAGACCGGACTATTTATGGGAACGTGAGGTGGATTGATAATCCTTGAACTATTTATGGGAACGTGAGGTGGATTGATAATCCTTGAACTATTTATGGGAACATTGGATGGATAAACGTTGACTATTTAGGGGCTTGGACTGAATGACCTTATCTAATGACTTGTTTTTCAAGAACTACGTGAGGCTTGATCCCTATATAAGGGTACGTAGGCACCTTGTATGGTACACGACAATTGACACTCGGGAAAGAGGAAGAGAAAGAACTCATTCTCTATTCAATTTCTGAGGAGTCATCATACGAGCTCAGCCCCCAAACATCCAAAAATCCCAAATCCCCCTATTTTCATAATTCGTTATTCCAGCAACCTCCGATTCGGGTTGTTACGAAATTCCTCCAACAACAATTGGCGCTAGAAGGAGGGGATTATTTTTTGATTGTGGAGGACAATCAAATCATCTACATCATATGCAAGGGGGGTTATTATGGATCAGGAGCTGCTTTAATGGATGAGCTGAACGGTGGAGGCGGTGGTTCGTTCATGATTCTTTTCAAAATTAAGATAAGTTTTCTTATGCTTTTGTCCGTATACATAAGTTATCTTATAAAATTCGTAGTAAATTGAATACATGTCAGATTTTGATGATTTTTTTTGATCCGGAAAGATTTTATGATTTCCTACAACTTTCGTTCTTGGTATTTTCTGAGATTATGTTCAGATCTATTCTCGAAATCACAAAACATAATCAGATCCCGTTTTTCAGTATTGAGAAGTTAATCAGCAGATGTTTTATTTGATTCCCGATTAATTATAAGTCTGTTTCGGACGAGCCATATATCATCGGAAAGCTCTTTTCGTTTTCTACAACTTTCATGTTTTGTGTTTTCCAAGAAAACATCGTCTACAGGGTCAGAAAGGTAAAAAACAGATCTGGACAGAATCTGAATCAGGGAGATGTTAAAGAATTGTGATGCAATATTCGTAGCGCGTGATTTGATTACTTCACTAGCTCGTGCATGGACAAAAATAAGTGTGGAAGGTCCTTATCTGATAAGGGTAATGTTTTCGAAAGCTCTCTTTT
Source organism: Heracleum sosnowskyi (assembly GCA_030848705.1). NCBI lineage: Eukaryota > Viridiplantae > Streptophyta > Magnoliopsida > Apiales > Apiaceae > Heracleum > Heracleum sosnowskyi. Next base: position 12,216,998 of record CM061243.1, read on the forward strand.
CTAAGGAAGATTAATATTGAAGACCCTACTCTCAGAGGAGAGTCCATGAATAAAATTACATTATTGAATGTCCATTGGTAAATGGATATTTCTTGGTTGACACGAAAAATTCCTACAATCACGGGAAGAAATGCGGAGATGCCGCGAGATTGCAGGAAAACATGTGGGACTGGATGTGATATGGTTGGCACGTGACATTCCTACAATCACGGAAAGAAATGCGGAGATGCCGCGAGATTGCAGGAAAACGTGTGGGACCGGACATGATATGATTGTCACGAGACATTCCTACCATCACGGGAAGAAATGCGGAGATGCCGCGAGATTGCAGGAAAACGTGTGGGACTGGACGTTATATGGTGGCATGGGACATTCCTACAATCACGAGAAGAAATACGGAGATGCCGCGAGATTGCAGGAAAATGTGTGTGACCGGATGTGATATGGGCTGAAAGCCTGACATTTGAAATTGGGTATCTTCTTAAAGCCTCAGCTCGGGGGCTCGTGGACAAACGAAAACACATCATTATGTGGGCAATGACACTTGAAAAGCGTGTACGCCGATTCGGACTATATACAAAACGCCTAGCGACCGAAGAAATTTGGAAGCTCGAAGAATTCTTAGTTCTCCACTGCAGCAAGCTACACTGAAAAACTGGGGGCTTGTTGTTATGCCACGTTTTGGCATAGTCCAAATTTCTCCGTTTAATAATTATTAATTCAGATTAATAATTAATTGTTTAACCAATAAGCAATATCCTCTCTCTGAAATGAGGAAAGAATCAATCTCAATCGACGAATAACGGAAAATATCTCCAAACGATATTCTTCAAATCATGGAAAGAAATGCGGAGATGCCGCAAGATTGTAGGAAACCCGAAAACATGTGAAGACCGGACTATTTATGGGAACGTGAGGTGGATTGATAATCCTTGAACTATTTATGGGAACGTGAGGTGGATTGATAATCCTTGAACTATTTATGGGAACATTGGATGGATAAACGTTGACTATTTAGGGGCTTGGACTGAATGGGCTTATCTAATGACTTGTTTTTCAAGAACTACGTGAGGCTTGATCCCTATATAAGGGTACGTAGGCACCTTGTATGGTACACGACAATTGACACTCGGGAAAGAGGAAGAGAAAGAACCCATTCTCTATTCAATTTCTGAGGAGTCATCATACGAGCTCAGCCCCCAAACATCCAAAAATCTCAAATCCCCCTATTTTCATAATTCGTTATTCCAGCAACCTCCGATTCGGGTTGTTACGAAATTCCTCCAACAACACTCTCCGCACAGTCAGCTACGAGGCAAAGCAATATTTGCAGACTTCTTCCAAACTAGGATTTTAGACAAAGGCTTTACAACCAAATTAGGATTGATCTTTCTAGTATTATTCTGAAATCCTACTTCCTTTTCCGTAAGAGATGAAATTAGCGCATTTAGGAAGAAACTAAAACAGGGAAAAGGGCTTCATGGTTTGAATGTTAGTCATTTACACAGAAAAGTACATGGTATGCATCCATGTACTTTGAAAAATAAGCATATACGAAATAAGGAAATTCAAGAAGATGATAACTTCGAAAAATCCTAGTATTGTTCTTTCTCTGCTTTCCAGCATTATTTCTAAGGAGCGCCTCTTACCGAATGCAGACAGATAAAAACATCAGCACTCTTTGCTTCTGTAGTTCCTGTTTTACTGATCATACCTATTTGTATTTGGCTCTTTGCCCCCAAGTTTCCAGACCATAATGAGTTGGCAAGCAAGGCACCAAGGTCCTAAGGCTCTGTTTGGGATCACAGAAAGATCCGTTAACACCCCAATAGTCTTTTACTTTTACTGGTAGGTTCTAAAGATCCGTTAATATTATATTTTAAATAGAAATTATCGTGCAAAAAAGTAAGTGCGTGTTTGGGGTATCATAAAAAAGTTGACTTATAGCTTAAAATAATGAGTAAGTGTTTTATAAGTGATAAGTTGATGGATTCTTATAAGTTATACGAGCGTTTGGATAAATTTTACTTACAAGTTAGTTAAGAATTTGCTAAATTAAATTTGAAAAAATAATTATTAAATACAATGATTTCAACACTTGCATTTTAATTTAAAAAAAAATTTAAAAACACAAAGGTAAAAATATAAAGTATTAAACAAATAAAGAAATCAAAGAATTAGTTGATAAGTTAAGTAAAATGTTGGTGATTTCTAACATTCAACTTATTAATTTATAAGTTATAAGTTATCAAATAAGCTGAGTACACAAACACCCCTCATAAGCTCTTATGGATTTATAAGTCATAAGTCGACTTATTTTATCATTTCCAAACAGGCCCTAAGTATCGTATCAACTCAAACTTTTAATATTTTATCAATTTAATTTAAAAGATCCAACAATCAATCAATATACTTATATAAAGGAGAAGACAGGGGCGGTGAGGTGACGTCTCTAGAATCGCTTCGTTCTATTTTTCTAATTTTCTCAATTTTTCACAATTTTTAATTTTAATAATTACAACTTCCTTTATTATTTTCGATTTTGTAGGAAGGAAATTGAAAATTACACTTTTATTATTTTCAAACTTGATAGAACTTTTTTTTTATTATTTTCAAAGTTGATAGAACTTTCTTTCATTTAGAAAATTACAACTTCCTAATTATTTTCGAATTTGTAGGACTTGATAGAACTTTCTTTGATTTAGAAAATTACAACTTCCTTATTATTTTCGAATTTGTAGGCTTGATAGAACTTTCTTTTATTATTTTCAAACTTGATAGAACTTTCTTTGATTTAGAAAATTACAACTTCTTTATTATTTTCGAATTTGTAGGCTTGATAGAACTTTCTTTTATTATTTTCAAACCTGATAGAACTTTCTTTGATTTAGAAAATTACAACTTCCTTGTTATTTTCGAATTTGTAGGACTTGATAGAACTTTCTTTGATTTAGAAAATTACAATTTCCTTATTATTTTCGAATTTGTAGGACTTGATAGAATTTTCTTTGATTTAGAAAATTACAACTTCCTTATTATTTTCGAATTTGTAGGCTTGATAGAACTTTCTTTTATTATTTTCAAACTTGATAGAACTTTCTTTGATTTAGAAAATTACAACTTCCTTATTATTTTTGAATTTGTAGGCTTGATAGAACTTTCTTTTATTATTTTCAAACTTGATAGAACTTTCTTTGATTTAAAAAATTACAACTTCTTTATAATTTTCGAATTTGTAAGACTTGATAGAACTTTCTTTGATTTAGAAAATTACAACTTCCTTATTATTTTCGAATTTGTAGGCTCTTATGTTAATAATTACAATTTTCTTTTTTATTATTTTCAATCTTGATATAATTTTCTTTTATTATTTTCAAACTTGATAATTTTTTTTTTGATTTAGAAAATTAAAACTTTCTTATTATTTTCGAATTTTTAGGATATTATGTTAATAATTGCAATTTTCTCTTTTATTATTTTCAATCTTGATAGAACTTTCTTTAATTATTTTCAAACTTGATAAAACTTTCTTTTATTATTTTCAAACTTGATAAAACTTTCTTTTATTATTTTCAAACTTTATAGAACTTTTCTTTTATAATACTTCTTGACTTTTAAACATAACGGATTTCCATATTATTCACCTTACAAATACCTATAAATTAAAGGTCATTCATAACAAAAAATCTACACCGAAACTTTTTTACATAGCTTCAAATTTTTACAACCATATTTACAATCAATACAACTATGGCCTACACCATGTTGGATGCTTTGAACGACAACAGCTATACCTGGATGATAAGAGTACGAGTGTGTAGAATGTGGGAATCTGTCAATCCAAATACTGAAGAACTGATTAGTCTTGACATGATTTTGATCGATTAAAAGGTTAATAAATCAATATACTTATAACTTATTAATTTGTCAAATTGTATGATGTTATTAAATTTTCTAAGATATGTTGTATGACAGGAAAATTTGATCCATGCTACGATCCCGAAGATTCTGGTCTCTCGGTTCAAAAATCTTTTAGAGGAAGGCTCCGTGTACCGCATCAAAAATCTGAAAGTTGTTGTTTCAGGTACAGGGAAATATAGACCACTATCACATGGGTCTAAATTGCTATTCATACGCATAACGTTGCCTAAGAGATTGGAAGAAGACATCGTCAACATATCACTGCATGGATTTCAGTTTATATGTCCGGATATGATTGATGCACGTATTAATGACACCAACAGACTCTCATGTTTTTGATGCAGTAATATATTAGAGTAATATATAAGTAATACTATTATATAAGTTATAATTCAAATTATCATGTTCTAATATTATTTTTTTTATGTTGATTTACATGTTGTGGGTTGCTTGACCTACTTGGGTGGCATTGAAGTTGTTAAAGGCGGCTGGAAAAAAAGAGATATCAAAATTGTCACAAATTAGTAAGTTATGCATTATATTAATTTTAATATAACTGTTAATTGTTTTTTATTGTTCTTGTAATTTTATATTACTTCATTGGTTACCCCAATTTATTTGTTTTACTTATTTAATTTGTTCTAATTTGTAGATATTAATTTCACAATTTTTATTCTAATATTCTTTTTATTAACAAATATATTATAATGCCGCTGCGAAGCGCGGCTTAGTAACCTAGTTATGAATTGAATAACCAAGTTATAATTATCGATAATTTTTTTAATATTTTGTTTCTAATAGATAGTTTTATAAATTAAAATGGATTTTTAACCCAGTTGAGCTAGAGTCTATTAAGGTGTGTAATTTAACTGAGGTAGGTGAACGAAAGTGGGAGGAGAAATTTTTGAATGATATATGCAATAGGAGGGATATGTAGTTGATGAGACGAATCCCATTATCAATGGTAGACAGACAAGATTCGTGGTTTTGGCTTTTTGATGAAAAAAGTCACTTTGCAGTAAAAAGTTGTTACCGACAATTATTAGTAGCAGAGTGTAGTACTCCTGACACCTGATGCAGGTTTTTAGAAGAAATTATGGACGTTAAAATTGCCTGGGAATATTTAAAATTTCTTATGGAGGACGTGTCGATTGTGTCTCTCGACTGCTACAACCTTGCTAGATAAGATAGTTAACTTTGATATCAAATGTCCTTGGTGCCATGTTTGGAATGTGGATGCAATACATGTGTTATTTGAGTGTAAATTTGCAAAGATGGTTTGGGTGGGGTCACATATCTTATTCACGTAATGCTTAATGATATAGTAGTTGATGTTTTTAAACGATTTGTTTGGCAGGGGGTACAAGGGAGCAAATTATATCAATTATAATATTCTGGTGGAGTATTTGAAACCGTCAAAATAGGTGGATTTGGGATAAAGTAGATGCGACAATCCAGGTCAAATCCCGAGTGTTTTTTGAAAATCGAGTCAAGTCTCGATTCTGAGCCCGAAATAAGCCGAAAGTATACTGGCCCCAATTGCAGCCAACTTGGGTAACGACAAGCGTCACAGGCTCCGAAAAGATCATGATTTGTTGGTGCTAATTAGTAGTAGTACTTTGTCTTATAAACTGAACAGAAGTCTCAAATCTCCTCGATGTGGAACTGGGGTGTTACAAACTCCTCCACTTAAACTCCTGGCGTCCTCGTCAGGCCTGAACGGATATCCCATAGGTCCAAGATCGTACCTCCCTAGCCATTGTGGGATAATACCGGTTGACTTCGTGTCCCCACCTCCGGACCTCTGTCCATTGTGGAATAATATACCACCAGCCTTTGTGTCCACACCTCCGACAACTTGACGAATCAAGCTTTCGAGAGTCGACTCTGATACCATATGTGATGTGACAACCCATGTCAAATCCCGAGTGTATTTCGAAAATCGAGCCAAGTCTCGATTCTGAGTCCGAAATAAGCCGAAAGTACACTGACCCAATTGCAACTAACTTGGCTAACGACAAGCCCACCACAGGCCCCAAAAAGATCATGATTTGTTGGTGCTAACTAGTAGTAGTACTTTGCATTTTAAACTGAACAAAAGTCCCAAATTTCCTCGATGTGGGACTGGGGTGTTACAGTAGACATGTCTATGTTTGGAACTAAGATGGTTGCGCTTAATTTGTTAGCTGATTGGAGGAAGGCTCAATTGGACAACAATCGATATAAGACAGTTGTGAGGGGGAGTATTAGACAATGACAAATTCCATCAATGGGTTGGGTCAAAGTGGATTTGGATGGAGTTGTGTTTTCTGAAATGGATTGTATTGGCATTGGGAGTGTAATTCAGGACGAAAAGGGCAGGTTCATGCGAGCTATGTGCTGGAAAGTGGAGGGTTTATGGCAACCTAGAGAAGCAGAGGCTTTAAGTCTTAAAGAAGATATGTCCTGGACAAAGACAAAGCAGACATGGATTAAAACACGTGTGTTTGAGATAAATTCAAAGTTATTGGCAGATGTATGTAACGGAGGCAAGGGAAGATCTTATTTTCATTTTATTTTTAGAGATTGTGTTGAGTTTTTTTAAGCATTTTGATAATGTGCTAGTGCAGTTTATGCATAGGTTTACGAATGAAGTAACTCACTTGTTGTTACTAAGAGCTTGCGGGAGTGGAGGGCCGGTGCTCCTCATTTCCTTTCGCCTGTTCTTATTTCTGAGTTGTTTTAATGCAAGTACATTTTTTTTACTATGTTCAGGTTTGACTGAGAAAATTTATAATTTAGAGAAATTTAATTTTTATGTTAACCAAAATGCCAATACATTTTTTCGAGGATTTCAGTTCAATCCAACATATTTTAATAATAACTTAGATTATGTTTGGATGTATAGCTAAAATAATTATTTAAACGTGATAATATATCTCTGGTTATAATTGTTTATTTTTTGTTGTTTGGAATATTTGATTCGATTCTCACTTATAGAGAGATTTGTTAGAACAAATTGTTCACATACATTGTTCTAAAAATTCCCGATTTAGTCATTTAATTTCTGATTAATCCTTGACAAGGTATTTAACGGGTCTAATTTTTAAAATCTGATTAATCCTTGTCAAATATTCTTAATCAGTAATTTTCATAATATATTTTTTGAAATAAAATAGTATTTTGATTAAATATAAATAATTATAAATTTATGATACAACAAACCATGGTACTTAATGAATAACTAATAAAATGACGTTAATAGATAAAATAATATTAAAATACATCCAATTTTTACTAATCCTAAATCGGTACCTCGTCCGATTAGGTTCGATTACCGATTTTTACAACACTTCACAAAGACTGAAAATATTTCAACATATCACAATAATATAAATTACTTCATGTTATAAATGATTCAAATCGTTCCAAACAAAATGAAATTCCTTCCATTTCAAAAAATAGTTTTGAGAAAGTACTATGCTAATTTAAAAACTAAAAAGAATACTTTCGTGTTTTTCACTTAAAACATAAAAATTTTGAAAAAAATAGTGTTTAACACACCACCTTATATTTTTCAAATTAATCATTTAAATCTCTCTTACTCCAACCTCAAAACAAATAAAAAAAACTAAAATGTCGAGTTAAAAGAATTCAGATAACGTAGTCAAAACAAATTCTTAGCCCAATCTAAACAACAAAGGACCTTATCCCAACTTCACAACACAATCCATTAGCACCTTGGGCCAGCCTTCTTAAGTAAAACAAGCCCAATCAAACACATAATCTCAGCCGTCCATATAACTAGGGCTTGATGTACCCAGTCATTTAAAACCCTACTTACCCCAATCAGTTGCCACTCTCTGCAACCTCCGAGGCTAAAGCTCTAGGGTTTTCTTGTTCATCGGCCGCTTCGCAGAAAGGTGTGATTTTAATTTAATGGGTCTTCTTATTTATCGTTCTTTTCTAATGGGTTCTTTTTACTTTCTCGAATTTGTAAATCTTATGTTTGTATTTACAATTTTGTGTTCATTTTGTACTTGTGTTTTCTTGAATTCTTGATTATGGTGTTTGTAATTAAAATTTGGTTTAAGATCGAAAGAAGTGATATTTTAGACTATTGTATGTGATATAAAATTCTTTTTATGTTATATTATTGCCTTTGTTGTTGTGTTGTTTACATGGCTTTGTTATTGTTGTACTGTTTAAATCTGTTGGTGTGTGTTTGTGTGTGTGTTTAGGCTTAATAAATTTGTTGTTAGATTAATTTAAGTGTAAATGTGTAATTTGTATCATACACATACAGAGAGGTATAGATAATTGGTGAGCTGTAGTGTATATATGTTAGATATGTATGTGATTTAATAAGAATTTAATTTCTGTATGTTATGAGTTTTAGTATAATGATGCATTCACTACTTGTGCATGGTGTTTCATGACTTGGTATCGTAGAATGTTAGCTGGCTTTTTGTGTGCTGAATTAAGCATTGTCAAATTGTTTAGGAATATTATTACTCTCACTTGCTCATTGTTTTAGCCCCTTTTAGGTTATCTTTTGTCGTGAATTGTAAAATTTATGTGCTTCTATGAGATTATGTTGTCATTTCTGTTCTAAACAAATGTTTTTTGTATTGGTTAGAGCTTTCAAAATGTATACCTCGAAAAAGAAGATTTCAAAGGACAATGGGCTTGAGCCAACTGAGTTTGAGGAGTCTGTTGCCCAGGTGATGTGTTTATAGCACTGTCAATTTTTTTGTTGTATTTTTTATTTCAGCAAGTGAATGAATCTGTCAACGGGGTCGTTTCTCATAAATCATTCTCTGTTTTTCAAATATGTTTTTAGGCATTGTTTGACCTGGAAAACACCAATCAGGACCTCAAAAGTGACTTGAAGGATCTTTACATTAACTCTGCTGCGTAAGCTATTAGATGTTATGTGTTTTTGGATTTCTCTTTCCACTGTTTATCTTTCAAGTCATATAATATGATTCTACTGTTCTTGCAGCCAAATTGATATAGCGAATCGCAAAGCTGTTGTGATCCATGTGCCTTATAGGTTGAGGAAAGCTTTCCGCAAGATTCATCTTAAGCTCGTTAGAGAACTGGAGAAGAAATTCAGTGGAAAGGTATATTTTTCTATTTCTATCAAGTTTCACAACTTTCAATTCTGGATATAAGAAAACAGTAAGCATGGAATAAAAAGAAAAAAAAAAGAATCATGGAGAAGACAGTGACACGTTTATTTATATGCACTTTGTTCTGTTGTTAATTGTCTTGGAATTCCTACAAAGACTTTTGTTTCACTTTCCAACTATGTATATTTTCCACATTAGTCTTTTGCTACTCTTTTTTCTCAACAAAATGTCATTGAGTTTGGATGATTATGTCTTATTATCTCTCTATGAAATTTTAATTCAGGAACCATACACCCATGTTTCAGTTGCATGTATCCATTGTAGTTACCTCATGTTTATCAACATTTGACAGGATGTGGTAGTTATTGCCACCAGAAGAATTCTCCGCCCCCCAAAGAAGGGTTCTGCTGCTCAGAGGCCACGCTCCCGTACACTTACAGCTGTGCATGATGCTATGCTTGAGGATGTTGTTCATCCTGCAGAGATTGTTGGAAAGCGCATCAGATACAGACTTGATGGTTCAAAAATCATCAAGGTTTGTGAGCTGTCTTTTTGTTATTGGATTGTTTTACAAATTTTTATCTACATATTTTTTATTTCCTTTATCTGTATGACAGATCTATTTGGACCCAAAGGCACGCAACGACACTGAGTACAAGCTGGAGACATTTGCTGGAGTTTACAGGAAGCTTTCTGGAAAGGATGTTGTGTTTGAGTACCCCATAACCGAAGCTTAAAATTTATGTTCATGTTTGCACTTTCATCTGTTAAAGATTTTATGTAATTGCAATACATTCTATTTTCAAATTTTGACCAAGAGATTTGGATCATTGATCCTCCTTTGCGTAGGGAATGCAGTACAATTTGGGTTGAATATCCTTTTAGATATTTTCTTGAACTATATTCTGGTCTTTGTTGGTTGTGAACATCCATGCAAATCAAATTAGTTATTTCTACAAGTGGTGCTGTAGTTCTTACAGGTTTTAGTCTTCTGGCAAAAAAGTCCGATGTTATCTTGGAATTTTCTTTAAGAAAGTACCATTGATTCCTTCCTGTCTATAATTGCTTGGTTTTCTCCTGTAAAGGGATAAAGTAGCAGCAAAATGGTTTATGCTTTTTCTTGGATGTTAATTGCTCTAGTAGGGTTAGTTTGGTGTCCCTCTGTACTGATCTGTAAGTTGCTTCTTGAAAGGCCATTTTGAGCTAACTTCTTGTAGAGTAATGTTCGGAAAGCCCTTTATGAATTTTGCCTGGTTCTCGTTGATTAAGCTGAAATACAACGATGAACATGAGATGCATCGGTGCCTAGGCCTTGGCCATTGAGTTTGCTAAATATCCAGGTAAAAAGAGAGAACCCTTTTACAAATGTAAAACATGAGGCAAGAACACGGCAAAACTTGTGTATACCCTACAGGGATAATGCAACTTCTTATTAAAAAGTACTCTGATATTACTATGACGTTAATCTTCGTAAAAAAAGAAGGAAAGTACTCTAAATATTAAAATTCAAAGAAATGTACATCACTGTAATATAATTTGAGAGAACACGAATTATTAAAATGCATCTCATGTAGAATAATTATTAAACCAATGTTATTACATATATCTGTCAAAAATATCATTTATATATAATTTTGATAGTTAAACACACGGCCATACGGCCCATACCTTATATTTGATATGATATGTATTTTATCTTAAAAAATACTACACTCTCCTCTGTTCCTAGTTAGTTTTTTTAAAGGTTAAATTGATTAAGATTTGACTTAAATTTTGATATATATTAGATAATAAAAAATGAGAATTTATAAATAAACTCCTCTTTTTACTATTTAAGCTTCAAACTTTTATTTTCATGCATTTTCAATACACGTCCATGATTTTTTTATGAAGTAAATTGACTTTCATTTCATCATGGGCAATTGGTCATTTTCATCTCAATCGGAGCTTAAATAGTAAAATAGGGAACTTATTTATCAATTCCCTAAAAAAAGTATAAAAACTATATCATTTAAAAGTGAATTTAGTCTATTTTAAAATATATTTTTCAATCTTTAAAAATGATAATAATATAGTTTTTAGTCTTTAATAAAAAATGGTTAATTTGACCATTGAAAATCAAAACCAGACAAGTCAATAGATACGGAGGGAGCATTTTTTTTTCAATTTTACTATTTTAAGAAAATATTTTCAAAAATACAGTCTGTAATTAAATGCAACTTTTTTTTAAAAAATAATTAAAGTTGTTATCGGTAATTGTGTATTTGATTATAAAGTCGTATAGTAAATTCTTTATAAATTAATATTGTTGGGACCATGAACTTTATTAATTTTTCGAGGTTAGATTAATATTATTGCTATTATGTTCGGAAAAAAATCTGCATTTAAAATATAAAATTTTCATAATATCGAGTATTTATTTAACGAGGTTTTAATGTATATTAAAAAATAATTAAATAATCACACTTTTACAAAAAAAAATAGAGATTTGTTTTTTTTACCAAAAAAGAGTTAATATTTTTGAAAAAACCTCCATGTTTTCTTTTTGACGAGAGCTAAAATTTGTACCCCTCAGGCTTACCGTCTCACGTAGGGCATCAATGGATCAGAAATTCTATCTGATCCGATCCAATCCAAAAGTTAATGGAGCGGATATGGATCATTATAAAATTAATTTGACCCGATAACATTCCGATCCGATTAGTATCAGATATGGATTTAATATGATCCAATTCATTAACGATCTGATCCGACTATTTTATATATTTAATTTATATATTATATATAATATGTTATATATTAAATATATAATATAATTTTACCAATTAAGTCAAAATAGTTCTCTTTTACTTGTATAAACTGAACATCTCTTTTACTTATAAAATTGACACAAAAGACAATGAAATGTAAGGCACATAAACTAGCTTATGCTTATGCTTTTAGATTTGTTGCTGAATAGTTACAAACTCACAATGATGTATGACAAACAAGTGTATTTAGGTTTTAATTTATTATGTAATCTGTAAATTAATGTCGGTGTTAAATCTGTAAATTAATGTCGGTGTTAAATATGTATTTCAAATTTGTGAAATGTTTAGTAATGTTTGAATTTAAATTTGAGTAAAATATGTTTTTAAAATATTAATCCTGATCCGTTAGTCATGATCCTAACGGATCCAGATATGGATCAGGCTATAAAAAATTCAGATGTGATCTGATTCGAATCCGATAAAATTAGGCTGATCGAATTTAGATCTGATCCATTAACGACCCTAGTCTCACAGATTCACGTAACACGAATAGACGGGTGTGATTTTTTTTTTTTGACTTAATTACAGGAAAATGGTCTGAGTTATAATTTTTTTGCTCGAAGATGGGTAATTTATAATAAGGCATCCGCATGACTCAAGTTTAATTTTTTAAACACCTGATTGCATTTCGTTACTTTTATTTAACATGAGTTATTTTTCTAGGGGTAATTTCGGAAAACAATGATTCTAACGGCTAATTTGCATTAAACTGAACTCTCTCTCTCTCTCTGTATGTATATAGTAACATGTATAATCTAACCTCTTAACTATATAATTGCAGAAGAACATATTAAGAAAGACCTATCTTAATTTCTTTTGTGGAACAAAATATGGGAGCCGCCATTGCTGTTTTATTTTGTTCCTTCCTGTATGCTTCATTTTTTTTCTTGAAAAGGCTATGCTTCATTGTTTTGTTTTATATCTTTGTTCTTGAGATTAAGGATAAATTGTGCTTATTTATTATACATATGATGTATTAATAGAAATCCAAAGGACTAAAACAGATTCTTTTTGCCTTGTTTTATCACTAGCTTAAACCCATATTAGATGCTTCTTTTATGGCTTACTTTTCTTATAGTAAAACTATATTACCTTTTTTTTAACTCGCCTGCTTCTTTAAGCATAATTAGGAATGCTCAATTTTATTCTTGAATGTTAGGGTTTGGTTATATAAGTCAATATATATATATATATAGCTCAAATTAGGGTAACTTAGTTATCGAATTACTGTTTTTCAAAATGGGTCCTGGTTCCTGACAATCGATTGTGAGGGACGAGTTACACAACAATTTGTTTTTCTGCCGTTGGATTAAGATTTTAACGGTCAAGATAAAAAAAAATTCAATCGCTCCGCTATAATTTTCCGCGGAAGACCAAAATATCCTCATTGGGCTATGTGCTAAACAACTGCGGACCAAATCATACCCGTAAAATTAAGTCACTATTGTCCCCTAATTTCAAAATACCAAAATTAACATTGTCTTGAAGTCACTTGTGCGGTGATTTTAAAATAAATGCACCGAAACGAGCAAGTAGTAGTATGAAATAATTATTGTAACCGTAACTTAAGATCACAGTTGCAATAACTTAAATTTACTTGTTTTACCTCCTTCTTTTCACTCTCGTTCTCTCATCACTCACAATTATCTCTACACAAAAGCTCTCATTTTTTTCCCCTAGTTGGATCAATTTTTTGTTTGTTTTATTTTAAATCTTCTTGAAATCACGAATTCGGTTAATAATTTTATTAAATGATCTGTCCAGTGACATGAAGTCACGGGCATCACCCTTTTTCGTGGTTATTTATCGCGGAGTTCATTGAATATATTTCGGTCATTTGGTGGCTCCGCGAAAAATTATAGCGGAGACTATATGGTTCCACAGAAAATTATAGAAGAGCGATATTAAATTAAATTTACACCGAGAAGTAACTTCCGTTAGAGAGAATTAACGGAACACAATCGGGTGTTAAAAAAATTAAATTTAAATTATGCGGGTGTCTATTATTATAAATTGACCAATTTCGTACAAAAACAAAATAACTCATGTCATCTTTCTGCCATTCAGTTTTTTTTTTTGGGTGCGGTATTGAATTACTGATATATCGAAGAGTGACAAAAAGACGGCGCACATTCTGTCTGTTTTTCCTTACCTTTTCCTGTTTTAACATAAACCGTCTTTCTCCGAATTAGGGTTTTGTTAGTAGAACTTTAAACCCCAAAACGAAGACTTGAGCTTAGAATCAGGGCAAATATAATGGCAGAAACTATATGCAGAAGCCTTCGAGACGGAGCATTGGAAGGCGAACACGCAGCAGCTCTCACAATTAAGGACTCAATCTATTCTCCTTTCGGTCCAATCGTCTTCAATCACGTTCTCGCCCAACTCTCCTCCTTCATTTTGGCGGGAAAATCTCAGTCCAGGTCTCTCTCTCTCTCTCTCTCTCTCTCTCTCTCTCTCTCTCCCTCTCCCCCCCCCCTCTCTCTCTCTCTCCCAATCTCCTCTCCCTCTCCCAATTTCCTCTCCCTCCCTCTCTCTCTCTCCCAATCCTAAGAATTGCAGCTTTTAACTCAGCAATTCTTCTTCCATTCCTATATATGTATACTAAAGTTTTATTCTGATTTTTTTAATTGTAAAATTGTAACTTTAGGGCCCTTGTACTGATTACGCTGTCACAAAGTCCATCGTTTTACGCTGATTTATTGAAATCCAATGGAATTGATGTGGCTTCTTCGCATAAATGGTTAGAATAGTCAGTAATGTCAAACCTCCTATGTATGGATGTATGTATATGTGTAAACTCATTTTAGAGTTTTGAATTTTCCTGTTTTAATTGAATTCTCAGGCTTAGAGTGTTGGATTGTTATACTGATCCTCTCGGTTGGAAAGATCAACTTGCAGAGAGTGGGAGCATCTCGAGTTCTTCACCCTCAACGTCAGTTAGTTCTAGTCTATGCAAGGATGTTAAGAATCTGGATAGGTTGTTTTCTTCGATTCTTGAATTAGGAAAAGGTATTGTAAATTTGTAATTGCGTAATTAAGTCATATGTTGATAAATATATTACTATATAATTACTGTTAAGTAGTGAAATTTATGTGAGCTTATGATTGTAAAAAAGTATGAAGCGAGTGTGTTATATGGATACTCTTTTGACTTGTTCTTTTGGTTCGTGTGACTTTAGGGGTCATTGGAGAAGAAAAATGTCGTTTTTCAGTTGCCATAGACTCTGTAAGTCTAGTTTACGAGTTACTTTTAAAGTTGTTTACTTTGAATGTTGATGACAATGTTGACTATTGCAAATGTACGTTAAAGACAAATAATGCATACCTACGAAGTTTCACTAAACTGGCTAATTTTCTTTGTGACAAAATAAAGATAGATGCTCAGCTCTGTACAAGCTGGCAAACTTAGTAGTTGAGGGCTGATTTTATGGACTGGATAATTTTGTAATTTCGTACAAATGGCATTGGCAACATATGAAATTGATATACAAGGGAAACAGAAATTTTCATGCTGAACTTCCTACATGTAATTTTTGTGCTTTGTTAATTGTTTTATCTAAAGAAGCCTCATCTCTGGCATCAGACCCTGTACTCAGTAGTTGTTGACTAGACTGTAATTATATTCCAACATCTTTAATAATGAATATAGTAGCTTAACTTTTATGTGAAGTTTCTACTAGCACTATATGCAAAATGACAGAAGATAAAAGTCAGCTCATTTGGAATATCTATGATTGACCATTGATTACTGAAATGTTGGAACTTAGGTGTCTTCTTTGTAAATCGAAGCTGCGAGTAGATTGGCCTTTTTATATATCTGTGGTCTCGGTGTTAATGTGAACTGTGTTTTGTAAAATCTGTCTATTGCTTACTTGTTGATTGTCCATCTTTACAGATAAGTGAGATGCTAAGGCATACATCCATGGCTTCAGTTGCTAGATTTTTGAGCAATCTACGGAGCCACGGTATGTTGTATAGTCTCTTCAGTAAGTGTTTAATGTATGCATGCATGAATGATGATTATGTAATGTATGACTTGTAGATTATTGGATCTTTAACTCCATCTATACATTTGCTTCTATAAGGTGAAGCTACAAAGCTTATACTAGTTTCTAAAAATTGTTTCAAACAGAAATTAGAAATCAAATTGCATCATGTTGTCTTGAAAAGAATGATCATTTTTGAAATAATAAATGCGTATTTTCAACCGAAACATAACCTTTTACACTCATCTCACTTGTCACCCCTTATAAATGCTCTCATGTACACTTTCATCTCTGATGGACTCATTTTGATGGATTTATCATAAACTCGTTGAAATATTGGCCAAAACTTGTTACATGATGAAAAGTCATGCATACAAAAACTTTGTGATGTGTAAATTTTATACATATGGTTACAAAAAGAAAATTCAATTTAGCAATCAGCCTTTCACGTGGACTGCTAACCTTTCCCCAAAGCCATCATCCATGAACTACTTAGTCATCTAATATGTACCAACAATATTCTTTATACCTGTGAATATTTTGAAATTTATTAATTTAAATGGTTAACATATACATGTGTTGCACTGGTAATGACTATTCCCTTCTTATATGCAGGTGAAATTTCTAGTGTCTTTTGGTCATTGCATGAGGATCTTCATGAATCCAAGACTTCTGCGGCACTTGAATATATGTCATCTATGCTAGCCACCATAGAACCTATGACTCAAGTAGCGAACGGACTAAGAGAGAGTACTGAGAATATTCCATTAACTGAACAAAATTTTAATAGAGGGAAGTTGAACACACGTTTAAAGCGCCGAAATGGCCGTGTAAGAGTAGTGGTATGTTGTAGCAATTATTTCCTTTTTCTCATTCTGATGTTGCTAGTGTTGATTTGAGACTAGCACATCTAATATTATATAATACTTTTACCAGTGTGAGGAGTTCAGTGTTGACCAATCAGGCATCAGATTCAAATCTTTCTCATCTGAAGAAGCAGTTGCTCAGAGCATTGTACCCAAGGTTAGGTATCTATTACTTAATACAGATTTGTGCATTCAACTAAAATTTTACCCCTCTATCTATATATATCAACATTTTTTGGACGGGTACCGCAAAAAGGAGGCATTTAGCACCTTACAGTGCCGCATAACCTGATAGCTGTAAAGAATCAAGGAAACTGATCAGAAACTCAAAGATTGATGTGAACATGTAAGAGATATTGCAAAAGCATTTTGTTCATAAATGACAATTTACATATTCTTTTGGCAGCTGCAATTCAACTTACAACTTTCAGAGAAGGAAAAAAATGACAGGGCAAAGGTTGTACTTCCGTTTGAACACCAAGGTTAGATTGCATTTTGATTTGAACAGTATTCACAGAAAGGATATTGGAATAAGTGCCTAATATAACCTAAGTCACAAATTTAATGAGTCTTAAATGTGCTTATAGTTCCAAATTTTAGTTATATATATTGCTTCCCAAGAAAAACAGTGTATCAGCCTTGGTTCTTTAATTATATTTTGCCTGGCTTCCCTACTAATTTGTTACTCACTGCAGGAACTGGAAAATCAATTGAAATTTATGATGGCCGTAAACCCCTCACTGATGAAACTCTTGGTGTGAAACCTTCAAATGTCGAGAAAGTTCAAACTAATGTGGCATCTGGAAGCGGTGATATTATATATTTTCGTGATTCAGATGATGAAATGCCAGATTCTGACGAGGACCCTGATGATGATCTGGACATTTAAAGTGCACTGCGGCTTGGGTGCTAGGCAGACAACATAGAACTCATGTTGGAGTAGTTAAAGAAACTGGTTCTTGGTGTGTTGCTTCAAGCTCGGTATCTCTTCTTTTCAGTTTGCCCTTGTTATAGAAAAATACATTTGTAACTCTGTTCACATGCTTGTACGACTGGATGCTTCATCAGAATACGAATTAGCTGGAGCAAGCTTTAACTGCCTCGATTATACCAGGCACAATAGAAGTAATCAGATCCATGGACCATGCTTCTCCAAAAGAACTCTGCCATGTTTTGATCCCAAGACCTCTGGAGCTCTAAAATCTACAACAGAATGTTATTTGGGCTGGCTTACTCATGCTATTTGATTCTACTTTTTATATCAATTTGACCTTACATATGCTTTCTAGCAAAAATTAGTGGGTTAGTCAGAGAGATTACAAAGTTATAATATCATTTATGTTTCAAAAAAGTTGTGTGTTGTGTAACAAGCCTGTGACCCAGCATTTGTGCCCTCCTGTAAACCAAGAAATTGCAGAATTAGTTTCTCCTCTCCAACAATGATATGTTGAGAAAGGGTTGTGCAACTCTTTGCGGCCTTGCGCATGTGCTGACTCGTGGTTGAGTTGATAGTTTAAAAACTGGTTCGTGGCACTTCTTATGCGGGATTTAGATCTTGTTTGAAAAATATTTATTGGCTTGTTTAGCTGCTAGTCATCTTTTATAAGGTTACTAGCTTAAAACTCGTGCAATGCACAGATTGTTTTTAATAATTGTTAATTTTATTATTTATATTTTATTAATTGTGTTTATTAAAAAAAATAAGTAGGTGTGTTAACTCTTTTAAATAATTAAAAGTATTAAAATATATTTTAAAATAAATAAGTAACGGTTGCTCATGATATTTTGGAAAATGAGAGGTTTTAGTAAGGAAAAATAGAAAAAATAACATGTTTTCGTAGAAGCCATATTTGTTTTAATTTTTTAATTTAATTAATAATTATAATTCTAAAATATAATTTTTTTTAATATATCGTTGACGATTTTTGAACCTTGAACTTTTGAAAAAATAATTTATCTATTAAAATATAAAATATTACTTGACATTATAATCAATGTTTCTCATTTATTTATTTTAAGATCCAATCATTCTTACTTTTTTGTAGTACTATCAATGACCAAAACTTTGGATTTTTTTAAAATATATTTAGAGAAAAATATTAATTTTTATGTTCAATATGTGTTTATGGAGTTCAAACATATCAATAAACCTACACTATTATATCCTTATATATAATAAATTTAAGAGGATTTTATCCAAAACTTTGGTCTATGTACCACCTAACAAATAAGGATCATTCATATTAAAATAAATCAATGAGAACCGTTAGATCTAATATCAAAAAGTTTATTCAATTGCTAATAGAATTATATTCCGATACTAAAAATTGTATTTTAATAATCTAAACCGAATATGCGTAGGTTTTGTAAGTTGAATAGAATTCTCAATTTTAATTTTTTTTTCTGTTTCAAAGTATTTTCAGTTGAATAATAATTATTAAACCATAACTAACTTAAAATTATTTTGCGAGTTTCTTTTGCAAGTTTCACGTGAGTTATGAAATCGTCCAAATTTGATTTTCAAAACTCAAGATAGAGCCAAAATTGTAATATTATCGTTCAAATATAATAAACAATTATTTTTTATTACTTTTAGCTGAGATTCGTTTTTTATTTCTTTGCGTTTTCCAATTTTAAAAGTTCTTTTTTCCATAAATTATTAAAATTTATCTATTAAAAATATAATTAATATGAAAATAAAATTATATAAAATATTTGAATAATTTTAAATCAATGTGAAACTTATCAAATGATCTTTAATTTATTCATGGTTTAACAACTCTAATTTAACTGAAATTATCCGAAAACTAGAACAAATAAAGATTTTGATTTTTACATAAGAATTCAATTTTCTTGAAACTCAACAGGAAAATATATTTCATAATCAAATTGCAATACCAATTATACTCTTCAAACTACCAATATACATCGGACATTCGGACTCTAAACTGCTACCTCCATGAAGTACCGAGACAACCAAATATCATTTTTGAGAACCGATTAAAAACTCGGACTACTTAAACTTGCAACTTAATTTTTTTATTTAATTTAAGAAATATACTTATATTTCACTTAAATTATTAATTAAATATTTTTTTTGATATTTAAATATAACTTTATTAACTTTTAAATTAATTTTTTAATATAAGATTAAGCGTTCTAAACTATCTACCTTAAACTCTAATGATCCTTACATTTTGATAGTACATGATCAAAATTTTGAATAAACTCTCTCTACACGTATTATATATGAGGATGTAATAAGCTAGATATTAGCTAAAATTTTGGTTACATACCACTATAAGAATTGTTAAATTTTAAATATTAAAAGATGTAAAAATGGACCACAAAATTGCACACAATGCAATTTTCCAACACTATTTTACTCTCGGATTTTTGAACAATTTATAGCATTCCTAGAACTCTCTAAAAGACATTTCAGAGAAAAAAATTGAGAGCCCCCACCAATCAAAAATGTGTTTCCATATTATTCTGATTCTGTAACAGCACCCTAATATATGTTCTTGAGATTCACATGAGAACTTACAAAATAGACAGGCTTCGTTAGAGATGATATTGTCTAGTCTTCTCTTCAGCATAGATTTAGTTGGAAGGCCTTCCATAAGAAAATGAAGATTTTAGGGGGTGCTTTTATTTTCCAAATGATTTAATTGGGTCTGGTGTTTGATCTGATTGTGAGCTGATGGGGTAGAATAATAATATAATATGATTGGCACAATAAATCAATAATAATACTATATTATATTTTAAATTAATATTATTCAGTTGTTATATAAATTGTATTGAGATTCAAGTGATTATAATTTGATTTGGTGGGTGATCTAATGTGATTCTACAGGCATAATCTATCTATTACTATATACTAGCTTGTAACCCGTGCGAAGCACGGGCGAACATAGTCGTATTTTGTATTTATTGTATTTGGTGTTTGATCAGTCAATTGAATGTTTTTTTTATAGTAGCTTGTCTTAAAAAAATGTATTAAATTCAGATGTTGTATGTCAAATCAAGAAATAATAGACAATTTTTTGTTGTTATAGGTTTTTTTTTATTTGAATCTGTATATTGAAAAATCCTCAATTATTATTTTTTAACGTTTTTTATTATTTAATTTGGATTAAATGTGGAATATATTTTCTAAAAAAATGTAAAGATTGGACATATTTTTATATTATATTGTTTGTTTTTTGTTTTCGTTTTTTTTGAAAATATATTCTTGAAATTAAATAATTATTGATTTGAAGTGACGAATGGGAATTTTAATTTAAAAAATGAATACATTTTGTTGGGTATTTTCAATTAGTTAATAACATTTTTATGATGTGTCATTTTTTTTAAATTTGTGTAAATAAGGGTTTAAAAAAATATAATTTTAAAATAAAGCCTTAAAATTTAATTATTGTATTAAGGTTTTAAAGATTAAATGTTTCATTGTACAATGTAATTAAATTATAAATAATAGCATTTACTTTGTATTACTTTGAAAATTATGTTGTGTGTTCTACATTTTGTTTGGTATTTTCAATTAGTTAATAACCTTTTTATGATGTATCACTTTTTTTTAGAATTGTTTAAATAAGGGTTTTAAAAAATCTAATTTTAAAATAAAGCCTTAAAATTTAATTATTGTTTTAAGGTTTTAAAGATTAAATGTTTCATTATACAGTATAATTAAATTATAAAATAATAGCATTTACTTTGTATTACTTTGAAAATTACGTTATTGTTATGCTTTGAGTTCTACATTTTGTTTGGTATTTTCAATTAGTTAATAATCTTTTTATGATGTATTATTTTTTTTAAATTTGTTTAAATAAGGGTTTTAAAAAATCTAATTTTAAAATAAAGCCTTAAAATTTAATTATTATATTAAGGTTTTAAAGATTAAATGTTTGATTATACAATGTAATTAAACTCTAAAATAATAGCATTTACTTTGTAGTACTTTGAAAATGACCTTAATATATATAAGGATTTAACGGAAACCAACGTGCATATTACTGACCAGTACTGCCCCATTGTTTCAAACAATGGTCTAAATTATTAACCCCATTGCAGCGCAGGAGAGTAGCTAAAAACCTCATGTGATTATTCTTTTCATATCAACAACCGTTCATTATGGCATTCAGGAGCCCAACAAAATTTAGACGGCTAGAAATCCTGCAGGCAAGCAGTGAATTTTGGAAATACAGATAGATCTCGTGTCGTGTGAGTAAAGCTGATTAAGGTGGTCTTCTCAAATACAATTTTTTGGATACGATTTGCTCAAGATGATTCATTTCCTTATTTTCTTGATCAATCCATTTTTTACGGTATTAGTTAGTTTTTAAGTGATGATCTTGCATATGTAATATTAGCAAACTCTATGGTTTCCTCCGAGTAGCTGCTTTAAACCTATCTGACACTTCAAAAAGGTCTGAGTAGCAATCACTTCTGATGAAGAATTTTCCTTTTCAATTTTTATTAAAAATTTTGAAGCTACAGTAAATTTTTTGAAGCTACAGAGCAATTAAATGATATATTACAACTAAAGTGCAGTATGAAAATGAAATCAATAACTTGTAGAGATGTTCTTATTCATCCTCTTAAACAATAAAAAATATGAGAAAGCTGGAGATGAAGTATCTCTTGAGACGACAAATTCTACAAAAATGTCTATGAAGAAGGTATTAGCCATGCATTCTAAAACATATCTAGGTAGAAATCAATAGAATCACTAAGATAAGCCGAAATGCATACCATGAGCAGAGCAACTTTGCATTGAGGACACGTATAATCAGCCATTTGGTCTGGGTGTACCGGATACCCATCAGGTTGATAATGATTGTCTTCATTTGGAATTTGAGCATTAATTGCAAATAGGTGGTCCACTTAACGCGTCAAATATTGTATCCAGATAAATTTGCCCACCGATTTTTTTTAAAGCCAGTATCATGCCATTAATTTTCTGTTTTCTCTCCGATGAATCGATCATTTGTATGATAGCATCAACGGCATCATGTCTTTTTTCTTGGAAGAAATATATTTTAATCATATTCTTGAACAGTTGGGATAACATGTGTCTTTTGTTAGACAATTCTTTGATGATTTTATATGAATAATCTAAGGTGTCGTAGTAAACATGATTTCTTAGAACTATACTTTTGCAGACCCAATAGAATTCAGCGTCCATGTTGTCATGTCGTTGTGCCATAGCTATGAAGTATGTGAACATGGTTTCGTTAGGCCTGTGCACATCGTGTCCCCATTGATACAACTCTTGAATAGGAATATGATGCAGCAAGGCTTTTATTGTTTTTTGTGTTTGACCTCTTATCCAATAAATTAGGAAATTGAAGAAATTTTTGAAACTACCGTGTGATGTCTTGATGAGTATAAGTGATATGGAAGTTAATGGCATGTCATGTAAAAAATCAGTTGACGAAAGTTTGATAGCGTTCCAATTTCTGTAAGTAGCACGAAAACTAACACGTTCTTGATAGTTGAGCTTGTCTGTGACTAACCTCATTAAATCTAGTGGAAGATGGCTCCATTTGAATAGAGCTGTATTTTTTTCGGTATTCTCTGTCTTTTTCTTGCTGGAGTTTTTTGGTAGTTCATGGCATATTCTCCACTTGTCTAATTCATATTGAAAAGGACTTGTTGTGAGTCATTTGCAGGATAGATTGATAAAAAAAAAATCAAAGAACGAAGATCGTCCAAAAAAATATATATAGTTACTAACCTTAGGCAGCAATACTTGAGTGCAATCAGAAACACCTCTTTTGACATGATTTTGCGATGACTGTATTGTTTTGTCTTGTTTTTGCAGATGAATATTGTGTTTTCTCGTTGTGTCGTTCATTTTTTTTCTCTAGTTTCGTAGTGGATTTTTCTAGGTTTGTATTGGAAAAGGTAGGTTTATGTTATATAAGCACAATTGTAAATTATTGTAATTTTCTTCTAATTCTGAGACTCTATAAATTGAGTTGTATTTTGCATAAACTATGTTTAGATAATATGTTTGTATACGTTTTAAATTCTACATCTATAATTTGAGTTATATTTGATATAGGTTATGTTTAGATAATATATTTTTTATATTATTAAAATTCTTTATTAATAATTTGTGTTGTATTTGATATAAATTATAGTTAGACAATTTGTTGTTTAAAGTTTTAACGTATAAAGACTATAGAACAAACTATATTATAAGTTAGCTAGGACAGTTCCCGCTGTTGTTACTGCATCTGTTGTTACTACACCCTGGCCTATCTTTATCGAGGTTTGGTAAAAGATGATTTCATGTTTTTACTTATTAGTGTATTCCATTGCAGATATCTATCTCTCTAACGAATTCTTTGGACAAACTAACCAAACCCACAATCGAAACTACGTATGTGAAAGTATAGATGTAATCAAGGGTAAGTGGCTTAGTTTTAGTAACCTTTAAGTCCTAGTTTCACTTATTCATTAGAACGAATATCAGAACTACCAGCCAAGGTACTCAAATTCAAATAAGTAATTTGTCACTCACATTCCACTTTTAATTTCACTTTTTATGGCCTAGACTTGATTTCTTAATTAATATTGTATATAATTTAATGTAATATAACACACATACTTAGATTATTGTGTTTTTTACTTAAAAAGAGATGTTATTGTGTACGTGGGGGGTTTTTCTTTCAAGGCAATAAACTTATATGAATACTTTCGTGTCCTAGTGGTAATTTCTTTAGGGTTATGTGTTTGGATTTTATATTTGTGTAGTGCAGAAAGTATAGGTTACGAAGATATAGTGATAAGGTGCATAATATATGTGAATTAGTCAAAAATTGTATAACAGCTTTAATGTTTATAAATGATATTATTTCCCAAAATCATGAGGTTTTAATGTTATAAGATAAGGAATAGGATTATGTGTACTTTATGTTTCAAGTTTTTTTGGTACTTACTTTTTTTATCTTTCAGAACATGGATTGTGCATTTTGGAGAATTGTTCATCTAGATAATTTACCACCTAAGCCACTTTTGAGTAGCCTTTTTAATAATGTTAGAATTATTTTTTTCATTCTTGTATTAACATAGACACTTACATATATTTTTTCTAAAAGGGCATTCCAAGGGGTGTTGCATTGCGATATTTTTTAAATATGCCATGTAGCATTGTGATTGTTGTCCCGGGTGGTTTAGAATTCGTGATGAAAGTTGAAAAACGTGGGCAAAGGCTTTTCATAACTGAAGACTGGTCAATTTTTTTTAATTTTTTCAAGATCAGGTTGCATAACCGTCTTTTTTTGTCCACATTGGCAAGAGAAGGTTTTATGTAAGAATATTAGTGGATTCTTTGGTAACTTACAAAAGTAATAATTATCGTGTTGATGATGTTCTCAATATTTCTACCAATAATCCAGGTAT
The DNA here is from genome assembly GCA_030848705.1 of Heracleum sosnowskyi. Taxonomy (NCBI): domain Eukaryota; kingdom Viridiplantae; phylum Streptophyta; class Magnoliopsida; order Apiales; family Apiaceae; genus Heracleum; species Heracleum sosnowskyi. The sequence goes on from CM061243.1 coordinate 12,242,116, forward strand.
TCTTATTTTATTTGAATTTTGGCTTTGTTGTATAATTTAATAGTTTTCAGTTGTGGTTTGACTTTATTCTTTCTGATTTGCTGGCAATATGTTTTTGGTTTGTAGCAACAAAGCTAACAGTGTCCGGCTTTGTGGTTGCTAATTTTCCATGTTTCTTTGAGTTTGGTAGACTTGTGAGTGTGGGATCGTATTTTTATATGTTATTTTGGAAATAAAGTTGTTATTTTTTAATTTTTGTTTTAATTTTCTCAGAGGATTCCGAAGAAATTTAATGAACAGTACGGTCCAACTATTCCCAATGATATTGTTTTGATTACAGAAAATGGAGATAGATGGTTTTGTGAATATGATCATATGAGTTGTCGGATTATTGGGGTACATAGTTTTATGGATTTTTATGGAGTGACTATGTACTAGTCTTTGGTTTTGACTTATTTTGGTAATGATGAGTTTATGGTAAACATCTATTCCCCAAAGTGTTCTGAAATTTTTTATCCCAAGGCATTACATTCTGATGTGAAAAATGATGAGAAACACATGGTTGCTTTCAAAGTTTCCCGTAATGATTCCATTATTGAAAAAAAGGATGGTGCTTTATTTTTTTTCAATGTGTCTTGGAGTGATTTTAGTTTCTTCAGACTTGTGATACAGTCAGTTCATCTGAATGCGGAGTACGATAAAGTGGTATATATGTTTGGGACGTACTTAATTAAAATATTTTGATTTGTTAGTATTTGTTTGTCATAGTAATATATTTTTTGGTTTAATTTTGCAGCCCATATGTGAAGACATGTATGAAAATTTTAAAAATTGGAACAATGGCGAAAGAATTACTTTGTGGCTTTTGAATAAGTGTTGGGAAGTACAAATTGAGTGGTCCGATTATTATTGCATGTTTGGTATAGGGTGGAGTAAATTTGTAAAAGATGCAGATATTGGGATTGGTGATACTTGTATTTTTGAATGTACCGGTAATCGCTTGAAATTCAATATTTGTATTGAGAGGGGTGAAGTTCATGATTTTATCATTGGTAATCCAGGTGACATTGTGTTTATCTTTCCTTTTTTGGTAATCCATGTAATTTTGAGTTTTGTTTTTTTTACTTTTTTATTTTTCTGTTTGTAGATTTATGCTGGGTGAAATTTTTCCAAATTGTATTCTTTCAATCATTGGAGCAAGATAGAATTGTAAGGTTTTTAAATTTATGTTGTTAATTGGCAGCTAGATTTTAGTATTGTGGTGTGTAAGTATGTTTTTGTTGCAGGTTTTGCCAATATCACTTTGGGACAGTTTAGGAAAAGTTTTATCGGCATCTGTTGAGTTTGTGATGCCAAGTAATCAAACATGGTCTATATGTTACGAAAGAGATTCTTCGAGCTTTGTATTCATAAAGGACTTTGCAACATTCTATGAACTTAAAGAAGATTTTTTTGTTACATTTGAGTATCTTGGGCACTCAAGTTTTTTTGTGCGGATTTTTGACAAAAGTTCTTTAGAGATATCATATTTCAAATTGTACAAGACATCAAAGGGAGATACTATTCTTTTAAATTCTGAATATCAATTTGGATTTGCAAAAGGAAATTTGGTTGATGTCATTTACTTTAGGAATAGTAAAGGTAATTCCTTGATTAATTTTAAATTAATATTTTCCCATCTATTTTGTTTTAGACGTTGTTTTTTATTTTGTGTTGTTATTGTCAGGTATTGTTAAGGATTATGTAGAGATGTTAGATAAGTTCTATGACGGTTCTACCTTATTATCGTTGTCGAAGAGAAGACGTATTTTTGGTCGATTTGTCATTATTTTAGGGTGTTCAAGCAGTAATCATAAGCTGCACAATGTGGTACGTAATAGTAGTTTTTTATATTTATTATTTTTAGCATAGTATTTGTATGTGTATATTATCAACTATAAGTATTTAATATTTCTTGTATTTTTTGTAACAGTATATTGGGAATTTTGTGAGATCATTTTCTAAAGATTGGACAAATGGATCTATTTCCAGGTTAATTGCTCATAAGAGGCAATGAAGAGTCTTAATCAAACTTAAGCATAATATGTGTAAGTTTGGAAGTGGATGGGACAAATTTACTCGAGATAATGCATTGGGTGACGGTGATGTGTGCATTTTCAATCTGCTCAATTGTGTTAGGAAAATATTCCGAGTTGATGTTATTAGGTTGTGATTTTTTTTTTTCATTTTGAGGTTAAGAATTTTTTGAGTATTTTTTGTTATTGATTTCTCTTCTGGTGTTTCTTACAAATATGTATGGTACTGAATTGGTTTATTTAATTTACAGGGTGTATTAATGGATCAGATTAATGTATTTTATAATTGATATTATTTGTTTTACATTAATGTTGTTTTTGTATTTTTGAATGGATGCTGATTTTGTGTTTTTAAATTATATTTCGGTTAGTAGTACTGTAGTTTGCTGCCATGATAGGGTCTTCACCAGGTGTTTTTGGGTATTGGTAAACCAGATCTGTGCATACAACTTTTGCATTTTTTTAATTTTGTTCACCGCCTTTTCTGCAAAATAATAGATTTTTTGAAGCTGCAAATTTTGTTATTGCTGTAGATATTTTTACGTTCAGTGTTGAAATTATGTCTGGATTGATCTGTTAGAGTTCATCATTAATCCGGGGTGTTATTCTTTAACTTTCTCCATTGGGGTTTCTTTAAATGTCATAATTGCTAATTTTTTTGTAGTTTTTTTTTTTTGCAGTTTTTATTTTACCTTTTCTGCATAATGATGAGGTCTTTTCTGTGTATTAGTCCTGTTTTAATGGTGTATAATTTTTTTTTATTCTTCTTCATGGTAATATCCATATTTTCCTTTAATATATAGTAGTTTTAATATGAAAACGGGGACTTGCATTGAGTTGCTATTGCAGCAAGGTTGCATGATTAAAGGCATGTGAATGGACGAAGAGTTGAAGATCCAGTAGAAGCTGTCCCGGAAAATGCTGATGTTGCTGAGAAAAGATCCTGAATTTTTAGCTTTGACTTATTCTCAAATGTAGCCTGAGCCATATTAGCAAAGCTAGATTTAAAAGTGGATGAGAAATAATATCAGGGTTTTGTATCTCACTATCTTTAGCTTACATTGGTAAAGTCAAAGTACCATTGTGCTTATTCTGGAGAGCTATGCATCTTAAAATTAGATAAGCGTGTCTGACATTCGGAACCATAACGAAAATTATACCAGCTTCTATTAAATAGTGTTGCGCGGGTGAGGTGTACAGTAAATCTTAAGAATCATGATCCAATTGTTAAAGCAAACAGGTTACACTTCTCATAAGCATCTTATACTTCTCATAAGTATCAGTGTTGAGATCAAACTTAGGGGTCAGAGCCTTGGTTTTTTCATATTTGTTCCCAGAAGTTCTTAAAATCTTGATAGAGAATATGGAAAATTGCTCCTGCAACAAATGTTTTAATTTTGGAGTAGCATGGAGGGACAATTATGTTGTATCAGAAGGTGGAATACAACACTGACAAAGAAAACCAAACACCGTTCTCTAGGAATTCAGGTAAAATTTGTATTTTTCATGTTTTTACTAAAATTTGTATACAAAATTGGGGGTACCAAATACTTTTGAAAAAGAAAAGCAGTGTATTGATGTCAATAAGTTCAATATGTCATCCTACTATAGGTTAGATGACACTAAAATATTAGTAATTAGCATTTAAAAAAATACATTAAAAAAAGTAAAATAATGAAGTGAGCAAATGATATTCTTCTCACAATCGAGATACAATGCCAATAGCAAGATTAAATATAATCCACGATGATAAAAGTTGGCATATAGAAATTTTATTTTTGAATTTTGAAACTGTTGAGAAGAAGATGGCAACGGAATCACATATATGTTGCACTTTTGTTTTTTTCTTGTTTATAAATCCTTTATGACGCAAGAAACAATTTTCAAATTCTTCTCAGAATCAGATCCCACAAAGGAACCGAGAGGATATACAAATTTTATCTTATATATATATGTTTCCTTTTTACAGTATTTTCCGGGCATAATTTTATCAGACGAAGCAATTGTTAATATCGATTCCTGGTGTGAAACTACACCTCATCTGGAGTTATGCAAGTATTACTTGAGCTATAATTAGTAGGCAGGACCAAAAGATAGCGGTGATTCCAAAAGAATGATGGTTGAAGTAGATGTGGGAAAAGATCTGTAAGAGTAAATTGGCATCGATAGACTTCAAAATCAATGTGTCAGCAAAATAATAAGGGGACAACAGGGATTGATTGCAACACATTATTCCTGAACACATATTATCAACTCAACTAAACCCTTGTAGCCCTGAAAAGCAACATAAAAATTTCTGTTAATTTTGTTGCGTAGACTTAGTTAAATGTTGCCTTGATAAAAATTGAGCTATTTGGAGAAATGTTCTGATTAGTAATAAAATCTCAGACTATTGCGATGTTCAGATTAATAATAAATTCTCACCGTATTTCCAGTTATCCTCGGTTATGTCTATACTTTGAAATACAATATATATTCTCATAGAAATCAACAAATATTCTTGGTTTGTTGTTAATCCATGGAAATCTTCACCTGAATGCCCATGTTCAGGCCGTGGATATAAAATCAGAAGCATTGTAGGTGGACTATGTGATTCTGATTTCTGATCCACAAAAGATATTATAAATTTTATCTAGCAACATTCTAATGCACCTATTCAAACATTTAGCTATTTGATTGTATATTTCAACTCTATCAATCTTTTCACATACTTGAATTTTGATGGTACTTTCTCTTTAACAATTAGCAACACATAAAGCAAGCAACATCAGGATTGAGTATATTATTTATTCTTTTTCTGCAGAAATTGTAGAGGTTGAACCTGCAGATTTTAATATTATAGCAAGTTAATGAATACCGACTGTGAAATTAATGGTCCCAACATTGAACATGAGAAACTAAATATAAGAATTAAAATTTTAAAATATAATTACCAAGGTTAACTGTCTCAGATTTACTAAATTTAAGACCTTGTCTGACTTTCTCAAGATTTACTAAATATATAAAATAGTAAAAAGTATATCAGCATCAATCCCAAACGCTGCCAAACGGACTCACTGCTAATTCTCTTTGCATTGCTTTTTGCATTCTACACAGAATTTTGGTGAGCTTGATATAAAATGGAGGCTTCTACATGGAAAAATTTTAGCTGATCAGTATGATCATCGTTTGAGACAATTTGAATATAATTGCTACTTCTAATAGTCTTTATTTTGTAGGAACAATTCGATCCCATTACTGATCCAAGCATAGGACAACTTGATTTCATCCCATTATTGTCAATTTTTTGTTTTATAAATATGTATGATATTCTCTCTCACGATATATGAGTTTTTGCGAAGAGTTTTGGGGACCAAAATTTTGGAAGGGTGTAGAGGTAAAACTCTTGCTGATTCTCATAGGAGTGATGCTTTACTACTCGATATTTATATGGTGGTTTTTCATAAATAAAAATGCACCTTATAATAGCTCAATGTTGAGTGTTATTATATAAAAATACAATATTTTACAAACCCTAAAGCATGGGCTGATGCATCAGCAAGCATAGAAATGCCCTACGATTGTCCTTCACACACTCTAATTACAATCATGTAGATCCTATGTGATATTTGTTCACTATTGGTGGACGTGTCTATGATTATACATGGCTTGTAAAGTTTTATCAAGTGGAAGATAAAAATTAAACTAATCCATTTGCTTACAGACAAACAATAGCACTAAAGTCTAAAATATAATCCATCAACAAATGATCATAATCTTGAGGTGTAAATGGCAGGATATTTAACTAATAATTTGACCTAAGCAAGTCACACTAATAAAAAACAACATCTACTTAAGAATCTTGATAACAATAATAATATGTACCACCATATGGTATTCAGCTGGTTACGTAAGTGTTAAAATTTTCAGTTTTACTAAATTTAAACGAAATTAGATTTCTAATGATGGACAAAGGAACAGAACACATATAGCCAGATACATTCTATTAAATAAGCAGCACAAATGAAATTGGATTTCTACACAGCTAGTAGGCAAATGTAAAAGAACTGAATAAACCATTAGTTCAAAGTTTTACCAAGGTTTGTAATAATAAAATTGCAAGATATTAAATCTGTCTAGACCGACCAATAACTACTGTTACTGATATAATAATGCTAATAACCTAGTTGCAGGTGTCAAAAACCACTTGCATAAGAGTTTTCATATATTATTCCTAATAGATCATAAATAAGAGTAAAACGTCTCAATAACAATTGTTATTTTTGACGTTTGTTGTTCTGCCTGCCAGTTTTTTTCTTCATACCAGTAGGTGTTGCGGGGCTTTGATCTCCATTGTTTGCCTGGTCAGTAGTATCATCATCTAGTGCTACTCCTGAATCAATTTTGGATGTCTTGTCTGGTGGTGATAAATCAAGCAGCTTTCTCTTATTATCCATAGGAGATTCTGAGGGTTCTTTAATTTCACGATCTAACTGTCCTTTTGGAGTGCCAGCATCAGCATCAGATTTAGGTTTTTCTGATTCTAAACTTTTCACTTCTTCTATATCAGATACTGTGTAGCCTTCTAGCTTCCTAACAGTATTGTAGGATGTAAGTGTTACCTTAAATTTGTAAGTCTTTCTCAACATATTATTCAAGACCGGGGGTATAATATCTGGACTTGCATTCTGTTGCACAAAGGGTAATGGATTATTACTAAAACAACACATAGTAATCAGAATATGCATATCATAAATATGAAAAATTAGAATAATACCTGATCATTATTGAGTATATGTTGTGCTGAAACATTAATCAACTTCATGACTTGTCTATCGAATAATACGAAGGATGTATTTGCAGTTGAATGTTGAACTGCCAACATCACTTTATACCTAGGAATTGGTCGTGTTCGATCCTCACAAGAGTTGCATTCTTGCACTTCATTCATTTTTTTTTTGCACTTATTGCATGCGATATATCACCATCCATAGTATGGAATTAACCCAACCACAGTTGCTTCAACGAAAAATTGAATAGTCTGCATGATGGAATCGATAACAACGAAAAGATACATTGTAAATAGTTTATGTGTTTAGAGTAATTACGCTTATAAATCATGAATTTTAAAGGTGTCATGGTTTACCTTTGCTCCATTCGGTAATTGCGCATCAAATAATTGGTTTATTGTAACAATGTCAATATTCGATGCCACCGCCTGCATTGGATTGTTGATAATTGGTGCCAGAGTCAGTATTTTATTGTCTTTCATGTTAGGATTTTCACGCAGTGTCAGGAGGGCTGGATGTTCAATATCAAAAAAGAATTGCGTTGAACTGCTTGACCACAACACAATTTCTCCTACAAAGTTGTGAAGAGATAGTTTTAAAGATTATGGTAGTCATAAAAAGCCCAAAGGGTATATTAGTGTTTAAAAATTTACCTTGAACAGATTTAGTGGAGACACCTGTTACAATAACAAAGACACATGTCGCAAAAGAAGTTATGAGTCTCACTCTCATAAAAGTTAAAAGTATTTCTTATTGCTTTGAGCGTATAATAAGCAAGTAGAGGTCCCACTTTAACATTACCCATGGATCTGAACATATATATACATAATCCTCCATATATTACATAATGGAAGGAACAATTGACAGTTGGGATTAGAACAATGTTATACTTCTGGTAGATATAGAGAACTTTAAGATATTGCTTATAACTGATATACAATTTGTTCAAAATGACGTAGCAAAGACAACCATTTTCATTCTCTAACTTAGGCAGTGCTATACAAAAAGAAAAACATTAGACAATGTTCAGTTCACACAACTTAAGGTTTTAGCAGCAAACTATATTGTAACATTTAGGTTTTAGGTATTTTAGGTTCATACTATAACAGAATCATCGTTGAATTGCATGATAACAACTTATAATTTTTAAAAATCAATGTTTAAGAAGAAAATATTTTGAAACATACAAAATACATAACAAATAGTGTTTCTTGAGTTAAAAATTGTCAAAGGAAAGGATTAGGCATAACCAAAGAATGCGTGAAAAGGGAAATTACCTCCAATTACTTTTCCAAGGACATGTTTATCCGTCAAATCTTCTAGAAGCAAGTCCACCTTAATCTTGAAAACTCTAGCGAAAATATCAGGTATGTTAGCTGAGTTACTGTTTGGTACTTTATCGCAGTAGTTCTTGATCTCAGGCCATTGTGGATTGCATGTAAATGTGATGAAGAAGTCAGGACTCCCAAATCTTCTACAAATGGCCATACAATCTTGATAATTTTGTTGCATGTAACGTGGGCTGCCTGTAAATGAGGTAGGCAATACAATTATTTTTCCAATTGTGGAGGCATTAGTATCTCCTCTATTAACAGAATCAACAACATTGTTGTACAAATCAGATCTCAATATGGTTTGGTGCGTTATGACCCAAGTAAGTCTAGCATGTTCGATACATATCCATGCATCTACGACAAATTTCAAGAATAATCGCCCCCCTCCAATTAAAGTATGGCCTTCCCTGGCTCTATATTGAAGCCTATAACAATAGTATTGTCGAATACTTACTACATCTCTTTTATTTTCTGTCTTAGTACTTACTCCTGCATGTAAGATACCAATTCTATAACCATCTTCCCCATATGGGAATAGAAGCGGATACTGAAGGGACATATAACATGGATGAAGTATTGAGATTCTATGCAAAAGGCCAATCTTAGGGTGCACAACTATATCCCTTTGGTCGATTAAATTATCATTTGCAACTAAAGCTGCAAATTCATAAGCGTTGGTCGGTACATTAGTATCTCGACCATCAGTGTTCCGATTTGCGATTAGACGTAATCTTCCGGGAATAATTTCAGACTCCTTAAACCTGTCCCGGACCTGACAATAAATATCTACCAAAGCATTATCTCGATGCAACATTGAAGATAAAGATTATGTTATTTCAGTATCAAGTGTTTGATCGTTATTTGGGAAATTCAAACGTGCTTGAAGTTGTTTCTGATTGTCATACATATATATTTGTGAGAAAACTGCCTTTTTGGATTCCTGAGGGAACAAAGACCCCATTTGATGATATAGAACACCATGCAGACGATAGACAAAGGGACCACCCCCATTATTAATGCTTTTATCCATGTTAGCTCCCACGGAAGTAAATCCTAATGCACTATTGAACAATCGTGAATTATTTTGAAAAATGGTACTTTTACAATTTGTTCCATCTAGCAATGATTTCAACTCAGGAGGAGTTTCTCTCAATAATGGCAAGCGAACTTTACCACTGCCACAACACAAAGAGAACTTATCTGATCTTAACTGTTGTTGCTTTTCCGTTTGCTCAAACCTCCGCATCAAAGCCTCACAGTCACAACAAATTTTATCAGCAGAACCTATATCGAGCGTTATACTGCTCAATGTTGTATTCATTGAAAAATATATATCATAATGAATTAAAGGCATAAAATCATTAGGATGACTAAAAAAGGAACATCAAGCATTTTAGAATATTATAATAGTTTAAAAAACCATATTACCAAATTTTTGTTGGTTGATCTTATCTTACTTCTCATCCTCTTACTCAATGATGGTAAAGCTGCAAGATAATGAATAAGTTAACAAACATTAGGTGAATAAATAGAAATAGCCAGAAGATAACTCACTAACCTGCGAAATTTTGAGGAGGTCTAACAATTATTTTTGAAGCATCACAATCCAAATTGGATTCCTCATTTTCTAAATAAATTATTTTTTTTAAGATAAAAGGACCTACTTAAAAGAATCATTCAAAGCAATCCATTTAATATGCTTCTTAACCAAAATACTATACAAAATCACAATCCAAATTGGATTCCTCATTTCCTGCATAAATTATTTTTGTTAAGATAAAAGGACCTACTTAAAAGAATCGCATATGCTAAATATAGCTAACTTCAAAGTAATCCATTTAATATGCTTCTTAACCAAAATATTATACAAAACAAATAGGAAAAATTAAAAATATGTATGGAAATTGTCCTTATATTATGGCACGAATTCCTTGTGTCAGAAGTTTTAACTACAATAAATCTTCAAAATAACATGTTTAACATAGTACATCATATACTGAACTAAAAAGACAATAATAAGCGTACCATTTTGATAGCATCGATGGCGTTTCTCCTTACGTTGTTATCTTTCTTTAGGCCCAGCTGCATTAGGTAAATTTAAACATTTAGAATAACTTAAGAATGCAAAAAGTAATTTTATATGCCTCTTCTAAAGTAATTTTTAAATACTAATTTCTATAATTTTAAAATCTTTCAAGTAAACATTTTCAAAATAAATGTACCATTTTGGTATTGCAGACGTCGCTTCTTGTTACGTGTTTCCCTTTGCTCTATTTTCCCAGTTTCAACTGCTTACCAAACAAATATTAAGAAAATATCAATTTACTAAAAAAGTCTATTGCAATTTTTGCATGTAACAAATATTTAGTGTATCATCTGGTGTGATTTGACGTCATTGGCTGTTACACATATATTTTTCCACAGCAGGCTTCAACAAAACATACATGTAATAAATAAAGATGTGTTAAACAATTTTAGTTCCTTAGACAATAAATTATTAGTCAAAAACCTAGCTCAATACACTTAATTTAATTTTTGCATTCAAATATTTTCTTTCTGCCAAAGAATAAATAACAATATACCTGATTTGACTTTAGAATCCAAATATTTCTTTGCGGTAAATAATGATCAATAGAGTTAATTTTGTCATCACAAACACTGGAAAATAGGTCCATTTTAAGGCATATATATGGAAAAAAATAACAGTTTGAAAAAAAAATATGAACGGTTGAAGCTTTTAGACATTGTCATATGACAGGTGCACATTATTCAATATCACAAATAAAGGAGGGTGGATCAACATCTGTTGTAATATTAAGATTTTCACACACACACACTAAACTAATAAGACAGATCATCAATACTGTAATAAAGTATACCTGTACCATTGATCGAAAGGTTCTTTTTAGAAGCGGCCTTCTATTAGAAATGAAAACACTACGAAGTTAGTGCTTAGAAGTTTTGCATATATCTAACGGTTAAGTAAATTAGGATGTACTACTTGTGCCATGTATCTTTCTCGACGTTTCTTGTTGCATTGATCTCGATGTTCTTTAGTTTCTAATTCCTTTCTTTTACGATATCTTTCCTTTGCAAGTGTTCTCTGTCTTTCAGATCGTAAAGGTAGACCTATAAAAGGTACTTAATTGTTAAATAAGATAAATCACGTGAAAATTAAAACAGTTGCAGGAATAGGTACATTACAGATCAACACACCCGTAAGGGCATTGTAGTTAGAAATGATCAATGGTGTTTTGGTATACTGGTTATCTTATTTCTTAAAAATTGCAAACAATTACAGAAGTAATCAACGCAATTAACCGTAAAACACATATCATTCACAAAATTGCATTTGCTGCAGTAAGCAAGTTGAGCATAAATCAACATACCTGAATGTGGTTCACGATTTCCAATTTTTAACGACGGTATGAGCTGTTGTGTGGTTTGTTCGCCTCCTTCAAAATACAACATAAACATATCAAATTAAAGAGACATGGTACATGTCATAAAAATGGTAAATGTATCATATTCACCAACCAATTGCGGTGTGGTTTGTAGAGTGGATTATTAGTTTTCTAATTATCAATAAAAATTATAAACAAATATCCAAGAATTCAAGGAACGTGTGTAACCAATATTTATAGAAATGCTAATTACAAATTTGTACAATGATTTAAACAATTTTTTCCAGCTTTTGAGACTATGGACATAGTAATATGGAAAAAGTCATATTTATTAAAACCATATAATATATACGACATTGTTAAATATTCCCTATATTTCATGCAAGGTATTTGTGTTGGAATTTATATTTGTAGGTCTAATAAATCAAAATTTTAAGAATCCTTCGTAATGACAACTCTTTACCACAATTTTTTAATATTTAAAATGTATGTCACACTTTATTTTTACCCATCGCCTATATTATATAATAATAGAACAAATATATGAAACATGATTTATAATGGAAGAATAATTCAATTGAAATCAAACTATTGTAGAAAAGAAAAGATAGAACTACAAATTGGCTCCTCTAAACGTGTTTCTAGCAGTGGGACACCCTCAAAGTCATCTCCTGCAAAAAGGTCAACACTTTCACTAAATATAACGTATTTACGTACCGTTAACCTTGATCTTTCCAGAATAAAAGAAAAGATAGAACTACCAGTCCCTAGTCCCGACTCCTCTAAAGGTGTTTCTAGTAGTTGGACACCCTCAAAGACATCATCTGTAAAAAAGGTCAACACTTTCACTAAATATAACATATTCATGTAGCTTTAACCTTGCCAGGACTTATAATGGAATAATAATTCAATTGAAATCAAACTACTATAGAAAAGAAAAGATAGAACTACAAGTTGGCTCCTCTAGAGGTGTCTCTAGCAGTGGGACACCCTCGAAGTCTTCACCTACAAAAAAGGTCAACACTTTCACTAAATATAACGTATTTACGTACCGTTAACCTTGATCTTTCCAGCAAAAAAGAAAAGATAGAACTACCGGTCCCTAGTACCAGCTCCTCTAAATGTGTTTCCAGCAGTTGGACACCCTCAAAGACATCATCTGCAAAAAAGGTCAACACTTTCACTAAATATAACATATTCATGTAGCATTAACCTTGCCAGGACTCGGGCCATTAAAAAAAAGGAAAGATAGTAATCTTGATATACATTATCTTTTTAGTATGCAACTTTTTGTAATTTTTTTATTAAGCTATATAAACACAATTCATGAACAATAGGTATTCTTTCCCCAAAAAAATGGATTTTAGCAGCTTGTAAGATAAACATCAACAAATACAAACCAGAGCGTAGCTTTCTATCCTTATACTTTTCACGCATTTGTGCATCATGTTTTATCCTCCATTTTCCGGCAATAATTTCTAACAAACTCTTTTCCGCAACAATGTCCAATAAATTGGTCAAACATTTAGAGGTCATTATTCATTTTGAGCAAGTTTTTAAATTATTTGTAGTCAAAATCTCAGTTACATGTTCCTCGTATATTTTCCGTAGTTCGCTGTTATGTTCCAGGTATTTTTTCAAACGGTTTTTACTGTATTCATCTCCCTGCTCATTGGTTTCAGTAAAATCATTCTTTTTATAATCTAGACTCTTCATGTTGCATTCAAAACCCGTCAAGCAAGAAAAACATCAAAGTTTAGTTCTGGAAGATAAATTCAATGAAAAAGAAAATGTCCTAGTTCATCAAAAATAATATTAAATCTAACAGCCAAGGTACTCATTTGAAAATCAAATAAGCAAAAATAACATCAAATCTACCTGCCAAGGTATTCATTTAAAGGGAAGCTAATTGGAGGCATGAATAGATTTGTCTATCAGAAATGATACCATTAAGGGAAGCTATAAGCTAAATAACGTTTTACTGGTAATCTTCAGACCCTGCAAAACTAAAAGATTTAAAAAAAAGAAGAAATAACCTACAAAATCTTTATGACTCACTCCTTCTAATGATTAATACTTAATACATCTCTCCTTTAAAATATTGAACTCAATTAATATAACAAATATGCAGTTTATTATATAGAAATATAAGATACATGTAGGTACAAAATTATACACAAAGAAAATAATTACCTGCAAAGAGTGTATATGTTATAACATAAACATTTGATCTGCTAGATAGTTAACTACAGAATGTGTATGCATATATATTCACCATTAATATTTTGCTGGATTAACAGCGGGCCAAACATATTTGTCGTTTTTTCTAATTTCTATGTGAATGTATCTTAGTATAGATGCACTCAATGTAGGGTTGAGAAATGGCAGTGAAGCACCATGTTTTCACTAACTATTCATATTCAGTGAATAATCACGAAAATGGATAACTCTTCGGGAGAGAGTTTGAATAAAGATAGTTGAGCATAAAGCATAAATACTGTTAGTCCAGTCCAGTCCAGTCCATAGCTCTGACTCCTCTAAAGGTGCTCTTTGTAGTGGGTCTCCCACGATACCATAAGTTTGGCCGTGTATACTAATTATCACTAACCTTACTGGTCTAAACAAATCTTTTGGGAAGAAGATTTTTATGTAGCATTTGATGTAACTTTTGCTGGGAAAATAATCTTGATATACATTATCTGTTTAGTATGTAACTTTTTTACTAAACTATATAAACACAATTCATGAATGGGATTCCCTCAAATCATATATATACATGCATATTATATACTTGATTGGAGGTGGTATCTCTTCTCATGCAAGCGATAAACCAAGTGAAGTTGGTTCAGGAAATCCCCTGTCCCTGCAGTACCTTAAATTTATTTGGTTAAAACGCCTCCCCCAGCACCTCTACTTCCAGCCCAATGAAGGTTTGGGAGGGTTCATCAAAATGCTTTCCTCCATTCAAATAGGGACTCGGTGCAAAATACCTTTGTCCTGTTTCCACCAATGTTTCTGTTGAAAACCAACAAAAGTAATACTCAACCATTCTAAAATCTATCCAACACCTTTTATAATCAAGATTTTTATTTGACCACTACCTAAAGATAACTATACTAACCTATAAAATACAATATATACATTGATAAACATTACAGACGTCTACCATTTAGGATTTAAATGACATTATGTTAAATATAAGTGTAAAACAATGTCCATCCTTTGCTCTTTTATTTTTCTCCAATCGAATCAAAATTGCAAGAATTCAGAAGTACCTCGATGAAGTTATGAGATTTCCGGCAGATTCAAGTAAAGTCGGATGTTGGTTGAAACCCGAGGCATTAAACAAATTTATAGTCATGTTTTACCGACTATGTCCAGTTATTGTTAATAAAATATACTGATTATTTTAAGTTTCCATCGTATCACTTAATAAGCTCCAACTTGATACAATGATTTCCAACATAATAAAAATCATAGGACTTGATATTGCATAAAAAAATAGTAAAAAGTTAAAGCGAATATGTATAAACGAAAAGAGCTCAAACTGATTATTGATTATTGGTATTTACATATTATGCACACATAGCACACAAAGAACAAATTAAGACCTTAATTATTTTCAATCTATATAATGATGTTCCATGTTGATCTGACAAAAACTTGGAGCATGATAGAGTTCTCTGTTTGTTTAGAATGTCGTGTAACATTGATCATGCAAAGGAAATATTAATATTGTGATTAATTGGTAATTCACCCCCGAAAAGAACTAATTTTTTTTAATAGTTAACATTCAAAGAGCAGCCGTTGAGTAGCCTTTCTTTTATTTCACACTTCATTTCATGTAATCGACATCAAGAGAATTTGTTAAAAAAATTATAAAAGTAGATTAAGAATACATCATGTTGATAGCATAATAATACAGAAAAACAAACATTTGCACTGAGTAGCCTTTCTTTTATTTCACACTTCATTTCATGTAATCGGCATCAAGAGAATTTGTTAAAAAAATTATAAAAGTAGAAAAAGAATACATCATGTTGATAGCATAATAATACAGAAAAAAAACATTTGCTCATATAAGAAAGAGTACAACATATTTAAAGTACAACTGTATTTATATAGAAAGATAACAATCAACTGTATTGAGATATTGAAAATCATTGTCTTCTGATTTTTTTTATTAAATCTACATTAGTGCTCATGTACAAAACTGTTAGAAGGCGCATTTTCATTATTAGGGAAAAGACTACTACATAAACATCGAAGCTCAAACATCATCTCCTATATTTCAAACACTTTATGCCTTCTAATTTCTAGCAACACATTATATCCTCAAAAATGAGATTAAAATTAAGATGAGCCTAATAAGGTTTTTAAGGGTTTAGACCATTACATCCATAAACGCAAACATAATCATATAAAATATGTAATTAGTACAAAGATATAAGTGATCCTATTTATCCATGATGAGCCTAATAAGGTTTTTAAGGGTTTAGACCATTAAATCCATAAACGCAAACATAATCATATAAAATATGTAATTAGTACAAAGATATAAGTGATCCTATTTATCCATGATGAGCCTAATAAGGTTTTTAAGGGTTTAGACCATTACATCCATAAACACAAAAATAATCATATAAAATATGTAATTAGTACAAAGATATAAGTGATCCTATTTATTTATGTATAACAAATAATATGCAATTACTAAAAGATAGAGATTGAGTAAGTGATGGAGCTACCTGATATCCGTTTGGCGCTTGCCAATTCAAGGATCAACTTTGGTGAGCCAGATTATTGATGTAATTGACTCTAGTGATGGTGGATGTTTAGATTGGACTCCGGTGGTTGCTCAGGCTTTGACTCTGGTGATGGTGAAGGGGAAGAGAACATGGTGTTCTGGATCATGAGAATTTGAGCTACAATCGAATACTATCATCGCAAAAAAAAATTGAATATAATATTTTATGTTTTCTAAATTAATTAAAATATAATGGGTAAACAAATCTAAAAAGGAAATTAATTTTTTAAAAAGGGAAGGTGCTAACCAAATTACCAATTATCCTATGGTTTGGCTATTATAGTTTAGTATAGATTAATATAGATTAGTATAGATTAGTATAGATTAGCTATATGCTAAATAACATCTAGAGTTACAGGTACTCTTCATATCCTGCAAATCAAAAAGTTTTTAAAAAACAAGTAACATACAGTTATTCACTCCTTATAATTCATACTTAATACATATCTCCTCTAAAATACAAAACTCAATTAATTATTAATATTATGCAATTTATTACATAGACATTTAAGATACATGTACATATATAATTATATACAAAAATTTAATAAAAAACTACATCATAGAAACCTAAAACTCAGTAGCACTGTAGTAAAAGAACTGCATTCCATATTTCTACAGGGTACACATTTTTTTGGTATTAATTAGCTCCTACATTTCGATAACTTTTGGGGCCAGTTAAATCTTAAATCTTCAGCTAGCTAGTCAATCAGTACAAACTTCCAAAAAGCACTATGTTGGCATGTTGCAGTCCCTGGCAGTTGAACTATGGCACAGTTATAAAAAGTGAAAAAGCAAATGAGGAAGTTGTTTGTTTCATTAACTAAAGTTCAAGCTGAATCATTAAAATAAAGAACCAGCTTTCCAATATTTTCTTCTCTTTGGGTGTGACATACAACACGAGGAAGCTAGAATGATTGTGTTGTTCTTCATACCGCTGTTTACATTGTTTTTGAATTTATTTATGGGATGTTCTCAATGCTACCACTTTTGTTTTTTTTTCCTTTTCCAGTGATTACCATTTTCCAATAGTATTAGATTCTCCGAATGTTACCATTGCTATTATACTGGTTGCATAATAGCATTAGAGTAAATATAGTGAAAAAGACAACTGGGGATGAATTTAGGCATTTAGCAAATTAACTGTTGCTTAGAAGAATATTAAAGGGAATTTCTCTTAATTTTTTGTTGAAACATGTAATGAATGATAGCTAACCAATTTCTTACATTGATGACAACAAGAGTATAAGACTAACGAAATCAATAGATTTTGTCTACTGTGAGTAAATCAGGATATGCCTAATACCCTATGTTTATGCTATTAAAGATTTATTTATGAGGTTTTTGTATTTTAGATATTAGTAACAATCTCCCTTTTCCCAAAAGAGTAGCTCAGCTACTTCAATTGGCCATCATCGACAAAGACATGTCTAAAAAATTCCCAGCTATGTCAATGACCTTACCGACAAAGTTTGCATTGCCAAAAATAATGGTAACCTAGACAACCATCACTTTGTTTCTCCTGCAACTACCCATAGTATGATAATAGTGATTCGTAGATTGCTGCTCCCGCAACTACCCATAGTACATTACAGTGATTCGTTTATGAGTTATATATCAAGCTTTTACAAATTTCTTATCCGAATTAACCTGGTCCCTCTTAGTATTTGTTCACAAACACATCAATTCATATCACATCACAACCAACTTATAGTAAATACAAATCAATATTATCAATAGTGAAGAATAGTGAAGACATGGGCTTACCCGCGGAATCGAAAGAAAGCTAATTACCCGAGATTGAAGTCGAAGTAATTTGTTTGAGGTGAGACTTGCAGAGTTTGGATTTGTGGGAGAGGGGAGGTAGTTGAAGTTCATTAGGAAAGAGGAACGTGTATAATTTACGTTAGATAATTAAATTGGGAGTTAATAAATAAATTAAAACAAATAAGTTGTAAGTTACTAAAAAAACGAGTTATAATTAAAAAAGGAAGGTGCTAACCAAGCTACCAATTATCCTATGGTTTGGCTATTATAGTTTAGTACCGATGTTTACATTGTTTTTGAATTTATTTATGGGATGTTCTCAATGCTACCACTTTTGTTTTTTTTTTCCTTTTCCGGTGATTACCATTTTCCAATAGTATTAGATTCTCCGAATGTTACCATTGCTATTATACTGGTTGCATAATAGCATTAGAGTAAACATAGTGAAAAAGACAACTGGGGATGAATTTAGGCATTTAGCAAATTAACTGTTGCTTAGAAGAATATTAAAGGGAATTTCTCTTAATTTTTTGTTGAAACATGTAATGAATGATAGCTAACCAATTTCTTACATTGATGACAACAAGAGTATAAGACTAACGAAATCAATAGATTTTGTCTACTGTGAGTAAATCAGGATATGCCTAATACCCTATGTTTATGCTATTAAAGATTTATTTATGAGGTTTTTGTATTTTAGATATTAGTAACAATCTCCCTTTTCCCAAAAGAGTAGCTCAGCTACTTCAATTGGCCATCATCGACAAAGACATGTCTAAAAAATTCCCAGCTATGTCAATGACCTTACCGACAAAGTTTGCATTGCCAAAAATAATGGTAACCTAGACAACCATCACTTTGTTTCTCCTGCAACTACCCATAGTATGATAATAGTGATTCGTAGATTGCTGCTCCCGCAACTACCCATAGTACATTACAGTGATTCGTTTATGAGTTATATATCAAGCTTTTACAAATTTCTTATCCGAATTAACCTGGTCCCTCTTAGTATTTGTTCACAAACACATCAATTCATATCACATCACAACCAACTTATAGTAAATACAAATCAATATTATCAATAGTGAAGAATAGTGAAGACATGGGCTTACCCGCGGAATCGAAAGAAAGCTAATTACCCGAGATTGAAGTCGAAGTAATTTGTTTGAGGTGAGACTTGCAGAGTTTGGATTTGTGGGAGAGGGGAGGTAGTTGAAGTTCATTAGGAAAGAGGAACGTGTATAATTTACGTTAGATAATTAAATTGGGAGTTAATAAATAAATTAAAACAAATAAGTTGTAAGTTACTAAAAAAGCGAGTTATAATTAAAAAAGGAAGGTGCTAACCAAGCTACCAATTATCCTATGGTTTGGCTATTTTAGTTTAGTACCGATGTTTACATTGTTTTTGAATTTATTTATGGGATGTTCTCAATGCTACCACTTTTGTTTTTTTTTTTCCTTTTCCGGTGATTACCATTTTCCAATAGTATTAGATTCTCCGAATGTTACCATTGCTATTATACTGGTTGCATAATAGCATTAGAGTAAACATAGTGAAAAAGACAACTGGGGATGAATTTAGGCATTTAGCAAATTAACTGTTGCTTAGAAGAATATTAAAGGGAATTTCTCTTAATTTTTTGTTGAAACATGTAATGAATGATAGCTAACCAATTTCTTACATTGATGACAACAAGAGTATAAGACTAACGAAATCAATAGATTTTGTCTACTGTGAGTAAATCAGGATATGCCTAATACCCTATGTTTATGCTATTAAAGATTTATTTATGAGGTTTTTGTATTTTAGATATTAGTAACAATCTCCCTTTTCCCAAAAGAGTAGCTCAGCTACTTCAATTGGCCATCATCGACAAAGACATGTCTAAAAAATTCCCAGCTATGTCAATGACCTTACCGACAAAGTTTGCATTGCCAAAAATAATGGTAACCTAGACAACCATCACTTTGTTTCTCCTGCAACTACCCATAGTATGATAATAGTGATTCGTAGATTGCTGCTCCCGCAACTACCCATAGTACATTATAGTGATTCGTTTATGAGTTATATATCAAGCTTTTACAAATTTCTTATCCGAATTAACCTGGTCCCTCTTAGTATTTGTTCACAAACACATCAATTCATATCACATCACAACCAACTTATAGTAAATACAAATCAATATTATCAATAGTGAAGAATAGTGAAGACATGGGCTTACCCGCGGAATCGAAAGAAAGCTAATTACCCGAGATTGAAGTCGAAGTAATTTGTTTGAGGTGAGACTTGTAGAGTTTGGATTTGTAGGAGAGGGGAGGTAGTTGAAGTTCATTAGGAAAGAGGAACGTGTATAATTTACGTTAGATAATTAAATTGGGAGTTAATAAATAAATTAAAACAAATAAGTTGTAAGTTACTAAAAAAGCGAGTTATAATTAAAAAAGGAAGGTGCTAACCAAGTTACCAATTATCCTATGGTTTGGCTATTATAGTTTAGTATAGATTAAATCTCAACAGAAGGGCAAAGTTTGTCATTTTAATAGCTATAAAATTACGATTTTACCCTTATATTTTCTAAAATTACAAAAAATGTCATTCATTAATAATTATGTAAAAAAATAGTGAAATTATGTTAGTGTTGGGAATTGAACACCTCACATTTTCCTATAAACTTCGTATCATAACCAAATGAGCTACAATTTGTTTTAAGCTTAGTCTCAAACTCTTATTAGATAAACCACATTTTCTCCCACATTTTTTTTCAATTATTTTCCAGTAAATGAACAATGCTTTATATTTTTTTCTAGAATATAGCACATTAGATAGTTACAATAAATATTTTTAGCGGTTGTGTATAATCTACAATTATCTTTTTCCAATTTAAATTATTGAAATATGTCATTTTAACATTTGTGAATTTATAAATTTGCCCCTACATGTTAAAAAATTACAAAAACACCAATTATTTTCTTTTTATGGAAAGAGTAGATGAAATTATGTTAATATAGAGAATCAAACCACTAACCTTCTTTAATCAAACCCACTTCTTTAATCAAACCCACACATAAGCATCGTACTACATTTTATTTTGAGTTTTCTTTAAAATTTAATTAGATAAGCCACGTTTTCTCCCCTTCTCCCGTATTTTTTTTAATGGATTGAGCATACTCTATAATTCTCTTTTGTCATTTTAAATGATTGATATAAAAATTAAAATTTTAAAATAACATAAAAATTATAGATAGATGTAATCGAGTTCGAGAAAAATATAAATTTATTTAAGTTCGTCTCCGTGTTAATATTAAATCATTGAAATAAAAAATAAGATTTGATTCTAAGAAAATTTTATTTTTATTTATCAAACCATATATAATAAATGACTATATCACATATTTTTTAGGTATATAAAATTTTTAAATACGCGGGTTATATTAAAGATATTTGATCGATCAACTATTTAGACTTTCAGCGATTTAGAGATATGATTGATCTAAAAACATAAAATATCAAAAAAAAACAAAATAATTGAATTTATGTTAAATACTCACACCAGTTAGACTATAACTCGAATAAAGTATGATAATATGAATTTTTACATAATGTAGTAAATTGATCAATACAATATGTAATGGTTGATTTATAATATATACTTAGATCAATCTACGATAAAATCAAAAAAATTGACCTTTGATATCATGAATATGCACATGTTATTAAGGTCGTCTAATCATAATTTGCATTGATCAAAGTATTTTTAAAAATTTAAAGTCGATTTAAAAAGCAATTCGAAATTATAAGATAAAAAATGTTTCAATTTACCAAAATTTTAAAACAGAACTTCAGAACTTCAGAACTTCAATACTCTGTAATAAACATTAGACTAAAACTAAATATTTGAGTTTAAAAGTGTATGAATATGTACAAAAATATATGAAAAAATGAGTGAGACACCGCATGGATAACTTTCACATAATATTAATAGATTTCGTAATATGTCTCAGCCTTACGTATATATATCGATTTCTTACAAATATAATCCGACAATGTTAAAATCACATTGCCTATGTTATATACCAAAATTTTTGCTAAAATATTTATTTATTTTGTACTCAAATAATCAATTTGAAAAAGTTCATATTACATTATTGAAAATCATATTAATATTTTAGCAATTAAAAGTAATCATGTGATTATTATCGTACAAATATTTATCCAAATTTAATGAAATCTAATCAAGTTATAAAATATTAGGTTGATGTAATTGACATGCCATATTACAAAAGTACTACTCCCCGTCCCACTCAAACTGGTTTGTTTAACTTTTTTGGTCAAATTGACCAATTTTGTAATTTAAATTACGTATATTATATGTCAAATATAATTAATAAAAAATATACTAGTTGAAAATATAGATAATTTATTATAGAATATAAATTTTAGATTTATAAAAATGCATGTCAATTGTTTTTAAAAATTAGTCAAAGTTGAGTCAATTTGACCCAAAAAAGTCAAACAAGCCAGTTTGAGTGGGACGGAGGGAGTATAAAATATGAGATAAAATCAAAATCTTATCTTTTCAATTTTCTAATTACAAAATTATTTGAATTTATAAACGATTTTGGACGAAAAATAAATTCAGTGCCCGTGCCTCGCACGGGCTTTTACGCTAGTAATAATATAATACTACATCCGTCCCACTAATATTGGTCATCCTAATTTTTGCACGCATTTTCGGGTGCAAATAAAATATGGCTCTATATCATTTTTTTTAAATTTTAAATTTTAAATTTTTTTAAAAGACAATATAGAATTCTATGTGAGATATAATTTTTATATGAGATATAAAAATTATCATTAAAAAGGAGTTTTATTTATTAATAAATGTTATAGATCGATGACTTTTTAATAACCTTTCGGGAAAGAGACAATGAGCATGTTTGGCAACATAATTATAAGCTGACTTATGGCTTATAAACCCGTAAGAGGTTATGGAGGTGTTTGTCAACCCAACTTATGACCTCAACTTATAACTTATACTCCCTTTTTGTCCCTCTCATTTCTTTACACTTTACTTTTTGGTACGTCACTCTCATTTCTTTACATATCAAAAATAGTAACATTTTATAATATAAAATCCAATCACATTCACTACTTTTCTCCACTATACATATTTTATACCCACTTTATACATTAAATATTGATTGGTCCCACCACTTTACTCATTTTTCTTACTTTTGCCTATTAATTTACACTTTTTCTTAACCTCCGCGATGTCCCCTCAATGTAAAGAATTGAGAGGGACGGAGAGAGTACGTGGATAAGTTGAATGTTAATAATGATGTACATTTTCATGAACTTATTGACTTATTACTTGATTTCTTTATTTTTTAATACTTTATATTTCTTTGTGTTTTTAAATATTTTTTAATTTAAAATGCAAGTGTTGAAATCATTGTATTTAATAATTTTTTTTTTCAAATTTAATTTAGCAAACTCTTAACTAACTTATAAGTAAATTTATTCAAACACTCGTATAACTTATAAGAATTCATCAACTTATCACTTATAAGGCACTTACTTATTTTAAGTTATAAATCAACTTTTTTATGATACCCCAAACACACACAATGCTTCAGAAAGAGAGTATTAAAGTTTAATGTAACGCTGCTTATAAAATTACTACCCACTCATCCCGACCCTAACATACTACAGTTGACATTTATTAAAAAAATAAAACAAAAAAATGTTTCCGTTGAGTGGATTTTGAAAAAAAATATACAGGACCATAGCATAAGAAAAAACAATTAGCTGTGTCATTTCAAAACTAGGTTCAGAATTAATTTTATATATTAAAAAGAATTACAACAAACAGAAACAAAAAGGAAATTAATAAATTTTACAACAAAATTCATTACAACAAAAAAATTAAAAAATTACAAAAATAAAAGCACACATACTAGTATGTAGTACTTCCTTCGTCCCCTCATTTATTTTACATTTGGAGACAGGGGTTCAACACGCATTTCAAAACTTTTATAAAGTATAATTTTATATATTATTTAAATAATTTTTTTCTTTTTAATTAAAAAATTAATATTTAATTTTTTATTTAAAAAAATTTAAAAATAAGTACGAGTGTTCGAGTAGTAAATAAAAAATAAAGAAACAAAGGGATTATATAGTTAGAGTAGAACCTCGATAAATAAATGTTCGATAAATGAATAACCTCTTCAAATGAATAATTTTTTCCGGTCCCGACTTGGGACAATGAGCTTAATGAATAATCTCGCTGAATGCATTAACGAATATTTTTTTTCTAAGTCTTTATAAGCTCTATGTAAATATAAATGAATAATCACTATATTTTAAATATTTTTTTTATATTTATGAAATATATGAATACATTTGATCCAATAAATAATTTACATACATATTAATAAATAATATTGTAAGTCATATCTTCTCGAAAAATGCTTTTAAAGTTGCTTGTTTTTTTACTCCACCAAAATGTATCTGATCCTCCACCAAAATGCATCTAGTATTTTTATGATTGTGTGATCAAAATAAGAATTTAGAATTATATATAGTTTGTTACTGGTGGTTCTGTATATATATCTTACCTCTAAATATTTTATACACAGTAGTCGAGTGTATATGGTGTTGCCATTCCATGCATGCATGTATAACTTATCTAGAATTCAAAACAAAATGAATGTAATTAAACATTACATAAAAATTATAACCATGATAAATTTTAGGTACTGTTATGGATTAAAAAACGTGCTTTGTGAATTTAATGCTAGGATTAATGAGCTTCGAGCTTTAATGGCTGCACTCGTGTTTCCGGACTAAATTGGTCCTCACAAGATGCCTACGTATCTCAAATCGTTATTGAGAATCAAGCCAAAGACGTAGTTCTGATTGTAGGATCAGGGACCTTATATAGGCGTCTGGAGCCTAGTATTTATGGTATGTTTGGGAGACTTAGCGGATAAGTCTTCTTTTTGATATGGGATAAGTATTGTATTTCTTGCTGAAGAATTCGTTTCCTTGTTGATAAAGGTTATGACTCATTAATTGCCTTTAATTGGGATTCTGGATCCTTCCTTGACCAATTTGCCATAATTTGGACTCTTTTTATGAGCTGTATATTTTCCCTATTCATTAATTACGAAATTAATGAATAATTAGGGTATTGGGCTTTAAATATCGGCCTTTCGTTTGACCAGTCAATTATATTTCTATAATTACTTTTCTGACCATATCATTTGCCCCCCAACTTCTAGGAAAATCTCTCTTGGATTATCGTAGAAGTTATTTCATTCAGGAGTTACGAAATTTTCTTCCATATCGTGGCTTGGTTTGACGAACGTATAGTTCTAAATCAATTTTATAATTCTCCAAAACAGGAATCGGGATTTTTCATCAATTCCTTGGAATATAAATTGATTTTTGAATTTTTCATGTCCTTTTCGACCAGGATCCTGGTCGAATTTGACCTTGATTTTAGCTCCTGGTCGAACTCCTTCGACCAGGATTCTGGTCGAAATTTGCTTGCATTTTGCCTCCTGGTCGAATGGTTTCGACCAGGATTCTGGTCGAAGCTTACTTCCATTTTGTCCCCTGGTCGAATGGTTTCGACCAGGATTGTGGTCGAGGCTTACTTCCATTTTGCCTCCTGGTCGAATGGTTTCGACCAGGATTGTGGTCGAACATGACTTCAATTTTGATACCTGGTCGAATGATTTCGACCAGGGATGTGGTCGAACATGACTTCAATTTTGATACCTGGTCGAATGATTTCGACCAGGGATGTGGTCGAACATGACTTCAATTTTGGTGCCTATTCGAACTCATTCGACTAGGATTCTGGTCGAATACTTGGTTCGTTACAGACTTTTAGGGCCCACATATATTGGGCTTCATTTGGGCCAGAGGATTTTAGCAACTGGGCCTTTATCTTTTTATTGGGCCTTTAGCCTTTTTTAATAATTGGGCTTTTATCCTTTCGACGAGATTTTTGGTCGAATACAAGAGCCATTTTGGGCTTTATTCGAACTTATTTGATCAGAACCTTGATCGAAAATGTAGTTTGTTTTTTGTAATGGGCTTAGTTGGGCCCAAGGATCTTCACTGTTCAACTTTATCAATTGGGCTTTTAGCCTTTTATGGGCCGTACCGGCTAGTGCCGGTTGCCCTTCCTTCAACCGGCCCATTGACCGGCTGTCATCCCTATATAAGGGTGAGTTCTCATTTGTTTCCATTCATTCTTCACATTTCACTTTCTCAAAGTTACTCTGCTGAATTTTCTCCGAAATTTTCTTTAGATTGCTCTGCTAGGGTTCTGTCGCAAGGCGATTCCCGGCGAGATTTTCTCACCGTTTTCTGGGTTTTCACTTGAAGATTTGAAGATTTTCTTTGAAGATTCTGGGTTTGAAATGGCTGATCGCGCTTCCCAACGTCTTTCGAAGATGAATTCTGCATCAAAACGAGGTACCCCCATTCCTATTCGTTCAAAATACATGTCTTTGCATGATATGATTAATGAACGTGGGGATGAATACCCGTCTGTATCTGCTTTAGATTCGTATGACTGTAGCAATAGATTTCATGAAGTAGATATGATAAAAGATTATAATAAGATGTATAGGGTAAAGGCCCCCTTGAAGCTTGTTCCTGCCGGCCCCGGTGACCGTTCATGTCACTGGCGGTCAAATGCTTTGTGTATTTATAGGGATGCCATAGTTGCTGGCCTTAGGTTCCCTTTTCACGAGTTTGTTCCTAGACTTTTGGCAGATGTCCAAGTCAACCCTTGCCAATTACCTCCAAATGCCTGGAGGATAATTAATTGTTTCATGGTTTTATGCCTTCGTAAAAACTTTCCTCTTTCTGTACCTTTGTTTAGAAAGATCTTTCAGTTTAAGAATAGCTCAGCCAACAACTTGGGTTGGGTGTATATAAGCCATAGGGTAGGCTTCCCTTTCATCTTTCACCCCAAGTCAATCCCAGATAATAACCCCAAATGGAAAAATGAGTTCATGTATCTTGTATGGGAAGGAGGGGACTGGGGAACCCTGTTCCGTACATCTTTTGGGAGAGTTTCTGATGGTAGTCCCGGTAACATTATCTTAAATGAGGAGGAGCTCCATGCCTACTCAGAGCTCATTAAGGATAATGGGACTACCGTGGCTTGGGAGTTACTGGATGAGTTCGTCCTCAAGTCCGTTGGGCTCTCTACTGTTCATGATAAGGGTATTTTTGCTTATCCCTCTTCATTATGCCTATTTTTATTTCTTTGTGATTTTCTGTTAACCATTTTCTGGCTTTTCTTGTAGCTGCGGCCTTTATCAACAAGACCAATGAGCCCAAGGATGTAGAGACATCCAGGATGAAAAGGGCTAGGATCGGGGATGATCCCAGGGGGAAAGCCAGTGCTCCCAGCTTCTTGATCCCTTCTGTGGATGAGGTGGACATTCCTGTGTCTGCCAAGTCCTCAGTGTGGCGCCCCAACTGGGGTATCAGGAAGAAGGACACCATTACTGGGGTGTCCAAACATGTTGTGGACTGGTCGTACCACTCTCTTACCCCTTGTGATTACAAGGACTTCGTTGCAGATTCCACCCTTGAGGGTGCTGAGCATCTTGGGGCTCAAGCTATTGCTGCGGTAATTTTCTTTACCTTAGCTATTTCTTTGAAGTTTCTGCTTATATTTTCCTAACTTTTATTTTTTGGCAGACCAATGCCAACTTTCAGGGGGTATTGTTCCAAGCTAAGGCTTGGCGTACCTCCTCTGAGGCCAACAGAGTCAAGCTGGAGAGGTCCGAGGAGGAGGTGAAGTCTCTTAAGGAGACTCTTGCCAGGAGGGAGAAGGAGCTTGCTGACGCTCAGGCTGATATTGTTGAGCTGAGGAAAGGCAAGGATGATTGCATCGATGAGTACCTTGACTCTCAGGAGTACAAGGACTTGATCGAAAAGCATGACGAGATCCTTTTCCCAGTCCAGCATACTTCAGGATGGGAGGATGCTGTTCAGGCTATCTTGGCCAAGCATCCTGGAGTCTTTGATGCTGCTGACTTTCCTGCTCCTCACCCTCCTACTCCCTTGGAGCGTATTTTGGCTGGAGTTGACGATATGGAGGAAGATGCTAGGATTTTAGTTCCAGAGCATTCATCACCCCTCAGTGACGCTTCTGCTGATGGTGCTGAGGATGCTGGTGAGCATTCTTCCAGCTCTAGTTCAGGGGAGGAGACAGATGCAGGAGTCAAGGATGGTGACGCGCAGCCGTAGTTTGTAGTTTCTTTATGGCCATTCATGGCTTTGTATTTTCTTTCTATGTATTTCCAGCCTTTGGGCTTAACTTAAACTTTTGTAAGTTTAGTTTTATTTATATTTTGTGGCCATTCATGGCTTGTGTTGTTTTCTTGCCTTTTGCACGTTTAGTTAGCATTTTGTACATATCTATCAGTATGTAATGCATTCAAAACATGATGAACAGGAGTATATAATTCATAACTTTGAAGAACGGGCTCAACCCTTACATAATACTCAAGTTTTAGAAACTTGGGTTGGTTTTATCAAACCTTATTTCTAGTAGTGAATCCACTTAGGAAACACCTTAAACATAATAAACTTTCAAGTTGGAGGCATGCCAAGTTCTCGGCACCTCATGCCCTTCAAGGGTTTCTAGCTTGTAAGAGCCTCGACCAAATACGTTCTTGACGCGATATGGTCCTTCCCAATTTGGGGCCAACTTCCCTTTTTGCCCAACTCCGGATGCCTCAATTTTTCTGAGAACCAAGTCTCCTTGTCGAAAGAACCTTTCTTTAACCCTTAGGTTGTAGTAGAAAGATGCCTTCTTTTGATGTTCAACTATCTTGGCGTTTGCCTCATCTCTAACTTCGTCAATTAGATCTAAGGATAGCCTCAAGCCTTCTTCATTTGTTTCTGGTTCATAAGCCTCAACTCTTGGGGAAGTGTGAGTAATTTCCACTGGGACCACTGCCTCTGCTCCATAAGCCAATAGGAATGGAGTTGCCCCGGTGGTGACTTTGCAAGTAGTACGATATGCCCAAAGTATAGGGAGTAATTCGTCTACCCAAGTGTTTCTGGAGCGTTCAACTCTTTTCTTTAGTCCATCAAGGATGATTCGATTTGCAACCTCAGCTTGCCCATTTGCTTGAGGATGGGCGACAGAAGTGAAGCGCAATTGGATATCGTTTTCATCACAATACTTCTTGAACTCATCGTTGTTAAACTGGGTTCCATTGTCCGTGACCAGGACTCGTGGAATTCCATATCTGCATATCACATTTTCCCAGAAGAATTGCATCACTTGCTTGGTGGTTATCTTGGCTAATGGCTTAGCCTCAATCCACTTGGTGAAATAATCAATTGCTACTATCAAGAACTTTCTTTGAGCACTTGCCATAGGAAATGGCCCGAGTATATCCATTCCCCACATAGCAAAGGGGATAGGTGAGTTAATGGATGTCATCATCTCTGGTGGTTGCCTAACCACTGGTGCATGTTTCTGGCACCGTTCACATTTCTTGACGTAGCTTTTAGCATCAGCAAGTATGCTTGGCCAATAGAAACCTAGACGAGTGACTTTATGAGCCAGGGCTCTGCCCCCCAAGTGTTGCCCACAAATCCCTTCATGCACTTCCTTTAGGGTCAATTCTGCCTCTTGAGGTCTCAAGCACTTTAAGTACGGAATAACAAAAGATTTCTTGTATAGGATTCCCTCAATTAGGGCATACCTTAGTGCTCTGACGTATAGCTTTCGTGCTTCTGAAGTGTCGTTGGGCAGCCACCCAGTTTCCAGATGAGCTTTGATGGGATCAATCCAACAACTGGTGATACCAATGGGGGCTACCAACTTTCCATTGATGCTTGGGGTCTTCAAGACTTGGAAGTATACACTCCCGGCATAGTTTTCAATTTCAGAAGAGGCAAACTTAGACAAGGCATCAGCCTTCATATTTTCTTCCCTTGGAATGTGTTCCACATAGCATTCATCGAACTGAGTCATAATGGCCTTGACAAGTTTTAAGTACTTGGCCATGACTTCATCTCTGGCCTCAAACTCCCCATTTACTTGGGAAACCACTAGCCTCGAGTCTCCACATACTTTCAGAGTTTTGACTCTCAAGGCTCCAGCCAGCCCTAAGCCAGCTATCAGAGCTTCATACTCAGCCTCATTGTTTGTCGTCGGGAAGTCAAGTTTTAGTGCATACTCTATTAGGAATCCATCAGGACTTTGTAGCACTAAACCAGCTCCACTTGATTTTGTTTTTGATGCTCCATCAAAATAGAGCACCCAACATTCTTTGAAGGTCATTTCCTCATCTTTCTTATCTTCCATACTCACTTCCTGCCCCCCGACTTCTTGGTTGTCAATGGTGCATTCAACCATGAAGTCAGCAAGTGCTTGAGCTTTTATGGCCGTTCGAGGCTTATACTTGATGTCGAATTCGCCCAATTCAATGGCCCATTTGATCAATCTTCCACTAACTTGAGGGCTATGCAAGATGTTTCTTAGAGGTTGATCAGTCAAGACCTCTATCTTGTGAGCCTGGAAGTAGGGGCGTAGCTTTCTTGAGGCCATTATCAAGGCTAAGGCAAACTTCTCAACCATTGAGTAGTTTATTTCTGCCCCATGTAGAATCTTGCTCACATAGTAGATGGGTTTCTGAACCTTTACTTCTTCCTTTACCAAAACAGCTCCAAGGGCTGTGTTGGAAACCGCCAAGTATAAATAGAGAATTTCTCCTGGCTTGGGTTTTGCCAACAGTGGTGCTTTAGCCATATATTTCTTCAGGGCCTCAAAGGCCTCTTGACTTTCAGTTGTCCATTCAAAATTCTTCACTTTTTTGAGTGCTTTGAAGAAGGGTAAACACTTCTCTCCAGACTTGGAGATGAATCTTCCCAAAGCAGCCACTCTTCCCGTCAGTTTCTGGACATCCTTGACAGTCTTTGGTGGTTCCATGTCTAGGATTGCTTTGATTTTGTCGGGATTAGCCTCGATTCCTCTCTTGGAAACCATCAGGCCTAAGAACTTTCCCGAGCCTACACCAAAGGCACACTTAGCTGGATTCAACATCATCTTGTGGTGCCTCAACACTTCGAATGCCTCTCGGAGGTGCTTAATGTGATCGGCCTTATCGAGGCTTTTGACTAACATGTCATCTACGTAGACCTCCATGGTTTTTCCAATCAGGTGCTCAAAGATTTTGTTCACCAACCTTTGATAGGTTGCTCCAGCATTTTTAAGCCCAAAAGCCATGACTAAGAAACAGAAGACACCAAAGTCAGTGATGAATGACACTTTGGCGATGTCATCTTTGTGCATCTTGATTTGATTATATCCGCTGAAGCCATCCATGAAACTTAGCATCTCATGCCCAGCAGTGGCATCTATCAAGGCATCAATCCTAGGTAAGGGAAAACAATCCTTAGGACATGCATCATTCAAATCGGTGAAGTCGACGCACATTCTCCACTTCCCGTTAGCTTTTTTGACCATCACGGGGTTAGCTAACCATTCTGGGAATTGAATTTCCTCAATGAACCCGGCTTCCAAAAGCTTATTCACTTCTTGCTTAATGGCTTCAAGCCTCTCTGGAGCAAAACTTCTTTTCTTTTGTTTCACTGCCTTCCTTTCTGGATCCACATTCAATTTGTGAGATATTAGTTGGGGATCAATCCCTGGCATGTCAGCCGCTGTCCAAGCAAAAACGTCATTGTTCTCTTGAAGAAAAGATGCGAGTTTGCCTTTCAATGGTTCGGGCAGTAGTGCCCCAACATAAGTCACCTTCTCTGGTTCATCCGGGACTAAGGGAATTGGGATTAAATCCTCAGCAGGTTTCCCTCTTCGGTCCTCATTGTCACTAGTGTCCATATCTTCAATGGGGAGAACCTGCCCCCCAACTCCATCAGGCCTCAACGCGGCTACATAACAGCTTCTAGCCATCTTTTGGTCTCCCCGTTCTTCACCAATCCCATTCCGAGTGGGGAATTTGAGTTTCAGGTGGTAAGATGAGGCAACAGCCTTAAACGCATGAAGACCCGTCCTCCCAAGGATCGCATTGTAGGTTGAGGTTGCCTTTATAACTATGAAGTTCAGCATCTGAGTGGATGTATTCGTTCCTTGTCCCATGGTCATTGGGAGTTGGATAGTGCCTTCCACCTTTGATTCCACTCCATTGAACCCATATATGGGCATATTAGAGGGTGTCAACTGAGAATCAGTGTAACCCATCTTGATAAAGGCATCGTGGAACAATATATCCACTGAGGCTCCATTGTCGACTAGGACTCTCTTTGTTTCGGAGTTGCCTATCACAGGTACTATGACAAGAGGATCATCGTGGGGGAACTTCACCCCTTCCAAGTCTGAATCATCAAAACCTATTGACACTTCTGTCCGTGCACGCTTCGGTGCTTCTCCAACGACGGTCAGTACCTCTCGGGCATAAGCTTTTCTTGAGTTTCGGGAGGACCCAGCAGCAGTTGGCCCTCCGAATATCATGTTGATCACTGGCCCTCGGGGCTTGGGATTCCGATCTTGATCGTTGTCCCTTCTATCATAATCCTTTCTTTCATAGTTCCCCCTTTGGCTACCTTGGCTTCCATCCTTAGTGAACTTGCTGAGTTTTCCTCTTCGTATCAGAAACTCAATCTCATCTTTCAATTGCCTACAATCGTCGGTGTCATGACCGACTTCTTTGTGGAACCGACAAAACTGATTTTGGTTCCGTTTGGACAAATCAGCCCTCATTGGCTTTGGCCATTTGATATCTTCTTCCTTGGCTATCTCCATCAGAATTTGACTCCTGGGAGTATTCAATCTTGCATACTCCGTGAACTTTGGCCCAAAGTTATTTCTCTTGGGTGGAGAGTCAGAATTCTTTGATGTTCGGGGAAACTTTTCCTTGACGTCGTACTCCTGAGTTTCTTTTCTTTTCTTTGAGTTTCCACCGTCGCCAACGGTGGGTTCATACTTTCTCATGCTTTCCTCAGCCTTGATGTACTTTCCGGCTCTATCTTGGAGCTTCAACATGCTCTCTGGTGGATGTTTGGCCAACGACCTCCTGAAGTGGTCATCAGTGGTTCCTTGTTGCAGGGCTATCATAGCCACTTTGTCGTCTAGATCCGGGACTTTCAAAGCCTCTCGAGTGAATCGATTAATGTAGTCCCTTAGGGCTTCATTCTTTCCTTGACGTATTGCCATGAGTGATGCAGAACTTTTCTCATGCACCCTTCCACTAATGAACTGGTTGATGAAAGCCTTGCTTAGCTCCTTAAAGGACCCAATAGAGTTGGGAGGTAGACGGCTGTACCAACGTTGAGCCATTCCAGCAAGAGTTTGGGGAAACGCCCTACACTTGACCGCATCGTTGGCCGGCTGCAACAGCAGTGCATTGGAGAATGTCCTTACATGATTTGCGGGATCTCCCGTTCCATCATAGGCTTTGATCGAAGGCATCTTAAACTTTCTGGATATAGCCGTTTTAATGATGTCTTGAGTAAACGGTGGTGTAGGATCATCAGGATCTCCTAGGGGCAACAGATTACTAGGATCACCCCTCGGGGCTTCAGCCCTCTTGGTCCTTCTTGGTGGATCCAAGTTGATTATCGGGATTCCTTCAGTTGTTCGGCCCCGAGTTTGAGCGGCCTCTTCTTCAGCAAGGAGTTTTTTGAGCCTTGCAGTCTCTGCCTCATGGGCTGCAAGCTTCTCCCTAGTAGTTTGGGGTGGCTCCCAATTTGTTTGTGAAGAACGTTTCCTCCTTGGGGCGACATCCTCCCCAGTTGTATAACCCTCATCCTCAGTGTATGGGCCAGAGTAATCTTGAATGAGAGGGGTCTGACGAGTTTGTTGATTTTGGGGTCCCAGACCTTGAATATAAGGAGGCACATATGCCTCATGGTAGATTGGATTAGTTCCACTACCGCCCGCCATGGGTCGAGGGGGCATGCCATAGCTTGGCATCCCCAAAGTCTGATTCGCGTATTGAGGGAGATCAGTAGTATGGAGTTGAAGGCTCCTTGGTGCACTCATGAGCAGCGGGGAGGTCGTGATCGGTTGCTGGTGAACGGTCTCTTGTGGATAAGATCCATGAATGACCATCTGCAGGGGATTCGTCCCTTCAACCGAAATCGGGATTTCCGGTCCTTGAGTGTTAGTGGGGATATTCGCCCCTTGTGTGCCGGTAGTCGGCGGTGGCTGATCGGCCTCAGAGGTGAGGGGGCGATCATCGGGAGTTTGAGTATCCCGAGCTGTTCTTCGTGTGTTTGCCATGGTTGATGTTGTCTTCCCACAGACGGCGCCAAATGTTATGGATTAAAAAACGTGCTTTGTGAATTTAATGCTAGGATTAATGAGCTTCGAGCTTTAATGGCTGCACTCGTGTTTCCGGACTAAATTGGTCCTCACAAGATGCCTACGTATCTCAAATCGTTATTGAGAATCAAGCCAAAGACGTAGTTCTGATTGTAGGATCAGGGACCTTATATAGGCGTCTGGAGCCTAGTATTTATGGTATGTTTGGGAGACTTAGCGGATAAGTCTTCTTTTTGATATGGGATAAGTATTGTATTTCTTGCTGAAGAATTCGTTTCCTTGTTGATAAAGGTTATGACTCATTAATTGCCTTTAATTGGGATTCTGGATCCTTCCTTGACCAATTTGCCATAATTTGGACTCTTTTTATGAGCTGTATATTTTCCCTATTCATTAATTACGAAATTAATGAATAATTAGGGTATTGGGCTTTAAATATCGGCCTTTCGTTTGACCAGTCAATTATATTTCTATAATTACTTTTCTGACCATATCAGGTACATTAACATAAAATATATAAAAAATCTTGTCAAAACAAAATATACAAAATAATATAGGGTTAGGCTCAAGAGAGAACCATTCACTAAAAAAGAACTTTAGAACTGTTATAAGCCGTTGGATTATTACTAGATCAACTGTTCAGATTCAACTCATTTTTATATACAAAATCTTATAAGGGTATTTTTGGAATAAAAAGATTCTACTGCCGAACCTATTTTGTTTCATAGTATAAATACAGTGTTCTGCAGCTGAATTTTAAAAATTATGCATATGGACTTCAAAGTTCTACAACTGAACTTACTTTTTTCCCACAAAGTTCTACAAGTGAACTTGATTATTTTTATAATGTTCAGCTGTTGAACAATGTTATTCACATTATTTTCCTACCATAACTTTCGTGTTCTACCGCTGAACATAAAAGTCATGCAATCGAATTTGAAATCAAACACATAAATTTTAAAGTTCTGCAACTGAACTTACTTGTATTTAAATGTTCAGCTGCTGAACACTGTTATCTGATATTGTATTTATACAATAACTTGAATATTTTCACAAAAAATGATAAAAATAATTGGGGAAATTTTATGATGATGATGAAGAATTTTGTGATCGATATGGATGTATGATTATTATCGTTAATGAAATATTAGTTAGCTCTAAATTATGTATTTTGTATTTTTGGACAACTTTATCCATGACCTTCATATAATAAATATATATTATTTTAAAAAATAAGATAGAGTTCTAAGGGTTCTAAGGTTAAGAGTTCTACAAGGAACATGACCCAAATAATATAATTATAATAAAAAAATCTAAAAATATTATATAAATGAATAAATATTCATTTATTGATAATTGAATAAAATATTCATTAATCGATAAATAAATAATCTTACGGATGAATATTTCATTTATCGAGGTTACACTGTAGTCGGAAAGGAAGTGAAATTCTGTTGTTAACTTATACCCTACCCCCCTCTGCTTCTAAACCCTGATAGCCCTTAGCCCCCGCCTCTCCTCACCCTTCATTTTACTCTTCAAAGCTCCGCCCTTGTAATTCGTGCCATAACCATTCACTTTATCACCAAGGTAATCGCGTAGTTCTCATCTTTATTTCTCTTGCTTTTTATTTCTGTATCTATAGTATTTTCAATTATATAATTACGATTTTGTGATTATTTCCCAACTTCTAGTTTGCAAATATTTATACATATATGTTTAATTCGAGATAATTTCACTTACTTGATAGAATAGAACAAACCTAGGGTTCAATTGGGCATATTTATTCAACACAATTAAATTGATATTTCTATTTTCTCTGTTTAAATATTTGGTTAGTGAGTTTTTAGATTGTTATGTTTATTATGATTTAAGATGTGTTGTTTATGTGGTAGGGGTTATTTTGAAATTTATGCTTAAGTTAAGTTTTTGATTGTGGTTTGGATAGATATGAATATGGAAGACGATAAAGAGGTGAGTTCCTTTAAGGAACTTGGAGTTTGTGAGCAGTTAGTGGAGGCTTGTGATAATCTCGGTTGGAAAACTCCTTCCAAAATACAGGCTTTAGTACTACCTCATGCACTTGAAGGTATGCCCGTTGTCCTTTTGTTTTTTCAGCAACTCGTTTCTGCGTAGGTCATGTTTGTTTTACGGGATAGTAATATCCGGACTATTAGGCCCTATTCACTTTACCTTTCTAATATGTTTTGATTTGTAATTCATCGCACGGACTAAGTTTCAATTCCTTTTTAGTTCAATTCCGTGAGACTAATTATGTCCGGAAGAATTTGAAAATGTCCCCTGCTCGAAATGAAGTAGACACTGATATGAATGGGTCTATTGAATTATTCTAAAGGATGAAGAATCAGTACATGAGGCCTTTTTTACTCTAGTTTTCTAATTTGTTTTATATATAAATTATCGGACAGACTGAAATTTTAATCCCTTCTAGTTCATTTCCGTGAGATTAATAATGTCTGGAAGAAATGAAGTAGATAATGTTGTGAACGGGTCCACTGAATTATTGTAAAGAATGAAGAATGATAGAGTCGGTACATATTGTATATAGTACGGGGATTATTTTCCTTGAAAACAAACATGTCCCAAGAGTTTAGTGATTCTCTCTTGATATTGTTACTCATCATTCGTTTGATGCCATAATATGGGTTTTTTATATGTTTAGGAAAGGATCTGATTGGGCTTGCCCAAACTGGATCTGGTAAAACTGGAGCTTTTGCGATTCCCATTCTTCAATCCCTTCTAGAAAATCCACAAGCCTTCTACGCCTGTGTGCTTTCACCAACCAGGTTCGTTATGTTATTTGTTGATCAAAATCTCTTGGGTCGGTACATCTTTATGTTCTCTCTCAGTGTTGTGCCTTCAATCCAGGGAACTCGCAATTCAGATTGCTGAACAGTTTGAAGCATTGGGGTCTGGTATTGGTGTGAAGTGCACTGTGGTGAGTCTTTTAATAAATGATTGTGTTCATGTATGGCATGTTAATTTTTGGAAATCATCTGCAAGCTTGTTTCTTTTTGGCCATTTTTAGATGCTAATTGCAGTGTTTTTTCACTCATAACAATTGCTTAAGTAGGTAATGTGTGTTTCTGTCATCCTCTTCAGCTAGCTTACATCGCCTGCTCTTTTATTTTATGCCTATATTTCAAGAGTCTGATTTTATAAATACCAATCTTTGGAAGGTTTATTCATTGCTTTCTTAAATTTGAAACTTAAAGTTCTTACTAGTTGTTGACTTATAAATGATGCAGCTTGTTGGAGGGGTGGATCAAGTGCAACAGAGCATTTCCCTTGGAAAGCGACCACACATTATTGTAAGTTTTCAAGTTGTAGTGAGAGAATTTTTTGAATTACTATCTTTCGAGTACAATCTTAAAACAAACAAACTTTGCAATATTGTGTAATTCTTTACTTATTAGTAACATGTTAATTTAGCAACTGGTTAATTGTAATATCTTACGAAAAGGAAGATTTTTTTTTTTGACAGTCACGAAAGAGACGCTGTAGGTGTTGCTTAAGCATCCTCTGCTAAACAGTATATTAGTTAGCTGTATATCAGTTTAATTTTTAGGATAAAAACAATCATCCTGGGTTGATGAAGGGGTCCTATTGATGAGGATAAGATAATGTAATAATACCGAAGGAATCTATGAAGTAGTGAACTTTTTATTATTACAGCCACAAGCAGGTGTCCTGATGATGTCATCCTGAGAAAAATAATTTTTAGTTATTGATGCCCAATACTTTATAAATGTGAACAGTCTTTAAACATCTTTTTTCATCAATCTCAAAGTCTTAGTAGATTGGACATATACTTAAGTGTGCTTGAAAAATTGATGATATGCAAAAGTCTACTGCAATAGGAATGTAGAAATGGTGTCATATCAGTTGTGTGACACGTTAATTCTTCATTGCAGGTTGCAACTCCTGGACGCCTTGTGGATCACCTGTCCAACACGAAAGGGTTCTCGCTTCGTACATTAAAATACCTGGTAACAATTTCTCCCTTGCATCAGTTTTATTCAGTGGGACCCTTTATTTACTCTTATATAATGAAAATTTTGAACAAGGTATTTTTATTAGTTTGCAAGTCTAGTGTTAAAATACTATTAAGCTTTTGGATTTTTGGGCTAGAGTTCATGCAATGAGATGATATTAAGTTTTGTACAAAAAAAGAAAATTTCAAAACTGTTATGTGCAGGTATGTTTTTTTTTGCGTGAAAAAGTCAATTGCACAATAATTAAGGGACGGAGGGAGTATATTATTTTATGTGTTCTTATCATTTTTTATTTTTTGTGCGCATTTTTCAGGTGTTAGATGAGGCTGACAGGTTACTGAATGAGGATTTTGAAAAAGTGCTAGATGATATTTTGAGTGCTATACCCCGGGAGCGAAAAACATACTTGTACTCTGCTACTATGACCAAAAAAGTACGTACTTACCATACTTAGACTGCTCTGAAAAATGTTTGTTGAATGCGTGCTTGAGAAGTTACCTTTTGTCTTACATCTAGATATCATAGCTATTTCTTCAATTTAGTAATGTAGATTGATGAATAAATCTGTCCAGAACTAGGGCCGTATCCTA
This sequence comes from Heracleum sosnowskyi, assembly GCA_030848705.1. Taxonomy (NCBI): domain Eukaryota; kingdom Viridiplantae; phylum Streptophyta; class Magnoliopsida; order Apiales; family Apiaceae; genus Heracleum; species Heracleum sosnowskyi. The sequence goes on from CM061243.1 coordinate 12,281,203, forward strand.
TGGTTTAATGAAATTTGTTACTTAAAATATTATTTATCTTTGACTTCATGGAATATTGCTATAGCTATAATTAGCTATGGTCAATTTATTATTATTGAGGTTCATAGCCGCCTACTTGACCTGGTTAGAAGAGAGGGGTCAGTCGCCTGATGTTGGTGCTTGTTAAGAGCATTTTGGTGAGGAGTTGCTTTCCTTGCGGAGCTTTCTTATTTGAATAGATTACCTGGAAAACTGTCACTTCGAAATTCAGATGCAGGGTGGTGACTGGCGGCTTACTAGTTAATCATATCTCTCCTCCTGGACCAAATATGCTGAAAGCTTTGAAGGGTATAGTTATGAGAGCTTTTGCCATTGGGTTCTGAAAAACTGTAGTTAAGGCTTTTTAGGGTAAGAGGAGGCAGGTATAATTATGTGAGATCGTGGAGGTTCTTATGGGTTTTAGACTTTTAAACTTGTTATAAGCTATCTATAAGATATAATCAGGGAACGTCTTATTTGTAAATTGAAGATGGTAAATGATTGGGTTTTGGGTCTTCGCAAGTCTATGCATGGGACTTTTGGTGGTAACCTAGTAATCCTTAGGCGGTGAGCTATAGGCTATGAATCTTAATGAAGTGTTTTACTTTGGTGTAACATTTAGCATCAAATTAATTTTAGTACTCTGTTTTTGAGCATGTATACACCAGTAATATATTCTAGTTTTAATTGATTTTAGGTAATTTGGTTATTCTAATAATTTCAAGGGATGGGGTGTAATTTGGATTGTATTTGTGTTAGTTTACTTCTCGTGAAGACTATTAGTTATTCTTCACAATCTACTGTAACCTATCTCGAACTCTCTTCTTCCATTCATTTGCTCGCACAATTTAACAACCTTCACAGTAAGCCCCCCAGACATAATACACTATGTATTTGCAGGTTCAGAAGCTCCAAAGGGCCTGTTTAAGGAATCCAGTGAAGGTATGGAATTTTCCTTCAAACATTATCTTTTTTAATAGGTTTTGTATGTTGATGACCTACTAAATTAAGTTTTAACTTCAGATTGAAGCTGCATCCAAGTATTCCACTGTTGATACACTGAAGCAGCAGTATCGCTTTGTTCCTGCCAAGTTCAAGGTCCTTATGTCTCTCTCTACACTGTCTTTAAAAATGTTGCTGAGTAGTCAGATTTACAGATGATTTTCATTTTCAGTTGCCAAGAATAATTCTAGGATAATAACCCCTTACAAAAGTTTACCATCATTCGGAACTGGATTTTTACCCAAACTCCCACATGAAATATATGCATATATATTATGTTATAGTAAATTATGCACTGTATGATATATGTGTGTTTGTGTGTGTGTGCTTGTACACTAATCTGAGAGATTATTTATTGTTCATGTAGCTGAAGTACAGAAAGTAAATAATGCATTTTATTAGTCAGCTTCTGGTATTGTTTATCACGAAATATACTTTTGAGCCTGGGCTTATCGTCCTCTCCACATCCATCACAACTTCAATTTCTAGTAAATTTATCTATATCTGCTGGAAAAGGCCCTGTATATTTACCTTTTTCTGTTCATCAGTATTTATTTATTATTTAATATGCTGTACGATATTAGAGTTGGGACTAAGATTTTGATCTGAACTTCTAAAGAATTGATTGGTTACAGGACTGCTATCTTATCTACATTCTGACTGAGATGTCTGGGTGCACATCGATGGTTTTTACTCGGACATGTGAAGCAACACGATTTCTGGCTTTAGTTTTACGGAATCTTGGTTTTAGAGCAATTCCAATCAGTGGGCAAATGACTCAGGTTTATTTGTTTTTTTTTTTGAAAAAACTTGTGTGATGTTCTTCCAATGTTTTTATCACCCGCTCTTTCCTGAGGGTGGGGGTGGGGGAGCGTAATTGGGTTATATGCTTTTTAGAGTATTTTCATCTTTATAGTAAGATAAAAGTTAAGATGAACTAACACACTGATTCTAATATGCATGACAGACAAAAAGACTTGGATCTTTAAACAAGTTCAAGGCTGGGGAGTGTAATATTCTCATCTGCACTGATGTTGCAAGTAGAGGACTTGATATTCCTTCTGTGGATATGGTTATCAATTATGATATTCCAACAAACTCCAAGGTAAAAGACTTGAAGAATAATTTAATGACGGACTATTAAAATGTGCCAATACTAAAGCTAAAGTTGCATCAAATTTGTAATGGAAGTTTTTTTGTTAAGAAATGACCATATGTTGCAAAGATCAACAGAATGCTGCATTTGTAATTCTGATGATGCAATCAATCACAGGATTATATACATCGAGTGGGAAGAACTGCTCGTGCTGGACGATCTGGTGTTGCAATCTCGTTAGTGAATCAGTATGAGTTGGAGTGGTATTTACAGATAGAAAAGCTTATAGGTGGGTAGCTTGTTTAATGCTTGTGGCCTACTGTAGTTTTCCTGTCCTTTATTGCTGACATTTGTCTTCTAGGCAAGAAATTACCTGAATTTGAAGCTCAAGAGGAAGAAGTCTATCTACTGTCTGAACGGGTATCTGAAGCAAAAAGAATATCCATACAGGTATAATTCTTCCTGTGATGGTTATTGTGCTAAATTATTTTTCTGGTGTGCTCGCTGGAGTAACTATTCCTTTTTTTCATTTCAATTATAAATGTGACTGTAGTTGTAGTTTTTTTGTAAAATTTTAAAATTCTCAAAGCCTGGAATATATGCATTTCTTATTATGAGGTCATCCAGTTACACTCTTCTTTGTGGCTAACCTAATTTGGGATAATCTGCAGAAAATTAAGGAGGAAGGAGGGAACAAGAGAAGACGAAGCGGAGATGACGGTGAGGAGGAGATACAAAAATATATAGGTTCAAACAAGAATGGGAAGTCTTCTAAAAAGACAAAGCGAAAATAGTGCAAGTTTAGACTTTCATGTAAACCAATTTTGCTTAATCTTGAAAATAGATCACTGATGTAGGATTTAATTTCTTTGAAAAAGATAATTGGATCAAAACAAGAGACTTGCTGCTGAGCTCAGTTGAGTTCTATCACATGAAAATTGTAATCAATATCTTGAGAGTTAAGTTTTATTACATCAAAGTAATGATCACAATTTTATTTGTACTGCATTTGTTATTTACGTGTGGTATTAAAGATTTATGATCAGTTTCTGTACACATTAAAATTCTTTTGACAATTTTCTCATATTAAAGATTTGTTATTAATTCAATCCAGTCGGGACTTTTTGTAGTATTACTTATTAATGTCTTTTACAAATTTCATCATAATTAATATGCACACTTCAAATTTCTTTTGACAATTTTCTCATATTTAATGTTTTCATTATTTTGATAACATATTCTAATTTGTTTTCATGCTACATTTCAGTTTTCAGTACAAATACGAGAAATGTGAATGGAATAAATTAAGGAAGTGTCTGTCAAACTAAATACACCGCAAAGTTAGTTTACAACTTTACTTGCATAACCTGTTCTTCTTTCTTATTATTAAGATTTCCCTGTTACAGTAGTTGAAGTAGATCATCCATGGCTACTCATCTTTTCTCTGGCGAAACTCCTCCTGTAACGAGCCCTCGCATTTCATTTTCTCATAATCTCTCTCAATCTGACATTAACCAACAACGTCTCTTATCTCTCCCTGTTTCATCATCTGTTGATTTCGACTTCTGCATTCGCCAAAGCAATGTGGATCAATCATCCTCTGCTGAAGATCTTTTCTCTGACGGTAAAATTCTTCCTATTGATCCGAATTTGAAACACGAACCGCCACTGCCACCACCACAACCACTTGTTAATCATGCTGCGAAATGTGATCAGGACTCGAATGAGACAGTAGTGTCGGTATTGTCAGAATCACATGATCAGAAACAAAAGTCTGTGAAATCTTCGTTTTGGCAATTCAAGCGGAGTAGTAGTTTGAATTGTGGTAGTGTATACGTGCCAACATTGTGTCCAATTCCTCTTTTATCGCGGAGTCATTCCACTGGTTCAGCCTCCAGTCCTAACAAATTGTCATCATCTCCCAGAGAATTTCAGCCAAATCATAAGCAGCACGCGCAGAAGAAGAATTCTGTACCAGTTGTACCAATAAAACAGTCAAAATCTTCGCCATCAAACGGTCATCAAAAGATTCCGCTAAAAAAGAGTGGATCAATGAATGGCAATGGCAATGGTAGTGGTGTTGGAGTGAATCCGTTGATAAATGTCTCCTCTGCCAATCTATTCGGTTTAGGCTCAATTTTCTCCGGAAACAAAGAGAAGAATAAGAAGAAGTGATTAATTTTGAGAAGAAGTTCATAATTGGGAAGCTTGTGGTCGGTAATTTGATGTAGTTACTCCGAGATTAATGTCGTAATAAGTAAAAGGACAGGGGGGAGGGACCAAAGTAGGTTACACACCACTTGCTGATACATGCGGGTAACATTTCCTATCATGGATGTCACATTCCAATTTTCTCGTCTCTTTTTTTCCCCCTTTTTTGATGTGTTTTTTCAACATTGTTTTGATGTGTTTGTCTAGACAATATACATGCATGGTCCATTGCATCGTGTATTTTTGGGATAAGATTGTTAACTTTTTACAAGTTGCCCCTGTGGCCTTGTTGCTTTCATAGATTGGACTTTGATGAAGTTTGTATTCTGTTTGTGTTTTCATATGGTGTGCTTGAAATACAGTACTTTTCATGCTTCTTGTTGTTTCCTTTTTGTTGGAGATCAAAGACTAAAAGACAGACTAGTTTTGTTGTAATGTGACCAAAGATTTGAAATATTATGTTTGTCATTCTGAGATGGAGACTGATATATTCTAGTTTTTGTTTGCTTATTGTTGGGAGTTTGAAAAAGCGGCGAAGCGCGGCTGCATTATAATTTTTTTTTAAAACTATATCAATTAAATTATAAAAATTACTTTGTATTCTCTAATAAGCCGTTCTTCTGTGAAATACGCTTTCCTTTTAATATCAAAATCTCAAATTTAATGTTAACATACTCCCTTTTCTAATGAGTCGCTCTCTCGTTGAAAAAAATAACTATATCAATTAAATTACAAAAATTACTTGTTCCTCTCTAATAGCCGTTCTCCCATGATACACACTTTCATTTTTAAGATCAAAATCTCAAATTTAAAATATTGAATATTTGTTTTATATATTAATTTTCATGTTAACATACTTATTTCTAATGAACCACTCTTTCGTTAAAAAAAATCACCTATATAAATTCACAATCCTATTTTACTTGCAATATAACTTTTTTTTTAATTATATGTCTTTTCTATAATTCGAACTCTTCTCCTCTATAAATTCGCACATCTATTCTAATTCGATTATAACTTTTAATTATATCTACAAATACCTATTTTACTTCTAATAAATTTTTTAATTGTATTTATTTTTTATAAATTCGAACACTTCTCCTCTATATATTCGAATATCTATTCTATTATCAGTAGAACTCTTAATTCTATGGCTTACCAATAAATTCAAACTATTCTCCTTTATAAATTCGAATACCTACTCTACTTCAACTAAAAACTTTATTTATATATCTTGTTTATAAATTCGAACTCTTATCCTCTATAAATTCGAACACATATTATATTTCTAATATTCTAAAGAATATTTTTTGATTTATTAATATTTAAAATTGTAAAAATCTAGAAAAACTAGAAATAGGTTTTAAAATAAATAAGTAAGGGTTTGTCCGTGATATTTTTGGAAAATGAGAGGCTTTAGTAAGGAAAAATAGAAAGAGTAACATGTTTTAGTTGAAAAAGATAATTGCCTATGATTTTTTTAGAAAAAGAGATGATTTTGTTAGATAAAATAGAAAAAGTAATATATTTTAGTTGAAAAGATAATTGCCCATAATTAAAAGTATTAAAATAGATTTTTAAGTAAATAAGTAAGGATTTACATGTGATAGTTTTGGAAAAGTAGGGGTTTTAGTAAGGAAAAATAAACATATAATGTTATTATTTAATATATTTTTATAAATAAGTAAGGGTAATTAAGTAAAAACACTAAGGTACCGACCGACTGATCAAAATTTTAATGTTTCTTCTATTATATAATAGTATAGATAGCTTAAAACTCGTGCGATGCACAAATTGATTTTAGTAATTGTTAATTTTATTATTTATATTTTATTAATTGCATTTATTAAAAAAATCAGTAGGCGTGTTAAACATTTTTAAATAATTAAAAGTATTAAAATGGATTTTCAAATAAATAAGTAACGGTTTGCCCATGATATTTTGGAAAAATGGGGGTTTTAGTAAGAAAAATAGAAAGTAACATGTTTTCATTGAATTTTAAAATATAAAAGTAACGATTTGTCCGTGATATTTTTGAAAAAAATGGGGTTTTAGTAAGAAAAATAGAAAAAGTGATATGTTTTAGTTGAAAAAGGTAATTGTCAATTAAAAGTATTACAATAGATTTTAAAGTAAATAAGTAAAAGTTTGCCCGTGATATATTTGGAAAAGGAGAGATTTTAGTAAGAAAAATAGAAAATATAACACATTTTAGCTGAAAAGGGTAATTGCCCGTGATTTTTCTAGAAAAAGAGGGGAAAGGTAATTGCCAATTAAAAGTATTAAAATAAGTTTTAAAATAAATAACTAAGGGTTTGCTAGTGATATATTTGAAAAATGAGGGATTTTAGCAAGGGAAATTGAAAAAGTAACATGTTTTAGTTGAAAAGAAAATTGCCCGTGATTTTTTTGGAAAAAAATGGTAATGTATTTTAACTGAAAGAGTAACTGATCATAATAATTTTTATAATAATTAAATAAGGCAAGTACCGTATCAAAAAACAGGTACCGAAACTTTCAATATTTCGTCTTTAATAATATAATATAGATAGAGATATAGATTTATAATATTAGTATGTTATGCTACTAAATGGAATAGCCTATGATATTTTTGAGGTTTTAGTTAGGAGAAATATTAGTTAGATAATATAAAAAAGAATTTACATTTTGGGAAAAAAAAACTAATCGGTTAGTCATTAATAATTATAATATTATTATTTTATTTTATTAAATAGAACTGTTCGTGATATTTTTGGAAAATGAGAGGTTTTACTTAGGAAAAATAAAAAAGTAGAAAATTTAGTTAGAAAATTTAAAAAATAATATACACTTTGGCTAAAAATGGTAATCGGTTAGTTATTAGCAATTATAACCTTATTATGTTACTCCCTATGTCCCTCTCATTTCTTTACAGTTTTTTTACGCTTCTTGGCACACATTTTAAGGCTCATATAAAGTATAGCTCTACAACTTATTTTTAAAATTTTCTTTTTCTAAATAAAAATTTAAACATTATATTTTTATTCAGAAGAAGAAAAAACTTAAAATAATTTATCGAAATATATTTTATAGGAGCCTTAAAATGCGTGTCGAGCCCCAGTCCCTCAATGTAAATAATTGAGGGGGACGGAGGGAGTATTTTATTAAATGAAATTGTTTGTGATATTTTTGGAAAATGAGATGTTTTAGTTAGGAAAAATAGAAAAGATATTCTATTTAATAATTTTAATATTTTATCTAACGGTTCTCATCGATTTGATCAGAAATATCTAACGACTATAAATGGAGTGACCAGACTACAAAAACTTTGAGGAACAGATTCCAAAACTTTCAATGTTTCGTCTTTAATATAACTAGTTTACTAAGCCGCGCTTCACAGCGGTTTTGTAATAATTTCTTTAAAATTTTCTAAGAAATATGTTTTTAGTTAAAATAATATTTCTAACATAAAATTAAGATTTCTTTTGAATTTTTCGTTTCATCTTTGGTCATTTACCAAAATTTTGAAAAAAATATAACAAAAGGCCATTGTTTAATATTTTTCATTATTTTAATATTATTTTAATATTTTATTATCATTTTTATTTTTCTCAAATTTCATATTCCAACTTCTATTTTAAAACACACAATATAACATTAATACTAAATTATAACATATAATATTTTTCTCGTAATAAATCGATCTATCGTTGAACATGTTTCCTTCCAATGACCCGCTTTCTTGTTGTTACCAAATCTAAACAGATAACAAACTAATTTACTAAATAAATTACATCATCTATTAATCAATTTTGTTATATCAAAAATTTAATATAAATATTTTTGTAAAAATTCTATTTTTTATTGTTTAAAATATAGGTACTCGAGAAAAAAATGAAAAAAAAAATAAGACTTCTATATTTTATTTTATTTATGGAAGCTTACATTTTCCATCAGTATTATATTGTAGATATATTTAGAAGGTAAACCTTAAAAAAATATTTGTAATATATATGTAATAGTTTTTTTAGGAGAATATTAAGATGATAATCTGATTTACAGATGAATTTTAGAAATATATGAGAATATTAAGATGGTAACTTTGAGTTCAAGAGAAAGTTTAACAGAATATTAAGAAGGTAATTTAACTTGAAGATAAATTTTAGGATAATGTTAATATAGTAATTTGACTTTAGAAGATTAGGAGAATATAAGGTAATTAAAATTCCATTACTAAAGATTTAAAAGACAATTTAGATATTTTCTAATCTTTAATATTTTAATTCAAAATTTTAAGAAAATTAAAAAAAAAAAATCAATGTAATTTGTAAGGCACCACCTCACTGTACTTATGTGCGCCTCCCAAATTGTCTCATTTATTATTTCCTCAATTAAAAGATAGTAAAAAATATATTAAATAAATTGGACTCGTATAGTAAGTCAAAGAGAATATTGATAGAGTAACTTAGTTTCCCCATTAGAAGATAGTAGCAAAGAATTACTCCCTCTGTCCCTCTCATTTTTTTACACTTTCCTTTTTGATACGTCCCTCTCATTTTCTTTACATACCAAAAATAGTAACATTTTATAATATAAAATCAAATCACATCCACTACTTTCCTCCACTATATCTACTTTATACCCACTTTATACATTAAATATTGATTGGTCCCACAACTTTACTCATTTTTATTACTTTTCCCTATTAATTTACACTTTTTCTTAACCTCCGTGTCGTTCCCTCAATGTAAAAAATTGAGGGGGACGGAGGGAGTAGTAAATAAATTGGACTTAAAGAGAAAGTTTAGGAAAAGATTAACATAACATATTTAACTTCCTTACAACATTTGAAAGATAGTAAAAAAGAAATTAGTAAATAAACTGGATTAATAGAGAACATTTAGGAGAATATTAATATAGTATACTTAATTTTCTCTATTAGTAAAGTTTTTGAAGGACAAGAAAATCAAAATTAAATACTCCATCCGTCCCACTTTTACTGTCTGCAATAAAAAATCCACTTTTTATTCAATCACATTAAATAAACTAATTGTTAGGCTCAAGGCATGTCTGAATACCACTATTAACAAGCCTACACATTGTGACTATGTCACTCTACATGACCCAGTGAAGTTTATCACTGGGATATAGTATAGGTCTCTATTGTACTTGTCTTGTTTTCATGTACTTGGCTTTATTATGTATGCTCAAGTTTATAATGAGCTTAGTAAGTTTCTTGCATCTAGAATGTACATAGGCCATGGAATAATTGTCCTGGTAGAAGTTCAAATTGTTCATGCAGCAGGATGTGAATAAGGCCTTGAAGAAATAAGTTGCAGAAATTTGTCTAAGTCCCCATATCGTGAAGTCAGAATGAGCTATGTCGTGAAGTCCCCAATATCCATGTCGTGAATTACTGAGATCGCATAGTCCAAAATGAACTATGTCGTGAAGTCTTCAAGACTCATGTCGTGAAGTGTTCAAGACTCATGTCGTAAAGTGTTGAGATCGCAAAGTCAGATTGTACTAGATCGTGAAGTCCTCAAAAAGGCTAGATCGTGAAGTCATCAAAAAAGGTATATCGTGAAGTCAGAAATATGTCATATCGCATACTCCTAAGATACTCATATCACAAAGTCCTCATATAACAAAGTCTCAAATGCTCTATGTCGACAAGTCACAGAATAAGGAATATACCGGAGTTCATGATGTCAACACTTAGACGATCTACAACAAGACAAATCAAGGTACAAATTCAAAGTTCAAAGGAGACAAATACTGGAGCATCTGTTATGGTTAAGTGGTCCAAAGACAGATGCCAAATCTACAGCAAAACTTGGAGAGAAAGAATAGAGACAAGCAGCTACAGATACGGGAAAGGACAACAGAAATCAAGTGGTCCCTCCTGACACAGTTAACCTCTTATGGAAGAACAATTAGTGTTACAGTTAGGGGTAGCTGTGTAAGTAGGGTGTGCACTAGTTTGTATAGGCAATATATATAGTGTGCACACTCTATAGTTAGCTGTAAGAGATATATACACAGAAATATTCAAGCATTCTTTTTCTCAGTAAGAAAACAAGAAAACACTGTTCTTCTTTAGGAGCCAGGATTTCACTTGTGAAATTTTGGAAGCTGTAGTATTTAATTTACTTAATTTAAAGTGGTTGTTTGTGTCTTGTTTATTTGATTCCGGATTTTTTATACAACACAAATTTAACACAGCTTTTTTTGTTTTCAAGAAAACGAAAAATACTCAAACTATCCATTCACCTCCCTCTGTCTAGTTTGTTTGTGATATTCATATCTAACAAGTGGTATCAGAGCAAACTGTTGAAATACAAACAGTAAAAGATCAAGCATGAGTTCACAGAAACTAAGCAGTATCAAGATTCCTCCCCTTGACAAGGAACACTATAATCTATGGAAGAAGAAGATGTTGATGTTCATCAAAGCTTCAAACCCCATGTACTTAGACATTCTAAAACATGGTCCCTTCACTCCAATGATTGAAATTGCTGAAACAACTGTTGGTACTGAGAAAATACCAAAGAGATATGAACCTAAAGATCCTTCACAATACATTGATCCTGAAAAGGAGAAAATGGCTTTAGATGGATATCTTCAACTCATTATTTGTGAATCCATGGATCTTAACATGTATGGCACTATTGCTCACTGTAGTAGCGCAAAGAAGATGTGGGAGCTCATAGAAGTGCTATGTGAAGGAACTTCTGAAGTAAGGAAAAACAAGAAACAGATTCTTGTTTCACAGTATGAAGCCTTCATGGCTCAGCCAAAAGAGGGCATCACAGAAGTGTTTGAAAGGTTCAACAGGTTGATAAATGATCTTAAACTCTATGACAAGCACTATGAAACTGAGGAGCTTAACATGAAGTTCTTGTTAACTCTACCAAATCATTTGGAGCCAAGGATCTCTTCCCTCAAAGAAAGAGATCTAACCAAGATTGGTTTTGATGTATTTTATGGTGTTTTGAAGACATAAGAACTGGAGTTGTTTCAGAAGAGGTCCATTCAAGCAAAGCAAGGTATGATGGCCAATACATCATATGCTCTTATTGTTGACAATTTAGATCAAAGAATGGAAGCAATGAATGTCAATTAAGTCAAGACTGAAGAGCTTAAAGTTGAAGACATTGGTGATGAGTCTCAAGTCATCTCTGACCTGCCTGAGGAAGATGAGTTCTACAGTATAGATGAACTGGAAAAAATGGAAAACAAATCTTTTGCTTATATGGCTAGGAGATATCCTAACATAAGGTTCAAAAGGAAGCAGCCATTCAAGTCCAAGTTTAATGCTAGTGGTGCTGGTGGATCAAGTGGCTCAAACACCTTCAGTAAAGGGAAAGGAATTGCTAGTGCTGCAAAAGGAGGCTACAAGACTGGGAGTGTGGATATGTCCAAGATAAGATGCTATAACTGCAATGAACTTGGGAACTTTGCTACAGAGTGCAAGAAGCCCAAACAGGTCAAAAAGGACAAAGCATACTTAGATCTTGAAGCTAAGTATGAAGCTCTACTCAAGAAACAACAGGGTAAAGCTTTTATTGCAGAAGGAAAATGCTGGGATGATTCTGATGAAGAAGAAGAACAGGAGTATGTAAACTATGCCTTAATGGCTTTTTCTGATGATGGTGATTCTTCAAATCAGGTACCTATTCTTACTTCTCTTGAAATGACTCCCTCTCAATACAAGCAAACTGTTGAAGACACGAGTACTGAAATGTTTAATATTCATACTAGCATGTTAGTTGCTAATGAAGAAATTGACAGGCTAACTGCTAAGAACCTTGAGCTTACAGAAAAGAATGAGGAACTTGAGTTAATGGTTGTGAACCTTGATGGTTTGAAAAAGGAGGTTGAGTATCTTAAGAATAAAGTAGTTTATGCTGAACAGATAGAAATAGCTCTTCGAGAACAAATTGTTGAAAATAAATTAAAGATAAGAAGTTATAGAAACTCCTCTGAGCTTGTTCAAACCTATCACAAGGAACACACTGAAGACTGTAAGGTTGGAATTGGTTTTGACTATGAGAATGACAAGGGAAGGAAGAAGGCCAAGGGAAAAGGAAAAGAATCTTTTGTAAACAAAAATGCTCCAACTATTTTGTCTGGTGTCAAAGAGCCCATCTTCAAAAAGAGTGTTGTTGAGTTTGATGAAGATTTAATGGTCATCAAACAACAATTACTTGAAGAAGATGAGGCTGCTAAAGACACTTCTTCCTCTCCCAAATCTGTAAATCAGAAAGAAACCAAAAACAATCTTGTCAAGAGTCCTAAGGTTAATAAGGAAGTTGTTAAGAAAAAGAAACAAAATAGGAATGGAAAGGTAGGTGTCAACAAGGGTAACAGTTATGCTTATGTGCCAAATGCTCCTAGGAAACAGTGTCAAAAATGCTTATCTGTTAATCATTTGACTCATAAGTGTAATAGACCTGTTATTAATGAAGTTGATAATCTGAGCAACCATTCTGTTGGCATGAATAATATCCATGATTCTTTCTGTGGTAAATCTAACTACATGACATGCTATGTGACTGTGATTGCTAATTACTTATCTTTAAAGCAAAAACTTGACTCTGCACAATCATGTGAATCACACACACATATGCACACTCACAGGACAGGATCCCCAATCAAGGTTGAAAGGGTAAAGACTTCATGTGAGCCTAAGAGTGTCAACTCTAAAGCTTCAAACACATTGAAGTCTCCTACTGTGAAGAATGCTGATTATGATAGAAGAATCAATTACAAAACTGTTTCTAAATCAACTGGACCCTACCAAGTGTGGGTACCAAAAACAACTTAGTCATTTTGTGAATGGAGGGCAACAGGAATAAAAGAGTCATATGGATCTTGGACAGTGGATGCTCAAGTCACATGACTGGTGATATAGCCCTACTATCACATTTTGAGGAGAAGGCTGGCCCATCAGTAACCTTTGGAAATGACAACATTGGTTATACAATGGGATATGGTAGTGTTGAAACTGGTAATATCATAATTGAAGATGTAGCATTTGTTGAAGGACTGAAGCACAATCTCTTGACCATTGGACAATTCACCAATAGGGGTTTCAAGGTGGAATTTGTTGAAGATCAATGTCTAATCTCTAAAAGAGGAAGTGGTGAAGTTGTTTTAACTGGTGTGAAGAAATGAAGCTTGTTTGTAGCTAATCTCAAGGCTGCAGATAAGGGTGAAATGTGTTGTTTCTACACAAAGGCCACAAATGAAGAATTCTGGCTATGACACAAGAAACTGTCTCTCTTGAATGTAAAAGCAATGAACTCTCTAGCAAAGAGAGAACTCATCATAGACATGCCTGCTTTGGAGTTTGTTCAAGATGGGGCATGTGAAGCATGTCAAAGAGGGAAAATAAAAAGGTCAAGTCACAAGAACAAATTGCTCAACTCAAATTCAAAACCTCTGCAATTAATTCACATGGATCTATTTGACCCTGTGAATGTAATGTCCCTTTCCAAGAAGAAATATGCTCTAGTCATGGTTGATGATTTTTCAAGATACACTTGGGTGGAATTCCTATTTTCCAAGGATGAGGCTCCTCAAGTTATTATAGAGCATATCAAGAGAGTTGATAGAGAAGCACAAAGCACTGGTTCCTCTGTGGTTGCATTGAGAAGTGATAATGAAACTGAATTCAGAAATGCCACATTGTATGAGTTCTGCAAAGACAAGGGCATTTCTCAACAATTCTCAGCTCCAAGAACTCCACAGCAAAATGGAGTTGTGGAAAGAAAGAACAGAACTCTCATTGAAGCTACAAGAACAATGTTGTTGGATGCAAAGCTACCTACTAGCTTTTAGGCTGATGATGTTAACACAACATGCTATGTACAAAATAGAACATTGATCAATAAGAGGTCTGGAAAAACTTCCTACTCTTTGATGACTGGAAAAAGAACATCCTTCAAGCATTTCCATGTGTTTGGAAGCAAGTGTTTTGTGATGAAAGATACATCTGAGCATGTTGGAAAATTTGATGCAAAGGCATTTGAAGGTATCTTCATTGGATACTCTCTGAAAAGGACAACATACAGAGTATTTATACCTGAGCAACATAAAGTGATGGAAAGCATGGATGTCACTTTTAATGACAAAAAATTCCCTGGACTTGAATCAAGTGAAACAGACAGTGTGCCACTAAGATTTGAAAATCAAGGCTATCTTGAAGATTCTGAAAGTGAGGATGAGACACCTGTCCTCACTGTTCCACATGAGGAAATAAATGAAGTTGATGATCACCCTCAAACACCTGTGCAAGGGAACACTAACACATGGGGATAAGGAGAAAACTTCAATGTTGGTGATCAAAATGACCCTGAGGCAAGCCAAGGAGATGAACAAGGTCATACAAGAAAATGGGACAGAGCCCACACTAGGGAACAAATCATTGGTGATCCTAGTGAAGGTGTTAGAACAAGGAGAGCTACAATGAATAGATGCCTGTACAGCTGTTTTCTGTTACAGGAAGAACCAAAAGTAATTGAAGAAGCATTAAAGAACTTTGACTGGATTGTTGCCATGCAAGAAGAATTGAATCAATTTGAGAAGAACAAGGTTTGGGAATTAGTACCACCTCCTGAAGGTAAGAATGTCATTGACACCAAATGGGTATTCAGGAACAAAATGGATGAAGAAGGTGTGGTTGTGAGAAACAAATCAAGGTTGGTTGCCAAAGGATACTGTTTGTCAACAAGAAGGCATTGACTATGATGAGACATTTGCACCTGTAGCTAGACTGGAGGCCATCAGGATATTCTTGGCCTTTGCAGCTCACTCAGACTTCAAGGTGATCAAATGGATGTGAAAAGTGTTTTTCTCAATGGTGATCTTGCTGAAGAAGTTTATGTGTCCCAACCTCCTGGCTTTGAAAATGATGACTTCCCAGACTTTGTGTATAGAGACTGCTCAAGGCACTCTGTGGACTCAAACAGGCACCTAGAGCCTGGTATGAAACTATATCTCAATTTCTTCTTGAGCATCAATTCACTAGAGGTACAATTGATAAAACTCTATTCTTCAAGAAGCATGGTAATGATATCATTCTAGTTCAAATCTATGTGGATGATATCATCTTTGGCTCTTCAAATGAAAAACTCTATCAAAGGTTTTCTAAGCTGATGCAAAGCAAATATGAGATGAGTATGATGGGAGAGTTAACCTACTTCCTAGGCCTGCAAGTTCATCAAAGGGAGGATGGCATCTTCATAAATCAATCTAAGTATGTCAAAGATCTTTTAAAGAAATATGGTTTAGAAGATTCATCCCCTGCAAAAACTCCAATGTCTACTGCAATCAAGCTTGATGAAGATAAGAAAGGCAAGAGAGTTGACATCAGAGTTTACAGAGGAATGGTTGGATCATTACTCTATCTCACAACTAGCAGGCCAGACATCATGTTTGCCACATGTCTATGTGCAAGTTTTCAATCTGATCCTAAGGAATCTCACATGATGGCTATCAAACGAATCTTCGGGTATCTGAAAGGGACTCCTAATCTTGGCTTATGGTATCCAAAGGGCATTGGGTTCAACCTGGTTGGTTATACAGATTCTGATTATGCTGGATGCAGAATTGACAGGAAGAACACTTTAGGAAGCTGCCAATTCTTAGGTCAAAGGTTAATGTCCTGGTTCAGTAAGAAACAACAATCCACAGCAACATCTACAGCTGAGGCTGAATATATTGCTGCTGGAAGCTGCTGTGCTCAATTGCTTTGGATTAGAAATCAACTCATGGATTATGGACTAGTGATGGAGCACATTCCCCTGATGTGTGACAATACTAGTGCAATATCCATTGTTGCCAATCCTGTTAATCATTCTACTACAAAGCACATTGAGATAAGATACCATTTCATTAGGGAACATGCTGAAAATGGTATTATAGCAGTCGCTTATGTTCCAACTGAGAAACAATTAGCTGACATATTTACTAAACCCCTAAATGAAGTTGTCTTCAACAGACTAGTGAGTGAAATTGGAATGATCAATCCTTCATTTAGTAGTTCTAAGTAATTATGCTAGTTAATTGTTGCAGCAGTAAATTTTCACTGTATTTAAATGCACTATTTGATTGGAGTGAAAATTAGCTGAGATATGATTTATAAATATTTCAGTATTTTACTGCATATTTTTCAAAATCATATTTATTTGTGGAGTTATGAGCTTTTGAAGACATCTCTATATAGGTGATTTTGAGAGGTCACGACTTAGTTCAAAATAAACAGACTTATATCGCAAACTGTTGAAATTGTGAGACTTCGCGATATAGTTCAATTCTTGAGTTTGCGATCTACTTATTAGACTTTGCGACACAAAATAACTATATCGACAAGTCTCCACATATTAACAGAATTTTGATTTAAATTGATTTTATTTCAAAATTTTGATATATGTCTGACAAATTGTTTGATATTCCAAAAAGAGAGTTCTCGACAGGGTATTTATACTATATCGCAAAGTCTCCTCATACTTTCTACCTTTCAGACTTTGCGACATAGTTCATTTCTGGACTTTGCGATCTACTTTGCATGCAAGACTTCGCGATACAGTCTATTTTGAGACTTCACGACATCAAAATAGTCTGTACACATTCACATCTCTATATCGCACTGTCTCAGTCATATAAATACTTTTTGCAAACACTTTCACATCTTTTTATCTTGTCGATTACTCTCAATTCTTAAACCTAATTTCAAATCTTTCCCCCCTTTTCAATCTCAAACTCAGAAATGGTACCCAAATCTCAAACAGCTGCTTCATCAAACCCTTTAACCATACCCAAAGAAACCAACTTTCTCACCATCCCATCTGAAACAGAGGCAAACCCTAGGTACAAGTGCTTTGTACGCTTTTTGAACACGTCCTACCTTCGCCAAGCTTTAACAATGAACCCACCTTTGTTTGTTGATATATTGGAAGCATTCTGGAGGACTGCAACTTGTACTGTAATGGCGAGGGAGGATGGGACTTCATTTCAAGAGATACACTGCACAGTTAGAGGGAAGCAATTGGTGTTTGGGGAGAAAGAAGTGAATGAAACATTTGGCTTTAAGACTGCACAGCATGATACTGAAGCAAATGACACGGAAATGGTGGCCTTTATGGACCTGATAAAGTATGCTGATGAAATTGACATGGCAAAGATGAATAAGAAGCATGTTAGGAGGGAATGGTCTTATTTGTTCGATGCCCTTCAGAAGGTGTTCCTGTGCAGGAAGACAAGGTGGGATCAAATCAGCCACATTACAGTGAAGCTTGCTTATTCCTTGGCCTACAACCAGGAGATCAATGTGGGAGCAATCATTGCAAGGGAGTTGGCTCAAAGGCTAGGTAAGACTCCACGCAACAGAGGTACTGAAATTTTCTACCATCGTTTTATTCAATGCATCTTAAATCATTTAGATAATAAATTGCATGAACTAGACGGAATAGATACATCAAAATTGGCTTATCCTAAGTCCATGTCCAAAGTCATTTTTGATACATTGGATACTAGTAATCAAGTGGATGTAGTTTTGAGTGTGACAAAGCATATGCAAGACACATTCGAAACTTACACCCTTGATAAACCCATATATCATGAACTTTCCTGGAAAGGGAAGGCTAAGGCTGATGGAGCCTCAGAGTCTAACCCAAGCATTCCTATCCCCTCCAGTGACCCCCTGCAAACAGTACATTAGTGATTAGGGAGCCAAATGCACCAATCTCTCAAAAGGTTGGTGTTACTAAAAAGAAGACTAAGAAGAGAACCCTTGCTATCATTGATGCGTCTGTAGATCTAGGTGGTTAGGAACCTGAGTCACAGCTCACTAGACAAAAGAAGAAATCCAAGAATATAACCACCACCGAATCCTCCCAATAGGATTCAGATGTGTTAAAAGGGGTAAACCTATTACTATCAATGTCCTCTCAAAATGACATTGTTATTGAAAAGAGTAGTCTCCCCACTACACTTTGTAAAGAGTCAGCACAGGGTCAAGAACTCACTCTTGACTCAGGTGAAAATAAGGGTGATACTACACTGAGTAGAGAGCACATCAATATTGAAACTCCTCCTATTTCTCAGGGGGAGTTGCCAAAATCCAATCTTAACTCCTCTTCTCTTCCAGAATCTACACAAGCACAAATTTCTTCAATACAAGAAAGTCATTCATATGACAATCCTGCACTTGATCATTCACAATTTGATTCTGTGAATGAGTCCCTTTCAAGTGACATGGTGCTTGACACTGTGCTCACCACCCAGGACCCCCATTCAGTTGGTCAGGAAATGCATGCTGGGGCATATTCTAATGACACCAACACAAACATGGAGGATTCACCAGTTTTAACTGGAGACTCTATGCCTACTTCTCCAATCCTTAGGGATTTGGAAATGTCTTCACATGCACATAGAGATGATGTTGTACCTCATCCCATTTCAATGGAGACAACATCATACTCTACAGCTATTCCAAGGTTGGAGGAGACTCAATCCACTTTCATACCTGTTGCAAAACCCTCATCTATGACAGAAGTGCCTAACACTAGCTCTCACTTGGCTCAGGCCACCATGTCCCAATGGCTGAAGTCTGTGCAACATGACAAACCTTCAGGATCATCTTTTGTGCCCACTGAATTGACTGAAGAAGCACTCCAAAGCTCACATGTGGCACAGATTGATGAGTTCTCAAAGATTGCCCAACATCTCCTCACAGCAGGGCTTCCAAAAAAAGACTATGAAGCAATTATATTATGTCCTAAGGAGGATGTTGAGGCACAAAAGGAGAAGATTATAGATGAGGCTCAATAAGATGGCAATGTGGATGCCTGGTTGGATGCCAAAAGGTCTGTGAAGCTGAAAGCTGCTCTAGCCTATCTCAGGGAAGAATATCTTACCAGCTTAGGGTCAAATGCAAAGAATCTTTCTCCTGCAGAAGTCTATGATGCTGTGAATGAAGTCTACAAAAGTCAGCTGAAGGCTCTGCATTATCTTGGGAATGGTCTTCAATCAGAGATATCTACCATCAAGGAGGAAACAGACCAATCATTGGCACAGCTCAAGAACTCCCGTCTCTCTGATTTTCCCAAGGTAGATGGCATCCTCAAGGAAGTGCAAAAGACTAATCAACATGTCAACAAGATGGATTGCACCCTAGCCTTGGTGACAGATAATCTAAAGAAACTGTCCACCAAGCTAGACAATCAGGTGCAATCCAACATCAACTCAAACTCCATGATCTCGGTCATGTGGAAGAATCAGTATGCTGATAAGCTAATGGATGAGGTTCTCATCTCCAACATATCAAACTTTGGTTTCTCAAAGATCAAGGACCAGTCTCTCAACTCCTTCAAGTCTGAGCAACTTTTCTCCAAGGTTGATAGATTGGAAAGAGAAGTGGCTGAGCTAAAATCTGAAAACCAAGGGATTTCTCATTCCTGGAGCTCCTCAATTCAAAGCTGGATGACCAAAGCAATACAACTTCAAATATCTTGCTAGTCCAGAAGCAGATGATGACAACAATGATGAGAAACATGAATCTTCCTGTTCCTGGTGAAGCTCAAGACATCTTGTCTGATCCCAAGCCTAAGGGGGAGAAAGGAAACGAAGGCATCATTCTGGAAAAAGAAAGGGGGAGCACTTGCCAAACAGAAAGGAAAGGGCAAAATAACAGAAAAAGATCTCAAGCCTCTCACCCTTCCTACCGTGTCTATCACAAGTAAAGATGGCCAGAAGAGCTCTGTCACAACAACTTTCTATCCTGGCATAATGCTCATGGATGTCACTGCTGCTCAAGTCACTTCAAGTGCTCAACCAGTCATAGTTGATATTGTCACTGAGGCCAAGCTACAGGAAGTTGCCAATTCAAATATCTATCATGATGAATCCTTCCTAGAGTTTCTGAAAGCCATGAAAATCAGTGTACAAGGTAAAGCCCTGGACTACATGAACAAGATCAAGGAAGAAATCAAATACTTCACAGTAGCAGTCAGAAAGGTGAAAGATATACATATAAGAGAGATACTCATGGTTTCCAAAGGCAACTACATCTGGCATTTGTCCTTTAACACTCTAGACTCTCTCAAGTATACTGAACTGGATACACTACTGGAGTTAATTGAACAGAAAGGGGAGAACAATATAAGGCTGTATGATGAGCTGAAGAGAGATCAATTCTTGAGATTGCCTGAAGTTGTTTCAAATCCCAGGACTATAATATTCCAAAGTCTCACCAAGTCAATCTGCATTGATCAATTGGTGATTCCTATTCATTTGGAATTGAAGAACAAAGGCAAGATCAATCATGTAGTGCAAGTGCTAAGGGCAAAGAAGGGATTTAGGACTGCAGAAGAGCTAAAAATAATTCAAATTCTACAATCATACATTACCTATGGCAGGTTACCTGAATCAGTCAAACCAAGAAATGAAAAGAAAGATGATAAAGATGATGATGATGATGATAAGAGGAGCAGGAGATCAAGCCATCAAAGGAGTGATAAGGATGAGAAGAGTGAAAGCAGCAGAAGCAAATCATCAAAAAGATCCAAAGATGCAAACAAAGACAATAAAGATACTCAAGACAAGAAAGAAGTTGAAAAGAAGAAGAGTGGAAATCAGCAAGTCAAGGACATTGCTAGCAGTATCTTAACCACAACACAATACTCTAAGTCTAGGATGGGTACTGTTAGTAATGATCCTCCAAAATCTAAATCCAAGACTTCTGAAACTGATTTGCCACTGAAGAAAAGTAAAGCCACAACATCAAAATCTAAAAGACACTTCCACAAAGTCACAGCTAGTGGAGTGTTACAGTGGATCAAAGGAAAAGGATTAAAGAAACTTCCAAATGATGTGGCACTGAAGACTAAATTTCCTTGTTCAAGAAAGCTACCACATGTAAAGCACTGCAAAATCAAAAGTGTGGCCAAAAGAACAAGGATACCAAAGAGGAATGGAGTAATCACAAATGTTGTTGGGATAAATGTACTTCCTCTAGATGAAGACTATGATGAAAATGCCCTAGCATACCTGAGAGCCCAAAGAATCTTTGAAGTCAAAGTGATACAAGATCATCTAGAGATCAAATACACTGATGGAAGGGAGAAAGAGATGAAGACATGGAGCTGGCAATATTTTCCAACTTATGATCTTGAAAGAATAAATGTCTTGCTAAATTTTGAGGAAAAAGAAGAAAGAATGTGGAAGATTGAAATTGCCAGGTTTTTGAAAATGCATTCTGATTATCAAGAAGAACTAAGGAAGTGGAATGAAGAGAAGAAGATTCAGAAAGAAAAGTAGATGGCAGAAATGGAAGAGAGGGCTGAGGAGCTAAGAAAGAAAGGGCTATGCAAAGTGAAGCTCAATCCTTATATAATGGAGTACAAAAATAAAAATGGAGGAAGAAGCAAAATAAGGATGGACTTCCTGGACTCATATGCGGAAAGTGCCCTGAAAGCTGCAGTTGAAGATTTAGAAGACTCTCCTATCATAGAAGAACTGATTGCAAGAGATGAAATTCTAGAAGCCATTTCAGAAATGAACAGAAGGGAAGAAGCCAGAAAGAAGAAGGTTTATGATGATTATCTAGAAAAGCAACTGGAATCTGAAGCCGTTTAGCAACAAAAAAATTATCTGTAAGCTATCATTTTCTATTTGTAATCAAATCATGTTCATAATGTACATCTGTTGTTTTCTCTGAAATATGTTTCCTTTTATGTAAGTTAGGCTTGTTATCAGACATGAAATTGTGCCTAAGTTTCTTACTCACAATTTGGGGGAGATTGTTAGGCTCAAGGCATGTCTGAATACCACTATTAACAAGCCTACACATTGTGACTATGTCACTCTACATGACCTAGTGAAGTTTATCATTGGGATATAGTATAGGTCTCTATTGTACTTGTCTTGTTTTCATGTATTTGGCTTTATTATGTATGCTCAAGTTTATAATGAGCTTAGTAAGTTTCTTGCATCTAGAATGTACATAGGCCATGGAATAATTGTCCTGGTAGAAGTTCAAATTGTTCATGCAGCAGGATGTGAATAAGGCCTTGAAGAAATAAGTTGCAGAAATTTGTCTAAGTCCCCATATCGTGAAGTCAGAATGAGCTATGTCGTGAAGTCCCCAATATCCATGTCATGAATTACTGAGATCGCATAGTCCAAAATGAACTATGCCGTGAAGTCTTCAAGACTCATGTCGTGAAGTGTTGAGATCGCAAAGTCAGATTGTACTAGATCGTGAAGTCCTCAAAAAGGCTAGATCGTGAAGTCATCAAAAAAGGTATATCGTGAAGTCAGAAATATGTCATATCGCATACTCCTAAGATACTCATATCACAAAGTCCTCATATAGCAAAGTCTCAAATGCTCTATGTCGACAAGTCACAGAATAAGGAATATACCGGAGTTCACGATGTCAACACTTAGACGATCTACAACAAGACAAATCAAGGTACAAATTCAAAGTACTACTTTAATAATTTAAATCTAATATTTTTATAGATTTTATAATAGTTTATTAGTTTAGTAAGCATGTGAGTAAGATAACTATCAAAATTATCAATATATTTTGTTGTAATATATATAAATATAAAAATAAATATTTTCTAAAAAAAGGTCGTATTTTTGAATTCTAAGTAAAGTATAATTAAAAGAGTTTGTAGTTACCCAGTTCTTGGGTCTCTCTGGGTTATCAAAAGAGATCAAATCACACTATGTCTATGCTAAGGTTCTCTTGCGATGATGACATAGACTATGGGCTATTCTTCGGGTGGTGCGATGAGCAGACAGGGGTCCGAAGGGCTCTTGTTCATGAGCAAATACCTGAAAAAAGGCTCATTAGGGATCTCCCCATAGGGGATTTCTTTGGTACTTCGTGTCAGAGGTACAAAAGAGAACTAGGCGGGTTATAGATAATATTCTAGCCTGGAGTCTAGTCTCTAGAAGGCCAAAGGCCTTCGAGAGAAGGAGAAGTCCTGCTCGCTTAATAAATAGCAAAAAAAAAAAAAAAAAAAAAAAGAGTTTGTAGTTATGTTATATGTGTGAGAAAATCGAAAATCAAAACTTTCAATGTTTCGGATATTATATAATAGTACATATTGATAGATTAAATAAATAGAATAAATTACCGAAAATCGAAATCAAAACTTTCAATGTTTCGGCTATTATATAATAGTATAGTATAGATAGATGTCGTCTGCGATAATTTTAGAAAATGAGAAATTTTAGTTAAGAAATATATAAAAGAATATACGCTTTGGCTAAGAAAAGGTAATTGGTTAATTATTAGTATCTATAATATTACTATTTTATGTTACTAAATGAAATTGCATGTGATATTTTTGAAAAATGTGAGATTTTACTTAGGAAAAATTTTAGTTAGAAAATATAAAAAAAAAATATACGTTTTGGGAACAAAAGCTTATCGGTTAGTTATTAGTAATTATAAATATTATTATTTTTATTTCATTAAAAAGAACTGCCCGTGATATTTTTGGAAAATGAGAGGTTTTAGTTAGAAAAAATAGAAACGTAAAAATTTGAGTTTGAAAAAATAAAAAAGAATATACACATTGGCTAAAATAGGTAATTGGTTAGTTATTAACAATTATAATTTATTATTTTATTTTAATAAATGAAACTGTCTGTGATATTTTTGGAAAAGAGAGGTTTAAGTAAGCAAAAATAAAAAACTTATATGTTTTAGTTTAAAAAGGTAATTGCCCGTGATATTTTTGGAAAATTAAGAGAATATTTCAGAAAAAATATATATATTTTAGGTGTAAAAGGTAATTGGTTATAAATATGTAATATTATTATTTGATGACAGTTTTTATAAATAATTAAGGGCAATTAAGTTAAAACACGAAGTACAGTTACGTAAGGACAATTAAGTAAAATCAAAATATACCAAAAAATATTTAGTATTATATCCAATGACACTCATTAATTTAATTTAAAAGATATAACGGTTAGAGATTGGAAGATCAAACACCAGACTACAAACCGACTACAAAAACTTTTAATGTTTCGTCTTAAATATAATACTCCCTCCGTCCCTAATTACATGTTCATTTTTACTTTTGACTAGTCAAAATGCCCAAACTTTGACTGAATTTTACATGATAATTGAAAAAAATTATATCTTTAAAAAGTACATTTGATCTATTTTCAAATGTAACTTTCAGTTTTTAAAAATAATAAATAGATTATTTGTAATATTTGGTAAAAAATTAGTCAATTTGACTTCTAGAAAAATAAAATAAACATGTAATTAGGGACGAAGGTAGTAGTATAAATAGATAGATAAATAAGGGAGTTTAGGTGGTATGATAGTCAGGTTAACATAGTAAATTACTAATAACTAATTAATGAAAAAGAAAGAGCGTAACTATCATATGGCCAGGCCCAGGAGATACAACCGGACAGACTTGTAGTAAACAGGTTTATTGGAAAGCATAAGAAGACATTAAAGCATAAAAAACAAAGACATAAAATTCATCAATAATATACAATAACAAATAAATTAATAAAAAAATAGTACTAAATCGACTTCATAAATAAATTATTATTTGAAAGTATCATATCTCCCACAATTATCTTAACACATATCAATACTCTCAATATCAATACTATTATATAATAGACGAAACATTAAAAGTTTGGTTAGTCGGTATGGTACGTTGTGATTTTACTTAATTGCCCTTAATTAACTGTAATTCGTGTTTTTACTTAATTAACCTTACTTATTTATAGAAATATATTATTATATAATAATATTAGCTATTTATAAACAATTACCTTTTTCACCTAAAATACATTATTTTTTCTAACAAATTCCCTTACTTTTTTCAAATATATCACAGACAATTACCTTTTTTAACTAAAACATGTTAGTTTTTATATTTTTCCTTACTAAAACCCCTCCTTTTCCAAAAATATCACGGACAAATATTTAGTTATTTATTTTTAAACCTATTTTAATATTATAATTATTTTTTAAAAGTTTACCTATTTTAACATGTCTACTTATTTTTCTTAACAAATGCAATTACTAAAAATATTAAAATATAAATAATCAAATACATATTTATAACCAATTACCTTTTCAGCTAAAACACATTATATATTTTTTCTAACAAAGTCCCTCCTTTTCTAAATATATCACGGAAAATTGCCTTTTACAATTTACTTTTTCTATTTTTCTCAGTAAAATCCATTCTTTTTCCAAAAATATCACAGAAAACCCTACACTTATTTATTTTAAAATTTATTTAAATACTTTTAATTATTAAATTTTAAAACATCATTTTCCAAAAATATCACGGGCATTTACCTTTTTAAACTAAATATATGTTACATTTTTTATTTTTTCTTACTAAAACCCCTCATTTCCAAAAATATAACGGGCAAACCCATACTTATTTATTTTAAAATCTGTTTTAATGTTTTTAATTAATTACAATTAATAAAATAATAATAAAATAACAATTAATAATCCGTGCATCGCACGGGTTTTAAGCTAGTATATCTATACTATTATATTAAAGACGAAACTTTTGTAGTGTCACGAAAGTTTTTGTAGTCTGGTCACTCCATTCATAGCCGTTAGATATCTCTGATCAAATCAATGAGAACCGTTAGATAAAATATTAAAATTATTATATAGAATATCTTTTCTATTTTTTCTAACTAAAACATCTCATTTTCCAAAAATATCGCAGACAGTTTCATTTAATAAAATAACATAATAAGGTTATAATTGCTAATAAATAACTCATTACCACTTTTAGCCAAATTGTATATTTTTTTAATATTTTCTAACTAAAATTTCTATTTTTCTATTTTTCCTAAATAAAACCTCTTATTTTCCAAAAATATCACGAATAGTTCTATTTAATAAAATAAAATAATAATATTATAATTATTAATCACAGGGAAATCATTACTTTTATATTTTAAAATTCAATGAAAACATGTTACTTTCTATTTCTTACTAAAGCCCCTCTTTTTCCAAAATATCACGGGTAAACCGTTACTTATTTATTTTAAAATCTATTTTAATACTTTTAATTATTTAAAAATGTTTAACACGCCTACTTATTTTTTTTAATAAATACAATTAATAAAATATAAAATATCAATAATAAAATTAACAATTATTAAAAAATAATCTGTGCATCGCACGAGTTTTAAGCTATATTATTAAAGACGAAACATTAAAAGTTTGGTAGTCGGACGGACGGACGGTTAGTACTTGTAATTTTACTTAATTACACTTACTTATTTTAATAAAAAACTATCACTAAATAATAACATTATTTATAATCAATTACCTTTTCATCTAAAATACATTATATTTTTTATTTTTTTCTAAAAAAATCCTCTCTTTTTCTAAAAAAAACATGGGCGATTATCTTTTTTAACAAAAACATGTTAACTCTTTCTATTTTTCCTTAACTAAACCCCTTATTTTTCAAAAATATCACGGCAAACCCTTAATTATTTATTTTAAAATCTATTTTAATATTTTTAATTATGATCACTTTTTTAGGTGAAACGTGTTACTTTTTCTATTTTTTTATTTTCTAAGGAAATTATTATTAAATAAAAACATTTTTATAACCAACTAACTTTTCAGCTAAAATACATTGACTTTTCTATTTTTTCTACCAAAATTCTATCTTTTTCTAAAACAAATCACAGGCAATTACCTTTTTCAACTAAAACATGCTACTATTTCTATTTTTCCTTACTAAAATCTCTCATTTTCCAAAAATATCCTGGGCAAATCCTTACTTATTTATTTTGAAACCTATTTAAATACTTTTAAATACGGGCACTTACCTTTTCAGCTAAAACACATTACTTTTTCTATTTTTCTTTACTAAGACCTCTCCTTTTCCAAAAATATCACGGACAAAGAGTTATTAATTTATTTTAAAATCTATTTTAATACTTTTAATTATTTAAAAAAGTTGAACACGTCTACTTTTTTTTAGCAAATGCAAATTAATAGAATATTAAAACATAAATAATAAAAATAATAATTATTAATAACAATCCATGCATCGCACGGGTTTTAATCTAGTCAATTATATCCTATATATAATTGGTATAAGAGAGTTTAGGTGGTATGGTCGTCAGGGTTAACATTGTAAATTACTAATTACTAATTATTGTTAAAATAAAAAAGAAATAGCGTAACAATTATACATGAAATTTAACTATCAGATGACCAGGAGATAACCAGGACCAGACACACCTGTTGTAAACGGGTTTATTGAAAAGCATAAGAAGACATGAAAGCATAAAAAACAAAGAAATAAAATTTCATTAGTAATATACAATATAAATAAAATTAATAAAATATAGTACTAAATCGATTTCATAAATAAATTATTATTTGAAAGTACCATATTTCCCACCATTATCTTAACACATATACAATTAAAAATTACATATTTATTATTATTGAAAATAAATAAATTAAAATTTCATATTACAACGTACTTTTGAGGATAAATATTGATATTAAAATATACATAAAATAGATAGTATTTCGAGTAAAAGCATTACTCACTCTATTTCATAAATTGACTTTTCAAAGTAACCAACAAATTAAATAGAATATATAATAAAATTTATATTTTCAAAAAATTTCATCATAAAGTTTAAATATTTTGTATGAATCAATTTGTAAATTTATAAAATTATAAATGAATATTTTTAAATTATGTAAAAAGTATATATATAAATAAATTAATGTAAAATTATGAGTCAAGAATTATAGCAAAAAATAACAATAAAAATATATAAAATAAATAAACTAATATAATTGTTTTTTGATAAAGCATCCCGTGCATCGCACGGGTATAAAACTAGTACTATTATATAATAGACGAAACATTAAAAGTTTGGTTGGTCGGTATGGTACGTTGTGATTTTACTTAATTACCCTTAATTAATTGTACTTAGTGTTTTTACTTAATTAACTTTACTTATTTATAGAAATATATTATTAAATAATAATATTACCTATTTATAATCAATTACCTTTTTTACCTAAAATACATTATTTTTTCTAACAAATTCCCCTACATTTTCATATATATCACGGACAATTACCTTTTTTAACTAAAACATGTTAATTTTTCTATTTTTCCTTACTAAAACCCCATCTTTTCCAAAAATATCACGGACAAACATTTAGTTATTTATTTTTAAACCTACATTAATATAACTAAAACATGTTAATTTTCCTATTTTTCCTTACTAAAACTCCTTCTTTTCCAAAAATATCACGGACAAACATTTAGTTATTTATTTTTAAACCTATATTAATATTATAATTATTTTTTAAAAGTTTACCTATTTTAACATGTCTACTTATTTTTCTTAACAAATGCAATTACTAAAAATATTAAAATATAAATAATCAAATACCTATTTGTAATCAATTACCTTTTCAGCTAAAACACATTATATATTTTTTCTAACAAATTCCCTCTTTTTTTAAATATATCACGGGAAATTGGCCCACAATTAATAAAATATTAAAAAATATTAATAAAATAACAATTAACAATCCGTAAATCGCACGGGTTTTAAGCTAGTATTATATAACAGACGAAACATTAAAAATTTGGTCGGTCGGTATGGTACGTTGTGATTTTACTTAATTGTCCTTTCTTAAATTCGTATCTTTACTTAATTAACCTTACTTATTTATAAAAATATATTATTAAATAATAATATTACTTATTTATAACCAATTACCTTTTTCACCTAAAATACATTATTTATTTTTTCTAACAAATTTCACTACTTTTTCAAATATATCACGGTCAATTACCTTTTTTTAACTAAAACATGTTAGTTTTTCTATTTTTCTTTACTAAAACCCCTCATTTTCCAAAAATATCACGGACAAACCTTTAGTTATTTATTTTTAAACCTAATAATATAATTATTATTTTTAAAAGTTTACCTATTTTAACATGTCTACTTATTTTTCTTAACAAATGCAATTACTAAAAATATTAAAATATAAATAATCAAATATCTATTTATAACTGATTACCTTTTCAACATTATAGATTTTTTCTAACAAAATCCCTCATTTTCTAAATATATCACGGAAAATTGCCTTTTTCAATTTACTTTTTCTATTTTTCTCACTAAAATTCATTCCTTTTCTAAAAATATCACGTTTAACCCTTTACTTATTTATTTTAAAACGTATTTAAATAATTTAAATTATTAAATTTTAAAACCTCATTTTCCAAAAATATCACGGGCATTTACCTTTTTAAACTAAATATATATTACATTTTTTATTTTTCCATACTAAAACCCCTCATTTTCCAAAAATATAACGAACAAACCTTTACTTATTTATTTTAAAATCTGTTTTAATGTTTTTAATTAATTAAAAGTGTTTAGCTATTTTAACATGCCTACTTATTTTTTTAACAAATACAATTAAAAAATAATAATAATATAACAATTAACAATCTGTGCATCGCACGGATTTTTAGCTAGTACAATTAAAAATTGCATATCTATATTATATTATTAAACCCGAAATATTGAAAGTTTCGGTTTTAGGTCATTTATTCTATTTTATAAATAATAAAATAATATAAAAATAGTAACTAGCTGATTGTATTTTATATCAAAACACTTTTTTCTAACAAAATCTATTCTTTTCCCCAAAATAGATGATTGCCATCCTAACAAAATCTATTTTTTCCCCAAAATATTACAGACAACTGTCTTTAAATTAAAAAGTATTAACTTTTATATTTGTTTTCACTAAAATCTCTATTTTTCAAAAATATCTATATATAAAATAGTAACTATCTGATTACCTTTAATAATTAAAACATTTTTTGTAACAAAATATACTCTTTTTCAAAAAATATTATGAACAATTACCTTTCAATTAAAACATATTACTTTTTATATTCGTTGTCAATAAAATATCTATTTTCCAAAAATATCTATACTTCAACATGTTACATTTTCTATTTGTCCTTACTAAAATCTCTCATTTTCTGAAAATAATCAAAACATTGAAAATCTCTCCTTTTCCAAAAATAATCAAAACATTGAAAGTTATGATTTTCGGTCATTTATTCTATTAAATAAATAATAAAATAATATAAAAATAGCAAATTACATAATAATATAAACTATAGTAACTAGCCGATTATATTTTATAATTAAAACAAATTATCTTTTAATGAAAATATTCGATTTTTCACTTGCCTTTCAAAAATTCGTGCCATAACAATTCACTTATTCACCAAGGTAACCGCGCTTATTTTCTTCACTTCTCTTTCTCTTAATTTTCTGTATCTATAGTTTTTTCAATTATATATATGATGATTTTGTGATTATTTCCCAACTTGTAGTTTGCAAATATTTATACATATATGTTTAATTCGAGATAATTTCACTTACTTGATAGAATAGAACAAACCTTGGGTTCAATTGGGCATATTTATTCAACACAATTAAATTGATATTTCTATTTTCTCTGTTTAAATATTTGGTTAGTGAGTTTTTAGATTGTTATGTTTATTATGATTTAAGATGCGTTGTTTATGTGGTAGGGGTTATTTTGAAATTTATGCTTAAGTTATGTTTTTTAATTGTGGTTTGGATAGATATGAATATGAACTTGGAGTTTGTGAGCAGTTAGTGGAGGCTTTGTGATAATCTCGGTTGGAAAACTCCTTCCAAAATACAGGCTTGTGATAAATAGAAACAAATGTATAGACCTTAAACTTTCCAATAACAAAGCTGTCGTAGATTTAGATAAGAAACTAGCGTAACTGCCCGTGCAAGGCACGGGTCTGCATAGAGATGTCAATAATTTTTATCGTGAAAAAGTTGGTCGTGATCGATTTATTAGATTAAGGATTGTGTAGTCTTAAGTTTGAGAGCGTAAAATGAGAAGTATGGTTCATGAATAGTGAGGAGTAAAGAATTTTTTTGGCGAATAGTGTAATTACTTTGAATCACAAACGTAACTATGCCAAGGCTCTAAGACTTGTTTATAGTGACTATTATTGATTTTGAGACCAGATTGAAATAATGTAGAATTTGAAGTACGAATGTACTATAGTTCTTTTTGTGATTATAAATAGGTTTACCTGTGTTTTGTGTGTCAGAGAAAGGATAGTTTGTAGATTGATAATTTGCGTTAGAGGGCGGTTGTTATATGTTTTTCGGGAATTGATTGGTTTTTTTTTTTTTGCAATCTAGGTTATGAATAGGTTATATGCATGCAATGTTATTGTAATGTAATCGAACATGCATGAATGAGATAGAGGATTTTAAAAAGAAGCTGAAGGCCGACGCATCTTTGCACACCCTCACATCACCCAAGTTTGTGATAAACACCTTGGGAGATGAACACCTATTACAGTTTGGAGTATTCATGTCATCTATTTGTTTTTGGTTTTTTACTTGGGAACTGATTCTGCACTTCTCTCATGTGTTCATCTTTATATTAAATTATATTAACACACTTAGTAAATGCATTAAGAATGTGTTTGGAATATCGTTTTACAGTTACACATTTTAATCCAATTTATTACTATATATTAAACCTCAACACAAGGGCAAAAATTTCCAATTAAATGGTCGTCACAAAAATGTCACTCATATATTATCATGCAAAAATATATTAATAGTTGTTAGTACAAAGAAACAAACCTCCAACCTCCTTCTAAGATGTTCATGGGTTTAACCATTATTCTACATGCCTGTTTGAGTTTACTTCAAAAAATTTATTAGATAATCCACGTCTTTCTTCTCTTCTCTTATAATATTTTTACTTTGATGTTTAAATAAATAAAATATTGGTTTGTATTATTTATATAAATCAGTTTTTCTTTTCATCTTTTCGTAATTTTGGTCAAAAATTTTATTTTCCGGACACCCCAACCGGTATCACGCCAGACCCTAGAGTGCAGGAAGAATTCCCCACACTCCCATGAATCAAACCTTGAATGCTTTGGTCAATAACCAGTGCTCTCACCAACTCATCTACAGGTCCGGAGGCTTCTTTTGTAATTTTATATACTTATATATTCAATCACTGAATTTTATTACAGTTGTATGTTTTCGATTAAATATATATTAAATATGTTGTTTAAAATTCATACTTTTATATTATATATCTTTATTATACTTTATTTGAATTAAACTAATTATTCATACATAAAATATACTATTGAAATTCGACCTAATATAAGAAATATTGTATATGTTGTAGAGGATGTCGTCAAGGACCCACAAACCCTATTTAGAATTTCTTTTTATCAAAATGATTATATGACATTACGAATCAATTTAATGTATTCTATAAAGTTCTATTATTATTATGAAAGATTATACTTTTTTTTAACATCGTACAATAATTTTTGGAATACAATTTGAAATTCTATTTTCAAAATTTGTAATTTTCAATTTTCCCAAACTTTATCGTCTACTAACAGCCTGACTGATTATTATGTAATTATATACTATGTAATATCCTATATTTAAAAAACTCACCCCGATTTTTTACATGAACGTCACTGGGGTTGAAGGGGAGGGGGTTAGAAAGGTGAAAAAAAATATATAGATAAGTTAATAAAGAATGACATGTTAATTTAGAAAATGTTAACAAATGAACAATACATTCTGGAAAAGAAAATTGTTAAGAAATGGATGCGACGAACAGAGTTGGTAGACGAATTTTTTGTATAATTTGAATGCTAATGTTCTTAATTTAAAAATTATAGAAATAACTAATAATGAGAGATATAATGTGTATAATATTTCTTCTTTAGATCGAATTTTAATAGTATATTTTATGCATGAATAATTAATTTAATTCAAATAAAGTATAATATAAATTATGAATTATAATCAACATAATTAATATATATTAAATTGAAAACATACAACTGCAATAATATATAGTGATTGAATATATAGATATATAAAATTACGAAAAGGAAAAAAGAAAAACAAATTTATATAAATAATTCAAACCAACATTTTATTTATTCAAATATCAAAGCAAAAACAAATAATATAAGAGATAAAAGACGTGGGTTATCTAATAAGTTTTTTGAAATAAACTCAAAAAGACATGTAGCATAGTGGTTAAGCCCATGGATATCTTGGAAGGAGGTTGGAGGTTCGAATCTTTGTAGTAACACATCTATTAAAAAAAATTTGTATAATAATATACGAGTGGCATGAAAAGGAAAAAACAAATTTATATAAATAATTCAAACCAACATTTTATTTATTCAATCATCAAAGCAAAAAAAAATAATATAAGAGATAAAAGACGTGGGTTATCTAATAAGTTTTTTGAAATAAACTCAAAAAGGCATGTAGCATAGTGGTTAAGCCCATAGATATCTTGGAAGGAGGTTGGAGGTTCGAATCTCTGTAGTAACACATCTATTAAAAAAAATTTGTATAATAATATACGAGTGGCATATTTGTTATTTTTCAAAAGAAAAGGGTAAAACGGTAATTTCACGGCCATTTAATTGGCAACTTTTGCCCTTGTGTTGGCCTATTATATATAGTAATAGATAGAAGATAGATTGCGACTCCATACAATCCAAATCAATGAACCACTATTATAAATCCTGCAGATCTACGATCTCGGATACTAAAACAAACCAAACTCTCACAAGGAAAGAGAACAAACCCAAAGAATGGGTAGAGAAAATCCACTAAACGGGGTACTAAAACTCTCAATAATGAGAGAGACCTATACAAATCGAAAACAAAATCAAAAGAAAACAGTAAAGAGGGGTCTTATCACCAACATTTTGGTTAATGACAACCCCTTAAATAAAAATTGTGAGTTAAGATTTTTTTGGCGGAAGTATAGCGGTTATTGTATAATCACAAAGTCTACAATACATGTCAATAAGACATTTTACGTTTTTATCATTTATTTTCGTGTTCGTGTAATTTCATGCATCAAAAATTAAATCAAACACTAAATTTTCGTGTCATAAATCAATTTTTTGTGAAAGATGTGAACGGTGAAGGAATGATAAAAAAATGGACAAATTAGTGACATGTGAGATTTATTAAAGTTGTAAAGAATAATATGTCTTTTGGAAAGATAAAAATAAAGGAGTGTACATTTCAAAAATAAAACTGTTAACAAATGAATGAGACGAACAAATTGTATAATAATTATTTCATAATTTAATGAAAAATATCAACGCTAACTTTCTTAATTTAAAAAATATTAACTAATGAATAATGAGATCCTTGTATCTAATATGTAATTTATATTAGATCAAATATGATTATTATATTTTATGTATAAATACTTGACCAGTTCAAATAAATATAAATTATATCAATTAACAATATAATTGGTATTTTTTAATTGAAAAGAAACATGTATAATAAAAAATTTACAAACATGATCGGATATGTAGTTATATACAAAGCTACAAAAACAAACATAATGGTATATAAATAATATAAGTCAACGTTCTATATACTTAAAATTTAAATTATGAAAAGAAGAAAAGGAGATAATGTGATTTACCTAATAGGAATTCTAAATTACAAATCAAAAGTTAACTTAGCACATTGGTTAAGACATGAAATTGCTAAAATGAAGTTAAGGGTTCGATTCTTAATGAGAACACAAATTAAAAATCATTTTTAGCATAACTTATAGAAAGTGGTATTTTTGTGATTTTTCAACAAATAAGGGTAAAATTGTAATTTCACAACCATTTTTTGGGCTCAATTTGCCCTTAGACGCCATTTAATATATATATGTAGATAAGTAGATAGATAGATTTACCTATATATATATAATAACGTAAATAAAAAATACAAATTTATATAAATAATATGGACCAATATTTTATTTACTCAAAGGTTCAAAATAAAAAAAATAATATAGAATTAGAGAAAATAATGTGACTTATCTAATAAAATCTTTAAAGTAAACTCAAAAAGCAACTTAGCATAGTGGTTAGGCTTTAAACTTCTTAGAAGGAGGTTGGGGGTTCGATTCTCTACAATAACAAATATTAACATATTTTTGCATAATAATATAACAATAGTATTTTTGTTATTTTTCAAAAAATAGGGGTAAAATCGTAACTTCACAAGTATTAAAATGGTAAACTTTGCCATTGTGTTGGCCTATTATATATAGTAATAGATAGATAGATAGATAGATAATTATCTAAAAATTAGCAAATCCAAAATTAATAATTTACCTGTTACCAAAGTTACTTATGTAATCCTGTCCTTAAATTCCAAACCAAACCCACCCGACAAACTCCCCGACAAAACACACTGTACAATGAGTGACCAAAATTCACCGGAATTTTCATCACCACCTGCTGAAAAATCAAGACTCCGGCAAGCCGTTGACATGATATCTACATTAATAACTTTATCTTATACCATCAAAGTGTTTACTGCTAAGTGGTATATGATACGAAACAGGCTCCAAGATCTTCTCTCTGATCTTGTAGACATTGATAAACGTGGTACTAGCAGTGATGCCATGTTACTTTCCGGCGAAGTTATTCAGGCTATTATAGATACAGTTTTTGAGTGTAATCAACTTGGGAAGAGATGCATTGAGTCAACATATAATGGTAAGTTTTTCATGCAGAGTGATCTTTATAAAGTTGTGTGTGTTTTGGATACACACATTAAATACTTATCTGATATTTATACTGTTGGATTGTGTATTTTTGTCGAAAAGCCGGGAATTTTAGCTTCTAAGGATGGTAAGAAAGTTTATGTGAATGATTTATTGTCAAGGCTTAAAATTGGCGATGCTTATATGAAGAAAGAAGCTTTAGTTGATTTAAATCAAGTGATTCAAGAAGATGAACAGATTATGGATATTTGTGTGAAGACTAATGGGATTGTTTCAGTTTTGGTTAGTTTTCTTGATTCTGAAGTTATTGATATTCGTGAGGAGTCTGCGAAAGCGGTGTGTGAGATTACTAAGTATGATGTTTATAGAAGAGTGTTGGCTAGTGCAGGGATGATTCCACCTTTGATTAGGGTTTTGGAGTGTGGAAGTAGAGTTGGGCAAGAATTTGCAGCAAGATGTTTGGTGAATATTACTGAAAAATCGAATTATGCATGGTCGATTTTAGCGCAGGATGGACTGACTGTTTTGTTGAAGATAGGTAGAAACATTGATGCTTTTGGAAGTAATTTGGTTGTTTTGGCTTGTGAGGTGTTGAAAAATCTTAGTGGGGATGAGGAAATAAACAAGTGTATGGTTGAACATGGTGCACTTGAGGTTTTTATTGAATTGGCTAAGTCTAAAGACGAGGTTGTGCTATTAAGTTCCATTAATTTTCTTCAAATAATGGCATGCAGGGATGAATTTAATCGGGATTTGATTGTCAAAGGTGGAATTTTTGTGTTACTTAATGTTTTGGATCCTAAAGTATTTGTATCGTCTAAGGCAGGAGAAATGGCTTTTGTAGCAATAAAAGCACTATGTATGGAATCAACTATAATTTTGAAGATTGTAATGGATTATGGATTCTTGGATCATATGTTCCATTTTCTTCAAAACAGGTTTTTAGGTGTCCAAGATTTAGCGTTGAAGGCATTAATTTGGCTATGTGAAAGTGAAACGTCCGAGCAGGCTAAAGAGGCAATGGGTGATGCAGGATTTATCCCGGAACTTGTCAAGTTTCTTGATGCAAAGTCAATTGAGTTTCGCGTATTAGCAGCCAAGGCACTCTCCGGTATGATGTCAGTGCCTAAGAATCGTAAGATTTTCATGGAAAACCAAGAAAATGTTGGTTTGCTTGTAAAATTGCTTGAGCAGGAGGAGGCTAATTCAGGCGAAGACAGAAAGTTTCTGCTCTCAATTCTAATGTCAATAACAAGCACGGCCAGTGGAAGAAAAATAGTTAGGAGATCAGCCTCAAGTAAATTAAGTTGTATATTTACTGGAAAGTGGCGCTAAATCTAACTAGGCTAATTACAATCCCAAGTGAAACTAGGCTTTATTATATCTAGTTAATATATATCTCTAGTTATGTTTATGATTATATCTAGTGAAGGATCATAATTCACTTGGATTTATTAGGCTAAATGGTATTATTAATATTGCTTTTCTTCATCGGCCGCTCCGCAGAAAGGTGTAATTTTAATTTAATGGGTCTTCTTATTTATCGTTCTTTTCAAATGGGCTCTCTTTAACTTCTCGAATTTGTAAATCTTACGTGTGTATTTACAATTATGTGTTCATTTTTTACTTGTATTTTCTTGAAATCTTGATTATGTAGTATGTAATTAAATTTGGTTTAAGATCGAAATAAATGAATTTTTAGGCTATTGTATGTGATATAAAGTTCTAGTTGATGTTATATTATTGCCTCCGTTGTTGTATTGTTTACATAGCTTTTTTATTGTTGTACTGTTTAAATCTGTTTGTGTGTTGTGTGTGTGTGTTTAGACTTAATAAATTTGTTATTTGATTAATTTAAGTGTAAATGTGTAATTTGAATCATACACATACAGAGAGGTATAGATAATTGGTGAGCTGTAGTGTATATATGTTAGATATGTATGTGTGATTTAATAAGAATTTAAATTCTGTATGTAATGAGTTTCAATAAAATGATGCTTTCACTACTTGCATTTGGTTTTTCGTTACTTGGCATCGTAGAATGGTAGCTGGCTTATTGAATTAAAGCCTTGTTGCTTTTTTGTTGTTAAATGTGCTGCTATGAGATTAGGTTGCTGTTTCTGTTCTATACAATTTTTGTTGTACTGGTTAGAGCTGTCAAAATGTATACCTCGAAAAAGAAGATTTCAAAGGACAATGGGGTTGAACCAACTGAGTTTGAGGAGTCTGTTGCTCAGGTGATGTGTTTATAGCACTGTCAATGTTTTTGTGGTAATTTCTCTGTTTTTCAAATATGTTCTTAGGCATTGTTTGACCTGGAAAACACCAATCAGGATCTCAAAAGTGACTTGAAGGATCTCTACATTAACACTGCTGCGTAAGCTATTAGACGTTATGTGTTGTTAAACTTATCTTTCCTCCGTTTGCCCTTCAAGTCAAATAATATGCTTCTATTGTTCTTGCAGCCAAATTGATATAGCGAATCGCAAAGCTGTTGTGATCCATGTGCCTTAGAGGTTGAGGAAAGCTTTCCGCAAGATTCATCTTAAGCTCGTTAGAGAACTGGAGAAGAAATTCAGTGGAAAGGTATTTTTTTTCTATTTCTATCAAGTTCCACAACTTTCAATTCTTGATAAGAAAACAGTAAGGATGGAATAAAAAAGAATCAAGAAGGAGAAGACAGTGATAGGTTTATTTTATAAGCACTTCGTTTCTGTTGTAAATTTTCTTGGAATTCCTTCATAGACTTTGGTATTTTCACTTGCCAAATATGTATATTTTCAATATTAGTCTTTTGCTACCCTTTTTTCTCAACAAAATGTAATTGAGTTTGGATGATCATGTCATATTATCTCATTATGAAATTTATTTCAGGAGCCATCGACTATGTTTATGTTTCATGTATCCATTTAAGTTACATGGAAGCTAATGTTTACCAGCATTTGACAGGATGTGGTAGTAGAATTCTGCGCCCCCCAAAGAAGGGCTCTGCTGCTCAGAGGCCACGCTCCCGTACGCTTACATCTGTGCATGATGCTATGCTTGGGGATGTTGTTCATCCTGCAGAGATTGTTGGGAAGCGCATCAGATACAGACTTGATGGTTCAAAAATCATCAAGGTTTGTGAACTATCTTTTTATAGTTGGATTGTATTACAAATTTTTATTTACATATTTTAAATTGCCGTTATCGGATCTGTATGACAGATCTACTTGGACCCAAAGGCACGCAACGACACCGAGTACAAGCTGGAGACATTTGCTGGAGTTTACAGGAAGCTTTCTGGAAAGGATGTTGTGTTTGAGTACCCCATAACCGAAGCTTAAGATTATGTTTTTTCTTGTTTGCACTTTCATCTGTTAAAGATTTTATGTAATTGCGATACATTCTATTTTCAAATTTTGACCAAGAGATTTGGATCATTGATCCTCTTTTGCGTAGGAAATGCAGTACAATTTGGGTTGAATATCCTTTTAGATATAATCTTGAACCATATTATGGTATTTGTTGGTTGTGAACGTCCATGCAAAATCAAATTCTACAAGTGTTATTGTAGTGCTTACGGGTCGTAGACTTCTAGTAGAAAAGTGTGAAGTTAACTTGGAATTTCTTTTAAAGAAAATTGCTGTGATTCCTGCCTGTCTATGTTTGCTTGGGTTTCTCCTGTAAAGGGATAAAGTAGCAACAAAAT
The DNA here is from genome assembly GCA_030848705.1 of Heracleum sosnowskyi. NCBI lineage: Eukaryota > Viridiplantae > Streptophyta > Magnoliopsida > Apiales > Apiaceae > Heracleum > Heracleum sosnowskyi. The sequence continues at coordinate 12,320,905 of CM061243.1, forward strand.
GGTTTCATTTTTCTTGGAAAATTTCTGTTTATTATGATTTAAGATGTGTTGTTTATGTGGTAGGGGTTATTTTGAAATTTATGCTTAAGTTATGTTTTTTTAACTCATCATTCGTTTGATGCCATACTATGTAGGAAAGGACCTGATTGGGCTTGCCCAAACTGGAGCTTTTGCGATTCCCATTCTTCAATCCACAAACCTTCTACGCCTGTGTGCTTTCACCAACCAGGTTCGTTATGTTATTTGTTGATCAAAATCTCTTGGGTCGGTACATCTTTATGTCCTCTCTCAGTGTAATTTGCATTGCATTTGTGTTGGTTTACTTCTCATCAAGACTATTAGTTATTCTTCACAATCTACTGTAACCTATCTCGAACTCGAACTCTCTTCTTCCATTCATTTGCCCCCCCCCCCCCCCCCCCCCCAGACATAATACACTATGTATTTGCATTTGTGTTAGTTTACTTCTCATGAAGACTATTAGTTATTCTTCACAATCTACTGTAACCTATCTCGAACTCTCTTCTTCCATTCATTTGCCCCCCCCAGACATAATACACTATGTATTTGCAGGTTCAGAAGCTCCAAAGGGCCTGTTTAAGGAATCCAGTGAAGGTATGGAATTTTCCTTCAAACATTATCTTTTTTAATAGGTTTTTAATAGGAATCCAGTCAGATTTACAGATGATTTTCATTTTCAGTTGCCAATAATAATTCTAGGATAATAACCCCTTACAAAAGTTTACCATCATTCGGAACTGGATTTCTGTAGAGATTATTTATTGTTCATGTAGCTGAAGTACAGAAAGTAAATAATGCATTAGTAAATTTATCTGGGCTTATCGTCCTCTCCAACTCCATCACAATCACAACTTCAATTTCTAGTAAATTTATATATATCTGCGGGAGAAGGCCCTGTATATTTACCTTTTTCTGTTCATCAGTATTTATTTATTATTTAATATGTTGTACGATATTAGAGTTGGGACTAAGATTTTGGTCTGAACTTCTAAAGAATTAATTGGTTACAGGACTGCTATCTTATCTACATTCTAACTGAGATGTCATGGTTTTTACTCGGACATGTGAAGCAACACGATTTCTGGCTTTAGTTTTACGGAATCTTGGTTTTAGAGCAATTCCAATCAGTGGGCAAAGACTAGTGTGATGTTCTTCCAATGTTTTTATCACCCGCTCTTTCCTGAGAGCGGGGGTGGGGGTGGGGAGCGTAATTGGGTTATATGCTTTTTAGCAGGGGTGTATACGGGTTGTTAAAATTGACCAACCCAATCCAAATCGACCTTTTTTCGTCCGATCCAAACCGAATTTTTTTAAACCGATACGCATTTGGATTGAAAAACTATAAACCCGATTTAAATGGGTTGGGTATGGGTTTCGAGTTTTTTTAGCCGAACCAACCCAACCCGATTAAAAATAATAAAGTTTAACTAAAAAATATGGATTGTTGAACTTAGGTTGCTCTCAGATGCATTTCTGTTGGTTTTTGTTTCATACATGTTGTTTCTCTAGTTTTTGTATGGCTACATCAGGTTTTTCTATGAATCTGAAAGGAACTACACAGAATAGATAATAGATTCATACACATACATGCTTCTTATGTTGATTTTCTCCTAGTCATTTTCTTGAATTCCCCATGGTGAAGCAGCTGAAATAACGGTGCTGTTGTATCTTTTAAGTCTGATATTTTACCTTTGTTTAATTAGCATCTAAACACCTGTTTAATGCATTTGGTATCTTTTATGTTATATGATGTTATACTAGTTTTGTCTCTAATAGGCTCATCAAAGCCAACCGACAACAAATGTTTGCAATGAAACAAATAAGAGTTTATTGGAAAGCTACTTGCATCAGCAAAAAATGGTTACTACTGAAAATATTAATATTTATTAACCCGATCACTCCGACCCGAACCAATCAAAACCGAAATACAATAAATGGGTTGGATTACGAATTTTATTTTTATGGGTTGGTTTTAAAATTTGCAAACCCGATTTAATTGGGTTGGGTTGTTAAATTCTCTTAACCCGCCCAGCCCGAACCGTGTACACCCCTACTTTTTAGAGTATTTTCATCTTTATAGTAAGATAAAAGTTAAGATGAACTAACACACTGATTCTAATATGCATGACAGACAAAAAGACTTGGATCTTTAAACAAGTTCAAGGCTGGGGAGTGTAATATTCTCATCTGCACTGATGTTGCAAGTAGAGGACTTGATATTCCTTCTGTGGATATGGTTATCAATTATGATATTCCAACAAACTCCAAGGTAAAAGACTTGAAGAATAATTTAATGACGGACTATTAAAATGTGCCAATACTAAAGCTAAAGTTGCATCAAATTTGTAATGGAAGTTTTTTTGTTAAGAAATGACCATATGTTGCAAAGATCAACAGAATGCTGCATTTGTAATTCTGATGATGCAATCAATCACAGGATTATATACATCGAGTGGGAAGAACTGCTCGTGCTGGACGATCTGGTGTTGCAATCTCGTTAGTGAATCAGTATGAGTTGGAGTGGTATTTACAGATAGAAAAGCTTATAGGTGGGTAGCTTGTTTAATGTTTGTGGCCTACTGTAGTTTTCCTGTCCTTTATTGCTGACATTTGTCTTCTAGGCAAGAAATTACCTGAATTTGAAGCTCAAGAGGAAGAAGTCTATCTACTGTCTGAACGGGTATCTGAAGCAAAAAGAATATCCATACATGTATAATTATTCATGTGATGGTTATTGTGCTAAATTATTTTTCTGGTGTGCTCGCTGGAGTAACTATTCCTTTTTTTCATTTCAATTATAAATGTGACTGTAGTTGTAGTTCTTTTGTAAAATTTTAAAATTCTCAAAGCCTGGAATATGCATTTCTTATTATGAGGTCATCCAGTTACACTCTTCTTTGTGGCTAACCTAATTTGGGATAATCTGCAGAAAATTAAGGAGGAAGGAGGGAACAAGAGAAGACGAAGCGGAGACGATGGTGAGGAGGAGATACAGAAATATATAGGTTCGAACAAGAATGGGAAGTCTTCCAAAAAGACAAATCGAAAATAGTGCAAGTTTCGACTTTTGTGTAAACCAATTTTGGTAGGATTTAATTTCTTTGAAAAAGATAACTGGATCAAAACAAAGGAACTCTAAGCTAATCTTTAATCCAGACTCATGTCATTGACAACAATCCGGATTGGGGGGCAACAATCAACCAAAATTTCTTCTAAGCAAAACAAGGTATTACGTGAATACTTCTACTCCCTCATCCAGAAAATCTGAATAAGGGAGTGGGGGCAAATGATAGGCTATAAGAACCCTGACTCCAAAATCTAGTGCCTGAGCCCGGGCTCAGGACTCATTCAGACTCCGGGATGCAGCATGTTCGGTGGTACCAGAACCCTGACTCCCAAGCAGCCCTGACTCACTCCCCAAATCTTGACTTAGACAAACAAAGTTCTACAGATATTCAAGGGGGGATAAGCTCAAATGACGTATGATAAGATCGTCAACTATGACGTGGAAAATACAAGACGGTGTCAGAAATCACATCTGGCCACAATAGGGAATATCCAATGATTGGCACAATTATGTTCTATCTGAACCACACGCAGCAGGAGCCTGACACATGTCACCGCAATTCTCACCTGGACACATGTGACTCATCAACATCATCCAGGTGTCCCACCTACCTAGGATCCAACGCTCATGATTGTAGGTACCCCCCCTGAACCATAATTATGGGCCTATAAATAGCCCAAGAAGGAAAGGTTTAGGGTTACACTCTCTCTCTCTCTACACAATCTATACACACACCCTCTATATTTAGATATCTCTATAGTCTTATTCTCTCTTCAAAAGTCATCACTTACTCTCACGCCGGAGGCGCCGCCAGGGTCCAAACCCCCCTCCGGTGTTGTTTTGCAGACACCCAACGGCAGCAACACCGCATCCGGGCGTGGGAACGGCCGGAAAGGGCTAGATCGGGACTTGGAGTTATCATTGCGAGAAGAGCCTCATATTCCGCCTGATTGTTGGTTGCTTGGAATTCAAATCCAATCGCTTGCTTTATCTTGAATCCATCTGGACTCTTGAGTATGAGCCCGACTCCAGATCTCTCACTTGTTGACGAGCCATCTACATGCAACATCCAGGTTTCATGATCGGGTGTGGACTCCTCCCCGGGTTCTGTCTCCATAGAAATGTGAACAGGTTCGGGGAAAGAACATTCCACAATAAAATCGGCTAGAGCCTGGGCCTTGATAGATGTTCTTGGGACGAAAGTGAGGGAGAATTGGCTTAGCTCAACAGCCCAATTAACTAATCTCCCCGAGATATCAGGTTTGTGAATGATTTTTCGGAGTGGTTGATCAGTGATTACCTTAATTTTCCTCCCTTGGAAGTAGTGTCTCAGCTTTCGGGATGCAGTGACCAGAGCAAAAGCAAATTTTTCTAGGTTCGATTAGCGTGTTTCAGCATCTTTGAGCACTTGGCTTACATAGTAAACTGGTGTTTGGTGACCATCGCAATCCCGGACGAGGGCCGCCCCCACAGCCAGGGTTCCTGCGGACAGGTAAAGGCTTAGAGGTTCCCCGGGCTCGGGCTTGGTTAGGATTGGTGGTGCTGCCAGATATTCCTTGAGTGATTCGAAAGATTGTTGACAGTCCGGGCTCCAGACAATATCCTTTTTTGTGTGCTCCTTTTAGCAAATTGAAGAAAGGTAAACAACGCTCAGCGAGTTTAGGAATAAACCTTCGCAATGCTGCCAAAGATCCAGCTAGATTTTGTATGTCTCTCTGAGTCCTGGGTGCTTGCATCTCAGTAATGGCTTTGATTTTTTCCGGGTTGGCTTCAATTCCCCTCTGGCTAATCATGAAGCCCAAGAATTTTCCAGCTCCCACCCCGAAAGTGCATTTCTCCGGATTAAGTTTCATCTTTTGCTTTCTCAGGTTGTCAAAACACTCCTTTAGATCAGAAATGTGGTCTTGGACAATTGTGGATTTTGCTATCATGTCATCGACGTAGGATTCTAAGTTTCTCCCCAGCTGACTTTTGAAAATTTCAACCATGGCTCTTTGGTAAGTAGATCCAGCATTCCTCAATCCAAAAGGCATGAGTTTGTAGGCGTAGACTGCCCGGTGTGTTATGAAGGTTGTCTTAGCTATATCAGTCGGGTTCATCTTTATCTGGTTGTATCCGGAGAAAGCATCCATGAAGCTGAGCATGACATGCCCAGCTGTGGCATCAATGAGCTGGTCAATGCTGGGAAGCGGGTATGGGTCTTTGGGGCATGCAACATTTAGGTCAGTGTAATCCACACACATTCGCCATTTTCCATTTGGTTTCTTGACTAGAACAACATTAGCTAGCCACTCCGGGTACTTTATTTCACATATGATATCGGCTTTGAGTAGTTTTTATACTTCTTCATCAATTGCCTTCTGCCTTTCAGGGGCGAAGTTTCTTCGTTTTTGTTTAACAGGTTTCTTTCTTGGGTCTACGTCTAGGCCGTACATTGCCACAGATTCCTGGAGCCCGGGCATATCATCCGGGCTCCATGCGAATACATCAGCATACTCTCGGAGTAACTCAGTGAGTTCCTTCTTGAATACAGTATCCAAACTCGTCTCAATCTTGACTTTTTTATCCGGGTTCCCTTCCTCCAATTCTATAGATTCGAGCTCAATAGCAGCCTCTACTTTTCCCATTTCTGCCTTAGAAACATACTGTTGAACTCGGGCTTGCATAACCTGGTCAAGGTAAATTTGGGTTGGGTTTTCAATGTTTTGAACCTCCTTCCCGGGCTCCTTCTTTTGATTGTACCTGTGCTTCTTTCTGCTTAGATTTTTCTGGTAAGAACTTGCTTTTCTTTTATTCTCGGGGCCAGTTTCAGCCATGACTAAAGCCTGCCCATAGCACCGGCTAGCCATGTCATAGTCTCCTCGGACTTCGCCAATTCCACTGGGAGTGGGAAATTTGAATTTGAGGTGGGGTGTTGAGGTTATGGCTTGGAGCTTTGTCAAGGCCGACCTTCCCAAAATGACATTATAGGAGGAGGGAGTGTTGATGATGTAGAATTTAACCAAGTTGGTAACCTGCTTCGAGAAAGTGCCAAACAGGACTGGGAGATATAGGGTTCCCTGGATTGGAACCAAGTTGTTCCCGAATCCGTAGAGAGGGTCTTCCCTGCAGTCATTCATCTTCACACTTCCCAGCTGCATTCGATCCATGGTGTGTTTGAACAAGATGTTAACAGAAGAGTCGTTATCAACCAGGACTCTTCTGACCTCATTATCAGCTATATCAAGAGTTACCACAAGGGCTTCATTGTGGTTTGGGTTGATTCCTTCAAAGTCATCCTTGCTGAAGCTTATCACTTGCTCTGGACAAATTTGAACCATCATTATTTCATCCCCCGAGCTCGGGCTCCTTGGAGGTGAGTTAGATCCACCCATCACAACGTTCACAACATTTTTTTCTTTACTGGACCCTTCCCCCCTTTCAGCAGTTCTCCGGGCTATATACTGGCCCATATTCCCTTTCTTGATTTGGTATTCGACAAAGAACTTGAGAGATAAGCAATTTTCAGTTGTGTGCCCGTGAGTTTCATGATAGTCACAATGTTTGTGAACTGATCTGTTTTCCGGTGCAGTGACCATGGGCTTGGGAGGGTAGTAGAAGGGCTTGTCTCTTACTTCTTTTAGGATATCAGCTCGAGCCCGGTTGAGGGGAGTCCAGTTTGGCTCAGGTCTGGGCTCGGGCTTTGGTTTAGGCTGTCCGGGCTCTCTCCTTTGATTGGAGTCCGGGGTTGAGGTTGGCAAAGCGAGCTGAGAGCTCTGAATGTAGTTGCTTTGTCTGTTGGGTTTGAATTTCTTATCTTGATGGTTGTAGTTGTTTTTTGGTGGATCTTGAATCCGGGCTGGAGATATGCCCTGCCTAGTCATCCTCATTGCTTGGAGGACATCGGTTTCTTTGATGAACTTGGCGGCCATTGCATAGGCTGCCGCCAGGCTCTGAGGCTCTTTATGGATGAGGTACAGGACATACCTCTCATTGTTATCAGGATCCAGGTTTCTTCTAAAAATTGTCAGAGCCTCCCGCTCATCTAGGTTGGTTATGTTGTTAATAGCTTCTTGAAATCTTTTCATATAAGCGGAGAGGGCTTCACCCCGGGCTTGCCTGACTGTTTCAAGATGGCACATGTGCATCTCATGAGTCTTGTTTGCCCGGAAGCGTTTGATAAATGCGTCACGGAACTGCTTCCAGCTGTGGATGCTGCGAGATGGTATCCGGTTGAACCACCTCTGAGCCCCGGATTTGAGTGTGGAAGCAAAGAACCTGCACTTTGTTAGATCATTGTAATAATAAATCATGGCTATTTGTTCAAAATAATTCACATGCTCTTCGGGATCATCCAAACCATTGAAGGACTCGAAGTTATAATGCTTAATGTTTCTCTGCCTTGGCGTTGCCTCCAAGGAGTAACTGAATGGTGTAAGAGTGTCCCCAATGTCAAGCCCAGAATCTTGGCCGACTTTTCTTTGCAACTCCTGTATCATGTTCAACAGGTCCTCCCTAGGTTCATCCTCATCTGAGATTATTTCTGGACTTGGAGCCCGGGTTCTCCTCTTTTCAGAGGTTTTGCCAAGAATCCGGGCTTCCTCCTCCTGGATTCTTTTCTGGACCCTTAGATCGAGTATGTCCTGTTCTTCCGCTTGAATCTTTTCTCGCATCTCGGCTAGCCTTTTAAGCTTTTCGACATCCTCATCATGGTTTCGGCTGTGAGCCCGGTGAGATCTCCTTTCGGTGTCTTTGTTCTTTTCTCCAATCCGGTCAAAAACAGATCTAGAGCGGTGGGATCCTTCAGGGTGATGAGAGTTCTCACACTGGTCTTGCTCTTTGTTCCGGGTTTGATTGTATAACCGGATTGCTTCAGCAACCTGTTCGCCAGTCAGGTTCTCCATCTGACCGGGCTCAAGAGCAAGGTCAGTATATTTGTATTTGTTTACCTCTATGTTTACCCAGGCATCTCCTGGCCGGAGTACCTGAGAAGCCAAAGTCAGGACTGGAGGTAACTGGTGACCAGCCTGACCAGGGTTCGGGACAATGGGATCCTGGGTTGGGTTGCTTGGGGTGTGTCTGTTCGTGCTCTTACTCCCACGAGCCATGATTCACACAAACAGATGTATATGGTTCTTTATGACAAAAAATTGAAGCAACTTCAACAACAAAGTAGCCTGGGTTTTATAACTAGATTTCAGTTGGGTTGGGTGACAATGTATGCACGTATTTCTGGGCTATCAATCTCAATAAACAAGAAAACTGGGTTTTTTGAATAGATCTAAACAATATAGATCTAAGAAAGAACTAAAGCACGCAAGCAAGACTAACAAGATTTGGGCTAAATAAGGCTAAAAACATGCATACATTGTAAAAATGGGCTAAAGAATTCATTTTCATGGTTAAAAAGAAAAGGTTGGTTTAGATTTTACTGGGTTTGAAGATGGTGAGTCTAGCGGCTCCGTGACCATAAGACTGGGTTCCCCTCCTTCTAGCGCCAATGATAACTCCAAGTCCCGATCTAGCCCTTTCCAGCCGTTCCCACGCCCGGATGCGGTGTTGCTGTCGTTGGGTGTCTGCAAAACAACACCGGAGGGGGGTTTGGACCCTGGCGGCGCCTCCGGCGTGAGAGTAAGTGATGGCTTTTGAAGAGAGAATAAGACTATAGAGATATCTAAATATGGAGGGTGTGTGTATAGATTGTGTAAAGAGAGAGTGTGTAACCCTAAACCTGTCCTTCTTGGGCTATTTATAGGCCCAAAATTAGGGTTCAGGGGGGTACCTGCAATCATGAGCGTTGGATCCTAGGTAGGTGGGGCACCTGGATGATGTTGATGGGTCACATGTGTCCAAGTGAGAATTGTGGTGACATGTGACAGGCCCCTGCTGGCGTGTGGTTCAGATAGGACATAATTGTGCCAATCATTGGATATTCCCTATTGTGGCCAGATGTGATTTCTGACACCGTCTTGTATTTTCCACGTCATAGTTGACGATCTTATCATACGTCATTTGAGTTTATCCCCCCTTGAATATCTGTAGAACTTTGTTTGCCTAAGTTAAGATTTGGGGAGTGAGTCAGGGCTGCTTGGGAATCAGGGTTCTGGTACCACCGAACATGCTGCATCTCGAAGTCTGAGTGATTCCTGAGCCCGAGCTCAAGCACTAGATTTTGGAGTCAGGACTCTTATAGCCTATCAATTACTATATGATAATTATAAACAAAATTTATAGCTAAAATACCTTCATGTGCACTAGTAATAGTCTAGCTAATTTACGGTACTTGTACACTAACTAATCACAATTAAAGTGATAAAATAAAGTGATAAATTTAATCAAAGGGATACATATGTTATTATATATGACAATCAAATATTAATCAGCAAATATATAAATATACATAAATAAAATATATGTATATATATAAGTAGCAAATAAACTCTAGCCAAAGGGAAATCCTTTGACTAGACACTATTATAAAAAGAACATCTAACCGAAGACATCCCTTATTAGATTCCTAATTAAATAAAAGATAAATAAAAATTAACAAAACTTATATTGTATATATGAATTTTGAGACTATCCTCCAATGTTACTACAAATTTATCCAATAACTCACAATTGAAAGAGTGGAAAAATTAAGAAACCACTAAAATAAATTTCGTATATTAATAATATATGAATGGTTTTAGTAACAAATTAAAACTTGACTAAAGATTAGCTAGAGAAAGTCAACATCAAAATTTAATGACAAAAGTAAAATAAGACCTAAAATTTAGCTAGAAACGGATGTCTTAATTAGCTAATAAATTATATTAATATCGTAACCGAAAAATTAAACAACCTCCACAAATGAAATTTAGCAGTCAATATATAGCTACAAAATTACATCTTAAAGGCACAATACATGCCATCAATCATGGCCTCGGATGAACGGTACTAATTCATGGTACAAAAAATTTACTAAAAGATGAAAATTATGCATGAAACAAATATTCCAAAAATTATACAAATTACTGTACTACCAAAAATTATATGATCCGTTGGATTATAAAACTATAGATATTCAAATAGATGAGGGCCGTTAGATATAATATTAAAAATTGTATTTGATTAATAATATGATAGTATTTAAATACTAAAAGGTGTATTTTGATAATTTAAACTAATTATAAATTGGTTTTATATATTAAATAGAAATATTTATGTAAAAATTCGTAATGATCTTTTATCTTTAGTTTATGGATAGTTCCAGTTATATAATAATTATTAAACCATCATTAAATTAAAGATAATTTTGTTAGTTTCGCGTGGGCTGTAAAATCGTTCAAATCTGTTGTCTAAAAATCAAGATATAGCCCAAACAGTAAAATGATTATCTAAATTTTAATAAATAATTTTTTTATTATTGTAGCACCAATTTAATTTTTTTTCCTAATTCTTTTAAATTTATAAATTCTATGTTTATTTCAATAAAATATTAAAATCAATTTAAGAAAAAATTAAAATCGATCTGGTCCGTGTACGATCACTATACGACCAAATCTATACTATATTATTAGAGCCGAAACATTAAAAGTTTTGGTTTTCGGTTTTCGGACAGTTTTTGGTTTTCGGTCATTTATTCTATTTAATAAATAATAATAATTGATATGGTCAGAAAAGTAATTATAGAAATATAATTGACTGGTCAAACAAAAGGTCGATATTTAAGGACCGACACCCTAATTATTCATTAATTTCGTAATTAATGAGTAGGGGAAATATACAGCTCATGAAAAGAGCCTTGATTATGGAAAATTAGTCAAAGAAGGATCTGGAATCCCAATTAAAGGCAATCAATGAGTCGTAACCTTTATCCACAAGGAAACGAATTCTTCAGCAAGAAATACAATACTTATCCAATATCAAAAAGAAGACTTATCCGTTAAGTCTCCCAAACATACCATAAATACTAGGCTCCAGACGCCTATATAAGGTCCCTGATCCTACAATCAGAACTACGTCTTTGGCTTGATTCTCAATAACGATTTGAGATACGTAGGCATCTTGTGAGGACCGATTTAGTCCGGAAACACGAGTGCAGCCATTAAAGCTCGAAGCTCATTAAACCTTAGCATTAATTACACAAGCACGTTTTTTAATCCACAACATTTGGCGCCGTCTGTGGGAAGACAACATCAACCATGGCAAACACACGAAGAACAGCTCGGGATACTCAAACTCCCGATGAACGCCCTATCACCTCTGAGGCTGATCAGCCACCACCAACTACTGGCACACAAGGGGCGAATATCCCCACTAACACTCAAGGACCGGAAGCCCCGATTTCGGTTGAAGGGACGAATCCCCTGCAAATGGTCATTCATGGATCTAATCCACAAGAGACCATTCACCATCAACCAATCACGACCTCCCCGCTGCTCATGAGTGCACCAAGGAGCCTTCAACTCCATACTACTGATCTCCCTCAATACGCGAATCAGACTTTGGGGATGCCAAGCTATGGCATGCCCCCTCAACCCATGGCGGGCGGTAGTGGAACTAATCCAATCTACCATGAGGCATATGTGCCTCCTTATATTCAAGGTCTGGGACCCCAGAATCAACAAACTCGTCAGACCCCTCTCATTCAAGATTACTCTGGCCCATACACTGAGGATGAGGGTTATACAACTGGGGAGGATGTCGCCCCAAGGAGGAGACGTTCTTCACAGACAAATCGGGAGCCACCCCAAACTACTAGGGAGAAGCTTGCAGCCCATGAGGCAGAGACTGCAAGGCTCAAAAAACTCCTTGCTGAATAAGAGGCCGCTCAAACTCGCGGCCGAACGACTGAAGGAATCCCGATAATCAACTTGGATCCACCGAGAAGGACCAAGAGGGCTGAAGCCCCAAGGGGTGATCCTAGTAATCTGTTGCCCCTAGGAGATCCTGATGATCCTACACCACCGTTTACTCAAGACATCATGAAAACGGCTATATCCAGAAAGTTTAAGATGCCTTCGATCAAAGCCTATGATGGAACGGGAGATCCCGCAAATCATGTAAGGACATTCTCCAATGCACTGCTGTTGCAGCCAGCCAATGATGCGGTCAAGTGTAGGGCGTTTCCCCAAACTCTTGCAGGTATGGCTCAACGTTGGTACAGCCGTCTACCTCCCAACTCTATTGGGTCCTTTAAGGAGCTAAGCAAGGCTTTCATCAACCAGTTCATTAGTGGAAGGGTGCATGAGAAAAGTTCTGCATCACTCATGGCAATACGTCAAGGAAAGAATGAAGCCCTAAGGGACTACATTAATCGATTCACTCGAGAGGCTTTGAAAGTCCCGGATTTAGACGACAAAGTGGCTATGATAGCCCTGCAACAAGGAACCACTGATGACCACTTCAGGAGGTCGTTGGCTAAACATCCACCAGAGAGCATGTTGAAGCTCCAAGATAGAGCCGGAAAGTACATCAAGGCTGAGGAAAGCATGAGAAAGTATGAACCCACCGCTGGCGACGGTGGAAACTCAAAGAAAAGAAAAGAAACTCAGGAGTACGACGTCAAGGAAAAGTTTCCCCGAACATCAAAGAATTCTGACTCTCCACCCAAGAGAAATAACTTTGGGCCAAAGTTCACGGAGTATGCAAGATTGAATACTCCCAGGAGTCAAATTCTGATGAAGATAGCCAAGGAAGAAGATATCAAATGGCCAAAGCCAATGAGGGCTGATTTGTCCAAACGGAACCAAAATCAGTTTTGTCGGTTCCACAAAGAAGTTGGTCATGACACCGACGATTGTAGGCAACTGAAAGATGAGATCGAGTTTCTGATACGAAGAGGAAAACTCAGCAAGTTCACTAAGGATGGAAGCCAAGGGAGCCAAAGGGGGAACTATGAAAGAAAGGATTATGATAGAAGGGACAACGATCAAGATCGAAATCCCAAGCCCCGAGGGCCAGTTATCAACATGATATTTGGAGGACCAACTGCTGCTGGGTCCTCCCGAAACTCAAGGAAAGCTTATGCCCGAGAGGTACTGACCGTCGTTGGAGAAGCACCGAAGCGTGCACGAACAGAAGTGTCAATAAGTTTTGATGATTCAGACTTGGAAGGGGTGAAGTTCCCCCACGATGATCCTCTTGTCATAGTACCTGTGATAGGCAACTCCGAAACAAAGAGAGTCCTAGTCGACAATGGAGCCTCAGTGGACATCTTGTTCCACGATGCTTTCATCAAGATGGGTTACACTAATTCTCAGTTGACACCCTCTAATATGCCCATATATGGGTTCAATGGAGTGGAATCAAAGGTGGAAGGCACTATCCAACTCCCAATGACCATGGGGCAAGGAACAAATACGTCTACTCAGATGTTGAACTTCATAGTTATAAAGGCGACTTCAACCTACAATGCAATCCTGGGAAGGACGGGTCTTCATGCGTTTAAGGCTGTTGCCTCATCTTACCACCTGAAACTCAAATTCCCCACTCGGAATGGGATTGGTGAAGAACGGGGAGACCAAAAGATGGCTAGAAGCTGTTATGTAGCCGCGTTGAGGCCTGATGGAGTTGGGGGGGGGGGGCAGGTTCTCCCCATTGAAGATATGGACACTAGTGACAATGAGGACCGAAGAGGGAAACCAGCTGAGGATTTAATCCCAATTCCCTTAGTCCCGGATGAACCAGAAAAGGTGACTTATGTTGGGGCACTACTGCCCGAACCATTGAAGAGCAAACTCACGTCTTTTCTTCAAGAAAACAATGACGTTTTTGATTGGACAGCGGCCGACATGCCAGGGATTGATCCCCAATTGATATCTCACAAATTGAATGTGGATCCAGAAAGGAAGACAGTGAAACAAAAGAAAAGAAATTTTGCTCCAGAGAGGCTTGAAGCCATTAAACAAGAAGTGAATAAGCTTTTGGAAGCTGGATTCATTGAGGAAATCCAATTCCCAGAATGGTTAGCTAACCCGGTGATGGTCAAAAAAGCTAACGGGAAGTGGAGAATGTGCGTCGACTTCACCGACTTGAATGATGCATGTCCTAAGGATTGTTTCCCCTTACCTAGGATTGATGCCTTGATAGATGCCACTACTGGGCATGAGATGCTAAGTTTCATGGATGGCTTCAGCGGATATAATCAAATCAAGATGCACAAAGATGACATTGCCAAAGTGTCGTTCATCACTGACTTTGGTGTCTTCTGTTTCTTAGTCATGGCTTTTGAAAGGCATATGTCTAGGCCTATTTGTAAACACCGAGGATTCTACTCAACTTTAATTAAGATGTAATAAGTAAATTATAAAAATCAATTGTCACAGGAATCTCAGAAGGTCATATCTGTCAAAGAATGAAGATTAAAGTCATCTACAGACTTGAAGTGATTCTACATTGAAAGAAGCTCAATTTATTGATCAAGCCTCAGTGAAGTATTCAAGCTCAGTGGATTTATTAAAGTGACAGAGATTTCAAGTGGTGACAGAAAAAGATACTGATTACGGAGTTCTTGAATGAGAAGGTAGTGAATCACTGCTTAAAGTTAAATAGATAAAGAACAGACATGGTCGTTAGTCACTCATGAACCAGACAGTGCATCGAGTGTCAACGTACTATTTTGTTTGTTGTTTATCTAATTTTAAGTGATTCTGGAATTAATTAAGAAGTCAACTAATTCTATTTATTCTCTTATAAATAATTAATATTATTAAGTATATTATTTATTAATTTAATTCTGCAAAGAATTAAATTAATACATAATTTATTTAATTAATTATTTAAATTAGAATATATTTGAACTAGGAAAACTTAGATTTTGTACTAGGAAGACTTAGTTTTTAAACTAAGAAGACTACCAAGGCTGTCTTCCCGATTGTCTTCCTAGAACAAATCTTAGTTTACCCGATTGTCTTCCTAAGCCATTCCTAGTTTGCCCGAGAGTCTTCCAAGGCCAAAAAGAAATGTTTTCAAGCTTGTCTTCTAAGTACAAACTGCAAATGATTTGGCGCGTGGAAAAACATACAAGTTAATTGTATAAATGCAAACAAAAGGCAGTTGACATTCGGCGTATCAAAACAGACAGAAGTAAAGACAGACAAAAAATATTTCATTCTCTCTTCATTACTTCATCAACTGTCAAGCTACAAAATTTGCCAGAGATTTAATTCTTGATTGTTCTTCAACATTTAATTCATAAGAATTGTATCTCTTGTACTGCTTTAGCTTTCTAGCGGATCATAATCCCTAGATTTTATATCGAACTACTTATTAGTATTCGATCCTTTTTATTACAAAAATAGATAAATTCATGTCGAATTTATTCTAGATTTGTTTTATTAAGTTCTTTGTAATCAGTGATCAAAATTGTAACACCTCTCAAGTTTAATAGAGTTTCTATTTAACTTGAATATTGTTTCAGTTTTTATTCCGCATTAATTTGTTCTAAACAGTTAAATCATTTAAAGGACAAATTCGATAAAACGGTATAGTTTGTATTCAACCCCCCTTCTACAAACTTATCAGGACCTAACAGCTTTTGGGCTTAAGAATGCTGGAGCAACCTATCAAAGGTTGGTGAACAAAATCTTTGAGCACCTGATTGGAAAAACCATGGAGGTCTACGTAGATGACATGTTAGTCAAGAGCCTTGATAAGGCCGATCACATTGAGCACCTCCGAGAGGCTTTTGAAGTGCTAAGACACCACAAGATGATGCTAAATCCCGCCAAGTGTGCCTTTGGTGTAGGCTCGGGAAAGTTTTTAGGCCTGATGGTTTTCAAGAGAGGAATCGAGGCTAATCCCGACAAAATCAAAGCGATTCTAGACATGGAACCACCAAAGACTGTCAAGGATGTCCAGAAACTGACAGGAAGAGTGGCTGCTTTGGGAAGATTCATCTCCAAGTCTGGAGAGAAGTGTTTACCCTTCTTCAAAGCACTCAAAAAAGTGAAGAATTTTGAATGGACAACTGAAAGTCAAGAGGCCTTTGAGGCCCTGAAGAAATATATGGCTGAAGCACCACTGTTGGCAAAACCCAAGCCAGGAGAAATTCTCTATTTATACTTGGCAGTTTCTAACACAGCCCTTGGAGCTGTTTTGGTAAAGGAAGAAGTGAAGGTTCAGAAGCCCATCTACTATGTGAGCAAGATCCTACATGGGGCAGAAATAAACTACTCAATGGTTGAGAAGTTTGCCTTAGCCTTGATAATGGCCTCAAGAAAGCTACGCCCCTACTTCCAGGCACACAAGATAGAGGTCTTGACTGATCAACCTCTAAGAAACATCTTGCATAGCCCTCAAGTTAGTGGAAGATTGATCAAATGGGTCATTGAATTGGGAGAATTTGATATCAAGTATAAGCCTCGAACGGCCATAAAAGCTCAAGCACTTGCTGACTTCATGGTTGAATGCACCATTGACAACCAAGAAGTCGGGGGGCAGGAAGTGACTATGGAAGATAAGAAAGATGAGGAAATGAACTTCAAAGAATGTTGGGTGCTCTATTTTGATGGAGCATCAAAAACAAAATCAAGTGGAGCTGGTTTAGTGCTACAAAGTCCTGATGGATTCCTAATAGAGTTTGCACTAAAACTTGACTTCCCGACGACAAACAATGAGGCTGAGTATGAAGCTCTGATAGCTGGCTTAGGGCTGGCTGGAGCCTTGAGAGTCAAAACTCTGAAAGTCTGTGGAGACTCGAGGCTAGTGGTTTCCCAAGTAAATGGGGAGTTTGAGGCCAGAGATGAAGTCATGGCCAAGTACTTAAAACTAGTCAAGGCCATTATGACTCAGTTCGATGAATGCTATGTGGAGCACATTCCGAGGGAGGAAAATACGAAGGCTGATGCCTTGTCTAAATTTGCCTCTTCTGAAATTGAAAACTATGCCGGGAGTGTATACTTCCAAGTCTTGAAGACCCCAAGCATCAATGGAAAGTTGGTAGCCCCTATTGGTATCACCAGTTGTTGGATTGATCCCATCAAAGCTCATCTGGAAACTGGGTGGCTGCCCAACGACACTTCAGAAGCACGAAAGCTTTACGTCAGAGCACTAAGGTATGCCCTAATTGAGGGAATCCTATACAAGAAATCTTTTGTTATTCCATACTTAAAGTGCTTGAGACCTCAAGAGGCAGAATTGGCCCTAAAGGAAGTGCATGAAGGGATTTGTGGGCAACACTTGGGGGGCAGAGCCCTGGCTCATAAAGTCACTCGTCTAGGTTTCTATTGGCCAAGCATACTTGCTGATGCTAAAAGCTACGTCAAGAAATGTGAACGGTGCCAGAAACATGCACCAG
Organism: Heracleum sosnowskyi; assembly: GCA_030848705.1. Taxonomy (NCBI): domain Eukaryota; kingdom Viridiplantae; phylum Streptophyta; class Magnoliopsida; order Apiales; family Apiaceae; genus Heracleum; species Heracleum sosnowskyi. The sequence continues at coordinate 12,338,256 of CM061243.1, forward strand.
TGGTTAGGCAACCACCAGAGATGATGACATCCATTAACTCACCTATCCCCTTTGCTATGTGGGGAATGGATATACTCGGGCCATTTCCTATGGCAAGTGCTCAAAGAAAGTTCTTGATAGTAGCAATTGATTATTTCACCAAGTGGATTGAGGCTAAGCCATTAGCCAAGATAACCACCAAGCAAGTGATGCAATTCTTCTGGGAAAATGTGATATGCAGATATGGAATTCCACGAGTCCTGGTCACGGACAATGGAACTTAGTTTAACAACGATGAGTTCAAGAAGTATTGTGATGAAAACGATATCAAGTTGCGCTTCACTTCTGTCGCCCATCCTCAAGCAAATGGGCAAGCTGAGGTTGCAAATCGAATCATCCTTGATGGACTAAAGAAAAGAGTTGAACGCTCCAGAAACACTTGGGTAGACGAATTACTCCCTATACTTTGGGCATATCGTACTACTTGCAAAGTCACCACTGGAGCAACTCCATTTCTATTGGCTTATGGAGCAGAGGCAGTGGTCCCGGTGGAAATTACTCACACCTCCCCAAGAGTTGAGGCTTATGAACCAGAAGAAAATGAAGAAGGCTTGAGGCTAGCTTTGGATCTAATTGATGAAGTTAGAGATGAAGCAAACGCCAAGATAGTTGAACATCAAAAGAAAGCATCCTTCTACTACAACCTAAGGGTTAAAGAAAGGTTCTTTCGTCAAGGACACTTGGTTCTCAGAAAGATTGAAGCATCCGGAGTTGGACAAAAAGGGAAGTTAGCCCCAAATTGGGAAGGACCATATCGCGTCAAGAACGTATTTGGCCGAGGCTCATACAAACTGGAAACCCTTGAAGGGCATGAGGTGCCAAGGACTTGGCATGCCTCCAATTTGAAAGTTTATTATGTTTAAGGTGTCTCCCAAGTGGACTCACTACTATAAATAAGGTTCGATGAAACCAACCCAAGTTTTAAACTGGGATATTATGTAAGGGTTGATCCCATCTTCAAATTATAAATGAATTCAGCATTTTCATGTTTTAAAGCTTATCTATTATGAGTCTTCATGAACATTCAAAAAGCAATAAAAGCAACACAAGCCATGAACGGCCACCAGACATAAATAAAAACTTAAACAAGAGTTAAGTTAAGCCCGTAGGCCAAAAATACATAAATAAAAGTACAAGCCATGATGGCCAAAAGTGAAACTACACCTAATCTTCTTTGTCTACGTCCTCCTCCTCTTCCTCTCTAGAGGAAAAGATAGCATCATCCGCTCCAGCAGTCTGACCAGGTGGGGAAGTGTGATCCAGGTCTAAGATCCTATCATCCTCCTCCATCTCGTCCTCTCCAGCCAATGCCATCTCCAAAGAAGTAGGAAGGTGAGGGCTTGGAAAATCGGAAATAGTGAGGGATCCAGGCATCCTCTCCAAGACAGCAGCAAGAGCGTCATCCCATCCCTTAGTGTACTGAACAGGGAAGAGGAGCCCATCATGCTTATCAATCAAGTCCCCGTACTCCTCAGAGTCAAGGTACTCATCAATAAAATCATCCTTGGCCTTCCTCAAAGATACCAGTTCAGCCTGGGAGTCTGTCAACTCTTTCTCCTTCCTAGCCAGGGTGGCCTTCACTGAAGCCATTTCCTCCTGGGACTTCTCAAACTTGCCTTGGTTGGCCTCAGAAGATGAGCGCCAAGACTTAGCTTGAAAGAGAGCCCCTTGGTAGTTGGCATTCATCTGCAAACAAGTTATAGGTTAAATACTTAAACTTGAAATAAAGACTACAAAGAAAAGAAGGAGAGAAATACTTACAGCAGCCATGGCCTGAGATCCAGCATGCTCCACCCCCTCGATGGTGGAGTTAAAAACAAAATCCTTGTAGTCACAAGGAGTCAGAGAGTGATAAGACCACTCCACAGCATGTTTGGACACTCCCACCACAGTGTCCTTCTTCCTAATACCCCAGTTGGGGCGCCAAACTGCACTCTTGCCCGAGGGAGGGCCTTCAGCATCCTCAGTAAGGTCCACATGTGGCCTTATGAAAGCTGGAATACTAGAAGCACGAGGGTCTTTCCCTGCCAAACGTGCCCTCTTCATCCTGGCTGTTTCCCCCTCTTCAGGCTCGTTGGTCTTATTGATAAAGACCGCAGCTGCAAAAGATATAAAGAAAGAAACAGTTGGTATAAGTTAATCTTAAATAAATAAGGAAAGATATGAGGTGAGAATTACCCTTATCAGAAACGTTGGAAAGTCCCAAGGACCTAAGCTGAAACTCATCCAGGAGCACCCAAGCCATTGTGGCATAATTATCCTTTGTGAGCTCAGCATATGCATGGGCCTCTTCATCAGTTAGGATGATATCACTAGGGCTATCATCCGAAACCCTACTAAAGGAACTACGAAAAAGGGTGCCCCAATCCCCTCCTTCCCAAATCAAGTACATGAACTCTTCCTTCCATTTGAGGTTATTGTCTGGAATGGATTTAGGGTGAAATATGGGGGGAGTGGAAGGACGGTGGTTGATATAAACCCAACCCAAAGACGTGGATGAACTATTCTTAAATTGAAAAATTCTCCTAAATAAAGCTACAGATAAAGGGAAATTGTTCTTTAAACAAAGAACAATGAAACATAGAATGATTCTCCAGGCGTTTGGAGGAAGTTGGCAAGGATTAATCCCAACATCAGCCAAAAGCCTGGGAATGAACTCATGAAAGGGAAACCTGAGTCCTGCGACAATGGCATCCTTGTAAATGCAGAGTGCATCGGGACGCCAATGGCAAGAACGGTCCCCTGGGCCAGCTGGGACTAATCTATAGGGAGACCTAATCCTATACATTTTATTATAGTCCCTAATTAAGTCGATTTCATGGAACTTATTACTACAGTCGAAAGAATCTAAGTGAGATACAGAGGGATACTCATCACTACGCTCTAAGATCATATCTTGAAGTGACATATGAGAAGAACGAATGATAATACCTCTCTTAGAAGCTTTGTTCATTCTTTGAAGGCGTTGAGCAGCTTTGTCAGACATCTTCAAACGTTCAAGAAAATTCCCAGAAAAATCTTCAAAGAAACTTCAAATCTTCAAAACTTCAAGGAAAATTCTCAGAAAATCTTCAAAAAACCCAGAAATCTTCAAGTGATGAAGATTGAAAACCCAGAAATCTTCAAGGGATGAAGATCAATCCCGGAAAAACAAGAACACCACCGTAAAAAGCTCACCGGAAATCGCCTCTCCACGGAATAAAAGAGAGAAAAAACTATGATAACTAGAGAGAAATTTTGGAAAGTGAAAAGTGAGAAGTGAGAGTGAAATGAGAAATCTCACTCTTTTATAATGAGAATGACTGGAAGATCAACCGGCTGAGGAAGAGCAACCGCCTATAGCCAGTAAGGCCCATAAATCCATTTATGGATTACAAAGGCAAAGGCCCAAATAAACTAGAACTCAGGCAATTTCGAAGCCCAAACAACTAAGGCCCATTAAGGCCCAAGGCTGGAAAGAATTAAGTCCCAAATTAAAATTGGACTATTTAAAAGCCCAAAAAACCTGGGATAAAACCAAGGCAAAAAATCAAAAAACCAAGGTCGAAAAGACTCTAAATCGAGATCGCACGACCCTGGTCGAAAATATACGAGAAAACGAGGTCGTATCAAACGACCTCACTTCCAAATAAAACGAAACAATTAAAGGTTTTGAGGTCGAAAAGACCCTAAATCGAGGTCGTATGACCCTAGTCGAAAATACACACGAAACTGAGGTCGTGTCCATCGACTTCGCACGAAAAACAAGTCAAAAAGTTGGCAAAATAAGGTCGAAAAGACCCTGGGTCGAGATCGAACGAATGAGATCGAAAATATACTATTAATCAAGTTCGTATCACTCGACCTCATACTGAAACGAGGTCGAAAACAGGAAGAAGGAGGTCGAGAATGGCCCAGAAATTAATTCTATTTTAACCTTGGAATTCCTGGTCGAAAACACATGAGAATGAGGTCGAACATGTGAGATCGAAAATACATGGGGAATTGAGGTCGTATTGATCGACCTCATTCCAAAATAAAGCTAGAAAAAACATGGAATTCAAGTCGAAAATGACTTAAGGATTTCTGGTCGAACAAACATGAAACTGAGGTCGACACATCGAGGTCGAAAAAGACCTACGATTCGAGGTCGAGCCCATCGACCTGGGGACAAAAACGAGGTCGAAGGAAGGCTGAATGAGGTCGAGAGATCCTGGTCGAAAAAGACTAGGAATTCAAGGTCAAGCCCATCGACCTGGGGATAGTCCTGGTCGAAATCCAAGTCGAATTTACATTGAAATCCTGGTCGAATTCCTGGTCGAAAATGACCTAAATTAAGGTCAAAAATGCCCTGAAAAATGGAAAATTTTAGGAAAAATACGCTGTAACTTCTACGAAAACCCTAAGGAGATTTTCCCATAAGTTGGGGGGCAAATGATATGGTCAGAAAAGTAATTATAGAAATATAATTGACTGGTCAAACAAAAGGTCGATATTTAAGGACCGACACCCTAATTATTCATTAATTTCGTAATTAATGAGTAGGGGGAATATACAGCTCATGAAAAGAGCCTTGATTATGGAAAATTAGTCAAAGAAGGATCTGGAATCCCAATTAAAGGCAATCAATGAGTCGTAACCTTTATCCACAAGGAAACGAATTCTTCAGCAAGAAATACAATACTTATCCAATATCAAAAAGAAGACTTATCCGTTAAGTCTCCCAAACATACCATAAATACTAGGCTCCAGACGCCTATATAAGGTCCCTGATCCTACAATCAGAACTACGTCTTTGGCTTGATTCTCAATAACGATTTGAGATACGTAGGCATCTTGTGAGAACCGATTTAGTCCGGAAACACGAGTGCAGCCATTAAAGCTCGAAGCTCATTAAACCTTAGCATTAATTACACAAGCACGTTTTTTAATCCACAACAATAATAATAATATAAAAATAGTAACTAGATGATTGCCTTTTATATTAACTAGATGTTTTATAATAATAATATAAAAATAGTAACTAGATGTTTTATTCTATGTACCATTTTTTTCCCAACAAAATCTACTTCTTTTCCAAAAATATCACGGCAATTATCTTTAAATTAAAACATATTATCTTTTATATTTGTTATCACTAAAATATCTGTTTTCCAAAAATATGAGATGAAATCCTTTCTTATTTATTTTAAACCTATTTTAATACTATATTTAATAAATAATAAAATAATATATAAATAGTAACTACCTGATTTCTTTTTATAATTAAAAACAAATTCTAACAAAATCTACTACTTTTCCAAAAATATCACGACAATTACCTTTAAATTAAAACATATTATCTTTTATATTTATTATCACTAAAATCTATATTTTCCAAAAATATGAGTTGCAATCCTTACTTATTTATTTCAAAATCTATTTTAATACTCTATTTAATAAATAATAAAATAAAATAAAAATAGTAACTAGCCGATTGCCTTTTATAGTTAAAAAAAATCTAACAAAATCTACTTATTTTCCAAAAATATCACGGACAATTACCTTTAAATTAAAATATATTACCTTTTATATTTGTTATCACTAAAATATCTTTTTTCCAAAAATATTAACTACAACCCTTACTTATATATTTTAAAATCTATTTTAATACTTTTAATTATTTTAAAAAACTTACCTATTTTAACAATTCAACGTATTTTTTAAAAATATATAATTAATATATTTAAAACACATCTAAAAATATTACGGGCAGTTACTTTTTTTAATTAAAACATGTTAGTTTTTCTATTCGTCCTTATTAAAAAAACTTACTTATTTTAACATGTCAATGTATTTTTTTAATAAATACAATTAATATAATTAAAATATTTCTAAAAATATCACGGACATTTAATTTATTTAATTAAAACATGTTAGCTTTTATATTTGTTCTTATTATTAATTTTATTTTATTATAAAATCAATATACTTATATAAAGGAGAAGACGGAGGCGGTGAGGTGGCGCTCTAGAATCGCTCCGTTCTATTTTTCTAATTTTCTCAATTTTTCTCAATTTTTAATTTTAATAATTACAATTTCCTTTATTACAACTTCCTTTATTATTTTCGATTTTGTAGTAAGGAAATTGAAAATAATAAGGAAGTTGTAATTTTCTAAATCAAAGAAAGTTGTATCAAGTCCTACAAATTCGAAAATAATAAGGAAGTTGTAATTTTCTAAATCAAATAAATTTTCTAAATCAAAGAAAGTTCCATCAAGTCCTACAAATTCAAAATAATAAGGAAGTTGTAATTTTCTAAATTACAACTTAAAATTATAATAAGAAGTTAATAAATTAGATCGATCTTGTATAAGAAATTAAGTAACTAATACCAAAAACTAGAAAAATCTCAATTGTCTTTTAAATATTTACTAATGGAGGAAACTAAATATATAATTTCAATATTCTTGCATTTAAAATCTCTACTAATGGAGAAATTAAAATACAATAGATCTTTACTAATGAAGGAAACTAAATATCACTAATGGAGGGTTTTCTCAATTTTTCACAATTTTTAATTTTAATAATTACAACTTCCTTTATTATTTTCGATTTTGTAGGAAGGAAATTGAAAATTACACTTTTATTATTTTCAAACTTGATAGAACTTTCTTTTATTATTTTCAAACTTGATAGAACTTTCTTTTATTATTTTCAAACTTGATAGAACTTTTTTTGATTTAGAAAATTACAACTTCCTTATTATTTTCGAATTTGTAGGATTTGATTGAACTTTCTTTGACTTAAAAAATTACAACTTCCTTATTATTTTCGAAATTGTAGGCTTGATAGAACTTTTTTTATTATTTTTAAACTTGATAGAACTTTCTTTGATTTAGAAAATTACAACTTCCTTATTATTTTCGAAAATTTGTAGGACTTGATAAAAAAAATTTTGATTTAAAAATTTATTTGATTTAAAAAATTACAACTTCCTTATTATTTGATTTAGAAAATTACAATTTTCTTATTATTTTCGAATTTGTAGGCTTCTTAGAACTTTTTTTTTATTATTTTCAAACTTGATAGAACTTTCTTTCATTTAGATAATTACAACTTCTTTATTATTTTCGAATTTGTAGGACTTGATAGAACTTTCTTTGATTTAGAAAATTACAACTTTCTTATTATTTTCTAATTTGTAGGACTTGATAGAACTTTCTTTGATTTAGAAAATTACAACTTCCTTATTATTTTCGAATTTGTAGGCTTGATAGAACTTTCTTTTATTATTTTCAAACTTGATAGAACTTTATTTGATTTAGAAAATTACAACTTCCTTATTATTTTCGAATTTGTAGGCTTGATAGAACTTTCTTTTATTATTTTCAAACTTGATAAAACTCTCTCTGATTTAGAAAATTACAACTTCCTTATTATTTTTGAATTTGTAGGACTTGACCAAATTTTCTTTGATTTAGAAAATTTATTTGATTTAAAAAATTACAACTTCCTTATTATTTGATTTAGAAAATTACAACTTTCTTATTATTTTTGAATTTGTAGGCTTGATAGAACTTTTTTTTATTATTTTCAAACTTGATAGAACTTTCTTTCATTTAGATAATTACAACTTCTTTATTATTTTCGAATTTGTAGGACTTGATAGAACTTTCTTTGATTTAGAAAATTACAACTTTTTTATTATTTTCTAATTTGTAGGACTTGATAGAACTTTCTTTGATTTAGAAAATTACAACTTCCTTATTATTTTCGAATTTGTAGGCTTGATAGAACTTTCTTTTATTATTTTCAAACTTGATAAAACTTTCTTTGATTTAGCAAATTACAACTTCTTTATTATTTTCGAATTTGTAGGACTGGATAGAACTTTCTTTGATTTAGAAAATTACAACTTTCTTATTATTTTCTAATTTGTAGGACTTGATAGAACTTTCTTTGATTTAGAAAATTACAACTTCCTTATTATTTTCGAATTTGTAGGCTTGATAGAACTTTCTTTTATTATTTTCAAACTTGATTGAACTTTCTTTGATTTAGCAAATTACAACTTCCGAATTTTTAGAATTTTATGTTAATAATTGCAATTTTTTCTTTTATTATTTTCAATCTTGATAGAACTTTTATTTTATTATTTTCAAACTTGATAAAACTTTTTTTTATTATTTTCAAACTTGATAGAACTTTCTTTTATTATTTTCAAACTTTATATAACTTTTCTTTTATAATACTTATTGACTTTTAAACATAATGGATTTCCATGTTATTCACCTTACAAACACCTATAAATTAAAGGTCATTCATAACAAAAAATCTACACCGAAACTTTTTTACATAGCTTCAAATTTTTACAACCATATTTATAATCAATACAACTATGGCCTACACCATATTGGATGCTTTGAACGACAACAATTATACCTGGATGATAAGAGTACGAGTGTGTAGAATGTGGGAATCTGTCAATCCAAATACTGAATAACTGATCAGTCTTGACATGATTTTGATCAATGAAAAGGTTAATAAATCAATATACTTATAACTTATTAGTTTGTCAAATTGTATGATGTTATTAACTTTTCTAAGATATGTTGTATGACAGGAAAATTTGATCCATACTACGATCCCGAGTCTCTCGGTTCAAAGATATTTTAGAGGAAGGCTCCGTGTACAGCATCTGAAAGTTGTTTCAAGTACAGGAAAATATAGACCACTATCACATGGGTCTAAATTATTCTTCATACGCATAACGTTGCCTAAGAGATTGGAAGAAGGCATCGTCAACATATCACTGCATGGATTTCAGTTCATATGTTCGGATATGATTGATGCACGTATTAATGACACCAACATACTCACAGGTTTTTGATGCAGTAATATATTAGAGTAATATATAAGTAATACTATTATATAAGTTATAATTCAAACTATCATGTTCTAATATTATTTTTTCTATGTTGATTTAGATGTTGTGGACTGCTTAACCTACGTGGGGTGGCATTGAAGTTGTCAAAGGTGGTTGGAAAAAAAAGAAATCTCAAAATTGTCGCAAATTAGTAAGTTATGCATTATATTAATTTTAATATAACTGTTAATTGTTTTTTATTGTTTTTTCAGTTCATATGTCCAGATATGATTGATGCACGTATTAATGGCACTAATATACTCTCAGGTATTTTTCATGCAGTAATATATTAGAGTAATATATAAGTAATAATATTATATAAGTTAAAATTCAAACTATAATGTTCTAATATTATCTTTTCTAAAAATACTATAAATATAAGTAATATTATATGTTTATATTGATTTTATCAAAATATTTTTTTAAATATATATTTGCCAATGATATCGGTCCAAAAAAATAAAAAATCAAACTCAATAAATAAAAGGAATATGCAAATAATTTATAATATTACTTACCCAAATGCAAATTTTACAGAATATATTTTATTTGATAATTTAAATAATTTTGTAGATATTTATTTCACAATTTTTATTCTAATATTCATTTTTTAACAAATATATTCTAATGCCGCTGCGAAGCGCGGCTCAATAACCTAGTAATATTAATAATACCTCATTTATCTTCCTCAGCCCCATCAATATTTTTTTATATTTTTTATGTTCTAATTAATATTTAAGTTTTTCATTTTATAATTTATCATATAATTTATTTATTTTTTAATATTTTCTGTTCACCTTAAATTTTTTTGTTTATTATTTTTTAAGGCTCGTGCCTTGCACGGGTTATAGGCTAGTTAATAATTATAGTTAGATCTTAAATAGATCGATGAGAATTTTTAAATCTAATATTAAAAAGTCTATCTGATTAATAATAGAATTATATTTAAATACTAAAAAATGTATTTTGATAATTTAAAATTTTTCTATGTAAAAAATCTTAAATATCTTTTCTCTTGAATTTATGTATAGTTCCGGTTAGATAATAATTGTTAAACCAAATATCAAGATAACAATTCATATCGATTACAATATTAAAAATTATCAATATAATGTTCATGTATATCATACTAACAATAATACACGTGGACACTACGTTATAGGAGACTTAGGAGAACTCATGTACATGAATAAATTTAAACACTTTTTTTTCTGAATAAACATAACAATTTTATTAATCCAAATTATAATTATATTATTTTACATATAACAAAAATAAAAGGATAATATCAAAATATTATTAAAATATTGAGAGTTTCATATTCATAAACGATAATTTTGAATATAATACTTATATTAAAATGTGTATTTAATTAAAGGTAGAATTATATTTAAATACTAAGAAGTGTGCTTTGATAATTTAAACCAATTATAAATTAGTTTTCTATATTGAATTGAATTCTTTATGTAAAAATTCTTAACAATTTTTTCTTTTCGGTTTATGGGTAGGTCAACTGGTCAAGTTAGATAATAATAATTAAGCCATCGTTAAATTAAAGATAATTTCGTTAGTTTCGCATAGGTTGTAAAATCGTCAAAATTCAATTTCTAAAACTCAGGATAGAACCCAAATAGTAAAGTGAGTATCTAAATTTTAATAAATATTTTTTTATTATTGTAACACCAATTTATTTATTTTTCCACTAATTCTTTTAAATATAGAAATTTTATGTTCCTTTCAATAAAGTATTAAAATTAATTAAGAACAAATTCAAATCGATAAAGAACATAATAATATGAGAATAAAATTTTATATAATCATAACATAATTTTTATTCTTTTTAATAATTTTTAAGTAATAATGTATTTTAAAATTTTATATACACTGTAAATAAAACCGAAACATTAAAAGTAAAAAGAGTTACTAAGATACTTATATCAGTATATACTTGATATCCTTATTATATTAAATCCTTATATATAACTTATCCAAAATTTTGGTGGTACGGTCCTTGGACAACCAAATTAATAAGGACCGTTAGATCTTAACTAGATAAATGAAAATCGTTAGATCAAATATTAAAAAAGTGTATTTTATTAATAACGAGATTATATTTAAATTCTAAAAAGTGTATTTTGATAATTTAAACCAAATATAAATAAGTTTTCTATATTGAATAGAATCTTCCATATAAAAAATTCGTGACTTTCTTTTTTATTCCATGGAAAATTCCAGTTAGATAAAAATTATTAAACCATCTTTTAATTAAAGATAATTTAGTTATCTTCATATGGGGTGTAAAATCGTCAAAATCTGATTTTTAAAACACAAGATAAAGCCCAAGTTAGTAAAGTGAGTATTTAAATTCTAATAATAATTATTATGTCATCTTTATTTTAACGCCAATTTAATTACTTTTTTCTAACTATTTTAAATTTAGAAATCTATGTTCAAAAATTAAAATCAATCTAAAAAAAATTCAAATCAACAAATAATATAATAATACGAGGATAAAATTGTGCATATTTTATATCCTATTTTATTAAGTTTTAGATCATAACTAATCAAATATTATTTATTATTAAATAATAAATTATACGTAAATGGTGATTTTGTTTTATAAGAACTCATAGAGACGGACTATATTCATATTTAAAAAACACGTATTTTGAAATTTTAGATTCAGCTAGGCCTAACTTTTTTAACCTATATACATTATAAATTATTAAATTCGAAACTTTAAAAGTTTGTTAATCAATTAGTATAGTACTTTTCTGAAAAATCATACTTATACAAAAAATATTATCAAATAACCTATGTTTGCAAGAAAAAAATTTAAAAAAAATTCTTATTTTTCAAGAATCTAAAAATTTTAATATGTTATTGGTAGATTCAAACTTTAGATCATTCTACATGATAATTTTACTGTTATATCTAACGTTTTTCAATAATTTAATTTGAAATATCCAACGATTATGGATTGAGTGATCAAACAAAGCGACAGAAGCTTTCATTATTCAGTCTTTAATATAATAACATAGATATTTATGGGATATACGATAAAAAAATGAATTTTATACAGAATTTTGATCGTCACGGTGTACTACTTTAAAAGAAGAACTATTACAAAAAAATTATATTTTAATTGATAATTTATTTTTCTCAAAAGTTCAAATTTCCCACATCATTAACATATTACAAAAAAGAGTATATTATATTTTAGCAATAAATATTTAAAAAAATTAAAAATGAAAACAATTTATAAATATTAAGAAAAATTAATGTTGTTATCCTAGTAGTTTGGTCCTAAATACCGCCAAAACATTTTCAACCGTTAGATCCAATACTTTTAAAAATAGATGATCAAGATTATATCATATAAAAAGAAGTTATTATCTAAAAATAATATAAATTAAAAGATATTATATTAGGATTGGATTTTCCAAAAAGTTAAAACATAAAAATAGTTGTAATTAAATAAGGAAACCTATTTAATACCAAAATAATAAAAATCATTTAATCTTAAATAGATAGGTGAAAACCGTTAGATTTAACATTAAAAACTATAGTTGGTTAATAAAAGGTATTCTAATGATCTAAACTACATATAAGTAGATTTCCTAAATCGAATATGATTCTCAACATTAAATTTCGTCACTTTATTCCCTTTTTAGTTTTGAAATAGTTTTTAATTGAAAAAGAACTATTAAATCACAACTAAATTAAAGATTATTTTGTGAATTTCATGTGGACTGTAAAATTGGCCAAATATAAATTTTAGAACTCAATATAAACAAATATTAAATTGAGCGTGTAAAATAAAATATATATCAAATTTTTAACTATGCTTTTTTTTGGCTAAATCTTTTTAACAATAATTTAATCATGTAAACTAATAACTTTTAAATATTAAAATATTCATAAATAAATATAATTATAAATATTCAAAATTATTGTTTATGAATATGAAACCCTCACTATTTTAATAATATTTTGATATTATCCTTTTATGTTTGTTATATGTAAAATAATATAATTATAATTTGGATTAATCAAATTGTTATGTTCCTTCAGAAAAAAAATGTTTAAATTTATTCATGTACTGGAGTTCTTCTAAGTCTCTTATAACGCAGGGTCTACATGTATCATTGTTATATGATATACATGAGCATTATATTGATAATTTTTAATATTGTAATCGATATGAATTGTTATCTGATATTTGGTTTAACAATTATTATCTAACTCGAACTATACATAAATTAAAGAGAAAAGATATTTAAGAATTTTTACATAGAAAAATTTTAAATTATCAAAATACACTTTTTAGTATTTAAATATAATTCTATTATTAATCAGATACACTTTTTAATATTAGATCTAACAATTCTCATCGATCTATTTAAGATCTAACTGTAATAATTAATTTGGTCGTATAGTGGTCGTACACGGACCAGATCGATTTTAATTTTTTCTTAAATTGATTTTAATATTTTATTGAAATAAACATAAAATTTATAAATTTAAAAGAATTAGGAAAAAAATTAAATTGGTGCTACAATAATAAAAAAAATTATTAAAATTTAGATAATCACTTTACTGTTTGGGCTCTATATTGAGTTTTAGACAACAGATTTTAACAATTTTACAGCCCACGCGAAACTAACAAAATTATCTTTAATTTAATAATGGTTTAATAATTATTATCTAACTGGAACTATCCATAAACTAAAGAGAAAAGATAATTACGATTTTTTACATAAAGATTTCTATTCAATATAGAAAACCTATTTATAATTGGTTTAAATTAAAAAAATATATTAAAATTTAGATAATCACTTTACTGTTTGTGCTCTATCTTGAGTTTTATACAACATATTTTAACAATTTTAATCTAACAAAATTATCTTTAATTTAATGATGGTTTAATAATTATTATCTAACTGGAACTATCCATAAACTAAAGAGAAAAGATAATTACGATTTTTTACATAAAGATTTCTATTCAATATAGAAAACATATTTATAATTGGTTTAAATTATCAAAATACACCTTTTAGTATTTAAATACTATCATATTATTAATCAAATATAATTTTTAATATTATATGTAACAGTCCTCATCTATTTGAATATTTATAGTTTTATAATCTAACGGATCATATATTTTTGACCGATCAAAGTTTTGGATAAGATCTGTCTTGATTATTAACTCTCTTTTTCTGTACACATTAATATGCACACTTCAAATTTATTTTGACAATTTTCTCATATTTAATGTTTTCATTATTTTGATAACATATTCTAATTTGTTTTTATTTCGTTCCCCGATGGAGTGTGACTTGTATATTTCCTACCGAATCACATTAAGATAATTTAATATCAAAACTAAATTCATGCTACGTTTCAGTTTTCAGTACAAATACGAGAAATGTGAATGGAATGAATTAAGGAAGTGTCTGTCAAACTAAATACACCGCAAAGTTAGTTTACAACTTTACTTGCATAACCCTGTTTTTCTTTCTTATTATTAAGATTTCCCTGTTACAGTAGTTGAAGTAGATCATCCATGGCTACTCATCTTTTCTCTGGCGAAACTCCTCCTGTAACGAGCCCTCGCATTTCATTTTCTCATAATCTCTCTCAATCTGACATTAACCAACAACGTCTCTTATCTCTCCCTGTTTCATCATCTGTTGATTTCGACTTCTGCATTCGCCAAAGCAATGTGGATCAATCATCCTCTGCTGAAGATCTTTTCTCTGACGGTAAAATTCTTCCTATTGATCCGAATTTGAAACACGAACCGCCACTACCACCACCACAACCACTTGTTAATCATGCTGCGAAATGTGATCAGGACTCGAATGAGACAGTAGTGTCGGTATTGTCAGAATCACATGATCAGAAACAAAAGTCTGGGAAATCTTCGTTTTGGCAATTCAAGCGGAGTAGTAGTTTGAATTGTGGTAGTGTATACGTGCCAACATTGTGTCCAATTCCTCTTTTATCGCGGAGTCATTCCACTGGTTCAGCCTCCAGTCCTAACAAATTGTCATCATCTCCCAGAGAATTTCAGCCAAACCATAAGCAGCACGCGCATAAGAAGAATTCTGTACCAGTTGTACCAATAAAACAGTCAAAATCTTCGCCATCAAACGGTCATCAAAAGATCCCGCTAAAAAAGAGTGGTTGCGGTGGTGGGAATGGTAGTGGATCAATGAATGGCAATGGCAATGGTAGTGGTGTTGGAGTGAATCCGTTGATAAATGTCTCCTCTGCCAATCTATTCGGTTTAGGCTCAATTTTCTCCGGAAACAAAGAGAAGAATAAGAAGAAGTGATTAATTTTGAGAAGAAGTTCATAATTGGGAAGCTTGTGGTCGGTAATTTGATGTAGTTACTCCGAGATTAATGTCGTAATAAGTAAAAGGACAGGGGGGAGGGACCAAAGTAGGTTACACACCACTTGCTGTAACATTTCCTATCATGGATGTCACATTCCAATTTTCTCGTCTCTTTTTTTTTTCCCTTTTTTGATGTGTTTTTTCAACATTGTTTTGAAGTGTTTGTCTAGACAATATACATGCATGGTCCATTGCATCGTGTATTTTTGGGATAAGATTGTTAACTTTTTACAAGTTGCCCCTGTGGCCTTGTTGCTTTCATAGATCGGACTTGGATGAAGTTTGTATTCTGTTTGTGTTTTCATATGGTGTGCTTGAAATACAGTGCTTTTCATGCTTCTTGTTGTTTCCTTTTTGTTGGAGATCAAAAACTAAAAGACAGACTAGTTTTGTTGTAATGTGACCAAAGATTTGAAATATTATGTTCGTCATTCTGAGATGGAGACTCATAATAGTCTAGTTTTTGGTTGCTTATTGTTGGGAGTTTGGAGGAATGTTTGTTGTTTAGTTCCATGAATCAAAGGAAATGAAACATAACATGATTACACGTAGATTCCTTCAAAAGACTAGTGAGTGTGTTGATCAATTGAAAATCAAAATATCAGAAAGTGTGATTATGCAATTAATAGCTGACAGATTCTGATCATTGAAGCAATTAGGCCAGGTTCTTTTAGCTTTCCTATTCGACTGATAAGACTCCACTAAATAAAATTTCATGGGCCAATATGTTTGATGAAGCTCTGGCAATACTCGTCTTCAATGATGATTCCTGCCATGCATGGAGTAGTGCAGTACTGTAGTGACAAATTAAATGCAGAAAGGACACCTTGAACTTGTATAAGGTCAATCATAAATTTTGCTACGAGTTACAAAATATATTATGAGCCAACATGTGTGCCAGGAGGGTGTGCAAATTCTTTCTAGTACACAAGATTATCGGATCATTAACGTTTGAAGAAGGTACAATGTACACTTATTCTTATTTTTCTTATAATTAAAGATATTTTTTGTAACATTAGTATGTATAATCTAATTGAATAACACGTAAATACTTGATAATTGATATACATCCACCATGGTATCCAAGTGTAGTGAGATAAAATTAAGAGGCATTGACATCAAATCTATAAAGTGAATAATGGAAACACGATAGTGGAAACCTATAAAGTGAATAATGGATATTTGAAGTCTACTGTAATTTCGATAACACATGTGATTATTTTTTGTATTTAAAAAAATCGAGAGTTTTGTTTGTTTAAGCTTTGTTTTTGAGGATTGTTTAGACTTCAAAAGCTATAAAATTTTGTACTCGAAATTGTAACATTACCATACCTATGTAGAATTGTAACAATCCACACACACAAACAGGGAAAGACTTAGGAAAGAGAGTTGTCTGGTCCTCCAATATGTCAGTGCTTAAGCTCTGTACAAAATAGTAGTATTAGTACATTGGAAATTCACGTGTCGGTTTCATGTATCCTTCCTCTTTCTAGTAAAAGTAAAACAGTATACTTTCTTAGAATTTACTACCACTCTGTTCTACTGCAGCAGAATGGAGCATTGACATCCAAATGTGCACTCATTTCTACAGTTTTTACTGTTACCATTACTTAAGTTTTACCAAAATGTATGGTTGAATGTTTTCTCAACATTTGGTAAAGATCTTCCGTAAAGCTTTGCTGTTGTGATATCATTACCATTATTACTGTGTAGCACCTTCCTTCCAAATAGCTTACTGTTTTACATTATTGCTTGTGATTTGTTAGGAGAGTTTGTTTTTTGGTAAATACTAGTATATCTTTCTTATTATAGAGTTTCATTTTCAGATTAAGTGATGTTTTGGGTATTTTAGTTTAATTTTCTTGAGCTGGGAAGTGGATGAGTGTTCATAGGGGTAGGGCTCAAGGGTTTTAGGGTGTGAGTGTGTGTATTGTGTTTATTACTTATTAGGGTTTAAGATTGTGGTTTTTCTTGGGAGAAAATGAGTGATACTGTGTCTTCCTTAGTAGCCGTTACAGAGAAGAAATCTCATAAGCCAGGTAGCTGCACTAATGCACTCTTTCAGCTTTTTCATTGGAACCGCAGGTTTGCGAAAAAGAAGAAAATGCTTACCCAAGGTTGGTGTTTCTTCTCGAGTTTTTGTATTTCTTCATTTTCTGGTTGTTATTGTTAATTATATTAAGAAAAATGGAGAATAATGTGTTCTACTCTTCTGGCTTAATTTGGTGTTAGCTGCTGCAAAGCCAACGTCGAAGAAGTTTGGATCTGATGATAAGCTGCCCAAGTTTCCATTGGTATTTATCGACTCAAAAATTACTTAGTCTTATATTTATTAATTGACTATTTTTTCTTGTTTTGCAATCTTTTCATTTATTTATATTTTGTATGCTAGATTGCTGACAAAAACATTGTGGTTCCTGATTCTGGACAAAACCATGGTATGTTAACACCGGGTGTAGTTGCTAGGCTTATGGGTTTGGATTCTATGCCCGCTGTGCAGAGGGATAAGCTAAAGAAAACTTCTTGTTCTGAAACTGCAAGAGATTTGGTACAAGATAATGACTGTTTATCTGGTAAACATGCTGGAAATTCCGAAGCTTTAAGCAGTAAGCATGAATTGAGGCCTCAGAAGCTTCAGAAGACTGGGTCATGCGGAAGATATGCAGTGACTGGATTTGGAGCTGAGGCTGCACCATTTAAGAGTGTTCTGTCCAGATCAAAAAAACATCATCAGAAATTTGCATCACCGGTAAAGAGTTCTATGAGTCTCTCTGGGAGACATGCATCTACACTGATTGATGCTGCTACTAGAATTTTGGAACCTGGGTTAAAATCGAGGAACAGAGCTAAGTTTGTTCTACATGATTGTAGTAGAAGGCCTCGTACTCTTGCCAATACAGTTAAAACTGAGGCAACTAAAGCTTCAGCAGATAGATTGTTGGAAGGTGCTTATTTCACGGATGTTTCTAAGTCATTCGGTAAGGGTAACAATCTGCTTGATATTGTGAACTCTAGGAAAACTTTGGTAGAACAACCATCTGTTTCAAATTATGTCAACCACTCTTCCAAAGGATTAAGTAGAATTAGACCAAGATCGCCTGTGCCCTCCTTTGAGTCAGAAAAGAAAAAAGTACTTCAGAAAAATCAAGAAAAATTCACTGCTTTTGCGGCTCAAGATATGCATAATGCTCCATCTTACACTGAAGTTATATCATATGAAATGCCTCCTCAAAGGGATGCCCGAACTCGGTGGCAGTTGACAAGCCAACAG
This sequence comes from Heracleum sosnowskyi, assembly GCA_030848705.1. Taxonomy (NCBI): domain Eukaryota; kingdom Viridiplantae; phylum Streptophyta; class Magnoliopsida; order Apiales; family Apiaceae; genus Heracleum; species Heracleum sosnowskyi. Next base: position 12,356,861 of record CM061243.1, read on the forward strand.
AGCAAGAGCCAACAGGATTTAAATTGTTTCAAGTCCTACAATCAAAAGTTTCCAACGCAAAATCAGGTGTCTGTGGTGAGAGATAGGATGTCAGCTAGATCAAAGTTAAGTAACTTACCAAGGAGCAACCAGAGCAGGTATGTCGTTGGCTTGAATCAGAGTTCTAGTGATCGAGCACAGCGACATCTACCTACTGAAGCGGATATCTGTGAATATGACTCAGAGAGGCATACAAGGGACATGGCAGATTATTGTGTACCTTCTGTTCAAGAGAGATGTTTGAAGGTCATCAGAAAAGGTGGAGGTTCAGGTTTTGTACGTTCTGGGAATCAAATGTGTACGAAATCAGATGCAGTGATTGAGAAAATAGTTGGAGGGGATGTTCAATCACAGGTCTGCATCGGGAACAAATTTGCCTGTGAACTAGAAAGTAATAAATCCGCTGGCAGGTTCAACATGCACAATGATGTTATTTCCTTCATTTTCAGTTCCCCAATAAAGCAAAAAGTGAAGATCCCTGAAGAAACAAGTGAAATGGGGGATGAAGTGTTTTCCAGCAACGAAATCACTTGGCATACTAGCTATGAGAAAAAATTACTGCTGACAGGAGATACTTTAGGTACCCTTGTAGAAGAAAAACTGAAGGAACTCATGACCAATCACGAGATGGATGAGTTAGCATTTGGGAGCAATTCATCGGAGCGAACATCATCAATAATTATTCAAGAGCTTATATCTGCCTTAGATAGTGAAAGGCCTTCGTATCAAAATGATCTGGCTGTTGGACCATATGGGAGAAATGCTACATCCTGCTCTGGCCATACCCCAAATGTACACCTGAGGTTCCAGGTTTGTTTTCCTTTCAATCAGATTAAACTTATTTCCAATTCCAAACATAGTAATGACCTTAAGCCTGACATACCTGCCAAATTATATATGTTAGAGGCTTACAAATCTGTTTACAAAACCTAATCATAGCAAACAATTCAGAAGATGTCTCTAATTATCAAATTCAAGAGGAAATTGCCGTTGGACATTTTTATCAAAGTTTAAAGTAGTCTTCAGATGGAAAATAGAAGTTTTTTTAATATGTATTGTCACGACCTTCCTCGATGCCATCACTTCACTAGTTGGAAATAAGGATGTGTTATGGTTAATTAAAATCAGTCATATTTCCCTCTAGATTAAGCAATGATGTACTTCAGCGCTTTCTGCGTGCAGTGAATGATAGTTTGGTCTCTAATCTTATGCAGCCCAAACCGAAGAGAATAAGAGATCTGCAAAGCTACTCAAATGACAGCAACTGTGGTCTTAGCCCCATATCTGTTCTTGAAGTTCCCATTTCAGGTGGGAGTGGCCTTTTCAGCTCTACAGATTATACCCCAGGTTAGTGAATACAAATCATTAAATCGGAATCGTTATGTCTTCTAACAAATTGAGTTATATCTTATTTTTTTGGGTGTATATCTTCTAATTACAGTGTATAAACATCATGATGGGTTAATGGAGTTGAGCAGCATTAAACCACAACAATCAGAGCCGTATTTTGATCCTGCAATCTCATTAAGCAAAGGACGACCTGGTCTAGAGCTGGTTAGAGATATTCTCAAACATACTTCTGACTTGTTATGCAGGGTTAACAATATTGGCTCTAAACTAGAAGCAAGCAAGCTTGACTATGCAAAGGAAGTCATTTTAAATGCTGAATTATTGTTCAGGAGTTCAGCGCAACATGATTATGACGTAGATAAAGGGTTTTCCATATCTCGCTTTCTTATTGATAAATTAGACGCTCTTGGAAGTGTTTTATGTGCCAGTTCTAGTAGCTTCGCCAAATTCAACAACAAAAGAACTGCACTTCAAGGATTTCTTTTTGACTGCATTATTGAGTACATTGATTCAAGATATGGTCCTTGGTTCAAATACGACAACAAAAAACCAGGGAACCTGCTATTATGCATTAATGCTGAAATGCTGATTAAAGAGATTGTCAAGGAGATCATAAGTTGGAAAGCCCTGGCTAGCTTGATTCCAGATGAACATATAGAGAAGGAAATGAGTTGTTGCCTGGGGAGATGTTTGGAGAAGGAATTATTTGAAACTGGTGCTGCAATTGACGAAGACATATTCCAGATTTTAGTGGATGAAATACTAATTGACTTCACACAAACCGAATTGGACTCCTCTTATTAATGAAATGTAATCTAACCTGTTGCTCACTTTTCTTTAGACCTAATCAAGTGAATATATCTCTATCCTGTAAAGGAATTTTCCATCCATGTTACAATCCATTGCCTTTTTTGCTCGCGTGTTTGACATGATGCTGAAGTTTTGTTCTATAAAATGACAATGCACTTCCGCTACACATTGCTATTGAATAGCAGAAAATCAAATTCACCATCTTTGAACAAAACATCCAAAATGGTAAAAATTTACATCAAAGGAAGCAAAATTTTATTGAGATAACAAGGTAGAAACATATAATCAAATCGAATATCTTGCAATATTAACAATCAAACTCAAGCCAAAGCTTAATACCATATTTCTACTAATGCAACCAAAAAAATATTACTTCACATTATACGCCTAATAGTAAAGACGTATCTCATTGTTGAAATAAACTCAAGTTCGATCTTCATATCCCCTCTCCTCTAAGCCACAAAATCAAAAAAAATTATAAGAATTTATATCATACATATAACTATGATTAGTGTTTATAGCCCAAAATGGTCCTCCCAATCCTCCCTCCTCTGTTTTCGCCACCGTTATTAATCGCATTCGCAGCTGCATACGACAACCCCTTCAACTCCTCCATACTCGCATAACTTTTTCTCCCCATTAGGCCTCCACCATTCCTCTTTTCACCCGAATTCACTGACCTACTCCCACCCGATTTCGCTCCAACTCCATACATTCTCCCACTCTTCGACCCTGCTGGCGGGGTCATCGCCTTCTCCATCACCGGTGTCATCACCATCATTGGCTTCCTATTCTCCTTCCTCACAACAGATGCAAAATCAGGCACTGATTGAGCTAAAACAGAGGACACTTTTCGCCTCGAAGGCCCTGGAATTAAACTCCCCTGAAACTTGACTTGTTTTCGAGGTGGAGTTAGTGTAGGTTCTTGATCTAACGGTGGGGATTTGTTCTTTGATCGGAGCTTTGATTCGCGTAGATCAGCGTATGCTTTGTAATTAGGCCCTCTTTCCAAGAAAATTGACTCTGTTTTGAGATGTAAGAAATTTTGATCGGAGTTGAATTGGGAGAGAATTAGCGACGTGGGGTCGATGAAATTCAACTGGGGTTCGAGAATATGGTGGTGTTTTAGAGCTGCCATTGTTGTTGAATTGCAGAGAGAGAGAGAGAGAGAGAGAGAGAGAGAGAGGAGGAGGGTTTGAGCTTTGTTTATTAAATTGTAGAGTGTGTATTTTAAAGTGTTATTTGAGGTTCCAACGGTCTAATAGAGAGAGAGGGGCGGGGTATACAAGGTATTTGAGTGATTGTAACGTTGTAATTAAAGGTGGGTCCGGGTTGGATCCGAAAGGGTTGAAAATAGGCATTAGATTCCAAATGGCATCAAATTTTAGGGTTTGATTTGGTCAGATTAGGAAGTTTTAGTTGATGATTATGATCCTCTTTTTTGTTTAGGCATTAATCAGGGTGTACCCCCAAGTATCCAATGGAAGAAAATATTGAGGGTGTTTCTTTTCTTTCTTTTTATTTTACTAATTAAAAAGTACTAGCTTATAACCCGTGCCAAGCACGGGCCGAGCATGAGTCGACATTAAAATATTAGTATTAATAAATTATTAATAAATATTTTTTTTAAAATGTATTTTTCGAGAATTGAATGATAAAAATATATAATAAATAAATAACTATTTAATTATGTAGTTATAGACAATCGAACCGTGCATAAAGCTAAAGAAATTAAATTAAATAAATAAATCTTGTAAGATTACGTAGCCGTAAAGAATCTAACGCTCCATGAAACTATTGAATTTAAAGTAAATAAATAAATCTTGTATAATTACGTAGTTGTAAGGAATCGAACCCTAGATGAAGCCAAAGAATTTAAAGTAAATAAATCTTGTATAATTATGTAGTTGTGAGGAATCGAACCCGGGTCAAGTGATAACCAAATTTGGTACTTTGGTACTTTTTAGTACCGCGCGCCATTTTCACATTGTTTTGCTTATTAATAAAGAGTATAGATTGAGGGCTATGTAAGTAATTTTTTTTGGCACCATAAAATAAGTTTGTTGATTTGAGTTTTTCTCGTATTTAAGATTAAAAAAAAGGTTACATTTACAAAAAAAATTGTGAATATGTTGTAAAATTATTATGTTTTCCAAATTTTATTACAATCATAGAATTTACTTTTTTATAACTTTGAAATACATGCAGACGAAGAATTTTATAAAAAAATTAGGGAAATTCTATAGGGTACCAATGTAATTTTGGCTTTTCCATATGATACCACTACATTATTTGATTATCTATGTGGTACCCTTAACATTATTGATTTAAGACGATTATACCTTTCCGTCAGTTGAAACGCTGTAGAACCATTTAAAAGCCAATTCTTGTAATATAAAATAATTAAATAATGTAAAAAAACATCTGAAAATAGGAAAAAAAACACTTAATCATTAATAAACCTATAAAAAGAAATAGAATCCACTCAACCGTCGTATTGCGGGATTGTGATCAAAAAACGACAAGGACTTACAAGAAGAGGGTTGAGGCGATAGGGTTTAATCGGAGGCCATATTTGACGGTTGAGGGCTCAATCGGAGGTGATAAGACAACGATACTGTTCTTAGAAGTTTCAAACATGTATCTCTTCTCAATAGTTGTAATTTTTTCGTTGTATGTATACATGTATGTATTACTTTCGTTGTATGTATAATATGGGGTTTTCTTGGATGTTTGTGTATTTGCATAAGTTTGGTTTGTATTAAATTGCAGAAATGGATGAAAAAATGTTGAGACTAAATTGGAGGGATAGTATTGTTGATATTAAGGTCGATATAGATAAGTGTACCATGTTGGATATAGTTTTAGAGTATGAAGAAGAAGCAAAGAAGAAGGGTATTAGACTTGATTACGTTTTCCCAACCTTTAGGTATGCGTATAAGATGGAATCATGGATTTTACTAACCGATAAGGACTTGATGTTGATGTTTGAAAGATTGCATGAGAAGAACATGATAGATATATGGGTTGGGTTTGTGATGAAACCAAATGAACTGTATAAATTAGTCCTAAATCTGAAGAGGCGGAATGAGAAAACAAGGGATGGTGATATGATTAGGGGTGGGAATGTGTCACTTGATGACCTTGAGGATACTAGTGTTACAGCTACAACCCAACCAAAGAAAACTGTCAAAGGTTAGGCAAAAAACATACCAAAACCAAAGAAAAAGGGAATGATGACTGTTAACTTACCACCTCTTATTTCTCCTAAAACAGCATTTCAAAATCTACCCATTAGTAGGAGCCCTAGGTTTTCCCCAATCCAAAACACAACATTAACTGCTCCAACTTGCAAGAGCAATCAAGCACTAAAAGATCCCATATTTAACAGAAAGATTCCAAAAACAACAGCAAGGAGGAAGGGATTGACTGTGGGAAAATCAAGTGTCACTGAACCTGTGAGTGAGTTGGGAGAATCTGAAAATTATGGAAGAAGTGTGAGAAGGATGGTGGTATTCAACTCTGAGAATACTAATGCAGGTGATGGTAATGCAGATTATGGTAATGAAGATTATAGTTAGGGTGAAAATGATCAAGAAGTGAATGCTGACTCAAGTGATGATGTTGACTCTGATGGAGAGGTAATTGCTAAAAGGGATAGTTTGGAAGATGAGATGGAGGTCTCAACAAGGTTCCTAAGATCAAAGAAAGCTGGAAACCTGAAAATTGGAATGCATTCATAGATGCCCAGGATGATGAGGACTACTTTCAAACTCTATATAGAAATGGAGAGTTGTATGAGAATAAAGTGTTTGGGAAGATAGTGTTGAGGCCATGGATGATTTTCATGGACAAGGTTACAAGCTGCACAAAATTGGAATGATGATGATCTTTGTCCTAAGATCATGAAAACTGTCAAGGATATCAGCAAAAACACAATCAGTTGTAAGGCATACATGTCATATCCTGATGAATATGAGATTCATTAAGGTAAATCTCAGTTTCCACTATCCTTGAATAACAAAATTTGTCCATGTGGTGCTTAGCAACTATCTGGCATTCCATATAGGCATGCCATCAGGGCTATACAACATGCCAAGATTGATCCAAATAAGGTTGTTAACTCCTGGTATTCAGTTAGGACCTATAAGCAGTCCTACAAGTATAGCATCAATCCAATTGTTGATAAAGACACTTGGCCACAATATGATGGTCTTCCCACCATTGCTGCTCCTGCACTAAAAATGGGAGTGGGTAGGCCAAGCAAAAACAGGAGAAAAGAAGAGGGTGAGGATCCGAAGGGGAAAAGAAGCAAGACAGTAAATTGTAAGACTTGTGGTCATTTTGGCCACAATGCTAGAACTTGTAAGGGTGCACCTAGTGCCAAGGAGTTGAACGAAGTTGTCCCAAAGTTGATCAGGAATAAGAGGGTTAGAGATCAATCAAATGCTGCAAAAGCAGCCAGAGCAGCAGCTAAAGCAACAAAGGGCAATGAACAAGCTGAACCCTCAACAAGGAAGAGAAAGAGTGCAAATCAGGGGACTACATCACAACCATCACAAGCTTCTGTTCTTACTGCATCCCAATCTCAGCAACACAACTAGACTTTATCATATTATTAGCTTTTTGTTTCTGCAAACTAGTCCATATTTGTGTGTTTTGGATAATTCTAGCATGAATCATGTTTTGATCATAATTTCTGGATGATATTTAGTTATTCTGGATGTAATGTGGATTATGTTGGTCTATTTTAGATATTAGCTAGTTTGGATGCTTAATTAAGGTCATATCAGTTGTTTTTACTTCATTTTTTATTGTTTGATGTTTTTGGCGCCAAAAAATAGTTTCAAAACTGGCCCCTTTTGTGCTTTTAAACGTTTCTATAACGTTTGCTTTGACAGAGGGGGTGAGAATACAGGACTTTAGGGGTACTACATAGAGAAGCAAATAATGTAGTGGTATCATATGAAAAAACCAAAACTACATTGGTATTATATAAAATTTCCCAAAAAATTATCTTCCTTCAAACGAGGGATAAATAGATGCCATTTTGGTATTTTTCCTCTTTCAAAAACTAAGCACATATAATTATCGTCAACACTTTTGTACTATACCGGTACTACGTAGCTGAGATAACGAGAAACGAGAACACAATACTCTAAAGTTTGCTCACTAAATCAATTTAGTTTCAATCTTTCCTAGTTATCAATGGCATATCGTGCCAGTTAGTATCCATTTCTACAAGACTTGCAAGACTTCTACCGTGGTGCTATCCGATCTGGTAATAAAATTTAACCTTTTTTCATCACCAAACGCGAAATTTTGAAAACATGATGGTGTTTTTCCAAAATTCACTCGATGTCCCTCTAAACAATGATCCGCCCCCGCTATAGTCATGTGTGCGTAGTGTGTAATGTGTGCACATGATGTTACTCGTTGTTTATAAATATAAGTCTGCATGTGTTTTGTCAGGTAAATTTGTGAAAATGCAGGCATTAAGTTTTGGTGTGAAAGGAAAGGTGTGGTTTGAGCTTGGAGTTTATGGAGATTCAGGTAAGAGAAGCTCTGTACTTTGCTTCATTCAGAGAGACTCTTTACTTGCATTGCGCCTTCATTCAGTTTCTATCCGCACTGAAATCGAGCCAGACATAAACTGTGTTCGAAGTTTGTTCACAACATGGGTCAAGCCCAGATCAATCAAGGCTCAAGCTGCAGGTTTCTTCTTTTTTCTACTGCTTCTTGTTCATCATACCTGCTTATTCTTACTATGCTACACATTTTTGCTTCACGAGCAGGATACAGTTTTTTTTTTTATTTGGTTTGGCCAATTAGGACATTATTTTAGATAACCTTTTATGATTGTTGGCTGAATCCAGTTTAGGGCTTTGATGTGCATGATATTTTTACCATGAGAATTACATTTCTCTTGTTTCCCGGCAAATTATTTATTTATGTTTTGAACTATTCAGCTGCAGGCTAACTAGTTGTCAAATTTTCAGTTGTAGAGGAAGAATTTGAGGATGCTGCTCCCACAAAGTTACATGGAAAATCTTCTGGTTCAGTATTGCCTTATGTTGGTATTGCTTGTTTCGGAGCCATATTATTTGGATATCATCTAGGGTAATACCCCATACCTTCTATTGATTCTAAAAAACAATGGGAAAAAACTGGAAGAATATAAGTTGTCTACGAACTGGTCGTCCACATTTACTTTAGCCAGAGTTCATTGATTTATGTTACTTTTTAACCCAATTTTATTGATTTTAATCGAGGAGCATAAGTTTCCTAAGAAACTTCCTGTACATTACTTCAGGGTAGTCAATGGCGCTCTCGAATACCTTTCCAAGGATCTTAAAATTGCCGAAAACGATGTGTTACAAGGTAAGTCTCCGTTGGGTTCTGATGAGATTCCTGCTTTATGTTGCAGCCTCTCTGTTTTTCTTTGCTTATAGGATGAGCAACTCCATTGAGACAAAACATAAGGCCATAAAAGCTAGAAAAGTTCCCTTATTAAAAATTAAGGCCATTAGTAAACACTCCCACATTAAATAATGTATGACCTAGATCTCTTCGGCGAGGCTATAAATATTAGTCCTTAAACATGTCTCTACAAGTCACATATGATCATTTACCAAATATTATGTAGAATCATCATTATAAACGGATAAGATTTCGGCATTCATGGTGTAATTTAACAAATAGGATGGGTCGTCAGCACACTTCTTGCTGGTGCCACTGTTGGCTCATTTACTGGACGAGCATTGGCTGACAAATTTGGCAGAACAAAGACCTTTCAACTAGATGCAATCCCGCTTGCAGTTGGAGCATTTCTGTGGTCTGTTTGTTTTTTCGCTAGTGTGAAGTTTATACTTATTGTTAATCATTAGTCATAGATGGGTCCTAATTTTTCAGTGCCACGGCTCAGAGTGTTCAGACAATGATAATCGGCCGCTTACTTGCTGGAATTGGTATTGGCATCTCATATATCATTGTGCCACTATACATATCTGAGGTAGTAACTTCTGAGCACAATTTTCTAGTTGTCTCATAATTTTATTTGTATATTGATTTGTCAATATTGGGGTCAGATATCACCAAGTAAAATGCACGGCACTCTGGGATCAATCAACCAGCTGTTTATTTGTGTTGGAATTCTTGCAGCACTGGTGGCTGGAGTTCCGTTAGCATCAAACCCTCTATGGTATTTCCTGATGAACACTTATATTTCAGGGAGAATTTTTTTTGTTAACTGACTAAATTGTGTAGAGATATTACGTAATCAAACACTGATATGGCCCAGCTATTGAAATATTTCTTCTTACGTAGATATTATGATTCTTTGTTTTCTTGGGTCAGGTGGAGGACTATGTTTGGGATTGCAGCCATCCCCTCTGCCCTATTGGCAGTAGGTATGGCAATTTCTCCAGAAAGTCCGCGGTGGCTCTATCAGGTTTTATTTACAAAGTTTGAACAAGTGTTCTTTTAAAATGAAATGTTAAAGTAAATATTCAGGTGTCTTCACCATGTTTGCTGAATTCTATTTAAATAATATAAATGTAGACTCGCATTCCTTTGATATTGCAGCAAGGAAAGATTTCTGAAGCAGAAGTAGCTGTAGAAAGACTATTTGGAAAAGAAAGAGTCACGGAAGTTATGAATGATTTGGATGCATATAGTCAAGATTCTACAAAACCAGAAGCTGGCTGGTCCAATCTATTCAGTAGCCGGTACTGGAAAGGTACAAATTCAGAAAATGGAAACTCGCAGATCAGAACATGGTGGAAATAATAGAATAGAACATTATTAATGTCCTAAACAATTTTGGGGTTTATGAAATGTTACTGTCCTCAACCCTCCAAATGAAAAGGAAAAATGGGAGAGAACTCCTTTTCACTGATAAACTCTTTACCTATGTAGTGTAATAGGTATAAGAGCCGCGTGACATTTTGGATGCCGTTTCTAGTTAGATCTATCACGTCATCTCATGGATAGGGTAAGAAAACAGCATTCTGGTTTCTAACCTATACAATTTTCAGCGCAGTTGTCAATATTGGTGCTGCACTCTTCCTGTTCAAACAGTTGGCTGGCATAAACGCTGTTGTATATTACTCTACTTCTGTTTTCTGCAGTGCTGGTAAAGTCTCTGACGTTGCAGCCAGTCCTCTGGTTGAAATATCACATGTTTTTGGTATGCAAGTTTATAGTATCTTTTGTTAAGAAGGTACCAATTGTAGTGATTGGTTTGCAATTATGTTGCAGGCACAACTGTAGCATCTTCTCCGATGGACAAGCAAGGAAGGAAGGGTTTACTTGTTATAAGCTTCGCGGGAATGGTATTGTAGCTTACAACTACATTTCGTACTTGTAGGCATGTAGATTGTAGCTCATAGACTTGCCCAAAGAAATTTGATAAAGCCTAAGAACTCCTATAAAATTTCACATACAGAGTTTCATCCATAATATTGCAGGTGGAGGATGAACATTACCAAGCACGGTTTAGTTTTATTGATGATCATTGCCACAATTTTTGTTCCTCCTCTTTCTCATATGCACTGTCATGGCTCAGTATCTTACCCAAATGTCAAACTGTTGATGAGATGAACTATACACGTCTCGTATTTCTTTAGATTTCTAATTAAACAGTAGTGATGATACGTTGTCTTTGCAACGCATATTAAGCAAATTATCATAATGTTATTGAAGGTTGCTTCGGTGCTGCTACTTTCAATCTCCTTTTCCTGGAATCTTCTCGCGCCCTATTCCGGCACACTTGCTGTTGTTGGGACTATACTGTGAGTTGTATACTGCTCTGGTCACTCTCCTTGAGGCCTTTTTGCTATGAAATATTATCTTCCACTTCTTTTCGCCTTAGGTATGTGTTGTCCTTCTCTCTTGGTGCTGGTCCCGTCCCTGCTCTAATACTTCCGGAGATATTTGCCTCCCGGATTAGAGCAAAAGCAGTTGCCTTGTCATTAGGCATGCACTGGGTAGGTATACACAAATAACTTCAATATCGTTATTGCTATTACACAAATTTGTGCAAGACAAACATGGCAAGTCACATGAACTGGGACTTGATAGTATATGTGTTGCAGCCCCATTGTCTCACTCATGAAGCACATTATTAAATTTATCGTGTGAAAGGTCTCCTTACATGGTTTCTTGCTCCTTCTGAACAGGTATCCAACTTTGTCATTGGTCTCTACTTCTTGAGTGTTGTAAACAAGTTTGGGATTAGCAAAGTGTATCTGGGATTTGCTTCAGTCTGTGTGCGATGTCTTGCATATAGCCTCGTAATGTTGTAGAGCCAAAGACAGATTTTAGGAGGAGATTGAACATGATCTCAACCCGGCAGCATTAATAGGACGCACAAAGTCTGCATACAAAGACAGTTTGTGCAGCACCCTGGTTTTGCTTCCAGGCTCCCCCATCTGCTAAATATGGCCCAAATTGTAATCATTATTTTTCATTGATCTATATAACAAAAAAAATTGATTTGTAGAGTGCTGCGGGCGATTGTGTGAATTGTTTGCTCATTCTTGCCATTTTTTACTGTAAAAAATAGTACTGACTATGAATCAAACTAAGTACACAATCAAATAAGCAAGACTCTTTCTTTTCCCGCATTTGATTCACCAAACGTTTTTTTGTCAAATTGTATTCATACAACCTCGAGATTCTGAAAAAAAAAACAAGAAAAACTAATAAATTTGACAGTACTAGAGAAATGCACTCCTCAAATCCATCCTATATACACATCCATGGTGAGGTATAAGATACAGTTACATTTTCCTGAAGTGATACTAGAATTGCTGCAGTAGTGCAGTGTACTCAAACACTTAACTGAACTTCTATTTTATACGTATGTCAAGATTCCCCATAACATAACCATAACATCGATAATGACATCTTGTAAAACCCTTGGGAGAGCACTGGTGCCGGGAGGCAGAAGAGACCTATTTCAACGTGTTCAAATGTCCGAGCAAATCTGCAGTGCCCCAAAGAGGAGATGCAGTTACATATTGGATTTCCTCTCCCATCTTTCCTTTGTATCAAGCCTACAGTAGTAGCAAAACCCAAATAAAAACGAATTAGAAAACCAAACACTGAACTATATTAGATTGTGACAGGAGACTTTAACGATCTTGCACTAAGCACTGGATTTGGTGAAGGAAATTTCTGCAAATAAACTCAAAAAGATCGAAACTTTATAATATACAGAATGCTATAACAATATTTTGAAGATAGTTTATACCCCCAATGTAGCTTCCTGTGCTTCTGTATTGCTGGCTCTTTTGGAATTTCTTGTTGCTGCGGGGAATTGTTCTTGAGATTGCTGTCTATAGAAATGGAAACACAAGAATGCTCAATGTAATCATCTGCACTTTCTTCAACCACGTGGCCTTTCCCTAAATTAAACGACCCTGTCAATCATATGAGCATACATGCAAAATAGAATGCACAGTTTATAATGAATAAAATTCAAGTTATAGAAAAACCAGTCAACAAACCTTTTGATTTTTTCTTAGTCTTAGGCTTTGATTTTAGTTGCAAGCGCCTCCTATGAAGCTCCTATTACACAAAAAGAGTTCAAACACTGAGACATAACTTGAGCAAGCCCTAACTGAAAAAATGGGGCATCATTGCCTGAATCTTTCCAAAAACAACACGTCCCTATTTAAAACGAGATATATACATCAAAAAGCAATGAGTCGTCATTACTCCTAGCCCCTCCCACGAGGGTCAGACTTCTAACAAAGGGAGTAAACTAACAATTTGATACCCTTTAAAAAAAACTACTTATCACACACTTGTTCGCCTCTTGATCACGACAAAAACCTAAAACGTATCATAAACTTAGTTCGATAAATGTAAAATGCGAATAATGTCTTAGCTCAACTGTAATTCTGTATAGCAACAATCGTATTAAATCCATAGTCTTTGTTATTTTATTTTGCATATTTAATATCGATATTCCTGTATAGCACTGTAATATCAAACACTTTGCAACCTAATTTTCCTAAACATCCCCAATTACGCAAAAGAACGCCTCTTCTTGGCTCAATTACAAATTAAAATGTACCAACAGGTAATCAATTATCAATAAAATAAACTCAATTTCATAAATTAATCATATTAGCATTGCTAATTATATACCAATTAAAAAACATAAAGTACGTAAAATAAAGAGGGAAATAGAAGTAATTACTTGAAATTTAGCAAGCTGGGATTGAGTGATTTTGGTGTTGTTGGGCTTGAAATCGGGTCGTAAAGAAGGAGTGGATGCGATTGCAGCCTCTCTCCTCGAGTCTTCTTCTTCCATTTTCCCCCCCTTTTTTTCGTGCCCTAGAATCACAGAGGGATGAACATTAGGAGTAATTTTTAACTTTTTTCAAGATTAATTTTAAAAATTCCTTAATTTTTTTAATTATAATGAATTATTGACTTAAAATTCATGTGATATACATATTATTTTTAATAATTGTTATTTAATTATTTATATTTTTATATTTTATTAATTAAATTTGTTAAAAAATAAGTAGTCATGTTCAAAAAGGTAAACTTTTTCAAAAAATTAAAATAAATAATTAAAGTTGCTCGTGATATTTTTGGAAACGATGGAGTTTTAGTGAGGCAAAATTTAAAAGTTAATATGTTTTAGTTTAAAAAAGTACTTGCCGATGATATTTTTGAAAAATAAAGAGATTTTGTTAAAAAAAATGAAAAAGTAATTTATTTTAGTTGAAAATTTTAATTAAGTAAAATCATGAAATATTTGATATTTTTTAATAGAATAAATGACCGAAAATCAAATATTTTAATATTTCAGTTATTATATAATAGTATAGATATGAGTAGTTTACTAGCGTAGTAAGATATTTTTATTATTATCAAAAACTTGTGCTAAAATTTTGTATAAAATTATGAAAGTGATATTACAATTTCAGAATATTATGTATAGTTACGAAATTGTCATTAAAATTTATATTAAAAAAAATCATATAATCAACCTCAAATTCTTTTTTCTCGTAACATTTACAGATATATCATGTGTCATGTAAATACTAAAATATTAAAAAAAAAATATTGTGCCCTCACCTGAACCCTCCAAGATTTAAAAATTGCACCCTATAAAATTAAAATACTTTTATATAATTAAAATGATATATATTCACAAATTTAGTTTTATACTTAAAAGTATTATGAAAGCCTTGTGCTAACAAAGTATTAAATACAAAAATAAATATTTAAATCTTTAGCACCTTGAAATTTAAAGTTCAATAAAAAAAGTTTAAGATTTTTAATCTTGCGTACGATGATAATTGGGAATGGGATCAATTGTTCAAATCGTATTTCGAAGATGTTGTAATATACTAATATCACTTATATATAGTTCAATTACGATTATAAATTTTGAGAAACTGCAAAATGTATATTTATAATATATATATATTCAAATTTAAAATGTAAAATATATTAATAATATTTATAAATATTCATAAATCAATAACAATATATGTTTTTATATTTTTTTATTACTCAAAATATAAAATATAGTCTAAAATGGTTTGAATTATTATTCGGATACATATTACTTACTTGAGGATTTATAGGACTTAGAGTTGGACATGGATTAGGAGACTAGGAAGCTCGGCTGGAGCTACCTAATTCGACAAAAACTCTAAGATGGACGATCTTAGGAGGGTGGAATTTTATCAGGATTAAGAAGTATAAACCTAATAGAACTACATGGGGCTTGATTCCTATAAATAGGATATGTAGGCACTTGACTAAAAGATTCGGATTTTCACTCTTGAGAAGCATAAGGCACGTGCACCTCAGTGATACATATTCCGGCGAATTTACTGGTGGTGTAGGATTTACACTGCTTATTTCGACCGGTGGTTTGTCAACTCAGCCCCCGGAGACATACTTCAACCATTCTGTCCTCATAATCAGCTTCAGGCTTCGAGATTTGAACCTGTAAGCTTTGTCCGATAATCAAGGACATTTTTCACGAATATTCCAGCAAGATTCTCTCAATTGTGTTGTACCAAATTTCTCTCACAACATAAGTGGCGCTAGAAGGAGGGGAACTCCATCAGAAATCTTGAGAGAGAAAAGATGTCGGATGATTCCGGAAATACGCAAACACCAACTAACGGTGAAGAAGGCTGTGGAACAAGTCATCATGGCGAAGTGACGAACAAGGATATTTTCGATCACCTCAAAAAAATTGGTGAAAGGGTGGATTCCTTGGAGAAAAAGTCTGAAAAAATGAAAAAATGGCGAAAGAAGCAAAGATCCTCGGAAAAACGTCCTAAGGCTCCAAAGGTTATGCCCACTCGTCTCAATTTTGGCAGTGAGGAGGAAGGACCTGAGAACGAAAAAACCAAGAAGACTTTTTCTGATGTTGAAACTGATCAGAGCAATCCTGACTGGAACTCTGAAGCTGAGCTCAAGGATAAGGAGGACCCTGAACCTTCGGTTACAAGGAGTGTAACTGTATTTGACCGAATGGGAAAAAAGCTAACGAGTAAGGATTTAAGGCTTAAGCTATTGGAGGCAAAGCAGAAGGGTCCCAAGAAGGTACAAAGTAAGAAATCACTGTCTAAGGGGTCAAGGAGTCATAGGGATAAGTCCCCCTCGAAACTTGAGGATGAGCGTAGCTCGGACTCGTCCTATAAAGCTGATGATAGCTCTGATGGAAGCTCCAACGACGGGGATGACACAGATGATACCTCAGAATTAGCTAAAGGTGATGGAAAATACAGGGAGGAGGACCTACGGAAGGTTCTCGAGAAGATTATGGCAGAAAAAGGTCCTCAGTCGGGATTGACAGTAGGATCACCTTTTACTAAGAAGGTGCGGGATTCGCCCTTACCCCGTAGCTACAGGGGAGTATGAGATTTGAAGTTCAATGGGACCATGGACCCTGTGGAGTTTCTTAGCCGTTTCAATACGGAGATGGAAGTCTATCAAATCAAGGATCGCACAAAATGTCGGTTGCTGGCCGCAACTCTAAGGGATAGTGCTCATCAGTGGTTCAAGAGGCTTCCCTCCAACTCTATTAAGTCATGGAGACAGATGGGTGAGATGTTTGTAACTCAGTTTAGAGATTCAGTCACGTTTGCACCTCCGGCTAATACCCTGGCAAATATCAAGCAACGTGACAATGAAACACTTAATGACTATTTCAAGAGGTTCAATGCTGAGGTTCCAAGGGTGAGGAAAACCACAGATGAGACTTACAAAAATTTTCTGATAGCTGGAGTTAAGCCTGGGACTGAATTCTGGAAGGAGCTGCAGAGTAGGGAGCCTACCACCTTGGCTGACTTCTACGCCAAGGCAGAAAGACACAAAGTCGTGGAACAGTCCTTGGAGAATTTGAAAAAGGATAATGCTTCGCGAGACTGGGATAGGAATAAGAGGAATAGGTCGTATAGTCCGAAGGAAAGAAACTATAGCAAGCGGACAACCTATAACACAGCTTCAGCAGATGGCCGGGATGTAAGCAAGGAGGCAAAGACTGCACCTCTGTCAGTGAACACCACAGGTTCAAAGAGAAAAGTTGAGTACAAATATCCGTCATCTAAGGGTAGTAGGAGGTACTCGGAATACACCCCTTTGGTTGCACCTGTGGAACATATATTCGAAGTTGGTGATAAATCGGGGATGTTTAGGAAACCCACTAGGTCAGGACTTCCCGGAAGAAAGGATTTGGCTAGATACTGTGCTTTTCATGATGCCAATGGGCATGAAATAGCCGATTGCCGACACCTCAAAGATCATATTGAGGACCTGATCAGGAAAGGTTTCCTCACGGAATTTGTGGCCCAGGAGGCGAAAAAATACAAAGATGATAGGTCCAAGAGAGATGAAGAGAAGTCTGCACCTGAGCGAGCTACCAGGGCTGGTAGTATCCACACGATCATTGGCGGACCGTACATTGGAGGTTTCAGCAGGAATGCAATGAAGAATTATGCACGTGAGGCTAGAGGAAACCCTCTCACAAATGTTTATCATTTGGCAGATAGGCCCCCGAAGCTGTTTAGAGGTGAAGCTGCGGACATCACCTTCACTGAAGACGATGCAAGACATGTGCATCACCCCCACAACGATGCATTGGTGGTGACTATCACAATTGGAGGGCTCAATGTGCATCGAGTCTTGGTGGATAATGGAAGTTCTTGCAACATACTGGCTTATGACACTTATCAAAAGATGGGACTCGCAGACAAGGAGATGTCCCCTGCTTACAATGACTTATACGGATTTACTGGTGGACCAGTACAAGTTGTGGGTAGGGTAAAGCTTCCTGTTGTGTTGGGGGCTGAACCTATGAGAGCTACGCAGGTGACATAATTCATGGTTGTGAATGAAGACATATCATATAATTGTATCGTTGGCAGACCCCTCTTGAAAGAAATGAGAGTGGTAACCTCTATCTACCATCTCTCCATGAAGTTTCATACTCCTAACGGAATTGGATGTCTAAAAGGTTGTCAAGTCGACTCAAGGGAATGTTATAGTAAGGCTCTGCGCACTGCTGAGCAGGCTTCAAAGCATTTATTGTTGGTTGACGGAGGCACCACGGATAATTGATATAGGTACCAGGAGGCATCAACGAAGAATGAACCCTCACAGCAGGTACATAATTTGTGCAATGTGATTATGATTATACAACATCCAGGTGAAGAGAGCTCCACGGATATTGTCTTTTCTTCGGGGGTAGATACCCAGAATGAGGTACGGATGCTGGAGGCACCCCCCACCAAAACTTGTAGAAGACGGTGAACATTTTATCGAAGGTACTGTTGAAGAGGTAAATGATAGTGACTTCGAGGATGACCATGTGGAAAGCTTTCCCAAGGTTCCTTTACAGCCCAAAAGAATGGATACGGAGGTTCACGTGAAGGTTGACTTAGATCCCCGGATGCCTGAGGCTAGGGAGACAACATGTGCTGCTGGTGACACGTTGTCAATCCCAGTAGATGCAACCGACCCCTCCAAAGAACTAAAAATTGGAAAGCAGTTGGAACCTGAAGCTAGGGAAGCATTGACTCGTTTCTTAAAAGATAACTTAGATGTTTTCGCTTGGTGTCACTCTGACATGGTGGGGATCGATCCCAGGGTGATGTGTCATCACCTTAACATTGACCCCGAAAGGGTTGCTGTGAGACAAAAGCGAAGGGCAATAAGTGGTGAGAGAGCTTTAGCCCTCAAAGAAGAAGTTGACAGGTTACTAGAAGCTAGGCTGGTAAGAGAATCATTCTACCCGGATTGGTTGGCAAATCCAGTTCTTGTCAAGAAGCCTAATGGAAAATGGCGAACATATGTGGATTTTACGGATTTGAACAAGGCATGCCCTAAAGACAGCTTTCCACTCCCACGGATTGATCAATTGGTTGATGCTACAGCTGGGCATGCTCTTTTAAGCTTCATGGATGCTTACTTGGGATATAATCAGATTCCCATGTATGAACCTGATCAGGAGCATACATCCTTCATCACAGATAGAGGTCTCTACTGTTATATTGGCATGCCTTTTGGATTGTTGAATGCTGGAGCTACCTACCAAAGGCTGGTTAATAAGATGTTCAAGGATCATATAGGAAAAACTATGGAAGTTTATGTTGATGACATGCTGGTCAAATCTAAAGCTGCAGTTGACCATGTGTTACACCTTTCGGAAATGTTCAACATATTACGAAGGTTCAGAATGAAGCTCAACCCTCATAAATGTGTTTTCGGCTTGGAATCAGGAAAGTTTCTAGGCTTCATTGTCAATCATCGGGGAATTGAAGCAAACCCTGCCAAGATTAAAGCTTTAGTCGAGATGCGGTCTCCTCGTAACATAAAGGAGGTTCCGAGTCTTACTGGCAGGATTGCAGCTCTGAACAGGTTTGTATCTAAGTCCTCGGATAAATGCAGGGAATTCTTCGCAGCAATCAAGAAAGGAAAGAACTTCGAATGGAACTCGGAGTGTGAAGCAACCTTTACAAAAATAAAGGAGCAGTTGGGCAGTCCTCCATTGTTGTCTAAACCTCTTGATGGAGAGGTCCTCATATTGTACTTAGCAGTTTCGGAATACTCTATCAGTGCTGTGTTAGTTCGGGAGGAGCTGCAGGTTCAACACCCGGTTTATTACGTAAGTAAAAGATTGTTGGATGCTGAAACAAGGTATTCTAACATGGAAAAGTTGTCTTATTCCTTGATCTTGGCTTCAAGGAAGCTTCGGCCTTATTTTCAAGCACACCGAATCGAGGTACGTACCTCGTTCCCTTTAAGACAAGTTTTGCACAAACCTGAAGCTTCGGGAAGGCTTATGAAATGGGCTATGGAGTTGGGACAGTTTGATATTGACTTCAGGCCAAGGACGGCTATAAAAGGGCAAGTGCTGGCAGACTTTTTGCTGGAATTCCCTCCAACATTCGAGGTTAAGGGCGATGAGTGCATAGCTGAACCCGTAGCCCCCGAAGAGATGGTTGAAAACTGCTCACCATGGTGGACACTTTACGTAGATGGAGCGGTAAATGGAAATGGGGCAGGAGCTGGTATTGTTCTCATTAGCCCGGAGGGCCACAAGCTTCAAAGCTCCATTCACTTCGCTTTCAACGCGACCAACAATGATGCAGAGTACGAAGCTCTGATAGCTGGTTTGAAGCTTGCATTGGAAATGAGGGTAGAAAACCTGACTGTTTTCAGTGATTCTATGTTGGTTGTATGGCATATTCGAGGAGGATTTCATGCTAGAGGTCCTCGTACTGACCTTTATATGAGGTACTCTCAAGAGCTCATTAGCAGATTCAAAGAAGTGAACCTTGAACAGATCCCAAGGACACAAAACACTGATGCTGATGCACTTGCAAAGTTGGGTTCACACAGGGAAGCTACTATGTTAGGGGTTATACCTTTGGAGATTCAACTTCAACCTAGCTTTCCTAGACTCGAGGTTATGAACTTGGAACCTGTGACTGAGGCGTTGTGGACAACACCTATTATGAATTATATCACAAAGGGGATCGTTCCAGAAAGAAAGGAGGAGGCTAGGAGAATAAGATACCAGGCTACAAGGTATGTTATCTACGATGGTTCTTTATACAAAAGAGGATTTAACAAACCGCTTCTGAGGTGCATATCAGGTGATGAGTGCGAGTACATCATGCGGGAAGTCCACGAAGGAATTTGTGGCAATCATTCGGGCAGAACCTCTTTGGCGCATAAAATACTCCGTCAAGGATATTATTGGCCCACGATTCAAAAGGACGCTCATAGGTTCACGCAGACATGTGATCGTTGTCAAAGGTTTGAAAACTTCAATAGCACTCCAGCTGTTCCGTTGAAACCTCTCACCAGCCCTTGGCCTTTCGCTGTGTGGGGAATTGACTTGATTGGAGAGCTGTCTAAAGGTAAAGGGGGAGTGAAGTATGCTGTGGTGGCTGTAGATTACTTTACCAAGTGGGCTGAAGCTGAACCTCTGGCTACGATAACGGCTGCGAAAATAAAGGAATTTGTGTTCAGAGCAATTGTTTGCAGGTTCGGAGTTCCTTACAAGCTAATTTCGGATAATGGAAAGCAATTCGATAGCAAAGAGTTGAGAAAGTTGTGTGATAACCTTGGGATTCAAAAGGGCTTCACGGCAGTTTACCACCCTCAAAGTAATGGACAGACGGAGGCTGTCAATAAGATTATTAAGCATACTTTGAAAACTAAACTGGAAGAAAGCAAGGGGTGTTGGCCTGAGGAACTCCCTATGGTTTTATGGTCATACAACACAACGCCGCGAACCACTACAGGAGAGTCACCCTTCACCTTAACCTATGGTTGTGAAGCGATGGTACCCGTGGAAATTGGGGCTGGTTCTTTCAGAAGGGATAACTATGATTCTGGGAATAATGAGGTCAATCATCGATTGTACTAGGACTTGGTAGAGGAGGTTCGAGCCACGACACAGCTAAAGCTAGCTGCATATCAGCAACGTACTCGGAAGTACTTCGACAGTAAGGTTCGCGCTCGTCCATTGAAGGTTGGCGATTTGGTTCAAAGGAGGATGATGCCCAACATGAAGGTTCAGGGTCACGGCGTATTCGGTGCAAATTGGGAAGGTCATTACCTCATAAAAGCTGTCCTTTGGGAAGGTACCTACCATCTCACAGATATGGATGGAAAGCTCATTCCAAGGGCATGGAATGGTGAACATCTTAAGAAATACTACCAGTAAATCATCAGGTACTATTTCTGTAGGCCTCTTTCAGGCATAGGAATAATAAAAGCAGTTTATTAGTTGTAACTGCCATGCTTAGGTATAGCTTCGTAGTTGTCGGTCTCAGCTTCACAGCTGTTTGGCTCAGCTTCAAAGCACTTTGTTTTAGGTTCATAGTAAGACATTTTCATTTGTTCTCTGAGCACTCGGGGGGTAGTGTATGCACACCCTACCTATTGGATATCTTTTGACAGTTTTTATAATTTTAAATGAAACCTTTATTCATGGTTCATATGGCGGTTGTTACTTGAATGTTTCGTTAATCTTTATATGCTTACTGTAGGAATTACATGTGGATAAAGATACGATGCATGATTATCTCTGTTTAAGTTCTTCACCATAAACGATTATATGATAAAGAACTGGGGGTAGTGGATATACTATGTACAGGTTTAAATGTACAAGTTTAAATTACTAAATTTCGAAAATTTAACATTATTGGATTGGATTTAATATTATGGGATTGGATTTAATATTATTGGATTGGATTTGATACTATTGGAATAGATTTAATTGGGTTGGAAGTTCACACTCATGGATTATGAGGTGAAGGTTGAGACTTACGGATTATAAGTCACGGGCTCATGCTTCCACCAGAGGACTGGTTTAACGAAGCCTCTGTTTGATATTGTTGTAAAACGAATATAGCTCATTACAGCTCATATAAGCCCTAGGGATACTAGGCATAAACGTTATGGTAAAGTGTGGGAGCCAAACACAGGCCACCCTCGGATTAAACTCCTTGCACGACTGCAAGCTGGAACACTAAATAGGTCAAAACTACACTAGGGAGGTTCAAGGTTGGCGAAACCCTGAAGCCGTAGCACGGATTAAGCTTCATACGGATTTATGAAGTACATGGGGTTTAATGGCGCATTACCCTAGGTAGGGATATGCATGGATAATTGGTTTTTTTAAGGCATTGGATAAACTGGCTTATGGATATTTTAATCTATGGAATATGGATTATGTACCTAAGGATATCAGGTGCAAGGATGGTTTACTTACACATTATATTATTGGAATAATTTTGTTGTGAATAACTTTTATCATATACGGTTCATATCTCTTGTCAAGAGGCAGAAAATAGCTCGGGTGAGCTTCAGGTCTATGGCTGCTATAACATAAATAGGCGTGTTGGTGAACATTGTGTCAAATGTGATCTTACGGTAATAGATCCTATTGGTTACCTATACGGTACATGTCATGGATATTTTTGGATTGACACATAGCTATCTACCAATACAGGCATATTGGTTATCTAACGACGCGGGACAGGTTGGTCTAGTGCATTCAGAATTTCACATGAAGCTACCGCTACTTGTGTGTGAACTCGATAGGGTAACCTAATGATCATCCAGAAGAAATAGCATGGCAAATCTAGACATGGATTTCGGGCATAAGGGAAATCAAAGCATGATAAATTGAAAAGATGAAAACCAAGAGTTAAAGGTTACATCTTGTGAGGTATTCGGAGGTACCCGCACCCTCATCCAAAGTTTGAAACCCCTGGCGCGAACGCCAGAAATGTTATCAAAATAAAGATCATAAAAGTTAACCCTTTCAAAGGGCGTGAATGTTTTCAAAAGGGAAAGTACTTATGATTAAAAGGCGGCACTCATGAAGCAAGATTGTCGGGAGACGCCACGGGAGCATCCTGGTCAGGAACAGGGTCGGCCGTCTCCACGCCTTCCATTTGAGCATCCGGGTTGGAGCTCTCATCCACGACCTGCGCCTCAACCTTAGGTTCAGATGGGGCAACCTTCCCCTGCTCCACAGCTGCAGCAGCCTCCTTCTTCTTAATCTCTTCCACCAGCTTCACGGCATCATCCCCGAGCAGGGTCCAGTCTAAAGTTGGGAAATGATCATACATGGACTCAATATAATCATTCACCCCACGACTGTACCCGGCCTCAAATTTCTCATGCTTGGCAGCCTCACGGGTCGATTTCTCCAAAGCAATGGTGGTGTTAAGAGAGTCTAGCTTCTTCTTGAATTCCCCAACTTTCCTAGTATAGGAAGCCTGTAACGCGTCTTTTTCGGCATCAAGGTTCACTATGGAGGTGTTCAACTGTTCACGCTCTTTTAACAGCTTAGCCTCGGAAGCCTTAAGCTTCTTTCTGGCATCAGCTAACTTCTTCTTCTCATCTTCACTTGTTTTAAGGAGGGACTTCAAATACTTGACTTCTTCAGATAACTTATGATCGCCACGGGCCGCTACCACCATCTCTTCATTCCGTTTTAAGGTGTGAAAGAGACTTTGAGCTTCACACCAGGCGGTGGTCTTCGCAGCTTCAGACAAGCTCATCTTGTCCCACTCAGCAATAGCCTCTTCTAGAATCTGATTTCCTGCCATGGTAAAAAACTTGCGGATCAGGGGGCTGGAACCTTCACCTGGGGTGCTGGGGGGTGATGGCTTGAACTTCTTATTGAAACGGGATCCAGGGCCCTTAGCAGAATCGACGGCAGCGGATGGCGGTAACTTTCTCTTAGAAGAAGTGGTAGACTTGTCCTGGGAAGCCGGAGTTGATTTCATCCTTGAAATAGGGGTAACGTCTATGGGGACAAGATCTTTCCCTTCATCTCCAAAGAGATCATCATAGCTTGCAGATTTATTGACGAACGATGGCACACCAGAAGCCATATCTGCAAAAAGAAAATCAAAGGTCAATATATGGGCAACAAGGTATGTAAACCGGTTAATAAGCATGATTAAGAAGGCACAAACGACAGAGTAAAACATAAAGACATGGCAGGGAATCTATTTTACTTGAAGTTTCAACTTCGGAATCCTCCGTTGGAACCAGGTTTGTGGATTTCCCATTTGGCAAAAAACCACACTTTTTAAGATTATAATTCGTCAACAGACTAGCACCATCTCCTAGCTCTGCTGACAGCTTTAAGGCCTCACAGGCCCTTTCCAAGGAATGGCCTTTGAGTGCTGTCTTACTCGGAATCTCTATATAAAGGTTTAGGTATGGATTAGATTGTAATATCTAGATTATTCGGGAAGGAACAAAGGAAAATATGGAAACGTTACTTACTAGGGTTTCTATTAAATTCAGTTCTGTATGTGGGACAGTCATAGCAGTAGAGAAACTGGGGTAACCAATCGGTCATTCCCTTTTTGTTTCCCTTAATGCACTGTCCATCATGAACATTCCAGACAGACAAATAAAAGAAACCAGAATTCTTTCCTGTTTGTTTAAGCTGGTAAAAGAAACCCAGCTCGCAAGCAGACATCTTCTTTTCAAACAGCTGGTCATAGAGAACATACATACACATGGCCATTCTGTAGGCATTCGGGGTCATTTGAAGAGGAGAGATGTCATAGCAGGTGATGATATCGTGGATAAAGGGATGTAGAGGGATGGACAAACCCATTCTAAAAAACGTGGCAGAAAACACAACACAAGGTATCTGTTGATCAGGTTCAAAGTTGTCAAAACGATGACACCTTTCCCCAGGGGAAGGTACCACCAAGCGACACTTGGGACGATGTTTTTGGAGAAGAAGCTTTAGTCTATTGGCATTCATTGCAGTGTCGAGTTCCTCACAAGCTGGGATAAGGCCCTGGGATTCGGAAGGGGTTTCTTCATCTATTGAGGTCTCAACCTCAACCTCAGAACTAGGTTCAGGGGTTTTAGGTTTAGCGGACGAAATCTCCTCTTCGTGGGAATGATATTTGGTGAACGGCGAGGTTCTGACATCTGCAAAGGATGGAGCAGGGTGAGATAACGGCCAACAGGGTTTTTTTTTTCTCAAACAGGCAAGCAAGAGGACAAGAAAACCGAAAAGTTCACAAAGGTTTTCGATTGGGGTTTTCTCCTCGAATTATGGTTGAGGGTCTAGGTCGAACAAGTGGTGGTCGGAGTAATTCCAAAGGTGAGGGAATTACAAATTACAAGGTTGCTTTTACATCTAAAGGGCATATGAAGGTCCATATGGGACTTCGCCTCAAGAGAGGTCGTAGTATATAGAACTCTAAACCTAAGGCAACAGGAGGGGTTTTCAATTATCATCTTAGATCCTTTTACAAGATGGCATATCAATATTAATATGCCGAGGCATGTGTAATATATATAATCAGCTATACACGCAAGAAAGAACAATCAAGAAGACGAAAAGACACGGTACGATATGCAAATCGACACACCAAAGAAGACATGGGTTTAAAAGGGTTTTAAGGTCTCGATTTTACATGACAGTAGAACGGGTGCCATCAAGCTATTATGGTTCACAAGAGGTGAGTGCGTCTGGTATTTTGGGTTTCCGGTGTGATTGACATGATAATATAAGTATATGTGTGTGCATACATGTTTGTGTATATGTATGTATGAACAAATAAGAGGGGCATATTCAAGAACGGCATGCAACGACAAATAAGGATTAAAAACGGCAAATAAAGATAGATTCGTACCTTGTGGAGTGATGCAGTTCGAGGATGGTCGGAATTAAAGGATCGTCGAAGGTGCACGTCGCGCTGAAGCTCTTCGTCGGAGAAGGAGAGTGTGGAGAATGAACAGTTTGTGTGAAAAAGTAAGATAAAAAGAGGAAAAGAGGGGTGAATGTGTATTTAAGTACACACGGAAGAGGAGCAGCTGTGCCAGGCGGCACCTTCGGATAGGTTAAAAAAAAAAAAAAAAGGCAACGAAAAATGTGAAAGGTTAATGCATGGATCAATTTTCTAGGAGGGATATGAGAAGTTTGTTGCAGGTTTTGAAATTCGAATTCTTTTCAAAAAAGATGAGATGTGGAAGAATAAATGTTCTCTGGAAAGGCAATTGAAGCGTGGGATTAATTTGCTGTAAAATAGAGGTATATACACCGAAGATTCTAGTTAGATACCGGGTGTCCAGCTAAGGGTCTGCAGCTGGTTATGAGGTTAAGAGTCGATTGTTCAAGAATGAAGTGAGTTTTGGTTCCTTTTGTATTCAATACTGCAAGGAACCGGGGGGTAGTTGTTGTGCCCAAAATCTCATATGGGCTCAATTTAAGGCCCATATCTGTTATAAGTCCAGTAGCAGGGTATTGGACTAGGATGATGGGTACTAAGGAACAAGTTCATGATGCCGTGGTCTAGGTTCCAGGTACCCAGGAACAGGTTCAAGGTACTAAGGCAGGTCCGAAGCATCAAGGTAGCCTTTAAGATACTGAGGTATAGGCTTAGGACATCATGGGTTAGATGCAGGGTATTCTAAGGTGGATCAGGGTGCCAAGACAGGTTCAAGGTGTTGAGGTTCAAGTCGGGGGCATTGAGGTTCAGGGGGTCTGAACCTCGAGACTAGTCACAGGTGATGAGTAGTCGAAGGCAGAGTACTAGTAGGACAAGGACTCAGCTACCTATACTTTAGGGGTACAGATTTATATTTATAAAAGGACTCGTAAACCTGAGTAAACAGGATGGATGGAACAAATATAATTAGTATGGGACTCATATTAATTATTCGGATACATATTACTTACTTGAGGATTTATAGGACTTAGAGTTGGACATGGATTAGGAGACTAAGAAGCTCGGCTGGAGCTACCTAATTCGACAAAAACTCTAAGATGGACGATCTTAGGAGGGTGGAATTCATCAGGATTAAGAAGTATAAACCTAATAGAACTACATGGGGCTTGATTCCTATAAATAGGATATGTAGGCACTTGACTAAAGGATTCGGATTTTCACTCTTGAGAAGCATAAGGCACGTGCACCTCAGTGATACATATTCCGGCGAATTTACTGGTGGTGTAGGATTTACACTGTTTATTTCGACCGATGGTTTGTCAACTCAGCCCCCCGGAGACATACTTCAACCATTCTGTCCTCATAATCAGCTTCAGGCTTCGAGCTTTGAATCTGTAAGCTCTGTCCGATAATCAAGGACGTTTTTCACGAATATTCCAGCAAGATTCTCTCAATTGTGTTGTACCAAATTTCTCTCCCAACATATACTTTTCAACAAAATAAAAGATGAACAACGGAAGCACTACTACTGAAATCATACAATTAACGTACGGACAATAATACAGTAGTTGAAACCGTTGAAATGTCAAAATCTATTGTCTTGTCAGTACATGCTTGTACCTATGTTTTGGTAGTAGAATATAGACTAGTCCTAAAGTTATGTCAACTGGGAGGTCTGAGTTCATAAGAAAAGTATATTCTTTTTCCAATATAGTTCTTCTCCTTTTTATAAACAATTTGAAAGTTCCAGATTTTGAAAGTTATATTACATTAATATTTAGAAATTAAATTATTTTTATCAAAAGATATACAGAAATATTAATTCTGGTACATAAATGAATTTTAACTTATAGAATTGAAAATAAAATTTTACGATTTTATTTACTCCCACATTTTTTGGCCGGCTTGTTTTCAATATTCTTCCATTTTAATTCCCAAGTAATGATTGATAAAGTAATAATTTTAGTAAAATAAATCTTTTTATCCCAATATAATGAAGATGATGTATATTTACTCGTCATAAAATAATAAATCCGATAAAATAATTACTTTTTTAACTCAAGATTATTATTTTAAAAGGTTTAACTCTAATGGTACTATGATAGTACCACCGGAAGCGTGTTTTTTCCCGTGATACCTAAATATTGTAATTTTGTGACTCGGAATGTAGAGTGAAACAGAGACAAAGCGGCCCAAGATGCCAACACACATGTGTCAGAGCATTAAACCAAACTAGCTTTATTACCCGTGCGAGGCACGGGTTTATTCTAAAATATTTTATAATTTGTCATTAATTCCGGTATATTTGTTTGTGGTATATTCATATTGATGGTTTGATTACCGAAATATTTGAAAATTTAAGTTAGAAATGGTTATTGTAAAATTAATATATCTATTTTTTATTATATTTTATTTCTTTAATCGAAAGTTTGTGTGATACACGTATATGATTTGGATGTGAATAGTTTGTTGTCGATTTTCGAATAAGTAAGTATTTTGATCTTTCTTTACTGCATAATTTGTTCTTTAAAAAACTTGATATGATTTTGTATACATATTCTTAATTAGTGTTGATGGTTTGGTGATTGAGATATTTGAAAATTTTAAGTTAGCCGTAGTTGTTTGTAAAGTTAATATTCCTCTTTTTTATTGTATTGTATTCGTTGAATTAGAAGTTTGTGTTAGATATGTCTATGATTTGGATGTGAATAAGTTGCTATTGATTTTCGAGTAAATAAGTATTTGATGTTTTTTTTACTGCATAATTTTTTTTTAAAAAACTCGATATGTTTTTACATACATCAATACTATTATATAATAGACGAAACATTAAA
Source organism: Heracleum sosnowskyi (assembly GCA_030848705.1). Taxonomy (NCBI): domain Eukaryota; kingdom Viridiplantae; phylum Streptophyta; class Magnoliopsida; order Apiales; family Apiaceae; genus Heracleum; species Heracleum sosnowskyi. The sequence continues at coordinate 12,385,617 of CM061243.1, forward strand.
AGTTTGGTTGGTCAGTATGGTACGTTGTGATTTTACTTAATTAACCTTACTTATGGTTGGTCGGTATGGTACGTTGTGATTTTACTTAATTGCTCTCAATTAACTGTACTTCATGTTTTTACTTAATTAACCTTACTTATTTATAGAAATATATTATTAAAAAATAATATTATCTATTTATAACCAATTACATTTTTTAACTAAATATATCACAGAAAATTACCTTTTTTAACTAAAACATGTTAGTTTTTGTATTTTTCCTTACTAAAACCTCTCCTTTTCCAAAAATATCACGAGGCAAACATTTAGTTATTTATTTTTAAACATATTTTAATATTATAATTATTTTTAAAAGTGTACCTATTTTATATGTCTACTCATTTTTCTTAACAAATGCAATTACTAAAAATATTAAAATATAAATAATCAAATACCTATTTATAATCAATTACCTTTTCAGTTAAAACACATTATATATTTTTTCTAACAAAATATCACATTTTCTAAATATATCACAGGAAATTGCCTTTTACAATTTAATTTTTCTATTTTTCTCACTAAAATCCATTTTTTTTCAAAAATATCACAGAAAACTCTTTACTTATTTATTTTAAAACATATTTAAATACTTTTAATTATTAAATTTTAAAACCTTATTTTCCAAAAATATCACGGGCATTTACCTTTTTAAACTAAATATATGTTGTATTTTTTATTTTTTTCTTAATAAAACCCCCCATTTTCAAAAAATATAACGGGCAAACCCATACGTATTTATTTTAAAATCTGTTTTAATGTTTTTAATTAATTAAAAGTGTTTACCTATTTTAACATGCCTACTTATTTTTTGCACAATTACAATTAAAAAAATTTAAAAAAATAATAATAAAATAACAATTAACAATTCGTGCATCGCACGAGTTTTAAGCTAGTATTCTTAATTGATTAACAATGAATAACTCTCTCGCAAATCACTTCGACCACAATGAAGATAACATGAAACTATGTCACATTACTAACCATTCGATATCATAAATTTATGTTATGTATATTTATTCCAATATCATTAATATTTTAAATTATATTTTATTACTTTTTAAATAATATATTTCATTTAAAATATCATGTATGTAAACAATAAGTATTAATTACAAAACAGTTAATATACTTTAAAGAAATTAATAAAGAGGTAATAATGTCAACCTATGATTTAAAGGGTATAATCATAATTTCACTCTGATTTTTTTTGTCTCACTCAACCTTGTACAGTTGTGGATATACTTTATTTATAAAACTATTACTTATACCTCTCAAGAAGCCATTAAACTGATTTGTCATAAGTTACTCGTTTCACCTTACAATTGTCACTTGGCACAAATAATTTAACAATTAATAATTTTAACATTTTATCATAGATATTCAAAAAAATTAAACCAATTTTAGTTAAGATTTGATTTAATCATCCAATGATAACTTCAACTTTTTTGTAAAAATCTCCAATACAAACTTTTTTATTAGTATACAAAGAGAAAACTCTTTTGCATTTTTCGGGTTCAATACTTTATATACTAATAGTGTATTTTTCGAAAATGATCAACGTATAAAATTTATTTATTGAAGACGAGATTTATAATATATAGGATCGTAGTAAAACTAAAGTTTTAATCTATATTAGTATCTAAAATTTCCAAACTGCGTATATAATCTATAAGTTGTTAATATCTTATAATGAAGCATTAATAAATGTTAAATGATGAATAAAATCCGTTTTACGCTTATTATATATAAGGATATAATTGGAATGGAGTAAATAGGTTGATAGTTTTAAATTTTAAAATAAAAATTAAAAAAGACTATAATAAGTAATAGTGGCTATAGATGTCAACATTTGTCACATTATCACTTAGGTCATGGTTCAATTCTCATTAAAAACAATTTTTTTATCATCAATATAAAATTAAAAGGGTAATTTAGTAATCTATTATCATTAATATAATATTGAAAAGGTAATCAGGAATCTAATATATATAATCTGATAGTATATAGAATTTGTAATCTAATAGTATATATAATCTGAGTCTTTATATATTTAATACAAATAAACATGATTTATAATATTAAAATATTAATATAATCCTTTTTTATGGATCAATTCCAATTTTATAATATTTTGTATATCTTGCGCGAGTTTTTCTCTAATCTGGTCAAAAATATGATTTTAAGGCATTTGTGAAAATGAATTATCTACCTTATCAAGGAGATTACAAGAAGAGACCAAATAGAATATAACATATTGAGTATTTGCAAATATTAATAAAGAGTTTGATAATATAACCAAAGTTGATATCTAGCATAGTGGTAAGGAATGTAACTTCTAATCAAGAGGTCAAGGGTTCAATTCCCATTAGAAGCAATTTTTTTATCATTAATATAATATAAGAGGGGTAACTTAGTAATTTAACATTGAATAAATTGTCTCACTAAACCCCTAGTTGCTCTATTATATATATAATAGATTGCCCCAACTTCCCCCACTAATTAATTAATCATAACGCCGACGGATTCATCACCTACCGGCTACCGGTAAATTTTAGATCACACCCTGCATTTCAAAAAAAGTACCGAGAAATAGAGTATTGTCAAATTGTTTGTTAAAAGTAGATTCCTCACAGTAAATGTTCAACTTTTATTTTTTTTTATAATTCATTATCAATAAATTAATTAAAATATGACCTCACTTTCAGCAAAAATATAAATAAAAGACTTTTAATAATTAATAAAATTATAATTATATTATGAAATATATGGCTTGCTTAGAAAAAAGAAATGAAATCCAGTGGGCTCAGTATCCACTTGTCTAGTTGTCCATGGTCGCTTACCCTGAGCGATTCAAATCTGAAGGCACCGTCCGGTGTTTTAAAAAAAGTAATATATTTTAGGTATAAAAGATACCCCTTCCCTCCCCTCAATTCTTTACATTGAGGGGACGACACAGAAGTAAGAAAAGATGTAAATTAATAGAAAAAAGTAAGAAAAATGAGTAAAATGGTGGGATCAATCACTATTTAATGTATACAGGAAAGTAGTGAATGTGATTGAATTTTATATTATAAAATGTTACTATTTTTGGTATGTAAAGAAATGAGAGAGACGTACCAAAAAGGAAAGTGTAAAAAAATGAGAGAGAGTAATTGGTTATGAATAGGTAATATTATTATTTAATAATTTTTTTTATAAATAAGTAAGAGTAATTAAGTAAAAACACGAAGTACAGTTAAGTAAGGTAATTAAGTAAAATCACAACATATCAAAAAATATTTAGTATTATATCCAATGGCTCTCATTAATTTACTTTAAAAGATCTAACGGTTAGAGATTGGATGACCAAACTATGGAGGAACAAACTACAAACCGACTACAAAAACTTTTAATGTTTGGTTTTTAATATAATAACTAGCCTAGCACGGGCCATCAAAAAGAAATTAAAAAATGACAAATTAAAAGAAATTAATAGGAACAAAAAAAATTAATGGGAACAGAAAATATTAAATAAAGAATAAAAATCAATATGATACATTATATTATAAAATGAGAAACTTAAATATAAATTGGAACATAAAAAAAAATTACAAATGAGCCATTATTAATATTATTTTATTATTCATTAAAATAATATTAATAATAAAGACAAATAAAAAAACTAACATATTTTAATTAAAAAAAGTAACTGCCCGTGATATTTATAGAAGTATTTTAATTATATTAATTGTATTTGTTAAAAAATATGTCGGCGTGTTAAAATAGATAAGCTTTTTTAAATAATTAAAAACATTAAAATATATTTTAAAATAAATAAGTAATGGTTGCACCTAATATTTTTGAAAAAAAAAGATTTTAGTGAGAGCAAATATAAAATGTAATATGTTTTAATTTAAAGGTAATTGCCTATTATATTTTTGAAAAATGAGTATATTTTATTAGAAAAAAGTGTTTTATGTATAAAAGACAAATAATAAGGACAAATAGAAAAGCTAACATATTTTAATTTAAAAAATTAAATGTACGTGTTTTTTAGAAGTGTTTTAATTATATTAATTGTATTTGTTAAAAAAATACGTTCGCATGTTAAAATAGGTAAGCTTTTTTAAATAATTAAAAACATTAAAATAAGTTTTAAAATAAATAAGTAACAGTTGCACCTAATAGTTTTGAAAAATAGAAATTTTAGTGAGAACAAATATAAAAGATAATATATTTTGATTTAAAGATTATTGCCCGTAATATTTTTGGAAGTAATAGATTTTGTTAGAAAAAAGTGTTTAATTGTAAAAGGCAATCATTTAGTTACTATTTTTATATTATTTTATTATTTATTAAATATAATAAATGACCGAAAACCGAAAACCGAAATTTTCAATGTTTCGGCTTTAATAATATAACTAGCTTAAAACCCGTGCGATGCACGGATTGTTAATTATTATTTTATTATTATTTTTTTAATATTTTATTAATTGTAGTTGTGCAAAAAATAAGTAGGCATGTTAAAATAGCTAAACACTTTTAATTAATTAAAAACATTAAAACAGATTTTTAAAATAAATAAGTATGGGTGCCCGTTATATTTTTGGAAAATGAGAGGTTTAGTAAGAAAAAATAATTGATAGAATAGTATTGATATAGATATAACACGTACTTCCTCCAAAATTATTATTGATAGAATATTTCATAATTATTTTTGATTAGTTTAAAACTTTCATGACTCCATCATTACAGGTATAATAAGATACGTAGAAAATCACATAATATCTTTATTTTCATATATTTTAATATGTTTTTAGAAATCATATAATTTAACATTTATAAACGCAAAATCATAATTCTACATAATTAAATTACATAATTTAAATAAGGATTTCATACTTATGAAGCTGTTCTTGCAACTATTCAAGGTGTAGGTTTTTTCATATAAACTAGTTGAAAAAGCCGCGCTTCGCGGCGGCGTAATAATTTTTTTAAATTTTTTATCAAATAATTTACGAAAATTACTCGGTCCTCGCTAATAAGCCGTCCTCCCGTGAAACACGTTTTCCTTTTTAATATCAAAATCTCAAATTTAATATATTGAAAATATATATTTGTCTTATATATTAATTTTTATGTTACCATACTCCTTTCTAATGAGACACTCTTTCGTCGAAAAAACACCTATATAACTTTACATATTCTACTTCAAATAGAACTTTTAGTTATGTATTACAAACGGTTATTCTACTTCCAATAGAACTTTTAATTGCAAGTATTTCTTTTATATCCGAACTTTTCTCCTCTATAAATCGAAACACCTATTATATTTCAAATAGAACTTTGCAAGAACTTCTCTTATATTTGAACTCTTCCCCTCTACAAATTCAAACACATATTCTACTTCAAATAGAACTTTTAATTATATGTCTTCGCTATAAATTCGAATTCTTCTCCTCTATAACTTCGAACACCTATTCTACTTCTAATATGCTAAAGAATATTTTTTGATTTATTAGTATTTAAAATTGTAAACCTCTACAAAAATTAGAAAAATAGATTGAGACGATCTTAGGGGTGCCAACTCACCTCCCGCGTATCCTCCTTTATATCTATTACCTTTATAAAGCCTGTTGCCATTTTAAGCATGAAATGACTATTTTGTCCCTCCGTATTTTTCAATATTACGGTATATTGCCATTCAACTATTTACTTTTACTACTCCATTTCCTGTTGTTCCATTTTTGAATATAAAGCTTCTGTCAGAAGCTATAAAATTTCAAATGCCAATGTTTTCAAATTCAAAAAAAATTCAAATTCTCAGCATCCTTCAATGTTTCTTACTGTTATACAATCATTCTTTTCTTTTTTTTGTACTCACTTTCTTCAAATTTTCTTATCTTGCTTTTAGTTTTCTGATATCCTTCTTTTTAATTTTTTGCAGGTTTAACTTTGATCTAGCTTTGTGAACTATGATATCACTGATGTTCAGGTTATAAACCCCCTTTTCACAATTTTTTGTTGAATTTTTTGTTGAGAAATATGAGGTTGTGCAAATCAATTTTTGCTCAAGTTGTCTCCGAGAAGTGTTCGATAAAATGCCCAAAAGAACTACCTACACATTTTTCCGCTGATTGTGTGATTGTGTGTATCTGCATGAGTCCAGAATTCTGTTTTCTTTTTTTGCTTTTTTCTCTTTCTCAGTATCCGCATCTGTATTTTTTCATGCTTTTTTAATCGATGTTTGTATTGTTTGCATATGTACGTTCTTTACATATATGTGTTTTATTTGTGCAGAGATGAAGCTTTAGTTGTGCAGAGATCCCAAACCAATATTTTCAAGAAGTGTTAGTTCAGGTATGTGTATATATATGATTGCTATATATGTGTTAGTCCCCAATCGAAAACTCTTACCTCTGCCTCTCGTGTATGAACTAACATCTTTGTTTCTCTACCTTCTAATTACTCTCTTTTTCGATTTACTATTTCATTCTGATTTTGTTCTTGATTTCTTAGATGTTTTTTCACAGAAACAAAGGTGGAAATGCAACGTTTCACAGAAAGAATTGTCAATATGATGAAGTCAAACAGTTTATTTCAAAGGGGTCCGATTATTATGTCTCAGGTTTCTTAGCAATTTTTTTGTTTCGATACTGTAGCCTGAAAAGGATTGGTTTTATTATATTAATTCTGAGTTTATTTTCTGTCAACATGCAATTAGTCAAGAAGAGTGACGTTGAATAATTTTGATGATTACGTCTTGCAGATTGAGAATGAATATGGACCGATAGAATGGGAAATAGGTGCTCCGGGAAAATCTTATACGAAATGGTTCTCAAGTATGACTGTATGCCTTAAAACTGGTGTTCCGTGGATCATATGCAAACAAGAAGATGTCCCTGATCCAATTGTAAGCAATTTTCATTGATATATGCACCATTTTCTTTATGGAAGATACTTTGTTGTCAAGTAAAGTAGCGCACATAGAATTGATGAAATTAAGTGCAGACAACTACTTTTGTTTATATGGCTGCAAACTTAGAATCATGTTTTCTAATTATAATTGCAGATAGACACTTGCAATGGTTTCTACTGTGAAGGCTTCTTCCCGAAGAAGTGGTACAAGCCCAAGATGTGGACTGAAGTCTGGACTGGCTGGTGAGCTACATGGATATAATCTTCATTATGTCAAAGCATATTTTTTATAGTGATTTTTCCAAAAGCATGAGATTGGTTCTATGTACGATTTAGGCTATTGCTCAAGGCCCATAATACTCCACCGAATAATAGTGACAGCATACTTTATTTATAGATACTATTGGAAATCCAAAATAAGTATGCAGAAAGTAACATTCCAACTGATGCAGATGAGTGATTCAGCATTAAATCTTCAAGCTCTACCCCGAGGTCTTGATGCACTTCTACAGAAGGTAATATATAGAATTTCTTTAATCTTTCGTCATCTTATCTTATTGAACCATTGTAAAGTTGTAATATTCATGTGTAATGCAAGTGGAACCATCAATCAAGAAGGAGTTGGTGGAAGAACTACAAAAGGTGATCAAATCGCAGGCGTCGATTGCTGTTAACGGGAAAGTAAAGGTCCCTGTGTGACATCCTTTAGTTCCAGCAAGGTATATTCATTAGTAGTTGAGGCCATTTAATCTATTCTATGTCTTAGTGGAGTGTAGATAGTTGTTCCAAATTTAGGGGTGAAGTATACTAGGACAGAAGCTCTACCTACGGTATACATAAAATTAAGGAGTTGTATATCGTCATTATAGTGACATTGTTCTTAAAATTCAGTTTTATGTATGCAACCCGCCTTGAATGAAGTTGTCTATATGTCAATTTTATATAGACGGTTATAATGCAAAAGCATAAGCTAGATCGCAAAAGCAAGAACTTGAATCAGCTAGGCGCTATCCAGAACTTGCAATGGCATAGATTGGAGTTGATGTTCACTCGTGTCACAAAAAACTATCTTATCAGGTATGCAAGAACGCACAAAAAGCACTGAGATAGTGAGATTGCTCCATAGACCATGAGAATGAGTTTCCTAAGATATCTAAGATTTATTGACTGCAACCAAGTTACGTAGAGTTGTTATATGTTCTAACATAGGAATATTTAACATCTAACTATAATATTCATTCAGACACAATAAGTATGATTTCTGACTCTACAGGTAGCTGTGTACGCTTTATTTAAAGCAGCAATTGAGGTGGAGCTGTTTCTTTCCCACAAACGTCACACAAATGCTCCTGCTTCTAAGATGTAAGTATACAGTGTCCTTTATGCTTTCAGCTTTTAGCCCTGAGATGTGCTTTGACAGTACAAGTTTCTGCAATTTCGAGTTTCTTTACGTAAGGTACCTACAACTACAACACTACTTTATATATTAAAAATGATGGAACTTATACATTGTTCAATCATTTTCTTCAGCTTATACATTGTTAGTTGGGGCATTATATTTTGTATTCCTTTCCATTAAATGTTATTGGCTTATAAATAAACGAGCCCTTTATATTTTGAATTAGAATGTTTGTATTGTATAATTAAAGTTTTTTTGCAGAGATTTGATTTTTGGTCGTTAAACTGTTGTGGCACATCAAATAGATGTATGGATGAGAATTTGATCAATAATATGGACTTGGTGTGGAAACTCCAGCTCCACCAGCACCAGTTTTAGGTGAGCCATGGACTTAATGAATGTGCTAAAGTGATTGAAAAGCATGCTGCACAGCTATGTGTGGTTGCCGAGGATTGTAACCGGCCAGATTATGTTAAACTGGTGAAAGCACTTTGGGCTTATAACAATGTCAACCTAATAACAGTTTCAGCTGCAAAGACTCTTAGAAAGTGGGTGGTTTATGCAAGATTGAGTCTGAAGGCAATGATCTGAAGGTAGTTGGATGTTCATGTGTTACGATGGATTGTCTTAATTTATATTGTTTAGACTACTGCTACACCAAGCTGTTTTTGTATACATAGCTGATGAGATTTTCTTTTATTGCATTTGAAGTAGTAATTGTCTTGCTGACTAAATATTTAATCAACAAAAAAAATTAAAAGTTATGATGGCCTTACTGTTTCTGGAAACCGTTTGCGCAGAGTACGGGATGTGGATATGAAGCACAACTATGCTTTCGTTGTATGTAATAGTTTCCTTTGCCTCTTATTTCTCTGCATGAAATTGTTGCGTGGATAATTATTAAAGGTGCTTAGTAATATATGAGTCAATTATGGTGTCCTCTTGGTTTTTTCTTTTGAACAATTGCCAGGATTTTAGTGATCCCCGAGATGCTGAAGATGCAAGGTACAGCCTTAATGGTCGTGATATTAATGGAAGTCGTCTTATAGTGGAGCTCGCCAAAGGGGTATGTTTCTGACACTGCGCAAGGGTAAATATTTAATATTTGAAGCCATCGGAGTTTCTGTGATTGTTTTTAGTTGGTTGGGTATTCAATATTCTGCATAATATAGGCAATTATAAATTGTATATATTCACTGTCATTAGTGTACAGTGAAGATGACTTTTATTTGTAGGTAACGAATTGAAGGGTGCAAATTAATTGTGAAAGTGTTATCTAAAAAATTAGAAGAAAATATTAGCATACTTTTGTCATTTAGGAGCATTTTTTCAAATATAGGTGTAAATGTTTTCTTTGCTGTAACTAAAGCTCCGATTGCATTCATATGTTTGTTGTTATGTTTCATTCTACAGGGAATCAAATTTTTGTGGAGGTCTACACCTAGATGGCTAGCTGTGTCAGTCAGCAGGCACTCATCTATTACATGCTTCATGTCTAACCAATAATGTCTTGGTATGCAGCTTGCGCAGCTCAGCCGAGATGTCGCTGCTACAATAAGAAGCTATTTTAAGATACTGTGTGCTTTTTTAATCATTCAGCAGTTTGCAATTTGCATCATGTGGTTCTCATTCTGTTAATTGTGTTGTTTACAGGGCGAAGCTCGATACTCGACCAGTCAGCAACAAAATATGGAGGTCTATTGGCATTTCTAATAAATCTGACTCTTAACATACTATGAAGAACTTCACAGAAGCAGTAAGAAATATACTACTTAGTTTGCACTTCTTAAGCATTGATATTTAATTATTTACCAAATAAACTGTTGATGATCATTATTAAGGGGTTTTATCAACAACAATCAGCGGGATATAGTTTCATTGATTATGATTTATTATTTGATTATAGTTTCATTTTTTCTTATTCTTTATGTTGGATATAATTTACTGACTTTATGTGATTTATTATTTGATTATAATTTACTGACTTTGTGATAGTGGATTGTAAATATAGCACGTCTCCAGATACTCCTGAGTAGGTGTAGTCGGAGATACTGAGAAAAAAATCGAACAGAATTAATACAAAATAAGGTTAATACAAAATAAAGGTAAGGTTAAAGGTAGTTCAAACAAATACTTTCCAAACATTTATTTCTCCCTTCATATTTTCCTTAAAAATTTACATACTTCATACTTCTTTTAAAATTATAAAATCAAACAAATCAACTAAATAAACAAATAATTTTTTCTTCCTATTTTCCTTCAAAATTAACGTACTTCAAACATTTCAATCTTTCCAATCTACATTACAAATAATCAACAGACATTACGACAAAAGGGACAAACCTAGAAATTAAAAACAAAAAAAAAAAATTTGCCCGGCCTTTGCGGAGCGGGCAAAAATACTTGTATATATATTGATGCACGAATGTACTGTAAATTTTATTAATTTACAAAATATCGGCAACTAAAAAATGTCCTAAATTTACTGAGGACAACATCATGATCTTTTTTTTTCTCATTAAATAAAATCATATAATATCTTTATTATTCTAATAATTTAATATCTATAATTGCACACATTATATCTTTATATATAATTAGTGTAAAACACTTAAATGGTATGGTTTGGTCCTAAAAACTCTGTACTATAAAACCATTACACAATATAATTTTAATATTTTAAATATTTACACTAAAATTTATTAAAATTGAATTTATAAAAACAATGAATAAACATATAAAATAATCATTTTTTTAGTGAATTTGTATATATAAAAAATTCATATATTTTATCATTTCAATAAGTACAACATAAACCGAAATAATATATACATATGAAAAGATATATTATTAACTTAATGAATTTATATTTTTATGAAAATACACAAAGATATCAATAAATAAATAAAATTATAAAAATACTAAAATAAAATAACTTATTAAACGTCATAATTTGATTTTTATAATTTAATAAATTCAACAATTTTCACCTATATTCCGTGTCATTCTAAAATTGACATTTTTGTATTACATACACACACATACTCCTTTAGTCCTATATCAATAGAACACGCATTACACCAACAACAAACATACGACTCAACACCTGCTTTCCCTCGTCCTTCACTCCTCCCTGTCCTTCTTTTGTCTGTGGCCGGAGCTCACCGCCGCCATCTCAAATTCCGGCAAAGAGATGGAAAATTACGGCCACCTATTCGTTGAAGAAACAACTTTGTACAATCGCATTGTCCTCGGAAGCTTGTTGCCGGAAAGATTGTGGACCCCACTTCCCCATGTTGTTCAAGGATGGCTCCGGAACTACATTGCCGGAACCCTACTTTACTTTATCTCCGGCTTTCTTTGGTGCTTTTATATTTATTACCTTAAAAGAAACGTTTTTATTCCTAAAGGTACAATCTTTACATCTTTTCTTCACTTTTCAAATCTTGATTTGTCTTTTAATTTCATTTTTTTAATATTTTAATGTGTTTTTGTAAATCTTTTTTGTGTTCTGTGATGTGGGTATTGATTGTCTTTGATCCTGGCAGCTTTTTGATTTAATGGTAGTCATGTTGTTAGATATCAACATCAATGAGGGCTATTTCTAAATTTGACCTTGTTTGTGTACAATTTTTTTAAAAAAAATATTAAGAATGTTTGACCCTTTTGATTTTAATTTTTAAGGTTGGATTGCAGTTATGGATTAGTTGGTTTTCAGTTTGATATGATGTCTGAACTACATTTAGTAATTCTGTGCACATGACTGATGTTAGATGGTGGTTTACTATTTTCGGGTTTATTTGTTCTTGGTCCCCCTCCTAATTTGTTTCTCAACTGGGTAATTGTGGTTATGTCATTCAAGTTTTGGTTTTTATGCTAACCTTCTTTAATGGAATTTTAAACGAATCTGATGGTATTTTTAACGCAATTTTTCTAGGTGGTAATATGAATGTTATGATTCGTAGAATCACTTATGATTGACATTTCATGTTACTTTTTTATGCATCTATTTATTTTAGATATGATGAGTACGAACTCGTGATATGATTGTTATAAATATCTGGTTTTTTGTGGAAACCGGAAGAAAACAAATTTAAGATTTGAAACGGGCAAGTGAAAGTGAAAATTGTCGCATGTTTCAAAGTTAAAACTCTTGGGGATATTTAATCTAACAGATATACGGTGACTCATCATCCCTAAGAATGATAGCTACAACAATATAGAGATATGATTGCCATAGATATTTACATTTGTATTTTTGTGGAAACTGGAAGAAAATTAGAAAACAAGATTGAAGATTTAAAATGAATAAGTGAAGAATGTTGTATGTTTAAAAATTAAAACAGGTGGAGATTTTAATATAACAGATATATGCTCATCATCCCTAAGAATAATAGGGACAACACTTATAGTGTTGCCAAATCATTCTAGCTAAAATTCCATTATCTAAAGGATTGACACATATAGTGCCAATGCAGCCAGCTTTAAGTGTTGTTGTTTTCTCTAGAAGTTGAGTTTGTTTTTTTGTACTCTGTTAAGGTAAAAACATATCATTTATAAAGGTTGTAAATTCATCATTTCAGAGGAATGAAACCACATAAGAATTTTTGGAGGGCGTAAATGAGGAAGTGAACAATCTACTTTCCTTGATCTGTTACTAAAAGTAATTTACAAAATTTAGAGTTTTTCAAGTAAAGTCAGAGTCCTTGAACAAAGTAAATAAAAGATGATACATGCGAATCACTCCCTCCTCATTCAAAACATATTGCAATGTCATTTTGGGTGTATTTTGTATGTTTGCTCATTGATATTACGCAAATTTACCATGTTCAGTCGATTGAAAATTTTAGCATGACATTGGCCTTATGTGCTTCATGAGACTCAGATTCATACAACTATATCTGTCACTTGAGATTCTTGTTTTCAATGCTTACTCATGGGCAATTTATAATATATCTTGTGTGTTGAATGCATTAATGCAGAAGCAATCCCTACCAAAAAGGCAATGCTCTTGCAAATAATTGTTGCAATGAAGGCAATGCCATGGTATGTTGCTCTTCCTACATTTTCTGAGTACATGGTTGAGAACGGATGGACAAGATGCTTTCCGAGTATTAGCAGCATTGGTTGGATTGACTATGTTTGGAACCTAATTGGATATCTTGTATTTGTTGAGTTTGGTATATACTGGATGCATAGAGAGCTGCATGATATTAAACCCTTATACAAATATCTCCACGCAACACACCACATCTACAACAAGCAAAATACGCTTTCTCCTTTTGCTGGTAAGTTCTAAACTGTGAACACCTTGGTTGTTTCATGTTTATGAAGTATACCTTACTTTAAATAGCAGTGGATTAGGCTGTTCTCTACTTAAAAACAATTCATAAGTCTGTTAGTTATATGTTTCATGTATGAAGCACAATTAGTATTACTTGAAAACAAGTGTACATAGGTTAAACCTCCTTTTGACATTAGATAGAATACGACGAGGTACCACATGAATAGGAAACCTTGTAACAGATAATCTTCCATCTCACCTTTTGCAACTCATAAAAAGAGAAATCCAAATATAGCAAGCTTAATCATATTGATATCTTGTTGTATCTAGTTGATTTATGCAAGTCCAAGTGATTTCCACTTCATCAAATCATTCAGACAGTTATTTCCATCGTCACTTATCAGCTTCTCCCTTAGGTTGAGAGCATACACCTTGACCTAGGCGAGAGGGTGCTTGAGCAGTTGAGCTCATACCCGAGAAGTCTGTTATGTCTGTATGTAGTTTGTGGGTTCAGTTCAATATAATTACGATATTTATTTAGTCAAACAATGAAGTGGAAGCTAGTCTCTTTTGAATACTCAATCTTCCTTATAGTGTAGCCCTATATTTCTATGGCATGGCCTTTACCTGGATTCACTTTCTCGTGGATATCTGTACAGAGAGACAGAGCAGTACCATCATTTTGTGACTTCAAGAAACTTTTTTTCCTTTCTAAAAGTTGACATTTTTGCTGCAAGTTGTCTTCATTCTTTATGTTTTTTATATAAAATATTTCTTTTTTCTTATTTTCATTCATGCTCCATGCTCTGAGTCAATCCTTGCTTAAATCCTTCCCGTTTATGTAAATCTTGTGACACTTATGGGTTTATATTTGGATATCTTAGACGATATTTCGTTTTGGGACATTTTCTTTGGCAGTGTAGAGGATGTTAATACTATTAGATGGGTTACTTTTCCCACCTGAGTTCTTGATCATTCACATGTTATATACTCTTGGATGGGTTACTTTTTCCACCTGAGTTCTTTAACATTCGCAAGAACAACTGAAGGGTTTCTTGCATTCGAATTCCGATTGTCATTTTTATATATGACTGAAAAAAACCTCTTGTTTGAGGATTCAGTGATAGCCAGGCAGAGGGCCAAAGGCTCATCCTCCACCCCTCCCCCCTGTGACAAGGTCATTAAGAAATTATAGAATCTCCTCCCGTACACACACATGCACAGAAAAAAGCTCTTGTTTGTCTCTTATTTATGCTACTGAGTTACAGAATGATTTATTGTTTCTGTGTATCAGGCTTGGCCTTCCACCCACTAGATGGGATACTGCAGGCAGTTCCTCATGTCTTAGCTCTTTTCCTGGTGCCCATGCATTTCACAACACATGTAGCCCTCATATTTTTAGAGGCCATATGGACAGCTAACATTCACGACTGCATCCATGCTAAAATGTGGCCTGTAATGGGAGCTGGTTACCACACTATCCATCATACAACATACCGTCATAATTATGGTCATTACACAGTTTGGATGGACTGGATGTTTGGGACTCTTCGTGATCCTGTTGATGATGAAGCAAAGAAGATATAAACTGAAGCATGCAGTACTTTTCTGGTCAATGTAGTATGCTGCTTTTATCTGTAGCCTGGTGCTGAAGATGATGCATCCACGTTCCCTGTAAATTACCTTTCATTGCTACTTATTTCTTTTGTTGGCCTCTGAGTTGTTTTGCTCTAGGAGGGACCATTTCCTCCTAAATTTCTCATAGTCCTGCAAAATACAGATGGATGCAAGTTACCAGCTTCAAGTATAACAAAGAAATGGGACTTCTTACATTAAATATAAATTGTTTCTTTATTTTTTTTTTGTTCAATTTGATAATTTAATTTGTTCTTTCATTTGCATGTATGTTGATTTTCCGATTTAATTTGTTTTTCATTTGCATGAATCTTGATTTTACCCAGCAACTACAGTGTTTCATCCCTTTATCTTTCTCTTTGAATGTTGTACTTGTGTAAGTATTATGGTTGCTGATGCATTGTTATGTTTCGCAAGGTCTTGCTATTTACCGCACCTTTTTAAAATGTTGGTTGCAATTTTCTTCTACTTTTTTAGTTAAAAAAAAGAGACAAATGTATGTTTTTTTGTTTTTACGAAAGTACTTGCATTACTCAAATAGAATCATAAACAAGACTCTCAAACATAAACTTGGGAGGGGTACTAATCCATTACTGAACATCTGACACAAAACACGAGTTACGACATTCGTAGACCTATGAATAAACTTAACTAACACGTTTTCAAAGTATTTTAAGTAATCAACACAATCCAAGACAATCGTATGAAAATATGACTCTCCTTGTACTATTCTCTCAAGACAGTTTCGAAGACACACTTCTTAAGCCCCAACTCTTTAATCCAAGATAACGCCTCTTTTAAACTTAAAGCTTATGTCTCTCTTGGATGCAACAATCCTACGACCCTTCGATTACGAGCTCGCACAAATGCACTACGATCATTTCTAATAACTGCTCCCACTCTTATGCAATGAATATCTTCAAATCTGGCCGCATCGATATTAACTTTAAACCAACCTTGCGATGACTTACTCCAATGTCTGGCACTCGAACTCAACCTTATTGTTTGTCTACACACCTCATGTTATGCCTTAATCCAATATGAAAACATGTTCATCGTTCCCTCTCGAACACCAAAAACCGACATATTAATCTTATTCCACACCCATTTATTCCCACAATTCCAAATACTCCTAGACAACAACATTATCGACACTAACTGTTTCTTTTGTTTTTCACAGGAAAAGTAACAATAAATAATAACAAAATATGAACTCGTATTTTATCAATTAAGGACAAGATATTTTTTACAAGGACAAAATATGAATAATAAATGTTTTTTATTTGTATAATAATAAAAATTATTATTGATTTGAATAAAGGTTTTTTTCCCAACAAAATTGGCAGGTCTCCTTATCTTTGTGAGTAGTTTTGCTGCAATGCCAACATGAACTGCAGCCAGAAAAAAAAATATGCCACACCATGCTACAGAGTGATAGTAAATTCATTATCAAGTTCATATCTTTTTTTCTTAACTAATCAAGATCAGATTTTTCTAGGATTGCATTTTTGTAAAACTCAAAAAGATCAAATCTTTATACATTTCGATTATCAAACTCCACTCCTATGACCTCCATTCTTTTTCTTCCTCCTTCAACATCAAACTCCTCCACTTTTCTTTACAATTCCACTTCAATTCCACCCAAATTTAATTTTTTTAGTACTTTTAATCACAACAAAAAAGATGATAAAATAAAGGTTAAATCTTGTGACCCTGATGATTCTTTTTCAGCAGAGGTTAATTTGGGTACTAAATTGCCTTCAGCTCCATGGATGAAGAGAGCCCCTGTTGTTTTTGAAGATATAAAACCCTCAAAATCAAGAAAAGATAGGAACTTTAGGAGTGATGAAGGTGAAGAAAATGAGGCTGGGAAGTCATTGACTCAGAGAGTTAGAGGTGGGAGAGGAAAGAAAGCAATGAGCAAGATTTTTCGAAGTATCGTAAAGCTTCAAGAAAATTCTAATTTGGAAGAGGTTGAAGAAGTTGAGAGAAGCCCAGATCAAATTAAGATGGATTTTTTGATGGGAGGGTTTGAGGAGGATGAGTTTTCGGGTTCCGGGGAGCAAATGCCTTGGGAAAGAGATGAGAGGATTTTTTTTAGGAGGGTGAAGAAAGAGAAAGTGGTAACTGCTGCTGAATTGAGTCTTGATAGTGAGTTACTTGAGAGGTTGAGAGGTGAGGCTGCGAAAATGAAGAAGTGGATCAAGGTGAAGCAAGCTGGGGTGACTTGGGATATGGTTAGTCAAATTCGATGTATTTGGAGGAATAATGAGCTTGTTATGCTTAAATTTGATCTTCCCTTGTGTCGGAACATGGACCGAGCTCGAGAGATTGTAGAGGTTTGGTTTTCCTCACTAAATGTTTGTTGCAATTTACCCTAACTAGACTTGCATTTGCTAAATTTATTCTCGTAATTCATGTAGCAAAAAAACACTTCTAAGTTCTGACACCTTATACTTTTTGTATGCTCTTAGTGCTGATTATGCTCAGTTTATTTTTGAAAACCTTGATATTAGTATGAGAAGAGTATGAGAAGACAAATGCGTGTTTCTGTTGTAATCTTTATATTAGCACTTGTCATCTCAGCTAACATGGGTATCAGAATTTAAAATATTACGTAGAAGCATGAAGGTTGTAAATGAGTGATAACTTGTACCTTTTGAACAGTTCAAGACTGGAGGATTAGTTGTGTGGAGTAAGAAAGATGCACATGTTATCTATAGAGGATCCATATATCAATATCCAAAACCTTTTATCAGGAAGAATGGCAACTTGGGTAATTGTCCTCAACTTATTTGTCACATATCTTTTATCGTGACACTGTTATTCAGCTTAAGTCAACTCTAGAAAGTTACAGGTACAAATGACGGTAAAGAGGAGATCATTTCAATAGACGGATCATTATATGAAAGGGAAGCTGATAGATTATTGGACGGCTTGGGACCTCGTTTCATTGACTGGTGGAGACCAAAGCCTTTACCGGTTGATGCAGACTTGCTTGCAGAAGTGGTTCCTGGATTTAGACCACCATTTAGGCTTTGCCCACCAAAAACTAGATCACAGCTGACTGATGATGAACTTACATACTTAAGGCGACTTTCTCGTCCTTTACCCACACATTTTGTTTTAGGTATTTTATTTCCTATATGAAGTCCCTAATCTATGAAATGTTATAATGAATGTTTCTTGTGAAGGAATGTCATATACACAGAAAGTTCTTTCTAGGTTAATGATATAATCGCGGGATTAGCCATTGATAGATATACACCACCAGTACCTTAGAGGCTTAGACTGTAAAACTGAAGTAGCTTAGGGACTGTGATGCCAATTTCAACCACTTCCTGAATCTGACATGGTGCCTGTGAAACAACGGACACAGAAGTCAGAATCTGGATATAAATATTAAATACAAGTGCTTAAAACGTGTAGAAAGTAATTAAAAGCTTTAAGCCGAATCCTATTTGGAAACAGATTTTTGTTGCATTCATAAATCTGCTTCAAGTTGCAGTCTGTTTAAACTTCCATCATAGTTGCAGGTTTCAAAAAATAAATAAAAATTCTACACATTCTTCCAGCTAGATTGGTTTATTTTATAGCAATTGACATTTTTTGTCTATCTTTTCTGATTAAAGCAAAACACATGTAACATAGTTCTCACATTAAATAGCAGATCCTTGGAAACATGCGTAAGGATTTACAACTTTTCCCTGTTCATGTCTAAACATGGTTTGGCTGCACAAATCATTGCAAGCTTTGCTTTAGGTGATATAGAGTCTACTTCACAATCTAAAAAAACAAAGAAGAGCCTAATGACTCTGCTTGCCATGAACATGCAAAGTTGTCATGATGGTAATAAAGTTTAAGTTCTATTTAGAGAATCTACCCTAATTCTTTCTTATCTTCTCTGTAGGAAGAAACAGAAAACTTCAAGGCTTGGCTGCAGCCATTTTGAAACTGTGGGAGAAATGTCATATTGCGAAGATTGCTTTGAAGTTGGGAGTTCCTAATACAAACAATGCAGAAATGGCAGACGAGCTCAAGGCAAGTTTAAATAATGTCAAACATTGATAATATAATCTAGTTTTAGGTGCTGAAGGTGCTTGCTAGTATGTTCTCATGTATAATTGGCTGATGAATTGTCAAAGAATGAAGAGGGTCCTCTATGTAGAGAATTCTGTATGACATGGATCCTTATATATTGCTGTGATGTTCTTAGTGGGACTTACCTGAACTGTACTTTATTGTGCAGTGTCTGACAGGAGGAGTTCTATTATTGCGTAATAAGTTCATTATAATAATTTACAGAGGCAAGGACTTTCTTCCTTGCAGAGTTGCGAACCTTGTGGTAGAGAGAGAAATGGAGCTTAGAAGCTGTCAACTTCAAGAAGAAGCTGCGCGGGCTGAAGCAATTGAAAACATTTGTTTGACTGTTGAACCATCAAGTTATGGCAGCACTGTTGGATCACTATCAGAGTTCCAGGATATACAGTCAGACAGTGGGGACCTGGAAGGTGCAGATAGGGAGATGAATGTTCAATTGGAAGCTGAAAAGAGGAAACTCGAGAAGGAACTGAGACAGCAAAAGCACAATCTTTCAAAGGTGTCTATCAACATCTTATGAATATCAATTTAACTCTGTGGGATAATATAAGAAAATTTGTATAATAATTAATATGGAATTCTACAGCTTAAAATGAAGATAGGGAGGTCAAGCAGAAATCTACTGCAGCTAAATTCGGAATGGAAACCTGCTGAACTGGAGGCTGACCAGGAAATAGTAACCCCAGAGGAGAGGGAATGTTTAAGGAAGATAGGTCTGAAGATGGATAGCTCTTTGGTGCTTGGTAATCAATAACTTTCTCTTTGTCTTGCTATTACCTGTTATATATTTTTGTTCGTACATAATCCGTAAAGGGTTATAGTTGTTTTTAAATACAATGGTTTACTATTATTGTTATTATTTTTATTTTTATTATTATTATTTGTCAAGTTATATTATTTTGGCTTTGTATTGGCTATTTTGGCTGAAATTGTTTACTTGGAGGAGAAAACACATAAAGCTACATATACTTTGATGCAAATTAATTCTCATTATGTATGCTTGATGCATGAAAAGCAGAATGAATAAAAACCTAAAGCTTTTTGTTAGAAATCCGGGTAATAGGCCTCAGTGCTTAAAATTTGGAGATACTGCCTTGATTGATTAGGCCATCAACAAGGCCATCTCCATGACTTGATTTCTTGGCACTCAAATGCAAGAGGTTCCATTCTTTCCTTGAAACAAATAATTATCAACTACAGTCACTATTTTTTAATGGTAAGAGGAAAAAGCGAGAATTAACTTTATGATAGTTCTTACCTTTGAGTTTATACATACAACTGTGGCACTTTCTTTATTCATATTTTGGTGAAGTGGGTTAAATTATGAATTCATCTTAAAAAGCTGATTCCTACCTGCCGGTATCCTTTTTTTTGGCAGCTGTTTAGCTTATTTCTTATGTGCTTTTGGTGAGGATATATGTACTTTTTACTAGCTTCAGCTTGATAATCTTTTAGGAAGGCGAGGGGTGTTTGATGGTGTAATAGAAGGATTGCATCAGCACTGGAAGCACAAAGAAGTGATCAAGGTGATTACAAAGCAGAAAGTGTTTTCCCATATTGTAAATACAGCAAAACTTCTTCAAAGACAAAGCGGTGGGATACTTATTTCGGTAGAGAAGCTGAAAGAAGGCCATGCTATAATTTTGTATCGCGGGAAAAACTATAGACGTCCTTTAAAGTTGGTATCCCCGAATCTTCTAAACAAAAGAGAAGCATTAGAAAGGTCGCTTGAAATGCAGAGAGTTGGAGTAAGTAAATCTTCTATTTTTCTGCTTTGTTACCCTACAAATACCATAACCTTATATCAAATGGGAACATAGATAATTTTTATATCCTTGTATTTTCAGTCGTTGAAGTTTTTTGCGTATCAGAGAGAAAGGGCAATCTCGGATTTGAAAAGAGAACTAGTAAGGAATCTAAACTTTTTATTAAGATGGGATAATCTTTATCTGTAATTTTCTTCTTTGAACTAAAACAGATTTATATCATAGCACTCCCATTTAGTGGTGGTTACAAGTTAAAAATTTATCACTTCAAGCTGCAATTACCAACTCCCTATCCTTCTAATTAAAGGCTTATCTATTTAATGTTCATAAGTTTGTTAATGTGCAGGCTGAAGTGCAAGAAGAAAAATGAGCTCAGAGAGAACCTGACGAGTGAAGATCTTGTAAAGTTGTAAAGCCTTATGTACAGATATGTTATATCAACACTGTTCTTTGATATAAAAATGCTTCCTCCAGTGATTAAAAAAAAAAATGCTTCCTCCAAACATAATATACCTGTATGAACGAAAATCAGCATGTACACCAATCTTGTTTTGTAATCCTCTGGCTTTGAGAAGTTGAAAATGACTCGATTATTAGTGAAATAGTTGTCTTTGGTCGAGAAAAATGGAATGTAATAGAATGAAATGAATGATAAACAACGGGATACAATAAAGACGGGGGAGAGATTTGAAAACATAAATGAGTGAAGAAAAATAAATGGGTGTGATTTGGAATGGATCATTCCTTCTTATATTGAGGAGTTTGAAGTTTAGCTTGAAAAGTATGTAATAGACGAAGGAATAGAAATTTTGAACTCTCATTTTATAGTTCAAAATCCATTTCATTCCCTCCTATTTGCATTTGTCACTTGAGTGCATTGTCTCTATATCTTTGTATATATTATATAAGGTGATTTCAGATGTTTTTAATTCCCAACAAAAAAAATTGTGATAATATGGACTACAGTCAAAACTCAAAATCTTCCTAGGCATAAGGCATGTTGTATAGGATTAAAATAATATGTGTGATAATTTTATTACAACGATAATATACACGTCAGCAGCCCCTAAACTTATAACGCCAGGTCATTATCTTCAAAATATGTAAACACTAAAACAATTCTTTGTATTGCAACTAGTGATACATGTGCAATCTAAAATTTAATTTTACCAAAAAATATGGAAGTACAATAAAATAAACAAATATGTCTAAAAATATGAAGATAATAGACATGGTTGTTGCATGCTCTGTTAATTACATGTGTATTTTAGTTCTATGTATGCCTTCTATGGGAGTTTGGCCTTTTACATCACTCGTACCATCTGATATCGGCTTGAGTTATAGTCAATATATAACCCCATAATCTCATTCACTCTGAAGAGATGTGGAGTTGCTAATCCATTTGTCAGCCACCGAATCTGGTGAGTATGAACCTTCCTTACCCTTCAGGGGTGCATCCTCCTCCACCACAATTTCCAATACACTCGATTTCTGAACATCAGAATCTTCATGCTGTATCTCCTTCAAGGTTTCAACCACTTCCTGCATTGTAGGTCTTAGATCCTTCTCCTCTTGCAAACATCGGAATGCTAACTCTGCCACCAATGTGGTCATCTTTTTTACTGAAGCATTGCTTTCAAATCCAAGTCTTTGATCAATTAACTCATTGATTGTCTGGTTCTGGATTTTACTGATAGCCATACTAGCCAAATTTATATCAAATCGGTCCCTGTTGGTGTCCAGAGCTGGTAATGAAGATATAAGCTCAACTAAGACCACTCCAAAGCTATAGACATCACTCTTGTCAGTGAGTTGGAAAAGTTTGTAATATTCAGGATCAACATATCCAGGTGTCCCTTGTGGAGCTGTCGAAACGTGAGTGGCATTATTTGGATTCAATCTGGACAACCCAAAATCAGCAACTTTTACACAGAAGCTGTTGTCCAAGAGAATGTTGTTACTTTTGACATCACGATGAATGATACCAGAGACATGCAGATAAGCCAACGCTTCAGCTGTTTCTATGGCAATTTTTAATCGGACAGACCAAGAGATCAAACCTGAACTTGCTTGCTTACCATGTAGATGATCAGCTACAGTTCCATTTGGTATATATTCATAAACAAGAAGGAGGTCTCGGCTTCGCTTTGAAGTGCATCCATACAACTTTACTAGGTTTTTATGATTTAGTTTTGTCAGGATTTCAACTTCATTCATAAACTGCTCAACACGCTTAAAATTGTTTTCATATAGTCTCTTAACTGCCACTATACGACCATCTTGAAGTGTGCCTAATCAGGGAAAAGAACCAGTTCAGCAAAGATGTCACAACAAACTATTTGACACCTATACCAGATACATATATAGACAAGTAATACCAATACATATGCATACCTATATGGCTACATATTTAGGTAAATAGTTCAACTGATAAAAGATTTAGACAGAGCTCTTACCATAGTATACAGTACTGAAGCCTCCGTCTCCGAGTTCTCTGGAAGGATTAAAATTATCTGTGGCCTCCTCGAGTTCTGTGTAGTTAAAGACCTGAACTCCAAAGTAGGTGCTTCCCTTTCCCGACTCAAACCCTGAGGAGGAATAAGAAGGAATGCTTTTGGTGAAAGGAGTTGATGTTGCGGTAGTAAGAGCATTGGCTGAAGGAGTAGCCGGAAGGTCTTTGCTTTCAGTGTGTGTTGCAGACTGGGCAATTCTTTGTTTTCTCCTTTGCCTACAAGAGATGATTAACCATCCAATGGCAATGCCGGCAATGGTAGCACCTACCACATAGAGGACTGGAAGTGCAAGAGAGTATTAATTTCTTCCAAAAATATAGATGTACAGGATAATAGATCTCCACTGCAAATTAACTTTATTTTACCTGTACTTAGTGTTTTTGAACTTGATTTGTGTTTTCCTGCACATATAAGCGACTTTATAGAGTTAGCTAAAGAACAAATATGGACTTGAAACTAAGTTTCATATTGACAAACATGATTCTGACCACAATGAAACCCTTGAATTAAAAATTAAAGGCATTGTGAATTAATTGTATGGAAGCACAATTCCTACAATTGCCAATAATAATGTCATGAATATAGAGAAATTCTGGTTCAACTATGTCCAGATTGAAATGCAAATTTTAATTCCATTCCTTCATCTAATAATATACAGTGACCGCAACACACCAGGGGAAGCATACAGGGGTAAAGTATATAACCAGGTACAGTAATTCTAGAGATCAGTCCTAATTTGACTAGGTCAGCTAACATAACTCCTAGATTAAGTACAATTGCTTCCCAATTACATCTGTAACACAGAGCAAAAAATGAGTCCACAATAGCTATTTAACTGTAGTCAACTTGAACCCATTAGCTGTTCTAATATCTTCCATATCAATCTAGATCACCTTCATGTGAAATAAACTCTCTTATCAATTAAGACGTGATTAATGTTTAGCGTGGCAAGGAAGGGTATATGATAATAATTAGACTCTTCTTGGGGTTGCTTGATCATACAAAGCCTAATGAACTAATTAACAATTCTAAATAAAATTTATCTAAAAAGTAAAATCATGCAATCACAAAAAGCAAAAATTTAGTATACGTATTGATCAGATGCCTGCACCAACACACACTTCATTTTGACAAATGCAAACAGGTTGGGTTAGCCAACAACCCACATTGCCCACCCGACAAACTACAATTCAAACAATGATCATTATAAGGATCACTATAATTTTATCCCTAGAGTAGCTAAATCACTCCCGAGTCTTTCTCCAGCTATCCCTAGTATCCAAACCACGACACTTACAGTACATCAAATAAAACTGATCAACGGAACCAATCCAACAAAGTAGTAGGCATCACTAAACTCAACACCATTCACATTCCAACTAAACACATTCAACAACAGAGAATTTAACAGCCACGAAAAACACCCATAAATAAATCAAATTAAGCATCACATTATCTTCATAATTCTAAATAAGATTTATCTAAAACATACAACCACAACAAGCAAGAATTTGGTAGGCAAAATGATCAGATACCTGCATCAACGCACAATTTATTTTGACAAATGCAAACAGGTCGGATCGGATTAGCCAAAAACCCACATTGCCCACCCGACAGACTACAATCCAAACACTCATCACTATAAGGATCACTATAATTCACTCTAAACCCCGACGCTAAAACATCATCCAGAGTAGCTAAATTACTCCTGAGTCTTTCTCCAGCTATCCCAAGTATCGGAACCACAACACTTACAGCACACCGTATAAAATTGATCACAGGAACCAATCCAACAAAGTAATAAGCATCACTATACTCAACACCATTCACATTACAACTAAATACATTCAACAACGGAGGATTCAATGAAGTCGAAAAACACCCGTAAATCAAATTAAGCATCACATTATCTTCCCCAACGGTGAAAACACTAGAATTAAATGTGGCATTAATAAATTTTTGAGGACAAGTGGTGTTGAAAAGATCAGACCTAGCCAGGGTTAGGGTTTGGTGAGTTTGATTGATGTGAAGAAGTCGGTAACCGAGTGAGTTGAATGTTAACTCGGGGTAAGTGTTGTTGTTAGGACAAGTGAGATGGAATTGAGGTGGGCCGCAGTAAATGGGGCGATCACCGCCGGTGAATGGGTAAGTGATGTTTTGGATTGGGCCGCATGAGAAGGTGTTGGTACAATTGGGATATGAGGTGGGGTCATTGGTGGTGAATGACGGCGTAGCGGCGGAGATGAGGAGGAGGAGAAAGAAAGGGAGGTGCATTGGGAAGTGTGAGAGTGAGGTGGCAGACATTTTTGAGTTTATGTTTGAGGTCAACCAGTTTCTCGAAGGTTGAGTTGGCGGGCTGTCTTTGTTTGACTTTTGAATCGTAATGGGTTTTCAGTTTTCAGGCAGGCTCTGCCTATTTTTACTCGGTATTTTTTGGTCTCAATTCTTGTACAACTTTTTGGGAATATTTAACAAAAAATATGAATCCAGGGAATATGATTTCAGTAAAGAATAAGAAAAAAGTAAGAATAAAGGCCATTATATACAGCTCCTGTATAAAAAAACAGTATAAATTTCTAACTTTACAAAGGCGGATCTAGAAATATTTTTTGAGTGAATTTCGAGTATCTTATAATTTTAAATCATCAATATATATATATAAAGGAGGATACGCGGGAACTTAGGTGGCGGCTTTAAGATCATCTCAATCTATTTTTCTAATTTTATAGAATTTTAAATATTAATAATACTAAATATCTCTTAAAATATTAGAAGTAGAAAAGATATATGAATTTGTAAAGAAGAAGAGTTCGAAGTCTCATTTAGTTTGGACGATGAAGAGGTAGAAGACATGTGAAAACCTTATAAGAAAAATCTATATAAACTCGGAACACGCCATAGCTTAATATATATATATATATATATATATTATAATTTTGTGTGACATAAACATTCCATGGTTAGCGAAGAACCAAACAAGACTCCATAACTTAAGTTTAAGGACTGCAAAAACTTCGTGCATGCGGAGTAGTATGGTTCGTTTTATTTTAACTCTACTTTTGTTTACGTATTTTCTTAGTACACGAGGATGATATATATATATTTGTAATTTTTTTCATGGTTTTTGATGTTCGCGGTATTTTTTTGATTGTTTTATATATATTTTTTTCAATTTTTTAAGAGTTTTCAAAATTTTAAATATTAATAATTAAAATATTCTTTAAAATATTAGAGAATTTATGTTATAATTCTCCAACTCTTTCGTTGGTAGTATAATATTTTTTTTGGAATTTACTTGCAAATTACGTTTGTTGTTATAAATTTTTTGTTTTTTAATTTAAATCTTACTATTCTGCTTTTCTTTTTTGCAGACTTGAGGTGATATTTTGGTCGAAGAAAGTATGTAGTCTTTGAATTTTTTTCCGCCAAGTATTTACTTTGATCATCAAAGGTTAGACATGAATTTATTATAATATTATATAATATTGATTTATTTTTAAAAGGTTCTTATATAAAGGAAAATGGAGGATACGTGTGAGGTTAGTGACGCCTCTAAAATCGTCTCATTTATTTATTTATTTTTCTTATAATTTTACAATTTGAAAAATTACTACCTTTTAACATATCAAAAATATAATAGGTGTTAGAATTTATATAAGTGAAGAGTTTATATCATCAATATATATATATATATATATATATATATATATATATAAAGGAGGATACGCGGGAGATTAGGTGGCGCCCTTAAGATCGTCTCAATCTATTTTTCTAATTTTCTAGAATTTTAGAATTTTAAATACTGATAAATCAAAAAAATATCCTTTAACATATTAGAAGTAGAATAGATGTTCGAATTTATTGAGGAGAAGAATTCGAATTTATAGCGAAGTTCGAAGTTCTATTTGAAGTAGAATAGGTGTTTGAATTTGCAGAGGGGAAGAGTTCAAATATAAAAGAAATACTTGCAAAGTTCTATTTGAAGTAGAATAGGTGTTTCGATTCATAGAGGAGAAGAGTTCGGATATAAAAGAAGTACTTGCAATTAAAAATTCTATTGGAAGTAGAATGAGCGTTTATAATACATAACTAAAAATTCTATTTGAAATAGAATATGTAAAGTTATATAGATGTTTTTTCAACTAAAGAGTATCTCATTAGAAAGGAGTATGATTACATAAAAATTAATATATAAGAAAAGTATATATTCAATATATTAAAGTTGAGATTTTGATATTAAAAAGGAAAGCGTGTTCACGGGAGGACGGCTTATTAGCGAGGACCGAGTAATTTTCATAATTTATTTGATAGAATTTTTTAAAAAATTTATTACGCCGCCGCGAAGCGCGGCTTTTACGACTAGTTTTTATGAAAAAATCAAGATTAAAATAGTCTCATGCTTTACAAAAAAGCTAACCTAGTGGCTCGAATAAAAATTTAGAGACGAGAATAATGGGAGTGTTCTTTATTCCAACTTGCATGTAGATTAAATAAATCATGTATGGACTATAGATAGCATCAAAGACCTGGTCAACTTTGTCATACTTGTCCTCTGTTCATCCATATTATCGAAACTAAAAAAAAAACCTAACACCACCTTTGACAGAAAAATGAAGAAGAAAGACATGTGTTTCGTTTAAATTCACATGGACGACAAAGGCCCCCGGTTGGTATCGTCTGAACACAAGACAAAATATAGTAGCACACGAAATGTGTTTTTCGACAAACATTCGAATGTTCTGGTCTGAAATGTGTTAGTTTTCTCCTGACTAAATTTCTAGCAGGGAACTCCAGTGAATGGTTTTCTAGGATACCATGCTAAACTAATACAACTGATGTTAATTAATTACGAGTTTTAAGCACAGACAGGGAAGTTGTAATTACCTGGTTCAGTCTCGTTGCAACGAAATGGATAAGGCCGATCAAAACAATAACAAGCAAAGGATGAGGTAGTTGAATTATAGCCGCATCTCCCACCTGATCGGGCACATTCGTTACAGTTGGTGTCATTCGCTTCCCAGTTTAATCTGAAACCAACTTTAAGAACTTCCTGTAGGTCATCTTGTGATGCCGTTGTAGTAGTTAACGATTGAGCGGATGTTTGATTAATCGGAACACTTATAATGTTTCTGCAGTTTGGCGGAGCTATAGCTAAAGTAGCTTCTGTAAAAAAATAATTGTCACTGCTGCTTGTTCCGTTCACTGTGCAATCAAACTTGTATGGTGTACCTGGGACTACAGCCAGGGAACCACAACCATATGACAACGTCAGGTTCTCATCACTGGAAGGATGCTTAAAAAGCCTATAATCCAAGTCTGTGTTGTAAATTAGATTTGGACAGGTATTGTTCCACAAGTCTTGTCTAGCAACGGTGATAAGCAGTGATCGAGTATCTATTCCAAGAACTCGATATTTTCTTGACTGTAATGTTATGAGAGGGACATCGCCTTGGCAATCTAGCCCGAACGCTGGATGCCCACAGTAGGAAGTCCTGCCACCTCCCCAGAAAGGGTACTCAAGATTTGAAAAGTTGGCACACCGGAAACGCCCAGCACAGGCTACATATTGTGTATCATCTTGACAGGAAGTCGTTGGCAGATGGTCTAGAGTGAAAATTATGATGACAAGGAGGAGAAACGAAGACGGAAAAATATAGGAATGCATTTATAGAGGAGGAAAGAAATAGAAACCAGAAAAAGTTTGCGAGCTAGGAGGTCGAGAAAGACATATAATTTTTTATCTAGGAAGAAAGAAAGAGGATGCTAGACATGACTTATAAGCTTTCTTCTCTCTATAGGCTTAAGTAGCACCTAATAAATTATGTTTACCAACTTGGAAGGTTCTGTTAGAAATTGCTCGAATCTTGACCAAAGCTAGCTAATGCTAGATAATTAACTCAATAATAATAATGTCCAAAGTTGCGGTATTAAGTTTTGAGATAAAACGTTGATCTATTGTCTGCAAAACCATAACTTCTAGAAATTCAGGTCCTTCACATTTTTATTTATTTGTCAAACATACAAAGAACATCCTGGTCAATGAACACAACTTCTAGAAATTCAGGTCCTTCGCATTTTAAAAGTATCTTCAGATGTTTACATCCCACCTGTGCTTCTAGATACTATAATATCAAAGATTAAGCTAATTAAATGGCCTAAACACAAGAAGTGTCTAAACGTCTTTAGCAACCATTTCAAATTTCAGAATCCTGTTTCTTCCTCTGAGTTATGAAAGATAAGCACAAAAATCTAATAGCAGAAGGCATGTTTTCCGTCTGGGACAAAGGTAAGTGCATATTTGCATACCTGGACCAGGTGAATCTCTCTTTGTTGCAGAGCAGGAATCCGAAAGGTATGGTTGGCCTGGGCAAAAGCAAGTTGTTTGATTAGTAGAAAAGCTGTATCCACAGCGTCCACCTGTTCTGGTGCAGTCGCTGCATGCTTTCCCATCCATTTTCCATCTAACTTCAAAACCCTCTTGAAGAAGTTGATCCAAATGTGTTAAACTGACAGATCCTTCTGTACCTGTCTTTAGAACTGGAACAACAACACTATAATTACAGTTTCCAGGGCCTTGAGCTCCAGAAACTACATCAACACTATCATACCCTTTACTCCCACAAGAGAAAAAGCTTGGACTTTGCAATTTAACTGAAACCGGACAACCATAAAGAAACGTAATATTCATATAGGCTGAAGTATAATCATAGACTGCGTAGTTGAAGGTTGTGTTTACTAGCTCCCGTGGACAAGTTGCATCCATCACATCCTCTCTAGCAATCTTCATAATCTGAGTGGCTTGATCAATTTTTAATACACGATATGTCACGTTCATTAATCGAATACTAGTTGTGTTCTCTTGGCTACATTTAAGCAAAAAATTGGGATATCCACAATACTCTGGATCTCCATTGCCACGAAAAGGATATCCAACTCCAGTGATGGTGCCACAGCTGAATGTAGCACCACAACTTTGGTACCACTCATCTGGGTGACTAGAACATTGCAAAATTTGCATAAAAACCAGTGTTCTTAGAAACAGAAGGACGGAATACAAAGGAAACCAGGAAAGGAACTGAAAATCCATTTAAAAAAATGTGGTTAAACTGGAGGAAGTTGCTGACAGAATGTTATTGATTAGAAATAGGTAGATGATACTAGAGGGAAAGTGGCAGTTGCCACAATATTCAAAGAAAGTAATACAAGGAAACACTGGATTTTAATCTTTGCCTCGGACTTTCCATATTTATGATTATTTTTAGTTGACAAACACAAATATATCTATCTCAAATTTACTGTTCAATATGAAACCCTGTAATTATGTCAAACAAATAAACCTACCATCAGCAGAATATGGTGTTGTCGCGAGGAAGACGAGTTAAATGATTTCCCCTGCTTTGTTTAGCTCATACTACCTAATTATTTACCAACCAACCACTCCTTAGACATTGAGTCCATATGACATGAATTCAAATGTAGTTCATCTGCAGTTTTACTACACTGAGCAAGTTGCTAGCTAGTGTGCATCCAAGACAATGCTTATTTATATTTAATCTCACCTTCAACCAACTTCTTGACTTGAACTCACAGTATATTATGAGTGAGGATTATATATTTTAAGCAGATTCAAAAAAAGTAAGCTCCCAACACTTCCAAAATCAGAACGGAATGGAAAAGTGACCATCAGGTTAACTTCTATCATCTTCATGCGTAGTAGGTACTGTGGCATGTCACGGAATTTCAGAAAGTACAGGAAAAGTGATTTCATGGCTTGTTCAATTTTATAAACATTTCTACAGAAATTGCAAAGATACCAGTGATGTAGGATGATCATCATGTACAATCAAGCAAAGATACAAAACAAAATGATCCTTAATACACAACAATCGTTCACAGTGATCCTTAATTTTTCAAGACATCGCATCAAATGAAAACAAAGCACTTAATTAGAACATAATCTGAATCAAGAACCAAGGTCGTTCACCACGCCATTAAGCTTTCTATCCAGAACATCCGAACTAACTGCCCCATCATGTGATAAAGTGATTTGAGATCCGATAACTGTTCAATTGACATTTTTTCTATCACATTTTTTGCTAATCTTTCCCTCTCTGCATTAAAAGAAATATGACACAACTCAATTTGAAAAAAAATGGTATAAATAGTTTATTTTGTTATCTACATATATTTTAATATTTTTTTTGATATAAAGAAATTTATTATTGTGCAGGATTAAAATTTTGTTTTTAGATATTTATTACAATGGATGTCAACTCAAAAAATCGTTAAAAACCAATGTTATCAATGAATAATAATAATAATATGTAAATATATATTATTTTATCAATTAAGTACATTTAATTTATTACAATGTTATGTTTATTAATTTAATTGATATTACGAACATTTAATTTTTATTTTTTTATATAATTCATGAGTTTAACATCACATTGTCGGTGTATGTCCTATGTAGAGTAGAATCTCACCATAGTCCATGCATATAACTTAATGAAATGGATCTGTTCCCTCAACATTACGAGCTATTGTTAAATCAAGAAATGATTAAAAAAAAAGGACAATAGTTTATTTGTTTACTTTTTCACAAATAAATTAGTTGGCAATATTGCTAATTAATCACAACTTTTTCTATTAATGTTTTATACATTTTTTAACATAACAATTATATGTTTTTGTTTTATGATGTTAAATTATTTGACACAACTTTTTATAAATATGATTAATTTCGTGACAACTTAAAAGACCATAGTAGAATGATAAATTTCAAAATTCAAAATTTTCTATTAGATATGATTTTTTTATTAATATTACGGGTGTCGATCCAAGAAAAAGTATCAGAAATCAGTATGAATAAGAAATTTTGGTTAATATTTATTTTCATATTTAATTTATATAATATTGTGCTCACTAATTTATAAGATATTACAATATTTGTTTCTTAAAAGTCTTTTTAATATTGTATATGTAGATATATTTTCAAAATTTAAGAAAAATATTATCAGGCCGCTGCGAAGCGTGGCTTAGTCAACTAGTATATATATAAAGGAGGATATGCGGGAGGTGAGGTGGCGTCTCTAAGATTGTCTCAATCTATTTGTTCTAATTTTCAAGAATTTTTGAATTTTAAATACTAATAAATCAAAAAATATTATTTAACTTATTAGAAGTAGGATATGTGTTCGAATTTATAAAGGAGAAGAATTCAAAGTTATAAGGAATACGTATAAATAACGAAGTAGAATATGTGTTCGAATTTATAAAGGAGAAGAGTTCAAAGTTACAAGAAAGACGTATAAATAACGAAGTAGAATATGTGTTCCAATTTATGAAGTATTTTGATTTACTTATGTCTATGTAATTTTATTTTTCTAATTTTATTAGAGTTTCAAAATTTTAAATATTAATAGATA
Organism: Heracleum sosnowskyi; assembly: GCA_030848705.1. Classification (NCBI taxonomy): domain Eukaryota; kingdom Viridiplantae; phylum Streptophyta; class Magnoliopsida; order Apiales; family Apiaceae; genus Heracleum; species Heracleum sosnowskyi. Next base: position 12,418,679 of record CM061243.1, read on the forward strand.
AAAATGTCTTTAACATATTTGAAGTATAAAAAGTATTTGAATTATAGGGAATGAGAACTCTAATCCACATGAAATCGTTTAATATATTTGAAGTATAGCAGCATTCGAGTTAATTTAGAAGAAGATTACAAAGTTATAACAAAAAGTAATCGAATTTATAAACAAATAGAATTCGAGTTATCTAGAAAGTATACTTATACACATGAGGAGATGGTGCAATCATTCTAATTTTTCTACAAACCTCGAATTTCCTCGCAAGGTTTGGCCACATGCTTATGTAATTCTATTTATATTTCTATTTATTTATTTGGTTCTATTCTCCATCATGCCAAGTATATTATTTGTATGTGTTTTTAATAGTGTAAGAGCAAGAGACTTCTAATGTGTTCCTTATAAATATGATAAAAAATTAACCTCCTAATGATTTAGGATATTATAAGTAATGACAACTCCAGCAATACTCCTTATACACACTCCTTATTATTATTATATTATTAAATTCAAACTTCATCATCATTTTTTATATTAGAGAAAATAGAAAAAGATGAATAGATTTGGAGGGAAGTGAATATTTTATTTAAAAAAATGATATAAGAATTGGCTCGGCAATCCTTAAACATAAGGAAAGAAGAGGAGTTCTTAAATTTTTAAGGAATGACTAAGGAGACTGTTGGAGCAAATTTTTGCTTCAAATTTCTTATATTTCAGTTTAGGAGTCTATTTAGGTAGTCTCTTGGAGTTGCTCTAAGCCCGTAATCATGAATAAATTGTCTTTCGAATCGGGTATTTTATAATTTTGTCATATTTAGGAGATTATTTTTTTAATATTTGGTCTCGTGTGTTATTCGGCTTTTCTAGATATAGACTGAAGTGAATTAAAGATAAAAAAATATGTATGTTTGGTTATTGATGTTTAATTTAGTCTTAATTTTAAAAGTTACGAGTGATAATATATCGTTTAATAGATTTTATAATTTATTTTTGTTGGTTAGGATTCGCGGTAGATGAGGTGGCGTAACTACGATCGTCTTAATGTATTTTTTTAATTTTTCTAGAGATTTACAATTTTAAATACTAATAAATCAAAAAATATTTTTTAGCACATTAGAAGTAGAATATGTGTTCAAAATTATAAATGATAAAAGTTTGAAATTATATAGAAGACATTTAAATAAAGTTTTATTTGAAGTAGAATAGGTGTTCGAATTTTTAAAGAAAAATATTTCGAATTTATAGGTATGTCATATAATTAAAAGTTTTATTGAAAATAGAATAGATGTTCGAATTTATAAAGGAGAAGAGTTCGAATTGATAAAGAATACATATAATTAAAAGTTTTATTAGAAGTAAAATAGGTGTTTGTAGACATAATTAAAAGTTCTATTCGAAGTAGAACAGGTGTGCGAATTTATAGAGGAGAAGAGTTTGAATTATAGGAAATATATAGTTAAAAGTTATATTGAAAGTAAAATACGATTGTGAATTTATATAGGTGATTTTTCAACGAAAGAGTGACTCATCAGAAAGGAGTATGTTAACATGAAAATTAATATATAAGACAAGTATTTCAATATATTAAATTTGGAATTTTGATTTTAAAAAGTAAAGTGTTTCACAGAAGGACGACTCTTAGGGTGGAACGAGTAATTTTTGTAATTTAATTGATAAAGGTATTTTTTTCAACGAGAGAGCGACTCATAAGAAAAAAGAATATGTTAACATGAAAATTAATTTATAACACAAATATTCAATATATTAAATTTGAGATTTTGATATTAAAAAAATGTATTTTACGAGAAAATAACTTATTAGAGAAAATCGAGTAATTTTTGTAATTTAATTGATTGAATTTTAAAAAAATTATAACGCCGCCGCGAATAGCGGCTTTTTCAAATAGTTTACTTATAAAATCCATCCAAAACATAGACCCGTTGAATATTATATAAATTAATAATTATGTATATTTGTGTTTTTTTTTTTTTTTGAAATAAAGGTGTTAATTCAATAATAAAAAGCCATACGACATCTACACCAATGATCGAGTCGAACAAACAGTAATTTGCAATCGCATGTTCTCATGAAGAGACAGATAAGCGATATTTTGAAGATAAAGTATATACAAATACAAGTACCCACTTTGTGCATCCTTGTTGGATTACTGATACCCCCTTCATCATGCCCCGATGGAGCTATCGTTTGAGCTATCGACCAAAGCTGCAATCCCATACAAAACTTTATCACTAAATCAAGACCCCCACTCACAATTAAGAAGCGAATAACAAAATCAAAACCATAAAAATCCATCAAAACCAAAAAAATCCTGCAGATCTGAAATCCCGGATATTAAAACACACCAAACACACAAAGAACACACCAAACTCTCACAAGGAGAGATAAACTAGACCCAAATAAATTGGGAAAACTCTCACTAAGAAGGGAGATTATTGAAAAACAAGAACAAAAACAAAGGAAATTAAAACTAAGTTCATTAAAAATTTAACCGAAAGTTTTAATGGAATTTTAAGATCTGTTTGTCTTCTCCCTGTCTTTTTTTTTTAAAGTTTTAATGGAATCTTAGGGTCTGTTTGTCTTCTCCCTATTTTGAGTATATATATATAGGTTTTTGTTCAAATAGAAACTAAAATTAAAATAGAAACTAAAAACTAATCTAAGCCCTTAGATTAATCTAATCTAATGGTCCTCTACTGCACCACACACAATTAAAATACACCCTCACATACACAATCCCACCTAATTCCCTTCATTTTTAATTTGATTTTTCCCGTGAATCGGTGAACTTTTTTTGAAATCCGACTTCACTATATTTTTCTCCATCTTCCAACGATCAATATGCATACCATATGTGCTATATTACGGAGTACTAAAATTTTAGTGGTTTATGTAATAATAAATAGTGATTTCAGCATAGATCTAGCGATTTATTTTTATATACGTATAAATTTAGTGATTTTGCAGTACAAAAATTGTAATTTACATATAGGTCTGGAGAAAAAATCACAACATTTACGCAGAAATCACTATTTATTCTTACATGAATCACCAACATTTTAGTGATTCTCGCAAGCATAAATAGTGATTTATCGTCGAAATATATCAAATAAGGTATGCAAACTAATTGTTGCGAGATGAAAAAAAATACAGTGAAGTCAGATTTCAAAAAAAGATCACCAATTAACGGGAAAAATATAATTACGAATGGAGGGGATTAGGTGGGGTTGTATGTGAGAGGGTGTATTTTAACTGTGTGTGATGCAGTTTCTAATTTTTAATTAGTACATGTTTCTAGTTGAACAGGACCCTATATATATATATTGTCGCCCTGTGAAGTTGGTTGCAGCAAAACACACTCAAACAACTTAGCAAAAGGAAAAATAAACACACACTCAATTATCGGAGGACCTTCAAAGCGAGCATACCACGGGTTGGACGGGTTCGGAAATTTTAATAATCCAATTCAATTAAATTGGGTTTGTAAAACTAATGTAAAACTGTGAGCAAATGAGAGTCAGTCGACCCATCTTCCCTTAACCCTAGCCCCAACATCTTCATCCTCATCCCCTTTCTTCCCATCTCCATCTCCATCCTCATCCCCTTTCTTCCCATCTCTGTCCACACAACACCTCTTCTCTTGTTTTTTCAATTTTTTTTCAATAAAATCGAGATTTGTTCCACAAAACTCGCAAAATCCATTTGAGTTTCTTCACTTTAGTTTTCAGATCTACTAAGGTTAAGAGCTCAGATTTTATAATAAAATTCAGTTTTGGATTCAAAATCTCTGATCTAACATCATGTTAAAAATTGGTGTATTTCCCATTTTTGGGTTTTTTCGTTTCGTTCTGTTTGAGTTATTAGGTGTGTATTTGATTGTCTCGCTTTGTGCGATGTGTTGGTTGTGTTGAAAATGAATTTTGCGATGTATTGGGAGATTTGGATATATCGCATCAACACCACTTTCGGCAGGTCTATAGCTGGTGTCCGGCAAGTAGATAGCTGGGGTGCGTTTGGAACAGTGGTGAAAATCGCATGTGCTCACCTCTCACAAAAAATATTTGTTCATAACATGAGGTATCTAAGCTTAGTTTTTGCAACTGAGTCCTCTGAACATTGCACTATCCATGAAGTTAATGTGAAGGTCAATTGTGAAGCTACTGTTTTCAGGGGAGATGCAAGCTGGATTGCTCGAGAAACTGTTATCTTCATTTTTAATTTTAAGAATATTTGTATTCAATTAATTAAGCAATCCGGAAACAAAACAACTAATTACTTTGTTTGTTTGTTTTTCAACCTGGTTGCATGATCAGTTGGGGGTTTGTCCCTATTGAATCTCTTTCAAAGTATTAATGAAATCTGCTCTATTTTTGACAAAAAAGAAAAAGAAAAATTAGGTTTGTAAATTTTCAACCCAACTCCTAAAAATTAAATTTGTAATTCAACCCATTTAATTTATTTTGATTTGAATTGATTCGAGTCGGAATGATCGAGTTAATTAATATATGAAATATTTTTTTATCAAGTACTAAGAGCAACTTATTAGAGACATAAAAGGTAAGATACCATGCAAGTCTCGTAACTTAAATCATTAAATTAAAACTAGTCATACTAATATAGATTATTATGGCTACAGTTCAGAACCAGGGGCTTCACCTCATAAGTCACTCAATAAAAAAAAGATGAACGATAGCTTAAAAGTTATTTGAGATGTAAGGTTCTTAATGTCCGGAAAGAAGTAGAAGGATACATAAATATATAATTCATTGTTTTGGGAATAAATATATTTTAAATAATGTAAACAATATTCAACCCTTTAACAATCATATTAAGTATTAATATAGTATCATATATATTTTAATTAAATCTATTATTTTTAATCGGATTGGATTGGTTCGGTTTAAAAAAATCGAAACTCATACCCAACCCATTTAAATCGGGTTTATTTTTTTTCAATCCAAATATGTATCGGTTTAAAAATATTTGATTTGAATTAGACGAAATGAGATCGATTTGGATTGGGTTGGTTGGTTTTATCGACTCGTGTACACCCCTAATACATACATAGCAAAAATGAGAGCATTATTTGAAAAAATTGGACAAAAGGCTTTCAGTCCACAAGATTATTCTATACAAACACAATAAACAAATTGGGGTCTTTGAGGTGATTCCTGCCCATTATGGAATAAAAAATAGATATTGAAACAATGGAAACCAACATACAAAAAATTTACATCAAGTTTCTATTTTTGTGGAAAATGGAGTCGATATCACTCTTCATGTTCACATATAGCTGGTTGTTAGATATGTAATCTCCATTGAAAGCAATACATTGAAGGTTATCATATTTTAACAAATATTGTACGAAATATGGAAATTGCCAGAGAGGACCAAGTTAACATTTTCGAACGTAAATGGATAACTCTGGAAAGGTTAAAACTTGTGGAAGGTGCGGTCAAGCTTTGTGAAATGAAAAATGTGTTTCAAAATATGTTTACCTGAGCGACGCTCGAGATGTTAGACATTAAAACTTGTAACATATTATCCGGTCTGTTAGTAGAGCAGGGACTAATTCTTTGATTGTCATTTCTAGGGCTACTCCAGATGGATCACAAACTAACTGAAGCATTATCTTCTCCACCTAAAACAGGCAAAAGAAGAGAAACTGGAGTAAACTAAAACAGATTATGATCATGGAATATGCTCCTTTCCTATACCACGTAGCTTACATTTTTAGGCAATTCTGTCTAGTCAGATTATCTTCTCCATGATTGTCGAGAAGCATATTTAGTAAAGCTAACCTTGTAATATTCATCAGTAGTTGCAATGAGTGGAAGCAACAGAGCGAGATTGCAAGCAGCAGCTTCACGTACGACAGTAGGAATGCTCTATCAGCTGCTGCACAATAGATAAGATGAGTCAATCACAAAACTCTGACCGCACAAATCCTGCAAGCTCTCCGCATGATTGAGCAACAAGCAGCCCGAGTTCCTCGTGCTTATGATTTAATATGCAGAACAGGACTCAGCCGAATTTTACATACAATCTTTGATCAATAACCAGTGCTCTCACCATCTCAGTTACATACAATCTTTAGTCAGATATAAAAGACAATTCTACTTGATCGAGATAATCTCATTTGTTCCCGACACTGAGGAAGCAGTTCTGTTTCTTTTCTCATCTCTCCCACATCCTTAGCAAAAGTAACACAGGCCTGGACACAACAAAAACCTCAGCTACTTTTTTTTGCTAAATAAAACCTCATCTACTTTATATAGATTTACCAAAAAAATTCTAATAAAACCGTGTATTCTAGGTATTAGTTAGAAACTTAACATCCATAACATCTCCATCTTCCATCTGGACGTTTAATTAAATTACACAATGTGTATGTGTCAAGAATCCTGTGTACTGCTATCTGGATGGCGCTCTATTGCACACATAATCAGAGGAAGAAGCTGCTACAGGTAAAATAATACAACAGTTATAAGAAAATAATTAAATTACCGCAAGCCATATGGAGCAAATATTGTAACTACTCGGTGAACATCACAATGGTTGATGAGAAAGTAAGGAACTATCTTCGGTATTGCATCAGACAGCTTTTGAATCGTTAGAAGGCCCTGCTTTCAAGGAAAAGGAGTGTTGTCACATATATATTACCACTCATGTATGATAAACAGTTCCGGAAGGAGTGGAAAAACAAACCATCTTCTCAATATTAGTTTCACCCAGACTCTGTATTTAAAAGCAACCCATTTCATCATGGGTTGATCCAAACCAGCATTGTGTTTGGGGGGATTTTTAGCTTCTTTTATGTAGGAACTTTCATATGAAGAATTGACTGCCGGATCTTCTAAAACTTTTTCAGCTGTAATAGATATTCCACAACTTGTATCAAGTGAAACAAATTGATTATCTTCACTTTGTAAGGCTCCGGCTAGAACCTGCACTGAAGATTTTGTGGCATCTCTTTCACGTAACTTAACAACATCATCATTTGCCTCCGTCATCTCATCTTTATGACTAACAGGTTATACAGAGATAGGAGAAACGGATTTTGCATCTTTTAACTGTTCTAATTCCTTTTGCGCTTCTATCTGCTCCTTGTAGCTTTCTAACGACAGTGATTCAACTCGCTCCACATTACTTGATACCAAAATTTGTCCAGATCGAGTTCTTTCAGTGTGCATTTTGATTGAAGTAGTTTCAGCTCAGTAATCATTTAGCTCTTTTCTTTGGTGATCCAAGGACTGGTTTAAATCTTTCACCTAAAACATGAGCAAATCTCCAGTTGCATGCATAAATTCAAAGTACAATGCCTGCATATAGATATTTGGTGGAATTGTGAGAATTACCAGAATTTCCTTTTCCTTGATACTATTCTGCTGAGTTTCCTATGATTTGGTTAATGCCATAACTTGCCCATCCGCCAAATCTTTGTTTTCCATGGAGGCCTGCTATTCAGTTTTCAGTCTATCGTTTTTTCCCTGCAACGATTCGTGCTCTCCAACTATGGCAATTTTCTCCTGCGCCTTTAGGAATTCTTATTGATGTGCAGTTCAGTACAAGCAACCAATAATAAGTACATTAAAATTTATAATTACAAGCATGCTTACCGGAAAACATATATACCATGCTTTCAGTGCACCAAGGCTATGTTTATCCCTTGGGACTAATGATCCACAGAATTATTTGCTCTAAATATAGAGGTACTTTCTAGTCCATATGACATGAATTCAAATGTAGTTCATCTGCAGGTTCACTACACAGACAAAGTTTAGGCCCTAGTGAGATCCAGATAATCACACTGTTGTCCTAACATGGCCGACTCAGCTCTAATTCTACGGCATTGGCTTAGCAAAAAGAATTAAGTTGCTAGTGTGCATCCATGACCATGCTTATTTAAATTTAATCTCACCTTCAACCAACTTCAATGACTTGGACTCACAGTATATTAAGAGGATTTTATATTTTAAACAAATTCAATAAAAGTAGCTCCCAATGCTTTCAATCCTAAAATTTCCAATACCATACAAAATCAGAACGGAACGAAAAAGTGACCACCATATTAACTTTAATGTTAGCTCAAGGTGCAAAACAAAGGTCATCTTCATGCATTTTGAGTCGTTGCATATCACAGGCTTTCGTATAGTACAGGAAGATCGATTTCATGTTTCGTTAAATATTATAAATATTTCCAGAGGAATTGTAAGGTCCAGGTTTTGACATAATTATACTAGAAATGTCGGATAATCATTATGTACAACAGCACAAGTACAATCAAGCAAAATACAGAACAAAAAAGTAGAAGGAAGGATATTAAATTTTCAAATAAACAATAATCATTCACAGTGATCCTCAACTATTAAGGACATTGCATCAAATGAAAACAAAGCACTTAACCTAGAACATAATCTGAATCAAGAACCAAGGTCGTTGACCACGCCATGAAGTTTTCTATCCAGAACATCGGAACATAACTGCCCCATCATGTGATAAAATGACATGAGATCCGATAACTGCTCAATTGACATTTTCTCTATGACATTTTTTGTTAACCTTTCCCTCTCCGCATTTACCTTCAGTCTCTGAGAGTAGGAAGATGCATTTCTGACGGTTGCACCCATCTGCTTTAACCTAGTCTCTTGTTGCAAACTCAAAGCTGTATTTGACTGCAATTGAAAAACAAACCAATAAGTCCTGATATCCTTAAAATTTTGACTTGTGGATAACACTCAGTTATCTATCTCTCTACGATACTAGGTTTATACCTCCAGAAATTCAGCTCCTGGTTCAAGTTCAGAATCTTTAAACGGATTCCTCTCATTTCCAGCTGCGTATATATCCCGTGCGAGGGAAAAACTTCTAACTATAACTTTCCTCTTCTTTTCCATTTCTTGATCAAGTTTAAGGGATCTTGGCACGCTAGTTGTGCTGTTAAGCCTCTTCTGATAAGCTACCACTGCCTTGACAAACTCCTGCAAAGTTGATATATTGCACATAATTAGAGTAGGTGAATATATTTTCACTTTCTTATCAAGTTACATAGCTTAAGGGAAGTCACTTTCTCTGTTCCACTTGTCACTTGGGGGTTTTGGAATGGCAAGACTTGATAAATTATGATACAACTTGATTCAGTTAGCCATCTCAAGAATGAAGAAAAACTTTTCCCTCATTAAAATAACAAAGCGGAGTAAGAATCTGTCCAAAATTGATACCTTGTAAGCAGCAGGGCATCCTGGATAATCAAACTCATCTGAATCAGGCTTCCTCATTCGCTCGGGGTGAAACTGCAGCCCCATGATAAACTTACCCTCCTCTGGATTATATGCATCAGGATCATAAAACCCTTCAACCAACCCATCAGGTGCAAATGCCATAGGCATGAAACGTTGCGCCAACTTCTTAACTCCTTGATGGTGATAACTGTTAACTCGAATCTCCATTTCCTCATCCTCCAAAGAATCCTTAAACCAGTCACTCAACGGTGTGTTCTTGACCACCTCAACCACATGCCTATGCCCATCATAATTATCATAATCCATATGCACCACCTTTCGATCTTCAGAACAATTTCTCGTCAATTCCTTCCCAATGTCTTGATAAAGAGTACCCCCACACGCAACATTCAAGACTTGTGAACCCCTGCAAATTCCCAAATAAGGGATGTTCCTTTCGAGACAAAGCTTAGCCAGGCTCAGCTCAATCGTATCTTTTTCCTTATCAATAGCTGTATCACTAGCATGCACCTTCCTAATCTCTTCTAATTCCTCTGCCGACAAACCACAAGTTTCGGCTTGGTAATGAGAAGGATCAATGTCTTCTCCTTCACAAAGGAGAACCCCGTGAATTGGCTCAAAGCTGTCCAACAACATGTGGACCCCAGTCACACGGGGCACAATTACAGGTACAGCTCCATAACCAACTATAAGATCAAGATGATATTCACCTAACAAATTTTCCAAAAATCAAACATTACCACGTTAATAATAACTCAAATCAATATTCTCGCATGATTTTGTATGTATTAAATTAAAAACATCCTAATGACATGCGACGAAACCAGGATTTCGAAACAGCCCGACTACACAAATATATATTCAAATGCTATCACTTACATATTGGATACATAATTCAATACAATAACTCATATAATCACCGATCTTGCATGATTATGAAGGTGGGTTTTTAATTAAATCATAAAAATAGCAACATAATACAAAATACAAAGATACATAAATGTAAAAAAATCAAGAAAATGATTACCAACGAAGTCGACAAACTTGTTCTTGCGAAGGCTGCGTCTAGAGACAATTAAAACACGAGGTAGAATTACAGAGAGGTCTGTTGACATCGCTAATCAAGCTTTTTTTTTAATTATTTTGCAAATTAAGGAAGAAAGACAAAGTAGTATATGTATAAGATGTAAGACAGTGTGTGTAATATATGTAGTTGGGTATGTGTGTCTATATATAGTTGTAAAGTGTTCCGGTTCTAATGGCGAGATACTTAGGCGCCGCGTCTGTTAATTTGTCACATGTATGACTTACTACTACTACTCCCAATATGTCGCATTCATTTCTATATACATGTTACTCTCATTTTTATACATTTTAAAAATAATAATTTTTAATAATATAAAATATTATTACACCCACTACTTTCTCAACTATCTCTATTCTATAATAATATAAAACACTATTATACCCACTATCTCAAATTTATTATTAAATATTGATAGGTCACCACTTACCTACTTTTTATCTAATTTTACTCATTTTTTATATTTTTTCTTGGTCTCCGTGCCCAACCCCAATGTATATAAATCAATGGGACAAAGGAAGTAATTTTTTAATTAATTTTTAATGAATTTTATCATTTATACTCCCTCGATTCCGCTCATTTGTTTACATTTAGGTTAAGTAGGAGTTTAAAAAAACAATAAAGTAATAGAAAAAGTGGGTTAAGTTGTGGGACCAAATTTAAAGTATAAAGTGAGGATAGCGGAAAAAAATAATGAAAAAAGTTGATTTTTATATTATAAACATTTATTATTTTTTAAAAATTTACAAATATAAAAAATTGAGAGAACATCCCAAAAAACAAAACGAAAAGAAATGGTTTGCAAAGAAAAAGTAAACTAGGACTATGGTTGTTACTTAAAATGTTGGGTGAGATTGACACGTAGTCGAATTTCAAGTAAGGTTAGCTACGTGTAAGGCGAGTCAAAGCCATGGATTATACGCCAAGTGGTATGCATACATTAATTTCATACTCTCTCTTCCCCTCTCATTTCTTTACATTTTTTTTTTGTACGTTTCTCTCATTTCTTTACATACTAAAAATAGTAACATTTTATAATATAAAATTCAATCACATTCACTATTTTCTTCCAATATACTTACTTTATACTCACTTTATACATTAAATATTGATTGGTCCCACCATTTTACTCATTTTTCTTACTTTTCTCTATTAATTTACATTTTTTCTTAACTTCTGTGTCGTCCCCTCAATGTAAAGAATTGAGGGGACGGAGAGAGTATATTTTACGTTTATTTTTAATCAATTTATTTATTTATATATATTTATTACCAAACAAATTAACTTAACCGGAGGAGGCGATTTTATACTAGCTTATTTTTTTTAATTGAGAATTAATTCAATAATAAAAGTCATACAACATCTACAAAAATAATTGAGTAGAACAAACATTAAATATATCATGATTATTATTTTAGATAAAATCATCTTATATACAGTCTCGTAGCACACCACTAATTCTGTTATAAAATATCACCCATTATCATTTCACAAAACATAAAATTTGATTCTCATATAGAATACTACAATTTATATATTTTATAAGAAAATTAACAATTCAAATTTGAACAAAAAATATTTGATTTTAAACTTCGGTTCTACAATAGAACTATTCTGAATAATTTTGATTTTACTGTAGAATCATGCTAGAATAAGTCATAATTTTCAATAATTTTTGAAAATAAAATGTTGTATAATTGCATTTTTAATTTACTAAATTGAAATTTGTAATTATATTTAATTAAAAATGTGATAAATATGTGTATTATAAATATTTTTATAATAGTGTGCTACAAGAATGTGTGCTCTAGAATGCTACCTATATCATGTCATATCGCTTATTAATCTAGTTTTCATGGAAAGATAATCAGACAATTTGTTGACTCGCTTCACTACAACCAATTTGAACTATCGACCGTAATTGCAATCTCATAAAAATATTCATCACTGAATCAAAAATTTGAAAATATGATATATCTAACATCCTGGACATTTAGATTATTCTAAAACACAGCAAAACACAACATACTCTCACACAAAAAGAGGGTAAACAAAACTCAAATAAATTTGAAACAAAACTCATCAAAATGAGATTTAATTAAAAAAATAAAATAAACTAAAAAGACAAAAAAACTTTACCCAATGAGAAAAATTATTAAAAATACAAAAATTAATCAAAGAAAATTAATTAATTTGAGACTTTCCATTAATGAAAACTCTGCTTGCTGCTATGAAAAGAAGAAGAGAAAGGGCTTAGGGCTATCTAATTTAGGTCATGTCTCATGTCTAGGGGATACTATTGACACCCATGCATTTCCAGGCATTATCTATCTTTAATCTTTATTTAGTAAAGAAGATAACAAAAGATAAGTTAAATTACGTTTGAGCAATCAATAATTTTATGTAGAAAGAATCGAATTTCAATACTTATCCTCCTCGGTATGTACATTTTCTCAAATTTATAGTTTCTATTTATGCACAATACTTTTTTTTTTTTTTTTTTTTTTTTGAAATGGATGCACAATACTCTTTATGTATATATAATGATATTTTATCATATGAAATTTAAGAAGATTTTGTTACATCTTGTTTTAGATTCAAGTATTTAAGATATTATAAAAAATTCACAAATTAGTTTTGATATTGTATGTGAAATTTTTAAGATATAAACTGATAAGTTTAAAATTTTAAATAATATGATTTGATAATAATTTTATATATGTTGCCCGTACCAATTTTAGAAAAAAAATTCTAGAAAAAGAAGAGGAATATTAATTTAAAAATATTGAATACATGATAAGTTTTTAGTCATATGTCTTAATTAGAATAACAAAGCTCATAATTTTTTTTAAAAAAATAGATCAAAGATGATATTAAAGTACATAAACCTCGATAAAAAATATTGACTAAAATTTTCAATGGACTTGATAATAATTATATACATGTTATAATTTTAGAAAAAAAGTGTGATTCACTATTCGATTACCAAAATTTTAATATTTCAACTATAATAATATAGTATAATAAATTTTTAATAGAGAAGCCGTATAATAAGTTTTTAATATAAAAATTCATAAAAAATTAAAAGTAGTAGACTCAAGTTATTAAAGTATATTAAACTGTGTAATAAGTTTTTAATAGAAAAACCCGTATAAAAAATATTCAAAGGAGTATACCCAAGTTAGTTATTAAAGTACATAAAACCCAACCCAAATATCGACTACCAAACTTTTAATGTTTCGTATTTAATAATATAGTATAGATTTAACGTATTCAAATAATATTTAAAAAATTTACATATCAGGATATTATATTTATTAAAAGTAGTGTTCTAAAAATCATCAATTCAATCAAGTACTCGATCTGGGTACACGTTTATAATGTACGTATGTTCGATTCGAGTTGAACCCATTCAGGTCAAAATTTAATTTTTACATAATTTGGTCAATATTTTGTCAAATTCCGAATACTCAAAGTTACATTCAATTTTAAATTATCCAATTTTTTTGTTACTTTATTACTGTAGCAAATTGCATATATTTGATCGTCAAAATTTATTTTTAGTTGTATTCATGAAAATTAAGTAAGTGATATAAATGTTAGATCTGTATTATCTTTTGTACATTGCTAAAAATATTATTAAGTATAATTTTTAATATTAATAATAGATTTTCAGTAAATAATTAAAATTGTAGTATTTTTAATATTAGTACGCTAAATTATGATAGGTGAATTTATCTTTTGAGTAGAATTTATGAAAATAATATCCGATTAGTTGTCCGATTAATCATTCTGAGTACGCTCACACGATTTTCAAAAACTCATTTTTATAGAATCAAATCGAGTTGAACCGATTTTTAACTTTTACAAACTTTGAAAACACCTCATTTCGTTTAACATGTAAGAAAAATTATCTGAGACGTATCAGATTCCTTATTTTCAAGAAAAAATGGAAATGAAATGTTTATTAATTTATTTATTTTTAATTGTATGTGAAGATTTCTTAGCAGAATACTTATAAATTAGACACCAATATATTAAACACCATTATATATTTATGAGGGGTTTCCTAACTAACTTTTTTTCAAAGCACGAGGTTCACTGATGTGGGAATCTTATCCTGAGACATCAGTGGAAAAATTGTATTGTTTCTCCTGAAAATATAATTAGGTAGTTGTGGAATGCAATTTATAATTAAAATGAAGACGCCCATGCACGTAAATAGATATTTATTTTATATCATTATAAGGTTGTAAAACATGTACTATTTATTTATCACAAATTTGACTTCTGACTATGAGTCATCTGGCACTGGAGGATAATAAGAATCTATAATAAATTTGCTGACAGCTGGGATTTAAGAAAATAATAATAATAATAATAAACTTTGATGTAATAAATGTGCGATAATTTTCCTTTTTTTATTTTTGATTAGTGTAATATTTTGATAAATAAATTGTATTGAAATACAATGTTCGAACTCTCCAGAAAGAATATTTCTCCCCCCTTTTCAACTTTCGAATACGAAAATCTTATGAATAATGTTAGGGAACCAATTTTTTTTTTTTCAAATGTACAAAATGATGTGACAATGAGTCATATTAATGCACGTAAGATCATCTCATTAGTTATTCTGCCAACCAACTTATTAAATGCAGACACGTGTCATTTTATATATATTTTTTAAATTTTATTTGGCTACCCAACATTTTTCAAATCGTATTATCCGATAAGATAACAAGTACGACATGAATTAATTAAGTATAGAACGTACTCACCGAACAAGGCTTATCCAAAATAAATTGATGCCTAAGGCATGAGTTACGGATGAATAAGCAGCGCATCTACAGCTAATTATTAATTAATCAGCATGCAATTCATTTACGTTAATCGCACTTAAATCACAGGAAGGATAACCTAACGTACGTGAAGTAAAGTTCTTTAGATCTCAACCACTAATATATTTTTACAACTGTTTGATGGATTATCAGTTGCTCTTGTAAGTTTTCAGTTTTCACCACCTTCGATTCTGAGCATCCCTGTGTTGAGGCCTCCAGGGTTTGTGCAACAAGTTTGTAACACTTGGCCTGCTGTAATTTATAAAATCATTGAATTGTTTTTTTTTTCGAATTCAATTTATCTTAACAAATGAATTGATTTGAGTTCTAAGTAATTTAAAATTATAGAAATTTTAATCTCGAATTCTATTTCCATTAACTTTGATTTTATGCTGATTACTTACTGTTTTATTAGTTTAGCAAATTTTGGTAATTTAAGATGCAATTACAATATGAGGTTGGATTCACTTCATCTACCATACAGGCATATATGGAGGCTGCAACTAATTTTAAAGCATGTTTAAAAGGAGATGAATTTATTTACTTTTTGAAATCTTTAGAGAACTAATTTTAAATCATGTTTAAAAGGAGATGAATTTTCTGCTTAATGATCTTAATTATATACATACCTGTTGGTGCTTCCCAAGGGCCATATTTACAGGCCGTCACCCGACATTCGTTAAATATAATTATGAGATAAGTTTGTATACAACGGACCTAAAAGAGGGAAGAAATGTATCATAGCCTAACTTGATGTATAAAATCGATTTTGGAAAAGGAATCAGTGTTTACTGCAGAGAGAATATACCAAACCGCTAATTAAGTTTGATTTTGTGTGTACGTGTTTACGATGTTGACATTGTATGTCTAAACTCTCCCTTAAAGGGGGTGAAAACTAAAAATAAGTGATATCGCAATCAAGAAATGCATGGATCAGTTAGATCGATCGCATTTAGATAAGAATTAACTAAATTTCTATTTATGTATAATGTTTATAGAATGAATTTCGAGTATACAAAGTTTTGAATATTTTAAATTTATGCCACAAATTTAGTGTACCCTGTTTGTGAAGTTTGCAAGCTTATAAATACACTGTATAAACTTTTGTTAGGAATTTATTTTCAAGTGCAAGTTAACTTAAAAACGGCTTTCAAATTTCTGGAAAGCTGCCTATGTATGGACTAGGGTGGGCCACAGGATAAACTTTCTAATTTTTCAAAAATTATTACGTATGATAATTTTGATTTAACTCGGGTTAAAAGAATCTCAAAATCGGTAATAAGTTCGAAATTTAGGTTTGTTTATAATAAAATAGTTAGAGATTTACTTATTTTTGGAGATCTAAAATAATGCTTCTTAATTCTTATTCATTAAAAGCAACTGTTAGGTGAAGAAAATAGTACTTCCAAATTTCGGCCAGATTGAAGTATAAATTACATATAAAAGATAAAATAATGAGTCATCACTCAAAAATCGATCAGGCCGCAAGTTTACTTCAACTTTCTCGTAAATATTTGTTTACAAAATTAGAATTAATCTGATAATTTCTGAACATTTACATAAAAAGTAGCGCTACTTTTTCATACTACAATTTAAAATAATTTCTTTATTACACTTTATTAAATAAAAAAAAATCTTGAAAAATAGTTATATACTTTTTAATTTCTATTATTTTAATTTTATTTGGCTTCTATCATATATAATTTTATTAAAAAATTTAAAAATATGCACATTTTCTACTAAATAACAAATATTTCAATTTAATTTTAGATTTAATTTGATCTTTTGCTAGTGTTATTATTGGATTGAGTAAAAATAAATGACAGTTATACAAGTAATATTCGTAATGTAAAACCAATATAACACATACATTATAGAATAGCAATATACGTAAAATAACATATTTTGAATAAGAAAATCATAATTTTTTATGATAAAAATATGAGATGTAAAAAAATTTTAGTCTAAATTTTTTAGTACAGATCATTTATTTTAAGATTCTGGATCAGCCCGCTGGCAAGCAAGTCAGACATAAAATTGACCAAAACTGCTCAATGCTATTCATGTCATGTTGAAAAAAAAAAATACAAGGTACCAAGGCTTTGATATTCACGAACCGAAATTCCGAATACATCGCCCGACAAAACACAAACACCTGCCACAAAAGTGTTTACTAGTCTAAATTCTTTGGAGCAAAATATCTTGCACTTGAAATCTTGCTATGAAGTTGACTGATTTTATACTTGTCCATTTTGTATGTCTGTATCTAAACATTAAAAAATTATGACCTTTGCTTTGAAATATATGAAAAAGTTTGGAACCTACTTACCTATCAAGTACAAGGATGAAACAATAACAAAACAACTTAAGGATTCCTTTGTCAAAACAACCCCCTTCACTATATAAAACATCATCATTGCTCAGTTTTGCCCCTTAACATGTCAGTAAAACCACCCCTCATTATTCTTCTAAATCTCGTGTCCTCGGCTGGTGTTTGTGCTGGATCTGGATCTGGAATAGGCTTCGAAGCCTCAGCAGTAGCTAGATCCGCTATTGCCGATAAATCACCACTTTCCTTTTTCCCCAATAAGCCCCTTTCACCAAATAAGCTGCTCACAGATGATGCAATCCCAAGATGTGCACCCATCACCTTACTAAACGTATCTACTGTTCCCCCAGATCTTTCCTTCACAATTATTTCAAGCGCCTCTTTGTGTGCTGGATCAAGCGCATCGGCGTCCTTTAACAGATTTTGGATGGATGGTAGCAAATAATCCCGTACACTTGTGGCAGGAAGATCTGCACTAACGAAAACACATATCAATCAGTTTATTAGGCAGACGTTCTTCTATGATGAAGATTAATTAATCATCTTTTTAACGCAAGAAGATTACACAATGGTTGACACCATCTATGTATAGGTAAACGAATAGGGGGTTTCCATTTTTTAACATGTGTGCCTTAATAAAATACAATTATAGTATTATTACACAGATAGCTTCATACCATGGTTTGAATGTCGGAATTCATTTTGAATAAATGGAATGATTACAGAGGTACTGTATGCCCAAAACATTGTGACTACGAAACATTTATAAAAAACAAATGTTCAAACATAAAAAACATACCTGTAGCATCTACAGCACGGATACATTCACAAAAAGCATTGGATCTGTCACGTCGACGTACCACATCACTTGAAGGGATTGGTGCAGCTGAAAGTATGCAAATCTTGGACAAAAGATGTATATTAAGTTAAGAAACATTTATTATGACTTGGGATCAAAAATTGTCTGGAACTAATAATAAAAGCTAGTAAATCTACGTCAAACACCGATCATGTACATGAGAAATATTAAGGATATAATCTCTAAATCTATCTGTTGAATGTGGTACAGCAACCACCAATGCACGCACAACAACAATTGCAGTTTCATGTGATCCATCTTCAAGGAAAGCATCCATTTGAACACGTATTTTGTCAATAATCTACAGAGAAAAGAATGCCATAGCCGTTACACAAAAGCTTCTAACCCAAAAAAAAAAAAAATCAATTCTAAGTTGTCATGAGCAGGGAGTACCATGTCATCTTTGAACTGCTGTGCTACAGCCCCAAATGCTTCTATGCTTGCATATTTGACATTTAAGTTTTGGTCAGAACCAAGAGTTACAAGAGCAGGCAAAACATGCATCGATGCCACCTTCAGATCAATATATGCAACCTGCAAACACAAAACAGACAAGAGTTAGCAATGTCTATGGGTATATATTAAACAATATATGAATACTGTAAGTCAGTGATAGTCTTACTATGGCTTTCAATAGATTAGCAGCACGAACTTTCATATTCATGTTGGAGCTTACAACCATTTCCCATAAGATATTAAAAACCATGTTATGATGTCCTTCAAAAGTGCTGCATTTCCACAGTGGAAAGTTAGTATTTATATGTTTCAGTAACAAAGTACAAACTCTAAACATATATTCATCTCAGCAACAAGGTACGGACCAAAGGAAGCGAACAGCATTAACAATCTCTGCATTCCTCCTCACTGGCTGGTTTTCCTGCACAGCATTTTGGACTAACAAACTCCTCAAGTACTCTGTTAAATTTTCATGCTTACTTGGACTTCCTAGGACACCCGCCAGAAGCAGAGGTAGGACACACATGGTAGCAAGTCTCTCAGCTACAGAACTTTTAGGTCTTATACCTGCAGTATATATTCAGTAACACGACGTGACACTTATATTACTAATTCAGAGATCTGAGCACTTAAAACCTTTGATTCTTGACTGAATTCTGTTAGGGATGTATGTGAAATCAGCTTTATCACCAACTGCAATCAGAAATACTGGTAGCATAATCTTTGTTATATATTCATCCCCAAAAAGCTCAGATACGGTCAGCAATAACTGCATCAAATCCGAGAGTGTCACTAAATAAGAAGCAAAGTTACAGAACAGAAACCATTATAAATGGGAGAGCATACCTTTGTGATTCGACTTCGTAGGTTATCCTCTTTCTGAGGTAATAATGAGGCTAATTGTATCAAAGTCGGAAAGCAATCACAATGTAGCAACTCAAAAGTAGGCCATTCCACATGTCCCCTAATCATCACATCTCCCATGAGACATAGACACACTATTGCA
Organism: Heracleum sosnowskyi; assembly: GCA_030848705.1. Taxonomy (NCBI): domain Eukaryota; kingdom Viridiplantae; phylum Streptophyta; class Magnoliopsida; order Apiales; family Apiaceae; genus Heracleum; species Heracleum sosnowskyi. Next base: position 12,438,502 of record CM061243.1, read on the forward strand.
GGTATCTAGATAAGAAAGCTGACATCAACTTAGGAAGACTCAAATAGGACTTACCCTGCATACAATTCAAGCAAGGAAGTGGAAAACAGTGTTCCTGCAACATCTGAAGCGGAAGGAAATGGACAAGTTTCAATTGCTTTTTGGTGCAAAAATGGAAGCACTTCTGCCAGCAATCGCAACAAAACATCAACAGTCCAACGCTCTCTTTCACCCAAAACACGGAGATATGATTCAAGAGAACCTTCAACCCCTGAAACAGGTGGACATCGCTGAAAATAACTTGCGTCAGAAACATTGTAATGGGACAAGCATAGTATGAAATGAAATAATGTGCTTTAAATATGTTTACCTGAGCGGCACTCAAGATGTTAGACATTAATACTCGTAACATATTATCCAGTCTGTTAGACCAGCCTAATAGAGCAGGGACTAATTCTTTGATTGTCGTTTCTACGACTACTCCAGATGGATCACAAACCAACTGAAACATCATTTCCTCCACCTATGACAAGCAAAGAAAGAGAAACTGGAGAAACTCTAAAACACAAGTGTTATCTTTTTTTTTTTAAGCAAACAGATTATGATCATGGAATACGCTCCTTTCCTAGACCATGTGCTTACATTTGTAGGCAATTCTGTCTAGTCAGATAATCTTCTCCATGATTGCCTCGAAGCATAATTAGTGAAGCTGACCTTGTAATATTTATCCGTAGTTGGAAAAAGTGGAAGCAACAGAGTCAGATTGCGAGCAGCAGCTTCACGTACGACAGTAGCAGAATCCTCAATCAGCTGCTGCAGAATAGATAAGATGAGTGAATCACGAATCTCTGGCCGCACAAATCCTGCAAGCTCGCCGCATGATTGAGCAACAAGCAGCCTGCGTTCCTCGTACTTATGATTAATCTGCATAACAGGAATCAACCAATTTTTAACATACAATCTTTAGTCAAATATAAAAGAGAGTTCTACTGATCAAGATGATCTCACTTGTTCCCAACACTGAGGAAGCAGTTCTGATTCTGTTCTCATCTCTCCTACATCCTTAGCAAGAGTAACACAGGCCTGGACACAACAAAAAACTCAGCTACTTTATATAGATTTACCAAAAAATTATAATAAAAATAATGTATTCTAGGAATTTATTAGAAACTTAACATCCATAATAATTCGTCTCTGTTTTTCATCAGGACGTTTAATTAAATTAAACAATGTGTGTGTCAAGGAATCCCGTGTGCTGCTATCTGGATGGCGCTCAATTGCACACATTATCAGGGGAAGAAGCTCCTACAGGTGAAAGAATACAACAATTATAAGAAAATATTTACATTATTTCAAGCCATACGGAGCAAATATTATAACTACTCAGGAAACACACCTCACGATGGTTGATGAGAACGTAAGGAACTATCTTAGGTAATGCATCAGACAGTATTTGAATGGTTAGAAGGCCCTGGTTTCAAGGAAAAAAGAGTGCTTTTATATATATATATATGTATGTCTACTCAAGTATGGAAAGGGAAACAGTTCCGAATTGAGTGGAAGAAACAAACCATCTTCTCAATATTAGCTTCACCCAGACTAACTGTTTTTAAAAGCAATCCATTTTCATCACCGGGTGATCCAGCATTGTTTTTGGGGGGATTTTTAGCTTCTTTTATGTACGAACTTTCATATGAAGAATTGATTGCCGGCTCTTCTAAAACCTTTTCAGCTGTAATAAAGATTCCACGACTTGTATCAAGTGACACAGATTGATTATCTTCATTTTGTAAGGCTCCGTCTAGAAATTGAACTGAAGATTTTGTGGCATCCCTTTCAGGTAACTTAAAAACATCATCATTTGCCTCCGTCATCTCATCTATATGGCTAACTGGTTTTACAGAGCTAGCAGAAACGGATTTTGCAGCTTTCAAGTGTTCTAATTCCTTTTGCAATGCTTCTATCTTTTCCTTGTAGCTTTCAAAAGGCAGTGATTCAACTTGCTCGAGATTACTTGAGGGCAAAATTTGTCCAGATTGAGTTCTTTCGATGTGCATTTTGAGTGAAGTAGTTTCAGTTCTGTAATCATTAAGCTCTTTTCTTTGGTGTTCCAAGGACTTCTTTAAATCTCTCACCTATAACATGAGAAAATCTACAGTTGCATGCCTAAATTCAAAGTACAATGCCTGCTAGTAGATATTTAGTGGAATTAGGAGTACTACCAGAATTTCCTTTTCCTTGATACTATTCTGCAGATTTTCCAAAGATTTGGTTAACGCCATAACTTGGCCATCGGCCAAAACTTTGTTTTTCATGGAGGCCTGCTTTTCGGTTTTCAATCTATCATTTTCTTTCTGCAAAGATTCCTGCTCTCTAAGTATGGCAATTTTCTCCTGCGCCATTAGGAATTCTTCTCATTGATGGGCAATTCAGGACAAACAACCACTAATTAATACATTATACTTTATAATTACAAGCATGCTTACCAAAAAAAAAAAAATTTTACCAAACTTTCACGTGCACCCGGACTTACTCGCTCTAAATATTTAGGCACTTTCTAGTTCATTTCCATGGGATTAGTAAGACCTAGGAAGCGGGTGGGAATAATATCCCTCAAAATGTACTAGAAAGCAATAGAAGTAAGTCCATCAAATTATTTAAAAAATGAAGTATGGTACAAGTGCAAATTTTAAGATAGTCCAGGAATTATTCCTTGCAACAAGCATATCCGAATTGTGTACATGATAAAAAACACGTATACAAACAATTAAATGGAAGATCTCAACAGAAAAGGGCATATCATATTCGTAAATCAGGTTCCATCCAAAACTTGATGACGGTTGTCAATCTGAACCCTAAAGGTCATTTTCAATTCTGGTCAAATTCTTAGCAACTTCATATAACCAGAAATTTAATACGTCAACTAGTCTCAACTCTCTAAATGTAATTTTTTGCTAGATTATCTGAAGTAGGTACAAAGATCATTGCCTTCTGCCATATTCATTTGATGAACACCTTATTAAGAAAATGGTAATACACTAATATGGACTACAATACTAATATCATCTTTGGTTGGGGGGAATGGAATGCACAAAATTAAAGGGAAATAATTGATGCATACGAGATGATTTGGGAAAAAGAACGAGGGAATGCAAATTTTCTCTGATGAGATTTGAGTAGAAAATGGGTATGATGGTGAATGGAGCATTCCTTTTCAAATAGGTGGGTTTGAACTCTAGATCAGTTTGTTAGTAATGGAATGGAAGAAAGAATAAAAAATTTGAACATTTAATTACAACGTAATTCAAATTTCATTTCATTCCTTCCAATTTCATTCATCCCAACCAAACACAACATTAGAGTCCGTAGTACCAAACCAACCTTGTGAGTAAGATAAAATAGTTTCTTAATCAGTAAATTTAAGAGGGATAGACCCTATGATTACTTCATCCAGAAAACTGACTGAAATCTAACGACAAACAGTTGCATGTGGTTGAAAAAAATTGTTTTCTGTATAACTGGATCATTATAAGCAACCAACATACAGAAATCTTCTTAAGAGTACATAAAGAAGAACAAGAACTAGCCTACCCCATGAGTGTCTGAAGAAGTACCTCTGCAGCCTCTGTGGTCGATGAAAGGTACTGGTAATAGTAATGGCGCAAAGCATCTGGAACACATGCAGATGACTTCGGCCAAACATCAAGGTTCTGGTCTGTAACCTGCAGTGAATATGAACTCATTAACACCTTTTTAAGCTTATATTATATAGATATATATGGTCAGGAAAATAAACTAAATATATATGTGTTTGTGAAACAGTAAAACACCAATTGAAAAAAAAAAACATATAGTAGCAGCACTTAGTTTCATTTGAGATACAAAAAGAGCACAAACTGATTAGTTTGTGGTTAAAGTATACTCGAACCGGGCTCACTTATTAGTTAAAAGTATTATCTATCCCATGTGTGTACTTGGTCATCAAAGAACTAAGTCTAGTCAAACTTAAAACAATTTCTCATAACCCACGTGAACCATGATGGTAGTATTTCCGTCTCCCTAAACTTGTATTCAGATGCTATAAGTGACGTGTGTATTTTAAAAATTACCTCTTCATAAAATGTCATTGCAGTGAGACGATATCCTGCCAACAGCAAATACTCCTTAACAGCACAATTGAGATCTCTGCGTTCATTCTCCTTTATAGGGCCCAACTCAGAAAAGGATGTGTCACACTTCCGTAGTTCCGGACCTGGTTCGTTACTTGCGGAAGCATCTGAAGGCAGCCCTGCATCAGACATAGAAGTAAACTCGCATTTGCAATAAGTAAATTGTTTCTTTAACCATGTAGAACACAAATTACTACATTAGCATTATCGTAAACATCTAATGATCGAATAGAATTAACAGTTTTACATTTCTATGATATATTCACAAATTTTTGAATTAGAACGTACCGACATCACAAATGACAACAAGTAATGAATAAAATATATAGATACAGCTTATTGCATACTACGACTCATTCTTTGGCACAAACGTACACCCTACAATCATGGAAACATTTAAAATAGGAGATGAGACGATAAATATAAACAGCAAAAAGTGAGTTTTTAAACCTACATGATGGTCTCATGCCAGACTTCCAGTGGTGAACACACGTTTTGACTAAGAGCAGGTAGTTTCTGACATTATGTTGAAAAAATATGCAAAGAAATTACCAGCTACATAATACAATGAAATTCCATAAGAGCGTGCACATAATCACTCTTCAGAGACTACATATCAAAATCAATCATCTACACACCCGGGGGAATTGAGAATTTCCTCTTGGTAGGTGTTCCATTCTCTTAGATGCACCCTATGGCAAAAGAAAATATCTATCCACCTATGTTTCACAATACAGACTTCAAAGAACATAAGCATTGCATGTGAAGCAGAGTTGAGACATACCATTCAGTTCAATCGAAGTGGTGTCAGTTTTCTTTTGCAGTTCGCCCTTTAATTTTGTAGCATCTTCTTGGGCCAAACGAAGTTCATACTCAGTGATCGCTAGCTTTTCTACCAGTGTTTCTTTTTCCTCTAGCAAACTTTGGGGGTCTGCAACTGGTGCCATGAATTAAAAAGACATTGCATAAGAATTGATAAGAACGCATATACCAGTTCACCAACTGAAACTTCAGAAATTCCTTATCACTAAGGGCTTTTAGAATGCAATGGCAAGAAAGCTTCACCAAGTTTCATGCTTCGTTTATAAATTGCAGGATTTTAATTAGGAAAACAACTGAAAGCTTTACAGATACTATCGTAGTTGTAGATATTATGTACTGAGACTATAACTTACAATCATATCCATGCACGTTGTACACTCAAAAACTTATAGGTTCTTAATTTCGTTACCAAGTAATAGTCACACTCCCCGGGTCCTAACTAATAAATTTAAAGTTTGATGTTGCAGCATCCTTAGACGTTTTCATCTCATCCTAAAGTTCGTCCCCGGGTCCTAACTAATAAATTTAAAGTTTGATGTTACAGCATCCTTAGACTTTTACATCTCATCCTAAAGTCCATCTCAGGAGGCTGATATAGTCCTAAAAGAGAGAGCTAGGCTAGAATCACATCTATAACCCCCCCCCCCGACCCGACCCGACCCAACCCAACCCAATAATATTATAATAGGATTAAATGTGCTGGGAAATGATGGAAGAGGGTTCCTCATATTAATTATATTGATTATTCGTGTAGGCCTAAAGTCAGCGGAAAATGCCAGTCCTAACTTCTCCATTTCCTAATAACTTAATTATAAACTTACTGACCAAAAAAAAAATGCCAAAACTACGACAGTGATTCACATTTCCCAATTAATAATAAGATATTATTCTACCATGTCTTTCTAGCCAAAAGAAGATTAATAAACTCAAAAGTAGACTGTATCGGAAAATCAACACTCTCTGAATGAAGATAAATCCCAAAGAATCTAAAAATAAAAAGAAACAAGGAATATACTATATTACATTGCATTAATCGACCGCTGACAGTAATAGAAAAATCACTACATAATCACACTAGTCAATATTATACATATCACCAGAACACAAATCCGACTAAACCGCAAAACTTAATCTCCTTGGAAAGCATACTGAATCAAACACTTTAAGTTTCAAAAGATTGTGATCCATAAGTTAGACAATCATTCTTCTTCTCAGTACAGATAACTGCAACAAACTAAAATTTTACAGTGCTCAGATCATACTGAAATACAAGCAACTATTGCACATGTGTGTGTGTGTGTGTAAAATTACATAAGAAACAGTTTACTAACAGCTGATAATGCTCCAATCATAGTGAAACAAGATCAACTGTTTCACATCAAAACGTGTATACAGAGAGAGAGAGAGAGAGAGAGAGAGAGAGAGAGAGAGAGAGAGAGAGAGAGAGAGAGAACCTCGAAGAGAATTGAAGCGAGAGATCTGATCGGAAGGAAATTGAGAAGGATTCTCAAAGAACTCTTTGAGACGCATGGCGTGAGCATCGCGACCGTCGTCGAGCAGCTCGTGAAGAAGCTCGAACGCCGATAACAAGTAATTCTCTTCCAACAGAAAATTCACTACGCAATTACACAGCGACGCCTTCTCCACGTCCATCGGCGCGATCGATTCCGATTCAATTTCTCTGAATTCTCCTCCACATTTAAATCCAACCTTCGTTTAAATCTGTCGAGCAATTTTAATTTTTACGGGGATATGGTACTTGTCAAATTATTTTAGTCAGTCAAGTCTGTACCCAACTTGGCTTCTAACTTCTACCAGACCGACATTAATCTAATTATTGTTTTTCTTTTTTAAATGTTTTTTTTTCCTTTAGAAAGTTTTCATTTTTTTGGGTGGTAAAATGTAGTTTATTCTTTGCTTTTAATTTTAATATTCGATATTATATTGAATTGAAATTGAAATATTGATGCGAATCATTTAAATTATCGATGTGTGTTTAATATAGATAATTCATTGCTCCACTCTACCGCATTTTTTGCTCTTTCGGCTATACTTGGTCGGTAATGTGTTGAGTTGGGAATGTGTTGAGTTGTTGGTTGGGACTCTGCAAAACAATGTTTGACCGGGGGTGGTGGCCGTCAAGCACCTCCGCGTGAGAGTAAGTAACTTGATGGTGGAGAATAACAAGAAACAATATCGGAAAATATATTACCGTTGACTGAGTTTTAGAAAGCGTTTTGTGAAATGTGAGGGTGAATGTAGAAAAATTAGAACCCGTGCATATGTGAGGCTGCTTGAGTATTTATAAGGTTTAGTGTTACCTTCTTTTGTCCCCTGGTCCGGAAAAATGCTCACTTCCTTGTGACATGTGTGATTTGATGTAAGAGTATTGGAGAAGGGAGCAGCTTTTGCCTAAGAGGTGGAAGGTGCTGGAGGAAGAAATTGTCTTTGATCCGGAAGAGAAAATATTGTCTTCACTTATTTTTCTTAGTCCACTTTGGGTGTGACAAGTTGTTCATTGAATACTTCTGAGACGTAATCGTACCTGACAGGCAAAAAGACTTCTTCCGGGTAAAAAGATTTCTTACAGAAGGGTATTAACAATAAGTTTTAGAGTATCATAATAATTTGTATTGATAAACAGTTTATTACGATCATATAACTTATTTTGATTGAGACATATCCTCCAGAGTCAACGTATAGTTGAGTTTAAATTCCTTAAAACATCCCTTGAATTTATGTAGCATTTCCAAAAAATTAATTACAAAGAATAATAATCTAACAAATTCACCAATTTACAAAAGTATTTAAAGTTAAAATATTTGAAATGCCACCCAAATACGGAAATGCCCCATGTGACATTTAAGTATATAACATTTCCGGCTAAGGGTAAAAATTTGGTCTCAGCTTCAAAATTAAACATGTACAAAGTTGAGGATAAGTTGGAAACTATTTATCATGTGTTCGCTGAGTATCTTTTTGCTGTTAGGTGTTGGCAACAGCTGCAGTTAGAGTTTCAATATGCTAGTAGTACTACTTATTTTGGGAACCCCCTATTCCTACCCAGATCATATCTTCAGAGGGAGTGATGTTCCCACTGAATTCTTACCTATATTGCTAGATGACATTCAGTTGCAATGAAAATATCTTATTCACTCAAGAAAATATATATGTACATTAAAATGCCCCTAAATGGTTTTCCATAGAAAAGATAATACCCAGTTTACACAGAAAAGATGATAGTGCCCCCTGCCCCAGATGTATCTCTTGTTTCAATCTCAGAAAAGATGATAATAGTGCCCCTGCCCCAGATGTTCTGTTGTTTCAATCTCTTAAAATTAGCTGTCATACAAGTCTGAATTAATAAAAATTAACAATCAAAATGGCTTTAACATCTTACACAGTCTGAATTAATTTTCAGCTAAATACTATAAAAAAGAAAAACCTTTCCCTCAGAACCTCCAAAATCCTAATTGAACTTTCTATTAAAATAAACAAATTAATAAATCAATTAAAAGAAACATCAGACTTGAACAACCTTGCCTTGTACCTAAAAAACCTACTTGAACTTTAAAATAAACAAAGTAATAAATCAATCAAAGAAACATCAAACTTTATCTAAACAACCAACACTTTTACAAACAAAATAGTATAAGAACGACATATGTAAATTTGACAAGCACTCATCGCAAAACTGTTTCTACACGTTAGGTCTCTTACTCTGCAGTGAGGTTCCATGCAGCGGGGTTGAAGTCTCAGATAATAATACTTTTGCTGTGTTTGTCATTGCTTCATAGGAAGGAGTTGTTGCAGGTGCTGGAGGTTGACTCTTGTATATCTGAGCATAGGCAAGATCATCAACCACAATTTCAGTATCGCTATTGGGAGTAACCAATGGATCAGAAGCCACAGGGAGTGATTGTTGATATGATTCCAGGGGATCTAAAAGTTGTTGTTTCTGAATGGAAGGTGCAGCACTCCAATAACTGTCCGGGGTTAGTTCAGGTGGAACCGGAGCTGGTGCGACTTCCTTGTAGGCTACCTGGTTGCTGACAAAGGAAGTTTGTGGATGCAGAGGAGGACGGCTTGGTGCAATCGTCGCTGCAATATTTAAGTTATGGGAAGCAGACATATTGTACGATTGATTAGGCCTAGCAGGCAATAAGTAGACTGGATAGGGAGGGTTAGGCGGATTAGATGGATAAGGAACATGTTGCTGATGGAGCTGAGGCTGATACACTGGATAGTAAGATGAAAATGGCAATGGACCTGTAGGGTATTGTGACACATAATGACCACCCGAGTGAATGTATTGAACCTGTTGATGTAATTTTTCTTCTGGTGCAGGAGGCAACTGATATGAAGACACCTGAGCCGCATTTTTCATTTGAATCAACGATGAAGGTTCAAGGATAACACTCTCAGGTTTCACAGCGTTTAAAGATACTTTGGCATCCAAGGAAGAAACATGAACTGCTTGATCATGGTGAAATCCAGTCTTCGGATGAGAAACAGCACTTGCAACGCTATTATCACTGGCAAACATGAAAAATTAGACAATTGATATAAAAATGCACATAATAGGTATACTTAATTAAAATTTATCTATTTTAATATCCCGTATACTACCAGGGAGATAGAGCATAGGTGGGAAACAAAACATTTCATGTATTAGTCTTTTAGCACCTCTGTAAAAGCAAAAATAAGTTCACAACTGCATTTCCTTGGGCTATACGGCACATAAGCTTACATTGGTACACTACTCAAATCAATTGTCCGGAACTGAGCTGCTCCAAAATCATTAATGTGGTCTTCTGATTGGAAATCACACAATTAGTAAATGCATCTTATTAGAATTTAGAAGTCACACAATCCATCCGGTCAAGACACGTACCACTCATGTGCATCATACATGGACTAAAATTTTCTCATTATGGTGAAAAAACTTTCTTGATGCTCCGCACATTACATAAGTGATTCAACTTAGATAGCATTGAAAAATCTTGCCTAATTTGAGATATGAAGGTAAATGGCCAAATATATGGGGTTTACTTTTTTCTATTTTCATGATTTGAGACTGATGAAGTAACTCGACGGGAATCAACAAGTACCTCGTGCCTAATTTACACCCACTTTAACAAACAACAAGACGTAAGTACGTCACCAGATCTCCAACAAAAAAAATACTACATATATTTCTAATTAATTGTATAACATCACTTTTGACATCATAATAAGTAGTCGTATCACGTAGAGAGATCAAAAGGGAATCTAATTCAACTCCGAAAACAAGAATAATTGAATACGTCAAGAAAGTGACGTCTCTTAATTGTAGAACTTGCCATAAAAGTCCATCACACAACATTATAAGTTTCAGACTCCAACAAATTGGTATTAAAATTATAACTCTACCAACATGTATGACCATTCCTATCTTCAATTTCAAACACTAAATTTAACTAGTCAAATTTCTGCATACAATTCCAAAGCAAAAACTAACATTGCTTCTACAAAAATCAATTTCTCATTTTTAGGTGACAATTTCATGTATTCATTAAACTCACTAACCAATAACCAATCAAACACGTAAACATCCAATTAGCTAACTCCCCTACATTTCCTACACATCAAATTCATTTAAATATCAACAATCAAACAATACGAAACACGGAGATAGGAATTATACCTATCAAGTGAGCCCGAAGAAGCCACAGTAACCTTCTTCTTGTCCTCCTCACCAAAAGCCCCAATAATAGGCAAAGTCGACATAGAAGTCGAAGAACCCGTAGACCCAAACGAAGAATTATTCTCCAAAACCATCGACTCCGACCCGAAATCCATCACCCCATTCTTCCCATCTCCACCACCACCGCCCCCATTCGGCACTCCATCACCATTCCCATCCGAATCCAAAAGCCCAAGCCCATCAAACCCTAAAAGCCCATTCCCCACATCCTCACTCTGCCCTCTAATCATCATACTACTCTTCAACGCATCATTAAACCAACTGTCGGACTTCGGGTCAAGTAAAACCGTACCCACAGACTCCGGTTTAGTCGGGAACAAAAACAATCTAATACGCGCAGGTCCACTAGAACAGCTCACAGCACGCTCATGCTCCTCAATCATATTCGCTAGATCTTCATCGCTCGTAACAGAAATTAGCGAGTCTATATCCTCGCTAGGAACCTGGTACTTTAAAATAAACCGACGGTTATTAAAAAGCGTGCGAGATAAGTGGGCCATGAAAGTGTTGAGATTCGTGAGAGTTGTTCGACGATCAACGGCCACGATTCGAGTCTCGCCGCTGGAGTAGAATAAGGATTTTTTGTCGGCGCGGGGGATTATTTGACCGCCGTAACTGACCATGAGACGGAGCTTTGTGTTAGGTAACGGTGGGAGAGTAGTTGTTGACGGCGGTGATGACGTGTCCATTGTGATCGGAGAATTGGGGAGTTTTGTTGGGGGGAGAGGTTTAGCGGTATTATAAAAGTGTGTGTAGAGGTGTATGTATAGGAGTTGGAGTATGATTTGTTTCAGGGTGGTATTTTTTTAGTATTTGTTTGGTAGCTAGGTTCTAGCTGTAAAATGGAAGTTAAAGTTGAGGAATTTTTTAGTAACGGGCGGGTGAGGATAGAATACTGTGACGGACAGATCAAGGTGAGGGTTTTTGTAATTTGTTTTTCCTTTTCTTCGTTTTTCTTTTTTGGCTAATTGGTTCGGAAATTGAAACTCAATCGATTGGATTTTGAGCGAGTACTCGAATTTTGAAAATGAGTATTCGAAGAATTGAATAAATATACAAATTTTGAACAAACAATCAAGTAGAACTGAATTTCAAGTTTTAAAACCTTCCTATATGAAATTTATTATGGAAAATAGTTTCTGTATATTTTTTTGTGTGAATTCAAAAGTCCCAATTATACTTATTGTGCTAGGGTTATGATTTTCAGTAAATTTACTACAACAAAACAACATTGTTCTAGACTATTTACCTTTTTAGATTAGTCGTTCCTAAACATTCAAATTCTAGTTAACACATATTCAAATTCAAATTTTCACTTAGCTTCAGATTTCCTTTTCTGTCTTGCTTCATCCTCTCTGTTAAGAGCTTCTTTCAGAATCTCCCTGAGTCCTTCCACCAATGCTTTCTCCTCAGGAGAAATGGCATCATCTTCAATTTCATCAATGTACTTTTGGACTGCTTTGGAGAGACATACTCTTGCATCCTGAAGATCTATCCATAAATCTTGACCAAAGGCATAAGTCCTGAACTTCAATATGCCTTCAACAATTTTAAATCTTCTTCCAGGATATGCATTCATGGTTTTCCTTCTTGATTTATCCAGCTTTGAATCTTCACCCTTTCTTCTTTTCAGAATATCCTCAATCTCAAAAGGACACAACTGTTCTAATGGATGAGTTGATCCAATCACCAAGTAGAGTAGATCTTTCAAGGCACTTGTCTTTAGCTTGTGAAAGCTTCCAACAGGGATCTCTTCATTTATGAACTTGATCCTCAGTGAATTTTCTAGCATACAAGGTTGGTAATTGGGTTCTTCACTTTCAACTTTGTTGGCTTCTTTGCATTTGTTCAAGAATGGAGCTTCCATATCTTCAGTGGTTTCTCTTCCTGTAGGCTTTGAGGATTTTTCATGACTTGGTTCAGTTTGCACCTCTTCTTCAGGAAGATCATCTTCATACTCAGCCATTTCTTCATCAGAATATTCAAGCAAATGAGCAATGTCGGCATCATCAAACAGTGACCATTCCCCAAATTTCTGATATAATTCTTCATCTCTCACAGCTTTGTATGCCAAAACATGGTTCATGACTTTCTCAGGAACATTGTCATAACCTTGCATTAGATTGACCATCCTTACCAAGTAGAAGTATTCAATTCTCCTTGTTTCTGTTCTCCTACTGTATGAAAGAGTCTTTGATACATCATGTGATATCACCTCCATTGTAAAATCCTTTTTAACTATCACAGACCTTGATGCATCAAACCAAAGAACATACTTAGTTGCTTCTTTGTTGTTATCCAACTTCACATCAACATTCTTGATTTCTTGAGCTTCTTTTTCCAAAAGATCCAAAGAGCTGTAAAGTTTTGTTTGGATGGGCTTCCTCAGTTTCCTGCCAAGCCTAGTAGCTTTCTCATTTCCAGAGTACTTGTGTTTTCCTTTCGTTGCTTTTGTAGTCTCCTCAGGTTCAGGTTCCTGTCTAGAAAGCCAAGCCCTTGCTAAGGATTGTTTCCTTTTAGATTTGACAGTAGGCTTGATTTCATCCTTGACAACATCTTTATTGACAGTGTCCTCCATGACAGTATCTTCCTTGACAGTGTCTTCTGTGACAGCTTCTTTCATGACATCTTCCTTGAGGACAATGTCTTCTGTGACAGCTTTTTTGGTGACAGTATCTTTTTCAGCATTTATACTGTCTATAGCACATCTTAAGATATTTGCCTCCAAAGCTTCAATTAATTCAGACTCCTCTTCTTCTGTAACTCCAGCATCTTTCTTTTCTTGCACATGAGCTTCTTTTTCATTTTCCTCCTGGGATTTAGTTCAAACATTCCCAAAAGTACTTCCACTAGCATTTCCTGATTCTCCAGTTCCTCCACTACCATCCAACTCATCATCATCACCAAAAGGAACATCATAGGAACAACTTTCTCCTTGTTCATCTCTGTTGGAGTTTTCTTTGGAGATCATCTCCTTTATTGTAGAGCTCATTTCCTTGTCTATTTTCACCAGCAAGTCATAGATTGCATTGACAGCAAGAACTCTTTCCTTGTTGGCTTTAGAGTTGAGAATCATGTTTAACACCTTCAATATTGACTTTGACTCCATTGTTGAAGTGCCTCCTAGACTCATGTATGCACATCTCCTGCTACCACTTTTAGTGATACTTTCATAGTAGACACAAAATGGATTGGTGTAGACTTCTGGAAGTTTCTCTAAGATTAAGTTCAGCATTTGCAGGTGCAGAATCTCATTGAAGGATGTATGGTTTGCCTTGATTTTGTTCTTCATCACAGTTAGCACCTTTGATGGAAGGCTCTGCAACAGCTGCATAGTGATGAATATAGGTATTCCAGTGTTCAGGTACACATCAATAGCCCACCTCCTTTCTTCATTGATCTTCACACATACACTAGTGATTTTCTCTTTTAGCAAAGTTGAGCAGTTATTCAACCTTCTGCTAGGCTCCAACATAGCTCCCTCAACTATCCCGTAGAAGTCCTCATCATGATTCTTCAGAGTGCTTTCCCTGTAGTCAACCATCAAAGCATTAGCTTCTTCCTGACTGAACTCTGTTCCTTCACTCCATGTGTTTCCTGACAAGATGTATTCAGGCATCTTGTCTTTCCCTTTTCCCAGCCTATTCTACTCCTCATTTTCTCTCCATTGCTTTTCAAGGGCACTCTCCTTTGGCATTGGAGTTGGCTCTCTTATTGTCACAGGAGGTAGTACTGGTTTCTTGGAAGGAGCATTCCCTTGCATTGCTTCCAGGGCTTCTTTAGACATAAGAACTGTTTCTCCAATCATCTCATATTCAAAGAGATTTTCAGCTTTTTGCTTTTGCTCCCCCTTACTTCCTGAAACTCCTTTTGCTCCCCTTTTTCTCTTTGCAGACACTGTTTTCTCCTTAGCTGCAGGCTCCATCTCACTCCTTGAATCCTCATTTGAGACAGGCTCCCCCTGAGCAATAGGCTCCCCCTTAACTGTCAATCCTTGATTCCATGGAGAGACACATGTTCTCTAGAGCTTCCAGTGCAGTAGAGGAGCCACCTGTTCTTAACCTTCTTGGGGGTGAAGGAAAAGACTGGGTCTTGGAGGCTGTAGGGGTTCTCACACTCTCAGTGTTTTTCTGAGTGATATCATCACTCCTCACAAAAGAACTCTCAAGGCCTAATGCTTGAAAATGTAGGGCTCCCTCAAATTTACTCTGGACATGCTCAAGTCCCTCACCTTTTGCCAGCTCATTTGGCTGGCTCTCATTTTTATGCCCAGCTCTCTTTTCTTTTATCTCTCTTTTCTTTTGCACATCCTCACTCATCCGAGATGCATGTGTACGAGCAGTACTGACATGCAATGAAGAAGAAGATTTAGAATGTACCTTTAAGAATTGAGACAATGGCACATCATCATCAGAGACATCCTCAACAGTGACATCATCAAGATTAGGTTGTGAGGAGGTGACAGTAGCCTTGCCAGAAATGTTACTGTTAGTTGGAAGATTGACAGTAGGTTCCACTGCAACTTGGACAGCAGGTTTGGTTGAGACAACAACTTCTTCTGAGTCCTTGATAGCAGGGTCACCTATGACAGCAACATTCTCGGAGTCTTTGACAGCAACTGAGGTTGTGACAACATCTTCCCTAAGGTAAGATGTTCCTTGGAGATTGAACAAGGTACTGGCTGTTTCACTTTCTAGCAGAGTTGTACCTTGCTCTTTCTCAGTGTTTGAAGGAGTGGTGTCCATCTCACTTTGAGAAATGGGTTCTTGTGGACCACTAGATGGGGGCTCATCCATGAGTGGAGATGGATGATCAAAACCTGAAGGGTTGGGACTGTCCCCCTCTCTAGGTTGTGGAGAAGAAACAAATGAATGTGTAGGGAAGGAAGAAGGTGAAAGTGGAGAAGAGAGTGATGGTTGCTCCACAGATGGAACTTGTGAAGCATCAATAGGGGAAGTGAAATCCTCACTGTGTCCTGACTCCATGTGTGTTTCTACAAGTGGTGGCTCTTCATGAGTTGGAACATGAGGTGGTGCAGACTCTGTACAGGGTGCCTTGGGAGACAGGCCAATTTCAATATATGTCCCTTGTTGAGAAGGAACATCTAGGGAGGAGTTTAGTTCCCTATTTACCTCTACAGTCTTTTGGGAGACTGCAGGGTGGCTGACAGTGATTTTGGCCCTCTTAGCTCTCTTCTTCTTAGGCTCAAGAGGAACCACTGTGGGTTCTGTTTGACTACCTTCCTTATTTGCTGCACTGGGTGCTGGAACTCCCTCTTGGCTCTCAGCACTACCACCAATATCAGTTTCTAGGGATCTTTTTCTGGATTCTTGTAAGGCTTGTCTCTGTACTTTGGGAAGTCTAGAGAACCTAGGCTGAATGTATGGGGTAGAATGAGGGTTAGCTGAATTGGGGTCTAATCCAGCTTCATTCTCAACAGTGAAGGTGTCATAACCAGAAGGTAATGGAAAATCAAGGTTAGGCACTTGATCAACCATGTGTTTGGTGAAGCAAAGTGGAATATGTGCATTTAAATTCTGTGATGTGAGAGTTGTGTGAGTGTTTCTTTTCAGAACAGGACAAACCTCTAAACGAGAAGCATTCTCATCAAAATCACATAAAGAATTAATACACATCATTAGAAAGCGAGGATAGATGGTTACCTTCTTACCTATGGCGGCCTTGAGGTGTGCCATGAGTAGCTTTCCAACATCCACTTTGTACCCATGAATAAGAGAGTGAGTGAGCTTCTTGATGTAGGTGGGAATTCCATTCCAGCCGGTGGTCTTGGTAGAGAACACTTTCACCATTACATCAAACACCATGCTCCACTCCTTTCGGAGATACTTCCTGTCCATTTCACCAGAAGGGTACCACTTTGTTGTTCTCTCTTCAATAATGGGTCCAGAATACCCAATTTTCAGGAAGAGCTTCTTGAGGGTCTCATCACTAGCAAGCTCGGTGTAGACCTTTCCTGGTTCTAGAACAATTCCCAAAGCTGCATTGATGCCCTGAACATTGAGAGTGTAAATGTGCTCCTTGATTTTGAACCGAATGGTTGAGATGTTACCATCTCCTTGAGCAACAGCTGTCTCCCAGAAATTTTCAATCATGTCTAAGTCAAGAACAGGAGTTGAGGTAATTGCTTACCCAAGATAGGACTTATTCATAAAGTAAACAAGCCCTTTGAAATCTTCACCAGCATCACTAGGAGATTAGATGCCAACAAAGTTGGTTTGTGAAATTGATTGTTTGGGGGCCATTGTTATTGTTTAAGAGTAGAATGAAAGTAAGAAGATGAATTGCTTGAATGGAGAGGAGAGAGATAGAGAGTTGTGTTCACTTTTTGGAAGCAGTTGTAAAGCTGAAGAATAAAGAGGGAAGTTCAAGCGTTCAACTAAAAGAGTGGAAAAGTAAAATCGTGTCTTAACCCAGTAAACAATCACGTGGGTTACTGGCTTAATTCTCTCTCCTCGTGGAGGGTGAGTGTAAAATTTTAACGGTCCACTACTCTTGACAATAACATGTGCGCTCAAAAACAACCGTGTCAGTAACTTTGGTGTGATGACATTATGTTTTGCGTGACAGAAACATTTCGCGCAAAACTTACTGTCATCGTTAAGTTCTCAATTGACAGTATCTTTTACAAGTCTTGACAGAAAGTTTTTTACTGCTGTCGAGAAGCTAACTGTCAAGAAAACCGTGACAGCTATTTTTCTTGTTGACAGCAACCTTTGTAGGAAAACAATAACTGTCGAGACTTGGTATTGAAACTGTTATATTAAATAACTTAACTGAAGAGACACCGAATGAACATATGCAGTATGATTACAGATTCATTATGCATGCACATTAGTTCAATTACTTAAACGATTAAGAACACATTCAGCAAGTAATAAAGCACATCCAGAAGAAAATAGGCAAATTTTATTAATTTCGAACAGGAGGGTGAAACTTCTACAATTGAAAACAAAAACAATTAATCCTTAAGTGCTTTCTTAATCAACTCTAGGAATTCTGCCCTAGCCTCTTCTTCTGTGGTTCCTTCCTTCTTAAGGAGGGCTTGAAGCTCCTTCTCTTCTTCTTGCCACTTAGCCTCTTCAACGGCTTTAGCAGCAAGCTCCTTCTCTTCTTCCTCATCAAGAGCGTCCAACAGTTCATCGAACAACTCTTCAACTTCTTCTCTGTAGGGAGAATCACAGTTTGCCTTTGGCATGTATTCGATTCCTACTTTGTTTTCCATTTTAACCCCTTTTTTTTATTTAGAATGATTCACTAATATGGCCTAAGGTTCATTTTATAGGCATACTAGGTTAAGAGGGATGTAAATGGTCAACAGTTTAGAATACCCATACAACTACCACAGATTGCAATTAAGTGACGTCTACCACTAATCCAACAATCAAAGCAAAAATGACCAATCAGAAAAATTCATTGACCAATTTCAATAATAAAACCATGCAAGTTAGTGTCACACAACGTCTAACTATCAAGTTTAAGACTAGCACAAAATTCAATTTATTCCAGTCAAAGCAAACATGCTGTCGAAAACAGATAGAGACTTAAGTAGAAAGTAACTTTCTCATGACGTCAACTTGTTAGGGTTACTGTCACAAGCTTCATTTGAACATGAAAATGTAAAATCTAGTAAGTTAACATACCAGATTTAGCATTCCCAATTTACTTACCAACCTGTTAAAGGTTGCTTCATCCAGTGGTTTTGTGAAGATATCTGCAAGTTGCTTTTCTGTTGGGACATAGATCAACTTCACAGTTCCTCTTTCAACATGCTCTCTTATGAAATGATGTCTAATATCAATGTTCTTTGTCCTAGAGTGTTGAACAGGATTGTCTGAGATGGCTATGGCAATAGTGTTGTCACAGTAGATAGGGATATTGTTTAACACTATACCATAATCCAAAAGTTGATTCTTCATCCACAGAATTTATGCACATCAACTTCCAACAGCAATGTACTAAGCTTCTGCAGTAGATGTAGACACTGAATGTTACTTCTTACTAAACCATGACACCAATCTTCCACCAAGAAATTGACAGCTTCCAGTTGTACTTTTTCTGTCAATCCTACATCCAGCATAGTCTGAATAAGAATACCCCGTTAGCTCAAATCCAGTATTTTTAGGATACCAAAGGCCTAGATTAGGAGTGCCCTTAAGATATCTAAAAATTCTCTTGATAGCTACCAAGTGTGACTCATTTGGATCAGCCTGAAATCTTGCACAGAGACATGTAGCAAACATTATGTCAGGTCTGCTAGCAGTTAGGTAGAGAAGAGATCCAACCATGCCTCTATAAGCACTAGAGTCCACTTTCTTCCCTTTGGAGTCTAAATCCAAACTAGTTGATGTAGAGATGTGAGTATTTGCAGGTGATGCATCTTCTAAGTTGAACTTCTTGAGAAGTTCCTTGACATACTTTGCTTGACAAATGAAAATTCCATCATCTTTCTGAAGAACTTGTAAACCAAGGAAAAATGACTGTTCTCCCATCATGCTCATCTCATACTTGTTTCTCATTAGAGATGAAAACTTTTCACACAACTTCTTATTTGATGAACCAAAGATGATATCATCAACATAAATTTGAACCATAATGATGTCTTTGCCATGATGCTTGTAGAAAAGAGTCTTGTCTACTACACCTCTTGTAAACTGGTTTTCCAATAGAAAGGCGGAGAGGGTGTCATACCAGGCTCTAGGAGCTTCTTTCAATCCATAAAGTGCCTTGAACAGCTTGTACACAAAGTCATACATTTCAGCATCTTCAAAACATGGTGGTTGTTCAACATACACTTCTTCCTCCAACTCTCCATTTAGAAAAACACTTTTGACATCCATTTGGAACACCTTGAAATTACAATGTGCAACAAAGGCTAGGAAAATCCTGATAGCCTCAAGTCTTACAACAAGTGCAAATGTCTCATCATAGTCTATTCCTTCCTGTTGAAAGTAACCTTTAGCTACTAGCCTTGCCTTGTTTCTTGTCACATTTCTATTTTCATCCAATTTGTTTCTGAAAACCCACTTTGTCTCAATAACTGACTTTCCCTTTGGTCTTGGAACCAACTTTCATACATTGTTTCTTTCAAACTGGTTGAGTTCCTCTTGCATAGCAATCACCCAATCAGAATCCAACAATGCTTCATCAATTGCTTTTGGCTCCACTTAAGACAGGAAACAAGAAAACATGATGTCAGCAGAAACATTGTTCCTGGTTCTCACCCCAGAAGAAGGATCTCCAATAATAAGGTCATTTGTGTGATCCTTGTTCCACCTTGTGGTTCTAGGCAAGCTTCTTGTTTGAACAAAAATAGTAGCCTCGGTTTGAGGAACTGAGTCTTCACCAGGGCAATTGTCTCCACCCTTTTCTTCAACATCTCCAGAGTCACCATCATTTTGAGTATTTCCTGAAATAGTCTGTGACTGAGCTGGAGTTTGATTTGTATCATTTTCAATGACAGCATCTTTTTCAAGATCAACAGTTTGAGTAAAGGTAGGTGTTTCATCAACAATTTCTTCTTCCTCCAAGTACCCTTGATTCTCAAATATGAGAATCTGTATTTGACCTTTTTCATGCAGTCCAGGAGACTTGGTTTCGTCAAATGTGACATTCACACTTTCATCTATAATCCTGTGTTCCAAGAGATAGACTCTGTAAGCAGTCCTTTCTAGAGCATAACCCATGAAAATACCTTCATAAGCTTTGGTGTCAAATTTCCCTTTCTTTTCATGGTTGTCTTTCATCATGAAACATTTGCTTCCAAACACATGAAATTACTTGACAGTAGGTTTCTTTTCATTCAGCAAATAGTAAGGAGTGTTCCAATGAGTCTTATTGATCAAGGTTCTGTTCTATGTGTAGCAAGCTGTGTTGATAGCTTCTGCCCAGAAACATGTAGGTAACTTTGCATCATGAAGCATAGTCCTGGAAGCTTCAATGAGAGTTCTGTTCTTCCTTTATACAACTCTATTCTGCTGTGGTGTCCTTGCAGCAGAAAATTGTTGCACAATTCCTTCATCTTTGCAGAAATTGCCAAGTGTGGCATTTCTGAACTCAGTACCATTGTCACTTCTCAGAATTTGAACTTTGGCATTTGGGGTTCTGTCAAGAACTCTTAAGTGATCAATGATAACTTGAGCATCTCCATCTTTTGATTCTAGATACTTTACCCAAGTATACCTAGAGTAATCATCCACCATAACTAATGCATATCTCTTCTTGGCTAATGATGGAACATTGACTGGTCCAAAGAGATCCATGTGAATTAGTTTGAGTGGCTCTGTGTTGGTGTTGATTTGCTTTGACCTGTGCACAGCTCTCTTCAATTTTCCCATTTGATAGTCCTCACACAGTCCTTCTTGACAGAATTCCTGTTGAGGTAGTCCTCTCACAAGTTCCTTCTTCATCAGCATATTCATTGTCTTGAAGTTGAGGTGAGAGAGTTTCCCGTGCCAAAGCATATTGTCACCAACAGTAGCTTTACTGTAGAAACAGTAAATCTTGTCCTTCTTTATTGAGCTTAGGTCAGCAACAAATAGGCTTCCTTTCCTTACCCCTTTCAGAGAGAGGCTTCCATCTTTTTTTGTGATAGATATTACACACCATCATGTCAAAATCAACCTTGAATCCTCTGTCACTGAATTGGCTGACACTGAGCAGGTTGTGCTTCAATCCATCAACAAGTGCAATATCATTAATGACAACATTCCCAATTTCCAAACAACAATATCCCACTGTGTAACCTTTGTTGTTGTCTCCAAAGGTTATGATTGGGCCAGCTTTCTCCACAAATTGTGATAGCAGGGCTTTATCACCAGTCACGTGTCTTGAGCAGCCACTGTCAATGATTCATATGACTTGCTTCTTATTCTTGCCCTGCAAAACAAATTGATTTAAGAGGCATATGGTACCCAATCCTTGTTGGGTCCTTTTACTTCAGTATCACAAGAATAATCAACATTTTCAACTTTAATCATCACATCAAGAATCTTCTGTTGGACTCCTTTCTTCACCCACTTTGCTTTAGAATCAGATTTGGTCTTCTTCTTAGTGGATGTAGCCTTCTTACTGTTTCCAGTAGGCTCAGAAGTCTCAACAGTTTGCATATAGAGACATTGTTCAGTAGATGAAATAGGCAGATTGAAACAAGTACTCATGGCAGTTATTTTACAAGGCATACAATCAATGTTATTGCAAACTACCATAGATCTATGCATAATGGGGGTTCTATGTAAGTTACCATCTATCATGGTCACATTATCCTTGACCTCTTTTGGTTTCTTACAAACATGAGTTAAGTGATGTGAAGAGCCACAATTATTGCATAGTTTTCTGGGAGCACTACCAACATTAGCATTGCCATTTCCTAACTTACCATTCCTGTTTCTAGACTTGTAGGTAACTGTGTCAACATGATGTTCTGAAGTTGCTGTCGAGCTTTCCTTGACAGTACCTTTTGCACCTTCTGTCTTGACAGTAGGTTTGGAAGTTACTGTCTTTGAAACTCTCTTGACAGTATCTTTGGAAGTTTCTGTCTTGCCATTACTGACAACATCTTTAGAACATTCTGTCAGATTGTTTGGGAAAGTTGCTGTCTTGGGGATTTTGACAGTATCTTTTCCTCCAACTGGTGTGCTGTCAATGCACTCATCCTCATCATCAAGTTGTTGTTTGATGAGCATGGCTTCCTCATCAAACTCAAGTTCAGAAAGTTTGAAAATTGGTTTGTTGATCTTCTTGAGGACATGAGGTTTGACAGAAGCATCAGTTGAACAATCCTGACTCACAATTTCCTTACCAGGTCTTTTACCATACTCAAAACCTATTCCTACTTTTTGATCCTCTGCGTGTTTCTCATGATAATCCTGAAGTTCCTTAGAAGAGTTTCTATAGGCTTTGATCTTAAATTCATTTTCACTAATCTCATTCCTTAGAAACTTTTCTATTTCTTTAGCACAGGCTACTTCATTTTTAAGTTTAGCATTCTCCTGTACTAGAGACTCTAATCGACTGGTCTTTAACAAAAGCATGTCATTCTCAAAAGTGAGTGTTTCATTAAGTTTAGTTAACCTAGCAATTTCTTCATTTGCTGCAGTTAAACTAGTATGAACATTAAACATTTCAGCACTCAACTCCTCGACAGTTTGTTTGTATTCTTCTTTAGACATTTCAAGTAAGACAAGTGAAGGTACCTGACTTGGAGAGCCAGAGGAGACCTCATCAGACTTAGCCATGAGGGCTAGATTCACATATTCCTCTTCCTCTTCATCATCAGTATCATCCCAGCATTTTCCTTCAACCACATAGGCTTTTCCCTGTCCTTTCTTGAAGTGTCCACTTGACCATTTATCCATTCTTTGATTCTGCTTTGACCTTCTGCATTCAGTAGCAAAATGACCAAGCTCATTGCAGTTGTAACACCTAAACTTGGATCTGTCCACCATCCCTGCTTTGTAACCTCCTCTTGTGGCACCACCTTCAACCTTGGAGGAGTTCCCTTTGCTGAACCTTGATGTCTGACCTTGAGACTTATATGGCTTGTTTTTCTTGAACCTTATGTTCTTGAATTTCTTAGCCATGTAAGTCATTGTTGGATTGTCCATCTTTTCCATTTCTTCTATAGGAGTAGAAGTCTTCATCTTCAACATCAGTTAGTTGCAGCACTACCTTCTCATCATCATCCACAACCTCTTCAATCTTAAGAGTAGGTACTGGAGCAGGTTGGGTGATTTGAATTCCTTCACTGGGTTGAGTGATTCTTGGTACATGAGCTACAAGAGCACCAGACATATTAGCCATTTTTCCTCTTGATCCAGCTTGTATAACTCTTTTTTGGAAAAATTCAAGCTCATATGACTTAAGCACACCATATAATGTTTCAAGAGAAACATTGTTTAGATTTCTTCCTTCTCTTATGATTGTGATTCTGTGCTCTAGATGCTCAGGGAGTGTGAGTAAGAACTTAACATTTAGCTCCTTCTTATCATAGTACTTGCCATGAATCTGTAGCTCAGTCAGCAGTTTGCTAAACCTCTCAAACATTGTTGTTAGATCTTCTCCCGACTTTGCCATGAAAGCTTCATACTGTGAGATACGAATTTGTATTTGATTATCTTTCACTTCTTCACTTCCTTCACATAGCAGCTCAATCTTATTCCACATATCCTTGGCTGATGAGCATCCAATGACATTCCCACACATGGCTTTGTCCAAAGTGAGAGCATCCAGTAAGATAAGTTGCAAGTAATCATCCAAAACCACCTTCTCTTTTTCTGGCTCCAGAAACTCTAAAGGTAATTTGTTGACCCAGTAAGCTGGAACAAGAACACCGTCCACAATTGAGGCTTCAATCTCTTTCCGTGGAACAAAGGGACCATTTTGGAGGATACCCAAGTATAAGGGATTTGCAGCTTTGATAAACAACAAGATTTTTCTTTTCCACACATTGTAATTCTCCTTATCAAAAGCTGGAATCTTTATGCTACTTGACTTCTGCATACTTGTCATGATCTCAGATTTGTAGAACAATCTGTTCGCTCTGATACCAGTTGTTGGTCCTTGACTATTGCAGAAGCGAGGGGGGGGGGGTTGAATGCAATACTGATAAATCTCAATCTACGCTTCAACAACAAAGACTAAGATTAACGTTTATCAGTTTATGAATTACAAACACAAGTAGACACAAGAGAATTTCTTACAAAATAAATGTTTTATTTATTTTGCAATGGGTTGCTACAACCTCAAGAAAATGTTCGTTTTCTTGAGCTTCAGTTTCTTGAGTGATGCATAGAATGAATTGGGATATAGTCTAAGTAAACTAATCATATCTCTATCATCACGGGTTTGTGAAGCTGCTGTCATTTTCCTGTGGCAGCTTCTTACAAATTGTCTACCCGTGAGCATTACCTAAATTGCTATACAAACAAGATTAACATTACTGGGAAAAGCAATCTAGATACATTCTATATTTAGCTAACACAATTCAGTAGATATTGATTTGTCATACTCTTGAATTGGTGAGCTTTGTCATGTGATCTCTCAAGTTTTGATCGTAGTCTTGCAGACCTGATGCAGTGTTGGGATACTGCAACACGCCTGTTTCTTGAACATCCAAACTGTCACAAGTTTGACTGGGTAGATACCCAATACAAATGTTATCCCTTCATGACAGTATCCTGATCCTCAAGCTTGATGTCACAAGAATATGCTTTTGGTGACAGTAAGAAGTCCCCGCAAAGGATGCTGTCAGGAGTTCCAAGCTTGCTGTCAGGCTATGGGAAAGTTGTTGTCTGAGGGCTTCCGCCAATGTTGATGTCAGAGTAAATATGTTGTCGTGACTTGCAACATGATGTCTTCTTGTAACCTTACTGTCAATGCTGTGACAGTAACATTTATTCTTGTTGTCCATCTTGAGCACTTCTTGAGGCTTGAACAAATAAATGAACTTCTACCAAGATGTACTAGAATCTTATTTGCAATAAACAAAATAGTTACAAAGACATACTCTGGCTGTGACAGTATGTTCATACTTAATAAAATTAAGCATTTAAAATATCTAGTTAAGTTGTCTCATAGCTATCACCCAAAAATCCTAACAATTTTGCACGTGAAATTGCTCTTTAGTTGCCACATCAATAACCTTCCATACAGAAAAATTTGAATTTGTTGAAAGATATTAGAGATTATAATTTATTTATTTTTGGCAAGAAGAGTGATAGGCTATGAAAGCCCAGACTCTAATGAGAATCCTGATTCAATACTCAACTCGGATTCTTGGTTGGGTCATATCCAAACCCTCCTTGAACCCTGGCTCGTTGGCAACCCTGACTCATTCTTGAGACCCGACTCAATGTGATAGGCGATGAAAGCCCGAACTCGGATGAAAGTCCTGATTCAATACTTAACTCATATTCTTGTGCCCGAATTTGGCCGGGAGCCCTGATTCGACTCTCAACTTGGACTCCTGGCTGGAACATATCCAATCTCGCCTCCAACCCTGGCTCGTTGGCAACCCTGACTCATCTTTAAGACATGACTTAAAACAAACCAAATTCTACACCATTCAAGAATGGATAAGCTCAAATGATGCGAGATAAGGTCATCAACTATGACGTGGATAATACAGGTCATGAACAGGAACCACACCTGGCTATGACACCTCTGAATAACCAATGATTGGCACAATTATGTCTTACCTAAACCACGTGCCAGCAGAAGCCTGACACACAACACCACAGTTTTCACCTGGACACGTATAACCCATCAACATCACCCAGGTATCATAACTACCTAGGATTCAACGCTCATGAGTGCAGGTACACCCCTTGAACCCTAATCCTTGGCCTTTAAATAATCCAAGGAGGAAAGATTTAGGGTTACTCTTTCATTCACTCACTCACCCTATACAATATACCCACTATACACACATCCTCCACATTTTAGATTTCTCTATAGTCTTGTCTATCCTTCCAAAGCCCAGACTTATTCTCACGTAGGAGGCACCGCCAGGGTCCAAACCCCCCTCCGGTGTTGTTTTTGCAGAAACCCACCAGCAGCTGCACCACAACTAGGCGTGGGAACGGCGAGGAAGGACTTGATCGGATTCTGGAGTTATCATTTGGCGCTAGAAGGAGGGGTTCCCTGTCTTTTGGTCTCGGTGCCACTAGACTCACCATCATCAACAAGCTTCATCCTTCAAGGAGGAGTCCTAATTCAACCAGTAAGATCTGAACAAAAACACCTTATTTTAGCTATAAAAATGAGATCATTTACCATTTCTATAATGTATGCATGTCTACTAGCCTTTGTGAACCCTGTTTAGCCCAGATCT
Source organism: Heracleum sosnowskyi (assembly GCA_030848705.1). Classification (NCBI taxonomy): domain Eukaryota; kingdom Viridiplantae; phylum Streptophyta; class Magnoliopsida; order Apiales; family Apiaceae; genus Heracleum; species Heracleum sosnowskyi. The sequence goes on from CM061243.1 coordinate 12,465,068, forward strand.
GTTGATATTTTTGATAAAATTGCAATCTTGTTGCTTGTATTCTTTAGTCCTTGGTTAGATCTACAGTGCTCTTTGTTAGATCTACTCAAAAACCCAGTTTTTCTTGCCTTTGAGATATTATAAGCCCAGAAGTGCATGCATACATCATTACTCCTTCATAAACCCATCGAGATCTAGTAATAAACCCAGTTTACTCTTTTGCTCAAAGATTGTTATTGTGAATATTGTATACATTTGTTTGTATTTGAACCATGGCTCATTGAAGTAAAAGCACGAATAGACTCACCCCAATCAACCCTACCCCGGACCCAACGATCCAGATCCAAGGTCAGGGAGGAAACCAGATACCCCCAGTCCTGACTCTGACATCACAAGTAATCCGGCCCGGAGATGCTCGGGTTGACATAGAAGTAAATAAATACAAGTACACTAATCTTGCCCTTGAGCCTGGACAGATGGAAAACCTGACTGGAGAATAGGTTGTGGAAGCGATCCGGTTATACAATCAAACCCGGAATAAGGAGCAAGACCAATGTGAGAATTCTCACCACCCCGAAGGATCTCATCGTTCATATTCCGTCTTTGACCGAATTGGGGACAAGCAGAAAGATACAGAAAGAAGAGGCCACCAAACTCAAAGCAAAAACCAGAATGTTGAGGCTGAAAAGCTCAAGAAGTTGGCTGAATTGCGAGAAAAAATTCAGAAGGAAGAACAAGCTAAACTCGGCCTAAGGATCCAAAAAAGAATTTAGGAGGAAGAAGCCCGGATCCTTGGAAAAACCTCTGACAGAAGAAGAGTCCGGGCTCTTAGCCCATAAATAATCTCAGATGAAGAGGAACCCCGGGAGGACCTCATAGACATGATCCACGAACTCCAAAGGAAAGTTGGCCAAGATTCCGGACTCGATATTGGGGACACTCTCACCCCCATTCATTTACTCCCTAGAGGCAACACCAAGGCAGAGAAATCTCAAGCACTATAACTTTGAATCATTTAATGGTTTGGATGACCCAGAAGAACATGTCAACTACTTTGAGCCAATAGTCATGATTTATTATTACAATGATCTCACCAAATGCAGGTTCTTCGCCTCAACCCTCAAATCTGGATTTCAGAGGTGGTATAGCCGAATTCCATCTCGCAGCATCCACAGCTGGAAACAATTTCGTGAAACGTTCCGTAAACGCTTCTGGGCCAACAAAACCCATGAAATGCATATGTGTCATCTTGAGACTGTTAGACAAGCCCGGGGAGAAGCCCTATCTACCTACATGAAACGATTCAAAGAAGCGATCAACAACATAAGCAACCTGGATGAGCGGGAAGCTCTAACCATCTTTCGAAGGAACTTGGATCCGGACAACAATGAGAGGTATGTCATTGACCTCATCCACAAAGAACCCCAGAGCCTGGCGACAGCTTATGGAATGGCTGATAGGTTCATCAAGGAAACTGATGTCCTCCAAGCCATGAGGATGATCATGCAAGGAACATCTCCAACCCGGATTCAAGACCACCCCAAGAACAACTACCACCACCAAGATAAAAAATTTAAGCCCAACAGGCAGAGCAACTACATTCAGAGTTCTCATTTAGCCTTGCCAGTACCACCTCTGGACTCTAATCCAAGGAGGGAGCTCGGATCCACTAAACCCAAACCTGAGTCAAGACCGGAGCCAACCTGGACTCCCCTAAACCGACCCCGGGCTGATATCTTAAAAGAAGTGAAGCACAAACCCTTATACTATCCACCAAAACCCATGGTCACCGGACCAGAAAACCGGCATGTCCACAAACATTGTGATTATCACGAAACCCATGGGCATACAACCGATAATTGCCTCTCTCTAAAGTTCTTTGTGGAAGACCAGATCAAGAAGATGGTAACATGGGCCAGTATAGGGCTGTCAAAAATATTCGAAAAATCTGAATCCGTTCGAAAAATCTATGTTTGTATCAAAAAAAAGCGGATATTATCTGTATTCGAAATAAAGCGGATATTATCCGTATCTGAATTCGGCAGTTTCAGATACGAATTTGGATATAGGCACATCCGTATCCGAAAATATTTGAATCCGAAATTATATACATATATTATTTATTATTTGTATATATTATAAGTTAATTTTTTAATCGATTTGTACAAAAAATTAATATTAAATTTAAAAAAAGGAAGTTAAATTGATAAATGATGAAATAGAAAATATAATACATTATACACAGTATATTGAATTTGATTCATTTGAATCAACACTTCAAATCAAACCACAGAAACCACGACTTCTCACGCCTTCTACTTTCCCAAACCGACAAACCCTAATCCTAACTGTCCCTAAGCCATATTCGTTCAAATCAGGTATGCGATTAAATCTTTTCTAAATTGGATGCTTATTTGAAGATTATTTTATTATGTTATTTGATTTTATACAAATTTTATTATTTGCAGATCTAGTTTGTTCGACTTTCTCAATTCATCCATTTGTATTGAATCGAAGAACAATGGATCAAGGTAGTTCAATTATCATACTTGTTGTGTTATTTTGTTAATCAGTTTGTCTAATTTCTCATATATATTATATTACTTATAATACCATGATGTTGTTTATAAACATGTTTTCAGAATTTTTTGCTCTTTGTTGAACATGTTTACACTTCTTTTTGTTTCTTTTAATTTACAGGAAATGTTTCTGGCTCAACTCCATGTGCTTCATCTAGTTCAGTTAGTATGACGTCAATGAAATGTGATGTTAATATTTCTAAGAATGATCAAGATTGCGCAATTATCACACAAGAAGATGATTTGTCTACTTAGAAAAATGAACCACCGACCAAAAGACAGAAGGCATTGACATCAGGTGTGTGGGCACACTTTGATCGTGTTGAAAGACAAACTAAAGAAGGTATTAAGAAAGTTGATGCTTTTTGTAAGTATTGTCGCCAATTATTTGATGGGTTAAGTGGTAAATGAACAACTTATTTAAAGAATCATACTAAAAAATGTCGAGTGAGATTAATAAAAGTTCATGTGTCTCAAATGCTTTTAGGAAAACAAGTTAGTAGTGAGGATTCTCGACCAAAATTAGGTGTTCATAAGTTTGATCCTGCTATTGAGAGAGCTTTGTATGCTAAAATGATTGCCAAACATGATTTACCTTTTCTTATGACTGAATATGAATACTTTCGTCTTTAGGTCTCTTATATAATGCCTTATTACAAATACCGGTCTAGAAATCTGATTTGGCAAGTGTCTATACAACTGAGAAAGAGAGAATTTATAAGGAAATTGAAAATCTGACTTGTAGAGTTAGTCTCACTACTGATGGGTGGAACATATCCAATCTCGCCTCCAACCCTGGCTCATTGGCAACCCTGACTTATCTTTAAGACATGACTTAAAGTAAACCAAATTCTACACCATTCAAGAAGGGATAAGCTCAAATAACGTGAGATAAGGTCATCAGCTATGACGTGGAGAATACAGGTCATGAACAGGAACCACACCTGGCTATGACACCTCTGAATAGCCAATGATTGACACAATTATGTCTTACCTAAACCACGTGCCAGCAGAAACCTGGCACACGACACCACAATTTTCACCTAGACACGTGTAACCCATCAACATCACCCAGGTGTCCTACCTACCTAGGATTCAACACTCATGATTGCAGGTACACCCTCTGAACCCTAATCCTTGGCCTCTAAATAATCCAAGGAGGAAAGATTTAGGGTTACTCTCTCATTCACTCACTCACCCTATACAATATACCCACTCTACACACATCCTCCACATTTTAGATTTCTCTATAGTCTTGTTTATCCTTCCAGAGCTCTGACTTATTCTCATGCCGGAGGCGCCGTCAGGGTCCAAACCCACCTCAGGTGTTGTTTTGTAGAAACCCACCCGCAGCTGCACCACAACCAGACATGGGAACAACGAAAAAAGACTGTATCAGATTCTGAAGTTATCAAAGAGATTCTAAATTGATTGATAAAAGAGTTATCAAGTATCACATGTTTTATTTAATAAAATATCTAAATAAAATGAATTCATACATCTTTTAAATCATATAAAATTAAAATTTTCATTCCATTGAACACGATAACTCGACAAGAGAGATAAATAATAAGGTCTCATTCTCTCAAATAGTTTCCTTTTGATTTCCTATAAAATAGTGCATACTATTAGGATATATAATTTATATCCAAAAAATTATACCATTACATTATCTCCATCAAATCATTTGAAAAATTATTCTATTTTATTTTCCGTTACATTATCTCTATCATATCATTTGAAAAATTATTATTCCAATTAGTTTTGCTAGTTACAGAATGACAGTTAACCATTGTGGTACAAATGCCAGCAGGACTCCACAGTGTTCAGCGTGAATACAGTTAATAACTGACTTAGATTACTATCTTAAATTTACAAAAAGGTGACCAAGTTCGCGTTTTTCAAGTAGAGATCCAGCGTGACACAGCCTTCGAGTCATGGGCAATCTCTCTCAAACTTTGACTGTCACTTGTAATTTTATTACTCTTAAATTCATTACTCCATCCCTCCCATAATGTACGAGTTTGTTGCATTATACGTACTAGATTTATATTCGTGCAAATGATTTGTATATATTTTAATTTTATTTAAATTGTTATTTTTAATTTTTCTAAAAGTATTATTCTGATTTAATTTCAACTTTATAATTTTTTAATGATAATCAAACTTGAAAACATATAAATTTCACATATATTTTATTTAAGTTTATGTCGTATTTTTGAAATGATACTTATTTTTTATTTTTAAAATCACTATTTGTTTGTAATCATTTATTATTTTCCAAAATTTAACTTTGATAATTTTAGTTTGCTATTTGTTTGTCTTATATCAAGTTATCTGTTGACATTTTTTATTTAATTTAGTTTGTTATTTGCTTACTTTAATAATTTAATTTTAATTATTTTATTTATATACATATTTTTTTCTTAAAATATTATATAACTACAAATATACTGATCATACCATGTCATAAATTAATTATTTTTGTATTATAGTTATCATTTTATTAATTTTTTTGAAAAAAATAAACACCAATATTTTTTTTATTATAGTTATTATTTTAATTTTATTTTTGTTGTAATTATATTTGTAATCACAAGTTTAAACATATATAACTCATATTTTAGATTTAAGTTTTATCTTTAATTTCTTGTTCATTTATAATGAGAATAGGACATTTTAGTTATCTTTCTATTTAATAACTAGTTTACTAAGCCGCGCTTCGCAGCGGCTTTATAATAATATCTCTAAATTTTCTCAAAAAAATATTCTACAAAAAACGTTTTTAAATAAAATAATATTTCTAATATAAAATTAAGTTTTTTTTTGAATTTTATATATTCTAGATCGTTCAATCAAAAACTACAATTATACCTTCACAACTATTAAAATCTTCACTACCTCCAAATTGAAAATAATAAAAGAAAGTTCTATCAAGTTTGAAAATAATAAAATAAAGTTTTATCAAGTTTGAAAATAATAAAAGAAAATTCTATCAAGATTGAAAATAATAAAAGAGAAAATTGCAATTATTAACATAAGAGCCTACAAATTCGAAAATAATAAGGAAGTTGTAATTTTCTAAATCAAAGAAAGTTCTATCAAGTCCTATAAATTCGAAAATAATAAGGAAGTTCTATCAAGTTTGAAAATAATAAAAGAAAGTTCTATCAAGCCTACAAATTCGAAAATAATAAGGAAGTTGTAATTTTCTAAATTAAAGAAAGTTCTATCAAGTCCTACAAATTCGAAAATAATAAGGAAGTTGTAATTTTCTAAATCAAAGAAAGTTCTATAAACTTTGAAAATAATAAAAGAAAGTTTTATCAAGTTTGAAAATAATAAAAGTGTAATTTTCAATTTTCTTTCTACAAAATCGAAAATAATACAGGAAGTTGTAATTATTAAAAATAAAAATTGTGAAAAATAGAACGGAGCGATCTGAGCCACCTCACCGCCCCCGTCTTCTCCTTTATATAAGTATATTGATGATTTGAATTTCATACAAATTGAGATTTTGTTTTATTTTTAATTCAAAATAAGAAACATATTTGTAAATGAAACTAATTTACATTAAAGTAATACATATGCTAATATATATCATTTAAAAATTTATTTTTAATTGTTTTTAGATAAATATTGACCATAATTTGTTGATTATTAATTTCAAGATTTATCTTTTCTGATTATAGATAATATTTATATAACTTTTTAGTTTTTAAAGATCATTGTTTGATCTTCATTATAATTAATTATAATTATATTCTTTGTTTTAGTGATTTTTTGTTTTAAAATATTAAATATTTGTTGGAGCATGGTGATTATAATGTAAAGTACATATAACCTTTATTTTATATTTAAATCTTATTTTAATATATTTTCCCTATGTGGGGAGTATGAGCTTGTTTGGGTAAATTTAAAATTATTGGTTATAACTTAAATTGCTTAAAGTAAAAGTCATAAATTATACGTATAAAAGATGTTTTTGATTTTAACTTTTTGATATACATATTTAATTATTTTATTTTTACTTATGTTGTGTACTAATGTACAACCCTGACAACCAAGCCCTACCATACCACCTAAACCCTTTACACCAATTATATATAAAGATATAATTTTAATGTATCAACGTTAACTTTGATCTCAATCACAAAAAATGAGACAGTGGATGATAAATAAGTACTCCCTCTGTCCCCTAATTTTTGTCTTGTTTAATTTTCAATGGTCAAATAGACCAAATCAATATATATATATAAAGGAGGATACGCGGAAGTGAGGTGGCGCCCCTAAGATCGTCTCAATCTATTTTTATAATTTTCTAGAATTTTAGAATTTTAAATACTGATAAATAAAAAAATATCCTTTAACATATTAGAAGTAAAATAGATGTTCGAATTTATTGAGGAGAAGAGTTCGAATTTATAGCGAAGACATATAATTAAAAGTTCTATTTGAAGTAGAACAGGTGTTTGAATTTGTAGAGGGGAAGAGTTCAAATATAAAAGAAATACTTGCAAAGTTCTATTTGAAATAGGATAGGTGTTTCGATTTTTAGAGGAGAAGAGTTCGTATATAAAAGAAATACTTGCAATTAAAAATTCTATTGGAAGTAGAATAAGCGTTTCTAATACATAACTAAAAGTTCTATTTATAGCGAAGACATATAATTAAAAGTTCTATTTGAAGTAGAATAGGTGTTTGAATTTGTAGAGGGGAAGAGTTCAAATATAAAAGAAATACTTGCAAAGTTCTATTTGAAGTAGGATAGGTGTTTCGATTTTTAGAGGAGAAGAGTTCGGATATAAAAAAATACTTGCAATTAAAAATTCTATTGGAAGTAGAATAAGCGTTTCTAATACATAACTAAAAGTTCTATTTGAAGTAAAATATGTAAAGTTATATATGTGTTTTTTCAACGAAAGAGTGTTTCATTTGAAAAGAGTATGGTAACATAAAAATTAATATATAAGACAAGTATATATTCAATATATTAAATTTGAGATTTTGATATTAAAAAGGAAAACGTGTTTCACGGGAGGACGGCTTATTAACGAGGACCGAGTAATTTTCGTAATTTATTTGATATAGTTTTTAAAAAAAATTATTACGCCGCCGCGAAGCACGGCTTTTTCGACTAGTTTTGATAAAAATAAAAGTGGTGCAAACAAAATGAGACGTAAGGAGTATATTTCAGCCAAATTTATTGTAATTTTTCTTCTTTTTATAGAACTTATACATTTTACGAAAATTATCATTTATCTAATAATTTAATGCTCCGATACTATTAGCATATTTATGTTATTCTTTCATGTTTTATACATGTACAATTATAACTTTAATATTTTCACAATAATATTTTAATTTAACAAGTATGTATTTAAACACTTGTCAATACTTTTATATAAAGGAGAAGATGGGGCGGTGAGGTGGCGCTTCTAATTTTCTCAAAATTTTGAATTAATAATATTAAAAATTCGAAAAAATCTCAATTACCTTTTAAATACTTACTAATAGAGGAAACATATAATATTTTTGCATTTAAAATCCCTAATAATGGAGAAAGTAAATATACAATAGATCTTTACTAATTGAGTAAACTAAATATCACTAATGGAAGAAACTAAATATTCAATTATGATATTCTTACATGTATACAACTCGAAAGTGGAGAATTCATCCCGTCTTCAAAAACAAATTTTATCATTGTTTTTTAACGTTTAGATAGTTATTACTCTAATTTTTATGAGAAAAGATTATATCTTTTAGTAAAATATTTTCTGTAATTTATACACATAAATTCAAAGATAAAAATTGTATATTAAGAAATTTATAGTGTATGTATTTCGAAAATATCATGTTAAGATTTATTCGACTGAAGAATTTATTTAGTGTGTGCATTTTTAACAAAATTCAATAAGTCGGTGCATCTGTAACAAAAGTGATACAAGAATAAGAAATATTGAGAAAAGATCATTATTTTTTATTTTATTTTAAAGGAAGAGGTTGTTGTTGTTTTTGTTGTTATTTGTTTTGACAAAAAAAGATTACTATTAATAAAAAATTCTCCCAGCAACAAAAAAAAAGATGTTTGTTCATATTTTTTGATTTTTTTCTTACTGGGATCAGATTTGGAGGTAGTGAATATTTTAATAGCTCTGAAGGTATAATTGTAGAATATTATTTTATTTAAAAACGTATTTTGTAGAATAATTTTTGAGAAAATTTAGAGATATTATTATAAAACCGTCGCGAAGCGCGGCTTAGTAAACTAGTTTTATTTAATAGTGTAACTTATAAATTAATTTATTATAAAAAATACACAATATGATGTAGGCTTAAAAATTTAAACGTAGGAATGCAGAATAATTGAAACAATTTAAAGAAAATGAATGACAAAATAATGTATACGAAAAAAATAGGAAAAAAATTATTTTCCGTGATTTGCTATAGTTGGAGACGCCTTAATCTTCCGTCATAGCACATGGGCTATGAGTCCATGACGCTCTTGTTGAATGGTATTACAAAATGCAAGGAACTGGAGTTATCCACTTGGGCCATGATGACAATAGTACATCAATCTACTGCTCTTGAATTTGGTTCTGGCCCGTCACTTGCCCCTGGATAATGGATATACAAAAAGAGAACAATTTGGTTGCAAACAGTATTTTTTTCCAAATAATTTCAGAATAAAATCGCAATTTTTTAAAGAAAATTAATGTTGTCAGTAATTTCTCAAAAAATATCTAACCATTTATAGAATTTAGATAAAATCAAGAGTACGTTATGAGCATGATTGTGGGATTTAAAAAGTAAATCAGCATATTTATACACTACTTTATTTAATAATAAAATGCTGCAATATATCATAATATTTTAATCAAATGCATGCCTTCGGAAATAATAATATTGTTAATAATATTTTGAATGAGTATATACAGAATGACTTATTCTGAATTTTCTAGGCGATTTGCTACTTGATGGTTGAATACTACAGTCTAAAGTATGTATGTGTTAATAAATTAGCAAAAAAGAAAAAGTAAATGTTTACAAAGTTTTTTTAATAAAAGAAATTCGAAATGGATTACCTACAAATAGTTAGATTTTCTGACATACGACTGAGAATAAGTCAAAACATACATGCATCAGCCATTAGGTAACAACAAAATACAACGTACACACCAACTTGTCATCGAATAAAATGAGTAGAATATTAAATAATTACTTATCTTTTTTGAGAAAAAAGTATATATAACTTTCTTTTAAAATAAGTATCTTTTATAAAAATAAATTAAGACTTAATTGAATTTCAAATATAATAATAATTTACTTCTTTTTTAAAACGAGTACTTATTCCATGTTATCAGAATTGCTCCATCCATGCCGGCAAAGCGATAAAACGGCTGACAGACAGACACGTGTTAATATTTAAAAACTTGGAAAGTCAATCCCAATTTTATTGACAACGGCGCATCTGTAATTATGCGGTAGTACAGTGTTCTAGAAAATGTCTGATTTTAAAAGATTATCGATAAATTACTTAATTTTTAAAATTCGATTTATTGTTGTGAATAATATTTAGATGCTATATTTCATTAAATAAAGCTAATATACTAGATACTATTATTTATAAAGGGTCGCGCTCCAGTGAGAACCTCCGCTATTGTGAGATATGAGATCTAATCCTAGACATTCATTAATACATCTTATATTAATCTCCCACCACCCATTAAATTTATTAATATTTTAATATTCCATCACCCCCACCCATCCACCACCTCCGACCACCTCCTGCCACCAGTGACCACCATTTCCGGCGACCACCACCTCCGGCGACCAGCAGTAATCACCAACGTCATAACTAAAATCACCACAGTTCAGAATAAAATCACCACCGGAAAACAGAAAATCACCATCATCTCCTTCAAATTTCAACCATCTCCCACCATAACTTCCGGCCATTACTAACTCCGGCCACCGTCATAATCAATAATCACCACCACCGTTACCAAAATTCAACACCTAATCATCACATTTTTAATACAACAACCATTAATCACCACCGTCGTCATCAATAACCACCACCGCACCACCGCCTGAACCAATAACCACCACTGTAGCCACCAGTAATCACCACACAGCCACCACAACAGAATTTTCAAATTACAAAAATCACCAAAAAAATGAACGAAAATCAAAGTAAAATCAAATCGGAGCACTAATTTCAGATCTGAAAAGGTCGGCATCGAAGATGGTGGTGAAGAAGGCGGCGACGGTGGGTGATGGTGGCGGCGGCGCGGGTGGCGCCGACGCGGTGGCAGCGCGGGGGAGTGGTGGTGGTGGTGGTGGGCGGAGGGTGGAGGCGGTGGAGGCGGTGGAGGCAGGTGGTGGTGGGCGGAGGGTGGAGGCAGTTGGTGGTGGTGGTGGTGTGGGGTGGAAGTTATGGTGGAAGAAGAAGTGGGGTGGGTGGATTAAAAGATGAGGGTGATACATATACAATTGTATGTATATAATTCAAATGTGTGGTTAAGATTAAAAGAAAATGAAGGGCTGAGATTAGATCTCAGTTCTCATTTTAATAGGGGTTCTCATATGAGCACAAACCTATTTATAAATATTTATTCAATTTTTATGGATTTGATCAGTCCGATAAATTATCTATTTGGTGATAAATCACTAATAAATAACTAATACCTTTATCGATTTATTTCAATTTCAAAATTTATAACAATAAATACGGTATGTATTTAATCGACTTGATTTTTCTGTTTCGTTTGTTAAAAGGCAAGCCAACAAGATCGCTCATTTGTTAGCGAGAGAGCCTTGTGTGGTAGGTTGCTTTAATGTTTTTCAGTCTCCTCCGTCTATATTGTTGGAGACATTGATGTATGATGCTGCTTTGCTTTAATAATATCAGTTTGGCTTCAAAAAAAAAAAAAACTTTTTCATATAAATATAAGAATGTATTTTAATAATTGCATGATTTAATCATAAATTTATAATTATATCATTAAAAATATATATATGGCCTGCGGAACATTCTTCTCATATTTAATTCACGTATGAATATTTTATGCATCAAGTTACACATCTGAGTGAACACTTCACCGACCAAAGGCGAGCCGCGAGAGGTACTGCGCGCCAACCCAATTATGCGAAAAAAATTGTATTTCCTAGATCTGACTTTTCTTCAAAAATCTTTTTCGTTCATTCGCCAAAACCGTTTCTTTTGACTTGGTTCCTCAATCACGTGGTCTCAAACTGACCGTCGACATATGTAAATAATTCCCTATATAAACAATGTTGCAACAAGTCTGAATGTCCTGTAACTCTGCAAAATCTCTCAAGTTGAAGCAACAAATAAACAAAAATGGAGAGATTCTCATCAACTTCTGTAAGAGAGAGCTTCATGGGATCAAAAAAGCCAAGGGGATACAATGGCAACTACTATGACACTACTGGTTCAAGTAGTGGCAGTTCAACACCATCAAGAAAGAATATCAAGACTGTTAAATTAGGAGATGCAAGCAAGAATCCTTCTCCATTTAAGGGCAGTCCATCCATGTCGTCGTCGACAACGGATCAGTCATCGATATGGAAGAAAGTTAAAAATGGTTGCTACAACATGGTGCATCCAAAAGCACGTAAAGGTTCATCAGCTACTTATTCCCGATCAGAGTTTGACAACAGAGTTGTTATGGAGATTTATAAGTCAATGTCTGTAACTTCCTGAAATCTGTCATTCTTGTATCAAACTAGTGTTGTATTGTGCATCATTCAATTGTTTTAATGAAGAAAACGATATTGAAAAATCACGGAATTCGTATTTCTTTAATTTACTCGTTTTTAAATTGTTGAGAAATTATAAATAACATGCGCATGATCATGGCCTGCAGGGAGATGAGAAAAGCCACCATAAGTTCATCAGCAACACCTACTTTTTGATGCATGTTTATTCAGTAGTATTTTCTAGAAGTTGCATTTTACAAACGTGTACACATTTGTTTCTGGATGAAAGCTGTTTAAATAATTGCATATAGGGCCATATGTTTTGATAAAAATGTGAACACCATAAAATAATACACAAGTCTTGGTAACCTGGTCAGCACTTTGCAACTGCAATGTACAACAATCCAACTTGTTTTAAATGCTACTTTACATATCTTTGTTCTGTTTGTCAAAGTAAATACAGAAAACATTTATTTCGTAATAACAGATACAAGCATTCCACATTTCCAGAAGATTTCTTCAACCACCTCTATAACGGCAAGAAATGTTGCAACCCAAGCAGCCAGTCTAGCTTCCTCTGCATGCCCAGCACCTGATTCATTCGAGACCCGAGTGCTATATCAGTTTCAACATACACATTAGGATTCACATAATCAGAATACATCCATAGCCAGACAAGCCAATGCACACAAATTAAGTTCGGAGATGTACCTTGCACCAGTACTGAAAGAATATGGCATGTAGTAGTGAAGTGAAGCGACTATAAAACTATGGGTGAAAAGTAAATTAATCAGCAGCTTAATATAGATTCATTCTACCAAATTCATGCTCATAATGTATAATATATGATTTAGTAAGAAAGAGACATACCATATTGTCAGAACTGAAGTCTCAAGTTGAGGATTTGACAGAAGGCCAGAGAGCAATATAGCAAGCTCAGATGACCACCACTGAAGACTATTCATACCCATTTTAAATAATTAGACACTAATGATTATTGCAAAGAAGAAATTATAAAAATATTGATGGTAAAGATTGGTGATTATTACTACCATATCATGACATTGACAGCGGAAGGGATGCCATATCGAAAGAATTCACGGATGCTTGGATAGACATCCTTTGAGAATGAGATCCTAGTGTTTTCACATGTTGACGAGTACTTGACATAAATCCCAAGTATGATCACATTAAGCCAGTATGACAAACCAATGCTTAATGCTGCTCCGGGACTTCCAAATTCAAACTTGAATATTAACATCCAACACATAGGTATGTGGAAGAGTAGAGCTGCAACGGAACTTAGAAGCATTGGATATAACAAACTTTGTGCCAGCAAGTAGCGGATCAACAACTGAAGAATTGCGCAGGGAAACAGTGTTGGAATAAGCCAAATCGAGTAAATCCCAGCTTCGTGTGAGATTAAAGGGTCTTGACCGATCAGTACAAGAAGATCTTCAGTGAAGATCCAGAGAATAGATATTGGTATACAAACCAAAAGCAGAGATATGATGGCTCCAAAGGTATAGGTTCCTATCAGCTGGTATTGTTTTGCTCCATAAGCTTGACCACATAGTGTTTCCAGTGCACTTGCCATCCCGAGCTGATTGACATACAAATCAAATCATAATAAATCAAATCAAAGAAATAGTTAAATAAAAAATAATCAATCTGTTCACATGCATTTTGTTCTGAAATGTTGAAAATCGGCAAGCAACCTGATTGATGATTAATGGTGCCTACCAGTATACTGAAACCGGTGACGTTGGTAAGAGAAGTGGCGATGGCAGCACCCGAAAGAGAAAGCTCACCGAGGTGACCGATCATCATCATAGAAATGACCCTCAACAAGTACTGCGAAACAGTTGTGACCATCATAGGCATTGCTATGTACACCACTTTTTTAATCTCTCCCATTACCACCTCCCATCTTAATAACGATGACGAAGATGATGATAATGTTTCCCCTTCCACGAACACCACTACCGGAGATGCTCCTTGATCTTTCGGGCAGTTGTCTGCAGCTGCAGCAAGCAGGGGCTCTTCCATTACTGATGAGAAATGATACATTAGCACATGGCAGCCATCAGAAGAGCAAGAAAAGCTTTAAACAAGAGAATACTACTCAACAAGATATAATTTCATTCCATCTGTAAAATGAGCCATATAGGTTGTGTTTGGTTGGGGTGATTGGAATGAAATGGAATGGAATGATATTTAAATCTTCCCTCCAACTCCCATTATTTTCCTTTAATTTCATCATTCCATTCCATTCCATTCACCCCAACCAAACACAACAATAGAGTTCTTTTATCCTCTTGTGTAACCAACTACTCCCTCCGTCCCATTCATTTCTATACACTTTCCATTGGAATGTTTCATTCATTTTTATACATTCCAAAATAGTAACTTTTAATAATATAAAACACTATTACAGGTCCTATCACTTTACTCATTTTTTATATCTTTTCTAATAGACAAAGACTACAATGACCCTAGTGGCCAAAACCTTGTACTAGTGCCAGCGGACCAAAATGGCCTACACAATACTTGCAAGATAAATGCTGCTTGTTTTATTCTACTAGCTAACTTATTGGGCTGATTAGAGCCTTAATCTAATAATCTAACCATAATCTTCATTAATTACTAGTCCCTCCTTACAGTTTCTCCTTTTTTTTATAGTTTTATTAGAGCATCTTCAATAGGACTGGCTAAAATGATATAAAATACTGATTATGTAAAATTTGCTGAACCTGTAAAGTGTTTTGTTTCAGTGCGGTTGGCTATAATGATTAGTTATATCTTAAAAATAGCAAGTTATTATTATTTCACGTTGTTATAAATAGAATGTATTATTTTAATATGGTAAGAGATGACTTGTAATTATGTTACAATATAGTCAATATGAAGACATTGACTATATTTTTTGCTAAGGGTTATGACCCGTAGTGCCAATATTTTTACATAATTTCTATAATTTATATTTAAGGAATGTTTCATTGAATTTTAGCTAAAGGTTTCTCCTGGTTGGAGATGCTCTTGCTCAAGACAAGACAACCAAAGAGAATTTCCTAAAACTATGAGATGCCTTCCTTAATACTCCCCCTATCTTTGTTAGAGTTTATCAATTTAAATTTAAATCACGTATATAATGTGTGAACTCGATCTGATTTGACAGGTCTGTTAAACTAGTTGAGTTCAAGAAAAAAAAATCACAAAATTTAGTTGAGTGATTTAAAAATATTTAAATTAGGATTAAGTTGAGATCTGAATTTCTTCAAAAAAAAAAAAAGTTGAGATCTGAATATTTGAATTATAGATCACCGTGATAGGATCATGATCAGATTCGAATATAATGAATCAATGATTTTCGATATTAATTAAATTTATTTTATACTTGTGTCATGCATAAATTAACAACTAGTTGAAAAAGCCGCGCTTCGCGGCGGCGTAATAATTTTTTTAAAATTTCTATCAAATAACTTACGAAAATTACTCGGTCCTCGCTAATAAGCCGTCCTCCCGTGAAACACATTTTCCTTTTTAATATCAAAATCTCAAATTTAATATATTGAATATATATTTGGCTTATATATTAATTTTTATGTTACCATACTCCTTTCTAAAGAAACACTCTTTCGTCGAAGAAACACCTATATAACTTTACATATTCTACTTCAAATAGAACTTTTAGTTATGTATTACAAACGATTATTCTACTTCCAATAGAACTTTTAATTGCAAGTACTTCTTTTATATCCGAACTTTTCTCCTCTATAAATCGAAACACCTATTCTACTTCAAATAGAACTTTGCAAGAACTTCTTTTATATTTGAACTCTTCCCCTCTACAAATTCAAACATCTATTCTACTTCAAATAGAACTTTTAATTATATGTCTTCGCTATAAATTCGAATTCTTCTCCTCTATAACTTCGAACACCTATTCTACTTCTAATATGCTAAAGAATATTTTTTGATTTATTAGTATTTAAAATTGTAAACCTCTAAAAAAATTAGAAAAATAGATTGAGACGATCTTAGGGGTGCCACCTCACCTCCCGCGTATCCTCCTTTATATATATATATTGATGATTTTTTTAATATCTATACTTCTTATTTAATTTTTTTGATTCAAATATGTGTACCGACATGTATTTATATCTATTGTATACTAGCAAAATGCCCATTGCACACGGAGTTTAGTTATTTTCTAAAATTAAAATAAATAAGATTTATATTCTTGATAATGCATTTTCATATTTTACAAAGACTATTCTTAAATTTGTAAGTAGTATATTGCAACTACTGTTTTATAAAAAAAGGCTGAAATTTCTAACATGATTATTTTTTTAACACTTACTTTTTGACAAAGAAAAGTTATTAAATAGTAGACCATTTGTCCGAATAAAATTTGCATTCTTTTTACGGTCACATTGTTAATATATCGAATATTGATTACAAAATTCAATAATATTGTTTAATTTCTTTTTAATTTTAGAAATTATATTGTCTTTACAGAATAATTAAAATAAGTATTAAATAAAAGTAAGATATAAAGTAACTTATTAACTAAAAGTCAATATTTTGTTTTTCTAAAAATTCAACTAAATACTCGTATATTTGGCATTAAGAAATGTTAAGTAAGTTAAGTTAGTAAACCCACGTTATATCCCGGAATGGTTTCTCTGCGTCGCCGACTCTTAGTTTAAAATGTGAATAAAATGTAATTTTTTTAGCAGAAATTGCATTTTCAACAAAAAATCATGAAAATAAGAATATATTAAAGATAATTTAATATTTATGAAAGTTAATTTCAAATAAAAATTAGTAGAAGAATAAAAATTTTCAAAAACACACGTAATAATTTATGAATCTATTAAAATTATTATATAACCAAGTTCACAAAAATATTCATTTTGCTAAAAATTGACTTTAAAAATATTTTATAAAATAATTATCCTGAGTTTTATCTATTTTATTGGTGCTATAAGGTGATAAGATATTTATAGAATATATAATAATATTTTTATTTTATAGATATTTGGAGTTAAATTTAATTTAATTTCTATGCAATATATACGGATATAGGTATACAAACTAAAAGCAGAAATATAATGGCTCCATAGGTATAGGTTCCTATCAGCCGCATAGTGTTTTTGGTGCACTTGGCAGAACCAGAATCACAAAATAGTCGGGTTAAAAAAAAATTATTGCTAATTTTTTTTAGACATGCCGGTGCCTAAAGTACAAATTTCTTTTAAATTTTAACTAAAAATTGCATTTTTATTAAAAAAAATCCTTCTAAAATTTGGCCACAACTTCATCCTAAATTAACCCCTTGTTCAGCCGCCATCCCGATAGACACACAAAGCAAGTCACTATAAAGTTTGTTTTCAAATTATCAAGTTCATCAAAGTGCAATTCTCTCATAAAGTGAACATTCTCATATAAATTATTTTACAATTAGATATATTTGTACAGACTTATACATCAGAAAATATAGGGAAAAAAAACATCACTTAGATTTGATAATATAGGGAAAAAAATATAGGTTCGATTCCCTACAATTACGTAATTTATACCAGATTTATTTATTTACTTTAAATTCAATAGTTTCATCGATCGTTAGATTCTTTGCAGCTACGTAATCATACAAGTTTATTTATCTTTAATTTCTTTAGTTTTATGTACAGTTCGATTGTCTATAACTACATAATTAAATAGTTATTTATTTATTATATATTTTTACCATTCAATTATCGAGAAATACATTTTAAAATAATATTTATTAATAATTTATTAATTCTACGTGTTTGGCACGGGTTATAAGCTAGTATAAATTATTTTACAATTAGATATACTAGAAGATAACCCGTGCGAAGCACGAGCGAGTGATTATTTTTGGAAATTTATTTTATTTATAGTATTTTTTTACTGAATTTTATAAATATTTTACTCATGAAAATATTATTATTATTCAGTTAATTGTAAAAAAATTATGTTATCCCTTTACAACATAACGAAATCTCAATGAACTGTAGAGCAGTATCAACCTGGGATAAGATCTAGAAGATTTCCATCCAGTTGTTTTTTTTTATTTCTAGAAATAGCTTTTTATTTATATAGAAAACGTAATTAAAATCAAATTAATTTTAAAACTGAAACATCAACTTTTATATAGATCCAAAAGATTCTCATTCAATTGATTTTTTTTTCCATAAACAACCTTCTCTTATATAGAAACGTAAGAGGTCATTACTTGAATTGAAAAATTATATAAAAATAAACAAAAAAACTTCGTCACCAATTCATGTGTCATATATTTTTTGAGATATTTCTCATTATATTTATTCTACTGCTCAATAGTTTAAGAATCTCTGTTTGACGATATCTTTCTCTTCCGACAGATCTTTACAATTCCAATTTTGAAGGCGTAACTGTAAGGGATAATTATAAGGGGACTAAGAAATCAGTCAAATACAGTGTAAACTATGTATATATAATTAAAATTTTGTATATATAACATGGACTAAAATTTAGAAGATTGGCATCCAGTTGAGTTTCTTTATTTCTAGAAACAACTTTTTATTTATACATAAAACACAATAGATCATTATCTGAATCGAATAATTCTAAAAATTAAGAAAAAAAGAAACTTTTGATAGTAATACCCGTGACATAATTTTTTTGAGAATTTAATCATTACGTTCATCTCACTGCTCAATAGTTTCAGTATCTCTTGTTTGACGATATCTTTTTTTGTATGCATACTTGTCTTCCAATTATAAAGGCATATTTAGAAGAAAAAAATATAGGGGACTAAGAAATTAGCTCAATATCGTATAAAGTATGGATGATTTAAATATTTTAAGCCTCTTCATGAATTAACTAATCGTACATGATATATATAGTTAAATTCATTTGGGACTATTTAAATATAATAAGGCTAGTCATGAATAAAGAATAAATATAACATGACAAATATAATTGTATTCAATTTATGCACTTGTGATTGGTGATGTAAATATTCAAACTTTTTCTATGAAATTGATTCGCAGGGAACAACTTGGCATGCTGAAAAGTGAATTTACTTCTACACAACTTGTATTAACAAAAACTTGGCATGCTAAAATGTAAATTTACCTGTCCACAACTTGTATTCGATTAGTAACTTTTTTTGTACTTTGGTGATGGACTACAATCATATTTGTTGGCGTTTCATATTTTAAGTTCAATTTACCAAGACAAAGATTATAAAAAAATTAGAACTACAATAAGAATACAAATTTCAGATGGCCTAAACTACAAATTACACGTACTATAGTTTGCTTATGTTATGATATTATTGTAACTCTTCCAGCATTGGATAATATCTATCACATGATATAATATAATAATATAATATATTTTGCTACAATAGTAATATAATTTAATAACAATATAATATATTCGTACAATGACAATATAATTTATTGTAGATTTAAATTAGATTATTATTAGTATTATTAAAATAAACATAGAATTTTACGTGAACTAAGAGTTTATGGTACAATAACAATATAATCTATTTTAGATTAGATAATTTTTTTTTTAACTTCAAAACAACATAGAATTATTATTTTTTTTTGAAAAAAATTAGAATTTTACATGAAGTAGGAGTTTAGAGTACAATAATAATATAATCTATGAAGTAGGGGATTAGATAATAGGAGTTTAGGATATAATAATTGTACTACGTGAAATATGAGTTTAGGATATAATATAATTTATTTTAAATTAAATAATTATTTTAAAAAAAACAAAATTAGGGGTGAAACCAAAAAAAAGATGGAACCAAAAAAAGTGCGAACCAAATTTGGTACCATTGGTTTCGCTTATTAATAAAGGTTATATAGATTTGTACAGACTTATACATCAGAAAATATAGGGGAAAAAACATCACTTAGATTTGAGTATCTGAGAAGAAAAAATAATCGCATGCTTTCCTCCAAGAAAAAAGAAAATAATCGCATGTTGTTAAATAAAAAAAATAATCTGTTCACATGCATTTTGTTCTGAAATATTAAAAATCTGCAAGCAACCTAGATGATCAAATAGTCCTCTTGTAGAGATGACGATAATGGTGCCTACCAGAAGACTAAAGCCGGTGACGTTGGTGAGTGGCTCAATTCATTTGAAATTTTTGTTTAACATTATAATGAAGCAAAAACTTCTATCTCTCTTTCGATAGTTAGCAGGATCTCTCCTCAAAAACTCTCTCTGTTGCCTTTCTTGCCTGCAATAACCATGTCACAGAACATACAGTTCAATCAGCTTCTGCAGATTTTACTATAAAAAACAGAACATATATAAGGAGCAATAGATTTTAAAGCTAGCTGTAGATGTAATACTTTACTGGTAACAAACCTGCTTTTTCCAGTCTGTGAAGAATGTTATCAGCATAAGTATGCAACTTTGCAGAAATGTAGCAGTAATTAAACCTATCCAAAGGCCCTTCCCTCTCCAATTTAAAACAAAAGCCAAAACAAATGCCATTGGAATCCCACACAGATAATATACTCCAAAATTCACATATGCTCCGATATGCTGCCACCCGACTCCTCTGGCGACCCCTGATTCAATGAAGATACATTTGCATAAAAAATGGTTTTCTCTAGAAAAATCAAATAGTTTTATCAAAAAGTAGACAAGTGTTCTTTGACAGTTATTGTGAGCAAGTGTATAACTCTGAATAAGCGAAACAAATAAACAATAAAGGATATAAACATCGGAAGTTCTCAAGTCCAGCTTATCTGTCTACTTAAAGCTATTTCGCCTCTCACCGTGTGTGTGAGTCCATAGTCTCCCACAATCCACATAGCAGGTGGAGAAACACCTAGTCAACACAAGTGTTATGCTATATAAAGCAAAGGAAACCCCTTTTCCATTTCAATGTGTGACTTACATTTCACTAACAAAACTTCCACTCTTAAGGGACCAACTTTGGATGATCACATCTCATCCATCCCTCAATCATTTTGAGTAATTAAACGTGTCTCAGAAAGCTCTCTCGGAGGAGAACACATTCCAAGCATCACTTGTTGCGCGCACGCAATATCCACCTACTCAAAATACGGTTCAAAATGACTTGAAAATGCGGGACTAAAACCCACAGTTTCCAACAGTTATAAAAAATGTTTACAAGTTGCTACAAAATACAAAGACTAAAGGGCAGACAGATGTATATATACCAGAAAATAGTGCTCCCAAGCAGTCCCCCATAATTGAAAGACTTATCAAAGGAATCATTTGTTTGATATAATCCACCATTTCTTTCTCTCCTCCAAAAGCATATCCCAATATAGACCGGCAGCTAAAGAGAATTGTGCTTGCAATGACCACCTCTACAATTGCAAGAAATGTCGCAACCCAAGCAGCCAATCTAGCTGCCTCTGGATTTCCTGCACCTAATTCATTCGAGACTCGGGTGCTATATCATGTTCGATATACACATGAAAAAAAAGTTACATAATCAGAATGTCATCCATGTACAAGCCAATGAAGTAACATTAAGTTTTGAGATGTACCTTGCACCAGCAGCGAAAGAATTTGGTATGTTGAAGTGAAATGAAGAGACTACAAAACTATTGGTTAAAAGTTAATTATACAGCAGTTTAGCATAGCAAATACTAAATACTACATGCTATAGTATGAAAGGAGTAATACCATATCGACATTACTGAAGTCTCAAGTTGAGGATTCGGCAAACGCCCAGAGAGCAAGATAGCAAGCTCATATGACCACCACTCGAGACTATTTTCAGTGCCAGTACAAATAATTAGACCCTGACTGTTATATCAAACTAGAAACTATAATAATACTGATAGGAAATAATGGTGATTGTCAGTAGTCAGTACCATAACATGAAAGCAGCAGGGATCCCAAACCGGAAAAATTCTCGGATGCATGGAAAGACATTCTTCGAGAATGAGATCCTAGTCTTTTCACATGAAGACGTATACTTAACATAAATTCCAAGCAAGAGCACATTAAGCCAACATGCAAGAGCATAGCCTAATGCTGCTCCAACACTTCCAAATTTGAACTTGAATATTAACATCCAAGTTACAGGTATGTGGAAAATTAGAGCTGCAACAGAACTTAAAAGCATGGGATACAACAGACTTTGTGTCAGGAAGAAGCGAACCAACAATTGAAGAATTGCATACGGAAATAGTGCGGGAATAAGCCATTTTATAAAAATGCCAGCTTCGTGTGAGATTAAAGGGTCTTGACCTATCACTGTAAGAAATTTTTCTGTGAAGCACCATAAAATCGATATCGGTATACAAACTAAAAACAGAGATATAATGGCTGCATAGGTATAGGTTCCTATCATGTGGTATTGTTTTGCTCCATAAGCTTGACCACATAGTGTTTCCAGTGCACCTGACATCCCTACCTGATTGGCATACAAAACAAGTCATTACAAATTTGTGAGTATTAAAGTTTTAGTGTTTCTCATGAACCATTAGTACAATTTTAATAAATCTTTCAAAATATACTAAATGTTTTTCGCTTAATCACATACGTAATTTTGCATAAATTAAAAAGACTGGCGAAGGATGAAAATGTATATGATAGTAATGGTACCATGAGACTGAAGCCGGTGACATTGGCAAGAGAAGTGGCTATAGCAGAGCCCGAGAGAGCGAGCTCACCGAGGTGACCTATCATCATGATGTTGATTATCGCCAACAAGTTCTGGGAAACGGTTGTGACCACCATAGGCAATGCTATGTAACTTACCTTCTTTATCTCTCTCACTACCACCTCCCATCTCGATATTGATAACGATGATGACAGTGTTTCATTTGTCGAAAGCAGTGGAAGCTGTGGTTCTTCCATTGCAAGTTCCTCCTCTCACTTTGTATCACTGTTTTCTTCTTCTATAACCAGCTAGTTTAACCAGCCAAGACAGAGTGACTGATTATGGTTAGAATTTTACAAATCCAGGTTGTTTATTCCATTTGGATATTAAAAAAATATCATTAAAATGTAGCATTCCATCCGGATTTTTAATTTCCAGCTGGTTTATTCAATTTGTGAGTACTTTTTATATCTTTTGGAATCTGGAGGTGCTTATCCTGATCCCGGCTGAATTAGAAAAAATATTAACAAAAGTTTTGATTACTACAAGGTGAAATATAGAAATAAAATGGGAATGAGTACAGCGACAGAAGGCTGAGTAGGTACACTTGAATATGATATTATAAGTTTCGAATTTGGAATTGTACTGATTTAGTTTGATATATCTATAAAAATATCGATGATGTCCTAACCTAGTGACGAAGGTGTGTATGGTTGGTCACAGGTTTAAACCTTAGTTATGGTGCCATAATATGATTTAGTACAAACTTATGTGGAAGAACTATAATCCAACATTTGACAATTTATTACCTCAATATAAATATTTAAAAGAGTTGGTATGCAACAGCTAAGAGAAATCATATAGCGGAACTGATATAAAGTGCATATTCAGTTCATAAAATTTCAGAAAGGTCTCCCCCATCCGAACACTTGCATCTTTTAACCTTTCTAATGGTGCCTGATTCAAATTGATAAAACATCAATGAAAGAGTCCTAATCCAACTTTTAACAATTTGTTCCATAAAAACCGAGCCTTCTACTTGTAATAGGCTATAACTTTCGGAACCTTACGATAAAGCTTTTGCTCATTCTATTGTCAGCTGAGATCTTTTTTCATATATCCTCTCCCTTGCCTTTCTTACCTGCAATAACCATGTTTTAAAGCATTCAGTTCATCAGCATCCACGTTAGTTTACTATCAAAACCTGCGCATTTTACAGAAAGAAAAGATTGTAATCTTATTACGACTAACCTGCTTTTTCCAATCTGTGAAGAATGTTATCGTCATAAGCATAAGACCTTGCAGCAATGCAGCAGTAATTAAACCTATCCAAAGGCCCTTCCCTCTCCAATGAAAAACAAAAGCCAACACACATGCCAGTGGAATTCCACACAGATAATATGCTCCAAGGTTTACATATGCTCCTAGACGCTGCCACCCCACTCC
Source organism: Heracleum sosnowskyi (assembly GCA_030848705.1). Classification (NCBI taxonomy): domain Eukaryota; kingdom Viridiplantae; phylum Streptophyta; class Magnoliopsida; order Apiales; family Apiaceae; genus Heracleum; species Heracleum sosnowskyi. The sequence goes on from CM061243.1 coordinate 12,489,434, forward strand.
TCTTGCAACCCCTAATTCAGAAAAGATACAGTACCATAAAATTTAGCACTCTAGTACAATTAAAGATTTGGTTGAATAATTAGACAAGTGTTCTTCGACAATCATCAATAAATTTATGAGTTGTTACAAAACACAAAACAACATTAAAAAATTTATAACGTAGTGGGAAGACAGATGTAAACCAGAAAACAGGGGTGCTAAGCAGTCCACCATTATTGAAAGACTTAGAAGAGGAATCATCTCTTCGACATAATCGGCCACTTCTTTCTCTTTCCCGAAAGCATATCCCAAAATAGACCTGCAGCTAAAAATAATTGCGCTTGCAATGACCACCTCTACAACTGCAAGAAATGCTGCAACCCAAGCAGCTAGTCTAGCTGCCTCTGGATTCCCTGCGCCTAATTCATTCGAGACTCGGGTGCTATATCATGTTCAATATACACATGCAAGAATAACGTAATCAGATTATCAGAAACAAACAAATCAATGTGCACATTAAGTTCTGAGACTTACCTTGCACCAGCACTCAAAGAATATGGTATGAAGTAGTGAAGTGAAGAGACCACGACACTATTGAGCAAAAGCCAATTAATTAAGAGCTGAGTGAAGATTCATTCTAAGAGTTCAAACTCATGTTATCTTTCCGGTAGTATGGAAAGAGACGTACCATATTGACAGGACTGAAGTCTCAAGTTGAGGATTTGGCAAAAGCCCAGAGAGCAATATAACAAGCTCAAATGACCACCATTCAAGACTGTTCATTGGGCGTATTTATAATTAGACCCTACTCGTCAAATTTAAAGTAAAAACCAAAAATACAATTACAGGATATAATGGTGATTATTATTACCATATCATAATCGCGGAAGGGATACCAAATCGAAAAAATTCTCGGATGCTTGGAAAGACATCTTTTGAGAATGAGATCCTAGACTTTTCACAGGTTGATGCATACTTCACATAAATACCAAGCAAGATAACATTAAGCCAATATGACAAACCAATGCCTAGTGCTGCTCCGGCACTTCCAAGTTTAAACTTGAATATTAGCAGCCAAGATATAGGTATGTGGAAAACCAAAGCTGCAACCGAACTTAAAAGCATTGGATATATCAAACTTTGAGTCAGCAAGAAGCAAATTAACGATTGAAGGATTGCGTATGGAAATAGTGTGGGAACAAGCCAAATTGAGTAGATTCCAGCTTCGTGTGAGATTAAAGGGTCTTGACCGATCAATGTAAGAAGTTTTTCAGTGAAGATCCATAGAATAGATATCGGAATACAAACTAAAAGGAGAGATATAATGGCTCCATAGGTATAGGTTCCTATCATCCGGTATTGTTCTGCTCCATATGCTTGGCCACATAGTGTTTCCAGTGCACTTGCCATCCCAAACTGATTGGCATACAAAGTGCGCAAGTTACTATAAATTTTTAATATAAAATTTGTGTTACCCATCATACTGAAAAAAATGTTTTCTTAATCTGTGCGCAGATGTCAAGTAGACGGATAATATGAGACGTTTTCAAAATCTGTGTTCAAGAGTCAAGTAGACGGATGATATGAGACGGAGGGAGTAGGAAAAAAAATGCAGTAAGATTATATGTCATGTATAAATGTGATCATTATGGCATCTACCAGAAGACTGAAGCCGGTGACGTTGGTAAGAGAAGTGGCGATGGAAGCACCAGCAAGGGAAAGCTCACCAAGATGGCCAATCATCATCAGGGAAATAACCCTCAGCAGGTTTTCAGAAACAGTTGTGAGTACCATAGGCATTGCTATGTAACTCACCTTCTTCATCTCACTCACAATCACCTCCCATCTCCTTGGTAGTGATGATGACAACGACAATGTTTCTACCTTAACCAAAACCGCGGACCACCCTCTTTGATTTTCCCGGCAGCTATCTGTCGTTTCAAGCAGAGGCTCTTCCATTTTTAGCGTCTCTTCTGAATCAGTTGCTGCTATCAAGTATCAAAACATCTCCAAGAGGTTCTTTACTTCTTTGTAATGACTCTTTAACTTGAAATTTGAAGAGGAAGGTAACTTTTTTTGCTTCACGAGACGTGACTTTTAAATTCTCTAATATACTCTTCTAACTTTTCAATTTTAAGAACAGCTGTAACGGGAGTGCTAAAAAGAATACCAAAATGTTTTGTGTTACGACGTGACATGACACTGGTACTTCATTGAAGTGGTGCGAGTACCAATAAAAGTAGCCAACTTTTGTCACCATCCTAGAAATGGTCGGAATTTTTTCTTTATAGTAATGCGAATTAAAATTCATGTTAATATATATGAAGTCAAAATAAGATTGATAATTGAAAGTAGATTCTCAATTTTTTTATTACTCCTTTCGTCTCTTTTACATATCAATTTTAAAAAAATTACGCAATAAAGAAGATGTTCGTTATATATTTTTTCCTTCTAAACACTCTTAATTATTAATCTTAAAAATTGAGAATCAATTAAGTTTTAAATTGATGAAATTAATAGTAAATATAAGTATATAGTTTTGAGGCGAACATGTAAAATGAGACGGATGAAATTGATATTCAAGTAAATATGATAGTACGTAAATATTGATAAGATTAAGAGAAGATTAAAAAAAATTAAAAGTTTATCCAAGAATATTATACTCCCTCCGTCCCACTTTTATTGTCCCCTATTTCCAAATTCGATTGTCCAAAAATTTCTGTCCACATTTAGTTAATATGGTAAATTAGGTGTTAATTATGTTAATTTTTATGAAAAATAATATAATTATTTGGTAGCTATCTATTTATTTGGTATGGTTGAATAAAGACAATAAAAGTGGGACGGATGGAATATATCCTAATGACCTAAACTACACAATAATCAATTTTACAAAATCAAGATGAAAGCAAATCACTTGAATAAAATTAAAAGAGATAAGAGGGAAGCTAAATGAATAAGTCTTTAATCATACCATACATTAAGACAAATTTATAAATATTTTTAACCGAAATACCAATATATACTAGTATTAATCTAAAAAATTTGGGCCCCGAAAATTAAAGGGCCCAGGACGGTCACCCTGCTCGCCCTCTCCCTCGGCCGGCCCTGGAAATGATTTATACATTCTCACTGAAGATATGTACCTTCTTATCTAACTAGGTTACTAAGCCGCGCTTCGCAGCGACATTATAATATATTTGCTAAGAAAAAGAATATTAGAATAAAAATTATGAAATTAATATCTACAAAATTATTTAAATTATCAAATAAAATATATTCTATAATTAAAACACTTTTTTTAACAAATTCTACTCCTCTTTAAAAAATATCATGGGCAATTACCTTTAAATTAAAGCATCCCGTGATATTTTTGGAAAAAGAGTAGATTTTGTTAAAAAAAATGTTTTAATGATAAAAGGTAATAAGCTAGTTAGTATTTTTATATTATTTATTATTAATGGTAGTATGTTTTAAATTAAAGATAATTGTCCGTGATATTTTTGGAAAAATGAGTAGATTTTGTTATAAAAAAGTGTTTTAAAGATAAAAGGCAATCAACTAATTACTATTTTTATATTATTTTATTAGTTATTATAAAAGGTAATATGTTTTAATTTAAATGTAATTACCCGTGATATTTTTGGAAAATGAGTAGATTTTGTTACAAAAAGTGTTTTAATCATAAAAGTCAATCAGCTAGTTACTATTTTAATCAAATTTTGATTTCATTAAAAGTAGTAAAAGAAAAGCAAGAAACAACCTTGTCATGATCAGATTATGTGTCAATTATATTGTAGACTATAATTTTTGGTAGATGTAAGTTGAGCATCAATTGCAGAAATATATTATAGTTTGTAATATTTCAAATCTTAGCAAAATTTCATCCTTATTGAAACAAACATAATAATTAAAAATATCTAGGAAAATGACAGTAATTATCAATCTCAATAGACCTTTAGTGCATATTCAAAATATATTAAAATCAGACAAGTTATCAATATAGTTTAAAAGTATAATGCGAAACCATTAATACATATTATTTAATACTAAAAATTAAGATTGGAAACACATGTGTAATTAGGCGGTAGTATAATGCTAAATACATGTTTCATTGCCTCTGTCACCAGCTCCACTGTATCCATCACCAACTCTGTTGTCCTTTTCATTGACCTCAATTGATACTTTCCTTTTCTTTTTGTCATGCACAATCTCGAGCGTAGGAGAACTTTTAGAATCCTGCAATACAGTGAGCGCTTAGAAAAATATTCATATACAATATTTTTATATAGATAATAGTGCATGATATTAGAGTTTTAAACTAATGAAGTTGACTATACATAAATTATAGTAATAAATTAAAATATGTCTTAACTGATTTCTTCAACTTGTACTCTTGTTTCGAATTTTCTTTAGCTCTATTGCCTACATCACCAGTTCCATTGCCATGCACAAACACATCACCAGTCTCGGATGTAGCAGAATCTTTAGAATCCTGCAATATAATGAGTGTTTAAAAATAGTTGCATGAAGAAGAAAAATCATTTACAACTTATTTGTTACATTATATAGTGCATATGATATTAGACTTTTAAACTAATTAATTAATTACACATAAGCTATAATAAATTAGAATGTACCTTGACTAATTTCTTCAATTTGTACTCTTGTTCCAAAATTTCTTTTGGCTCAAATATTTCAGCAACAGTAAAACTGTGTAATCCTTCTTTGAGATTATAAGCATTCAATCGTAACTTAAACACTATATCTTTTCCAAATAATCCTTCAAGCTCTTTTGGAACATCATTTTTTTCTAAAGATAATTTATTCACTATCTTATTTGCTGATGTGTCTAGATATTGTCGAATAGTACAAAAGTTGTATCCCCGTCTTATCCTTAACTTTTATTTGTATTCTAAACCTGTATAAACACACAAATCATAGTAAGATTAATATATGTATAAACAAAATATAAAATAAAGTTATTAAATTAATTTATTACATGATAAGAGGATGATCAATAATTTTTTTGCTAGGCTTGCATCTATAATGTCCCTCACAAAATTCCAAATTTATGGAGCATGTTTTACAGCCAGTGTAGTACCAGTTATGGGTATTATCAATCCCAAAAATTTCAGCTCTTACCGTAACAATTTGTTCCTATAGTAATATGATTAGAGTATAAATATGATAACAAAAATAACATTGATAATAATTGAGGTCAAGTGCAAGGTACGTAAAATAAATTACCTAAACAAAATATGTGCAAAATTAACCTTTAGGTCTTCACTCCACTCTGCTTCCAGCAATTCCTCGATGTTCATCCTATTAATAAACATTTTTTCCTCAGGCGACATTACGGGGAGAGAGTCTCCACTGATTTGCAATTTAGTAGAGAGGTGATCAAATCTCTCTCAGGGATGACACATACGGTGTATCCAGATTTGTATAAATTTCACTATTTCTTGTGGTAGAAAAACTAATTGTATCTGCATATAAGAGTAAATAAATGCTTAAAAAACTAATATAAGAATTAAATCAATAATATCAATGAAACAAATATTTGTATAATATCTAATGATATTTGTTCAATCGAGATAAGATAGATTTATATATGTGCAATTTCTAAAACTATATATTATAAAAAACATTAATAAAGATAATTACTTTTAAATTTTTTAATCTGGGTAGATGTGACAATTATTATATAGGGTCCACCATCCTCCTTGTATAAATTTGTATCAACCATCTTGGCCAACTTTTCCCACAAAGTTATGGTACTGGTGATAGAGCTGTTTAAGAAAAAAATTATAACAAATTAAATAAGTAAAACAAATAAATTGGAGTAACCAAAGAAGTAATATAAAATTACAAGAACAAAAAAAAAATTAACATTTATATTAAAATTAATGTAATGCATAACTTACTAATTAGTATTACTTATATATTACTATAATATATTACTGCATCAAAAACCTGAGAGTATGTTGGTGTCATTAATACGTGCATTAATCATATCCGGACATATGAACTGAAATCCATGCAGTGATATGTTGACGATGCCTTCTTCCAATCTCTTAGGCAACGTTATGCGTTTGAAGAGCAATTTAGACCCATGTGATAGTGGTCTATATTTCCCTGTACTTGAAACAACTTTCAGATTTTTGATGCTGTACACGGAGCCTTCCTCTAAAAGATTTTTGAACCGAGAGACCAGAATCTTCGGGATCGTAGCATGGATCAAATTTTCCTGTCATACAACATATCTTAGAAAAGTTAATAACATCATACAATTTGTCAAACTAATAAGTTATAATTATATTGATTTATTAACCTTTTCATCGATCAAAATCATGTCAAGACTAATCAGTTCTTCAGTATTTGGATTGACAGATTCCCACATTCTACACACTCGTACTCTTATCATCCAGGTATAGCTGATGTCGTTCAAAGCATCCAACATGGTGTAGGCCATAGTTGTATTGATTGTAAATATGGTTGTAAAAATTTGAAGCTATGTAAAAAAGTTTCGGTGTAGATTTTTTTGTTATGAATGACCTTTAATTTATAGGTGTTTGTAAGGTGAATAACATGGAAATCCATTATGTTTAAAAGTCAAGAAGTATTATAAAAGAAAAGTTCTATAAAGTTTGAAAATAATAAAAGAAAGTTTTATGAAGTTTGAAAATAATAAAAGAAAGTTCTATCAAGATTGAAAATAATAAAAGAGAAAATTGCAATTATTAACATAAGAGCCTACAAATTCGAAAATAATAAGGAAGTTGTAATTTTCTAAATCAAAGAAAGTTCTATCAAGTCCTACAAATTCGAAAATAATAAGGAAGTTGTAATTTTCTAAATCAAAGAAAGTTCTATCAAGTTTGAAAATAATAAAAGAAAGTTCTATCAAGCCTACAAATTCGAAAATAATAAGGAAGTTGTAATTTTCTAAATTAAAGAAAGTTCTATCAAGTCCTACAAATTCGAAAATAATAAGGAAGTTGTAATTTTCTAAATCAAAGAAAGTTTTATCAACTTTGAAAATAATAAAAGAAAGTTCTATCAAGTTTGAAAATAATAAAAGTGTAATTTTCAATTTCCTTCCTACAAAATCGAAAATAATAAAGGAAGTTGTAATTTTCTAAATCAAAGAAAGTTCTATCAAGTTTGAAAATAATAAAAGAAAGTTCTATCAAGTCTTACAAATTCGAAAATAATAAGGAAGTTGTAATTTTCTAAATCAAAGAAAGTTCTATCAACTTTGAAAATAATAAAAGAAATTTCTATCAAGTTTGAAAATAATAAAAGAAATTTCTATCAAGTTTGAAAATAATAAAAGTGTAATTTTCAATTTCCTTCCTACAAAATCGAAAATAATAAAGGAAGTTGTAATTATTAAAATTAAAAATTGTGAAAATTTGAGAAAATTAGAAAAATAGAACGAAGCGATTCTAGAGGCGCCACCTCACCGCCCCCGTCTTCTCCTATATATATATAGTACATTGATTTTGATTATAATGTATAAATATATTGGCAACATTGAATGACAACAATTGGATCAAATTTTGGTAAGAAATGTGTCAAGAGTACTATTAAAGAAAGAAAAAAATAAGAGTAAATTACAAAGCGGTGACCGTATTTTATACCGAATTTCAAAAATATGGTCAAACTTTAAAGTTCGCAAATTAATGGCCAGTTTTAGTTCTCGTGTTTTAAAAGAGTGGCTTCTGCTAACTATTTTTCAAAAGGATGGCCAAATTTTATTTTAATTTTTTTTTAAAAATGGCTCATTTTCATGTTAACAATTAGCGTGAGCCATTCTTTTAAAAGACGGAAATAAATTTTGGCTATTAATTTGTAAACTCGAAAATTCAGTCACTTTTTTAAAAATTGGTGTAAAATATAGTCACCACTCTGTAGTTTACTCAGAAAATAATATATAACTATTATTTTTGATGATTTGGCAATATTGACAACTTTAATTAGCACCTCCTTAATTTCATTATCCGGTAAAGAGCACGCCATCCTGGTTTTTCTTACTTCGAGCGGGATGCCTCTTCCTTTTTTATTGCTTAACACAAAAACCTATCTTCTTCATGCATATGTAAATCCCTCAATACTTGTTTTCTTCCTTCATGTTTGGCTTCACCATTGCTAATATTATTACTAAAACAAGCAGGTCCTGCTAGCTTTGACACTCACCTCCTATGCACCATTTAAGAGGAGCATTACTTTCCATCTCACTTACGGACCCATCATGATAATTGTTGTGAGGGAAATTTGGTAACAACACCGAGAGAGAATATCGCTGGAATAATTAGATTTTGCCCTTGATTATCGGGCGGAGCTGCAGGTTCACACGTCTACAGCTCTGCTAGAGCTTCAGCCGCAGCTGCCGGAGCAGGTGGAGAATGTGGTGTTTTTGGGGGCTGAGTTGACAAAACCACCGAATGAAGATGGCGGAGTAAATCCTACTCGACAAGCCAATTCACCGGAAAATGTATCACTGAGGGTACACGAGCCTTATGCGTGAGGAGAGTGAAAATCCGAAATCCTTTAGTCAAGTGCCTACATATCCTATTTATAGGAATCAAGCCCCATGTAGTTCTATTAGGTTTATACTTCTCCATCCTTGCGAATTCAACCATTCTAAGATAATCCATCTCAGAGTTATAGTCGAATTATACACCTGTAGCAGAGCTTTCCAGTGTCCTAGTCCATGTCCATCACCAAGTCCTATAAATCCTCATGTATTTAATGTATATCCGAAATAACCAATATAAGTCCTATATTGTTTGTAATTGTCCCATCCACCACGTTTTATTAAGCCTAGAAGTCCTTTTCCAAGAGTAAATCCGTGCTCCTAAAGTATAGGAAGTTGAGTCCTTGTCCAACTCTGATTCTGTCCCAGAGAGGTTCAGACCACCCTGAACCTGAACTTGTGCCTGAGGTTCCCCCCTGAACCTGTTCCTCAGATCCAAACCACCCTGATCCTAAACCTGTACACTCTGAACCTGGACCTCGAAGCCGTGAACCTGAACCTCGGCACTATGAAGCTGAACCTCAGTACATCCAACCCTCAGTTGGGCCTATATTACATGTGGGCCTTAAATTGAGCCCATGTGAGATTTTGGGTACAACAACTACCCCCCAGTTCCTTGCAGTATTGAATACAAGAGGAACCAAAGAAAGACAAGGTTCAATCCTTCCTTATCCTTCTCAGAGAAATACATAGCTTCAGCATCATGCTTCCAAGCTTACATGAGCTAACTCAGCGTAAGAAACAGAAAACACAACGCCTCCACATATGTACCTCAATCTGAATCCATGAGTGAAAAATTCCTTGAATATCCTTTAGATCAGGTGTGACCATCCAATTACAATCGTGAGCTTCCTAACTGAACCTAACAGCGACCAACCTTTCCTTTGAAAACCATAACCTGACTCCTCGAGGTGTTCCTCTTCTCCATGAATCTGCTCTTCATATGAAAAGCTCTTGTAAATGATGCCGTGAAGCTTCCGCTGCCAATGAGCTTCAAGTCCCCAGAACCTGCGCTACTAAAACAACTAGAAAAGATGATAAGTAGCATGAGCTAAGTAGCTCACCTATGTTATCCACGCCACTCGTACATATATAATGCATGTATGCAAGCAAGTATGTATGGTGCAAAAATGCTTTTTGAATATTTATACGTATCTGTTGCTGCCTCTACAATCAAGTAGAACCTTGACGAACACACTCTTCAAGACATAGTGCCACGATTTTCAGAAATTTCCATTATCCCAACACATTGGACCTCGTTGTTTTCCAATACCGTGGAAAACATAAACCATTGAGTTTAACCAAAATAGCCATATACTGTGAAATACCATGAATAACCTTGAATAACCATATACCGTGGAATACCATGAATAACCTTGAATAACCATATAAAAATATCGTAAGAGGAACCAGTGTAAGGTTGTGAAGACATCCTCAATCGCTGCCATGTCTTTTCAAGTGGTTACATAATGGGGCACATAGCATGCCTAGGTACCTACTCAACAGCTTCAGCTAACAGGTTTGAAAAATATTTTTGTAAACCATGCATGATGATGACCTTTTGTTTATAAATCCATGCAAGACACCTTCCTTGAAATCATGTGATATGCACATTTAGATAAATATATACGAGTTCATGTATGACTAAAAATAATGAACTGTTTGCAAACATGAGGTTCACACTAAAGCTTTTCAGCTAAATGCTTTGAATAATTTCTTGTATGCACATAAAACATAGATGATTATGAATATGTAAATCATGGGAGTAAAACTTATCTTTGTCCTTATGGTTCCACTTTAGGTTCTGGTTCGACCATTGAACCCACCACTTGGAAGCTCCCTCCTGAGTGAGCTGATGCTGAGAACCTCCTTTCCCTTATGCAAGCTTTTCCATGGGAAATTGATTTACCCCCCGAGCCATCAGGTTTCCTTTCCATTTGACATGTAAACCTCTTCCAGCTTGAATCATATCATGTTGAGAAGCTTGATTTGACATGTAGGTTGTTTCCAAGACCTCTACTCCTCGATTCCTCTTTTCATCTGACCCTATTGTGCTTGGATCAAATGCATGTAGCTGTCATGTTAGAAGCATATGTGCGTACATGTAGCTTCATACTAGGGCAATACCTATGAACCTGAACCTATTAAATTTTAATCATAGACATGTAGATGCACCTGCATAACTTGTTAGCCAGTTCATATAAAGCACATAGTATAATAGTCCACAAATTGCAAGTTCATACATGCGCGTTTAGATATGCAAATTTCCATGCACCTAAATCTACCCAACTACCCATTCATGCAATTCATCACCTGGTTGTGTGAATCAAAAATCGGTCATGGACCTTCTCCAGGTGCGCGCACATTTCATCTACACCTCTTCCAAGAGTGTGCTTTATCCACCTACACCTCTTACAAGAGGTGTTTTATCCATCTACACCTCTTTCAAGAGGTGTTTTATCCATCTGCACCTCGTCCAAGAGGGCAGTCTTCATTCGCACCTCATCCAAGAGGGCATTAAAAGGTTCATAGTCAACCATGTAAAGGGCTACAAAACTCTGGGCGCACTTGCACATCTCAACTGAGATGTGTACCTGATATTTACTCATATGAGAGCTACACATGCCTAGGAATCTAGGTGCATATATATGGAGGAGCTTACATGCATCCAACTCTGTGGATTTGGCAAAGTCCTAAAGAGATGTACAGGGTTTATTCACAGCTCATGTGAACCTGTGCAGGAGCTTAAATGCATCCAACTCTGTGGATTTGGCAAAGTCCTAAAGAGATGTACAGGGTTTATTCGCAGCACATGCGAACCTGTGCAGGAGCTTACATGCATCCAACTCTGTGGATTTGGCAAAGTCCTAAAGAGATGAACATGGTTTATTCGCAGCTCATGCGAACCTGTGCAGGAGCTTCATCCAACTCTGTGGATTTGGCAAAGTCCTAAAGAGACGAACAAGGTTTATTCGGAGCTCATGCGAACCTGAATGCGTAAGCTAAACTTGTTTAGATAACCAATATTCCTGTACTAGTAAATAGATATGTGCCAATCCAAAAATATCCATGATATATACCATGTAGGTAGTCAATAGGATCTAAATCATGAGATCACTTTTTACATAAGGTTGATCAATACACATATTTGCGTTATTGTAGCCACAAACCTGAGGCTCACCTGAGCTGTCATCTACCTCTTAACCAGAGATACAAACCATATATGATAAAAATTATTCACAACATGATTATTCCAATAATAGAATGTGTAAGTAAACCATCCTTGCACCTAATATCCTTAGGTACATAATCCATATTCCATATATTAAAATATCCATAAGCCATTTTATCCAATGCCTTAGAAAAAAACCAATTATCCATGCATATCCTTGCCTAGGGTAATGCGCCATTAAATTCCATGTACTTCATAAATCCGTATGAAGCTTAATCCGTGCTACAGCTTCAGGGGTTCGCCAACCTTGAACCTCCCTAGTGTAGTTTTGACCTATTTAGTGTTCCAACTTGCAATCGTGCAAGGAGTTTAATCCAGAGTGTGGCCTGTGTTTTTCATTAAACCAGTCCTCTGGTGGAAGCATGAGCCTGTGACTTATAATCCATAAGTCTTAACCTTCATCTCATAATCCATGAGTGTGAATCTCTAATCCAATCCAATAATATTAAATCCAATTCAATCAAATTTCATAAGTGCAGTACTGGAGGTTCGAACCTGAACCTCATTCGGAGGTTCACAACTGAACCTCACCAATCTCTCGAACCTGAATCATTTGTTAGAAAATCCAGAATTTTCGAAATATCATCATGAGGTGCATATCATCTACTACCCCTAGTTCTTTAACACATAATCAAATATAGTGAAGAACTAAAACCAAGTACTCATGCATTGAGATTCATACATATCCATGGAAAACATAAATAAAACATGTAATCAAGGCATGTAACCATGTATAATCATGTGGGGTGAACCAAGTGTAGAATAATTCATATTGGTTGCATGTATAACCTCTCTATTCATGCATGTATTTCAATCAATTGAATATGCCAACAATTAAAAATCTTATATCTAAAGATATATAGCATCCCACATACTTGTTATTTAAAAGCAATCTCATGCATAAAATAGTTTAGATTCTTACATAGCCATATAATTGAGATGTGATGGATGAACAAGTTCGTAAGACGTACCTCCCACCTCACCTTTTTGGTACCGTAGATATGGTAGATGAGCTTCTTTCCTTGAACCCTTCACACAGCTCAGAGCCTGCCTTCTTAGGAACTTACCAATCACAAGAAGATGCCAATCAACCTATTCAATGAAGCTGCAACCCGTAGCTGAATTCCAATCAACCTGCAACCAGCAGGTGAAGACCATTGAAGCTGCAACCCACAGCTGAATACCAATCAACCTGCAACCAACAGTTGAATACCAATTAAGCTGTAGCCCGCAGCTAAATACCAGTCAACCTGCACCAGCAAGTGAATACCAATGAAGTTGCAACCCGCAGTTGAATACCAGTCAACCTACACCAGTAGGTGAATACCAATGAAGCTGCAACCCTCAGTTGAATTCCAATCAACCTGCAACCAGCAGGTGAAAACCAACGAAGCTGCAACCTGCAGCTAAATACCAGTCATCCTACAACCAGCAGGTGAATACCAATTAAGCTGCAACCCACAGCTGAATACCAGTCAACCTGCACCAACAAGCGAATATCTATCAACCTGCAACCAGCAGGTGAAGACCAATGAAGCTGCAACCCGCAGCTGAATTCCAATCAACCTGCAACCAACATGTGAATACCAATGAAGCTGCAACCTGCAGCTGAACACCAATCAACCTGTATCCCGCCGGTAAGTGACAATGAATCTGCGAAAAATCCACTCCAATCCTAGCCATAACTTCACGTCCATATCCATTATCACCTCCAGAATCAAATCCTATTAGAGGTTCACACATCTGAACCTCAGAAAGCTCGCGAACCTAAACCACTTATTGATTGTAAACTCCATTTGCTTGAAAATTTACCACTTTTAAGATACCATCTTAGACAACATGTCATCCACTACCCCCGGTTCCTTGAAGCCATTAAATGCAAGAGGAACCTTATATAATCCGTAGTCAGGTTCAAACAAACTTCACCATGAACCTCGCAGTCAGGTTCAAACAAACCTCGTTGTCACTTGTAATATCACTTCCAATAAGTACCATGTTACCCATCCTCAATGACAAATCCATAATTCCAGTTGTCAAACCTCTGAGGTGTAGATTCCAGAACCTTGACATGGGTTTTGCCAATGAAACATTAAGTATTAGGCTCCTTGCTTGGGTGGAGAACTAGATCAACACGTATATAAACCTTCACCATTTGGCCAATCCAACCTCCCTGTAGTTGCGCCATTAAGAGGTTCTGTACCTGATGGTAGTTAAGGGACCGCGAAGCTGAACCTCATTCTTATTCCGTTTAGTATGGTCAATGGTTGTTTTCTGAAACCTTCCATATATTATGGTATCCTCTACCCCCCAAGTCTTTGGAGTAGTTTGTCCATGACCAAGAATTGAACCTTATAGAGCCTCTCATTCTTTTGAAGGAGAAGTCTGAATAAACATCCACGAAGCTGGCAATACACATCCAGGCACAGCTTCCAACAAGTTTGGCAATCCGTGTGTGAAGCTGCACCTCTCCATATTGATGGGAGAGTCGTAATCATTTTCTTCAGTTTTATTGGCGGACCTCCAGTGCCTCCAAGAACGCCTTCTACCGGGTAATTCAGATTTTTTCCATCCTTTTGTAAGGAAACATCCGACAATTGTGTTTGAGGGGAAGCTACCCCTTCAAAGATAGGAACCTCCTTGTAAGGTTCACCTAATTTATATCCATTGCCTCAGCATACTAAGATCCAAGCCCAATTCAGCCGAGATTCCTTTATCAGCTCCGTTGCTCTCCCGAGCTTCCATAGTTTTTGGTCTTTTCCTCGAGAGTTTCAGGTTCGAACCTCGCCCTATTTCCTTTATTAACCGAGAGGTTACCCGTACCTCTTTCCTTGTGCGGTATTATTATTCTCAAAACCAAATCACCAACCTTTAATGGACGAGCACGAACCTTGCTGTCAAAGTACTTCCGAGTACGTTACTGGCATGCAGCTAGCTTCAGCTGCGCAGTAGCCCGAACCTCTTCCACTAAATCCAAATACAAACGGTGATTCATCTCATTATTCCCAGGATCATAATTGTCCCTTCGAAACGATCCAGCCCCAATTTCAATGGGAACCATAGTCTCACAACCATATGTTAAGGTGAAGGGTGACTCCCCAGTAGTGGTTCGTGGTGTTGTGTTGTATGACCACAAAACCATAGGGAGTTCCTCAGGCCAACACCCTTTGCTTTCTTCCAACTTAGTCTTCAAGGTATGTTTAATAATCTTGTTGACAACCTTAGTTTGACCATTACTTTAAGGGTGATAAACCTCCGTGAACCTCTTTTGAATCCCAAGATCATCACATAGCTTTCACAACTCCTTCCCTGGGGTAGGCCTGGGTTACAACTGCTTGGTTTGGAGAAGCTTCCAACATGAGAACCTCTTTCACTGAAGCTTCAGCCTGACCTAGGTGCAACTTCATGGCCAACAAAGTACTCTTTCTTTTCCTTGACCTTTTTCCTTAGACACCTCCTTTTATGCTCTCTTTTACATGAGGTATGAAGCAAACTAGAGCTTTGCTCTGAACCTCCTTCATCAGATGTGAAAACTAGACATCTTGGAGAATCCTCCTGATCGAAGCACCTTCCATCATTTAACCTCTCCTAGCCAAACCTCGTTCCTGGAAAGAGCTTCGTTGTTAAGTCTTTTTCGCAGTTTATCAAACATGCTGGTGCCTTTGGTAGGTGAAGCTGAAGAGCCAGTCAACCACAATGAAGCTGGACCAATAAAGCTGCATCCCGTAACTAATCCCAATGAAGCTATAACCAGCAGATGAGTTCCAATAAAGCGTATGTGAAGATAATGATCCGCAGAACACAACTGCTTGCCAATGAACTTGACTCATTCCTTGCTGAAAACTCCATTTCGCTTGAAAATTTAGCAATTTCAAGATACCATTCTCGAGCAGTATACCATCCACTACCCCCCGGTTCCTTGCAGTATAAAATACAATAGGAGCCTTATATAATCCACTACCACGTTCAACCAACCTTCCATTTCCAGTAGAAAGAATAGACAACTTCAGCTACGAACCTCACGGTTCAACTTCAGCTACGGACCTCTCGGCTCAGCTTCAGCTATGGACCTCTCGGCTCAGCTTCAGCTATGGACCATTTAAGCCTTAACCTCCAACTGGTTGAATCTCTCCAGATGGCATTTATCTCCATTAGCAGGTGGAGGTTCAGCTTCTCACCTGTCTACACCTCGACAGAGCTTCAGAGTAGTCTACACCTCGACAGAGCTTCAAAGTAGTCTACACCTCGACATAGCTTCAGAGTAGTCTACACCTGAACCTTTATTCCAGTTACTCTTCATCACACTAGATATCCACATCCTCATGTTTTTCCAAGTTCAATCGCACCTCCTCGTTAAAGAGGTTCTATCTAACTCCATATATACCTCCTTTATCAGAAGGTTCGTATCTAGTTCCATCTGTACCTCCTCAGTTAAGAGGTTTCCCTTGCCTTTGCCGCTTGAACCTCTCGACTGAGCCTCTCTGGGTGGCTTGTACCTCCATTGATAGTTGGACGTTAAGCTTCACATGCCCTACCAATCATATCAGCGCTCCTGATGCGAGAAGCTCTGGGGTTATTCGAAGCTGTTCACACCTGAACCTGCACCTGATTCACAGGTATGAACCTGAAGCTCATGCGTTCATACTTTCTGGCTATTCCAGACCATAATCTCTATTAGAAATCCATCTTTGGCCATTCTTTTCTGGGCTCCTTCCGTCAAAATCAAATTTCAGGCATCTTGGAGTCACATCTCCTTGTTTTATGCCTTTTACCACCAAATAACTAGAATAAAGGTGGCTGGGGAACCTCCTTTGGCGGTTTTCAGAGCTTCAGTCTGAAGGTCTCTTGGTCGCACCTCCTGGCAGACTCTTTTTCACCCTTTTTCCGGTGAGCCATGATTTCTCCTTCGTTTCTTCATCTTTTATATTTTTTTTCCAGAAAACCTCCATTGTTTTTCATTGTACGATCATCACCGGAGCTTTTCGTCATCTTTCCCCTCAAAAGATCAATAAAGCCCCTCCTTCTAGCACCAAAATGTTGTGAGAGAAATTTGGTAACAACACCGAGAGAGAATATCGCTGGAATAATCAGGTTTTGCCCTTGATTATCGAACATAGTAGCAGCTTCACACGTCCACAGCTCTGCTAGAGCTTCAGGTTTCCACTGCCGGAACAGATGGTGATATGTGGTGTTTTTGGGGGCTGAGTTGACAAAACCACCGGATGAAGAGAGCGGAGTAAATCCTACTCGGCCAGCCAATTCACTGGAAAATGTATCACTGAGGGTACACGAGCCTTATGCGTGTAGAGAGTGAAAATCCGAATCCTTTAGTCAAGTGCCTACATATCCTATTTATAGGAATCAAGCCCCATGTAGTTCTATTAGGTTTATACTTCTCCATCCTTGCGAATTCAACCATTCTAAGATAATCCATCTCAGAGTTATAGTCGAATTACACACCTGTAGCTGAGCTTTCCAGTGTCCTAGTCCATGTCTAAGTCCTATAAATCCTCATGTATTTAATGTATATCCGAAATAACCAATATAATTAAGTCATATATTGTTTGTAATTGTCCCATCCACCACGTTTTATTAAGCCTAGAAGTCCTTTTCCAAGAGTAATTCCGTGCTCCTAAAGTATAGGAAGCTGAGTCCTTGTCCAACTCTGATTCTGTCCCAGAGAGGTTCAGACCACCATGAACCTGAACTTGTGCCTGAGGTTAAGACCCCCTGAATTTGTTCCTCAGATCCAAACCACCCTGAGCCTAAACCTGTACACTCTGAACCTGGACCTCGAAGCCGTGAACCTGAACCTCGGCACTAAGAAGCTGAACCTCAGTACATCCAACCCTCAGTTGGGCCTATATTACATGTGGACCTTAAATTGAGCTTATGTGAGATTTTGGGCACAACAATAATTTCATTGCAAATACAATGACATCAGCTTCTCATCCATATGTAATTGCTTTGCTTTCTTTTCTTCTTACTCCTCCTACCTTGGCAACTCGCAAGTCTACATACTTGATATATTTTTATAAAGTACCAAATAGCATAATGTGGAATACTTGACTCGTCAAAACTATCTCCCCCACCTGACCATCTCGCGGGCCGTGATCACCATGTCCTCCTTTCTTGTACTAATTTGTACATACATTACGAATCTACTTCATATTTTTCTGTCCTTTTTTTTACTGAAGATATGAGCCTTTCCGCTGGTACAGTTTCTATATATGGAGGCATATGGTGAGCATCATCTTTTACGGGGCGCATCCTTTTTATCTTTAAATTGACTTATTGCTTTCCTGCCCCTGTACAAGTCTTCTCCTTTATTGTATTCGACTTCAATGTTAACATTGATTTGATTCTCAAGTGCCAAGTAATCAAAAACCAAGCATCAACTATATATGTACCACACATATAGGAGTGTAAATGAGCCGAGCTGAATTATAGAGTGATCATGTATCGTTTGTTAAAAAAGTATCGAATTCGAACTCGAGTTCGAGCTTGGATCGAGCTAAAAATTATGTGTGAGTTTGGTTCATTAAGGAAAAATGTTGTTTACGAACGGTTCACGAACAACTCATGAACATGTCTCATGAGATTGCTCATGAGTTTTTGCTCACGAACAACTCATTAACCTTGTTCACGAAATTGTGCTCGCGAATAAATTTTAAATATTGCTCGCGAGCTTATGCTCACGAACTCACGTACGAGAAATCCATGAGCTTATTTGGTATTTTTGTATACAAAAATCAAATATTAAAAAAAAATTAAACTTCATATAAATGTTTACGTTTTAGCATTAGAAATCATAATAAATCAGCATCCAAGGTAATCTTTACATCACCAATTCCAATAAACAAACAAAGTTCAATTTAAAAACAAATAGCAAGAAAACGTAATTGTTTGATAGAAATAAACTTAAGATATCAAAGTTAAGTATGGAGTAAATAGCGTTTTGCACCCCTTAACTTAGTCACTTTTTCGATTTGGTCTCAAACTTTTATTGTCGACATAATGCATCCCTCAACTTTGGATTTTGCTTTGTTTTACACCCCTTTACTCATTTTTCATCCAAAATAATTAAATTTACTCTTGTGCATATTAACAGTAATAGTTATTATTTAAACTTAATGAAATAATCTTTCGATTTTACCCCTATACATATCAACGGTGACAGTTATTTTGGACGAAAAATGATTAAAAAGATGCAATACGAAGCGAAATTTAAAGTTAAGGGATGCATTCTACCGACATTAAAAATTTGAGACTACATCGAAAAAGTGACTAAAGATAAGGGGTGTAAAGTGCTATTTACTCTTAAGTATTCTCTTTATAAAGCCTGCACCAAGTGAGCACTGACTCCAGTTGCCAACTAAATATCCTCTTGAAACAACAAGAAAAGTCACGAAGCTGGCTGACTACGCTCGAGCAGAGCTCAGGCCGGGTGGCGATGGTTGAGTATAAATAATAAGTATATATATGGATATAATAATAATTATTAAAAAATATTAATCAGAACTACATGATAACAATTAAACTATCAAGCATAAGATATAAAATATTCTAATTAATGGAGTACAATTAATAAAAATTTCGAGTTTATTCTAACAATCGAACATATATTGTATTTATGAGATTAGTTATCGAATTTGTATATGAACTATTAATGAACTTGCATATCGAGTATATTAACGAGTTCAATTATTTAACTTATTCACAAGCTTGTTCACGAACACATTAATCGAATTTGTTCGCGAGCTATTGAGTCGAATTTTACCGTGATCAAGTTTGGCTCGTTTATAAATCGATCCTTGAAATCATGCTCAAGATCGACTCGTTTAGGAATTGAACCGAACCCGAACCAAGCCTTTTTTGAATCGAACACCGAGCCGTTAACGAGCGTATCGGCTCATTTACAGCCCTACACACATATATATGTACTCTGTCACCTTCCAATTAATTCACGTAGGTCCCACTAATTTGGATGGACAATATTAAATTTATGATAATAAATTGACTTAATTGCAGTTTGATGGCCTCAACTATTATCTTTTTGCACAAAAATGACTCTTTTATAATTGTTGTCATTTTAATGACTAAACTATTATTTTTTTTAACAGAAGATTGCATTCCGTCAATTTTTTTAATGGACGTTAATGAATTCACATTTTCATTATTATTATTGCATTTTGATGGCTCAATTATTATTTTATTTGCACAAAAATGACTCTTTTTATATATACATACTAACGTCTTTTTAACTAAATTATTATTTTAAAATAATTTAACTAAATTATACTTTTCTAATGCCCAAATGACTTAAAGATTCTTTATCATAAAACTATTATAGATAATTTTTAAACGCTGGTACTGTAAGAACAAAATAAAATGAAAAATGAAAAAGCAAATTCTTGAGTCACGCTTCTAATTTGAATATTTATAATAATTTATATATATGTCTCTTTAATTGGTTTTTTCATCTGAGTATCTCTAATTTTCTTAGATTTTAGCGTAATCTTTAACGTAATCTGAATTAAAGACATTGTTAAAAAAGTCATGCGCTAAGTTCTAAAAATCATGTCTTTAATTCAGATTACGTTAAAGATTTACTAATGTCCGCATCACATTTTTCAAATATTAAAATTTTAATTTGATTTTTGATTATTCACTAACAAAAAGATATCATAATTAGTTTTAAAAAAAAGCATTAATTTGAACATCACTCAAATGTTAGATCATTGTAAAAGACTGAAAAATATGTAGGATTAATTATTTTATGTTGGAAGCAACACGAGTTAATTTCTGATGATTGATGACAAAGTCATTCGATTTTTACATTTTTCAGTTTATCTTATCCTTCTAGTACTATTGCCTAAAAATCATGTAGATAATTTTACAATAAAGAATCTTAAGGTCAGTTGAACATTTTAAAAGTATAATTTAGTTAAATTATTTTTAAAAGAAAAAATTGGTTAAAAATGTCAAAAATATAAAAAAAAAAGTCAATTTTGTGCAAAACAATAACACTTGAGCCAACAAAGTGCAATTACAAAAATTAAAAAATGTAAGCATTAACGTCGGTTAAAAAAATTTAACAGAATGCAATTATTTGCTAAAAAAATAATAATTTAGTCTATAAAATGACAACAATTATAAAAGAGTCATTTTTGTGAAAAAGATAATAGTTCAGGCCATCAAATTGCAATTAAGTCTAATAAATTCACATTTCCTTGGTTTACTTCCGTAGTCTTCACCAAGCATGTGTACACTCAACTATTTTGTTTGATTTTCTGGTAGGCCCCACGTATTTAATTCCCTCAAATGTACATGCACAGGACCACGTAAATAATGCACAAGCTCTTCAGCTTGTGTGTATAAATTGCATTCATTCCTACCGTCCCGTGGGCCCACAATTAAACCACCCCACCCCACCCCATCCCATCCTATCCTCTTCTTCTTTTTTCTTTCTTCACCGCCTTGAGGCTTCAATAGCATGTTAATGAAATACCTACCAAGCTGCATCACCTCGTCATCAATATTTATTTTAATATTGTAGCTCCTTTCCTCATTGTATAAATGAAACTTTATCTTTCTTCTACTTATTAGTAATTCAATTTTGAGGACGCGTCCCTTCATTATTGTACACCATTTATGCTGCTTCTTCACAGAAAATCATGACAGGATCATGTATATATTTATCTTCTGTTACTCCGTTGTTAGGCTTCACCATCAATTACTCTCCCGCCAAATAATTACATACTTCTTTCAAAGAATAATATCTATTTTTCAAAGAATAATAGTTGTTGAACAAGTGCAATTTTAGAATTTTATTCAAAAAAATTATTATTATACAGTACTATCAATACTTTATCTCTTGTTGATTTTTTTTTTTGTCGAGTTCTATTTTAACCAAGTAAAGTGAGCCTCATCCATGGAAGTTCAGGTGTCTGAGTGTCGAGTCTGATTAGGAGAGTAGGACACATTGTCACCTCATGTTACATTCGATAAAGGTGATGTGATCAGTAACGCTATTTTAGAATGTGGATCTTTTGTCATGACTCAGGACTGACTCGTTCATTTTGAGTACTACTTGAATTCGACCTAACCTCGTCTCAAATGCCTCAACTTGATAACTTCCCCGTCTTATTTATCAATTTTTCTTTGTCAGCATTTTTCATTTTCATTTAAATTACGCATGTTATGTATATGAATTTGATTTGACCTGTTTATTAAACTAGCTTTATAACCCGTGTGAGACACGAGTATGATTTAAATTCATATTTTCCTGAACTTTTTACATGTTTAAGAAATGAATTACTTGTCATTTTAAATTAATTTTTTTCCAATTTTTAATATGACCTACCCTTGTGCACAAAAGATGTAAGAATTTTAAAGTTTTGACTTTTGCACTAGTCGTGAGTGATTGAATATGGACGTTCATTAGTTTGGAATAGATAGTTAATGGATTAAGAAGAAAGTGAGTTGATTTGCATCAGTTGCCTTAATTTTATATGTTGTGTCTGTAATATACACGATAACAGTCGTCTCTCATTAATTCCATCAAATGCGTGAGAGTCAGCAACTTGCACTGTTCAGAGTGTATGCCTTTTTGGTTTTGGCGTATATAATGTGTAACGAAAACTAAAAGTCCGACATGATCGATAATTTTTTAATATTTCGGGTTTAACGATACAGTTTAATACACACATACACACACACACATGTATGTATTGACATATTAATTTTGAAATATTATTAAGTAAATTTTTGAATACCAAATTTATCTAGGTCATCCGCCATCCGCCATGCACTAAGATATCTGAAATGTCTCTTTCTTTTCACACAATAACATATTACTCCTTTCAACATCAATTGATCAAATTTGCACTTCGGTCCTCAGTTTCATTTAGCTAATTGAAAAACAAAAAATGTAAAATTTTTGAAGTTTTGAATTTTCCAGTAGTCGTGGTTGAATATGAACGTTTATTAGTTTGGAAGAGATAGTTAATGGATTAAGAAGAAAGTGAGTTGATTTGCATCAATTGTCTTAATTTTATATGTTGTGTCTGTAATATACACGCTAACAACTGTCTCTCATGAATTCCATCAAAAGTGTATACTTTTTGGTTTTGGCATATATAAGGTGTAACAAAAAATTAAAATCCGACATAATCGATAATTTTTTAATATTTCGGGTTTAACGATACAGTTTAATACACACACATGTATGTATTGACATATTAATTTTGAAATATTATTAAGTAAATTTTTGAATACCAAATTTATCTAGGTCATCTGCCATGCACTAAGATATCTCAAATGTCTCTTTATTTTCACACATTAATATATTACTCCTTTCAGCATCAATTGATCAAAGTTGCACTCCGGTCCTCAGTTTCATTTATCTAATTGAAAAATATGTTAATTTTAGTAACCAAAAGCACGGATATATTCTGAATTCGTAAAATTTTATTAAATTTTATGAATGTTTTTAGTGTGATAAATGAGTTATTCGAATGTTGACAAAAGTATATGTTGCCATTAGTTAATTGGTTTAAGTGGTATAATTTAAGTAAATATTCGTTTTTATATGTTTATGTGCAAATTTAAACCCCTTTTCGTTATAAATGTAATGTTAAAAGTTTAATAGACGATATTAATTATCTAATCATTTAAGTATTTGTAGAAATATAATTATAAATTATTGTATTTAATATTAATGGATAATAAATATATAGGTATTAATGGCGATTAATGAATTAGATGTAATTAATAAATGCATTAATTATAGAATTATTATTATATAATAAGTAAGGGTAGTTTAGTAAATTGAGACCGAATAACTTGGGGCATAATCGTAATTTCACTCTGATTTTTTTGTCTCACACAACACCCTAGTTGCTCTATTATATATATAACTAGCCTAAAAACCCGTGCGAAGCACGGGCCTGCTTATTTACTGAAATAATTTTTCGCACGAAAATGTATATATATCGAAACAATTTTGTAATTAAAATTAATTTTGAATTTATCTTATATTTGTATAATTTTTTTTTTAATTTTTTTTAATATTTAATAAGATTTCACAAAATTTGGAAAAAAAATCTATAAAATAAAGATCAAATTATTATTTTCATTTGACAAAATATTAATTTAGTTTTAAATATCGTGAAATGCATTTTATCAAATTCAACAATTAAATATAATCTAAATGATTATTTTAGTATAGTTGTTCATATATGATATGGATGTATCTAAACTAATGTGTTTTTAACGAAATGACAATATACTTGTAAATAAAATATAAAGTTGGTCATGTACGTAAGACTACACACCGTGATCACATCTTAAAATCTTTTAGTCTAAAGTCCGTATATAACATTAGTGTATGTAAATTAATATGATAACGTAACTGTGTCAAACCCAAGGCTTTGGGACTTGTTCATAGTGAGTATTATTGATATTAAGAACAAATAGAAACAATGTAAAATTTGAAACACGGTCGAACTATTGTTCTTGTTGCAATTATAATCAGGTTTATCGGAGTTTTCTATGTTGGAGAAAGTATAATTTGTAAATAGGTATTTTGCCTTAGTAGTTGTTGTTTGTTTTTCAGCGATCAATTGATTTGGTTTTTTTTATTTTTTTGCAGTCTAGAATATAAATCGTTAAATGCACACAATGTTGTTGTAATATAATCGAACACATGTGAATGAGATAGAGGATTTTAAAAAGAAGCTGAAGGTTGGTGCATCTTTGCACACTCTCACAAGACAAATACTTTGGGAGATGAGCACCTATTGCAATATGGAGTATTCATATCACGTGTTTATTTTTTTAACTTGGGAACTGATTTCGCACTTCTCTCTTGTGTCCATCACTGTATTAAATTATATGAACACACTTAGTACTTTAATAATATGTTTGGAATGTCGTTTTACAGTTACAAATTTTAATCCAATTTTTTTTATAAATGATCATCGTGTACTAATAATAATGTATTTTAACTTGACTATATATATGTATTTTATGTAATTAATTAAGCGTTAATAATATCGAATTCAAAATTCAAATCTCATTTCGATTAATTTAATATATATACATATATATTGGCGACCGGAACGCCCTTAAATTCATATATATATATATATATATATATATTGAAATCGTAGATCCAACCATATATTTGAAAAAAGATTACATAATTGTTTTTGAGTATATTAACTTATGTACAAATTGGCATGGTTAATGATGCAATTTATAATTTATAGGATATAAAATTTGAGTCTTTGTCTACTTGATACAAATAAATATTATTTACAATATAAAAGTAATTCTATTATTTTTGGGTCAATTTTAGAACAAGTTGTTTTCGTGCTTATTTATTTATGTTTTTTTTATATGTTATTATTTAAGAGATAATTGAAATAGAGTCCAAAATTTAAATCTCATATATATTAATTTGATTAAATATTTTTCGATCCAAACTCCTTTAAATTCACATTGTGTTTTTTTTAAATCGTAGATGCAATCATACAAACGAAACAGTAGTTACGTAAAAATTGTTAAATGTATTAATTAAGTTACTTACAAATTACAAATTAGTGCATAGATGATGCAAATTGTAATTTATATATAAAAAATATGAACCACTATCTATGTATAGTTGCATGGTTACATTTGCAAAAAACAAAATATGTTATAGATGAAAACATTCGTCTACTATTTTTAAAAACATTTAAAAGAAATTAAAACATTCGGCTATATATGTATTATTTCGACCGAAACGTTCTTAAATTCAAATTATTTTTCTTAAAAAAATTGTAAGTTCAATCATATAGATGAAAAGATGACGTAATAATTATCGAGTATATTAATTTATGAAAAAATTTATATGATAGACGACGCAATTTGTAATCTAATACGATATAAAGTTCAAACCGTTATATATTTAATGCAAATAAATAAAATTTATAATATTAAAATAATCTTATTTTCTACGGGTGAAATTTATAATATTTTGTGTAATTTGTTATTTTTGTACGATCTTTTCTTTTAGTACCGTTAGATTTACAAAAAAAATATGAAAAATATTTATGTAAATCATTTGTGTAGATAGATTCCCTATCTTGCGAAGTAAATTACAAAATTGTCGGTATATAACATAGGCGATGCAGTCTTAACATTGTCAGATATAAACGTAGGGCTGAGACTTATTACAAAATCTATTAATATTATTTAAAAGTCATCCATGCGGCGTCTCACTCAATTTTTTTACTTTTAAAATTTTATAAAAATTTTATACTCTAATCTTATATGTTATCTATAATCTTATTATTATGTAGAAATTATACGTTATCTATAATCTTATACTCTTTTAAAATTTTATTTTTTATATCAATCATTTAAAATAAAAGAAAGAGAATCGTAGAGTATGCTCAATCCATTAAAATATTTTTGGTAATTATATACAATGCAATATTTTATAAATAATATAAACCAACATTTTATTTATTTAAAAATAAAAAATTATAAAAAAGAAGATGAGAGAAGAAGAGAAATTAACATTAATAAGATTTTAAAGAAAACTTAAAACAAAATGTACTATGCTACTTATGCATGAGCTTGATTAGAGAATATTAATGGTTCAATTTACTACACTAACATAATCTTATCTACTATTTGCATAAATATAAAAGAGTTGACGTTTTTGTAATTTTTTAGCATGTAGGGGCAAAATCATAAATTCAAGGTATTAAAATGACATATATCAATAATTTAAATTGATAAAAGAGAATTGTAGATTATGTTCAATTGCTAAAAATATTTATTATAACTATGTATTGTGCAATATTCTAAAAATAATATAAATCAATGTTTATTAACTCAAAAAATAAAAAAATTGGAAGAAGAGGTGGTTTATCTAATAAGAGTTTGAATATAAACTCAAAACAAAGTGTAGCACAGTTGGTTATGACATGAGTTTGACATGGATATGTTAAGGGTTCGATTCCCATCATTAACATAATTTCACAATTTTTACATTTTTATTAAAGAATGGTATTTTTGTAATTTTAGAAAATATAAGGGTAAAATCGTAACTTCACAGCCATTAAAATGGCAAACTTTGCCCTTTGTTGGCTTTTAATATATAGAGAAAGATAGATGAGTTGAGTTAATATGAAATCATATAATGTAATTCAGCTGCTCAATTCATTTAAAAATACTTAAATTTGAATTAATTTATTAGAGATGTAACTCAGAATTTGAATTATATATGTTATGCCACATTTTAGCATAATCCAAATTTCTTCGTTTAATAATTATTAATTTATAATAATAATTAATTGTTTAACCACTAAGTAATATGCTCTTTCTGAAACGAGAAAAAAATCAATCTCAATCAACAAATTACGAAAAATATCTCCAAACGATATTTTTCAAATCAAGAAGATAATGTTGACTCGTAAACACGCAAGTATACGCGATCACAAATAGCAAGTGATAAATAGAGTTCGTTCCGCAGAGACAAGGTGTAAATGCCAATTTAATACCTATGCAACAGTGTATGGTTACTTCTTAATGCTTGACCAATTATTAAATTGAGTTGTTGATTATTACTTAACTAATAAAACAATTATCAACTAAGAGTGAATTAACAAACGAGATTACTTATGTAAGAGAAACATGGGGTTCCAATTTCATTAACTACTTCATCTAGAATCTTATGCCTTTTCAACCTAGCATGTGCAAGCGATGACAACTGATTAGACGCACTAAACTGACACACGCCAACTTTCGTTGTACATATATCATCCTACTGATCATCCACAATCGATAGAAGTCAAGTAGTCACCAAATATGCTTAGTCCCTATATGTCTATAGAGATTGAAAACATAATGGTTTACAATCAAGCATCCAAATAATCACATAGTCGGTGCAAGACGGTTAGAACTACACCACAAATTAATACATGCTCTTCACATGCAAAAACCTACGCTAGCATGGTATGTTCTAAACCCTAGATCCGCTTCCACAATCACTAGGATTCAACAAACAATTACGGATGTTCGCGACGCACCCATAATGAATAAGCGCAACCAAACTAGGTTAACAATATATCAAACACACACCAAGGCATAAAAACATTTAATAACTAGAATCCATGGAAAACTCCATTAAAACCCCATGATAACGATTAGCCCATAATCGGACTTCTCATCATCATGGGTTCAAATGATAACATGAATCTACAAACAATTAATAATGAATAATAGAAGAGAAATTGAGAGCAAAATAAATCCCGGAAATTGTAGAGAAGAAATACAAAAGATGGAATCAATAGGCCTCCTTGCTTGTCACTAGCTTGAAGAACCCTAGAAATTGATCTCTTGTTCCTAGAATAATAATGTTGATGATGGATCGATCCCCTCAAAACTAACCTAATGAATGATGTTTTTAAAGTATAAGATATTACATAATAAACCCAAGATACGAGCCCTAACAAATTAGGCCCAACACAAATTGACCCGGTTTGGAGTAAAATACATGCATAATCGAGGCACTCCAGGAGGAAACAGGCGCTCTTGCGCCTCTATATGGCGCTCTTGCGCCTCCACATCCCTGGATTTTTACTCTGAAAACTCAAATAGGCGCTCTTGCTCAAGATTTTAGTGCTCTTGCGCCTCCTAAGGCGCTCTAGCGCAGGAAACTGGCGCTGCAGAGCCTCACAGCTCCTGGAAAATTGCCCAGCAATGTAGAAAATTTCCGTGGCTTCGCGTGAGCTGTTGAATCGTCAGAATCGGACTTGTAGAACTCCAGATATGGCCAAAACCGTGAGAGCTTCGCAACCTACCTGGAAAATCCGAATTTTAATCACATTAACCTCCAACTCTTGGTTCTGCAAAACTTAATGAAAACACATTAAACACACCACAAACTTGAGTTCAAGTCATCAATTTAAGCCGATATGAAGCATTCCAAGTGGATAAAAATCCACTTATCACACCCCCAAACTTAAACCGATGCTTGTCCTCAAGCATAAATAATATAACTATATACAACTAACTAGTACCACTTCCGTAGGTGATCACGGTTGCATTTGGCATATGCAACAAGCCCTTTAAACCCCTAGGCAGCCCTAGTGGACGAGTAAGGTCTCGTGAGGGCCTATAGCGAATGTACCCACAAAATCCATCTAACAATGCAACTAACAATGCAAACTATATGAATGCAACTAATATGAAAATGCAAACGATCCCCTCAACTAACCATAACCAATCAACAAGCCAACATCTCAAGGAATGCAATCTTTCAAACAGAGTTCGACCAAATTCCCGTATACTAACAATACAAACACAGAAACGTGCGTGTGTGCAATGCTCGTCAATATACTCTCAAACTAAATCAAGACCATATCATATTCTTCACCAAAACAACCACAAGCTTATAAACAAAATGAACTCTAGACACAAGAAACCACTTAAAGACACCTCAATATCCACTCGAGTTAGACAGGAATTCATGCTTTTATTACAAAACAACATACTAAACACAATACGCATGCTTATTTGACCGTGCAATGGCTGAGACCCCTAAAGGCTTATACAATAATACCCATGTAGCGAGCGTTAGGTTAGTGGATCCCAGACCGGAAAAGTCTTAGGTCACTAGGCACAAAGTCCCCAAGAACTTAATTACTCGAGTATTAAAGAGCTCAACCTGATCAATTTTGCATAACAACTAACAAAACATTTTTTTTTTTTTTTAATTTTAATTTTTTTTTTTTTTAAAATTTTCGGAATGAGTGCGCTTTGCCTTTTTCTCATCCCACCCTAGACTACTCATCTTTTCAATGAGCCGGCTACTATCCATTTGACGCCTAACCTGTATTGACAACTAGCATGATATCCCTGTTTTCCCCAAACTTAGACTTAAGTGCCTCTTTGAATTTCAAGAGAATAGAAAACATTCTAAATATAAGCAAGTGGTTAAATTCTAACTTCCAAACAAACATGGTCTGATCAAATTCAAAAGTAACCAATGAGACTTGTGAATTTACAATTGTTTCTGTCATGCAAGTCAATTCATAGGAACTTAATCAACCCTCTATTCATCACTACCACACTCCAATCAACATCGACTCACCAACGGAAATAGCCAAATCCTACGGGATCATGAAAAATGCATGCTATGCAAATGTAACTAAATGGACTCACATATAATAAAAACATAAACAAAATGTCCTACATGAAACAAACATGCAAAATACGAATCAAAACATGAATGAATTACCACAAACATGCAAAATATGATTTCCTACATGACACATAACACCACAACACTACTTATCCCCAAATCACCCCCAAACTTAGAATATTCAATGCCCTCATTGAAGGTGATAAGAAATATAGTAGAAACATACCTAACACATGAGTTGCCTCCCACGAAGCGCCTTTCTTTAACGTCTTTAGCTAGACTTGGCCACGATTTTAACTTGAAAAATTTCCACACCGCACCTCTATAAGGGCCACTTAAGGATCTTTTCTGGAGCGACATCTTCAACGACAAGCTTTACCCGTCTTCGCTCCTCACCAGATCTCTTAACAACATTCTCCCGCCTACCTGAAAAGTTAGCAGCAATAACAATAGCAAGCAAAGGAGATGAATTACAAGAAACATACCCCAGGTGAACTAGCAATGGGTTGAGCTCGAGTTTGGGAGCTCCTTCAAATGATGGCTTAAGGCGCACCTGAGAATTCCAGAGATCTTCCACTCCAAGCAACTTATGTGGAATACGTAGCCCCATTAGCCAAGGCACTGTAATCCTCAGCTGGCCATGCCTTGCCTTCTCCTTCTCCGTGTCATACTTTTTACTCTGCCCTGTATCAACCAATTTCAAGCTAAAACACTCCTCATCCTCCGCCGGCAAATTCATGGCTAGAGTTTGCTTCTGAAGCCTCGGTGGATATGGAGGAGGAAAATCGATTTGGATACTCTCTGTAGTCTTCTCCGGAGTAGATTTGTCAGTAGGAGTGATGCTCTTTTCCTCTTCGGCCTCCAACTGGTCGAAGTCAGATTGCAACGGAGCGGCATTCAACAACTGAACATGCTATTCTAATTCATCATCTTCAATGTCAAACTTCCATTGAAAATCACTCTCTACAGACTTTGACTTTAACGGCTGATCAACCTTCTTACGGTGTTCAGTATCAACCATTACCACACTGAGACCCTCTTCATCCTTCGAAGGAAATAGCATAGCCACTTGAGCCTTGGAGTTTTCTTGATCTTGGGCTGATTCTTCAGAATTTTCAGATTGCAAAGGAAGTGGTTGCGGCTGATTATTCAGAACCGAATTTTCTGGACATTCTGAATTTTCTGATTGGGTTGCCTCCAGTTCTCCTTCCTTATCAGCTTCATGTTCTGCTTCTTCCTCATCTTTGCCCTCAGACTCTCCTTCCTGAACTTCGATCAAGGTCTCACCCGTGGCTAAGAAAGGCCAGTCAAGACTGATAGGAAGGTTCTTGTCCTCCTGCTCTACAGCCAGGCCTTCTGTGTCACTTGCAATTTGATTCAATGTTTTTAATGCATTTGCAATTTGACCAATCTGTTCTCCTATTGTCTGGAGAGACAATGCATTGCTTTTAACCATCAACCTCAATTCTTCTAATTCAGCTTCTTCGGTCGACTGTTGGTTAGACCAAGTCTGAAATTGTTGCTGCTGAAATTTAGGAGGTTGAAAGTGTTGATGCACTGGGGCATACTGATGCTGAAATTGTTGCGGGTAGGACGGATATTGGGATTGCTCCATACCACTCTGATTGTAGTCCCAGCTGAAATTTGGCCGGTTTCTGTTATACTCACATTGATGAGTGTAATGTCCACCTGCACACAGCTCACACACAATTACGAAGTCCTGCTCCCAATAATCCATCAAATAAATAAAAAAACAGTTCAAGTCAGTAATCTATAACGACCACTGATGACAAGCACTTAACTACAAATAACACCGTAGTCCCCGGCAGCGGCGCCAAAAACTTGTTGACTCGTAAACACGCAAGTATACGCGATCACAAATAGCAAGTGATAAATAGAGTTCGTTCCGCAGAGACAAGGTGTAAATGCCAATTTAATACCTATGCAACAGTGTATGGTTACTTCTTAATGCTTGACCAATTATTAAATTGAGTTGTTGATTATTACTTAACTAATAAAACAATTATCAACTAAGAGTGAATTAACAAACGAGATTACTTATGTAAGAGAAACATGGGGTTCCAATTTCATTAACTACTTCATCTAGAATCTTATGCCTTTTCAACCTAGCATGTGCAAGCGATGACAACTGATTAGACGCACTAAACTGACACACGCCAACTTTCGTTGTACATATATCATTCTACTGATCATCCACAATCGATAGAAGTCAAGTAGTCACCAAATATGCTTAGTCCCTATATGTCTATAGAGATTGAAAACATAATGGTTTACAATCAAGCATCCAAATAATCACATAGTCGGTGCAAGACGGTTAGAACTACACCACAAATTAATACATGCTCTTCACATGCAAAAACCTACGCTAGCATGGTATGTTCTAAACCCTAGATCCGCTTCCACAATCACT
Source organism: Heracleum sosnowskyi (assembly GCA_030848705.1). NCBI lineage: Eukaryota > Viridiplantae > Streptophyta > Magnoliopsida > Apiales > Apiaceae > Heracleum > Heracleum sosnowskyi. Next base: position 12,521,817 of record CM061243.1, read on the forward strand.
AGGATTCAACAAACAATTACGGATGTTCGCGACGCACCCATAACGAATAAGCGCAACCAAACTAGGTTAACAATATATCAAACACACACCAAGGCATAAAAACATTTAATAACTAGAATCCATGGAAAACTCCATTAAAACCCCATGATAACGATTAGCCCATAATCGGACTTCTCATCATCATGGGTTCAAATGATAACATGAATCTACAAACAATTAATAATGAATAATAGAAGAGAAATTGAGAGCAAAATAAATCCCGGAAATTGTAGAAAAGAAATACAAAAGATGGAATCAATAGGCCTCCTTGCTTGTCACTAGCTTGAAGAACCCTAGAAATTGATCTCTTGTTCCTAGAATAATAATGTTGATGATGGATCGATCCCCTCAAAACTAACCTAATGAATGATGTTTTTAAAGTATAAGATATTACATAATAAACCCAAGATACGAGCCCTAACAAATTAGGCCCAACACAAATTGACCCGGTTTGGAGTAAAATACATGCATAATCGAGGCACTCCAGGAGGAAACAGGCGCTCTTGCGCCTCTATATGGCGCTCTTGCGCCTCCACATCCCTGGATTTTTACTCTGAAAACTCAAATAGGCGCTCTTGCTCAAGATTTTAGTGCTCTTGCGCCTCCTAAGGCGCTCTAGCGCAGGAAACTGGCGCTGCAGCGCCTCACAGCTCCTGGAAAATTGCCCAGCAATGTAGAAAATTTCCGTGGCTTCGCGTGAGCTGTTGAATCGTCAGAATCGGACTTGTAGAACTCCAGATATGGCCAAAACCGTGAGAGCTTCGCAACCTACCTGGAAAATCCGAATTTTAATCACATTAACCTCCAACTCTTGGTTCTGCAAAACTTAATGAAAACACATTAAACACACCACATACTTGAGTTCAAGTCATCAATTTAAGCCGATATGAAGCATTCCAAGTGGATAAAAATCCACTTATCAGATAACGCCAAGATAATGAAATATAAAATATGTAATTGCTCACATTAACAAAGTTTATCCCTAAAGTCTCTCAGGGATAAACACAATTGCACAGAATTGCGTGGGCTTGATCAAATATAAATTGGTACGCATACATCTTGGCAAATATGATCTGATACACGAGATAAATCGAGACACAATAATTATACAAAATCGCTCTATTATTCCGGCAACCTCCGATTTCATTTTGTTACCAAATTTATCCAACAATATTTGGCGCTAGAAGGAGGGGATTTTATTATCTGTGAAGGACGGGTAATTTTCAACAAAACTTAGGGGCTTACGGGTTTAATCAATACTAGCCTATAACCCGTGCAAGGCACGTGTCTTAAAAATAATAAACTAAAAAATTTAATGTGAACGGAAAATATTAAAATAAAAGTAAAAATTAATATGATAAATTATAAAATGAGAAACTTAAATATTCATTTGAACATAAAAAAATAAAAAAAAATACAAATGAGGCCGAGGAAGATAAATGAGGTATTATTAATATTATTTTATAATAAAATATTATTAATAATAAGGACAGCTAGAAAATCTAACATGTTTTAATTAAAAAAAGTAATTGACCGTGATATTTTTAGAAGTGTTTTAATTATATTAATTGTATTTATTAAAAAAATATGTTGACATGTTAAAATAAGTAAGTTTTTTTAATAAGGACAAATAGAAAAGTTAACATGTTTTAATTAAAAAAAAAGTAACTGCACGTAATATTTTTAGATGTGTTTTAATTATATTAATTTTATGTGTTAAAAAATACGTTCACTTGTTAAAATAGGTAAGTTTTTTTTAATAATTAAAAGTATTAAAATAGGTTTTAAAATATATAAGTTGCACTTGATATTTTTGTAAAAGAGAGATTTTAATGATAACAAATACAAAAGGTAATATATTTTAATTTAAAGGTAATTGTCCGTGATATTTTTGGAAAAGAAGTAGATTTTGTTAGAAAAAATGTTTTAACTATAAAAGGCAATCAGCTAGTTACTATTTTTATATTATTTTATTATTATTAAATAGAGTATTAAAATAGGTTTTAAAATAAATAAGTAAGGATTGCACCTCATATTTTTGGAAAATAGGGATTTTAGTGATGATGTGTTTTAATTATATTAATTGTATTTGTTAAAACAAATACGTTCACTTGTTAAAATAGGTAAGTTTTTTTAAAATAATTAAAAGTATAAAAATAAGTTTTAAAATATATAAGTAAGACTTGCACTTGATATTTTTGGAAAATAGAGATTTTAGTGATAACAAATATAAAAGGTAATATATTTTAATTTAAAGGTAATTGCCCGTGATATTTTTGGAAAAGAAGTAGATTTTGTTAAAAAAATGTTTTAATTATAAAAGACAATCAGCTAGTTAATATTTTTATATTATTTTATTATTTATTAAATAGAGTATTAAAATAGATTTTAAAATAAATAAGGATTGCACCTCATATTTTTGGAAAATAGGGATTTTAGTGATGATGTGTTTTAATTATATTAATTGTATTTGTTAAAAAAAATACGTTCACTTGTTAAAATAGGTAAGTTTTTTTTAAATAATTAAAAGTATAAAAATAAGTTTTAAAATATATAAGTAAGAGTTGCACTTGATATTTTTGAAAAATAGAGATTTTAGTGATAACAAATATAAAAGGTAATATATTTTAATTTAAAGGTAATTGCCCATGATATTTTTGGAAAAGAAGTAGATTTTGTTAGGAAAAAATGTTTTAATTATGAAAGGCAATCAGCTAGTTATTATTTTTATATTATTTTATTATTTATTAAATAGAGTATTAAAATAGATTTTAAAATAAATAAGTAAGGATTGCACCTCATGTTTTTGGAAAATAGAGATTTTTTAAAGGTAATTGTCGTGATATTTTTGGAAAAAGAGTAGATTTTGTTAGATTTTTTTTTAATTATAAAAGGCAATCAGTTAGTTACTATTTTTATTTTATTTTATTATATATTAAATAGAGTATTAAAATAGGTTTTAAAATAAATAAGTAAGGATTGCACCTCATATTTTTGAAAAACATAGATTTTAGTAATAACATATAAAAGGTAAAATGTTTTAATTTAAAGATAATTGTAATGATATTTTTTGAAAAGGAGTAGATTTTGTTAGAAAAATAATATTTTAATTATAAAAGCCAATAATCTAGTTACTATTTTGGTAACTTGACAATAATACAATTCCATTAAAGAATTGATTTATAGTAGATTTCGTTATCCTAAAAAAAAAAAAGTACAGTTGTAGAAGTGTATCCTAAATTTAAACAAATTAGATCCCACATTTCCATTTTTTTGATTAGATTTCAATATTATTTGATTTTTATGTAGTAAAATATAGTGAAATATTAATGTAGAATAAAACTTTCCCGAATTTTGATTATATTATTAATTTATTAATTAGAAAAAGTACCGAAAACCAAAAACCGACCGTTAACCGAAAACCAAAACTTTTAATGTTTCGGCTTTAATAATATAGTATAGATAGATAGGCATAAGTAATTATAGGAGCGTCCATTGCGGAGAAAAGAATTGGCGCATAAAGGTAGCGGCAACAGGACAGGAAGAAGCATCACCGGAAAATAAAAATTTAGATAGTGGCATGGCATAAGAAACTGACGGGGCTACACCAAGAAAATACATGACAAAAGAATAAGTTTATTGTGGGACCCATGTGAAGTGATGGACCAGAAAATCAAGGAAAATGCAATAAAGGCAGGCAACCAGAAAATTGGCAGGGAATCTCGACCGGCCAGGTGCAGAAATTGAAAGATAAGTCTTTTGATTTTTATTTTAAATATTCTGCAATTATATTTATGTTGTATAAATATTATGTGATACATGCATAATATCATGTTTTTAAAGCAAAAATATTTATTATCTTAAAAATTCGTGCGAGTAATATTTTATTGTGTTTGTAAAATTATTGTGAGATCCGCACATATATTTTAGAAAATATCGTTCGGTATTTTTATTTTGGAGAATTGCGGATATTTTATAATAATGAACGAGCTACATATTTTCAAAGAAAAAATATTTATGCAAGATACATAATTTTAAATAAAATATTTTGAAGAAATAAATATCGCGACATTTTTAAATCCGCATATTTATTATTGCATTTGAATTGCGTTCAAAATATTTTTCATATATCACCGCGATAATACATATATGTCAGAAATATTTCAAATTTACGAGCTTAAATTGTCAAGTAGGGTAGTATGGACAAGCTATAAGTCCCGCACTGATACACGCTCAACGACCCTCTAGATTGAAGGCTCTACTCTCATAAGAGAGTACATGAACAAACTTATATTCACTAAATGGATATTTTTTGGTTGGCACGGGACATTCTTATAATCACGGGAAGAAATGCGGAGATGTAGCGAGATTGTAGGAAAATGTGTAGGACCGGACGTAATATGAGCTGAAAGCCTGGCATTCGCACTATTATTCCAGCAACCTCTGATTTCATTTTGTTACCAAATTCCTCCGACAACATATACAAACATTAATGGAAGAATTACAATGATACAATCCAACTTCAACAAATAATTCCATCAAAAACCTAGCTTGTTATAAATCCTATGCTCATTTGAGTGTTAGCTGAGATCTCCCCTCAAATATCCTCTATCTTGCTTCTCTTGCCTGCAAGAACCATGTTATAGACCATCTGTAACACCCCAGTCCCACATCGAGTAGATTTGGGACTTCTGTTCAGTTTATAAGGCAAAGTACTACTACTAATTAGCACCAACAAATCATGATATTTTTGGGGCCTGTGGTGGGCTTGTCGTTACCGAAGTTGGCTGCGTTTGGGCCAGTAGGCTTCGGCTTATATTCGGACTCGAAATCGGGACTTGACCCGATTTTCAAAAAAGGCTCGGGATTTGACCTGGGTTGTCACATATGGTATTACAGCCGACTCTCGAAAGCTTGATGCGTCAAGTTGCCGGAGGTGGGGGACACAAAGGCCGGTGGTATTATCCCACAATGGACAGAGTTCCGGAGGTGGGGACACGAAGTCAGCCGGTATTATCCCACAATGGCTAGGGAGGAACGATTTGGACCTATGGGCTATCCATTCAGGCTTGACGAGGATGTCAAGAGTTTAAGTGAGGGAGTTTGTAACACCCCAGTCCCACATCGAGTAGATTTGGGACTTCTGTTCAGTTTATAAGGCAAAGTACTACTACTAATTAGCACCAACAAATCATGATATTTTTGGGGCCTGTGGTGGGCTAGTCGTTACCCAAGTTGGCTGCGTTTGGGTCAGTATGCTTTGACTTATTTTGGACTCGGAATCGGGACTTGACCCGATTTTCGAAAAAGGCTCGGGATTTGAACCGGGTTGTCACACCATCACTTTTTCAGCTTCGGTATACATAAAAACTAGAACATATTATTAGATTGAAAGAAAAAAGATTGTAATATTTAAAGCTATAGGTACAAACCTTCTTCTTCCAATCTGTGAAGAATGTTATCATCATAAGCATACAACTTTGCAGCAATGAACCAGTAGTTAAACCTATCCAAAGGCCCTTCCCTCTCCAATTGAAAACAAAAGCCAAAACACATGCCATTGGAATTCCACAGAGATAAAATGCTCCTAGATTCACATATGCTCATATATGCTGCCAACCGACTCCTCTAGCCACCCCTGATTCGGCATAAGATTTAGCAACTCTATAAAAGTAAGTTATTTGCAAAAATTTATTAGACAAGTGTGTTTTGACAATCAATAATAATATCATACAAGTTGCTGCAAAATACAAGGAAAACATCAATGTTTGCAGAGGGAATACATATGTCAATTTACCACAAAATAGTGCTGCTAAGCATTCCACCATGATCGAAACACTTAGTAGAGGAGTCACTTGCAGCTAAAGAGAATTGTGCTGGCAATTACCACCTCTATAACTGCAAGAAATGTTGCAACCCAAGCAGCCAATCTAGCTGCCTCTGGATTTCCTGCACCTAATTCATTCGAGACACGAGTGCTATATCATGCCAATATACACATGTAAGAATAAAGTAATCAGAATATCAGCCATAGGTAAACCAATGTACATACATTAAGTTCTAAGACGTACCTTGCACCAACACCGAAAGAATATGGTATGAAGTAGTGAAGAGAAGTGACTACAAGACTATTGGTCAAATGTCAATTAATAGTGCAGTAAATATTCACTCTACCCATTCAAGCTCATATTATTTGTATGCTAGAGTTTGGAAATAGATGTACCATATTGACAGGACTGAAGTCTCAAGCTGAGGATTTGCCAAAAGGCCAGAAAGCAATATAACAAGCTCATATGACCACCAGTCAAGACTGTTCGTTGGTAATAAATACTAATTAGACCCTACTAGTCTTAACAAAGTAGAAACGAAATCAATATTCACAGGAAATAATGGTTATTATTGTTACCAAATCATGACAACAGATGGTATGCCAAATCAAAAAAATTCTCGGATGCTTGGAAAGACATCCTTTGAGAATGAGATCCTAGTTTTTTCACATGATGATGCGTACTTCACATAAATCCCGAGCAAGATAACATTAAGCAAATATGACAAACTGATGCCAAGTGCTCCTCCAACACTTCCAAATTTAAATTTGAATATTAACAACCAAGATAGAGGTATGTGGAAAACTAGAGCTGCAACAGAACTTAAAAACATTGGATATATCAAACTTTGGGTCAGCAAGAAGCGAATGAACAACTGAAGAATTGCGTATGGGAACAATGCGGGAATAAGCCAAATTGAGTAAATGCCAGCTTCGTGTGAGATTAAAGGGTCCTGACCGATCATTATAAGAAGTTTTTCTATGTAGATCCATAGAATCGATACTGGTATACAAACTAAAAGAAGAGATATAATGGCTCCACATGTATATGTTCCGACCATCTGGTATTGTTCTGCTTCATAAGCTTGACCACATAGTGTTTCCAGTGCACTTGCCATCCCAAGCTGATTGGCACACAAAGCAAGTTAATTTAAATTTATCAGTAATAAGTTTGTGATTCTCATTATGTATATAAACATCTATAGATATCCTTGATATAACTGATTAATGGCACAAATAATACAATAAGAAGATGATGATAATGGTACTGGAAGACTAAAGCCGGTTACGTTGGTGTGAAACTTGAAGTGCAGTACAGTGTGTATGTGTTAATATATGTAAGTGTTACTAAATCAATGTAAGAGAATAGAGGACTCTTGTATTGATGCTGTGAAAGCTTAAGTTATTACATAATCAAATGAATATATTTATACAGAATAAACATTTAAGGAAAGTCTATGCTAATGAATGAAAATGAAATGCTCAACCGTAATATGGTTTACTGTTCAGCCACAGAGTTTAAGAGCTGTTGTTTTGATCAAGGAGTTGAAATTGTCTTAGTGTGAACTACAGACTTTAACACCCCCCCCCCCTCAAACTTAAGATGGTTGAAGAACCAACTTGAGTTTGGAACCATAAGTACGAAAACTGCCAGGAGGTTGAACTTTTGTGAAAATATCTGCTATATTATCAGCACTTGAGACACCATGCAATTGAATCGTGCCTTTTTCAACTTGTTGACGGGTGAAATGACAATCGATCTCTATATGTTTAGTGCGTTCATGAAAAACATCATTACGAGCAATGTCAATGGCACTTTTACTGTCACAATAGATAGAAGTGGCTGGAGAATGAGTTACATTCATATCCTCAAGTAACCATCGTAGCCAAATTAATTCTTGTGTGGTGTCGGCAAGAGCTCGATATTCTGACTCGGCACTTGATCGAGAAGCAAAAGATTGTTTCTTACTGCGCCAAGAGATAAGAGAGTCACCAAGAAAGAAACAAAATCCAGTAGTAGAACATCTAGTAGTAGGATCACCGCCCCAATAAGCATCTGAGTAGGCATGTAACTCAAGTGGAGAGTCAAATGAATAATGTAACCCATGAAATATGGTGCCTTTAACATAACGAAGTATGTGAAGAACAGCTGCGAAGTGAGGAGTGCGAGGAGCTGCCATGAACTGACTTACAATGTGCATGGCATGAGCAATATCTGGACGAGTGACAGTGAGATAAATTAAACTCCCAACCAATTGGCGATACAATGTAGGGCTGGAAAGCAATTTACCATCTTCTGCGTTAAGTTTAACCTCGTATTCCAAAGGTGTAGAGGCAATCTTGGTGTCACTGATTCCAGATTTCAATAAAAGATCAGATGCATACTTTACTTGTGAAAGAGCGGAGCCAGTAGGGACATAAGAAACCTTAAGACCTAGGAAGTAGCTCAGTGAACCAAGATCCTTCATCTCAAATTGCTGGCTGAAACTGTTTAAGTTTAGAAATTCCTGCGGTATCATCACCAGTAATGATCATATCATCCATATATAGAAGAAGTAAAACAATTCCTCGTTCAGATCGGCGAATGAAAAAAGCATGATCATATGGACTGGAAGAAAATCCCAATTGTTGAACTATTGTGCTAAAATTTTCAAACCAAGCTCGAGGTGCTTGTTTAAGACCTTAAAGAGCCTTGTTAAGCTTGAAAATTTGATTTGAAGAATGGGGAAAACCTGGAGGAGGTTTGAGGTAAACTTTCTCATGTAGGTCTCCATTGAGAAACACATTTTTGACATCCATTTGCCACATATCCCAATACTTTGATGCTCCAACAGCATGTAAACTTCGAACATATGTGAGACGAGCAACTGGTGCAAATGTTACCTCGTAATCAATGCCAAATTCTTGAGTAAAACCTCTAGCAACTAGACGAGCTTTATATCTGTCAATTGAGCCATCAGATTTTGTTTTGATTTAGTAAATCCATCAACAACTCACTGCTGTTTTACCAGGGGGCAAAGTTACCAAATCCCAAGTGTGATTTCTGTCTAATGCATGAAGTTCCTCTTCCATTGCTTTCTGCCAAAGAGGGTTAACACTTGCCTCTCTATGTGTTTGAGGCTCATGTAATGATTTTATAACAGAATAAACATGATAATCAATAAGTCGAACAAAAGGTTTTCTTACTCTTGTAGAGCGATGAACATGAGCATCTGAAAGAGATGGTATAGTGGTAGGCTCGACATCAGAATCCTCAGACTGAACTTCTGTTGAGGGAACATTTGCAGTCGGAGATGGTTGAATGAGCTCTATTGGAGGATTTCTTAAAAATGTGTTAGAAGATGTGGAAGTATCTACATAGTCATCAGTGGGATGCAAATCAACAAAAGGATTTGTGAAGTGAGAAATGCTGGTAGAAGTTTCAATTTTAAACTCTGATATAGATGAAAATATTTTGTGTTCCCAAAATGTCACATTACGAGAGACTCGTAGACGTTGAGAGATAGGATCCCAACAACGGTATCCTTTTTGACCGCTACCATAACCAATAAAGCAACAGAGACGGGCACGTGGCTCTAGCTTTGTTCTTTCATGTGGTGGAAGAAGAACAAAACATGCAGAACCAAAAACCTTAAGAAAATCATATGATGGAGGTTCTTTATATAGTTTTTCATAAGGAGATAAGTTATCTATGACGGGAGAAGGAATCATATTTATTGTGTAAACAGCACTTAATGCAGCTTCCCCCCAAAATAATTCGGGACAAGAAGAGGAAATGAGAAGAGCTCTAACTGTATCAAGGATGTGCCTATGTTTACGTTCAGCACGACCATTTTGTTGTGATGTGTAAGGACACGAACTTTGTGCAAGGGTACCATAAGATGCCAAAAATTTGTTAAGTTCTAATTCTTTATATTCTTTTGCATTTTCGGCACGAAAAAGCTTGATTTTCTTTTTGAATTGGGTGTCAATGATAGTGGCAAAATTTTTATAAGTTTCTCCTAGTTCCGATCTATTTTTCAAAAGATATATCCAAGTGTAACGAGAAAAATCATCAACAAATATCACATAATATCTTGACCCTCCCATAGTAGGAGTGGGAGAAGGACCCCAAAAATCAGAATGTATAAGATCAAAAGTAGCTGATGATTTTTCAGAATGAATATGAAAAGGAAGTACATGGTGTTTTTCCAGTCTACATGAAACACAATCAATTGTGTCTAAATTAACATTACCTAGATGACCACTAGAAACTAGACTACATAAACGAGAAAGTGATGGATGACCTAACCGGGAATTCCAGATGCTGGTTGTAGCGGAAACATAACTAACTAGATGAGTGGATGATGATTTTGGTGTAGGGAGATGAAGGGAAGTGAGCTCAAACAACCTTCCGCATCTACGTCCTGTCCCAAGAGTCTGTCCTGTTTGAGGATTCTGTACATGACAACCAGAAGAGGTAAAGATAATATCAAGACCAAGATCACATAATTGACCGATGGATACAAGATTAAGTGAAAGATTAGGAACAAAATATGTGTTAGGAAGATAAAGATCTTCTGTGGATATAGTTCCAATATGTGTCACTTTCATGGTGGAACCATCGACAGTTTGAATATTTGGAAGGCATGAACTCTGCGCTTTCGTGGTAAATATGGATGAATCATTTGTCATATGATTGCAACATGCGGAATCAAAATACCAAGAATTACCTGAAGTGACAGAAAATGCAGTGGAGGGAGAGCTGGATTTAAATAAAACCTGTTTGAGCAATGATTCTAGTTCGCTAGTAGGTGTGGTCAGAGCATTCTCTGAGGTAGATTTAGAGGTTGCAGCAGCAGAAGACTGAGTAAAATTGTTTGAATGAAATGATGGCTTTCTCTTGTAGAACTATATAGAGTAGTGACCTTTTTTATGGCAATGTTGGCATGTATGATTGCGAAGTGCCACACAATCCTTGGTGATATGTCTATTTTGACGACAAAACCTGCAAAATGGTTTGTCGGAAGTAGGTACTGGAGGTACTGCTAGGACAGTATCAGTCATGGAGTTGCGTTTGCCAAGCCCGAGGCGAGTTTCTTCAGAGATAAGTTCAGAAACAGAACTTTCTAATGAGGGTAGTGGAACCCGATGGAGAAGAGCAGCTCTAACTGGTTCAAAGTCCTGAGTGAGAGCCATCAGAAACTGGATGAGTCGTTGTTGGTCACAATATGTGTGATAGAGTGCAGCATCTTCTGTGTGTAACCACTTTGGTTCAGATAATGTTAGTTGATCCCAAAGTGATTGTATCTGAGAGAGAAAATCTGCAACCGGTTGACCAGGTTCTTGTTTTTGCTTACTTAATGAACTCGTGATTTGATATTGGTGAGAAAGATCTGATGTAGTGTACCGTGATGCCAATAAATCCCAAATTTCTTTTGCAGTTTCATAGTTCCCAAACTGTAGATTGATTTTAGAAACTGATGAGTTTCTGAAAAATGTGATAGCTTGATGATTTTTGACATCTCATTCTTCAATGCGGTCCTTAAATTTGGAGTCGGTTTGATCTTTCTCTTTTGTAGGAATTGTAAAATCTCCGTTGACATATCGCCAGAGTCTTTTTCCTTTTATAAAACTGTGCATATCTTGAGACCAAATTATATAGTTCGGGCCATTCAAAATCGTTTGAATCGGTGAACTATTCTCTTTCTCCATTTTACAAGTACTAGTTTAAAATAAGTGCGGGGACTAAAATGTTACTTTTGAAAGTTTAGGCACTCTACAACATGTATTTAATAATTCAGGGACTAGTGTATATTTTTGGAAAAGCTGTTAATGCTCAAAATGTGATAGGTGGTAAAAAAGAAGGCACTGAAATGTAATTCACCTAATATAACAGATGTACACGGTGAAATATCATGAATTATATAACATATAAAAAGATAGATATTACTTTGTGTAATCCAAAGTTACCCAGCAAAACCGGTGCATCCTTTTGAGTGAAATACATTTGTGAGTTTTATATTTTGTGTGAGTAAGTTGTATGGATTATTGAGAACAAGTTTCTTCTCTTTAATCAGCAGCACATTGTATACTTAAAATTCCTACAGACTTTGCACCTGGTCGACTGGCCCTGTAATCTGATACATGTAAGAAACCCAACTTGCTTCCTCAGCATTTAATAACGCAGTTAATATCGCCATAACAGCAGACCGGCACCATAAGAGATCGGGATATTAAATTTTCATATCCCCTTCATCATTTATTCATTGTACTGACTGAGAAGTGAGAACCCAAACAGGAAACATAACTAATTATAAATTGATACAAACTGCATATTCGGATTATAAAAAATCAGAGAAGGGCTTGCTTTTCCTATGGTGCCAAAGTATAAATAAATATTTGATTGTTAGCTGAGATCCCCCCTCAAATATCCTCTGCCGTGCCTCTATTGCCTGCAATAACCATGTTATAGAACATTCAGTTCATCAGCTTCTGCATATTCAAATAGAGATAAGACTGTAAAAAGCTAGTAGATGTAATTTTTCTAGTAACAAACCTGCTTCTTCCAATCTATGAAGAAAATTATAATCATAAGCATACAACTTTGCAGCAAGGAACCAGTAGTTAACCTATCCAAAGGCCCTTCCCTCTCCAATGAATAACAAATGCCAACATGCATGCAATTGAATGCCACTGACCCTGTCAAATTTATACTTGTAAGAAACCTAACTGCTGCCTCCCAAATTTAACGACGCAGTTACTTCTATAGCACCATCACAGCAGCACGGCACCATCAGGGATCTGAATATTGTATACTCATATCCACTTCATCATTGTATTCACTGAAAACATCATGAGTAGAGGACGTATATACACACCTATATATGAGGATTAGGACAGTAGACAAATTATTATCTTACAAACACCCTTTCCAGCGCCTTTTCAGCCAGTAATTTAATAATTGAAGTAAAACCGGTGACATTTGTCAGAAAAGTGGCAAAGGCAGCACTGGAAAGAGAGAGTTCACCGAGGTGGCCAATCATCATCATAGAAATAACCCTCACCATGTTTTGAGAAACAGTTGTAACCACTATAGGAATCGCTATGTGACTCACTTTCTTAATCTCTTTTACAATCACTTCCCATCTTTTTAGTAATGAGGATGGCAATATTTCCACCTCCACCACCACTGACGCTGCTCCTAGACTTTTCTGGCAGTTATTTGCCGTTGCAAGACGTGACACACTACATTAACAGCTGCCGCATCTTAAATAAGATTCAGATGTTTTTTTTATTATATAGCACATATGTTTTACCATGGCCTGAGTGCAAATTCAGGGTGTTGTATTAATTTGATTTTCTATCGAACTAAAATAGGGAAAATAAATTCTTTCGTCCTTAAACTATATGCCGTTTTTGGTTTAGGTCCTTGAACTATATGAAAAAAAAATTACGATACCTAAACTTTCAAATTTTCTGATTCTCGTCCTTCCGTCCAAAAACGCTGACGTGGCAATTACATGAAAATCGAAAATTCTTGTAATGGAGTGAAATTTTGATATGTTAATTTACTAGTGCTTACAAGAACCCGGAAGAAAGACGGTTTATTGATTACCTAAAAATTTATTTTTTTTTAAAAAGTTGGTATCCAAAAGCTAAAAGAAGTCGTATAGCTGAACATATACAAATTTAAAAACTGCATTTTCAGTTTATAAAATTTCAAAAAATTCTCCCCCATCCGAACAACTAGCATCTTATAGCCTTGAATAGTCATAATCCAACTTTTAACAATTTGTTCCATAAAAACTGAGCGCCTTGTACTTGTCATAGGCCAAGAACCTATCAGAAACCTTATAAATCCTTTGCTCATTCTATTGTTATCTGAGATTTTCTTTCATATATCCTCTCCCTTGCCTTTCTTACCTGCAAAAACCATGTTTTAAAACATTCAGTTTATCAGCCTCCCCGTACTATCAAAACCTGCGCACTTTTACAGAAGAAAAGATTGTAATAAGCATAAGACCTTAAAATGACAAACCTGCATTTTCCAATCTGTGAAGAATGTTATCGTCATAAGCATAAGACCTTGCAGCAATGAAGCAGTAGTTAAACCTATCCAGAGGCCCTTCCCTCTCCAATGTAAAACAAAAGCCAACACACATGCCAGTGGAATTCCACACAGATAATATGCTCCAAGGTTTACATACGCTCCTAGACGCTGCCACCCGACTCCTCTGGCAACCCCCTGATTCAGAAAAAAAATTGAATTAAGAAATATATCATGTATAAATGTGATCATAATGGTATCTACCAGAAGACTGAAGCCGGTGACGTTGGTAAGAGAAGTGGCAATAGAAGCCCCGGAAAGAGAGAGCTCCCCGAGATGGCCAATCATCATCATGGAAATAACCCTCAACAGGTTCTGCGAAACAGTTGTGACCACCATAGGCATTGCTATGTAACTCACCTTCTTCATCTCACTCACAATCACCTCCCATCTCCTTGGTAGTGATGATGATGACAACGTTTCTACATCAACCACCACCACGGACGCCCCTCCTCGATTTTCCAGGCAGTTATCTGCCGTCTCAAGCAGTGGCTCTTCCATTTCCAGTGTCTCTTCTGGATCAATTCTTGTCACGATTTATATGTATATAGGCAGAATATGGAGTGGTAAGGAAGAGAGATGTTGAACACAAAAGGTGCAGTGAACTGTGTGTATATATTATACTACTACTTCTGCTGCATTTTTATATTTTCTGTGTTATTACAATAAGGATGGCTAAGTCTCTTTATATAAATAAACTTAGCTTCTCCTCACTACTTGCTACAGGGCTACTCTTGCTACGGTAACTATGATGTCACCACTTGCTTATTTCATTCTCTAACTGGTATTTAACACGCCAATATATGAATCAGTTATTTCACCCCAATATATCAAGTAGGTCACCGAAATTTTTTTGATCTCTATTGAATCACTCAATTGTTGATGTATAAAAATGATAGACGAGAAAATCTTATCAAATCTTATCGGACACTATGAGAGTGTTTGGGCCCGGCTTTAAGCTGGGGCTTAAAATGATTTTTTATTTTAAGTTGAAAAATGTATGTTTTTTTGTGTAATCAGAAAATAATTTAAAGTTAGAAAAACAGTTTAAAGTCATAGGAGGTATTTTTTTTTTTTTGAACAACTTTAGTGATTTTATTTTTAGTGATTTTATTTGATAAAAGTTAATATTATCATTCAAATGTATTATTTATCAAGCATTGGTTCACGAAGACTAACAAAAAGATGGAGACCTCGAGACCAATTCTACACTTAGATTAACTTGAATTCAATGGTCATCATTTTTTATTATACTTCATAAAATTTAACATAATAAATTTATATTATTATACACAATTACATATATTGTTCTTTTTAACCATCCACGTTCTTAAAATCTACAACATCCCACATTTTATTTAGCAAGTTGGGAGGATTTGGGAGGATCTATATCACTGAACATTGTACTGCAAATATTATAAACAAAAAATTCTGCATATAAAAAATATGTTTTGCAAATAAAAGAAACCAATGCTTACTGCATAACAATGAAAAAAATGTGTAAAAATTTAAATTATGCAAAAATAATGAATAAAATAGTAAAATAATAATGTTTTGCAACTAAAGTAATGCACTAAATTAAAATAATAATATATTGCACTAAAAAATTATGAATAAAATAATTAAAAGTAAAAATTTTTGCAAACAAAATAACATAGAATATTAAAATTCTGCAAATTTTTTGAATAAAAAAAATGGAAGACGTGAGAGATGATGAATTTCATGCAGCCTACATACAACCAATTTATAACTGTGTAAAATAAAATAAGATGTACCCTTGAATTAGATAGAAACGAATGGGGTAAGATGTGGTTTCCAGGATCTATAGTTAAGTTTAGGTCTCCATAGAACTTTTCTCATAGAAGTATAGTTGTAAATGACATGTTTTTATCCCATTAATGGCACAACGAATGTTGTAGCCAGACTTGCTCATTTAAGGCATTTCTTGCCTGTAAGGCCTTCAGTAAGTAAGCAATTTATGGGAATTTGAAGTTTTTACAAGGCCATTGAAGCCCAACAGTGGAGTGTTGCAGTACCAGCAAGAGTTTTATATTTCATTTTTGCTTTCTGAACTGCAACTCTGCAAGTCAGAATGCATGGCCAACTGCATTTGGTGATATGATTATTTTTGTTTTATCCACAAATTTTAGATACCGCCTAATAAGGTTTTTAACGAACAGACTAAATTATTAATGGTATCTTGGGTGACAGTATAAACTAATCTACATCGTATTGTATTTGTTTTGGGATCCCATAAATCCGGTACTGACGCAGCTTAGTCAGACACTGGAACCTAGATGAGCAACCAAGACTTATAGTAAGCAAATGCCAGAAGATTAATGCAAGTGATTGTATTTTAAAAATATCTATAAAAATAATCACTCAAAATTCATTAACAGACATATCTTGCAACAAAAATATTCATTCAAGATCTGGATTCATGTGATACTAGAAAATTACCGAAATTTGAAATTCAAAACTCAAAAGTAGCGAATATATACTAAGAAATTGGAAAATAAAAGGTAACATACAGTGGATTAGCCGAAAGTATGGCAAGTTTTCTCAAGTCTCTGTTTGAATAACTTGTTTTCATTTGATCACTTGTGCGTTTATATTTGTTGATGCCGATTTTCGTCATGGACGAGACATCATAAATAACGGGTATTCGTATAGAGACTTATAGAAATCCATGGCTATTGTTGGAGAAAGTTAGGGTTTTGATGAATTTTAGATTGAGCTCGAGGAGTTATAACTCAAGGTGCCTACGTATTGTTATTTTAATCTAAACTTATGTGGTTTTATTTATTTGAGTTATTTGATTTAGTCGTATAAGTTGAATTGGTCTCTCAAGTTATGGAGAGTTTTTAGGAGCAGTTAAAGAATAATGGTAGTTTGCAGAGTTTTTCTAGGAGATCAGGTGCTATCTTTTAGCCACCTTTGTGTAATTGCATTTCTATATATTGTACGTATAAGCCTGGAATAAAATACAATGTTGGCAGCATTTTTGTTTTTCTTAGTTTTAAAAGCAAACAGCTATATTTATCTATATAATTATCTTGAGATGCTGGGAACAAACTACACGTATCTCTATATTTATAGAGAATCAAGTCTACGTAGTTCTGTTAGGATCCACTACCTTTTTCGTTTAGAGTTTTAGTTAGAACAGTACTCCTAAACTTTAGGAGCAAGTCACCTAGTTGTAGTGAGTTTCCTCGTATGCGATACTTCTCGTTATTGGGCTTATTTAATGTGGGCCGATACTTATATGAGATCGAATTACATGTCATATCAACATGTCCCCAGTATTTATCGAATAATCAGCACCGTTCCTTTTTCTTTTTTATGTTAGCCAGCTGGTCCAGATATCAGTACATATGTTACCTCCTTTAGATAAAGTATGAGAGGCATAACAATATGCTTTTTTTCTTTTTCTTTTTACACCGAACTCCTGCAACTTCTTCTATTTTGCATATACATGATCATTGGTGTGAACTTCGTCATGCTTATGACGTGTATAAAGTTTCTGGTCAAATATAACCATGGCAACTTGCACAAATTTTTAGAAGCTATATATGTTGCAGAGAGTTTTTCTGTAGGCTTGTCATCGTATTTGAATATTACAGGTCGCATCTTTGTCCTTCTTTGATATTCTGGTACTCATATCAAGCATCGGATCAGTTGTGTTTGTCTAGTAACATATTTTCCAGTCTGCTCACCTTTTTTTAGGAGCATTCTTTCTTGGATTTAAATGAAGCTTCCTTTGCTCGATATTGGCCTTGGTAGTCTGGTGATTCTGATACTTTGTTGACCTCTGCCCTGCTCTAAATATCAGCACACATGCAATTTGGTCGACCAAAGTTAGAAAAAGAATCCTTCACGCCCTCCTTTGTTTATGAAATCTTCTAGAATTATTTTTTCCTCGTGCAATTAACTAGGTTTGCCTTGTCTAAAAGCCTCGCTGCTTCATTGTTGCCTAGTAATTGCTTGGGGAGTGCATTTCAAAATCGAGTTAGACTTCGTTTTGGTTAATTGACCAGGATCAGGTTTGTTCAGGAGATTCTGGTTGTAGGATTAGGTTCTTCATAATCTTTTCTTTCTGAGCACTGCTTCTTTTGAAACAACTGTTGCAGAATCCATGGTTGCATCCTTGTTAGCCGCTTGTTGAGCAATCAGAGTTTGTTTCATTTGCAAAGCTTGCTGAAATTACATTTGCAGCAACACTACAACTTGCTGCATCACCCTATATTGTTTTCTTCAGAGGATCAGCCTTTCCATCCTTGTTGACTTCATTTCACTTGTTGAGCTTTCACGTTTTTTTTACTCACAGCTTGCGCGTGAGCTTCTTTTCGTTTACTACCAGCAGCTCTAAGAATCTTCCTATCTGACTTATCAATCCGTTTATTTCTTCTTCTTTTTTTTCTTTTGAACTAAACTCCTGCAGTGTCTTTGATTATGACTTGTACATATACATAATCGCTTATGTGAGCTTTCTATGCTTGCGAAGTGAATTAAGTTCTGGCAACATATAACCACAATAACTTGCAAAGGTCTTTTAGGAGCTATCTTCTGCAGGAAATATTTTTCAGTCTGTGCTCTTTTTTAATATGGCAATTCACTTACCCTGTTGGTTCAGCTTCTTGATTGGCCTTGGTCCTCTGCAAATTACGAACTATTGACAATTTGTCCTTCCTCATTTTGTTTCAAGTCGAGATAGTACGATTCCGAAAAGAAGCGACCACCAGCAGATTTTGAGTTCAGCCAAACAATTTTGTGGCACCAGTCCCCTGAAGGCTTGAAGTCCATAGATTTGATGGGTACTTGCATTTTTTTTTCTTAAAAAAAAAAATTTAAGGTCTTGCTAAACCTGTGATATCATTGATTTAATGCATCACGACACCCATTTATCCCGAGTTGAATTCACGGGGCCAGATTCTGATTGATGTGTGTAGCAGTGTAGGCTCTGAGAAGTACAATGAAGGATGAAGATCTAATCCACTTTTCAATCGACTTCACTCAAGTTCCTTAGTTTTTCTCCTTGTAATCTCTCAACATACCGGTCTATGCATTTTTTTAGCTGGTATTTGTGCTTACAACTTCCACTTCAAGCTTCATTTAATTTATAGATATGGTTTTTGTTATCAGATGGCTTCTCAAAAAAATAAACTGAGCATTACAGATGTCCATTAAGTTGTAGTATTCTTTTTCAATAGACGACTTGTTGTGGTGTCTCACTGAGTGGAGTATACTGTAAATTTAGACATTTCACCTCTCAATTACATAGAAAGTCTATGAACCAAGTTACGCGGCTGGTTACTAAATCAACCAGTAAATTCAATTTGTACTGAGTTTTTGTTGAATTACACCGAGTTGTTATGGATCCAATGCCAGCATTTTTGTTCCTTGATGTAGTAGCGAAGTAATAATGCTCCTGTTGGATGAGACCTTGCTTTCCAGAACCCATCAACCTACCAGCAATCCCCAAGCCTTTCTGAAATATAGTTATTTATTCCAGTTATACACCACGATTAGAGGTTCACCAAGTTATGAAGCAAGCAATCATGGTGTCGACGATTTTTTATTCTGATTCCTGCAAATTTTTGGCCAAAGAAGCGAAATTTGCTTTCCATTGCTATCATCCATGCTAAGTAAATGTTGTTTTAATTTCCTCTCTTTAGGTTCCAAAACGATGCTCTGTATATTGTCTTCAGATTTTACTGCGCCAACCTGCTATTTCCATAACCTGAGTTACGTTTAGAAATTGCAAACTCAAAAATCTTTAATCCTGATGCTCTGTTTTTTTATATCCTTGCATAACCCGGTATTATTCTCTGCTGGTATGCTGCATTCCCCACATCTTTTAGTGATAACAAGTGTTTGTTTTCTGCTCCAGAAGAGTTTTCTTGAAGCTCGACTTGTTTGTCCAGAATACAACCGTGTGGCTTGACCTGCAGGCTGAACGTTCATGCGCGGCTACGAATACATCCAAGACACAAGCTGATTATGAGGGTGCTATCTTTATAAAATCAAAAGCCGAATTTGAATTATTAAATGAGAAATGTGATTTTGTGTGAGCCAGGACCAGGTTACCATCGTCTCAAAATTTTTGTTTGTGGTAAAGATTTCTTTTTTAACTCAGAGTTAGCTACAGTTGCAACAGCTTGTCTGTAACTTGTATTCATGTATACAATAACATTATTACTATTCAATTCTAAACTAATGTAAGAAAATAGTGTAACTTTTTTGGTCATACATTCACGTACGTAATAAAGAGTTGAGAGATAAGTTTGACCAGCACAATGCTATGTCAATTTGCAGGATTCGATTTTAAAACTTAGACAAAGAAATTAGTCTGCTACTTTGGTAAATAAGCACTATCTTAAAAATCACGCATCCGAGATATTCATATGCATACACTAAAAAATTTATAACTTTATAATAATACAATACTAAATAATTAACAAAAGAGAAAAATCCTTATCTGGCGATATGTGCTTGATAAAGTAACCAGTTTTAATCGCCCAGTCTTCTGTGTGTATGACTCGTCCTCCTACCATAGATTATTCTTCAAGCAGACCTGTAAAGTTTTAGGTCGTCTCTTGTTATCTTTTTCCTATTCAATTCCCACGGACGGCGCCAAATGGCGATGCCGATTTTCGTCATGGACGAGACATCATAAATAACGGGTATTCGTACAGAGATTTATAGAAATTCATGGCTATTGTTGGAGAAAGTTAGGGTTTTGATGAATTTTAGACTGAGCTCGAGGAGTTATTAGGTGTCAGATCCTCTCAAGGTGCCTACGTATCTCTATATTTATATAGAATCAAGTCTACGTAGTTCTGTTAGGATCCACTACCTTTTCCGTTTAGAGTTTTAGTTAGAACAGTACTCCTAAACTTTAGGAGCAAGTCACCTAGTTGTAGTGAGTTTCTTCGTATGCGATATTTCTTGTTATTGGGCTTATTTAATGTGGGCCGATACTTATATGAGATCGAATTATATGAGATCGAATTATATGTCGTATCAATAATATTTATATAAAAAAGATATTAAGATGATAATGGTGGTACCAGAAGACTAAAGCCGATGACGTTTGTGAGAGAAGTGGCAATGGCAGCACGGGAAAGAGGGAGCTCACCGAGGTGGCCGATCATCATCATAAAAATAACCTTGATCATGTTTTGAGAAAGTGTTGTGACCACCATAGGCATTGCTATGTAACTCACATTCTTTATATCTTTCACTATTACTTCCTGTTGTTGGAGTAATTTCGTAACAACACAAATCGGAGGTTGCTGGAATAACGAATTATGAAAATAGGGGGATTTTTGGATGTTTGGGGGCTGGACTTGGGAGGTGTCTCGATTTGTCTCAGATATCGGATCCCTTTTGCCAAGATGCCTGCGTACCAATTTATACTGGATCAAGCCCACGCATTTCTGTGCAATTGTGTTTATACCTGAGAGACTTTAGGGATAAACTTTATTAATGTGGTAAATTAGCGATTTTATCTTGCATTATCTTGGCGTTGTGATATCTTCCTGATTTGAAGGATATTGTTTGGAGATATTTTCCGTTATTTGTTGATTGAGATTGATTATTTCCTCGTTTCAGGGAGAGGATTTTTTTTTTTGAGGCAAAAGATAAGTTTCATTACTTTAAATCATCTTCCAGAATACATAAAAGATCAGGAGGAACAGGCTCCCCTCTAGAAATACAACCTGGATTTGAATACGACGAGCTAGCTAACCAATCAGCTACCTTATTCCCAGATCGTTTAACAAAGACAATACTTAAATTATTATAAGACTCAAGAATGCTTCTACATTCATCTATTACACTACCAAACAGTGAATAGATTTCCTCATGCTTAAGCACAGCATTCACTACCACTTGACAATCGGATTCCACTACAAAGCGCGACTGAAAGTTGGGATCACTGCTTCCTTCACCATTATCAATCTAAATTAATAATTATTAATCTGAATTAATAATTATTAAATGGAGAAATTTGGACTATGCCAAAATGTGGCATAACAACAAGCCCCCAATTCTTCAGTGTAGCTTGCTGCAGTGGAGGACTAAGAATTCTTCAAGCTTCCAAATTTCTTGAGTCGCTGAAAAAGCTGAAAGTAATAGGTCAATAAACAATACATTGCACTAGATTCCAATAATTTGTACGATGATACAAGTAGTAGAACATGCGATGACCAAAATAGGATATATATTTTTTTCAAGGTTTCAAAAATGCGAGTATATGTAATATCATTTCGAAATCCGTTGCGATCTCATTGTCAAGTTAGGACCTTGGCATTTTGTATATAGCCCGAATTGGCATACACGCTTTTCAAGTGTCATTGTCCACATAAGGATGTGTATTCGTTCATCCACGAGCCCCCGAGCTGAGGCTTTAATAAGTTATCCAATTTCAAATGTCAGGCTTTCAGCCCATATCACGTCCGGTCACACACATTTTTCTACAATCTCGCGGCATCTCCGCATTTCTTCCCGTGATTGTAGGAATATCTCGTGCCAACTATATCACGTCCGGTCCCACACGTTTTCCTACAATCTCGCGGCATATTCGCATTTCTTCCCGTGATTGTAGGAATGTCTTGTGTCAACCAAGAAATATCCATCTACCAATGGGCCTTCAATAATGTAATTTTATCCATGAACTCTCCTCTGAGAGTAGGGTCTTCAAAAATATTATCTTACTCGAAAAAGGGTCTTTCAAAATTATTATCCTCCTCGAAAGAGGGTCTTCAAAAATAAGCCAACTTCAAATCTGAAAATATTTTTTCCAATATACAATGCGAAAATAGTAAATAAAATAAATTTGAGAAAACTTATCTTGAATGAATATTTTTCACCGGCCGAATTAATTTTTCGGTGCTGCATCTATGCTTCCGGGCTGCTATTGCTGCTGCTTTGTCCATTTTTTTTTCCTTCCCCGTAGTGCTGTAGCCAAGCCAAGTATTCATTGAACCTTTAATCAAGGGGGTCATGCCACCGTAGCCTAAATTTTCTTTTCAATTAGTATACGTACATGTCCAGACTTTTACTACACGGCACTCGCAACCAACATACGTACATGTCCAGACTTTTACTACACGGCACTCGCTACCAACTTTTTCTTTACTTGCTTTGATTTTTGTAGTTCATGTCTTCCTTGCGCAATTTTTTTTTCCTTGCACAAACGCCTTCTGTCGCATTTTTTTATCTATTTTTTCTCTTTTGCTTCCTTCTCGAACTGAGGCTGCTGCCTGCAATTTTTTAAAACCACCACCACGATTGTCTCCATCTGAATCTGATTTGTGTTCGTGTATATCGATAAAAACCCAAAACCCCAATATTTATCGAATAAATTATCTGTCATCCACAGATAATAAAATTGATCTCCTCCTTCTAACGCCAATTGTTGTTGGAGGAATTTTGTAAAAACACAAATCGGAAATTGCTGGAATAACGAATTATGAAAATAAAGGGATTTAGGATTTTTGGATGTTTGCGGGCTGGACTTGGGAGGTGTCTCGATTTGTCTGAGATTTCGGATTCCTTTTGCCAAGATGTTTGCGTACCAATTTATATTGGATCAAGCCCACGCAGTTATGTGAACTTGTGTTTATCCCTCAGAGACTTTAGGGATAAATTTTGTTAATGTGGTAAATTACCGATTTTATCTTGCATTATCTTGGCGTTGTGATATCTTCATGATTTGAAGGATATCGTTTGGAGATATTTTCCGTTATTCGTTGATTGAGATTGATTCTTTTCTCGTTTGAGGGAGATGATATTACTAATGATCAAGTAATTAATTATTAATATGAATTAATAATTATTAAACGGAGAAATTTGTACTATGCAAAAATATGACATAACACTTCCATCTTTTTGGTAATGAGGATGACATAATAAGATAATCGTGAAGGTGACATAATAAGATAAGATTCAGATATATTTTAATATAAAGTATGATGCATAAATATACAAGAAACTGGGTGCATAAAGTGTATGTTGTACAAAAATGACCAAACTGTGCTGATCTATCATGCAAAAAATCTAACTGCTGCACCCCAGAATTATAAGAGGTCTGCATCTTGTTATCATATAATTTGAATCAATTCAATTTTTTATTGAACTAGAATGCTTGTTCATTTTCGGATTTGAGTCCAGTAGGAAGTAACTAAAGAATAGTTAAACGACGGTTTAGTGAAGACCTATATAAGAAAAGTCAGCATGAAACAGTTAAGAAAACTTATATAACTGAAATGATACAAAAACTGCATCTTCATTGCAACAACAACAACAACAGCTTGCATCTACATTAACCTTTCTTAAGGCGCCAAGGTTTTGAACTGATACAAATATTAATGGAAGAACTACAATCCAACTTCAACTAATAATTCCATCAAAAACCTAGCTTATTATAAAGCCTTTGCTCATTTGAGATCTCCCCTCAAATATCCTCTGCCTTGCTTCTCTTGCCTGCAATAACCATGTTATAGACCATCA
The DNA here is from genome assembly GCA_030848705.1 of Heracleum sosnowskyi. Lineage (NCBI taxonomy): Eukaryota > Viridiplantae > Streptophyta > Magnoliopsida > Apiales > Apiaceae > Heracleum > Heracleum sosnowskyi. The sequence continues at coordinate 12,546,287 of CM061243.1, forward strand.
CTTCTTCAGCTTCGGCATACATAAAAACTAGAACATATTATTAAATAGAGAGAAAAAAGATTGTAATATTTAAAGCTATAGGTACAAACCTGCTTCTTCCAATCTGTGAAGAATGTTATCATCATAAGCATACAACTTTGCAGCAATGAACCAGTAGTTAAACCTATCCAAAGGCCCTTCCCTCTCCAATTTAAAACAAAAGCCAAAACACATGCCATTGGAATTCCACACAGATAATATGCTCCTAGATTCACATATGCTCCTATATGCTGCCAACCGACTCCTCTAGCCACCCCTGATTCGGCATAAGATTTAGTAACTCTATAAAAGTAAGTTATTTGCAAAAAATTATTAGACAAGTGTGTTTTGACAATCAATAATAATATCATACAAGTTGCTGCAAAATACAAAGAAAACAGCAATGTTTGCAGAGGGAATACAGATGTCAATTTACCACAAAATAGTGCTGCTAAGCATTCCACCATGATCGAAACACTTAGTAGAGGAGTCATTTCTTTGACATAATCCACCACTTCTTTCTCTTCCCCGAAAGCATATCCCAATATAGACTTGCAGCTAAAGAGAATTGTGCTGGCAATTACCACCTCTATAACTGCAAGAAATGTTGCAACCCAAGCAGCCAATCTAGCTGCCTCTGGATTTCCTGCACCTAATTCATTCGAGACACGGGTGCTATATCATGCCAATATACACATGCAAGAATAAAGTAATCAGAATATCAGCCATAAGTAAACCAATGTACAGACATTAAGTTCTAAGACGTACCTTGCACCAGCACCGAAAGAATATGGTATGAAGTAGTGAAGAGAAGTGACTACAAGACTATTGGTCAAATGTCAATTAGCAGCGCAGTAAAGATTCACTCTACCAATTCAAGCTCATAATATTTGTATGCTAGAGTTTGGAAATAGACGTACCATATTGACAGGACTGAAGTCTCAAGCTGAGGATTTGCCAAAAGGCCAGAAAGCAATATAACAAGCTCATATGACCACCAGTCAAGACTGTTCGTTGGTAATAAATACTAATTAGACCCTACTAGTCTTAGCAAAGTAGAAACGAAATCAATATTCACAGGAAATAATGGTTATTATTGTTACCAAATCATGACAGCAGATGGTATGCCAAATCGAAAAAATTCTCGGATGCTTGGAAAGACATCCTTTGAGAATGAGATCCTAGTTTTTTCACATGATGATGCGTACTTCACATAAATCCCGAGCAAGATAACATTAAGCAAATATGACAAACTGATGCCAAGTGCTCCTCCAGCACTTCCAAATTTAAACTTGAATATTAACAACCAAGATAGAGGTATGTGGAAAACTAGAGCTGCAACAGAACTTAAAAGCATTGGATATATCAAACTTTGGGTCAGCAAGAAGCGAATGAACAACTGAAGAATTGCGTATGGGAACAATGCGGGAATAAGCCAAATTGAGTAAGTGCCAGCTTCGTGTGAGATTAAAGGGTCCTGACCGATCATTATAAGAAGTTCTTCTGTGTAGATCCATAGAATCGATACTGGTATACAAACTAAAAGAAGAGATATAATGGCTCCACATGTATAGGTTCCGATCATCTGGTATTGTTCTGCTCCATAAGCTTGACCACATAGTGTTTCCAGTGCACTTGCCATCCCAAGCTGATTGGCACACAAAGCAAGTTAATTTAAATTTATCACTAATAAGTTTGTACCAGAAGATGATGATGATAAGAAGATGATGATGATGATGGTACCAGAAGACTAAAGCCGGTTACGTTGGTAAGAGAAGTGGCGATGGCAGCGCCGGAGAGGGAGAGCTCACCTAGGTGACCGATCATCATCATGGATATAACCCTTATCAGGTTTTGAGAAACAGTTGTGACTACCATTGGCATTGCTATGTAACTCACTTTTTTTATCTCCCCCAGTACCACCTCCCATCTTGATGACGATGTTTCCACCGCCACCACGCCTTTATTTTCCTGGCGGTTATCTGTTGCCTCAAGCAGCGGCTCCTCCATCTCTAGTTGCTTCCTTTAGTTAAAGATATACTATAGCTGTATATAATTTACAAGAGAGTATTTTGAGGCTTGAACCATACCCAGAGTGCCTAGCAGCAGCTTTGAAGTGTCATTTTCTCATACAGTAAATATATAAATTAGAATTTGTTAGTAAGTTTGAAGTATCAATTCGATTACAAACAAAAAGCCCGCTTATAATAATCCTTTGATGAATTGATATCCTGTCATCGGGGTCATGATCAATAATGGAGGTCACTCTAGGAAATGAAGCTGGACCTTGTAAGATGCACTAAAAGTCTAAAATATATGTGCCTTGACTTTGCACCTGGTCGACTGGCCCTGTCTTAATCTGATACGTGTAAGAAACCCAACTTGCTGCGTCGACATTTAATAACGCAGTTAATATCGCCATAACAGCAGACCGGCACCATAAGAGATCTGGATATTAAATATTCATATCCCCTTCATCATTGATTCATTGTACTGACTGAGAAGTGAGAACCCAAACAGGAAACACGAGAGTAGTCCTAGAGACACATATAAATATAGCGAAACATTGCACGACAACATAATTCAAAAATTACTGAACATGTGTGAAACAACATAGTGCCCGGACAACATAATTTAACGACGCAGTTACTTCTATATCACCATCACAGCAGCCCGGCACCATCAGGGATCTGAATATCGTATACTCATATCCACTTCGTCATAATTGTATTCACTGAAAACATCATGAGTAGTAGAGACGTATATACACACCTATACATTTAGGATTAGAGGACAGTAGACAAATTATTATTTTACAAACACCCTTTCCCGCGCCTTTTCAGCCAGTAATTTAATAATTGAAGTAAAACCGGTGACGTTTGTCAGAAAAGTGGCAATGGTAGCACTGGAAAGAGAGAGTTCACCGAGGTGGCCAATCATCATCATAGAAATAACCCTCACCATGTTTTGAGAAACAGTTGTAACCACAATAGGAATCGCTATGTGACTCACTTTCTTAATCTCTTTTACAATCACTTCCCATCTTTTTAGTAATGAAGATGGCAATATTTCCACCTCCACCACCACTGACGCTGCTCCTAGACTTTTCTGGCAGTTATTTTCAATCGAACTAAAATACTTCTTCAAGGTTCAATCTGAGAAGATCTAACTCGGAAGTAACTAAAGAAAGAAAGACGGTTTATTGATTACCTCAAAAAAAAAATAATTAAAAGTTGGTATCCAAAAGCTAAAAGAAGTATAGCTGAACATATACAAATTTAAAAACTGCATTTTCAGTTTATAAAATTTCAAAAAATTCTCCCCCATCCGAACAACTAGCATCTTATAGCCTTGAATAGTCATAATCCAACTTTTAACAATTTGTTCCATAAAAACTGAGCGCCTTGTACTTGTCATAGGCCAAGAACCTATCAGAAACCTTATAAATCCTTTGCTCATTCTATTGTTATCTGAGATTTTCTTTCATATATCCTCTCCCTTGCCTTTCTTACCTGCAAAAACCATGTTTTAAAACATTCAGTTTATCAGCCTCCCCGTACTATCAAAACCTGCGCACTTTTACAGAAGAAAAGATTGTAATAAGCATAAGACCTTAAAATGACAAACCTGCATTTTCCAATCTGTGAAGAATGTTATCGTCATAAGCATAAGACCTTGCAGCAATGAAGCAGTAGTTAAACCTATCCAGAGGCCCTTCCCTCTCCAATGTAAAACAAAAGCCAACACACATGCCAGTGGAATTCCACACAGATAATATGCTCCAAGGTTTACATATGCTGCTAGACGCTGCCACCCAACTCCTCTGGCAACCCCTGTTTCAGAAAGATACAATGCCACAAATTTTAGTCACTCCAGTATAATGAAATAATTGGTAGAAAAATTAGACAAGTGGTCTGTGACAATCATCAATAAATTTATGAGTTATTACAAAATGCAAAACGACATTAAAATTTTTATGGAGTAGAGGGAAGACAGATGTAAACCAGAAAACAGGGCTGCCAAGCAGTCCACCATTATTGAAAGACTTAAAAGAGGAATCATCTCTTCAACATAATCAACCACTTCTTTCTCTTCCCCGAAAGCATATCCCAATATAGACCTGCAGCTAAAAATAATTGCGCTTGCAATAACCACCTCTACAACTGCAAGAAATGTTGCAACCCAAGCAGCTAGTCTAGCTGCCTCTGGATGCCCTGCACCTAATTCATTCGAGACTCGAGTGCTATCATGTTCAATATACACATGCAAGGATAACATAATCAGATTATCAGCAAAAACAAATCAATGTACAAACATTAAATTCTGAGACATACCTTGCACCAGCACTGAAAGAATATGGTATGAAGTAGTGAAGTGAAGAGATCACGAGACTATTGGTCAAAAGTCAATTAATTAAAAGCTGAGTGTAGATTCATTCTAAGAGTTCAAACTCATGTTATATGCTATAGTATGGAAAGAGACGTACCATATTGACAGGACTGAAGTCTCAAGTTGAGGATTTGGCAAAAGCCCAGAGAACAATATAACAAGCTCATATGACCACCACTCAAGACTGTTCATTGGGCAGCATATATAATTAGACCCTACTGGTTAAATCAAAGTAAAAAAGCAAAGTAATAATTACAAGATACAATGGTGATTATTATTACCATATCATGACAGCAGAAGGGATGCCAAATCGAAAAAATTCTCGGATGCTTGGAAAGACATCTTTTGAGAATGAGATCCTAGACTTTTCACAGGTTGATGCATACTTCACATAAATACCAAGCAAGATAACATTTAGCCAATATGACAAACCGATTCCTAGTGCTGCTCCGGCACTTCCAAATTCAAACTTGAATATTAGCAACCAGGATATAGGTATGTGGAAAACTAACGCTGCAACAGAACTTAAAAGCATTGGATATATTAAACTTTGAGTCAGCAAGAAGCGAGTTAACAATTGAAGAATTGCGTATGGAAATATTGTGGGAACAAGCCAAATTGAGTAGATGCCAGCTTCGTGTGAGATTAGAGGGTCTTGACCGATCAATACAAGTAGTTTTTCAGTGAAGATCCATAGAATAGATATCGGTATACAAACTAAAAGGAGAGATATAATGGCTCCATAGGTATAGGTTCCTATCATCTGGTATTGTTCTGCTCCATATGCTTGGCCACATAGTGTTTCCAACGCACTTGATATCCCAAACTGATTGGCAAACAGAGTGCGCAAGTTACTATAAATTTATAATATAAAGTGTGTGCAGAAGTCAAGTAGACAGATAATATGAGACGGAGGGCGTAGGAAAAAAAGTTGAATTAAGAAATATATCATGTATAAATGTGATCATAATGGTATCTACCAGAAGACTGAAGCCGGTGACGTTGGTAAGAGAAGTGGCAATAGAAGCCCCGGAAAGAGAGAGCTCCCCGAGATGGCCAATCATCATCATGGAAATAACCCTCAACAGGTTCTGAGAAACAGTTGTGACCACCATAGGCATTGCTATGTAACTCACCTTCTTCATCTCACTCACAATCACCTCCCATCTCCTTGGTAGTGATGATGATGACAACGTTTCTACATCAACCACCACCACGGACGCCCCTCCTCGATTTTCCAGGCAGTTATCTGCCGTCTCAACCAGTGGCTCTTCCATTTCCAGTGTCTCTTCTGGATCAATTCTCTCTCTTCCTAACTTTCTTCTTCTGTAAGTAGGCAAGCAGCTAGGATGAATTGATAAGGCGATGATCAAGATCCATGGTTATAAAAAGCAGATAAATTTACGAATAAATCAATAAGTTATAGTACTACATCGATTGGAAGGGTCATTATACAATATCCGTAGTTTTTATCTTATTCAAAAATATTTTTTGGCAAGTTTTATTCTAACCAAGTAAATTGAGCCTCACCTGCTAATGTGGAAGTTGAGGCACCAGAGTCTCGAGTAGGACACATTTTCACTTCAGATGTCGTTTTCTTTTCTTTTTTTCCTAATTAAAGAAATCCACATTGTCTGTAACAAGATTTGAATCATCGACATCTCTTAAAGAAAGCGAATGAAATATCGTTTAACCATAAATTTGTGCTATTTTTTATTGAAATAGTTATGTGTTTCTTTCTGTTTTAGAATGTAATCTCTTGTGTTTAAAATCCATCCTCTTCTTCCTTGACAGAAAAAAATTAGCATTGATCGAAAATTACCAGCTTATACGATTAGCGATAAGTTTTATTTAATCGATAAATCTTCTGATATGATCATATAAACTCAGGGTCGTTCCAGAAAATAAAGTTGAGCCCTGTCATGACTGAGATCGACTCTGAATTTTACTTGAATTCAACATGGCCACGTACCTACTGCTGCGTCCCTTATTTATTAAGGCAGTTAATTTCATTACGGCAGCAGCCCCGCACCACAGTGGAGCTGCAGGATATTGTTTTCTCATACTTCGTCATTCTATTCACTAAAACACAAGAGTTGAGACGTATGCGCACACGTAAATCTGTATACAATTGTGGCGGGGGAAGATTTTAGTTTCAAGAGGACTTTAAAATATAATACTCCCTCCTCATGAAATTATATACACATGCTTCGGACACGAAAAATGTGGAAAAAAGTAGTAGATGTAATGTGTTTTATATTATTAAAAGTTACTATTTTTGAAATGTATAGAAATGAGAGGGTGTAATAATGTTTATATTATTATAGAATAAAGATAATGGAGAAAAGTAGTGGGTGTAATGTGTTTTATATTATTAAAAGTTACTATTTTTGAAATGTATAGAATGAGAGGGACATCTCAAAATAAAAACCGTATAGAAATGGATCGGAGTAACCCGTAGGAAGTTTTGAATTCATACCTTAACATTAGTCCAAGGCTTGCATGAGAATTTTTTAATGTATATTATTCTTCGTGGGGTGCTAGAGATATCAAAAAAAAAAAGATTAAATCAAATTTGATACTTCGAAGTACCAAAGAACTGGTAATATATTTTAGATAAAAAATATATATTAAATTCTATGTGTTTCAAAATAAAGAAATATGCAAAATAATTAATTACTGAAATAATCTGAATTTTATTCGAACCACCGAAGGACTAGTAATATATTTTAGGTTATAAAATAATATTAAAATTTTATGTGAAATAGGATTTAGTTCCACGTGAGATAGGCTTTAGGAGGTAGAACTTTAGTTTTACGTGAAATAGGATTTTAGGGGTGGAACAAAAAAAAGATACAAAATCAAATTTGATATAAAAAGTATCATTGAATTTCGCTTGTTAATAAAGATTATAGATGAATGAGGATGTGTCTCTTGGGAAAGTCCACACACAACTAACTGATACTACAATACAAAATGCATCTTCAAATCATAGATTTTTAGAAAAGACCCCCTAATCCGAACAACTTCCCTCTTTAAACCTTACTGATAATGGTTCCAACTGATACAAACATCACCTTACTGATAATGGTTCCAACTGATACAAACATCTATTACATCATTAACATTTGTTCCATGAAAACCTATATCCGAAAAATTGTTAATTGTTATGAATATCTGCTCAATCGATTGTTAGCTGAGATCTCCCCTCAAATATCCTCGCCCTTGCGTCTCTTGCCTGCAATACCCATGTTTAAAAAACAACAGTTCATCAGCTTCTGCATATTTTAATATTAAAACTAGAACATTTTAATAGGAAGAAAAGATTGAAAGCTGTAGGTAGATTAAATTATTTAATAAATTAAGAACCTGCTTCTTCCAATCGGTGAAGAATGTTATCAGCATAAGCATGCAAGTTTGCAGTACTGAACCAGTAGTTAAACCTATCCAAAGGCCTTTTCCTCTCCAATGAAAAACAAAAGCCAACATGCACGCAATTGGAATTCCACCTAAATAATATGCAGCAAGGTTCACATATGCTCCTAGATGCTGCCACCCGGTACCTCTGGCAACTCCTGATTCAAGAAGATATATGTTGGCATAAAATCTAGTGACTCTAGGAAATGAACATAGTGTTAGGATCGCATCCACAAGCAATCGATGTTGATGAAACAAATAACAACATGAATGTAAACATCATTACAAATTGTTTCAAGTGAAATTAATGGAGAGTAGAGGGAAGAGAGATAGAAACCACAAAACATTGCTTGAAAGCAGTCCACCATAATTGAAAGACTTAGCAGAGGAGTCATTTCTTTGACATAATTAACAACTTCTTTCTCTTCCCCAAAAGCATATCCCAATATAGACCTGCAGCTAAAGAGAATTGTGCTGGCAATGGCCACCTCTATAGCTGCGAGAAATGTTGCAACCCAAGCAGCCAGTTTAGCTGCCTCCGGATGCCCTGCACCTAATTCATTTGAGACCCGTGTGCTATAAAGCGTTCAACACACACAAGCAACAATTTATATAATCAGAATATCAGCCACATAATAACTATTGTATTAGGCATTAATTTTTGAGACATACCTTGCACCAGCACCGAAAGAATATGGTATGAAGTAGTGCAGTGAAGCGATTGTAAGACTATTTGTCAAAAAATAATTGAACAGCAACTGAGTATAGATTCATTCTAACGATTAAAGTTCATAATAATAAATGCAACAGTATGGAAAGAGGCATACCATATTGACAGAACTGAAGTCTCAAGTTGAGGATTTGGTAAAAGCCCCGCGAGCAATATAACAAGCTCATATGACCACCACTCAAGACTGTTCATTGCCAAAATATAATTAGATCCTACAGGTTAAAACTTAAGTAGAAACTTAAACAGTATTGATAGAAAAGTATGGTATTATTACTCTATGTACCATATCATGACAGCAGAAGGGATGCCAAATCGAAAGAATTCTCTGATGCTTGGAAAGACATCCTTTGAGAACGTGATCCTAGTCTTTTCACATGATGATGTGAACTTGACATAAATCCCGAGCAAGATTACATCAAGCCAGTATGACAAACCAATGGCTAATGCTGCTCCGCCACTTCCAAATTTAAACTTGTATATCAACACCCAAGATAGAGGTATGTGGAAAACTAGAGCTGTAACGGAACTTAAAAGCATTGGATATAACAAACTTTGTGTCAGCAAGTAGCGGACCAACAATTGGAGAATTGCGAACGGAAATAGTGCAGGAATAAGCCAGATTGAGTAAATGCCAGCTTCATGTGAGATTGAAGGGTCTTGGCCAATCATTAATAGAAACTTTTCTGTGAAGATCCACAGAATAGATATCGGTATACAAACTAAAAGGAGAGATATGATGGCTCCATATGTATAGGTTCCTATCATCTGGTATTGATGTGCTCCATAAGCTTGACCACATAGTGTTTCCAGTGCACTTGCCATCCCAAACTGATTGGCATACATATAAAGCAAGTTATTATAAATTTATCATTGTTAACTTTGTTTTTCTAATGATTTTAAATAGAGATTACAAATAATACTCCAGATAACTAGCTATATGTTCATCAACCAGAATGCTAGCCAGATCAGTGATACAAAAGTGAAATTTTCATATGCATTGCTATGTAACTCACCTTCTTCATCTCACTCACAATCACCTCCCATCTCCTTGGTAGTGATGATGATGACAACGTTTCTACATCAACCACCACCACGGACGCCCCTCCTCGATTTTCCAGGCAGTTATCTGCCGTCTCAACCAGTGGCTCTTCCATTTCCAGTGTCTCTTCTGGATCAATTCTCTCTCTTCCTAACTTTCTTCTTCTGTAAGTAGGCAAGCAGCTAGGATGAATTGATAAGGCGATGATCAAGATCCATGGTTATAAAAAGCAGATAAATTTACGAATAAATCAATAAGTTATAGTACTACATCGATCGGAAGGGTCATTATACAATATCCATAGTTTTTATCTTATTCAAAAATAATTTTTGGTAAGTTTTATTCTAACCAAGTAAATTGAGCCTCACCTGCTAATGTGGAAGTTCAGGCACCAGAGTCTCGAGTAGGACACATTGTCACTTCAGATAACGTTTTCTTTTCTTTTTTTCCTAATTAAAGAAATCCACATTATCTTTAACAAGGTTTGAATCATCGACATCTCTTAAAGAAAGCGAATGAAATATCGTTTAACCATAAATTTGTGCTATTTTTTATTGAAATAGTTATGTGTTTCTTGCTGTTTTAGAATGTAATCTCTTGTGTTTAAAATCCATCCTCTTCTTCCTTGACAGAAAAAAATTAGCATTGATCGAAAATTACCAGCTTATACGATTAGCGATAAGTTTTATTTAATCAATAAATCTTCTGATATGATCATATAAACTCAGGGTAGTTCCAGAAAATAAAGTTGAGCCCTGTCTTGACTGAGACCGACTCTGAATTAAGTGAACCCGTGAGGTGATATGCTTCAATGGAATTGACTATAATAGTTGGCTATATTTTAAAAAGAGTAAAGTGCACTTTGTGTACCTGCAGTTTGTGTGTCAGATCACTTGAGATACTATACTTCAAAAACTACCATTTGTTATACTGAAATTTCAATTTCGTAATATTATGTGTATTTCAGTTAAAATAACATTAAAATGCAGGGGTAAAATAGTCTTTTTGTCATCATCTTCTTCATCAAACCCATTTGTACCATTGATGAAGTTTTTGAGAAATTAAAACTTGGATATCTCAATTATTTTTTAACGAAATCGAGTTATTTAAGTTGCAACATAATGCTCTCTTTCTCCTCTACAAATTGATATTGATTTTGACTATGAAAGAATAATTTCAAGAAATTCCTATATTTTTATTATATTTAGAATCTAAATATGAAAATTTCTTCAAGGTAATCTTTTATAGCCAAAATCGATATCAATTTGTAGAGGGAAAAGAGATTATTCTGTTGCAACTTAAATGACTCGATTTCATTAAGAAATGAATGAAATATTCAAGTTCTAATTTCTCAAAAGATTCATCAATGGTAAAAATGAGTTTGATGAAGAAGATGATGACAGAAAGACTATTTTACCCTTGCATTTTAATGTTATTTTAACTGAAATACACATAATGTTACGAATCTGGAATTTAAATATAGCAAGTGATAGTTTTTGAAGTATAATATCCCAAGTGGTCTGACACACAAACTGTAGGTACACAATGTGCACTTTACTCTTTTAAAAATAGTATGTTTTTATTATTTCAAGTTGTTATAAATAGAATATATTATTTAAACTAGCCTATAACCCGTGCGAAGTACGGATCGAGAATAAAAATAAAATTATTAAAATAAAATTTGAATATTGAGTATAAAAATAATTAATAAATATTAATTTAAATATGTTGATTTGTAGAATTCAATGTGAAATTTAAATGAAAGTCTATAATAAATAAAGACTATTTAATTAAATAGTTATGATAATCGAATCCCGGTGAAATTAAAGAAGTTAAATTTAATAAATAAATAACTTGTATAATTATGTAGTAGCAACAACAAATCGAACCTGAGTTTTAGTACTATTGTGTTTCAATAAAAATAAGTTTCCAAATTATTTCTATATATCTGGTCAATCCCGCTCGAACCTGAACAATTTCCCAAATTTCCGATCCGATTGGGGTGGTGAACATGTCGAGATCGAGCAGATGAAATACACATCCGTAATAGTAAGTAACAGTAAGAGATATAGTAATTACTCCATCCGTCCCATAATAAATGTCCTAATTTTTTCACAGTTCGTTTCAAGCATTTCCACGCATATAAAAAATGTAGTTGCACATATTATTTTTTCAAATTTTTTGTTTTGTATAAAAGTTTGAACATCCTATTTTTATACAAAAACGAAAAAAATGAGAAAATAATTTCTACAAACATGTTTTTTACGTGCGTGGAAATGTGTGAAACAAACTTGAAAAAAATTAGGATATTTATTATGGGACGGGGTGAGTATATTAATAGAGAGTTTTTGTATAACTTATAGTATAAAAGGTAATAGTTATAAATATAGCGTATATATTAATTGTATTATTATGCAATTTTATATTAATTGTATTAATCAATTTTTTTATTAATTGTATTATAAATTTTAATTATGCAATTTTTTACAAATTTGAAAATAGAAATAAATTATTCTTATTAAAATAATTATTATTTTACTAATAAATAAATGCTTCTTGTGTGTTGGTGGGTGTTCAAGTAACTGCTCTTGTGTCTAGTGTACTGTGTATAGGTGATGTTAATGGATGATATTTTTATTTACTCACGTAAAATATTTCTTAAATTTATCGGTTACCAACTTACCATTATGCGTATTAAAACTTTTTAGTAGCAAAAATACATTTTATGAGAACAATGTAATATTTGTGATGAGTTTACTTTTAGTACATAATGTTTTAAGTGTTTAACTATGATATTTACCTCTCCTCGATATCAGTTCAAACGATCCTCCCGACCAAATTGTTGGTAGATTTCTAGTATACAACTTGGTTATTGTTGTCAATTAATTTAATCTTATAGTGATAATTATATTTATTTTGAATTGAACTAATTACGCATTAAATTAATTAAACTAATAATTATATGTGTATATCGTGGTATACATAACATATCATACCTTTAAGAGGGGTTAAGAGAGGGTTATGTTTTTAAAAAGTATAGATTAGTTTATATATTAATAACAATAATTAAATAAATTTTGAATTAAGCTAACAATATTTTTAAAACTAATTAAGTCAATAAATATGTGTATATCGCGATATATATGACATAACATACCATTAAGAGGGGTTTCTGTTTTAAATTCAGAGATTAATTTGTAATCAAATAATAATTAATATGAAATTAAAACAGCTATATTAAGCTAATTAAACTAATAATTATATGTACATTGCGGTATACATGATATACCATAGCATTAAAAGGTGTTTCTGTTTTTTATATAGAAAATATAGATTTTCCTAAGTTTATCAGTTACCAACTTACCATTATGCGTATTAAAATTTTTTAGGAGCAAAAATGCATTGTATGGAAACAATGTAGTATTTTTGATGGAGTTTACTTTTAGTACATAAGTATGATAATTCAGGATTTACCATCCTAATATCAATTCAAACGTTGCTCGTGGATTTCTAGTATGTAACTTGACTATTGTTGGCAATTAATTTAATTTAATAGTAATAATTATATTAATTTCGAATTAAACTAATAATTATATGTTGATATCGTATTTTACATGACATATCATACCTTTAAGAGGGAGTTATGTTTTTAAAAAGTATAGATTAGTTTTTATATTAACAATATTTTTAAAACTAATTAAGCTAATAATTATATGTATATTGACATACCACACAATTAATAGATGATTTCTAGTTTTAGTAAAAAGATTAATTTTTAATTTAATAATTAAGCTAATAATTATATGTATATCTAAATGACATACCACACCATTAATAGAGAGTTTCTAGTTTTAGTAAAACGATTAATTTTTAATTAAATTAATAATTACATGTATACCGCAGTATACATGACATACCATTAACAAGGGGTTTCTGTGCAAATAAGATCAATCTGCAGGGGTTGGCTATATTTTTTGCTAAGGGTTTTGTAATGTTGGAATTGTAAATTTTTTACACAATGTCTAAAAATCTTATTTATAAGATGTCATCTAACATTTTAGCTAAGGGATTTACCCCATTGAAGATGCTCTTAAGGCAGTTAATTTCATTACGGCAGCAGCCCCGCACCACAGTGGAGCTGCAGGATATTGTTTACTCATACTTCGTCATTCTATTCACTAAAACACAAGAGTTGAGACGTATGCGCACACGTAAATCTGTATACAATTGTGGCTGAGGAAGATTTTAGTTTCAAGAGTACTTTAAAATATAATATTCCCTCCGTCTCATTAAATTATATACACATCATGTTTAGGACACGAAAAATGAATAAAATTAGATGAAAAGTAGGTAATGTGGAGAAAAGTAGTGGGTGTAATAGTGTTTATATTATTATAGAATAAAGATAGTGAAAAAAAGTAGTAGGTGTAATGTGTTTTATATTATTAAAAGTTACTATTTTTGAAATTTATAGAAATGAGAGGGTGTAATAGTGTTTATATTATTATAGAATAAAGATAGTGGAGAAAAATAGTGGGTGTAATGTGTTTTATATTATTAAAAATTACTATTTTTGAAATATATAAAATGAGAAAGACATCTTAAAATAAAAATTGTATAGAAATGGATCGGAGTAACCCGGAGGAAGTTTTGAATTCATACCTTAACATTAGTCCAAGGCTTGCATGAGAATTTTTTAATGTATATTATTCTTCGTGGGGTGCGTGATGGGATGATATGTTTTCGAATTATTATTAACTAGATAATAAAACACATGCCTGGGATAATTTATTAAATTAATTAATATTTTTTATTAATATTTTTTGGATTGAAACCAAAAAAAAAAGATTAAACCAAATTTGGTACTTCGAAGTACCAAAGAATTGGTAAAAAAATATATTTGGATTAATATATTTTAGATAAAATATATATATTAAATTCTATGTGTGACAAAATAAAAAAATATGCAAAATAATTAATTACTGAAATAATCTGAATTTTATTCGAACCACCGAAGGACTAGTAATATATTTTAGGTTATAAAATTTTATGTGAAATAGGATTTAGTTCTATGTGAGATAAGCTTTAGGAAGTAGAACTTTAGTTTTATGTGAAATAGGATTTTAGGGGTGGAATAAAAAAAATACGAAATCAAATTTGATATAAAAAGTATCATATTAATAAAGATTATAGATGAATCAGGATGTGTCTCATGGGCAAGTCCACACACAACTAACTGATACTACAATACACAATGCATCTTCAAATCATAGATTTTTAGAAAAGACCCCCTAATCCGAACAACTTCCCTCTTTAAACCTTACTGATAATGGTTCCAACTGATACAAACATCTATTACATCATTAACATTTGTTCCATGAAAACCTATATCCGAAAAATTGTTAATTGTTATGAATATCTGCTCAATCGATTGTTAGCTGAGATCTCCCCTCAAATATCCTCGCCCTTGCGTCTCTTGCCTGCAATACCCATGTTTAAAAAACAACAGTTCATCAGCTTCTGCATATTTTAATATTAAAACTAGAACATTTTAATAGGAAGAAAAGATTGAAAACTGTAGGTAGATTAAATTATTTAATAAATTAAGAACCTGCTTCTTCCAATCGGTGAAGAATGTTATCAGCATAAGCATGCAAGTTTGCAGTACTGAACCAGTAGTTAAACCTATCCAAAGGCCTTTCCCTCTCCAATGAAAAACAAAAGCCAACATGCACGCAATTGGAATTCCACCTAAATAATATGCAGCAAGGTTCACATATGCTCCTAGATGCTGCCACCCGGTACCTCTGGCAACTCCTGATTCAAGAAGATATATGTTGCCATAAAATCTAGTGACTCTAGGAAATGAACATAGTGTTAGGATCGCATCCACAAGCAATCGATGTTGATGAAACAAATAACAACATGAATGTAAACATCATTACAAATTGTTTCAAGTGAAATTAATGGAGAGTAGAGGGAAGAGAGATAGAAACCACAAAACATTGCTTGAAAGCAGTCCACCATAATTGAAAGACTTAGCAGAGGAGTCATTTCTTTGACATAATTAACAACTTCTTTCTCTTCCCCAAAAGCATATCCCAATATAGACCTGCAGCTAAAGAGAATTGTGCTGGCAATGGCCACCTCTATAGCTGCGAGAAATGTTGCAACCCAAGCAGCCAGTTTAGCTGCCTCCGGATGCCCTGCACCTAATTCATTTGAGACCCGTGTGCTATAAAGCGTTCAACACACACAAGCAACAATTTATATAATCAGAATATCAGCCACATAATAACTAATGTATTAGGCATTAATTTTTGAGACATACCTTGCACCAGCACCGAAAGAATATGGTATGAAGTAGTGCAGTGAAGCGATTGTAAGACTATTTGTCAAAAAATAATTGAACAGCAACTGAGTATAGATTCATTCTAACGATTAAAGTTCATAATAATAAATGCAACAGTATGGAAAGAGGCATACCATATTGACAGAACTGAAGTCTCAAGTTGAGGATTTGGTAAAAGCCCCGCGAGCAATATAACAAGCTCATATGACCACCACTCAAGACTGTTCATTGCCAATATATGATTAGATCCTACAGGATAAAACTTAAGTAGAAACTTAAACAGTATTGATAGAAAAGTATGGTATTATTACTCTATGTACCATATCATGACAGCAGAAGGGATGCCAAATCGAAAGAATTCTCTGATGCTTGGAAAGACATCCTTTGAGAACGTGATCCTAGTCTTTTCACATGATGGTGTGAACTTGACATAAATCCCGAGCAAGATTACATCAAGCCAGTATGACAAACCAATGGCTAATGCTGCTCCGCCACTTCCAAATTTAAACTTGTATATCAACACCCAAGATAGAGGTATGTGGAAAACTAGAGCTGTAACGGAACTTAAAAGCATTGGATATAACAAACTTTGTGTCAGCAAGTAGCGGACCAACAATTGGAGAATTGCGAACGGAAATAGTGCAGGAATAAGCCAGATTGAGTAAATGCCAGCTTCATGTGAGATTGAAGGGTCTTGGCCAATCATTAATAGAAACTTTTCTGTGAAGATCCACAGAATAGATATCGGTATACAAACTAAAAGGAGAGATATGATGGCTCCATATGTATAGGTTCCTATCATCTGGTATTGATGTGCTCCATAAGCTTGACCACATAGTGTTTCCAGTGCACTTGCCATCCCAAACTGATTGGCATACATATAAAGCATGTTATTATAAATTTATCATTGTTAACTTTGTTTTTCTAATGATTTTAAATAGAGATTACAAATAATACTCCAGATAACTAGCTATATGTTCATCAACCAGAATGCTAGCCAGATCAGTGCTACAAAAGTGAATTTTTCATATGCATATAAACTTTAGAAATCTATTTATGCATAGGTAGTTTGGCCCAGTAGCTAGTTTTGTGGGCCACCCAAATTACAAGAGGCCCAGCAATATTCGTAAATACGAATGGACCCCAAACATAAAAAATGTGGCTGTTTTTTCTTATTTTCATAGATTTACTTAAGTGATTTCACGTGAGCTTGAGAAGAAAAATTGCTGAAACACTTTTGGCCAAATGCATAATGGCATCACAGAATTTAAGTAGGTAGAAATGTAGAATAAAGACATTTTGTTAATTATAGAAATATTGAATTTATGTCGTTTTAATTTTGTCCTGGAATATCATGACTTCGCAAGTCGCAACACATGTGTTGTATACAAGATACATTCAGCGTTACAGCCAACAGCCAAGCTAGAGCCTGGCACGACACTGCAACCTAAATGAGCAAGTTGAAGACGTATATATAGTAAGCACATTCCAAGTAATCAAATCATTAAACTATATGAATAAGACACTACAAGAAAATTGAACATTTACGACGAATTTTTAGCACCGGATGCGTTTTGCACGCAAGTATTCGATCTTGCTCGTAAATAACGAGATTTGTTGTAGTAAAAGTAATATAGAAAGTGAATAACCAAATGAAGTAGCTAATCTTGTTAAAAATGTTACCAAAACACTGAAGCCGGTGACATTGGTGAGAGAAGTGGCAATGGCGGCGCCCGAAAGAGAGAGTTCACCGAGATGGCCAATCATCATCATGGAAATAACCCTAATCATGTTTTGAGAAACAGTTGTGACCACCATAGGCATTGCTATGTAACTCACCTTCTTCATCTCACTCACAATCACTGATGCCACCCTTTGATTATTGGCCGTCTGAAGCAGTGGCTCTTCCATTTCTAGTCCCCTGATTCTCTCTGTTCTCTCGTTTCTTTGTCTTTTTTTTACGACCTAGCAAGATACAATACACGAGATCTGCACCTACTTTAAGTACTACTCCCTCCTCTCCTTCTCAATCATTTCAAAAAAAATTCGGTTCCTTCTAACCTTTTATGTTTCTATATTTATTTTCGCTATACTAATTTTATACTTTAAATATTCATGATCCTATTCCTATTACCTTTTTTTACCTTTTCTTACCTTTTTCTCATTATTTATTTACTTTACATATTCTTTTAATTTATGTGTCCAACTCAACTAATAAGTAAGAGCATCTCCAATCCATGAGAATTCTTAGCTAAAATTCTATATGGCATGCCTTAAATAAGAAATATTGACATTATGTAAATATGTACGCTCTCGTCATAACTGTTAACAAAAAATTTAATCAACCTCTTCATATTATTGGCTATATTTAACCAACCTTTAGAGACATGTAGCAAAATTCACGTCATCTATTATCATACTGAAATAATAAATTTTATTTATAATAATTTGAAATAATAATAACATGCTATTTTTAAAATATAGCCACTTAGTATAGGCAACCCCATTCGAGCAAAACACCTTAAATGTTCAGCAAATTTTACATAATCAGTATTTTTTATTATTTTAGTCAACCTCATTAAAGATGCTCTAAGATAATGAAGTTATTGAGATTATTTCAGGAATTTTATCTAAGGTAGCACAGCTAATTATCTTAATTTTTATGTACTTGTGTAGGTATAAATTTTTTTAATATTATTCACTTTGCTTATATATCACCACAATGCAAATATTAAATATATACTTCTATATGTGTCACATTCATATTGGATCTCATTGTATTGCCTCAAGAACTTTACTCTCTATAAATAAATGAAAAATGCTAAAGATTCTAAATTTTATCCCAAATTTTTTTATCAAATATTGATGTGTCACAAATAAACTTGGTAACTTTACTAATAATAAAAAAAAGACCCACGTGCATTTATATGCGTCCCCAATTAAAATTTAACACATGTCATGTCACGTCATTCGTAAAACATTTAGTAAAAAATTTGAAATATCTAACTTTTGGTAAAAATTTTGATAAATCATCAGGTGGCGGACGCAGGATATATATCGAGGGAGGACCAAATGTACTATAAAAAAAATTTAACGATCGAACAAATTTACATTAACAACAATGTTTTACGTACTTAAACTTGCAAATTACAATGTTATTCTACGAGGTTTCATATTTTGAAACCTTTGAAGAACATCTTCGGTCTTAACCGATTAAAAAATATCGCGTTCAAAATAAAAAAAAAATATCACGTTCAACATACTTAATTGATTATTTTTCGGAACTTTATCCAACACAACTTTCTTAATTATGATCGGTAAGAAATTGTAAGAATGTGATCAAATTACCTTTCTTTGTAGAATCCTCTGACTCATATGTCCACGAAAGGCTAATGCTTGAATTAAACACAATTTAGCAACATCAACACTTGCAACTAAACGAATGCAATAATCAATTTGAGTTTGTTCCGATTGATTTGATATAACAATTTCTATGTGTTGTTTTTCATACATTAGATCTTGACAAGCTCTGATACATTTATGGTGAATACTATTGATATCTCCAACATGGTCCCTAAACTTTTTCACGGCCTCTTTCTGATTGATAAATCCTTTGGTAACAAAAACATCCCCATCACTTTGACCACCATGCTCCGGTTTAAAGAGATAACAAAACAAACAATAACACGAATCCTCCGACACACTATATTCAAGCCAACTCGGATGGTCATTGAACCAAGTAGAAACAAATCTACGGTCTCTTTCCCCACATTGTCTCTTTGGGAAAATCATTTTTGGTTGAAACGGACCCTTTTGCAAGTAAAATCTTCTTACTCTTTCTCTATCGTTATCATCTATAGTGTAAATATTTTTTCGTTTGCCCGGATCAATTGGTAAGTCATCTAAATTTGTCTCAACACGTGGACAAACACTTGCACTAGTTCGATTCTCGGATTGGGGTTCTTGATTAACTACGTCATCAATCTTTCTTTTAGGAAAATATATCTCCATCACTGTTAAGTAATTAACATTTATCAATTTAGTACATTAAAAAAGGATTAAAAAAACACTTACCAGCATCATATAGAAAAAAACCCCAAATTTGTTATAATTATACCTAATTAGAGTTCAAAAATATGAAAATTACGCAAATGCAAAGACTAAAGATAAGAGTTAGAGTACAAACTTGCTCAAAAGATGATAAATTTGCTCTGTTTTTTAACTTTGTCTCCCACTATATATGGGCCGTGGCATACTTTGGCTCAGCTGTGTGTCCGCCACTTTAATCATCGATTGTTTAGGATTGCCGCTGCAATAACCAAACTTGTCCACATTTATAGTTTCCCACTTTACATGTCTTTAGTCCTTGCTATACTTATTTTGTCTAATAATAAGTTCTACTTGTACAGCAGTCTGCAAACAAACTAGTTTGCTGGAAGTATGTTGCAAGGGCATAATAGTATTTACTCAAGTTGTTAGGTTGGTAGCATTGTGGCATGATAAAAAGGACGTAGGGCTGTAGACTAGGCTCCATAATGTGTAGTATGCAAGTTTCATGAATTGCAGAGTTGCTCACATTTTCTCATGGTTATGTCTTTGCTTTTGATTCATTTGATTATACATGATTGCAGACAACACAGAAGGACAACCAACACAGCGGGCTACTTTTTTCTGAAAATTTCGGGATGAGCGACAACCAAATCCTAAACTTTGGACGACAAGAGATAAACATTTACCGCATGAACTATCTCTCTTTCTCAACTTTATTTATTTGTTGGGCATTTCACATATGTGACAAATGGAACGGAGTGTTTGTACAAACAAGGGGACTAATGAGCTAGCACTGGAGCAACATTTTACAGGTGCAGTATACAACTAACTACTACTGATGATCATTTGTGGTGCTCTCGACCGTGGATCTTACTTTAGACATCCTCTCCTGTGCCTTCGTTGCCTGCAAATTTTAAAAGATATGGATTTAGAATACTAATTTATAGATTGAGAGTGCAATTCTGGCGTAGATAGTCAGTCACATATAATTTAGACCTGTTTTTGCCAATTTGTGAAGCTTGTCACTAGAAACAGCACAGTGGACTGAATTATCGACCCAACCACAATTCCAATCCAAAGCCCTTTTGCATTCATATGCTTGGTGAAGCCCAAAACCACAGCTATAGGAATACCAAACAGATAAAATGCACCAATGTTCACATATGCTCCAATATGTTGCCATCCACTCCCCCTAGCAATACCTGCCAATGCATACCATCCAACATCGTTTATTATCACGTATACGCAGTAGTAGTCACAATTCAAATGTACTTGTACATTGTATATGCACTTGTAAAAATTCTTAGCAGTGTCAGTGACTAACCGGAAATAACAGCTTGTATGCTGTCAGTGATGACGGAGAGACAAATTAGAGGAGTCATCACAGCAATATAACTTACAACTGCCTTGTCATTGCTGTAAGCATGCCCCAAAACATTGCGGCAGAAGAAGAGTGTTGTGCTTACTATTACTGCCTCCACGGCTGCAAGAAATATCACGGTCCATACAGCCACTCTAGCTGCTTGTGGATTTCCAGCTCCCAGTTCATTCGAAACACGAGTACTGCATAATATAATAACTACTTTAATTTTGAAGCATATGAAATATAATGTGCAAGATGATCTGGCAATAATTTTTGAAGTTGATAGTAAATAAATTCAGAAAAGTTCAACAGAATGTACCTCGCTGCAGCCCCTATTCCATATGGTATAGTAAAGTGCAATGTCGATATTGTTAGGCTGACCAACAATTGGTGGTAGAAGGTTAGACAGATTGTGTAGCATACTACTGTATAATATCACAATATTAAAAAGAAGGATACATACCATATTGAAAGAACTGAAGTTTCAAGCTTTGGATTAGGCAAAAGGCCAGATAGCAAAACAAGAACCTCAAGCGACCACCATTTCAGACTATATATAACGAAGCATTGTCATAATACAGACGACAAATGTTGTTAGTTAATAAAATCATATTACATTTTAGTTTTCTTGACTGTATAAGAAGCGCAATAATAGAATATTTACCAGACCATCACTGCAGATGGGACAGCGAACCGGAAGAATTGCCCGATAACAAGGAATGCCTCACTGGTGAAAGAGATACGTGTGGTCTCACAAGAAGCCGAGTATTTTATATATAGCACTAACAAAACTAGATACAGCCAAGTGGACATACTAAAAGCTACAGCTGCACCCACAGTTCCAAGCTTGAACTTGAAGATCAAAGACCAACACAGAGGAACATGAAAACATAAAACAGCGAAAGAACTTGCGAGCAGGGGTGGAGTCAAACTCTGAGACTGCAGATATCTAACTACTGGCTTAAGAATTGCACTGCCAAATAATGCAGGGATCACCCAAATGGCATACTTGCGGGCTTCAACTGAGATTGAATGATCTTGGCCAATTAAAATCAAGAATTTGTCCATAAAAATCCAGAATACACATACTGGTAGGCAAACTAGAAGCAGAGATATTATGGCACTGCAAGTATATACACCAACTTTATGATATTGCCTTGCTCCATAAGCTTGGCCGCATAGAGTTTCCAATCCGCCCACTAGTCCTGACTATTTGATGTCATAAAATTGTTACTTTTTCAGTAATACTAATTGACAGCTTATCAAAAATAAATCTTGCGACATTTGATTGAGAAACAAAATAAAAAACATTAAGTTCTCTGGACGAGAGCCTAACATGAATATACTGTCATATGCAAGATTTATTTTCCAGCATTCATAAGTGGAGTATCAAGTGTTATACTAAACTAGAAAATATTCTGAAAGACAATAAGAGCTGGCTACTTACCAGAAGACTGAAGCCGGTGACATTAGTCAAAGAGGTAGCAATGGCGACGCTAGCAAGTGTAAGCTGATTGACATGACCAACCATCATCACAGATATTACTTGCAAGAGGTACTGCAGCACTGAAACTGCAACCATTGGCGCTGCAATGCGACTCGTTTTCTTAAGCTCATCACCATATTTCGACAATGTTTTCCTCCAGTTGGTAATCCCACTCTTTTCTGAAAACTCTGCCTGGACGTCTCCCATTGGCATAACCATGTTTCCCTTAACTGTAATCTGATAACTCCTTTCTGATAACCAATCACTCTGCAGAAGACTATCTTCTTTATATGTAATCTACCTAGCCGCAAGTTGCCTTTCCTAATAAAGCTAGCTAGGGGTCCATGGCACTAGTCAGGGCGTTATAAAAAAAACTATATTTCTGTCAAGCACCGTAGTCTAGACGATATGCATGAATCAACTCCGTTAATCAGTTTCAAAATTTGTATGATCATCTAATTGTTGTTTAGTGGACTTAGAATATTGTTAAATAAGAAGTGCCTTCCCAATTTATCATGCATTTCAAAAATAATAATCGGAAACAAGGCATGAGAATCAAATTGTTCATATTTTTAAATGCAATAATCCCATATGGTCAAAGTTTAATTAACTTTATTAATGCATGAATCCCGCACTTTAAAGACAGCCGATTTACAGGGCTACTTAATTAACCCCACTGGTATGTACCACTGGTCAATACATATCTTCTGGGACGAACCGAGTTTAGTTTTCAAAAGCAAGAAAATTAAAATATCGCCACTGGTAGGGCTGTCAATGGATCGGAAATTCGATCCGATCCGATCCGATCCGAAGGCTAATGGAGCGGATATGGATCACTACAAAATAAATTCGATCCGTTAAAAATCCGATCCGGTAACGATCCGATCCGATTAGTATCGGATATGGATTTCACATGATCCGATCCGTTAACGATCCGATCCGATTATTTTATATATTATATATATATATATATAATTTATATATTATATATAATATGTTATATATATTAAATATATCATATATTTTTACCAATTAAGTCAAAATTGTTTTCTTTTACTTGTATAAATTGAACCTCTCTTTTATTTATAAAATTGACACAAAAGAAAATGAAATGTAAGGCACATAAACTAGCTTCAGATTTGTTGATGAACGATTACAAACTTACTATGGTTGTATGACAAGCAATCGTATTTAGGATAGTTGGAAATTCAAATTCTGTGTTTTAGTTTTCGGATTGTAATTAGGTTTTAATTTATTGTGTAATCTGTAAATTAATGTTGATGTTAAATTTGCATTTCAACTCTGTGAAATATTTAGTGATGTTTGAATTTTAATTTGAGTAAAATATGTTTTTAAAATATTAACGGATCGGAGCTCCGATCCGTTAACCGTGATCCTAACGGATCCGGATATGGATCGGGCTATAAAAAATCCGGTTGTGATCCGATCTGAATCCGAATCCGGTAAAATTAAATGGATCAGGATATGGATCAAGGCCGATCCGATCCAGATCCGATCCATTGACAGCCCTGACATCTTCATTTTTTCCAATGCATAACAGATTTTTCATCGTCTCCGTTGTATCTTTATTTATCTTTCCAAATTATGGACGAAAATATTTAAATACCTGCAAGTGATTCTTGAATTTGACAATTTGTTGCTTATAAGTTATAATACTTAATTCGGGTGTTGATTCTTTTTGAAATAATTTAATAGGGTCATGTTCCTTGTACAAACCTTAACCTTAGAACCCTTAAAACTCTATCTTATTTTTTTAAAATAATATATATATTTATTATATGAAGGTTATGGGTAAAGTTGTCCAAAAATACAAAATACATAATTTAGAGCTAATTAATATTTTATTAACGATAATAATCATACATCGAAAATATTCTCCATCATCATCATAAAATTCCCCCAATTATTTTTATCATTTTTTGTGAAAATATTCAAGTTATTGTATAAACACAATATCAGATAACAGTGTTCAGCAGCTGAACATTTAAATACAAGTAAGTTCAGTTGCAGAACTTTAAAATTTATGTGTTTGATTTCAAATTCGATTGCATGACTTTTATGTTCAGCGGTAAAACACGAAAGTTATGGTATGAAAATAATGTGAATAACATTGTTCAACAGCTGAACAATATAAAAATAATCAAGTTCACTTGTAGAACTTTGTGAAAAAAAGTAAGTTCAGTTGTAGAACTTTGAAGTCCATATGCATAACTTTTAAAATTCAGCTGCAGAACACTGTATTTATATTATGAAATAAAATAGGTTCGGCAGTAGAATCCTTTTATTCCAAAAATACCCTTATAAGATTTTGTATATAAAAATGAATTGAATCTGAACAATTGATCTAGTAATAATCCAACGGCTTATAACAGTTCTAAAGTTCTTTTTTAGTGATTGGTTCTCTCTTGAACCTAACCCTAATTTAATAATAATCGATCAAAATAACATAATTTACAAGTCATCCATATTAAAAATGAGCGTTACCAGTGAAGACCATAAATGTTTGCCTCATGGATGACTCTTAAAGTTTACTTCCGTCGTAATACTACAAATGTCTGATATTGTAACTGCATTTACCAAGTTTACAGCGCATTAGTTAGTACCTATAATTGTCAAACCCCTGAAGTGGACGAGTCTTCACCGGACAATGACTCTGTACCCCAATTAACACTTACCGCATTCTTCATTAAAACAGAGTTCCAGCATTAGACCCAAAAAAAAAAAACAGACGCTTCGCCACCGAGCCTTCCAACGGGAAAGACTTCAGTCCATTTCCGTGTTTCCTGTTCCCGCGGCAGAAGTATGCTCGGTTGAAGCTGGATTTAGAAGGTTCGAGCGGTTCAAGCCTCTGTGACCAATGCCGTTACAGCAAATGATATTGCTCCAGTCATAGTGTTCATAACCTTAAGATTCCAGTTTTATAGTTCATACATCAAAATTCCAATGCGACATCAAAATAAAATATCCACCTAAAACTGAAGTAACAAACTTCTTGGAAAAAAATAATCACAAACGGACATAAATAGCATTGGAGATTCATAAAGGTGGGATTTTATATGTTGAGACTCTTGGAGCTAGCTAGCTAACTAAGTTGTAAACTATCATCCATTGTCATCGATTCCTCAACCCAGTTTAAAAATACCAACAAGAAGAACTACAAAGCACGGCATTCTTAGCTTTTTGAGGACCTCAACGGAACTTGGCCCTAAAAGAGCAAGTAAAAGTCCATGGTTGTAAATTTCGGAAATCGGAACAAATCGAGATACCGTATAGCGATTTATCAAAAATCAATGATTTATCGAAATGACAAATCGGCAATAAATCGGATCTAATTTAATTAATATTTTTTAGTATATTTATAAACTGACCATTATTATATAAACAAATATATAATATATCTATTCTATCTATACTATATTATTATAAGCAAACTAGCCTCTATTTGGTTGGTTGTTGTTGGTTAGTTGGTATTTTTAATAACAACCGTTAGATTGAAAGATAGATAAAAGGAGAACCGTTAGATTTAATGTTAAAAAATATTTCTTTCTTGATATTCAAAATACTCCAATGGGTTCAAGGTTCGAATCCCGTCAATAACATAGTTTGAAAAATATTTCTTTTTAGATATTTAAAATGTTCCCACGGGTTCAAGGTTCGAATCCCGTCGATAACATATTATTATTAAATATTTATATTACCTATTTTTCTAAGCTATATTCAGAAGTTCAAGATATTATTTATGTCGACAATATATTAAAAACATTTATCCTCAAAATACAAACAAATGCTTACACCAACATCATACATACATTATTAATTTTTAAAAATTTATTTTTCTACTAATAAAATTATATAATCAAAATACAGATAATAATATAAAAATTCTAAAATTCATCCGTGCATCGCACGGGTTAAATGCTAGTATTATTAAAGACGAAACATTAAAAGTTTTGGTCGGACGTCGATCGGTCGGTCGGTATTTGGGCCGATTCACGGGTCTATCTATAATCAATTTATTAATAACCAATTACCTTTTTTCGCTACATTACCTATTTTATATTTTTTTAAACCAAACCAACTCATCTTCTAAAAATAAAACAGGCAACATATATATAATACGGTAATATTATTATATATTTATAACTGATTACCTTTTTCAGCTAAAACACATTATTTTTATATTTTTTACCTAAAACAACTCATCTTATAAAATAGGACACATATATGAAAACCAAGTTATTGATAACCAATTACTTTTTTCAGCTAAATTATATTACCTATTTCATATATCTATTTAACTAAAACAAATCATTTTCTAAAAATAAGATGGGCAATATATATATAAAATGGTAATATTATTATATATTTATAACCGACAGCTAAAACACATTATGTGTTTTATACTTTCTAACTAAAACAACTTATCTTCTAAATATAATACATGCAAAATAAATATACAATGGTAATATTGTTTTATATAAATATTAATAAATAACAAGTTATTCTTTTCAGCTAAAACAAATTACCTCTTTTATATTTTCTAACTTAAACAACTAATTTTCTAAAAGTAATGCAGACGTATATATAAAAAAATTAATATAATTTTATATAATTGTTAATAAGTAACTAATTGTCTTTTTAAGGATATTACCTGTTTATATTTTTTAACCGAAACAACTCATGTTCAAATTAAAAATAACACGGGCAAAAGCTAGATATATTGGTAATATTATTATATTGAACTTATGAAATTCATGTTTATTATAATTTTTTTAACATTCAATTTAAACGAGATAATTAATTAAAATAAAAGTAATAGTATATTCAAATAAACTCGGTATATTGAACAAGCACATATTTTGATATTTGCACTTGAATCCCTTTTTAGATTTTTAAGAGTAAAAAAATACGAATCATTAGATATGTTATTTTAAAATATTTTATATTTTAATATCTAAAATACTACTATTGATTATGTCAATAATATATTAAATTTAAATATTATATTGTCAAATTTATAAATCCAATATATATATATATATATATATATATATTAAAATTTTATCAAATTATATATAATAACTAAAATCTAAATAAAAAATAAGAAAATATTAAAGAAGACCGTGCATCGCACGGGATATAAGCTAGTATATATTATATTGAATTTACTATTAAACTATTATTATTAATATATTTTTTTTTTAAACCTATTATTATAAGGGGCTATTTTGTAAAATGATGAGTGAGTGGGTTTCACTTTCACCTCTTCCTCCCGTGCCCACCCTCTTCTACTTGGCTCTTCTTTCTGTCTTCTCTAACATACACACGCATATACATGTGTGTAAATTTTTCCTTCTCCTTCGTACAAACTTCTCATAATATCTATATTACATATTACACTTCATCTGATTTGTACTGAGTTTGACCGATTTTTGAACGAGTTTGACCAATTTACCGGAAAAACGATTTTTCCGGCAATTTCATGAAATCAGATCGGTGACTCGCCGGTTTCCGATAAGTCGGCCGATTGATCGGACAAATTGCCGATTTTTACAACCACAAGTAAAACAAACAATTTTCAGGCTATCCCCATTACTGTAACATAGTGTAAACTCCTCTTATCGTAATAACGAAAAAGTGGGTACATAAATGTCTACACAAGCCTAAAATTCTCAAAACTCCACCTTCCCTATTCTCTGGGAAATATAAAATGTCATTAAATCTGTCAACTTCTTTACAATATAACCCCATATTTGATCACTAAATATTCATATTAAAGAAGCTAGACATTTACCAGAGAGGAGATTTTGAAATAAACTCTAATCATCTGAAGAAACGTCTGTCCAACTGGCAGGTTGTACCCAACGCATTACATGTCCATAATTCCCTAGCTGAACAAAAATAAGCCTTGCAAACTAATTACTTTCCTGTCTGATCAGTGATCAAACTGACATCTACTATTAGCCAGAACAACATAATGATGGACATAATGATGGACATAATTACTTGTCTCGCGTTAAAAAGGAAACATAGTTAAGTAATTCAGATGCTTAAATATGACAATCATATATCTAGAATTGGATAAAATAACACTTGGTATAGTTTATAACGTTTATGAAAACATGTGGATCCCTCCACTTACTAGTTAACTACAAAACATATGCAACATACTGTAATATATATCTCAGAAGTGGCACAGAAGCCCATTTTGAAAACCATCAAGCTACTAACAATACAACATCACACTCCCTAATTGCCGTGCAACTTACCTCAGTTTTTGTGTTGCAGCCTGCCACTCTCTGCACCAGCATATGGATCAATAGTGACATTTATGACAGCAGGCTTCCGTGCAGAAAAAGATTCAGTAAGGGCTGATTTAAGTTCATCAGGTGTCCCAACCAGATAACCTTTCCCCCCAAAAGCTTCAATTAAAACATGATATGCAGCACCAGGTACAAAAGAAGTGGGAGCTGGATCATCTTTGAATGGCCCAGTGATCTCCTCAGGGTTTCTCCGATCACCACCGTATACACCACCATTGTTAAAGACTATCACGACTACAGGTAACTGATATCGAACCAGAGTCTGCACAAGTGTTTAAACACATTTCATCATTTTAGCTTGCATAAAAACTAATTTTATTAATAGCTAAGAAAAGAAGGAAAAAGTCAATAGAACTAGCAAGATGTAAATGTACAAAAAATATACTTACGAGCCACCCAAGTACTACAAAATAATTTAAGTAGCACGAAACTATCAAAGATAGGAGTGTGATAAGGGAGGTGGCTGAAGATAACAAGTAATATTCTTTTGAAGATTAATGTATCGTGGATAATATTGAGATGAAGTTTAGAATAGCATGAATATGGTTAATCTCATCACATATCCAAGTTCCATGGTTGTTACGTCGATAAGTCGAGTCAAGTCGACCGGGGTGCCCGGCAAGTCGAGTCGTGACTAGTCGAGACTAGTCGTAGACTAGTCGACACTAGTCGACATGATATAAAAATTATATATATAATTATATATATATATATTACATACTTAATTACTTATATATATTATATGTGTGTTCTAACTTCTACTTCTAAGTTGTAACAAACTTTTTTCTCTTTTCTTCAACTCCGCAAGCACACTGCACAGCAGTGGCTGCAAGACTGCACTGCAGTGCCAGTGGCCGCACTACTGCACTAATCAGTAGTCATTGCAACTGCAGTGGCTACACTAAACTGAAATTGCAGCCACTGGGGGTGCTTGGAGACGACTGGAGTCGCGATTGGAGTTTTTAGGTTACATATATTGCTTAATGGGCTTGTTTTTGTTAATGGGCTTTTCTGTTTTTTTATTTTTTACAGCAGTCACACGAATAGTCGACCCAGTCGACCTAATCGAAGCAAGTCGCCCGAAATATGTACAAACAGCAAGTCGAGGTACCAAGTCGACCTTTACATACCGCGACAACCATGCCAAGTTCTATATAAAATGCAAAAAGCAACTAACAATGATGATTCCGCATAGTCCAGTAGAAATTGATCATTATTTAAGATATGTGAGTACTCCGTAACTCCGATGACTTCTATCAATACTTATTTCCTTTCTTCTGTTGCTGGAAATACTAGGGTAGTGGTCTCTGTGTGTTCGATCTAGCATAAAAGTCTTTTGTATTTCCTTGATATCTTTCCATAACTTGTTTCTTTTATGTTTAACAGTCATATCTAATTACCAAGCATTGATAATTTGATGTATTTTGCCAAGCACAATAAAATAAGATAATTATCTTTAGCACTGAGTTTTAATAGAAACAAAATGGTTAGCCAGATATTTTATAAGGAATCATATGTCATTGCTGGACACCTAAAGTAATTTAGTCCTTTCAATGCTATAGTGCCAGTGGGGTGGCAATGTCATGTTCGAGTTGGGTAAATTTTGGGTCAGTCCAAAATATATTAGAATAATATATGAATTTATAAGCTTAAAGGAACAAAAATTTAGTAAGGTTATTTACATTTTAGCCATTAAACTATCCATCTTTATACACATAAACCCTTGAAGAAAAAAAATAGAGAAATGTTTGAAATATTTCTCGCAGATTTGATGCAAGTGTTGATAAAGCGCCTTCTTCTGGTTTCATAGCTAACCTCATCAAAGGTGTGCGTCGTCCTCTGAATCCTTATTGTAACTATCATTGGGTAAGCTTTTTCTCTAAAATATCCTTCCTATACATAGACTCTAATCTTACATGTTGAACCTTAATTTCATTTCTTTATTTTTGGGCTAAGTTTCCTTACATTTCTAATCTTTGGGCTAAGTTCTTTTCATTTCTTTATTTTCGTTTTTTAACTTTATGTTTTCAATCTTTCTGTAATCTTCATGAAAGCTTGATCTGCATCAGTAATGTAAAGAGTATCATTCTTACATTAATTTATGGTTTTCAAGACTGCGTGAAACTATATTTTGGCTAGGGCTGCTGCATTGGGCTGTGGTTTTCTGGGAGCTCAGATTTACGGGGGAAGGAAGGATATTAGGATGCTCAAAACTAACATTGGGAGGCTTGAGAGCCTTATAACTAAGCAAAATGTGCAACTTAAGGAAAAGAAGCAGATGACTTTTATCAGATCATTGACCAGGACATATTAATCTATTACTAATAATTAACTTAATTGATCATAGATTAATATGATAGTTACAATAAGGATTCAGAGGACGACGTACACCTTTGACGAGGTTAGCTATAAAACCAGAAGAAGCGCTTTATCAACACTTGCATCAGATCTGCGAGAAATATTGCAAACATTTCTCTTATCAGATCTGCGAATAACAACCAAAAGCTCGTAAAAATTTCTCTCATTGGCAACGGTAGAGATGTTTTTCCTCATTTTAGGGTTCAAAAAGGGTTTTGAAGGAGGCGGCCACGAAGAAATGGGGTGAGTGTGATATTTGTGCACTCAATGTTTGTCAAATATACACACCATCCCCTATCCTAATTTTTTTCCCCTTCTCCTATTTTTTCCCCGTAAAAACCCTGCTGATATTTTTCGCTTAGTATGTAACAGAAATGCAATTGCTTCGCAAGATAATTTGGTTTGAGGTTTTCGTCATATTTTGAACAACATTGATACAACATGTAACTTAAAACAAAAATATCCAACTACTAGTTTTTAAAACATAAGACCAGTAAATCCGAATTATTATTCGATTTGGAAAACTTTGAGTTCTCCACCGAGACATAATGTATTATTTAAATGATAAAATTACACCATATATTTTTTCCCGAACTATCATGTCAAACTTCCTATTCATTTATTGAAACCAAGTAAATACTGTGAAAAAAATGAGGCGAAGAACAATTCAAAATACTGGTCTTAAGACTTACTAGTTAGTCGATCGGTCAATAGAAAAATATATGTTTACTTGATGCAAACACATCAACCCTGGACCACAATTTCTTTTTTTGAGAAATCTATATTATTAAAACTAGAATAGCTACTATTTGAGAGGATAAAATAGATAATATATGAGTAATATACACATAAATTTTGGTCTTGGTGAAAACAAATAAATTGAAGCCGGACCGCAAAAATTGAGACACATGACAAATTAAATGGAGAAATTGAATGAGAGAACATGAATATGCTGAAATAAGGGTATTTGCGGGATAAGAAAGGAAAATGGGGCCGTTGGGTATATTTGACAAACATAAAGGGCAAGGATGTACCTAGTTTTTATACATTGAGGGTTTGTGTATACAGTGATACTTCTAGGGCTAAAAGGTAAATAACCCTTTTAATGACCGTGTCATTTCGGCTTGTTTTCGGTAAATAGGGTGGGATTGAGATTCGCTAGATAAGGTTTCAGTATGAGCAGCAGTGATATTTTGCAAGATCAATGAACATAATGCACCAGATATACTGTAGATACAATTATTATAAAATTGTACAGTAATACTTTTAAGAAAGAAAACAAACCTCAACTTCCATGGCACTGAATCCAAATCCAGAATCCCCTTCGACTGCAACTACAAGCCGATCGGGAGAAGCTACTGCTGCAGCAATGCAATAACCAAGACCAACCCCCATAGTTCCCCAAGTCCCCGCATCCAACCTAGTCCTCGGCTCCATCTGAATCAATACACCCCGACCAACATCCATGGTATTTGCCCCTTCAGAAACCAATATCGGTGCAGGACTCCCAACCCCAAGAATCGCATCCCTAATAATCCTCATAGGCGTCATAAAATTAAACGGTACTACATCCTTCGCCAGCTGAACCTCCATTTTTGCAACATTCTCCTTAGCCTTCTTTGAAATCCCTTCAATCCAAGGATGTGACTTCCCCAAACAAAAAGGATCGTCTTTAATCTCCTTGTTAAGAATCTCCAACACCCTCTTAGCATCCCCAACTAATCCCAAAGCCGGTTTCCTCAACTCAATCTCCTCCTTACAAATATCAATAAGTATAAACTTCACATCTTTATCCCACTTAGGTGGCTCCCCAAAATGCAACAACCAATTAAGCCTTGCACCAACGACAAGCGCAACATCACATTTCCCAATCGCAAGTGATCTAGCTGCAGTAGCAGCAAGCTCATGAGTATCCGGTAACAAACCCTTGCCCATTGGAGTAGGCAAAAACGGAATCCCCGTAGCTTCCACAAGCTTCTTCAACACGCCTTCTGCTTTCGAAATAGCAGCTCCTTTACCAAACACGATCAAAGGCCTCTCAGCTTTCCTTAACAACTCAACAGCTTTCGCAATTTCCGAACTCTTAACCTCCTCAACAACCTGTCCACTAACACACTTCTCAGCATCATCCAACAACTTATCAGCTTCTGACTCATCAACACTCTGATGAAGCACATCAGCTGAAATATCCAAGTAACACCCACCGGGTCGACCCGACCCGGCCCGATCAAGAACACGAAAAACAGCCCCGGGTATTTCCCTCACATCCTTAACTTTTATCGATAATTTCGAAAAGGGCTTCACCGCAGCAACCTGATCAAGCTCCTGAAAATCCCCTCTTCCGACGTCGTTTTGATCACAGGAACCGGAGATCATCACCATAGGCCAGCAATTAGCGGCGGCGTTTGACATTCCAGCGAGTCCGTGAACACAACCGGGTCCGGAGACGGTGAGAAGAACTCCCGGCCGGCCGGTGAGGTAACCGTACGCAGAGGCGGCGTAACCGGCGGATTGTTCGTTGTGAAAAGCGATGAAACGAATTCCGATAGCTAAAGCACGATTCGCGAGTGAAGTGACCGGAATTCCAACGACGCCGAACATACGATCGACGCCGGCGCGTGAAAGAGATTTTGCAACTAGTTGGTTGCAGTCGATTAAAATTGAAGTCTTTTGATCAGATTCAGCCATTTCTAATTAATCAAGAACGAGAGAGAGAGATTGAGAGATTGATTGTGTGTAAGAGGGGGAGAGAGAGAGAGAGAGAGAGAGGCTGTCCAGATGCTGATGAATAAGAGAAGGAAGAATCAAAGTTGTTAATTGCTGCAACAGAATTACAGTAAGACTTAAAGGAGTGATGCCCCTACATAACACCAGCTGGACAGTAACTGTACAACAAGTGTGTTGTTTTTTGTTATCCTCTGTAATAACCGACTGGATAATTGACTTTACTGTTCTAATAAATATGAAAATATTTATTTGTCATTTTCAAAGAGGTGTTGTCGATAAGGTTTCTGGAATTTGATTGCTTCAATTTTGTGTTTCTTAAGTTTCTCAACTTTGTTGCTTTAATTTTTTAATCTTCGACGGTGGTTTGTTTGTATTTTACGACCCACAAATCTTGTGGTTAATTGGGTGACCAAGATTTTGATTTGCTCCTTATTTTATCGTCCAGCTCTTCGTGGCTTCACCGGGGCCGGAGATAAGTCCGGAATTTATTTATTTTAATGCATCCAGATATTTAAAAATAATAACGGAAGTTCACGACAGAAATCCGGTTTTATATATAATAGAAGAACACATGGATAATTTAGGAGTATTTGAGTCAATAAACCCTCTCCATGAAATTACCATTTTACCCGTATATGTTACAAAATTACATGTCATTTCACTACTCTCTTATTTAAGGAAAAAAATTTAAGTAAATGATGTTTTAGTCAGGGATCAAACCCTTGACATTTGCTAACAAAGTCATCCTTATAAGCATTGAACTACAAGATTCCTTTTGATTTTAAGCTAAAAATCATATGACATAAACCTCACATTTTTCCTATCCTATATTTATTATTATTTAAATTTTTGAGTACAAATTAAGGTGATTTATACTCTCTCTGTCCCCCTGAGTTCTTTACATTGGGGGACGGGGGCTCGACACGCATTTTAAGACTCTTATAAAATATATTTCTATAAATTATTTTAAATATTTTTTTTCTTCTGAATAAAAGTATAATGTTTAAATTTTTATTTAGAAAAATAAAATTTTGAAAATAAGTTGTAGAATTATACTTTATAGGAGGCTTAAAATGCGTGACAAGTAATGTAAAAAAACTGTAAAGAAATGAGAGAGACAGAGGGAGTAATATTTATTAAACTTTATTTTTTTAATACTTAAAATATCATACAGAATCATATATACTACCAGTATTATAAAATATTAACATTAAGTTTTAAAAACAATATTATGTGTGGTGTTTTTTATCTTTCTTTTAACTAAACAAATATTCTGTATATGTATCGATAACTATAATATATTCTATTTTCTTGCATCAGAGTCGAACTTTTCTTGTACTACGCAATATATTTGAATTATTCAAATATTTAATATATAAAATGTATTATTAAACGTTGATATAACATAAATAACATATTACAAGTAGTTTATTTACATATTTATGACTTATTTATTTTTAAGTTAATGAAATTAATGTTAAAACATGTGTAAAAATTAGACAATAATTTATGTAGGGGCGATCGGTCACTTCGGGGTCGGGGAGACTCCGAACATGAACTCATTCGTCGAACCCGCCTCAATCCTCGAACGAGGATTACTTTATTTATCGCACAATAATCATTATTAAATAGCACATATTGATATCATTTATACATGATATTTATAATTATTTGTTCTTATCTATACTACAAGTATAGAGTCAGTGTGATGCATACAACATCATATTCTTCTTACTTTACATTTATATTTACTTTGTTTGAAGTTCATTTTAAATTTGAATAGTTTTATGTGATTTTTGAACTTAGTGCTGAATTGACGTGTGTATTTCTGTTTGAGTGTGATTAAATTGTGTTTTAAGAGTTTTGTGTTTAACAATATTTTAAAAATATATTTAATTAAAATTGTTGTTTTTAATAAATTATGGTCAAATTGCAAAAAAAAAAAAAAAAGACTAAAGTGCAAATATCATAATATGAATGTCATATTGACCGACCGACTACCGAATTATATTTTGAATAAAATTGTTGTTTTTAATAAATTAAATAAAGTAGTAAAAATAAAAGAACTAAAGTACAAATATCAAAATATGAGAACCGTACTGACCGACTATCAAACTTTCAATGTTTCGGTTTTAATAATACAGTATATATATATATATATATATATATATATATATATATATATATATATATATATATAATAACTAAAAAAACATAAATAAAACATATGAAAAACATTTGTTTTGAGTTAAAATATTGTAAAAGATGAGATAATAAAAATAAATAAATAATACAACAAAACAATTAAATGAATTATATATTCTAAAATTTTGATAATAATTTGTGTAAACAATAAACAGATTAAAATATATAGTCTATACCAAATTAAAAAAAACATGATATTGCATATCATACATTATGATCAGATCAAATCACATTATACATCCTGGGTTATTTAAAATTATAGTCTCCGATCAATCAAATTATATATATAAATAAAAGTAAGTACATTGTAACAGACGAAAAAAAATGTGCAACCATACCTAGAAAAAAAATTAACCGCAAAGAATAGAAATTTATGTTAATTGCTAGAAAAATGACCCGTGTTTTAATTAGTACAGATATTTTCCTGGATGAAGTTGTATTTTGAAAAAAATAAAGGATGAATTCAATGTCAAAACACGGACAGAATTGATCAATTCTCAAGTTCAGAGTTAAAAAAAAGTCTGTTTGTTTGGAAGAATTGAAACATATTGAAATAGTACCAAACGTACTTAATAATAGAATGATTTGGCACAAGGTAGTTCCACTTAAGTCAATTAGCTACATTGTCCTATGTTCTGAAAGTTAGATGGACAGGGGAAGAGAAATAAAGGTAAAAAAATGCTTAAAATTAAGAGGTCAGAAGAAAAGACATAAAAGAGTTACAAAGAAAGTTTTAAGAACTGAAAACGCAAGGCCTAAGTAGAGTATTAGAAGATTTAGGAAGACTTTTGAGTAAAATCAGTATTAAAACCTACAATCTCATATTGCAATGTCTTGAAGACTATTTAGTTTCTACCTTGAATATTGTCGGAGATGAACTAAATGAATGCATCATTTTTGAAGAACTGGAAAAAATTTAGGATTATAATTTTAAAAATGTCGTCTTAATTAGAAAACATCCATAGAACACTCTAATTCTATTCTATGATCCACGACAAAATTAAAAACAAACATGATTTATCAAAACTACTCGTATTAGTTTTCAAATTATAAACTTCAACATATTTAAGCAAGTAGATCATAGTCATAACATTAACAATAAAAACTCTATGAACATCAAAAATATACAATCATATATTTCAAATGACATTGATAATGCGTAGTTTAGTTTAAAATCATAATCTAAGCTAGCGACTCGTGCCTTGCACGGGTTTTTATGCTAGTTCCCTTTAAGGTTAGATCAGCAGAATACCCCTTGCAATTATCCTGTATTTTAGAATGTCTCGATCAACAAGCAAAACATAGTCACCGTCATCTTCACTATTTAACTTTGAAGATGTCTCTACCCTATGGAATAGATACCCCTACTTCAAATGCAGTTGCTCACAAATCAGAACCAATGACCAAGCCATTGAATTTAAGACCTTCATCCAGTGTGCACTAGATTTTTCAAGCACCACCACAACAAGGTGCCACTTAACAAAGTTCTCTTAGAAAACCAGAATGGATAAGGCAACAATACTCTTTCTCTCCGCAAAAGGAACCACAGACCACTGAGTATAAACATAAATACAAATC
Organism: Heracleum sosnowskyi; assembly: GCA_030848705.1. Lineage (NCBI taxonomy): Eukaryota > Viridiplantae > Streptophyta > Magnoliopsida > Apiales > Apiaceae > Heracleum > Heracleum sosnowskyi. Next base: position 12,584,343 of record CM061243.1, read on the forward strand.
ACAATTGCAACAAAATACACCAAGTTCATGTAATGTGGCCAATGTAAGAAGATCCCAACAATCCTCATTGCTAATCCAATTAAGACTATCTCGAGAAGACTACCGATTCTCAAGTCAAATAGAACATAACTTTTGTCCCAACCATAAATCTAATAGAAAAAAGGTAGAGAGACGACAAAACTCGTGTTAAGACATACTTGAAAAAAAAAACCAGATCTATCTAACAAGAATGGCTCAATCCTTAGGAGTAATGAAGAATGTACATTGACCGAAACAGAGAACTTATCGAGAATACATAACCCACCTTGACCAAGTTCATAGACAATTGGACAAACAAGTTTTTCACAAACAACAATGATCAAACACTTAAAATGCACTAGTTTAAGAACTATCAAGGGAGAGTTCATAGCAACAAACCAACCCAAATCAATACCATAAAATCTAACATAGTGATATGAGAAAGCATCGTCCATCAAAATTCCAAGAACATCACTAACAATAATCAGATCCGAGAATACATACTCAACCCCTAGGTAGGCTAAATCAAATTGAAGACAATACAAATTGCATATCTTACTAGGCATTGAATATGCTGACACAAGTACATATGCAATTGGAGAAGCCCAAATCCAAGTTCACGCTTTCGGCACAGTTTTTAATAAATTTAAGCCCCAATTGACTAGTAATGATGACAAAATGAGATAATAGAGAAATACGACATTTCTCCATCTTTACTTCACCATCATTCACTCTTGATAAAATCAAGGAATAATCAGCAAAATACTCTAGGTAATAGTACTTAGACACTTTGGGAATACCCAAATGCATCACATTCGGAGATGAAGAACCCAACTAAAATTACAATCTGAACCTAAAAAATCAGGAAAAAAAAGTATAGGTGGCAAAGGGGAGACATGAAGAAAAAAGTAGATGAGAAAGGAGAGGAAGGAGAAGAAAGGGGGGCAAGAGTTAAAAAGAAGAGGCTAGGGTTATGAAAAGAGGGGAAAATGAAATAGCAGTGACGATAGACTCTCGTCAGGTCCCAAAAGTGGGACTTATTACTTGCATTCGATGAGCCTGGATTTTAATTGGTTTTTCTTCTTTTCTTTCATAAATTTTAATTGGATTTTTTAATACTATAATCTCGTAATTCATGCAATGACCCATAGTGCCATGGTCGTAAACAAACTGAGCTAATTGTTAGGCTCGATTCGACTACATAAAAAACGAGTTCGAGCTCAAATAAAAAAATATGTTCGATAAATTTATCAAGTCGATTCGAGTTTTATGGGTGTTCGACTCAAACTCAAGATACTCGACTTTAGATGGACTTGTACTCGACTCGATGAGCTATATACATAAAAAATATATTTTATTTACATAAATAATATATTAGAATACATTAATACAATAATATGTGGATCATAAATTAATTACTAATTGTATAAACCTTTATCATTCAGAAAATCTTTAACATGAATATGCATTAGATAGTGAAAAAACAAGTTTAAAGTGAAAAATAAAATAAAATTTTATCGACAAACTCGAACCCAACTCGAGTTGAACACGATTCTAGTTCGACTCCACTTGAAATATTCGTGAACAACTCGAACTCGAATCATTTGTTAACGAACTCGAGTTCAAATAATAAAATTGATCGGTAAGATAATCGAGTTTACCTCGAATCGTTAAGAAAAAACTCGAATTCAAATTCGATCAGCAAAAACTCAACTCGGTTCATTTAGAGTACTATAGAGAAGTATATTGAGTATATATTGAGACAATTATTATGTTTTTTCCAAGTCAAATATCAATTTTTTAACTTGTATGTTGAAAATCAGTATTTCTCGGATTGTTTAATTGGGTGATATCAAGAATCAAGTATGAATTTAGAAATAACCAAATTTAGGTCTCATATTTGGATAACAGGGAATCCAACAATATTTTCCAAAAATCGTACAAAAAATAGCACGGTATACACATGGTATGTTGTAATTCGCAGACGCATATGTATACACGTGATTCTAATGTTTTTATTAGAAAATTTACCAATTATAAAAGGATACATAAGCATTTAGGATTTTTTTGGGATGATTTTATAGATTTTCTAGTATTTTTCATTTTATATTTCATACCTATATTTCAAACTCCAAAATATCCATTTTAAATATCAAAAGAGGGAGATGAGTATGAGAAAGAGGACGAAAAATCATTCTAATGTTATTTATATTAAATTTTTATTTATAAATTGTTTAATAACTTAATTTCAATATATTATGTATACTCACACCCACATGTGAATACGAAAATGAGTTATTAATTATGTTTGGGAAATTCTAAATGGTACACCTCTATTTTTTATTTTTCCAAATGGTACGCCAAAAGTTATTGGCTTCTCAGTGGTACTCCCGAAGCATTGGTACATTACCAATTATAACCCTCCCGTTAACAACAGTTAAACAAACGTTAAGTCAACTAATTTGACTTTAAAATAAAAGGGAAAATTCTATAAAATAAAATATAGAAGTCTTATTTTCTTTCATTTATTTTCTCGAGTATCTATATTTTAAACAATAAAAATTAGAATTTTTAAAAATATTTTAACTTATAAACAACATTACACATATACACACACATAAAAATTTAAATGAATAATGTTGTTTATAAGTTAAATTATTTTTTAAAATTCTAATTTTTATTGTTTAAAATTTAGATACTCGAGAAAATAAATGAAAGAAAACAAAACTTCTATATTTTATTTTATAGAAACTTGCATTTTCTGTAAGTATTTTCTTCTATATAAATTAGAAGGTAAAACTTATTTTTTTTTAATATATATGTAAAATATATAGATAAATTAACTGTGGGGGTCAAATTAGTTGTCTTAAACTTATTTTTAAATGAAAACCAATACTTCGAGGGTATCACTAAGAAACCAATAACTTTTGGTGTATCATTTGGAAAAGTAAAAAATACAGGTGTACAAATAAAATTTTCCTTTTTATTTTAAAGTCAAATTAGTTGACTTAACGTTTGTTTAACTGTTGTTAACAGGATGTTTACAACTGATAATGTATCAATACTTCAAGAGTACCACTGAGAAGACAATAACTTTTGACGTACCTTTTGGAAAAGTCAAAAGTAGAGGTGTATCATTTAGAATTTCCCATTATGTTTTCAATTAAACAAATTCATTATAGTACTAAACCAAACACATAGAAATGACACCTCAACTCCATACTAGCATAACCTAATTTCTGATTACAAACTCATATCGCCTTTTAAAGTTCCAAATTAACAAGCATAATCCGATTTTTGATTACAAACGGATACCGTCTTTTGAATAAAACGACTCCTTAAATATTATTTAGGGGTTTTCAAAATGATTCTATCGTGGTTTAATGGTGTCACTGGATGACTAATATATTTATTGTGTGCAATCTTGTATGTGATAATTTTTTATGAAAATATTTAAATTATTTGATATAAATTCATAAAAATATTAAATAAGAGTCCCATTAATTTTATTACTTTGAATTTTTAAAAAATTATCAACTTTACTTTAATTCATTTCAAATTTAATCTATTTGTTTTAGAGTCATATATTTTTTTCATTTTATTTTTACAATTTGAAATCCAGTTTCCTAAAATCCAGGTCAGTACTTGTAATAGAGGTGAGGTCGTCCACGTGAGATTAAAACCCAGCAGCCAAGTATCTGTACATCAATCTCTCACTGGGGTTTGAGTTAAACCCTAGTTACTTCCCCCTCCTCGTTTTATTTTCAGCCTGCCGTTCCATCGCTTTTCAGGTTCGCTGTCCGAACAACCCTTCTCTTCTTCTTTTTTTTCTTGTAAATTATTCCCAATTTTTCTGTATAATTGCATATTTATTTATTTATTTATGTTTAATTGTTATTGAAATTATCAAGATTGAGAAGAAATGATAAAGAGGAGATTCTTCAAGCACGAGCACGGCGATAAAGATGCTCCTTCTGATTCTTCTTCATCCTCTTCTGACGACTCTGAGTCCGAGGTTGAGTTAGATTCAGACAATGAAGAGATAGAACATGATGATGACAACGTTGTTGCTGAAAAGAAACAGAGCAATGTTCCCTCTTCTTCTCCTTCCTCCGGTTTGTCTTTCTCCCCTCTCTTTTTCGCATTCTTCGATAAAATTAGTGTGTATTTAATTATTCATGTCCTAATGTTGTAATTTATTGCTTTCATTACTTTAAGTTTGCTCTCGGGGTGTTTTGCATTAGTAAGTTTCGTAGTTTTCATATGGTTTGTGTATTTTTCAGTAATTGGTAATGAGTATTCAAAATGATGTCACAATACTTAATCTTATTCTAGTTTATCAATAGTATGTTTACTTGAGGTTTCTATTACTTGATTGGTAGGTTGATAGTATGTGTTTTCGTTTTCTCACCGAGTTGTCTGGATTATATTTTTTTCAGGATACGAGAGTGAGGACAGCTCGGCACATGAAGTTGATATTGATTCACCAGGTTGGTAGTTTGTTCTCTAATTCTCGAGTTATATACTTGTGTTAATTCTCTACCTTAGGTTCGACGAGCTTTGTTACATATGCTGTGAATATATTCTTAATAAGGATGTCCTGCTATATTTGGTTCCACACATTCCAAGTCTATAACCAGTTGAAGAAGAGTTATAATCTTTTTTCCATTTTCTGGCCATGGAAATTTATACTTATGTAGTTATATGGCAAAATAGGATTGGTTCATTTCTTTCAGATTTCCGGTTTATCACTACCTATCTCACAAAACTCTTTCATCTTGTAACAGTCACAAGTGATAACAAGTTTACAACTTCAGACTTCCCTTGTATAGTTCATTGTTGTAGATACTTACATAAGTGCTCAATTTTGGGTTTGTTTTATCCTTTTGTTATGTAGTGTTATTGATGTGATATTTGCACCTCTACTAGATATCAAATCCTGCTTTTTTTGAAGTGTTTCATTCTAGACTTTCTTTGACAACTAGATTCAATGGAGACAATCTTATGATGTGAAAGTGTCAATTATTTTTTATACTAGCTATTATCAAATTTGACTTCTTGGGATAGTGAATTTTTTTGAACTTTCTGATACATAATGCAGATTATGAAAATGTAGTAGTGCTTCCGATCTAAGAATTTTGAAAACTATGTTACATATTCTGCATCCGAATCGGTTCATTCATTGACGTGTATAAACATATTAATTGGCAGGTTTACCGTCCTCCGAAGATGACTTGGACCCTGCAGAGAAAGGGGAAGATGTTGGTGTAACCCATCAGTTTGAGAAAAAAAAGTCAGGCATATCTGATAAACTGTATAGTACCAAGGCTGAGAAAGATGAGATTCCGTCCGACAGTGACTTGCCATCATGTGTTTTGAAGGCTAAATCAGTTTTTAAGTGCAAGATATGCCCTACAATTATCTGTTTGACAGAGGAGACGTTGAGGACTCATCTAAAATCTAAGGTGAGAATTTTTTTAGGAAATGCATATTTTATAATATCCTTGTCAAGAAAGCAAGAGTTCTTCTATTGTTTTGGGGTCTAAAGGCGCTCATGTTATTTTTCTTTTAGAGCATCTCCAATAGGGGTTGTCAACGTTGACGTGGCCTGACACTCTTGGTTGTCTACTTATTGGAGTTGGTAGGTTGCCTAAAGGTTGCCAACCAATGTTGCCAACTTTTGTCAGCTTCCTAAAATAGTAAAATGGTTAAACACATATATAAATACAAAAAGTACATATCTTGAATACTTGTTTTAGTTTAAGAGTTATTTACAATGCAATTATGGGACCACATAGGCAACATTTTAAAGTTTGATAACTATTGAAGTGGTTTTTGAACAAATGTTGCCAATGCTGATATGAAAGAGAGATAAAATAAAAAATTAATTTATGCAATGATGTGGCAAGGGTTGGCAACTATCTTGGCAACCCTTACTGGAGATGCTTGTAATGGTGATGTTAATATGTGGACAGTGGCTTAAGGAAAGGTGTGTGACACGTGCTTAGTTCCGTAAGCACTGGTTGTAATTCCTCGTTACATGATTTTTCAGTTGTGATTTAACAGACATTTTGATATTATCACTTTATAGTTTTTTATTGGTATTAAGCTCGATATTCGTTATCTCGTGGCAACTGACGGTAGAATCTAAATAAGACTTATATAAATGATACAACTCTGGAAAATTTCCATTTAATGATAAAAGCTTGATTCTGCTGAAAACCTTCAAATAATCTATTTGCTTTAGGTATTACTTCACTATTTCATTGAAGGATCCCTGCACCATCTTAATCTTTCCAGCCATGTCCTTCGTGGTGTTTGATACGTGCTATTAAAATCGGAAAGTCTGACATAAACTTTACATTCATTATACCAGAGACATGCCCGATCTGAAAAATTACTCAGTGAAGGAAGGTTGAAGATCATGCTCAACAGTGATGGAGAACTTGAAGCTATCGAGGAAGAGGAGACCCACCAAGAGAGACATGCCGCAACTCTAGCGGCTGCTGCTGCTGCTGTTGAACAGGTTGATCCATCTTATTAACTTTTCTGGATGGATTAAATGTGTGATTTCTACACATTTTACAAACTTATGTAGCTCCATTGTTCTGTTAGGCACGTCAAAAATCAGCCAAGGCTAATAAAAATAAAGGGAGACAGAGGCAAAGGATGAGAGCAAAGAAGGTGAATATGACATAATATGTTAGTTGTAAGTCCAAAAGATATATATTTATGAAACTAAAGTTGGCGTTTCTCCTTGCAAACTGCAGAAAACAGGAGAAGATGTCACCTCAACGAATACCAAAGCTACCAAGAGACCACCTAAGAAGCAGAAAACGGAAGAAGATATCACCTCAACGAATACCAAAGCTACCAAGAGACCACCTAAGAAGCAGAAAACAGGAGAAGATGTCACCTCAACGAATACCAAAGCTACCAAGAGACCACCTAAGAAGAGACGTCAAAATTGACAATTCAAGAAGCACGCTATACCTTACTTTCAGTGCCAAAAATGAACAAAAAATAGTGGTTGTTTGAGTACTTACCATCCTTTTGTTTTACCAGTTTGAGATTTTTTTTTAGTATATTGTGATGGAGTAACAATTAAATGTTGAGAATGATGTTGTGTTAAAGTTTTTTACCTGGTAGAAAGAACTTGAAAGAAATGATTTAATTTTTAAACACCATTAAAGTCTTTATATCTTTATATCTGAATAGTGGAATTCATTTATTTATAGTAGAAGACGTGTTGTATGTGTGATGATCAGCAAATTATATGCAAACAAAACATTTTATTGCAACTCTAGTACCCAGAGTTGTAGAAGGTGGCTTTAGGCGGGGAAGTAAAGACAGTGATTTTGTGAGAATCAGACTATTAGGTCCTTTACTGTTAACATCCAGGACTCCAGGAGGACCAGGACTAGTTGGGACCGGTGCATTTTAGAGCACTACTCTACAGTTTAAGAATGGGTTATACTTCAGGTAACACGAGGCTCTCTAGTCTCTACTACATTATATGTGTACTCATAAGAACATCCATTCCCGACCTTCAATTCTGTTAATTGAGTTTATTATTATGCAAATAAAATTAATTATTTTGCTATTTTTTATGCAGCAGTACAAATCAAAGTAGTAGTTAATTCGTCTAAAATCAATGAATTGATGGAGTTTTATCAATGCAACAATGTTTTTTGGTACATCAATCAAATTAATGGTCATCAATCCATCAATTTTTGATGGAGTAGTTAACGTATTGGCGGAGTTCAATTTTATTGACGGATTAAAAAAGCACTGATGCATAACTAAACTCCGTCAATTCATCAATCCGTCTAACAAATCAACTATTTTTTTTTCATTGATGCATATGCTCTAAGAGCATCCACACCCATTCTCGGCCTTCAATCCGTTAATTCGTCAATTTATTTGATGGAGTTTATTACTATGCAAATAAAATTAACTATTTTGCTATTTTTTATGCAACAGTACAAATCAAAGTAGTTAATCCGTCTAACGAATCAATGAATTGATAGAGTTTTATCAACAATGTTTTTTGGTCCATCAATCAAATTGATGACTATCAATCCATCAATTACTCCAATTTTTGATGGAGTAGCTAATGGATTGACGGAGTTCAATTTTATTGACGGACTAAAAAAACACTGATGCATAACTAAACTCCGTCAATTCGTTAATCCGTCTAACGAATCAACTATTTTTTTTCATTAGTGCATATGCTGTAAGGTCATGACTCGAGCTGGAACGTGTTTTGGTTTATCTACACTTGACTCGGACTGACAGTTGATGCTCCTCTGAGATTCAAATGGATGAATATTCTCTTTGCAATTTCAATTGTGACTAATACTAGTAGGCAGCAGCAATTTGTTCCGCCTTTTACAGGGCATGCAAGATAATTATACATTTATACAGTTTCACCTGTTAGGCAGAAACTTATTCTAATGACCCAATCATACAGCAGACTTAAGATCAATAACGACTGTCATTTTATGACATCCACTTTTAAAATCCACAAAACTACGTTGCAACATATGCTGGACAGACATGGTAGCCGAACATAGCACCTCATAATTGTGAAATTGACACGAACTACAAGTCTACCAGTACAGCCACCACTCCTGTGGGTTCATATCCATAATATAGAAAGGGAAGATCAAATATTGTTTCTACAAACATCACAAAATCTCAATTCATAGACAACATAAATGTACTCCACGTTCAACATCATCTACTTTTCTAGTGATGAAATTACCAAAATTTCAAACTTTGTTGGCAATCACTTCATCTGAGGAAGTCAAGTATCCATATAAAACATCTACTCTATCTTGTCATCTTTATCTGCAGGTGGATCAAGTAAAGTAGATGTTTGTTCCTCGACTACATCTGCTTCTGCTGGATTACTGGGAGAGGCTTGTTCGGCTTGTTCGGCTTGTTCTCCACCCTCATTGTTTTCTGGGTGAAAATTGATGGGGAACTTTGTCACCCTTGGTTTGTCGGTCAATATATTTCTTTGGACCTTGTCTATCAGAACTTTCTGGGGAGGTTCCTCTTTGAGCTTTTCATCATCATAGTCATTGTTCACGTAATACCCCACTCTAACAAATTCCTGACCCAGATAAGAGCAAGTTAGCAGGAGGACAGTCACTCCAATTATATCTTCTTCACGAATTTTTGATGGATTGGGAGGGTCCGCCTGGCATTAGGCAACAAAGGATACAATGAACAAGACTAACACTCGGTCAAAATAAAAGTTACTTGTGAGATTTGTCTGAATGTAGCATACCTGGAAAACAAAACGATAATTCCCAATGTTGACAGGCCCCACAAGAACACTTTCCAAAAGCTGGTCATAGGTCTCATCTTCAGCTGATCCAACATATATGAGTTTCCACTCCAGATCTGCACATGTATAGAATGACTATAAGCTGGATGTTATCATCTTAACAACACTTAAATCTAGGATTTTATATGGATTCAATATTTTTTTTTTCTTTTTGCAATTAGTCTTCAATAATCTATCCTCAGGGCTGCTTGTAGAGGTGGTCCGAGTTCCATATTAATGTCTCTATAATTCATTTCCATGTAAAAGCCTCAATCAATCAAGCATTTAACAAAAAAATAAAAGAATGAATAAACCTTAATACTAAAAATATAAAACCATATCCAATTTACTTATTAGGTAGACAGATGCTGACAAATTCATACAAGAATTTAAGTGATTGACCATAAACTACAGCACTCTGTTGCAAAAGGTCGGAAACTCGGAATCAAAACTTAAAGTATTGAATCAAGCCGAGTTGAGGATGTACTACATGATTTTCATGATCCAAAATGTATCAGTGCCAGAGTTATTAACTAGTTTATCAAGCAATTATTGACCAACATCAATGTCAATTCTCAAGAGTTCACTATAGTTGTATTAGCTATTCAAGCAAAAGTGTAACCACACACAAGTTCCAAACTTTTACGTCCAAATTAGTTTAATAAGTAGACACCCCAACAGCATAAGAAACCACTTAACCATGTCTCTCTCCTAGTGAGAGTTATGTTTCCTAGACTCGACTATAAGTGTATGAAATAACATGTGTCCTTTCAGAGTGTCAAGTGACAGAAGTAGTCAAGCTGTAATAAACGGACAAGTACTCGAGGTGAATTGGTGAAATAAAAATTTGATTAACATAGCATGAAACTTCACTTAAACTTAAGCAGATGTTCAACTGACTAGGCCAATAATCTACATGAGGCCAAACTTTTAACAGTCACGGCCTCCGGGCCATACATGCAGAATTTTAGCAGTATAAGCCTAAGCAACTGTAAGGTGTAAGCCCAGGAAAAATGATGCATAGCACTATACAAAACTTATTAGACTGCAATTTTAGAAGAAAAACATCTTTCCTCACTTGAATGTGATAGTTAACAACTGAACAATAGCAAGGTCAGTTTAATAAGTACACAACACTGTCAGCACTAGAATTCTCAAAAACACATCCAGTTTTGCAAACTCAATGAAACTCACAAGTCACAATAAGGCACATCAATGTACTATATAGACAAGTTCAATCTAAACCACTTGCAACAAAACTCAACTTCCAGTTAAGTTTCGGTTATTAATCCGTAACATGTTACCCTCACAACACAAGTCCATAAGAATACATTTACTAACAACACAATCAACAGTAAACTATTAAATTCTACAATTCCTTTAAATTTCACCCAAATTTCACCATTCTCTCTAAACCGATACATTCGGAATTTAGAGAACCTAATAACAATACATAACTACATAAGTAGTCTCCGCACCGACTTAATTTTAACTAACTACAACAAACGTATACCATTATTATGCAATTATACCGTACAATTAAACTGAAATCCATTAAAAGCCTAATAATCCAATTGATAACACAAAAACAAACCCTAATTTAACAAAATGAACACAATAAACAAGTAGCACAATTAATGAACATGCAACATATACATACAAACATGTAAAATATAGACATACCGTCTTTGAGAGAGCTAACACACTCGTACGAGATTTCGAACTGGAAGGGAGTAAGAAACGACGCCGGATTGTCCAACACAGTGACGTTAGTGATGTTCACAGCACTCATTTTATATATTAAGTCTAGATTTGTGTATAATAAACTTTGTATTAAACACTTATGTAAACAATTCTAGGGTTTTAAAACAATCATCAAAAACCCTAAACGCTAGAATTAGAGGAATTTATGTAACGAAAAAGAAAGAGCAGGGAAGAACAAATAGAATGAAGAGTGAGTTGTGAGTGTGGGTTCAGAAATTTATATGTGTTACCGGTTGTTTAGGTGGTTACCGGTTATAGCCGGTTGGCGGGAGTTTCTAAATATTGTCGGAGCTTAAAATCAGATTATGGCTTACCGGCGGGAAATCAGAAATATTAGTCAAACATGGCCCAACCCAGGCCCATTTTCCATTCATAAGTTAAATACAATAAATTTTAGTATTAACAGGTCCTGGTTAATTTTTTTACAATGTGATTTAATTTGAATTTTTCCGAAAAAATTAAATTACCTTTTTTGGGTTTTTTTTTTGTATATGAGTTTAATCATTTAGTTTTTTTTCGCGTTTTTGTGATTGCTTTAGTTTCAATTGAAAAACAGATTTTAATTTTAAGAGGTATCCAATTTTTTCTTACGAAAAGAGAAGTGTGAGAAAGTGGTAAATGTATTTATATACAGTTGTCAGTTGTACTTGGCAAACAATTATTCTGCAACATTAACATCCATCTTTCTGGTTTGAGAATTAAACATTTCAGCTATATCCATGGCTGTGCTACATTCATCTGGCTTTCTATCTGGTCTAGAGCGAATAAATCTTGGAAAACGGATGGAAATGCCGCGGGATGGATGGACTAAACCAGTGGCAGCTTGATGAACTGGTGATATGGTGAACTCAGCTCCCCTAATTTCCCATACAAGCTCCGGAACAAACCACATAGTAGGCTGCTCTCCAGTTTGATAATATGGTGGTTTCTTGGAGAGTATCTTGTCTTCTGAGTAAAACTCTTTCATCTGATAACAATATTTCAAAGATGTACTTAATTTGGTTACTTGCATCAAGTTCAAAAGCGATTGTACAAGTACTTTAAATTTGTTATGTATTAGTAGGAAGTTGCAAGAACAATATGCACTAGAATCTAAAAGTGCCCAGAAATGAAAACCCTACATGAAGGCTTAAATTTTGACAAGTGATAATGTATAGTCTCCCAACCACCACACACAATTTGCTTATGCTGGTAGTATGTGAATCAACATCCTATGTACTGGTAAATTATGCAAGGTAAGCAGGGAGCATATAATTAAGTCGCTTACCAACTGCTTACTGGCTTCTATGCTCAAACCACAAATAACATGATTAACATCTCAAAATAATAGCTCGGACTTACAAAACTATATTAGACAGTAAGATAATTTAATTACCTCTGTGTAGAATGAATCTGAAATCCCAGACATCACACGACACACGGACTGAAATTCCTCAAGATCAGGATTGTAGCATGCCATGAGAAACGGACTATACCTGACACGTAAAAGAATAAAACATTATTGAAAGGTCCACTGTGATGCTTATAAGCAAAAACCTGTAAGGGATTGTACATGCAACATTTGGTAATAAGTAATAGGACATTATATACCATATATATTCTTCAAAAAGAAACAATTTTCCAACTTAACGACATTTTGCATTAAAATAGCAAGAAATTCTTGGATTCTATGGAAGTCTGTTAGCTAAAAGCCTTCATCTATATAATCAAACGAAAACAGAATAAAGGAAATAATTTGGTAAAAGCACTAATATTATCCTCAAAATGTCCCGTCAAGAAGAGACCAGAATAATTATAGTATTATATTTAGTATTACCATCCTGCCTTTCTTCCATTCCCATGCCAAGCACCAATCGGAACTAAATCAAGAGAATCATTCAAACCTTCTACGTAATCTCGCTTAACCTGCAAAGGAGGAGCTACCAAATAAATACTCATACATTTTGGCTTTCTAATAATGATAACAATAATTACTGCTATATTTTTAAGCCTACAAGACCTTCAACCAACTATCAGAACGCTTAGATGGAGTATATCCAGCTTCAACATCAAGAGATTTGACCATAATTCCTTCACAAGATGAACGGAGAGCATCATCGAGAAAAGAGTTCATTCTAGTCAGTGTACCGTCATTGGTCATGACAGCATCATCAGCTTCCACCTAAAACAAGAAGTTCAATAGTATTTGACACCGCTAATTTACCAGTAACACTGTGACCGCATTCACACATTCAAAGGTAAAATGGATATTTCTCAAGCCAATGCCAGAGCACTCACAATTAGTTCTCTTGCATATTCAAAATAACCGGCTCTCCCATTGCCAAAAAGTTTCTTCAAATCTGAAGATTTAGGTACAAAAGGCAGATTGGAGATACAAGGTCGATTACTTAAAAAATTTCAAATACCGCATTGAACATTTCATTGCAAGTCCAGAATAATTCATAACAAGATTAGAGAAGCAGATATAAACATACATGTTTGTCTTTGGCGAAGTGGAATGCTCAAAAGCCTGTCAAAAAAATAATTTTAGAAGTTCTGAATAAATGATTTTATAAGTAATTTTAAAGGTAGTCCATTTAAGGGCAGGTTTCCTGTTCTTTTCTTTTATTTCTCATGTATTTAGTACTGATAAAGAGAAACAGATTTATGTCAATATGCTTTGATACTAGAAATGAGTTTAACTTCAACATTTATTGAGTCTGGAAATGATCTACATCTCGAATTTAAAATTATATCCAAACTGCATATCCGAGGCTTGCCTGACACCGTGACACATGCCAATCATTTAGCAAAAAGAAAAAGAGAAAAACTTCAGTCGAGTGAAAGTACTTCACAAAAGCATTATGTGCATCCAGGAAAAACTTAGACGTGCTTTGAACCACAAGGGAACACCTAACGCATAAGATTCCATTACAAAATCGTAGAGTGTTTATGGTGTGTTCAGCTGATCTTGAGCTTATTTTTGATGTTGAACAGGGATGAAGATGTGGTAGAGCAAGGGAATAGGACCTATGTCCACCGAGAAATGGTAAACACACAATTATTCCACTAATTTATTATCAAATCTTCGTCAATTTATATATAACAATATTTGATTAAAATAAGAAGATTACATCTACATGTATAGGACTAGAAACCTAACTTGGATAACAAGAGAATGTTTCCTTATTATTATCTCGATTCTTAACAAACTACTTACCATACATAGCTACAAGTGAAGCCTATTGCCATTCTACTACACAACTGACGGCTATCGCTTCTCTATTAAACACAAAAGACTGCTTAACTGCTAATCTGCTTATGATCAGACTAGTATAATAACAAAGCTAACCACCAGATGATATAGAAACGAATCAAGGATCTTCAACAAACTAAAGCACAGACTAATATAGTAATGCACCAAAATCAAATAATTATGCATTGCATTGTCTAATAATAACATCAGAGCAGCAACTAATTTTTTGCTTAATACAAACAATGAATATAAAAAATTAAAGAAAATGTTCAAGAAAATTACTGCTCTCCATTGGCAAACATGATATCAAAGGCAAAGACGCAAATGTCAACCTGCATAAAGAAAATCATACAAGGATCCAGCTCAACCACAATAACAACTATAACTGATTATCCACATGAACAATAAAATTACAAAACCATCTGCAGTACTAAAGACACCAAACTATTAGTAAAAAATAGTAACAATGGATGAAACTTATCACCACCAACCAAAATAAAATAACAAATCCAGAGAGTTTGAATCTAGGTTTTGCCATAACCTCAACTAAATAAGTAATTTGCAAGTCCACATATTGCAGTGAAGAAGAGTGTTTTGCTAAGGAATGACTGTGGGTGCTAATACATCAGACCCTAATTTCGCTTTGAACTTTTTCTATAAACTGTATCAGAGTAAAAATAATGGTATTCCTTTGAACATTATCTTGATAGATTCTTCTCAATTGAAACATTAATTGGATCTTAAAACTTGATCTATTTTACCAACATTCTTCAGATGCATAACTATGACATCCTTATACTGTGTCAAACTTCCCTACAACTTATCAGACCTGTAAAAGCTGCACTTTTTCATATTTCCTACAACTAATGTGTATCTTTAACATTCCCGGAGCTATATAAGTATATATTGACATGCATTGTAACCTTCAGAGAAGGAAGCGACTCTAAATTATTACAAGGAGACCCAAACTCAATCTACTTAAGTCAAGATTCCCTACAACTTCTTCAACCTATTAAGGTTCTTTGTCACAAGTCTTAAAATAGATACATGCAGCATTATCTTTATCTTTTCCCGAGCTATTCATATTGACACACATTGTAACCCCTGCAGAAGGAAGCACCTTAAATACTACAAGGAGACCCGACCTCAATCTAGTTAACATGAAACTGGTTTGTGGCTGTGCGTTCATTAGCAGAGACTCCCAAGATTCTAAGAGGTTAATAGTACAGTACCAAACTGTGAACAGTTCATTACAATTGACTGAACCACAGAGTCAAGACATCAAACCTTTATGCTATCAATAGCAATCAAGGAATCTTTTCCCCCTCTCTCTCGGGAAGAAAGTTCTTGGAAAGACATGAGCTTGCATCCATTTTTCCTATCTACAGCAACTACCTAAACCAGCAAGATATTATAAGATCAGAAGCAAAGTCATATCTAGTAACCAGCCCAGACAAGATCATCATCTGTTGGATCTCCAAGAAACTTTTGCATATCCTGGTTATCACTATACCTCTGCATCCAAAACAAAACTTGAAGCCTCAGAGCTACAAGATTCCTTAATTATGTTTACTAAATCCGGAAATCTCGATGTTGTTTCATCCCCATTCCGTGAAAAGACACGCACGGATCCATCAATTAATTTGTGGATTTGTGCTCTTTGACCATCATACCTGCAAAACCATCAGTGTACACAACTTTAACAATGGTCAAAAGTTCTTGGAAGATTGTACAAACTCATAACGAAGATTATTTTTCTTCTGTGGGTCAGATTCATTTTAAAGTTATGGGAAAAAAATCTCATAAAGAACAAGGAAGATGCGAGATGGGAAGTCCTCCAAGAAGAAACAGAAATAAGTTGGGAAGTGTATACAACTATATTTACAAAAAATATTCGTTAATTCACGCATCTATACAACTACCTTCCTACTGGATAGATTCTGTAAACAAATAAGCTGCTCCACTAAACGATTTCTGATTACTATTTCTAAGAAATTAGACAACACCGGGGGAGGGGGGGAGGGGGGGAGGGGGGGGGGGGGGCATACTTGTATTCACATGTAAAAGCTTTGCACGAAAAGAGCTTCAACACTTGAGGTATCCCATTAGTGATTCTAAAAAGAAAAACAAAGCAAGCAAGATTAGGTATTGCAAGCATATAAATCCTCTAACTAATGATAATTGTGGTAAGAGCAGCAAAAGTACTTTGCAAGCATAGGTTTGATGGGTGTGCCTGGAACCATTGACAAAGTTGTAGACGAAAAGTTAATTCCATTGTCCATAAGAGATGGTATAAGCAGATCCTGATCACCAAAACTAATGATATGAACTGACATCTTAATTTACAGATAAAGCAAGCAAGGAAGGAAAGGAAAATAAGACACTCCCTAGATAATATTGGATGAATATCTCATAATGAAGTTTAGATAAAAACTATGGCCAATATTCAGTAAATAATATTGGATGAATATCTCATAATGAAGTTTAGATAAAAACTGTCCTACTCAAATACGTACTAAATTGGATCCAGTAATCTTGCACAGTTCTACAAACTCTCAAGTCTCAACAAGCACTTCTCATTTATGTGCAACTCTCTTTTAGCACGAGCATTTATTGCATATATCAGGATAATACAAGTTTAAACTTCAGGACCTCCAGTCATTTGCAAGTTATCAATTTGTGGAAGCATAAAATGTCAAAAGGGCGTATACAGTATCTGTTTTAAACCACCACGCATTTCTGTCTCCTGTCCAGTTTTAAATGTATGTAAATAACATCTTGACATTCTTAGTTAAACATTACAGAAACAAAGTTCCAAATCGTGTGACCAGCTTCTGATTCATAATAACTACTCTACGACAGATTAATGTAAATGCAACTAAATCCAAGGATTTATTTATTTGTTTAACTACTCTGTCTATAATGAACATTAATAAGTTGTAAATATCATGTGCTTGTTTAGGCAACAGGAAGTGTAAAGAAGCATTCCCTTTTCCAGTTACTCAACCAAAACTTAACTGAGTGTAAGAAATTTCCTAACAGTATCATTTTTTTTGCCGAAAAATTGCATTTTGGTCACACCAACCAAAAACAAAGCTATTATAAACATATCTATTTGTTGCAGTTTGTTATGAAAACAAAAAGGTATTTCCTATAGACACGAGACAAGATCACAGTACAGCAATATAAGAGGCACATCAGTGAAAACCACAGATCTAGTGAACAAATACTGAACGGGGAATGTTACCAAATTGGGAAGAACATTATATGCTTCAAGTACCGCTGCAGAAAGTGCCTAACAAAAGAAAATATCAGGTGGAGATTATATCAGAAAAATAAGGTGGAGATTATATCAGAGCACTGGGTCACGTAAGTACAAAGCATTGATATGACTTCAGAGTTCAGACATACATATAAATTCTAGCCTGCAGTTCATCTTGTAACTTATATCCCAAAATACCATGTGCAGAGATGAAAGCAAAATAATGGGAAATGGAATCTTTCACTTGTCGCGCAAACACAACTAAATGATGCCGAAACCATAACTTAAGCAAACCTGAAACTGTTGCTTTTGATTTTCAGTTGATCCTTCAGCAGATGAGCACATAGCAACAGCTTGAGCTAATGCTGGCAGAACAGTTCTCATCATTGCGCCAATACGTAAATTCCTAACCTAAAATAACATAATATCCAGTTACCTACATCGACATAATTAAAGAGAAAGAGAGGAACAGCAAACTATATGATTCAATAGAAGATCTGTATTCTCTATGAAAAACAAAATACAGCTGAAATCAAGGTAACTCTCCAGGGATGCAGAAGTTGGGACATAAAATTAAAACCATAGTTGCTGACATCGAAAATAAAGTCACTCTTTATTTCTAGTGTGTTAAGATTTAGTGCTTAGAGAATTGTAAAAAAATGATAAGTCACAAATTTTAGGATTTTCTAGGATCTAAAGATGCATGTAAGGTTATTAGAAATACGGTTTTTACTGCATTTCTAATTTCTTCCATTATCTTCTTACTAGTTTTATGTCATCAGTGTTCCTGCCATCGAATCCCAAAACCTCTTTAAAGTTATGTTACTCTCTCAACTGCACCTCACTTTCGGGTCTATCTAAATTAATTATCTCAGTTGTCCTACTCTTGAATTTCTGCTTCTTTTCTTATTCCACATTTTGAGGAAAAACAGTTACAGGGACGGATACACTAAAGGGTAAATGAACATCACTAAACAATCTGTAGAGTGTAGACAATGAAGTCTCTAGGTCACGTTATCAGTTGCGAAAGTGGCATGCCTCAGAATTTAAATTGCTCAAAACAAGATCTCCAGAGAGGAACAAGATTTTAGAATAATTTTCATGTCATAGCCTACTAAGAATCACGATCTTGGTAAAATATATCCCTTACAGGAGAATCAGAAAAAATGTGAGCAAACATATGAAGCATGACCCTATATGAATTGTTTCTTTTTTGTTAATATATTGACTTACAATCCATTAGAAAACGGAGCAAAGAAAAAAGATCAACTACAAAGAGATTTAAATTTCTTACAATTCTTTGCCATGTAACATAAAAAAATTCTCAGGGTTCTGGAAGCTCATGCAATACAGTACATAAAAAACATTACAAACTTACCAAGGTTCTAACAAGATACTTCATCTCCTTCTCTCTACATGACCTCATAAGATTCATGATAAGGCCTTTCTTTCGACCAGTACTTCCACTACCTGTTTGTACACTGACATATAATCCAACTTTATGAAGTGAATGCAATAACAGTGCGGACTTTAGAGCAGTGCGGGAACATGATCTTTAACCAATTTGTACTACAAAGATGTTAATGTGTATATACGGGTATATATACATATAGACAAGTGTACAGTTCATGCAGAGTACATGCTACCTATGAATTAATTACTAAATTTAGAAATTTAGAAAATAAACAATAAGACATACTTTGTTATAGGGTTAGATATCAAAATGGTCACTAAAGTGGAGACCATATATCAGTTTGTTCACCAATCTCAACAGGGTATCATTTAAGCCATTGAAGTCGCGATAAATATCAAACAGGTGCATCTAAATATGTGTTCCGGGAGTAATAATAATATTTTATTGAGTTCTACACATTGCTTTGCATTCCATCACAATCAAATGAAAAGTTGTAAATTTTTGGTGGTATTGTGCGGAAAAAAAAAGAGTTTTACTATTTTAAAAAAATTAAATCAAAGAAAAAGAACTGTAAACTAAAAATAATTAGTAAATAAAAATATTAAAATCTGAATATATTATCTGAGATGCTAGAATTTATAAATCTTCGTTTTGCTGTGGTATCATGCAAAACAAATGTATAAAATTCAGTAAAAAGTTGTTATCGCTCTTTGAACACATTTTTAGACGTACCTATTTGATATTTATCGTGACTTCAGTGATTTAAATGATACCCTATTGAGATCGGTGAATAAAGTGATATATGATCTCCACTTTGATATTTAACCCTTTTGTTATATAAAATATCTTCACATTAATATAGTTTTTGTTAAAAAAAAATAGTC
The DNA here is from genome assembly GCA_030848705.1 of Heracleum sosnowskyi. NCBI lineage: Eukaryota > Viridiplantae > Streptophyta > Magnoliopsida > Apiales > Apiaceae > Heracleum > Heracleum sosnowskyi. Next base: position 12,604,257 of record CM061243.1, read on the forward strand.
GTGCATGAATATTATAATGAGCGTAAAGGCATTGTAATAATGTAGTGTGATTAAACATGTAAGATTCAGTTTACCCTAAACTGGTCCATAACAAACAGCTGTCATGTAGCAGCTTTCTTATACATAGCAATTCTCTCCACACTGATATATCAAATAAGCAACAAAACTGTCAACACATAACAGGCTTAGCCGTCGCGGATTTGGGAGGTAAACCTTTATTAATAATTTTCAAACTTCTCAACTCCTTTTAGAAAATCACTAATATTTATCATTTCCGGCCTCTGGTAAAAATCAAATGCCTGCGCAAGGTTATTTTTTCGAAAGTACTACAGAGTATATCTTGTATCTTTTTTGTTTAATAAAAGGTGAAAAAAACCCCGGACAAATTTTACGCATTAAATATATTTTTTATTGCCTAGTTTTCCATGCCAACCCTTTGCTTTGGGAAGAAGATATTATAAGATAAAAATTTGGATAATAATCAGGAAAAAGAAAAAGACAAAGCACAGAAGATTGGGAACCAAAAGTGGAAATTCTAACAACAGCCTTAAGTATAGACACAAAAATTGGTAAGCCTGTAAAGATTGCCTCTAGACACCTTCTTGTAAGATAATGCACTTCCATGTAGAGTTAAAAGATCAAATCAATTAGGTAGTTTGTAAAACATGAAAAATGCAAATATAAAGCAACAAACAACTTAATCTTGGTTAACATGGAAATTTTCCGGGGTGCATCGACCAGGATATACTAAATTAGAATACCAATTTTGAGCAGTATCCTTGCATACTTATTCTAAAATAGTCTATGACCTATTAAATGTTAACAATATCAATTAATTTTTAGGTTCAAGTTCCTAGCACATTAAGAGATCTTGCATCTGTACCTAATCTTCTGGAGTGCTGAAAATACACCTCGGATTGAGAGTGGCGCAGGAGCAGCAAGCAACGATTGTGTCTGTCGGCAAAGTTGAGCAACATCACCTGATACATATAAATCAATCAACAAATTTAAGAATTCAAATAAGCTTAATTTAGAAGAATATTTGAATGACAAACATCATTGTTTTCTTACCAAGATCACCCAAGTTGTTGTACAGTGTCCGAATTTTAGATCTATTGGTTCCGCATGTCTCTTCAAGTGCAGATACAATAATACTTGCCCCTATATTTAATTCCTAAGTGCAATAAACATTGGTCAGGTTTTCAGGTAACCAAGCAGACTGTTAAAAGAAGAACCCACTCAAAGCACCATGCACATTAGCTATGCCATTTAATTTCATCAAATTGCTCAATACTACTAAGTTTGGCTGAAGGCGCACTGAGGTGAAGTTTTGGGGACTGTCCAAGTCTGAGGCAAAACATATAAACTGAAGCAAGTGTTTTTCCGACATTGGAGCAAAGTGGGAATGCTATTTATTAGAGGCTTATTAGAAAATTTTATATATAAAAAAAAATAACCTTTTCCATTAGAAGTTACACAGCTGAACTTATTAAAACTTCAACTTACAACAAGAGGAAGGAAAAGGCACCAGCAGAAAATAAAGAAAGGGAAAAGGAACCGATGTTTTTCAGAAGGAAAATGAAGGAAGTCCACTAGTCAACCCTCCCGCTACCAAAGACTCCTACAATAACCATCCACACTCATCGACCAAACACAAGTACCCCTCACAAAAAAAAAGTTATACATAAATAATATGATTTTCGGTATTCACAAAGAGGGAGTGGAAGATAATAAGGAACAATAATTTGCTTTTTGTTACATAATATAATAAGAGTCCATTTATTTGTTAAACAGTACATACATTAATCACATAATTGTATTTACAAACTGCACAACAATCAGGCAAATTCTGACTACAAAACCATTGGGAAAAATCAATAATATACATATGTAGGGGAAGCGGGGTGTTATTATGCAATTCATCAAGGGTCACAAATTGTGCAAAAGATAAATACACAAACCACATTTTCATGATCAGGAGCAATCTTGTTCGTGCACAAGTACACTGCAGGTAGAACATCCTCAGGAGACAGAGCCAGTAAACTACAAAAATTAACCATAAATGTGATTACTTCTAGCAAATATTTTCTTTAAGTACAACAGGTTTTCATGGGACAGTCCCACCCTGACTTGAGCTTTACTACTAAACTAATCACTGATAATAATTATAAAAAAAAACACAGAAAAAGGAAAGCCATCTAGAGAATAGGAACCTCCTAAACATATTGCACAGCATTAATGTAGCTTTTATCTTTCCCTTTTCTTCCTCGACCAAGTCAAAAGTTCGTGCTAGATGTAGATATGGAGCCGGCTGTCCACCTTTCCAGCATGCTGCATATTTTGCCATTGGAGTCAACGTCTCAGGTAAAAGAGTATATTATGATGCTAGTTTAGGTACAAAATTAAAAGAACTTGGTGCAGTTTCTAAGTTTTTGAGGCAAATACCAACCATGGTCTACTGGAGAATAATCCTGAGGTGGTAACGATACAAGACATGGAGCAACAGCATCAGTTCGTTGTTCGTGTGTAGATATCTGAACCTTGTCTTTATCAGGTAATAGTAATACAGCATTGCTTGATGGCTGGCTGATTGCAAATATATCATCCATCTTGAGCAAATTCTCAGTCTCTTCCGTATCTTGGACAGAAGAGCAGCATCCAACGTAGTTTGGAGTGGCGCCCGATTTGCTACTCTCGGGCAATTTTTCCTTAATCTCATCAGGGCTACAATCAGGGTCACTATAATATATGTCCAGTGCCTTACTGATATCTCCCTTTGTATTATCTAATATTTTAGAAGCATAATTTCTTAAAGATGCACTGCAATTTACTATTTGCATAAATTGCTCTAACTCCTCTTTGTAAGGCCAAGTACAATCCGTTTGAGATTCTGACATAATTTTATCTTTATCCGATTTTGCACTAGCATTTACAAGTTTATCACCGTCGGGATCCGGATACACGAGCTTACTGAAGAACTTTGTAATTGTGTTTTGTTTTGGTTCAGTGATTTCTTTACTTGAACCTGTACGTGCTCTTTTATTAGGTTTACTTTTTATATTCCTCCTCTTTTTGGCAGGAGAAATGTTATGCTTAATTGCAGGTTTTGTACCAAGTGAATTGAATTTCATGCTCAAAGGACTCTTCTCGACTCTAAGGCCAGGTGCCTCCGTATCAGGTACCAAAGGCAACAAAGAGTCAGATTCGGAACCTGGATGAGATGTACTAGCAGCAGCCTGCTCATGAAATTCGATTTCGTGTTCGTAAAAGTTTGAAACTGCTTCGACAATATCTCTATTGGAGCTCCGAAGAAGACCCAACATCTGTTCTCGAGTAACCCAAGCAGGCAGGCAATCATGAAGTTCTTGTAACAATTCCTCCATATCATTTTCATTTACTATTACAGAATCCTGCGGACCAGGAACTTGATCTTGAAGTTCAGGATCAGTAGTCTTGAAAGTTTGGACTTCATCAGAAGCTAACTCTTTCTCTTCAATCACAACTGTATTAGCATTTGCAATCTTATCACTTGAATTCCTTGCCCCTTTCTGGAAACTTTTTAGAAAATCTTGCTTGATGGCCATTTCATCAACCAAGCCAGCAAAATGCTTCTGCATCGCATGAGCATGCTTGCTATCAAGTTTTTCCACATCAATTCCAACAGTGGGAATAACACGCTTGGGTTTCAAAAACTTCACATATTCTCTAAGCTCTTCATAGTTTGAATGTTCGCTATACGGTACAAGATGAATCTCAAATGAGTCCTTTGTCCTAACAGCAAATTTGTTCCGCTTTACTTCATACGTCCAACCAGTCGGAACAAAACCAACTACCTTATCATACCCCTTAGCAACCATAATCTCCTTCATCATCACAAAATTAGGTCGAAAATACGGCCAAGTCTCACCCAACACATTCCAACTAACAACATGAACATCACTCTCCGATTCATCCTCCGTAAACACCCCATCCTCCCCATACCCCAAAACCCCCAAAATATCCAATTTCCTCTTATCAACATGTATTTTCCTATTACACCTCTTCGAAATCTCAACCAAAATCTTCTCCTTCCCAATAACATAAGTAGCAACAAGAAACAAAACCGACTTCGACTTTTCCACATTTTCAACACCAATCCTATTAACAACTTCAACAATATAATCAATAGACTCATCTTGCACCGGAAACACAAATTTCGGATTACAATAGGTAGTATCCAAATAAACAACATCAGCACCAACAAACTCACTAAAAGAATTATCCAATTTCATTTCATCACAATACCGAAAATCGCCAGTATGCACATACCTCTCGAATACGCCATCCGAAACCCTAATCTTAAACAAAAACTGAACAGCACCAGGACAATGATTAGCATCTACAAGCGTAACTTCACAATCATCAACCACAACCGTCTCCGACATAGGCAACGAAACCACGAAAGCAGGCGGAACTTTGAGTACTTCGATAACAAGGCGTGCGGTGATAGGAGAACAATAGATGATGCCTTTAGACCAATTTTGAGTAATGCCGGTGTAGTGATCGGAGTGGAAATGAGAGAGGAAGTAGGAAATTGAGTAATCGCCAGCGTGTCGAAAGCCGTCGACGATGAAACGGGAGTTAGGGATGCGTTTTGATTGGGGGAAGTCGGCGGGGAGGGGAATGAGAGGTGGGAGGGTTTGTGTGGGGAGTGATGAGGTGGACTTGAGTGAATTGAGATAGAGAGTTGAGGAATTTAGGGTTAGGGTTTTGGAAGACATGGATGAGTTGTCTGTGATTTAACGGTTCTCTAACATGTGGATGTGTTGTGTTTTGTGTGATTTTATTTATGAAATGAACGGACGGTTAGGGTTTTGCCGTTAACTGTTGATGGAAGTGGAGAAGATGGCGCGCAAATATATAAGGACTTTTCGGTGGTATGAAATTCCGTCTGGGCTTTTTGCCGTTTGGGTAACAATTTTTCGTAATTTCGGGTCGTCAGTTGAATAAATTAATAATTTTGTTGCAATGTACGGACATGTCAATAGTTTTTTTTTTTTGCCAACAAAGAAATAGACTTTCATTAAATTAAATCATTTGTGAGTACATGAATAATTTCTGGGGAGGGTTCATTCGCCTTTCAGATGCGGTCAGCTATAGAATAACTACAGCTGACGAAAGCATGAGCTAGGTTATTCACAGATCGCTTCACAAATTTAAGGATTACACCCTTGACTTTTACATCCTTCAACAGATCTCTGCACTCCTGAATCACCACTCCAAAGTATGAAGACATTGCAGCACTACCTCGAATTGCTTGGACAGCAACAAGGCAGTCTGTTTCGACTATGGTATCCTTTAATTGTTTAGTTTTGATCCAATTTAATGCTTCTCGAATCCCCATGACCTCAGCACATTCTGGAGAAATGCATCCTTCCTTGCAACTCGATCGAGCTTCTACCAATTCTCCTTTGTGGTTTCTTGCAGTAAACGCGAAACTATAGCAATTAGAAGGTTCAAAAACTGCAGCATCAGTATTTACCTTAGTCTGATTTTCTGTTGGAGGAGTCCATCACTCATCACCATCGTCTGGGTTTAGTAATCCCCATGAACGGTCAGAGAATTTGTCTTGAGCTTCTTTCCATTGACTAAGTACCACTCTAGCTGAATTCGCAGCTTCTTGCACTTCCATACATTTCTGATTCCATATTAAATCGTTCCTGCATTTCCAAATTGTCCAGCATATCATGGCTCCCATTTACCGTTTAGAAGCATTCCACTCATTGAAAACATTTAAAGCCCATCCCAGGAAAGATTCATATGTAGTATCATCTTCGTAGATGCCTACTGACTCGCAGCATGATCTGGCAAAATAACATTCTAGCAAAATATGCCTTGTGCTCTCAGCTTCCCTATTGCACAAAGAACAAACTACATTAACATTTACTTGCTTTATACGAAACATGTCTTTTGTTGGAAGACATCTCGTAATAGCTCACCACATAAAGTTCTTTACTTTTGGTGGAATTGTTAAGTTCCACATACGTTTCCAGAAGCAGGTGTTGCCATATCGATTCACTAGAGGTTTAGATTCTTGAATTAGAGTATGTGCCATCTTGACTGAGTAATTTCCACTCTTTTCCTTTCTCCAATACCAGTTGTCTTCGTTAGATTCTGATAGAGGCGTGGCTAAAATAATATTAGCATCACGTTGAATAAAAATGTCCTTAATAAGGTCTTCATCCCATTTCCTTTCATTTGAAATCATTAACGCTGACTGTTTGATTCTGAATAGCTTCACTCTCCGTCATGACATATGGGTTATCAATGTTAGGCAACCACGGCTCATTCACTATTTTTACTGAACTTCCATCTCCCACTCTACATCCTAGACCTTGCCTTAGAATGTGTTGAGCTGCTAATAAACTACGCCAAACAAAACTCGGACTTGCACCTAATTTAGCACTTAGAAATTGTCGTTTGGAAAATATTTTGCCTTGAAAATCCTAGTTACAAGAGAATTCGAATTTGTAACAAGGCGCCAACCTTGTTTTCCCAGCAGAGCGACATTAAACTCATTAAGGTTCCTAAAGCCAAGCCCCCCGTACATTTTCGAAACACTCCTCCGCTCCCAACTCATCCAGTGGATATTCTTTTCCTTCTTCCCTGATTTCCACCAGTATTTGCACATTAACTTCTCCATATCTTTGCACATTTCAAGAGGTAGAAGAAAGACAGACATTGCATAAGTGGGAATTGTTTGCGTTACTGTCTTGAGAAGGACTTATTTTGCACTCTTGTTTAATAAACTCCCATCCCAACTCTGAATCCTGTTGCGAACTCGATCTTTTAGATACCCCAGGACTGCTGTTTTATTTCTATTCATACAATTTGGCAATCCAAGATACTGGGTGTTCGAGTCAGCTTCATGAAAACCCAAAACTTCTAGAACTGTTGCCTTTGTTTCTTGCCTCACATTATGACTGAAAAAGACACTCGACTTGCCCGTGTTTATTTTCTGTCCAGAAGCTTGTTCAAAAATTGCTAAGATCTCCATAACTTGCACAACTTCTTCTTTAGTGGCATGGCAGTATATATAACTGGCGTCCGCAAAAAACATGTGGGACAATGTAGGAGCACCCCTCGCTACTTTGATTTCCTTTATCAGTCCACGCTGTTCATATGACTTTATAATAGCTGATAAACCTTCCATGCATATCAGGAATAGATATGATGAGAGGGGGTCGCCTTGACGAAGACCCCTTCGAGAAACTATGTCACCAAACTCCTTGCCCGAGTGAGTGATTTTGTATCGAGCTGTAGTTACACACTGCATAAAGAGATTAACAGTTGAGTTAGAGAAACCCAATTTACTTAGCATAGCCCTAATATAACTCCACTCCACCCTGTCGTATGTTTTGCTCATGTCGAGCTTCAAAGCCATCCACCTTTTTTTGCCTCGAGTTTTGCGCTTCATGTAGTGAATAATCTCAAACGATATCATGATGTTGTCTGAAATTATTCGGCCTGGAATGAAAGCGCTCTGTTCTTCAGAAATAATCCGATCAATTACCTCTTTCAACCGATTTGCTAACACTTTAGAGGCTATTTTGTACCTGACATTACACAATGATATTGGCCTAAGATCGACCATATTATGAGGGTTTTTCTTTTTTGGAACAAGAACAATATTAGTATCAGTGTATTGTTCATCAAACATGCCAGTTTCAAAGAAAGATTTTACCATTTGGATTATATCTCTTCCGATTGTACCCTAATATTTATGGTAAAAACCCGGGCTCATGCCATCAGGGCCCGGTGACTTATCAGAGTGCATATGGGAAATGGCCTGCTTTACCTCTTGATCTTCAACAGGTTTCAGAAGTACATCGTTTTGATCGTTTGTGACCTTATTACCAACACAACTGATCACATTTTGCCAACTCACCTTTGTCGCTGCAAACAAATCATTGAAATAGTCCACCATCAATTCTTGCAGGCCTCCTTCCCACTCTACCTGTTCACCATTTTCGTTTAACAAGAATTGAATCTGATTATTTTTCCGTCGGGCCCGAGCTGTAGCATGAAAGAATTTACTGTTTTTGTCTCACTCCCTTAACCACAGTTGTTTCGATCTTTGTTTCCAGAAAATTTCTTGTTGAGTGAGAATTTCTGCCAGCTCCTTGTTTGTACTTTGGTTTCTTTGAACTGCTTCCTTATCTCTGTGACCTCTTGTACTTCTTATAATCTTCTTGCACTTTTCAATCCTCTTCTTAAAGTTTCCTGTAAATTCTTGTCCCCAACTCGACACTTCATCTAGACATTTGTTTAGCTTTGTTCGCAGAACTTCATTATGGTTTTTATGCCACGAATCCTCCACTATAAGTTTACAAACTGGCTCTATTAGACAAACATTTTCGAATCTTAGTTTGCGAATTCTGGGAGATAAGGCTGCAATTATAGGTTCAAGTAAAATGGGACTATAATCCGATGTTGATACCTCAAGATTGATCAGTTTTGCATCTTTAAACAAATTCATCCAAGAACTTGAAGCTATAGCTCTGTCCAGCCTAATCTCGACCCACTTGTCTGTACCATATCCCCTCTCCCAAGTAAACGATAGCCTTGAAGTTCCATGTCATGAAGGTCACACTCTTCTAGCACCTCTTGGAAACCGTTAATCAACCATGAAGGATATAACGGACCTCCTCTTTTGTCAGCTTGACCCAAGACATTATTCATGTCGCCCATTAATACCCAGGGAAGCTGGTTTTGCGAATGTAATTGCCTAATGAGGTTCCAGGTAGACCTTTGTTTTGTCCTGTTAGGCTCACCATAAAGTCTCGTTAGTCTAAAGGGCGGCCATCCTTGAATGTTGACGATCACATCAATATGATTGTATAGTGCTCTCTTCTTTATTCCTCCAAAACATCACTAAACCCATTCCCTGTCCTTGACAATCGACAACAAAAGAACCTTCAAAACATATTTTTTTCTTACATTTTCTGCTTTTTCTTTTTTGCACAAAGTTTCACTAAGGAAAATAATATTGGGCTTCTTTTGGATCGTTTGACCCTTTAGGAATTGTAAGGCCCACGGGGTGCCAAGCCCGTGGCAATTCCAGCTGAAGGTTGTCATAATCCTTGGCGGGCCCGAGTTTCGGAACCCGTCGTAAATTCGTTTTTTGGCCCAATATTAATTCCATTTTGATCCATGTTTTCATTTTCCGACTCTTGCTCAATTTCCGTATTTATTCCCATAATTTCCTTCCCATCACAATCCGTTCTCCTTTTTTTATTTTCAAAAATAATACTTTTGACACCTGTATTATTTTTCCCTCCACCAGCTATATCTGCAAAATTCAAGTTCCCTGATTTGTTGCCCATCACATCTTTCTGTTGCACCCCATCCCCTAATTTTTGGCCATCCTTATCTTTCCCCGATATTCCAGGATTTGATGATTCAGTTTGAACAACTTTTTCCGGTGTCGGATTCCGTTTATCACCTGTAACACTTGCTGCTGATTCCGACATGAATTCCTCCCCGTTTCTCAACCATTTCGATCCTATCAAGTTATTCTGTCTTCGTAACTGTGCTCTCATCCATGTACCATATGGCCTGGTTATTTCATTCTCTAGAATGTCAAATAACTTGCTCCAAAACTTGTCTGCATGCCCAATAATTCCACATATGAAGCAGAAAGTCGGAACGTTTTCATATTTGAACGTGATCCTGCTCCATTCATTACCAGTCTTACGTACATTCATCCTCCTCCTTAACGGGTTTGTGATATCAATGGTGACCCTTATCCTCATGTACTCTCTCCAAATGCCCTTATAATTGCTTGGGCATGAGCTAATGTAATGACCTACTTGATTCCCAATCTCCAGCATGATCCTTTCAAACATAAAACCTGGTTGCACGTCGTGCACTTGAACCCATAAATCGATTGTATCTAGAGGGACACATCTCGGATTCATGTTCTCATTCATACGTCCTATTAACAGAACTTTGTGGTTAAAGGACCATGGGCTCCCCTCGATCACTCTGTTCAAGTCAATCACATGATAAAATTGGAAAATAAACAGATTTACTTCTATATCATTAATATATACCCCTTTCCCTGGCTTCCACAACGATGCGAGTGTATGTTGCATTGCTGCAAAATCAAAAATTCCTTATGTTAAGAATTTCCCCACCAGACACAATTTTGGATCCCCTACTAGTTGTTGCCCTGCGACAATATCTTCTTCAATGTCTCCCAAAGCTATGCCGCATTCATCTTCTTCATCCAAACTTATTTCAAACATTGCTTGAGTGATGTTCTCCATGGATTCTTATAGGAATATAGATCTAAGTAATATCGAAAAGACTATTAACTGAGATGACAATAAAACTTACATATATGACCAAAACATGGCAGAGGCCAAGACTTTCAATGTCCCGAAGTTTTATTCCCTTTGTTAAACTCCTGCTTTAATATTCTCTTAATCTCGTATTAATTATAAACTTCCAAGACTTGATATTTACGTACAAACATAACGATTTTTGATCTTGTTTCCTCGTCTTTCATTGTTTCTATTTTTTGCGGTTCGTTTCTTGTGTAGAAATGACATGTCAATAGTTTTGTAGCAAGGAAGATGGTCAAAATCGATTTAATTATTATAGGAGTGTGTAGTTTTAAATTTGAGAATATAAAATGAGAAATATCATTTGTGTATATTGAGGAATGAATAATTTTATTGATAAATAGTGTAATTATAAATGTAATTGTGTCAATATTTTAAGACTTGTATACAATAAGTATTATTTAAAAATAGATTGAAATACTATAGAATTTGAAATACAAGTGCACTATTATAAGTAGGTTTATCAGAGTTTTGTTTGTACAATTTGTAGATAGGTATTTTGTCATATAAAATAGTTAATGTCTGTTTTTTAGCGATCAATTCATTTGTTGTTGTGTTTTTGTAGTCTAGGTTATGAATTGTTAAATGCACACAATATTGTTTTAATATAATCGAACACACATGAATGAGATGGAGAAATTTTTTTTAAAAAAATAATTGAAGATCGGTTCGTCTTTGCACACCCTCACTAGACCTGAGTTTGTGATAAGTACCGTGAAAATGAGTACCTATTATAGTTGTCTCGAGTATTTATGACACATATTTACCTTTTCTTTTAACTTGAAAATTGATTCTGCATCGCTGCACGCCTCTTATGTGTCCGTCGATATATTTAATTATATGAACACCTTTAATGTGTTTGATAATTATAAATTTTAATCCAATTTTTTTTATATGTTATCATCATTTACTTATAATAATTATTTTAACTTGACTATATATATATATATATATATATATATATATATAATTATTTAAGTTATAACCGATATCAAGTCCAAAATTTAAATATTATATCGATCAATTTGATTATATATATCGGCGATCCAAACACTTTTAAATTCATTTTTTTTGAATTTGTTGTTCTAACCATACAAATGATTTTTTTACATAAAATATGTTTAAGTATATTAACTTACATGCAAATTGATATGGTTGATGATGTAATTTGTAAATTATAATATATAAAATCTGAACCACTATTTATTTAATGCATATATAAATAATTTATAATATTAAAATAATTTTTTTTAATGTGTCAATTTTAAAATATTTTGTGCACGCACTTATTTTTACGCGATCTTTTCTTCTAGTATGATTACATTTGCAAAATATGTTAAAACATGACATAAAAGAAAACGTTCATCTATTGTTTTTAAAAATGTTTAAAAAAATCATATATTTTGCGACCCAAACATCCTTGACTTCACTTTTTCTTTTTTTTAGAAAAACGTAAGTGATATGGACAGAAAAGTAATTATAGAAATATAATTGATGATTCAATTAAAAGGCCGGTATTTAAGGACCGACACCCTAATTATTCATTAATTTCGTAATTAATGAATAGGGAAAATATACAGCTCATAAAAAGAGTCCAAAATATGGTAAATTCATCAAAGAAGGATCCGGAATCCCAATTAAAGGCAATTAATGAGTCATAGCCTTTATCAACAAGGAAACGAATTCTCCAGCAAGAAATACAATGTTTATCCAATAACAAAAAGGAGACTTATTCGCTAAGACTCCTAAACATACCATAAATACTATGCTCTAGACGCCTATATAAGGACCCTGATCCTACAATCAGAACTACGTTTTGGGCACAGCTCCATACGTCATCTACTACGTTTTGGGCACAACTCCATACGTCATCTACTACGTTTTGGGCACAACTCCATACGTCATCTACTACGTTTTGGGCACAGCTCCATACGTCATCTACTACGTTTTGGGCACAGCTCCATACGTCATCTACTACGTTTTGGCACAGCTCCATACGTCACAACGCCTCGAAGGCGCAACAAGCCACGAAGGCACCCCTAGAACTACGTTTTAGACTTCATCCACGAATAAGGACATACAAGTCATCTACAACGTTTTAGACTTCATCCTCGAATAAGGACATACAAGTCACTACGTCCTTGGTGTGCCCCTGCCGCCATAGCCCCGAGGGCAACACCAAGAACTACGTCTTTGGCTTGATTCTCAATAACGATTTGAGATACGTAGGCATCTTGTGAGGACCCATTTAGTCCGGATACACGAGTGCAGCCATTAAAGCTCGAAGCTCATTAAACCTTAGCATTAAATTCATCAAGTACGTTTTTTAATCCATAACATTTGGCGCCGTCTGTGGGAAGACAACATCAACCATGGCAAACACACGAAGAACAGCTCGGGATACTCAGACTCCCGACGATCGCCCCATCACCTCTGAGGCTGATCAGCCACCGCCGACTACCGGCACACAAGGGGCGAATATCCCCACCAGTACTCAAGGACCGGAAATCCCGATTTCGGTTGAAGGAACGAATCCCCTGCAGATGGTCATTCATGGATCTAATCCACAAGAGACCATTCACCAGCAACCAATCACGACCTCCCCGCTGCTCATGAGTGCACCAAGGAGCCTTCAACTCCATACTACTGATCTCCCTCAATACGCGAATCAGACTTTGGGGATGCCAAGCTACGGCATGCCCCCTCGACCCATGGCGGGAGGTAGTGGAACTAATCCAATCTACCATGAGGCATATGTGCCTCCTTATATTCAAGGTCTGGGACCCCAAAATCAACAAACTCGTCAGACCCCTCTCATTCAAGATTACTCTGGCCCATACACTGAGGATGAGGGTTATACAACTGGGGAGGATGTCGCCCCAAGGAGGAGACGTTCTTCACAGACAAATCGGGAGCCACCCCAAACTACTAGGGAGAAGCTTGCAGCCCATGAGGCAGAGACTGCAAGGCTCAAAAAACTCCTTGCTGAAGAAGAGGCCGCTCAAACTCGGGGCCGAACGACTGAAGGAATCCCGATAATCAACTTGGATCCACCAAGAAGGACCAAAAGGGCTGAAGCCCCAAGGGGTGATCCTAGTAATCTGTTGCCCCTAGGAGATCCTGATGATCCTACACCACCGTTTACTCAAGACATCATGAAAACGGCTATATCCAGAAAGTTCAAGATGCCTTCGATCAAAGCCTATGATGGAACGGGAGATCCCGCAAATCATGTAAGGACATTCTCCAATGCACTGCTGCTGCAGCCAGCCAACGATGCGGTCAAGTGTAGGGCGTTTCCCCAAACTCTTGCAGGTATGGCTCAACGTTGGTACAGCCGTCTACCTCCCAACTCTATTGGGTCCTTTAAGGAGCTAAGCAAGGCTTTCATCAATCAGTTCATTAGTGGAAGGGTGCATGAGAAAAGTTCTGCATCACTCATGGCAATACGTCAAGGAAAGAATGAAGCCCTAAGGGACTACATTAATCGATTCACTCGAGAGGCTTTGAAAGTCCCGGACTTAGACGACAAAGTGGCTATGATAGCCCTGCAACAAGGAACCATTGATGACCACTTCAGGAGGTCGTTGGCTAAACATCCACCAGAGAGCATGTTGAAGCTCCAAGATAGAGCCGGAAAGTACATCAAGGCTGAGGAAAGCATGAGAAAGTATGAACCCACCGCTGGCGACGGTGGAAACTCAAAGAAAAGAAAAGAAACTCAGGAGTACGACGTCAAGGAAAAGTTTCCCCGAACATCAAAGAATTCTGACTCTCCACCCAAGAGAAATAACTTTGGGCCAAAGTTCACGGAGTATGCAAGATTGAATACTCCCAGGAGTCAAATTCTGATGGAGATAGCCAAGGAAGAAGATATCAAATGGCCAAAGCCAATGAGGGCTGATTTGTCCAAGCGGAACCAAAATCAGTTTTGTCGGTTCCACAAAGAAGTCGGTCATGACACCGACGATTGTAGGCAATTGAAAGATGAGATTGAGTTTCTGATACGAAGAGGAAAACTCAGCAAGTTCACTAAGGATGGAAGCCAAGGTAGCCAAAGAGGGAACTATGAAAGGAAGGATTATGATAGAAGGGACAACGATCAAGATCGGAATCCCAAGCCCCGAGGGCCAGTGATCAACATGATATTCGGAGGGCCAACTACTGCTGGGTCTTCCCGAAACTCAAGAAAAGCTTATGCCCGAGAAGTAATGACTGTGGTTGGAGAAGCACCGAAGCGTGCCAGGACAGAAGTGTCAATAGGTTTTGACGATTCAGACTTGGAAGGGGTGAAGTTCCCCCATGATGATCCTCTTGTCATAATACCTGTGATAGGCAACTCCGAAACAAAAAGAGTCTTGGTTGATAATGGAGCTTCAGTGGATATCTTGTTCCACGATGCCTTTATCAAGATGGGTTACACTGATTCTCAGTTGACACCCTCTAATATGCCCATATATGGGTTCAATGGAGTGGAATCAAAGGTGGAAGGCACTATCCAACTCCCAATGACCATGGGGCAAGGAACGAATACATCCACTCAGATGCTGAACTTCATAGTTATAAAGGCAACCTCAACCTACAATGCGATCCTTGGGAGGACGGGTCTTCATGCGTTTAAGGCTGTTGCCTCATCTTATCATCTAAAAATCAAGTTCCCAATGAGGAATGGGATTGGTGAAGAACGAGGAGACCAAAAGATGGCTAGAAGTTGTTATGTAGCCGCGTTAAGGCCTGATGGAACCGGGGGTCAAGTTCTCCCAATTGAAGATATGAATATCAGCGACAACGAGGACAGAAGGGGGAAACCGACTGAGGACTTGGTCCCAATTCCCCTAGTCCCATGAGAACCAGAGAAGGTGACTTATATTGGGGCACTACTGCCCGAACCATTGAAGAGCAAACTCACGTCTTTTCTTCAAGAAAACAATGACGTTTTTGCTTGGATAACGGCCGACATGCCAGGGATTGATCCCCAATTGATATCTCACAAATTGAATGTGGATCCAGAAAGGAAGACAGTAAAACAAAAGAAAAGAAATTTTGCTCCAGAGAGGCTTGAAGCCATTAAGCAAGAAGTGAATAAGCTTTTGGAAGCCGGGTTCATTGAGGAAATTCAATTCCCAGAATGGTTAGCTAACCCCGTGATGGTCAAAAAAGCTAACGGGAAGTGGAGGATGTGCGTCGACTTCACCGACTTGAATGATGCATGTCCTAAGGATTGTTTTCCCTTACCAAGGATTGATGCTCTAATAGATGCCACTGCTGGGCATGAGATGCTAAGTTTCATGGATGGCTTCAGTGGATATAATCAAATCAAGATGCACAAAGATGACATCGCCAAGGTATCATTCATCACTGACTTTGGTGTCTTCTGTTTCTTAGTCATGGCTTTTGGGCTTAAGAATGCAGGAGCGACCTATCAAAGGTTGGTAAAAAAAATCTTTGAGCACCTAATTGGAAAAACCATGGAGGTCTACGTGGATGACATGTTAGTCAAAAGCCTCGATAAGGCCGATCACATTAAGCACCTCCGAGAGGCATTCGAAGTGCTAAGGCACCACAAGATGATGTTGAATCCAGCTAAGTGTGCCTTTGGTGTAGGCTCGGGAAAGTTTTTAGGCCTAATGGTTTCCAAGAGAGGAATCGAGGCCAATCCCGACAAAATCAAAGCAATTCTAGACATGGAGCCACCACGGACTGTCAAAGATGTCCAGAAATTAACGGGAAGAGTGGCAGCGTTGGGGAGATTCATCTCCAAGTAAGGAGAGAAGTGTTTACCCTTCTTCAAAGCACTCAAAAAAGTGAAAATTTTGAATGGACAACTGAAAGCCAAGAGGCCTTTGAGGCCCTAAAGAAATACATGGCTGAAGCACCACTATTGGCAAAACCCAAGCCAGGGGAAACTCTCTACTTGTACTTGGCAGTTTCTAACACAACCCTTGGAGCTGTACTGATAAAGGAAGAATTGAAAGTGCAGAAGCCCGTCTACTATGTGAGTAAGATTCTTCATGGGGCAGAAATAAACTACTCAACGATTGAGAAGTTTGCCTTAGCCTTGATAATGGCCTCAAGAAAGCTACGCCCGTACTTCCAGGCACACAAGATAGAGGTTTTGACTGATCAACCTCTAAGAAACATCTTGCATAGCCCTCAAGTTAGTGGAAGATTGATCAAATGGGCCATTGAATTGGGCGAATTCGACATCAAGTATAAGCCTCGAACGGCCATAAAAGCTCAAGCACTCGCTGACTTCATGGTTGAATGTACCATTGACAACCAAGAAGTCGGGGGGGGGGGGGGGGGCAGGAAGTAATAATGGAAGACAAGGAAACTGAAGACATAATCTCCAAAGAATGTTGGGTGAAGTAATAATGGAAGACAAGGAAACTGAAGACATAATCTCCAAAGAATGTTGGGTGCTCTATTTTGATGGAGCATCAAAAACAAAATCAAGTGGAGCCGGTTTAGTGCTACAAAGTCCTGATGGATTCCTCATAGAGTATGCACTGAAACTTGACTTCCCAACGACAAACAATGAGGTTGAGTATGAAGCTCTGATAGCTGGCTTAGGGCTGGCTGGAGCCTTGATGGTCAAAACTCTGAAAGTATGTGGAGATTCGAGGCTAGTGGTTTCCCAAGTGAATGGGGAATTTGAGGCCAGAGATGAAGTCATGGCCAAGTACTTGAAACTTGTCAAGGCCATCATGACTCAGTTCGACGAATGCTATGTAGAGCACATCCCAAGGGAAGAAAACTTGAAGGCTGATGCCTTGTCTAAGTTTGCTTCTTCTGAAATTGAAAACTATGCAGGGAGTGTATACTTCCAAGTCCTGAGGACCCCAAGCATCAACGGAAAGTTGGTAGCACCCATTGATGTTGCTAGTTGTTGGATAGATCCCATCAAGGCTCATCTGGAAACTGGGTGGTTACCCAATGACACTTCAGAAGCACGAAAGCTATACGTCAGAGCACTAAGGTATACCCTGATTGAGGGAATCCTATATAAGAAGTCTTTCATCATTCCATATCTGAAATGTTTAAGACCTCAAGAGGCAGAATTAGCCCTGAAGGAAGTACATGAAGGAATTTATGGGCAGCACTTGGGGGGCAGAGCCCTTGCCCATAAAATCACTCGTCTAGGTTTCTATTGGCCAAGCATACTTGCTGATGCTAAAAGCTATGTAAAGAAATGTGAACGGTGCCAGAAACATGCACCAGTGGTTAGGCAACCACCAGAGATGATGACATCCATTAACTCACCTATTCCCTTTGCTATGTGGGGAATAGATATACTCGGGCCATTTCCAATGGCAAGTGCTCAACGAAAGTTCTTGATAGTAGCAATCGACTACTTCACCAAGTGGATTGACGCTAAACCTTTAGCCAAGATAACCACCAAGCAAGTAATGCATTTCTTCTGGGAAAATGTGATATGCAGGTACGGAATTCCGCGAGTCCTGGTTACGGACAATGGAACTCAGTTTAACAATGATGAGTTCAAGAAATATTGTGATGAGAATGATATCAAGTTGCGCTTCACTTCTGTTGCCCATCCTCAAGGAAATGGGCAAGCTGAGGTTGCAAATCGAATTATCCTGGATGGACTAAAGAAAAGAGTTGAACGCTCCAGAAACACTTGGGTAGACGAATTACTCCCCATACTTTGGGCATATCGTACTACTTGTAAAGTCACCACCGGGGCAACTCCGTTTCTATTGGCTTATGGAGTAGAGGCAGTAGTCCCGGTGGAGATTACTCACACCTCCCCAAGAGTTGAGGCTTATGAACCGGAAGAAAATGAAGAAGGCTTGAGGCTAGCTTTGGATCTAATTGATGAAGTTAGGGATGAAGCAAACGCCAAGATAGTTGAACATCAAAAGAAAGCCTCTTTCTACTACAACCTAAGGGTTAAAGAAAGGTTTTTTCGTCAAGGAGACTTGGTTCTCAAGAAAATTGAAGCATCCAGAGTTGGACAAAAGGGCAAGCTGGCCCCAAATTGGGAAGGACCATATCGCGTCAAGAACGTGTTTGGTCGAGGCTCGTACAAACTAGAAACCCTTGAAGGGCATGAGGTGCCAAGGACTTGGCATGCCTCCAATTTGAAAGTCTATTATGTTCAAAGTGTGTCCTGATTGGACTCACTACTAGGACAAATAGAAATAAGGTTCGATGAAATCATGAGCTTCCTAGAAAGCAAATGAAGGGTTGAAACCCCAGAAACCTAAAATATTCAGTCCAAACCCCATCATTTGATATGCTCAATGAAAGGCTTGAAGCCAAAACAAGACGGTATAAGACATAAAAGGCTTATGCAAGTGTCAAGTTAGCCTCGAATAAGGCAAAATCGTCATAAATGTGTAGGTCGCTCCACACTTTACACCAAGACGATACTCGTGAAACACTAGTGTATATTAAAATCCTCAAAAAAGGGTAGTAAGTCCCAGGTAAGGGATAAAAAGACCCCAAGTCTCGAAAAAGACCGGTATAACTCCTATGAAATCCTAGTGCATTATCATAGACGTTGGGAAGCGTGATTAGCCATTTTAAACTTCAAAGAAGAATCCCAGAAAATCTTCAAATCCTCAACAACAAGCCATGAAGGGCCAAGGGATACAAATAAAACTAAACTTGTTAAAAGTTTAAGTTAAGCCCGAAGGCTGGAAATACATAAAGAAAGTACAAGCCATGAATGGCCACAAATAAAAAACTAACTAAGCATCTTCCCCCTTGCCACCAGATTCTGCCTCCTCCCCTGAGCTAGAGCCAGAGGAATGCTCATCAGCATCTTGGTCATCGGCAGAAGTGTCGCCAAGGGGGACGAATGCACGGGATCTAAAATCCCAGAAATCTTCAAGTCTTCAAAGCAAAATCCCAGAAATCTTCAAAGAAAACTCAGAATCTTCAAATAAAACCCAGAATCTTCAAAGATTTCTTCAAATCTTCAAGCAAGAAACCCAGAAAAACGGTGAGATTCAACGGAAAATCTCGCCGGGAATCACTTTGTGACAGAACCCTAGCAGAGCAATTTAGAGAAGATTTTGGAGAAAATTTAGCAGAGTAACTTTGAGAAATAGAAAGTGAGGAATGAATGGAAACAACTGAGAGTTCACCCTTTTATAGGGATGACAGCCGGTCAATGGGCCGGTTGAAGGAAGGACAACCAGCATTAGCCGGTATAGTCATAAAGGCTAAAGGCCCAATAAAGGCTAAAGGCCTAATAAAGGCTAAAGGCCCAATAAAGGCTAAAGGCCCAATAAAAGGCTAAAGGCCCAATAAAGGCTAAAGGCCCAATAAAAAAGGCTAAAGGCCCAATAAAGGCTAAAAGCCCAATAAAGGCTAAAGGCCCAATAAAAAGGCTAAAATCCCAATAAAGGCTAGAGGCCCAATAAAAAAGCTAAAGGCCCAATTGCTAAATAAAGGCCTTAGACCCAAATTGAGCCCAATATATGCGGGCCTTAAAAGCTCGAAATGAACCAAATATTCGACCAGAATCCTGGTCGAATGAGTTCGAACGGGGCTCAAAATGGAGCACATCTTCGACTAAAATCCTGGTCGAAAGTATTCGACCAGGGCCTGAAACAACGCTAGAATTCGACTAGCAACCTGGTCGAAATCATTCGACCAGGAGGTAAAATCAAGTCAAGATTCGACCAGAAACCTGGTCGAAACCATTCGACCAGGAGGAAAAAGCCAGCCAAAATTCGACTAGAATCCTGGTCGAAGGTGTTCGACCAGGACCCAAAAGTGAGGTCGAATTCGACCAGGATCCTGGTCGAAAATAAACTGAAAAATCAAAAAATTGATTTGTCTTCTATGGAATTGATGAAAAATCCCGATTCCTGTTTTGGGAAAATTACAAAATGGATTTAGAACTATATGTTCGTCAAACCAAGCCACAATACGGAAGAAAAATTTCGTAACTCCCGAATAAGCTAACTTCTACGATAATCTAAAAGAGATTTTCCTAGAAGTTGGGGGGCAAATGATATGGACAGAAAAGTAATTATAGAAATATAATTGATGATTCAATTAAAAGGCCGGTATTTAAGGACCGACACCCTAATTATTCATTAATTTCGTAATTAATGAATAGGGAAAATATACAGCTCATAAAAAGAGTCCAAAATATGGTAAATTCATCAAAGAAGGATCCGGAATCCCAATTAAAGGCAATTAATGAGTCATAGCCTTTATTAACAAGGAAACGAATTCTCCAGCAAGAAATACAATGTTTATCCAATAACAAAAAGGAGACTTATTCGCTAAGACTCCTAAACATACCATAAATACTATGCTCTAGACGCCTATATAAGGACCCTGATCCTACAATCAGAACTACGTTTTGGGCACAGCTCCATACGTCATCTACTACGTTTTGGGCACAGCTCCATACGTCATCTACTACGTTTTGGGCACAGCTCCATACGTCATCTACTACGTTTTGGGCACAGCTCCATACGTCATCTACTACGTTTTGGGCACAGCTCCATATGTCATCTATTACGTTTTGGGCACAGCTCCATACGTCATCTACTACGTTTTGGCACAGCTCCATACGTCACAACGCCTCGAAGGCGCAACAAGCCACGAAGGCACCCCTAGAACTACGTTTTAGACTTCATCCACGAATAAGGACATACAAGTCATCTACAACGTTTTAGACTTCATCCTCGAATAAGGACATACAAGTCACTACGTCCTTGGTGTGCCCCTGCCGCCATAGCCCCGAGGGAAACACCAAGAACTACGTCTTTGGCTTGATTCTCAATAACGATTTGAGATACGTAGGCATCTTGTGAGGACCCATTTAGTCCGGATACACGAGTGCAGCCATTAAAGCTCGAAGCTCATTAAACCTTAGCATTAAATTCATCAAGTACGTTTTTTAATCCATAACAGTAAGTTTAACCGTATAGATGAAAAGATGACGTTAAAATTGTTGAATGTATTAATTTATGGGAGAAATTTTTATGATAGACGATGCAATTTGTAATCTAATACGATATAAAATCCAAGCCATTAAATATTTAATGCAAGTAAATATAATTTACAATATTAAAATAATTAATCTTATTTTTTATGGGTCAAATTTATATTTGTATAGATGATTATTTTTCTGCGATCATCTTTTTCACTATAGTTAGATTTGCAAAAAAATTAGTAAAAACATCTATTTAAAGCATAAATTGATTATCTTGCCGAGTAAATTACAAGATTTTTTTTGAAAAAAAATAATCATATAGTATCTTGGTATTCGCACTTATAGATAATGAATTTTAAATTTTTATCAAAATGAGTAACTTCAATTCAAAATTTTATTATGTGTAATTTATGTTTGAATATTTGTTGTTATATGTATTTTTATTCTGCATTTTGTGTTTGAATATTTCTTGTTATATGCCTGGTCATTCAATGAAAAGATACCGGTTGAAATTTAAGAAACCAAAAACAGAAGAGAAGGAATGATAAGGAAGAAGAGCGGCTAAATAGCGGAGGTTTGAAGGTGTCCAACTGAAAACGTGCTCATCGTCACAAGGGAAAGAGATCCAAATATTATGGTAACTACTTTTCTTATATACACAACAAACACTCACTCCACGCTACACTACTGTCACTCTCTTATCTCCACTTCCCATTTCATTTTCATCTCTTCAATGTACCCTCTTCTGTAACCAAAACAAATAACCTGCAATACACGCATTCATTGATATACACGTAGTTTTTATCTTCCAATGGCTTCACGGAGACTGATCACATCTCTTCTCCGTTCCTCGAAATGTCGATCCCCTTCATTCTCAAACCCTAGGCCTTCTTTTTTAGCCTCTCATCGTCTCTCCCCAGCCAACATTCTCTTGCAACGCGTGGTTAATTACGCGACAGCTGCTCCAGCCAAGGAAGCAACTGCACCGAAGAAGACAGCGGCCACGGGGAAGGGAACGATTACTGATGAGTTCACGGGAGCTGGTGCGATCGGGCAGGTGTGTCAGATTATTGGTGCAGTTGTGGATGTTAAATTTGAAGATGGATTGCCGCCAATTATGACGGCGTTGGAGGTGTTGGATTTTGAGGTTCGGTTGGTTCTTGAGGTGGCGCAACACATGGGAGAGAATACGGTTAGGACTATTGCTATGGATGGTACTGAAGGCCTCGTTCGCGGTCAGAAAGTCCTTAACACTGGCGCTCCTATCACTGTAATTCACTTTTTTCTTTAATTCTGTACATGCAACATTTCCATTACATAAAACATGTCCCTGACCGTTTCCTTTTAATTATATAGGCAGAGTGATCTTGACTATAGGCGATAGACCGAGTGATCTTGGCTATAGGCGAACAAGATCCGCCTTGAACTTAAGTACCCCAAATTTTTTAAGTTTGTACACATATTAATTATTACATACCCGGTGTATTAGGGACATTAGGGTCCATAAGTTGAATTTGGCTAGGGGACTTGTCAACTTAGGACCGGCCCTGTATATAGGCAAAAGAAAAACTGAACATTTTAAAGCTTAATGATTCTGTTTTGCTATTTTGGTAGAAGTTATCAATTTTAGGCTTGATAGTATCTGCAAGTTTCTAGTACAGGTAAAATTATGTATTGCATTTATATTGTAGTTACAAACTCATTCCGAACCTTTGTGTTTGCAATTGCATTTGCAGATACCCGTTGGCAGGGCAACACTTGGTCGTATTATAAATGTTATTGGAGAACCTATTGATCATAGGGGTGAAATTAGTAAGATTTAATTGTTATTCTGATATTACCTGTTGAGGCGGCACCTATATAGCTGTTTCTTTTTCCTGTTCATCTCCTCCTCATCCTGGTTCATCTTTTGTAGTTTGTACTGATTGAATATAACTTTGCTTTTTTGTTTTGAACTGCAGAAACTGATCACTTTCTTCCCATTCATCGTGAAGCTCCACTATTTGTGGACCAAGCAACTGATCAACAGATCCTTACCACTGGAATTAAGGTTATTTATAAGAAGTTGAACAATTCATGTACTATATATATCCACATATTTGTGATAGTGCTTCAAGTCACTCTATTGAAACTTGAAAGTTGATTTACAGGTTGTAGATTTACTTGCTCCATATCAGAAAGGAGGAAAGATTGGCCTGTTTGGTGGTGCTGGTGTGGGAAAGACGGTGCTTATTATGGAACTAATTAACAATGTTGCCAAGGCTCATGGTTTGTATCGACTCCATTGTCCACAATCACTTGTATGTTTCAAGTTATCTAAGTGGTTCTGTTTCTGTACACAGGTGGTTTCTCTGTGTTTGCTGGTGTTGGTGAGCGTACTCGAGAAGGCAATGATTTGTACAAAGAAATGATGGAGAGTGGTGTTATAAAGCTTGGAGATCAACAGGTTTGTAAGTTGTAACTGTAACCCATTAATTGGTCATGGAACTGCTAAATGAAATGGCTTAAAAATTGTATTCTTGTTTACCAATTTTTAACATTCTGCATTAAACTCCAGGCTGAAAGTAAGTGTGCTCTTGTGTATGGTCAAATGAATGAACCCCCTGGTGCTCGTGCTCGTGTTGGACTTACTGGGCTAACGGTAGCTGAGCACTTCCGAGATGCTGAGGGGCAAGATGTCCTTTTGTTTGTTGACAATATTTTCCGCTTTACCCAGGTAATTAAGGGTGCTTGTATATTATTTTCTTAGTAATCATTTGTTTACTGACTGTGACTGTCATGCCTTTGTTATCCATCTTTTCTGTTTTCTAGGCCAATTCTGAGGTGTCTGCTTTGTTGGGTCGTATCCCTTCTGCTGTTGGTTACCAACCAACTTTATCCACGGATCTTGGAGGCCTTCAAGAGCGTATTACAACAACCAAAAAAGGATCCATCACATCTGTTCAAGCTATATATGTGCCAGCTGATGACTTGACAGATCCTGCACCTGCCACCACATTTGCCCATTTGGATGCCACCACAGTGTTGTCTCGGCAGGTCTGTTAGCATTCAGTTATATAGGAAAAGTAATGCACTCCCTGAAATGAATATTCTCAATATGCTATCCCTATTACTTGCAGATATCTGAGCTTGGTATTTATCCTGCTGTTGATCCCCTCGATTCAACATCACGCATGCTTGCTCCTCGTATCTTGGGTGAAGAGCACTACAATACTGCTCGCGGTGTACAAAAGGTCCTCCAAAATTACAAGAATCTTCAGGATATTATTGCCATTTTGGGAATGGACGAGCTTAGTGAAGATGACAAACTCACTGTTGCTCGAGCTCGTAAAATCCAAAGATTCTTGAGTCAACCTTTCCATGTTGCAGAAATTTTTACTGGTGCTCCTGGAAAGTACGTGGAGTTGAAGGAGTCTGTCGCTAGTTTTCAGGTAATCAAGATGTCTTCGTTGAGCATTTCACTTGGTTGCTCGTTTATACGCCTTGTCTATATTTTTTAGACATGTACTATAATTAACCTAGTATCAAGCGAGTTGTATTAGAGCATCTCCGAAGGTTGGCACTCTTTCAAGGGTGTCAACTTTGTCACATAATCAAAAATATTATTTTTTTATATTTTTTTACTTTCATATCATTTTTGGCACCCTTTTTTTAAAAAATTACTCCAATGATTGGCACCCATAGATGCTAAATTCAAAAAAAAATGAATAGTATAAAAATATTAAAGAATTACTATTTTTTCATTATTAGGACCACAAAGAAGTTGATACCCTATTTTATGGGATGCCAACTTTTGACCCTCAAGTTGGCACCTCATGTCACATCACTTAGCACTCTAATGGCATCCCAACAACTCCAATAGAGTGCTAACAAGGATGTCATGTCATGTGGAACAAAGGTGTCATGCTATGCCATGTAATGTCACATGACGTTGACACCCCTCTTGATCACACCCTTCATTGGAGATGCTCTTTGGGTCCCAATCAAGTTTTAATCAAGTCATCATGTCCTGCTACAATCTAGTATCTCAAATATATATCACTCCTAATGGTTTTAGACTGTTGCACATTAGAAACTTGAGTAGTCCAAATTCATGTCTCTGTTTCCGGCTTTAACTTTGTATACAAGTCTCTTTTTAGTATACTTATATAGCCTTCGTATCTTCACTTTGGCGAATTACGTTTATTTAACATATCGGAGTCCATTATGCTAACCAAATATTGCTAAACATTTGACAGGGAGTTCTGGATGGAAAGTATGATGACCTTTCGGAGCAGTCATTTTATATGGTTGGTGGTATTGAAGAAGTCATTGCGAAGGCTGAGAAAATGGCTAAAGAAAATCCAGGCAGCTAAGAGTCTAAAGTTTGGATTTCCGAAGTCAGTTGTGGCTTTGTAATTTTCTTTTTTCTGTTTTACGTCTGATGACATTTTTAAGGGTTTCGATTGTAGGATGGATGGAATGAACTATAGAGATGTTTCTTCTTCTGTTTCGTTTACTCGTAGGTAAATAAAAGTAAAAAGCTTCTCTTAAGAAAACAAAAACTACATAATAGTAGCACACTAGTTCTG
Organism: Heracleum sosnowskyi; assembly: GCA_030848705.1. NCBI lineage: Eukaryota > Viridiplantae > Streptophyta > Magnoliopsida > Apiales > Apiaceae > Heracleum > Heracleum sosnowskyi. The sequence continues at coordinate 12,630,140 of CM061243.1, forward strand.
TCTGATCTCTGCATATGAAGTTGGACACAATAATACTTAATCTATATGGCATATTTCCGTTATGGAACTGCCAAATTTTGATATATGTTTTGTTACGATCCCGGTCAACTCCCGAGACTTTTTCGAAAATTGGGTCAAAGTCCCGATTTCGAGTTCGAAATAAGCCGAAGTTTACTGTCCCAAATGCATCCAACTTGGGTAACGACCATCCCACCACAAGCCCCCAAAAGATCATGATTTGTTGGTGCTAATTAATAGTAGTACTTTGCTTTATAAACTGAACAGAAGTCCCAGATCTACTCGATGTGGGACTGTGGTGTTACAAACTCCCCCACTTAAACTGTTGACGTCCTCGTCAGGCCTGAACGGATAGCCCATAAGTTCCAAGATCGTACCTCTCTAGCCATTGTGGGATAATACCGGCTAGCTTCGTGTCCCCACCTTCGGACCTCTGTTCATTGTGGGATAATACCACCAGCCTTCGTGTTCCCACCTCCGACAACTTGACGAATCAAGCTTTCAAGAGTCGGCTCTGATATCATATGTGACAATCTGGATCAACTCCCGAGCCTTTTTCGAAAAATCGGGTCAAGTCCCGATTTCGAGTCCGAAAAATAAGTCGAATCCTACTGTCCCAAATACAGCCAACTTGGGTAACGACTAGCCCACCACAGGCCCCTAAAAGATCATGATTTGTTGGTGGTAATTAGTGGTAGTACTTTGTTTTATAAACTGAACAGAAGTCCCAGATCTACTCTGTTAGGTTTAGGGGTTACACACCAATACGAGATTCAAACAAACAAACAAAGCAAAACACACAACCACGTCCCAACTTGTATTATTAATCAAAACAGTTATCAATAATACAATCAATCTCACCAACGGTGTATCACTCACACGATACTCAAGCCAAACAATGCTCAAGCATATATCAAACATAATATGACTATGTTTATATAGTCATCCAAAACTTAGCCACCAAGACTTGTCATACTTGTTTTACAAGACTTACCATACTTGTTATACAAGACTTTTTATTCTTGGTACCTAATTACCTAATTTAATCATGACCAAAACATACCATATATAATAATTGTCTATCCATACAATTATTACCATATATAATAATTGTCTACCCATACAATTATTACCAAAACAGTCTTAATCACCCAAATTCATATTACCATATTGGGTTGAACAACCGGTCAAACCCAACATACTCGATGTGGGACTTGGGTGTTGCATATTTTCTACAAATTGGGAGTACTGTAGTAGTATATCACACTAATCGCTAATACAAATCCAGTTTTACGGGAAAATGAAAGAATGATGACCTAATATGTTGATTATTGAGTTTTTCACTAACTTATATATGAAAATGTGATATAGATTTTTTCCCTTAATTGATCAAATTTACACACACTCCTTGTTTTTGATAAGGTTTGAATCCTCAATATCCCGTAGAAGGAAGAAGTGAGATATCACTTCACCAAGAGGTGTTAGGTGAAAATGTGATCTCCATATTTGACAGTGTAAATGTAGGAATTTGGTGAAAACAAATTCGGGGAGGGTTGCTGGAATTGTGGTGGTGATTGATGACCCCCCATTTTTATAATTCGTTATTCCAGCAATTCCTGAAATTTGTTATCACCAAATTCCTCCGTTAACAATTGGCGCTAGAAGAAGGGGATATTTCTTGATTGTGGAGGACAATCAAATCACACATGAGGGGGGTTTTATCGGATCTGGAGCGGCTTTAATGGAGGAGCAGAATGATGGAGGCGGTGATTCGTGGTTCTATTCAAAATTAAGATAAGTTTTCTTATGATTTTGTCCGTACAAATAAGTTATCTTATAAAATTCGTAGTAAATTTAATACAAGTCAGATTTTGATGATTTTTTATGATTCAGAAATTTTTTGTGATTTCCTACAACTTTCGTTCTTGGTGTTTTCTGATATTATGTTTCGATCTATTCTCGAAATCACAAAACATAATCAGATCCCGTTTTTTAAGTATTGAGAAGTTAATCATCAGATGTTTTATTTGATTTCCGATTCGTTATAAGTCCATTTCTAACAAGACATATATCATCGGAAAGATCTTTTCGTTTCCTATAACTTTCATGTTTTGTGTTTTCCATGAAAATATCGTTTACATGGTCAAAAAGGTAAAAAAACAGATCTGTGCATAATCTGAATTATGGAGATGTTAAAGAATTGTGATGCAATATTCGTAGCACATGATTTGATTACTTCACTAGCTCGTGCATGGACAAAAATAAGTGTGGAAGGTCCTTATCTGATAAGGGTAATGTTTTCGAAAGCTCTTTTTTCCAAGAAGGATAATATTTTTGAAGACCCTATTTCGAGTAGGATAATATTTTTGAAGACCATATTCCAAGAAGGATAATATTTTTGAAGACCATCTTTCGAGTAGGATAATATTTTTGAAGACCCTCTTTTGAAGATGATAATATTTTTGAAAACCCTATGGGTTAATCGTCTTCTGAAGATCTTTCAGGGTGATTTTGTTTGAAGGCCCTACGTAGTGATCGTCTTTTGAAGACCCTTCGGGCCAATTTTGTTTCGAAGGTCCTGCATCATTCGCACCATGCATTCATTAATCATCATGTGCATCATTCACATCATGCATTCATTCATATCATCATGTGCATCATACATTTACTTGTAAACATTGGACATTCTTATATTCTGCGGTTGTCTCTGTGTGATATTTTTGAAGTCCCTTCTTTGATGAAGGTGTTGCTTGGAATTATTTTTGAAGACCCTTCTTTATGAAGGTGTTGCTTCGAATTATTTTTGAAAGCCCTTCTTTAAGAAGGTGTTGCTTAGAAATTATTTTTGAAGGTCCTTCTTCAAGGTACTGCTTGGAATAACTTGGTAAACCCGTACTTCCGGGGTGCTTACCTGTACTTCCGGGAAGCTCACCAAGAAGAGAGTCCTCTCTTTTATGGAGAGAAGAGAGTCATCCCTCTTACGGAGAAGAGAGTCAACCTCTTAAGATGAAGAGAGTTCTCCCTCTTACGGAGAAGAGTGTAATATCCGTGATTTTTTTTTATATAAATGATATATTTGGTGTAAAATATTTCGTGTGGAATAATTTGAATATTAATAAGTTACGGTTATTAAGTGATTATGTGTTATTTGGTGAGTCGAAAGCCCCTTTCTAATATTTCGTCATTTGAAATCTTATTCAATTTTGAGCCCCGTTTTGAAAATTCAAGGGCCCCGTTGAAATTTTGTACATCATTATTATCCCTTCGTCTTTCGTATTCGAATCGTTATCGAAAGGACTATTCGTATCATTTCATCCCTATCTATTTGATCTTGTCAGTGTAATTCGTTTTGCTCAAAAAGGGAAAGATTGTTCCAAACCCTAATTGTTCAGGGTGACGGAAATGTCATTTATATCAATATTTCATCTGTTATAGCCCCATTATTCTTGAGCATTAGTTATATAATGTTATTTATTGATTTGGATAATTATCAGTCTTTGTAGATAGTTATCTTCTCGTAAAACGTATTTTTAACCTAATTAGGGTTTTTAAACGATTCAGTGGATCTATATCGATCCAAAAATGTTGTTTGGGGTATTATTTTTCCAAAAATATAAAAAGACGAATCATACCTTAAACCTCACATAATCTATATTTCATAATCTCGAAAAAGTAAAAATCCCTGAACCGTGTTCTTCGTGTTCTTGAATAATCAAACCAACTTTTGAGGGTGTTATTGAAATCAGAAATTGAAGTTCAAATACTCAAATCAAAGATCTTGAGCTCTAGTTTCAGAATCTTCCAACCTCATCATCATCTGGTAATTTTTCGATTTTATATGAATTTTTCAATTTTTGAATTAAATTAGGGTTCATACCCGAATTGGGGATTTTCACTCTGTTGATTCTCCGTTCAATTGGTTGCTTCTAACATGTTCCTAGGGTTCTAATTAGCAGGAATCCATGTTTTAATTTCATGTTTATGTTCGATTTTTACGGGTTTGATTTTCGGGTTTGACCCGAATTCTTCTTTTGAATAATCCGTTCTTGTTGTTGATCTGACATGAATTCTGATAGAGGGATTTGATTGTGTGTGTTCTTAGCTTCATTTTAACATAAAGAACGTAGAGTTTCATGTACAAAATTTGTAGATCGGAAAATTTGTTTAAGGTCACCGGAAAATAGTCGGGTTTGGAGTTCCGGTGATCTTTTTGGTTTGTTTTTGATCGGAATGTATTGGTATGGTTATTTGGAATGTTTTGGTATCAAAAGCCCTAAATTTGGTCGTGTTTTTGGCTCGCCAGATTCTGGAAAAGTCGCCGGATTCTGGAAAATTTCCGGTTGTTCTTGGCGACCCGTTTCTGTTCTTGGCGACCCGTTTTCTGACCTGGTTTCAATCTTCAAAACCCTAATTCATTTTCATAAAACTGTTTTTGAATTTTATTTTTAAAAATAATTCGAAAATAGTTTAAAATCTTTAAAAATTCATATTTTATTTTTAAAAATATATTTTTAATTCAGAAAAATTCTGGAAAATTATATTTATTATTTTAAATTCGAAAATTGATTAAATTTAATTATTTTAATTATTTTTAATTAATAATTAGTTTATTTAATTGATTGATTAATTCTTTTAATCAGTTAATTCTTAAAAATTAATTATTAATTAGATTTAATTAAGTAAAAAATCAGTTTAATTATTTTCAAACCTGTTTTATTATTTAAAAATAGTTTGAGCATTTAAAGAGTGTCAATTAATTTTATTAATTGATTTATTTGCATTTAAATACTTATATTGGGTTTAAAAATCCGATTTTTGATTTAAAAATTTGTTTGCGACTTATTTAAATTCTAATAAGTCTCGAATATTGTTTTAAAAAGATTTATAAGCACTATATGGTTTATATAAAGTGGAATAATGTGTTTAGTGTCCGTAAATGTCTTATAAAAAGAATAGAGTATGAGTCTGTTTGTCGGAAAAATAGGTCGGGCATTCGATAAATCTCGAAATTGGCTCGATAGGCTGTTTAGACTTAAAAATGATTATGAGTTTATATCGAGGATAGAATAAATGATGGGATGTACTAATATGAGTTATGTATTATAGAATCGAGTTCCCGAAGCAAGGGAAAGGAGAAGGTAGAATAGCAACGGTAGAATTTGACTACGTCGAACCAGGCAAGTGTCTATTTCTTTCGCAAATCCTTGAGTAATCTTACTCTGAGTTATTATATGCATGTTGTCATCAAACCAATACCAATGATTCAATTCTTATCATGTATCAGAACCGATAACATTGTTTCCATGAAAAATTCCTGATTTCTTTGATTATTCACAATCTTGTTGAATATTGAGAATCCTCACCTTCGATTCACTTGCGTACATTATAACCTTGTTTATTTCCTTGAAACGGATGTGTTGCTTCTATGAAACCATCCCGAACTTGTTTCACGAACCTTATTTGATCTTGATCAGTTGAAGCTCTTTTGCAATTCATTATACTATTTCACCCTCGTTGTGATTGATTGTCAGATGAAGCTTTTGTTATTGTCATTCTATTTTGTTCTTGTTGTGATTATTGTTGAAGCATGTATTGCTTATGTGCTGTAATAGAATTGGAAATGTTTTTGAAAATAAGGACCAGATTTATGGTCGATGATAATTAAGGCCAGGATGACCAAGGATCCAGTGGAGGGCTTTGCTATAAGCAGGCCCGGGGTTGATGCGTGGCTGGCCAGCAGCTCAACCTTTGATTTGAATGAGATAAATAAAAATCCAATTCTAATCTGTTTTCTTCAAAAGAGGTTGATATAATCATGCATTGTGCATTGATTCAAATTCTTGTGATTCCTTTTCATTATGAAACTGCATTGGATATATATATATATGATATTTGCTGAGCACTTTTGGCTCACTCTTGCTTGTTGTTTTCTAACCCTATTCCAGTGAAGCGAGAGTATGAGTCGACACAACATGACTGATAGTTCACCGGCAGCTAGGAGAGCTCCTCGAGTGGTTGTCAATGCCATAATCTGGATGCGGTCTTGGATAAGGGGTATTTTATGATATTATTATATTATGCATGTGTTATATTCAGGTATGTTGAGTTTCGTTGGTCGAGTGACTCCCCAAATCTGTACCCCGGATTTGGAAGGCGTCACAAGAGAGTCCACCCTCTTATAGGTGAAGAGAGTCCACCCTCTTATAAGGTGAGGAGAGTCCACCCTCTTAAGGTGAAGAGAGTCCTCCCTCTTATGGTGATAATAGTCATCCCTCTCATGGAGAGAAGAGTCCTCCTTCTTAAGGAGAAGATCCTCCGGGATAATGCTTGGACTACAATCTCAACACATTACATTCTCTCCTTATTTCAACATACGAGAACATCACTACTACTGCTACTACATTCTGCTACTTCTATCTCTTGAATAGTGGATTCACAAACCTAACTTTACAAGGGGAAGTGCAACAATATCTACATAAAGTCGCTCATTCTCCTACACTTGTAAAACTACTCGTACATATGTTCTTCTCACATCTCGCATGTTGTCTCTCTCGCATCTACAGACATATTACGGGCACATCGTGTTGTCTTCCTCGCATTTACAAGCATATTACGGGCACATCATGTTGTCTCTCTCGCTTCTACAGGCATATTACGGATAATTATCTGCTCCATATTATCTGTTAATCTTCTACTCCTAGTTGTTTCAGTGACTCGGGAAATTCGGAAGATCAAAGCACGCTTAGTTCTCCAGTCCATCAAGCTGTACTGAAGAACTGGGGGGTAGTTGTTACGCCATATTTTCGGTTGCCTCAATTATCTCCTAATTTTCCAATATTAATCATAGAAAATATCTCCAAACGATTCTTTCAAATCAGGAAAGAATCACAACGCTAATATAACTCTAAAAAGATAAAATCAACTTATCTCAAGATATCCCTTAACAATCACATGGATTAAAAACACTATCCTATCACAGAACTGCGTTGGCTTGATCCATATATATAAACAGGGTACACATGCATCTTGGAAAAGGATCCGACACATCTAACAAGTCGAGACACCTTTCAAGTCCAGCCCTAAACATCCAAAAATCCCAAATCCCCCCCCCCCATTTTTATAATTCGTTATTCCAGTAATTCCCGAAATTTGTTATCACCAAATTCCTCCGTTAACACCTATTTATAGGGATCAAGTCAAACGTAGTTCTTGGGGGACAAGTAACCGATATGGACTAGGCTTCCTTATTTAGAAAGACCCATAAAATTGGGGTCACCGCCTTTAGTGAATCATTATGGGTCGATTAACCCAACTATTTTCTCGGAGAGTGGCGGTCAAGTTATTGCCCGAGATGATCGGAGTCAACACTTTCCTGGATCTACAAAGAAATATAGTTAATCAGATAGGTAGCCTTTTGATCACTAAGGGGTGACGCCCTTCGACCCCCCTAGTGGGGGATGCCCACTAGCTTGGGTGAGATCGAATCCTCCTCCATAGTTGCGATAAGTGATGTAAAAATAGATGATTTGGGCATGGTCTTTAAACTTCCATGATTCTCCAAATAGCTTCAAGGGGCGGCTTCCTCTTTCAAAAGATATAGGCGAGACAGTTTTGCTTATGAGAAAACACCATCCAAAGATATAGGCGAATTCAAAACAGATCATTGATATCTCATAAAACACTATCGTTTCAAAAACCAACAACAATCATAGGTTCATGGACATAACCAACAGAGGACATTAATACCACAATCATCAAAGGGTTCTAAAAATGTTCAGAATAAATAAGGAAAAGAATAGGTAGACCGAGCTCACGGAACCACCTCCTCCGGCCTGATTTCTTGTTGCTTTCGGCCCAAATCGGCGCAGAAATCATCGAAGGAATGACCAACCATGTCTAGCCCAGCAGCAGCGGCACGAGCATAGCAATGGCCGTATCCAGCCTCGAGACCATTAGCGATCTCCTCGACTCCCTTCTCCACCTCGACCTTCAAAACATCGACCTCCTTCGCGAGGGCATCCCGTTCACTTCGGCAACGACCAAGGTCGGAGCTCATCTCTTCGGCCTCTTTCTGTTTCTCCTCAAGGAGCCTCCTTCCCCCCTCCAACTCTTCAGATAGTTTTTTAATCGTTTGGGCAGCCTCGCCATTCACCACCTTCAACCTATCAAGATCGGCAGTCAACTCCTTCACACGCGACTCAGCATCAGAAGCTCGCTTCTCGGCTGCAGCCCGCTGCTCTTTCATTGTGCTCATCTCTCGTAGGGATTCAGAGCGCCATTGACCATCCACTTCAGCCCGGTATTCACGGACAATATGCTTCATGTCGGCCAGGAACTGAATAAAAAGTCAAGATATCAAGACAACATAATAAACAAAATAAGCTAGAACACAACGAAAACAAAAGGTTACCCGTCCCGCGCGAGTTAGACATCGATCAGCGACATCAGTACGGGAGCGATCTACATACAAGCTGAAATCTTGAGGTAGGTCAAAGGCTTCAAAGACCTGCCAAACATGGAATATGGTTAACAATACAATAGGACAGGTTAATATGATAAAACGATAAATATAAACCAAGCATACCCGCAGTGGCACATGTGAACCCGCCGTCCATCGCTCAAAGGGCTGAATCTCAAAACGGGCGGGTTCAATAGCGTTCTCAGGTTGTAAAACCGGTGGTCGATCACCACCTCGCAATCCGGTAACAATCAGCGACTTCACACCCCCAGGTTTTGATAACTCTGATCCCCGACGGACAACAGTCACCTCGGAACCATCATTCCCCACGTCGACACGTGCCCTTTTGCGTTCACGGGGCACCAACTCAGTATTCGCACCCTGCTCCAGCCCAGTTTCTTCATTAATCTCGACTACCTGTACAGAGTCAAGGACCACCTTCCGACCGACATCCGCGCCGGAACCACTCCCACCATGAGTCAACTCCACGTTACCTCGTGATGACTGGGAACGTGGCCTTTTAGCGAGCAACTCCAAAGCTTTATTCATCTCGTCCTTTAGCCCCCCGTCTAAGACCTGTCGCAGAGATCGACCCGAAACTGAAACGCAGGGACACAGAAAAGAAGATGTTAGCAATAACTACAAACAAAGGATAATTAAGTATTACCAATAACTAAGTCATCTTACGATTATGATCCCCTAAAAATGACTCGTCCTTCAACTGCGACCAGTCATAAGGCGACCAAGATCCTAAGAAAGTCCTTAAAAAGACGGCGTCGTATTTGCTAAGACCATTTAGAAGGTCGATGGTCTCCTTAGGCACAGCCCGACAGGAAGGCACGAACTCCAGATCCTTCCCATACCAGAACAACCATCGACCATGCCAGCCATGGTTCGACGACTTCACATTAACAAGGCGCACCCCAGCTCGCTTATAAAACTAAACCTGACCTCGGGTATAATGAATACTGTAAATAGAAAAGAACAAATTCAAGGACGGCAACCTAGTGACCTCGGCACGGCGAGCTATAAAGCCACTTATCTGCGCGATGGCATTCGGGGTCATCTGGGCCACCCCACACCCAATAGCCTCGAACATACACAAGAAAAAGGGATGCAGAGGAAGACGCAACCCATAATCGAAATGGATTAAAGGTATGCCATGCATCCCATATTCAGGCATAACCCATATCCGGTCATCGGCATTAGGGATCTCACAGCGATAACCCCCCACAGACAGGTCGGCCCAATTCTTATCTATTTCCACTCGCAACGAGGGATTTGAGTAAATACTCGACATGTTAAGACTAGCGTTGTCATTAAATTCTAGATGACCAGAGGCGAGAGCTTCCGCAACCACCCTCTCACGCTCAGTTACGGTACCGGGAGTCAAAGGAGGCGACTCGTGAGTCTCCTCTCTCCCCTCGTCCTCAGAAAAACTAAACCCCGAGCCAGTTTCGGCATCAGGAAGATCTAAATGATTCAAATCGAAAAGGGGATCGAGAGTTTGATCTACCGATAAGTTTATGTGAGAATCTTGACTAACGGTGGCCTCAGACGAATTGGATGGGACATTACATTCTCTCCTTATTTCAACATACGAGAACATCACTACTACTGCTACTACATTCTGCTACTTCTATCTCTTGAATAGTGGATTCACAAACCTAACTTTACAAGGGGAAGTGCAACAATATCTACATAAAGTCGCTCATTCTCCTACACTTGTAAAACTACTCGTACATATGTTCTTCTCACATCTCGCATGTTGTCTCTCTCGCATCTACAGACATATTACGGGCACATCGTGTTGTCTTCCTCGCATTTACAAGCATATTACGGGCACATCATGTTGTCTCTCTCGCTTCTACAGGCATATTACGGATAATTATCTGCTCCATATTATCTGTTAATCTTCTACTCCTAGTTGTTTCAGTGACTCGGGAAATTCGGAAGATCAAAGCACGCTTAGTTCTCCAGTCCATCAAGCTGTACTGAAGAACTGGGGGGTAGTTGTTACGCCATATTTTCGGTTGCCTCAATTATCTCCTAATTTTCCAATATTAATCATAGAAAATATCTCCAAACGATTCTTTCAAATCAGGAAAGAATCACAACGCTAATATAACTCTAAAAAGATAAAATCAACTTATCTCAAGATATCCCTTAACAATCACATGGATTAAAATCACTATCCTATCACAGAACTGCGTTGGCTTGATCCATATATATAAACAGGGTACACATGCATCTTGGAAAAGGATCCGACACATCTAACAAGTCGAGACACCTTTCAAGTCCAGCCCTAAACATCCAAAAATCCCAAATCCCCCCCCCCCATTTTTATAATTCGTTATTCCAGTAATTCCCGAAATTTGTTATCACCAAATTCCTATGTTAACACCTATTTATAGGGATCAAGTCAAACGTAGTTCTTGGGGGACAAGTAACCGATATGGACTAGGCTTCCTTATTTAGAAAGACCCATAAAATTGGGGTCACCGCCTTTAGTGAATCATTATGGGTCGATTAACCCAACTATTTTCTCGGAGAGTGGCGGTCAAGTTATTGCCCGAGATGATCGGAGTCAACACTTTCCTGGATCTACAAAGAAATATAGTTAATCAGATAGGTAGCCTTTTGATCACTAAGGGGTGACGCCCTTCGACCCCCCTAGTGGGGGATGCCCACTAGCTTGGGTGAGATCGAATCCTCCTCCATAGTTGCGATAAGTGATGTAAAAATAGATGATTTGGGCATGGTCTTTAAACTTCCATGATTCTCCAAATAGCTTCAAGGGGCGGCTTCCTCTTTCCAAAGATATAGGCGAGACGGTTTTGCTTATGAGAAAACACCATCCATCAGTTGTGTTCCAGAACGATAGTTGCAAATAACAAAATAGGCGAGGCACCGAAATGAGGTATCCTCATCTGTAGGCTAGCCTATTTAAATGGGAAACATATATTTCTGCTAAGGCCTTTTTCTACTGTGTGTAAATAAAGCAATGCTTCATCCTTAATTAGGCTAGGCCCAATAATAGGACTCACTTCCTATAACAATTGGGCGACACTTCAAGAAAGGTGACAACTCCGTGTAAGATACATCTTCTTGAGCTTTTCTTTTATATAGCATGCAATATCCTTCTCTGACTAAACATGGGGTGAAATCTCCATGTAAAGAGAGGCTTATTTTTTGGCGTAACAGACAGTTGTACGAAGAAAGTTTGTGCCGACTCCATATACGAAATCTGGAAAACATGTGAATTTTATTTTTGATTCTTCCCCAATACTGTTTGTATGTAGAAAAATACAATAAAGGTCCGGATCAATCAATTTGATGAAAATAAGCTGCACCGATTTTTTAAAATTTCAAATAATGATTAATTAAATCGACGTAATTATTATTATTAAAATTTCTATTTAAGAAAGTGTCGCTGCTACTATAAAATTTTAAAAATCAATAACATGCAAACAAATTAAATTAACTAATTTTATGAATAAAATGATTTGATTTCACAGCTCTTGATTTATAGATTTTTACCCACGAACACAAAGCTCATGTCGACCCAAAATGAGCCCATGATGCCATGAGGAACAGAGCCCATAAACAGGTATGCATCGTTGCAATTAAAACCCTAGAAAAATATACATACAACCAGTGCTATATAGTCATCTTTAAGCCCAACCTCCTATATATATAACCTTCCCCAACTCTTCATCCTACACCCAGCCATTCATCTCTACCTTTTCCATTTTATTCACCTTCAAATTTTATATAGTGTTTTTTATTTATAGTTTTTATAAACTTTGATGTTGGTAGTTTAATTGGTGCTGTGATGAGGCTTATGTGGACTAGAGTTTCTGATTCCTTGTGGATTTATTTTTAATCCCCCCAGTTTCTGAAGACAACCCCTTGGCTGTCTGAGCACACTTTTTCCTATTTCTTAATATTAATTCCCTGTTTTATTTTTATTTTTTCTGTTAAAATTACTGGCTTATGATGATAAATTTATATATCTTAGCGGATTTCAGTGAGATTATCACATCTATGATGTGATTGTTACACACACTGAAGCCCCCTTGTTAGAATCTCGATAAATGAATAATCTCGATAAATTAATTTTGGTTTTCGGTTACTAATTTAATAGTATACATGTGTGTGTGTTTTTGTAATGTGATTGGAATATATGCTGTGATGAGGCTAAACACCAAATTGGTGTATTAGGGCAGTGGACAAGACTCGATGGTCTTGCCGTGATCCCACATTTAAACGACTTCTCCTTCCACTGAGCATTTTATTTGAATCAACTTGTGTTGGGCCATAGCCCACTTCTCAAACAAGGCTTAAATATTAGTTTGTATATAGGCCCACTTTGTAATAGGCCCAATTAGAAGAAAGCCCAATTGTAAACTCTCCCTATAAATACCCCCCAACCCCCACATCAAAAGGGGTTGGAAAATTAGACTAAGGAGAGAACCTCCTAAGAATGTATTATTGTATTAACTCCACTTCATAATAATAAGAGAAAGACTTGTTTATTGAATCATATACTGTTTTACATTCATCATTTGGCGCTAGAAGGAGCTCTTTTTTCTATAGTTCCAACCGATATGGAGGAGAGTCAACCGCTTATCTCTAAAATAGGTGACACAAACGAGGTGGTTACAGTACCTCGCCGGGAAGGGACACAACTGCCTCCCGTGTTGCAGCCTCGGGAGTTGTTTCCTCCCACAGATGACCAGAATGAGGGATCTCCTGGACCTCCCGTTGACACACGATTGAGGGTCATGACTCCAACAGGCAAAAAAGTGCTAACGAGCGACGCACGTCTGCACTTGCTTAAGATGCGGAAACAAAAGAAGCAACCAGTGCAGACTCACCGTTTTGAAGAGTTCGTTGGGTCAGACGATGAACTGGCATATTTGGAAGAGCAGAAATGTTTGTTGGAGGCTCTCCTAGAGAAACATAGGGAGATTCGACGTCTGCAGCGGGAGTTGCAGCAGACGACAATCTCGCGTCGTAACAAAGATCCCCATCGACAACTGGACGAAGATTACGAGGAAAATTATGACCTCGATAAAGATATATCCAACGAATCTCAATGCTCTCGACCACCTCCAAAGCGGCGTATGACATCGTCAGCAAACGATTCCTCATGGCGAAGTGATTCATGCGAGTCATTCCGCCCAGAGGACATCGCTAAAATGCAGAACGACCTCGCCGAGTGCCAAGATTACATAAAAAACCACTCAGGATTACCCGTCTCCACGGAGAGCCCCTTGTCCCGGTCGATTGAAATCGCCAAAATTGACAGAAATTTGAAAACCCCAGCTTTAGATTACTTTGATGGGTCCTGTGATCCTATTGGGTTCCTAAATACTTTCGACGGGCGAATGGCTTTCTTTGGCCATTCCGAAGTCGCCAGATGCCAGTTCTTCTCCACGTGCTTAAAGGGCACAGCCCTACGATGGTATAGTAATTTGCCACCACGCTCCATTGATTCCTGGTTCACCTTGAAAATCAAGTTTCAAAGCTGTTTCTCCAGTAACTATAAGGGGGTAAGATTACTGCATCGTTGATGACAATACGACAGCGACACTCTGAGTCTTTACGAGACTTCCTAGCTCGCTTCCGAGCAGAGGTCGCCGACATTCCAAACTTAATCGAAGAGCTCGCCATCAATTATCTCGCTGCCGGCATTGACAAGCATCGACATGCACTCTTGTTAGAGGAATTCTTCAAAAAGAATCCTCGCACTCTCTAGTCAGCATTTCAAATCATCGAGCATATGATGACACTACAAGAGGCCGTGGGGAGCATTCAGTCTCCTCGACGATTTTCTCAGAAACGAGACAGAAGTCGAAGTCCACGACGACGATCTCCGCAAAACAATGCAAGGCGTGGATATGAATCCCAACCCCGCTCCCACGACCACCGAACTCCATTGCCAGACAAAACGGAGAGAGGCGACAAAGCAGAAAGATCATGGAAGCCACGAGATCGCAGTGAAAAGGAATTCACCAAGCTCAATTCCGATAAGGCAACTATACTTGCAATTCTTAAAACAGAACCTGATTACGTCCTCCAAGGCCAATGAAGCCAGGACGACCTCCAAGCTCCCGATATTGCGAGTACCATGAAGATACCGGCCACACAACAGAATCCTGTTTCCAACTCAGCTCGTTCATTGAAGGCAAAATTCGCCGAGGACAACTCGTCCATTTCATTGATGATAACAGTCACCCCACCTCGCGTAGCCATGACCTCGACAGAGTCATTGATGTCATCGCATGGGGACACTCCGCTGGGGGCACATCTAATAACTCCAAAAAGTCATACGCCCGTGAGGTGTTTTCTATCAACCCAGAGGCCCCAAAGAAGCCAAGACACAACCCAACGCCGACTATCTCCTTTTCAGATGACGACTACCCGTCAGGGCTAATCGAAGCCCATCAAGACGCCCTGGTTATCACCGCCAAAGTAGGCACGAACACTGTGAAAAAGATTCTAATCGACAACGGCAGTTCAGTCGATATCCTCTACCACCACACATATTCACGAATGGACCTTGGAGATCGCAAGCTAGAAAATGTCAATATCCCTTTATATGGGTTCACATGGAATGAATTCAAGGTGGTGGGTACTATCGACCTACCCGTCCTGTTTGGAGTGTCTCCATGCCAAACGTGGCAGATGGTTAAATTTCACGTTGTTAATGCGACATCAAGCTACAATGCTATTCTCGGTCGTACCACATTGGCCTCCCTCAAGGCAATCACATCGATTCCCCACCTCAAAATGAAGATCCCCACAGACTTCGGGGTAGGAGAGGTTATAGGCGATCAGGTCGCAGCTAGACAGTGCTACTTGTCCGCCGTGATCCCACGACAGAAAGCCGGCGACGACTCCTCCATTAATCAGGTGATAGAAATCGACCCAAACGACGCCATTGAGGTCCCCACGACCTTAGCTTGTGTACCTATGGAGGATATAGATGACATAGAACTCGTGCTGGGAAATTCGGAGAAAAAAGTCAAAATTGGGAAAGAACTCCAGAACCCCCTAAGACAAAAAATTGTTGATCTCGTCCGCGAATTCTCCGACATCTTCGCTTGGGACCCCAGCGATATGCCCGGGATCCCAGAGGTCATAGCTCGCCACTCACTGCACCTCGATCCGAAAATCTGACATGTAAAACAAAAAAAGCGTGTTTTTTCAGAGGACAAAAAACAGGCAATCGATACCGAGCTTGATCGCTTGCTCGCTGCCGGATTCATTGAACCAGTACAATTCCCCACTTGGCTCGCCAACGCGGTGCTGGTGAAAAAGAGCAATGGTAAATGGCGCATGTGCGTCGACTACTCCGACCTCAATCGGGCATGCCCTAAGGACTTTTACCCACTACCTAATATCGACCAGTTGATCGACGCCACTGCAGGCCACGAGCTCTTGTCATTCATGGACGCATTTTCAGGCTACAATCAGATAAAAATGGACAGCCAAGATTGGGAAAAAACTGCTTTCATCACGCATAGAGGCGTCTTTGCATACAAAAACATGCCCTTCGGGCTTATCAACGCGGGAGCGACGTTCCAGCAAATGATGGATTCTATATTTTCTTCGCAAATCGGCCGCAATATGCAAGTCTACGTCGATGACATGATCACCAATTCTCAGAAAGCTTTGGACCACATTGACGATTTGCGAGAAACTTTTCAGACAATTCGCCTCCATAGTATGCGACTCAATCCAGCAAAATGCTCGTTTGGACTTACCACTGGCAAGTTCCTCGGCTTCTTGATCACTCAGCGAGGAATCGAAGCAGATCCCTCTCAAATCAAGGCCATCATGGACATTAAAAGCCCATCTACCCTGAAAGAAGTTCAAGTCTTAACAGGCTGTGTCGCTGCTCTGAGACGATTCATTCCCCAATCATCTAAACGCTGTGCACCCTTCTTTCAGGTAATCAAAGAAACAGCTAAAACGTCAAAGATTGATTGGAATGACAAGTGCCAAGAGGCGCTGGCCGAGCTTAAAAAGTTCTTAACCTCTCCCCCCGTATTGACCCATGCGGTCGGCTGCGAGCCTTTGCGAATCTATCTCGCCGCCACTGATGTTAATATTGCCGCTGTCTTGATAAAATTCAAAGAAGGAACGGAGTCACCAGTATATTATGTCAGCCATACACTTCGGGACGCGGAAACGCGGTACCCACAAATCGAAAAGCTGGTTTTCGCTCTCGTCATCGCGAGTAGGAAATTACGACATTACTTCCAAGGTCGCGAGATTCAGGTCATGACTAATTTGCCCCTAAAGATAATACTACATAAACCCGACATGACTGGTCGCCTCGCCGCGTGGACGGTCGAGCTAGGCCAGTTCTTCATCGAGTACAAGCCTCAGACAGCGATGAAAGCCCAGACACTGTCAGACTTTGTCGTCGAATGTCAATTCTCCCAGAAAGAAAACCCTTCAAGGGCGGCAAACCCCCTATCCTCGCGTCCCTGGTCACTTTACGTCGATGGTTCATCCACCATGGAAACTAGTGGGGCAGGGGTCATCCTGATTAGCCCTGAAGGTTTTCAAGTTCAACAAGTAGTCAAATTCTCATTCAAAGCAACCAACAATGAGTCAGAATACGAGGCCCTGATAGCAGGCCTTAGGCTAGCGAGCGAATTGGAAGCTAAAATCATTGATATCTTCAGCGACTCCCAATTAGTGGTCAAACAGATCAAAGGCGAATTCAAAACAGATCATTGATATCTCATAAAACACTATCGTTTCAAAAACCAACAACAATCATAGGTTCATGGACATAACCAACAGAGGACATTAATACCACAATCATCAAAGGGTTCTAAAAATGTTCAGAATAAATAAGGAAAAGAATAGGTAGACCGAGCTCACGGAACCACCTCCTCCGGCCTGATTTCTTGTTGCTTTCGGCCCAAATCGGCGCAGAAATCATCGAAGGAATGACCAACCATGTCTAGCCCAGCAGCAGCGGCACGAGCATAGCAATGGCCGTATCCAGCCTCGAGACCATTAGCGATCTCCTCGACTCCCTTCTCCACCTCGACCTTCAAAACATCGACCTCCTTCGCGAGGGCATCCCGTTCACTTCGGCAACGACCAAGGTCGGAGCTCATCTCTTCGGCCTCTTTCTGTTTCTCCTCAAGGAGCCTCCTTCCCCCCTCCAACTCTTCAGATAGTTTTTTAATCGTTTGGGCAGCCTCGCCATTCTACACCTTCAACCTATCAAGATCGGCAGTCAACTCCTTCACACGCGACTCAGCATCAGAAGCTCGCTTCTCGGCTGCAGCCCGCTGCTCTTTCATTGTGCTCATCTCTCGCAGGGATTCAGAGCGCCATTGACCATCCACTTCAGCCCGGTATTCACGGACAATATGCTTCATGTCGGCCAGGAACTGAATAAAAAGTCAAGATATCAAGACAACATAATAAACAAAATAAGCTAGAACACAACGAAAACAAAAGGTTACCCGTCCCGCGCGAGTTAGACATCGATCAGCGACAACAGTACGGGAGCGATCTACATACAAGCTGAAATCTTGAGGTAGGTCAAAGGCTTCAAAGACCTGCCAAACATGGAATATGGTTAACAATACAATAGGACAGGTTAATATGATAAAACGATAAATATAAACCAAGCATACCCGCAGTGGCACATGTGAACCCGTCGTCCATCGCTCAAAGGGCTGAATCTCAAAACGGGCGGGTTCAATAACGTTCTCAGGTTGTAAAACCGGTGGTCGATCACCACCTCGCAATCCGGTAACAATCAGCGACTTCACACCCCCAGGTTTTGATAACTCTGATCCCCGACGGACAACAGTCACCTCGGAACCATCATTCCCCACGTCGACACGTGCCCTTTTGCGTTCACGGGGCACCAACTCAGTATTCGCACCCTGCTCCAGCCCAGTTTCTTCATTAATCTCGACTACCTGTACAGAGTCAAGGACCACCTTCCGACCGACATCCGCGCCGGAACCACTCCCACCATGAGTCAACTCCACGTTACCTCGTGATGACTGGGAACGTGGCCTTTTAGCGAGCAACTCCAAAGCTTTATTCATCTCGTCCTTTAGCCCCCCGTCTAAGACCTGTCGCAGAGATCGACCCGAAACTGAAACGCAGGGACACAAAAAAGAAGATGTTAGCAATAACTACAAACAAAGGATAATTAAGTATTACCAATAACTAAGTCATCTTACGATTATGATCCCCTAAAAATGACTCGTCCTTCAACTGCGACCAGTCATAAGGCGACCAAGATCCTAAGAAAGTCCTTAAAAAGACGGCGTCGTATTTGCTAAGACCATTTAGAAGGTCGATGGTCTCCTTAGGCACAGCCCGACAGGAAGGCACGAACTCCAGATCCTTCCCATACCAGAACAACCATCGACCATGCCAGCCATGGTTCGACGACTTCACATTAACAAGGCGCACCCCAGCTCGCTTATAAAAGTAAACCTGACCTCGGGTATAATGAATACTGTAAATAGAAAAGAACAAATTCAAGGACGGCAACCTAGTGACCTCGGCACGGCGAGCTATAAAGCCACTTATCTGCGCGATGGCATTCGGGGTCATCTGGGCCACCCCACACCCAATAGCCTCGAACATACACAAGAAAAAGGGATGCAGAGGAAGACGCAACCCATAATCGAAATGGATTAAAGGTATGCCATGCATCCCATATTCAGGCATAACCCATATCCGGTCATCGGCATTAGGGATCTCACAGCGATAACCCCCCACAGACAGGTCGACCCAATTCTTATCTATATCCACTCGCAACGAGGGATTTGAGTAAATACTCGACATGTTAAGACTAGCGTTGTCATTAAATTCTAGATGACCAGAGGCGAGAGCTTCCGCAACCACCCTCTCACGCTCAGTTACGGTACCGGGAGTCAAAGGAGGCGACTCGTGAGTCTCCTCTCTCCCCTCGTCCTCAGAAAAACTAAACCCCGAGCCAGTTTCGGCATCAGGAAGATCTAAATGATTCAAATCGAAAAGGGGATCGAGAGTTTGATCTACCGATAAGTTTATGTGAGAATCTTGACTAACGGTGGCCTCAGACGAATTGGATGGGACATTACATTCTCTCCTTATTTCAACATACGAGAACATCACTACTACTGCTACTACATTCTGCTACTTCTATCTCTTGAATAGTGGATTCACAAACCTAACTTTACAAGGGGAAGCGCAACAATATCTACATAAAGTCGCTCATTCTCCTACACTTGTAAAACTACTCGTACATATGTTCTTCTCACATCTCGCATGTTGTCTCTCTCGCATCTACAGACATATTACGGGCACATCGTGTTGTCTTTCTCGCATTTACAAGCATATTACGGGCACATCATGTTGTCTCTCTCGCTTCTACAGGCATATTACGGATAATTATCTGCTCCATATTATCTGTTAATCTTCTACTCCTAGTTGTTTCAGTGACTCAGGAAATTCGGAAGATCAAAGCACGCTTAGTTCTCTAGTCCATCAAGCTGTACTGAAGAACTGGGGGGTAGTTGTTACACCATATTTTCGGTTGCCTCAATTATCTCCTAATTTTCCAATATTAATCATAGAAAATATCTCCAAACGATTCTTTCAAATCAGGAAAGAATCACAACGCTAATATAACTCTAAAAAGATAAAATCAACTTATCTCAAGATATCCCTTAACAATCACATGGATTAAAAACACTATCCTATCACAGAACTGCGTTGGCTTGATCCATATATATAAACAGGGTACACATGCATCTTGGAAAAGGATCCGACACATCTAACAAGTCGAGACACCTTTCAAGTCCAGCCCTAAACATCCAAAAATCCCAAATCCCCCCTCATTTTTATAATTCGTTATTCCAGTAATTCCCGAAATTTGTTATCACCAAATTCCTCCATTAACACCTATTTATAGGGATCAAGTCAAACGTAGTTCTTGGGGGACAAGTAACCGATATGGACTAGGCTTCCTTATTTAGAAAGACCCATAAAATTGGGGTCACCGCCTTTAGTGAATCATTATGGGTCGATTAACCCAACTATTTTCTCGGAGAGTGGCGGTCAAGTTATTACCCGAGATGATCGGAGTCAACACTTTCCTGGATCTACAAAGAAATATAGTTAATCAGATAGGTAGCCTTTTGATCACTAAGGGGTGACGCCCTTCGACCCCCCTAGTGGGGGATGCCCACTAGCTTGGGTGAGATCGAATCCTCCTCCATAGTTGCGATAAGTGATGTAAAAATAGATGATTTGGGCATGGTCTTTAAACTTCCATGATTCTCCAAATAGCTTCAAGGGGCGGCTTCCTCTTTCCAAAGATATAGGCGAGACGGTTTTGCTTATGAGAAAACACCATCCATCAGTTGTGTTCCAGAACGATAGTTGCAAATAACAAAATAGGCGAGGCACCGAAATGAGGTATCCTCATCTGTAGGCTAGCCTATTTAAATGGGAAACATATATTTCTGCTAAGGCCTTTTTCTACTGTGTGTAAATAAAGCAATGCTTCATCCTTAATTAGGCTAGGCCCAATAATAGGACTCACTTCCTATAACACCTCAAGAAAGGTGACAACTCCGTGTAAGATACATCTTCTTGAGCTTTTCTTTTATATAACATGCAATATCCTTCTCTGACTAAACATGGGGTGAAATCTCCATGTAAAGAGAGGCTTAATTTTTGGCGTAACAGACAGTTGTACGAAGAAAGTTTGTGCCGACTCCATATACGAAATCTGGAAAACATGTGAATTTTATTTTTGATTCTTCCCCAATACTGTTTGTATGTAGAAAAATACAATAAAGGTCCAGATCAATCAATTTGATGAAAATAAAGCTGCACCGATTTTTTAAAATTTCAAATAATGATTAATTAAATTGACGTAATTATTATTATTAAAATTTCTATTTAAGAAAGTGTCGCTGCTACTATAAAATTTTAAAAATCAATAACATGCAAACAAATTAAATTAACTAATCTATTATATATATAATAGAGCAACTAGGTAGTTGGATGAGACAATTTATTCAATGTATAATTACCAAATTACCCCTATTATATATTAATGATTTTTTTATTTAATATGTAAGCATTAATTGTTTCCAATCTTTATTTCATAATAATGAGTAGTAATTAATGATTTTTTTTATTTAATATGCTTGTATTAATTGTGTCTACTCATTATTACACAATAGTCTATAATTAAATCAATTCATTGGCATTTTTACACTAATCATCGAGCAAAAATAACATAATAATTTAATTTTTAAACACATAATATACTAAAATTTTCAAATAAAGCAATCTTGTAAGATCATTCATGTATCTTAAAAAACATAATATGCAGCATCAAGTACTTATACAAAATTAAGAGGAAAAAATTACATACTATATATTACATGAAAGAGAAATCAATCCACAGTACTGGGATATAACAATACAAAGCCTCGGACCATATGAGAATTCAAAAATATATTGAATCGAACAAATTAATCACCAAGACGCAAGTGAGGAAAACAATGCAGTGATGTCGATTTCTAATCGATATAATTTTTAGAAAATAGAAATCTAGGTTAGTGAACGCAAGAACTAAGTACGGCAACTATCAGGGAAACTAACAAAATCTAAACTAGATCTAAAAAATAATTCTACAATCGTAACATGTCTTGAAATCCGCCTTCATCCATGAAAAGTACGAGTGATCTGCCATAAAGTCCTGTAACGAACATCAATTAGAAGATATAGAGTTAGAATGAACCGATCAAAATACAGATCCAAAACAAAAGTTGAGAAGAAAATGTGGAGAAGACGGAGAGGAAAGAGAAAGGGCGGACGGGGAGGAAGGAAAGAAAAGCTAAAGAGACTAAAAGAAGGATAAGAGGGATCTCCGGGCAGTGGCACTGAAGAAATCACCGAATGAAGGAAAGAGAATGAGGCTAAAGTTTTGGCACAGAAACTGAGTGAGAGACACCAGAGGAGGGGAAGAGAATGAGGCTAAAGTTTTGGCACAGAAACCGAGAGAGAGAGAGAGAGCAGAGAGATATTTCGGGGGGAGATGCAATAATTTTTCAATGAACTAGGGAGTTCAATGAGTCAATTTGTTCAATGCGAAATGACAATCATACTCTCAAATTACAAAATTAAATTTTAATCTATATTATAATTATCTAATATAAATATCTCTATTATTAGTTCATCTTAATATCTCTACCCATTTGATAACTAATCTTCATTAAAGTATACTAATTATTTTATAATATATATATATATTGTGTGTGTGTGTTATTTTAAGTTATTTAAAAAACACAAAAAGTAAATATAATTAAAATGTTAATGATGTTGAAATAGTTATAAATATGATATAATTTTGTGTCATGAACTTCTTATTAATATGGCATGAAATATGTTACTTGTTTTTCAAGTGAGTGATGAAATATAGTTATTAATCACCAAATAATTTTAAATATCCATGCAAAATCATATCGAATAATAATTTTATAATTTTATTAACAAGTAATATGGTCATTCATTTTTGTTAAAAAATATACTATGCAACAACAAATTATTATGAAATCGATAACAATTTACTAATTTCTAAATATTACTCGTGTTTACGCGAACTTTCTACTAAACAAATACAACATATATAAAATAGGGGATTTAGTCTCGCAACAAATACTGTTAACTTAAAATTTTAAATAATTCATAAAATACGTCAAAATTAATGAAAAATTACTCAATATTTTAGAGTATGCCGGTGCCTCGCACGCTATAAAGCTAGTTTTATGAATAAAATGATTTGATTTCACAGCTCTTGATTTATAGATTTTTACCCACGAACACAAAGCTCATGTCGACCCAAAATGAGCCCATGAGGCCATGAGGAACAGAGCCCATAAACGGGTATGCATCGTTGCAATTAAAACCCTAGAAAAATATACATACAACCAGTGCTATATAGTCATCTTTAAGCCCAGCCTCCTATATATATAAGCTTCCCCAACTCTTCATCCTACACCCAGCCATTCATCTCTACCTTTTCCATTTATTCACCTTCAAATTTTATATAGTGTTTTTTATTTATAGTTTTTATAAACTTTGATGTTGGTAGATTAATTGGTGCTGTGATGAGGCTTATGTGGACTAGAGTTTCTGATTCCTGGTGGGTTTTTTTTTAATCCCCCCAGTTTCTGAAGACAACCCCTTGGCTGTCTGAGCACACTTTTTCCTATTTCTTAATATTAATTCCCTGTTTTATTTTTATTTTTTCTGTTAAAATTACTGGCTTATGATGATAATTTATATATCTTAGCGGATTTCAGTGAGATTATCACATCTATGATCTGATTGTTACACACACTGAAGCCCCCCTTGTTAGAATCTCGATAAATGAATAATCTCGATAAATTAATTTTGTTTTTCGGTTACTGATTTAATAGTATACATGTGTGTGTGTTTTTGTAATGTGATTGGAATATATGCTGTGATGAGGCTAAACACCAAATTGGTGTATTAGGGCAGTGGACAAGACCCGATGGTCTTGCCGTGATCCCACATTTAAACGACTTCTCCTTCCACTGAGCATTTTATTCGAATCAACTTGTGTTTTATTATTTGTGTTTTGCGGCGTCCTTTACCAATTCTAGGGAATAAAATTGGTTTCTCTAGGTATAATGGCTTGGACGCGAGAGCGAAGAGTGGTCATCCTGATAAATGTACTATTTCGATGTCATTTCATCCTGGAAACACCACCTATATTAGCTTACCTGCACATATTCTTTCTTTTATTTACCATTTTTAACAAATTCTGATTTTAGATAGTTTTGATATTATCTTATTCATGCTTTACAGTTTTATTTTAGATTTAGCGAGAGTTTGCCCAACTAGCTATGCATTTTTAAAGTAATTAAACATGTAAAGTGTTGTGTGCTTCAGGGGTTAGGAGATTCTGTTCACCTGCATATTTAGTGGAATGTGTTTATCAAACACTTATGTTTTTGGATGACCAGTTGACTGCAATTCCATAGGCCTATATTAAAGTTGGGGATTTGGGCTATGCGAGAAGTTTGTTTGATGAGATGGTATTTTTACTTCGAATACCCTAATTGAGAAAAATTATTATCTTTGGTTTTAATCTGTCATTGATGTATAAAGAATTATATCAAATGGCCTCACATTGACAACAGCTTCTTCTGCTCTTCTGAGTCTAGTTGCACCAACAACTGTCTCCTACATGATCAGGAGGCTCAACTAGGTTCTAATGAATTGGAGTTGCTATTAATGGTATAAATGAGGGCTTGGAACTTGCTGTTGAATGGCTGAAATCTTTAGAAGGTTGAATGCAAGAACTGAATGTTATAAGAAGCCATTGTTTAGCTCTGCCTTGGCAACAAAAGAATCTTTAGAGAAAAATGAAGAGAAGAACTCTGTTTATTAAAACCATGTTTGTATAGAAATTGAGACACTGATGTGGGTTCTCCCCTTCCATATGTACAGTCCCACATGCAGGCATAGGTTGTGTACATCCAAAATGAGCCTAATGTAACAGAGTCCATGAGAGGCATGCTTGGTGTATTTTTTAGGGAACCTTGCAGTAACTTACTAGTCAACCATGAATGGCATCAATTCACAGCCTTCCCCTCTTGATCATTCTCCAGTCATTTAGCTGCCTTCTTCCTTGATTATGTTTCAGGTTTAAATACCACTACTCTTTTTTGAGTTTCTTTTGGTATAATTGAGTTTCTAGTGTTTTGTATTTTCGTGATCTTATATTATTCACCTTTAAATCCTACATATTTTTCATATATAATTTTAAAAATCTTGAAGTTGGTAAATTAATTGGTGCTGTGGTGAGGCTTATGTGGACTAGAGTTTCTGATTCCTGGCCCCCAGTTTCTGAAGAGAACCCCTTGGCTGTGAGCACACTTTTTCAAATTTTTAATGTTAATCCCCTGTTTTATTTTTTTTCTTTTGAAAATTACTAAATTAGTGGCTTATGATGATAAATTATATATATCTTAGCGGATTTCAGTGAGATTATCACATCTATGATCTGATTGTTACACACACTGAAGCCCCCTTTTAGAATCTTGATAAATGAATAATCTTGAATAAAATAATTTTGTTTCTCGGTCAATGGTTTACTTGTGTGTGTGTGTGTGTGTTTTGTTAATGTGATTGGAATATATGCTGTGATGTGGCTAAGCACCAAATTGGTGTATTAGGGTAGTGGACAAGACTCGATAGTCTTGCCGTGATCCCACATTTAAATGACTTCTCCTTCCACTGAGCATTTTATTCAAATCAACTTGTGTTATTTTTGTTTTCGTGCGTCCTTTACCAATTCTAGGGAATAAAATTGGTTTCTCTAGGTATAATGGCTTGGACGCGAGAGCGAAGAGTGGTCATCCTGATAAATGTACTATTTTGATGTCATTTCATCCTGGAAACACCACCTATATTAGCTTACTGCACATTTTCCTTCTTTGTTTTACCATTATTGACAATGTGAACCTTAATTTAGTACAGTATTGCTATCGAGCTTTACAGTTTTATTTTAGATATTATTAGATTTAGAGTTTGTTTAACTAGCTATGCATTTTTAAGGCAAATAAACATGTAAAGTGCTATAGGCTTTAGGGTTTTGGTGATTTTGTTCATTTGCATATCTAGGGAAATGTGTTTATCACACATGTTTATGTACAGGACTGGTTTGGTTGATTTGTACTCTAGGCTGGATAGAGTTGGTGATGCAAGTCATGTATTTGATAAAAGACCTGAACGATATGTTTCTGGATGACTAGTTGACCACCATTCCATAGGCCTATATTAGAGTTCGGTACTTGGTCTATGCGAGAAGATTGTTTGAGAGATGGTATTTCTACTTGAAATACCCTAATTGATGAATTAGTATCTTTGGTCTTAAGCTGTCTTTCGACTTTAGTTGCACCCACAAGCGTCTCCTACATGATCAGTATGCTCATGTAGGTTCTAATGAGTTGGAATTGCTGTTGATGGTCTAAATGGGGTGTTGGAAGTTGCTGTTGATGGTCTAAATGGGGAGTTGGAAGTTGCTGTTGAATGGCTGAAAGCCTTAGAAGGTCGAGTCAAGAACTGAATGCTAATGTAGAATGCTTTGATAGTGAAGGTTCTGGTTAGTTGTATAGAAGAAGCTATTGTTTAGCTGCTTGTAAACAAAATTATGAGAAAACTGTAAAAAAGAACTCTTTTGGTGAAAACCATGTTCGTATGGAAATTGAGATACTGATACAGGTTCTTCCCTTACATATGTACAGTCACACATGCAAGTGTAGGCCGTGTACATCCAAAATGAGCCCAAATGTAACAGAGCCTATGCCAGGCATAAACTGGTGTATTTTTCATGGAATAATTAAAACCTTAGAGATACTTACTAGTCAACCGTGAACAGCAGAAACACGGAGCCTTCCCCTCTTCATCAATCATCATCACTCCAGTCATTCAGCTGCCTTCTTCCAGTGATTCTGTTTCAGGTTTAAATACCACTTCTCTTCTTTAAGTTTCTCTTGCTATAATTGAATTTTATTGTATTGTATTTAATAATCATATCAAGAATGTTGCAATGACTGGAGACTAGTTGATGCGGTGATGAGGCTTATGTGGACTAGAGTTTCTGATCTGGGTTTAAATCCCGGTATCTGATGACAACCCCTTGGCTGTCTGAGCATCTTTGTGTTTTCTGTATCAAAATTTAAGGCTTATGATGATAAATTTTAAATATCTTAGCGGATTTCAGTGAGATAATTACATCTGTGATCTGATTGTTACACACACTGAAGCCTTTGTTAATTATGTGTATAGTTTCCAGTTATATGATCACAAACTCACAATTGATATTACTACTTTATAATTTCGCGTCCTTTACCAATTCTAGGGAATAAAATTGGTTTCCCTAGGTATAATGGCTTGGACGCAAAAGCTAAGAGTGGTCATCCTGATAAATGTACTATTTCGATGTCATTTCATCCTGGAAACACCGCCTATATCATCCACTTGTACATATTCCTTTTTGTTTCTGTATAAATTGTAAGTGATTGATTTTAGATTATCATCAAAATTACAAGTAAGTCAACTAGAGAGATTAACTGCTGCATGTATATACAAGCTGGTACTATGCTTGCACTCTGATAGTTTCAGTAATAATGTTTTTCTTTAAATAATATTGCTTGCATATTGTTTTGCATCTAAATTTATTGGGAAAGTAATTACAAGATTGTAATTGGTTGGAGCCAACAAATTTGATATGAATTTCATTCTTAGTCTTGTAGCTTAGTTAGAAGGATGAGTATATACAAATATGGTATCTTAACAAATGTTAAACTTGCAAATATGGTATTCAAAGAAATGTTAAATTCAGATTGTATCTGCTTCAGGGTGGTGAGAATGTGATCATTGGCAAATTGCCAAATTTCTAAGAAATCGAGTTCATGTGCTCATGTTTAACTGCTTTGAATGATAAAGATGTTCCATGTGATCATGTTCATTGGCAAATCGCAAGGACGTGTTTGATAAATTGCCTGAAAAGATGTATTTGGATACTAAATTGATGAACTGTGGAACATGTGTTCTGAAAGCGGATGGTCTGATAACACGCTTAAGAGCAACACATAGTTTTTGAGAATGGCTTGGAGCAACACATAGTTTTTGAGAATGCCTTGGCGTTGACGGTGATTGACCACAACCTTTTTCTACGAGAATAGTACTAGTTGAAATAGGAAGAATAGGGCTTGTATGTCTCAATCTGCTTGTTTAGTTCAATGGAAGTTTTCATTTATCTAGAAACAGTGTTCATAAACCAAATGAAATTTCTGTCCTCTTTGCCGTGTTTTATAATTGACAAATCAAGCAAAAGTGTAAAATTAACGAAACGTTGCAGCCATCTAGAAAAAGTCGGGCAAAATGCAATGCACTAACTTTTACTCAAAGAATGACATCCTTCCCATTGTTTCTTTACTTCTAAATCCCCATCATGCCATATTGCCATAACACCAATCGTGTTTTTTCTTGACCCAAGTTTGGTGCAATCATTTCTTTTATTGTCTTTTTTGCAGAATCTTGTTGTTACGTGTCGAGTCATTTACGAAAAGATTGTTGTTTGTTGTTTCTATGAGTAATCACAAGTAGTTTGGACTACGAAAAAAACGGGTTAAATATCAAATTGATTATTGAAGTGAAGATCATGTATCACTTTCATCACTGATCTTAACAGAGTATCGTTTTAATCACTAAAGTCATCATAAACATCAAACAGATAACTCTAAATATGTGTTCGAAAAATAAAAATATTTTTTCTCGAGTTCTACACATATTTCTGCAATACTACTACAAAACCAAATTAAAAGTTATGAATTCTAGTATTTCAGATAATATATTTAGATTTTAAAAAATTGATTTACTATTTATTTTTAATTAAATCAAAATAAATAACTATAAAAATAAAAATAAAAAGTAAATAATTTTTTTAAAAATCTAAATATAATATCTTAAATATTAGAGTTTACAACTTTTCATTTGGTTGCGGTAGAATTCAAGAAATAGAACTCGATATAAATCATTTTTACTTTTCAAACACATATTTAGAGGTATCCATTTGATATTTATGATGACTAAAATTGAAGTGATATCTCGTTGAGATCAGTGATGAAAATGATATACCACTTTGATATTTAACCCGAAAAAATACTTACTTGGACAATGTAGTTTCGTTATTACACTAAATCAATATATTTTGATCCATGTCCATGGTATTAATATCTTCAACAAAATTAAATATTTTGGAGTAATCCTTATTTGATCCAAAACAAGACAAGTAAAAGGAGCAGGATAAGATTTCTCCAAAAAAAAAAGGGGGGGTCATAACTTGTTCTTAAACTGTACATATAGACTTGGTTCGGGTAAAAAAGAGTCAAACCTTGCTCTTAAACCGTAGATATAGACTTGGTTCGGGAGGAAAGCCAAAATCTTATCGTTTTTACTTTATTGACATCGTAAATGTTACTTAGAGCAAATCTAACATGGTCGGTTACTTATAAACATGATATAAAGTCTATATTATTATTATAATATTATTACTTAGTTTGGCATTGCTGTTACTGACAGCAACAACAGTTTTTTTTCTGAAAAACAGCTAAAAAAATGTTTGATAAAATTTAAAAGCTACTTTTCTGAAAAACGTTTTTGGCTGAAAAACTGCTTTTAGAAAAAGCATGTCACTCGTGCTTTTGAAAAAAGTTGATTTTCAGCTTTTGCGGGAAGCAGCTAATGGTTCAACATCAAAACTCATTAAAAACATTAATTTTTTATATTATACACCAAAACATGCACATATAAAAAATATTCCCAATTAGTTATCTGATTTTCACAACAACACTTATTTTAACAACACTTTTTTCAACGACATAACAATTTTTAACAGTAATCCCAAACAGAGCCTTAGTTGGAGATTTGTAGATCATTTATGTTCTACAATTTAAATAACGTGTTGAGCATACTTTACATAACAAAAATTATTATCAAATTAGATATCTTGTAATATAAAATCATCGACAATTAAATATTTTTGTAAATCATGCATGTTATACTTGCATCATGCATATT
The DNA here is from genome assembly GCA_030848705.1 of Heracleum sosnowskyi. NCBI lineage: Eukaryota > Viridiplantae > Streptophyta > Magnoliopsida > Apiales > Apiaceae > Heracleum > Heracleum sosnowskyi. Next base: position 12,660,300 of record CM061243.1, read on the forward strand.
ACTCCATTATAAATATTATTCACTATGTTATTTTATATATAGAACATTTATGAATGTATTTTACTTTCGAAAGGTCTCAAAGTCTCAAACTAAACATTGATCTTCGTAAAATTTTACTCTCATTTTTAATCGTTTGCCACCAGTTTATATGACAATTATTTAAGAAGCTTCCCTACTACAGAGAAAAATGCGATCAGATCTAGAGAAATTCTACGAGAAGTTTTGTTACGTAAAAGAGAAATATGATTAGACCCAATCAAGTAATGGTTGGGCTATGACTTGACAATGCATTTAGCACTGACTTGTTCATTATTGTTTATTACCAAACGAACAAACCTTCTTTTTACCAGACGCGGACTCAACTGCATTTCATTCGTCAAACCATGCCACATACCCTGTATGCACACACTGCATGTATATAAATTTACTTTCTCATAATCAACTTCATCAATCTTTCAGTTCTCTCTTCCAAGTGCTTCAACTTAGGTTGATAATTCATGGGGAACTACGTTTCTTGCACTCTAGCAACATCAACAGCCATTAAAAACTCCCAGTCTACAACAAAGGTAATATTCCCCACCGGAGAAATTCGACATATTTGTGAATCTGTCAAAGCGGCAGAGCTAATGCTCGAATGCCCAAACTTCTTCCTCGTCAACGCAAAATCTCTCCATATAGGCCAGAGATTCTTGGCCCTCAATGCTGATAAAAACCTCGAAGTGGCAAATGCTTATGTCATGTTCCCAATGAAGAGAGTCAACTCAGTTGTCACAGCTGCAGATATGGGTGCGCTGTTTCTCACGGCCAAGAGAGTCGCTGCCGGAAATCACACAAGAAACTTGCCTGAGATGATAACTCATCCGGAAGCTGTAAATAAAGAAGAAGAAGTCGCCTTCAAGTTGAATATCGAGGACACCGATGATTTTTTATTCCAAGAGTTTAAGCATAGGCTTTCAATGTGCAGGTCCAAAAAGCCATTGTTGGAAACCATAGAAGAAGAACCAATATTTTTAAGGTAATCACTAAAATGCATGTTATGTTCAGAATATAAATATAGAACTACATCTTCAACACTTTTTTTTGAAGCCTTTGAACCAAATTTCTTTCATGTAAACAAAGTTGCCTGGTAGTTCTAAAGCCAGTTTTTGAATTCAAAGCAACTAGTAATTGGAGCAGCCGAGCAGAAGTTCTTCCCAGACCAATGGACAAGAACAGAAACTCTGGCTCTGAATCACATTTGTTTAAGCCATTGTCAAAGGTTGCTGTAAAATTTATTCATAAAACAGCAAAGTATCTCTCACGTTTTAAACTATCTGAATAACAATGGACAACTAATGTATATAACTGATTGCATCACAGATTAGAATCCGCCTTTCATCCATTTGTAGTTGTGTCCTCCTCAGATGGTTCATTACTTGCTTCTAAAAATACATACAACCAATATACATAATCTGAGTTAATATTCTCTCTAAAATAATTACATCTAGAGAAAGCTTATGCAAAACAAGGAATGTATAATAGAGCATACCTTCTCCTTCGGATGGAGCATATGGAGATTTACGATATCGCGTTGGTTGCTGTGTTGGCTGGAATATCATGAAAAAAAAGATATAAAACAACTGATTCCATGATTATGACACAGCCAAGTCCTGAACAAACTTTCTCAAAATTAAAAAATAAAAAAAAGTCGTGAACAAAAACCAAGTCGGGAGGCATGTATCTGGTCCTAATGGACATGCAACTAGACACATGTTCATCTAAAGAAATGCATAATATTGCATACATGTTTAATAACCTCTGAAACATTGCACACACTCAGCAAAAAAAGAAACATTTTATACACCTAGAAAGCCTTATAGTCAGATACAACAATCAATGTCAAGGGGGATGGATCTAGGGTCTTAAACTAGCGGAAGAAAAAAATCCCAGGAAATCAATCCCTTCAGTAGACCATGAGTGTTTTATGTTAGTAGTTGAAGGTTATAGATACATGTTCTACTAAAAGAAATAGACCAGAAAAGAATTCCCGGGCAGTGTGATACAACCCATATTTAGCCAATAATCTGGTAGAATTCAAACAAGTTCACATAATTTTTTTATTTTTTTAAAAATTACAAATCTATGTGTGGTGGTTAATAGTAATACTCTCAGAATTTGAATCTAGCTACCTAGGTTTGACTCCCTCACTGTTCATATGCAAATCAAACAGTCTACCACCAAGCTACATTCCCAGCTGAGCATAATTCTAACTACAGTGTATATTATTTTAATCACAGACAGGGCACCACCTTGCCATGCCTTGGTCCTGTTGCTGAATATATCAAGCATTGTGTTTACCAGAATTTTGGCAACTGCACATATTTAATATACATGCATTAGATAAATGACATGAGCAATATCACTGGCTGTACCTGCAATTTGGGCCGAAGTGCCTCCAGGGGTCCTTTAGGTTTCCCTGTACCTTGCTGTTATTATTTAGAAGCATAAGACTTGTTAAATAACAGCCACAAAGAATTTCCACGCTTCAAGAAACAGAGGAAGGAGAGTGGTACCTTTCCCAACGCCCAGTCAGCAGAATCAAAATAGGCACGTTCATGATCCTGAAAATAAAAGCAGAATCTTACAATGCAAACATGAGGATATGGATAGCAGTTTATTACTACTAATGTTTTAGGTGACAAGCACCCACCCATAACTTTGTAGAACAGATCCTTAATATTACCTTAGAAATGAGTGGCGGCTTCTTTGGTACTATTCCCCCATATTTCTTTTTTATTACCTCCTCCTACATAAAATAAAGTTTAAGTGGATCACAGCTTGGTAGAATTGCTATAATATTCAGCTAGCAAACTCAGAAACAGTTAAATCTACTATGCATTGCAATGCTATTGGAAAGATCCTGGTGGGATGATAACCTCTTTTTGAGTTGATGAGTTCTCACCGTCCATCAGCACATCTCCATCAACTTGTTTAACATCGTCCGCGTTTGACATTACAGTAGCACCTAGTGAACACTAGCTAGTAACTCATGCCACTCAGTCCCATGAACAGTATTATAAAGAAGTGACACAAGAGGAATATCTACTAATACATTAGCAACAGCCACAATATATAAACTATATGATCAAGACATACTTATCAGCCATCTCCTAACAAAATTCACAGTGACGAAGCCTAATCATGTTTCCGGAGAAAACGATCTTTATTATTCTCAATGAAAGACTAGATAACCGGTGAATAGCATCCAAAAACTTGCAACAACAATGTAACTACAACAACAATATTGTTGGAATAATATAAGATCCTGGTAAGTCCTTTCTCTAACACCTTAAGATTTTTGATGAGTTGGTAGTTAACATGGTATCAGATCTGAGACCGGCCAGCAGAGGACCCAGGTTCGACATGTTAAGTAACCAATCCATCAGTTAACAACCATAAACTTCATCGATAAATGTGAGCTTTTTCTGCGCTTTCGAATATGATCCTCGTAACATATCAATCACATGCTTAACTAGTATCTAAAGTACAAACTACAAAGTCTTCATTTTAGGCTCTGCTGCTAGAAAGTCATTGAATAAAACTATAACTATATCAGTCCATAACATGATCGATTAAATTTCAAATTGTCCATAACAAGGTTAAAAAATTGAATTAGCTATAAAAATAATGACCAAATTTAAAGCTATATGCTGAACAAACCATATATATACATACATGTGTCGTGTGTGTATAAAAATTAGTGTTGAAACACAATTTGTATGAATTAGTTTAAAAAGTAACGAACCTTGACTTTGAACGACGAATAGATCGAGAGTAATTCAACAATTGAAGACGAGAAGAGTAGAACAAGATATTATACATACAGATAACAGATTTGTGTGTGTGTGTGTTATCACAGTATGTATGTATCAAATACAATGCACAGGCCAGAAGTACAAGTATTTGCCATGTGGCAGTGAATGGATCAGGTGATGTTTCTTTTATCTTATTTATACTTATAACAAATCATATGTGAAAATGACAATTACAAGAATCAGGAAGGTATATATTTTCAAAAATAAATAAATCATGAAGGAATATCTCGATGGGAAGAGAGAGATCTTAAATCTTATGTGGCTTAAAGAATTCGCAAAAGGCTAGGTAATTCGAAACCGTTCTCAAAATTTATTCGGAATGATATAGCACCTTAAATGTCTAATTTGTGAACGTATATGTGCATTCTTATATTAGTATTAGTTAAGTTACTAAATATACACTTGACATATTAGTTTTTACGAAAAATTTTGGAAAATTTTCGAGAACTAACATTTGTCTTCGTAAAATATGAATATGCTTCTTCCAAATCTACTATTTTTCTTACTAAATTTTTTAAATGATCATACATTTTATCAGGTATATATATGTTAAAATATTATTTTATCTAACCATTATAATTATTGCTATCGGAAACATGAGCGAGATTACTAAAAATCATGCATAGTTACTATTTACATGTTTCGTATTACTCCCTCCGTCCCAATTTATCTGCCTTGTTTGACTTTTTGTGATCAAAATGAAACAACTTTGTCTAACCATTGTAATTATTGCTATCGGAAACATGAGCGAGATTACTGAAAATCATGCATAGTTACTATTTACAATGTTGTTTCGTATTACTCCCTCTGTCCCAATTTATCTGTCTTGTTTGACTTTTTGTGATCAAAATGAAACAACTTTGACTGAAATTTTCATATAATATATAATAAAAATTAATTACAAAAATTATATCACTTGAAAGTATATCTCTAATCTACTTTAAGTATATTTCAATTTTTTAAAATAATAAAAAAATAATTTGTAATTAATAGTCAAAATTTAATTAATTTGACCACAAAAAGTAAAATAAGACAAATAAATTGGGATGGAGAGAGTAATATTACGAGGATACATTTCTGAAGCATCCTTGTATCATGGTAATGAATATTTTATATTTACAATTTACTAGCTTCTGATTTCTGCAATCAATACTGGTATGTACAAGTAGTTTTGTGGTTGCAACTTGCAGTTTCAATCCTAAGTAGAGATGCATTTCGATTTTCGATTTTCAGGTAGGAAGGATCTCTGGCAACAAGAGCAAAAGAATCAGGAGCGATTTGAGCGGTACCCTCTTGGTATAACAGTAGGGATACAGGAGCATCAGAAGTTGCTTGATTGATAACTTTCTGTTAGCTCCTCTTCTAATATTTGCAACAATTACCGAACTTGAATGATATGTGGTGATGGCTGCTGCTGCAAGTGCGGCAGCTCGCTTTCTTCGTCTGATGTGGCAGGCAACAAGTCACTGATATCCTACTCACCAAAAGGAATATGTTAGATGTGCTTAAATATGATGAGTGCATCTAGTTTCCAGTTTTCTGTCTTAGCATCTAGTTTCCGGTAGATAAGCAACTGCTACCAGAGCTTAACCACCTCCACCTTGGTAGCCATTTCAATATAATGGCAGCATGATTATCAACAATTGTCAACTTGGTAATGAAAATAGCCACAAAAAACGCCTTACCATTCTAGTAATGTGCTATAGGGATCTTACTGTATAATTACCCTATCATGAAGTCAAAAAATTGTCGATAGCCACATTACATCTCTGTTTACCTGAAGCTGCCTACGACGCTTGACAGCAGCAAATGCTCTGGCCATGACAAAGATTGGCAAAAGTATCCCCATGGTTCTTAACATTAGTAACTGCAAAGCAAAGTCAGTGCACATTAAAAATGTAAGGGGTAAAACATTATCATTTCTCTGTAAATCTGAACTGTGCTAGCTTTCTCACTGTGAACATTGTAATTGAATATCCTCCTGATCCTGTGACGATGAATGGTAAAGTATGACGTAACACCAGAAGCAGCATAAACTGCATGCAAGGAAAATATTGACTTCAATATTTATCCATTAAATATAAAAATGAGGTCTAATATTCTAAAATTGAGATTCGTAATCATTATGATAAACAAACAATCACGCAGATTTCAATCTCTATATCTAGCAACACTGTTATAGACTTGTAGAGATGATAGATGACCACATCATGATAGTTATAAACCCTAGGAAAATTGTAGTTGTTCATCACATTATCAACAATAAACAGGCAATGGCTGGTTGATCCATCTTAAGCCACGATTTCTACAAACTAATTGTGACACAAGTTTATCAGAGGTATAGTAGGATGATAATTATACAAATGATCAAATAGGTCACAATCTTTGATTCCCCTCGTCTACTCTGCAGTTGGGTGCATCACATATGGAGTACTACACAAACAATATCATTTATCGCAACTTAAATCTTAAATTTTTTATTTATATATTTTTGTAATTTAATAGCGCATGGCTAGGAATCTATCCGAAGCAACAGGAACAAACCAATTTGTGGCATTAGGGCTTTTAAAGGTATTATAGGTGATTAAAGGGCAATCTTTCACAAACCAGGCCGTAAAATGCAGCATTTAAATCTGTTTAAACACTTTAAATTAGTTTGTAACTTGCACAATAACACGGTACACAGAAATGCTAAATGATGAAGAGTGGGTAGAAAGAGGAAGTACAATTATAGCAACTAGACGACAACATATCAGGCTCCTTGAAGTGAGTTCTGAATATTCATCGAATTCGGTGTTTATAGAACTATGATCCCTGGTAACCATTTCTGTAATTTGGGAATCATGAAGATCCCTTCTTGAAATTTCCCAGCTTCCCCTGAAATGACCCCAAAGAGGTCCAGATGAATTGTTAATCTAAGTTACATTATTCCCTGTATGTTAACTTGTGACAACGTATTTAAGCACAGAATGAACTACCTGAAGTCCATTGGGAAAGAACCATATTGAAACAAAGGGGGCAGTGCAGCCGGTGCTGTATAGTCTGGCATAAATTGCTGAAGCTCGCACACAAACAAAAAGAAAAAAAGCAAAATCAGTAATGTTCCCCTCTCAGTATCATGTAATCTGGTACGTGCATACCAGAATCATAAGTAAAGTAACGTGACAAAATTGAAGTTTAGAGCGGAAAATTGAGATCCCAGATAATTGAGACAGACCTGGAGACAAATCTCACAAGTGGTGTCACCCTTCTCATTGCACCACTTCTGGACACAATTACGGTGAGCATACTGTAATAAAGATTAAAGAGTAAGAACTTGTATCATACCTGAACCGCTGAAACATATCTGCAATCACGAAGTTTTAAATTCCAGGGAAACAAATGAACATTTTGCACAAGAGGAGTTGTCTAAGAATTACAAACTTTTTACCCTGTATGAGTAGTCCATTACCCATATCAAAAGTTGAAAACTAATTTTTATTTAAACTATATATATGAAAATTAAAAAATAATTTAGAGGCACAAGTTTCTCCGATGCATTCCATTAACTCATTTGTTGATTACTATACAGACCAGCATCAGACACTAAATTAATTTGTATTACGACCTCGCGAATTTATAACCACAATAGACAGCACATACAAGAATTGTGGTTGCTAATGTCTTGACATGATTCGAACGCATAACAAATATGATATTGCAATATTAATGTCTTTCAGAAACTATTACATGTATCTAGTTTGGTCTGCTAAATGTAGCAGTAATAGCAAATTTTTCAACAGTTTGATATGTCTTCCAAATGATACAGAAAACTACCTTTAAGCTACCACAGCATGAACAAGGTATTTCCATGTTTGAGTCTTCATCTTCATCGTGACAAATCCTACACTCTGCTAATTTTCTTGGTGATGATTCAATATCAAGATCTCTTCTACTCGATGAAAAGTTCCTCACCATATCCTCAGTTTTCAAGATTGTGCATGCTGCAACGGATTTATGTACGATATCAGTCTCAATGGTGGTCTCGTTAAGCAACTGATCCACCACCAACACAGAATGATCCCTCATCCTCTATATTACATTACCAAATTACTCTAAATTTTTTTGAAGTATGAGTTTAGTGACACATACAGTGCTATTGGTCCATGCATCAAATTGTAACTCTTTAAAGGGATGCCTGAAATGAAATCTCAATATGAGTACACCTGCAGCATGAACAATATAAACTGATCATAAGAAATATTAAAAAGTTTATGTCTTTTTTCCAAAATGAATAATATGGTTGGTTGATCAGCAACAAGTATGATGATTTAAAGCATGATATGAAAGAAAGGAAGTTGTGTGGCAAAGGAGATTCATAATGAAGAAGACATGCCATTTGATAAAAGTACTGTTTGGAATCAAGGGGTGGATCAAAAAGTGGAGCATTAAAGGGAAAAAGAATTGGAGATATAAAATTGAGAAACTTGTAAGCCTAAAAGTCCAAAAGAGTTGCAAAAAGTGAAGGGCAACTTTATTTCTACAAAAAGGAAAGTGCTTTAATCAACTGTAACAAAAAAAATGGTTGTACATTTCAATTCCCAGAAATGCCAGAATTATAATATAAACAGAAAAGAAACATGTAACATCCTAGTCCCATGTCGAGAAATGTGGGATAGTTTATTAATTATCAATTGCACCGATAAATTATGATCTTTCATACATGTGAATTACCCAAATTGTTGTACTTATACAAGTATACTTCACTTTATTTCAGATTCAATTCATTCGGAATCGAGATAGACCTAATTTTCAAAAAAGATTTAACATGGCCGTATAAAAAGGTTGCAACCTTTGAAATCTATATTAACATGAGCACAAGAAACAAACAACGTAAGGGGAGTTAAGAAAGAAACAGAAAGCTTACAATACTAATTATAGTACAATGGAATATCTTAAGCAAAAGAAAACTAGTGGTAAGTAAACCAGAAACATAATCAACTGATTCTTACATTGTTGTGGGTCTTCTATAATTGTACATAGAGTTGGAAATGAAGCAAGAGATTGAGTGTGTGGTGTTTTTATCCTCCTTGCTTGTTGGGTTAAGTATATCTAGTTTGTGTTATAATACAAGTTTCTTTTCTTATAGTTAAATTTAAAGTGATTCGAGATTTAAAATTATCGTCATTTAAAATTCAGAAAACTTAGATAAACTTTCGGTGGTGAATTATCTGAGTGCCGGATAAATATTGAAAGAATGACCAAGTGGTAATTGATGGGTCTCTTTCAAATTATGAGTTGCTTGAAAATAAGCACTCCCTATGACACTGTTGCTGTTTCTTTAGTTTGGTCACACTCCAAGATTCTATCCGTGATCATTTGGATGCCGACTCTCCACTATTTTTTGTTACTTTCTGGTTTTCAAGTGCTTCCCATTTCGAAAGTGCACTAGCAGATTGAGTTTTAGTAGCCAAGGATGATTCTATAAACTGCAATAGATACTTGATTCCCTTTCTCTGCTAAGTCACTTAGTAACCAAAAGTGAAGCCGACTCTAACACTCACAGTAACATAATAATACGATCTCTGTTAAGCTTCCTGGTTATAACCATATCATTTGCATGTTTCTATTGTGAAAACAACATAAAATTTTCAGCTGCTGCAGAGTTTTCACCATTTACCTCGACAGGATTATGTTCAGCAGATAATGCAATTTCCGATGATATCTCCTGCAAAGCAAAATTCGTATAACCAGTACAAATATAGCAGAGAATTGTATTCTTAAAGAATGCAAACGGGAGTTTGAGGTCTCTGGATTACTAGCTACACTCCTCCAAAACTAACATTGTTGGAGGAATTATCTGATCAACATTGCTAGTTTGAGGTTGATTGATTGATCAACTTATAGCCGTAAAAATGCTGATTATCAAAAAGAATGAGTAAACAGATCTCGAAGTTTGGATATGAAGAAAATTGAGCCGATCAAACAGATTTTCAATGGTATGTCGTATGCGGTAACAAAAGTGAGGAGACCTTGAAGCTCCGATACCAATTAAAGATATATCAAATTTCAATTGCAGCATGCAAATGAAGAACTAATATCAGTTAGACGATGAGCTTCACAACTCAATATATATAACTTAGATACCATCATTCATCACAATTACTGGTAGATCATTGGCTCAAACATAAATAAGCTAAACTAGGTATGTGATTATGTCTAAAGCTTTAATGCTATATCCCATCTCACATACGTTTTTTAGTTCATACATCTCACTTCTATTCAAACAGATAGTGCTTGTCCACAGTTTCTGAGACGTCCCAAGTGCAGCTCATTCCTTTCGGGAATACAACCATGTCTCCTGCTCCAAACTCAACAGCCTCGTCAGACCCATCTGGATAAACTTTAACCTTCCCCTTTAGCAAATAGCATGTTTCTTTCTGAGAGTATGTCCATGGGAATTTGCTAGGAGGACATCCCCACCTAGTCAGTCACAATCAGTATATATACATCAAACAACACACCAGCCAATAGTACAAGGGAATTTAACGCGTATAACGATTACGAGATAATTTAGTATGAAACTCGAACCAATTTCATTTCTTGTGCCACCAATTCACTGATTTACATAGTTTCAAGTACATAACAAATCTTCAAGTATGTGCATAGAATTTATACTAGCAAGGGCATGTAATAATAACAAAAAACAACACGCACACACACACAGACAGAGATACTTGGGCCATGATCTGACGCCGAGTTCAGAAAGCTTAGACTCTGGTGGGTTGCTTGTAATCTTGATGCCCAATTAAATAGTACAAGTGAACTTAACGCGTGCATTTTATGTTTTAACCAAAAGACCTCCACAATATTGAATGCCCAAGTCATATAAAGTTAAATGGCAACAAAACCGATGCTTAATCATTTCCATCTAGTTTTATCACATATACCTTCCACAAAATGTGTCTTCTCTACCTCTACATGGTGTCAATACAATGAGTCACAATCACTATAATCATAGTGCAATTTGTTGAGTATTTACCAGCACATAAGAAACCAATTACAACCATAAAGTTATATGTCAAAAGCTAAAGCGGTACAACGCAGGAATGAATGTGAAACAAAATTACGTTAACACTGTCCTAATTAAAAAGTTTGCCGAGGTTTCTAAAGAAATGATTGCTAGATCCTACAGTCAAATTGCGTGGTACATTCACTGACAATTTAAATCTTCATGTAGCCATTTATTAATGTATAATACGACACGAAGCTAGGTCAAAAATAACAGTATTACACAAATGTGGGGAGAAGTATTTTGCCCTAAATTAAGCTGCACTAGAAACGTTGTAACTACTATTATATATCTCTTCAAATTTTTACGGTAGATGTGTATAGACATAATATGAACAGCAAATAACGATTACGAGATAATTCAGTATGAAACTCGAACCAATTTCATTTCTTGTGCCACCAATTCACTGATTTACATAGTTTCAAGTACATATCAAATCTTCAAGTATGTGCATAGAATTTATACTAGCAAGGGCATGTAATAATAACAAAGAACAACAAACACACACACACACACACACGGAGAGAGAGAGAGAGAGAGAGAGAGAGAGAGAGAGAGAGAGAGAGAGAGAGAGAGAGAGAGAGAGAGAGAGAGAGAGAGAGAGAGAGAGAGAGAGAGACTTGGGCCATGATCTGACGCCAAGTTGAGAAAGCTTAGACTCAGGTGGGTTGGTTGTAATCTTGATGCCCAATTTCTCAGTGGTCATGATTTCTGCTTCTGCTGCTCTAACAACCAGTCTTATCTGTTTGCTGTGACTGTAGCTTAAGTTCCCTTCGCTATTTGTTTTAGGAAATGAAATTAGGGCGTGTTTGGATATGGTTTTTGAGATGGGAGCTATAGAGATTAGCCCGTTATATGTGCTTGTGGTGTTGGTGAGGAGAGCCATTTCCAATGTACAACACTTCTAAAGAATTGAGAATTTTTTTTTAATATTATTGTTGAGAATTGTGATGTCAAATTGTCAATTATCCTGCTTTGTTATCTTCCACTCGTATTTTTTCAAATTTATCCTTAAGATATTATCTTTTTCTCAACATAAACAGATTTGTTAAACATTTATAAACAGTAATTATAATATAATTTAACCCTTAATTGTAATTCTATACATATTAAATTCCATCTCAAGTCATTTTTATGAGCCAAGTCCAGCTCAACCAAAATGATATCGGGATTCTAATGGTGTTACAAGAGCTAAACATGACCCTTGTTCTCATTAACTGTCATTGCTCTCCATCTAATCTTCGAAAGACTTACTTTGTAGTGAGGCTCATGCGCCTTCAGTTTATGTATTCATCTTCTCAGTCCTTGGAACAATTACATTTTTATCGACAAGTTGGCTCTGCTAGTTTTTTTTTCAGCTAAAGAATTGCATTTATGAGCTGGGAGTATCAAATAACACGGACAATTTTAATCACTGATGAAAATGAAGTAAACATGAAAGACAGTGGTAAAATCATATCCAATTTCCACAAAATGACTGTATCTTGGAACAGGAATCATACTAATTCATCTGAGAGCATTGCCTCGTGAAAATAGGGAATATTGAAAAGTATATATATCCACTGGCTGGCATCATCAAATATGAACCCTATTTTTGTTTTAACTAGGAACATCTGTTTGGACATTCCACATCAACAGCACTGCCTGGTAAGTGTGTTACAAAATTAAACGTCACTCACACCTCATACAGGAGCAGGTGCTTCTGCTTCATTTTCACTGCCTTTTTCATCATTCCCTCTACTGCTTGAATGTCCATTTTGCAGCATTTTTTCTTCTGACGGCAGATTATTCTTGGATTTTTTGGTTCCCTCGACCTTCCACATATCCCAGACGCGGGTTTTAGGTGGAGCCAATGAATCCCCAATAGGTGCAACTAATCCTGGCTTCCCATCATCAATAACTGCATCCACCAAACCATACTCCACTGCCTCCCAAGGGTTCATAAAATTGTCACGGTCTGTGTCCACTTCAACCTGCAAATCAATTTATACCAGAATTATACTCGTCAACTAAACGAGACCTATAACTGAGCACTGTGTTTCTATAGGAAACAACTACCATAAGAACTTTTTTGTGGTTGACCAACCTGTGATTCAGGCTTTCCAGTAACTCTTGATAGTATTTTGTTCAGCTTAACTTTATGGTACGCCATTTCCCTAATCCGTATGCTCATTTCCGATGCCTGAAATCACGCAAGCGATCAGTGTAGAAGCAACACAAAAATGTTCATAGATATAATGTTCCTTTATGAACAAAAATACGATATATCCACTACTATTACTATTTATTTCCTTCATTCTAATTTGAGTGTAAACTAAAAAAGTAGTGGAAATTTATTCTATACTAAACTATAATAAGCAAAATGGGGTATAATTTGTAGTTTGGTTAGCACCTTCCTATTCGGTCAACACTTTCCTTTTCGGGTATTTTTTATTATTAATTAATTTTAAATAAAAAATCAAAAATAGACAAATTGCAATATTATAATAAGTAAAATGGGGTATAATTTGTAGTTGATTATCACCTTACTTTTTGGTCATACTTTTCTTTTCGGGTATTTTTGGTCAACACTTTCCTTTTATGGTATTTTATATTATTAATTAATATTAAATAAAAAATTAAAAATAGACAAATTGCAATTATCTACCTATACTAATACTAAACTATATTAAGCAAAATCGGGTATAATTTGTAGTTTGGTTAGCATCTTCCGTTTCGGTCAACACTTTCCTTTTCGGGTATTTTTATTATTAATTAATTTTAAATAAAATTTTAAAATTGACAATTGCAATATTATAATAAGTAAAATGGGGTATAATTTGTAGTTTGATTATCACCTTCCTTTTTTGTCAGACTTTTCTTTTCGGGTATTTTTTAATATTAATTACTTTTAAATAAAATAATAATAATAAACAAATTGCAATATATCCCACCAACAACATATTAAATTTTATTCAAAAAATATGAATAAAGTTAAAATAAATCAATTATTATATTATATTCTATTGACAAAATTTGAAATTTAAAAATTAAAATATTTAAAAGAGTCCGTGCTTTGCACGGGTTATAAGCTAGTATTCATAAAAACAGAAAATTTTCTAGCTCAAATGCCGTAAGGAACAACCGCAACCCAACCCCATACTTCCAAAATCCAAAGCAATTGCTAACCGCAGAAACATGTATAGGGCAATTGTTGTTGCCTTAAACAGCACCAAGTCAGACATGCTTAACCACCCCACTAAAGAGAGGTTGTTTTTCTAAAAGTGTATCCATAATTTTTATTTTCTCATTTTGCAAGTGTATCCAATACTTCAAATTGTGTAACATGGATACAAAAACAGTATATGCATGTACTCTGTGTGTTATTAGCTGTACCTTGTAACAAAACAATCATACTTTTAGATAATTAATTATAATTTCTTAAATTTTAAAAAAAACATTATATTAGCCAGCCTATGTTTATGAACGAAATTATCAGCTTATTAACAATAAACATCCTCTTATCCAAATATCAGTCCTATTACAAAATTAAGGTGCCTGTACTGTTGTGCGACAAATTTTAGTTCAAAATAAAATATTGCCCCAATGCTACCGCGAAGTCCCTAGTGCAACAATGTTCAAATGAAAGAATTCAGGACTCATTAAATTAGAAAAGAAAACAGTGAGGGATAAATGTTCTTAAAGAGGTGTTGACTCTGCGGATTTGTTTTTATACCAGTGCACAAACAAGACATCTACATATATATGGCAATTGTAGTGCGAGTCTGAGTTAGTTAACATTAACTTTATTAAAGCTTCTAGGCTAAATCTACACTTTCAAGAACTAGTGTCCCCTATTATGTCAACACTGAATCTACTGTTGAAGCTCCCTCATCCATCCTTTCTACTGTGTGGCCCTACACCTCCATGCAGCCTTCCTTTGTCTACCATGTCACTCCGACAACAATGATAAACAAATAATAGTTTTGATAAAGCCAAATAAGAGAAGAGTGCAATCAACCAGCACGATACTTGTATATTGTTTCACCATATTACTATCAACTAACAAGGGCTTAAAGAAGAATGCGCTAAGATTAACATGATAAGTGAAACTCGTAACTAAGATTAGTGTAGCCTTGCGGGAAGTCCATGATGCAAGTACTAATTATGTCCGCATATAACATACAGAGAACAAAATCACAAAAGAAATTTGACTTCCCAAGAATTGACAATTTATTTAATAAATGCTGAAACTTACCTTTCCCCCAGAAGTTCCAAGTGGTTGATGGATCATCACCCTAGCATTAGGCATGCAATACCGTTTCCCTTTAGTACCGGAAGCAAGAAGAAATGCACCCATAGATGCTGCAAGGCCTAGGCAGATGGTAGATACATCTGCCTTGCATAGTTTCATAGCATCATATATTCCCATTCCTGCGTGCAAAAGCAAAAGAATGACAAAGGATTCCAAATATTGACACTGTAAAAGTACACTAATCACTAGCGAATTTCCACACCTAAGCAAGTAGGAAGTAGCTTGTATTAAAGTTCAACATCTAATTTCCTAAACTTTTAACATAGCAATTAAAAACTGATAGAGCGAGCTCAAAAATACAACACGTCTGTATCATCAGTTTGAAGTGAACACAATATCACACAATGTCTTTCTGCAAATGAACGCTACTGCTTCACTATCCATGTTTTCACACAAATTACTTTGCAAATAATAACACCTATCATAACAAAATCCGAAAAGCAAAATGTGACAGACAGAGAGTAATATATATACCAGCAGTAACAGAGCCACCAGGTGAATTGATGAACAATTTGATGTCTTTTTCTTGATCCTCGGCATCAAGAAATAACAGCTGACTTATGATGTAATCTGCTGACACATCATCAACCTGCCCTCGAAAAAACAAAGTTCCACAAAAGTATTTATCAATAAGGAACAACCCTCTACTGTTCCACAAATCCCCAAACTTAAAAAATTACTCCCTTCATATCATCACCTAAATGAACAAAATAATTGATAACACAAAAGATAACACACCCATTTAGCAAAATTACCAATAATATTCGATACGAAAGCCCATCTCGAAAAACATAGCATAATACAACTAATCGAGCAAACACATACCTGGGAACCCAAGAAAATGATACGCTGACGAAGAAGCATATTGGTAGTATCGAGCTCCTCAAATCTAGGCATCCAAGAAGGAGAAGAATTATTACACACATCCCAATTGCTCGAAAGTGTTGAACTTGTAACAGTACTGTTTCTGTTCGAACAAGAGGAATTCAAAAGGGGCTTTGTTGTCTTTCTTGCTCTTCTTTCTAGACCATTACTACAACTATAATTAGTAGCAAGATTGTTGAGCTGAGATTTGTTAAGACAGAAGCTTCTAGAAGGAATTATAGAAGGAGCTGCTGTGAAGGTTAGACATCCGCTCTCCATTTTTGTTCTTCCTAATTTGTCTATCTCACTCTGGTTTTTGTGACTTGCAAGTTACATATGAATTATGATGTTGCCTCTGAGGTTTTGGTAACGTGGAACGATGTCGTTTGCTTATCTGCTTTGGTTCGGTTTCACGAATTCGGGTCGGCTGGGTTTACGTATCGGGTGTACTTACGTGGTGTTGTACTTTCGTGAATATATTATTTTTAATATTACACTAGCATAAAAGCCCGTGCAAGGCACGAATCGCTAATTAGATTGTATTTTTAAATTGAACTACTCACGATCAATGTCAATTTGATATATGATTGTAGGGTCCTGATCCCCAACAATTGATTGTTAGGGACCGATTATAGAACAATCAGTTTTTACACCATTGGATCGAACATTGAACGTCTATGATTAAAAGAAAAATTTTACACGCTCCTCTATAATTTTCCGCGGAGCTAGGGAGGTTCCTCGATTATTTTCCGCGGAGCTATTGATAGCTCCTTAGAAAATTTCCGCGGAGAGGGCAGATTACTCAACATTTTAGTTGTTCTTGCTAGCACAATGCTCAAGTGTTCTTGTTAGCCACTGATTTTTCATGTATCTCTGCTGAGCAGCTTCACAGTAATCAGACATTCAGACCAGCAACGACAACCACACCAACTGCACTTACATTTTTTCAGCTATTTTTTGGGAGTTTCTGCCTCTCTTTTTTAATTTTTATAACTACATAAATCAGACTCATATAATATCTTGTAAGTTGTAAATGACTCATGTCAAAAAAAAAAAGTTGTAAATGACTAACTTGCGAGAGGTTGCGATTTGCGACGGGTTGAAACATCCTCCGTCCTCTATAGTGTCTATTTATTTAATCCACACTAAAAGATGATAAAATTCTCAAAGTTCCCACATTCATTATACAAATTCCATGCACAGAGAGCAGAGTAGTGAATCCAACGTCATAATTAAGCTAATTAAAAAGTTACGTGACTGTAAATTAGTTTGTGCAAGTTCCAGTCCACTCTCGTTATGCAGAGTTGATAAATTAGTTTTACTGATGAATGTCTGATTACTGATGAAAAATCAGTGGCTAGCAAGAACACTTGAGCATTGTGCTAGCAAGAACAACTAAAATGTTGAGTAAACTGCCCTCTCCGCGGAAATTTTCTGAGGAGCTACCAATGGCTCTGCGGAAAATAATCGAGGAACCTCCCTAGCTCCGCGAAAAATTATAGAGGAGCGTGTAAAATTTTTCTTTTAATCCTATCCGTTCAATGTTCGATCCAATGGTGTAGAAACTGATTGTTCTATAACTGGTAGGGACCAGGACCCATGATTGTATATTGTTGATATTCATAAAAAATTTCTTGTTAATAGTATGACTATACTGTACTTGCTTAAATATGTTGAAGTTTGTAATTTGAAAAGTAATACAAGTAGTACTAATAAGTCATGTCAGTTTTTAATTTTGTTGTGTATCATAGAATAGAATTAGAGTGTTATATGGATGTTTTTTTAATTAAGATGACTTTTTTTACTACTTATAATCCTAAATTTTTTTCTAGTTCTTAAAAAATGTTGCATCCATTTAACTCATCTCCAACAATATTCAAGGTACAAACTAAATAGCCTTCAAGATGTTGCAGTATGAGATTGTAGATTTTAGTACTGATTTTAGTCAAAAGCCTTCCTAAAGCTTGTAATATTATACTTAGTGTTGTTGGAGAAATTTCGTAACAACCCGAATCGGAGGTTTCTGGAATAACGATTTATGAAAATAGGGGGATTTGGAATTTTTGGATGTTTGGGGGCTGAGCTCGTATGATGACTCCTCGGAAATTGAATAGAGAAGGGGTTCTTTCTCTTCCTCTTTCCCGAGTGTCAATTGTTGTGTACCACTGTCCCATACAAGGTACCTACGTACCCATTTATATAGGGATCAAGCCTCACGTAGTTCTTGGAAAACAAGTCATTGGATAAGTTCATTCAGTCCAATCCCAAAAGATAGTCAAGATTTATGTTCCCATAAACAGCTCAAGGATTATCAATCCACCTCAAGTTCCCATAAATAGTCCAAGGATTATCAATCCTCTTCAAGTTCCCATAAATAGTTCGAGGATTATCAATCCTCTTCAAGTTCCCATAAATAGTTCAAGGATTATCAATCCTCTTCAAGTTCCCATAAATAGTTCAAGGATTATCAATCCTCTTCACACGTTTTCCTACAATCTCGCGGCATCTCCGCATTTCTTTCCATGATTTGAAGAATATCGTTTGAAGATATTTTCCGTTATTCGTCGATTGAGATTGATTCTTTCCTCGTTTCAGAGAGAGGATATTGCTTATTGGTTAAGCAATTAATTATTAATCTTAATTAATAATTATTAAACGGAGAAATTTGGACTATGCCAAAATATGGCATAACAACAAGCCCCCAGTTCTTCGGTGTAGCTTGCTGCAGTGGAGAACTAAAAATCTTCGAGCTTCCAAATTTCTTCGGTCGCTTGGCGTTTTGTATATAGTCCGAATTGGCGTACACATTTTTCAAGTGTCATTGCCCACATAAGGATGTGTTTTTGTTCATTCGCGAGCCCCCGAGCCGAGGCTTTAATAAGATACCCAATTTCAAATGTCAGGCTTTCAGCCCATATCACATCCAGTCCCACACGTTTTCCTACAATCTCGCGGCATCTCCGCATTTCTTCCTGTGATTGTAGGAATGTCTCGTGACAATCATATCACGTCCGGTCCCACACGTTTTCCTACAATCTCGCGGCATCTCCGCATTTCTTCCTGTGATTGTAGGAATGTCTCGTGACAATCATATCACGTCCGGTCCCACACGTTTTCCTGCAATCTCGCGGCATCTCCGCATTTCTTCTCGTGATTGTAGGAATGTCCCGTGCCAACCAAGAAATATCCATCTACAATGGACCTTCAATAATATAATTTTATTCATGGACTCTCCTCTGAGAGTAGGGTCTTCAATATTAATCCTCCTTGGAAAAGAGAGCTTTCGAAAACATTACCCTTATAAAATAAGGACCTTCCACAATTATTTTTGTCCATGCACGAGCTAGTGAAGTAATCAAATCACGCGCTACGAATATTGCATCACAATTCTTTAACATCTCCATGATTCAGATTCTGTCCAGATCTGTTTTTTACCTTTCTGACCCTGTAAACGATGTTTTCTTCGAAAACACAAAACATAAAAGTTGTAGAAAACGAAAAGATCTTTCCGATGATATATGGCTCGTCAGAAACGGACTTATAACAAATCAGGAATCAAATAAAATGTCTGCTGATTAACTTCTCAATACTGAAAAACGGGATCAGATTATGTTTTGTGATTTCAAAAATAGACCTGAACATAGTCTCAGAAAACACCAAGAACGAAAGTTATAGGAAATCACGAAAGATTTCCGGATCATAAAAAATCATCAAAATCTGACATGTATTAAATTTACTACGAATTTTATAAGATAACTTATGTATACGAACAAAAGCATAAGAAAACTTATCTTAATTTTGAAAAGAATCATGAATCACCGCTTCCACCGTTCTTCTCCTCCATTAAAGCCGCTCCAGATACGATAAAACCCCCTTTGTGCATGATGTAGATGATTTGATTGTCCTCCACAATCAAAAAATAATCCCCTCCTTCTAGCGCCAATTGTTGTTGGAGGAATTTCGTAACAACCCGAATCGGAGGTTGCTGGAATAACGATTTATGAAAATAGGGGGATTTTGAATTTTTGGATGTTTGGGGGCTGAGCTCGTATGATGACTCCTCAGAAATTGAATAGAGAATGGGTTCTTTCTCTTCCTCTTTCCCGAGTGTCAATTGTCGTGTACCACTGTCCCATACAAGGTGCCTACGTACCCATTTATATAGGGATCAAGCCTCACATAGTTCTTGGAAAACAAGTCATTGGATAAGTTCATTCAATCCAATCCCATAAGATAGTCAAGATTTATGTTCCCATAAACAGCTCAAGGATTATCAATCCACCTCAAGTTCCCATAAATAGTCCAAGGATTATCAATCCTCTTCAAGTTCCCATAAATAGTCCAAGGATTATCAATCCTCTTCAAGTTCCCATAAATAGTTCGAGGATTATCAATCCTCTTCAAGTTCCCATAAATAGTTCAAGGATTATCAATCCTCTTCAAGTTCCCATAAATAGTTCAAGGATTATCAATCCTCTTCACACGTTTTCCTACAATCTCGCGACATCTCCGCATTTCTTTCCATGATTTGAAGAATATCGTTTGAAGATATTTTCTGTTATTCGTCGATTGAGATTGATTCTTTCCTCGTTTCAGAGAGAGGATATTGCTTATTGGTTAAGCAATTAATTATTAATCTTAATTAATAATTATTAAACGGAGAAATTTGGACTATGCCAAAATATGGCATAACACTTAGCCTTGCATTTTCCGTTCTTAAAACTTTCTTTCTAACATTTTTATGTCTTTTCTTTTAATCTCTTGATTTTAAGCATTCTTTGCATTTATTTCTCTTCCTCTACCTGTCTAACTTTCATAACATTGAACAATTCAGCTAATTGACTAAGTGGAACTACCTTGTGCAAAATCATTCTATTATTAAGTACGGTTGGTACCAGTTCGGCGTGTTTCGATTCTTCCAAACAAACAGTCTCTTTTGACCTCGGAACTTGAGAATTAATCAATTATGAATGGATAAATATTTTTTGTACTTCTACCATCGTAAGTTAAAATTGCTCACATGCCTTCTAAATTATGTCCGTGGTTTGACAATGAATTCACCCTTTATATTTTTAAAACACAACTTCATCCAGAAAAATATCTTTACTAATTAAAGCACGGGTCATTTTATAGCGATTAACATAAATTTCTTTTCTCTACGGTTTAAAGATTTTTTCTAGGTATGGTTGCACATTTTTTTTTGTCTTGTTATAATTTACTTACTTCAATTTATATAGATACTTTGATTGATCGGGACCTATAATTTTAAATAACTCAGGTTGGATAATGTGAATGATCTGATCATAATTTTTTTTGTACTTGTATGCTATGCCATATCCGGTTTTTTAAAATTTGTTAACTGGACTATATATTTTAATCAGTTTATTTTTTACACAAATTTTTAGAATATATTATTCATTTAATTATTTTGTTGTACTATCTATTTATTTTTATTATCTCATCTTTTACATTATTTTAACTCAAAACAAATAGTTTTTCATATTTTTATTTATGATTTTTTTTAGTTATTTTACATATATATATATATATATTAAGTCAATTCCAAATAACTAATTATTTTCTTCCATCCAATTAATTTATAATTCATTTGATAATAACAAAAAATGTGTCATCTATACTATATTATTAAAGACGAAACATTAAAAGTTTTGGTTGGTCGGTCAGTCGGTCGGTATTTGGGTCGGGCCTATCTATAATTTGGGCCTTTATATAACCAATTTATTTATAATCAATTGATTTTTTCAACTAAAATACATTACCTATCTTATCTATTTTTCTAACTAAAATAACTCATCTTATAAAAATAAAATACGTAATATATATATATATATAACTGATTACCTTTTTCACCTAAAACACATTATATGTTTTACATTTTTTAACTAAAACAACTCATGTTCTAAATATAACACATGCAAAATAAATATGTAATGATAATATTGTTATATATAATTATTAATAAATAATCACTTACCCTTTTCAGCTAAACACATAATTGTTTTTATTTTTTCTAACTTAAACAACTAATTTTTCTAAAAGTAACACGAGCAACATATATATAGAAAAGTAATATAATTTTATATTTTCTAATTTAAACAATTAAATTTTCTAAAAGTAACACGGGCAACATATATATGTGTATATATATATATATAAAATATAATTTTATATAATTATTAATAAGTAACTAACTGTCTTTTTAAGGACATTGTCTGTTTTATATTTTTTAATTGAAACAACACACATTCGGATTTAAAAAAAAACACAGGCAAAATATAGCAATAATGAAAATATTATTATATTAAACTTATAAAATCCATGTTTAATATAATTTTTTATAATATTCAATTTAAATAAGATAATTAATAAAAAATAAAAGTAATAACATATGTTAAAAGAAACTGAGCACATTACATGAAACATATGTTGTTATTTGCACTTTAGTCACTCTTAGATTTTTTAAGAGCAAATAAATACGAACCGTTAGATCTATTATTTAAAAATATATTTCTATTTTAATATCTAAAATACTAATAAAGATTACGTCAATAATTTACTAAATTAAAATAGTTATATTTTTAGATATATAAATCCAATTTATTATATACACATATAAATATATATTAAAATTTCATCAAAAAATATATAATTATAAAATTCTAAATAAAAATAATAAAATATTAAAGAAAACCGTGCATCGCACGAGATATAAGCTAGTATATATTATGCATCCAATCTAATTATAAATCTAGTCACTTCTATTATATTTATTTATAATGTATTATTAAGACCGAAACATTGAAAGTTTGATCGTGGGTTGGTATGGTTCTCATATTTTGATATTCGTACTTTAGTTCTTTTATTTTTACTATTTTAGGTTAATTTATAAAAAACAACAATTTTAATCAAAATATTGTTTGGAAGTCGGTCGATCAGTATGATACTCAAATTTTGATATTTGCTCTTTAGTCCTTTTCCGTTTGCAACTTGACTTTAATTTATTAAAAATAACAATTTAATTAAAATATATATTTAAAATATTGTCAAACACAAAAATCTTAAAACACAATTTACTCACGCTCAAACACAGACACACAAGTCAATTCAATATCGAGTTCAACAATCACATAAAATAATTCAAATTTAAGATCATCTTCAGAAAAAGTAAATATAAATGTAAAATAAAATATTAATACAATTAAGATAACAAACTTAAAAGTCACTCATCCATCACACCGACTCTATGCTTGTATAGATAAGAAGAATAATCATAAATATCATGTATACATGTTCGATATGTGCTATTTAACAATGGTTATTGTTAGGATAAGAAATATAATCGTCTCTCGAGGATCGAGGCGAGTTCGGGGATCGGGGGAGGGGATAAAACTCCCTGATCCCGAAGTGACTGATCGCCCATACCTAAATTATTGTCTAATTTTGAAATATTTTTTAACACTAATTTTCATTAGTTTGAAAAATAAATAATTAATAATTATGTAAATAAACTACTTGTGATATGTTATTTATGTTATATCAACGTTTTATAATACATTTTATATATTAAATATCTAATAATTCAAATATATTGTGTAGTACAAGAAAAATTAGATCTTTATGTAAGAGAATAGAATATATTACAGTTAAGTTACATATACGAAATATTTGTTTAACTAAAAGATAGATAAAATTTCACTAGACATTATATTGTTTCTAAAACTTAATATTAAAATTTTATAAGATTGGTAACATATATAGTTATATATGATACATAATTAAAAAAATTAAGTTTAATAAATCTTATAAATCACCCTTATATTTACTCAAAAGTTTAAATAACAATAAATATTGGATAAAGAAAGATGTGGGGTTCATGTAATATGATTTTAACTTAAAATCAAAAGAAATTGTGTAGCTCAATGTTTATAAGGATGTCTTCTATAGAGAAGGTCAAGTGTTCAAACCATCACAAAAAATATTATTTATTCATTTTTCTTTACATAAGAAAGTAGTGGCATGTCATGTAATTTCATAATATATAAGGGTAATATGATAATTTCACAGGGGGTTTATTTGCTCAAAATACCCCTAAAATATCATCATGTTCTCCTATTATATATAAACTAGCATAAAAACCCGTGCAAGGCACGGGCCGCTAGCTTAGATTGTGATTTTAAACTAAACTACGCATTACCAATGTCATTTGACATATATGGTTGTATATTTTTGATGTTCATAGAGTTTTTATTGTTAATGTTATGCATATGTTGTACTTGATTAAATATGTTGAAGTTTATAATGTGAAAACTAATACGAGTAGTTTTGATAAATCATGTCTATTTTTAATTTTGTTATGGATCATAAAATAGAATTAGAGTGTTCTATGGATGTTTTCTAATTAAGAAGACATTTTTAAAATTATAATCCTAAAATATTTCCAGTTCTTCAAAAATGATGCATTCATTTAGTTCATCTCCGACAATATTCAAGGTAGAAACTAAATAGCCTTCAAGATGATGCAGTATGAGATTGTAGGTTTTAGTACTAATTTTACTCAAAAGCTTTCCTAAATCTTCTAATACTCTACTTAATTAGGCTTTGCGTTTTCAGTTCTTAAAACTTTCTTTGTAACTCTTTTATGTCTTTTTTTCTGACCTCTTGATTTTAAGCATTTTTTATCTTTATTTCTCTTCCCCTGTCTACCTAACTTTCAGAACATAGGACAATGTAGCTAATTGACTTAAGTGAAACTATCTTGTGCCAAATCATTATATTATTAAGTGCGTTTGGTACCATTTCGATGTGTTTCAATTCTTTCAAACAAACAGATTTTTTTTAACTCTGAACTTGAGAATTGATCAATTATGGATGGATAAATATTTTTTGCCTATATCATCATAAGTTAAAATTGCTCATATGCCTTCTGAGTTCTGTCCGTGTTTTGACTATGAATTCATCCTTTATTTTTTCAAAATACACATCTTTAATAATTAAAACACGGGTCATTTTTCTAGCAATTAACATAAATTTCTATTTTTTGCGGTTATTTTTTTTTTATAGGTATGGTTGCACTTTTTTTTTCATCTGTTACAATGTTCTTACTTTAATTTATATAGATAATTTGATTGATCGGGGACTATAATTTTAAATAACCTGGGCTGTATAATGTGATTTGATCTGATCATAATGTACGATATGCAATATCATATTTTTTTAAATTTGTTATGGACTATATATTTTAATCTGTTTATTGTTTACACAAATTATTATCAAAATTTTAGAATATATAATTCATTTAATTGTTTTGTTGTACTATCTATTTATTTTTATTATCTCGCCTTTTACAATATTTTTACTCAAAACAAATAGTTTTTCATATGTTTTATTTATGTTTTTTAGTTATTTTACACACACACACACACACAGATATATATATATATATATATATATATATATATATATCAAATAACTAATTATTTTCTTTCATAAAATTAATTTAAAATTCATTTGATAATAACAAAAAATGTGTCATATGTATAATGCATCCAATCTAATTATAAATCTAGTCACTCATATTATATATATATATTTATATACTGTATTATTAAAACCGAAACATTGAAAGTTTGATAGCTAGTCGGTACGGTTCTCATATTTTGATATTTGTACTTTAATTCTTTTATTTTTACTACTTTATTTAATTTATTAAAAACAACAATTTTATTCAAAATATAGTTTGGTAGTCGGTCGGTCAATACGACATTCATATTCTGATATTTGCACTTTAGTCCCTTTTTTCTTTTGCAATTTGACCTTAATTGATTAAAAACAACAATTTTAATTAAATATATTTTTAAAATATTATTAAACACAAAACTCTTAAAACACAATTTAATCACGCTCAAACAGAAACACACACGTCAATTCAACATTAAGTTCAACAATCACGTAAAACTATTCAAATTTAAGATGAACTTCAAACAAAGTAAATATAAATGTAAAATAAGAAGAATATGGATGTCGTATGCATCACACTGACTTTATATTTGTAGTATAGATAAGAACAAATAATTATAAATATCTTGTATACATGTTATCAATATGTGCTATTTAACAATAATTATTGTGCGATAAATAAAGTAATTCTCATTCGAGGATTGAGGCGGGTTCGACAAATGAGTTCATGTTCGGAGTCTCCCCGACCCCGAAGTGACCGATCACCCATACCTAAATTATTGTCTAATTTTTACACATGTTTTAACACTAATTTCATTAATTTAAAAATAAATAAGTCATAAATATGTTGTTGGTCCTTGTGTATTGCAGAAGGGGGGGGGGGATGAATGCAATACTAATAAAATTCAATCTCAATTTCAACAACTAAAACTAAGATTTAATGTTATCAATAATACGTATGCATTCACAAACAGTATAGTAGAGAAGACAGGATTCACAAAATAAATGTTTTATTTATTTTGCAAAGTGTTGCTACAACCTCAAGAGAGAATTCTTGAGCTTCGTTTTTCTCCAAGACACTTGCTTGTCTTCCTTTCGTACCTAGAATGAATTGATAGTCTAAGTATAAAACTAATCCTATCACTATCAACACGGGTCTGTGAAGCTGCTGTCATTATCAAGTGGCAGCTTCTTACAAAGTGTCTACCCATGTGACTTTCCTAAATTGCTAACAATGTCAGATATACATTACAAAGAAAGCAACCTAGATTCATTCTATTTCTAGCTAAAACAATTCAGCAAATAGAGACTTGACCTTGCTCTTGAATTGATTCGCTTTTGTTTGCAGTGCTTGGAGCTTCTGTCGTAGTCTTGCAAACTTGGTGCAGCTTAGAGATACTGCAACACGCCTGTTTCTTGAACATTGAAACTGTCACGGGGTTTGACTGAGAAAGATACCTAGAACAAGGATCTTTCTCGAGACAGTTACTTTTGCCGCAAAGCTTGCTGTCACAGGAATGTGCTTTTGGTGACAGTAGGAGTTCCCCGCATAGTGTGCTGTCGAGGTTTCCAAACTTGCTGTCGAGGGCTAAAGTTGTTGTCGCGTAGTCTTCCGCCAATGTTGCTGTCAGAGTGAATATGCTGTCTTGACTTGCAACATTCTGTCTTCTTGTAATCTTACTGTCAATGCTTATGACAGTAACCTTTATTCATGCTGTCATCTAATATACGTTCTTTGAGGCTTGAACACAGAAAGTGAACTTCTTCCAAATTACACAATTAAAATAACATTGCATACTGATTACAAGAACATACTTTGGCTGTGACAGTATGCTCTACTTAATTAAAAAATTAAGTATATACAAAGTTAAGTTGTTCCTATGCTATCACCCATAAATCCCAACAATCTCCCCCAATTTGTTTTTATGGACAATAACAGCAAATTTACAATATATGCTGACAACTTAGCTAACAAGATCAGAATGGATTTAGAATGTTTACTTAGCTTGAGATTTCCTATTTTGTCTCGTTACTTCCTCTCTTCTGAGAGCTTCTACCAAGCTGCTTCTTAGACCTTCTACAAGAGAGATTTCAGCAGGTGTGACTGCAGCATCTTCTATTTCTTCAATGATCTTCTTGATAGTAGGAGAAATAAGAGAACTAGCATCCCTGAGATTCAACCATTGCTCTTGATCAAATGGATAGCTTCTGAAGTGGAGTTCTTCATGAATAAGCATGAATCTACTTCCTTGATAAGCATTGAGAGACATCCTCCTTTGCTTGTCCAGCTTCGAATCTTCTCCTTTTCTCCTTTCCAATAATTCCTCTATCTTGTCAGAACAGATCTGCTCCAGGGGATGAATTGATCCAGCAACCATATATTGTAAATCCTTCAGAATAGTTGTTTTTAGCTTGTGCAAGATGCAAACATAGATTTCTTCTTTTAGATGCTTGATTCTTAAGGGATTTTCCAGCATACATGTTTGATAATTTGGAGCTTCACTTTCTGCCTTGTTGGCAGTCTTGCATCTTTCCAGGAGTTCAGCTTCCTTCTTATCAAGTTCTGACTGATATTGAGCGTATTGAGAAGAGTCAGGTCTTTTGCTTGGCTTGGGTTGCCCTTCCTCTGTGGGTTGGGTTTTCCTTTCTTCTGTGGGTGAATCATCAAACTCATAGTACCAACGATATGGTATAGGAGAAGCTGGTAAATCAGTTGAAATATCAACATCATCAAAATCTGCAAAGTTGTAGCCAAATTTCTGATAGAATTCAGCATCCCTATCTGCTTGATATTTCAGAATATGTTCCATAACAGACTCTGAAACATTTTCATAGCTCTCCAGCAACTCTACCATTCTTTCCAGGTAGAAGAAGTCAATTCTTCTTTTATCTAAGGTTGATGTCCTACCACTGGTTGATGTGGAGACCAGATTGAAATCCTTATCAACCTTGGTAGATCTTGATTCTTCCCACCACAGAATGTACCCAGTGACCTCTTGATTTGCATCCATCTTTACCTCAACACTCTTGATTTCTCTAGATTGCATCTGTTGTATCTTAAGACTGTTGGGAGGTATTGATTGAATTGGCTTCTTAAGATTCCTGCCAAATCCAGTGGTCTTTTCCTTTCCTGAGTACTTGTGCTTTCCTTCAGGTTTCTGTCTAGAAAACCATGCTCTTGCTTTGGTTTTCATTCTTATGGGCTTGACAGTAGCTTTGGATTCATCCTTGATAGTACCTTTGTCGACAGTATCTTCCATGACAGCATCTTCTATGACATTATTCTTGTCGACAGTACCTTTGGTGACAACATCTTTTTCTGCATTTATGCAGTCAATAGCACATCTAAGAATGCTTGCCTCCAAAGCTTCCAGTATTCAGCATCTTTCTTTTCTTGACTAGGAGTTTCTTCATTGCCTTCATTCTGAGATTGAATACCAGTATTCCCAGAATTACTTCCACCAGCATTTCCAGCATTTCCAGAAGCTTCACCACCTCCAACCTCATCATCATCATCATCATCATCATCATCATCATCATCATCATCATCATCATCATCATCATCATCATCATCATCATCATCATCATCATCATCATCATCATCATCATCATGAGGAGGTGTGTCATAGAGACAGCTTCCACCTTGATCATTTCTTTTAGCATTGGCTCTAGAGATTAGTTCCTTCACTCTAGCTCCCAGTGCCTTGTCTCTCAACACCAGCATTTTGTAGATCTCTTGAACAGCATAAACTCTTCCTGGATTGGCATTTGAACTGAGTATTCCATCTAACACTTTCAGAATTGACTTGGTTTCCATTCTGGATGTGCCAACCAAATTCATGAAGCTGTTCCTTCTTGTGCCATCCTTAGTTACAGATCTGTAGAAAACACTTGGTGGGTTTGTGTAGACTTCAGGTAGCTTTTGTGTGAGCAGGTTCTGGATTTGCATATCCAATATTTCATTGAATGGTGTTTGAGATGCCCTGATCTTTCCCTTCAAAGCACACAACACCTTTGCTGGCAGACTCTGCAATAACTGCATTGTGATGAAATAAGATATGCCAGAAGTGAAATAGATACTTACAGCCCATCTTTTCTCATCATTAACCATTACACTGACACTGGTGATTTGATCCTTTAACAATTTTGTGGTTTTGGTTGGAAGGTTGCTTGGAGCATTAATTGCTTCTTCCACCAAACTGCTAAATTCACTTTCATGATTGTGTAATGTGTTCTCCCTGTAATCCACCATTAGGCTGTTGGCTTCTTCTTGATCATACTCAGTACCATTGGACCAAGTATTTCCTTTATGGATGGATTCAGGCAGTTTCCCTTTACCTTTCCCAGACTTATTCTGTTCCTCCATTTCTCTCCATCTTCTTTGTAGAGCAGATTCTTGAGATGCTGGAGTTGGCTCTCTGATTATCACAGGAGGTAGAATTGGATGTCTAGATGCAGGTCTTCTTTGCATTGCATCTTGAGTTGCTTTAGACATCAGTACTCTTTCTCCATCCAAGTCAACTTCAACAAGCTCTTCAGCTTTGTCCTTTGGTTGTCCACTGCTTGGTTTGACCTGCTCCCCCTTAGATATTGCTTTCCCCTTAGCTCCCCCTTTGGTCTTCACAGCTACTGGCTCCCCCTGAGTTCCACTTGATTCCTGAATAGATATTGATTCTGATCTTGCTACCTTCTCCCCCTTAGTTGAGTTGGCAGCTACTAGGTCAGTGAGGAACTGGATAGAGAGCTGAGTAGCAGCAAAACCATCAACCATCAGTTGAGAGAGAGAGAGTCCATCTTGGAGTTCAAAGTAGCACACTGTCCTTCCAGAGCTGCAATCCTGTTACCAAAAGTAGCAGAGGGGCCACCAGACCTTAACCTTCTTGGAGGGGAAGGAAAAGAAAGGGGCTTGGAGGCAATGGGGGTTCTCACACTCTCAGGGTGTTTTTGAGTGATCTCATCACCCCTCACAGATTGACTCTCAAGGCCTAATGCCTGAATAATGTGGGATCCCTCAATATCTCTCTGGACATGCTCAAGTCCCTCTCCTTTTGCCAGCTCATTTGGCTGCCTCTCATTTTTATGCTCACCTCTCTTTTCTTTTATCTCTCTTTTCTTTTGCACAC
Organism: Heracleum sosnowskyi; assembly: GCA_030848705.1. Lineage (NCBI taxonomy): Eukaryota > Viridiplantae > Streptophyta > Magnoliopsida > Apiales > Apiaceae > Heracleum > Heracleum sosnowskyi. Next base: position 12,690,963 of record CM061243.1, read on the forward strand.
CCTCACTCAACCTAGATGCATGGGTATGAGCAGTACTAACATGCATGGAAGGAGTAGATTTAGAATGTACCTTTAAGAGTTTGGCAAGAGGTAGATCATCATCAGAGGCATCCTCAATGATTACAACTTCAAAATCAGGCTGAGAGGACTGGACAACATCTGTGGCAGGAATGTTACTGTCAGTTGGAGTCTGGACAGCAGGTTCTGGCATGACAGCAACTTTGGGAGGTGGAGTGATAGTAGGTTCTGTAGTGACAGTATCTTTCTCTCCCCCCATGACAGCAGCTGTGTCCAGGACAGCAACATTGCCAGTGTCTTTGACAGCAACAGAGGCTGTGATAGCATCTTCCTGAAGGTAAGATGCTCCTTGGAGTTCAGACAAAGTGTTGGTTATTTCATTTTCTGACAAAATTCCACTTTGCCCTAGCTCAGTGTTTGGAGGAGTGGTGTCCATCTCACTTTGAGAAATGGGTTCTTGTGGACCACTAGAGGGGGGCTCATCCATGATTGGAGATGGATGATCAAAACCTGAAGGGTTGGGACTGTCCCCTTCTCTAGGTTGTGGAGAAGAAACAAAGGAATGTGTAGGGAAGGAAGAAGGTGAAAGTGTAGCAGAGAGTGGGGGCTGATTCACAGATGAAACATGTGAACCATCAATAGGAGTAGAGAAATCCTCACTGTGCCCTAACTCACTGTGTGTTTCTTCAAGTGGGGGTTTCTCAGGTTGTGAACCATGAGTTTGTGCAGACTCTGTACAGGGTGCCTTGGGAGACAGGCCAATTTCAATAGATGCACCTTGTTGAGAAGGCACATCTAGGGAGGTGTTTGAGTCCCTTTCAGTAACCACAGTTTGTTGAGAAACTGCAGCTTGGGTAACAGTGGTTTTGGTCCTCCTAGCTCTCTTCTTCTTAGGCTCAGGGGGAACCACTGGGGGTTCTGTTTGACTACCTTCCTTATTTGCTGCACTAGGTGCAGTGTCTCCCTCTTGACTAGCAGAGCTACCACCAACATCAGCTTCTAAGGGCCTTTTTCTGGATTCTTGCACGGCTTCTCTTTGGGCTTTGGTAAGTCTAGAGGGCCTAGGCTGAGTGTATGGTGTTGAATGTGGGTTAACTGAATTTGGGTCTAATTCAGTTTCATTCTCTAGAGTGAAAGAGTCATAACCAGATGGTAATGGTAAATCAGGGTTGGACACTTGATCAACCATGTGCTGAGTGAAACAAAGTGGAATATGTGCATTGAGATTTTGTGAAGATAACAGTGTGTGTGTGTGTGTGTGTTCTTCTTCAAAACTGAGCAAGCCTCTAAACGAGGAGCAGAATCATTAAAATCACAGAATGAATTAATGCACAGCATAAGAAAGCGAGGGTAGGTTGATACCTTCTTACCTATGGCAGCTTGGAGGTGTGCCATGAGGAGAGCTCCAACATTCACCTTGTATCCATGGACAAGAGAATGTGTCAGTTTCTTGATGTAGGAGGGTATTCCATTCCAGCCTGTGGACTTGGTAGAGAACACCTTGACCATCACATCAAATATCATGCTCAATTCCTTTCTCAGATGCTTCCTATCCATTTCACCAGTTGGATACCACTTGGTAGTCCCCTCTTCAGTAACCACAGTTTGTTGAGAAACTGCAGCTTGGGTAACAGTGGTTTTGGTCCTCCTAGCTCTCTTCTTCTTAGGCTCAGGGGGAACCACTGGGGGTTCTGTTTGACTACCTTCCTTATTTGCTGCACTAGGTGCAGTGTCTCCCTCTTGACTAGCAGAGCTACCACCAACATCAGCTTCTAAGGGCCTTTTTCTGGATTCTTGCACGGCTTCTCTTTGGGCTTTGGTAAGTCTAGAGGGCCTAGGCTGAGTGTATGGTGTTGAATGTGGGTTAACTGAATTTGGGTCTAATTCAGTTTCATTCTCTAGAGTGAAAGAGTCATAACCAGATGGTAATGGTAAATCAGGGTTGGACACTTGATCAACCATGTGCTGAGTGAAACAAAGTGGAATATGTGCATTGAGATTTTGTGAAGATAACAGTGTGTGTGTGTGTGTTCTTCTTCAAAACTGAGCAAGCCTCTAAACGAGGAGCAGCATCATTAAAATCACAGAATGAATTAATGCACAGCATAAGAAAGCGAGGGTAGGTTGATACCTTCTTACCTATGGCAGCTTGGAGGTGTGCCATGAGGAGAGCTCCAACATTCACCTTGTATCCATGGACAAGAGAATGTGTCAGTTTCTTGATGTAGGAGGGTATTCCATTCCAGCCTGTGGACTTGGTAGAGAACACCTTGACCATCACATCAAATATCATGCTCCATTCCTTTCTCAGATGCTTCCTATCCATTTCACCAGTTGGATACCACTTGGTAGTCCCCTCTTCGAGAATAGGGCCTGCATACCCAATCTTCAAGAAGTGCTTCTTTAGAGTGTCATCATTGGCAAGTTCAGCAAATTAGTGTCCTGCTTCAATTGTAATTCCAAGAGCAGTGTTGATGACCTCAGCTGTAAAAGTGTATTGTTGCCCAGAGATAGTGAATTGAATACCCGGGTTCTCACCCTCAGTTTGAGCAACAACAGTTTGCCAAAACGCCTCAATTCGGTCTAAGTCTAGAATGAGGGTTGAGGTGATGGCATAACCGAGATAGGACTTGTTCAAGAAAAACACGAGTCCTTTGAAGCCTTCACCAGCATCATTTGGGGAAAAGATGCCAGCAAAGTTTGTTTGAGAGAGAGTCTGTTTGGATGCCATGGAGATTTCAAGAAAAGAAGAAGGTAAGAAAGTGGCTTTTTGCTTGAAGAAAAGTATATTGCCTTGAGTTCGATGAGAGTGACGTGTCTGAGTAACTCGGGAATAAATAGAGGTATCGCAAACGTTGTGCACAAAAAGTGGAATTAAAGAACGTGTCTTAACCCACTCTTATAACACGTCAGTTACTGCCCGTTATTCACTGACCAACGTGGGATAAATATCCAATTTCAACGGTCCACTATTGTTGACAGTAACCTGTGCGCTAGAAACAATCTGTCAGTAATAAGAGGTGGTGACAGTAGGTTTTGCGCGACAGCAACTATTGCGCAAAAACTTGCTGTCACCGTTAAACGTATGAATGACAGTATCCTTTACAAGTCTTGACAGAAAGTCTTTTCCTGCTGTCAAGAAGGTCGCTGGCAAGAAACACACGACAGTACCCTTCTTAACGACAGTAACTTCATATACTTAACTTATTAGAATGCTTTATTCATATACTTAACTTAATATTGACACATTATGGATTTAGCAATTTAATTTTGTGAACACAGATATTAAGCAATTAGTACAGACAAATCATAAACACAAGAACAAGAACTTTTATTATTATTATTGATAAAATCATTAAAAATAGAACATGGAGTACATTATTCTATGATCTTATCAACTAGTCCTAAAAGCTCTTCCTTAATCTCTTCTTCAGAGCGACCTTCTTTTTCAAGAAATGCCTGAAGCTCCTTCTCTTCTTCCTGAGCCTTGGCCTCCTCTTCCTGTTTCTTTTCCTCTTCGATCTCATCCATGCCGTCCAACAGCATCTCGAAGAGTTCATCCATCTCTTCACTGTCGGGTTCACTATCGCACCGTTTTAGCCCTACTTCATTTCCTACTTTGTTTTCCATTATTTACTTTAAAACTGAGAGCAGACTGGTGAAACCTAAGGTTAATTTATAGGAAAAACCGTCTAAGGGTTAAAGTCTAATGGTCAACAGTTAGAGTACCCATACAACTACCACAAAAGTAATTAATGGTCGTGTCCTCCTTTAATCCTACAGATTAATGCAAAACGGTGTGAAAGTCCAATGGAACAGATTTTTATCTCTCAAACTTAACAAGTAACCACATTAATGTCATACACGGTCTAAAAGTGTGAGACTGGCACAAAATACTGACATGAAAAGTCAAATCAACACATGTTGTCACATAACAGACATAGACCAAGTAGACAGTAACTTCTCTTGACAGCAGGTTTGAAGTTGCTGTCATGAGCTTCACACGAGAATTTGGAAATATAGAAAACTGAGTAAATCAACATACCAGATTCAGCATTCCCAATTCACTTACCAACCTGTTGAAGGTTGCTTCATCCAATGGCTTAGTGAAGATGTCAGCAAGTTGCTTGTCAGTTGGGACATAGATCAGCTTCACAGTTCCTTGTTCAATATGCTCTCTGATAAAGTGATGTCTTATATCAATGTGCTTTGTCCTAGAGTGTTGAACTGGATTGTCTGAGATGGCTATGACACTAGTGTTGTCATAGTAGATTGGAATTTCACTTAACACTAGACCATAATCCAGAAGTTGATTCTTCATCCATAGAATTTGTGCACAGCAACTGCCTGCAGCAATATACTCAGCTTCTGCAGTTGAGGTAGAAACTGAATGCTGCTTCTTGCTAAACCATGAGACCAATCTTCCACCAAGAAATTGACAGCTACCAGTAGTACTCTTTCTGTCAATCTTGCATCCAGCATAGTCTGAGTTTGAGTAGCCAATTAGATCAAATCCAGTGTTCTTGGGATACCAAAGACCTAGGTTAGGAGTGCCTTTTAGGTATCTAAAGATTCTCTTGATGGCTACTAAGTGAGACTCCTTTGGATCACTCTGAAACCTTGTACAGAGACATGTAGCAAACATGATGTCAGGTCTGCTAGCAGTTAGGTAAAGGAGAGATCCTACCATGCCTCTATAGGTGCTTGAGTCAACTTTCTTCCCTTTAGGATCAAGATCCAGACTGGTTGAGGTGGACATTGGTGTCTTTGCAGGTGATGAATCTTCCAAGTTGAACTTTCTGAGAAGTTCCTTGATGTATTTAGCTTGACAAATGAAGATTCCATCAGATTGTTGAAGAATTTGTAATCCCAGAAAGAATGACAATTCTCCCATCATACTCATCTCATATTTGTTACTCATGAGAGAGGAAAACTTCTCACACAGCCTCTCATTTGTTGAACCAAAAATGATATCATCCACATAGATTTGTACCAGAATGATGTCCTTGCCATGGTGTTTGTAGAAAAGTGTCTTGTCCACAACTCCTCTAGTAAACTGATTGTCCAAGAGAAAAGTGGAGAGTGTGTCATACCAAGCCCTGGGTGCTTGCTTTAGTCCATACAAAGCTTTGAAAAGTTTGTATACCAAATCATACACTTCAGCATCCTCAAACCCTGGTGGCTGTTCAACATACACTTCTTCTTCCAATTCTCCATTTAGGAAGGCACTTTTGACATCCATCTGAAATACTTTGAAGTTGCAGTGTGCAGCATAGGCTAGAAAGATTCTTATAGCTTCAAGTCTTGCAACAGGTGCAAATGTCTCATCATAATCTATTCCTTCATGTTGACAGTAACCCTTAGCTACTAGCCTTGCTTTGTTTCTTGTCACTGATCCATTTTCATCAAGCTTGTTTCTGAAAACCCATTTGGTCTCAATGACTGACTTTCCCTTAGGTCTTGGAACTAGCTTCCATACATTGTTCCTTTCAAACTGATTTAGCTCTTCTTGCATGGCTATCACCCAGTCAGAATCCAACAATGCTTCATCAGTTGTCTTGGGTTCCATTTGAGACAGGAAGCATGAAAACATGCTGTCAGCAGAGACTTTGTTCCTTGTCTTCACTCCAGAATTAGGGTCACCAATGATGAGGTCACTTGAGTGATCCTTGTTCCACTTGGTGATTCTGGGCAAGCTACTTGACTGTACAGGAACATTTGCTTCAGTTTGTTGAGTTGAATGATCACCAATCCCATTGTCTTCACCATGTTCTTCATTGTCTCCAGAGTCACCACTGTCATGAATGTTAGAGGTTATGGTCTGTGACTGAGCTGGAGTTTGGTTGACAGTAGTGGTATTGACAGTATCTTTATCAACTTCAACAATTTGAGTGAAGCTAGGTTCTTCATCCACAATTTCCTCAGCTTCCAAGTATCCTTGATTCTCAAATCTGAATGTCTGCATTTTTCCTTCTTCATGCAGTCCTGGAAACTTGGTTTCATCAAATGTGACATTAACACTTTCTTCAATAATCCTGTGTTCTATAACATAAACTCTGTAGGCAGTCCTTTCTGTGCTGTAACCCATGAATTAGGGGTGTACACGGTTCGGGTTGGGCGGGTTACGGGATTTTAACAACCCAACCCAATTAAATCGGGTTTGCAAATTTTCAACCCAACCCACAAAAAATAAATTCGTAATCCAACCCATTTAATATACTTCGGTTTGGATCGGTTCGGGTTGGAGTGGTCGGGTTAATAAATATATAAAATATATTTTTATCGAGCAGTAAGTACTAAATTAATAAATCAAAATTGAAAGTCAACAAAATATTACATATCCATCTCAAATAAATCTCAAATATTTAAGTTAAAACACACCAAAAGATTGATAAAGTACTAAACATAGTCTTTCAGTTTAAACGTCAAATTTGTGTTATTAGCACATATGTTAATGGACAAAGACAATAATAACATTTGTCTCAAATGATCTCAACACACAGTTTTGTAGAAGTTTTGTAGAATATTGATATACACATTTCTGCTGCTATGTCCTTGATAACGAACAACTTAATGTAAAACTGATGCTTCTTAATGTAAACTGGTCTTAGAGGACCACACATGATGTGTTTCAATAATTAAAAGTGTACACTCCAAAACTGTTAACTATTTTAACTAAATATGTTTCATATATTTTAATTAAATCTATTATTTTTAATCGGGTTGGGTTGGTTCGGTTTAAAAAAATCGAAACCCATACCCAACCCATTTAAATCGGGTTTATATCTTTTCAAACCAAATATGTTTCGGTTTAAAAATATTCGGTTTGGGTCGGGCGAAATGAGGTCGGTTTGGATTGGGTTGGTCGTTTTTAACAACCCGTGTACACCCCTACCATGAATAGTCCTTCAAAAGCCTTGGTGTCAAATTTTCCTTTCTTTTCATGGTTATCCTTCATCATAAAGCATTTGCTCCCAAACACATGAAAATATTTGACAGTAGGTTTCTTTCCAGTTAACAGACAGTAAGGTGTACTTGCATGAGTCTTGTTGATCATGGTTCTGTTCTGAGTATAACAGGCTGTGTTGATAGCTTCAGCCCAGAAATATGTTGGCAGTTTGGCATCATGCAACATAGTTCTAGCTGCTTCAATGAGAGTCCTGTTCTTTCTCTCTACAACTCCATTATGCTGTGGAGTTCTTGCAGCAGAGAATTGTTGTACAATTCCTTCATCTTTACAGAAATTTCCAAGAGCGGCATTTCTGAATTCTGTACCATTGTCACTCCTCAAGATTTGAACTTTTGAGTTTGGAGTTCTATCAAGAACTCTGACTTGATCAATAATCACTTGAGCAGCTTCATCTTTGGATTCAAGAAACTTCACCCAAGTGTACCTTGAGTAATCATCCACCATTACTAAGGCATATCTCTTCTTGGCCATTGATGGTACATTGACTGGTCCAAAGAGATCCATGTGTATCAACTTGAGTGCTTCAATGTTGGTGTTCATTTGCTTGGACTTGTGCACAGCTCTTCTCAGTTTGCCCATTTGACAGTCTTCACACAGTCCTTCTTGACAGAATTCCTGTTGGGGCAAACCTCTCACTAACTCCTTCTTCATCAGAATATTCATTGTCTTGAAATTGAGATGTGAGAGTTTCCTGTGCCAAAGCATACTATCACCAACAGTAGCTTTACTGTAAAAGCAGTAAACCTTATCCTTCTTTGTTGATGTTAGATATAATTGCTAATGTTTGTTTATCAGTGTTTAAGCAACAGGTACTGACAAGAGTTTATCAGAAGCCGATCAGAGTTTAGTTAAACTCTGATAGGGTGAAGAGTTTAAAGGAAGCTAGTCAGAGTTTATTTAAAGTCTGACAAGGTGATAGTTGAATTAGCTGTCGGTGCAGAATTGAAGATTCTAGAAGCAATACATTCTGAAGATGGAAAGAAGCAGAATATATTGATACAGCTAAGGAAACAGGATAGAAGATAAGAAGCAATCCTTAATTGATATGAATTGTATAGCTAACTTGTAGGAATATCAATTAGAGAAGGATTGTATGTAGCTGTGTACTATATAAACACAGATAGGTTATCCCTAGAAGGGACGCGATCATTGAGATATTATTCTTGTAACCTAGAAGCTCTTTATGATTCATTAACATCATAAAGAGAGAAGCTGTTAATAAGATTACAGTTTTATTGATTCATAAACAGTGTTATTAATTATTGTTATTCTCATACATACTTGATTATATTGTGTATTCGGCCTAACAATTGGTATCAGAGCCAAGGCTGTTTAATATATACAGTTTTACGATTAAAACACAGTAATAATCATGTCTGAAGAAAATCAAAATCAAGTTCCTCCTGCGGCTGAACAGGTTAAGCCAAATTCTGTGAGTCGATATGAAACTATCAGGGTTCCAATTCTCAGGCCAATAGAGTATCCGATATGGAAGGTGAAGATGACCATGTTTCTGGAGGCTACAGATCCAGAATATCTTGACAGAATCAATAATGGTCCTCATAAGCCAACTAAATTATCTCCTGCTGTTGGTGATAAAGAACAGACACTGATTCCAAAGGAAAAGAAAGATTATACTCCTGAAGACATCTCATCAATTGCAAAGGATGCAAAGGTTAGACATCTACTCCACAGTGCTTTAGATAATGTTATGTCTAACAGAGTAATTGGCTGCAAAACGGCAAAGGAAATCTGGGATGCTTTGGAAGTAAGGTGTCAAGGAACCACTGCTATAAAGAAGAACAGGAAGACAATACTCACACAGGAGTATGAGCACTTTGATTCAAGATCTAATGAAACCTTGACTGAGACTTATGACAGGTTTTGTAAATTACTGAATGATCTGTCTCTGGTTGACAAAGAATATAATCTTGAAGAGTCAAATCTCAAGTTTCTCTTATCTCTACCTGAAAAATGGGATCTGAAGACGACCTCAATCAGAGATAATTATGATCTTGATGATACAGATCTTGATGAGATTTATGGCTTGTTAAAGACTCACGAACTTGAGATAGATCAAAGAAACAGAAGATCAAGCAAGAAGACAAAATCTGTTGCTCTCAAAGTTGAGGAGAAGCCCATTGAAAAGAAGGAATCATCAAAGAAGAAAGCCAAGGGAAAGGCTTTAGTCATTAAATCTGAAAGTGAGTCATCAAACTCTGATGATGACTCAAACTCTGATGAAGCTTCTGACTCTGAGGATGATGAAGAACAGTTGATGCAAATGGCGGCATTGATGGTGAAGACCTTCAAGAAGATGGGATTCAAGAACTCCAAGAAAGGAAAAACTGGAAAAGCACTCGTCTCTAAAGGCAAAGACTGGGCAGATACTTCAGATTCTGATGATGGAGAAAATTATGCTCTTATGGCAACTGTCAAAGATGAGACTGAATCATCAGAAAATAAGGTACCCCTAACTACTTATGCGTATGATACTGATAATATTTCTGAATTAAGAATTTATCTTAAGAACATACATGTTAGTTATAGGGATCAGACTTTAGAGAATGAAAGGATTAAATCTGAGAATCTTAGTCTTAAAGAAAGAAACAAGTTTCTTGAAAGAGAACTTGAGAATATGAAGCAGACTCAAAAAGAAAGAGATGATGCTGTTTATGTGGAACAGGAGTTGCTTAAAAGGTATAGGCAACTAGAATCTGATTTAGAGAAGGAAAGAAAAATAATTAAAACTTGGACTAATTCTGGCAGAGATACACATCAAGTTTTTCAAACAGATGCTGTAGGTTTAGGATACAGTGAGGAAGATGAACTTAGGTTTCAAGATAAAATTAAGTTTAGAGCTTTCACAAGTTCATATTCAACTCCTGTAACATTTGTTCCTGAATCTGGAAAGTTAAAATCTGCAGTTGTGAAAGAAACTGTTATGGAGCCAGTTGAAACTTGTGTTGAACAAGTAGATACTGAATCTAAAACAGAGAAGCCTGTTGAGATAGAAGCTGTTAAAGAACCAATAAGAGTCTGTGAGAAACAGGTTAATATTGGTTTAATGACAGGAAAACAGTTTAAACATAAGCTCAAAGAGGTTAAGTCTGCCATGAAACCTAAAGGGTCCAAGAGAAATAGGAATGGAAAAATAGGCATAAACAATAGAAATAATCATTTGCCTAATGCTGGTGCTTTAAGGAAAACATGTTACAGTTGTGGTAGTTCTAATCATCTTGCTAGATTTTGCACTAAGAACAAGCATATTAATTCTTTACCTTCTACTTCAGAAGTAAAGAATGATTATGTTAGAGTAAAACCACAGACCTTATGCAAACATTGTGGGAGCACTTGGCATTCTATTTACACATGTAAGAGTTATCATGCAATTTATCATAATTACTATGAGCTAAAACCCAACTTGAAGTGGGTTAGAGCAAACTCTGCTAGTGTAAAATCTGACAATGTTAGTTTAAACTCTGAGAAAGTTGATTCCGCTGCAAAAGCTAACACTGTTAAGAAAGGCAAAGGATCCAAGCAAGTCTGGATCCTTAAAACTAACACTTAGTGTTTGTTTGTGATTGCAGGATATAATAGAGAGCACACTTATCTTGGACAGTGGATGCTCAGGACATATGACTGGAAATAAAGCCCTGCTATCAGACTTTGTGGAGAAGGATGGCCCAAAAGTTTCCTATGGAGATGGCAACGTAGGACATACTCTGGGATATGGCAACATTAATCTTGGAGGTGTCATCATCACTAATGTAGCTCTAGTCTCAGGACTCAAGCACAATCTGTTATCTGTGAGTCAAATCTGTGACAGAGGAAACCATGTAGATTTTCATAGTGAATACTGTGAAATTATCAGTAAATCTACTGGAAAAGTTGTTCTAGTTGGACACAGGCGCAACAATATTTATGAAGCAAGTTTGGTAACAAACTCTGATGGAAAAACAGTGTGTCTGACTGCAAGAATGTCAAATGAAGAGAGTTGGAATTGGCATAAAAAGCTCTCTCATCTCAATTTGAACAACATTAATGAGCTGATAAGAAAGGATCTTGTAAGAGGACTCCCAAAATCAACACTCAGTCTAAATGGCCTATGTGATTCCTGTCAAAAGGCCAAACAAAGGAAGTCATCTTTCAAGAGCAAAACTGAATCTTCAGTAGTGGAACCTTATCATCTTCTACATGTTGATCTTTTTGGACCAGTGAATATAATGTCAATGGGCAGAAAGAAATATGCTCTAGTAATTGTTGATGAATATACTAGATATACATGGGTGTATTTCTTGTCAAAGAAGGATGAAACTGCTCAAATTCTAATGGATCATGTAAATCTACTGGACAAAGGATCACAGCACAAAGTCAAAATAATAAGGAGTGATAATGGAACTGAATTCAGAAATTCATTCATGGAAGCTTTCTGCAAGGAAAGAGGGGTGAAACAAGAATTTTCTGCACCTGGCACTCCACAGCAAAATGGTGTAGTTGAAAGAAAGAACAGAACTTTAATTGAAGCAGCCAGAACTATGCTTGAAGAAGCAAAATTACCAACTTATTTCTGGGCAGAAGCTGTTCAAACTGCTTGTTTTACTCAAAATGCTACACTGATCAACAAGCATGGGAAAACACCATATGAGATGGTGAAAAATAAGAAGCCAAATTTGAAATATTTTCATATATTTGGATGCAAATGCTTTGTGTTGAAGACTCATCCTGAACAGTTGACAAAGTTCGAGTTAAAAGCTGATGAAGGAATTTTTGTTGGCTATCCACTGTCAACAAAAGCATTCAGAGTTTACAATCTAAGAACTAAAGTGATCATGGAATCCATACATGTGTCATTTGATGACAAGAAAATAATTGGACTTGAAGACAAGGATGGATATGATCAACTACGTTTTGAAAATGGAGATCTACTCTCTGATGATATAAACTCTGATGAAGCAGGGTTGACAAACTCTGACGAAGCATACTCTGAACCTCTACTGGTAAATACTGGAGAAACTGATAATTCTCAAATTGAACAAAATAGAGAACCAGTTGAGGGGGAGCGTGAAGAAGCTCAACATGACACAGCAAGTGAGTCAGTTGAGGAAACTGATTCAAACTCTGACAATTCAAACTCTGAGTCATCAAATTCAGGGGGAGCCTCAGAGAATGTAGAAAGTCAACATATGAATCAGGAGAGCATGGATCAAGGGGGAGGATCCAACAATGATGCAAGAAACCACTTACCATCAGCAAGAAAGTGGACACAGGCACACACACCTGATCTCATAATTGGAGATCCTGATGCTGGTGTAAGAACCAGAAGTGCAACAAATAATGAGTGTCTGTATCATGCTTTCTTGTCTCAAACTGAACCAAAGAAAGTGGAGGAAGCTCTTCAAGATGCTAATTGGATTACAGCAATGCAAGAAGAGTTAAATGAATTTGAAAGAAATGAAGTCTGGACACTTGTACCTAGACCAAAGAACAGATCAATTGTAGGTACAAAGTGGGTTTTCAGAAACAAGACTGACAGTGATGGTGTGATTACAAGGAATAAGGCTAGACTTGTGGCAAAAGGTTATTCACAACAGGAAGGAATTGACTATGATGAAACCTTTGCTCCAGTTGCAAGACTGGAGGCCATAAGGATTTTTCTGGCCTATGCTGCACACAAGAAGTTTAAAGTCTTTCAGATGGATGTAAAAAGTGCTTTTCTCAATGGGAAGCTTGAAGAAGAGGTATTTGTTGAACAACCACCAGGATTTGTAGATCCCAAGCATCCAGATTATGTCTACAGGCTTGACAAGGCATTATATGGACTAAAGCAAGCACCAAGAGCATGGTATGAAACTCTTGCTCAATTTCTTTTAGAAAGTGGGTTCACAAGAGGTACAATTGATAAAACTTTGTTTTATTTCAATTCTGGTGATAATTTGCTGTTAGTTCAAATTTATGTAGATGATATTATTTTTGGATCTACTAATGACAAACTTTGTAAGAAGTTTGCAAAGCTTATGCAATCCAGGTATCAAATGAGCATGATGGGAGAGCTTAGTTATTTTCTAGGCTTACAGGTCAAGCAAACAGATGATGGTATTTTCATAAATCAAGCAAAATATACCAGAAATCTTCTCAAGAAATTTGGTATGCTTGATAGTTCATCTGCTACTACTCCCATGGCTACTGTAACAAAGCTAGACAAAGACACAGGAGCCTCAGTAGATATGACAAACTACAGAGGAATGATAGGGTCTTTACTGTATCTTACAGCAAGTAGACCTGATATCATGTATGCAACATGTCTTTGTGCAAGATTTCAAGCAGATCCTAGAGAGCCTCATCTAACAGCTGTAAAAAGGATTTTCAAATATCTCAAAGGCACCATAACCTTGGGTTTGTGGTATCCTAGAGAATCAGAGTTTAAGTTGATTGGTTACTCTGATGCAGATTTTGCAGGCTGTAAGATAGACAGAAAAAGTACAAGTGGAAGCTGTCAATTTTTAGGTGACAGATTAGTTTCTTGGTATAGCAAGAAACAGAAGTCGATTTCCACATCCACAGCTGAAGCAGAGTATATAGCAGCTGGTAGCTGTTGTGCACAGATTTTATGGATGAAGAATCAATTGCTGGATTATGGGTTAAGGTACTCTAAAATTCCTATTTTCTGTGATAACCAAAGTGCTATTGCTATGACAGGAAATCCAGTACAGCATTCCATGACCAAGCACATCAGCATAAGATATCATTTTATCAGAGAACATGTGGAAGAAGGGAATATTGAGCTTCATTTTGTGTCTACAGACCAACAACTTGCAGATATCTTCACCAAACCTTTGAGTGAAGCTACTTTTACAAGATTGGTAAATGAACTTGGAATGATCTCTGGTTCTGACTAGAGATACGGGTTAGACTCAAAATTTATACATGTTTAATTCTTGTTGCTCATAATTCCTTGCATGTGTTAACTGTTATGAGTACCAGTGTGATAAACTCTGTTGGTTAAATTCTGATGTTAGTCTCTGTTAGTCATAAACTGTTGGTCATACTTTGAATGTTACAGATTAATGCTATTCTCTGATTGTAATTTTGTCTGGAACATAAGGACCAATGAAGAAATTTGTATGAAGCATAATTCTCAGTAAGTAACTGTGAATCCTTAAGAGTTGTATAGACTCTGATCTCAAAAATGTGCAGTAAGCTAACACAGCATGATACTGTCTCAATATTAATAGCATCTCTTAGTTTATTGATCCTATACACTGAGTCTGTATTAGCTGTTTGCATTTTCTCTCATAAGTTAATTATATTTACTGATGAAAAGTCTAAACTCTGATTATTAATTTCAAATAATTCACCCTCAAATTCAAAAGATGCCAAACAGAGCACAAATTCCTTTGAGATCATGTTGTGCCTAGGAAGATCCAGGAACTTATTGTATGAAATAAGGGCTAAAATCTTTGATTTTTGGTGACTAGTGCCAACCACTGATTACTGGAAAAATAAAAAAAAAATATATATTGAAAAATAAAAAATTAATAAAGGGGGTGAAAAATAAAAGACATATCCAAATGAAAGGATATCAGTAATACAGAGTTTAGATATAAAATCAGATTTTATGTTATACATGAGAGTTTAGGCAACCAGTTTTTACTACTTTAGATTGTGGATTTTATGCACTTTGAGATGGTCTCAATACTGATTTCGGTAAACTCTGCTACTACACACACATATTTTCACAACTGTACAGATTGAGAAAAGAGTTTATTGACAAAGAAGGACAAATGGTAAACACTGATGTTTTGTGTGAAATACGCCGAGGTTACTTTATTTTAATCTCTGATGGTTAAAATAATTTTCTTGTCTCAGACAGTTTATGATTTTGGGTTTAGTCATTTGTTCTTAGGCAAAGTATGATTGAACAGAGAAAAGAAAGAGTTTGTTTGATAAGTACTGATAGTGATCAGTAGTACTGATGAGTATGTTAGTTTATTGTTTTAAGTGATATCATGTCTTTCACTTTACAATTACTAGGTAAAATTGATAATACTGAAAGTAAAGCAATAAAATGAGTCTTTTTCATTAATTGATTCA
This sequence comes from Heracleum sosnowskyi, assembly GCA_030848705.1. Lineage (NCBI taxonomy): Eukaryota > Viridiplantae > Streptophyta > Magnoliopsida > Apiales > Apiaceae > Heracleum > Heracleum sosnowskyi. The sequence goes on from CM061243.1 coordinate 12,706,045, forward strand.
AACTCTGTTTACATTCAGTCAATTACATACTCATGCTTAGCTAATCTTTCTGGTAAATATTAATTTCTATGGTTACAAAAGTGAAGATCTATTTAACCAGGATAAGTATTTGAATGCTATCCAACATCGAAGCAGAAGAGCTAGAGCCAGAAGCTATTGTGCTCTACTACTTCTGATGATAGCTACCCAGTTGCTCATCTGGTCATTATACCATTTGGGATAGCTTGTAATCCTCCTAATGATGAATCATCATCATCATCTTCTCGGGATCTCTTTCTGCTTTGCAGCTTGCAGGATTGTAAGAAGAGGTTTTCTTTTGAACCCGACAAGAAACTCAGTTGAAAAAGCATCAAGCAGATCTCCATGGCATCTTCATCTGCGAGGATTGGTGCATCATATGGTCCTGGACGGAAGATGTATACATGAGGGTTGGAGAAAGGTCCTTCGGCTATTTCATCATCTACGATAAGGCCTTCATCATTCAAGAATGAGAGAACAAGAAACTCATCGATAAGATAGTTTTCTTGTTGCTGCCAGTTCATGTTCAAAAACTCTTCCACATCCATGAATTCGAAAGTCCCAGCCATTTTGGTGTATAGTAAGTTTAAGATATGAAGCCTGTTGTTACATTGCTTTGGTATTTAAAGCATTCAAACAGGGTATCAAGAACTGAAGAGCTGCCTCAGAGAAAAAGAATGAAGAAAAAGAGAGCTCAAAGAGCAAAGTCTGTTACTGCTGATTCTGTTGCAGAATCAGAAACTGAAACTGATGAAGAAAATCCTCATCAGAGAAAGAGAAGACAAGTTGCTGAATATCTTTTTGCTGATATTATTGCTAATATGGACAAAGTTCCTGAGGAAACTGAAGCTCCTGAAGCTTTTGTTCAGGAGGAAGCTGCAAATTCAGAAGCTGTCAATCAAGACAGGCTAAATACTGATGATATTGAAATGGATTTTGATAGAGAAGCTCCTACATCAAAGGCTAATGATGTAGTTGAGGAAGCTGCTGCTCATTCTGACAGCAGAATTTTTGATCTTGAAGAAAATGTAAGAGAAGCTGATCAAGCTACTACAGAATTGGTAGAAACTATTGCTTCCCACACAGAAATCATTTCTCTTGATTTTGAGAAAGGTGAGGAAGTTGATCAGATTAAAATTGATCATCCTACAGAAGCTGTTGCTGTACCTGCTGATGCAACAGAGAATGTTCCTGTAGCAGCAGAGTTTGTTGCAAACTCTGAAGATGCTCTTGTTCTTGAAGCTCTACAACAATCAGTTGTTGAGATTGTTCAGCGAGAAGCAGAGGTAATTGCTAAAGCAAACTCTGATATTCCTGAAACTGTTGCAGAGAAAGTCAATGATGAAGCTGCACAGTTAGAACATGAAATCACTGCTGAACATGTTCCTGAAGAGATTGCAAGAGAGGTTGACAATGTTAATGCTACTCCTGCTCATTCACCTTCACATATATCTGACATTCAAGCCAACTCTGATGAAGAAAGAGAGTTCAATCGGGCTACTGAAAAACATTTTCAAGATATGTACTTCAAGAACTGGACAGAAGCAGATTGTATTTTTACTTCACAAAGAGCTGCTGATTTAACTGCTAACTCTGTTAAAGAGATTACAAATCCTGAACTTCTCAGTCATCTCAAAGCAACTGTTGTTCAAATCAAATCATTAAACAATCGTTTTGATGCTTCTGATAAGGTGATTGAAGAGTTAAGGAATGATATAGCTACAAGAGAGCTTACACAGCAAAGGGACAAATCTCTATACATCTCTTTGTGTAAAGAGCAAAAGACTTTCAATTCTAGATTGTCGAAAGTTGAGGAGAATCAGACTGCTATGTCTGCTCAACTAACTTCAATTTCTAATGCTCTGGCATTGCTGACATCAGTACTTCTTTCTGATGATGTCAAAAAGGGGGAGAGTGTACCAAGTGACAAATGCAAAGACACTCAAGCTCTGAGACGGAGGGATGATGGAAATGATGGTGGAAGCAAGGGAGGTGAATCTGAAAAGAGTTTAGGCTTAAGACCAAGATCAAGATCAAACTCTGAGAGAAGATCAAACTCTGGTAAGGGAAAAGTAATTTCTGCCAGTGGTTCAAGGCTCAAAAGTTTGATAAACACTGATAAGCCTAGCACTGATGAAGAAGTTGCTGCTAAAGTATTTATAGCAGAACATGGAAAAGATGTTACAATTGAAGATATCCAAGCTGAAGAGCAAATGCTTGCTGAAGAACACAGGAAGAATCTTGAAGCTGGGATATACAAAAAGAAAGAAATCAAGGCTCCTAGGAAGAAAGAAACTGGAATTATCATTAAAGAAAATACTCAACAGAGTATACAATACACCAGGAGGCCTATGATTAGAAACTCTGATAAGGGTAAAGGCAAAATGATTGAAGAGCCTAACCTGAAGGAGAAAGAATATTCAACCTCTGACGCTGCTCAAGTTGATGATATTATTGAAGTTAAGCCAACCACTGACAATGCTCAAGTTGTGCAAACTCAGCTAGCTCCACAACTCCAAGGTACTTTTAGAAGACCTGTACTATCTGAAGCTCTGACACTTCAACCTGTGGATTTTTCTCAAACCAGGACTGTACTTGGAAAAGAAACTTTTGATAAAGCTGGTTTAGGTTCACATAGGGAGAAGAGAATAAACAACAGATCTGGAGATCAATCATCATTGGCAGTATCTGGCATTATTACTCAAGAGAATCTTGATATGCTAGACTCTGTTCAGTTGATATTTCACAAGGGTTTGAAGAAAGATTTTCTGTTGTATTTTATGAATGATGGAAGAGTCTATAGAATTGCAGAGTCTGATATAGATCTTAAGTCTTATCAAGAATTGGAGTATGTTCTGTACTTGTTAAAAGTCAAAAACAGAAACACTCACAATGTTGCTACATTTATCAGACAAAAGATGCAAAGATCTAAGGTGATGCTTGGAGGAGGAGTTTCAAAGGTATACATTCCTAAGTATAGAGATGCTTATGGAAATGTTATAGAAATGAAGAGAAACAGTGCAAGACTAAGGACTGATCTGGGAGTTAAAGTCTTAGAATTCAATCTAGAATCTGATAAAGCACATTTTATTAGGCTAGGGAATGAGATGAGGAAGAATTCCATCTATTCTCTGAGAGCTGCTATTTATCAGACTGGTGAATCTGATCCAGAACTCAAGGAACTGAAAGAAATCATGGTTGAAGAGCTGGAAAAGGCTGAAAGAAGACTTCTAATTGATTATCTCAGGACAGTGCCTGATATTCAAGAAATCAAATAAAGTCTGACTGTAAGTTTTTAATATTTTCTATTCTAAGTCAAATTTAAACTCTGTTTTAAATTAAACTCTGTTATATGTTAAACACTGCATTTGTTAAAAGGTTTTGACATCATCAATTATATGTTTAACTTGTACATTTTATTATGAACAAGTTGGGGGAGATTGTTAGATATAATTGCTAATGTTTGTTTATCAGTGTTTAAGCAACAGGTACTGACAAGAGTTTATCAGAAGCCGATCAGAGTTTAGTTAAACTCTGATAGGGTGAAGAGTTTAAAGGAAGCTAGTCAGAGTTTATTTAAAGTCTGACAAGGTGATAGTTGAATTAGCTGTCGGTGCAGAATTGAAGATTCTAGAAGCAATACATTCTGAAGATGGAAAGAAGCAGAATATATTGATACAGCTAAGGAAACAGGATAGAAGATAAGAAGCAATCCTTAATTGATATGAATTGTATAGCTAACTTGTAGGAATATCAATTAGAGAAGGATTGTATGTAGCTGTGTACTATATAAACACAGATAGGTTATCCCTAGAAGGGACGCGATCATTGAGATATTATTCTTGTAACCTAGAAGCTCTTTATGATTCATTAACATCATAAAGAGAGAAGCTGTTAATAAGATTACAGTTTTATTGATTCATAAACAGTGTTATTAATTATTGTTATTCTCATACATACTTGATTATATTGTGTATTCGGCCTAACAGTTGAATTTAAGTCAGCAACAAACAAGCTTCCTTTTCTAACCCCTTTTAGAGAGAGGCTACTATTCTTCTTATGATAGATGTTACACAACATCATATCAAAATCAACCTTGAATCCCCTGTCACTGAATTGGCTGACACTGAGTAGATTGTGCTTCAATCCATCCACAAGAGCAATATCTTCAATGACAACATTTCCAATTTCTAGACAGCCATATCCAACTGTGTAACCCTTGCTGTTGTCTCCAAAGGTTATGATTGGGCCAGCTTTCTCAACATAATGTGATAGCAGGGTTTTATCACCTGTCATGTGCCTTGAGCAACCACTGTCAATGATCCACATGACTTGATCTTTCTTCTTGCCCTGCAAAACAGAATGTGTCTAAGATGCATATGGTACCCAATCCTTGTTGGGTCCTGCAGTTTCAGTGTCTCCTGAGTTTCTTTCAGTCATAAAGTCATAAGCATTATCAGTAATCTCCTGTTTGACTTCTCTTTTCACCCACTTAGGTTTAGAATTGGACTTGGTCCTTTTCTTAGTGGATGAAGTCTTTTTGCTGTTGCCAGCAGGCTCAGAAGTCTCAACAATGTTTAAGTATGAACATTTTTCAGTAGTGAGAATAGGTAAGTTAAAGCATGTACTCATGGCAGTAATTTTGCATGGCATACATTCAAGGTTATTACAGACACTCATAGTTCTATGCATAAGGGGGGTTCTGTGTAAGTTACCATTGAGTTCAGTTGCATTGACCTTATCCTCAATTGGTTTCTTACAAACATGTGTTAAGTGATGAGTAGATCCACAGTTATTGCATAGTTTCCTAGAAGCACCTCCAACATTAGTGTATCCATTTCCTTTGTTGACTCCTACCTTTCCATTCCTATTCTTAGACTTGGGAGTTACTGGATTGACAGTATGTTCAGAAGTTGCTGTCGAACTTTCCTTGACAGTATCTTTTATTCTTACTGTCTTGACAGAAGGTTTTAAAGTTACTGTCTTGGAACCATTCTTGACAGTATCTTTGGAAGATTCTGTCTTGCCAACTGTGACAACATCTTTTGAACTTGCTGTCTGATTGCTTGGTAAGTTTACTGTCTTGGGGATTGTGACAGTATCCTTTCCATCCTTGAATGTGCTGTCAACACCTTCATCCTCATCAAGAATTTCTTGTTTGATGAGCATGGCTTCTTCATCAAACTCAATTTCTGCAGCTTTGAAAATGGGAGTTTTAACTTTCTTGAGAATGGCGGGTTTGACAGCAGCATTTCCAGAACAATCTTGGATCACAGTTTCCTTTCCAGGTCTTCTACCATATGAAAAACCTATACCAACTGACTGATTTTCTGTATGCTTATCATTGTAATCCTGAACTATCTTAGATGAGTTTTTATAAGCCTTGATTTTAAATTCATTTTCAGCAATCTCATTTCTCAGGAATTCTTCAACCTCTTTAGCACATTTCAATTCATTTTTAAGTTTAGCATTCTCCTGAGCTAAAGAGTCTAGTGAACTGGTTTTGAGAACAAGAGATTCATTATCAGACTTCAGTGTTTCATTTAGCTTACTCAGCCTAGTGATCTCCTCATTGGCAGCAGATAAGCTAGTATGGACATAGAACATTTCAGCACTTAAGTCTTTAATGGTTTTCTTATACTCATCAATGGACATATCAAGTAAGACAAGTGAAGGTACCTGACTTGAAGATGTTGATGTTACTTCATCAGTGCTAGCCATGAGAGCTAGGTTGACATATTCTTCTTCATCTTCATCATCAGACTCATCCCAACACTTTCCTTCAGCCACATAGGCTCTACCTTGATTCTTCTTAGAGTATCCACCAGTTCCTTTCTCAAATCTCTGAACCTGTTTGGGTCTTTTGCACTCAGTAGCAAAATGACCAGGTTCACCACAGTTGTAACACTTGAATTTAGATCTATCCACAAATCCAGTCTTGTATCCTCCTTTGAATGAGCTTCCCACAGCAGCCTTTGATGAGCTTCCCTTGGTGAACTTGGATGCTTGGCCTTGGGGCCTGAATGACCTGTCCTTCTTGAACCTAAAGTTCTTGAACTTTTTGGCCATGTAAGCCATAATAGGGTTGTCCATGCTTTCCAGTTCCTCCATAGTGTAGAAATCTTCATCTTCCACATCCTTGAGCTGTAGTACTACTTTCTCATCATCTTCAACAACCTCTTCTATCTTCAAGGATTGTACAGGGGTTGGTTGAGCTGTAGTACTAGGTTGTGTGATTCTTGGCACTTGTGCTACTAGGGCACTTGACATGTTAGCCATCTTGTTCCTTGTTCCACTTTGTATGGCTCTCTTTCGAAAGAGTTCAAGTTCATAAGATTTCATAATGCCATAAAGTATCTCAAAGGTTATATTGTTGAGATCTCTTCCTTCTCGTATGACTGTTGTCTTGTGTTCAAGATGATCAGGCAGTGTAAGCAAGAACTTGACATTTAATTCTTTTCTGTCATAGTACTTGCCATGTATCTGCAGTTCAGTTAAGAGCTTACTGAACCTTTCAAACATGGAGGTTAAGTCTTCACCAGGCTTGGCCATGAAAGCCTCATATTGAGATATAAGTATTTGCCTTTGGTTGCCTTTAACTTCTTCACTTCCTTCACAGAGTAAGGCTAGCCTGATCCACATCTCCTTGGCTGATGTGCAGCTTATCACACTTCCACACATGGCTTTATCCAACGTGAGAGAATCGAGCAAGATGAGTTGCAAGTGAACATCTAGCACCATTTTCTTCTTCTCAGTTTCCAAAAATTCCGAGGGATCTTTGGGAACCCAATGTGCAGGAATGATTTCACCATTTACTGTTGTGGCTTCAATTTCCTTCCTTGGTATGAAAGGACCATTCTCGAGTATACCTGGGTATAGTGGATTCGCAGCTTTGATAAACAACAAGATTTTTCTTTTCCAAATGTTGTAGTTCTCTTTATCAAAAGCTGGGATCTTGATACTGTTTGATTTCTGCATTGTCGTCGGGATCTCAAATATGTATGTTAATCTGATGGCTCTGATACCAGTTGTTGGTCCTTGTGTATTGCAGAAGGGGGGGGGGATGAATGCAATACTGATAAAATTCAATCTCAATTTCAACAACTAAAACTAAGATTTAATGTTATCAATAATACGTATGCATTCACAAACAGTATAGTAGAGAAGACAGGATTCACAAAATAAATGTTTTATTTATTTTGCAAAGTGTTGCTACAACCTCAAGAGAGAATTCTTGAGCTTCGTTTTTCTCCAAGACACTTGCTTGTCTTCCTGTTAGAAATGAATACTACTAGAAACTAGACAGAGGGGGGGTGAATGGATAGTTTGATATATTTTTCGAACTTGAAAACTAAGTAAACAACTGTATGTGATTATGATATGTAATATGCAGAAAGTAAATAACACACACAATCACTTTAATCTACTTTGTATAAGCAAATTAAACACTACAGCTTTCCAGGAAATTCACAATCGAATTTCTGGCTTCTAAACAAGAACAGTTTGAACTTGCTTGCTTACAGAGAAAAGAGCTTAGCAAATAACTATGTGTATCTCTCTTACAGCTTACAGTTGTGTGTGCACGATATATATATTCCCCTATACAAACTAGGCACACACAATATTACACAGCTACCCCTTCTGAAAGTCCAACTTGTCCTGCCATAAGAAGTTCACTGAGTCAGGAAGGACCACCTGCTTTTCGGAGTCTTTCCCGTTTCTGTAGCTGCTTGTCTCTTATCTTTCTCTCCAAGTTTAGCTGTAGATTTGCCATCTGTTCTTTGGACCACCTTGCCAGAACAAATGCTTCAGTATTTGTCTCCTTTGATTCTTGGTTCTGTACCTTAATTTGTCTTGTTATAAACGGCTAAGTGTTGATATCGTGAACTCCACTTTATCCCTGACTTCGCGATCTCCCTTGTGAGGACTACGCGATATAGCCTTTGAAGACTTTGCGACATAGGTCATTTGACGACTATGCGACATAGTTCATTTGACGACTATGCGACATAGTTCATTTGACGACTATGCGACATAGGTCATTTGATGACTATGCGACATAGGTCATTTGATGACTATGCGACATAGGGCTCCTGAGGACTTCACGATCTAGGCTCTTTTGACTTTGCTGTCTTCAACACTTCACGACATGTGTCTTGAGGACTTCTCGACATAGTACAAAATGGACTATGCGATATAGCACTTCACGACATGGATATTGGTGACTTCACGACATAGCTTTCTTTTGACTTTGCTATATAATGCCTTAGATAAATTCCTGCAACTTATTTCTTCATGGCCTTATTCAACTCTATCCTGCTGCATGAACACTTCTGAACTTCTACCAGGATAATTATTCAATGGCCTATATACATTCTAGATGCAAGAACTTTACTAAGCTCATTATAAATCTGAGCATACATGATAAAGCTATTGTTCATGAGAACAAGACAAGTACATTTAGAGACCTATACTCTATCCCAGTGATATAAATCACTAGGTCATGTAGTGTGACAAAGTCATATAGTGTAGGCTTGTTAATAGTGGTATTCAGACATGTCTTGAGCCTAACAATCTCCCCCAAATTGTGAGTAAGATCCTTAGGCACAATTTCATGTCTGATAACAAGCCTAACTTACATAAAAAGGAAATTTAGTAACAGAGAGGACAATTCATGAACCTTGAGATCAGAAATTTGATTACATAGAAAAATTGAAAGCTTACAGATTACTTTTGTTGCTCAACAGCTTCAGCTTCCAATTGCTTCTCTAGCAAATCATCATATATCTTCTTTTTCCTTATTTCTTCTCTTCTCTTCATGTCTATGATGGCTTCTTGAAGTTCTTCTCTTGCAATCAGTTCCTCAATGAGAGGTGAGCCTTCCAAATCATCAATTGCAGCCTTGAGTGCACTTTCTACATAGGAATCAAGAAACTCCATCCTTATTTTGCTTTGACCTCCATGTGAGTTTTTGTACTCCACAATGTAAGGATTTTGCTTGACCCTGCACAGCCCTTTCTGCCTTAGCTCTTTAGCCCTCTCCTCCATCTCAGCCATTTCTTTTTCTCTCTGTATCTTCTTCTCTTCAGTCTCTTTCCTCATGTTTTCTTCATAATCAGCATGCAGCTTCAAGTACCTGGCAATATCTATCTTCCATGTCCTTTCATCCTTTTCTTCAAAATTCAGTAAGGCATTTACCCTTTCAAGCTCATACTTATAGAAATATTGCCAGCTTCCTTGCTTCATTTTCCTTTCTCTTCCATCAGTGTACTTGATATCTAGATGATCCAACTTCACTTTGACTTCAAAGATCCTTTGAGCCCTCAAAAATGCTAGGGCATCTTCATCATAGTCCTCATCTAGTGGAAGCACATTGATGCCAATAACATTTGTGAGTTTTCCAGTCTTCTTTGTTATCCTTATCCTTTTGGGTACACTCTTGATCTTCAAATGCTTCACAAGAGATACCTTTCTTGAACAAGGAGAATTAGTCTTCAGTGCCACATCACTTGGAAGTAGCTTCATTCCTTTCCCCTTCATCCACTGTAACACTCCACTAGCTGTAACTTTGTGGAAGTGTTTTCTTGATATTTCTTTAGTGGCTTCATCTTTTATCTGTGGCAATTCAGGTTCAGAAGTCATGGATAATGATTTTGGAGGATCATTGCTAACAGTACCCACCCTAGACCTAGAGTCTTGTGTTGTGGTTAAAGTACTGCTAGCAATGTCCTTGACTTGCTGAATTCCACTCCTAGTTCTCTTCACTGTCTCCTTTGCCCCCTTTATGTCATCACCAGCATCTTTAGATTTCTTGGAAGATTTGCTTCTGCTGCTGTCACTTGGTCCATCCTTATTACTCCTTGAATGAGATCTCCTCCTGTAGGTTTTCTCCTCATCATCATCCTCCCCATCCTTCTTCATGTTCTTTTCTTTGATAGATTCAGGCAAAACACCATGAATCAGAAAAGATTGTAGAATGTTAATCATCTCTAATTCCTCTGCTGTCCTAGCTCCCCTCTTGGCCCTTAGCATTTGTAGTACCTGATTGATCTTTGCATTATTCCTCTTTGTCAAATCAGAAGGGATCACCAATTGGTCAATACTGCTGTCTTTAGATAGATTTTGGAAAATTATTGTCTTTGGCTTTGAGATAACCTCAGGCAGTCTTTGATCTTGACCTATCTTCAAATCATCAAACAATCTCTTGTTGTTAGCCCCACCTTGTTCTATTAAGTCCATAATTACTGACAGCTCAGTGAATCTCAGTTTCTCTAGAGTTTGAAAAGCAAGATGCCACAAGCAGTTGTCCTTGCACACCATGATTATCTCTCTTAGATGGACATCCTTGATTTTCCTTACTGCTACTGTGAAGTATTTGATGTTTTCCTTGAGCTTCATTCTGTAAGTCCTTGCATCTTCTTGTGCATCTCTGTAAGTGGCTTTCAGAAGCTCCAGGAAGGCCTCATCATGATAGATGTGAGAATTGGCAACTTCCTGTAGCTTGGCCTCTGTGATGATTAAAGCTTTGATGGGTTGAGCCTTGGGAGTAGGTTGAGCAGGTTGGGAAGTGGAGATATCTTTTGGCATTGTGGAGGGATAGAAGGTAGTGGTGACTGTGCTTTTCTGACCTTGTGCATTGATGACATCTACAGAGGGAAGAATAATTGGCTTTATGGTTTCCTCAGTGAGTTTGCCCTTGCCCTTATGCTTTGTGGGTACTCCCCCTCTCTTGTTCAGAATGACCTCCTTTTCTTTCTCCCCCTTAGGCTTGGAATCAGACAAGATGTCTTGAGCTTCCCCAGGGATAGGCAGGTTCATATGTCTCATCATGGATGTCATCATTTGTTGTTGCACCAACAAAATATTAGAGGTTGAAGTGCTTTGGTCATCCAACTTGTCATTCAGCTTTGCCAAAAAGTGAGAGAGCACTTTGTTGTCAGCTCTAAGATCAGCTACCTCCCTTTCCAAGTCATCCACCTTAGAGAACAATTGTTGAGATTTGAAAGAGTTGAGGGATTGGTCTTTGATTTTGGAGAAGTCAAACTTAGAGATGTCAGAAATGGGAACCTCATCAACAAGCTTGTTCCCATACTGATTCTTCCATAGTACTGTTAGCATGGAGTTGGAGTTGATATTGGCCTGCACCACATTGTCTAGCTTGGTGGAGAGCTTCTTCATATTATCAGAAACCATAGCTAGGGTGCAGTCCATCTTGGTAACATTGGAGGCAGTTTTCTGGACTTCTTTTAGAATGCCATCTACCTTGGGAAAGTCTGAAAGAAAACAGTTCCTGAGCTGAGCAGTAGAATGAGCTGTCTCTTCCTGAATGGTGGAGATTTCTGACTGAAGACCTTTCCCAAGAAAATGCATAGCTTTAAGCTGGCTCTTGTAGACATCATTAACTGCATCATAGATTTCAGCAGGAGAGAGACTTTTGGCATTTGACCCCAAGGCTGTGAGATAGTCCTCCCTGAGAAAAGCTAGAGCTTCTTTGAGCTTTACAGTCCTTTTTCCATCCAGCCAAGCATCCACATTTCCAGCTTGCTGGGCTTCATCCACAATTTTGTCCTGCTGTGCTTCAACATCCTCCTTATGAGAGAGAAGGATAGCCTCATAATCAGAATTTGGGAGAGTTGCAGTGAGAAGGTGTTGAGCAATTTTAGAGATCTCATCAATCTGTGCCACATGAAGATTTTGCAATTCTTCTTCCGTCAATTGTGGTGGCACAGAGGATGATCCTGAAGGCCTGTCATGTTGCACAGGCTTCAGCCATTCTGCTATTGTGGCCTGAGCCAAGTTAGAGCTGGTGCTAGGCACCTCAGGTGGGGTGATTGAATGAGTTTCCTCCAGTCTTGGAATGACTGTGGAGTCTGATGTTGTCTCCATTGAAATGGGATGAGTGACAACATCATCTCCATGTGCCTGTGAAGGCAGGTCCATGTCCAAATGGAATGGAGAGTTTGGCATAGAGTCTCCAGTAAGAACTGGGGAACCCTCTATGTTTTTGTTGGTGTCATTAGGATATGCCCCAGCATGCATTCCCTGACCAACTAGATGTGGGTCCTGGGTGGTGAGCACAGTGTCATGCACCATGTCACTTGAGTTTGGCTCAATCACAGTTTTGGATTGTGATTGATCAAGTACAGATAAGTCATGTGAATGACCAACCTGTGGAGAAGAAATATTTGATGTAGATTCTGGAAGAGAAGTGTGGTGTAGACTAGATTTTAGCAACTCCCCCTGAGAAATAGGAGGAGTTTCAATTGTGATGTGCTCTCCACTCATGGTGTCAACATCCTTATTTCTCCTAGGATCAAGAGTGAGGTCTTGATCCTGTGCAGACTCAGTACAGATTGTAGTGGGGAGACTACTCTTTTCAATGCCAATAACCTGTTGAGAGGCCATGGACAGTAATAGGTGTACCCCTTTTTCCACATCTGAATCCTGTTGGGAGGATCCAGTGGTAGGTTTGGATTTGGATTTCTTACTTTGTCTGGTGAGAGGTGACTCAGGATTCTCACTTCCTACCCCTACAGATTCATTAATTACTTCAAGGGCTCTCTTCTTTGACTTCTTTTTAGTAACACCAATCTTTTGAGAGATTGATGCACTTGGCTGCCTAATTTCTACAGTGGTGTTTTCAGTGGGGTTGCTGGATGGGATAGGGAGGCTTGGGTTAGACTGTGAAGCTCCTTCAGTCTCAGCCTCCCCTGTCCAGGAAAGAGCATGGTATATGGGCTTATCAAGTGGATAAGACGCGAATGTGTCCTGCATATGCTTGGTCACACTCAAGATCACATCCACTTGATTCCTTGTGTCCAATGAACCAAACAGAATCTTGGACATGGACTTGGAATAAGCCATCTTTGATTTATCAATACCCTCCAAGTCATGGACATTAGCATCAAGATAATTTAAAATAACTTGAAGAAAGCGAGGGTAAAAGATGTCATTACCTCTTCCACGGATTGTCCTCCCTAGCCTTTGAGCCAATTCCTTGAGGATTATTGCTCCAACATTGATTTCCTGATTGTAGGCTAGGGAATAGGCCAGCTTCACAGCAATGTGACTGATATGGTCCCATCCTGTCTTTCTGCAAAGGAACACCTTCTGGAGTGCATCAAATAGAAATGACCACTCCCTTCTTACAAATTTCTTGTTCAGCTTTCCAGTATCAATCTCATCTGCATACCGAATGAGAGTCATGAAGTCTACAATTTGAGCATCTGTAGCTTCTTGGTCATGACCCTCCACCTTGAACCCTAAAGCTTCATTTATCTCCTTCTCCCCAAACTGGAAGTGTTTGCCTCCAATTGAACAAGCTATCTCCTGGAACGAAGTTCCATCTTCCCTGGCCATAGTAGAAACCAGCGCCGTTCGCCAAAATCCTTCCAATACATCAACATACAACGTGGGGTTCAAGGTTAGGGCTTGGCTGAGGTAGGAATCATTCAGGAACCGTACAAAACACTTGTACCTGGGTTTAGCCTCAGCCTCAGAGGGAATGGTGAGAAGATTTGTTTCTTTGGGAATGGTTAAAGGAATAGGGGTTGATACTGTTTGAGATTTGGGTGCCATTTCAAGAGAGAAAGTAAGAAAGTGAGTAGAGAATTTTTGCTTAGGTTAGAAAGTTTGAGAGCAATAGACAAGATGAAAAGTTGCAAACGGTTAGAAAAAGGTATTTATATGATAGAGACACTGCGATATGGAGTTATGAATGTGTACAGTCTATATGTATGTCGCGAAGTCAAAAATGGCCTGTACCGCAAAGTCTTGTAAAGTATATCGCATAGTCTCAACAATGAACTATGTCGCAAAGTCTTCAAAATGAAAGGATCGGGGAGACTTTGCGATATAGTAGAAATACCCTGTCTAAAGCTCTCTTTTTGGAATTTTAAGCAATTTGTCAGACTTTTATCAAATTTTGAAATAAAATTAATTTAAATCAAAATTCTGTTAACTATGGAGACTTGTCGATATAGTTATTCTAAGTCGCGAAGTCATAAAATTAACTATGTCGCAAACTCATGAAATGAACTATGTCGCGAAGTCTCACAATCTCAACAGTTTGCGATATAAGTCTGTTTAATTTGAACTATGTCGTGAACTCTGAAAATCATCTATATCGAGATGTCTTAAAAGCTCACAACTCCACTAACAAATATGATTTTGAAAAATATGCAGTAAAATACTGAAATATTTATAAATCATATCTCAGCTAATTTTCACTCCAAACAAATAGATCATTTAAATACAGTGAAAATTTACTGCTGCAACAATTAACCAGCATATTTACTTAGAACAACTGAAGGAAGGATTGAGCATTCCAATTTCACTCACAAGTCTGTTAAAGACTGCTTCATTCAGAGGTTTGGTAAATATGTCAGCTAGTTGTTTCTCAGTTGGAACATAAGAGACATCTATGGTACCATTTGCAGCATGTTCCCTAATGAAATGGTACCTGATCTCAATGTGCTTTGTAGTAGAATGATTAACAGGATTGGAAACTATGGATATTGCACTAGTATTATCACACATCAGAGGAATATGTTCCAATACTAGTCCATAATCCATAAGTTGATTTCTAATCCAAAGCAATTGAGCACAGCAACTTCCAGCAGCAATGTATTCAGCTTCAGCTGTGGATGTTGCTGTGGACTGTTGTTTCTTACTAAACCAGGACACTAACCTTTGACCTAGGAATTGACAGCTTCCAGAGGTGCTCTTCCTGTCAATCCTGCATCCAGCATAATCAGAATCTGTGTAACCAACCAGGTTGAACCCAGTGCCCTTTGGATACCATAGCCCAAGATTAGGAGTCCCCTTCAGATATTTGAAAATTCTTTTGATGGCCATCATGTGAGATTCCTTGGGATCAGACTGGAACCTTGCACAAAGGCATGTGGCAAACATGATGTCTGGCCTGCTAGCTGTGAGATAGAGTAGGGATCCAACCATTCCTCTATAGACCTTGATATCAACTCTCTTGCCTTTCTTGTCTTCATCCAGCTTGATTGCAGTAGACATAGGAGTTTTAGCTGGGGATGACTCTTCTAAACCATATTTCTTTAAAAGATCCTTGACATACTTAGATTGGTTTATAAAGATGCCATCCTCCCTTTGATGTACTTGCAGGCCTAGGAAGTAGGTTAACTCTCCCATCATACTCATCTCATATTTACTTTGCATCAACTTAGAGAACCTTTCACAGAGTTTTTCATTTGAGGAGCCAAAGATGATATCATCCACATAGATTTGAACTAGAATGATATCATTTCCATGCTTCTTGAAGAATAGGGTTTTGTCAATTGTACCCCTGGTAAATTGATGCTCAAGAAGGAATTGAGATAGAGTTTCATACCAGGCTCTTGGTGCCTGTTTGAGTCCATAGAGTGCCTTGAGCAGTCTATACACAAAGTTTGGGAAGTCTTCATTTTCAAAGCCAGGTGGTTGAGACACATAAACTTCTTCAGCAAGATCACCATTGAGAAATGCACTTTTCACATCCATTTGATACACCTTAAAATCTGAGTGAGCTGCAAAAGCCAGAAAGATTCTGATGGCTTCTAGTCTAGCTACAGGTGCAAATGTCTCATCATAGTCAATACCTTCTTGCTGACAATATCCTTTAGCAACCAGCCTTGCTTTGTTCCTAATAACCACTCCTTCTTCATCCATCTTGTTCCTGAACACCCATTTGGTGTCAATAACATTCTTTCCTTTTGGAGGTGGCACTAGTTCCCATACTTTGTTTTTCTCAAATTGATTCAACTCTTCTTGCATGGCAACAATCCAATCAGAATTCTTCAAAGCTTCTTCAATTAATTTAGGTTCCTCTTGTGACAGAAAGCAGCTATACAGACAAGTGTTTAATGTTGCCCTTCTTGTTCTAACTCCCTCACTAGGATCTCCAATGATTTGATCCCTAGTGTGGGCTCTGTCCCATTTCCTTGTGTGCCCCTGTTCATTTCCTTGATCTGTTCCAATCTCATTTTGGTTGACAGTTGCATTCTCTTCTTCTCCCCCTGTGTTTGTGAATCCTTGCACAGGTGTTTGAAGAAGATTGTCAACTTCAAGAATTTCATTTTCTAGAACAGTTTGAACAGGGGATTCATCTTCACTTTCAGAATCCTCAAGATAACCTTGATTCTCAAATCTCAATAGCACACTGTCTTGATCACTTGTTTTCAGTCCTGGAGTTTTCTTGTCATCAAAGGTAACATCCATGCTTTCCATGACTTTGTGTTGCTCAGGTACAAACACTCTGTATGCTGTCCTTTCCAGAGAGTATCCAATGAAGATACCTTCAAATGCTTTAGCATCAAATTTTCCAACATGCTCAGAGGTATCTTTCATCACAAAGCACTTGCTTCCAAACACATGCAGGTGCTTGAAGGATGCTCTTTTTCCAGTCATTAATGAGTAAGGAGTTTTGCCAGACTTCTTATTGATCAATGTTCTATTCTGCACATAGCATGCTGTATTAACAGCATCAGCCCAAAAGCTAGTAGGTAGCTTTGCATCCAACAGCATTGTCCTTGCAGCTTCAATGAGAGTTCTATTCTTTCTCTCAACTACTCCATTTTGTTGAGGTGTCCTAGGAGCTGAGAATTGTTGAGAAATTCCTTTATCTTTGCAAAACTCATACAATGTTGAATTTCTGAACTCAGTCCCATTATCACTTCTCAAAGCAACTACAGAGGAACCAGTGCTTTGTGCTTCTCTATCAACTCTCTTGATATGCTCTATTATGACTTGAGGTGCTTCATCCTTGGAGAATAGGAATTCCACCCAAGTATATCTTGAATAATCATCAACCATCACTAAAGCATATTTCTTTTTGGAAAGGGACATTACATTCACAGGGCCAAATAGGTCCATGTGAATTAGTTGCAGAGGTTTTGAGTTTGTATTGAGCAACTTGTTCTTGTGACTTGATCTTTTAATCTTCCCTTTCTGACAAGCTTCACATGCTCCATCTTGCACAAACTCTAAGGCAGGCAAATCCCTTATGAGTTCTCTCTTGGTTAGAGAGTTCATTGCCTGAACATTCAAGTGAGACAGTTTCTTGTGCCACAGCCAGAATTCCTCATTTGTGGCTTTTGTGTAGAAACAACAAATTTCTCCCTTATTTGCAGCCTGGAGATTAGCTACAAACAAGCTTCCTTTCTTCACACCAGTTAGAACAACTTCACCACTTTCTCTTTTTGAGATTGAACAAAGGTCTTCATCAAATTCCACTTTGAAGCCCCTGTTGGTGAATTGTCCAATACTCAAGAGATTATGCTTCAGTCCTTCAACAAATGCTACATCTTCAATAATGACATTCCCAGACTTGACACTGCCATATCCCATTGTATAACCAATGTTGTCATTTCCAAAGGTTACTGATGGGCCAGCCTTTTCTTCAAAATGTGATAGCAGGGCTATATCACCAGTCATGTGACTTGAGCAACCACTGTCCAAGATCCATATGACTCTTTTATTCCTGTTGCCCTGCATTCACAAAGTGACTAAGTTGTTTTTGGTACCCACACTTGGTAGGGTCCAGTTGAATTAGAAGCATACTTGTTAACACTTCTTTTGTCATGAGTTGCAATCCTCACAGTAGGGGATTCTGTTCTGTGAGTGTGTACATGTGTGTGTGATTCACAGGATTGTGCAGAGTCAAGTTTATGCTTAAGAGATAAACAATTAGCAATCACAGTCACATAGCATGTCATGCAATTTGGCTTTCCACAGAATGAATCATGACTAGAAAGTATGCTAGCAGAATGGTTACTTAGGTTATCAATTTCAGCTATCTCAGGCTTGTTACACTTATGAGTCAAATGATTGACAGATTGACATTTTTGACATTGTTTCCTGGGAGCATTTGGCACATAAGTATAGTTGTTTCCCTTGTTGACACCTACCTTACCATTTCTGTTTTGTTTCTTTTTCTTAACAACTTCTTTCTTGACTACAGGACTCTTGACAAGGTTGTCTTTGGTCTCTTTCTGACTGACAGATTCAGGAAGAGAGGAGGTGTTTTTAGCAGCCTCATCTTCTTCGAGAAGTTGTTGTTTAATGACCAAGAGTTCTTCATTAAACTCAACAACACTCTTTTTGAAGATGGGCTTTTCAACACTTGACAGAGTTGATGGGGTATTTTTGTTTACAAAAGATTCTTTTCCTTTGCCTTTTGCCTTCTTCCTTCCTTTGTCATTCTCATAGTCAAAACCAATTCCAACCTTGCAGTCTTCAGTGTGTTCCTTGTGATAGGTTTGAATAAGTTCAGATGAGTTTCTGTAGCTTCTCAGTTTTAATTCAGTTTCAGCAATTTGTTCTCTAAGAGCTTTCTCTATTTGTTCAGCACAAATTACTTTATTTTTGAGATACTCAACTTCCCTATTCAAACCATCAAGGCTCACAACCATTAACTCAAGTTTCTCATTCTTTTCTGTAAGCTCCAAGTTTTTAGCAGTTAGCCTATCAATTTCTTCATTAGCAACTAACATGCTAGTATGAATGTTAAACATTTCAGTACTCATGTCTTCAACAGTTTGCTTATATTGAGAGGGAGTCATTTCAAGAGAAGTAAGAATAGGTACCTGATTTGAGGAATCACCTTCATCAGAAAATGCCATCAAGGCATAGTTTGAGTACTCTGGTTCTTCTTCCTCATCAGAGTCATCCCAGCACTTTCCCTCAGCAATGAAAGCCTTACCCTGTTGTTTCTTGAGTAGAGCCTCATACTTTGCCTCAAGCTCTAAGTATGCTTTATCCTTCTTGATTTGTTTGGGCTTCTTGCATTCTGTTGCAAAGTGCCCAAGTTCATTGCAGTTATAGCATCTTATTTTGGACCTATCCACACTCCCAGATTTGTATCCTCCTTTTGCTGCACCAGCAATCCCTTTTCCCTTGTTGAAGGAGTTTGAGCTTCCTGAACCACCAGCATTCCCACCATTGAACCTGGGCTTGAATGGCTGCTTCCTCTTGAACCTAATGTTAGGATATCTCCTAGCCATGTAAGCAAAAGATTTATTTTCCATCTTTTCCAGCTCATCTATGCTGTAGAACTCATCCTCCTCAGGCAAATCATAAACAACT
Source organism: Heracleum sosnowskyi (assembly GCA_030848705.1). NCBI lineage: Eukaryota > Viridiplantae > Streptophyta > Magnoliopsida > Apiales > Apiaceae > Heracleum > Heracleum sosnowskyi. The sequence continues at coordinate 12,725,155 of CM061243.1, forward strand.
TGATTTTCTTCACCAGCATCATCATTATCTTCTAGTTCCTCAATCTTGACTTGACTGACTTTCAGAGACTCCATTCTTTGACCTAGATTGTCAGCAATGAGGGCACAAGAGGTATTTGCCATTAATCCTTGTTTTGCTTGAATGGATCTCTTCTGAAACAGCTCTAGCTCATATGTCTTTAACACACCATACAAGACATCAAAACCAATCTTTGTTAGATCTCTTTCTTTGAGGGAAGAGATTCTTGGTTCTAAATGGTCTGGCAGAGTCAGTAAGAATTTCATGTTAAGCTCTTCTGTCTCATAGTGCTTGTCATAGAGTTTGAGCTCATTTATCAGCTTGTTGAATCTCTCAAACACTTCTGTGATTCCCTCTTTTGGCTGTGCCATGAAGGCTTCATATTGTGAGACAAGAATCTGTTTCTTGTTCTTTCTTACTTCAGTAGTTCCTTCACAGAGCACTTCTATGAGATCCCACATCTTCTTTGCACTACTGCAGTGAGCAACAGTGCCATACATGTTGAAATCCATAGATTCACAGATGATAAGTTGGAGATGTCCATCCAGTGCTACTTTCTCCTTTTCAGGATCAGTGTATTTTGAGGGATCTTTAGGAACATGCCTTGCTGGTATTATCTCAGTGCCTACTGTAGTTTCACCAATCTCAATCAATGGAACAAAGGGACCATGCTTTAGAATATCTAAGTACATGGGGTTGGAAGCTTTGATGAAAAGCAACATCTTCTTCTTCCATAAACTGTAGTGCTCCTTGTTAAAGGGAGGAATCTTGATACTGCTTAGTTTCTGTGAGCTCATTCTTGATCTTTTACTGTTTGTATGTTAACAGCCCGCTCTGATACCACTTGTTAGAAATGAATACTACTAGAAACTAGACAGAGGGGGGGTGAATGGATAGTTTGATATATTTTTCGAACTTGAAAACTAAGTAAACAACTGTATGTGATTATGATATGTAATATGCAGAAAGTAAATAACACACACAATCACTTTAATCTACTTTGTATAAGCAAATTAAACACTACAGCTTTCCAGGAAATTCACAATCGAATTTCTGGCTTCTAAACAAGAACAGTTTGAACTTGCTTGCTTACAGAGAAAAGAGCTTAGCAAATAACTATGTGTATCTCTCTTACAGCTTACAGTTGTGTGTGCACGATATATATATTCCCCTATACAAACTAGGCACACACAATATTACACAGCTACCCCTTCTGAAAGTCCAACTTGTCCTGCCATAAGAAGTTCACTGAGTCAGGAAGGACCACCTGCTTTTCGGAGTCTTTCCCGTTTCTGTAGCTGCTTGTCTCTTATCTTTCTCTCCAAGTTTAGCTGTAGATTTGCCATCTGTTCTTTGGACCACCTTGCCAGAACAAATGCTTCAGTATTTGTCTCCTTTGATTCTTGGTTCTGTACCTTAATTTGTCTTGTTATAAACGGCTAAGTGTTGATATCGTGAACTCCACTTTATCCCTGACTTCGCGATCTCCCTTGTGAGGACTACGCGATATAGCCTTTGAAGACTTTGCGACATAGGTCATTTGACGACTATGCGACATAGTTCATTTGACGACTATGCGACATAGTTCATTTGACGACTATGCGACATAGGTCATTTGATGACTATGCGACATAGGTCATTTGATGACTATGCGACATAGGGCTCCTGAGGACTTCACGATCTAGGCTCTTTTGACTTTGCTGTCTTCAACACTTCACGACATGTGTCTTGAGGACTTCTCGACATAGTACAAAATGGACTATGCGATATAGCACTTCACGACATGGATATTGGTGACTTCACGACATAGCTTTCTTTTGACTTTGCTATATAATGCCTTAGATAAATTCCTGCAACTTATTTCTTCATGGCCTTATTCAACTCTATCCTGCTGCATGAACACTTCTGAACTTCTACCAGGATAATTATTCAATGGCCTATATACATTCTAGATGCAAGAACTTTACTAAGCTCATTATAAATCTGAGCATACATGATAAAGCTATTGTTCATGAGAACAAGACAAGTACATTTAGAGACCTATACTCTATCCCAGTGATATAAATCACTAGGTCATGTAGTGTGACAAAGTCATATAGTGTAGGCTTGTTAATAGTGGTATTCAGACATGTCTTGAGCCTAACACTTCCTTTCGTACCTAGAATGAATTGATAGTCTAAGTATAAAACTAATCCTATCACTATCAACACGGGTCTGTGAAGCTGCTGTCATTATCAAGTGGCAGCTTCTTACAAAGTGTCTACCCATGTGACTTTCCTAAATTGCTAACAATGTCAGATATACATTACAAAGAAACAACCTAGATTCATTCTATTTCTAGCTAAAACAATTCAGCAAATAGAGACTTGACCTTGCTCTTGAATTGATTCGCTTTTGTTTGCAGTGCTTGGAGCTTCTGTCGTAGTCTTGCAGACTTGGTGCAACTTAGAGATACTGCAACACGCCTGTTTCTTGAACATTGAAACTGTCACGGGGTTTGACTGAGAAAGATACCTAGAACAAGGATCTTTCTCGAGACAGATACTTTTGCCGCAAAGCTTGCTGTCACAGGAATGTGCTTTTGGTGACAGTAGGAGTTCCCCGCATAGTGTGCTGTCGAGGTTTCCAAACTTGCTGTCGAGGGCTAAAGTTGTTGTCGCGTAGTCTTCCGCCAATGTTGTTGTCAGAGTGAATATGCTGTCTTGACTTGCAACATTCTGTCTTCTTGTAATCTTACTGTCAATGCTTATGACAGTAACCTTTATTCATGATGTCATCTAATATGCGTTCTTTGAGGCTTGAACACAGAAAGTGAACTTCTTCCAAATTACACAATTAAAATAACATTGCATACTGATTACAAGAACATACTTTGGCTGTGACAGTATGCTCTACTTAATTAAAAAATTAAGTATATACAAAGTTAAGTTGTTCCTATGCTATCACCCATAAATCCCAACATATGTAAATAAACTACTTGTTATATGTTATTTATGTTATATCAATGTTTAATAATACATTTTATATATTAAATATTTGAATAATTTAAATATATTTCGTAGTACAAGAAAAGTTCGACTCGATGCAAGCAAATAGAATATATTATAGCTATCGATACATATACAAAATATTTGTTTAGTTAAAAGAAAGATAAAAAACACCACACATAATATTGTTTTTAAAACTTAATATTAATCAATACTATTATATAATAAACGAAACATTAAAAGTTTGGTCGGTCGGTATGGTACATTGTGATTTTACTTAATTGCACTTTTTTAAATTCGTGTTTTTACTTAATTAACCTTACTTATTTATAGAAATATATTATTAAATAATAATATTACCTATTTATAACCAATTACCTTTTTCACCTAAAATACATTATTTTTTTTATTTTTCTAACAAATTCCCCTACTTTTTCAAATATATCACGGGCAATTATCTTTTTTAACTAAAACATGTTAGTTTTTCTATTTTTCTTACTAAAACCCCTCATTTTCCAAAAATATTACGGACAAACCTTTAGTTATTTATTTTTAAACCTAATATTATAATTATTTTTTTTAAAAGTTTACTTATTTTAGCATGCCTACTTATTTTTCTTAACAAATGTAATTACTAAAAATATTAAAATATAAATAATCAAATATCGATTTATAACCAATTACCTTTTCAGCTAAAACATATTATAAATGTTTTCTAACAAAGTCCCTCATTTTCTAAATATATCACGGGAAATTGCCTTTTTCAATTTATTTTTTCTATTCTTCTCACTAAAATCCATTCTTTTTCTAAAAATATCACAAACAAACCCTTTACTTATTTATTTTAAAACGTATTTAAATAATTTAAATTATTAAATTTTAAAACCTCATTTTCAAAAAATATCACGGGCATTTACCTTTTTAAACTAAATATATGTTACATTTTTTATTTTTCCATACTAAAACCCCTCTTTTTCCAAAAATATAAAGAGCAAACTCTTACTTATTTATTTTAAAATTTGTTTTAATGTTTTTAATTAATTAAAAGTGTTTAGCTATTTTTACATGCCTACTTATTTTTTTAACAAATACAATTAAAAAAATAATAATAAAATAACAATTAACAATCCGTGCATGGCACGGGTTTTAAGCTAGTATTTTATAAGACTGATAGTATATATGATTCTGTATGATATTTTAAGTATTAAAAAAATAAAGTTTAATAAATATTATAAATCACCTTAATTTTTACTCAAAAATTTAAATAATAATAAATATGGGATAAGAAAGATGTGAGGTTTATGTCATATGATTTTTAGTTCAAAATCAAAAAGAATCATGTAGCTTAATGGTTAGAAGGATGACTTCTTTAGTGAATGTCAGGGGTTCGATTCCTGACTAAAACATTATTTACTCAATTTTTTCATCCAGATAAGAGAGTAGTGGCATGACATGTAATTTCTTAATATATAAGGGTAAAATGGTAACTTCACAGGGGGTTTATTGGCTCAAAATGCCCTTAAATTATCCTCTTGTTCTCCTATTATATATAGAAGAAATAAAAGAGGATTTATAAAATTATCATTCGTAGTATTGATGTTCACAACTTCATATTCTCTATTTTCAGTACATGTGTATAATACACATAACACACCTTTGTAGTATTGATTTTGCTAAGTAAGAAATTTATTGTATTTGATAAATTATATTTATCAAAATGAAAAATTAAAGCTATATTTTTATTCAATTTTTTTTTTGAATTTTCACTCATTTTTAATATAACTTATATAAGTTATTTCTTTTATGATTCTCAATCATAACTTCTTTATATAATTTCTTTATATAATCTTTAGTAAGATGAATAACTTGTTTATATTATCTTTATTGAACTAGATCGCTTCTGAAGAATTATGCCACTAAAATTACTAAAAAAACAAACAAAAACAAAATTACAAACACTTGATATTGGAATGCTAAATTTGAACATCGTTTTCACTGTTTCATGACTTTAGTTTCTCAAATGATAAATACGAAGTTCAATATTTGTGCACATGCATTTTTTTATTTATACAAATTTTTTGTAATAGATGTATATTAAAATTAGCACTTAGCCGCTATATAAAATGATTTAAATCATTTGTGATCTTTGTTTATTATGTAAGTAAATTAATTAAAATTCATCATCAATAATATAATTAAATAAATTTATTTAAAATATATTATCAATCACCAATAAACCGTGTTTTTATGATAGAAGTGTTATTTTTGGAGTAATTTTTTTATTTTAGGAGTTATATATGTCGCATATTCATTATGCATTAACAATTTGTAGCATATTTGTAGCGATAATGTAATAGTTTTTAAGCCTTGGATATGTTTGCCTCGATCACTTTATCCAATATACTTCTCTCTTTGTTGTCAATGAAAGGGATTGTTTATATTGCTGGTGCTATTGGCAAAATGATCTGCTCCGAACGATCCACTTCTAAGTTGGATGAGGTACAAGGTGTTAAGCTATTGATCCGATTAGACTGTGTGAATCATAAACCTTCGTGTTTCTGGGTCCAAATTCTCAATGAGGATTCTACTGATTATGTGCAAGTCTCTATTCGTATTGTTTATCATGACACTCCCAACCATCTATTGGGTGCTTGATATTACCCCAAGAAGCATGATCAGATGCTAGGTGGATCATCCACCTTCTTGGGCTGCCCTGTTTCTTATGATGACCTTGATTACCCTGACTCTGAGATTGATGTCAACACTTCTGTTAAGTGTAGTGCAGGTAAAACTAAGTCCAAAGGCTTGAGTAGCGGGGGAATTCAGAGGGAGGTTATATTTGGCTCAGGGCATAGTCACATTGGGGTAAGACAGGGCAAGAGCCGTAGAAGTAGCAGTAGAAAAGGGTGGGACAACAGAGTTCCTATGAGTCAAAGACACGGAGGTACAACAATGGAGGCTCTTAGAAGGGATGGTGCTAGTACTGCCAGGACTGTACGCACCAAAGGGAAAAGAACCACTAGGCAGGATCATGTTCTGATTGGAACAACTGATACTCGTGCTAGTAGGAACAAAGGCATGAGTGGAGGTAGGAGCATGGAAGGCTTCAGCAGTGGCTCCCCAAAGATGAGACATATAGGAAGTACATGTAGTGATGTTATTTCCAAATAATATAATCACAATATTGTAGAAGGGGGGTTGAATACAATCTTCTCAAATTATCCAATTCTTTTTGCAAACACACACACACACACACAAATAGAAAATTATAATTGCAGAAATAAAATACACAATAATTAAAAATTTCAGGTTGAATATTGTTCCACCTGAAAGATTTTATTTGAAGAAATCTTTGTGATGTTTATGGACTAAACACACAGCTGCAATACAATATTTCTTCTTCAGCAATTTACAGAGAGCTTATTGCTTAGGCTTGATAATTCTCTATGATTTCTTAACCTACAAAAATACTGCCACACTTGGTTATATACTCCAAGTTTACAAACATTCTAAACTACTAAAATTACACAGTAGATGAAGCCTAGAAGTTTGCTTTACCATTCTAAGTCCATTGGTTCTTGTGATAATTTGTCTTTTAGCTGAATGTCCTTCTTCAATCATCTTTATTGACCAGATGAAAATAAAATGCTTCTTTTTCTTCAGAGTTTTCCAGATTGTTGGTTTTCATGCTCTTTTTGTTCCATCAACCCATGTGATATGTCAGACCTGTCTTTGTCACATTGTCAACTGCTAATAATTTACTTTGTATCCGTTGAGGTTGATTGGACTCACATCCGTTGATAGTTTCTTCTCATCCGTCGATAGTGTTCATACTACATATGTTGAAGGTTAGAGTCACATCCGTTGAAGGCTGAATTGTATCCGTCGATGACATCTTCACTTACACAGAATTATAAGGCATATAATATTTATAATTAACCAACCTATTATGTATATCCATTGATAGTCAACATGACTTATTCAAACCTAACAACTATACTATCAACTGCTATCGGGAACAAACTGAACGTGTTACAAAGTACTTATCCGTTGATAAGTTACCTGTCAACAGATACTGTATACGCATGTTATCCCATTGACAACTACAATGACTTATACAAATTTACTGAGTTATTGAGTTATCATCAAAAATCAACATAATTCCTAATAACTAGCAGAGTGGACAACAATGTGGGAGGCACTGAAGAGAATGAGTCCATCAAGCGTGACCAACACGCTTTGTTGTTGCTACAGAATTTCAAGCTATCCAAGAGAAGTAAATCTTGGGTTATTAGCCTCTTAGATTATGTTTTTGAGTAAAACTTTATCTATGATTTGTAATATTGTGACCGTTGCTGGTTTTTCAGAACTTGCGTGAACTTTGCTCCATCTCGAGGTTGGGTATCTATTATGAATTCCCATTTTATTTATATTTATAAAAACTAGATGTGTTACAAAAAAATATATCTGTAACTTATTCTAGTACAATATGCTACAAATAACTCCAAAAATTAAAAAACTGAACATAATATTTTCCTTTTATAAATAGTAAACACATAAATTTTTCTAAAGTCAATATAATTAAGCACATGTAGCAACACTTTACAAATGAAAAATACACTTCGAAATTATTATAATACATACTGATGATTTCGCTTATTAAAAATAAAAAGGGAATTGATAAATAAGCTCCTGTTTTTACTATTTAAACTCCAACTTTAATTTTTACACATTTTAATTACATGACTATCCATGATTTTTTAATAATGAAGTTCATTAAATTTTGTTTTTATTGTGAATAATTGTATCATTTACATGTTCATTGAAACTTAAATATCAATTATCAAAACTTATTTATCAATTCCCAATAAAAAATACAAAAGGAAACAATTTTGAAATTCACGATTCGTCCCGCACACGACATATCTAAATTTTTGAAAAATGAAATGAAATGAAAATGTTTCCATTCATGATAAAAGGGCCACTAGTCCCCGAGAAATTTAAAACCGTCTGTGCTGAGCTCTAAACCACCCCGTCGCTGAAATAGAGCACGGCGCAGAGATTGTTTAGATACACAATTAATTCAATGCCGAGATTCTCAATTGGCGAGAATTCATCCTCGTCATCGGATGGGGAGGGTAACAGGATGCCAAAACGACGTCGTATACCTTTCCCCTCTCGTGTTCTCTACCGTCACGGTAACAGCAGCACCCACCCCGCCGCCATCGCCGCCGCCGGACTCCGTCGCATAACCAGCACCACTACTCCCGCCGGAGCCGCCGGAGCCGCCGGAGCATCCACATCTCAACCGGATTCCGATGACTCTTCCGATTTTAGTGAAAGTGATTCTAGCGACGATGACGATGTACCAATAAGATTGACGAAACCGGCGGTTACTTCGGGAGCAGTTGTGGTTGGAAGAGGGAGTGATTTGAATAAAGTTGTTTCCAAAGATGTCGTTCAATCGGGGAGTGGAGGAAGTACAAGTGAACGTGTTGCTGCAATTCTAACCGATACGGATGTGTTAGATTGCGCTATTTGTTTCGAACCTTTCACCATTCCTGTTTACCAGGTTTTGACCGTCTCTCTCCGCTCAATTCATTGCCTGTTTTTCAATTAGAATATTTAGGTACATTTAAGATTTTGATTGTTGTGCTGTGGTAATATGCAATTTAAGTAGTCAGGTGAGGTGTTATGATTGGGCGAAAACGATCAACTACTCAACATAACAAGAATTTTAATGTGAAATCTAGAAATGAAGTTGCTAGGATAAAGTTCTTGGTGCGTGTGATTGATGAATTATTAATCGAAAATAAAGTCATTTTAAACTTGGGCAAGAGAAGTATATAATGGCATATAGCTATTGTTTTGTGACTTGAGTGTTACAATTAAGGTCCTTGTCAACCCTTCACCATCCCCGTTCTGAACTTAGTTTTGTTTTGGGGGTTGTGAAATTAGTGTTGTTCTAAGGGTTGAGTAGCAAGTTAACTTAATTATCAAATTACCAAATGAAGGACCTTGGAATTCGAATCGATGAATCAGTCAAAGTTAATATTCAACTCGCCCCAGTATCAAAACTATTTTCCTTAAAAATAATTATAAATGTCAATTAACTAGAAGTATGTACTATGAAACTTTTTATCTAACATTAACCTATCAGAACCTCAACCTCAAGTATAGACTAAGAAAAATATCTAAGATCACCTTTTCAACATTTTTAACAATATATATAGTTTTTTTTGTCAGGCAACAATATATATAGTTATCTACATTAATTATTATAATAAAATATTTAAAAGGTGAAGTCTAGTTGGGCGAGGACGTCCTGATTTGGGCATAAATTATGTATATCAATGACCAACCTGTTTAGCTTCTCAAAAGCTTTTAAAATTTAAAAATCATTCGCCCGGGGTAGTTTTCAACATTTTCCTAAACTTTTTAAGATTTTTTTCCTTTAAAAGCCGGGTGTATTTAAGTAATGTCTTTTTATTCCTAAGAGTAAGGGTAAAGTTGCGTAGATGTCGTCCTCAAACCCTACAATGAGTGGGATATAATTGCCATGTTTAGTTTCGTTTGGTGTTGGGGTTATCCTGTTTAGCTGTGCTCTGTTTTCAGCTTATCAATTGTGTAAGTATGATGTTAGTAGCAAAGCCTACTTACAGCAACTTGTTAGTTGGGCTAAAGTGTATATTTATGTGGCCAATTTTCCTTTAATGCTTGCATTGTGTGATCACTTTATATTGCATTCAGGCAGAAGTGCAGTAATTTAAAACTTGATCAAGCCGAGTTTATATTTGTGAGATTTGTGTTTGATTTGTTGATAATTAGATTTTTTTGGATCTGAAATATGTGCATAAAGTTCCATTGGACTTGTTGCACATGCTTCATGAAATTTACTATTTATTTTGACTTGATATTATAATTTTATACAAGTGTTATATAACAAAGTGATTAAAGTCTTAAAAGTTGGCCTCATCCTTGTTGCGTATATAATCTAATTTATGAATACAAGTATTTGCTAAAAACCCCTCTTCTAAAGAAGCTAAACCATCAATGTCTACAATTTTTCATGAGCACATGACTAAACACAGAGAAAGGCAAGGCCGTGCCACTTTTTGATCTACTGGAGGTTGTAGTTATTATTTTTAACAATGGTTGTCACGGCGGGAAGTCGAGTCAAGGCGTCGGAGGTTTAGCTGGGCGACTAGTCGACAAAATAATAATAATGAAGAATGTATATCTTGTATACTTGGTTTCTCACAACAAAAGTTTAATATTCCCGGATATATTAATTACAAACATCCATATTTTTTGTCTTTCCGTATGCATACAAATATATCCTTATGCTGACCATACATATATATACCATTTTTTTAATAAACACACGCATATAATTACATATCAGTTTCAGTTCAACAAGATGTTTGTTGTTGCAGTTGATTATGGTTTTCAAACATAAATTTTTATTATTATTTTATTCTGTTTGGATTCGGTTTTGACTGGATTTTGCTTTAGTCGACCAACTAGTCAAATGCCTAGTCGGCCAAGTTGACCAACTTTCCAACATTCAGTAAGTCGAGCTCTTGAAGTGATCCTCTTACCTCGACTAGTCGACTAATTGCCGACTAGTTGAGCGCTGTGACAACAATATTTTTTAACTCTGTTCCTCGGTCAGGTGAGGCATATTTATTATCAGTCTATATTTAGAACACAGTAATACCACTTGTTACCAAAGAAATTTTTTGACCTGCGAATTTTATAAGTTTTGTGCCTTCCTACTGCTCACAAGTACAAGTAGTCCTTTGCAGTCTGCTTGGGTGGAATGTGTTTAGCTTTATATGTCAGAATGAAGTACATCAGAAATATTCAACAGGATGCAACAAGTGGCAGTGTTTTTAGTGTGTAACTTAATACTTCTTTGGCAATGAATATACGCTTAATATTTTGGTCCATAGTGGAGCTAGAATTGTATGGTTCACTCTGCAAATACTACTATACTGTACGGAATATACAAGTCTAGCATAATGCTACACAAGGTTGACTTGTTTGGTCCAGGAACAGTTGACATGTTTAGTTTCAATAGGTCTGGCGCAGGTTTTTCTACTTATTGACAAGTCACCAACTAGGTCTTGACTTGATTAGTATTGCTCCAAATTGTTAGTCTTATTTCTTATAATCTTGTCATTCTTTTTTATTTTATTCCTTTGAATTTGTTTGTCCTTAAAGACAACTCCCTAGAGTAACATTGCAATATCTTTCTAGCGTCCAGTGTTATGAATATATCACAATGTAGCGTTTAACCTTTTTAAGCATTGGTAGCCTGATTGTGTTCTGTATATTATGTTATTGGTAAATTTAAGCCTAGAAAACTTACTATTCCTTGCAATCTAAGCTTTATTCATGTGCATTGTTTCTTACATGAACAATGTGGTGTCTAATTATTACATTACTATTATATCTTACATTTTTAGCTTGTTTATCACATTGTAGTGTGACAATGGGCACACTGCATGTTCCAGCTGCTGCGGCAAACTACGGAACAAGTGCCCTTCTTGCTGTTCGCCGATTGGGTATAACCGTTGCCGTGCCTTAGAGAAGGTTCTTGAAGCAGCCAAAATCACTTGTTCGAATAGCAAGTATGGATGCAAAGAAAAAGTGAGCTACAGCATGAAACGTGAGCATGAGCGATCTTGTGTCTGTGAACCATGTTATTGTCCACTTCCTGTCTGTGATTTCGATGGTTCCTGCAAGGATGTATATCTGCACTTTGTCCGCAATCACCCAGCTTCAGTCACACGCTTCACGTTTGACTCTTCTTTTGCTGTCCGTATAGGTGCAAGTATGAAGTTCAAATTCCTTCAGGCACAGGACAACACACTTTTCGTCCTTAATTGTGGTGTCCAGACTATCGGCAATGTAGCAAATATAATCTGTATTGGCCCGAGCTCTTTACAGAAAGTATTTTCATATGAACTGGAAGCAAGTAACGCGGACAGCACCGTCAAATTAACTTCGTTGGCACACAGCCAGCCAAAATGGACAGCGGGCCTTCCTCAAAAATCTGTTCTTGTGATTCCAAAAGTTTTCATCGGTCCTTCCGGAGAGCACAATATCCAAGTTTGCATCCGCAGAAAAGTTGAAAAATGACTTGAAAGCATTTAAGTTATTATGGCGTGTGCTTCCCGAGTTCCAGTTTCAAGATCTGTCAGACCCTCTAATAAAAATTTGGAGATTATCATTTGTTAGTCAAAAGAATTTCTCTTTTGTATTTCAAACTATTTATGTTGTGATCTTGAACTGTTTTGACCTCATATGTTTGTGATATATACCATATGGGATCCGCTGCTGTTTTTTTCCTGCTAAATATGCTCTTTTTGCTTCTTCCCTGTTTACCTAAGATTGTCACCCATATGATTATATTTAGAGATGAAGCAATATTAATGATTTGTTTTTCTTGTTAGTTTTAACTAATCGTCTAAGTTTGTAACATGTGAAATTGTGAAAACACGTTGACAATAAATTTCTGAGTATGTACTACGTATCGCAATGTCCAAAAATTCTAGCAGTTCTGTAATCAAAGATTTTCTTGTGTTCTAGTTATCGAAATCCAAACTTGTGGGGTTTATCGTTTTAATTTGAGAACATACAAAATTTTAACTTGTGAAACAAAGGGTTGACAGAAGTAATTTATTGCCTGGTTTTCATTTATAATATATATAATATATGTAAATTTCAGCTTTTGATTGTTGTGCTGTGGTTTTATGCTAGTTAAGTACTTGGATATGAGATTATGAGTGTTATAATGTGGGCGAAAACACGATTGAGTGCTCTACTGAAGTAGAATTTTAATTTGTTTGATGTGAAATGTAGAAATTATGAAGTTACTTGGAAAAAGTTTTTGGTGCGGTGTGAATTGTGATTAATTAACTAAAATGGAAAATAAGGTCATTATGAACTTGGGCAATAGAAGTAGTTACGAAGTTATTAGGATATAGTTCTTGGTTAGATGTGATTGATAAACTAAATGAAAAAATTATGGGCATTATGAACTTAGGATAGAGAAGTATAAAAATGGCTTACTACTACAGTTTTGTGGCCGGCTATTAAAACTAAGGTACTGTCCCCGTCCCTTTACCGTCCCCATTTTAAACTTGGTTTTGTTTTGAGGGTTGTGTGGTTTCATGATACTTATATCAGTATATGAAGGGTGAAGTCTAGTTGGGCAAGGTTGTCCTGATTTGGGAAAAGACAATCTACTACTCTATTAGATTAGATGTGTTTGAACTGAAATTCTAAATATGATGAAATACTTTCCCTCATTTTTATATTGTCAATAAGATCTAAATTGAAAAGTACAAAATAAAGAAGTTCAATAGAACAATAAAAAACTTGTTTTATTAACAAATATAAAGGTAGTGGGAATTTTGAAAGATACCAAATTTGGTGTCAAAGGGACACCAAATGTATTTTTGTCACCAAATTTGGTGTCTCACTGTTCATTTGGTGTCTTTGGGACACTATTTTAGTATTGGGTTGGAGTTCATTTTACACTATGATCATCACTATTATAGTGATTTAGTGTTGGGTTGGAGTTGCTCTTAGGATACTACTCTTGGTGTGGTGTCATTGCCGAACCAAAGGGAGTATGGTCCTTATCAACCCTTTAAAGTCCCTCCTCACAAGGTCAAAACCCCCCACCCCCACCCCACCCCACCCCACCCCACCCCACCCCACCAAAACAAATTGTTTTTTTCCCTTTAATTGTAGTTGTGTGGTTTAATGCTAGTTGTCTACAAGGTAGTATTTGGAGTATTTGGAGCGTGGGTCCTTGAGAGCTCAGGAGAAGTATTGATATAGCATACTGGCTTAGTTTCGTGCTTTCTACTCCTAATGCATTATTAGAATGGAAGAAGTCATGTGTTAGCATGCCAATCATTCACAAATAGAAGTAACACCGATATTGAAAGGTCAACAATTTGTTTGCGTTGTTAAAATTATGGGATGTACTTATATTCAAATAGAGAACATTATATCATATCATAACAAAAATGTTATCCTTAATATATAATCTTATTCCCCCCCCTAAAATTATTTGCATTAACTAACAATCAATCATTTAGCATAAGTGTTTTAGGTAGAAATATCAATAGGTTGTAGGATTGGTGACAATTATTTTTATAGATATTAGATTAATCAATAGGTTGTAGGATTAGGCAAACAATATTATATATAACTCACATCCACATAAGCTTGCCGCTACTAAGCCACAGACAAAGAGAGTGAGATAGGTACAACTAAATAATGGTGAGATCCTCCAGTGACCCTTCATCTTTATCATTGGATAGATATCAAATGACTACAACTATTCAAGATGATGTTTCATCTGATGATTTATATAGACCATCTCTGGAAGAAACAAACAAGAGGACAAGTTCAATTCCGAGGACGTGGGAGCATTGACACTGGAACCCTAGAAGGAGATTTCCGAACCCAAGGAGGAGTTTGGACTCGAGGAGGACGTGCCCGAACTCGAGGTGGAGGAGTTCGGACCCGGGGAGGACGAGCCCGGACCCAAGGAGGATTTCGAACGCAAGGAATTCGAGCCCCGAGTTGTAGGCGTAATAATATAACCCAACGTGCATGTCTTTGAAATTCCAAGTGCCTTCCAATTCTTATTCGTGGAAGATGACGATTTATCTGATAATTCATTTATACCATGCGCGGAGGAAGAAGACGAAGCTGAGGAAGAAGGAATAAGAGGGCAAGTCCGAGGGCGTGGGCGAGGTCGTGGGTGCAAACGAGGTCGCGGGCGAGGACGTGGGAGAGGAAGAAGGCATGAGAAAGAGGAGGAAGAAGCAACAACAATGGTGACTTCAAGGCCTGTAATTGGAAACTGTTGTGCTACGAATCCCAATGGAAGGCTTGGACTTGACAATTCTTATGCCACCAATTCTAAAGAAAGGCCTGAAATTGGCAATTCTAATGCTAGGAACTGCAATGGAGTTGGCAGTGCCCACATACAATCACATATTACCGTAGGAGGAACTAGAAGTGGGAATAATGGGGGAGGAACGAGTGGAGATATTGCAACCCTTGATAAGACTAATATGTTGTATTGCCGTATTTGTCTTGAAACTGTTGTTTTTTTTTTGGTTTTTCTCTTTTGGTATAATTCTAGTTAAACTTGGAGTAGTATTTGAATTTTTTTGGTTCTGGTTAGGGCAAAAGACAAGCTACTTTACCAGATTGCATGGGTTTAACACAAAATTTAGGCATGATGAGTTGCTCCTTGGTGCAGTATTATTGCCACCAAAGGTAAAAAATTAAGGTCATTAAAAAACACAGGCAAGAGAATTTAAAAAATGACATACCGGATAGTTTTGTAATTTGTACTCCTCCTAACACATTCTTTAATGTGAGTCTCTTATGGGCATGCCAATTATATGTACATAGGACTGCCACCATATTTAGAGCTCAACAATCTATTTTTGTTGTTAATATTTGGGATACCTTTGAGAAAAATTTATAAAGTAACACGCTAATCTATATTTGTTGTTAATTTTACGTAGCATAATCTTTTTGGGTAGAAACATCATTACCTGAGGACTCCTTTCTTTGAGCATGTAGGATAGTTATATACGTTTGACACAAAATATTTCTTGATAAAAAACTAATGTTTGAGAGGTATATATTATATTCAAGTTTATCTGAAGTTTGTAATTTCTTTATACATAGAGTTTGGTTGTAGCAATGTGCAGATACTAGAATAGAACTAGATATTCTAATGTTCACTATGCAAATACTAGTATGAAATATACAAGTCTAGCGTAATGCTACAGAATGGTTGACATGTTTAGTTGCAAAGACGCGGCCTTTTCTACTTGAACGGTTGACATGTTTAGTTGCAAAGTCGCGGCTTCTTCTACTTGATTAGTATGGCTCAAAATTATTACTTACAATCTTGTCATACTTTTCTTTAATGAATTTATTTGTCTTTGCTAAATGAAATATGCAGTGTTTAATGACAACACCACTACTATATCTTACATTTTTAGCTTGTTGAATTGCATTGTAGTGCGTCAAGGGGCACATTTCTTGTTCCAGATGCCGCGGGCCCGCGACAACCTTCAAAACAAATGCCCTAGTTGCTGTTTGCCGATTGATTATATTCGTAATTATGGATTGGAGGAGGTTCTTGAAGCGGTTAAAATCACTTTTTCGAATAGCAAGTATGGGTGCAAAGAAAAGGTGAGATACAGTATGAAATGTGAGCACAAGCAATCTTGCGCCTATGAACCTTGTTATTGTCCTCTTTGCTGGCTGTGGTTTTGATGGTTCTTACAAGGATTTATATCTGCACTTTGCCTGCAAGCACCCAGCATCAGCCACACGCTTCATGTTTGACTCTTCTTTTTCTGTTCATATGGGTGCAAATATGAAGTACAAATTCCTTCAGGAAGATGACCACACACTTTTCATCCTTAATTATGGTGTCCAGACTTTCCCAAATGTAGCCAATATTATATGTATGGGCTGTTTACAGAATAAGTATTCATATGAATTGGAAGCAGGTGGTGTACACAGTTCCCTCAAATTTAATTCGTTGGCACAGAGCCTGCCAAAATGGACGGTAGGCCTTCCTGTGAAATCCGGTCTTGAGGACCAAAATTTTATCAATAATTCTTCATGGGATCACAAAATTCAGGTTTGCATCCGCAGAAAAGGTGAAGAATGACTTGAAAACAGTTTAGCCAGTTCTTAAGTCAGTATTATGGTGCGTACTTCCTAAATTCCAACTTCAAGGTTTACATTGAGGACAGGAATTTCGGAGAGTTGCTGCATTTTTACTGTCATATCAAACCCTTAATTGAATTTCAAGATTATCATTTGTTAGTCAAAAGGATTTATTGTTGTAGTATACCAAACTTTTTGTGATACCATATATAATTTCGGATATGCTGCGTGCTATGTTGTTTGTGGTACCATATATCATTTGGGATCTAATGCTGTCTTTGCTGTCTTTTTATTCTTTCCGGTTCTTGTTTAATTAAGGTTGTCACCCATAATATGATTATAGTAAGAGATGTAGCTACATTATAATTTGTTTCATTTGTTGGTTTGAATATAAATAAATGTGATATTGCGAATAAATGTTATTAATAAATTAGTTAGTATGTACGACATACGTATCCCAATGGGTAAAAATGTTTTTTCTTTTGATAAATCGAATGCTGAAGAATGTTAGTAGTTTTTAATGAAATATTAAAACATGTTTTCTAATGTTGGTATTTTTTGTTGCAGTTTCTTCGTGTTTCTTTTTGTCATAATGGAATACTCGCAAAGTTTCAAAATTTGAAATATCATAATTTTTTTTTTGATACGTAATTACTTTACACAAATCACTTATTGTCGGCGTGTATATTATAAGTAACATAATTTTAGACAACTGCATTGTTTATATATTTCTAGTGAATGTTGAAATGGAGAAATGATATTACAAAATTTTTATTAAAAAATAATTATTTTTAAGAGAAAAGGAATAAAAATTCGTGGCTCATTGTCCTTAAGTAATTAATAAAAGAAGAATTAATCTTGAAAGTTTAAGAAAATAACCGATTACATTTTGCTTTTGTTTCAATTTTTTTTATTTTTTATTTCAAATATATTTGTTGTATCATAAAGTAATAAATTACTTAAAATATAATATAATAACATATAAACTTGTAATTAATAATAAAAATAATTTGAAAAAATTAGGGTTTTCAAAGCGGGAGATGGCCAAATTTTGGCCGACTAACGGTTAACAATAGTAACGAGAATAATCGTAATATCTTGTAAACCCTCATTTGCGGAGCAATATATAGCTAACATTCACAAAAACTTTGCTGCCGCCCGAAACAAGGAGACTAAGAATACAGCTGAATTATGGCGATATCCTCCAGCGATTCATCTTTTTCATCTACTGGCGTCGTGCGATCAGGAAGTACAGAAAGAACAAGTGAATCGATAATCTTATCTCGTACAGATATGTTGGATTGCCGTGTTTGTTCCCAACCTTTAACCATTCCTGTTTACCAGGTTTTTACTGTCTCTCCCCCCTCAAATTATTTATTGCCTGCTTTTCTTTTTTATTATATTTATGTTCATTTCAGCTTTTCATTGTTGTTCTGTGTTTTAATTTATGCTGGTTAAAGGAGTTGGACGAGGGTTTTAAATTCAGGCGAACAGATAAAATTAAATACTATACAAAACTGAAAATTTAATGTGTTTGATTTGAAATCTAAAAATCTTGAAGTTCCCGTTTTCATTTATAATGCTTCGATGAAGCACACTTTTCTTGCGCTTCACGCGTTTGTTGTGCTGTGTTTTAATCTATGCTAGTTAAGTAGTTGGACGAGTGTTTTAAATTCGGGCGAACAGATAAAATTAAATACTATACAAAACTGGAAATTTAATGTGTTTGATTTGAAATCTAAAAATCTTGAAGTTACACCTATCCCGTTTTCATTTATAATGCTTCGATGAAGCGCACTTTTCTTGCGTTTCACGCGTTTGTTGTGTTGTGTTTTAATCTGTGCTAGTTAAGTAGTTGGGCGAGGGTTTTAAATTCGGGCAAACCGATAAAATTAAATACTATACTAAGCTGGAAATTTAATGTGTTTGATGTGAAATCTAAAAATCTTGAAGTTACATCTATCCTGTTTTCAATTATAATATTGCTTCAATGAAGCGCACTTTTCTTGCGCTTCACGCGTTTGTTGTGCTGTGTTTTAATCCATGCTAGTTAAGTAGTTTGGCGAGGGTTTTAAATTCGGGCGAATTGATAAAATTAACTACTATACAAAGCTAGAAATTTAATGTGTTTGATGTGAAATCTAAAAATCTTGAAGTTAAAGAAAATATCATCCCGGGTTAGAACTTTTAGACCGATGAGCGTCGACTCACGTGCCCATCCTCTTCTCTCTCTTTTCTTTCCTCTTTTTCTTCCACTCCCCCCCTCTTTTCTATCTCTTCTTTTTCCTCATTGCCCCGGACTATCGTCTCTTTCTCTTCTTCTCCAGCTTCATCTACTTCTTCTGCTACTTTCTTTCCTTGGCTTTTTATGGCGAAATCTCTGGAGCAGAGGCCTAGTCCTAGAGCAGACGGGGAGTAGAATCTTCCATTCAGTTCTACTCCAAGATTTGGTACTTCGAAATTAGGTAAAGATACTAGCATGTTTATTCGCATAAGGAAATTTGTAAGTTGCAATCTCATGTTTTGACTAAAAGGGGTTCCGTTTTGGTTAAGCCTTTAGATGTGTTTTTTACTGAAATGAATTCTATTTGGGATAACTGTTGCTTTGCAAGAATTGCTACTAGTGAGCGTGATTATAAGGGTTTGGAGGAAGCGTTTGGTGTGAATGATGGTGTGAATGGTGACCCCATGGATACTGGTGAAACTTCTAGGCTTGAGATGAATGAGAATCCTCTTGTGAGGGCGGGGGGTAGGAAAAGAGGTAGACCCCGAAAATCTCCTCCGCAGGACAAATTTGTGAAAACTGATGAGAACCAGTGTAACAGCCCGACTTTTCGGACTATTAAATCTAAATACAAAACTTAAATAAAGTACTATACAATGACAATTACAGACGGAAGCGTGACAAAAGTTCTATTACAAAGTTAACTATTACAAAAGCACAGCTAACTATGATCCAAAAGTCAATTTTTCCAAACCTAAGATCATCGAATCCAATGCTATCCAACTCGATCTTAACTCGAACCTGAAAATTGTAAGGAGTGAGCCATACAGCCCAACAAAAAACCAATCGATCCAACTAGTCGGGCAAATAACATGTACACACATAACATAATACAATATTCAATACGATACAATAATTTTATACAATACAGAACTTTGATACACATATTCTTATTCTTATTCGATAGATACGATACAATACGACACCACATGGCAACAATACCTTGAAACCCACAATTCATGCCACGACCACTACAACCCGGTGATAACGGTCCTAAATTTTCAGAAAACTGTCACTATAACCCGGTGACTCGGTCCTTATTCTTATTCGATATTTTCACAAACCATGGCACAAATCAGAATCCCAAAATTATCGTATAGACACCACATAGATACAATAACACATATATGTTCAAACTATATCATCACTAAGCCCGAGTTAATTATATAATCAAAATACACACACACAACACATAGTTTCGAAAAACACTAGAAAGAACAATCAGAAACTTAACTCGACGCATCTTAGATCATGTACCCAGTTCTGATCAGTTCTGTTTTTAGCCATTTTGACCCTCTAACCGATATTTTCATGAAAAACTCAAAGGACGAAAGTTGTAGAGAACGAAAAGACCTTTCCGAAAAGATATGACTCATCAAAATCGGACTTATACCGAACCGGGAATTGAATAAAACGTCTGCTGAATTTGAACAGAAACTGAAAAACAAGATCTGTTTATGTTTTATGATTTTAAGAACAGAGCATAATCTGGAAAAACACTATGCAATAGAAGTTGTAGGAAATTGAAATAGCTTTCTGAGAAGTCCAGAATCATCAAATTCTGACTTACGATGAATTTATTACGAATTTTACAAGACAACTGAATTCTATGTATAAAAACCCTACAAATTTTGACAATAAAAACGAAGAAAGAGAATATGATATTTATATAAAGACTCGGAACCCTAATTCCAAACCTACTACTTACCCGTGTTCAAATCTGATCCAAACTTTAGGCCCATTAGTCTAATTTAATCATTAAATCCTATTCTTTATCAAATTTTAATCCTTTTTTTATTATTATTCTTAAAATTACGGGATATTACAACCAGGGAATGGAGACTTTCAACAGTGTACCTGTTAAGCGAGGAAGGGGTAGACCTAGGCAAAGATTGGCGTACTCTGGTGCTGGTGCTGGGTTTAGTGATAGCCCTTTAGTGGGTTTAGGCACTGCTGGTGGAAACGAAACCTCAGGCCTTGGTTTGGTTATGAGAGGATGGGTCAAGTACGTCTAGTCAGATGAGGGTATTCTGATTAGGGCAAAACTCAAAAGACAAGCTGCTTTATCAGATTGCATGGATTGAGCACAAAACCTAGGCATGACGAGTTACCATGGTACTGCTCCTTCTTGGTGCAGTGTTATTGCCACCAAAGATAAAAAAATAATTAAGGTCGGTAAGAACACATGCTAGAGAATTATAAAATGGCATACTGGACATGTTTGTGATTTTGTACTCCAAAAAGCCAACCACTTAGTAGCACAATCTTTTTCGGTAGAAATATCATGTAGGATAGTTATATATGTTGGACAAAAATATTTCTTGATAATATAATAGGCTTAATGACCTTTTAGCCCATGAGGTTTACTCCAATATACCCATCAGCCCCTGTATTTTAAAAGTGTACCTTTTAGCCCCCGAGGTATGAAATTTGTACCTAAAGTTGGCCTGCTTACATCCATGTCAAATTTGTACAGTTCTGCAGATACATGCTTGTGAACCTTCCGGTGATATACTTCTCTTTCATTTGGCCAAGTCCCGTCGAATACACACCACAGTTTGTAAGTAATTGTAATCCCATAGTATTTCCAAAGTGAGCAGTTTAACAAATTATATATATGCACAAAGATCACCCAATTAAAGCTAAGAAGCACAATGCAAACGAAGATATAGGGGGGAAGGATAGAGTAGTTGATGAGTTTAGGTGCTGCGAGGAAGCAAAAGAAGTTACAACTATGTTTACTGTGGATGCGAATCATGTTTAGAGAATAAAAGTGAAAGTAAAAGAAGGAGATGGACGTACAGAAACAATGTGTGGAAAATGGATCATCAAAGTTGGAGGAGAATGAGTAGGACATATATAGTAAGGCAAAAGGAAAGAGATAGATTTGAGGAATCTAGAGAAGAAAGAGAGAGCTGGAAAAGAGAAATGAAAAGGTCTGAAGAAAACAGAAAGTGAGTCGTTGCTTGATTGAATGAATGAATGAGACCCTAGCTAGCTAGGCTAAAGCTAAGCTAAGTTGGTAGTATATTCTGATGAGAAGTAATAGGATTAGATGCCTATATAATGTATAATCTTCTGTTGTCCTAGCCAGGGGAGATGAGATGGAAATTGGAAGGACAAATGAGTAGTATAGATGGTACGAAAAACCCTGTAAAGAATTTAGAAATTTGAAAAGGATCGTCTGAACTGAAAGGAATGGGACGCAGAAAACGAATCCTTTCTCCTGGCCTATTAGTATCTGTTTTTTCTGCTATCCCTTAGAATTGTAAATAGTATGAGCCCCTCACTAGTTTTGAAGAGTTCCATAAAATTCAGCTACAAAAGTTGCAATTCTACATAAACTCAAGATCCAGTATACTCGAATATTACAGTATATAGTTATTAAGAAGTTTTTAGTACTGCATTTTAGTTTTTCGGAATTTAAACACATCAAAATTGTTTCGGAAATTCTCCAGGCTCCTTCTGTGTCTTTGTTAACATTCTATCAGGATTTATAAGTGCAGCTCATTCCAGAGTTATAAAAGCCAAGACCACATAAAGAAGGAACCGAAAAACGAACTAGGATCAGAAAACGCAGCAACAAAACGAACTAACTCGATCACAATTATATGATACTACAACTAAAAGACAAAAACCCGAAACAACAATAAAACACTGAACTAGCCCAGCCCAGTCCCCTCAGTTCCATTTGTAATATATGCTATTTATATATTACACAGATTTATACATTGAAAGTGATGGGGAGTGTTGTCAATTGGTCATTGAGGCACACCTACAAATTACAATGCAGCTGGGGAAAAATGTATGAAAAATCGTTTTCGTTGATAGATTTAAAATACTACTACTACTCTGCTGCTGCTGCTGTAAGATAATCTGTTAAAAAAATATGATTCTAATAGATTGTCTTTTCTGGTAGGATCTTGTTATAGGGGGTTTCATTACTTTACAGAGATAACCAACTCATCACGCCAAAATCCATGTATATTTCTTCTTTCTTACCTCATTTTTGCAGTACAACAGGGAAAACACAGATGAATAAACAATATTAATAACAAAAGTCAATTGATGTAGTTAAATTATAACCTTAAATATATTATCAAATCATAAAAGTGTACCTTTTAGCCCCTGTCTTTTAAAAGTGTACCTTTTAGCCCTTGTTTTTTAAAAGTGTACCTTTTAGCCCCTGAAGACAGTTTTGCCCCTCAGTTAAAACCCGACTTTTTTAACTGAACTGGGTTTAAGGGTCGAAAGGTACAAATTTCATACCTCGGAGGCTAAAAGGTACACTTTTGAAAGACAGGGGCTGATGGATATATGGGAGTAAACCTCAGGGGCTAAAAGGTCATTAAGCCAATATAATAAAGTAATGATTGAGAGGTGTAAAATTATATTCAAGTTTTTCTGAAGTCTGTAATTTCTTTATTCATAGAGTTTGGTTGTAGCAATGTGCATATACTAGAATAGAACTAGAATTCTATGGTTCACTCTACAAATACTAGTATGAAATTTAAAACTCTAGCATAATGCTACAAAAGGTTGACTGGTTTGGTCCACGAGCGGTACGGTTGACAGGTTTTGTTGCAAAAAGTTGGCTCAGGTTTCTCTACTTGTTTACCAGTCACCGACTAGTTTTTGACTTGATTATTATGGCTCCTAATTATTTCTTATAATCTTGTCGTCATACTTTTTTTCTTTCTGGGAATTTATTTGTCTTTGAGACAACTCCCTAGAGTAATTTTGCAATACTGTGCTGCTTCCTGTGTTATACATTGCTAACCTGAATGCGTTATGTATATTATGTTAGTAAATCGTAAAAGGCTTCAGAAACTTACTATTCCTTGGAATTTATGCTTCATTCATTTGCATTGTTTACTAAATGAACAATGTGGTGTTTAATGATTACATTACTACTATATCTTACATTTATAGCTTGTTGAATTACATTGTAGTGCTTCGAAGGACACATGACTTGTTCCAGATGCCGTGGCAACTATCAAAACACTTGCTGTATTTGCTATTTGCCAATTGCACATATTCGTAATTATGGATTGGAGGCGGTTCTTGAAGCAGCTAAAATCACTTGTTCGAATAACAAGTATGGGTGCAAAGAAAAGTTGAGATACAGTATGAAACTTGAGCATATGCAATCTTGCGCCTATGAACCGTGTTATTGTCCTTTTCCTGGCTGTGGTTTTGATGGTTCCTACAAGGATTTGTATCTGCACTTTGCCCGCGAACACCTAGCATCAGCAATACGCTTCAAGTTTGACACTTCTTTTTCTGTTCATATGGGTGCAAATATGAAGTACAAATTCCTTCAGGAAAATGACAACACACTTTTCATCATTAATTATGGTGTCCTGGATAATGGAGATGTTATTGTTTCCAATATAATCTGTATGGGTCCGAGCTGCTTAGAGAATGAGTACTCACATGAATTGGAAGCAAGTAGCGAAAACGGCTCCGTGAAATTTACTTATTCCTCGACACAGAGCCTGCGAAAATGGGAACCGTGCGTTCCTGAGAAATCCATTCTTGTGGTCACAAAACACATGATTGATTCTCACAAAATCCGGGTTTGCATTCGCAGAAAAGGCAAAAATTGACTTGAAAGCAGTTCAGCCAGTTCTTGAAGTCATTGTTATGGCGCGAACTTCCTAAATTCCAAATTCAAGGTTTACATTGCGGACAGGAACTTCCGGAGAGTTGTTCCAGCTTTTCTGTAAAACCCTTTAATAGAGTTTTAAGATTATCATTTGTTAGTCAAAAGGATTTATTTCGGTAGTATTACAAACTACATCTTAAACCTGCTTAGACTTTGATATGTTGTATGTGATGTATAACATATAGACCATTTGAGATCTGCTGCTTGTTTTGTTTCTTTCCTATTTTAGTTTGATTAAAGTTTTTGCCCCTAGCTAGGATTAGAAATGGATCGCAATGTCTGGTTTATTTGCAATAGTATAGTATGATTTTCTATTCCAAGAAGAAGCAACACAAATATGCTTGCATTTTCTATTGATGCAGCTCAACATCTTGTTTTTCTCTGAGCCCGTCTAGCTACCAGAAAACAAGCAACTTGCATTCTTGGGTTCCCCTTCAGGTCCATCTTTTAATATTAAAATTCATGTTTTCGTCAAAACAAAACACAAAACACATACTATGTAGCATGGTGTTTTACAATACAGATAAATATTTATATCAATCATATAATTAGGGCCGTCAAAAAAATTTGAAAAATCCGGTTTTCGTTCGAAATATCTGTATTCGTATTCGAAATTAAGCGAATTTTATCCATATTCGAAATTAAGCGGATATTATCCGTATCCGTATTCGATAATTTCGGATACAGATATGGATATAGGTCCATCCGTATCCGATAATATCCGAATTCAAAATTAAATAAAAATAATAAATAAATAATATATATAATTATATATATATTGGAATTTAATTTATTAGGTTTATACAATGTATGTATATATATTATAATTTAATAATATATTTA
Source organism: Heracleum sosnowskyi (assembly GCA_030848705.1). Classification (NCBI taxonomy): domain Eukaryota; kingdom Viridiplantae; phylum Streptophyta; class Magnoliopsida; order Apiales; family Apiaceae; genus Heracleum; species Heracleum sosnowskyi. The sequence goes on from CM061243.1 coordinate 12,750,689, forward strand.
AATAAGTTAAAGGCAATTGTAAATATATTATAGACATATACATGAAAATATTACTATAAATTTAATATTTTAAAGAAATCAAAATTATTAAAAATACATAAAATTTAATATTTTAAACACCTATTCCACTTCCAATAGAACCTTTTTTGAATACTTGACTTGCCTACTAATTTTCATGTTAACATACTACTTTCTAATGAGCCGCTCTCTCGTTGAAAAAACACATATATAAAAATCCGCACTCCTATTTTACTTGTAATATAACTTTTAATTATATATGCCTTACAGATACATATTCTAATTTTGTTTGATAAAACTTTTTTTTTCTATGCAGAAAAATTAATTTATATAAATGAAAGGTAATTTATATAAATTTGCACTCCTATTTTACTTCCAATAGAATTTTTAATTATATATGTTTTACAAACACCCATTCTACTTTTGATAAAACTTTTTTTTATATGTATTTCTTATTAATTTGAACTCTTCTACTCTATAAATTTGAAAACTTATTCTACCGATAAAACTTTTAATTATATGTCTAACCTACAAATTGACAAAGTCGTGCTTCGCAACAGCATTATAATTCTTTTAAAAAAACTCCATCTATAAAATTACAACAATCACTCATTTCTCCCTAATAAGTCGTCCTCCCATTAAACACGCTTTCCTTGTTAAGATCGAAATTGAAAATTTTACAAATTGAATACTTGTCTTATGTACTATTAATTTTCTTGTTAAGATACTACTTTCTAATACAATAAGTCGCTCTCTCGTTGAAAAAACACATATATAAATTCGCACTCCTTTTTTTATTTTCAATAGAACTTTTAATTATATATGCCTTACAAACACCTATCCCACTTCTAATATAACTTTTTTTTTAATATTTATTTCTTATAAATTCAAACTCTTTTACTCTATAAATTCGAAAACCTATTCTAGTTCCAATAGAACTTTTAATTATATATCTAACCTATAACGTTCTTATAAATTCGAACTCTACTCCTGATAAATTCGAATACCTATTCTACTTCCAATAGAACTTTTAATTATGTCTTACAAACGTCAATTTTACTTCCAATAGAACTTTTAATTGCAAATATTTCTTATATATTCGAACTTTTTCTCTATAAATTCGAACAACTATTCTACTTTAAATAGAACTTTTAATTCTATGTCTTACCTATAAATTCGAACTCTTCTCCTCAATAAATTCGAACACATATTCTACTTCTAATAGGTTAAAGGATATTTTTTAATTTATTAGTATTTAAAATTATAGAAAATTAGAAAAATATATTGAGACAATCTTATAGACACCACCCAACCTCCCGCGTATCCTCCAAAAACACATATATAAATTCGCACTCCTTTTTTATTTTCAATAAAACTTTTAATTATATATGCCTTACAAACGCCTATTCCACTTCCAATAGAACTTTTTTTAATATTTATTTCTTATAATTTCGAACTCTTTTACTCTATAAATTCGAAAACCTATTCTACTTTCCATAGAACTTTTAATTATATGTCTAACCTATTTAGTCCTTATAAATTCGAACTCTTCTCCTCTATAAATTCGAACTCTTCTCCTTTATAAATTCGAACACCTATTCTACTTCCAATAGAACTTTTAATTATGTCTTACAAACGCCTATTCTACTTTCAATAGAACTTTTAATTGCAAATATTTCTTATATATTCGAACTTCTTCTCTTTAAATTCGAACAACTATTCTACTTTAAATAGAATTTTTAATTCTATGTCTTACCTATAAATTCAAACTCTTCTCCTCAATAAATTCGAACACCTATTCTACTTCTAATAGGTTAAAGGATATTTTTTAATTTATTAGTATTTAAAATCATAGAAAATTAGAAAAATAGATTGAGACAATCTTAGAGGCGACACCTAACCTCCCGCAGAGAACTTTTAATTATATATGTCTTACAAACACCTATTCTACTTTTGATAAAACTTTTTTTTATATGTATTTCTTATTAATATGAACTCTTCTACTCTATAAATTCGAAAACTTATTATACCGATAAAACTTTTAATTATATGTCTAACCTACAAATTGACAAAGTCGTGCTTCGCAGCGGCATTATAATTCTTTAAAAAAAAACTCTATCTATAAAATTACAATAATCACTCATTTATCTCTAATAAGTCGTCCTCCTGTTAAACACCCTTTCCTTGTTAAGATCGAAATTGCAAATTTTACACATTGAATACTTGTCTTATATACTTTTAATTTTCTTGTATCCTGTTTTAGTTTGATTAAAGTTTTTGCCCCTAGGATTAGAAATGGATCGCAATGTCTGGTTTATTTGCAATAGTATAGTGTGCGTGTTTGGGGTATTACAAATAAGTTGACTTATAACTTAAAATGAGTAAGTGTTATATAAGTGATAAGTGGATGAATTCTTATAAGTTGTATTGGTGTTTGGATAAATTTACTTATAAGTTAGTTATAAGTTTGCTAATTTACATTTTAAAAAATAATTATTAAATATAATGAGCTAAATACATGCATTTTAAATTAAAAAAATATTTAAAAACACAAATGTAAAAATATAAAGTATTAAAAACCAAAGAAATTAAGCAATAAGTCAATAAGTTAAGGAAAATGTTAGTAGTTATTAACATTCAACTTATGAACATATAAGTTGTAAGTTGGTTTATAAGTTGGGTTGACAAACACCCTCCACAAGCTCTTATGGGTTTATAAGTCATAAGTTGACTTTTAATTATATATGTCTTACAAATACCTATTCTACTTTTGATAAAACTTTTTTTTTAATATGTATTTCTTATTAATTTGAACTCTTCTACTCTATAAATTCGAAAACTTATTCTACCGATAATTTTTTTAATTATATGTCTAACCTACAAATTGACAAAGTCGTGCTTCGCATCAGCATTATAATTCTTTTAAAAAAAACTCTATCTATAAAATTACAACAATCACTCATCTACTTCTATATATTAAAAGCCAACCAAGGACAAAATATGCCAATTAAATGGTTGTAAAATTATATTTTTACCCCTATTTGTTGAAAATTTACAAAAGTGCCATCCATATATAACTTATACAAAAAGTGATTAATTTGTGTTGCTTTTAGGAATCAAACCCCTATTCCCCCTTATAAAATAAGTATAATAACCATTGCACTACATTGATTTTTGAGTATACTTTAAAAAACTTATTAGATCAATTACATTTTCTCTTATAAAATTACTACAATCACTCATCTACTTCTATATATTAAAAGCCAACCAAGGACAAAATATGCCAATTAAATGGTTGTAAAATTATATTTTTACCCCTATTTGTTGAAAATTTACAAAAGTGCCATCCATATATAACTTATACAAAAAGTGATTAATTTGTGTTGCTTTTAGGAATCAAACCCCTATCCCCCCCTTATAAAATAAGTATAATAACCATTGCACTACATTGATTTTTGAGTATACTTTAAAAAGCTTATTAGATCAATTACATTTTCTCTTATAATCCTGTTTTTTTTACATCTTTTGAGTAAATAAATTGTTGGTTTATATTATTTATAAAAATTAAATTCTAAGTTATATATAAATGAAACAAAATCTGGATAAAAAAAATAGATTGAAAATAAAAAACAGGATTATATTCTAATCTTTCTTTAATTTTTATTTTTGAGTAAATAAATTAGTTCCTATTATTAATATTTCTATATTTTCTAAGTTTTAGTAGTTATATATATAATTATATGTTCAATTATCTTTATAAATTTTAATTTCGCTTGTACTTTTTCGATTAAATATCAATTATGTTCTTAATTATTATATGGTTTATATTTTTATATCATACTTTGTCATTTAGTATACTCTATATGGAGTGTCCACATTTTGATACATAAATATAATAATAAATTTTGATCTAATATAAGTAACATATTACTCCCTCCGTCCCTCTCATTTCTTTACGGGTTTTTTTCACTACTTGACAAACATTTTATGGGTCCTATAAAGTATACTTCCATAATTTATTTTTAAAATTTTCTTTTTAAAAATAAAAATTCAAACATTAAATTTTTATTCAAAAGGATTTTTAAAAAAAATTTATATATAGTAATATATTTTATATGAGCTTTAAAATGCGTGTCGAGCCTCCGTCTCCCAATGTAAAGAAATGAGAGAGGCGGATGGAGTATATTTTACTTATATTATTTAGAATAATTCTAAAATGTACGGAGTATGGTAACAAGTGGGTATCAGATTTAGGGTGTTCACGAGTTAGGTTGGCCACGATGGTAGTCGACCCCGACCCAATTAAATTGATTTAAACATTTTCAACCCAACCCACAAAATCTATTAATATATATTAAACCACAACACAAGGGCAAAAAGTGTCATTTTAATGTGTGTGAAGGTACGTTTTTGCCCTTATTTGTTGAAAAATTACAAAAGTGCCACCTCATATTTTTATGTCGCAAAGTACATTTTAATGTGTGAAGTTACGATTTTACCGTTATTTGTTGAAAAATTACAAAAGTGTCAACTCATAAAAGTTAAAAACAATGAAACTGTGTTATCACTAAGAATCGAACCATTAACCTCCTTTAACAAAGAACATGTCATAATAATTGTGCTACATTGACTTTTGGATTTGATTTAAAAGTTTTATTGGATAAACCACATGTTTTACTTCTATTCCTTTTTTAAAATAAAATGTTAGTTTACATTACTCAATAATTTTTTAAAATGTTGGATATTATATTTTATCTACTTTCTACATATTAAAAACCAACTAATGGTAAAAATAAAACAAAAAAATGATTGTGAAGTTACAATTTTACCCTTATTTTTTTCGAAGCAACCCTTATATATTTAAAAATTATAAAAATGTCATCCCTTTATTGTTTAATCAAAAAAAATTTAATTTGTGTAAACATTGAGAATCGTAACCTTAAATAAACCAAGTATGCTATATTTAGTTTTGAGTTTATTTTATAAACATTATTAGATAAGAATTTTAAAAAATGCATTATTAGATAAAGCACACTCTATTATCATATTCTTTTTTATTATATAATTTGTGAGTCAATAGCATGACGTTTTTATTTATTTATATAACATGTTTATCCAATTTCTTTTTTAATTTAACTTTTCAGTAAGTAAAATGTTATTTCATATTATCTTCATAACTCCATTTTTTAAAATTTTTGTTTTTCTATATAATTATGTATTCAATTATTTTTTATAAATTCTCATTCCACTTGTATTTTGTTATAAAATATTAGTTATGATGTTAATTGTTATATAATTTATATTATTATTTAAAAATATGTCACTTATTACGCTTTATATGGATTATTCAGGTGTTGATACATAAATATAATATCAAAAATTGATATAATTATATGTTACATACATAATTTATAATAGATTCTAAATTAGTATTGTGAAAAGTGAGAATTAGAGTCAGGGGTTTCATACGTTGGGTTGGTCGAGTTGGAAGCATTTTTGCGATCCAATCTAATTTATTCTGTTTAAATTTTTTTAACTCAACCCGTAAAATATAGATTCGTGACCCAACCCTACCTATCATATATCAATTTGGGTTGGGTTGGTTTTAATAGGTTAAATAATTATGTAGACAAAAAATTGAAATATGATATAATTCTCCTTCGAAAATTTAAGTAAAACTGAAATACATATACATTAAAATTTTAGTGCTAATATTTTAGTAATATAAATTATGTTGTAAGTCATATATATATAGGGCTGTCAGCCCAAAGTTTCGAATCGAAACGACCCGAACGAGACTGAAAATCGAAATGTTTTCAAATTCATGGACCGAGGATCAGACTTATTATATTCGGTCTTTGGGTCCGAACTGAAAAAATCCGGAGCGGACCGATATAGACCGGTTTGATTAATATTTTTATAAAATTTTAAATTTTATAATTTAATTTTTACTTTTCTTTCAAATTTAAATACACAGAATATATTATTTTCTTAGTATGACAATAAAAATAAGCACATAAATATCTTATTATTTATAAAGTAATATTAATGTGTAATGTATGTATATCATTTTGTCATTATACAAAGTGTAAATTCAATTATTTTGTTTATAGTTTTGATCTCTATTGTCTTATCAATTTACTATCTATAAATTTGGCTAATTAAAATATTATATGTGTTATTTAATTTATATACATGATAATTTAAAAGGTAAAGTAAAGTCAAAATACCTTTATACATGCAATTCGATCCGGTCCGGGTTTTTTCACGGACCGGACCAGAACAAAAACTGATTTTTTTGATCGAACTAGTTCTATGCGGTTCAGTTCAATTTACAGGTCCAGACTGGATTGTTATTCAACCCTATATGTATATGTAAAGCATAATGTAACATAATATGTAACAGAGTGTTACGACCAAACTCAACACGCAAGTGCACGTGATCTCAAGTAATACAGATAGCAAATAAGGTTCGTTCCAACAGGGACTCGTTGTTTGTCTAGTTAATTCACTCACCAATGTATGATTATTATTCGATGCTAAAACAATTAACAAAGTGGTGTTGATTATCACTAAAATTTATTTAAGAATTATGACTAATTATCACTACTTAAACTGAGATTTATATTGAATTACTTATGTGAATAAAACATGGGATTTCAACTTCATTAAACAATCCATCTAAAGTCTTCAATTCTCTAGCCCTTTCATGTGATTTGTTAATACCTGATCGAACACACAAAACTGATATAAGCCAACTTTCATTGTACTAATACCATCCTAAGTAATATCCACAATTAAGATAGAAATCACTTAGTCTCCCAATTATGTTTAGTCCTTATATGTCTATAAAGATTGAAAACATAATGGTTTAAGTACAAGCATTCAATTGATCACATAGTCGTCATAAAACGGTTAGAGTTACGACACTAATTACGATTGATATTCTCACGCATAAACCTATGCTAGCATGGCAAGTTCTAAACTCTTAGATCCACTTTCGCTTCAATAAGAATTAACACACAATTACAGGAGTTAGCTACTCTCCTATAACGAATTAAAACAACCATGATAGAATATCACATCAACCACACTATAGGCATCGAGAAAATTCAACTAATAGACTTCATGAATAACTACGTTAAAACCCCATGATAACGAATTAGTTCATAATCAAACTAATCGTCACCATGGGTTCTATTGAAAACATGATAGCAGAAAATAAAGTATAACTATTATAAATATCAAAGGTTTTTAAGAGTACACCAATCCAAGCATCCCATAACTAGAAAGATTACAAGAATAATTGAATCGATCTTCTTCCTTGCTTCTTCGTGCTTGAACTCCGTAGATATAAGTGATATATGTCTCTCCTCTCTCCTAGGGTTTGTTTTCTTCTTTTTATATGCCTCCAGGTGTAACAACTCGAATAGAATTGGAATTCTTTTTCTTTTCCTCAAAAAAAACGGAAATTAAATAAAACAGGAAATTCTCCCAGAGATCGCGGCGCTGCCGCGCCAAGTTTATATAGTCCTGCGGCGCTGCCGCGCCATATCCTCTGTCAGCATTTTCTCTACGGCGCTGCCGCGCCATCCCACAGTACTAGCACGGCGCTGCCGCGCCATACTCCCTGGCCAACAACTGATTTTTTCTTCTTTTCTTCCTTTAAGCTTCAATTTACATTCCAATTGCTTCACTTCTTTCCTAACACACCTGAGATAACTATACCTGCACAAAACCCTTAAAAGAGATCAAAAATACCACAACTCGAGTACAAACACACGTTTTAAGCCAAACGGAAACGTTCTAAGTGAATAAAATACTCACTTATCACACCCCCAAACTTAAACCGTTGCTCGTCCTCGAGCATAAACAAACTACCACTTCCGTAGGTGATCACGGTTGCATTTAGCATATGCAACAAGCCCTTTAAACCCCTAGGCAGCCCTAGTGGACGAGTAAGGTCTCGTGAGGGCCTATAGCGAATGTACCCCCAAAATCCATCTAACAATGCAACTACAAATGCAACTATATGAAAATGCAAGGACCCCCTTAGACTAACCAAGACCATTCTTTAGGTAAACATCTCAAATCATGCAACAACTTCCAAACAGAGCTCGACTAAATTCCCGTATACCAACAATACATGCATAGGAACGTGGTGTGTGCTATACTCATCAGATATACTCCTAATACTAGATCAAAAATCATACCGACTCTAGGGCAAGGCAATCACAAATTTATAAAAAAAATGAACGGTAGACACATCATAACTTCGAGACACCTCCATACTCATTCAGGTTAACCAGGAATTCATGCTTTATTATCACGACACATACTACTATTCACAACACAATGCTTATTTAACCGTGCAATGAGTGAGACCCCAAAAGGCTTATACAATAATACCCATGTAGCGAGTGTTAGGTCAGTGGATCCCAGACTATAAAAGCCTTAGGTCACTAGGACCAAGTCCCCTCAGACTTAATTACTCGAGTATTAAAGAGCTCACTCGTGGTTAATTTTGCATTTAACTTATTTACATGACTCTTTTTTTTTTTTTCTTTTTCTTTCTTTTTTTTTCTTTTTTTTTTTTTTTTCAAAATTTTTTTTTATACAATCTGGAATGAGAATTCTCAATTCCAACCCTAGACTACTCATATAAATATGAGCCGGCTACTAGCCATTTGACACCTAGCCATAAACACAACAATTAGCATGAAAATCCTGTTTCCCCCCAAACTTGTACTTTAGTGCTCTTACGTTATCAAGGGAATAACGAACATTCTTAATATAACCAAGTAATTAAACCTCAAAACCTCCAAACAAGCATGACCCTCAATCTAGACCAAAAGCAAACAATGAGTTGTGAAATTGTTTTTGTCCCCAAAACATGCATGTCAATTTCATAGAAACTCTCAATCAACCCTCTATTCATGATTATCACACTCAAATCAACATCTACCTGCCAAACAGCAATAGCTTGTCCTAAGGGATCATGAAAATGCATGCCATGCTTATGCAACTATATGCACATAAATAACAAAATAACAGAATGTCCTATATGCTCTAAACTAACATGCAATTAACTATCATGCACAAATGCTCCTAATATGCAATACAACTAATATACAAATGCACTTTTCATCCCCACCCCCAAACTTAAAATTTTCAATGCCCGCATTGAAGGTAAGAACAAAAAGAGTGCAAAGCATACCTACTCGTCATCCGAACCACTCCCATTAGGAGTGTCCGGTGGCGGATAGACAGCGCCAGCTCCAAAGGACGGAAAAGTCACGTCCACTCCACTTGCACGCAGAGCCGTGCTCAATGCCTGTGCAAACTGCCCAAAATCTGCTCGAAAACCTGCCTGCATATCGTGCACTGCATCGATACGCCTCTCTAATCTCCTATACTGCCTCTGACTGATAAGAGAACCTCCACCCTGAGGCTCTCCCCCCTGCTGCTGCTGCTGTTGATGCTGCTGTTGTTGCTCAACTACATAACCGAGACCCCACCAATCCGGCTCACCTCCATCCCATACATTCAGCCTCATAATACTCTGATGATCCAAGGCTGACTGTGGCTGCTGCACCACCTTAGCATCATTCGTTGGAAGTGCTTTTACCTCCACCCACTTAGACACATAATCCACAGCTAACAGAATATACTGATTACCACAAGACGGAATGAACGGTCCCATGAAATCGATTCCCCACACGTCAAAGATTTCTACCTCCAACATGACATTAAGAGGCATCTCGTCTCTACGAGAAATATTACCAACTCGTTGACATCGATCACATCTCAACACAAACTGATGAGCATCCTTGAATAGAGTCGGCCAATAGAAACCTGCTTGAAGAATACGTGTGGCTGTCTTTTCACCCGCATAATGACCTCCATAAGCTGTAGCATGAAAATCACTAAGAATAGCCTCGGTCTCACTGTAAGGAACACAACGCCTAATAATCTGATCAGCTCCTTGCTTGAACAAAAACGGCTCATCCCAAATATACTGCTTGACATCATGTAAGAATTTCTTCTTTTGAGCATAAGAGAGCTCAGGTGGTATGATGTTACTTACTAGATAATTCACGATGTCGGCATACCATGGTTCAACATCTTCCACACTGAATAGTTGCTCATCCGGAAAAAACTCATTAATAACCGTATGATCTTTAGGTGACTTCCCGTGATCTTCCAATCTAGAGAGATGGTCAGCTACCTGATTCTCCGTTCCCTTCCTGTCCTTGATTTCCACATCAAATTCTTGCAAAAGAAGAACCCAACGAATCAATCTTGGTTTAGCATCTTTCTTCGCCAAGAGGTAGCGAATAGCAGCATGATCCGTATAAACTGTCACCTTAGTACCAAGCAGATAAGAGCGAAACTTCTCAAAACCGTAGACAATAGCAAGTAGTTCCTTCTCAGTGGTGGTATAATTCATCTGAGCATCATTAAGAGTTTTGCTTGCATAATAAATAACATGAAACACCTTTTCTTTCCTTTGGCCTAGAACGGCCCCAAGTGCAAAATCACTAGCATCGCACATCAAAGCAAATGGTTGGCTCCAATCAGGAGCTGTAATAACTGGAGCAGAAATCAATTTCTTCTTCAAAATCTCGAATGCAAGCAAACAAGACTCATCAAACTTGAACGGTACATCTTTTTCCAAGAGATTGCAAAGTGGCTTAGAGATTTTTGAGAAATCCTTTATGAAACGCCTGTAAAACCCCGCATGACCAAGAAAGCTGCGGATACCCTTGACTGAAACAGGGGCAGGAAGGTTCTCAATAGTTTCCACCTTTGCCTTGTCAACTTCCAAGCCTTTACACGAAACCTTGTGTCCCAGAATGACACCTTCTTGCACCATGAAATGGCACTTCTCCCAATTTAGAACAAGATTCGTCTCCACACAACGCCTTAAAACCAAACTCAAGTTTCCCAAGCACTCATCAAAAGAATCCCCAAAGACTGAGAAATCGTCCATGAATACTTCCACATTAATTCCAATCATGTCAGAAAAAATGGCCATCATGCATCGCTGAAAAGTAGCTGGTGCTCCACACAACCCGAAAGAAACACGCCTGAATGCAAATGTACCAAACGGACAAGTGAATGTAGTCTTCTCTTGATCCTCGGGTGCTATGCAAATCTGATTGTAACCAGAATACCCATCAAGCAAGCAATAGTATTGATGCCCAGCCAATCTGTCGAGCATCTGATCAATGAACGGAAGTGGAAAATGATCTTTCCGAGTAGCCTTGTTCAACTTTCGATAGTCCATGCAAATCCTCCAACCAGTAACTGTTCGAGTGGGAATGAGCTCGTTCTTCTCATTAGTCACCACTGTCATGCCCCCCTTCTTGGGCACACATTGCACCGGACTCACCCAAGAACTATCAGAGATCGGATAGATAATGCCTGCATCAAGCCATTTAAGAATTTCCTTCTTCACAACTTCCTTCATAACAGGATTCAGCCTCCTTTGATTATCAACTGTAGGTTTAGCTCCCTCTTCCACAGGAATTTTATGCATGCAATAAGAAGGACTGATACCCTTGATGTCTGCTATAGTCCACCCAATGGCTGATTTGAAATCCCTTAAAATTCGCAATAGCTTTTCCTCTTCCATGCCTGAAAGCTTAGATGATACAATAACAGGTAAGGTAGAAGAGTCACCAAGATAGGCATACCTTAGATGTTCAGGCAATGGCTTAAGTTCCAATTTAGGTGCTTCCTCGATAGATGGCTTAAGTCTAACATGAGACTTCTTCAGCTCTGACAACCCCAAAGATTCAAACGGAATCTCGAACTTCTTCCATGGAGATGCATTAAGATATTGCAATTGTTCTTCATCCTCTTCGTTCTCAATCTCCAAGTCATTAGCAAGAACTCTTTCCAACACATCCGATTTGATCAAGTGTTGAGTTGCGGAGTTTACCACCTTGTCCATCATATCAATTTTAAAACACACTTCCTCATCAGTTGGAAGCTTCATTGCATTGAACACATTAAAGGTGACATTTTGATCATGCACCCTCATAGTGAGTTCTCCCTTTTGGACATCAATCAGAGTCCGACCTGTAGCCAAGAATGGTCGTCCCAAGATGATAGGGATCTTCTTGTCTTCCTCAAAATCAAGAATCACAAAGTCGGCTGGAAAGATAAGCTTGTCGACCTTCACCAAAACATCCTCAACTATTCCTCGAGGATAAGTAACTGAACGGTCCGCAAGTTGCAGCGTCATAGTAGTTGGCCTTGGTTCTGGAAGACCAAGTTGCATGAAAACTGATAAGGGCATGAGATTAATGCTGGCCCCCAAATCACACAAACATTTGCTGAAGGAGAGATTTCCAATAGTACATGGAATGGTAAAGCTTCCAGGGTCCTTCAACTTAGGTGGCAACTTTTGCTGCAAGATGGCACTACACTCTTCCGTCAATGCAACTGTCTCTAGCTCCTCAAGTTTCAATTTCTTCGAAAGAATGCCCTTCATAAACTTTGCATAGCTCGGCATTTGCTCAAGAGCCTCTGCAAATGGTATGTTAATCTGAAGCTTCTTGAAGACATCCAAGAACTTAGCAAACTGCTTGTCAAACGTTTGCCTTTGAACTCGTTTTGGGAATGGAGGAGGTGGAAACACCTTTTCTTCTACTTCCTTCTGAGAATTATCAGTCCTAGCAGTTTTAGGAGTCGAGGGAATAACATTAGGTACCAAATCAGGAACGGATTCGACCCCAATGTCAAGATTATCATTCTTTTCCTCGGCTGAAATTTCTTCGTTCTGACCTTGTAGAATCTTCCCAGATCGTAAGGTTACTGCCTGGACCTGTTCCTTGTGATCTTTCTTGCCTGGATTCACCTCTGTGTCACTCGGAAGCGTTCCTGGTTGACGGTTCAGCAATGCGTTGGCTAGTTGGCCAATCTGATTTTCCAAAGTTTTCAATGACACCGCCTGACTCTTGTACATCATTCGCAGGTCTTCCAATTCTGACTTCTCAGACTGATTCAATGAAGTACCTTGAGGTGGTTGAAATCCAGGTGGATTGAATGGTTGCCTTGGAGCATATGGTGGTTGTTGGTAGTTCTGATTATATGGCCTTGCGTTGAACTGCTGACTCTGTGGTTGCTGAACACCACCCTGGTTGTTGCTCCAACTGAAATTCGGATGATTTCGATTGTTGGGATGGTAAGCATTAGGCACTGGTTGCTGAGCTCTTTGAAAATTACTAACAAACTGTGCTGATTCAGATGAGATAGCACACATATTCGTGTCATGAGCTCCTGCACACAACTCACACACCATAGCAACCTGGTTAGTCCCATGATTAGAAAGGGAATCTACCTTCATTGTCAACGCTTTAAGTTGAGCAGCAATAGCAGTAGCTGCATCCAATTCAAGTACTCCGGCCACTTTAGCAGGTGGCAAGCGTTGAGTAGGATTCTGAAACTCATTGGCTGCCATCATCTCGATAAGGTTATAGGCATCCTCATAGCTTTTTGCCCACAGTGCACCTCCAGATGCTGCATCAAGCATAGGCCTTGACTGACCTCCCAACCCATTATAGAAATTGCTGATTATCATCCAATCCGGCATTCCATGATGCGGACAACGTGCCAAAATCTCCTTGTACCTTTCCCAAGATTCCCCCAAAGATTCCTGGGGTTGCTGAGCAAACTGAGAAATAGAATTCCTGTAAGCTGCTGTCTTTGCCATGGAGAAATACTTCGTCAAGAACTTTTGAGCACAGTCTGCCCAAGTTCTAATAGATCCTGCTGGCATAGAATGTAACCAACTCTTGGCTTTATCCCTAAGAGAGAAGGGAAATAGCCTCAATCTGATCGCGTCATCTGTAACTCCGTTGAATTTGAAGGTATCACAGATCTCTAGGAAGTCCCTAATATGAGCATTGGGATCTTCAGCTGGACTACCCCCAAACTGCACTGTATTCTGAATCATCTGAATGATGTTTGGCTTAAGCTCGAAATTATTCGCCCCAATAGCTGGACGAACAATGCTGGTATGAATGTCCTCCACCTTTGGCTGAGAGAATTCACTCAAAGCCTTCGCTGGTTGTGCTTGCTCTTCCATCTCTTCTTCTGATTCACAATTGTTTTCAACACTGACGTTCTCAAAGTCAAGTTTCCTTCTTGCTAGTTCTTCTCTTCTTGCAAACTCTTCTCTACGTGCTCGAGCTCGTGTACGCATACACTCTCAATAAGTACCTGAAATTCACCAACTAGAAAATTTGGTGAGAAACGTCTTAGTCACCGAACTTTAATGACCACTGATGGTAAATAGTTAAACTAAACAAATAAAACCGCAGTCCCCGGCAGCGGCGCCAAAAACTTGTTACGACCAAACTCAACACGCAAGTGCACGTGATCTCAAGTAATACAGATAGCAAATAAGGTTCGTTCCAACAGGGACTCGTTGTTTGTCTAGTTAATTCACTCACCAATGTATGATTATTATTCGATGCTAAAACAATTAACAAAGTGGTGTTGATTATCACTAAAATTTATTTAAGAATTATGACTAATTATCACTACTTAAACTGAGATTTATATTGAATTACTTATGTGAATAAAACATGGGATTTCAACTTCATTAAACAATCCATCTAAAGTCTTCAATTCTCTAGCCCTTTCATGTGATTTGTTAATACCTGATCGAACACACAAAACTGATATAAGCCAACTTTCATTGTACTAATACCATCCTAAGTAATATCCACAATTAAGATAGAAATCACTTAGTCTCCCAATTATGTTTAGTCCTTATATGTCTATAAAGATTGAAAACATAATGGTTTAAGTACAAGCATTCAATTGATCACATAGTCGTCATAAAACGGTTAGAGTTACGACACTAATTACGAATGATATTCTCACGCATAAACCTATGCTAGCATGGCAAGTTCTAAACTCTTAGATCCACTTTCGCTTCAATAAGAATTAACACACAATTACAGGAGTTAGCTACTCTCCTATAACGAATTAAAACAACCATGATAGAATATCACATCAACCACACTATAGGCATCGAGAAAATTCAACTAATAGACTTCATGAATAACTACGTTAAAACCCCATGATAACGAATTAGTTCATAATCAAACTAATCGTCACCATGGGTTCTATTGAAAACATGATAGCAGAAAATAAAGTATAACTATTATAAATATCAAAGGTTTTTAAGAGTACACCAATCCAAGCATCCCATAACTAGAAAGATTACAAGAATAATTGAATCGATCTTCTTCCTTGCTTCTTCGTGCTTGAACTCCGTAGATATAAGTGATATATGTCTCTCCTCTCTCCTAGGGTTTGTTTTCTTCTTTTTATATGCCTCCAGGTGTAACAACTCGAATAGAATTGGAATTCTTTTTCTTTTCCTCAAAAAAAACGGAAATTAAATAAAACAGGAAATTCTCCCAGAGATCGCGGCGCTGCCGCGCCAAGTTTATATAGTCCTGCGGCGCTGCCGCGCCATATCCTCTGTCAGCATTTTCTCTGCGGCGCTGCCGCGCCATCCCACAGTACTAGCACGGCGCTGCCGCGCCATACTCCCTGGCCAACAACTGATTTTTTCTTCTTTTCTTCCTTTAAGCTTCAATTTACATTCCAATTGCTTCACTTCTTTCCTAACACACCTGAGATAACTATACCTGCACAAAACCCTTAAAAGAGATCAAAAATACCACAACTCGAGTACAAACACACGTTTTAAGCCAAACGGAAACGTTCTAAGTGAATAAAATACTCACTTATCACAGAGATAACTACAACTCAACAAAGTAACAAGACATACTATAATATTAACTGAAGCACAGGAATCCAGAAGAACAGAAAAAACGGTAAACTCAAAAAATCAAAATATGGTATGTATTCTTGAAGTCCGTAAACAGGTCACAGAAAGAAGTTCATTAATATGTTCAGGCCTCAGTGACAAATAAAGAAACAAGACTTTCAAGACTACAGAAGTATTTGAATGATAAAGAGTTAGTACCAGAGGATTTCAGTGATTTTTAATGAAGCAACCAGAACGACAAAGGACTTATCAACTGTATTGTATTGAAGACGTAGAGGTATTGATCAAGTGTTAGTCATCTGTGAACCAGACCAGTTGCACTAATTGTCAGCACTAAGAAGATCAATATGTTTATCGTCTCAGAAGAAATTGATTTAAGTCAGACCTAAAACATCCCGGAAGTCAAAATAAATTAATAAGGCATGTTTAGGTTAAATTGAAGTGCAATATGCTTGCTGCAAGAAGATAGAATCTTCAAGGATCAAACTGCAAATAAAGTCATTCGATGGTTTTTATTTATGAAAAACTATCGAGAGAAGAAAGAAAAGTTTGATAAAAACTGTCAAGGAAGGAAAAACCAATTCGATAGTATCTTTTTAAGAAACCATCGAAGTGGACAAAAGGTGTTAGTTTGACAGTTTTATTTATAAAACTGTCGAACTACTTTCAAATAAACAAAGTAGTTCTTTTGATAGATTATATTTAAATCTATCGAAGGAAAAGAAAACTTTGCATTCGATAGTTTTTATTAAATGGAGCAGGCAGTGTACATTCAAGTTTTGTCAGAGGTTGGTGAGGAAATGGACGGCCAGGATTCTCTCTAGGCCTTCAATAGTTTTCCTAAAGCCTACAATTGAGAATTGAAGACAGTGTCTTTTTCAGCAGACAGTTACGGAAGATCATTTACGTTGATGAATTTAAGAGCTTGAACAAATTCTACAGAAGAAATTAATAGTGCCTTAAATTCTATCTTTTGTATTGATTACTGTAACTTGAACTCATTGAAGCTAATCCTACGGATTAGAATTGTAGCACCTTTCGTGGTTTATATTTATAAAACGATATATTCCCCGACTCGTGTTTTGATTTTGTAAATTTAATTTCGGACAAGAACACAAATAATAATCCGCAAACGAAATCGAATAATTTGTGAGTATCGTATTCGACCCCCCTTCTACGATACTTTGGACCTAACAATTGGTATCAGAGCTTCTTGATCGACGTACAAATCAGATCCGGTGATTGAGACCAAAATCAAACAAGGCTTGAAAATTGTAGCAAATTTTTTTAATTTTTATTTTATTGGAATTTTTTGAATCTTAAATAATTTGAAATTTTCAGAAACCATGAGTGCTCCAAAGACAACTGCTGGTATCAAAGTTCCCCCTTTACTAGATATGATTTCAGTATGTGGAAGATGAAGATGCTATTACTTATCAAAACTTCAAATCCTTTGTATATTGGCATCTTAGAGAACATACCGTTTGTACCAATGAAACTAGAACAAGAACAAGAACAAAGAGTAATAATCTATGGACCAAGGACAGTGGACAACAAAAATACTGTACTCGCAAGATCAGTTGCAACTGCAATGAGTTAGGGCATTTTGCCACTGAATGCCGGAAGCCTCGTCAAGCAAGAGACAAGAAAGGTGTCTATGAGAAGAAGGATTCTTATGAGGATTTGAAAAGAGAAAATGCAAAGCTGAAACAACAACTGGAAGAAATATCTGGAAAGCAGATAGGAAGAGCTTATATTGCAAAGGGTAAAAGCTGGGATGATACTGATTCGGATGAAGAGGAAGAGTATGTAAATCTTGCCTTAATGGCCGACTCTTCAGAGGAATCACCTCAATCATCTCAGGTACCTATCTTAACTACAATTGACATGTCTAATTCTGAGTACAAGAAAACTGTGCAAGATCTAAGTGTTGAACTGTTTAATGTACACACAAGCATGCTAGCATCTGAAATTGAAAATGCTAAACTAGTTCTTAAGATTAAAAAAATGGAATCTAAAAATGAAGAACTAGAGCTTGTATTTGTCACTATAGAAGGTCTTAAACAGAGGAACGAGTACTTAGAGAACAAGGTCAAATGTAATGAAGAGATAGAGTGATAAGTAGATTTCATATCCACTTGGATCGTTCTAAATTGGCTTAAATTGGCTGTTTGTACTCAAGTACTTGTCGTTTTTAATGTATTTTGAGTTAGTAAGTGCAGAGTCGTATTGTTGGTGGAGTATTTGAGTTATCTTGACTTGGTGGTGGTGAATGAGCTTTATTGTGGAAGTCGTGAAGTTGCGGGACTTGAGAACGTGAAGAAAACTCAAGAAAATGCATTTTGAAGAAATCTGGCAGAAAGTCAAGGGTCCCCTCCCCCTTCCAAGCGCGCCCGCGCCCACTCCAATTCAATTCAAGCGCGACCTCCCCCTTCCAGGCGCGGCCACCCCTGAAACATTCTGGAAAAGGCAATTTCAAGTCAGAATTGGAAACCAGCAGAAGACCAGTCAACTCTAAGGCCTATATAAGTAATTGGTGGACGTTTTCAGAGGATATAATTCATATACATTAAGATACATACATATATATCCATCCACCGGTGAGGAGAACAAGAAGACGGCTGATTAAGAAGATCTACTTTTCATATTATCTTTGTATTCTTCTAATTAGGCGATACTTTGGATTCTCGTTTGTTCTTTCATAAACCCTAGCACTTTTATTCAGTATTCTAGACTTATTATTATCATGTTTTCATCAGAACCCACGATGATGAACGGTTTGATTATGAACTAATCGTCGTCGTGGGATTCTAACAGATTTATTTATGGATTTTAATAGTTAATTGTTTTAAAGATGTGTGTGTGATGGCTAATTGATATCCTAGTTTGGTCGTGCTTATTCTTCTTGGATGCGTAGCTAACATCTAAGATTGTTTGTTAATCTCTATTGAATGCGAAAGTGGATATAGAGGTTTAGAACTTGCCATGCTAGCATAGGTTTATGTATGTTTGTCATGCATGATTCGTAGGTAATTTTAACCATCTTACCTGCCCTATGTAATCTGAATGGATAACTTGCTCGTTAAACCGTTATGTTTTCAAATCTTATAGACATATAGGGTCTAAGCATAATTGGTGTCTGCCCAACTTCTATCTCTTTTGTGGATGTTTGAGTGGTTTGGTATACGTATACTGAAAGGTAGCGTGTACTGATTTCGTGTTATCCGATTAGTTATCACAACTGTCACATGCATTGATTAAAGACAAAAGACTCTAGATGAAGTATTTAATGAAGTTAGGATCCCATGTTTAATTCTCATAAGTAATTATACAACAATCTCTTTAGTTAATTATAATCTTGTTAAGTTGATTAGTTAATTTAGTTAATCAAAACACAACTTTGATACTTGTCTTAGCATTGAACAATAGCCATACATTGTTGCATAAGTTCATAACTATAGTAACCAAAGCAGTCTCTGTGGGAACGAACTTTACTTTCATATATTACTTGTTGACCGTGTACGCTTGCGTGATTTTGTGCGAACAAGTTTTTGGCGCCGCTGCCGGGGACTCGGTGTTATATTTAGTTTATGTGCTTGTCATCAGTGGGAGTTAAAGTTCACTGACTCGGATTATTCTTTCATCAATTTTACTTTGTTTGGTTAGTTTCAGGTATTCTAGCGAGCGTGTATGCGAACACGTTCTCAATCTCGGAAAGAAGAACTTGAATTGAATCTAGTTATGGGAGAACCAGCAGCAGAAACGAAGGCTTTGAAGGACTATTCTCAGCCGAAGATCAATGACATTCAATCTAGCATTGTCAGGCCGGCTATTGCAGCTAATACTTTTGAAATCAAGCCTGGCACTATTCAGATGGTGCAGAATTCAGTTCAGTTTGGGGGGGCTCCAACGGAAGATCCTAATATGCATATTAGGGATTTCATCGAGATATGCGACACCTTCAAATTCAACGGAGTGTCAGAAGATGTTGTGAAGCTGAGACTTTTCCCATTTTCTCTGAGGGATAAGGCTAAGGGCTGGTTGCACTCTCTACCAGCAGGTTCTATTACTACATGGGAGGATCTTGCTCAGAAGTTTCTCACTAAATTCTTCCCTATGGCTAAAACAGCAGCAATCAGGAATGCTCTTACTCAGTTTGCGCAGCATTCTGGAGAAACTTTATGTGAAGCTTGGGAGCGCTACAAGGAGATGCTTAGAAAGTGTCCTCATCATGGAATGCCTGATTGGATGGTGATCAATTGTTTCTATAATGGTCTGGGAGGTCAATCTCGACCAATGCTTGATGCGGCATCAGGTGGAGCTCTGTGGGCTAAGAGCTACGATGAGGCTTATGAACTAATTGAGATGATGGCTGCTAATGAATATCAGAATCCAACTCAGAGGTTATCACAAGGCAAGGTAGTAGGGGTTTTGGAAGTGGATGCAGCTACAGCCATAACAACTCAGTTAAAGGCTTTGTGCATGAAGGTTGATTCTTTGTCTAACTATGGAGTTCAGCAGATTGCTAGTGTTTGTGAGCTATGTGCAGGTGCTCATGACACGAATCAGTGTGCCATATCTAGTGAATCGGCGCAGTTCGTGAGCAATTTTCAGAGATCACAGCATCCAGTGCCTAATTCCTATCATCCCAACAACATGAATCATCCTAATTTCAGTTGGAGTAACAATCAAGGTGGTCAACAACAACCACAACAGCAGTATCAACAGTTTCAAGGTCAACAATGTTAGATCAGAATTCAATGATCGTCAGAAGCTAGACTCAACTGATCAGGATTGCTGACGTCATCAGTATTGCATGGTCATCAGTATTTGATCAAGCGTCAGTATCTTATTGATCATCAGGATTCCTACTCAGACTATGATCAGGATTGATCATCAGAACTTGAAGCTGATCAGGATTTCTACTTCGAGTTATATTTGGAGTCTAGATAAACATGGAAGTTTATTCTATTTGTTCCTGGTTTGTAGAATGTAGCTATCGATTAAGGATAGGTTTCTATCTTTGTTGTTGATTAGGACTTATCTTGTTATTGATAGAGAAGCTGTGTGTACTATATAAACACAGTCTTGGTTTCGATTTATGTATTCATTAGAGAGAGAACATAATCGAAGAGAAGCTCTTAAGAACAGAATTTCTTGAGAGAGTTTTTGTAAACTAGCAGCTCTCAAGAACATCAGAATTTCTTGAGAGAGTTTGTAACAGTTTTATATCAGATTTAATAAAGCTGTTATCTTTCTTTTCATATTTGTGATATATACATTAAGAAGTCGATTATCTTACTCTATTGTATTCAACCCCCCTTCTACAATAGATTATTACTGGGCAACAATTGGTATCAGAGCAAACTGATTTATTTTTAAATCAGAGACGATCTAAGATGTCGACAACCAAGTATGAAAGCATGAAGATTCCCATCTTAAAGATATCAGAATATCCTACATGGAGGGTAAAGATGCTGATGTACCTGGAGGCTATGGATCCTGACTACTTGGACAGGATTCGTGATGGACCATATATACCAACAAAGTTCGTAGAACAAACAGATACAGTACCAGAACATTATGTGGTCAAAGCTAAAGCTGAATGGACTGCAGAAGAAAAAGCTCATGTACTCAAGGAACCAAAGATAAAGAATATCTTGCATAATAGCCTTGATGCTGTCATGTCAAACAGAGTGATTGCATGCAAGTCTTCAAAAGAAATCTGGGATACTTTGGAAACTCAGTGCCAGGGATCTGCATCTGTTAAGAAAAACAGAAGGGCTCTTTTGATTCAAGAATATGAACAATTCGATGCAAGACCTGAAGAGAGCCTGACTGATCTATATGATAGATTTCTGACACTATTGAACAGCTTATCCTTAGTTGACAAAGTATATGAAACTGAAGATTCAAACACCAAATTTCTTAGAGCTTTACCTGAAGAATGGGATACTCAGACCTCAATCATTAGACACCAGTATGATCTGAACATTGTGGCTCTTGATGAGATCTATGGGATGCTAAGAACTCATGATCTTGAAGTTCAACAGAGAAAGAACAAGAAAAGCAGCAAGGCAAAGTCAATTGCTTTGAATGTAGAAGCTAAATCAAAAGGAAAAGCTATGGAGGTCTCTAGAAGGAAAGCAAGAGTAGCTGAGTCAGATCCTGACGACTCTTCATCAGATACTGATGGCAATTCTGATGCCAATACTGGTGATGAATCTTATGATTCAGACATGGAAGAGATGGTTGCTATGATTGTCAGAAACTTCAGAAGGATGAAGTTCAGGAAGAATAGAAGACAAGGCAACTTTCAGAAAAAGATCTTCAAAGCAGACAAAGACAAGTATATCAAAAAGGACAGCAGGGGTAGCAAATTTGACAAATGAAAGGTTAGATGCTACAAGTGTAATGGAATGGGTCACTTTGCTTCTGAATGCAACAAGACAAAGGCACTCATCACATCAAGCAAGGATTGGATGGACTCTTCCTCAGAATCTGATACTGAGGTAGTCAACTATGCATTAATGGCCAATGCTGATGTAACTGCTGCTCCTGATGATAAGGTACTAAATACTATCTTTGATTTTGATACTGATAATGCTTCTGAGTTAAGACGTTTTTTAAAGTCATTACATATTAGCTTTAGAAGTCAAACTGCTGAGAATACTAGAATCTTATCTGAGATGTCTGACCTTAGAAAGAGGAATGAGATATTAGAAGCTGAATTTTCTCGTATGCAAGAAGTACAAAAAGAATGTGATAATGCTAAACACATGCACTTAGAGATGACATCTAAATGTACTTCCCTTGAAAAAGAACTTGAATATGCTAATGAGAAAATCAGAACCAGGACAGACTCTGGTAGGAAATTTCATGAGATTAATACCTCTAAGAATTGGAAAGAGTGTCTAGGATATAAGTCAGATGAAGATAAGAAATTAGCAGAGAAAATTGTCATTGATGAGACAGTCAGTCCAAAGACCTATAGACATGTTATAGACTCAACCAAATCTAAGATTACTCCTGTTAATTTTGTTTTTGGTAAGGATTCCAATTCTAATTTTGAAAAGGGATCTTCTTCTACTCAAGGAATTAAAATTATAAAGTCTAAACCTGTCATGAACAAAGTCACTAAGAATCTAGGTCTATTGTCTCAGAAACAGCTTAAAGATAAAATCTGTGAGGTTACAGATAAGAAAAAGGAAGCTACTGTTAAGAGAAACAGGAATGGTAAAGTTGGGATCAATAAAGAGAATGGTTATAAATATATCCCAAATGCACCTAGAAAGTGTTGTTTTAACTGTGGTAACTCTAATCATCTTGCTATTGATTGTAAGAAGATTAAAAAGAAGATTGCTGATATTTCTAAATCTGATGTGAGGAATAGATTAGTACTCTATAAACCGCAGAAGTCCTGTTTTCATTGTGGTAGTCTATGGCATTCTATTTATACATGTAAAGAGTATCATGATTTGTACTATAACTTTTATGATCCATTACTTAAGTTTGAAAGTAGTACAAAGTCTGATAGAACTGAAAATGTCATAGTGAAGCATGCTTTTGTTAATACTGATGCTGACAAAGCAAATCCTGATGGAGTAAATCCTGTCAGGACTGCTAAAGTCAGAAAGTCTTCTGCTGCTAAAATTAATAAATTGTATGAGAAAGGAACCCAACATGTATGGGTTCCTAAGTGTTCTAACTAGTGTGTTTCTATTCTGATGCAGGGTAAAAAGAAAAATGTGTTAGTCATGGATAGTGGATGTTCTGTGCACATGACTGGAAACAAAGCCCTGTTATCAGAATATGAGGAAAAAGCTGGCCCAACTGTGTCTTATGGAGATGGCAACATTGGACAAACCTTGGGATATGGCAATATAATCATTGGAAATGTCATCATTGAAAAAGTAGCTCTAGTGAAGGGACTAAAACACAACTTGTTGAGTATTAGTCAAATCACTAACAGAGGTTATCATGTCAATTTCTATTCCACACATTGTGAAGTAGTCAGTAAAGCAACAGGGAAGATAGCACTAACTGGCTACAGGCATGGTAACATATATGAAGCCAACATTCTCTCAGATACTGATGGCTCCCCTACATGTTTCATCAGTAAAGCTTCAGTAGATGAAAGTTGGATTTGGCACAAGAAGCTTTCTCATTTCAACTTCAGCAACATCAATGAGTTGGTTAAGAAAGAGTTAGTAAGAGGATTACCTAATGTCTTATATACACCTGATGGACTCTGTGATGCATGCCAAAAAGCAAAACAAAGAAGGACATCATTCCAGAGTAAATCAGAATCCTCTATTGAAGAACCATATCACATGCTACATCTTGATCTGTTTGGTCCAGTCAACATCATGTCCATCAGTAAGAAAAGGTACACTCTTGTAATTGTTGATGAATATTCTAGATTCACCTGGGTGTATTTTCTGCACAGAAAAGATGAAACTCCTGAAGTTCTGTTGGATCATGTGAGGATGATTGAGACAACCACAAAGTACAAAGTCAAGATTCTGAGAAGTGATAATGGTACTGAATTTAAGAATTCAAAGATGGAAGAGTTCTGCAAATACAAAGGAATCATTCAACAATTCTCTGCTCCTGGCACACCTCAGCAAAATGGAGTAGTAGAAAGGAAGAATATAACTCTTATTGAAGCTGGCAGAACTATGTTGGAAGAAGCTAAATTACCTACATATTTCTGGGCAGAAGCAGTCAACACAACATGCTATACACAAAATCTCACATTGATAAACAGGCACGGTGTCACTCCTTATCAGTCACTCAAGGAGAAAAAACCAAGTCTGAAGCATTTGCATGTGTTTGGCTGTAAATGTTTTGTTCTCAGAACTCATCCTGAACAGCTAGGGAAATTTGAAACAAAGGCTGATGAAGGAATATTCATAGGTTATCCTACATCAAGAGCCTTCAGAGTTTTTAATTTGAGAACAAGAACTGTCATGGAGTCAATTCATGTATCTTTTGATGATAAGAAGATAACTGGAATCATTGAAGACTCGCATGATAGATTGTTATTTGAAAATGAAGCTTCCAAGGAACCTGAAGAAATTGAATCAGATCTTGTCAATTCATCAGATACTGATGGGTCACCAAATCCTGATGACTCACCAGGTACTGATGGTGCTAATACTGATGATGCAAACAACAGTGATACAACTAGTAGTGCTAATGTTGAGGGGGAGCAACGGCATTCAACTACAAGTTCAAAGTCAACTCAATCATCAGAACAGAATTCTTCAGATACTGATTCAAGTGAAGATCCTGATAACACATCAGGAGGGCATAACAATAATTCAGGGAGAGCTTCAAATCAATCAAATTCTTTCAATCAAGATAACACCAATCCAGGGGGAGCATCTACTTCAAGAAACAATTTGACACCAGCAAGGAAATGGACAAAAGATCATACTCCTGATTTGATAATTGGAGATCCTGATGCAGGTGTTCAAACAAGAAGTGCAACTCAGAATGAATGTTTATATAATAACTTTCTATCCAAGGAGGAGCCTAAGAAAGTTGAAGATGCACTTAAAGATGCTGATTGGGTTACTGCAATGCAAGAAGAACTGAATGAATTTGAAAGGAATGAAGTCTGGAAACTGGTACCAAGACCAAAGAATAGATCAATTGTTGGTACAAAGTGGATTTTCAAGAACAAGACTGATTCTGATGGAGTCATTATCAGAAATAAAGCTAGACTAGTTGCAAAGGGGTATTCCCAACAAGAGGGAATTGACTATGATGAAACTTTGGCTCCTGTTGCAAGACTAGAAGCCATCAAGATATTTCTTGCTTATGCAGCACATAAGAAATTCAAGGTTTTCCAGATGGATGTTAAAAGTGCTTTCTTAAATGGTGAACTGGAGGAAGAAGTTTATGTTGAACAACCTCCTGGTTTCATTGATCCTACATATCCAGATCATGTCTACAGACTGGATAAGGCACTTTATGGACTAAAGCAAGCTCCAAGAGCATGGTATGAAACCTTAGCTCAATTCTTACTGGAAAGTGGATTCAAAAGAGGTGCAATTGATAAAACTCTATTTTATTTGAATCATGGTAAGGAGTTGCTGTTAGTTCAGATTTATGTTGATGATATCATTTTTGGGTCAACAAACAATAAGCTGTGTGAAAAGTTTTCCAAGCTTATGCAGTCAAGATATCAAATGAGCATGATGGGAGAAATGAGTTACTTTCTGGGTCTTCAAGTTAAACAGACTGATGAAGGGATTTTTATTAATCAGTCTAAATACACAAGGAATTTACTGACAAGGTTTAACATGCAAGACAGTACTCCTGCTTCAACTCCCATAGCTACAGCTACCAAACTTGATCCTGATCAAGGTGAAGAGGTAGATGTAACTCACTACAGAGGAATGATTGGCTCTTTATTGTATCTCACTGCCAGTAGACCAGATATCATGTTTGCAACCTGTCTATGTGCAAGATTTCAAGCAAAACCTAGAGAACCACATCTGATTGCAGTCAAAAGAATTTTCAGATATCTCAAAGGCACTCCTTCACTTGGCCTTTGGTATGCAAGGGAATCAGATTTTGGGTTGTGTGGTTATTCAGATGCTGATTTTGCAGGATGCAAAATAGACAGGAAAAGTACTTCAGGAAGTTGTCAGTTTTTGGGTGGAAGACTAGTTTCATGGTTCAGTAAAAAGCAGAAATCTATTTCCACTTCAACTGCAGAAGCTGAGTACATTGCTGCAGGAAGTTGTTGTGCTCAGATAATGTGGATGAGAAATCAGTTGTTAGATTATGGCCTGTCATACTCAAAAATCCCTATTTATTGTGATAACCAAAGTGCTATTGCAATGACAGGAAATCCAGTTCAGCATTCTCTTACTAAACACATAAGTATCAGATATCACTTTATAAGAGAACAGGTTCTGGAAGGAACAATTGAACTTCACTTTGTTCCTACTGATCAACAACTAGCTGATATATTCACCAAGCCACTACCTGAAGCTACTTTCAATAAGTTGGTGAATGAACTTGGAATGATGAATTTTGAGAATTTCTGAGGAAAAGCTACAGAGAGGAAATCCTGATAACTGTCAAATCCTGATGGTTATTCAGAAAGGTATGTATCTTTGATCAAATCCTGATAGGACTCAATCCTGACAGGAAATCAATTGGTCAAATCCTGATGTTCAGTTATTGAAGCTGGTATGAAAACCAGAGGTTCTATGCTAACTTGTCATTAACACTCCTGGTAAACTCTGGACAATTAGATTATTACTTAGTCTTTGAATAAGTTTTCAGTCTTAATTATCAATGTCATTATTATCAGAGTTTATTATTTATCATCTCTATATCACTATGAGTGTTACTAACAAATTTTGCAGGCAAGAACAGGAAGAAAACAATTGAGAAAATAGACAAATTTCATTAATACTTGAAGATACATTACACATGAAATATGGAAATTACATATTTGTTTTCCTAGTCTATTTTCTACTCAAGAACTCGTGCTTTACAGATAAGCATGAACACGTGCCCTGCAAATTAGCATGAATGCTCCTGAGCAGCTTCACAGTCCATCAGAACTGGTTGTGGCTCCATCTCAGCAAGAGCCTCATCCATTTGTTGCCAAATTCTATCAAGTTCTTCATCAGGTATGTTGTTTTGATTGTTGGCAGCCATTGAAAAACAAAGAAGGTGAAAGGTTTTCGTAAGTTTTTCTCTGGAGAGGGTTTGTGTTTTAATAGATATATGATGATTATGCTTAACAGTTCTCTTTTATAGAGAATGTGTATTAAGGGTGCAGGTCATTTCTACAATCTCGAATGAGACGGTTCGGTTTTCCATAAATATTTTTGCCTCGTTTGCTGGTAAACGTGTTTTAATTCTATGACCATTAATTTGGTTATTTTTCTTAAACCAAAACGCTATTCAGGATTGTTAAAATAAATTTTGTTTTCTTAAATAAAATTTTATTTTAATCTTATTGAATATTTTTTTTCAATCCTGATATGGCAAAATATTTTGTGCGGAAATGCTTTTATTCCTGATGAGGTTAGGTTTTTCTTACATCAGAAAATGCCTACTCATTATGGACTACTTTCTAATGCTATGGGGCAAGGCCCAACCCACCCTGTTCCTGACACAAGCATGCAACCTAAACAGTCTAAACAGTTACCAACCACCTCTACTGTCTCTCAAAAGACTTTAGTTGTAAAATCAAAGAAATCAGCTAGAACTGATGTGTCTGGAAGGCAATCAGGTTCAAAGGATTTTTCCTCTACACCACTCACTAAAAAGAAGATACAAGGGGGTGTACAAGGGGTCCTGGTGAAGAAAGCTGATAAGGTTGTTAAGAATGTTCATGTGAAAAGGAAGTTAAGGTTGATTGATGAAAGTGATTCAGAGGATGACTTACCTATATCCTCTGTGATGAATGTGAACAAGGAAGTTGCTGATACTGCTACTAAAGCTGTGGTACCTTTATCAAAACCACAAAAAGACAAGGAAATTATCAAAGAGCAGGTATCATATTCCTTTGACA
Organism: Heracleum sosnowskyi; assembly: GCA_030848705.1. Taxonomy (NCBI): domain Eukaryota; kingdom Viridiplantae; phylum Streptophyta; class Magnoliopsida; order Apiales; family Apiaceae; genus Heracleum; species Heracleum sosnowskyi. Next base: position 12,779,077 of record CM061243.1, read on the forward strand.
GTGCAAATGAAGGATACTGATATTCAGACATCAAATCCTGATGAGTCATCTACTCCTGATGCTCTAGCAAATCCTGATGTTAGTATTCCTGATGCAACAACAAAAGTTGTCTCTATATCAGACTCTCCAGCCTCTCCATCTCAGATTAGAGAAATTTCTTGGGAGAAGGTTTCTACAACTGCTTCCTTGGTTGGTCTTACACCTACATCAAAGAAAAAGAGGAATGCAGAAGAGTTAGTCTGTTAGAGACAGAAGAAGCTGAAAGGATCAAGCCCACAAGAACCTGAATTTCAGAGTAATTCAGCAGCTACTGTTGATCCTGCCACACAAGAACCACTCAATCAAAGTTTGGGTGAAGGCTTAGCTAGTGGAATGGTCACACAAGAACCATTTTCTCAAAGGGAGAATGAAGACATCAACATTCCAGCTACACAAGAACCATCTTCTCAAAGTGAAGATGCAGGCAAAGCTACAGCTTCTGTTGAAAGATTGGTCGCGAACATTGTCAATGAGGGAAGCACACAAGAACCTTTAACTCAAAGTGTTGAAGAAGCTTCTGAACCTCAAGCTCCACAAGAACCATTGGTAGCAAATACTGATGCACGCATATCAAATCCTGACGATGTTCATCCTGACGCTAGTGGTGCTCCTGATAATGAACCTATTTTGATACAGCCACTTCGTTCAAGACCAATGGATCATCCTATCTCAGAACCACAGGATAAACTGAAAGGTATTGCTATTCCTGATCCTGATATTACTCATGGTACTGTTGATGATACTTCTGATGATAGTGATGATGATGATGAGAATCGAAAAGAGAAGGAACAGCTTGCTACAGCACTCAAAATTAGTCTTGGAACTAATTTTGGTTCATCCAGTACATATATGGCTAGCAATGCTTCCACTGGGAAAGATCAGAGACAAGATTTTTCTATTCCTTCCTTTGATCCTGCAGAGGCATTTAGACAGAATGAATGGAACAATTCATGGCACCAATCTGATGAATCTATCAGTTTTTCTTCTGCTATTGAACATGCCTATAATGCAGTGAAGTCTATAGAGAATCAAGACTTGAAGAATCATCTGAAGGCTACAACTCTGTTATCCAAAAGTCTGAAAAGTGAGATTGATTCTATCAAGGGCTCAACTGAAAAAGTGAGGACTGATATCTTTAATAATTTTACAAAGGTGCCTACTACTTTACAATTGAGGGTAGTGGACTCCCAAGTGAAATCTGTTGTTTCAGAACAAACCTCAATCAATCAAAGAATTGATTCTCTGGATACTAAGGTAACTGAAATTCAAGCCTCTCTTTCCTTAATTTTGCAATTATTGTCAAATCCTGATGTCAAAAAGGGGGAGAAGGTTATTCAGACAAAATGTACACCTGATCTAGTATTAAGAAATAATGATGATGATACTGGAGATGATGGTGGTGACAAAGCGATACAAGGAGAAACCTCTGATGCTGTTGTTATGAAGACAATCCAAACTTCTCAAAGTCAAACAACGCAGTCAACTCATGTTTCTGATTCTGGAGTTAAGACAGTAAGAACATTGGTGCAATCTCAGATCCTGACGGAAGATCAAATCCTGACACCTGGTCATGGACACATTCTTGCTACAATTCCCGAAGGTGATGAAGATGTGATTATTGATAATCCTGAAGATGCATCAAATTTATTCCAGAAGTTTTCTACAAAAGACGGTAGAATTGTTACTCTTTATCACACTGATAAAAGAGTTCAACAATTATTTGCCAGAAAAGCACTCTCTACAGCAAGTGAAGAATATCCAGATCTCTCACATGAAGAATTCTTGAGACTACAAAGAGAGACAATGGAAAGCTATACTGCTCCTGCTAGAGGTAGAGGAAGCAGAGGTAGGAGAGGTGCTAGAAGAAATAGAAGAGGTTCTTCAACTCAAACAGTACCTAGACAGACAAGGTCTAGAGGGTTAAGAATTGAAGAAATTCCTGAAGCTTCACAAAATCTAATAGATCCTGTTATCAAGGATATCATGGAGAAAGAAGACAAGGAATTTGTTGAAGAAGAACCTGAATTGAGAAGAAAATCAAGTAAATCAACTCTCAGCAATACAAATCAAATTGAAGATTCTAATCCTGACAATATTCAAGATCCTGACGAATCTGAAATTCTGCAAGAGGTTGATTTGATAATCTTATCTACTGTTGTTGATTGTCACAACAAAGAAGTAGATGAAGAAGAAGAAGCCAGAAGAAGAGATATTACAAAAAGAACATATGAAGATTTCAATCTCTATCTACAAAGGCTTAAAGTTTCAAATGAAAGACAATGGAGAAATACAAGCAGGCAAGAATCTTTACTTGAAAGAAGCTACACTCATGAAAAGGAGAAAGACAAGAAGTGGGAACACATAAGTACACTGAAGTGTGATACACCTATCAATTTTCAGTCTGGTGGAATTATTACAAGCGCTTCAAGTGTTGTTGATTTATCTGAGATGGTTAGATCAAAAGCACTCTGGTTAAAGATGTTTTCAAATCTGAAGCAATTGTCAAGTAATTTAAGAGGAGGTATTGGACACAGAGATGGTGAATATCTGAATATGTCATATGTTGATCCTTACTCCTTGACAGAAATTGGAGGTACTTTAACTTCTGAAAACCTGAACAATTTATTAGCTGTTGATATAGTTATAGATTGTCATGATGGTTTTGAAAAGAAAGAAAAGCTTCTGTACTTCATGAAAGATGGTAGTGTGAAGATTCTATCTATTCAAGATCTGCTGATGAAAACTACACAGGAACTGAAATATGTTCACTATCTGTTAAGATGGAAGAACCAAGTGTACAAAGTATGGGCTGACATGATTTTGTCAACTATAAGAAGAAGACTGGATGGAAACAGTAATTTTGATGGTAATTATATTCCCATGTACTTAAATCAAAGAGGTCAGGATGTGGAAATGCAAAGAGGTACTGCTGTTAAAGAAGTAACTTTTGGTATGACCCAACTTACTCTCAATCCTGATGGGAAGGAAATTGCTTATCTTTTGCTTGAAGAGCATAGTCTACAGAAAAGCTCCATACAGAATCTCAGAGCAGCTATCTACCAGATTAATGAGGAAGATGAAGAACTCAGAAATCTTAAGGAAAGACTGATTCAAATTCTTGAAGAAAAAGAAGAAAGTTTATTATCCAACTTCTTGAAGATGAATCTGTTCTATCACAAAGCTTAAACAGATAAGTTGTTTCTGAAGATACTCGTACATTTTGATACATGTTTTTGACATCATTGAATATTTGGAATCTATACTTTATTTCACAAAGTATGAGATTGGGGGAGATTGTTAGATCAGAATTCAATGATCGTCAGAAGCTAGACTCAACTGATCAGGATTGCTGACGTCATCAGTATTGCATGGTCATCAGTATTTGATCAAGCGTCAGTATCTTATTGATCATCAGGATTCCTACTCAGACTATGATCAGGATTGATCATCAGAACTTGAAGCTGATCAGGATTTCTACTTCGAGTTATATTTGGAGTCTAGATAAACATGGAAGTTTATTCTATTTGTTCCTGGTTTGTAGAATGTAGCTATCGATTAAGGATAGGTTTCTATCTTTGTTGTTGATTAGGACTTATCTTGTTATTGATAGAGAAGCTGTGTGTACTATATAAACACAGTCTTGGTTTCGATTTATGTATTCATTAGAGAGAGAACATAATCGAAGAGAAGCTCTTAAGAACAGAATTTCTTGAGAGAGTTTTTGTAAACTAGCAGCTCTCAAGAACATCAGAATTTCTTGAGAGAGTTTGTAACAGTTTTATATCAGATTTAATAAAGCTGTTATCTTTCTTTTCATATTTGTGATATATACATTAAGAAGTCGATTATCTTACTCTATTGTATTCAACCCCCCTTCTACAATAGATTATTACTGGGCAACAAACAATTTGGAGCTAAGCCATTCAACCCTTCTGGTTTTCAGCAACAGTATGCTCCAAGGCAACCGTATCAACCACCAGGGTTTCAACAACCATCTCAAGGCAATGTTGGTCAATCGTCTAATGAAAAGTCTGAATTGGAGGAATTGAGGCTAATGTGCAAGAGCCAAGCTGTTTCCATCAAGACTCTGGAGAATCAAATCGGTCAGATTGCCAATGCATTGTTGAATAGACCACAGGGAACTCTCCCTAGTGATACGGAAGCTAATCCAGGCAAACGGGAGGTCAAGGAACATGTCAAAGCAGTTACCTTGCGATCTGGAAAGGTTACGAATGATCAGAATGCAGAAACGGATGAAAAAGAAGAAATTTTAAAAAATGGCCAGAAGGTGGAGCGCGCCCTCCCCCTCTCAAGCGCGCCCTCCCCTACCCTTCTGCCAGAAAATGAAGAAAAAGTTGAAAAAGCTAGTTTGGGGGTGAACAAAGTGGAAAATGTTGACCATTCTTCTGAGAAACCTATTCCGAAGCAAGCTACTGAGACCAAGGAGGTCTATCCTCCTCCGCCATTCCCTAAACGTCTTCAAAAACAAAAGTTGGACAAGCAGTTTGCCAAGTTTCTCGAAGTTTTCAAGAAGCTGCAGATCAATATACCTTTTGCGGAAGCTCTTGAACAAATGCCGAGCTACGCAAAGTTTATGAAGGGTATTCTATCACGGAAGTTGAAACTCGAGGAGTTGGAGACCGTCGCTCTTACAGAAGAGTGTAGTGCGATTTTACAGCAGAAGTTACCTCCTAAACTGAAGGATCCAGGAAGTTTCACCATACCATGCAGCATCGGCAATCTATCTTTCAACAAGTGCTTGTGTGACTTGGGAGCTAGCATAAATTTGATGCCGTTGTCTGTCTTCATGCAACTTGGGCTACCGGAGCCTAAACCTACTACTATGTCCTTACAGCTGGCGGACAGGTCAATCACATATCCTAGAGGTCTAGAGGATGTCTTGGTTAAGGTGGATAAGTTTATCTTCCCTGTGGATTTCGTAATTCTGGATTTCGAGGAGGACAAGAGGATTCCTATTATCTTGGGAAGACCATTCTTGGCGACAGGCCGTACTTTGATAGATGTGCAGAAAGGAGAGCTCACAATGAGGGTGCATGACCAAAATGTCACCTTTAATGTCTTCAATGCAATGAAACTTCCTACAGAAGAGGAAGAATGTTTCAAGGTGGACTTGGTTGAGTCTGCAGTTTACACGGAAATTGAGCACTTGCTAAAATCAGATACTTTGGAAAAGGTACTATCAGGGGATTCTGATTCTGGAGATGAAGAAAGAGAGGAGCAATTGAGGTTCTTGAACGCAACTCCGTGGCGAAGAAAGACTAACATGCTATTTGATTCTCTTGGCATAGCTGAGCTAAAGAAATCTGAGGAGCGTCTCAAACCATCTATTGAAGAAGCTCCTAAACTTGAACTCAAACCACTACCGGAGCACTTGAGGTATGCGTTCTTAGGTGATGCATCTACGTTACCTGTGATTATTGCATCTAGCTTGTCAGGTAGTGATGTAGAGAAACTTTTGCGAATTCTGAGAGAGTTCAAGTTAGCGATTGGTTGGACTATAGCGGATATCAAGGGAATCAGCCCTTCATATTGCATGCATAAGATTCCGCTTGAACCAGGAAGTAAACCAACGGTGGATCCTCAGAGGAGACTTAATCCTATCATGAAAGAGGTGGTGAAGAAAGAAATTCTTAAGTGGCTGGATGCAGGAATCATTTATCCTATTTCAGACAGTTCTTGGGTGAGTCCAGTGCAATGTGTGCCGAAGAAAGGAGGCATAACAGTGGTTGCTAATGAGAAGAATGAGCTTATTCCTACTCGTACAGTTACAGGGTGGAGAATTTGCATGGACTACCGAAATCTGAATAAAGCCACCAGAAAAGATCACTTCCCTCTTCCATTCATTGATCAGATGCTAGACAGGTTGGCTGGTCATGAGTTCTATTGCCTTCTGGATGGTTACTCAGGCTATAATCAGATTTGTATCGCTCCAGAGGATCAGGAGAAGACCACATTCACATGTCCTTTTGGCACTTTTGCGTTCCGTCGCGTTTCTTTCGGACTCTGTGGTGCACCTGCCACTTTTCAGAGGTGTATGATGGCCATATTTTCAGATATGATTGGCATTAATGTGGAGGTGTTCATGGATGACTTTTCAGTGTTTGGAACTTCTTACGATGAGTGCTTACAAAATCTTGGCATGGTGTTGAAAAGGTGCGTTGAGACCAATCTGGTGCTCAACTGGGAAAAATGTCACTTCATGGTGCAAGAAGGAATCATTCTTGGGCATAAGGTATCTAGCAAGGGACTTGAAGTGGATAAGGCCAAAGTGGAGACGATTGAAAATCTTCCTCCACCAATTTCAGTTAAGGGAATTCGCAGTTTTCTTGGTCATGCGGGATTCTATCGGCGATTCATTCAAGATTTCTCCAAAATCTCTAAACCCTTATGTAATTTGTTGGAAAAGGATGTTCCTTTCAAGTTTGATGAACATTGCTTAGCTGCTTTCGAGCTGTTGAAGAAGAAGTTGACTTCAGCACCTATTATTACTGCGCCTGATTGGAGTGAACCGTTTGAGTTGATATGTGATGCTAGTGACTATGCAGTAGGAGCGGTTCTCGGGCAGATAAAGAACAAGGTTTTCCATGTGATCTTTTATGCTAGCAAAACACTCAACGATGCTCAGCTGAACTACACTACTACAGAAAAGGAACTTTTGGCAATTGTGTACAGTTTCGAGAAATTCAGGTCTTATTTGCTTGGAACTAAGGTAGTAGTCTATACTGATCATGCTGCCATTCGTTATCTGATTTCTAAGAAAGATTCAAAGCCTCGGTTGATTCGGTGGGTTCTTTTGCTCCAAGAGTTTGATTTGGAGATTAAAGACAGAAAGGGTACAGAAAACCAGGTGGCGGATCATTTGTCACGTTTGGAAGACCACAGTACAGATTCAAGGAATAAAACTCTAATCAATGAATCTTTTCCTGATGAGCAACTTTTTGGGGTGAAAGATGAAGAACCATGGTTTGCAGACATTGTGAACTATCTTGTGAGTAATGTCATCCCGGCTGAATTTTCTTATGCTCAAAGGAAGAAGTTTCTACATGATGTCAAGTGGTACCGTTGGGACGAGCCATTCTTATTCAGGCAGGGAGCTGATCAGATGTTAAGAAGATGTATTCCCTATAGTGAAATTGAGGGTGTCTTGCGAGATTACCATTCCACTACTTATGGAGGCCATTATGGTGGAGAGAAGACCGCTACTCGAGTACTTCAGGCAGGATTCTATTGGCCAACTCTGTTTAAAGATGCTCACCAGTTTGTGTTGAGGTGTGATCGATGCCAAAGGATTGGTAATATCTCTAGAAGGAATGAGATGCCTCTTAACATGCTGCTTGAATTGGAGATTTTTGATGTATGGGGAATCGATTTCATGGGACCGTTTGTTTCATCTTGCAACAATCAGTACATACTGTTAGCTGTGGATTACGTTTCTAAATGGGTCAAGGTGAAGGCTTTACCGACCAATGATGCTAAAGTGGTGCTGAATTTTCTGCATAAGCAAATTTTCACTCGTTTCGGAACTCCGAGGGTGATTATCAGTGATGAGGGTACGCATTTTTGCAATCGTAAGTTTTCAGCCTTAATGGCTAGGTATAATATCAATCATCGTGTTGCTACTGCTTATCATCCTCAGACAAACGGTCAAGCAGAGGTTTCTAACAGGGAAATCAAGCGAATTCTAGAGAAAGTGGTAAATCCTTCGAGGAAGGATTTGTCGTTGAAGCTTGATGAAGCTGTTTGGGCTTATAGAACAGCTTACAAGACTCCGTTGGGTACGTCTCCGTTTCAGTTGGTATATGGTAAGGCTTGTCATTTGCCTGCCGAGCTAGAGCACAAGGCATATTGGGCATTGAAGAAGTTGAATTTCGATTTGAAAGTTGCTGGTGAGAAAAGAATGCTTCAAATTAATGAGTTGGATGAGTTCCGTCTACAGGTCTATGAAAATCACAAGTTATATAAGGAGAAGGTCAAGAGATGGCATGATAAGAAGCTGGTGCAAAAATCATTTGTTCCTGGCCAGCTAGTTTTGCTTTTCAACTCTCGTCTCAAACTTTTTCCTGGTAAACTCAAGTCAAGGTGGTCGGGACCATTCACGGTCAAAACTGTGTTTCCACATGGTGCAGTGGAAGTCTATGATAAGTCACCGGATGAAGCATTCAAGGTCAATGGTCAGAGGTTGAAACCGTATTTTGGTGAACGGGTGAATCGCGAGGCGGAAATCGCAGTTCTTGTTTCAGCTGATTAAGGAGTCAAGAATCACGTCAAGCTATTGACGTAAAACGAGCGCTTCATGGGAGGCAACCCATGTTATTGTTGTAAGTATTTTATCCTTGTTTTGTTTTAAAAAAAAAATCAAAAAAAATCAAAAAATCAAAAAATATTTTTCTGGGCAGAAAGAGCAGCGCACCCGCGCTTGAAGAGGCGCGCCTGGGTTGCTGCCAGAAAATAAAAAAAATGAGAAAAATTGGAAAAAAACCCCAAATCAGATTTTTCTTTGGATTCTTCCCTATTTAAACATAAAGCTCACCCTTCCCAACCCATATTCTTAAAACCCTAGCCCCCTAAACACATCTCTCATTCTTTTTTTCCATTCTATACATACACTTCCTTACATATCTCCATCTATTCATCCTAATTCCATGGCACCACCTAAAAGGGGTCGATTTGCGGGTAGTAGCAGCACTCGTCGTTCTTCTTCTGAAGAAGAATCTAGTGTGGGTGTTGGGGGTGAGAAATTCAATCCTCCGGAGGCTCAGGTGGAGTTTACACGGTTGCTTTCCAAAGCCGTGGCTAAGGAGAGGGGGTTTTTGCCTCAACCTACTGATGGGTACTTGTACAAGATGATTACAGATAGGGGTTGGGAAAGTTTCTGTGAAGCACCGGGTCCGGTTCCGTTGTCTATTGTGCGGGAGTTCTATGCTAATGCTAAAGCCGACAAGAATGGCTATAGTGTGGTTCGGGGCATGACTGTCGATTATACGGCTATGACAATTCATCAGGTTCTGAATGGGGAGTACATTGATCTGGGTGAACTCCTTCATAAGAACATTGTGAAGTTTTTGAAGGGTGGTACTACGTGGGCAATTCTTCACGCCTCTATTGTTATCAAGTTATGTTTAGCTGTTGGTGTTCGTTGGTCTGAGGAGGAGCAGGTTCAGTTACCTAGTGCTCCTATTGATCATGCTACGATTACTAGGACGGAGGATTGGGATGGTGGTGCCCCGGATTATTCTGGTTTGGGCTATGCTGTTTATGATGATGAGGGAGGAGAGGCTCCGCCTCATGAGCCTGCAGCAAGAAGACGTGCATCTCAGATTCAGCAACAGGTGGATAGGTCTGGTTTTGGAGATACTCAGTATAGGCGGCTGACACGGCGCATAGACGCTCTTCATGACATTCAGAGTCGCTTTGCTCAGGACTTGACTCAGGCGTTGGGTACTGCATTCCGCGCCAATGGAGTTGATATTGTTTGGCCCACCTTTGGAGCTGATTCTGTTTATCCGCCACCGGATACACCACCCGAGGAGGGTGGTACTGCTGATGATTAGGTACTCTCTGCATTTTTCCTTGTTATTACCTTCAATGAGGACATTGAATATTGTAAGTTTGGGGGTGATAATTGAGGATTGTTAGTGTGTGTGTCGTATAGGATTCATTTTGCATATTTAGTTAGTTCATATCTTTGCATGTTTTTGTCATATAGAGCATTCTGTTTTGCATTAGTGTTTATATCTATTATGTGAGTCCATTTAGTTGCATTTGCATAGCATAATTCATGATCCCGTAGGACTTGACTATTTCCGTTGGTGAGTCGATGTTGATGGGAGTGTGGTTATGATGAATAGAGGGTTGATTAAGTTCCTATGAATTGACTTGCATGCCAGAAACAAAATAATTTCACAAGTCTCATTGGTTGCTTTTAGATTTGATCAGACCATGCTTGTTTTGATGTTAGAATTTAACCACTTGCTTATATTTAGAATGTATTCTATTCTCTTGAAATTGAAAGAGCACTTAAGTCTAAGTTTGGGGAAAAACAGGGATTTCATGCTAGTTGTTAATAAAGGCTAGGTGTCAAATGGCTAGTAGCCGCTCATTGAAAAGATGAGTAGTCTAGGGTGGGATGAGAAAAGGCAAAGTGCACTCATTCCGAAATTGTTAAAGAAAAAAAAAAGTGAAAAAAAAGAAAAAAAAAAAAGAGTTGTATTAGTTGTGTTTATGCAGAATTGATCAGGTTGAGCTCTTTAATACTCGAGCAATTAAGTTCTAGGGGACTTTGTGCCTAGTGACCTAAGATTTTTCCGGTCTGGGATCCACTAACCTAACGTTCGCTACATGGGTATTATTGTATAAGCCTTTTGGGGTCTCAACCATTGCACGGTCAAATAAGCATAAGTTTTGTTTTGTGTGTCGTAATAAAGCATGAATTCCTGTCTAACTCAAGTCGATTATGGAGGTGTCTTTTAGTGATTTCTTGTGTCTAGAGTTCATTCTGTTTATAAGCTTGTGGTTGTTTTGGTGAAGAATAGGATATGGTTTTAGTTTAGTTTGGGAGTATATTGAAGAGTATTGCACACACGCACGTTTCTGTGTTTGTTTGTTAGTATAAGGGGATTTGGTTGAACTCTGTTTGAAGGATTGCATTCCTTGAGATGTTGGCTTGTTGATTGGTTTTGGTTAGTCTGAGGGGATCGTTTGCATTAGCATATTAGTTGCATTTATGCATTGCATTGTATTTAGAGTCTGTTTATGCTTGAGGACAAGCATCAGTTTAAGTTTGGGGGTGTGATAAGTGGATTTCATATCCACTTGGATCGTTCTAAATCGGCTTAAATTGGCTGTTTGTACTCAAGTACTTGTCATTTTTAATGTGTTTTGAGTTAGTAAGTGCAGAGTCGTATTGTTGGTGGAGTATTTGAGTTATCTTGACTTGGTGGTGGTGAATGAGCTTTATTGTGGAAGTCGTGAAGTTGCGGGACTTGAGAACGTGAAGAAAACTCAAGAAAATGCATTTTGAAGAAATCTGGCAGAAAGTCAAGGGTCCCCTCCCCCTTCCAAGCGCGCCCGCGCCCACTCCAATTCAATTCAAGCGCGCCCTCCCCCTTCCAGGCGCGGCCACCCCTGAAACATTCTGGAAAAGGCAATTTCAAGTCAGAATTGGAAACCAGCAGAAGACCAGTCAACTCTAAGGCCTATATAAGTAATTGGTGGACGTTTTCAGAGGATATAATTCATATACATTAAGATACATACATATATATCCATCCACCGGTGAGGAGAACAAGAAGACGGCTGATTAAGAAGATCTACTTTTCATATTATCTTTGTATTCTTCTAATTAGGCGATACTTTGGATTCTCGTTTGTTCTTTCATAAACCCTAGCACTTTTATTCAGTATTCTAGACTTATTATTATCATGTTTTCATCAGAACCCACGATGATGAACGGTTTGATTATGAACTAATCGTCGTCGTGGGATTCTAACAAATTTATTTATGGATTTTAATAGTTAATTGTTTTAAAGATGTGTGTGTGATGGCTAATTGATATCCTAGTTTGGTCGTGCTTATTCTTCTTGGATGCGTAGCTAACATCTAAGATTGTTTGTTAATCTCTATTGAATGCGAAAGTGGATATAGAGGTTTAGAACTTGCCATGCTAGCATAGGTTTATGTATGTTTGTCATGCATGATTCGTAGGTAATTTTAACCATCTTACCTGCCCTATGTAATCTGAATGGATAACTTGCTCGTTAAACAGTTATGTTTTCAAATCTTATAGACATATAGGGTCTAAGCATAATTGGTGTCTACCCAACTTCTATCTCTTTTGTGGATGTTTGAGTGGTTTGGTATACGTATACTGAAAGGTAGCGTGTACTGATTTCGTGTTATCCGATTAGTTATCACAACTGTCACATGCATTGATTAAAGACAAAAGACTCTAGATGAAGTATTTAATGAAGTTAGGATCCCATGTTTAATTCTCATAAGTAATTATACAGCAATCTCTTTAGTTAATTATAATCTTGTTAAGTTGATTAGTTAATTTAGTTAATCAAAACACAACTTTGATACTTGTCTTAGCATTGAACAATAGCCATACATTGTTGCATAAGTGCATAACTATAGTAACCAAAGCAGTCTCTGTGGGAACGAACTCTACTTTCATATATTACTTGTTGACCGCGTACGCTTGCGTGATTTTGTGCGAACATAGAGACAATCCTCAAGAAGCAGATTTCAGACTTAGAGTTGAAAATGAATGCATATAAGAACTCCGCCCTAATTGCTAAGGAAATAATTGAGACTCAGACCTTAGGGAATAAAACTGCTATAGGATTTGACTACAACAAGAAAACTGGAAAGAAGCAAGTGGAGTTTCCTGTGACACCTCCAGCTGTCAAGGAGAAGATTCTACACATTCTTAAGAATGTTAGCTGTCCATTTTTTGTTAAGCCTGTTTCAGAACCTATCAATGAAGGAGACTTAATCATAAGACAAGAATTGCTTGAGGAGGATTTAAAGAAGGAGGTAGAGATAAAAACTGAGTTGCCTAGGAAGTCAGTAAAAACTGAATTACCTAAAACTGATATAGGCAATAAAGTAGGAAATGCTAAAAAGAATAGGAATGGGAAAACAGGTGTTATTAATCAGACTATTGTTACATCCTCTCCCATTGCATCTAGGAAGTTGTGCACTAATTGTAATTCTGCTGGTCACCTTACACATGCATGTAAAAAGGTTAAAGTAGAATATGCTGTTACTTCTGAAATACATAACATGTCTGACATGCCTAATCTTCATGAACCCTGTGGTAAGAAAGATTGCTTACTTTGTGCATACAATATCATGCATGTTTATTATATGTTAATGAATGCATCTGGTAGCACTAGCAATGAAACTGAAAAAGCCTCAGTCAACATGAAAGTTAAACAGGTTAAGATTGAATCAAATGTTACTCCTGTTAAAGTATCTAAACCTTCAGGACCCAAACAAGTTTGGGTACCAAAGTCCGCTTAATCAATCTGTGATTGCAGGGTAAGGTTAATAATGCAAAGGTCGTGTGGATTCTGGATAGTGGCTGTTCTAGACACATAACAGGAGAAAAGTCCATGCTTACAGATGTGGTTAAGAAGACCGGCCCGATAGTAACCTTTGGAGATGACAACAAGGGATTCACTATGGGATATGGTAATCTGGAAATTGGGAATGTCATCATTGAAAATATCTCTCTTGTTGAAGGATTAAAGCACAATCTTCTAAGTATCAGTCAGTTCTATGATTGTTAGATCAGGATTCAATGATCGTCAGGAGCTAGACTCTACTGATCAGGATTGCTGACGTCATCAGTATTGCATGGTCGTCAGGATCAGAATGAATATCAGGACTGGGATCAGAATTGATCATCAGGACTGGAAGCTGATCAGGATTCCTACTTCAAGTTATATTTGGAGTCTAGTTAAATAAGGATATTATCCTGTCGGTTCCTGGTCTGTAGGAATGTAGCTATCAATTTAGGATAGGTTTCAATCTTTGTAATTGATTAGGACTTATCATTGATAGAGAAGCTGTGTAGTATATAAACACAGTTTAGGTTTTGGTTTAATAACAGATCACATACACGAGTATTTTTGTATCCTAGCAGCTCTCAAGAACATCAGATTTTCTTGAGAGAGTTTGTAACAATTTTATATCAGATTTAATAAAGCTGTTATCTTTCTTTCATATTTGTGATATATATCTTACTTAGTCGAGAATCTTATACAATTGTATTCAACCCCCCTTCTACAATTGTTTATTACTGGGCAACAATTGGTATCAGAGCAAACTGATTTAATTTTGAATCAGATACGATCTAAGATGTCGACAACTAAGTATGAAAGCATGAAAATTCCCATCCTGAAGAAGTCAGAATATTCAACTTGGAGAGTAAAGATGCTGATGTACCTGGAGGCTATGGATCCTGACTATTTGGACAGGATTCGTGATGGACCATATGTTCCTACCAGAATCATAGAACGAACAGATACAGTACCTGAACATTATGTGGTCAAGGCTAAAAGTGATTGGACTCCAGAAGAAAAGGCTCATATTCTCAGAGAACCAAAGATAAAGAATATTTTGCACAGTAGTCTTGATGCTGTCATGTCAAACAGAGTGATTGCATGCAAGTCTGCAAAAGAAATCTGGGATACCTTGGAAACTCAGTGCCAGGGATCTGCATCTTTTAAGAAAAACAGAAGGGCTCTTTTGATTCAAGAATATGAACAATTCGATGCAAGACCTGATGAGAGCCTGACTGATCTATATGATAGATTTCTAACACTATTGAACAGTTTATCTTTAGTTGACAAGGAATATGAAACTGAAGATTCTAACACCAAATTTCTAAGAGCTTTACCTGAAGAATGGGATACTCAAACATCGATCATTAGACACCAGTATGATCTCAACACTGTGTCTCTTGATGAAGTCTATGGGATGCTAAGAACTCATGATCTTGAAGTTCAACAGAGAAAGAATAAGAAGAGCAGCAAGGCAAAATCTATTGCTTTGAAAGCAGAGGCTAAATCAAAAGGAAAAGCTGTGGAGGTCTCTAGAAGTAAATCAAGAATAATTGAGTCAGATCCTGATGACACATCATCAGATACTAATGGCAATCCTGATGCCAATAATGATGATGACTCTTCTGACTCAGACATAGAAGAGATGGTTGCTATGATTGTCAGAAACTTCAGAAGGATGAAGTTCAGGAAGAATAGAAGACAAGGCAACTTTCAGAAAAGGACCTTCAATGCAGACAAAGACAAGTATATCAAAAAGGATAGCAAGGGTAGCAAATTTGACAAGTCAAAGGTTAGATGCTACAAGTGTAATGGTATGGGTCACTTTGCTTCAGAGTGCAAGAAAACAAAGGCACTCATCACATCAAGCAAGGATTGGATGGACTCTTCCTCAGAATCTGATACTGAGGTGGTCAACTATGCACTAATGGCCAATACTGATGATACTGCTATTCCTGATGATAAGGTACTCAATACTGTCTTTGATTTTGATATTGATAATGCTTCTGAGTTAAGACGTTTTCTAAAGTCATTGCATATTAGCTTTAGAAGTCAAACTGCTGAGAATTCTAGAATCTTATCTGAGATGTCTGAACTTAGGAAAAGGAATGAGCATTTAGAAGCTGAATTTTCTCATATGCAAAAAGTACAGATAGAATGTGATAATGCTAAACACATGTTTTTAGAGATGAAATCTAAATGTACTGCTCTAGAAAAGGAACTTAAATATGCTAATGAGAAAATCAGAACCTGGACAGACTATGGTAGAAAATTTCATGAGATTAATACCTCTAAGAATTGGAAAGATTGTCTAGGGTATAAGTCAGATGAAGATAAGAAATTTAAGGAGAAAGTTGTTATTGATGAGACAGTTAGTCCAAAAACCTATAGACATGTTATAGACAAAACCAAATCTAAGATTATTCCTGTTGATTTTGTTTTTGGTAAGGATTCCAATTCAACTTTTGAAAAGGGATCTACTTCTGTTCAAAGTATAAATCTTGCAAAGTCTAAACCTGTCTTGAATAAAGTCTCTAAGAATGTAGGTTTACTGTCTCAGAAACAACTCAAGGATAAATTCTGTGAGGTTACAGATAAGAAAAAGGAAGCTACTGTTAAGAGAAACAGGAATGGTAAAATTGGGATTAATAAAGAGAATGGTTATAAGTATATCCCAAATGCACCTAGGAAAAGTTGCTTTAACTGTGGTAACTCTAATCATCTTGCTATTGATTGTAAAAAGAGTTTAAAGAAAAGTACTGAAATTCCTATTTCTGATGTCAGGAGTAGATCAGTATTTTATAAACCACAGGAGTCCTATTTTCATTGTGGTAGTATATGGCATTCTATTTATACTTGTAAAGATTATCATGATTTGTACTATAACTTTTATGATCCATTGCCTAAATTTGATAAAAGTACAAAGTCTGATAGAATTGAGAATGTCAAGTTGGAACATGCTTTTGTTAATACTGATACTGACAAAGCAAATCCTGATGGAGTAAATCCTGTCAGGACTGCTAAAGTCAAAAAGTCTTCTGCTGCTAAAGTTAATAAATTGCATAGAAAAGGAACCCAACATGTATGGGTTCCTATATGTTCTAACTAGTGTGTTTCTATTCTGATTGCAGGGAAAAAGGAAAAATGTGTTAGTCATGGATAGTGGATGCTCTGTGCACATGACTGGAAACAAAGCCCTGTTATCAGAATATGAGGAAAAAGCTGGCCCAACTGTGTCTTATGGAGATGGCAACATTGGACAAACTTTGGGATATGGCAATATAATCATTGGAAATGTCATCATTGAAAAGGTAGCTCTAGTGAAGGGACTAAAACACAACCTGTTGAGTATTAGTCAAATCACTGACAGAGGTTATCATGTCAACTTATATTCCACACATTGTGAAGTAGTCAGCAAAGAATCAGGGAAGATTGCATTGACTGGCTACATGCATGGTAACATTTATGAAGCCAACATTCTCTCAAATCCTGATGACTACCCTACATGTCTCATCAGTAAAGCATCAGTAGATGAAAGTTGGAATTGGCACAAGAAGCTTTCTCATCTCAACTTCAGCAATATCAATGAGTTGGTTAAGAAAGATTTAGTGAGAGGATTACCAAAAGTGTTATATACTCCTGAAGGACTCTGTGATGGATGTCAGAAAGCAAAACAGAGAAGGACATCATTCAAGAGTAAATCAGAATCCTCAATTGAAGAACCATATCACATGCTGCATCTTGATCTATTTGGTCCAGTCAACATTATGACCATCAGTAAGAAAAGGTACACTCTTGTAATTGTTGATGAATATTCTAGATTCACCTGGGTGTATTTTCTCCACATAAAAGATGAAACTCCTGAAATACTGTTGGATCATATGAGGATGATTGAGACAACCACAAAGTACAAAGTTAAGATACTGAGGAGTGATAATGGTACTGAATTCAAGAATTCAAAGATGGAAGAGTTCTGCAAATACAAAGGAATTATTCAACAATTCTCTGCTCCTGGCACACCTCAGCAAAATGGAGTAGTTGAAAGGAAAAATAGAACTCTTATTGAAGCTGGCAGAACTATGTTGGAAGAAGCTAAGTTACCTACATATTTCTGGGCAGAAGCAGTCAACACAACATGCTATACTCAAAATCTCACATTGATAAACAGACATGGTGTTACTCCTTATCAATCTCTCAAGGAGAAGAAACCAAGTTTGAAGCATCTGCATGTGTTTGGCTGTAAATGTTTTGTTCTCAGAACTCATCCTGAACAGCTAGGGAAATTTGAAACAAAGGCTGATGAAGGAATTTTCATAGGCTATCCTGCATCAAGAGCCTTCAGAGTTTTTAATTTGAGAACACGAACTGTCATGGAGTCAATACATGTATCTTTTGATGATAAGAAGATAACTGGCTTGAATGAGGACTCTCATGATAGATTGGTATTTGAAAATGAAGCTACCAAGGAACCTGAAGAAATTGAATCATATCCTGATGTTCCATCAAATCCTGATGGCACACCAAATTCTGATGATGTCAACTCTGATGATGCAAATAATGGTAATACAACTAGTAGTGCAAAAGTTGAGGGGGAGCAACAAAATTCTACTTCAAGTTCAGAGTCAACTCAATCATCAGGACAGAATTCTTCAGATACTGATTCAAGTGATGATCTTGATAATTCATCAGGAGGAGATAGCAATAATTCAGGGGGAGCTTCATCTGAAGAAAATTCTTCAAATCAAGATAACACCAATCAAGGGGGAGCATCTACATCAAGACATGACTTACCACCATCAAGGAAATGGACTGCAAGTCATACTCCTGATCTGATAATTGGGGATCCTGATGCAGGTGTTCAGACAAGAAGTGCAACTCAGAATGAATGTCTATACAACAACTTTCTATCCAAGGAGGAACCTAAGAAAGTTGAAGATGCACTCAAAGATGCTCTGAAATTCCAAGTGCCTTCCGATTCTTATCCATGGAAGATGACGATTTATCTGATAATTCATTTATACCATGCGTGGAGGAAGAAGACGAAGCTAAGGAAGAAGGAATAAGAGGGCAAGTCCGAGGGCGTGGACGTAGGCGAGGACGTGGGAGAGGAAGAAGGCATGAGGAAGAAGAGGAAGAAGCAACAACAATGTGACTTCAAGGCCTGTAATTAGCAACTCTCGTGCTACGAATCCCAATGGAAGGCTTGGACTTGACAATTCTTATGCCACCAATTCTAAAGAAAGGCCTGAAATTGGCAATTCTAATGCTAGGAACTGCAATGAAGTTGGCAGTGCCTACATACAATCACATATTACCCTAGGAGGAACTAGAAGTGGGAATAATGAGGGAGGAACGAGTGGAGATATTGCAACCCTTGATAAGACTAATATGTTGTATTGCCGTATTTGTCTTGAAACTCTTAACATCCCTGTCTATCAGGTCTCTCTCTCTCTCTCTTTATCCCCCTTTCCCCTCCCTCTCCCTCTCTCGTTCTCTCTCCCTTCTTCTCTTGCCTCCATGTTATCAAACAATTTTTGTTTCTTTTTTGGTTTTTCTCTTTTGGTATAATTCTAGTTAACCTTGGAGTAGTATTTGAATTTTTTTGGTTCTGGTTAGGGCAAAAGACAAGCTTCTTTACCAGATTGCATGGGTTTAACACAAAATTTAGGCATGATGAGTTGTTATCGTACTGCTCCTTGGTGCAGTTGCCACCAAAGGTAAAAAATTAAGGTCATTAAAAAACACAGGCAAGAGAACTGGATAGTTTTGTAATTTGTACTCCTCCTAACACATTCTTTAATGTGAGTCTCTTATGGGCATGCCAATTATATGTACATACGACTGCCACCATATTTAGAGGTCTGTTGGAGGCCCAAACAAGATTGGGCTAGTAAATCGTAGGCCCAATCTAATGGACCGAGCAAAGCCCATGCTAAACCGGCCCGAAGTCTTATATGTTACCGTTGAACGTGTATGACCTAGTCTGAGCCACTTACCGAGACGTGGGCATCCACGTCCCCTCGAGCGGATACCTCCCGAAGCATACGGGGAGGAACAACCAGCTAACAGGTTTATATATATTAGGTTCAATTAGAACTCCTTCTTCACGTACTTGAATACATACAAGCTCTTGTACGTTAGAATTAATACTTGGAGCCGATTAACTGATTCTCACACCGGAGGTGAATCGGGGAACACATCCCTCGCATTCTTTTCTTTGCAGGTTAATCCGACGAACCTCGTGGGAGTCCGACCTGACAGAAATTTGGTTCCAACATTTGGCGCCGTCTGTGGGACATGTACAAGTAAGCTTGAAACAAATCAAACAATTACGATGGCTATTGATAATACTGACGATCGACCACTTGGTTTTACCGAGACTCCTCGTCAAGGAGCTTCTACCTCCACACCTCCTATAAACCGTGTTCTTAACTTCGATGCCGAGATAGAAGAGGGTCCAATGCCCACTCCCGAAGAGCAAAAGGTCATGCTCCTTAAGTGGCGTGAAAAAACGGCCTCAAAGAATGGAAACCAAAAGGAGTTGGAACAGGCGGAGAAAGAAGCTCAAGTGAGAGCAAAGAAGAAGGAAGCCGATCTGGCCAAACTGGAGGCAATTAAACGCCGGAGGCCCGAGTTGGACGCAGAAGAAAAAGCCCTCCAAGACGCCGTGGAAACCGGCGAAAGAACTCTGATGGTAACTAAGCAGAGGAAGGAGAAAAGGGTGTATAATGATGAAGACGAGTCTTCGGATTCTGAATCACACCCCCGAAGAACCCGTCACAAAAGCACGGTTCACTTGGACATTGACGATGAAAGAGACCCTCGCATAAAAGACAGACTGAGCCGAATGGAGAAGGCCATGTTTGGCGATCGAAGGGTAAGTCATGAGCCCATCATAACAGAAGAAATTGAGCAATATAGGTCTCCGCCCGGGAGACAGTTCCCAAAGATGAACGAATTTAATGGTAAGGGTGACCCCAAGGATCACTGTGAGAAGTACGAGTCCCTCATGATAGGTATGGGACACTGTGATATAATGATGTGCAAGATGTTTAAGACCTATTTGAAGGGCGCTGCTACTATGTGGTATAGATCCATGAAACCTAGGTCGGTTCATTCATAAGACCAATTAAAGAGAAAATTCTTAAGGCACTATTCCCATTTTTGCCGAAGAGAGAAAGACACCGAAGCCTTGATTCACTACCGTCAGAGGCCGGACGAAGAGTTGGGTGATTACTTGGCTAGGTTCAAGGAAGAAGCTGGGATGGTCACAAATTTGGATAAAGTAAAAGCTGATGGATTCTTGTCAGCCGGTTTAGACCCTGTAAAAGGTAAAAAAAACTATGATCCTCTCTTTATGATATTCCTCCTAAATCTTTGAATGATATATACTTGAGAGGAGAAAGTATCCGAAGAAAGATGGAGTCAATTGGGGGTTATAAGGAGAGTCGAAGAGAGGATCGTGGGAAGAAAGGGCGTGATAAATATGAGTCTAGTCGAAGGTATGATGATAGGAGAGACGAGGTGAATGGCCGAGATAAGGGGGTCGGGCGGAGAAGAGCTAGAGATAGTACAGTGTTCACTCCTTTAAATACACCTATCTCGAAGATTCTTCATGAGATAAAAGGAAAACCAGGTTTCGTTCGCCCAACCCGAATGAAGATGCCCGATTATAAAAAGAATGGTAACAAATACTGTGATTACCATCAAGACAAAGGTCACAACACTGATGAGTGTCACCATTTGAAGAAGTTGATTGAAAGGATGATTAAAGATGGAGAATTGAATCAGTTTGTCAAAGACCTAAGGGACAAATTAGCACCGAAGGAAGACAAGCAGAAGGAGCCCGAAGATGGAGAAAGGTATCGGGGTGAGGTGAAGACCATTTCTGGAAGAAGCGCCCTAGACCGAGATAGCAAGACTATAAAAAAGAGGTACGCCAGACAAGTGTACAATTTGTATCAGTTCTAGTCAGCCAAACAGGCGATGCCGATCATGTTCACCGAGGATCATTATGAGGATGTGATATGGCCTCATGAAGACCCCTTGATCATCAACCCTGTGATAGAGCAAAATAAGATATGGAAAGTGCTAGTCGATGGGGGAAGTTCGGTCAACATCTTGTATCACCGAACGTACAACAAGATGAACTTAGGAGGTGAACAGCTGGAACTATGCCATGAATCTCCTCTTTATGGGTTCGGAAACCAACCAGTCCCGATTGAAGGTACAATTACTTTATCTGTTCTTTTAGGTAAAGCACCATATACTGTTGAAAAGCAGGTGAAATTCTACGTGGTCCGAGTGGAAAGCCCGTACAATGCCATCCTGGGAAGGCCAGCCCTTAAAGCTTTCCAAGCAGTCTCCTCCATCCCTCATCTGAAATTGAAGTTCCCCACCGAACAAGGCATTGAGGGGATGAGGGGCGATCATAAAACTGCCCGAATCATAGTGCTCGAGGACCTAGATAAGGATCAAGCATTTGAAATGTCCGAAGGTGGAAAGAGAAAACGAGCAGATGGTGAAGCGAGTGGTAGCCACCAAACCATGAACATTGAGCTGGAAAAATTTGGAGCGGACTTATCTTGTCCAATTTCTGAACCGGCAGCAAAAACCTAAGAGGTGGAGCTGTATGCTGGTTGTTCGGGAAAGATGGTCCGAATTGGGAAGAACATGGAGCCTGACTTAAAAAGGAAGGTGATTGAAGTGGTTAGGCAATACCACGATGTCTTTGCATGGGGACCCGAAGACATGTCTGGTTTGGATCCAAAGACAATGAGGCATTGCCTCAATGTTAAGCCCGAGGCCAAGCCGGTTAAACAAAGAAAAAGGACTTTCACCATGGAAAGACAGAAGATTATTGAAGCCGAGGTAGAAAAGCTGTTAGAGGAAAAGTTCATTGAGGAGATCGAGTACCCAGATTGGTTAGCTAATGTGGTGGTGGTGAAAAAGGCCAACAACAAATGGAGGATGTGTGTGGACTACACCGATTTGAACAAGGCTTGCCCGAAAGATCACTACCCTTTGCCAAGCATTGACCATCTCACAGATGCTACTTCGGGATATCAGGTACTTAGCTTTTTAGATGCTTTTTCAGGTTATCATCAGATAGCGATGAATGCCAAGGACATCCCGAAGACAACATTCATCACCCCGAAGGGAACCTATGCCTACATCAAGATGCCCTTCGGCCTAAAGAATGCAGGGGTCACGTTCCAGAGAGTGGTCAACAAGATTTTTGCCAAGCAAATTAGGAGAAATATGGAATGCTATGTGGATGATATGATTGTCAAGTCACAACTCGAATATCATATGGAAGACCTGAGGGAGTGTTTTTAAACACTAAGGAAGAATAATATGAAGATCAATCCGAACCAGTGCACATTTGGAGTTTCTAGCGGGAAGTTTTTAGGCTACATGGTAAGTGCCCGAGGAATTGAGGCGAACCCAGAGAAAATCTAGGCTTTAATCGACATGGAGTCACCAAAGATAGTTCGGGATATACACAAATTGACCGGCCGGATGGCAGCTTTGCGGAGGTTCATATCAAGGCCAACAGAAAAGGCCCTACCCTTCTTTGAGGTGCTTCAGGGGTCAAAGAATTTTGAGTGGGGGCGAAATTGTCAGAGAGCGTTCAAAAAAGTAAAGGAATATCTCACCAAGGCACCACTCTTAATGAGACCAGACCCGAAGGAAACGTTAGTGAAAGAGCATGAAAAGAATCAACACCCAGTGTTCTATGTATCCCATATGCTGAAGGATGCAGAAACAAGGTACCCGAATGCTGAGAAGTTCGCATATAGGCTAGTCATGGCTACCCGAAAATTGCGACACTAATTTCAAGGACGAACAGTGCAGATAGTAACCAACCAACCTCTCAATAAAATCTTGACGAGACCAGAGGCGTCGGGAAGGGTGGTAGCATGGTCCATTGAGATGGGCGAATACGACCTGGAATATATTCCAAGGACCTCTATCAAAGCCCAGGTGCTAGCGGATTTTATGGTAGAATGTTCGGTCGCCGGGTCAAAATGTGGAGCCGGGTTGATTCTTTCTAGCCCGGACGGGTTTGAAATATGCCAGGCAATAAGGTTTACTTTCCCTCTGACAAACAACGAAGCCGAGTATGAAGCGTTATTGGCCGGAATGAATCTAGCGAAGAATCTAGAAGTAAGACACCTAAGGGCGTTCAATGATTCTATATTGATGGTTAAGCATTTCTCCGGGGAATATGAGCAGAGATAGCCCCGAACGAAAGCATATGCCGTAAAAGTACGTGATGGTTCAGCTTTGTTTGAGTCATTTGAGTTAAATCAAATTAGTAGAGAAGACAACAGCCGGGTCGATGCACTATCCAGGCTCGCTTCGGCAGAAACTCATAATTTGACGGGATCAATCTACCTGACCGAGGTGAAACAACCTTCGATCGACAAGAAATAGTGCATGGAAATCCACCAAGGAATCAATTGGATGACTCCGATCAGGGCATACCTGGAAAAAGGTACCTTGCCCCTAGACCGGAAAGAAGCACAAAAGGTGAAGTACAGGGCAACAAGTTATACATTCATAGGAGGAAAGCTATATAGAAGGTCAGCGATCGAACCCCTACTGAGGTGTTTGGATGGGGAAGAGCAGTTACTGGCCTTAGAGACCGTACACAAAAGAATATGCGGGGAACATCTAGTCGGTCGATCACTTGCCTTTAAAATCCTCAGACAAGGATTCTATGCGAGCAGATGCGGCTAAGTATGCGAAGAAATGCCGACAATGCAATTGTTCAGCACCATTCCGAAGTAGCCCCCCGAGGAGATGGTGTCAGCTCTGAGCCCAATACCCTTCACCATGTGGGCGGTTGATATTGTGGGGATCCTACCCACGAGCACGAAGCAGGCCAAATATTACATTGTGGTGATTGATTATATGACCAAGTGGATTGAAGCCTGACCATTGGCCACCATAACCGAAGAAGCAGCAAGAAAGTTCATGCTAGAGCAGGTGATCCTTAGGTTTGGGATTCCGAAAGTATTTGTTTCGGATAATGGAACTCAATTCATCGGGAACAAATTCAGAAAGTTCCTAAATCATTTTGGATTTCAACAGAAGTTCAGCTCAGTCGGTCATCCCCAAGGAAACAGAGCAATCGAAGCCGCAAACAAGATCATTTTTTATGGGATAAAGAAGCGCTTATGCGACACCAAGGGACTATGGGCCGAAGAACTACCTTGGGTATTATGGGCGTACCAAACTACCCCGCGATCATCTACTGGAGAAACTCCTTTCAAGTTGGCATTCGGAACAGATGCACTAGTCCCAATAGAAGTCGGCTTAGATTCTTACCGAACGGAGGTGTTCAACGTTAAAGCAAACGAGTTCGGTATTAGGGCGAACGTAGACCTGCTCGAAGAAGACAGAGAGGCTGCCCACCAAAGGAATCTGAAATATCAGCTTCAGGCAGCCCAATATTACGATTCAGGAGTCAAGAAAAGAGCTTTAATGATTGGAGATTTAGTTTTGCGGGAACTTGCCACTTCTATGACAACAAAACAAGGAAAACTAATGCCTAACTGGGAAGGACCTTACAAGGTGGTTGAGGTTGTTCAGCCGAGAACCTACAAGTTGGCAAGGTTGGACGACAACCCAATTAAAAACACTTGACATGTCTCGCGCTTACACAAGTATTACCAATAAGTTATGTCTCACTTTTGGAAGGCCTTTTTATCGTTTTGTGTTGGAGTTTTAGCATATTTATTTCAGTCTGTATTGAATTCCCTAAGAGAAAGCATGTGTACTACAACTATGAAATATTATCAATGAAAACATATATTCATGGCTATCCTTATTCTATTGCAATGATTTGACATTAGAACCTTATTATATTTCTTAATCATGCGAATTGGATTAAAGAAAATAGACATTTATCTAAGGGCGATCGATAAAGATAAAGTGTCGATCGACTCTTTCTTTTACTCAATATTTTGTCAATACGGCGACCGATTAAAGCATGGTGCCCGATTCCCTAAATATTTGGGGAACAAGAAGTATGCGAAGGCAAATTAAAGGCCGAAGACGGTTACAGACCCAAAATATTATTTAGATTTATGAAAATTATGTTAAGGCGATTTGTAGGCCGAAGATACATAAATCACATAAAAGGGTTATAAATATGCAAAGGCAAATTAAAGGCCAAAGATGCATAAATTAGCCAGAAATATGCCAAGGAAAGTTTTGAGCCGAAGCAGCATAAAACAATGTAGTTTTATGTTAAGGCAAAACCAAGTCAAAGACGCATAAGTAAATTAAAATTATGTTGAGGCAATCTCCAAGCCAAAGATACATAAATTGATTAAAACTATGTTAAGGCATATAAAAAGCCGAAGACGCATAAAATTAAAAACAATAACTTTAATATTAAAAGCCCGAAGGGTAGAATATTAAATGTTTACAGCCCGAAGGCAATAAAAAAATATATACATATAAAGTCTACTCCGAAAGTTCTTCTTCTTCACCCGAAGAAACCACTGGAGGCTCCTCGAGACTATCAGGATGACCAACAGGATCCTCAAAGCCTTCCTCGACGAGGGGCTTGTGATCCAAGCCCAGGGTGGCAGCCCTCTTCACGAACTTGTCGTGGCCCATCTGGTAGCAGCGCTCCTCGGCATTCAGCCTCAGTTTGGCCTCCTTCCGGGCGAGCTTTCGGACGGCTTTAAGCTGCAAGTTCCTGTTAGAAACGCGATTCCGAAGGGCTTTATTATCCTTCTGCAGCCTTTCCCCGGTCCTCCTTAAGGATCCTCGCCTGCCCCTCCAGCTTCTCGAGGTCCTCCCTAGCCATCCAAAGAGCCTCCTCGGCTTGGGTCGCCTTGGTCTCTATCTGTTCGAACTGGCTGAAGTGAAGTTGCATACTTATCATGAAGAGAAGTCCAAGCAGTTCAACGCAAGCATCTACCGGACTTAGCTGCTCGAACTTGGGTCAGTCGGCCGGTAGCAAAAGAGCTCGGCACAAATCCAGACCTATGTCCTTGGCTGCCATGGGGGCAGGAGCAGCAACAGAGTCCGTCTCCAGCACAGCCCACTGGGGGACGTACGTCTTGACAACGTCCCCTCTTCGCATTCTTTTGCGCGAACCCGGAGACAGCGGAGCCCTTTCCATTTCGGGTTGTTGGCGAGAAGGGGCAGATTTCTCCTGAGCACTTTGGTCGCCCCCTTCAGGATTTGGGGTCGGCGAGCCCCCAGCTTAAGCCGTTTAGGAGGCCTGGAATTTAGCCTTCTTCCGTTCAATGTGTTAGGCCGAATACACAATATATAATCAAGTATGTATGAGAATAACAATTAAGAACACTGTTTATGAATCAATAAAACTGTAATCTTATTAACAGCTTCTCTCTTTATGATGTTAACGAATCACAAAGAGCTTCTAGGTTACAAGAATAATATATCAATATTCGCGTCCCTTCTAGGGATAACCTATCTGTGTTTATATAGTACACAGCTACATACAATCCTTATCTAATTGATATTCCTACAAGTTAGCTATACAAAACTTATCAATTAAGGATTGCTTCTTATCTTCCATTCTGTTTCCTTAGCTGTATCAATATATTCTGCTTCTTTCCATCTTCAGAATATATTGCTTCTAGACTCTTCAATTCTGCACCGACAGCTAATTCAACTATCACCCTGTCAGACTTTAAATAAACTCTGACCGGCTTCAATTAAACTCTTCACCCTGTCAGAGTTTAACTAAACTCTGACTGGCTTCTGATAAACTCTTGTCAGTACCTGTTGCTTAAACACTGATAAACAAACATTAGCAATTATATCTAACAATCTCCCCCAACTTGTTCATAATAAAATGTACAAGTTAAACATATAATTGATGATGTCAAAACCATTTAACAAATGCAGTGTTTAACATATAACAGAGTTTAATTTAAAACAGAGTTTAAATTTGACTTATAATAGAAAATATTAAAAACTTACAGTCATACTTTACTTGACTTCTTCAATATCAGGTACAGTCCTGAGATAATCAATCAGCAGTCTTCTCTCAGCATTCTCAAGTTCAGCTATCATAATCTCTTTCAGCTCCTTATACTCTGGATCTCCTTCACCAGTTTGATATATGGCAGCCCTCAGAGAATAGATACTGTTCTTCTTCATGTCATTCCCTAACCGAATGTACTGAGCTTTATCTGACTCTAAGTTGAATTCTAAGACTTTTATTCCAAGTGCAGTTTTAAATCTAGCACTGTTTCTTTTCATCTCCACCAACTTTCCAGCATGATCTCTATACTTTGGAATATAAGCATTTGAGACTCCTCCTCCTCCAAGCATCACTTTTGATTTCAGCATCTTTTCTCTTAAGATTTGAGCAACATTATGGGTGTGTCTGTTCTTAACTTTCAACAGATAAAGTACATATTCAAGTTCTTCCCATGATTTGAGATTGACATCAGATTCTCCAACTCTATAAACACTTCCATCACTCATGAAGTATAACAGAAACTGCTTCTTCAAGACTCTGTGAAAAATCAACTGAACAGATTCTAACTTATCAAGATTTTCTTGTGTATCCCCAATACCAGATCCTGCCAGTGAAATATTGTCTTGAGATCTGTTATTTATTCTCTTCTCCCTATGTGAACCTAAACCAGACTTATCAGAAAATTCTTTTCCAAGTACAGTCCTGGTTTGAGAAAAATTCACAGGTTGAAGTGTCAAAGTTTCAGAGAGTACAGGTCTTAAGAAACCTTTGAGTTGAGGAGCTAGCTGAGTTTGCACAGCTTGAGCCTTGTCAGAGGCTGGCTTAACTTCAATAGTATCATCAACTTGAGCAGCGTCAGAGGTTGATTTTGCTAATCTTGTTTCAACTTGAGCAATGTCAGAGGTTGAATTATCTTTCTTTTCCAGGTTAGGCTCTTCAATCATTTTGCCTTTACCCTTATCAGAGTTTCTAATCACAGGTCTCCTTGTATATTGTATACTCTGTTGTGTATTCTCTTTGATAGAAATACCAACTTCTTTCTTCCTAGGAGCCTTGATTTCCTGTTTCTTGTAGATTCCAGCTTCAAGATTTTTCTTGTGTTCTTCAGCAAGCATCTGTTCTTCAGCCTGGATATCTTCAATAGTAACTTCCTTTCCATGCTCTTTAATAAAGATCCTAGCAGCAATCTCTTCATCAGTAGATGGGTTAGCTGAAACAACTAAACTTTTGTTGAGTTTTGAAGTAGATTGACCACCAGAGTTTATTACACTTCTTTGCCTTTGAGCAGAAATCCTTCTTTCATTTCCTCTGCTTCCCCCATCAGTAGAATCATCCTTCCGTCTCAGAGTTTGAGTATCTTTGCATTTGTCTTTAGGTATACTCTCCCCCTTTTTGACATCATCAGAAAGTAGTACTGATGTCAGCAATTCAAACGCAGTAGAAATGGAAGTCAGTTGAGCAGACATAGCATTCTGGTTGTCCTCAACTGTCCCAAGCCTCTTCTTGATTTCTTCAGAATCCCTGGCTTGCTGCTTGAACATGGCATAGTAATAAGTTCTGTCAGCCTTTAAAGTAAGATCCCTCAGACTTACTTCATTCCTCAGATTTGTAAGCATTTGTTGATTCTCATCAAATCTATTATTGAGAGATTTGACTTGAACAACAGTTGCCTGTAAGCTCGTAAGGACATCAGGATTTGAAATCTTCTTGACAGAATCAGATAGAAAATCTGCAGCCCTTTGTGCTGGAAAGACACAATCTGCATTAGCCCATGTATTGTAATACATATTCTGAAAATGCTCAGAAGCAGCCCTTTGAACTTCTCTCTCTTTAATAGAATCAGCTTGAAGATCAGAAATTTCCACCTGAACATCAGAGTTTGAATGAGCAGGACTAGCTTCAGCATTGTCATCCTCTCTGTGAATATCTTCAAGCACATTTTCAGCAGTGATTTCATCAATTAACTGTGCAGTTGCATCAGGTACTTGGTCTGCTACAGTTTGAGGAACATCAGAGTTTGCTGGAGCAGTAACCTCTGCTTCTCTCTGAACAATCTCAACAACTGATTGTTGCAAAGCTTCAAGTAAAACAATATCCTCATGATCATTATCTGTTGCATCAGCATGTACAACAACAGCTTCTATAACTGGATCAACTCTAATCTGATCAACTTCCTCACCTTTCTCAAAATCAAGAGAAATGATTTCTGTGTGAGAAGCAATAGGTTCTACTAATTCAGTAGTAGCTTGATCAGCTTCTAGTACAATATCTTCATGATTGACAATTCTGCTGTCAGAGTATGCAGCAACTTCCTCAACTACATCATCAGCTTTTGATGTAGGAGCTTCTGTTTCAAAATCCATCAGAATAGCTTCAGGATTTGCAGCATCCTCAGCAGTTAGAATATTCTCCTCAACAACAATTGCAGGAGTACTTGGAGGAACAGTTGTAGTCACAATCTCCTCATTCTCTGATGTAGGAGCTTCAGTTTCCTCAGGTTCTTTGTCCATATTTGCAATGATATCACCAAAAAGTTGTTCAGCAACTAGTCTTCTCTTTCTCTGATGAAGAGTTTCTTCATCAGCTTCAGTTTCTGAGTCTGCAATAGAATCAGCAGCAACAGACTTTGCCCTTTGGGCTCGCCTTTTCTTCATTCTTTTTCTCTGAGGCACAGCATCAACATTTGATGCCTCAGCTTCAGTGTGTTGCAAACCAGACTTAACTGATCGAACTTTAGATCTCTTTGACCTCTGTGGTTGAGACACAGAAGGTCCAGCTTCAGTGTTTGCCAGCTGTTGTTGTTGTAAAGTGACTAGGAATTGTTGCACAGACTCAGGCAATAGCAAGCAACCAACATCACCTTTCTTGTTGTCCTTGTTGATAAGATCATTGAAAATACGTTTGTGCAATTTAAATGAGAGGATAACATCATCCTCTACTATCTCAACATTAGGACAGCAAAGATTGAATATTAACTGACAAAACCTAGAGAAATAAACAACATTTCTATTCTCTAGCATTTTCTCACCAATATTATGCAAAACTAATCTAGCAATATCAAAATTACTGCCATAAAGAAGAGAATACCCGATCTGTAGACTATCAGTGGGAATTGCATCCCAGTTTGTGCACTTTTTCCCGAACGCTCTTGTTATGCAGTCGAAAAAGAAACTCCATTCCTTTCTCAAGAGCGGTCGCTTCAATTGACCAATCTTTGTCAGTGGTCCAGAGTAGCCTATTTCTTGCATCATTCTAACTAACTCAGAATCTCCAACAGCAACTGTGAACGAATTGAAATCTTCAAGATCCAAAGCATCACGAACAGTTCTGGGAGTTACAGTATAGTCATTGTCTTGAAATTGAAAAATGATAGAAGGAGACCCATTTTCTCCTCCATTATCATAAGCATCTGTCTGCCAGAAAGCTTTAATTTGTGTTGCAGACAGCTTCAATGGTGCGGTTAGAGCAGTACCGATATCAGAGTTTAACAAGAACCTCTGAATCAAATGAAACGCCTCCGGTGCGTTCTCATTTGCTACAGGAGCAGAATAATTGTTGGGAACAAATTCTAATTCAGAAGCAATAAACGCTGTAGTTACCATTAGTAAGATTTGAAAACAAGAAGAACTGGGCTTTGAAAGTGTTTGAGTGTTTGTGTGTGAGTAAAAGCTTATGAAAAGATGAGGTGCGTAAAAGATTGAATCGTGTGTATGTAGTGTATTTAAATAATAACTGTAAAGATTAAAAGTATGTTAGTGGGACAGATGTCAAACGTGCATACGCTGACAGCTGTATCTAACAACTTCCAATACACACGTGCAGACGTGGAGACACCTGGCATCACATAAAACACTCAAAATATCCGCTTAAAAGAAAAAAAATCAATAATAATAAAATTATCAATTTTAATAATAAAGTACAAAGGAGCTCAACAGTCAGAATAATAATGACTATCTTGAAACTCCGCACCTTATTATCCCAAGCGCTTCGAGTCAAGTAAAAACCTTTCAGTTACCCTGTTGAATGCTTTAAAAACTGAAGCATTTTAACAACAGGCTTCATATCTTAAAATTACCATACACCAAATGGCAGGAACCTTTGAATTCATGGATGTAGAATCATTCTTGAACATGAACTGGCATCAACAAGCAAACTATATCATAGATGAGTTTCTTGTTCTGTCTTTTCTGAATGATGAAGGTCTTATAGCAGATGATGAAATAGCGGAAGGACCGATCTCCAATCCTTATGTGCACATCATCCGTCCCGGTCCATATGATGTGCCCATCCTGGCAGACGATCATACTATGGAGATTTGTATGATGCTCTTCCAGCAGAGCTTCCTGATGGGTACTGAGGAGACAATCTTCTTGGAATCCTGCAAGCTGCAAAGCAGAAAGAGAATCCGAGAAGATGATGATGATGATGATTCATCTTCAGGATGTTGTCAAGCAATCCCAGATGGTATAATGATCAGTTGAACAACTGGGTAGCGATCATCAGAAGTAATAGAGCACAATAGCTTCTGGCTCTAACTCTTCTGCTTCAGATGTAGCATTCAAATACTTGTCCTGGTTAAATAGATCTTCCCTTTTGTAACCATAGTGATTAGTATTTACCAGAAAGATTAGCTAAACATGAGTATGAAATTGTCTGAATGTAAATTTGAATCAATTAATGAATTTTTTTTTTGTTTCTTTACATATCAGTATTATCAATATTGCATAGTAATTGTAAAGTGAAAGAAATGATATCACTTTAAACAATAAACTAACATACTCAGCAGCATTACGAATCACTATCAGGACTTATCAAACACACTCTTTCTTTTCTCCGTTCAATCATACTTTTTCGAAAAACAAATGACTAATCTCAAAATTA
This sequence comes from Heracleum sosnowskyi, assembly GCA_030848705.1. Lineage (NCBI taxonomy): Eukaryota > Viridiplantae > Streptophyta > Magnoliopsida > Apiales > Apiaceae > Heracleum > Heracleum sosnowskyi. The sequence continues at coordinate 12,811,069 of CM061243.1, forward strand.
TAAAATTTCTGAAACAAAGAAATTATTTTAACCATCAGAGATTAAAACAAAGTAACCTCGGCGTATTTCACACAATACATCAGTGTTTACCATTTGTCCTTCTTTGTCAATAAACTCTTTTCTCAATCTGTACAGTTGTGAAAATATGTGTGTGTAGTAGCAGAGTTTACCGAAATCAGTATTTAGATCATCTCAAAGTGCATAAAATCCACAATCTAAAGTAGTAAAAACTGGTTGCCTAAACTCTCATGTTTAACATAAAATCTGATTTTATATCTAAACTCTGTATTATTGATATCCTTTCATTTGAATATGTCTTTTATTTTTCACCCCCTTTATTTGTTTTTTTTTTTTTTTTTTTCCAGTAATCAGTGGTTGGCACTAGTCACCAAAAATCAAAGATTTTAGCCCTTATTTCATACAATAAGTTCCTGGATCTTCCTAGGCACAACATGATCTCAAAGGAATTTGTGCTCTTTTTGGCATCTTTTGATTTGAGGGTGAATTATTTGCAATTAATAATCAGAGTTTAGACTTTTCATCAGTAAATATAATTAACTTATGAGAGAAAATGCAAACAGCTAATACAGACTCAGTGTATAGGATCAATAAACTAAGAGATGCTATAAATATAGAGACAGTATCATGCTGTGTTAGCTTACTGCACATTTTTGAGATCAGAATCTATACAACTCTTAAGGATTCACAATTACTTACTGAGAATTATGCTTCATACAAATTTCTTCATTGGTCCATATGTTTCAGACAAAATTACAATCAGAGTATAGCATTAAACTGTAACAAACTGAGTATGACCAACTTTTTATGACTCACAGAGTTTAGCATCAGAGTTTAACAGACAGAGTTTATGACACTGGTACTCATAACAGTTAATACATGCAAGGAATCATGAGCATTAAACAATCAAACATGGATAGATTTTGAGTCTAACCCGTATCTCTAGTCAGAACCAGAGATCATGCCAAGTTCATTTACCAATCTTGTAAAAGTAGCTTCACTCAAAGGTTTGGTGAAGATATCTGCAAGTTGTTGGTCTGTAGACACAAAATGAAGCTCAATGTTCCCTTCTTCCACATGTTCTCTGATAAAATGATATCTTATGCTGATGTGCTTGGTCATGGAGTGTTGTACTGGATTACCTGTCATAGCAATAGCACTTTGGTTATCACAGAAAATAGGTATTTTAGAGTACCTTAACCCATAATCTAGCAGTTGATTCTTCATCCATAAAATCTGTGCACAACAGCTACCAGCTGCTATATACTCTGCTTCAGCTGTGGATGTGGAGATTGACTTTTGTTTCTTGCTATACCAAGAAACCAATCTGTCACCTAAAAATTGACAGCTTCCACTTGTACTTTTTCTGTCTATCTTACAGCCTGCAAAATCTGCATCAGAGTAACCAATTAACTTAAACTCTGATTCTCTAGGATACCACAAACCCAAGGTTATGGTGCCTTTGAGATATTTGAAAATCCTTTTTACAGCTGTTAGATGAGGCTCTCTGGGATCTGCTTGAAACCTTGCACAAAGACATGTTGCATACATGATATCAGGTCTACTTGCAGTAAGATACAGTAAAGACCCTATCATTCCTCTGTAGTTTGTCATATCTACTGAGGCTCCTGTGTCTTTGTCTAGCTTTGTTGCTGTAGCCATGGGAGTTGTAGCAGATGAACTATCAAGCATACCAAATTTCTTGAGAAGATTTCTGGTATATTTTGCTTGATTGATAAAAATACCATCATCTGTTTGCTTTACTTGTAAGCCTAGAAAGTAACTAAGCTCTCCCATCATGCTCATTTGATACCTGGATTGCATAAGCTTTGCAAACTTCTTACAAAGTTTGTCATTAGTAGATCCAAAAATAATATCATCTACATAAATTTGAACTAAAAGCAAATCATCACCAGAATTGAAATAAAACAAGGTTTTATCAATTGTACCTCTTGTGAACCCACTTTCTAAAAGAAATTGAGCAAGAGTTTCATACCATGCTCTTGGTGCTTGCTTTAGTCCATATAATGCCTTGTCAAGCCTGTAGACATAATCTGGATGCTTGGAATCTACAAATCCTGGTGGTTGTTCAACAAACACTTCTTCTTCAAGCTTCCCATTGAGAAAAGCACTTTTCACATCCATCTGAAAGACTTTAAACTTCTTGTGTGCAGCATAGGCCAGAAAAATTCTTATGGCCTCCAATCTTGCAACTGGAGCAAAGGTTTCATCATAGTCAATTCCTTCCTGTTGTGAATAACCTTTGGCCACAAGTCTAGCTTTATTTCTTGTAATCACACCTTCACTGTCAGTCTTGTTTCTGAAAACCCACTTTGTACCTACAATTGATCTATTCTTTGGTCTAGGTACAAGTGTCCAGACTTCATTTCTTTCAAATTCATTTAACTCTTCTTGCATTGCTGTAATCCAATTTGTATCTTGAAGAGCTTCCTCCACTTTCTTTGGTTCTGTTTGAGACAAGAAAGCATGATACAGACACTCATTATTTGTTGCACTTCTAGTTCTTACACTAGCATCAGGATCTCCAATTATGAGATCAGGTGTGTGTGCCTGTGTCCACTTTCTTGCTGTTGGTAAGTGGTTTCTTTCATCATTATTGAATCCTCCCCCTTGATCCATGCTCTCCTGATTCATATGTTGACTTTCTGCAGCTTCTGAGGCTCCCCCTGAATTGGATGGCTCAGAGTTTGAACTGTCAGAGTTTGAATCAGTTTCCTCAACTGACTCACTTGCTGTGTCTTGTTGAGCTTCTTCACGCTCCCCCTCAACTGGTTCTCTATTTTGTTCAATTTGAGAATTTCCAGTTTCTCCAGTATTAACCAGTAGAGGTTCAGAGTATGCTTCGTCAGAGTTTGTCAAACCTGCTTCATCAGAGTTTATATCATCAGAGAATAGATCTTCATTTTCAAAACGTAGTTGATCATATCCATCCTTGTCTTCAAGTCCAATTATTTTCTTGTCATCAAATGACACATGTATGGATTCCATGATCACCTTAGTTCTCAGATTGTAAATTCTGAATGCTTTTGTTGACAATGGATAGCCAACAAAGATTCCTTCATCAGCTTTTAACTCGAACTTGGTCAACTGTTCAGGATGAGTCTTCAACACAAAGCATTTGCATCCAAATATATGAAAATATTTCAAATTTGGCTTCTTATTTTTCACCATCTCATATGGTGTTTTCCCATGCTTGTTGATCAGTGTAGCATTTTGAGTAAAACAAGCAATTTGAACAGCTTCTGCCCAGAAATAATTTGGCAATTTTGCTTCATCAAGCATAGTTCTGGCAGCTTCAATTAAGGTTATGTTCTTCCTTTCAACTACACCATTTTGCTGTGGAGTTCCAGGTGCAGAAAATTCTTGTTTCACTCCTCTTTCCTTGCAGAAAGCTTCCATGATTGAGTTTCTGAATTCAGTTCCATTATCACTCCTTATAATTTTGACTTTGTGCTGTGATCCTTTGTCCAGTAGATTTACATGATCCATCAGAATTTGAGCAGTTTCATCCTTCTTTGATAAGAAATACACCCATGTATATCTAGTATATTCATCAACAATTACTAGAGCATATTTCTTTCTGCCCATTGACATCACATTCACTGGACCAAAGAGATCAACATGTAGAAGATGATAAGGTTCCAGTATTGATGATTCAGATTTGCTCTTGAAAGATGACTTCCTTTGCTTGGCCTTTTGACAAGAATCACATAGACCATCTAGATTGAGTATTGACTTTGGAAGTCCTCTTACAAGATCCTTTCTAATTAGCTCATTGATGTTGTTCAAATTGAGATGAGAGAGCTTCTTGTGCCAATTCCAACTCTCTTCATTTGACATTCTTGCTGTCAGACACACTGTTTTTCCATCAGAGTTTGTTACCAAACTTGCTTCATAAATGTTGTTGCGCCTGTGTCCAACTAGAACAACTTTTCCAGTAGATTTACTGATAACTTCACAGTATTCACTATGAAAATCTACATGGTTTCCTCTGTCACAGATTTGACTCACAGATAACAGATTATGCTTGAGTCCTGAGACTAGAGCTACATTTGTGATGATGACACTTCCAAGATTGATATTGCCATATCCCAGAGTGTGTCCTATGTTGCCATCTCCATAGGAAACCTTTGGGCCAGCCTTCTCCTTAAAGTCTGATAGCAGGGCTTTATTTCCAGTCATATGTCCTGAGCATCCACTGTCCAAGATAAGTGTGCTCTCTATTATACCCTGCAATCACAAACAAACACTAAGTGTTAGTTTTAAGGATCCAGACTTGCTTGGATCCTTTGTCTTTCTTAACAGTGTTAGCTTTTGCAGCGGAATCAGCATTATCAGAGTTTAAACTAACATTGTCAGATTTTACACTAGCAGAGTTTGCTCTAACCCATTTCAAGTTGGGTTTTAGCTCATAATAATTATGATAAATTGCATGATAACTCTTGCAAGTATAAATGGAATGCCAAGTGCTCCCACAATGTTTGCATAAAGTCTGTGGTCTTACTCTAACATAATCATTCTTTACTTCTGAAGTAGAAGGTAAAGAATTAATATGTTTGTTCTTATTGCAGAATCTAGCAAGATGATTAGAACTACCACAATTGTAACATGTTTTCCTTGAAGCACCAGTATTAGGCATATGATTATTTCTATTATTTATGCCTATTTTTCCATTCCTATTTCTCTTGGACCCTTTAGGTTTCATGGCAGACTTCACCTCTTTGAGCTTATGATTAAACTGTTTTCCTGTCATTAAACCAACATTAACCTATTTCTCACAGACTCTAATTGGTTCTTTAACAGCTTCTTGCTCAACAAGCTTCTCTGTTTTAGATTCAATATCCACTTGTTCAACACAAGCTTCAACTGGCTCCAAAACAGCTTCTTTCACAACTACAGATTTTAGCTTGGTAGACTCTGGAACAAATATCACAGGTTTAAGTTGTGGTTTAACCTTAACCTTGTCATTAAACCTAAGTTCATCGTTTTCACAATAGCCTAAACCTACAGAATCTGTTTGAAACACTTGATGAGTGTCTCTTCCAGAGTTTGTCCAAGTCTTAATTATTTTTCTTTCTTTTTCAAGTTCAGATTCTAGCTGCTTATTTAATTTAAGCACTTCCTGTTCAATATAAACAGCATCATCTCTTTCTTTTTGAATCTGCTTCATATTCTCAAGTTCTCTTTCAAGAAACTTGTTTCTTTCTTTAAGACTAAGATTTTCAGTTTTAATTCTTTCATTTTCTAAAGTCTGATCCCTATAGCTAACATGAACACTTTTCAGATATACTCTTAACTCAGATATATTATCAGTATCATAAGCATAAGTAGTTAGGGGTACCTTATTTTCAGATGATTCAGTCTCATCTCTGACAGTTGCCATAAGAGCATAGTTTTCTCCATCATCAGAGTCTGAAGTATCTGCCCAGTCTTTGCCTTTAGAGATGAGTGCTTTCTCAGATTTGCCTTTCTTGCACTCTGGAGCATAGTGACCCATCTCTTTGCACTTGTAGCACTGGATCTCAGATTTGTCCTTCTTTCCAGACTTGGTATCCCTTCCATCAGACTTTCTGAAATTCTTCTTCTCAGAATTTGAATCTTTCCTTGAGAATCTCTTTCCCTTCTTGAAGTTCTTGAATCCCATCTTCTTGAAGGTCTTCACCATCAATGCAGCCATTTGCATCATCTGTTCTTCATCATCATCAGAGTCAGAAGCTTCACCAGAGTTTGAATCATCATCAGAGTTTGATGACTCACTCTCAGATTTAATGACTAAAGCCTTTCCTTTGGCTTTCTTCCTTGATGATTCCTTCTTAATGGGCTTCTCCTCGACTTTGAGAGCAACAGATTTTGACTTTTTACTCATTCTTCTATTCCTTTGTTCTATCTCCAGTTCATGAGTTTTCAATAACCCATAGATTTCATCAAGATCTGTATCAGCAAGCTCATAATTATCTCTTATTGTAGTTGTCTTTAAATCCCACTTTTCAGGTAGAGATAACAGAAACTTGAGATTAGACTCTTCAAGCTCATATTCTTTATCAACCAGAGACAGATCATTCAATAGTTTGCAAAATCTGTCATGAGTCTCAGTCAAGGTTTCATTAGGTCTTGAATCAAAGTGCTCATACTCCTGAGTTAGTATGGTCCTCCTATTCTTCTTGATAGCACCTGTTCCTTGGCATCTGACTTCTAGAGCATCCCATATCTCTTTGGCAGTCTTGCAGCCAATTACTCTGTTAGACATAACATTATCTAAAGCACTGTGGAGAAGATGTCTAACCTTTGCATCCTTTGCAATCGATGAGATGTCCTCAGGAGTCATATCTTTCTTTTCCTTTGGGACAGTCTTCTGTTCCTGACCATCAACAACAGGGGATAATTTTGTTGGCATATGAGGACCATCATATATTCTGTCAAGATATTCTGGATCTGTAGCCTCCAGAAACATGGTCATCTTCACCTTCCAAATTGGATACTCTACAGGCCTGAGAATTGGAACCCTGATTGTTTCATATCGACTCACAGAATTAGGCTTAACCTGTTCAGCCTTGGGAGCAGTTTGATTTTCTTCAGACATGATTATTACTGTGTTTGAATCGTAAAACTGTATATATTAAACAGCATTGGCTCTGATACCAATTGTTAGGCCGAATACACAATATATAATCAAGTATGTATGAGAATAACAATTAAGAACACTGTTTATGAATCAATAAAACTGTAATCTTATTAACATCTTCTCTCTTTATGATGTTAACGAATCACAAAGAGCTTATAGGTTACAAGAATAATATATCAATATTCGCGTCCCTTCTAGGGATAACCTATCTGTGTTTATATAGTACACAGCTACATACAATCCTTATCTAATTGATATTCCTACAAGTTAGCTATACAAAACTTATCAATTAAGGATTGCTTCTTATCTTCCATTCTGTTTCCTTAGCTGTATCAATATATTCTGCTTCTTTCCATCTTCAGAATATATTGCTTCTAGACTCTTCAATTCTGCACCGACAGCTAATTCAACTATCACCCTGTCAGACTTTAAATAAACTCTGACCGGCTTCAATTAAACTCTTCACCCTGTCAGAGTTTAACTAAACTCTGACTGGCTTCTGATAAACTCTTGTCAGTACCTGTTGCTTAAACACTGATAAACAAACATTAGCAATTATATCTAACACAATGATCTCTTGTCGGGTAGACACTGCAAAAAAGAAAAAGAAAACATGTTAAATATAGTACACACTACAACAAATCTGGGCAATTATGACGGAAATTTTACACTGAAATCGTCGCAATTGGTCCAATTACGACGGAAAATTTTCGTCATTTTTGCTCAAGTCTTAAGTTCGCATTTTCGTCACAAATGTCATTCTCGTCACAAATATGTTTTTCGTCATAAGTAGCAGTTTCATCACAAGAATAGTTTTCGTCATAAGTATAATTTTCGTCACAAGTATACCTTTTCGTCATAAGTTCCATCATGGGACCCACCTTTTTCAATAAATTAATAAATGAACGTACGACGAAATATACTGTCATAAATTTATATTTTGCGACGGAAAATCTGTCATAAGTTGGACTGACCAGAAACAGCATTATGCTGCTTTTTCAGGTTCCAGCCATTTTTGGCTTCGAAATTAAATCCTAAACCATCCCAATCTACATACAATCCAACACCACCATCAAATATGAAAGTTTTCAACATGCATCCACGCAATTGAACAAATCCAAAAATAAAAATACCAAAGTTCATAAATACTTATAACTACTCTGACACTGCATATAAACAAACGAGCAAGTACTTATAACGAACTAATATTCAATTTTCCGCTTAGCCTTAAAATGTAGATAAAATTAAATAAATCCTGCAGTCCATAGACCGATAAAATTAAAACAGATTAGAAACAATACATGGAACATATCATATGATTAATCATCTGCATCTTGAGCCGGCCTCCCACTTGCAAATGGATTATGAGAAGGGCCTGTATCTTCCCCAATATGGCACTGCACCAGACGCTGCAAATCAGCCATAACCTTCTGCTCACGCTTTGCCTTCTCCTCATATTAAAACATAGCCAACACCCTTTAGGAGATTCCAATGCTGCAGTAAAGCCTCCGAGCCCAGCATTCATGTCCATTATGTTTCGGTACCTTCCTGAGTCAATTATTTTATTGATTCTTTTATAAGCATGTATATGCTTTCTCCAGTTCCTGTTATCTTCCAAGTAAGTCTCTACAGAAATTCCAGGAACAGATCCACTATCTATTCTAGGAGGGACATCATTAAGCCTTTCCGGGAATGTCTTTAGCTCCTAGCCTGCTTCAGTATTTGATTTAGCATACGGAGTGATGCATGCTTCCATTTTCTTGTACCTAATTATCAAACAAACCACAATAAATTATCTATAATAAGTAGTACTAACTCATTTGTACCAGCAAAAGTCTCATTGCAGAGAGATTGGCTGGTAATGAAAATTTGTGAGACAAGTGCATCAAATATATGTACTGAATTCCAGTAATAGTCAAATCACTAGTTGACTACTATAATCTCGAAACAAATAAATTTGTTTTTTTCTAATATTTTTGGAATATCACTCAAATATATAAATCTTGATATCCATACGGTTAGATCATCGAGGAATATTTTGTAAAAAATCAAAACACCAATCCGAGACTAAACATTAGTTAGAAGTAATAGTCAAATCACTAGTTGACTACTATAATCTCGAAACAAATAATTCTTTTTTTTTAATATTTTTGGAATATCACTCAAATATATTAATCTTGACATCCATACGGTTGGATCGTCAGTAAATAATTTTAAAAAAATTAAAATACAAATATGGGACTAAACAATTATTATAAGTAATAGTCAAATAACTAGTGACTATTATCATCTCAAACCAAATAAATTTATTTTTTTCTAATATTTTTGGAATATCGCTCAAACATATAAATCTTGATATCCACATGGTTAGATCTTCGGGAAATATTTTTAAAAAAATCAAAACAACAATCCGAGACTAAACACTAATTACAAGTAATAGTCAAATCACTAGTTGACTTCTATAATCTCGAAACAAATAAATTTGTTTTTTCTAATATTTTTGGAATATCACTCAAATATATAAATCTTGATATCCATACGGTTAGATCATCGAGAAATATTTTGTAAAAAATCAAAACACCAATCCGAGACTAAACATTAGTTAGAAGTAATAGTCAAATCACTAGTTGACTACTATAATCTCGAAACAAATAATTTTTTTTTAATATTTTTGGAATATCACTCAAATATATTAATCTTGACATCCATACGGTTGGATCGTCAGTAAATAATTTTTAAAAAATTAAAATACAAATATGGGACTAAACACTTATTATAAGTACTAGTCAAATAACTAGTGACTATTATCATCTCAAACCAAATAAATTTATTTTTTTCTAATATTTTTGGAATATCGCTCAAACATATAAATCTTGATATCCACACGGTTAGATCTTCGGGAAATATTTTTAAAAAAATCAAAACAACAATCCGAGACTAAACACTAGTTACAAGTAATAGTCAAATCACTAGTTGACTACTATAATCTCGAAACAAATAAATTCTAAATTTTCTAATATTTTTGGAATATCACTCAAACATATATATCTTGACATCCATACGGTTGGATCGTCAGTAAATATTTTTTAAAAAATCAAAATGCCAGTATGAGATTAAACACTAGTAAGAAGTACTAGTCAAATAACTAGTTACTATTATAATTTCAAACTAAATAAATTTATTTTTTTTCTAATATTTTTGGAATATCACTAAAAAATATAAATCTTGATATCCATACGGTTAAAAATCTTGACATCCATACGGCTGGATTGTCGAGAAATATATACAAAAAATTGGAACTTCAATCTTGGACTAAACACTAGATAGAATAATAATAATCAAATCACAAGTTGACTATTATAACCTATAACCTTAAACAGAATAAAGGTAATTTGTCTTGAATATTTCAAAAATATCACTCAAATATATGAATTAGTTGAATCGTCAAAAAAATTCAAAAAAAAAATTGAAACACGAAAAACACATGTACTAACTTACGACGGAATCCGTCATAAGTTATTGGACTCCAAAAATTTGAATTTCCCGCCTATTTTTTGGGAAATTTTTTAATTTACCGCCAAATGTTTTTGGGAAAATTTTGAATTTACCACCCCAACAACTCTTTTATGACGGAAAAATCGTCGTAAATTTATTTAAAAATATTATTGCCTAGATTAACTTACGACATAAATTTTTTTTCGTCATAATTGCCCAGATTAACTTACGACAGAAATGTTTTTCATTTGTAATTCTGTCATAAGTTCGACGCAGCCAAAAATTCCGTCGTAAATGGTCAGATTAACGACGGATTTGTAATTTCGTCATAAGTTCGGCGCGCCCAACAATTCCGTCATAAGTTTTTCGTCGTAAATGGTCACATTTACGACATATTTGTAATTCCGTCATAAGTTTGGCGCGCCCAGTGGTTCTGTCATAAGTTTTCCGTCATAATTGGCCAGATTTGTTGTAGTGACAATAGCTGAGGAAGTGCAGGGAAATACAGGAAATCCTAAGTCGGAGTTTAAAGAGCCCGTTACCATTACCCCATAGGGCGAAGACCCATTGTCTGTCCCGAAGGTCTTTTAGCGGGATTCGGCCCATGTCGAATTGACATAAGCGGTCGTATTCGTGGTCTTTCGCGCCTATTAAAGTGGGCTTCACCACTTGGACCGCCGGGTCGACCAGACGCCATTGGGACATGGTGGCTATCTTCGGGCCCGAAAGATAAAACCACTTATTGTGGCTTCCTTTGTTGTTGGAGTTCATTTCTACCCATTCCGTCCTATTGGCTCGTTGGGATATGGTGTAGAAACCCTTGCTCTTGTTGTTCTTCCTGAAGTCGTAGTGATGCCAGAACAGGCGAGTTGTGGGTTCGACCTCGGCGGCCAGACATCGGCACTGGAAACTATTCATGTGAAAGAACTTGTTCGTGTCCATCTGTCCAAGGGCGATACCCATTTGAGCGAACAGTTTCTTTATGAGAGGCAATATTGGAACTCGGAAGCCGCATTTGAAGGCAACTTCGGAGATACCCATGGCGACCTACCCATATCCTTTGGGCACAAGAGGATTGTGTGAGATACGATCCTTTTTCGTGGCCAGATAGGTGTGCCATGCACCGGTCGAAATGTCATATTCTCTGGCAAATCCTGATACCGTGTCTTCAGAAAGTCGTGAGCGGTAGTTCGCTGTGGGGAAGTCAGTAACGATATTGAAAGGAGACCTCTCTGAGGGTTCGACCTCTGAGGAATGTCCCGGTTCAGATGCTGATCGATCCATAACTCCTGCATTCGGAAATGAAGAGATGTTAGCCATGTACTCAAAGAAGTTCAAAGAAAAGAAAAGTTAAGAATGGTAAGGCCGAGTACAGAGGGCCAGGATCGGTCGAACGAATCCTAATCATTTTGTAGGGCTGGCCGAAGAAGGTTCTAAGGACATAGCTACTCCGAAGAGTGCTCTTAGCCCAAGGGCATTCTAACGGGCCTAATCCTATTAGGCTAAAGGCATTCTGCATCCATTACTATCTATGTTACACGTTAAACACTTATTTAGATCCCTACCACAGACCTTACTACCAAAATTTCAAACGTATACATTTCTACCCCGAAAAAGGAAACTAAAACCCGTTGAACTCGTAAAATCCATATACATACATACATTCATATTTAAACATCTTAGTATCTACAAATATGCACAGTTCAAAACATATGCATGGCAATCGGAAAATAAGGAAAAGAAGTGCAGTTATGGAGACTTACTGATGGTTAGGATTTTGAGTATGCAAAGGATGGAGTGGAAGTGCTTTGACTTGCTCTTGACGCGTTAGGAGGCTGGATTTATTGACGGTAAGAGAGTATGTTTGCGTGAAATGGTAGAGGTTGAAATGGGGGGAAATCAGTGTTTATAAAGAAATTGAGTGGCGTTTGGACAATAGAGATGAGACGTTTCAGATTCGACGGTCTAGATGGGGACGCTTTGAATTCAACGGCTGTGATGGGGCACGAATCTCGGGGTCAGACAGTTGTCATCATTGAGTTGGCACAACTTCCCAGGTGACGTGTCATGGTCATCTATTCGAAGTAGAAAAGTTGAGGACTCTTCCCGAAGAAAGATTTGGTTTTGGACTTTGTCTGAATGAAATATCCGACCAAAGCCCAGGAACATGTTGGAGGCCCAATCAAGATCGGGCTGGTAGATCGTAGGCCCAATCTAATGGACGAAACAAAGCCCAGCTAAACCGGCCCGAAGTCTTATATGTTACCGTTGAACATTTATGACCCAGTCTGAGCCACTTACCGAGACGTGGGCATCCACGCCCCCTCGAGCGGATACCTCCCGAAGCATACGGGGAGGAACAACCAGCTAACGGGTTTATATATATCAGGTTTAATTAGAACTCCTTCTTCACTTACTTGAATACATACAAGCTCTTGTACGTTAGAATTAATACTTGGAGCCGATTAACTGATTCTCACACCGGAGGTGAATCGGGGGATACATCCCTCGCATTCTTCTCTTTGCAGGTTAATCCGACGAACCTCGTGGGAGTCCGACCCAACAGAAATTTGGTTCCAACAAGGTCAACAATCTATTTTTGTTGTTAATATTTGGGATACCTTTGAGAAAAATTTATAAAGTAACACGCTAATCTATATTTGTTGTTAATTTTACGTAGCATAATCTTTTTGGGTAGAAACATCATTACCTGAGGACTCCTTTCTTTGAGCATGTAGGATATTTATATACGTTTGACACAAAATATTTCTTGATAATAAACTAATGTTTGAGAGGTATATTCAAGTTTATCTGAAGTTTGTAATTTCTTTATACATAGAGTTTGGTTGTAGCAATGTGCAGATACTAGAATAGAACTAGATATTCTAATGTTCACTATGCAAATACTAGTATGAAATATACAAGTCTAGCGTAATGCTTCAGAAGGTTGACTGTTTGGTCCATGAACGGTTGACATGTTTAGTTGCAAAGACGCGGCCTTTTCTACTTGAACGGTTGACATGTTTAGTTGCAAAGTCGCGGCTTTTTCTACTTGATTAGTATGGCTCAAAATTATTTCTTATAATCTTGTCATACTTTTCTTTGATGAATTTATTTGTCTTTGCTAAATGAAATATGCGGTGTTTAATGATAACACCACTACTATATCTTACATTTTTAGCTTGTTGAATTGCATTGTAGTGCGTCAAGGGGCACATTTCTTGTTCCAGATGCGGCAACAACCTTCAAAACAAATGCCCTAGTTGCTGTTTGCCTATTGATTATATTCATAATTATGGATTGGAGGAGGTTCTTGAAGCAGTTAAAATCACTTGTTAGCAAGTATGGGTGCAAAGAAAAGGTGAGATATAGTATGAAACGTGAGCACAAGAAAACTTGCGCCTATGAACCTTGTTATTGTCCTCTTTGCTGGCTGTGGTTTTGATGGTTCCTACAAGGATTTATATCTGCACTTTGCCAGCAAGCACCCAGCATCAGCCACACGCTTCATGTTTGACTCTTCTTTTTCTGTTCATATGGGTGCAAATATGAAATACAAATTCCTTCAGGAAGATGACCACACACTTTTCATCCTTAATTATGGTGTCCAGACTTTCCCAAATTTAGCCAATATTATATGTATGGGTCGGAGCTGTTTTTAGAGAATAAGTATTCATATGAATTGGAAGCAGGTGGTGTACACAGTTCCCTCAAATTTAATTCGTTGGCACAGAGCCTGCCAAAATGAACGGTAGGCCTTCCTGTGAAATCCGGTCTTGAGGACCAAAATTTTATTAATAATTCTTCATGGGATCACAAAATTCAGGTTTGCATCCGCAGAAAAGGTGAAGAATGACTTGAAAGCAGTTTAGCCAGTTCTTAAGTCAGTATTATGGTGCGTACTTCCTAAATTCCAACTTCAAGGTTTACATTGAGGACATGAATTTCAGAGAGTTGCTGCATTTTTAGTGTCATGTCAAACCCTTTAATTGAATTTTGAGATTATCATTTGTTAGTCAAAAGGATTTATTTTTGTAGTATACCAAACTGTTTATATTGTGATTGTAAACCGGTTAAACAACTATTTTGTCACTGTACAATACGAAAATTTTGAGTTGGGTCACCGGCCCAAAAAAGTTTTCAGTCAAATACTTTGACTTGAACTAAGCAAAATTTCCATGTAGGTTATGTAGTTAATTCCGTTAAAAACCTTAACGAAAAAATGACGTGGAAGCTGATGTGACATCCTTTGTATTACTTTCAATTAAGTCATTGACTAATTTTTTTTTCTAAACGTTCATAATTTAATTAAATTAAAAACATACTTATTTAATACATACTTATTAAAAACCACGTCATTGATGAATTGTACCTGAAGTGTAAATTTTTTGATTGTTTGATTTTTTTAATTAAAATTTAAAATTATTCATATCCATTTAACTCATATGCTTATAGATCGATACAAGTAAAAATATATATCATTTGGGATCTACTGTTGTCTTTGCTGTTTTTTTATTCTTTCCGGTTGTAGTTTAATTAATGTTATCACCCATATGATTATTGAAAGAGATGTAGCAACATTATAAATGTTATTGCGAATAAATGTTATTAATAGATTAGTTAGTAGTAGTATGTACGACGTACTTATCCCAATGGGTAAGAATGTTTTTTCTTTTGATAAATCGGAATGCTTAAGAATGTTAGTAGTTTTTTAATGAAATATTAAAACATTTTTTCTGATGTTGGTATTTTTTGTTGCAGTTTCTTCATGTTTTTTTTTGTCATAATGGAATACTCGCAAAGTTTCAAATTTTGAAATGTCATAATTTTTTTTGATACGTATACTGTCGGCGTGTATACGATAAGTAACATAATTTTAGACAACCGTATTGTTTATATATTTCTAGTGAATGTTGAAATGGAGAAATGATATTACAAAATTTTTATTAAAAAATAATTATTTTAAGAGAAAAGGAATAAAAATTTGTAGCTCATTGTCCTTAAGTAATTAATAAAAAAGAAGAATTAATCTTGAAAGTTTAAGAAAATAACCGATTACATTTTGCTTTTGTTTCAATTTTTTTTATTTTTTATTTCAAATATATTTGTTGTATCATAAAGTAATAAATTACTTAAAATATAATATAATAACATATAAACTTGTAATTAATTATAAAAATAATTTGAAAAATTAGGGTTTTCAAAGCGGGAGATGGCCAAATTTTGGCCGACTAACGGTTAACAATAGTAACGAGAATAATCGTAATATCTTGTAAACCCTCATTTGCGGAGCAATATATAGCTAACATTCACAAAAACTTTGCTGCCGCCCGAAACAAGGAGACTAAGAATACAGCTGAATTATGGCGATATCCTCCAGCGATTCATCTTTTTCATCTACTGGCGTCGTGCGATCAGGAAGTACAGAAAGAACAAGTGAATCGATAATCTTATCTCGTACGGATATGTTGGATTGCCGTGTTTGTTCCCAACCTTTAACCATTCCTGTTTACCAGGTTTTTACTGTCTCTCCCCCCTCAAATTATTTATTGCCTGCTTTTCTTTTTTATTATAATTATGTTCATTTCAGCTTTTCATTGTTGTTCTGTGTTTTAATTTATGCTAGTTAAGGAGTTGGACGAGGGTTTTAAATTCGGGCGAACAGATAAAATTAAATACTATACAAAACTGGAAATTTAATGTTTTTGATTTGAAATCTAAAAATCTTGAAGTTACACCTATCCGGTTTTCATTTATAATGCTTCGATGAAGCGCACTTTTCTTGCGCTTCACGCGTTTGTTGTGATGTGTTTTAATCTATGCTAGTTAAGTAGTTGGGCGAGTGTTTTAAATTCGGGCGAACCGATAAAATTAACTACTATATAAAGCTGGAAATTTAATGTGTTTGATGTGAAATCTAAAAATCTTGAAGTTACATCTATCCTGTTTTCATTTATAATATTGCTTCAATGAAGCGCACTTTTCTTGCTCTTCACGCGTTTGTTGTGCTGTGTTTTAATCTATGTTAGTTAAGTAGTTGGGCGAGTGTTTTAAATTCGGGCGAACCGATAAACTTAACTACTATATAAAGCTGGAAATTTAATGTGTTTGATGTGAAATCTAAAAATCTTGAAGTTACATCTATCTTGTTTTCATTTATAATATTGCTTCAATGAAGCACACTTTTCTTGCGCTTCACGCGTTTGTTGTGCTGTGTTTTTAATCTATGCTAGTTAAGTAGTTGGGCAAGGGTTTTAAATTCGGGCGAATTGATAAAATTAACTTCTATACAAATCTGGAAATTTAATGTGTTTGATGTGAAATCTAAAAATCTTGAAGTTACATCTATCATGTTTTCATTTATATAATACATCAATGAAGTACACTTTTCACGCGTTTGTGTTCCCATTTGAAGTCGTTGAGCCTCACCTATGTCAAGGTGCTTGGGGTGAGTCCAGGCACGCTTTTGACAGCACTGTGGCAAACAAAATTAAACAATCAAAGTAAGACAGTTATGGCTCCAAATTATTAATCTTGTCATTCTCCTTTTTTCCCCTAAGAGTTTATTTGTCCTAAAGACAACTGTAGAGTAATATCACAACTCTTGTGCTACGAATTCTAATGGATGGCCTGGACTTGACAACACTTGCACTACCAATTCTAAAAACATACCTGAAATTGAAAACTCTTATGCTACGAATTAAGCTCGGTAAGAACACAGGCTAGAGAATTATAAAATGGCATACTGGATATGTTTGTGATTTGTACTCCAAAAAGCCAACCAGTTAGTAGCACAATCTTTTTCGGTAGAAATATCATGTAGGATAGTTATATATGTTGGACAAAAATATTTCTTGATAATAAAGTAATGATTGAGAGGTGTAAAATTATATTCAAGTTTTTCTGAAGTCTGTAATTTCTTTATTCATAGAGTTTGGTTGTAGCAATGTGCATATACTAGAATAGAACTAGAATTCTATGGTTCACTCTACAAATACTAGTATGAAATTTAAAACTCTAGCATAATGCTACAAAAGGTTGACTGGTTTGGTCCACGAGCGGTTGACAGGTTTTGTTGCAAAAAGTTGGCTCAGGTTTCTCTACTTGTTTACCAGTCACGGACTAGTTTTTGACTTGATTATTATGGCTCCTAATTATTTCTTATAATCTTGTCGTCATACTTTTTTTTTTCTGGGAATTTATTTGTCTTTGAGACAACTCTCTAGAGTAATTTTGCAATATTGTGCTGAATCCTGTGTTATACATTGCTAACCTGAATACGTTCTGTATATTATGTTAGTAAATCGTAAAAGGCTTCAGAAACTTACTATTCCTTGGAATTTATGCTTCATGCATTTGCATTGTTTACTAAATGAACAATGTGGTGTTTAATGATTACATTACTACTATATCTTACATTTATAGCTTGTTGAATTACATTGTAGTGCTTCAAAGGGCACATGACTTGTTCCAGATGCCGTGGCAACTATCAACACACTTGCTGTATTTGCTATTTGCCAACTGAACATATTCGTAATTATGGATTGGAGGCGGTTCTTGAAGCAGCTAAAATCACTTGTTCGAATAACAAGTATGGGTGCAAAGAAAAGGTGAGATACATTATGAAACTTGAGCATATGCGATCTTGCGCCTATGAACCGTGTTATTGTCCTTTTCCTGGCTGTGGTTTTGATGGTTCCTACAAGGATTTGTATCTGCACTTTGCCCGTGAACACCTAGCATCAGCAATACGCTTCAAGTTTGACACTTCTTTTTCTGTTCATATGGGTGCAAATATGAAGTACAAATTCCTTCAGGAAAATGACAACACACTTTTCATCATTAATTATGGTGTCCTGGATAATGGAGATGTTATTGTTTCCAATATAATCTATATGGGTCCGAGCTGCTTAGAGAATGAGTACTCACATGAATTGGAAGCAAGTAGCGGAAACAGCTCTGTGAAATTTACTTATTCCTCGACACAGAGCCTGCGAAAATGGGAACCGTGCGTTCCTGAGAAATCCCTTCTTGTGGTCACAAAACACATGATTGATTCTCACAAAATCCGGGTTTGCATTCGCAGAAAAGGCGAAAATTGACTTGAAAGCAGTTCAGCCAGTTCTTGAAGTCATTGTTATGGCGCGAACTTCCTAAGTTCCAAATTCAAAGTTTACATTGAGGACAGGAACTTCCGGAGAGTTGTTCCAGCTTTTCTGTAAAACCCTTTAATAGAGTTTTAAGATTATCATTTGTTAGTCAAAAGGATTTATTTCGGTAGTATTACAAACTACATCTTAAACCTGCTTAGACTTTGATATGTTGTATGTGATGTATAACATATAGACCATTTGAGATCTGCTGCTTGTTTTGTTTCTTTCCTATTTTAGTTTGATTAAAGTTTTTGCCCCTAGGATTAGAAATGGATCGCAATGTCTGGTTTATTTGCAATAGTATAGTATGATTTTCTATTCCAAGAAGAAGCAACACAAATATGCTTGCATTTTCTATTGATGCAGCTCAACATCTTGTTTTTGTTTTTCTCTGAGCCCGTCTAGCTACCAGAAAACAAGCAACTTGCATTCTTGGGTTCCCCTTCAGGTCCATCTTTTAATATTAAAAGTAGCATGAAAACCCGTGCTATGCACGGGTCACTATCTAGCATAATTGTTTTAACTTCTAAGTATTTCGGTGTTTATGGTAATTTATAGATCATTTGACAAACGTCTTATTGTGGGTACAAAAGTTGGACTTGATCTCTGTAGTGAGATAGTTAGCGTTGAAAAATATTCTTGGTTGAGGTGTTTTTGAGTTAAGAAATGAGTAAATTCGATACTTATACTATTTGTTATGTGTAAGATCTATGTCAAAATATGATTATGTTACATACAAACATTAACCTACACGATTTTACTAATTTAGCTCATCGAGCGAATGATACATTTTCTTGTTTGTGAAATGTAATTTGCATTGTAGAATGTGTACAATGAAACATTTTCTTGTTTGTGAAATGTAATTTGCATTGTAGAATGTGTACATGCATAATATTAAAATTTAATATATAATGAATTTTCTAGTATGTTCACGTGAATTAAGTACCTTTCCAATGAAATCAATGAGAACCGTTAGATCCACAGTCGTTAGATCTTTCCAATCAAATCAATGAGAACCGTTAAATAAAATACTACAAATTTTAAGTACCTTTCCAATGAAATCAATGAGAACCGTTAGATCCACAGTCGTTAGATCTTTCCAATCAAATCAATGGGAATCGTTAAATAAAATACTACAAATTTTATATAGAGTAACTTATATATTTTTTATAACTAAAATTTCTTTTTTCCTAACAACATTATCTATCTATACTATTATATAATAGACACAACAATAAAATTTTGGTTGGTAGTCTGGTCCCCCATGGTATGTTCACTCATTCCACAGCCGTTAGATATTTCCAATCAAATTAATGAGAACCGTTAGATAAAATACTAAAAAAATTAAATAGAGTACCTTTTATATTGTGTATAACTAAAAATATTATATATAGTACCTTTTATATTTTTTCAACTAATTTTTTTCATATAAGTTTTAAAAATAAGGACAAAATAGAAATCAATTAGAACCGTTAGATAAAATCCTAAAAATATTATATAGAATACCTTTTATATTTTTTATAACTAAAAATATTATATAGAGTACCTTTTATATTTTTTCAATAGTTAAATTATCTAACCTATTATAAGATTATGTTAATCGATATAATAATAGATATCAAATACTCCTCTACTCACGCGACACACACATACATATAATGTGTTTGATAGAGAACACGTATGACTGAATAGTGGAAGATGAACAAATTATTGCATAAACCTAAGTTGGATTCCATTCATTAACAATTTTTTTTTAAAAAAAGAAAAGTAAACACATGGGAAATTTAAATATTTTAAATTAAATAAATTGTCTCGCCAATTTAGATTAGATTAAATGTCTCGTGAATCATTGCTTTTATTGGGCTATAATAAAATAGATATATAATAATAATAATAATAATAATATCAAATATTTCTCTACTCAAGCGACACGCACACATATGATGTGTGTAATTTACAGCACATGTAATTGAGTGGTGTGGTGGTAAGAGGAGGTGCAAATTATCGTATAGACCCAAGTTCGAATCCTCTCAACAACAATTTTTAAAAAAATAGAAAACACAAGGGCAATTTGGACATTTCAAATGCATTAAAATGTCTTGCGAATTTAGATTGAATAAAATGTCCCTCCAATTATTGCCCCATGTTGGGCTATTATTAATATAATAAAGAAGATTCATGTTTTCGTCAAAACAAAACACATACTATGTAGCATGGTGTTTTACGATATAGATAAATATCTATATCAACCATACAATATTTAAATCTATCTATCTATTTCTATATATTAAACTAGTTCACAAAGCCGCACTTCGCGGCAGCGTTATATTTTTTTTTTAAACTCTATTAAAATTATAACAAATTACTCATTTCTCCCTAATAAGTTGTCCTCCTGTAAAACATATTTTCTTGTTAAGATCGAAATCCCAAACTTTATACATTGAATACTTGGCTTACCTACTAATTTTCATGTTAACATACTCCTTTCTAATGAGTCGATCTCTCGTTCAAAAAATACATATATAAATTCGCACTTCTATTTTACTTGTAATATAACTTTTAATTATATATGTCTTACATACACCTATTCTACTTTTGTTTGATAAAACTTTTTTTTTTGTGTAGGAAAATTAATTTATATAAATGAAAGGTAATTTATATAAATTTGCACTTCTATTTTACTTCCAATAGAACTTTTAATTTATATATATTGCATATTATTAACATAATTAAATATGAACCTTTTTAACAAAAAATGATCTCACTCACAACAAAAACATATAGACTTAATTGCACGAAGATGGTCTGAGTTATAATTGTTTTGCATGAAAATGGTGAACCTATAATAATAGGCACCCGCATGACTCAATTTTAATTTTTTTAACACTTGATTGCACTCCGTTAATTCTATCTAACAGACGTTAATATTTCAGAGATATTTTTGGAAAATAATGTTTTAACGACTAATTATATGTAAGCTGGGCTCTATGGTCTCTATAACCAAATTCTAGCATTGAATAACAAAATTGTCACTCTTAATCCCATACCAATGCTATTGCAGCAATTGGGCTGTGGAAAAGACTGCTCAGACATATGCAAACGCGGGGTTTCTCTGTCTGTGATAATCTGTTTACCATTATCACTACTCCACATCTGAGTGTCACTGCTTGTCAGGTTCTAGAAGCACAATTTTGGGTACCAGACATTTACTACTGTAACACCCCAGTCCCACATCGAGTAGATTTGGGACTTCTGTTCAGTTTATAAGCCAAAGTGTTACTACTAAGTGCACCAACAAATCATGATCTTTTGGGGGCCTGTGGTAGGCTAGTCGTTACCCAAGTTGGCTGCGTTTAGGCTAGTATGCTTTGACTTATATTCGGACTCGGAATCGGGACTTGACCCGATTTTTGAAAAAAAAAAGCTCGGGATTTGACCCGTGTTGTCGCAACTACCAACACCAAATTGGTTATTGTTGTTTTGAGATAAGATGGAATTCCATCTTTGGTGTTCTTCTGCATTGACTCGCTTCATTCATATGTCCATCTAGTTCCCATGGTTTGAAGTTTCAAAAAACATTTATAAAATATTGTTATCTACTTTGCGTCTCAAAGAAAGTAAGTACAACAATAAAAACGTGTGCAATACAAGGAGCAATTATAGAATCGGCACAATTATTGTTAACAATGATGTGTTATTTGCCTAAAATCTTGACCAACAGGTGTGGCATAACTAACAAAGTATGTAATGATCTCGTGTACCGATAAAATTATGCTTTGATAATGCACCTAATTCAAGTTAATCTGATCAAATTTTCCAGCTTGGTTGGAAAATATGGGTATGTAGTGAGTGAAGAACTATATAAAAGCACAAAAGTAATACCTGAACAAACATACATTCAATGTATATAAAGGCTACAAAGATAATGGTCTCAAAAAGCCTATAAACGAAATGTCTGGCATCAAAAAATTGTATACAAATGGAGTTACCCATTCTAGAATTAAACTTGAGTCATGCGGGTGCCTATTATTATAGGTTGGTCATTTTCGTGCAAAAAAATTATAACTCAGGTCATCTTCGCGCAATTAAGTCAAACATATATTGTATTTAAAAGATCAGCATACCATTTTATAATAGAAAAATCTAGAACATCCTCGTACCTCGGGTTATAAAGCTAGTTGAAAATAAATTTACAAATGAAAAATGTTAGAATTTGTCAAAAAATTTATCAAATTTGTAATTATGAATGGCATATTTAATTGATAATTTTTCTAATAAAATTATGAGATCCAATCATAAGCAAAATGAATTATTATTTTTGTGAACAAGTGCTTCAAAGTTTAATTTTCAAAATTCAAAGATATGTAAAGTTGAATGCTGAGTACACATACGCACACATATGTAAACATAAAACAAGCAAATAATTGTCATCGGAACGGATGCCCAAACGACGTCGTGTCCCCTTCGCCTCTCGTTTTATTGACCCTCACGGACTTACCGACGATGTTTACCGGTGATTCGCTTTTAGAATCCGCCGGAGAAAGTGTCAGTTAATATGAGCTTGATTTTGATGATGACGCAGAAGAACAAGTAGCATCAAAACCGGCGATTACTTCGAAACTGTTTGTATAACCATTCATGTTTACCAGGTTTTGATTGTTTTTCCCCAAAATTAATTGCCTGTTTTTCATTGATAATATATATTTACATTTTACTTATTGTTTTGTTATGCTGTAGTTTTATGCTAGTTGCGTAATTGGGTGAAGGTGTTATGGTTTGCGCGAAAAGACGGTTATAATTTTAATGTGTTAATCTAAAAATTATGAATTTAGAATTAGAAGTTCTTGGTGCGGTGTGATTGATAAACTAAATGGAGAATTTCTTGGGGATTAGAAGTATTAACATGGCATACTGCCTGTGGCCTAGTATTAAGAAGGCCCTTATCTCTTCACTTTTCTCGTTTTAAATTTAGTTTCGTTTCGAGGGTTGTGTGGTTTAAGTATAGCTTTCCACATAATAGAATCTAAAGGGGGAAGTTTAGTTCGGTGAAGTCGTCCTGATTTGGGTAAATCACAATCCACTACTGTACCGGACTAGATGCGTGCGGTGTCACTGGGCTGAAATCTTGAAAATGGTGAATTTACTAGTATACCATTCCTTGGTGCGGTGTCATTGAAAGCGTAAGGTCCTTACCAACCCTTCACCGGTCACCCCCCCCCCCCCCCCCCGCCCCAAATAAAAAGTTGTTTTTCTGTAATAAAATTGGGGTTGTGTGGTTTCATGCTAGTTATACACTGTATTTTTTAAAATAAATATTTTTTTCCTTGTAAATGTATATATTAAAATATAAAATTTTAATTCATAATATAAATAATATATTAAGATCTTAAAATTTTTGGGGACCTAAGCAGCGGCTTACTTCACTTCAAAGAAAAAAAACAAGCATCTTACCCAGCCTTACTGTTGAGCCGACCCTAATATCAATACGTGGTAGCATAGCATGGGATTCCTTTCGTTGTTCAAATAAAATAGGGGTTAAATGGCTATTTGGTCACTCAAATCACACCTAACTTGCAAGTGATCAGATCACCCAACTCAAAAAAACTTGCAGTTAAATCATTGCAGTACTTAAAACTTTCAATTAGGTCTCAACCGTTACTATTTACTAATGTTAATTTTTGGATGGGAAAATGACTCAGCTATCAGATGTGGCAAAAATGTATCCAATATGGCATGAATAGCTCAGCTGACCCGACCTGATCCAACTCAATAGTTCTACCCGCCCATCCATTGAATCCATCTTCTTATAATTCTATTAAAAATTTTAAACTCTTCCTCTTTTATTTCCATTAAAAATCTTAAATCAACTAGAACTGATAAACATAAAATCACTTTTAGAACACAACAACTTTATCAACAAAAACACATATCTGCACCTTGTACCTTCACCAATATGAACTAATCAACAAGTACTCTCCATAGTAATTTAAGATGCCATAAACAACCCACAACCTCTCGTTAAATTCATGTTATACACATGAATATACACAACACTCTAAAATGTATAAAAGGATGATGGAAGATTAGGAGAAAAAACCCTTATCTGGCTTGAAATTTCAGATCATTTTTCATACAAATTTCTCACTCCATGTCAACAAAACAACCCTGGAGCAGCTGAATAAACCTGACCCATCAAAACCCAATTTTAAATTTCTAAATCTAGGGTTAGGGTTCTTGGAACACTATGTCTCATCCCCTAAATCTCTTGCCAAAATTTTCAGCTCCATAGTACCAAAAGATTGAATGTTTCTGGTATCCTTTCGACGAAACTGAAGATATGAAATGGGTTCGATGAATTAATACAAGGTGAGCAAATTGAAACAGTTTGTTCTTTTTTGTTGTTAATATTATTTCTTGCCTCTTGTACCGATGGTAATGTTGTAAAGATGGGTCTATTGAAAGTGTTAGATTATTTGTGATTTTAGATTTTCCTGTATCTTTCCATTTTCTTGATTGGGGTTGTAACTTGTAAAGATGTGTGTATCTATTTGTATCTATATGCATATAGAAAGAGTTAAAAAAGTAATATTGATATTAGAGATTGATGAAGGATATGGATCGGGTTTATTAAATGAATGGGTCAGTTACAAGTTAAATGGATAGTCTTAGCAGAGTCTAGTTAGTTGGAAGCTGATGTGTACATATTTAACGAACTCTGTTAAAGTCAAAGGTAATTTAAAGATCGTGAATCTTTTTAATGTTAAATGACTTAATTGCAAGCTATTTTTAGTTTAGTGATCCAATTAAAAGTTTTTTTTAATTGGATGACCCACTTGCAAATTAGTGGTCAGTTAAGTGACGAAATTGCCATTTGACCCAATAAAATAGGATAGCTATTTTGTTTGAACACGTTGATCTCTATGTTAATAGAATAGTGTTATTCAAAGGTATTACATTTATGTGCACATCTCTCATGGTAGTAATCATAATGCACACTACTTATTTCAACTCGATGGAACTCAGTAGGTTCAAGTTCTATATTTGTAACCGTTTATGGAGCACCTGTTAGTTGTGTGTTAATGGCTTTATTTGTGTTCCTATCCCTCTTTCATCCCCTAAAGGTTGGCAAAATATCGCATTCTTTACATTTGATTATCGGGGCTTCCTTTTTGGACCACTTATTACATGAATAGTTTCCTTTACTGTAATAGGCTTCTTCTACTGACCCATGGGTCACAATTTGGTTCCTTTTCATTATATCATCAGTTTAAAAAACAAAAATATTAATTAAATTATAATTGATACTTTTATGAAATTCAAAATTTATAGAGAAAAAATAGTATGAGATTAACGTGATATAAACAATGTTATTACATCAGGTTAAACGACACGGTGCACTCTTTTGAAGTGAATATGTGTTGTGTATTAGAATCCGCTAGAGTGTCACTGAATATGAACTTGATTTTGATGATGACGAAGAACAAGAACAAGTAACATCAAAACCGGTGGTTACTTCGGTTCCACTTGTAAAACCATTCATGTTTACCAGGTTTTGATTGTCCCCCCTCCCCCCCCCCCCCCCCCCAAAAAAAATTAAATGCATGTTTTTCATTTATAATTTATGTGTACATTTCAGTTTTTGATTGTTATGTTGTGGTTTATGCTAGTTAATTAGTTGGGTGAAGGTGTTATGATTTGCGCGATAAGACGATTAGAATTTTAATGCGTTTGATGCGAAATCTAAAAATTATGAATTAGAAGTTCTTGGTGGGGGGGGGGGGGGGGGGGGGGGGGGGTGATTAGAAAATTTAATTATAATTGCCATTAATAATATGTGTACATTTGACTTTTTTGATTGTTATGTTGTGGTTTTATGCTAGTTAAGTAGTTGGTGTTATGATTTGCGCGAAAAGATGTTTTAAGAATTTTGTGGTTTCATTATAGTTTTCCACACTATAGAATCTAAAGGGCGAAGTCTAGTTGGGTGAGGTTGTCCTGATTTGGGTAAAATACAATCTACTACTCTACCATATTAGATGTATGCGGTGTCACTAGAACGAAATCTTAAAAATGATGAATTTACTAGTATATCAGTCCTCGGTGCGGTGTCTTTGGACTGAAATCTTAAAATTGGTGAATATTGTTTTTTTTTTAATTCATGCTAGTTGTCTACAGACTAGTGTTTGGACCGCGGGTCCTCAGAAGCACAGGCAGGAGAAGAATACTTTGGTGTTTTCTACTTCTTATGCATTTGTAAATAGAAGTAGCACCTCTGTAAAAAGGACAACAATCTTTTTGCGTTGTTAAAATTATGGGATGCACTTGCATTTAGTCACTTGAAGAACATTTTATTATATTATTACAAGAAGGATAGTTATTTTGAGTGAACACGCTGATCTCTATGTTAATAAAATAGTGACTGAGATGTGCAATTATATTTATAGATATTACATTAATGTGCACCATCTTTCATAGTAATAATCATAGTGCACACTACTTATTTCAACTATGTGGAAGTAGATTAAAGTTCTATATCCGTAGCCGTTTACACGGAACCTATTAGTTGTGTATTAATGGATTTATTAGTGTTTCTATCCCTCCTTTCCTCTCCGAAAGGTTGGCAAAATATTGCATTCTTTACATTTGAATTTTGGGTTTTCCTTTTTGGACCACTTACGACCATGCATAGTTTCCTTTCCCATAGTAGACTTTTACTGACCAATGGGTATCAGACTAGCAGTTAAGCTACTTTTCAATATATCATCAGTTTGAAAGACAAAAATTTCAAGATACTTCCATACAATATATATATGAGAAAATTGGCCCTGAGGATGAGAAAAATTTACAAATATAAGAGTATATACTTATATTTGTAAATATAAGAGTATATTTACAAATATACTCTTATATTCTCAAACAAAAATATAAGAGTATATTTGTAAATATCATATCCACCCCTGCATTTACATAAATACCCTTAAATATAATTATACAAATTGTCTTAACCTCAGGGCGTTGAGGGTGACCTCAGGCCCATCAAGCTCTATATATATATAGATACAAGTGATTACCTGATAGACAATCACTACCACAAGAGGATTCTATGGCAAAAGGGGAACCGTTGATCTCAACCAATATAATAGATACAAAGTTGTGAAGTAAAAAAATATTATCACCCAACATCACAATTAGATAGAGGATGTAAAACCTAATGGACCAGGGCCTCAAAAAGTTGGGTGGGCTGAAATGAGTTTAATCTAAAAAGTGAACAATGGCCCAATAACTATAACAAGAATAGTAAGAGATATTTGTGATCCCTCTTCTTAACCCTAATTAGGCAAGAAATATATAACTCGAATCTACGTTGGCCGCCGCTGAAGCCAGAAACAAAGGGACTAATGTCGAGAACCCCCAGTGACTCTGCATCTTCATCCCAAGATTTGTTTACCCCCAATGGAATAGAAAGTGAATCTGATACAGAAAGAGTTGGACAAGTTCGAATCCAGGGACGTCGGGGCTCTGTCAATGGAAACTTTGAAGGAGGTGTTCGAACGCAAAGAATTCGACCCCAGAGACCTAGGCATATGGATGTAACCTCGAGTGAGGAAGCAGAAGGAGCTGGGGAAGAAGGAAGAAGAGGACAAGTTCGAGGGCGCGGACGAGGACGAGGGAGAGCACGCGGACGAGGACGAGGGAGAGCACGCGGACGAGGACGTGGGAGAGAAAGAAGGCACGAGGGAACTAGAAGTAGAAATATTGCAATCCCCAATTTTCCGGAAATGCCTGAAATTGACAATTCTCAAGCTACAAATTGTATTGAAGTTGGTAGCGCCCACGTACAATCGCAAATTAATCAGGGAGGGACTAGAAGTGGGATTGCAATCCCCAATTCCCTAGAAAGGCCTGAAACTCCTGAAACTGGCAACTCTCAAGCTACAAATTGCATTAGAGTTGGCAGCATCCTGGTACAACCGCAAATTAATGAGGGAGGAACTAGAAGCGGAAATATTGCTATCCCTATTTCCCCAAAAAGTCCTGAAATTGGCAACTGTCAAGCTACAAATTGCACTAGAGTTGGCAGCACCCTTGTACAACCGCAAATTAATGAGGGAGGAACTAGAAGTGGAAATATTGCAATTCCGAATTCCCCAGAAAGACCCGACATTGGCAGCTCTCAAGCTACAAATTGCACTGGAGTTGGCAGCGCCCTCGTGCAGCCGCAAATTAGTGAAGGAGGAACTAGAAGTGAAAATATTGCATTTCTTGATATCAGTAATATGTTGGAGTGCCTTTTTTGTTCCAAAACTTTTAGCATCCCTGTCTACCAGGTCTCTCTCTCTCTCTCTCTCTCTCTCTCTCTCTCTCTCTCTCTCTCTCTCTCTCTCTCTCTCTCCCTCTCTCTCCCTCCCTCCCTCTCTCTCTCTCTCTCTCTCTCTCCCCCCCCCCCCCCTCCCTCTCCCTCCCTCCCCCTCTTATGTTATCAGGCAATTTTAATTATTTGGTTTTCCTTTAGTGGTGTAATAATCTTGGAGTAGTATTTGAACGGTGAAATCTAGTCTGATGAGGGTGTTCTGATTAGGACTAAAGACCACTTTACCAGATTGCAGGGTGTAAAATGAAATTTAGGCATGATGAGTTACTATGGCACTGCTCCTTGGTGCAGTGTTATTGTCGCCAAAATTAAAATTAAGGTCGTTAAAAACACATGCTAGAGAATTATAAAATGGCATACTGGCTAGTATTGTGATTTTTACTCCAATACTCCTAACACATTCTTCAGTAAGAGTCTCTTATGAGAGTGCCAATTATTCGTACATAGAACTGCCACATTTATTAAGAGCTCAACAAGATGTCTTTGTGTAAAATATTATGGGATGTACTTGAGTATATTTTATGGAGTTGACAAAAGAGCCAGTCAAGTAGCATAATCTTTTTGGGTAGAAACATCAATAGCTGATAGCTTAGGACTCCTTTATTTGATCATGTAGGATAGCTATATATGTTGGACACATTTTTCTTGTTGATAAAAACTAATTATGTAATTTTTTTTAAGTTCATCTGAAATATGCATAGAGTTTGGTTGTAGCAATATGCAGATGCTAAAATGGAACTAGAATCCTAAGGTTCAATCTGCAAATACTAGTATGAAATATACAAGTCTAGCATAATGCTGCACAAGTTTGACTTGTTTGGTCCATGAATGGTTGACATGTTTAGTTGCAATTTCCAAAAAAATTTCTACCCGTTAGCCATCGACTAGTTGTTCACTTGAGTATTATGGCTCCTAATTATTAGTCTTATTTCTTATAATTTTGTCATTCTTTTTTCCGGTATGAATTATTTTGTCCTTCAAGACAACTACGCAGGGTTATTTTGCAATATTTTGCTGCTTCCAATGTTAGACAAATATCACAACATATGTATAGCTTTAAACCTTGTTGTAACCTGACTGTGTTCTGTATATTATGTTAGTAATATGTAAAAGCCTTGAGAAACTTACTATTTGTCATGCCTTGACAAGTAATTTTTCGAGTTAAATATCAAATAAATCACTCATTATGTTCAAATGTATCAAATTAATCACTCATTGCAAAAATGACTCAATTTAGTCACTAATTTAAAATTTTGTATCAACTTAGTCATTAAAATGTTGAAATTTTGTTTCAATTTAGTCTTTCTCAGGTGATGTCTTTGATACGAAATCTTAAATTAGTGACTAAATTGAGACATTTTTGCAATGAGTGATTAATTTGATACATTTGGGCACAATGAATGACGTATTTGATATTTAACCCGTAATTTTTCTAGTTTTTGAATGTTTTTGTGTTTTTGATTGTATAAAACAGTAAAACAAGTAAGATGGAGATTGAGACTATAAATGAATAGATTCAGCTAAGAATTGAGAGATTTCAGAGAGATAGAGATCAGTTTTTAGAGAGAGAAAACTAACAGAATTTAGAGAGAGAGAGAGACTTGTGGAACAAGTTCCATTTTCTGATAATATTTCAAACATAAGTTCAAATTACAATACTGAACAGCTATTTATACTACTGTAGTTACTAACAACTAGTTAAAAGACCACAATACCCCTCCCTGTACTACTAACTCCAACTATTACTTCTTCTTTTTTTTTTGCTAAGTATCTCCAACTATTACTTATATCCTCATACTAGGCATCTTGACACTATTCCTTGCAATCTAAACTTCATTCATTTGCATTGTTGAATTACTATTTAATGAACAATGTGGCGTGTAATGATTGCATCACTACCATATCTTATGTTTTTAGCTTGTTGAATTACATTGTAGTGCGTCAAGGGGCACCCTGCTTGTTCCAGCTGCTGCAGCAACCTTAATAACAAGTGCCCTTCTTGCAGTGAGCCGATTAATGATATTCGTTGCCTTCTCATGGAGGAACTTCTTAAAAGAGCTAAAGTCACTTGTTTGAATAGCAAGTATGGGTGCAAAGAAATATTGAGCTACATTATGAAATGTGAGCATGAGCAATCTTGCGCCTATGAACCATGTTATTGTCCTGTTCCTGGCTGTGGTTTTGATGGTTCCTACAGGGATTTATATCGGCACTTTGCCCGCGAGCACCCAGATTCAGCCACACACTTCACTTTTGACTCTTATTTTCCTGTTCATGTACGTGAAGATATGGAGTCAATTTTCCTTCAGGAACGTGACCACACACTTTTCATCCTTAATTATGGTGTCCAGAATTTTGGTAGTGTAGCCTATATAATCTGTATGGGGCCGAGCTGTTTACGAGATAAATATTCATATGAACTGGAAGCAAGTAGCGTAAACAGGGGTTCCTTCAAATTTTCTTGGCCGTGGATAGAGAGCCTGACAAAATGGACTGTGGACCTTTCTGATAAAAACGGTCTAGTGCTCCCAAAAGTTTTCATTGATTCTTCATGGGATCAAAAAATCAAGGTTTGCATCCGTAGAAAAGGTGAAAATTGACTTGATAGCAGTTCAGGCAGTTCTTGAAGTCATTGTTATGGCCCAAACTTCCGAAGTTCCAAACTCAAGGTTTACATTGAAAACGGGAACTTCCAGAGAGTTGTTCCATTTTTTCTTTTAAACCCTTTATTAAGTAAAACTTTAAGATTATCATTTGTTAGTCAATAGGATTTATTTCATTAGTATTGCAAACTTTTTATGTTATGATTGTAAACTGCTTTGACTTTGATATGCTGTCTGACGTCTGTGATGACATATAAACCATTTGGGATCTGCTTCTATTATTTTTTATCTTTCGTTCCAGTTTAGTTAAAATTAAAGTTTGTCACCCATATGATTAAATTGAGAGATGTAGCAATGTTTTGAGTTGTTTTACTTGTTGGTTTTAACAAATTGCCTAATTTCTTAGTGTATATTGCGTATTGAAATGCCTAATAATGCTAGCAATTTCGTAATCTTTGAATACAACAAGAGTTATTAGAATGCTCACTGCTTGTGTTTTTCTTAAACAACCGAGTATCAAACATATATTTTAATTAAAAAAAAATTATATTTCTTTTTGAAGGATTTTAAAATTTTCTGATTTATTTATTTATTTATTTCCTGATTAATTTTTATACATCTATACTATATTATTAAAGCCGAAACATTGAAAGTTTTGGTTTTCGGTTAACGGTCGGTTTTTGGTTTTCGGTACTTTTTGTAATTAATAAATTAATAATATAATCAAAATTTGGGAAAGTTTTATTCTACATTAATATTTCACTATATTTTACTACATAAAAATCAAATAATATTGAAATCTAATCAAAAAATGGAAATGTGGGATCTAATTTGTTTAAATTTAGGATACACTGCTACAAATATAATTTTTTTTTTTAGGATAACGAAAGCTACTACAAATCAAATCTTTAATGAAATTGTATTATTGTCAAGTTACCAAAATAGTAACTAGATGATTGGCTTTTAAAATTAAAATATTTTTTTTCTAACAAAATCTACTCCTTTTTCAAAAATATCATTACAATTATCTTTAAATTAAAACATATTACCTTTTATATTTGTTATTACTAAAATCTATGTTTTCCAAAAATATGAGTGTAATCCTTACTTATTTATTTTAAAACATATTTTAATACTCTATTTAATATATAATAAAATAATATAAAAATAGTAACTAACTGATTGTCTTTTATAATTAAAAAAAAATCTAACAAAATCTACTCCTTTTCCAAAAATATCCCGACAATTACCTTTAAATTAAAACATAATATCTTTTATATTTGTTATCAATAAAATCTCTATTTTCCAAAAATATGAGGTGCAATCCTTACTTATTTATTTTAAAAACTATTTTAATACTCTATTTAATAAATAATAAAATAATATAAAAATAGTAACTAGCTGATTGTCTTTTATAGTTAAAACATTTTTTTCTAACAAAATCTACTTCTTTTCCAAAAATATCACGGACAATTACATTTAAATTAAAATATATTACCTTTTATATTTGTTATCATTAAAATCTCTCTTTTCCAAAAATATCAAGTGCAACTTATATATTTTAAAACTTATTTTAATACTTTTAATTATTTAAAAAAACTTACCTATTTTTTTTTCTAACAAAATTTACTTATTTTCCAAAAATATCACGGGCAATTACATTTAAATTAAAATATATTACCTTTAATATTTGTTATGACTAAAATCTCTATTTTTCAAAAATATCAAGTGCAACCCTTACTTATATATTTTAAAACTTATTTCAATACTTTTAATTATTTAAAAAAATTACCTATTTTAATAAGTGAGCGTATTTTTTTTAAAATACAATTAATATAATTAAAACACATCTAAAAATATTATGGACAGTTACTTTTTTTAATTAAAACATGTTAGCTTTTCTATTTGTCATTATTAAAAAAACTTACTTATTTTAACATGTCAACGTATGTTTTTAATAAATACAGTTAATATAATTAAAAAACTTCTAAAAATATCACGGGTAATTACTTTTTTTAATTAAAACATGTTAGATTTTCTATCTATCCTTATTATTAATATTATTTTATTATAAAATATTATTAATAATACCTCATTTATCTTCCTCGGTCTCATTTGTATTTTTTTTTATATTTTTTTAAGTTCCAATGAATATTTAAGTTTCTCATTTTATAATTTATCATATTAATTTTTATTTTATTTAATATTTTCCGTTCACATTAAATTTTTTAGTTTATTATTTTTTAAGGCCCGTGCCTTGCACGGGTTATAGACTAGTATAGCTTATTAAAGTATTCGGGAATATGAAGAGACAATCAAGTGATTAATTCCATAAAAATCTTATCATTGAATCAAAAAACACACTAAATTCTCACAAGAAAATGATAAACAAAATTCAAATAAATTGGGAATAAAATCATCAAATAAATTATTATTATTTTTTTGACGTAAAGGGTAAAATTCATTAAAATACTGAAATCCAGCCATGACAAACCCCTGAACTGTCAATTACAACCTGATTGTGAAACAAAAAATGAGATAAACAAATAACCGTTTTGTTTTCAGATCGCAACACATAGAGTATCCAAATTCTTTAATCTAAAGAGTATTACAATGACATCTCGAACAATCCAACCTACATCAGCTCTGAAACTAGTAGCATCGCAATTGACCTACATAAGCACCATCTGTAGCCCAATGTTCAGAACTATCAGTTACATCGACTGATATTGAAGCAACAAATGCCTCCAAAATATGAACAATTTTTTGTTGTGAAAGGTGAGTTTTTGCGGTATTCACCACCATCCCAAATTTGATGCAAGCCTTACAGATCACCCAAAATACCATATAAATCCTTCTCAGAAAAATTACCAAAACCCGTAACAAACCACACAAAAGCATCAAAACATAACACACTAACATCCCAAAAAGATGGGCACAACTAAACAACCTTGATAACAAGATACTCGATAAGAACTCACCCAAAAATGATTAGATCTCGATTTTATTAAAAAACTAGTAAATATAATAGATGATGGGAGAGCGAATGGACTTAATAAGTGAAGGGGATGAAGGTTGAAGAATGAAGAAGTGACGGTAGAACCCTAGTTTTGAGAGTCGACTCTCAAAACAGCATAGAGAGAATAAATTATTTTTAAATCATGCTTTATAATATATTTAATATTATCTTATCAATCTATATCTATATAATATTAATTCATGAGCACAAAGAAACTAATAAATTTCCTTTTCTACCTTTTCCAAACAAACAAACATGGCCTTAGTGTATATTGCGTATCTAAATGCCTAATAATGCTAGCAATTTCGTAATCTTTGATTACAACAAGAGTTATTAGAATGCTCACTGCTTGTGTTTTTCTTAAAGGGTTAATAATCAAGTGAGTCACTAAAGTGAACTCAATGTATCAAGTTGGTCACTGAACTGAAAACGGTATCAATAAGGTCATTAAAGTGGGTTACGGGTACATTTGATTAATTCTGTTAAATTTTTGTTAACGGTAAATGATGATGTGTTTAGTATAATCTGATGCAGGAATTCAGAACACTTTATCAGATGCTTGCCACATCAGATTATACTAAACACATCAGATTATACTAAACACATCATCATTTACCGTTAACAAAAATTTAGTAGAATTAATTAAATGTACCTATAACCCACTTTAATGACCTTATTGATACCGTTTTCAGTTCAGTGACCAACTTGATACATTGAGCCCACTTTAGTGACTCACTTGATCATTAACCCTTTTCTTAAACAACCGAGTATCTAACATACTAGCGTAAAAGCCTGTGTCTCGTACGGTCATTGCAATAATTTCTCGTACGAAATTGGGGTTAATTATCAAAATCATGACTAATTACGATCAAATATATCACTTTGGTGATCGTTTCTAAAATTGACTCATTTTTCATACTGATTTCAATCTTATTATCAAACTAGTTAGAGTCAACCCTCAAAACATATAAATTGAGTATAGCAGCTCTACCGGGAGAGGAATTTTGAGAATTTAGTGATGATGCTACAATGTCACCTCCAGCTGTTCCCAAAAAATTGAGAGGTAGACCAAAGAGATTGAGGTGAAGGGAGGGGTGGGAGGGAGGTGCACCTTCCAGATATCAATCCCAAAGTCAAATTCCAGGTTTGAAGAAATTCAGAGGGGGTTGAAAAATCAGTGTGATAATAACTAGTTTGATAATAAAATTGAAATCAGTGTGAAAAATGAGTCAATTTTAGAAACGATCACCAAAGTGATATATTTGATCGTAATTAGTCATGCTTTTGATAATTAACCCTACGAAATTGTTTATATATTGAGATAATTTTGTAATTTAAAATTTGAAAAAGGATAATATTTCGATTTTATCTCATATTTTAATAGTATTTTTGTAATATGGCATACCAATTACATTAACTAGATATTCTATAACTTGATTAAATTTCATAAAATTTGGATAAATATCCATACGATAATAATCGCATGATTACATTTAATTGCTAAAATATTAATATGATTTTCGATGATGTGATATGAACTTTATCAAATTGAACCTTTGAGTATATAATAATATGGTTTTTGATGATGGAACTTTATCAAATTGAACATTTGATTATAAAATAAATAAATATTTTTGAAAATTGTCAATATATAACATATGCAATGTTAGCCATGTACTCAAAGAAGTTCAAAGAAAAGAAAAGTTAAGAATGGTAAGGCCGAGTACAGAGGGCCAGGATCGGTCGAACGAATCCTAATCATTTTGTAGGGCTGGCCGAAGAGGTTCTAAGGACATAGCTACTCCGAAGAGTGCTCTTAGCCCAAGGGCATTCTAACGGGCCTAATCCTATTAGGCTAAAGGCATTCTGCATCCATTACTATCTATGTTACACGTTAAACACTTATTTAGATCCCTACCACAGACCTTACTACCAAAATTTCAAACGTATACATTTCTACCCCGAAAAAGGAAACTAAAACCCGTTGAACCCGTAAAATCCATATACATACATACATTCATATTTAAACATCTTAGTATCTACAAATATGCACAGTTCAAAACATATGCATGGCAATCGGAAAATAAGGAAAAGAAGTGCAGTTATGGAGACTTACTGATGGTTAGGATTTTGAGTATGCAAAGGATGGAGTGGAAGTGCTTTGACTTGCTCTTGACGCGTTAGGAGGCTGGATTTATTGACGGTAAGAGAGTATGTTTGCGTGAAATGGTAGAGGTTGAAATGGGGGGAAATCAGTGTTTATAAGGAAATTGAGTGACGTTTGGACAATAGAGATGAGACGTTTCAGATTCGACGGTCTAGATGGGGACGCTTTGAATTCAACGGCTGTGATGGGGCACGAATCTCGGGGTCAGACAGTTGTCATCATTGAGTTGGCACAACTTCCCAGGTGACGTGTCATGGTCATCTATTCGAAGTAGAAAAGCTGAGGACTCTTCCCGAAGAAAGATTTGGTTTTGGACTTTGTCTGAATGAAATATCCGACCAAAGCCCAGGAACATGTTGGAGGCCCAAGCAAGATCGGGCTGGTAGATCGTAGGCCCAATCTAATGGACGGAACAAAGCCCAGCTAAACCGGCCCGAAGTCTTATATGTTACCGTTGAACATTTATGACCCAGTCTGAGCCACTTACCGAGACGTGGGCATCCACGCCCCCTCGAGCGGATACCTCCCGAAGCATACGGGGAGGAACAACCAGCTAACGGGTTTATATATATCAGGTTTAATTAGAACTCCTTTTTCACTTACTTGAATACATACAAGCTCTTGTACGTTATAATTAATACTTGGAGCCGATTAACTGATTCTCACACCGGAGGTGAATCGGGGGATACATCCCTCGCATTCTTCTCTTTGCAGGTTAATCCGACGAACCTCGTGGGAGTCCGACCCGACAGAAATTTGGTTCCAACAAGGTCAACAATCTATTTTTGTTGTTAATATTTGGGATACCTTTGAGAAAAATTTATAAAGTAACACGCTAATCTATATTTGTTGTTAATTTTAAGTAGCATAATCTTTTTGGGTAGAAACATCATTACCTGAGGACTCCTTTCTTTGAGCATGTAGGATAGTTATATACGTTTGACACAAAATATTTCTTGATAATAAACTAATGTTTGAGAGGTATATATTATATTCAAGTTTATCTGAAGTTTGTAATTTCTTTATACATAGAGTTTGGTTGTAGCAATGTGCAGATACTAGAATAGAACTAGATATTCTAATGTTCACTATGCAAATACTAGTATGAAATATACAAGTCTAGCGTAATGCTTCAGAAGGTTGACTGTTTGGTCCATGAACGGTTGACATGTTTAGTTGCAAAGACGCGGCCTTTTCTACTTGAACGGTTGACATGTTTAGTTGCAAAGTCGCGGCTTTTTCTACTTGATTAGTATGGCTCAAAATTATTTCTTATAATCTTGTCATACTTTTCTTTGATGAATTTATTTGTCTTTGCTAAATGAAATATGCGGTGTTTAATGATAACACCACTACTATATCTTACATTTTTAGCTTGTTGAATTGCATTGTAGTGCGTCAAGGGGCACATTTCTTGTTCCAGATGCGGCGACAACCTTCAAAACAAATGCCCTAGTTGCTGTTTGCCTATTGATTATATTCGTAATTATGGATTGGAGGAGGTTCTTGAAGCAGTTAAAATCACTTGTTAGCAAGTATGGGTGCAAAGAAAAGGTGAGATATAGTATGAAACGTGAGCACAAGAAAACTTGCGCCTATGAACCTTGTTATTGTCCTCTTTGCTGGCTGTGGTTTTGATGGTTCCTACAAGGATTTATATCTGCACTTTGCCAGCAAGCACCCAGCATCAGCCACACGCTTCATGTTTGACTCTTCTTTTTCTGTTCATATGGGTGCAAATATGAAGTACAAATTCCTTCAGGAAGATGACCACACACTTTTCATCCTTAATTATGGTGTCCAGACTTTCCCAAATTTAGCCAATATTATATGTATGGGTCGGAGCTGTTTTTAGAGAATAAGTATTCATATGAATTGGAAGCAGGTGGTGTACACAGTTCCCTCAAATTTAATTCGTTGGCACAGAGCCTGCCAAAATGAACGGTAGGCCTTCCTGTGAAATCCGGTCTTGAGGACCAAAATTTTATCAATAATTCTTCATGGGATCACAAAATTCAGGTTTGCATCCGCAGAAAAGGTGAAGAATGACTTGAAAGCAGTTTAGCCGGTTCTTAAGTCAGTATTATGGTGCGTACTTCCTAAATTCCAACTTCAAGGTTTACATTGAGGACATGAATTTCAGAGAGTTGCTGCATTTTTAGTGTCATGTCAAACTCTTTAATTGAATTTTGAGATTATCATTTGTTAGTCAAAAGGATTTATTTTTGTAGTATACCAAACTGTTTATATTGTGATTGTAAACCGGTTAAACAGCTATTTTGTCACTGTACAATACGAAAATTTTGAGTTGGGTCACCGGCCCAAAAAATTTTTCAGTCAAATACTTGAACTAAGCAAAATTTCCATGTAGGTTATGTAGTTAATTCCGTTAAAAACCTTAACGAAAAAATGACGTGGAAGCTGATGTGACATCCTTTGTATTACTTTCAATTAAGTCATTGACTAATTTTTTTTTCTAAACGTTCATAATTTAATTAAATTAAAAACATACTTATTTAATACATACTTATTAAAAACCACGTCATTGATGAATTGTACCTGAAGTGTAAATTTTTTGATTGTTTGATTTTTTTAATTAAAATTTAAAATTATTCATATCCATTTAACTCATATGCTTATAGATCGATACAAGTGAAAATATATATCATTTGGGATCTACTGTTGTCTTTGCTGTTTTTTTATTCTTTCCGGTTGTAGTTTAATTAATGTTATCACCCATATGATTATTGAAAGAGATGTAGCAACATTATAAATGTTATTGCGAATAAATGTTATTAGTTAGTAGTAGTATGTACGACGTACTTATCCCAATGGGTAAGAATGTTTTTTCTTTTGATAAATCGGAATGCTTAAGAATGTTAGTAGTTTTTTAATGAAATATTAAAACATTTTTTCTGATGTTGGTATTTTTTGTTGCAGTTTCTTTGTGTTTTTTTTGTCATAATGGAATACTCGCAAAGTTTCAAATTTTGAAATGTCATAATTTTTTTTGATACGTATACTGCCGGCGTGTATACGATAAGTAACATAATTTTAGACAACCGTATTGTTTATATATTTCCAGTGAATGTTGAAATGGAGAAATGATATTACAAAATTTTTATTAAAAAATAATTATTTTAAGAGAAAAGGAATAAAAATTTGTAGCTCATTGTCCTTAAGTAATTAATAAAAAAGAAGAATTAATCTTGAAAGTTTAAGAAAATAACCGATTACATTTTGCTTTTGTTTCAATTTTTTTTATTTTTTATTTCAAATATATTTGTTGTATCATAAAGTAATAAATTACTTAAAATATAATATAATAACATATAAACTTGTAATTAATTATAAAAATAATTTGAAAAATTAGGGTTTTCAAAGCGGGAGATGGCCAAATTTTGGCCGACTAACGGTTAACAATAGTAACGAGAATAATCGTAATATCTTGTAAACCCTCATTTGCGGAGCAATATATAGCTAACATTCACAAAAACTTTGCTGCCGCCCGAAACAAGGAGACTAAGAATACAGCTGAATTATGGCGATATCCTCCAGCGATTCATCTTTTTCATCTACTGGCGTCGTGCGATCAGGAAGTACAGAAAGAACAAGTGAATCGATAATCTTATCTCGTACGGATATGTTGGATTGCCGTGTTTGTTCCCAACCTTTAACCATTCCTGTTTACCAGGTTTTTACTGTCTCTCCCCCCTCAAATTATTTATTGCCTGCTTTTCTTTTTTATTATAATTATGTTCATTTCAGCTTTTCATTGTTGTTCTGTGTTTTAATTTATGCTAGTTAAGGAGTTGGACGAGGGTTTTAAATTCGGGCGAACAGATAAAATTAAATACTATACAAAACTGGAAATTTAATGTTTTTGATTTGAAATCTAAAAATCTTGAAGTTACACCTATCCGGTTTTCATTTATAATGCTTCGATGAAGCGCACTTTTCTTGCGCTTCACGCGTTTGTTGTGATGTGTTTTAATCTATGCTAGTTAAGTAGTTGGGCGAGTGTTTTAAATTCGGGCGAACCGATAAAATTAACTACTATATAAAGCTGGAAATTTAATGTGTTTGATGTGAAATCTAAAAATCTTGAAGTTACATCTATCCTGTTTTCATTTATAATATTGCTTCAATGAAGCGCACTTTTCTTGCTCTTCACGCGTTTGTTGTGCTGTGTTTTAATCTATGTTAGTTAAGTAGTTGGGCGAGTGTTTTAAATTCGGGCGAACCGATAAACTTAACTACTATATAAAGCTGGAAATTTAATGTGTTTGATGTGAAATCTAAAAATCTTGAAGTTACATCTATCTTGTTTTCATTTATAATATTGCTTCAATGAAGCACACTTTTCTTGCGCTTCACCCGTTTGTTGTGCTGTGTTTTTAATCTATGCTAGTTAAGTAGTTGGGCAAGGGTTTTAAATTCGGGCGAATTGATAAAATTAACTTCTATACAAATCTGGAAATTTAATGTGTTTGATGTGAAATCTAAAAATCTTGAAGTTACATCTATCATGTTTTCATTTATATAATACATCAATGAAGTACACTTTTCACGCGTTTGTGTTCCCATTTGAAGTCGTTGAGCCTCACCTATGTCAAGGTGCTTGGGGTGAGTCCAGGCACGCTTTTGACAGCACTGTGGCAAACAAAATTAAACAATCAAAGTAAGACAGTTATGGCTCCAAATTATTAATCTTGTCATTCTCCTTTTTTCCCCTAAGAGTTTATTTGTCCTAAAGACAACTGTAGAGTAATATCACAACTCTTGTGCTACGAATTCTAATGGATGGCCTGGACTTGACAACACTTGCACTACCAATTCTAAAAACATACCTGAAATTGAAAACTCTTATGCTACGAATTAAGCTCGGTAAGAACACAGGCTAGAGAATTATAAAATGGCATACTGGATATGTTTGTGATTTGTACTCCAAAAAGCCAACCAGTTAGTAGCACAATCTTTTTCGGTAGAAATATCATGTAGGATAGTTATATATGTTGGACAAAAATATTTCTTGATAATAAAGTAATGATTGAGAGGTGTAAAATTATATTCAAGTTTTTCTGAAGTCTGTAATTTCTTTATTCATAGAGTTTGGTTGTAGCAATGTGCATATACTAGAATAGAACTAGAATTCTATGGTTCACTCTACAAATACTAGTATGAAATTTAAAACTCTAGCATAATGCTACAAAAGGTTGACTGGTTTGGTCCACGAGCGGTTGACAGGTTTTGTTGCAAAAAGTTGGCTCAGGTTTCTCTACTTGTTTACCAGTCACGGACTAGTTTTTGACTTGATTATTATGGCTCCTAATTATTTCTTATAATCTTGTCGTCATACTTTTTTTTTTCTGGGAATTTATTTGTCTTTGAGACAACTCTCTAGAGTAATTTTGCAATATTGTGCTGAATCCTGTGTTATACATTGCTAACCTGAATGCGTTCTGTATATTATGTTAGTAAATCGTAAAAGGCTTCAGAAACTTACTATTCCTTGGAATTTATGCTTCATGCATTTGCATTGTTTACTAAATGAACAATGTGGTGTTTAATGATTACATTACTACTATATCTTACATTTATAGCTTGTTGAATTACATTGTAGTGCTTCAAAGGGCACATGACTTGTTCCAGATGCCGTGGCAACTATCAACACACTTGCTGTATTTGCTATTTGCCAACTGAACATATTCGTAATTATGGATTGGAGGCGGTTCTTGAAGCAGCTAAAATCACTTGTTCGAATAACAAGTATGGGTGCAAAGAAAAGGTGAGATACATTATGAAACTTGAGCATATGCGATCTTGCGCCTATGAACCGTGTTATTGTCCTTTTCCTGGCTGTGGTTTTGATGGTTCCTACAAGGATTTGTATCTGCACTTTGCCCGTGAACACCTAGCATCAGCAATACGCTTCAAGTTTGACACTTCTTTTTCTGTTCATATGGGTGCAAATATGAAGTACAAATTCCTTCAGGAAAATGACAACACACTTTTCATCATTAATTATGGTGTCCTGGATAATGGAGATGTTATTGTTTCCAATATAATCTATATGGGTCCGAGCTGCTTAGAGAATGAGTACTCACATGAATTGGAAGCAAGTAGCGGAAACAGCTCTGTGAAATTTACTTATTCCTCGACACAGAGCCTGCGAAAATGGGAACCGTGCGTTCCTGAGAAATCCCTTCTTGTGGTCACAAAACACATGATTGATTCTCACAAAATCCGGGTTTGCATTCGCAGAAAAGGCGAAAATTGACTTGAAAGCAGTTCAGCCAGTTCTTGAAGTCATTGTTATGGCGCGAACTTCCTAAGTTCCAAATTCAAAGTTTACATTGAGGACAGGAACTTCCGGAGAGTTGTTCCAGCTTTTCTGTAAAACCCTTTAATAGAGTTTTAAGATTATCATTTGTTAGTCAAAAGGATTATTTCGGTAGTATTACAAACTACATCTTAAACCTGCTTAGACTTTGATATGTTGTATGTGATGTATAACATATAGACCATTTGAGATCTGCTGCTTGTTTTGTTTCTTTCCTATTTTAGTTTGATTAAAGTTTTTGCCCCTAGGATTAGAAATGGATCGCAATGTCTGGTTTATTTGCAATAGTATAGTATGATTTTCTATTCCAAGAAGAAGCAACACAAATATGCTTGCATTTTCTATTGATGCAGCTCAACATCTTGTTTTTGTTTTTCTCTGAGCCCGTCTAGCTACCAGAAAACAAGCAACTTGCATTCTTGGGTTCCCTTCAGGTCCATCTTTTAATATTAAAAGTAGCATGAAAACCCGTGCTATGCACGGGTCACTATCTAGCATAATTGTTTTAACTTCTAAGTATTTCGGTGTTTATGGTAATTTATAGATCATTTGACAAACGTCTTATTGTGGGTACAAAAGTTGGACTTGATCTCTGTAGTGAGATAGTTAGCGTTGAAAAATATTCTTGGTTGAGGTGTTTTTGAGTTAAGAAATGAGTAAATTCGATACTTATACTATTTGTTATGTGTAAGATCTATGTCAAAATATGATTATGTTACATACAAACATTAACCTACACGATTTTACTAATTTAGCTCATCGAGCGAATGATACATTTTCTTGTTTGTGAAATGTAATTTGCATTGTAGAATGTGTACAATGAAACATTTTCTTGTTTGTGAAATGTAATTTGCATTGTAGAATGTGTACATGCATAATATTAAAATTTAATATATAATGAATTTTCTAGTATGTTCACGTGAATTAAGTACCTTTCCAATGAAATCAATGAGAACCGTTAGATCCACAGTCGTTAGATCTTTCCAATCAAATCAATGAGAACCGTTAAATAAAATACTACAAATTTTAAGTACCTTTCCAATGAAATCAATGAGAACCGTTAGATCCACAGTCGTTAGATCTTCCAATCAAATCAATGGGAATCGTTAAATAAAATACTACAAATTTTATATAGAGTAACTTATATATTTTTTATAACTAAAATTTCTTTTTTCCTAACAACATTATCTATCTATACTATTATATAATAGACACAACAATAAAATTTTGGTTGGTAGTCTGGTCCCCCATGGTATGTTCACTCATTCCACAGCCGTTAGATATTTCCAATCAAATTAATGAGAACCGTTAGATAAAATACTAAAAAAATTAAATAGAGTACCTTTTATATTGTGTATAACTAAAAATATTATATATAGTACCTTTTATATTTTTTCAACTAATTTTTTTCATATAAGTTTTAAAAATAAGGACAAAATAGAAATCAATTAGAACCGTTAGATAAAATCCTAAAAATATTATATAGAATACCTTTTATATTTTTTATAACTAAAAATATTATATAGAGTACCTTTTATATTTTTTCAATAGTTAAATTATCTAACCTATTATAAGATTATGTTAATCGATATAATAATAGATATCAAATACTCCTCTACTCACGCGACACACACATACATATAATGTGTTTGATAGAGAACACGTATGACTGAATAGTGGAAGATGAACAAATTATTGCATAAACCTAAGTTGGATTCCATTCATTAACAATTTTTTTTTAAAAAAAGAAAAGTAAACACATGGGAAATTTAAATATTTTAAATTAAATAAATTGTCTCGCCAATTTAGATTAGATTAAATGTCTCGTGAATCATTGCTTTTATTGGGCTATAATAAAATAGATATATAATAATAATAATAATAATAATATCAAATATTTCTCTACTCAAGCGACACGCACACATATGATGTGTGTAATTTACAGCACATGTAATTGAGTGGTGTGGTGGTAAGAGGAGGTGCAAATTATCGTATA
The DNA here is from genome assembly GCA_030848705.1 of Heracleum sosnowskyi. Taxonomy (NCBI): domain Eukaryota; kingdom Viridiplantae; phylum Streptophyta; class Magnoliopsida; order Apiales; family Apiaceae; genus Heracleum; species Heracleum sosnowskyi. The sequence goes on from CM061243.1 coordinate 12,855,878, forward strand.
GACCCAAGTTCGAATCCTCTCAACAACAATTTTTAAAAAAATAGAAAACACAAGGGCAATTTGGACATTTCAAATGCATTAAAATGTCTTGCGAATTTAGATTGAATAAAATGTCCCTCCAATTATTGCCCCATGTTGGGCTATTATTAATATAATAAAGAAGATTCATGTTTTCGTCAAAACAAAACACATACTATGTAGCATGGTGTTTTACGATATAGATAAATATCTATATCAACCATACAATATTTAAATCTATCTATCTATTTCTATATATTAAACTAGTTCACAAAGCCGCACTTCGCGGCAGCGTTATATTTTTTTTTTAAACTCTATTAAAATTATAACAAATTACTCATTTCTCCCTAATAAGTTGTCCTCCTGTAAAACATATTTTCTTGTTAAGATCGAAATCCCAAACTTTATACATTGAATACTTGGCTTACCTACTAATTTTCATGTTAACATACTCCTTTCTAATGAGTCGATCTCTCGTTCAAAAAATACATATATAAATTCGCACTTCTATTTACTT